>OX438630.1:7022454-9522454 GCA_949316285.1 Eupithecia subumbrata | reverse complement strand
GGTAATTAGACAAGTACAAAATGATATCTTAAATCTTATATGTAATCGTATCCTATAACTAGAGTCAGTTGTATAATTCATTAGATAGTATTAATAGTGTACTAGCTAATTCCGAACAATCCGTACATTTATAACAGCGTTTCGTTCCAAATATTGAAGAAGTAACTTCACACTACGCAATCGCATACATGACTCGCCAATATCTACTCTCACGCACTACTTAAAAATGTATATTATAGTGTATGGAAGATCTACGCTAAAGGCTAAAACGTTACAATTTCGATATGTTTAAATTTAAATTACATTATTTAACAACGTTTATTAAAACAATGGCACGACGCAGCCAACCCATCTTAAATTACTGTCGTTTTGGTCTATTAGCAAATAAATACAAAAGTGTATGTCATCATCTCACGATATATGTAAATTGTGTATAAACGTGTTAAAATACGTTTATAATTTCAACGTTTTTAACCTAGCATCTAGTTCCTAAAACACTACTTCAACAATACAACTAGTACATTGTGAAGTCTCCAGTTTACCCACATAATTGAAACGGCAAATTCATCACGTTAACCACTAATTCATGATTTATAATTTAATTCGTAGTCCCATTATGTACACAATTCCTTGTAACAATGAGGTTTTCACTTATTTTACAATTATAAATGCTGCAGCGGTAAGCTGCTAAATCAGGGCATTTGTTCACATACGTTTTTTTTCGCCGTGAAAAACAACGGTTAATTCGCCGAATAGTGTTGTGTGGATCACTATAGAAACTTGTTGACGGCGCTGTGCATATAACACGGCGAATTAACCGTAAATTTTTACGGCAAAAAAATCCGGTGGGTCAACAAGCTTCCCTATTGATCCATAGAACACGACCGTGCTTTCGCACGGCAAATTAATCGTAGATTTTCACGGCGAGAAAAACCTGTGTGTAGCCCATATACAATTCTTTGTAAAATGCACGCCTGTTATAGAAAAAGCTGTCATCGTCAGTCGACTAGGCACTTAAAAACAAAATGAAGTCTATCTAACATAAGATCTTACGTAATAAATAAGAATAAACATCGTTAAATGTGCGATAAACGTAAGTCACAAAACTGACAAATCAATTTCTGCTGATCAACAACTCGAATTCTACAATTTGTAAAGTCAGTGATTTCGAGTGTCCTCATAATTTTATTGGTGGCTTTTGCATGCAATTTATGAGTGTTTTAAGTCAATATTTCATGATCATGAGAATTCATAAGTTCAAGATAGACTTAGAATAAGGAATCGATCAGCAAAAACCGAAGCGTCACCGAACCGAAACGGTTCCTAAACCTACGGCAGTTCTTACGGGGGTACATATGGTGGTGGTTTCCTGTAAGTAGGGGTGGCTTTAGGCCTTGGCGGGGTTCGGGAAGCTGCGAACGGAGGGGGTGGGCGGTAGGGGGCGTCATCCCCTCGGTAGTCGGGCGCCGGGGGTAGTAGGGGGGGTTTCTCCTCACGCATGATGACAGGGCTTTTGTGTACGGGTTCGGTGTCCCCCCTCTCTTCAAGCTCGTCTTGGAAGATGACCGGGATCCCTTTGGAGCGGAATGCTTGTCGTTCTTCCTCGTCCCCGACGCTCATTTTACCTGGAAATAGGTTGGATTGATTGCTACCTTTTTCTTCAGTTAGCACGGGGATAGTTGTCTATGGTAGAATAGAGAAGAATGACATCGCATTGTCATACATTACGAAAATTATTGAAGTTGAAGCAACGAGTTTCAAACTTATTACGCATTCGATGGCGATGTGACGTAATTTTGCTCTATTCTATCCTAGACAACAATCCCCGTGCTAGGCTAGATGATCACTCTAGTTAGCAATTCGTCTAGGATATAATAGACAAAAACTTAATTGAATAGACCGAACGCGTAGGATTGAATTTCATTTCTTCAACTTTAATTCAATCTGTTGTATCTATATAGTAACCATAACACAAGCTCTGCTTGATTTGGGGCTAGATGATGCTGTGTGGATGTTACATTATGTATTAATTCCTTCAAGATTAATAAAATTTACGCATTCAATAGTACATTTTTCTCTATTCTTGCATAGGCAAAACCTTGTCTAGAGTGTATTTTTACCGCTGCATTTCAAAGTAAGAGTGAGTTTGTATTATTTTTACTGATTTTATGAGGAATGAGTATAGCACAGGAAGAAGCTAAGGCATACTCCAGTGCCCTCTCAGTAACTTTTCAATTCGCTTGCTTTCTCACTCGCACATGCCTGAAATATCAGGCTGAAACAGGCTGAGATTTCAAGCAGAGCGAGGGAGACAAAGCGAGATTGATTTGTTGTGAGTTTGAGTTATGAGTGGTTTATAGTTATTTTGATATAAGTAGAGGCATTTGTTTTGCATGATTCTTTGCTTCTACTCGGCCAACTGTGATGGTAAAGCGAATACTATTTCCAATTTATATGTCCATTTGTGAGCATTTTACCTTATAATCATGATCTTTTACAAGCTCTGATATATTTTGTGATACAACACCGTAGTGTATTTACAGTACAAGCGAAAAACCGTGACTCAATAAATTCTATGGTGTTATAAAGTGTTTTAGCCAATATCTAAAATTTTCGTGAATAGCGCTGTGTAGAAATTTTGTGTGAAATCACCTTTTATTTATTCATTGGGATTCCTTCCATCTACACAATTAAATCAGGTTAGTAAGCTTTACCAATTTATTCTTAAAACAATTGGCCATAACAATAGATAATTACTCCAGAAAAAAATGTTGTCAGATATTTAGATATCTATAAAGCATTAAAAAAAATAACCTTTTACCAGCTGCAAAAGAGTAAATATTCCATCAGATTAGTCTATGAGAGTTCTATTTATGTATAAGTAGTGTAAATAAAGATTGGGACTGAAAATTAACGCCTCTTTCATGCCATCCCTTTAGAAGATATCTTTATAAATATCTTCTAAAGGGATATCCTTAAGGATCAGAGATGATCTAAGCGGAACAGCATGAGAGTACCTGTCATTTCAATCGAACTTTATCTACGCGACTTATAATATAACACAGAATCACTGTTTTCTTTGCCTCTATCTTACACCTATCCTAACTCGACCGCGTCTCCTCCCCACACACAAAAAGTTCCTCCGTCTATTCAATTGTGAAATCTTACCCGTCATCCGTCTTCTATACAGCACAGAAGCAATGATTCCGGCCAGCAGGATCATACAAACAATAACAACAGCCGGTATGATAAACGTTATCAGATAACTGTTATCAGTAGCGCTACCAGCCTTGCTGTTAGAGGGGTTAGGTGCAGAGAAGATTAGGACGTTCTTCGATTGCTTGGTGGCTTGTTCGGCGCATAGGCCGAGAGGGATCAGTCTTATGGACATAACTTTGAGTTCTTTCAAGTCAAAGATGTTGTCGACGTTTTCTCGCAGAGCGCCTGTGTTGGAGCCGCGCTCGTCGGATATTATCATTCGACGGAGTTCTTCGATCTCTTTTTTGGGACAGCGGTCCATTGGGAGGCTTGTGTTGTACCTGAAATAGAGATTGAAAATTATTAAGAATTATGGCAAAGGCGGTCGGTTTGTAAGAAGAACGTCAGAGGCTTGTAGATGGCATGAGTTGGCTTGTAATAGAGGAAGCCGTACACCGATTATGCGACAACCGGCATATATTATGAATATAATAAGTAGTATTTTCATATTTGGTAAAGAATTGTCTGGCTTATCATCATCAACATCACGGCTTATGTCCAGCAGTGGGATATACTGGTTTACCGCTGGACATAAGCCGCACCGTAGCACCAGTCTTCAGCTTGCCGCATCCAACATCTGCCTGAGTCTTTCGCAGATCATCATCCCTGGCCGGAGGGCGTCCTACACTACGTTTGCCACACAAGAATATTCCTGACTTAAAATTTCCAAAACTGGAAGGCTGTGGTATAATCAGCACGCTTTGCTAGCGGATCGGTGATAGATGAAAAATCCTGTGTTAAAAATCCTTTGTCGCTTTTTACAACATTCATGGGCTGAGGTGAAAGGGTCCTATTTGGCTTATACCTTATCGAGAAGTAAAACGGTACGTACCATATAATAGTAGTTGGATCATTAGAAATACTCTGAATTCTGATATTATAAGGTTCCTTCTGCTCGAACAGTGTTGCCAGCTTCTCCACAATTTTCCGTTTATTGTTTGCGTCGTGCGCTAGTTTAGTGTACGGATACTCCATGGTCATTTGGAACTCAACCGTCGGTCGGATGGTTGGCGCCTTCACTACTTCTACGATTAGGCTGTCGTATGCGCTCTTCTTGCTTGAGTCTTCCGCAATCTGTAAATAATTACAAGAAAAATATAATATACGTCCAGAAAAAATCGTGGAACAGGTAAGGAATGTGTAACAGAGAAAGAAACGGTGTTTTTAATTCAATTGTTTCAGTTATAGTTTGAACACGGTGCAGGTGAGTTATTTACTTGTATATACACATATGTACGTATACAGCGGTACATTTTAATTTTATTTGTGACATTATTATTAGGCAGGCCCTTTTACAGCCAACCATTTGTTATTTTATAATTATGTGTTTAGATAGGAATCTGTTTTTTTTCTTCGCTCTTGTTCTGCATACAATCCCTTATGGTGCTCGCTGTGCCCACAACTAGGCTACACAAAATTAATGTATCTTTTAAAGGGCAATGTATACGCTTCTACAACAAAACTCCTAGTGAGTTGCAAAAATTATCAGTAAATCAATTCAAACAAATTGTCAAAACCTTGCTGTGCAAAAAGGCTTACTATAAAATATCAGATTATCTAGAAGATAAAAAAGCTTGGAACGGGTTTTGCTCCAACTCGAAAAATAACAGTAAAAATAACAATAACTAAGAGGCTAAAGGTTTCTTCGTCGCTTCTTTACTTTATTCTACATACCGAAGCGACAGAAATCAAAAATATCACTTTATTTCCGTGTCAGTGTATAGTTTTATCATTTGACCTTTTTAAGTGTACATTTATTGTATTTATGGATATAAAGAGTTTTTGATTTTAGATTTTTGGTGTTTCCCTCCCTATCAAAAATCTCGTGTGTGTCATAATTGAATATAATAATAATAATAATAATACTGGACAATCCACACAGCACCATCTAGCCCCAAAGTAAGCTACGCAAAGCTTGTGTTATGGGTACTAGATAACTGATATATTTAATTCCTTATATAGGTACCTACATAGATAGATTTTTTTTTATTATAAATAGAAAACACCCAGACCAACGGAACAAATTTGTGCAGATCGTACACACATTTGTTCCGAGGCGGGAATCGAACCCGCAACCTCTTGCGTTACAGGCGGACTCTCGCCCGCTGCGCCACTGAGGTCATCAATATTATGTTTATTCAATATTATCAATATTATGTTTAATTATGCAATAATAGTAAATTAGATTTCAACAACATCAAGTGTATATAAATATGTACCTAAAAGCCTCCACACACAGAAGGCGTGCGGGTTGTAATGCGTGAATTTATATGAGAGACTACACATACACCGCCGGGCGGCGTGTGTGTAGTCTCTCATATAAATTCGTATGATACAACCCGCACGCCTTCGCCTCCGGCCCGGCCACGGCTTCTGTGCGTGACGGCTTTAAGGTAGAATAAATGAAATTATGTGTATATAATACACCATGTATGGTGTATGTACAAGTAAATGGTAGGGGTGCACATCAGTAGAAAAAGGTCCACTGCTGGTCAGTACTGGTCAGACTCCCCCCCACAAAAGCCCATGTTTGGGGGGTTTGCAATAATTGAAACGCTTGGCAGGAGGGTTTGCGATGGCAGTTCTGCGGGGGCGCTGCTGCCGGCCCTCCGATTGATATCCTTTAGTCGCCTTAAACGTTGGGGTGGAAATGTTGGGGTGGTGAAAATTCGAATCCACACGGCAAACTTTATTTTGTTCGTTTTAAATCCTATATATCTACTCACCAGCTGGTAGTTTACACTGCCCTCGTCAGTAGATAGCGGCAAGCCATAGAACTCTTGGTTCTTAGCGTCGAACTTCAGCCAGTTTCCTTCAGGTATCTCCGTACGGTCGCTGTAGCGTAGAGATAGGGCTAAGTTTCGAGTACCGCCATCTTCTGGGTCGAAGAATGTATCCTGGTGAATAAATAAGTGAATAAATAAATAATGCTGGACAATTATTAGAGCATTAACTAGTCCCAAGCTAAGCAGAGCTTGTGATATGAGTACTAGATAACTGATATACTTAATACAATATACTACATAGATTTGTCCCGAGGCGGGAATCGAACCCGCAACCTCCTGCGTCGCAGGCAGACCTTCGCCCGCTGCGTCAGAGGTCGTCAAAAAGAATCACACTAATATCTAAAATGTGAGACATAGTTTGGAAGATGGATGGATGGGTGTTACTACCTCTTCACACCAAAACTACTGATCGAATCAGGCTGAAATTTCATACAGGTAATTTTAGGCCTGGAATAAAACATAGACTTTATACTTTTTATCCCATAAATCAGTTCCCATTAATAGAAATAACCTTGAAACGAGTCCATAGAAACGACACGTGCATGGAGTGGAATTAAATATACTACAAACCTGAACACTGTATAATTTATACTTCTTTAAGTCACTTGACAGTCTACCAATTATAGGAAAGTCCATTTCGACCATTTTCGGCAGTAATTTTACTGAACGGACGATTTGGATGAATACTAAGACGATTCACGGTCTCGGCGTTTTACTACTTGAGTATTCTGATAGGTACATAGTCGATGAAAGTAGATGAGCAGTGCCGCTCTTACTTTGGGCACTTTATAGACAAACAGATGTCCAACAGTAGCTGTCAGATGGTCCACTTGGTTCCTAGTGGATATGTGTCCGGAGCTTTTGGTTAGTGGACTGAACATACACAGTAACACATAGTCTAATTATACCTATGTGACTTACCTCAGGCACTTTATAGACGAACAGATGTCCAACAGTAGCCGTCAGATGGTCCACTTGGTTCCTAGTGACCGGTGGATATGTGTCCGGAGCCTTAGTGGCCGGCACATACCTACACAGTAACACATAGTCTCAGATAGTTAACAGACTTACCTCAGGCACTTTATAGACGAACAGATGTCCAACAGTAGCCGTCAGATGGTCCACTTGGTTCCTAGTGACCGGTGGAAATGTGTCCGGACCCTTTGGTTAGTGGACTGAACATACACAGTAACACATAGTAACATATAGTCTCAATATACCTACGTGACTTACCTCAGGCACTTTATAGACGAACAGATGTCCAACAGTAGCCGTCAGATGATCCACTTGGTTCCTAGTGACCGGTGGATATGTGTCCGGAGCCTTTGGTTAGTGGACTGAACATACATAGTAACAGATAGTCTAATTATACCTATATGACTTACCTCTGGCACTTTATAGACGAACAGATGTCCAACAGTAGCCGGCAGATGGTCCACTTGGTTCCTAGTGACCGGTGGATATGTGTCCGGAGCCTTTGGTTAGTGGACTGAACATACATAGTAACAGATAGTCTAATTATACCTATATGACTTACCTCTGGCACTTTATAGACGAACAGATGTCCAACAGTAGCCGTCAGATGGTCCACTTGGTTCCTAGTGACCGGTGGAAATGTGTCCGGACCCTTTGGTTTGTGGACTGAACATACATAGTAACAGATAGTCTAATTATACCTATATGACTTACCTCTGGCACTTTATAGACGAACAGATGTCCAACAGTAGCCGTCAGATGGTCCACTTGGTTCCTAGTGACCGGTGGAAATGTGTCCGGACCCTTTGGTTTGTGGACTGAACATACATAGTAACAGATAGTCTAATTATACCTATATGACTTACCTCTGGCACTTTATAGACGAACAGATGTCCAACAGTAGCCGTCAGATGGTCCACTTGGTTCCTAGTGACCGGTGGAAATGTGTCCGGACCCTTTGGTTTGTGGACTGAACATACATAGTAACAGATAGTCTAATTATACCTATATGACTTACCTCTGGCACTTTATAGACGAACAGATGTCCAACAGTAGCCGTCAGATGGTCCACTTGGTTCCTGGTGACCGGTGGATATGTGTCCGGAGCCTTAGTGGCCGGCACGTCTTGAGCACAGCGACCGACGCCTCGCCAGGACACCCCTCCTACTTTCAGGTCTGGAGACATGGCTCGGATTAAGCTGGCTGACGGACTGCCGGGTTCAGTGTCGGATTCCATTATCTTGAAAGGGAGATTAAATAATTATTCATACTTTTATTATGAATGCGAAAGTTTGGATGGATGGATGTACGTTTCTTACTTCTTTACACCAAAATTACGGAACGAATCGCGCTGAAATTTTTAATAGATGTAGTACCAACACTAATACATTTTTGGTATTCATATAGAGTGAGAATTTTTGATAACTCCTTTGTAGTTATAACGTAAAAAATAATGTTAAAAATAAGTGACGTCGCTAGTTTCGCTCGAAAGAGTGTCAAATTGGATACGTTACCATAACGGATGTTAGCTGGTTAACTACGTACCTTATTTGTGTTGGAAGAACATCGACGTTTCAAGGTTCGTAAAAGGGATTAAGGTCAATAATAGTTTTTTAGTTTCTTTTTGTAAAAAAACTTTAGAATTTGAGCAACGCGACACCTCTCGTCAATTCGTTTGACGAGAGGTGTCGCGTTGCTCAAATTCTAAACGTAACTTTAGTCGTAAATTTTTGCGATGTTATTTAATTTCTTAGAAATAAGCCAGAGTGTGAGGCTTACGCACTATAAAAATAAAAACTTTAGAGGTCAATAATGTTCGTAGTTTACATCCGTTATGAATTCGTCAAACTACGATAGTTTTTATGGATTACGTTACCTTCATCAACCTGTTGATATCGTCCATGGGGCAAGCGGGGTCCTTAGGCAGCGTATCATTAGTCCACACGAACTCGCACAAATCTCCCTTCTGTGTCGCGTTTAGCACCGTTAAATGGTCCATGTCAGTATCCCTATAAAAATTGTAAAACACATAAAAATTCATTTGAAACCAAGAAGTGAAGTATCTACATATAGGTATAATAATAATGTGGCGTCTGCAAAAGGTACCTATTTACAGTTCCAAAAGTTCCATCCTCAACTTTGGTAATTCCGAAACAGCTTTTCCAACCCATTGATTGTTTAGACCTACCTAAAAACATTTACATACTAATGCAGAAGGCTGTCCATTTAAACACCTGTAGGATCGTCACGAATTCCAAGTGAAGTTTCTCTCTCTAAAGTGCACTTGGCTTAGGCCCGTGAGCTTTAGATTTAACCGATTTTAAACCGAGAAGATTAGATCTTAACCCAATAATAATAATGCTGGACAATTCACACTGCATCATCTAGCCCCAAGCTAAGCAGAGCTTGTGTTATGGGTACTTGACGATATACTTAATACAATACATTAAACGTTGGTACTTCTCCAAAGCATTGCATTATTATTATACAACAAACTACGCTTGAAATTGTCGATACAAAATCTTGAGCTTTACTGGGTCAGTTAACTGAATTTCGTTTAATTCCGGTAGTAGTATGATTTTATCATGGTCTTATCTCAACATAATTCATGTGTTGTCTCAATTTATTTTGGGCAAGAAATCATACAATTAGTTTTAACCACATTTTTTTAAAAACTTTAACCGAATAAATTGAAGTTTCTGCCAGTCTATAGCACTGTTGTAATGCCGCAGCAGTTTGAACTGCAGTATGAACTGGTGGTTGATGGTGCGACCAGACTTGTGATGTTGTACTATTATGCCATTGTTATAAGCTAATTGTACATTACCTGAATAAATTGACGATTCCTTCCAGCGCGCGAATCTGCCAGTCTGCACTGTTGTAATGCCGCAGCAGTTTGAACTGCAGTATGAACTGGTGGTTGATGGTGCGACCAGACTTTGTGCTGTTGTACTATTATGCCATTTTTATAAGCAAATTGTAAATTACCTGAATAAATTGACGATTCCTTCCAGCGCGCGAATCTGCCAGTCTATAGCACTGTTGTAATGCCACAGCAGTTTGAACTGCAGAATGAACTGGTGGTTGATGGTGCGACCAGACTTGTGCTGTTGTACTATTATGCCATTTTTATAAGCGTATTGTAAATTACCTGAATAAATTGACGATTCCTTCCAGCGCGCGAATCTGCCAGTCTATAGCACTGTTGTAATGCCACAGCAGTTTGAACTGCAGAATGAACTGGTGGTTGATGGTGCGACCAGACTTGTGCTGTTGTACTATTATGCCATTTTTATAAGCGAATTGTAAATTACCTGAATAAATTGACGATTCCTTCCAGCGCGCGAATCTGCCAGTCTATAGCACTGTTGTAATGCCGCAGCAGTTTGAACTGCAGTATGAACTGGTGGTTGATGGTGCGACCAGACTTGTGCTGTTGTACTGTTATGTCCAGGGGACCGCGAGCTACTTCGCCGTCGCTGTCTTGAGCTTCTACGAAGAAGTTCCAACGAGACACGTGCGCTTCTAGCGGCCTGAAGAACAGAAAAATTGGTAAGTCAATAAAACTTCATTTTATTTGATAAGATCGCACTTCAGTGCTATGTTTTTCAGAAATAAAAATAACTTACAAACGTTAAAATACATAAACTTAAATCAAAAACAAATCACCGTACATTTTTCACTACTTCCACAAGTGGACAAAAATTTAAGTAAAAAGAAAATCAATTAGCGCTTTACAATCAAATAATAGAAATAAATTAGAACTAGTATGTACAATTGAAACAATGGAGCTAACTGCAGACGGTTGCAAATAGTCTACAGGTATCTCAACTGATCCATATCAATACCAGTCGGAAGCGTCCGCAAGACGCTGCGGCGCTACAGTTTAAAATTTAAGTATGTCTCTGAGCTTAGTTGTAAGAAAAAATAAATAAATAAACGTTACTGATTTCTGATTTCTGACAAGAACGTACAAATGAAGCGAGGCTTTCTCAAGGCTTTGACAATTTTGATGGCCTCTTTGCGTCCTCAATAGCTTTGTCTCTCGACTGATCTTCTCTTTCTTAGTCGAGAACTTCGAACCGACTTCTATCAGATAAAAAAGTAAGAAGACACAAAAATTCACCATGAAATCGAACGCAACCTAAAAGGTTGCGTTCGATTTTATGGTGAATTTTACCTTTGAATCGCGCACACAAATCTCTGCTAGATCCGAGCCAACTGTATGATACTTTTTCTAAGGCCTTTAACTTTGGAGTATACCTATAGACGCTCTGCTTTATCTAATTCTCTAGTTAATATTCTCTAGGTACTATTCGTTTGCGCCATTTCCAAAACCGGACAAACAGATACAGAGGTTGCCGATGTCTGGATTTAAGCTTACGGTAAACTTAGTTTCAGTGTCTGAACAAAGGCTTTTATTGTTATATTACTATTCGTTTAAGTTTCCAATAGGTACATTCATAGTTTTCAACATAAATCTATTTTCATGAATTGACAATTCGATTCAACCGCAGTGTACTCACAATCCATAGACTTCTCGTCCCGTGGGTATGAATTGTATCCAGGAGTTTTTGCTGAGCGGCACACTTTCAGCTTCGTACATCGTAAAGGTGAGATTGCTGCCTTCTTCGGGGTCGGTGAACAGATCCGCTGGGATTATATATCTGTAACGAATAAATTACATTAATTTACAAGTCATAATTTTACAAACAATCTAAAACAGCATTAGAAATAAGAATAAGGCGTTTTTTGTTGCAAATAAATAATAAATAAATAAATAATAAATCATGCTGGACATTCCACACAGCGCCATCTAGCCCCAAAGTAAGCTACTCAAAGCTTATGTTATGGGTACTAGATAACTGATATATTTAATGCACTATATAGATATTTTTATTATACATAGAAAACACCCAGACCACCGGAACAAATTTCTGCAGATCGTACACAAATTTGTTCCGAGGCAGGAATCGAACCCGCAACCTCTTGCGTCGCAGGAGTCGTAAATAAATCAATTCTTGTTTTTTTTTAAATCGCCTCATATACAAAATAGTCTCCGAACCTAATTAAAATACCGATCTCCCTCTCCTATTTAAATCTACGCAAAATGATTTATGTGGCTTTAGCCTGGCTGGAAGACAGCCGAACACACGCACACCCACTGATAATTCAGGGCAGAGCCGTT
Organism: Eupithecia subumbrata; assembly: GCA_949316285.1. Classification (NCBI taxonomy): domain Eukaryota; kingdom Metazoa; phylum Arthropoda; class Insecta; order Lepidoptera; family Geometridae; genus Eupithecia; species Eupithecia subumbrata. Next base: position 9,510,247 of record OX438630.1, on the reverse strand, counting down.
TTTAGTTATAGTTTCAAACAAAACCTCTATAATGAACGACTTTTGAACGGAGGGGGGTACATACTAACATCATTCCCTTTCCACCAATTTTAAGAATTGAAGAGACCTGGCGTCTTCACGGACGTGTTCGTAATGGTGAGCAGAATATGCAGTTAACAAAGTGTCAGTGAATTACCGATAAATAAATAAATAATGCTGGAAAATTCACACAGCATTATCTAGCCCCAAGCTAAGCAGAGCTTGTGTTATGGGTACTAGATAACTGATATACTTAATACAATACACTACATATATTGTTATTTTTTATTGTACATAGAAAACACCTAGACCAACGGAACAAATTTCTACAGATAACCACCCAATAACCCTGTATACCAAAGTTTTATCTCATGTCGAAATAAATGTAATTCTTTAACATTACCTGAAAGCCTTGCCAGCAATGATGGCCAGTTTCTTCATATGATGCTTGAGATGGGGTGGCTGGTTGACCGGCATCGCGAAGGTCACAGTTTCAGTCGTCTGACCGATAATAGTGCTTCTGCCTTCGGTTTGGCTTGTCTCCTGTAATTTTGCAGTTTTATAAGCGCATGAAATCTAGAAATACATGCACTAGTACCTTGTCTAAAAAAATTATAAAATTAAAATTGATTGGCTGTTTCTAATAATTCAATCTATGTCGTTTTGTCTCTAGGTAGTTCAACCATTTGTAAAAATACAGTAAAATTTAATTAAATTATGTACGTATGGAAATATTTACTGTAGGGTTGTATTATACTACAGAATTCATCCATTATTATGGCGTATTGTGACGTTTATCATCAAGAATTGAAGAATTTAGAGACGGTAAAGGAAGTGAAACTTATCTCAAAGATTTTCATTGGAAGAAACCGTTCCAGAAGGGTTTTGAAAAGTTAATGTTAGAAAACCAAATTTGTGCCAAACTGAACTGTTGTTACAATTAGTATTAAAACTCAAACCGGTGGAATACTTACAATTGAGACCATGATAATACCCAATGTGCATTCATAAAGTGCTTGTAATACTAATTCTATACAACCTCTCCCGCCTTATGAATATTGTTTGTACTTACAGTTTTTTAAATAACTATAAATCTTCGTTGTATCCTTGCTAAGTTGTGAATCAGGTTTTTTCTTTCAACCTATTCAGGGTGCCACGCACCGTGTAATGTGTCGCCGAATGGGGGTGATTCTATACCTCGAGGAGATCTATTTGTTTTTTTTTTTAAGTTAGAACAAATTTGAACTCCTCGGGGTCCAGAATCACCCGCTTTCGGCTTAGTACACGTGTTTCGTGGCACCCTGTATATTGAGTTGTTCAATCTTTAAGTTTTTCTATAAAAACTATTGTAGTTTGACGAATGCATCACGGATGTAAACGGGTAAGCTACGGACCTTCCGGAAATAAGGTTCGTAATTAACCCGCTTACATCTGCAATGAATATCTTTCAATTTATTAGCGTTTAGGAACTCTGGCCAACCGCTTTTACTTAGAGAAAATTGCTGACATGAACTAAGTTTCTCTGTCTTTTCGATTGACAAAATAAATAATCATCAGAGCCATCTAACGGACCTGCTTAGTAACTTCCTGCAACGTAGTTTCAGGCACCGGTGTCGTTGTCGGCAAAGTCGGCGGCAACGTCGGCGGCAATGTCGGCGGAACTGTCGGCAACGTCGGCGGGACGGTGCTAGTCGTAGTGGTCGTTGACCTCACAGTCGTTGAGGTCGTTGAACTTGTGGTACTCTCAGTGGTAGAGACTTCAGTAGGCGGCGGCGGTGGTGGTGACGTCATAGTCCGTTCTGACGTCATCACTGGCAGTTCGTTCGACGCACGAATTACTACGGTTTGCTGAAAGGGCATGCGTTCACACGATGTGATTGGACGTTGTGACAACGATAGAGATTTGTGCGGGAGAGAAAGGGATAGTTATATGTTACAAGTTTGTACAATTTCTTTAGGTAGAACATCAGATAGGTAGAACCCGCGTGCTTAAAGAATTGGATTGAGAATGACGTCATGCTGTCCCACTCAGATCGAATACAAACCGCGCGAGACAGCATGAGAGATCACGCTTTTCTCGATCTCATTTCGCAGTTATACTTGCATCTTTCGTCTGTAATTTTCATTAATAAAACAGTTAATTGTAAAATAGTGGCAAAAAATATTGAAGTTGCTTTACAATTAGTTAGCTTCTTATTCCAGCTTTGCATATTCATAACTTAAAAACCAATTTAGCATAGCTATGGATTTTCGCAATATCAAATTTAAAAATTCTTTACAAAATTCGTTGTCCAAACGTCCATAGATTAGTGTGATATGTACAGAAAAACCTCAATGGTAATGATAATTAGAAATGCATAGGTCTATTCTAAACCGAGTCCTATTCCCATGTTAATAAAGTCCACTCGATATTAGTCTACCAATGTTGTATTAGTGAAGTGACTTTACAGTATCACACTTTGTGGTGGAATGGGAAAAAAAACAGTATGAATATGAGACTTCTACACGAAAGGGCATACCTTTTAATAAGTAGGAAATTAACCTGGCTGGACTGTTTTTGATGTATAATATAAGCTAAACCAAAACTTAACTCAAACCAACCTACCAGTCATATTTTTTCTAAAATGAAATAGCACATAATAAGATACATACAAGTCAGGCCTTACAAGTCATCTACGTAAGTGCCGAAAAACTATCAGTATATTAAACCATCCTTCACGGATGGTTTATATAGTGATGCATCTTATCAGTTATCTGTACGTACAATATTGTACATAGGTCGTATGTCAAGCTAAAAAATTGGGTTTGAAAATCTTTAAATCGCCCAAATAATTTTCGTTATCCATTATGTATGATCTTATTGAAATCAATACAATACAATTTAGAATTCTGTTTCTTTATTTCACGAATGAAAAAAAAATCCCAAGTGCCATGTTATAATGCCATGTTATTGGAAATAAAGAACACATTTAAAACAACATTTTCCCCAAAAGGTAAGCTCTAAGAAAACTCTTTAGGTTAAGGGTTAAGCTGGCCTTTGTACATGACCTTTATATTCATCTTTTGCGTTTAATTTTATATACAATAAAGATTTTTTGATATCATTGATAACCCTCACGTTAAGATTGTAGAAGACTCATATTCATTAACGTCACATGAAAAATTCACCACAACAATCACACCCATATTTACATACCGTGTCTGGCTCAGTAGTCGTTGAAGCTTCCACAACAGCAGAGAAATCAAATTCTTCCAACACCCTCGGTTTCACCAACTCAGGCACTATAGATATATTATAGTTCGTAGTTTCAGACGCTGATTCGGAATACGGTGTGATCTTGACCTTATCCTGTCGGGAGAAAGGTAATATAGACTGTGTGTTGTATTTATAAGGTGTAGAATCGTGTGCTCATGCATAGTGTTTAGAACACTGGGTCTAAAGGCACTGTGTGAAACCGCTTTGAGGTTTTTCAGTTTTAGTACATGCCGGATTTGTCTGAACATTTACATGCTAGGTTTGAAAGATAGATGCATTTTTATTCACAGTTGTAATAAAGTTGAAGTATCAAAATAGATCAGATTTTTGAGATCATTCACTATTTCAAACGTTTCCTACAATATTTTAAAATATTACTAAAATACACATGACAAAAAAGTATTCCTACTCATTAGCATAAATAAACAAAATATCATACATACAGATATCTACCATACTTTCTAGCTTACTAATAATAATAATTGACAATATCACAATCACTCAATCAATGTAAAGAAAACTATTTAAAATTTTACATGACAATTTATTGCTTTGCACATATAAGCTTTCATGTAACTTTTTAAGTATGTAATTGATATCGTATCTCGCCGACAACAATCGTTCGATACATTACATGCTTGCTAGTGTATGCCATACAATACATTTTGTGACTCTTCTTAGTAGGTACTTAAGTAAAAGTCTGACCTCGAGGCAGACCACCTGGGGCCCAATTCAGCTAACCAATCGTTTTACTAAGACAATGGTTAGTGACAATTATCTTAATGAATTGATTAGGTTAGCAGAATAGGCCGCCTGCAGGCTGCATCATAGTTAGACGACGAAAGTCGTGAAGGCAGTAAAGAGACAGCACGTTCCCGTACTGAGGGAAGGATGCGGGTTCAAGTCCCGTCGAAGTAATTTTTTTGGGATATTATTTGCTTTCTAAGGTTAAATTTACACTGGAATGGCAGCGGCTGACCGCAACGACGTGGGCAGGACCGCTGACAAGACGTGTGGCTTTTTCGATTTAAAAGCAATAGTGGTCTTATATGTATTGAGACAAAGTTTACAATTATTTGACAGCAAATAGTCACTGAAAGCGCTCGCCGCGTCGCCGATAGCTGTGAATTGAGCGTAACCAGTCGTTAACACCAACTGATGTAAATAAAGTTTAACGAAAACGAATATTAAAATGTATCGCTGTCATACGCTAGCTAGTTTCCGTCAATAATAATCTACAAAATTATTAAACTACATGCCACACAAAAGCATGCGAAAGCCACAACAAACCTCTGTAGTTAAACTAGTGGTGCTCTCAGCCTCCGTAGTTTCTTCAGTGGTAGGTATCGTTGGTAAGTCAGGGAGAGTAGAGGAAGGTAAGGGGTTATAAGTAGGGCTGGGTAGGGTCGGAGTGGCAGCAGCCTCGGTCTGAAAGTTGTCGGTTGTGGTGGGCGTGGCGCTTTCCCCGTGGTGGTGGCGGTGGGGGTGCGGGGTTTGAGTGATAGGGTCCACCTGACGCCCGCGTTCAAGGAGGTTAGTACGCCGGTCACCGGAGCAGTGTGTGTGGTTAGCGTGTGTCGATGCGCCTTTAGTTTGTTATGTTTCCTAACTTCCCTTGTTTTTTTTTTATGTAAGAACATCTTTATTTACAAAGTAAATGACTATCAAATAATAGAAATAAATTAGAACTAGTATTTACAATAGAAACCATTGAGCTAACTGCAGACTGTTGCAAACATTCTATTACAGGTAGCTCCACTGATCCGCTCAACTTTTGATTTGCAAAATGTATTAATTATTGGATATTGGTGTCAATTCAGCTGTCACCAAAAATTAACTAAACTAATTAGACACCACTAAAAATGATGCCATCCTTTTTATTCCATTTTTAGACATGTCAAATTAATTTAGTTTCGGCGACATCTGAATTGACATTATTTTGTTAGATTTTATTATTCTAATGCGTGAGCAGCAAATCAACGAAAGTAAGTCCATGATGGGTAAAATTAATAATGGCGGAGATTTCAGAGCGCCATCTAATCTCAAACTAAGCAACGAATATAATATTGTGCTTTTTTCTGTATAAAAGTAGCCTTTGCATTTCCCAAGGTTACTGTTTTTGCTGTCATTAAGGTTATTAATTAGTATATAAAGTGTTACACAAAATTGCCAAACTTCAAGTTTACAGTGTTTGTTAAAGTGCGTTTTGAATTTGAATTCACTTGACCATTTCAGTGAGATATAAATCCTCTTTACTCGAGCGTGTGATAATGCCTAAGGTTGTCGCTGATTTTATCTTATTTAGTTTTAAAATAAAAAATGGTGATATGATGTCACCAAAACTCAACTAAACTTTTTTGTCAATAATAAAAATGTTGCCATCCTTGTTTTCGATCGTTATGTATGAATCTTTTTGGTCACCAATTCTTGTTATCCTAAAGGCGCATCCTTGACTCGTGTGCTCATAACTATGCTCTGCGTTGCGTCCTGTGTTAGTCCACAATATTTACAAGACAAGCAAAACCACGCAAGCAACATTATGACGTAAATAACCACACACAAAGCTCAAAAAGTTATAAATCATTATTATGTATTTGGAATGTCAGGCGACTTTGTACCTTATTGTATAGGATATACTCATTCGGCATTCCATGCTTTCCCATCGATAGATACTGCTATGATTATGTGGTGACAGAAAGGTGCAAGGTAAGCATTCCGATATAGTGGGATGACTAAGGGAGGTATGAAAGTCTTTGGAAGATTTAGACCGGTTTACAGATTAGTTTAAACCACCATGTATTAAAGTTTTTTAAAGAAAGAAAGTAGGTAAAATTATCCTATGTTTTTTTCAGACCAGCTGTTGATATCAGTATGACAATAGCAAGTAGTGTGTATCAACAACTCTATGAGTCAGATTGATTCATTTGTAATTTGTTTATTGATTGGTCAATTTCAATCTTCCAATGACTAACAATGATGCAATCTAGATACGATTACAAAACATTGAATGAATGACAGTCCCATATAATTATAAAATGACGATATAAATATAATATGTTATTATGGTATGAGTTGTGTTGGTAAAGTACACATAATTAGAAGATGACGAATGATCTGTGAGTGAATGAAACACCCAAACAAAATGGACAAATTGTGACTCATACATTCTCAAACATAAACACGCACACAACGAAACATCATTATTATGTCATGGTTTTGATGACAACACACACACGCACATTATCACACAAATATTTTACAAACGTAAGCCTATTCTTATTTTTATCGTCATCTTCCTGACTAATTTCACAACCTCAGTTTTAGTTCAACAACAAAACAAAATTGTGTTATAGGTATTTTGATCCCATCGAAGTTGTCTTTTCTCCTTTTAGTTATATCGATAGCAACATTTAAAGCGCTATCTTTAGTTAGTAAATGTACCAACAGAATCGTCACCCTAAATTTCCTTTGCCTAAATTTTTCTCAGCAACGAAAAGATATCCTTCCGAAACGACTATAAGCCTAGCCTGTATCATCCCCTTGCTGGGTATACGCTTTCCCTGGTTTATCTTATCTTCGAATAAACAATTAAATACATAAATGTTATTTAGTCATGAATCATACAAATGTCTTGACTGATTTGGGTAGTACATATTTGTCAGTGTACTGTAAATATTGTACAGACTATTTTTAAGACACTGAGGAAACAAAGATCACCGACTCTGGTAACCTGAACAGTTGCCACAACAATTTAAATATTGAAATTTTATCATAAATTTCGTCTCATTTGTTCTTCATCAAATATTTTCGGACATTTCCTTAACTAATTTATGAAATTTTACTAGACATATCACAAATTTCCGAACTAAATTTAATTTTCTGAAAATTCCCTAACTAATTTATGAAATTTTACTGGACACATCACAAATTTCCAAACTAAATTTGATTTTTGATATTTCCCAAACAAATTTATGAAATTTTACTGGACATATCGCAAATTTCCGAGTTAAATTTGATCCTATTTGTTTTACGGTGTAAGATCCTCTTAACTTTGGATCCTTTTGTTGTGTAGTATGTAAACTTACCGCATCCGGTCCACTGCCGACATCGTTGTTCGTGTAGTCGTCATTTTCCTCGTCTTCGTACCCCCCGCTGTAATCATCCTCTTCGTTGTCATATTCCGCGTCGTACATAGCATCGCCTGACCCTTCCATTGGCGACTGGAATAGGAAAAGACAAGGAGCCGTTCATTAATCACGTGATGTTTGAAAAAATTTCAAACTTGCGCGATCTGCCCACCAATTACAGTAGCAAATGGCAATGGGGAACGCAACAACGGGGATCATTTTGGCAGCCTTAGCGCTGTCCAAATCTTTTGAAACTTGAAAGGAGGAATATTTAAGCCAAAAAGTTTTCCCTATTCAAGTTTTATAAGATTTAGATACCATTAAGGCTGCCAAAATGATCCCCATTGTTGCGTTCCCCATTGCCATTTGCTACTGTAATTGGTGGGCTGAACACGATACAATACATAATACTTTATTGTACACCAAAAAAATACAATACAAAAGACTGTACATAAGACACAAGTACAATGGGCGGCCTTATCGCTTAGAAGCGATCTCTTCCAGGCAACCTGTGGATGGAATTATGTGAATTTAAGAAAGGCAGAGAGGTAAGAATCAAAAGAAAACGTTATGGACAATTGGTGAACGCTTGTTTACAAGTTTTAATTAAACGGGTTTTAGTTTTTATATATATTTTATCGTCGAAATTATACAGTATTATATTACAATTTTAACATTCAAATGTAAGAACGCGGCCTTACGAAAGAGTTAACACAAAGAGTTGCCAAAGCGCACTGGGCAGTGAAGGCATTAATAAATGCGTAAACATACGTTATTGCACTACGTAAAGACAGAAGATAAATCGAATCAAGATTTTGTATCTCATTTTTGTGACTCGACTCGATTTAAGCAGAAACGATTCGAATCGGCTTTATGTACAATCCGATGATTTACCTTTAGAATACGTTCTATGTCGTTTAGTATACAATTCGTCGGAGTATCACAAAAACTTCCCCTCTCTTTGTAAATTTTCTCCGCAGTTTTATGGAACGTGTATCGACCATAATACTGGAACAAGGAACAAAACTCGATGGAAAGTAGGTATCTTTCACGCAAATCGGAGTCGACTTTTTCTCAGGAAACCTAACCAAGGTCTGTGTTTGGTCGCTTGGTGATATCGAGACGTTTAATATTTGTTTTGTTAAATTGGCAAAACGTAGCGTGACGACGTAACGTCGTCTATATATTCAACGCCTTAGCCATTTTAATCTAACTTCTCTTAAGAATCGCCGTACAATCATTGATCTTATATCTATATACCTATATAAAAGAAAGTCGTGTTAGTTACACTATTTATAACTCAAGAACGGCTGTATCGATATGGCTGAAAATTGGTGGGTAGGTAGCTTAGAACCAGGAGACGGACAAAGGATACTGTTTATCCCTTTCGACAGCGTTCCCGTGTGACTTGACATAAAACGTCAGTCACTATAAAACGTGGTATAACAGAAAAGAATCAGACTTGGAATAACAAAACGCAAAATAAAGCTATGTAATGGACGTATGGATGACAATTTGATTTTTGTAAGAAATCAATATTAAAACTATTACTATTAAATAAATAATTAACAAAGTTTGTGAAATCTGAATTTTTGTTACCTAGGATCTCTAAAACTACTAAACAGATCAAGATGAAATTTGGCGTACGTTTAGAACAAAGCCTAACTTAGATAATAGGCTAAAATTAATATTTTACCAAAAATACGCGTGCGAAGCCGCGGGCAGAAGCTAGTTTCTATATAAAATAATCAACGGGAATCATGGATACCGTAGTTTGATTAGCCGAATCGTACTCACAGTTCCATTTAAATATCTCAGAAAGCAAATCAGTAAAATCTTCAGTACTCCCACAAGAACAAATCTTGGTCTTAATGCTCCTTTTACCAGAATCGGTCGGTTACGCTGAAACGCGTGATTCTTACTTGCGAGAGCCGTGACTTTTGACCTTATGCGAAGATATCTCTGCTATGTCTGAGCTAGCGATTATTATGAAGTTTACTATCACTCAAAAGAATTGCGACCGCCGCGACTTTTGACCTTATGCGAAGATATCTCTGCTATGTCCGAGCTAGCGATTATTATGAAGTTTACAATCACTCAAAAGAATTGCGACCGCCGCGACTTTTGACCTTATGCGAAGATATCTCTGCTATGTCCGAGCTAGCGATTATTATGAAGTTTACAATCACTCAAAAGAATTGCGACCGCCGCGACTTTTGACCTTATGCGAAGATATCTCTGCTATGTCCGAGCTAGCGATTATTATGAAGTTTACTGTCACTCAAAAGAATTGCGACCGCCGCGACTTTTGACCTTATGCGAAGATATCTCTGCTATGTCCGAGCTAGCGATTATTATGAAGTTTACTATCACTCAAAAGAATTGCGACCGCCGCGACTTTTGACCTTACGCGAAGATATCTCTGCTATGTCCGAGCTAGCGATTATTATGAAGTTTACTATCACTCAAAAGAATTGCGACCGCCGCGACTTTTGAGCTTATGCGAAGATATCTCTGCTATGTCCGAGCTAGCGATTATTATGAAGTTTACTATCACTCAAAAGAAGTCACGGGTTTAACACTAACCTGACGTTTAATCCTAGGCTGCGGATCGTTGTAGGTAAAGACCCGCCAGCCTAAAATCGGCAATCCGAGGATGTTCACTAGAGTCTCATCTCGAGACTGCTCTCTTAGCCCCCAAACCAGGATCTTGTGTTGGCTCCATAGCTTTTTGCCGCAGCCAACCTGGAAAAATTAAGGTTAGAAAAGTTAAACCTATAAAAAAGTTTAAAAGCCTAAAATTCTATATTTCCATTGATAAAGTGATAAAGTTGATCTCTTCAACCTAGAAAAAGTTAAATTCTTAAAATTCAAAGAGACATGGAAATATCGTGATACTTTTAATAGACACTAAAATGTGTATGTATTAGCATCACATAATTTTCTAGCTTGGGGCTAGATGATGCTGTGTGGATTGTCCAGCATTATTTATTTATTAATTTCTGTCGCTTCGATAAAGACTAAAGTAAAGAAGCGACGAAGAAACCTTTCGCCTGTCAGATGTTATTTTTCGAGTTGGAGCAAAAACCGTCCTAAGCTTTTTATCCTTAAGATAATAATATGATATTTTGTAGCAACCCTTTTTGCAGACTCACTTTTTAATACTCCTCTACAGCAAACAAACATCCACTGATGAACATTCCTCCTAAAAATGGGATGGGGGGTTTTGCCAATCTCCATTAAATAAATAAATAAATAATGCTGGACAATCCACACAGCACCATCTAGCCCCAAAGTAGGCTACTCAAAGCTTGTGTTATGGGTACTAGATAACTGATATATTTTATACATAGATAGATATTTTAATTTTTTTACTACCTATACATAGAAAACACCCAGACCAACGGAACAAATTTCTGCAGATCGTACACAAATTTGTTCCGAGGCAGGAATCGAACCCGCAACCTCTTGCGTCGCAGGCGGACTCTCGCCCGCTGCGCCACTGAGGTCGTCATTGACCATTGGTCAAGCTAAGTCCATGTCTCCCAAGTCCACCAAGTCTACAAAAAGGCTCTCATGATGATGTTCAATAATACACAGAAGGAAACTGCAGCTTTTCCTCTGGTTCCACTCCGTCATCTCTTACGATATTCACGGGCTGAGATGGCGGGGTACATTCTAACGCCGCGATTGTCATGGCCGTACAATAACACTTACGTTCAAATATATAGCAGTAGAAGCGCTGGTGTTCACGGAATTACGCCGAATTAAGCCAGGCGCGCTTAGAAGAGGCTCTCCGTGCGATTTGTCATTGTGCTTGTATGGCTCAATCCAAAACTCGTCCTGAAAGAAACATTTATTAAGTTAGAAACAGGTTCGTCTTAAGTCCATTGCATGCTTACCTAGTCAAAAATATTAAAGAGAAGAGAATTTACAACACAACAACAGTTAAAATTTTAATTCGTATTTGATAATAATTTTGTTTAAATTTGACTATTTATTTGATACATAATTATTTAGTTTAAAATTTGAGTTGTTTTTTCTTTGAGTTGGGCTTATTTTCTAAGCCCAACGAAATAAAAGTTATGGATTTCTAATTTTGTTAAAAGACTTACATTCTAATTCTAATAGTGCTGTTTGAAATGTCCATTGTCTAGCTTTATTTTATTTTATTATCTTAATTTAATTAAAGTCTAAAATCGGCTCACCCCATCAAGGCCTATGAAGTGTTCCTCAATGGGATGCTGCAGCCAGTTTAGGAAACAAGAAGAATACAGCGCTCATATAAGCTAAAAGGTCTAAAGTCTTTTGTATGCTTACCCCTTCATGAGCCATGAAGTTAGACATAAGAGCGCTGATTGTCTTCTTTAAAGGGATGCTGCAACCAGAACAGCTTCAAGAAGAATCCAGCTGTCATATAGAGTAATAAGGTCTAAAGCCCAATGTATGCTTACCATATCAAGAGTCATGAAGTTAGCCACTGAGATAAGAGCGCTGATTCTCTTCCTCAATGGGATGCTGAAACCAGCTTTGGACGCTTCAAGAAGAATCCAACTGTGATATAGAGTAATAAGGTCTAAAGTCCATTGTATGCTTACCCCGTCAAGAGCCATGAAGTTAGCCAGTGACATAAGAGCGCTAATTCTCTTCCTCAATGGGATGCTATGGTAGGCGCCGTCGATTATGATCGCGAGGACCAGTCGCTTGTTACCGCCGAGGCAGGTTCCGTACTTGGAGTGGGGTTTTTCTTGGGCTTTCTTAACCTGTGAAATAATGTATAAATAATCTTTATCTACACTAATGTTATAACATTCTACTTATGATTCCAATACTTGACTTATAATTACTACTGTTATAGCGCAGATAACAAAACACTCAATTTAAGCAATTTCACATGATGGTATAATATCCACATCGATATCGTAAAATCTCATTATAACATCAATAAAACGCGACCAATTAACAAGGCGAGCCTTATGTCAAAATCCTCATACAAGTTGTATAAAATTTTGATATTAGGCTGGCTTTTGAAAACAGTTGGGTTATACGTGAAAACTTCGTCGAAACTACTTTTGAATCTGCCTAACCCAGCGTTGTACACGGGGCATTGCTTCCGGCGCACCTCGGCGACCCTTCTCATAGATAGCGGTGGTGATTTGACCGCACTGAAACGACACGGGGGGTGGAAGTCTTCTACTGTGGCTGAAAGCTACATTGATGAGTCTTTAATGAATAAAATTCAAGTCTCAAATACGATCTTGAACAGTAAAGAAAACAAGACGAATGAAGTAATTATAAATATTCCGACTCCGTCTACGAGCTCTACTGCTTGCCCCGCGGCCGCTACAGCTGCTGGATCAATAATTAACATTAACTTTCAAAATTGTACCATCCAAAATTTGAACAATTATTATAAATAAACTATTGTCAGCTTTTACTCTTGTTGTTTAATTAATTGCATTAGTGAAGATAAAGTAGTGTATGCAACTGCATATAACACGGGTATTAAAACACTCGTTACTATTATGAAACTTAAGGGTCCGGCGACGGATGAATTTCCCATACAAACGTAATACCAAAATGATTTTTAATTTGAGCATATTTTCACTATGGTCTGCTATTATTTGTATTAAAATAGTATTTATCTAGGTACCTGCCACAATTTTTTTTCAAAATACCTTTCTAAAATGAAATTAAACCTAATCGCATTTTTACATGAAAGAATGAATGTTGTCTTAGTAATTGTGTAGATAAGTATTTTGAAAAAATCTTATGGCAGGAACCTGTATAAATACTATTCTCACACAAATAATAGCAAACCATGATGAAAACATTCTCAAATTACAAATCATTTTGGTACTACGTTTGTATGGGAAATTCATCCGTCGCCGGACCCTTAATACCCTTCATTATATGACAGTTGCATAAACTACTATTATAAGACTAGAAACAAATACTCTGTAATGGGATGACGCTGCCTTCTTTAACACAGTTTTATAGCTAGAACAGAAGGTAGAGCTGCCCAGAACTACATATATCTTTTTGTTGTGGTTTCAAAAAATAAAAATGTATATTTTCAAAACTTTGACAATTTATGTATCTAGACATGAGTCTAATCATTTTTTTATTTTCCTCACAAAAACGATAAGGGTGAATTCCTGAGACCAGGCGAAAGGGTAAGGTCAAAATACAAGTGGGCGGACAGATGTTTATGACGCTATGTAGTTCCATAGGCCAGCCTTAACCCAGTCCAGAAAGAAGTCAAAGATAGCAAATTTACGACACTATTATTGAGGGCTATGTTACTTCATAAAATAATAACGTGTCGTGTCATTTTTCTATAGGATTTGGTACAGAGCCTCTACCATGTCCTGTCGACACGGTAAAAACAGACAGAGAACCCATACAATAAACAAACATCAGGATGACATCTCGTCAAACAGAGCTCAGGGTTCTGGTCATCTCGTTTTAGGCGGTTATGTCACAGCAAAATGTGACATACCAAACGTTCTCGGTAACGTTCGCTAGGCAACTCCAACAAAAGTTGCCAGCTACAAAAATATAAGTTCACAAAGTACCTCGATTGTAAAGGAGTCAGTGGCAGTCTGTCCTGTACCATTGCCGTGTGCAGTCACTTGAAGGGTATATGATCCAACGTCGTGCTTCTCAGGCAAGCCACTGATCAGTCCATGTTTAGAGTCAACAGCAAGCCAGCTTGGCGTTTTACGGCCGTCTTCGCGTCGGACCTAGAACATTGAATTCATAATTGAACTTTGATTGCATGTATTGTAATCGTGACTGTTTGCATCCTACTAATTCTATCCTTTTTTTTTTTTTTTTATTCGGCGAGGAAATTCGTTTACGAATAAACTGGTCTGGGGGGGACCAGAATTATGTGGCGACTCGACGTTCTGAAAAGAACATAATACCCACTAAAACCTCTCCGGTGTCCCTCTCTCGCCATTTTTGCCGAACCACGGGAACATTTAAAACCTCCGCGGCCCGACTGGCGTCCCCTCTTCCTCCTATACATAGCCGGCGAGCCCACCGATCCACACACTCGCCGACCCCATTCTTCCGTCACCTTTCCTCCCCCCGACTAATCCTATCCTACTAATATATAAAGCCGAAAGTTTGTGAAATCAGATTTTTTGTTACCTAGTAGGTATCTCCAAAACTACGGAACAGCAGGGGTATTAAATTCAATTCCGAATCTATTTTCCGAAATCTATTTTCATTTCGCCTCTGGTTGATGATCGAAAATTCGAAACGAATCTGTTGACTAATGGCCATGTCAATGAGGAGCTCTTTATTTCGATCATCAACCCGAGGCGAAATCAAAATAGCAATTTATTAATCCGTCGGATTCGATTCGGAAATGAATCGAATGAATTAAAATACCCCTGCTGATCAAGATGAAATTTGGCGTACATTTAGAGCAAAGCCTAACTTAAGGCTCATATACACGGAGGGCACGTGGGTTAAGGCCTGCGAAAGACTGCAGACAAATGCTGGATGTGGCAAGCTGAAGACAGGGCGCTATGATGTTCATTAGGAGGCATATTTCCAGCAGAGGACTAATATAGGCTGATGATGATGATGATAAACGTACGAAGCCGCGGGTAGAACTCGTCAAAAATATTAGACTTTATATCTCATCTAGTTGAAAAGATTGCCCTTACTATAGTTAAATCTTTATGTCTCTCATATAATTCGAAGATGCTTGAAAATAAATGGGACGTAGAAAGACGTAGAAATTGATCCCCTGCGCGATAAAGCAAATATGGGTAAGGAGAACCAGCTTCAATTGTTTGGTTAGGAGACAATTGGATAAGTGGAGGCAACTTGTTCTATTATCATCAGTGTTCCCGATTATCCAGCCAAATTAAATACATCTTGTGCTTTTCAACCGACGAAAGGTTCTCAAGTCGACGCGTATAGGTATATATATTTTATGTATGACCACCATATTTGTATTGTATTTTCTTTATTAATCAAAACTTATTCTGTTCTTATTTCTACGACACTTTAAACCATATAAGGTGTTGGTTGACAGACATGACCGATATGATTTGACCTGTCAGATATGACCACGCATAACTTTTTACAGAGTTGTCCGATTTTGATAATTCTTTTTTTATTAGAAAGGGTATATTGGAAAAAACAAATTGAAGCTACTAAAACCAAACTATCAAGATTTGTATACGCCCTAAGTATTTTAAAATCAAACACAAACTACCAAACTGCCCTAACCGCCTACTATGCCCATGCCTATTCAGCTTTCAACTACGGAGTTATACTATGGAGTGACAGCACGGACTTTGATCAACTTTTTATAACGCAAAAAAAATTAATACGCATTCTAGTAAATATTCCTCCACGAGAAAGCTGCAAGCCACACTTTATCCAAAAAAAGATACTTAGCTTGCCCTGCATCTATATATTACAAGCGGCAATGTTTGTTAGAAAACATAAAAAATACTTCAAAACAAAACAAGAACTAGACAATAAATATAACAATTAAACAATTTAAATTTACAATTTAACAGACGAAACAAAAATAAAATAATAATCCCCGAAACAACTTTAACAACGGTTAGTAAAAGCCCCAAATTTAGATTAATAAAAATATTTACCTGAAAACCTAAAATGCGAACCAAAAGATAATATTTTTATGAAACACCTCAAAACTATTTTATTACAAAAATGTTACTATTCAGTTCACAAATTCTTCTCCGATGATAGTTTAAAGCGAATAACCAAAAGTGTACTAGCTGACATAATATCACCTATAGATTAAGTTAGAAAGTAAGTAACTACCTATCTAATCATGACATACACCTATTTTATGAGAATTTATTTGACCCAAAATAATTGTAGCGCCCTGACAGGGTTTTTATGCATTGTGTACCCACTAAGACTACCTACACTTAAGAACAATACCTGTATGCATAAAATCACAATAAATGATATGATATGAATATGAATATATCCCGACGTTGGTCCCATATAAATTTTAACTACATGAATTTGTAGTAGGTTTATAGTTTTTTTTCCGTGTGGAGTAGCACAAAAGTTTGGAGGCCTTTAACCAGCAGTGGGTGAAGTTGGGTTGCGGATGATGATGATGATTATAGTTTTTAAAAACACGCCAAATTAAGTCCAATAAGTTTAATACCGATAGTGACTGTTATACCTAGTTCATTGCTTTTGTCTTATAAGTGTACTTAACCGGTGATGGAAGATTCTGGTTATTGGTACCTTCTTCCATTTTTAACACATTAACTGATATACAGGTACAGTTGCAGGAGGTGGAATTCGTCGTGCGTCGGTGGTAATGAAAGTTTTAGTTTAGTTGTAACCCGTCCACGAATTTATTTCCTGTTTGGTATATGCGCGATTATGAAGTGATTAATTGTGATTAATTGTTGTCAGGTGATTGAATGATAAATTACAGAATTAAGTACTTCATAGACACAGTTGCTTTTGACAGATAGAGATGCGAATCTGTCAGCCCGAAAATTATGGGGACATACAAAAGTTTTGATTATTATCGAGCCGACATAGTATGTATGTATGGTTATTTGAGATGATTTTACCATAAAAAAGCATTTAAAATAGTATAAAACTTATTGTTTACTACAGTAACTCAATCCGTCTTATGTCGTGTCAATACATCATAAAAAAAATACAATTTTACTCTATTGAATATTCTGATTCCAAAAAATAAAGTTATTTAGCCGCCCGCCGGGTAAAATCTGTAAAATAATGCAAAATGTGGAGCAACAACTAAATCGATTACAACTTCTTCATAAACAAAAACAATTGTCGTGTGCTTTGACTATTTCATTGTCAGTCGACCCACAAAAAAAAAATCATTTCATGGAATAGGTATAAGTAGTGTGTTTTCCCTTCTGGTACTGACATAGTCACCAATGACTTAAAATCCCCTAAATATATAAAAAAAAAACAACACGAAGGTACAGAACAAAACACTCCTATGACATGATTTCTCCAGGTGTTGCAGTTGGTTGGGCGGTTTTTCACCAGCTAGAATATAGTAATGGTATTTCACTTACCTTATACGCGACTACATTTCCAGCGAATGCTTCTTTAGGTATTTCCATACGGAACAAATGTCCGACGTAGGCCGATGTGTCAGGTACTCCCCACAACCTTCTTAGGACGTTCTTTTCTATTTCTTCTTCAGTCAAATCCACCTGGAATAAGAAAGCTTTCTCGTTAGAATGTTGTAATGATAGATTATATGATAGTGATTATACGGAGTGATAACGAACAAGAACATAATTAAAATAAAAAAAAAACGACACACACACCACAACAGATTTTCATGAAACATGGCTAAGAACACTCGGGATAAAATTATCTGTGACAAAAAAAACTTAACGAAAATTGGTTCATCCGTTTGGGAGCTACGATACCATAGATAGATATACAGATACACAGACAGACACGTTAAACTTATAACACTTCTCTCTTTTTGCGTCGGGGGTTAAAAATACCTCGGATTATGGTTGAATGACAAACTAAAGCGGATATCTCACATCAATCACGTCAAGTCAAAGTTAACGGCCTTATTAATATCATTACGCCAAATAGCACACTGTATTCCAACCAAAGCACGCTCATACACATTTAAAACCTCTCCAAAGGACACAAAACAAAATCACTGTATCATTATAAATACCTTACACCGACGAAAGAAATATATATTAAAATTATTAAATTATAAATATTACTTTATTACACCTTCAATACATAAAACAATTAAACAAGAACTGAAAACTAACTATATAGGTAGGTATATCTAGTTGTAGTTTTTTTGAAGCACTTTAACTTGGTGTATCTACATATCTACTTTATGATTACTTTATAATGCGACTTTTGTATGTGCTCAGAGTTTTCCAAACTCGAAAAACCATTTGTAAGACTCAGGTTTTACATGGATTCCAAGTAAAATAATTTGATCAAATGGATCGTTCATTTGGCGTGGTATTGCCAGTATGGTGGCGATGCAAGGGAAATTTGTAGGCCGTGAGCCTATCACTTTAGTAATCTAATTTAAATTGCTGTGCTTGTGCGCGTGGCTGCCTACCCCATTAATCTCCGATGCTAGCTTATACATATTTATAATTAAGTATTATTAAGAGAACTCTAGTGTCTAGATAAACCTTTGTTAGGATTTAAGACGCTATTAACGTTAAATTGTAACAACTTTGAAACAATAAATAAATATCTATCTATCTATCTATTTGCAACAGTCTGCAGTTAGCTCAATTGTTTCAATTGTAAATACTAATTATATTATAATTTTCTTTGTGAATAAAGGCTTCTGCCATTATCTATTTAATTGGCAATCGGCTGAAGGCTTATTTCACCAGAACGAACGGGCTGAAGATGTAGATGTCTAAAAAACCATTTGCATGGTGTCAAAATTGCTTGACATAACTTCAGCATTGCAGGGATCTTATTCTGTACTAGCTGCATTCTTACTACCCGTTGTCCTATTACCCGTTTTCCCGTAGGAATGAAGCATTTTCCCGCGGTAAAAATTAGCCTATGTTCATCAGGAATAATGTGGACTTCTAATGGTAAAAGAATTTTTCAAATCGGTCCAGTAGTTTCGGAGCCTATTCAATACAAACAAACAATCAAATCTTTCCTCTTTATAATAATATTAGTATAGATACCAAAGACACGTTTTGATATTCTACAATCCGATTCTAGAGACTTAATTTTTATCATACCAAAGTTTAAGTCTCAGTTAACGAACGCCTTTTAGTCGTTGTTGACCTTGTGTGGTTGGCAGGCAGAAAATGCCATCGACATTATGCCCACCATTGGTGTACTTTTTAAAATTGTGTGCAATAAAAGTATTAAAATAATAATAACTAGCTGCATTCTTACTACCCGTTGTCCTACTACCCGTTTTCCCGTAGGAATGAAGCATTTTCCCGCGGTAAAAAGTAGCCTCCGTCCTCAGTCTTCATCAGGAATAATGTGGGTTTCTAATGGTAAAAGAATTTTTCAAATCGGTCCAGTAGTTTCGGAGCCTATTCAATACGAACAATCAAATCTTTCCTCTTTATAATATTAGTATAGATAATTCTACGACCACACCATTGTCAATGCGTCATCGCATCACATATTCGCACAAAATTCAATTAAGGATGCAATAAAGCAAATGTTCTTGGGAACGGTGTGATCACGACGAGCGGATGACTCTGCGCCACATAAATATTCAGGAGCGCGCCGCAATTCGTTCGTCATAGCGCAATGATTTCGTTATAAGATCATTGACCTGGATCTAGATACTTTGTCTATTATCATTATCACAATTGTTATGGGGCCATTCACATAGCCATTGCTTGGTCGCGGTTCCAGCGTCTGTCCTGTCTGTGTCCTAATCGGGAGGAGAAAAGGTGACGGAAGAATGGGGTCGGCGAGTGTGTGGATCGGTGGGCTCGCCGGCTATGTATAGGAGGAAGAGGGGACGCCAGTCGGGCCGCGGAGGTTTTAAATGTTCCCGTGGTTCGGCAAAAATGGCGAGAGAGGGACACCGGAGAGGTTTTAGTGGGTATTATGTTCTTTTCAGAACGTCGAGTTCCACATAATTCTGGTCCCCCCCAGACCAGTTTATTCGTAAATGAATTTCCTCGCCGAATAAAAAAAAAAAAAGCCATTGCTTGGTGAAGATGGCATTGGCTAAAATCTGGCAATACAGTCAGGTGGATGATTAAATCATTAAACTGAGATCGAACATTGAGGCCTCTGTTACTGCTACTATTAGTTTAAGCAGCTATTGCTCTCATTATCATCATCAACAGCCATTACCAGTCCACTGCTAGACGTAGGCCTCCCCTGGTATTGCTAAAGAATATCTTCTATAGTAATAACATTATAAAGAGGAAAGATTTGATTGTTTGTTTGTTTGTATTGAATAGGCACCGAAACTACTGGACCGATTTGAAAAATTATTTTACCAACAGAAGCCCACATTATTCCTGATGAACATAGGCTACTTTTTACCGCGGGAAAATGCTTCAGTCCTACGGGAAAACGGGTAATAGGACAACTGGTAGTAAGAATGCAGCTAGTAATATTTAAAATTAATCCCTATTTCCCTTGGTGACGGCATCACAGGTGAACGGCTGGACCAATTTCGCATTTTTTTGTTGTGTTTGTTATTGTCAGGAGAAGGTTCTTATGAAAGAAAAAAATAAGAAAGTTGGAAACATAAATTTCCATGGGAGCGAAGCCGTAGCTGGTCATTGTATAATAATAATATTCTTTAGCAATACCCGTATAACTTTGACAGTACACAATAAAATAAAACGTAGGAGCGTCTTCGAGTGTGTACTTTTTTCTGTAACATCGCCACTCGAAGACTTACTAGATAAATAGAGCGGTTTTTGATACTTGAGTAACGGAGACACCAGCTGTGTGGTGCCGGCTTAGAATTTGCACCACCTCAACTCTTCCCGCGGGTGTCGTAAGAGGCTACAAAGGGATATCCACCGGGGCTGGCAGCAGCGCCCCCTGCGGAGCAATTCTACCACCGAACTGCAATCCCCAACCCGAATGCCCAGGGTGGGGATTATGGGCATTACCCCCCATGAGATAAAAGCCAACAAGGCGCTTATCAGGGGGTGGCCTGCAGTGGACCAATACAGGCTGTTACGGTTGAGGAATAACGGAGATAGTCGAAGCAAACGCAGAGCCATTCACCAAGAAGTAGAAGTAGACAGAGCTACTAACCTGGAACTCATCGTTGCTATCAAAAGCGAAGTCGTCATCGTGCCGGCTAAGCGCGAGCGGGCAGATCAGGAGCACCGCACACGCTATGTACCGCGCACGCGCCATCTTGGACTGGCCTTTCTTCATAAACTCATAATAGGCATCTGTGGACAATAGGCGAACATTAAAATATTGTTGGGAACACAATTTATGAATAAGTTTAGGTAAGCAGACCCAGCCATCAAATGGAAATAATTAGTGCCCTAGAGTGAGTAACCACTCACGTATACGACGAGTAGGTTTCAATAAAACCAAATGGCGTAATGCCATAACCTCAGCAGATTAGCCGCAAACATACACCATGTATTATTTTAACACTAGTATTTGACCACGGCATTACATGCGTTGTTTTTGTGGAAACTTGTTATGGTTCTATCCCATGGGAACTGATTTATGGGACAAAAAGTAGCCTAAGTGTTATTTCAGGTTAAGAGCACGCAAGATTTCAGTACTTTTGGCGTGGAGAAGTAACAAACATCCGTTCATCCATCCACACTTTCGCATTTATAACATAAGTTTGATTGATTGATTTGATAGTTTGTTGATTTGTAATGCTATCATAAACCTCTTTTCCCGTGCATCGCTGGGGTCATTTCTAATTCCAATTTCCAAACTGGTGAACCCTTCGGTGAACCCAATGTGATTGCTAGTTGGTGATTCTTCAAGAGAATCTTCTCTACGATGTTTTTTCGTGACTTTTTAATTTAGTAACCCGACTTACGGAAACTTTACAAGTGAAATGTTTATAAACATTTGTATGTATATTGAAAGAGCAGGAGGATCAAATATCAACAACATCTTTTGGGTCATTATTCAACACTATTTTTTTCGGAGTGCGTAAAACATGGTGTAAGAGCCAAACTCCACCAAAGCGGGGATGAAACGAGTGCAGAAGAGATGTGTTTTAAACAACTAATAGGACGTTGTTATTCACATATCTTGTCTCCGCTCAGCTTCAGTGGACATCACCAAGCTGAGATGTATTATATTTTATGTGAAAAATAGCAGTAAAATGAAAAATAGCTCAAAAATGTCCCTTCTTGTCTCCTTTTCGGACATCTCCGCGCATCTGCGCTTTGGTGGAATCTGGGCCTAAACGAGTTGAACGTAAGGTAGTGTCATGTTTAGAGTGGGCGAGGAAAGGTTAACATTAAATATCAACAAAAGTAAAAGTTACTTTCAACAGAATTAAAAGTTTCAGCCGAGCGCAGATAGATTTATTGACGCTATTATCAGATAGCGTGGAAAAGTTGAGCGTGGAGTTAAAAGGATAATAATTTGAGATTGTTTTGTTCTATAAAGTAAATACTTTGCTTCGTGTGTCAGTTACAAAATATCACCAAAACTTTAAAGTCCAAGGACCAATTTCAACGTTGCAATTGAACGCGATCAACATTAGATAAACAGAGCTTAGCGCTTCAAACCGAGCTCAGCGCATAGCGCACGTTGATCCCGTTCAAGCTTGACTTAGATTAACAAACGGTGAAACCTAAAAGCGTTTACACAACACTATTTGAAATATTCAAGCTCTTAGGACAAAATGGAAAGCAATTTCGCGAGAGCCTATCAAATTATTAAGGGAACCTCTCGATAGCAATCTCTTAAGCGGACGTTTTGATTAGTCGTCCGGATTTGGTTTAAAATATAGACAGATTCGAGGTGGTTCTTGTACAAATGAGTGGGTAATAAAGAAGGGCGAACGGAAATGACTCGGGTACTGTTACACAGTTAAAGGCGCGTGTTGGTGCATAATGATCGGACGCAAATAGAATTGAGCTTTGAGCGCACTCCCGCCTTCCTTAGCACGGTACACGGTCGGAAATCTTAGGAAATTATCGGATTCACCAATGATTAACCATGGTTAATAAATTTTGTACGAAACGTCGACGGTCCTGATTGATTTTGGTTTTACACGTTTAGCGCGTAAGTGCACTAACTGAGTCTAAAGTCCCGCTCACTTTGCATAGTGTAGAAAAAGGTGCCCTCTATTTCGACGCCAAAAGACAGCTGTTGGCCATTTAGCGCTCTGACGGAGAGGTACAAGCTGTAATGAACTTTTTTGCGTTAAAGCTAGAATCTAAAATGTATTTTTTCCCGGCCAAAAAGATATGCCAGAAAGACTAATGTCAATAGGCCATGAGGGTTTCACGTATGCGTAGCTAGGCAATCTGTCAACCTACATTTTAGCAGAAGACGTCAACTGCAACAAACTTGAGATTAAACCGACTCTATGCTGCGAAAGGCGTGGATCAGTAATACGTTGGCCGAGGTTGGCTGAGTCAAATCTTTTTTGCGTAAAGCTAGAATCTAAAATGTATTTTTTCTCGGCCTGGGGTTTCTTAGTGTTACGTACACGTAATACAATAAGTAGCTAAGAAGTCAAACGACGACGTTAGAAGACGTCAACTGCGACAAACTTGAGATTAAACCGACTGCATACCGCGAATTGCATGGTTTAGTAACACGTTGACTGAGTCAAATCGAGCCTTAGTCGCTTAGGCCTGTACGTTACGTAGGTACAGGCTATGAAAACGTCTTAAACGTAGTTTGACTAAGCCAACATTATAACGGCACCATTACATTTTTGAGTAATGTTCGGACGGAATTCCTGCACCGTGTACTCATTTAATATTTTTAGCATGCTGTCGCGAAACCACTTCAGGGAATACTTTTATATTCCTTTCTGTAATGCGGCATGTCTGCCAGACCACTTGAGCGGTGTTGCTGTTGGAAAGGAATTTAATTTCGTTCCAAATATACTACTTTTACGATCGAAGCGCAGGCTTTAGCTTCGTCGAAAGACAATAAAATTATGGTCGATAAATTATTATAGATTTTATGATAGCGTAGCTCGCTTTGGGACTTTCGTAGAGCATTTAACCTATTTATTTAGGTATTATTTATTTTCAGCCTGTTATCCCACTGCAGGACAAAGGCCTCCCTCTCTTTCTTCCAGCTTTCCTAGATGCCATGGGCCAGTCTGGAATATGACCTATGCTCTACTTCTAGGTAGTTTGCTTTGGTATTATAGTAGAGTCTACTATAATACCAAAGCAAACTACCTAGTTTGAGTTGAGACTTGAGAGCTATTCAATAACTGAAAAAATTATTTGATAATAAGTAATACTAAGGTATTGCACAGATTTTATGAGGAACAAAATATACCAGATTTCCTTTGAGGCCGGAAGTTTGCAAAGGAAACGGTGCGCACGAGTGTAGGCAGAGCAGTGAAAACATAAAAGACGTATGCATGTTATTCACAATATTTACGCAAATAATGAAGAGGAATTCGGAAGTATAACACAAGTAGCCAAAGCAAGCTAGATCTGGAAGAATGTTTTATAAACGAGTTTTAAGATCTAAGATGAAAGGACGGACTGGGTAGAAACAAGAAGAGCAATCAATTGGTTTTAGCTTGAGTTGATAGGTATTGGTCGAAAATTTGGTGGTTGAACGAGGAGGCACTCTAATTCAAAGTTATTTATTTATTTTCATACATACTTTGGTCATAACCAGACCATGAATTTTAGTCCTAGTTGAGTGATGCCACTTAGAAACCAAATACATATTTTGTATTTTAAAATTCAACACAGCAGAAGACAGGGCTTCTTTACTGCGCTCTCGCTCTCCGCGTGCTGGGAACTTCGACCATATTTTTTTATGAGAAACTGTAAACCAGATTACTGTTTTTTATTGACACCAAAGCTAATGTTTTGAGGAAAAAGCACGTATTCATAATGAAAGATAAACAGGCTCGTTAGGAATGATTTACGTAATTCCTCGGATTCCGGACGTTACGGCCACTCCAATTATTCTGAAGACGTGGAAACATTTTGGAACGGAACGTGCCTTAAACGGAACTTTTTAATAGCGGAGTTTCATTAATTTTTGCTTATTTATCATTACTATAAGCCGCCATATATCTAAGGGGAGTTGAAGATCAAGAACAATGTAGATGGATTGTATAAAAGTCGACGTTAGTAAGACAGGTGTGAGTGATACGGATATGACGTCTGAGAAAGGACAATGGAAAAAAATATTCATATTTAAATAAAACTGTTTTTAAAAACAAGGTTTCTTATCATTTAGGATCAAAGAGCTTCGGAAGACAAATCCAACCCAAACTCGACTGGGTTACGCCGTTTCCTTTAGGAGTTCCTATGGCCTCCTTCTGTCTCCATCATCGGACCAGCTCGATGGTACCATAATATTGGATTGTCACCGAACTTACATGCGAGTTTCAGCTCAATCGGTTGAGGATAACTGGTCTAAAATTCAGTTGCAAGATTTGTCTCACACATACGAAGAGGGCAAGTTTAAAAAAAAACTTGTAAAAAGTAACACTGACTGCCGTCTCCACCTAGATAGAGTGGGATAAGGGCAGGAATAAGAGGTGCCCCTCATGGATATAATTATGTATGTTAAATCTGTAGATATTGTACGTTCTCCCAGCGCCTATCTAGTGCCTCATTTCCCTTTTCTTACTTTGATCGAGATCGATGGTGCCGCCAAACGAAGTCATCATCCATCCTTGTAGAGGCAATCGATGAGATGATGAGGTAGACAGTTTTACATTTGGCCTTTTTTTAAAGCAATTTGAGGTCTAAAAAAAGTCCTAGGTTTCCCGGGACAATCACACAGTAGAGATGATATTTATTAATACATAGTAAGCATATTGATTTCAAATCCCCTGAGGGCGCTGTCGATTTCACAAACAGCATTAATTATGCGTAAACAAGTCTCCAGAGATTAATTTGATTACCCACATCCGCAATGGCAGAATCGGGCAGGTAGTAAACATTATTAGTAATTTGTTAAATAATAATTAACTTATGAATAAAACAATTAAAACCGACCGTTGATTCCTCTTCACGTTATCAATTCTCACTTCTCAGTATTGACAAAGTTGGGATTAACCTTAGAGTAAAAGTATTTCGATGAACATTTAATACAATCTGATTTCAAATAAAACTTCACGATCTGTATATGATGTGGGTGATATGTAGCCAATTTATTCTGTAATTCGATCAACCATAAACGTTATAGGAGGGGCTGAATATGAGAAACTTGACACTGACGACTCCGCAATGTTTTACAAGGCACGCATTTATAATTTGATCATATTTCATGCGATCGACATGTTTCCGGTTGAAGAGAATAGAAACCACCTTTTGCAATTCTATGACCAGAGTTTGTCCAGTTTTAGGACTGGTTTCCACACGAGAGAAGTGTATATAATAATATGTATAATTGTGTAACGGTGTACCCACAACTTAGATTCAAGACATGACAGCGAACGTCCGGCGGCGAGAAGGGCAGGCAATTTTGCGATCTTCCCAGGGACCATATTTGGAAGGCGCAAATTTGGAGTGGCACAATATTTTCAAGGCCTATACCCAGCAGTGGGTGCAGTCGGGTGGTGGATGATGAATTTATATAAGACCATCTTATAAGTCATGTCAACAATCATGGTTCCAAAATTCAAAATGCACTAAGCATGCAGTCAGAATGGATAAACAGTAGGTACCTAATCAATAAAACGAACGCTAATGCATATCTACCCTAACTCAGGACGCTTACAACTAACAAAAAGCATATGACACGAACCACAAAGGAAAAGATCCACCAGCATAAAGCATCACCGTAAAGTAAGCTTCATAAAACTTATAACTGGGGCGTGATGCAGTAAAATTCTCTGAACAACTGACCGCATAGTCGACTATGAAACTGTTCCCAGATATCAACATTGTGGACACAATATAAATAGTTTGCGAATTTGAGGGGAATGTTTCGCAGGAGCTTAGGATTGGACATGGGCTTGAGTCCGCAAACTTTACTCATTTTAGTCCCTATTTCTACCTTATGTCTCTGTGAGTAGACGCAGATAAATCGGCATCCAAGAAAATTCTTATAACCTTCGCAATATATTGACATACTTAATTAAAGTTATATGTACAGAGTTTTGTATTTATTTCACATAATAAAATAAAATAAAATCGAGAAAATAAAAAATTACCAATACATAAACTTTAATCTCAATGTTGACCTCAATGTTGTAAGGATATTTATAAAAAAAAAATTATTAACATGTGCATAATTATTTATAACAAGCTGCCAGAAAAATTGAAAGATTTAAATGGAAACCTATTTAAGAAACATTTACATATATGGTTACTTTCAAATTGTTTCTATAGTGTAAACGAATACTTAAATTTTAAATAGTAAGAGAATTAGTTATTGATATTTTAATGTATAATTAATACCTAATAATAATAATGACATTTTAACATTTGCACACCTGCTTGCGGGTCGAATACATTGTCTTCACATAACTTTAAGATCTTGTAATTATTGTATTCTGCAAATAAATGATTGATTCTGATTCTGATTCTGATCTTAATGCTTGGGGAAAAACCTTAGTGATGGTTCTTCGTCGAACGAAGCTCTCATCGGCCTATGACAGAAGGTGCCATTTCTTTAATGTTTCAAGATCAATAACTATACGACTCCATTGACAAAGATGGAGGAAAATATACTTCCCAGTGGAAAGATAGAGTAGTCTAACCCCAAGTACCTATGGCTGAGAGGTTCGTAAAATATAGAGCTATACGTAAGTTTTGTAGCGCTTTACGGGGCACTCGGAGTTACCCTTGGTTTCGCAAGGGGACCGAGTAAGAGGGTTGCCGCCGTTGCCAGTTGCCACAATAGATATCTCCCTCGGTGAAATCTCGACTATAGACTTATATAGCCATCTACCTCAACGACTATGAGTGATATTCTTCTAGCTATATTTACTGATAAATTATGTGAACCCAAGCGCTCTGTGTTCGGTATTAATTCTCCGAAGTTTTCAGAAAAAAATCGCAAGAACAACCTTATTTGTTTCATAAATATTTGCTTTTAATTTTTATTTTCTACAGTAGCTTGTAAGGACATAATATTATACTATGTAAAAAAACTTGGTATCTTTTTTATAGTTATTTATGACGTATTCAATTTATTATTTTTCGGTTACGGAAGTACGACGAAGATTCCCTTGAATCATGTTGCCTCGCCTTGAGGCCCTTAAGTAAAGACGCTGGCTCACTTATAGGCAGCTGTTAAATTGGAAATTTTAAGATTAGAAATAACAAAGGCGACGACCAATAAAATCTATTACAATTTTAGATACAACATTGCAGAAACAAATCATTGAAGTAAGTTTCTTTTACAAAGAGAAGGAAATAACATTACTTATCATAACATAATCACCCGTCCTGGGGAGCCGTAATCGAAAAGCGCTCAAAGAAAACTTAGGACCCTCCGTTGGGGTGCAAACATAATCTATTAAAATAGATTCAGGAAACGTCTGAATTTGACGCATTGCCATTTATCTGATCCAGATTGTTGATTACATTATTTTGGGTCTCAAGGAAACCATCCAATACAAAAAAACTTATCTTTCGCCTTCCACTTTGTAGTGACACAAGATATGTTATGACAAGGAAAACCATTTCTAAATGGTATAATATTCTGAATACTATTGTGTATTTTTCGAAACGCCAGCGAAAATGTTACCTGTCATTTAAAGAAACGACGGTATTTGTGAATTTCCTGAAATGTCAGCGAACATGCAACGAAGGGGATGGCACTATATTCCACATCGTGTATTTAGGTCAGCTGGTAATGAGTCCGTAATAAGCAAAATCCACGGTGCAAGAGAAACTGTTTAGTCGATACTCTGATTGCGATTTTGAAAGGTTAATCTAGAATAGTGCCAACGTCTATGATGATTTCACGAAACCCTGTTGTTTTTGCAAACTCCGACAGCAAATAATGCTAATGTGTTACTTAATCTATTTTCTTGTTCAGTATCGTCTTGTCCTCCATTCAATCAGATACAAAAACATCTGAAACCATTTGAATAATGTGTCGAGTTGAGTCTTCAATAAAAGCGAGCACACTCGAATTCTATAAAACGAATTTCAATCGACTGTTCCCTATTCAAACTTTATATATTTCGTTTTAAATAGAGTACTGGGAATTCCGTTCGAGAGATACCTATTTCCGAAAGCTGCTAAAAGACGGGCGGGCGCTTCACAAAATCTTTTAGAAAAGCTGAGGTTTCAAGATATATTTTTTACATTCCCGGAATGGATCCGAGAGGGATTGATCTATAAGCCTGCCGAGTAAATTGGAGTGGCGACAAAGTTGTTTTATCTACCTGAGAAGTACCTAAGATAGACGGTATAGTCCATTAGTAACTATAATACTTCATTGGTATAGTCATTATGATTGACAATAGTGACACAGCTTTTAGAAGATATTTTTTTGCTTTTACTTACACAACAAAAAATATATGGAAACTGAGTGACAGCAAAGAGGAAATAAATCTCCATTTATTTCCTTTTAGCTTCCGATTGGAAATGAAGAATTCGTTTCTATAAATTCAAATATTCAAAACTCGAAGCAAGTGTAACTCAGGAGTCTATTTCGGCAGCGGAAGTCACGGGCCTCCCTGCGCCAGTGTGCATCATAATGTCATAGTTCTCAGTACTGAGGTGCTATAAATATTCATGCTGTATGTTTGGGCTTGTTCGTCTTTGGAACATTATTGGTAGAGATGGTGCCGCGTTCACACGAGATACGAACAAAGTTTACTGGAACTGTGACCGGAACGTGTCTTGTGTCAGACTTTTTACAAGAACTAGACGATTCAGAGATAGCGTATGGGAATCTACATGTAAAGAAGTGAGTGGACTCCCGCAACATATCAAGACAGCAGACTACAGAAAAGTGAACAACAACGAGAGGATATTCATCTCACATTTCTACATACATAGTATTCAAAGCTCTATTAGCTCCATGTGAGCAATGGTCTACATTCCGCAGTAATGGTTTGAACAAACTGTGATAATGTAAACGCGGCTTCCTAAGCCCACCCAACCCGTCAAAAGTACCTCAAAAATACAGATAGGTGCAAAAACGACAGCAGGTGAAGGTGGATAAATTATAGCTATACGTTACTATGATATCGTCGGTGAAAAAAATTGTGGGACCTTTAGCGATAACGAAAGGGGAAGTTCCAAGAATTCTTCCAATAATGGTTATCATGTTGATGTTACCTCGGTTCAGCGGTTCGTCTAATAAATTGGCGGCTGGAGTAACTGCGGGGTGGGACTTAGTAAATGGTAACTATAATGAACTCTGTGGGGACGAGTTACGGGATGCCTTAATTGAGTTTTCGAGTAAGCAAGCCACTCGCCCGGATGATTGTTTGCACATAGAGAGCTTGCGGTACTTGTGGGTTAGATTACCGAATGTCTATACGCTTGGGCCATGTTTCCAATACCTGGTATACAGGTTACATGTTCGGCTAATGACTGGAGTATTTGAACATATCTTTATTATAGATATGTATGTATGTACTATCAAAATATTTAAAGGAAATTTAAATAACGATCGTAAAAAATGATTTAGTCAATATAAGTTAGGTTTTTATCCTCTTTGACACAGGGATTTTTTACCACAATGAAAATTGAAATTCACCAGATTTTTTCGACATTTGCAAAGCCAGGGTCTTACATGATAAAGCCAAGCCATGGATTATTTCACAGTTACTAGGTACGTTTTGCTGTTGTGAGGTGTTTTGTTAGAATTTTTATGACAATGTTTTGGCACGCGTTCTACCTTTATGTCTGCTCGTAAATTATGTTCTTTTATGTAGCTTTATGGCTTGGAGTCCAAAATTATTGTCTGAATGTATTAAAATGTTAAAAGTTTAGTGTTATAGTGTCGAGTCAGCATGGTAACAAGCTTTTAAGGGTTAAACTTTTACAGTATTACGTTCCTTTTATTATCATTGTACCACTCAAAAGGTTCATACTCAACAAAAGCTTATAAATTTTATTTTCAGTCTATTTTTGCACAGAACTGATCGCAATCGCCATCTGATCGGAAAACTAAAGGAAAACAGGTGTTTTATACCAAGTAAAGCTTTATGGATAGATAATATAACCAACTGCTTATGAAAAACAAACGAAAACGGAAAAGCCGAACACTTTCAAACATAAATAATAAAACTTCTGTAGCCGCTAAAGTCCGTGAAACTAGCAATATTTCACAGAAGGCTCTCCACTCCTGCGTTCACATACGATATTCCGTACGGAACATTCTGGTAAACGGTAATAAAATAGAACTTGAAACTGATGGGATATATCGAATAGTTTACAAGTTTGTAACTTCATATGTAGCAGGTTCATATTATATTGAAGTGGGAGAAATCATGTTAGGCATTTTAAACTCAACATTTGGTAACAATCTCGGTATGTTTGGGGGTTATCATCATTTTGATAGGCAGGTTGTTTTTGGTTTTGCTGCACTTAAAATAAAAAGATAAAAAGAGTAGGTACTTTCTGCTTCAGCAATTACTAGAACGCAGATGATGAAACGCAGATGATGACGAAAAGTCGTGAAGAGAGACTTTTCAACGAAAAGCAAATCTTAATTAATGAGCAAGACTAATAGCCTAAGATTTTGTATTCGCTCCTATCTTTCAAAGAACGCTGATCGACGAGAGGGAACAGAAATCTGGGACGTGATAGAAAAAACAAGGCTTGCTCTCTACCAATTCCTTCTTTACTCTCTGGACACTACAAAGTAAACCACTGCCAAATGAATCGGTATAACAATAAACGATATTCACTGGCGTGCAGCGTCCAACGTACACAGAGAAAGCTTTTAATCCCCGAAATGTTTGTCCCCGAGTCCGACAAAAAAAGGCGCCTGGCACCGCGACATGCAATAAACATCAACGAATAGACATAGCTGGATACAGATATGTTTGTGTAGACAGGGACGAAGTCGGAGATCTAGTGTAACTATTTACACTTTTGATAGGATATTTCCCATGTTTTGCAGATAAATAAATAAATAAATAATGCTGGACAATTCACACAGCATTATCTAGCCCCAAACTAAGCAGAGCTTGTGTTATGGATACTAGATAACTGATATACTTAATACAATACACTACATAGATAGATATTTTTTATTATACATAGAAAACACCCAAATATATAATATACGAGTCCATTAATATTTTACGAAGTTGCAAGGGCAAGTTTTACGAATATACGATGCAAGACTAGAGATATCTTCACATCACATATTATTATTATTATATTATTATATTATAAATGTGAAAGTTTGGATGTATAGATGGATGTTTGTTACCTCTTCACGCCAAAACTACTGAACAGATCGGGCTGAAATTTTGCATACAGGTAGATTTAGGCCGGAAATAAAACATAGGCTAGATAGAAAAAAACATATTATGTATAACACATCCATAAAAACAACGCGTGCGAAGCCGCGGGCAGAAACTAGTAAAAAATATTAATTTACTTTCTATAGGTATTTTAATTTACTTTCAATGCCGTGAAACTGAGCGCAAGTTCAAGTACCTCTACCAATGTACATACATAGTTGAATAACATAGAATACTTGGATGCAGATAAACAGAAAATAAATAGCAGTCGAAATCCAATTCAATTTCTAGCTACCTCAATATTGTTATAGGTGCTAAGACGGAATTTTAAAACAGCACCGGAACTACAAGAGTAAAAAGTTAGAACAGTAATGCTATTAGTAAGCTAGAAGAGGATTAAATAAAATGTTGTGCTTAAGCTAAAGACGTTAGAACGTCGAGTAAAATAAAACCTTGATACAAAAAAAAACCAAACCTCATAATTGCAATATAAATAAATAATGCTGTACGATATATGTAAGATGCAATTGGAATGCCAATTGGTAGAGGTGCAAGAAGTTCTCTTAAGCATGATATTGCAAAGCCATCGTTTCCGAGCGAGAGAGTCCGAGGTGAAAATATATTATGTTACATTTCACCTACTCATGAGGATCATCCAGAAGTTCTAATTTGGCACAGCCAGTAATATTAAAACAAGAATTCTTTTTTCAAGATCAATGAAATCCAAATCCTATTGCTTGGTTCTCATTTGCTATTCGTATACATAGAAGTAACAAACCTACATGGGCTTGAACGAGATGATGCTGTGTGGGTTGTCCAGCATTATTTATTTTTTATTATTATTTTCTTGAAACTGCAAGAAATTGGTAACGTTTCTCTTATCAGACTATGGTCTCGTAGAGTTCAAGAGCTAGAAGTATCAAATCGTTTCCTAACGAGAAGCCGTTCCTTCAAAGTGTTATTACTATTGTTTTTGGATGCGAGTGATGGTCCTCCAACAACAGCTTGCTTTTGAATGGCAAGAAGCAACAAATATATTCTAATATCTTATTTATTTTAAGGCCGTATTGCCCCACTGCAGGGCAAATGCCCTTTATTCCAGTTTCCTCTGTCTTTGTTGTTCTTTAAATTTCTACGATTCCGACTGGTATTTATATTGATCAGTTGAGCTACCTGTAGATTGTTTGTAAGTCTGCAGTTTCAATTGTAAATACTAGATCTATTTTGATTCTATCCTTTGATTTTATTTTTCTTTGTACATGAAGTACCCATATTTCTTCCTTGATAAATGATAGCTAGCCGTAGTAGCTCGCATATATGAAATAATTTAGTCTAGGATCTGTACGGCCTCCTCCGATTAATTAGACATTACTAAGAGAAACTGTACAATCTAATGAAAACACAAGTTTATGTCTCGTCTAAAGGTATGAATTAAGGCTGAGAACAAGTTTTCAGGTGGAAAGTTGTTTTATAGAACTGGTAGTAAGTTATAATTATAATGAAGTCAGCTAATAAACATCAACCAGCGTAGTAAAAGTTTGCAGCTATGAAGTTGCAAGCAGATGCTATCAGTTGCAGAAGCACAGACTGCGGTAGGTAACTTTTAACGACAATTCACATGAATATAAACTGAACAAACACAACATAAAGTTCAAAATAAAGCTAAATCATCTTACTTTGCGTATTCAAACATTTCCAGCTGTCGTTTAGTGTGATAATGCAATGTGGCGATATATTACACGTACAAAATGGCAGCCGACCCGTGATTTACACTACACTGGTCCCAAAACACCTCTCCCTTTATGGGCAGACATTTCGGGGAATCGCAAATTTATTTGTCTGGTTGTCGTATATAGATTGTTATCTGGCGTCACTTATGGTTATCGAGTTTATTACATTCTGATTTCATCAGCACAGAGACTTCATTGTGTCAGCATCTGTACTTACTCTGAGCTGTACTGCTAATACGATAACGTTGCCGACTGGGATTCAATAATAAAACTTTGTACTCGAGAACAGCGAACACCTGTGTCTGTCGATTTTAAAGCAATCTTTTACAATTCGCGCGTTTGTTTTTCGAATTCGCAGCTTCCAGACAGACGACGAGGCGAAAGTTCAATGAGACTACGAGTAGGAAATAAAAGGCTTTATATCTATTTTGCACGTTCCTGTTAGGGGCAGTTTCGGTAAGGGGTCTTATGTAACAGTACAATGGCTGTCTAGACGCAGTAAACCCCGAAGTGGTGCTTACACTGGCTCTGATTTACATTTAGATTTCCTGGACCATCTGAGACCAGATCTAATCTACCAATAAGCTGTGTAAACACGTCTTCGGTTTAGTGTCTCACGCTCCGTCCACCGGGCTCCTAGATTTGCAATTTGCAGGAAATTGGCAGCAGGTTTCATACATATCATTATCTAGTGAAAGCTTGCAAGTTTTCATATTTTACTTTGTCAAAAACTGCCTTTGAAAATCACGCAAAGCGTCATTATACGATATGAAATTCAATATCCTTCCTAGATTTAGTAAGGAAACGTTTTGCAAATAAAAAAAAAAACCAAAACTATCTTTATCTGAGTGGAGCTAGCTAGTTTGTCAATGGGATGGTATGTCCAAATAAGCACAGTCTATGCCACTTTTTCGCGGCGGCAGCCCTATGTAAAAAAAACTCTGTTTTCTTTTCACTTTGTTTGAACTATTTTTTGACATGAAGAAAACGCCTTCTGTACCTATCCATCCAACGAGCTACCAAGAAGAATTCAGAATACCAATTAGCTAGTAGGTACAGTTGCATCACAGTCACGCTGTTAGCAAGTTTTGGCTCAGACACAACAGTTCCATGAATGAGGCGAACATTGGCAAGCATTCAAGACATAAAAGGTATTTAAAATGCACAGACGCATTATAAAGGGATATTACACTGATATCAGAAGTAACGACCTGACTCGTCGTTGATTTATTGTCTTGTTTGCCGGGCAATTTATACTTACGTAAGGAGTTTGTTTCGAATTCGGGGTTTAATACTGGACATGATAATTCTGAAACATCTTTAGTTCTGCGGACAAATTTTTGGCAAATGGTCATGAATGCTTGTGTTTCACCCTGCATGTGCATGATACGCATAGAAGCACAAAAATTTGTTTCACGTGTGGCATTAGGCGTCATGTCAGCAAGCAGCGAATACAACACCTAACTTTTCAACAAACGATTCACTTGTTTCAAGTAGATTTTGAATGGGTTTAATACCTCCACTCTGACACCATGGAATGCCATGTATGTAGATTGATTATGTAAAGTGAGAGGCACACGTGCGGTGGTAATGTCGGAGACATGGCTCGCATCTTCACGTCACAAGCCATCACGTCAGCTTGGAATTCCAATTTCATCCCTATTTCCAGCCTTCACTACTATAGTCTATTCCTTTGTTTCTAGCTAAACTATATTTTGTGTTTGGTGAAATCGTTCCTCGAATCTTTGTCTCAAGTTTTTTGGGTACTGGAAGGTGTGAGTGTGATACAGTTTTGATTTGAAATTTCTTTGGAATTAATGTCCTAATGTGTGTTGCTGCATTCGACGACTCTGTCTTGACACAGAATGGAACATTTTGTGGTGGTAGGTATATGATTTTTATTTGCGAATCGCATTACAGCTTATTCATCTTACGGGCGAACAGGACTCAAAGGAAAATGGCAACATTTTGCTTTATTTCAGACCATAATTATTGCTTGCCTATACAGGAATATCAATGGACGCTACAAACAATGCTTATCCATGCATGGACAAAGCGATGATTCACAGTATCGGCAAAAGATTTGTAGAGTCAATGCGTGATGAAGTAGAAAACAAACAGTCAATAGCGCACTTCCTACATAGGCGACTGTAAATAAATAAATAATGCTGGATTCTGCTGCTAGATTGTAGAGACACGCTCATTTAGTGGTTATACTCGTACTATAGTAGCGAAACAAGATTATCCGCGGCGGCCTCATGAAAGGTAGTAGGTAACATCTGTGTTACTGAAAACGATGATTCAAAAAAACTGGTTACTTGACTGGAGAACTGGTGTTCTTTAAAGAAAATCTGAACTTCTTGTCAAGCTTTCGAGCAGAGTTCGTCGTCAAATATGCAAAGAGCCTGATCCTTCTGGCTTATCTAGTTTAAACGAAGGCATCTGTATTCATGGACTTAAACCACCTAGAACGGATTATTGAGCTTATTTCTCTGACCTAGTCTTCCATAAGTAGACGGAGACGTCCAATTAGTGACCTCTAAAGTTTCGTCGATTTAGTAGGTACTACTGTTTATTGATTTTACTCTAGTAAATGAATATCAGAAGGGCTAAAGCATAACATACTCTGTCTGTAGACAACGATTTGTCGAGCAAGAATATAAACATATTCGTCTTCTTCTTTGCGTCACTGTGGGTTTCCGTCAATCTGTCAAGATTTTTAGTAGAAAAAGTATTGCGGTTGAAAATCATTGCGGTTGCTTAAATGCATTCCTTCAACTCCGTTAACTTATGGGTTGTTTAAAACGATAACCTCTATTGCTTTTTGTCTTGACCTGCTCAAACCAAACCTTGTCCAGGGAGGTTAATGCTAGGGCGCAGAAGTTTCATTTGTATAACTTACAACAAAGAAAATCAGTATCCTGTCAAAAAGTAAAACGAGGGGTACTTACTTGTTAAATTTAAAGCCGCGAAGGACGGCGCTACAGGAACTTTTTAACCTGCAAAGATAAGAAATGCAAATTAGACCCGTGAGCATGGAAATTTATGGAGTACGCCAAATTAAATTATGTGGATAAATTGTCTTCCTTTTGTGGCTGAAATGACTAAACAGGCGAGTGACTTTGTTGAAATGTTTGTCATTTGTCCAAGGTAAAACAAAATTTGTGGCGTTGCCTTATTCGTTGCCTACACTTATTTTATAAATACATAGGTAATATTGTGAGTTTGTTTGTAAAGGGCAATCTCCGGAAACTGATTCAATAACAAACACTTATATTTAGCAATATCTCTGAGTGTTCTAGGAATTTATTTCATCCATGAATTACGATCACGTAAATTCTGCCGGTGGCCTAAGCAACCAGCAGAAGCTCGTCGCTTAGAGTCTGATCTCTAAAGACCATGAGTAATTTGCAAATAGTGACACAATCGCAATTTTAAGTCAACTTTGACAAGGTTATCTTCAAAGTCAAGACAAGCTTCTTCGAACCACGTTTACAAATAACCTCTTCCATCTCTCTGTTTCCTCCGCTATGTCCATAGAAAGTTATCGATACATTATTGATGAACATAGACCCTACCTGCGTCACTGATTTATTATTCTTTGTTCCCGCAGTTTTACAAATGTTACAAAGGTTCGCTTTGTTGAATGAGAATAACCAGGGCAACTTTGTCGGGCATCCACCGCGTTACATCCGTTTCCTTCCAACTTTGTTTGTTGCATGGCAATTCCTGAGTCAATCCTGCCTGACCTATTTGGGCGATAACACTGGGTACGGTTAAAACAATGAATAAAGGAACTCGTGACCCCTGTACCATTCAATTGATTAATTCATAATACAAATAATTCTGCTTAATGGTTCAATGGTTCAATGGTTCATTTATTGGTAAAATATAGCATTACACGTCAATTAAAATATCTAAAGTACACTTTAAAATATACTAAGGTATATAGATGTTACGAATCCATTATAGTTGAATTTGCATATTTAATGTAGAATTCTATTTGTATTGACTATTCTTATTTGCACAACGAGGAATGCTTAAAGCTTCCTAAATTCCGTCTCCCACTTTCCTTTTACTCGGTCAATTATTTAAACGTTTGCTTGTTCCTATTAATTGCAAATTTGTTATTCTCGGCCCTGGGGTCTAATCAATCACTGTACCCGTCTTTCCTAAGCAAAATATTACTCTTATTTAGGTAATGATGCAATACACCACATGCCAACAGTTATTTAATGTTTTATGTAGGTAACTATCATTATATTAGTAACTTTTTATGGAGCTTGCACAAACGTTATTAAATGCACTAAAAAGTACATACGGTAGGCTAAAAGAATGTCAAAGGAATTGTCTGCCTGCCTTGTGAGATGTCAATTTTAGTATAGTAGATGTCGAACCATATGCAAAGCTAACATGGCTTGATATGTTTTTATGTTGCAAAATTATGTTCAATAGATGAACTTCAGCGTGGATTGTGAACCAGTCTTCTCTGATCTCGGGTACTAAGGCCTTGTAAACTGTTATGCGCCGTATGAGACTTCGTAACAAAGTCCAGCTCAATGGGAATAACAATTTACACGATCTCTTCGTAGCGAAGGCTTTACAACTAACTTGGACTAGCTTCGCACATCCTCTTCCTGTCATGTGCCAACTTTGTCCGACTCCCGACTTCCAAGAGCCAATCCCAACTCCCAAGCTGGATTAAATTCCAACCAACTTGGGCGATTTCACTCTAATGAATATCGCTGTAGGCCATTGGGAATATTGTTTTGTGAAAATATTTTTATCTCAAATTTTAATGGGCTGAAATTAAAGCTGCCAGCATTAAGAGGTATTATTTTCGTTTTGATATTAACTCTATTTGCGGTTATTATTGTGGTTTACGCAAGTAAACTTTATGGTAAAATAGGTAGGTTCCTATAAACGAGCGCTTTTTATAATCTACTGTACATTGTATAAGAATCCAGAAAAACTTTGTGGTCACAAAATTACTCATAAACTGTCATTGTGCGGGTCACATCTATTTATGATGGTGATAGCAAAAATACAACTCTTACCAAGTCTTTGTTTCTTTCGTACAGTAATAAACAGACAATTTGGCAGTGGTAGAAAGATATAAAAATGTCTTTGGGAATAATCCAAAGTGGTATTTCGGAGTTGTACCAATTCGCACCACACGATAAGATTCTTGAGGCATTTGGCGTAGTCGTTAACCCAATTCTCTGAATCGATCTCGGCCGTTTGATATTGTTGTGAATAGAACTGTTGTTTCGAACGTTATTATTTATGCTTATGATGATAGCTAATCTTTGGGTTGACTGAATCTGCCAATGTGATTACAACAAAGATTTGTATGGAACGTAGTCATAGGATCTTTGGATTACAAATAGAGACCTTATTCGTATTGCTAACACAAATATTTTATGTCAACATTTTACTGAAAATACTAGATTCATGGATGTTTTCATTTAATCTCTATATCACATTAACGGCCTTTACCAGTCCACTGGTAAAGGCCGTTAATGGTTACCAGGTGGACAATGGCCTTCCCTAATAAGCGGCTTGAATCATTAGGAGAACTCGCAGAACAGATACACCACTGGGATCTGATCTGCAGGGGGCGCTGCTGCCCGCCCCCCGGTGTGTATCCCTTAGTCTTATGTACGACATCCGCGGGAAGAGTTGGGGTGGTGCAAATTCTAAGCTGGCACCACCGGCCACAACTCTACATAAATCTCTATTATTATGACCATTGTTTGTTTTCTCCAACATTGAACAACCATCAAAGAAAAACACTCGAAACTCACATTTGGGCAAGATTGTATTCAAGGCCTTTCAAGTACAAAAAGCTGATTCAAGTCCCGATAAAAAGATTGACAAAGTACTTGATTCAGAACACTTGTACTAAATTATGGTTGATCACGCGACAGTTAACTTTCGACACTTATTACGACACCTTTAATTTTAACTTAAATAAAGCCTATAGACGTGCAGAAGTTTGAACCAAGCAGTTTGCTAAAGTTAGATTTATGTAGATACTAGCCTATGCCCGCGGTTTCGCACGCGTTTTTTGGATGAACAATTTTGCCTTTATGTTATTCCAGGTCTAGATCTCTTTGGGTCCAAATATTAGCACGATTTATTCAGTAGTTTTGGAGTTGTCTTCGGCCAGACATCTTCTCAACACGGCACAAACTTTCGCCTTTATAATATTAATAGGAAGTAGGATTATAAGTAGATAAGTATAGTAGGATTTAGATTTTGCAGCAATAAATTGTCTTTAGTTGGTTGACGTGACGACCTTAAGTTGCAGGGAGCAATTAGGTACGAGTACGAGAGGAAAAGGACAGACACGGTTGGTCGAAGTGAAATAAGTGATCTATCTATCATGCTGATAATAATGATGGTGATCACTTGTCTGACCACGATCTTATCTTCGTATTGGTAATGGTATAGGCCCGACTATGAAGTTCCCTAATTGTTGACAGGTGTGTGAATGAAGACTGAATGACAGAATGAAATATTACATAGACATAGTTACTTTTGACAGAAATAGTGACGCAAATCTTTCGACTCGAAAAATATTAAAAAGTATTGAAAGTAGTTAACCACTTAAGTTATAAATAAATAATGCTGGACAATCCACACAGTATCATCTAGCCCCAAGCTAAGCAGAGCTTGTGTTATGGGTACTAGATGACTGATATACTTAATACAATACATTACATATACTACATATATTTTTATTATACATAGAAAATACACACAACACCCAGAACAAATATTTGCAGATCGTACTTTACACCTCCTTTCGTCGGCCTATGTGAAGGTAGGTAAAGATAAAAGCTTAAGTAAACAAGCAACTGTATCAAAGATAAATGGACTTTTGAAAGCATCATTTTCGTTTTGCAATATGGGAGAAGTTCCGATTGACGATCGATCGTGATTATTCGCCATCCATCACGTAATCCCCTGTGTGTTGGTACTGGATGTCACATGTCAGAGGCTTCATAACCGAAATTACCATACAAATATGCAATCCGGCCAAGTAAAACAAACAATAAAACAGTGAGATAGAAACGCACTGCAAAATTAATAATCCAGTTATTGGCTTTTAACCATATATTCTAAGCCAAAAGGCAGCAGGTTCTTTGTAAGGACCTGGCAGCATCGCCATGTAAGGATTGACGTCGGAGGCGAGTGAAACCACTGATATCTAGATAATGACTATTGTTTATTAGGATACGTTATTCCACTTACAATGATATCAAGAGCTCTAACTAGGTCTTTTATCAAATATACAGGGTGTAAAAAAGTAAGGACCGAACTTTAGGGGAATCGATCACACGGGAAAATATTTACCACAAATATATTTTCCTCGGTTCTATGAACACATGCAAAAGTCATTGCATTGCCTTGTCTTGTGCTAATTTCGTATTTATTTATGTTTTCAAAAAGTAAGAGACGGGATTTCTTTTTAATAATTTTCCTCGGTTCTACGACAGAGTCTGTACCACCCCTGAAAGGTCCTTTCTTGTTGTGACGCCTGTATAAGCCTTTATAAATAATCCGTTGCAGAAGATAAAACCTTCCGCTTCATGCATAGGAATATGAAGCATAACCACAGGCAGCCTCTAACAGCCTCGCTTATCGCAAATGGTGAAGGCAAACTAACATTTAAAAGCTTTTCGCATATTCATTTCGAAACTTTAGCAATTCCCTTTGGTTTCCAGCGCCTGTTAAATTTATGTGAGCCGTTACCCACTTTTATGTAAAAGGTTTTTCTCTACCAAAACTGCATGAATTTAATAAACACAAATTCAGTTGGGTATTACTTTTTGTTTTCAACATACCTATTATTTTCATTTAGTTTGCGGGAAAATTGCTTGCTCTTCATATTTTAAGGGAGAGCTTAAACAAATTGTTCAGTGTTTCTAAGAACTCTAATGATCATAAAGTGTTCCGTTTCAGAAATATTTTATAAAAGAGAAAAGCAGAAAATATCCTAGAACTTTAAAAAGCAAAGTTAAGCGAAGCCACGTTAGCAATAATATTTTCACAAACAAACAATGTGCAAGAAAATAAACAATGCCGATGATTCAAATCAAAATCAGTTTTTAGTATTTGATGATTCATAATTATTTGCTCGTCTTAAATTTTTAAGAAAAGCAAATTGTTAATATCGAAGAAGTATTTTCAGAAACTAGCAAACTGTCGCAGATTGTACGTATGTCTGACACGTCATAACTACGTCCAGTCGTCCATAGATAGAAACACAGATATTATGCATCAGATAATAGATATCATGGAAACCACAATACAGCTAACTTAACACTTCGCAGTCAGTTTTCTCCATCACGTGTAACATGTAGATTATACTCTGATAATTGTCGTAGCCGAAACCATTTAATTGGCTCGTAAATCCATA
The DNA here is from genome assembly GCA_949316285.1 of Eupithecia subumbrata. Classification (NCBI taxonomy): domain Eukaryota; kingdom Metazoa; phylum Arthropoda; class Insecta; order Lepidoptera; family Geometridae; genus Eupithecia; species Eupithecia subumbrata. The sequence continues at coordinate 9,467,622 of OX438630.1, read as the reverse complement.
GCAGCTGTGGGAATAAAAATAAGGGCCAATTTAAAACGGAAAATGAAAACAGGGGTGTTTCGGAACATGTTGGTGGAATCGATTTTAATAAAGCTCGAATATACTAAAGCCACGACAATAATAATGAAGGCAAAGAGTATTGGTATAATGTCGTAAACATGATAGATGCTAGAGCTGTTAAATAAGTTAAATGTTCTGTAGTTAAATTAGTTAAGTGGTAGTACAGTGTTATTTATTGCTCGTTAACTAAATTTCTTTTACAACGAAAACAAATTGCTCATCCTTACATGAGGGTATGATGATTCAGCGACAAAAATTTCCAACAAGCAGAAATTAATGTACGGATTCAGAACAGTAATTGTATATGTAGAGAATTTTAAAACTTGTATAGATAGGCAAACTTTGACAAATAAAACCGTAGTACAGTGTGAAACTATAAACAAATGCGACTGATTTGAAACAAAACTCACACGACCTGAGCTAGTCAATCACGACTAAATCACAAGACTATTTGCATACAAATCCTCGTATAAAGAAGCATCTTCTATTTAGCAAAGATCAGTAATCATGATCACTATTGATACAAGCATTGCCCACACACACTTATATGAATAGGAGTAGAATTCATTATGGAAGTTAATCTGCTAGTTAGAAGCTATGGTCACATGCACCAACAACGCCCCAAACAATGATCAATTAATCCCATCATATACCTCTACTATCATGTTGGGTTACGACACCATTCACCATCGATTCCACGTATGGGGGGGCAGGGCATAGCGTACTGATGTCATCTGGGCCGTTGGTGACTGCTCTATTATCTATGTCAGCTTCAGCTTGTATGCAGTAATCTGTCTCCGACCAATTGACGCTTGGTGATGCTATGTGCCTTACGCAATTGTCTATTTGTTTTCTTACTGTTATTTACTTAGGTGATTTGTGTATACAGTCATCTTTGTTTTTCATGACAATTCTCTTATGTTATGAATGACCAGAGCTCCGTGGTTATGTCACATCTTATCTCATTCTATCAGTCTGATTAACATGTCTAGATTATAGATAATGTATGATTATCCGATAATGCTTATACGTCACGGCTAGACTAGACAGCTTCTACTCTAATTTAACGCATAGATGCAAGGCACCTTCGCCCTCAAATCAATCAGATTAAACGTATGTTAAAAAGAGTGCATACGCAGTTTGATACTAGAATGTTTTTCAAGTGTTATTTCGTATAATTGACAAAAAAACTCTAAAAGTGGAAGTATTCAATTTTACATTCTATTCATATTTACTCTTACAAAAAGATCAACCCGTTAAAATCAGAAAGCGATAAATAAATATATGTATCCAACATATCATTCTGTTCAAGAAACTGATTTTCAAGGCAATATTAATTCAGAATACCATGAGTCGGTTTATGAGAATGGCAGTTATGGAAATTAATAATCAACACACTTAGTTGAATTAACTGATGTGTCAAGCAAGATATAAGTTACGTATAGTTGTTAATTTGAAAGCTATGCCGCATTCATCAGTTTGATAGGAATTTAATTTATCAAGGCTGTTATATTTGTTTTAACAGTATTTACTATTACTTAATACAAAAGTGTATCAGCCTAGAAATTTACCAGATGTATCATCATCATCCGCGTGGAGTGGCACAAAAGTTTGGAGGCCTATACCCAGCAGTGGCTGAAGTCGGGTTGCGGATGATGATGATGATCACATATCCCTGATCTGATATATAACATCTTTGATACACGAGATGTTTCTCAATGCCGATGCCTCAGGGAATTAGTTGGGGATATCCGATACGAGTAAAATGTGGAAAGCATAGATAAAAAGCAGAGATGAATTTCCAAAACCACAAATTGAATGCTGCTGCAAAAACAGATGGTGATACATGATAATGTTGAAGTAAAACAGATATTACTGTTAGAAATCCTATACCCCATGCTATCAATTGTGACGCATTTACAGATCGGAATCGGGGACAGAAAACGGTAAAAATTAACCGACAATAAACTGAAACAAAGAATATTGATATAGACAGCAATAGATTTTTTGCCTTGAAACCTTCTTGAAACAAATAAACGACACTATTAATTAGACAGTAAATCGACGGAAATTAGACCAAGGTTACAATAAACTTCAGAATAAACAATGCCGCTGGGGCGATGAAAGCGGAGCCAGCTCATACCTAAAAAGAATAAGGATTATTTTATACGAAATCTTGGCAGGCTGTTTGTTATGTAGTCCCTTATTTATATAGCATTTATTTAGCGCATATTCTTACTCGAAACACCAATAAAAATATAGCTCAATTGTTATAATTGTAAATACCTACTAGTTCTAATTTATTTATATTATTTGATTGTAATTTTCTTTATGAATAAAAGATAAAAGAATATATATTTATTCTGTTAATAATAGAAATTATAACTGTAACAAAACCAATTAATTAAGAATAGTTTACCTAATTAAGCTCGTGAGGCTCCATAATTCATCAGAATAGTTAATTCACTAGTATTTATGGCTTATTATTGATTTATTTGTTTTGCTTTCCAATAAAATGATTTCCACCGTCGTTAATTAAATTTTTCTTGATTAGTAATTACCTACTTCACATGATTGCATGTCGATCGGATTCTATTATTCATACGTTATCACCAGTTATCATTAATTATCATATCGTCGACATAAACGATAGAACACAATAGGAATCCAATTATCCATTGCGAAGCACTTAATTTTTCATGGAAAGGATTTTCGGATATTGAGCTTCCATCTGCTTCTTATCTTTGGCTGTTCTTGTTTCAATTCTTGTATATGAATGGATGCTATCTTTGACATGATGACTGACATGTAAGGTAGAATATTTATATCAAGTCTTGTTTAGTTGACTGTGAGTTGAGGAATGTTTCTACTCGGAAAATAGCGTAGACGAGACCTGTCCGAATCCTTTGGCTCTCCTAGCGTAGTCAGTATTACGCTTTCGTAACTATTAAAAGACCTACTTTCCCCAAGATACAGGACCTTGCATGTCTTGTTTATTTTAGTCCCTAACAAAGTTTCTCGTTTCTAATTATACGGTACCACCTACATAGAGAGTGGTTAGGGGTAGGGGTGGCGAGAAAATTCTATTACATAGCCTCCATCTCACAAGTGGCAACGCTAAGCGGAACGCCATTGCCCGATTAACAGTCATTACTAAAGTGCATGGCGAATGGTAAACTTTATAAGATAGTGAGAGCTCAATGAGGTTAATAGGATTAGAGCATGCTTTGTACGATCACAGGTCGATCCATATAAAGGTTAGTTAACTTTGTAACTACACTCAGAGAAAAAACCGGTCGCAATGTATGCAGTTTTACATTGCGAGCCAAGTTTTGCGAAAATTACAAAATAATTTTGAGATATTAGCAAAATACCCTATGTTGCCGCAGCAACTTTTTTTTTGCGAAACGCAAAAATTGTGAACGCAACAATAATTTTTTTGTTGCATTAACAATTTTGAGGCTCTTTGCTATCGCCGCAATGTGGTAATCTGCGGGGTTCACATAGTTATAGTTTGTGTGGTTCACAATGTAAGTTGTACGTTGATTTTATACGTTGTGGTGTTAGCAAGTTTTGGTCCCTCTGATAAAATCACAACATAGTAATCTGCGGGGTTCACATAGTTATAGTTTGTGTTGTTCACAATGTAAGTTGTATTTTGATTTTATACGTTGTGGTGTTAGCAAGTTTTGGTCCCTCTGCTAAAATCACAATGTAGTAATCTGCGGGGTTCACATAGTTATAGTTTGTGTTGTTCACAATGTAAGTTGTATTTTGATATTATACGTTGTGGTGTTAGCAAGTTCTGGTCCCTCTGCTAAAATCACAATGCAGTAATCTGAGGGGTTCACATAGTTACAGTTTGTGTGGATCACAATGTTAGTTGTATTTTGATATCATACGTTGTGGTGTTAGCAAGTTCTGGTCCCTCTGCTAAAATCACAATGCAGTAATCTGGGGGGTTCACATAGTTACAGTTTGTGTGAATCACAATGTAAGGTGTATTTTGATTTTATAGGTTGTGGTGTTAGCAAGTTCTGGTCCCTCTGCTAAAATCACAATGCAGTAATCTGGGGGGTTCACATAGTTACAGTTTGTGTGGATCACAATGTAAGGTGTATTTTGATTTTATAGGTTGTGGTGTTAGCATGTTTTGGTCCCTCTTATAAAATCACAATGTAGTAATCAGCGGGGTTCACATAGTTATAGTTTGTGTGGTTCACAATGTAAGTTGTACGTTGATTTTATACGTTGTGGTGTTAGCAAGTTTTGGTCCCTCTGCCAAAATCACAACTTAGTAATCTGCGGGGTTCACATAGTCATAGTTCGTGTTGTTCACAATGTAAGTTGTATTTTGATATTATACGTTGTGGTGTTAGCAAGTTTTGGTCCCTCTGATAAAATCACAACATAGTAATCTGCGGGGTTCACATAGTTATAGTTTGTGTTGTTCACAATGTAAGTTATACGTTGATTTTATACGTTGTGGTGCTAGCAAGTTTTGGTCCCTCTGCTAAAATCACAATGTAGTAATCTGCGGGGTTCACATAGGTATAGTTTGTGTTGTTCACAATGTAAGTCGTATTTTGATATTAAACGCTGTGGTGTTAGCAATTTCTGGTCCCTCTGCTAAAATCACAATGTAGTAATCTGGGGGGTTCACATAGTTACAGTTTGTGTGGATCACAATGTAAGGTGTATTTTGATTTTATAGGTTGTGGTGTTAGCATGTTTTGGTCCCTCTTATAAAATCACAATGTAGTAATCAGCGGGGTTCACATAGTTACTTATAGTTTGTGTGGTTCACAATGTAAGTTGTACGTTGATTTTATACGTTGTGGTGTTAGCAAGTTTTGGTCCCTCTGCCAAAATCACAACTTAGTAATCTGCGGGGTTCACATAGTCATAGTTCGTGTTGTTCACAATGTAAGTTGTATTTTGATATTATACGTTGTGGTGTTAGCAAGTTTTGGTCCCTCTGATAAAATCACAACATAGTAATCTGCGGGGTTCACATAGTTATAGTTTGTGTTGTTCACAATGTAAGTTATACGTTGATTTTATACGTTGTGGTGCTAGCAAGTTTTGGTCCCTCTGCTAAAATCACAATGTAGTAATCTGCGGGGTTCACATAGGTATAGTTTGTGTTGTTCACAATGTAAGTTGTATTTTGATATTAAACGCTGTGGTGTTAGCAAGTTCTGGTCCCTCTGCTAAAATCACAATGCAGTAATCTGGGGGGTTCACATAGTTACAGTTTGTGTGGATCACAATGTAAGGTGTATTTTGATTTTATAGGTTGTGGTGTTAGCAAGTTCTGGTCCCTCTGCTAAAATCACAATGCAGTAATCTGGGGGGTTCACATAGTTACAGTTTGTGTGGATCACAATGTAAGGTGTATTTTGATTTTATAGGTTGTGGTGTTAGCAAGTTCTGGTCCCTCTGCTAAAATCACAATGCAGTAATCTGGGGGGTTCACATAGTTACAGTTTGTGTGGATCACAATCACAATGTCAGTTGTATGTTGATTTTATACGTTGTGGTGTTAGCAAGTTTTATTACCTATGGATCTAAATGATGCAATGGACTTCAATGTAGGTAGGTAGGTATAGGTGAGGACTTAATTAAAGAAAGGCATTTTAATAAAATAAATAAAAATTAGGTAGGTACCTACCTAGTTAGTAGGTATCTAATTACAAATTTAGAAAATCATAATTTGTTAGTGTAGGCACAGGTGTAGGTTGGTACATGACCACAGTACCTACACATTTTCACAAATCCATAGTTGTGAAAATCACTACGTTACAACATTTGAATAATTATACAAATTATGAAGCGCTAGCTCTATCAATGTTTAGGTTGTTAGAAAATCAGTTTCAACATAGCGAGAAAATAAGTAACTTAGATAAAAAGCATTATTCATGTTTGTGAAAATCACAACGTTCATTCCTAGACATTGATAAAAGCACAAGCTGACGTATTAGTCAATTTTGTAATGTTTAAACATTGCGAAAAGAGCATAATCAGAACGCTGCACATTCAGTCAGTTTCGGTCATTTCATTGGCAACACTTGAACGGGAAGACCGCGCGTCCGTCGAAGTCGAACTGTCCGGCCGGAACTTTCTAGCACTTTGTGTTAGAGTATCATTTATCTAGTTTGTGCCTTTGGTTTGTGCTTGTGTTGTGCAAAGAGAATAAAACCACTCCGGTGTTCTGTGACAATCAAGCCGGCTTTTGACTATGGGATATATATTACATCCCGAGATATAATATTTTATCGCTCACCATACATTTTGTATGGCACCGTTTACACTGTGCTATAATATATATTACATCCCAAACTATAAATATTTTTTCGACCGAGTGAGCGATATTTGAAGGTCATTTGAAGGTGTATATTTTACCTCACGTCCCCGGACACCGCGCCTCCCCCGCTTCGCCCTCCGTTTGAATGTTGGCGTTCGTGTGCAGACGTGTAAACTGATCATTGTGTGCTCCAAAATATATATCTCACAGTGTAAACAGCAACCGCGGGATGTAATATATAGCACAAGATGTAATTTATATTATATCCCATAGTCAAAAGCCGGCTTCACAGTAAAATGGATAAGGAAGACCCACTGGTCGATTTTTTAATTAGCAACGGTTTATATCATCTTCTGCGACCTCTCAACGGTAAGTTCCTTTGTTTATGTAATAATTTTATGCACATGCACATTGTTTTTATAACCTATAAATGTTTTATTAGTTTGCACGTTTTATCAGTCAAAATAGTGCAAGACAGCCTAGGGGGTGAAAATGGGTTTATTTACTGCTTGATGTATCCTAGATGCCGGAATTCAGAGTAATTTATTAATGTCTACCTACTGATGAATTGAACATTCAAACTCAAACCACGTACTTACCGCTTGCGACCCGCGCATGGGCTGATAAATCAGTGGTAGTACAAGCCGGCAGTGACATTATCATCAGGCTATACTAGTCCACTGCTGGACATAGCCCTCCCCTAGTGAGCGCCATAGCGCCCTGTCTTCAGTTGTTTGTGGCAGCCTGCCGTAGCCCGGTGATTCCTAGCACCCCCTGCCCCGCCGTTACCATGGCCGCATGCCATGGCCAGGAATAGCGAGGCAGCCGGGAACTGGAGCCATTGGTTCAGTCTCTTTATCATTGGGGGCTATGGCGCTCATTAGGGGAGGGCTATGTCCAGCAGTGGACTAATATAGCCTGATGATGATGATGATGATGATCATTGGGGGTAGTGCCCATAATCCCCACGCTGGGCATGCGGGTTGGGAATCGCAGTTCAGTGGAGTTGTACTCCAAGGGGCGCTGCTGCCCGGTCCCCGGTCTGTGCCACCATGGCTAAAATAAAAATGCTTTTCTAGATCAGGGTGCAGATCTAGAATTCCTGCTTGATGCGAACGATCACGAGCTTTCGCTTTTGGTCGAAGGGGTGGTTAATAAAGGAAAACTACGCATGGCACTGGATCGATTTAAAGAATGTGTGAGTAGCTTTGACTGCATATTTACCTTATTTTTTTTTACCGACTTTAATAAAGGCGGAGGTTCTATGTTCGGTTGTATGTATGTTTTTGTTAAATGTAATGTAATGTCCTGTGACTTGTCTATGAGCATTGATATGTTATTTCACATCAACCTTTTGCATGTCATGGTCCCCCAAGGGGGATTTAGGCCGGTAGTCCCCATGCTGGCCAAGTGCGGATTGGCGACTTGATAGGTATATTGATATATTAAAATATGTGTATTTTTCCTGACAGAAGAAGCAAGAAAATCTTGCTAGCCAAATGACAGTGGCTGCTCCGTTGAGGCTAGACGAGTTTATATTTACTCCAACTTCACCAGCTCCAGATACTTCAGCCACTGCTCCGACTGCTACATGTATGACATTTTTGTCACCTTTGGCAAGAGATTCTTCTGCAATTAGTTGCCCTGGTTCTAGCTCATCAGCTTCCGATGGACCAGTAAGTTAAAACATCATAATTGTTATAATAATTGACTTTTAATAAACTTAAATAATTGTTTTTTTTTTGGGTGAGATTGGTTTTGATGTTTTTTCTGTTCAAGGACTTGTTCCAAAAACGGTATATTCCCATCCACACCATTAACCTCCCCATCAATGGGGTGGTTGGGAAAAAAATTGACTTGAGTAATGGGGTGGATGGGATTTTTTGCCCCATTGACTTTTTAATTATATACAAGGTGTTAGTCAAATTAGCGAACAATACCGCGGGGTTGCGACATCCAAGCGCCCAACACATATATAATACACATACATCTATAATATTATAAATATTTAGCAACTTTGTATGATTGTTTATTATTAACTACGCTGTAATGACTGAATAAATTTTGTTGAAATTTGGAGCTGCTCTACGTTCCTCTGATCATCAATCGAGAACAAGCATAAAAAAATAATATGAATTTTCTCTACAAAAGTGTCACCGTCATACATACCAATTAGCAGTTTACTTTTTGGCTATCAGAAAGAAAATCAAAAACGTTTTTCAGTTTTAATAATGAATGATGCTCACATTAGTTTCTATAAAACATTTATTAGAAAGAAAAATGTGCCAAATTGAAGTTTTTTTTGCTTTTCAGGAATGGGAACTTACCAATTATGAAGACGAAATAGCGACCATTGACTTTACTAGAGTCCTGGTTGGTGGTTCGCTAAAACATATCTTGGAGTCAACATCAGCTGGGAAACCGCTTCTTACAAAACAGTTCCTATCTACGAAAGACAGAAAAATAATTACAGCAATCATAGTGGAGGCAGAAGTCCGTAAACTTAATAAGATTACGGACGCCATAAGAAAAGAAGTGTGGGAAAATTGGACGACAGAAATAACCACACTTTTCCCATCAGAAACAAAAGCTGTATATTACAGTCCCTTCCGAATCATTGATGGCCGGATTATACAGGCCAGTGGCCTCATTGTGAATCGGCTCATAACGGTCCGAAGAAAGCTATTAAGTGCAGAAAACCGACGTAGCAGGAGTCTCAGCAGCAATGAAAGCACGTCTAGTGAAAATAAGAGAAGGCGAAAAAGTGGTACTCCTGGACGAATTCGGCCTTTGCCTGAATCATTTGTGTTCAAAGAAATTAATGAAGATGGTGATAGCTGCGTAGAGTGGCTGAAGGCTTCCTCTTCGCCCCGGGATCTAGTGATCTCCAAATGGCAAAGCTGCCTGCGGGAAAGACTCTCTTTATTAAAAGAAATTGACTATTTCCAGTATTTTAAAATATTCCCATCACTGCAATGCCCATGGGGCTATGAATTGGTGAGTAACTAGTACCTAATAAACAAATGACTAAAATGAAGACAGCATATATACGACGACCTCTGTGGCGCAGTGGGCGAAGGTCCGCGGGTTGCGGGTTCGATTCCCGCCTCGGAACAAATGTTTGTACGATCTGCAAATATTTGTTCAGGGTGTTCGACTGGGCTAAATATTGCTTAACTTCAGTAATTGTTTATAATCACCTAGGCCAGCTATGCTATGCCCTATGGCTCCTTGTAGTGTCATTTTAACAATTGTGGTGTAAGAATAATTTTACATACTAGCAGTACACCCCGGCTTCGCACGAGTATATTCTATGGCCTATGTTCATCAGGGATAATGTAGTTTCCCAACGGTGATAGAATTTTTCAAATCGGTCCAGTAGTTTCGGAGCCTATTCAATACAAACAAACAATCGAATTTTTCCTCTTTATAATATTAGTATAGATTTTTGTGTACCTGCATAACGTATGACAATCATTTGTTTTGTGCAGCTTGCTAGTGACTTCGATGAAATCCACCCAGAAGTGAAAGGAAAGTTTGAAGAAAAATTCCCTTTAGTAAAGGGTCGTCTGCTAACATTATTGGACGAGAAGGCCCAGCAACTGGCACGACCTGACATCTCTATTCAACTTACTTTGGATCTTGGAACCTGTGAGTTGTCTCAAAATTGTTAGAATTTAGATTATAAGGCATGAATAAGTGACTTCAGGCTTCTAAAATATACACACAATATGTCACAATTTATTATATTGTGACGACCTCTGTGGCGCGGTGGGCGAAGGTCCGATGCAGGAGGTTGCGGGTTCGATTCCCGCCTCGGGACAAATATTTGTACGATATGCAAATTAGTCCAAGGTGTTCTGGTCGTTTTCTATGTATAATAAAAAAAAACTAATTGTTTCGGCAAATCAAATCTTTCTTCGACTTCTTGGTAAATGGCAGCACAGATCACTATAAACTAGTCAGAGAAATTAGAGTGTACTAGTGAAAAATCGTGTCGATAAATAAAGACCGAAACGCCACTCGATTTATAGGTACTTGATTTAATAGGCTGGTGATGATAATGAATTATGAAATCTATTTTCAGTTGGAGAGGAACAAGCTAATGTTGCGGCTTTTCTGTCCATTCCATTGCTGCTGAAGCAGATGCACACAATACCTGTGAAAGGCGTCAGAAAACCCTGGAATCCTTCGCGGACGGAAGTAAGCAGCGCCTTTCTTAGTTTGGTGCCATCTAACTCTGATCTCGAAACCCATTGCTCCGAGAGAGAAGCGAAACTTGCACAGAAGAAGCTACCTATACTTCCATATATTGTTGCCATCGGTCCAAGTTGGAAAGAAGTTGCGCAGTATGATGTCATCATAGCCAAAGACATTAGATACACCTTTGATAACATTTGCGAGGCAGTTTTGAATGCTTTTAAAATCTTATGGACATTAGATTTGCCCTATTCCAAAGACTGTGTGCCAGTTTGGATGTTCATCCAAAGAAGTATTTTTGTCATGAAAAGCAAATACGACACTGAAGGTGTTCCTATGCTAGATTTACTTGCTTCTGTTTCCAACAGGCATGATGGTGCAGTGCGCAATATGTAAAGGATCTTTTAGTAATTTAAGGGAATTTAAAAGTCACTACACATTTTATCATCCGGGCAATGTGTATGTCTGTCCAAATACTGGATGTGGAAGAAGTTATCAACTCTACACCTCATTTAGACGTCATTATTTGAAATGCCATTTGGCCTCGGAGGCTTCTGAACTTGAATCCTGTTCATTTAATATGGACCCTTCACATATGCACACTACACCAGAGTTACAAGGTGAGGATAAAAGATGCTCTATATCAGGTAGCGAAGAAATCAATGTGAAAAGTCAAGGCAATAATTTGCGCTCTGTTTCACTTAGCTACACCTTGGCTCAACTTTTTTCATCTCTTTATCGTAATCCTAATTTGCCAAACAATGTGGTAGATACAGTTTATAGCGGTATTGAAAACATGTTTAACTTATCAATCAAACCTTTATTACCAAGTACACCAGATTCTGCTGTAGAAAAAATGACGAGTGATTTAGAGAGTTTTAGTTCAACACATAAAATGTTGCAGTACTTTGAAACAAACAGGTCTTTAATTAGTCCTCAGGGTTATGTGGTAGGAAAAAGATTTGATTTCGTAAAAAAAAATGGAAGGTCTTTTTACCAGACAGTAGAATGCATAGCACATAAAATACCCATACGTGATGTGTTGCTCAAGTTTTTCTCTTTGCCCCATTTACTACCTGAGACTATAGATAGTATGAAAAAACTAATGGCCCACGATACATCAAAAAGTATAGAGCATTTCATGCATGGTTCATTTTGGAGACAAAAAGGACATGGGGAAAAATTTGTCATGCCAATGTTTTTACAAATCGATGATTTCGAGACTTTAAACCCTTTAGGCAGTCATAGTGGTATACATAAACTGGGAGCCGCCTACATTTCTCTTCCTTGCCTGCCTTACTATTATGCCTCTCAGTTGACTAACATTTTTTTGGTCTTACTTTATCATTCGAATGACAGAGTTCAATTTGGTAATCAGATCATATTTCAGCCCTTAATTGATCAGTTAAATGACATAATTCGAAACGGAATATATTTTGATCTGCCAGATTTCAAAGGAACTATCTACTTTGAGTTGGCACTAATTTTGGGAGATAATTTAGGTTTGCATAGTGTTTGTGGCTTTGTCGAAAGTTTTTCTTGCAATTTCTCTTGTCGGACTTGTAAAATAGAAAAAAAAGTAATGGAAAAGCAATTATACGAAGATGTGTCTCTTTTAAGGACGGAATCTAACTATCAGGAAGATTTAGCAATAGGTAATCCATCTCTGACAGGCGTGAAAGAGAAATGTGTATGGCTGCAGATAGAAAATTTTTGTTTGTTTTCACAAATGGGTTTTGATGTAATGCATGACATGCACGAAGGGTGTTCGAAATATATAATGTGTTCATTGCTTCTGGTATTTGTGGACAAACTCAAATATTTTACAATTAATACTGTTAATGACAAAATCTCTTCTTTTGAATTTGGTCCTGATAAAAAAGATAAGCCTGTTACATTGGTAATCTCTAATTTACGAAAGGGAAACATTCGCCTAAACGCAGCCGAAATGTACACGTTTTGCAAGTATTTTGGGGTGATGTTCGGCGATTTCGTCCCAAGAGGCGACAGGTATTGGGAACTATATATTCAATTAATGAAAGTTCTACATTTTATTCTGTCGCCTGCGTTTGCACCTGAGCAAGTTCAGTTTTTTCAGTTTTTAGTTGCTGACCTGTGCGAAATGTTTATCAAATTGTTTAATCAAACTCTTAAGCCCAAATTTCACAACCTGTTACATTACCACTCGGCAATGTTACGATTTGGTCCCTTACAGTTTTTATCTTCTATGCGCTTTGAAGCTAAACATCGCCCCAACAAGTTAGCCGCAAAATCCTCAAATAATCGAATGAATATGACATTAACAATAGCTCGAAAACATCAGTTGATGTTAAATGATATTTTTATTCAACGAACAGTTGGTTCGCCTGTCTCTTTTGGAGGTCAAACAGAAATATCCAGTAGAGAAGTTGAACAAATTTTAGACAAAATAAAACTATCTGATATTAAAAAAATTTACAAAGTCACATGGGCTGCAAAGTGTTCTGAGCGGTATAAAGTAAATTCTATAATTGTTTCTTCGATTGAGGAGGAAAGTGTTTGCTTTGCCATGGTAGAAGATGTTTATGTTGATGGAGTATGTAAAATAATAATTAAGGCTAAGCTGTTAAAAACACTTTCTTTTGATGAGCACTACTATGCTTACAAAGTACAAGATTCATTATCTCAAGAGTCAGTATTCATTAATCAGGAATCAATGCAGCATCCATTTGTATGTAATCGCGTGTTCATAGGATGTGACATTAATCTATCTGAGTTCCATGTTGTCCTTACCAAGCCCATTTAATTCAATTTAGCACTGTAATATACTATACCGGGTGTTTTTTTAGACGAAGGGCATACTTTAGGGGGTCATTGTACTCATCATTACAAACAACTTGAACCCTGAAATCGCAAAAAAAAAATCAGCTGTTTTGCACAACTGATTTTTTTCGCGATTTCAGGGTTGGTCCCATGATAAAAGTTGTTCGTAATGATGAGTACAATGACTCTATAAAGTACGTCCGTCGTGTAATAAAACACCCAGTATAATACCATAAGGATCATTCTCGAAATTCTCTTGTTGTTCACTCTGGTGTGAAAAAGAGAGTGATCAATAAACTATAATAATACGTATTATAATCTATTGCAAATAGCTAGATTTTACTTAATTTTATTTGTAAAAGTAAGAATACTGCATTCATAGCAGCAACCGGTAGAGTCAATGATATTGTCTTAATTAGGTACCTTTAGTAAACATTGATTGAAACATTGATTGTATTTAACAATATTAATAAGAGGGCCCTTCCTTACTTATAATCGTTACTTAACCTTAAAAATCAATGCTTAAAATGCTCTGTCAACTTTATTTAAAACATCGATTAAATTTAAGTAACGATTACAAGTAAGGCCCTATGATGTGTGTATAAAAATAAGTTTTGTTTGTGTTTAGGTACTTCTAAGTAAATTAAGTACTCATAATACCTTGATTTAATAAATATTTAATAAAGACAGACAATTTAAAACATTGATTACATTTAAGTAACGATTACAAGTAAGGTTCTATTATGTATGTATAAAAATAAGTTTTGTTTGTGTGCTAAGGACTTTTTAGTAAGTAAGTTAGATAAGATAAAGAGTAAATTAAGTAACTCAAAATACCTTGATTCAATAAATGTTTGTGTCATTTTCATAAGCTTTTTGTTTTTATTTTTCAGACGGTGCATTACCATTGTGAGGATACCAATATTGCCATTTCCAATGCTACCATTGCGATACACGCAATGTCGCCTACGCGCCTTGTCGCTCTAGCAATATGCGCTTTGCGTTATTGGCAACTTTTAAGTTGTGGTTCTAGCAGAGGGAGCATGTAACATTGCGAGGAAAGCAATTTTACCATTGCAAGGATAGCAATAATAACAATGCATTGCAATCCTTGCAATGGTAACATTGCTATCCTCGCAATGTTAGATGCTCCCTCTGCTAGAACCACAACTTAAAGGTTGCCAATAACGCAAAGTGCACATTGCTAGAACGACAAGGCGCGTAGGCGATATTGCGTGTATCGCAATGGTAGCATTGCTATCTTCGCAATGGTTACATTGCTATCCTCGCAATGTTAGATGCTCCCTCTGCTAGAACCACAACTTAAAGGTTGCCAATAACGCAAAGTGCACATTGCTAGAACGACAAGGCGCGTAGGCGATATTGCGTGTATCGCAATGGTAGCATTGCTATCTTCGCAATGGTTACATTGCTATCCTCGCAATGTTAGATGCTCCCTCTGCTAGAACCACAACTTAAAGGTTGCCAATAACGCAAAGTGCACATTGCTAGAACGACAAGGCGCGTAGGCGATATTGCGTGTATCGCAATGGTAGCATTGCTATCTTCGCAATGGTAACATTGCTATCCTCGCAATGTTAGATGCTCCCTCTGCTAGAACCACAACTTAAAGGTTGCCAATAACGCAAAGTGCACATTGCTAGAACGACTAGGCGCGTAGGCGATATTGCGTGTATCGCAATGGTAGCATTGCTATCTTTGCAATGGTAACATTGCCATACTCGCAATGTTAGATGCTCCCTCTGCTAGAACCACAACTTAAAGGTTGCCAACAACGCAAAGCGTACATTGCTAGAACCACAAGGCACATAGGCAATATTGCGTTTATAGCAATGGTATTATTGCTATCTTTCAATAGTAACATTGCTATACTCTGCTCCCTCTGCTAGAACTACAACTTCAAGATTGCCAATAACGCAAAGTGTAAATTGCTAGAACCACAAGGCTTAAACGTAATATTGCGTTTATCGCAATGTTATCCTCGCAATGTTAGATCGTATCTCTATTAAAACCACAATTTTAAGGTTGCCATTAAAGCAAAATGTACATAGATAGAACCACAGTTTTTAAAAGCTCAAATATAACAAAGTAAACATAGCTAGAATAACAATGTTATACGTTGTGCAAATCCAAATGTCAAAGTTGCTTTTATAGCAAAATATACGTTGCTATATTACCATAGGCAAAACACTGCAATTTTATTCAAGTTTCACATTGCTAAATGGGAGCCGTCAGTGTAAATTTGTGAAAACATGCGTTTGTGAAATTCGCTATGTAGTAATTAACAAAGTAAATACTTCTACATTGTCATAATCACAATATTTTTTCGCAAAATTAAGGTTGCTGCGCTAACAAACCAACTATGACGGCTCCCATTTAACAACCTTTTCCTGTTGATTTCACAACATTTTTTTCTCCGTGTACCTCAATTAACCAGCAGGGCACGGCACGCAATTTATCTATGTAATCTCTTTGGAGAATTTAAACTGAATTAAATACAAGCAAGACTACTTCGAGTTTGCTATTGTCTGTGCTTTTGTTCAAGTTTATTTCATGAAATTAAAGGTAGCGCCGTACCCTAAGCTCGAGTTGGATGAATTGTCGCTTTGTTTGGGTAAAGTTTAGTAATTTATTTGAAAAGTAAGCATTTGTTAGAAAATGATGAGGAAGAGGTAAAAGCTCAATGCGATGACGCGGCAAAGGACTGATAAAATTACGTTTTTGGTTGGCTCAGTAAGTTTACGGTAGTATTGATATGGCTTGAAAACTTTAGTCGAGAGAGAGGTTTGAGACGGACTCTCATTCCAGTCTGAAACTCGATTGTCGAGAAACATGCTCGTGCACTTAATTCTTTAATTCGAAACGCCATCGAATTAGAGGAACTTGTACTCTTAGTTCCTGAGCTGCACATTGCTAGCACGTTCTAGCTAGAACGTGTTCAGTATACTGACCTGAAAACGAACGAAATCTTCAACTCCGTTCATCATTGGAATTCCTTTGTTCAAGACATTTTTAATTTGCTCGCTCCAGTTCTTTTCAGAATTAAACTTGATAAGTACTACTAACTTTCCAGAATTGTCAAACTCAATGTTAATTGAGTGAAGATGCCAACTGTGGACATATGAATAAATCAGTAGATTCTTATGGCATCACTGATTTTACTTTTTTCCTTGCATTTATAGATGGAACTTGTCTATCAGTAGGAGTTTTTTTTACATGTGAAAACCTCTTTATTGACAAAGAAATTACAACCAAATAATAGAAATAAATTAGAGCTAGTATTTACAATTGAAACAATTTAGCTAACTGCAGACTATTGCAGACAATCTACAGATAGCTCAACTTATCCATATCAATACCAGTCGGTCGTCCCCAAGGACTTTTAGATTGCTTTTTAGTCAACTACTGGGAATAACCGCCAATTCGATATTCAATCCTTTGTTACTCATGTCTTTTCATCATTATAGCTCATATTCTACGGCGTATAAAATAATTACTTCGCAGTCAGTAAGCGAAACTTCTTCCTCAAAATCCGTATTGTGAATGAGGCAGCTGAGGTTTAGAAACTGACGATGGCACTGTGGGGGAATCGCAGATTCCTTTGTAGCGTGTAAGCCCGTGAATAAACAAACAAGGCCACCTGCGCCGAAATAAAATAGAATGTTACCGGCGGTGTTGCCATTGCCAGCTAGCTCCTGAATCAAAGACCTTTGCCCTAAATTTCAGAGTGATTTGCGAACATTATGTTTTTAACCCAGATATTTCGTAGCATTATTTTAATAAGCGTTATTTTTCGATAAAGACGTTATGGTAGATTTTATGAGTCACAAAAACATTTTGCTCATTTATGACAGACAAAAATGCTTAAATAACAGGTACTGCTAAATTTTGTCGGTAATTATGTTGACCTCCATAGTAATATATGCCTACGGTGGATTCATTATCTAAACAAGACCCAAGACTTAGGTACTCAATGTGTGTTTCGTGCTACCGCTTTGATGTTAGTTCAGCATAATAATTTGCTCGGTTTGTTTGTGCATGGTGTCAGATTACAAATTCCTGCGTCTTATTTGGCAACACCAGCTAAAGGTTTTCTCGATTTCTAAACGAAATGCGTAGGCTGTACCTGTATTCTTGTATATCTTAGCCTATTTCATGCTTTATTTGCCTTACGTGTTCCAAAAAAATCTATTACTTATAGATACATTTTCTATGTTGAAAAGAAAATCCATTTAAACAGAAAAATGGGCGATATTTTGTTTCGCTCGGCATAAAATAATAGTCATTGTTATTTGATCAGGTTTTCCCTTCAACATTGCTCGCAGCACCCGCAACCCTCTTGCCTTTCAGAGGATTTGTTGAAATTCAATAGCACGCTTTGTTGCTTTATCACAAAAGGGATGGGTTTAGGACAAATCAACTTTTATTTGCCTGTTCAAATGAGTATTTCGTTTCTGACGAGGCTTTGAGAGTACTTAGTACACACCTATGTATAAGATTAAATAAGGGAGAGGGTCGGTCGTGTACGCACCCTCTTAGAAAGGTTTCATGTAGAAAGTATGTAACCGATGTGATTTTTTTGTGATAAGCTCTATGTTTGTTGATTGAGCCGTTACCAAAATGTATTATAGGGCGGGCAGTCAATCTCCCGAGCCGCCTATTTGTAGCGTTTCAGTGGTATATTTAATAATTTTGTAGCATTTTCGTACCTAGCACCAATACTCTACGAACTTCTAGGAGAAACCGTAATCGAAGTATCAGCAAAAACTACCAATCAATCTTTTTATAAGGCATCGATTAATCGTTAATAACAGTAGTCACGGATAAACCACTTGAAATTATATGACAGTGTCAGTGACATACGGTTCATTAAAGTCGACAGTAAATGGCAAGTGTGGTCGAACGAATCGGCAAGTGTTGCCGGAAATTAGGGACATTGCCAAAATTTCATGACGTAGCAAAAGTGAGAGATTTCTTTCGGGATCAACGAACTAGGTTATATGCATGAGTTCTCAATGTTGTATTATGTATACTAATGTAAAACAGAACGCTATGAGATTTCAGGTTCGATCTATTCGCACCCATATCTAGTAGTAGGGCATAACGTATTTTTGCGATTGCCAATTGTTTCAATTGCCAAACATAATTTGTTTTATTATTACTTTATAATTTGTTTTGTATGTGGTAACTTTTATTGATGCCTTTTCTGGATGGATCGTTGCCTCTATCATTTAATATACCTACTTCCTTAATAAATAAATAAATAAATATACTATAATTTAAGTCCAAACGGCCATGAAGAGCACTGGGTTCTTCTGGATCACGACTGAGGGTGACATTATGAGTAAAAAATTGTAAAACGGCTATTGTTCGAAGCCATTTTCAAAATCAAAGTAAACATTACGTAGCTATGTTTTAGTTTTTTCTGAAAATTACTTGTTATTTTAGAAGTCAGCGTGTCATGTTGTTTGCGGGCAATTGGTATCATTACTAGGTAATCAAGTTGCTGACAAAAACCTGACTCAGATAACTAATGAACTCAGTGTTACAACGTGACACATATTTTTGATACATAGCTATTTATGTTTATATTTATGATAAAGGTTATCTTACTGTGTTCTTTCTCTAGTTGCGAAAGGAACCATCGCCCAGAAACGAGATAAATATTATGTAGCCAGGATGCTACATAATAGAATAGAAAAAAATATTTATTTCGACACAAGTACAAAAAAGTAAAACAAACAAACGGAAACCAGAAAGAGGTAATTGACACAAAAAGGTGGTATGGTTTGTCAGTCAAAGTCAAATACTTCTCTGTATTTCCTTACGATACCCATATTATCACTTTGAAATGTTGCTTCTTTTTTGATACAACACAAATGTCTTGTCTTGGATCGAGAACATGTTCCTCGTCTCTAGTCAGGTACCTTTTTAAGTTTTTTTTATCTTTAGACACAATTATCTTGGTTTGTGAACTTGTTTTTTTCCTCTTATAATGATATCTAATGTAGAAAATATCTGCGTTAATTATTGTTATTGTAACATTGTATCATAAGTCATCTGCAGATTATGCTTGCTGTGCATGACGGGGTTGCGTGAAGGCCCGTTGTTGTGACAACTGACAGTTTCTACCATCTAGGTATTCCGTTGCACATTGTGCCCAGTTGTCTGAGAGATGTCTTTGAACCATGATGGACTACCGCAGGGTGCGGTTATGGGTCCGCTTTTGTTCCACGAACATAATAGAATCAAGTATGATTTATGAACTCGCGTTTTTTTCTATTATATCAACTTTCAACTTAAGTTGAATATTTCCCTTTTTATTTAATTAAGTTTTAAGCTCAGCTTCAGGTCCTTTAGGGAATTAAGTTCGCTTTTGGGGTCTGCTTTTTTTAGAAAGAGGAAAAAATGTTTAATTGAATATAGAGAAATGACGAATAAAATTCCGGTTTTTATATTCTGGGGGATGACTTTTGATGAATCGCTCTAAGCAATATCCTCGCTCAAAACCCACCCCGAGGCTGGCGTCCGTTACCCTCTCAATATATGAAATAGGGCACCTCAATACGCCGATTTTATTAGGGTTGCGAATCAATAACTTTCTTTACATTTTCAACCCCATTTGTAACGTTTATGGCTGCTATAAATTAAAAAGTTAATAACATGCCGTGTGATTGAATCATTAATTAACTCTTTACTGTTGAGAATTTGTGCGTTAGTATAAATAAAACTATAAAGCCAGCTTTAAATAACTTGACAGCTGAAATGAAATACGAAGGAAAGCATCTGGCACTAAGTCCGTGCCGTGCGTGACACAAACTTAACTGCACAACGAATCAAAGAAATCATAAAAGAGGTAAAATTAGATGAAATCTTCATAAATTTTCTCAGATTACCACACACTGGAGGCACTGCTCACAGTTTTGACACAGATAAGTAACTTAATATCACTACAGGTACCTTGAACCGGTGTGGAACGCACCTCACTGCGCACGGATTATCTCGCACTTATCTCACTAAACACTGAATTCCTCTCGCTATCACTGACTTCTGACACTAAACTTCACGGGAAGACAGTTTTGAGTCACAAAGGCTTAGAAATAAAGTTGGTTATTCACAAGCGCAGCGCAAGACGTCCGTTCACCACGGAGCGGGGCAAATGACTGGCTGGATTGGATAGATGCACTTACTCAAACCGCTCGGTTTCGGTCGACTGCCCCTAGAGTCGTTTCGTTTTACGTACCGTGCACTCACCATCAGCTTAGGTAATATTATTACCTCATTACGCGATTCTGTCCCCAAGTACTCACTAGATATTAGCCTTATATTATTTTCATCAACATTTTGTAAATGGTTGGTAATTAAAGACCGAATTCGACGTAGTTGGGACAGCGGTAATTAAGGAGGGACTTATAAAGCTAAACGATACTTGTGTTAAGCTGAGAGTATTTAATTTGGAACCGTGTGAGGTAAGGCAAGGTCGGAATATTATATAATCCTGTTAGAATATTCAACAGGACTCTACCCAAAATATTTAGCAGAAATTCTTTGACAGGGACATACGAACTGAGTAGAAACTCAGGTTCAAATTAAAAATAAGTAAGAAATTTAACTTGCTGCAATATTTTCAGTCAAATACACGACAACTTGTTCGAGGTTTCGTCAGTTCTTTTGTCAATGAGTTTACACAGAATCTTACAAAAGAACCATTTCAATGAGGAGCCCTCCTTTGCACAACATGTCATGTAGAGATATTGTCAGTTTTTTACACAGACCACGTTTCCGCAGGCTATTTTAGGTCGAATGGGAATAGGACGGTCCTTTCAACAATCATCAATCACTGACACGCGGACTCTGCCTCTAGTATAAAAAGCCTATTCAATGTCATTAGGGTTTTCGTTTATTCCAACAAAATTAATGAAAGTTGATATATTTATTTAGATTTATACGTACTTCTACTTCATCGCCGTAACTAATGGGTATTTGAATTATTTTGCCGCCCGCGCAATTAACTGTAGAAAAGTTCCGGTTAGTCACATCAAGAATCCGGCTGATTACAGAAATGGAGCTTGCGTGTATCTGACTGACGACGGATCTTGAGCTCTATTTTATATTCTGGTTCTGCGACATATCTCTACCATACTGGAGAACTAGAGTTGGAATGTCCTCTCGGAAACGAATGCCAACAGTCGTTCCAAAGCCGACCGAGCAGGACAGGATATCTTCAGAAAACTTGGAATTGCTCTGGGGGGGATAAAGGGAAGGAATTACGATCTATAAAAGTTAAGAAGTCGTAAAAGCGAAAATTAATTTGCAAACACTTGAAGCTTGAAAACGCCGCATTTTTCGCTATGATATCGGAACCCCTACTCTTGGACGAAGGAAATGATAAGTCACGCAAGAGTGCGCGACCATCTAAAGAATTAACGCTTCACTGCAAGTAAGAGCGAGCAGGGGCAATTAAGTTTCAGTAAAAACTTGTGATTTGTGTGTGACATTCTCTTAGGTGTAAAAACAACGACTGGCATATTAGTCGCTCACTGTCCAATAACCACCAGTTATTTTTTAGCTTACGCGCTTATATTGGAAGCGGATACAAATGAAGCCGGCAAACACCAAAATGCTATTAATCCCTGCGACGTTTATTCGAAAGACGGCCGCGAAATATATTCCTTGCTCAGTGATTACACGAAATAACAAACAGGCCCCGGAGGCAGCTTTGAAGTGAAATTACACGACGGAGCTTTTTCATTATCAACTCGGAAAATTTAGGCCAGACAAGGCGAGGCAAACAAGACAAGCTGGTCTGATGACATTGCCTGGAGGTATTCTGTTGACGGGAATAGAAGGCAAAGTAAGATAATACGTATTCCGTTATACAAATCACATAAAACAGAGCACTTGTGAAATGTTATAGGTTAAATCAACAATCGATGATATGGGTACGATGGATCAGTTAATATTTTTGAAACTGCAACAAGCTAAAAAAGCTTTTACGTTATATTAACACAAAGATAGCTGCGATATAATTGAAAAGGAAAAAGGAATACCTACGAGTGCGCATTAATTAAAATATTCTCTACAGGTAATTTACTTTGTGTGAATAAATACGCCGTTTGGAAGCGAACAAATCGGAAACAATCTGAATAATTTGCAGAACAAAGTATTCATTCATTAACCGAACAACCATTGCATTTCCACTTAAATTGGCAGCATACATGAATTCGTTTCTGATGAGATCCGAAACAAAAGCGTCTACAAATTCAATCAGAGTGAAAGGGACACTAGTTAGCGATAGCATTTACTGAATATTCAAAGAGTAAACAAGCCTGGAACCGATCCTGTCGGTTCAGGTGTTGGCTTCGCGGCAAACAGATAATTTCACGGACTCGCTAACGTTCAGAATTGGGTCTCAGAGTTCACTGTAAATTCAATTATTAGCGTCTGTTTGACAGACGGCCGACCTCAGTCGAAATTCAGAATCTGGATGAAATTTTCACGATCTGCAACGAGCAGATTCGATTAACTGAGTAATATTAAGTTGACACGCTCCCAGAACGTCCGCAATCAACGAGAGGGAATAAAGAGATTACCAATTTTGGCATTAAAGTCGAGCTCAAACTATGAATAAAATTTTCAGAGATCAGGTTACTTCACAGTTCACACTCACACGGTTTACTTCAAAGGCTACATGTAATTAACATTTTTGATTTGTAATTATTGTGGGGAGAGTTCACGAGAAATTCACAAACGGAAAGAGTAAATATAGAATACTTTCAGTCGGCATCAAAGAAGAAGTGTAAAACGCCGCAGCGGGCAAATAAGGGAAATTGTCGAAGGGAAGTTTTTCAATCAAGGCAAGGAACGTTAGCATCGAAAGTTTGGCAGTTTTCTTGTGTGTGCTGGTAGCTAGAGATAGCGCTTCATTAGTTCAACAACCGTACTTCCTAGTCTGCCAACTTGTGTACTATAATGTTAATGGACTCTTGAATTATTTACCAGTAACGAACGAAAAAAACAAAAGCAAGGAAAAATATGGGCGTTCAATTTAAAGCTAAGGAGGATCGTATTTACATAGAAGTTCTTCGCCTCGAGGTAAATCAATACTCGTGCGGCAACCAAAAGCGGACGCCAGCTAACATTATACAAAGTAAGAATAACCGTGGCCCTCCAAAATATTATTTGCTCGTTTCAACAATACGAATCCGGGATTCCTTACGTTGAGAAATGGCTTGCGGTTTTGAAATATCTAAACTGTGGACTGGCACAGATGTTGAGTAGTATTGTTTTCAAAAGGTGTTTTCTTTAACTGAATAAATATGGACGACCATAAATCGCCAACAAACAGTCGACGAAACATATTGTATTAAGACAAAAGATAAACACTGAGCTCACCCGCTGACCCAATGTTACTTTACTCATACAATTCGTATCGTAAGCTCAACGTGCTACACTTGTAATTTCATCAGATCTCTAACACGCTAGTTTATTATTTTATCTCCACGCGTTGAATCTTTCGAGATAATATTTATTTTTACTTCGTCATCTCTGACTCAGCTTAGGTCAGTTATCTTTATCTTCTTTTTCGTTCGACGCGGTAGATTTTTAATTGGTTGGTTCATTGAACATTGCTGAACGGTTTTCATTTAATTCAGCGTTGTCAGTATTTCTCTGGCACAAGTTATTTAATGTACTGGCCAGGTTGCGAATATTTTTCATGTTTGAATCCACTTTTTTACTTTCGAACCCAACTCACGGATTTTTTGTCTGTTTGTTTCTTTTAAAGCTTTAAAAGCTACTTCGAAGGTTAAGTAAACATCTAAAACACAATGCTGCTTAGCCGCTGCATAGGTCAACGGCTCCCCAGAAATAGACCGGTGCAGTCAGCTCTGGCCTGTGTCTCTCATCGCCTTGCTTAGCGATTCCTCCCGTCTCGTTAACATGTCAACGGTTATCAATAAACATTTGTGCCCTGCTGTTATTTCACGTCAGTGGGTGTGATTTTACTACAGCGAGGAATTTTGTAGCCAAGTGGGAGCCGACCTCGGATTTCAATGCATTGTCTGTGGGTTCAACGTCTTGTGTCCAATCAGGTGGCACCAGTTGTACTAAGATTTATGACATGTGGGTATTTATTACCTTCTCGACCGTTGCAAGCAGTCATAAATGGTAAACTCTAGCACAATTGTCAAAGTCAAATTTTCTTAAAACAAGTATGTTTCCTTGCTACATAGGTAGGTATGCCTGTTAAGAAAATTTGACTTAACATTGCCTGTGGGTTCAACGCCACCAGTTATAAGATTTATGATATGTTATTTATTACCTTCTCGATCATAAATGGTAAATTCAGGCACGGTTGTCAAAGTAAAATTTTCTTAACAGGCATGTGTAGCGAGGAAGTTTAAACATCAATATCGTCAACACAATATAGCGGTAACAGCTTGATATAAGTGCAAGGGTCAATGATTAACACAATACCAACATGTGGTCTCAATAGATCTTGATGATTATTGTCCTTTTACGAGGCGCATGACAGGTCGGCGACCGCAGTCGACCTATTTTTACAATAAATACACAGTAACAATCAACTCGTCAACTCATTTGCCTCGTGTTTGCCTCCAACAATGTCTCTCGCATTCCATTCATAAGGAATACTCATTTGAGATGGATCGTGCCACGAGAATTAATTCTTTTCAAATGTAGGACAGTTACATTTCTGCTGTAGATTTGAATAGTGTTTAATTAATCTGCGGAATCTGTTTTATTGGTAGTTACATTAATACTGGTTGGAAGTGATTCACTCCACTAAATACTTCAGGTTGTCTTGTAATTTCTGAAAACGTTTTATTTGCTCTGGCATTAAAACACGCTAAGTATCATTACCAGTTTTTAAAGTGTTTCATTTAATTAAAATGTAATTGATACGTTGCCCTATAGCTTTTAAGCCTTATAAAGCGACGTAATTCATGTTAGGCTTGTCATTATTAAATGAAACATCAGGCCGCGCACTTGATTATTAGAGTTAAACATAGCCGTTTCCATTTCCCCAGAGAGGAGCACGCCAGACAGATAGGATGGCAGCTTTTGAATCTAGACAATGCCATAACATGTACCTATCCCTGAAGGGCGCGGGCGTGGCAAGAGTTTCACAAGAAATTGGTCTGGCATTGGCATTTTGCACAAATTGTTTACTTATGTAATAAGAATATTAATGAAAGTAAACCATTTTAGATAATTTGTCTCTAACATACTATAGGAAGAATTGTTTTGATCTCTTAAATTGATCGCTTAAAACAATTTATGGGTACTCGTCGTTCAGAAATAAATTGATTGGCTGAACTGAAATGCCTTTTTGGTATACAAGATGACCCAAAAAGAATGTGTACAATGGAAGTGTAGGCCATGACACAATTTGCAGATGAGGTTAATCAAATCTGTCCTTCGTCAGCGATCTTATTACGATGATGCAAACACTCATAAATTAAGCTTATCAAGACAGTGTCTATATGAGCACAATACATCAATGTCGCTAGATAGGGAGCATTAGCGAATTGATTCTATGAAAAAGTGGATTCGAAGATACCCTCAGGCATGTGCAAAGGGCAGAGTAACGAGGGTCTCATTTAGCTAGTGGGATCACATCCACAAACCGAAGGGGTAGGATAAAAATAAAGTTTGGATGGAAAATATTTTTGGGTAGGGTTTGGTCAGCGAGTATTTTCGTCTTATTGGTTCGGAAGCGAGAATGAAGGAACTCATAGTGGATTTAGATCAGCATTGCATGTAAACTAACCAGAACAAAAAAATTTAAAGTACACATGACGTCGTCTGTGGTATCTTTTTATTTTAAAGCCAAGGTACAAGTGGACATAAAAACAGTTATGTACTTAGTTTACGTTACATTCGCTAAAAGTCTGTTAGATACGATATTGTGTTATTGTATCATATAATAAATCATCTGAAGAATATGTTTTGTAAACAAACTTGTGTGAAACAATTGTATTTTAGTATTTAAATATTAAAATTTAAGTATAAAGTACAAGGCAATCTCCTAACCTGTTCATTCTATTTCATAAATTATTTCCTAGGTGAGTAGATAGATTATCCCGAGCTGTGTTGAATCTAGACAACACGAAGGGCGAGACCACGAGTAGTAACAGAAATAAACAAACAAGCTATGCAACTCTACTAACAACAAACATGAGCAAGCATCTTGGCGTTCACGAGGAAATGGAAATCGAAAACATTTAATATCCGAGCGTGCAACTCGCGCAAGTAAAAATATATGATGTTCACGAGAGCGTCTCGAATTCAATTCACTTTATCACTGCTAATAATAATTTAAAGGCTGGTAATAAAAAATCTATCAGGCGTCCCTTTAAGATATTTATCAGGTCGTTTTTCTTTTAACTGGAGAATATTTCTGGTACTTTCTGAACTACAAGAGTCTGACATTGATGCTTTTGGGTCATTATGATAATGATGTAAATTACTTATTTTTTTAATGTAAAGGGCGTCTCGAAAAAGTATTTTGCCTAGAATGCTGCTGACTGCTTTGCATTAGATGGCATGGCGAAGTCGATTTCAAGATGGGGCATCTCGAGTTTCGTAGGTCAATTAATATTGACCTAATATATAAAGCTAAGGATAGACAGGAACAGACATTTCAATCATAAATAATGTCTCATACATATCCTTGTTCAGTCAAATCATCTAATAAAACGTAGATTATCGCTTGCGTTTTATTGAGAGTTTGAACCCGAGAACCGTTCACGTATTTCAACATTTCTATATAACGGCTCCATTGTGAGGTTAATACGCTATTATCCTTGGTATTTGTGTCGTTATGATCGCCGTGATAGTTGAATGTTCAAAGCTCATTGAACAATGTTCCGGAACACGAACCGTTCGAAAGCTGAATCGAAGTTGGAACTTGGAAGTCAATGGCGCGGATTGGGAACGCAATATTTGCCACAAATCGACTGGCTTTAAGTTTTCGAAGTGAATTCTTTGAGGTAGAAGTTGCACATAGTTATGCAGTTATTTCAAATGTGATTGTTGGTAGTAGTAGTAGTTTAGTTCAGTTCACCCATGAACATGAACGGATTAATACGGATTAACACGAAATGGTAATTTAAGTATGATTGAACACAGCGAAAAAAGAAAACGTAATATACATCACCTGTTTTAGTACTATTATCATGGTTAATAATAAAATACGCATACAATAGTAGCACCGGAAGCCGCGCGTATCGCCAAAAATAAAGAAGATGAAAGAACGCAGGAAGACGCCGTGAGAACCTTTTCAAAAACAAACCAAGAACATTCGAGCAAGACATCAACGGGCACGATGGGATCAAAGTTTCCTGATAGAATCCAGTAGACATGTTAGTACTAAAGAGTTTTACAGTTAGGGGTAGAACTTAGGCGCATTTCATTACAAGAAGTCGTGGAGTTTTATGTGTAGCACTGGCGTGGAGTTCATGTTGAAATTACGAAGGATGATATGGTAGCGTCAATCACAAGTTCGGCTAAGCTTTCATTTGAACCCCAATCGATCTGTAGTCGGCATGACTCTGCTGTAAACGGTTCAATAGAACTTCTGTGAATGAAATTCGGGGTTTATTAGTCTGATAAACGTCCATTCACAGAAAATTTAACAATATCCTTTATTAGCAGACGCGGTAGATTAAACACTTTTTTACCGAAGTTGAATGTCGGAAGTGAATGGACACTTAAATTCATCCTATACTAATAATTTGTGTCGTGAAGTTTTACAACATATAGAAATATGGAGCTAAATGCGGTGTCAAAGCTGAAATGCGTAGCACCTCTATACGCTCCTTTGATATTTGAACACCCAGCAAATTACATAGGAAAGCTAAATTAGGTCAAGTCAACATATGACGTAACATACCACTCTGAAATACCATGGAAAATTACATCAAAAGGTTTATGATTGCTATACTAAGCAAGATTAATTTGGAAACCATAGATCTAATAACAAAATATTTATTTTCAGGTGTTATTAATATGTGTGTGCATCGTGATCCGTTTGTGCTGCAATCGGACACAGTCAGTGTAGTGTGTCGTAATGTGAACTTGGACATTCCTGATTCTGAAGACGAATTGAGGGTAGTCGTGGATACTGCCGTGAATTCTCGGCTGTAACTCCAAGTACATCTAGTCGCCCCGTGACCACGATCGCTGTAACGCGGTAGATACGTAGGGGAAATAAGAACAAAAAGTTCTTGATAAATATCCGATTTAATAATTAACTATGTTAACATATCGCGAAAGTTTAAAAAGTTTTATTTTCAGGTGGTAAAATGAAACACACCAGCCTTTGAAAGCTCGTAGGTCTTGGTTAAATCTAACAAAGTACAAAGCAATTTCTCATTTGCTTCTGAAATTACTAAATCAAAAACTTATCTTATTTCCAAGTTATTGCAATCTCGAGTTAAGGCTATAGAAGATTAAGTCGCCGAGTTCATCTAATACAATTTGCACTTCTTTCCGTTTGAATTAGTCTAAATACATTTTTAAAGTTGTTTATACAAATTAAATTTGTTAAAGCACACGTTCAGATTTGACCAAAACAATTTTCATATCATATATCAAATTGAAGACAAAAGCCCAAAATTGCCCATGAGCCTTTTTCCACTGAGTTAATTCCAACAAAGATATAATTTATACTTTCTCGTCCGTAAATTAAATTCCTTCCTTCCTTGCCCTGCATTCAAGATCCATGTGTGAGAAATTGTTTTGTGACTTTTAAGTAACAATGAAGAAAGGGAAACTCAGTAGAAAATTAATTTTAGTTGTTTAAGTTCACTTAATCGAATTGCAATAACGCTGCATGCTACGTGTTGGTAATTGGTTTCGGAGTTGCATATTAGGTTCGATAAACAAATATTATATGGTGTTGGACCAGCTATAGACTTGAAAATAATAAATGTACCTATTCTTGTTTCTGAATGCGTCAGACATAGCAGTTAAGGTGGATCGTTCTGTGTTTGAGCGAGGTTGGATTTTTTTATAATATTTTTTTTTCTGCGTTCCACAAGAAATAATACTAGTGGAACAGTTATTTTCTGCTAATCGTATACCATTTTCTATTAACTTATGAAAATCTAACTTCGATCTACTAGAATTTTTGGAGCATTTGTGAAAATAAGATCAATATATTCCCAAATACTCCCAAAATACCATAGAATCAATATTGGTTATAGCATGGGTTCGTAGAAAATGGTATACGGTTTGCGTCAAATTCCTTCTCCGTTAGCACTATTCCTTGTAGAACACAGAAAAAAAATGAAACTCGCGTCAATACGAAACGATCAACCTTAATTGTACTTCTACGGCAACAGACATAAACCGTCGGGCACGTCTTAAGAGCCATCCACGACCGGTTATTGTATGCAAATGAGACTGGGACATTTTTCACACCGGCTAGCCCCCGGTTCAGGATTTTCTGTTCTATTTGCACCGCAATTGCGTCATAAAGTTACCGATAATCCGTATGAACTAGCGGTATCGACGTCGCATTGCGGTGGATTTAAGCAAATCTTTGACTTTTGCCACTATTTATGAGTTCTTTGTCAGAGTTTACATTTGGTTCTGTTTCCTACGATTTTACTTTAAGGCTTGGTATGCCAGCAGAGGCCGCATTTTTGTGATTTTTAAATCCATCTGAGACTAAGAAAATAGTGTTTAAAATTCTGAATAAAAGATATACATATATTACTTAAGGATCTAGTCTAGTCAAAGTCGCATTCAGTTACAAGATCTAATGAAATTCACTCGATAGAAAAAAATCCCAAAGTTACCCCTTTTTCTAACGTTTTTTCAATATTATGACTAGCAAACTACTGATATCACACTTATTTAGTACTCCACTTAGGACACTTAATATTTCTAAACAAATTCGCAGAGTATGACTTGATAAAATGATTTTCTTAATCACCATGTTTAAATAACTACAAAAAACACGATCGCGGCGTCGTGGCAGGCGCGCATTTTCCCTTACGCCTACTGCTGCAGGACTACCTGGAGTTAATATCATCGCGATGAAGCTCTATCTAATAGCAACTCATAGTACACGTAAGTTCGAAAGGTGCGTCCAGATTTAATAACATCTTATATAATTTGTTATATATAACACGTCTACATTAGTAAAGAACTTAAACTATAACACAGCCACATTATAAAACATGTTAAAGAAAAGTTTTACAACATATTTTGTTAATTAATCTGGACGCACCTTTAGGCATGCGTTCGTAGTCAGGAACGTGCTTTTCTGTTTCTAACGAAGCTTTAGTTGCGTTCATTTCACTTCAATACCATGTCTTAAAACGCTGTCATCTTTCCAAATATCGAAATTATAAGCAAGAGACTGATTAAGAATGTCTGCGGTTTCCAATCTGCTACACAACGCCAGCCTGTAGGTTCATTCCGATCGTTCGATTAATTGAATTGATGGTAGTGGACTTTTATAATAAGCACGGCCAAAGAGTGGAATGAGCTTCCTGCGTATGTTTTCCTGTTAGAGTGCAATCTTGGAGTCTTCATGTCCAGGGTAAATAAGTTCCTTCTGGGAAAGCGTGCTCCATCTTAGGCCACATCTTCACTTACTTTAAGTGAGTTGGTGGCCAAACGCTTGACCATTATCAATAAAATAAGTATGCTGGTCTATTCAGATGTACCTATGTATAATTATCGCCGCTCATTGTTTCATTTTCTTTTGTTTTTTATTCGTAAAGAAAATGCAACCAATGAGGCCTTTTCTGAATGTCAAAAAAGAGTTCAATAATACTTAAAAGAGGGCGGTTTTTTACGTAATGCCGCCAAATGAGAGTTGCGTAGACCGTGCTTATTTAAACACTAGCTGCATTCTTACTACCCGTTGTCCTATTACCCGTTTTCCCGTAGGGATGAAGCATTTTCCCGCGGTAAAAAGTAGCCTATGTTCATCAGGAATAATGTGGGCTTTTAATGGTAAAAGATTTTTTTTTCAAATCGGTCCAGTAGTATCCTATTCAATACAAACAAACAATCAAATCTTTCTTCTTTATAATATTAGTATAGATTGGCAACCTAGCTCCTCTCGATTATAAATCCACGCCATCTTTTAAAAAGGTTTTATCTTTTTTGGAAATGCCTCATTAGCGGCGATAATAGTCTGAAAAGAAATAGTAGTAGATAGAGATCGAATCGAAAAAGACCAGCTGGTAGAAAATTGCACTATTCAAATTTCAAATATGGACAGAAGCAATTTATGAAACTGCTAAATGGACATAATAACAGGTCCTCTTATTACTAAGTTCAGTTTACAAACAATGGAGTGGAAATGAAAGCCCTGACCTGAAACGTCCGTTGCCAGGTATTTTAGTCACAAGGCTTGATTAATATGACTTTTGAAAGAGGGATAATTCCAACTGGGAATACGTTGATTATTTATTTAAACAAGCTGGGACCATTTCTATGTATTACCTTTTTGTCACGAAAATAGAAGAGGTTTGCATTTGGGAATTGTTGAGTTTGAAGCTTATTGTTCTGTGCGGAATACTTTTTGCGCTGATTGAGCTGACCCAGTAGTTCCATTGAGTTAAATAGTGGAACAATTTATGTCTCAGTAGTCCTGGTCTGTACATAACTATGGCACAGAACTACTGTGCGAAATTGTTTGCTAAAAAAATACTAGATAGATACTTACTAAAAGTAACTTAATCTACTCTACTATTATATTATATTATTAGATTTCTAAGAAATAGATAGAAGTGTACATATTAGTTGTAATTGTTTTATTCTGTTACTGTAATTTTCTATGATTTCTGATGAATAAATTATAATAGTTTGCTAATAGTTTTAATTTGTTTGCTAGTCTTTCAAAGTGACGAAAATAAACAAGTATTCTTCATTATCAATTGACTGCGTACATGAAAAATTTGGAAACAACGTATATTCTTTTACTGATCCATAAAACACGATACAAAAACATAATTTTGAAAATAAGGGGTAAATTCAAATAACATAATTCGAATCTATACAAATAAAGATATTTGTTCTATAGTGCGTAAGCCCTCCGGATAATTTCTAAGAAATGGGTTGAACCCAAAAAGCAGATTTTTTAGGATTTCTTCTTCTTCTAACTTGTCCCATCGAATTCAAAAAATTTTGGGATACTATTCATTTCTTCATTCTTCGATTCATATCATTTCTTCAAATAAAGATGTTCTTATATTAGGTCCTTACATATGAAATTGGCGTTTTTCGTACTGGCCACTTTAATCACAAATTTCTCCTCTTTGGTAAGGAATTCCAAATTCAAATTTGTACAGCTATAGACTCGTGTATTTGTGCTTCGATGATCGTCATTCATTTGTTTTTTTTCTTCTGTTTTTTTCTGTTTGCGTCACTCATTTTACAAAATGGAAAACTTAAAATATCGCATTATTTACGAGTACGAGTTCCGCCGTGGCACTAGTGCTGCGGAAACAACTCGAAGGGTGAATGATGTGTATGGCGGTCGTGTTGCAAAAGAAAACACAGTTCGTTTTTGGTTCCAACGTTTTCGTTCTGGAAATTTCGACTTGCAGAACAAGCCCCGTGGACGGCCTGAGACTCAAGTTGATAATGAAGAGTTGAAGGCTATTGTGGAAGCGGATCCAGCAATTATTGTCAATTATTGACAATTATTGTCAGCAATTGCAAACCATGATGGAAAAGCTAGCGGCTAAACAACCTAGGCTGGTCAATCGCTCCACGCCACTGCTGCTTCACGACAACGCTAGACCACACACTGCGCAACAGACGGCTACTAAATTAGAAGAGCTTCAATTGGAAAGTCTAAGACATCCTCCGTACTCCCCGGACCTTGCTCCAACAGATTACCATTTTTTTCGAAATTTGGATAACTTCTTGCAAGGGAAAAAATTCAACTCCGATGGGGCAGTCCAAATCGCCTTCAAAGATTTTATTGATTCCCGTCCGACTGGTTTTTTTAGTAAAGGGATCAATGAACTACCTATAAGATGGCAAAAGTGCATAGAAAATAATGGTTCATACTTTGATTAATTAAATATATTATATTAAAAAATATTCGACTTTTTGTTCCTCCCATACAAAACGCCAATTTCATATGTAAGGACCTAATATAAGTAGGTACATTGTACCTCAGAAGTGTCCTGCAGATGTTTCTCTCGACTGGTGTAGCAAGACTTCAGGGCTTTCATATGCCAATTTCGTGCTTTGGCAAGCTAAAGACAGAGCGCTCGGTTTTCCTTCCCGCCTCAAAAGCATCTCAAACTTAGATATAACCATCGGCGGGCAGACAAAGGCAGAGATGAGTGGTGCATTGTTCTAGGAATCTGGGAGGAGGGGGGTGTGGGGGGCAATCATCGCGACCTGAATACCACGCATTTTATGCTCCAAACTTCACTCATATTGGTCAACGGTTTCGTTAGGGAGTTGGGGACAGAGTTATGAAGATTTACTATTTGTCGACAAATGCAGAGAATTGAACGTGTGGCAATAACAACACTTGGTTTGGTATGTTTTTGAAGGTACTTGTGAGGGACGAAAGTTACGATTGTGAGGGTTACACTGTAGAAAGAAGTTAGAAACTGGATGCTGCCGAGCGAATGTTCATCTTAACAATTGAAAAATTATTGAATTGTCCAACATTATTTATGTATCTGACTGCCTTCTCTTTAAACATTTATTACGCAATAAAATAAACAACGTTTAGTACCAAACGAACGCATAAAAAAAATCATAAACAAGCTGGCATTCCTCAATGCTGCTCAATAAATCAAATGATTTGACTACTTTCAAACGCGGCAATCTGACTTTTTCAAAAATGTTGGTAAATAAAAAAAAATAAGCAAGTAAAGTCCTTTTATATCATAATCCATTCTGAAAGAATCACAAATTCAGTTTTAATTTTACACAGTCCAATGGCATTCTATCAAGTCATGTCACACAATGATTTTCTGCATCAACTAACCTACGCATATCGCGTACCAATAAATGCCAATGACCTCAGCTCAGAAGCCAGATCTAATTGATTAAGAGATATTATGATACGACGCACGCGTGTCGACTGATGCTCTTTAATTGGTTTAATTGGCGGCTTCTGTCTTTACAAACTATTTTACCATCTATGGCATATACAAGTAAAGGTGGGTACTGACTAGCGTTACGGGACGCAAAAGCCTCCATACACAGAAACCGTGGCCGGGCCGGAGGCGAAGGCGTGCGAGATGGTTGTATCATACGAATTTATATGAGAGACTACACACACGCCGCCCGGCGGTGTATGTGTAGTCTCTCATATAAATTCACGCATTAGAACCCGCACGCCTTCGCCTCCGGCCCGGCCACGGTTTCTGTGTGTGGAGGCTTGTAAGGGTGTCGCAGACCAAAAGCGCGCCGCTACAGCTCAGCACAAAATGTTCCTTCAAATACGGGCCTTAACTCGTCCTGTCATATGTACATGCATTTTATACTGACGACAAATCGCTATAAAATGTATCTAAATTTAACGCGTTTAAGCCTATATTTCAATGCACATTTTTGTGCTATGAGGTAGTGTCGTTGGATTAATATGAGCAAAGCATAATGTATCATGCTTGACACCGAGCGTTCGTGCAGATTAGTGCCATATTCGTCACGAGGAAATCCGGTCCACATAAAAAAAATTTGCTTTCGTCCGACATTGTATGCCGTACTCAGCCCATAATATATTTTATTTCAAAAAATCTGATTTCGTCCTACTTTTCCGCTCCACGTTCGACCCAAATTTTTTGTATAGGCAAATTGTAATTACTATAGTACAGTTGAAGCAATAAGTCTTCACTTGACTTTTGCAGTCTCTGTTCGGGGAAAGAAGGCGCAACGAGCAACGAGACAGGTTTTTGACGTTTCATGATCGCTGCGAATGATACATTACGCCCCATATCTTCGGTCACTACCCGGCTTAAGGCCAGGTATTCCTGCAGCAGCCAGCAGCAGGCGTAAGGGCCAACGCGCGCCTGCCAAGCCGCCGCGCTCGTGTGTTTTTTGTAGTTAGGTATTTAAACATAGTGACTAAGAAAGTAATTTTATCAAGTCAAACTCTGCGAATTTGTTTAGAAATATTGAGTGTCTTTAGTTAAATACAAAAAAAAAGTAAAATATCAATAATTCGCTAGTCATAATATTGAAAAAAACACTAGAAAAAAGGGGTAGCTTTGGGATTTTATTTCATCGAGTGAAGTTCATTAGATCTTGTAACTGAATGCGACTTGGACTAGACTGGATCCTTGAGGCCAGGTAGTTCTGCAGCAGTAGGCGTAAGGGAAAACGCGCGCCTGCCAAGCCGCCGCGCTCGTGTTTTTTGTAGTTATTTAAACATGGTGAATAAGAAAATAATTTTATCAAGTCAAACTCTGCGAATTTGTATAGAAATATAAAGTGTCCTTAGTTGAGTAAAAAAAAAAAGTGTGATATGATATCTGTAGTTCGCTAGTCAAAGTATCGAAAAAACGTTACAAAAAGGGGTAACCTTGGAAATTTTTTCTATCGAGTGAAGTTAATTAGATCTTATAATTGAATGCGACTTTGACTAGACTAGATCCTTAAGTAATACAATATCACTTTTTTTCAGAGTTTTAAACACTATTTTCTAAGTATCAGAGATGATTTAAAAAAACACAAATTTTCGCCTCTGCTGGACTACCAAGCCTTAATAGCACATTTATACTAGCAACCCGCCCCAGCTTCGGGTAATAGAGCAGATTAATAGATCCTTTAAAGATAAATAATTCCGCAATATTAACATTGTATGCAGGTTTCTAAACCCTTTTAAGGCACCGGTCTCTCACAAAGCAATTATATGCACGATCCTTTTAACATCCTTTTGTATACCTATCACATTAACCTTTGTGAGAGAAAAATAAATGATTAAATAAATAATAATAATAATAAAGCCTTTTATTTCCAGAACTAATTTACAATAAATTACTTAATTTAACTTATAACTTAACCACTAATTAGTTAGGTCCCTTTCGGGTATAGGCCTCCTCTAAGTTTTTCCAGCCTTGTCTATTCTGGGCTTTCTCTATCCATGTTTTCCCGGCGGTTTTCCTAATTTCATCTGCCTAGCCAAATAAATAAATGATGCTTTTAATAATTCTTTTGGTTTACGAAGTGCACGGTAGCAAAGTTCCCAGTCGTCATATTTCTACTAATTCACACAGAACCCCCATTCTAGACCAAAATTTTCCTTTCTTTATTGGTCCACTACTGGACGCAGGCCTCCCCCTGATAAGCGCTCTATTGGCTTTTAACTCACGGGGGTACTGCTCATAATTCCCACGCTGGGAATGCGGGTTGGGAATCGCAGTTCGGTGGTAGAATTGTTCTGCAGGGGGCGCTGCTGCCCGCCCCGGTGGATATCCCTTAGTCGCCTCTTACGACACCCGCGGGAAGAGTTGGGGTGGTGCAAATTCTAAGCCGGCCCCACATAGCTTCCTTTCCCATGAATTGGTATAAACCGTATGAAAATCTGTTCGATAGTTTTTAAGTTTAATGCGTTCAGAAAGACGCGTGGCGAGGGATTTTTAATCCCCAACGCAAAAAGAGGGGTGTTATACGTCTGTGCATCTGTCTGTGTTATCGTAGCTCCTAAACGGATGAACCGATTTTCGTTTAGTTTTTTTTGTGTAATAGATAATTTTATCCCAAGTGTTCTTAGCCATGCCATGTTTCATGAGAATATGTCGGAGGTTTTTTTGAATTTTAAATTTTGTTCTTGTTATATATGTAGTGATAAATATAATAGTGCAGTGCAGATGGTTTGTGCGTGAGGTTGCGTGATCTAAAATACGAATGATCGACTACTCCAAGAACAGTGGCAATGATGAACTGGCTTCCAATTTAGTAATTACATCAATCTTAATTCCGAGCATAATGAAATCTCGCATTTAGACGACGAAATTAAGATAAATTGAGTTATATCACAGTAATACGTTATAAGATACGTTACTAAGTTATCCGAGCGAAAGTTGGGATGTAACGATGTTACCATTTAACGCTGAAGCTACCCGCAGAATGTAATAAAAGCTGTAATGTAGAATGTAACTGTAATGATGATATTAGCCCAGAACTTGCAGCTAATTACGTAATTCTGTAGATAATTTCAGGGATTTTATGGCTTATTCGAACTGTAACACGAGAAAAGCCACAGCATAAGGAAAAAGTGCTTTCGTGATAAAAAAACACAAGAACAAGAACAAAATTAAAATTTTTAAGAACCCCCCCCCCCCCCCCCCCAGATTTTCATGAAACATGGCTAAGAACACTCGGGATAAAACTATCTATGACACAAAAAAACTAAACTAAAATCAGTTCAACCGTTTGGGAGCTACGATACTACAGACAGATACAAAGATACTCGTACACAGACAGACAGACACGTTAAACTTATAACACCCTTCTCTTTTTGCGTCGAGGGTTAAAAAGAAAATTATGATAAAATTTATAAGGTATAGTCGAGTCCAGTCTAAAATACGATCAAAATATCAAGCCTATGCCATCGCTCAGATAAAAATTTGTTAGAAAAAACTCTACACTATCATCATTCATCAGACAGAATAACAACACAGTGAAGTTGAATCTATTTAAGATAAGCTAGATACGAACTGAAATGGATATAGAAAGCCGAGCTTTCGACCCCTAAATAGATCAAGACCTTGTTTAATTCAATAGAGAACCGTATGTTTTAATACCACATTTGTCCGGTTCGGTTAAATAAAGACTTTTGTAACTTAGAATGAATGAATTGATAATGTTCACCAATACACCCTGTATTATGTTAGGGTAAACAGTCTTATCC
Organism: Eupithecia subumbrata; assembly: GCA_949316285.1. Lineage (NCBI taxonomy): Eukaryota > Metazoa > Arthropoda > Insecta > Lepidoptera > Geometridae > Eupithecia > Eupithecia subumbrata. Next base: position 9,429,355 of record OX438630.1, on the reverse strand, counting down.
TTGAAACCAGAAGTTCGGAATCATGAGCAGAGTCCAAATCCGATGAAAAAACTAAACTCTTTTTTTTACATAATTTTGAAAAAAATATCCTCATACATCATAAAAGCATTTCACCCTACATTTATACCTACGCCGCCTGCTTTGTCGGTTTCCAACAAAGACCCGCTCGCGCGCCGACTTAAAGGCGCCGCCTACCTACATACCTACGCCGCGTTTCAAACAAAGACGCCGCTCGCGCGCTCGTCAGTCGCGGCCCGTCTGCTAGGTAGTGAGCACGTCACGACGCGTTCCGTGCTAATTTGTGATGTGCCGATTTGTTCGCGTATTGTGTTAAGTAGAGAAGTGACGATGTCGTTCACAAATGAACAGTGGACTGAAATGGTGCGACTTTATGCCATCGCTGGTGACAACATGAACTTGGCTCGTACGATGTACGCAGAGCGGTTCCCAGAACAACGTGTGCCAAGCCGGGAAACGATCCTAGCGGCTACACAAAGGCTACGTGCCTACGGCCAGTTCAAAACATTTTATGCCTAATGTGAGTAAATCAAACTGTACATAAAGCTGTAAATTTTAATTGAATTGTACATAAAACTTGATTGATGATGAACTTTTTAAATACCTACGCCAAAAGTACCTACTTACTTTAGCCTACTTACTGGCAAATGTGTTAGAGTAGCTAGGTATTTTTGCCTGTCCTAAGCCAGGAAAAGTATGAAGGGAAAGTTCCATCACAAGTTGTAGGTACCTACAATTCGAGTGGTTCGATACCTACACCACCGGCCGGCTACAGGCGAGAGCGGGCGGCGCGGCGTGATAAGGTCACTAGGGTGTCCATGAAATCACGTAGGATAGCAGAGAAATGAATTATGAAATTCCATCGAAACTAATTGACTTTTATTTTTAAAAATAACTTGTATCGTCTTATTTTAGGGGTGTACATACGTGCTTTCAAGGATAAGACTGTTTACCCTAACACCCTGTATAATCGTTCAATTAGGCAGCGTCGTCGGTTAGTTTTGACGTTTAATGTATGAAAACTCGTGTCAAAAACTGCAAAAAAAGTGTTTAAAATTTAACCAACTGTTGGTAAACTCGAGTCAGACTTTGACTTTGTCGCTGTCATCTATACTAATAGGTACTACATAATAATATCATAAAGAGGAAATTTATTTATTTTTATTTATTTATTTATTGAGCTAGCACAGCACACATTCTAATTACGCTAGTCACATATGTTACATTTTAATTAGATTAAGGAAATATATTATATAATAGCACAATATAGAAATTACAGTTTAAATAAAATTCAATTCAATTCCAATTAAAAATAATACAATTAATCAGTCGGTCCTATCATATTCAGGCATTCAACTCGGACAGAGTCAGGCACTCCGCGTACAGACTCATCCAAGCATCCGCAAACACATCGCAGTCAGGGTTAGCGTCCATGAGGGCATTGAGAGACGAGAGGGTACGTGGTATAGGAGATTGAGCGTGAGCGACCGTTCGGCAATGTGGTACATCAAAGAGTCTGTGCTTCCTACTACGACTGTAGTTGTCTGGGACATAAAGCCGCAGTAGCCTTTCGCTGAGATCGGGGGCGTCAATCTTACCACGAAGAACCTTAAGCATGGTTATGATTTGGTCATTTGTTCTTCTGACTTCCAGACTGTTATAACCGAGGCAGCCCAAGAGGAACTTCGTCGGATACAAGAAAGGGTAATAGCCGAAACGGCGCTGATACAGAAAACGCAGAAAAGTTTTCTGTACCTTTTCGAGGAGAAGAGTATAGGTGCTTTCATGCGGGTGCCATACACAAGAGCTTGCTTCAAGTTTACTGCGGACTAGGGCACTGAAAATTAATTTAATTACGTGGTCACTTTGAAAATCTCGACAGTTTCGAAGTACGAAGCCTAGTCTCCGGTAGGATTCCTTGGCCACGCAGGCGATGTGCTGATTGAAGGTTAACTTTTGATCAAAGGTGACGCCTAGGTCTTTGACAAGTGTGCATCTGGAGATGAAATTATTATTGAGCTTATAGGCAAAGCTGATGAGCCGCCGCTTGCGACTGAAAGTCGTGGTGTAGCATTTAGATGGATTGAACTCCATCCTATTTGCTACACTCCAGTCGTAGACCGCATCCACATCGCTCTGAAGGTTCAGGCAGTCCTCCACAGATCTAATTTCTAAGATCAACTTCAGGTCATCAGCGTACAACAGACATTTTGCGTGCCGCACAACCGATGGAATGTCATTGATCATCAAGATAAATAGTAGAGGTCCAAGTATGGATCCCTGGCCGACCCCAGAGCGCGTGTGGTACGGATCAGACTCATACACTCCCAACCTTACAAACTGCTGTCGATTTCGAAGGTAGTCAGCAATGAGTCTGAGCAGCCCAGGCGCAAAGCCTATGGCACTCAATTTAGTGAGGAGTACGTCATTGTTAACTCTGTCAAAGGCTTTGCGAAAATCAAAGTACAACACATCTACCTGGGTTCCACCATCCATCCTACCAGATATGTAGTCAACAGCTGTCAACAAATTAGTATTGACTGACCTCCTCTTCCGAAATCCATGCTGCTCGTTGCAGATAAAGTGTTCGACTTGCCTATAAATCTCAGTGTGTAATACACGCTCAAAGACCTTGGCTGGACATGAAAGTATAGCGATAGGCCTATACTCCTCGACGAGGGATCTATTGCTGCTCTTGGGGATTGGTATCACCCTTGTCAGTTTCCATTGGGGCGGATAAACACCAGTAGCTAAAGAAAGGTTAAAAATGTGACAAAGTGGTTTTGCAAGTGACATAACGCCTTGCTTCAGAAACCACGTTGGAATATTATCCGGCCCAACGGATCCGCCAGATTTCAGACTTCTAATACCATGGACCACATCTCTTCCGGTAAATTCAAAAATATTGACCAGATTACTGGATGAGGCTGTGTCAAGCTTGTTAATGCCCTCCGCATCCAGCTCAGGCACTTGAAAGACTTGATTCTTTGTTTGTTTGTATTGAATAGGCTCCGAAACTACTGGACCGATTTGAAAAATTCATTTACCATTAGAAGCCCACATTATTCCTGATCAACATAGGCTATTTGCATAGGCCTACGGGAAAACGGGTAATAGGACAATGGATAGTAAGAATGCAGCGAGTGTCGTATAAAGAAGTAAAAGACATTGCACAGGACAGAGAAAAGTGAAGGACTGGCTGGACTAGATTTTCGAAGATAATATGCTCCAAATAAAATCAAAAGCCAACAATTACTACGCAAACGTAAACTTCGGATAAATGCATCGGATGTTCGCTTGTAACCACGTTAGCGCATCGAAACTTTGAAAATAGCTTCTGACTCAGTGTAGGTACGTTCACACCACATAATAAAGGAGTAGTACACTCAAGGGGGCCTACTACAACTTCAAGTAATGTGCCACCATTTCGACTCTATGCGAAATGCAGGTAAGAATTGAACTAAATTATGGCGTTCATCTCCCTCTTTCGTATCTTATGATAGCGAAAAAGAAAATGAATGCCCCTTCGGCCGCGTACGAAACCGGAGGTTCGTAACCAATTGCGATTAAATACTTTTTTGTACTCTTACGAAACCGCGGTTATCCTTTCGTAACTGGTGACGAGCAAAGAATTTGTATACCTACCCTGTACGATTCATTCGTTAAATTAATTATTGGGATATTTACGTTAATTGTTGAAGTTTTATTCATTATTTTACATTAACTACGCATCATTCAGGTAGAATTAATTGTGTTCGCATGTGTACAATTTCAGGTGTTTTAATAATTTTCTATTTATTAATTTACTTCCTCCGTATGATATAGTCAGGGTACGAATCGAAGAAGACATTGAGATGGAAAACAAAACGCTTATGAAATGAAGCATGCTTTTGCAAATGCTTGTGGTAGGCCTCCGCTAAGCAACGGGTTCGCCGTTGAAAATAAACGTCTTGTGGTGTGCAAATCGATGCATTGTAGATCAAAATAGACGATTAGTCACGAGCTGGAAGGACGCTTATTCATGCATGCATAATGCACAGGATATGATAGTGTCAACGAAAGCTTTAAAAACTATCAAAATTTCTGGGTCATGAAAAATTTAACTGCGCTGCAGCATTGTTGTTTTTGTTAACGAATAAAAACGTGCGAATTGGAATAACCCATTTATTGTGCAAGAGCGAACTTTTGTAGTTTTAATAACAGGCGGAAAATAAGCGAACTTGCATTATTTGGAATTCTCAACAAAAATTATGTGTTTTTGTATTGATTTGATATTCCACAGAAAATTTATATAAAGATTCAGCAAAATGAAGTTACTACGTCACTTGACCTCGTGGTGTAGTGACGGAAGGATGCGGGTTCAAGTCCCGTCGAAGTCGATTTTTTTTGGACATTATTTGATATCTTGAAATTACCCAGAGTGTGAGGACTTACGCACTATAATAACAAAAACTTTAAAAAGAAGCTTTTGTAATATTGATGTCTTTATTGTTTCAGAAACTTTCGCTCTCTTCAATAGCTTCCCTACACTACCCATACAGTTATTTATAAATATGTATCGAAGTTTGCCTGATTTACGTTTACACATCCTTAAAGATAAATTTGACCCTAAAGGCGTGCTATGTTTTGTTGAAGTTAACGTAAGAAGAGCTCCTTGTAATAGGACTACATTCCCTATTTTGCCGATTGTCAGCAAACGCCGACAATACCTTACATAGACATACAAGTCTTAACGAACAAGACACTAGAACTAGACGAACAAAAACTTAAAGTCCTCTGTGATGTAAGATGCATGAGGAATAAGGAAGGGCATTACAAATAATTTAATAGATAAAAGATGTTTTTATCGAGGCTCGAAGTCCCATTAGATGTTTTATGAATCAAACGAGTTATGACCTAATGGTGTGGAAGTAGAAATGGTTTTTGCTGGTCTGTACTCAGTCCCCAGCGTATAAAGTGGCCATTTTTAGGGTTCCGTAGCAGAAGGGTGAAAACGGAACCCTACTACTAAGCCTCCGCTGTCCGTCCGTCCGTCTGTCAAAGGGCTCTTTCACATGAACCGTAAGAGGTAGACAGTTGAATTTTTTAAGAATGTGTCTCTTGCCGCTATAACAGCAAATAATATAAATAAAAAAATATCCAAATTAACGGGGGCTTCTGTACAAAAAACGTGATTTATTGGCTATTTTTGTTCTTCGTTTGTCAAGGCTGTATCTCTTGAACCACAATAGGTAGACACATGAATCTTCCTATAAATAAGTAACACTTCAACTCTAATAACAACAAATACTAAAAATACAATAAAGTTGAAAATTTTAAGGAGTTTCCGACAAGTAAAAATTTTGATGTTGTTTGAAAAACTTGCCAGATTTTTACGGTACGGAACCCTTTGTATGCGAGTCGACTCGCGCTTGGCGGTTTATTACATGGTAATTAGTTTAGGTGGCGTATATAAAGTAAAATGGTTCGTGCCAATGCCCTTATTTAGTAGTGTCTCGTTTCAGCGTCGAGACGATGTCCATAACCCGGTTTAAGGGTGACCATGACCACCTCTGTGACAGAAAGATATTTATTTGACAGTCGAAATGATTAAAGGGATTGCAATCTTGCGAGTAAATACTGACTCTACTGTTTAAGAATCGAAAATGTCCAAGAAAAAGTTATTATTCTTCAGAGAATCACACTAATATTATAAATGCGAAAGTTTGGATGATAGATGGATGTTTTCTAAATCTTCACGCCATAACTACTAAATGGATCGGGCTGAAATTTTGCAAACAGGTAATTCTAATCCTGGAATCAACCATAAGCTCCTTTTTATCCCATAAATCAGTTCTCATGGGATAGAAATCACCTTTAAACGTTTCCATAGAAACAACGCCTGCGAAGCCGCGGGCAAAAACTAGTAAATAATATTTTAACTAAAAAATTAGTGCGTCTATTTTGAGTTAGTTTATCAATAAATAATAAATAAATAATGCTGGACAATTCACACAGCGTTCATCTAGCCCTAAGCTAAGCTTGTGTTGTGGGTACTAGATGAGTGATATACTTAATACAATAGGTACATTACATAGATAGATACTTTTCACTTTACATTGAAAATACCCAGAACACCCGGAACAATCGGAACAAATCAAATGAAATAAGAAGCCATTCTTTAATTTCATAAAGAACCTTCGATTCCAAGTGACAATAACTAAAACGTGAGCTCTACGGACGATCCATTTTATTTTCGGATTTCTAAAATAAATCACCAAAAGAATCTTTGCGTTCACTTTCCTTGTAAACATTGGACAGTGATGGATTGACGTTTGTAGATCAAAACGACAAGCCGCGTGCGCGTGCGCCGATATTCTTGCATCCGGCGCGGAGACCGGATGCCGCAAAACATATCTTTACTTGGTAAATATGCTAAAGTATATTACCAATATTCGATATCTCCACCGTGTTAGCAATGTATAGTCAAATTTTTACATATTTTCCACCCAAATTCAGCAGCAAAACCAGAAAACATTGTATTTTACGAACGTGAGTACCTATTCGATTTTCCATTAGATAGAGATAGATTTGCGATTAACCCATCGATAAGATGTCTATCTGCATCAAATGCACTATTGACCTTTTTGTTCCAAGGTAGAGTTTTCTAACTCAACGTTTTCTAAATGCGTAAATTTTATCGTTGCGTTGTACATAACTGTTCCATTTTCATTGACTTTTGTTGCGCTCACTTCGAGAAGTGAAAAATAAACCATACTCAAGCTACTCGTAGCTTGAGAATGGTTTATTTTACGGAAAACCGCATAGTTAATGTCTATGAGCTTTACCCAACTTCGAAAGGGTAATATCGATTCAACAGACCACACCTATGTACTTATTAACGTGGCCAGAAGCTTAGACCAAGAACGTAATCTTAAGTTGCTGATATCGCTTGGGCTTTGCCAAGTTTTGAGGGAACTTGGTTAAGTGTGTACACAAAAGAGCCTTTTCGGACTTCGCGGGATTAAAATTGCTTAATCTTGTGGAAAAAACTGTGTCAAGACCACCCATACTGACGGAGCAACGAATTATTTACCTACCTACCTACGGGTATCTTGTGTTGAATATACCCATTAATAAATATGAAGTTTGTGAACATTGTGTTTATTTTACGTGAACAAAGCCAAAACTAGGTGTATGTACCTACTGAACGGATAGGCCTGAAATTTTGCTAACGATCTAGATCTGGAATAACAAATAAACTAACGGAATTATTTCTCGAAGACATTTAAACCAAACCGAGGACAAAAGCTAGTAATCCATAAATTAACGCGTATTTTAATTATGCTATGAGTCCATCACCAGCGACTGTCTGATGTTGAACTTTTATTAAAAACTTAAACAAGATAGGTACAGAATTTAGTCAAGTAACATAATTATAATAACCACTAGGCTATTATTTCGCCGGAATTTTATCATAATATCTGATAATAGAGTTCCCGCAAGTAAAACCACTTCTCTCTGGAAATTGGGTGAAACTATTCGAATTAATTAAAACATAAATTCTAGGACGATTAAGAGCTCCGACGCCGCCGAGCGCATGCGTGTAAATTAGTATACTTTACGTAACATACGGACTAATTGTTCTAAATTACTTTCGAGTCCTATGTTTAGGATTGTTACGTTTGTTACCCAACCTGCATAATGAGAAACTCTTTTGTTTTAAATATTATAATACTTAAATTAACAGCGTATCACGTTATGGTCTCTTAATTAAGAAAAGTAAATTTAAATATTTTTTGGTCGACTTATATGCAAAAATATTTTAGGCATTACTTCCTTCCTTACTTATGTAATCTCTAGATAAGAAATACCGACACAATTTGTTTATTTTTTTATTGCAATCATACCTCATTAAAGTCAAGACGAATTGTAGTTATTTTAGTGATCAAACAATTGAAAATGTTTATCAAACAAAAATAATGACGCTTTCTGCGTATTGTTAATTATAATATTAATATAAATATTTTGGTTAATTCATAAAACAGGTATAATTAATGTGGAGGGATATAAGGGGAGAGGAAGGACGAAGAACAGATTGGATTGACTGAGTAAAGATGTCATGGCTAAGAAACGTGAAAAGTACAGACATGACGACTGAAAGGGGGGAGTGGAAAATAAAAACATAAGAACAGATTGGATTGACTATGTAGATAATAATGGCAAGGCTACGAAAGGTGAAAAGTACGGAGATGACGACTGATAGGGGGGACTGGAAAAGAAAAACATAAGAACAGATTGGAGTGACTGAGTAAAGGTGTCATGGCTTAGAAATGTGAAAAGTATGCAGATGACGACTGATAGTGGAAAAGAAAAAACATAAGAACATAGATTGAAGCTAGATTACTATTGACATTATGTTTAGTCTTGTCTCGTAATATTTCTGCAGTAAAAGTGTTGAGATCACAAGAATAGTCAAGTCGGCCATTTTATTACCTTCGATTATGAAGTTGGCAAATCACCTACCCTGGTAGTCAAGTTTTATGAAATTCACCTACCAACAAAATATAGGTAGCCTTTACTTAATTATCAATTAATACAGTATTACGAAGGGTAACCACAACCAATAAATTACTAAAGTTACATAATTGGGTGCAATTTCGTGCAATTACATAAAACGCTTGGAATCAATGGTTGTGAATTGTTTTGTTTACTTGACAATAACGTATTTCACAATTGAAGCATTGTTTTTGGTTTTTGGGTCAACTTGGAAGGCAATCGATTAAGTTTAACCTTTAACGAGGTTTTTGAGAATTGTATAATAACTACCTACTGTTCGCTCTGCTCACCTATACTCCACCCAAATTCAATGAAAAATGTTTGAAAACAAACCGCCCATACTTAACCTGAAATTGCCTTTGATTTATACGCAACTTACATTCCTTGTGGATTTTAGATATTTACTTTATTAAATAATGCTAACAATTATGTCTGAAACTCAACGCCAAGTGCATATAGTTTTTTTACTTTACTAGCATAGTATTATAATTTCTGTGCTTTGGTTAATTTACACTCATTCCAAATCGAATTTGGCTGGAGTATAGATAAAACGTAGCCTTTGTTGTGGAATTCTAGAATGTGCAGAAGCAGAACTTCCGGCGATTATCCAATAAAAAGAATCGAACTAACAAATTTTACCCATTACAATATTAAACCAGGTAGGTAGTAATAGTAGGTACTCGCATAATTTCAGTGAACTAGGTGAGACGGAGACATATCAGAGAAAAGAAAAAGATAACTACGTAAAAGTTTCGTAAAACTAATCAATCAGAACCGTTAGAAACTTCTTTGGAATATCACACAAGGACTCAGTTTGCCGTCTCCTAATAGATATTCCTGGGAGAATTTAACTTACAAACAAAATTATTTTTGTTTTGAAATTGTTCAGGCTTAAAGAATCTCGAAACTTTTGCGCGAGCTTATTGTTTTCTCAGCTTTCAAAACAAATCGTTGTCAAAAGTTATACTAAGTCTAGACAAGCAATGTTATAGTTAATCTGTGATTTTGTATTAGTCCTATCAGAACTGTGACCATTTATTATTAACATTTACAAGTGACCTGAAACGTCCCACAGTTGGGCAAGGACTTCACCCAGGCTCGTGACGCATGGAGGAATCCATGCGTCCTGATCCTGAGCCAATCGGACCAACATTCTATAGGATGTGATATGTTCAGTTCATCGCGTCGTTCGTCGTTAATAGTTTAAATCCGTATTTTTAAGCAAAGTCACCTCTGAACTTGCTTAAACTAAGTATTCTGGTTCAATATCCTCGTGTTCCGTGAAATCTTAGACAGTTTACAGTTCTCGTTAAGAGCTAAACCCAGCTATTAAGAATGTAGGCCACCCATTAAACCAGCGCGAGAATTATCGGTTAGCATGTGATGCCAACGTTCAGAGCTTATAGTAGAACTTACCTTATAATGGGTTTGGAAGCTATTGTCAGACTAAATCGATCCCGTTGTGTAATTGACCTGAAAAGGAGATATAGCTGTATGAATACATCGATTTATATAAATGTTTAGGCTGCCAGTTCAACGCAGCGTAACAAGCAAACAAATAAATAATTGATGAGGTTTGAGGCTCAATTGCTTGCACGATATCTTCCATCTTCGTTTTGTTGAGGTGGACTAAAAGCCGAGCCAACTGTGATGGAAAACCATTCAATGAGAATTTCGAATCTAGTTCACTGTAAACCTAAAAGCATTCATTTGACTTCAAGGATGGGTCAATCACGAACCAAGAGTACAGTTATGTAAACAACATCTAAATATTTGAGCAGGGCGGCCTACAGCACCGAACAAGCGCATGAATCCCCTGACCCTGATTGAATAACCAATGGAAGGACATGACGAAGGTTTGATACTGTAGAAAGACTAGATATACTTGTCAAAACATCAATTAAATGAACAGATGTAACGTAAGATACAGACGACTGGAAGAAAAGGAGGCGTGTGCCCTTGAATAATATAATGCCTGTCAAAAGATGTATCATCGTGATCAGAAATCAGAATTGAATGAGTTAGCAAGCCTCCTGACTATAAGGAAATGTTCTCGCAATGTAAAGACAAACTGGTTCAAAGTTTGACATACAAAATTTTGTAGTAATAAGCAGTCATATAAGGCTTAATCTTCGATCGAGGAACGGAACCTTCAATGGCTACGGCCCAGATATAACGCACTCCGAAAATATTGTAAATAAATACATAAAATTAATGTTTTATAGATAAAACTGCAATGAATACGAAAAGACCAGCTGTTGTGATTTTGTTCTTGCTCGTGAGAACCACAGAGACCACTAAAACAAACGGCGTCTCGTAATGAAATTCCCAGGCGGTTTGATTAAAACGACCCGAGATGTCGGTCCGTCGTCCTACAATCTACAATGCGAGCACCGAGTAATTGCCACGTATTGTATTTTCACGATTTCAGGCTGTTTTACCAGTTTTAATGGCTATTTGGCTAATATTGTGGTTTGTGATTTGTAAATGAAAATATTTTTTAGACTTATTTCATTTAATAAAATAAAGGTTTAAGAGTATTTCTTTATTATTGTCTAATAAAATAACCCCCTTCCACCAACATAAATTACGGTTAAGGGGATTTCTATACTTTTTGTCTAATAATCCACTGCCTCAGCTAAATCCGATTGTAAGGGGATTGTAGACAAAAAGTGTAATGATCCCCTTCGCAGGGGAATCTTTGTGGGGATTATTAGACCAAGCCGAATAGGCTACCTATTCGTCAAATATATTTTCCACGATCTACAGAAAGACAGACATGAGCTAACGGCTCTTATTGAAGTTTGGAGTAGGTGGTGGACATTATTACCAAAGATTTCATCGAAGTAAGTCATCTCAGGAAACTGAAATTACCCAAAAAAAAGACCCAGACTCTTTTCTTATTTTACCTCCAACGAAGCTGGCTTTTCAATAAAGCTTTGTGTATTCAGCGAATGAAAAGATAAAGATAGTAATGGAAAAGCGGCGCAGCTAAGTAGTTTTATTATGATTATGAAAAGACTAATGAATTAGATTCTATCAAAACATCGTAAAAGCTAATGGCAGCTAATTAACACTCAACAAAAAGCCACATAGAAACCTTGAAACTTTTACTACGCAGTGAACATTTCCACGAAGCTGAGACTTACAAGAAATGCCAAAGAAAGTCAGATAATAATATGATATTAAAAGGAACTTTTGTAGCTGGGAAGTCGCGACAAACGAAATTGGGCATAAGTTCAGCGAAGCTGGAATTCAGACGCGACGACAAAAGCCTCGCAAAAATGCTTTCCCCGCATCAAGTCGAGTGCTAGGCAAGGCAAGGTGCGAAGTTAAAGTGTTCACTCGAGGAGTTATGATTATAAATGATGCAGAGGGTCGACGCCAAGTCTGCCAAAGAAAGAACAAGTACTCTCCGCCGGATTAAAATGGAAGTGCGAGCGCGCTATTACAGCTACATACTGGATACTGCGAATTTTTGATTCAAGCATTGACGACCTTTTTCTTCCGGATTCCTGATCCCTTGTCAAGTAGGTAGGTACTTGTTTACCAAAGCTTGACGAGCACTTATTTTATATCGAAAGTGAAATCTGATCGTCGTAATTATGAGATAACTTTGATGCCATTAAGGATGAGAGGGCAGAGGTTCGTAATTGCGCCCCTCATTAGACAGACTTTGCTCTGCAAAATTACATTTTATTTACGAAATTTCAACGAAATTTCTCGCTGAATTTAATTCTGGAGACGGCTGTCGTTGCAAAGATCTTATAAATATCTGTGCAAATTCGAGTTGGGCGGTGACACGACTTCAAACTTATTTCCGAGTAAACTTTGCGTTTGGATTTAGTATTTTCAACGTTGTCATCATCATCACATCACCAGCTTTTGAATCTATGACAAAAAGTTAATGTGCTGTCTTTGTTGGCGATATTGGTTCTTTTGGACAGTAAAACAGATAACCTGAAAGTAACCTTTAGGTAGTAACACGAAATACCTAAAAGTTGTCTAAAAGCGGAATGATATTAGATAACGTTTTTTTCTGTCGTTAAATATGACAGACCCAACAGACCCATCAAATTGGTCTCGATAAAGATAAGAGTCATAAAATGATGTAAAAGATTAGAATACGGTGATTGAGTGTAATGGTACAAAGATATAAGTTTTTTGTGGGCATGTCACCGAGGCATGTGCTATGATAGATGTATCAAGTGATTAACCGGAGAAAGTGGCTTTTTTATTCAAGCGGAACCGTCGTTGCAGCTTTAAATTTTAAGACTACGGTTAAGTTTTTCTCTTTGTAAAAAGAGGCTTGCGTTGTGCCTAGTGGAAAACAATGATAAGGCCTATTGTAGGAACGACTTGATAGAACTATGTTTCCTGTCGTAAAACCACATGGTCGTATCCTAAATTTTCGTTTTAGAGCACATCAAAGTTGGGGCTCTGCTTCTATGTAGGACAACATTTACCCACGCTATGACTGAAATTACATTATATCTTTTTAATATCCCGATAAGGCTTGGCATGTTCGCGTGGTCCAAATAAGCTTAGAATATGCACATAATCAGTTCTGATTTATAAGTTCAAATATTGGAGAAGTTATTTGCAAATTCTAGTTGCATGCGAGCTTGGAATGGAATAATGTTGAGCGCGTTTGAATAGCTATTGAAGTTGGAATGAAGTTGATATTGTCTTGACACTCTTCTTTAATAGACCTAAAACAAAGTGAAGGCCAGAAAAGCATGCAATAGGTACACTGTATTTTGACTCTCATATTACCTATGTTATGGCTTACTTATAATTAACCTGCTATACTGCCCTCTGTAGGAGAAAAAGCACAAGTGACAAATTTTGACAAATTGAGTTACATACATTCCCGGGCTCAGTGAAAAATTTGTGATTTTTCTGTCTAGGAATATTGGCGATATTTCCCATAGGAGCGAAGTTAGACAAGCACAAGTGCATTATATTTTCTCAAAAGTACTTCCTGTTTGAAGAAGAAAAAACATAACCCTGACATCAGACGCAGAAAACGACTTATGTAACAACATATGTTTTTTTTATTGGTATACGATTTGAACGAAATGATCGACTTCTATTCTGAAAACGCATATCATTGAATACTAAGCAAAATAAACACAAATGTAAACAAATGCTTTTTCTTTGTACGTAAAGAATGTCACATAGTGGCTTGATAATTGCGCTGGACAAAATAAAAATTGCTGCCTCTCCTTATACCTGAATTATTTGAAAAACTCAGGAGAGTTAAGTACTGAAACCATTAGGTACCTACTTTAAATTATTTCGAACCTGGGGCACACATTTATCTCTGCGGACAGTTTTCATCATCAGGTGGAACTTAAATATTTTCAGACTTACGCGATCTGAACACAATCAGTCATCCCGTGACCACGACTGTGTGTAAACCTGTCGAAACGTCGGGAAAAATAGGTAAATAAACGCGATAAATACAGGTGGAACTTTCAATGAAAAGAATGTTGAAGTTATACGATTTCAGAGATTTCAAAACCGCAGTAAAAAAAGCAAACAGTGGCAAAGTCCAAGAAATTAAGGTCAGTGATTTTTTTACTTTTGAAGACTGTGTAGCTTCCAGGAAAATCAGCATAGCCAGACCGCGCCCTTATCTAAGCGATATGGTACAAGTGAAATTTACAAAAAGAGATAGTAAGATGAACTACAAAACATCTTTTGAAGGTGAAAACATTAAACTACACTTTATTAAACCAAGTAGGTATTTTAAAGAATGGCTTCCCTTTGTCGAAGTTCAAAGAAGAACCCAGAGGAATTACTTCCAAAAGGAAACATGACATCATTCAACGACTAGCAAAACTGATGCCGCCAAATAGGGTAAAAATTTGGGAAGATCTTCCTGGTAATGACGAGGTTGCTGATCATAAAAAATATTATGACACTTGAGTGTACCTACGTAAAAAAACATCTGAAACCTTAGTATTAAGTAAAATTGCTTGCAAAGTTGATTAAACCTTTTTTAAGTTGTTGCCAAATTGTTCTGCATAAAACCTTAAGATATATTAATGCAAATAAATAAATACTCTTTATGTGATTTGATTTTAATGTATAATTTAAAGTTTTATACGTTTTTTTGTATTACTATTTCCCTAGGATACATTAAAGATTACTAAAGAATAAAGCACAATTACGTGTTTGTGTTTTTTTTGCTTCCTAAAATTACTACATAGTACATTAAAAAAACACATGTGTGTAGTTGTGCTTTTTTTCTTCATCCCTTAACTCAAAAGGGATATCAAATAGGAGGTAGGAATATTTTTTTCTAAATAGTTAATTTAATTTCAATATTCTCTGTAAAAATATTTTATAGTAAAAATTCTATATCAATAATACATACGATAAAAAAAGATTCAGCTTCGTAACTCATCTCTAAAGCAATTGAACTAAAGCGTAAAGTTTTTTCAATTTATCTCGAAACTTAGGTTACAGCAGTTGTGCTTTTTCTTCTACAGAGGGCAGTATAGCGCCTGGTCTTCTGGAGGCCGGAATAAAGCGCATGTGTCATCATGAGCACGCAGTTATAGTTCAGGACCGTGGTGGAAGAAGAAGAAACTTCATCATCATCATCATCATGATGATGATGAAGTTTCTTCTTCTTCTTGGCTATCACCTTAGTCTTGCGAACGTAGCTAGGTTCTCCCTCCCGTACAGTGCCGCCTGGAAGATTACCATGGCGGTCTAATTGTACGTACTTGTGTTATGTAGCTTAATTCCTCTTAGAGTTGGATTACGTGTGTAATGTAAAAACGGTAAATTATAAAATGTTATTACAACAACGCGGTTACAAACACGCTACTGTTCTATCGAAGAACTTGGGTTCAAGGATAATATGAGTTCATGATCGTGACGAAAAATAATTTACATTTTGATAATACGTAGGCAACTCGTAATACAATAAGCTACTGAAGTAATTGAATATTTTTTCCAAGAGTTTTTTTGTTATTCTTGGTTGTAACGAAAATTGTCGTGGCAAATGATATTCAGGGCAAAAAGTCAGTATTATTACATTGCTATTGGCAAATAATTTTTGCGTTTTAGAGTTTCACCTTGAACGGAATCATAGCAATGGTTTACTAACATGAAGATGCTTTTTAGGGTTTCGTACAATTCGTACCTACCCGAAGGGTGCAAACGAAACCCTATTACTAAGCCTCCGTCCGCTGATGTCTGTCTGTCTGTCAGAGGGCTTTATATCATGAACCGTTAGACCGTTGACACTTTCACAGAATGTGTATTTCTTTTGCCGCTATAACAACAAATAAAATAATAATAAAATTAAATGGGGCTTTTATACCCGGGCTCCTATACAAAAAACACTATTTTTTTGGCTATTTTTGCTCTAAGTTTGTCGAGGCTCTTGAACCTTAATAGGTAGACACATTAAACTTACTTTAAGTAAGTAACAGTTCAACTGTTATACCAACAAATAGTAAAAAAGTGGAAAATTTATGGAGGTCTCCAAATAATTGCTTTTTTTAGAGTGTTTTTGAACAGGTTTGAAAGATAGGACGAAACCCTCCGTGTGCGAGTATACACGCACTTGGCCGGTTTTACCGATTGTACACAACTCGTATAAAGAAGCGAAGCAAACTGAGAACGCAATAAAGAACACAAATATGTCTTAAAACAAAGAAAGACATTATACATTTTAGTCTTTACTGCCTTTGCTAGCTACTTACTTAAAACATTTTTTAGGTAAGTACCTACTGTATCGCGTATCCCTTTCCTGTAAATTTTTTCCCCAAAAATGCCAAAAGATTGTCCCAAACTTTTCCTCATCTCTTGACGGATACCTCCGCGATAGCAATCAGTGAATCACGCCGTGCGTGTGGTCCGACGCAAGTGTTTGTTTAGAACCTCTTACGGAATACCATAAAACCCGTGATGATTTATAAACATTTGTTAGCTTTGTTATTGTTATTTAAATCTGTTGTCAGAAAAACCTTTAAAAACATGTTGCGAAAGGATGATAGACCGAAATAACACATCCGATGGTTTCAATCTAATTTTTTTTATGTTGCGGCTCTTTCTGCGACTTTAGGGCTGATTTGTCAATTCAGTATGATATTTTTTACGGATTTATATCGGGTTCCTGAATCTCTTTCCTATGCGTGTTGCCTCCAACCCATAGATTATATCCTCCAGACTTTCCGCAACTACAGTTACATACATATAAAACCCTCGATTTAGAATTCGAAACAGGTGGAAAAGGTTACAACGAGGCCTTTTATGGAAAGAATGACTCATGCTTAGACTTCCGTAACTAAAATGGAATGCATCCAGCTCTAAGTATTTCAGAAAGGATGATTTGTTGACATAACTGGCATACAATTCAAGAATCAATTAGTCTTTTTTCAGCCAAATAGATGTAGGCTATGTATCTAAACTGCAGCACCCCGGTAACGAAGACAAGGCACCCTACTCAAAATCATATGTATTTTTTTGTGGACACAACAAATTACAGAAAAAAACAGTAAATATTGTCTCTAAACATAATACACGTGATACCTCACTAACCCTGTGATACTCGTTGATTCTACCCCAGACATCCTTTGATCATACTTAAAGCCAATCACAGACGTAGCTATAATATATAGCAATATGAATCATAGCAAGGCATAGCGCGATATATCTTCTCTACAAATTTTTGAGTGACCACACACGCAGCTATTATTTATATTTCTATGACGTCACCAAGCTATACTGTAATTTATATTATTGCATAGCATAGCGCGTGCCTAATCTTGGCCGACCATCGTGAAATGAAGGCAAATATATATTATTACATCGTTTCAGCTTGCTACAATATACATTATAGCAAAGTATAGCACGGTATATTGCTATATAATATAGCTACGTCTGTGATGGGCTAACTTGCAGTGAAATTGTGAACATATGAATTGAACCAAGCAATTTATCCTTCACTAATAAATGCGAACAGGAGGGTGAAACATTGCTAATTGGAGCTATTGATCTGGTCTGATCGCAATTAACAGCAATAGATAGCAACATAAAGGATGGAAGACGAATTGTTTGCCTTTTAACAGACAAGTTTCATAGTTTGGTTTTTATAAAACTGAAGTAGATAAAACCGAAAAACCTTCGTCAACAACAGAAAACAAATTATTTTAAAAGCTTTTTTACTCGCTACCTTTTGGTTCGCTTTTTTATTGTTTTAATATATTTCTACGTTATGGCCATTCCGTTACGTTATTAAATAATACAAACCTTTTCAGTAGGTACCATTAGCTATGCTGAATTCAAATGTTTATTTAAAAACGTGAGAAACGAAAGGCAGTTAGGAGGATTTATGTCGCATTCAAACTTCGAGTTTAATGTTATCAGCTTTGAACAATACCAAGTTAGGGCTTCCGCAACGAATTTGGCTTTTGTTTGAAAGGATGTCTTAAGTACCCGATGACGTCACAACTTCAAGACAGGAATACGTCTGATTGAATTATATCCGGTCACTGACTAACTGGGCTGGATTCAAATAAGATATTACCAGATTATATTTAAAAGGTGGCGGGACGATCACGTATCTTTTAACCGAAGTGTGGAGTGGAGAGTGCAGTGGGAGAGCGCAAAAGAAGGAGATGATAGGACAGTATGGGAGATGCCTTTGCCAAGAATGAATGAATGAATGAATTAATTAATGAATAACACTTTATTGAACAAAATTAATACATAACTTACATCTAAATAAAGCAAAAACGTACATTAGGCGGCCTTAATGCTTAAAGCAATTTCTTCCAGGTAACCTTATTAGGTACTTCCAAAAGATACAAGCCACTTACTAGTTAGTAGTGCACATAATACAGGAATATACTTAATACATTGCCATACAGCGGGGCAATGCAGCCAGCGTCTTGGGGACGCTTCCGACTGGTATTGATATGGATCAGTTGAGCTACCTGTAGATTGTTTGCAACAGTCTGCAGTTAGCTCAATTGTTTCAATTGTAAATACTAATTTAACTTAATACATACATACAATACAAATACAAACATACCTACAGAAAATTTCACATACTTACATAATATAGCTAATAACCAAGCTACACTGACATCAAAATGACAGGTTAAGGCGAATTAGAAATAATGAAACTTTAAACGGTTGAAGCTAGGAAATGGGACTTGAGTTGGGATTTGAAAGAGTTGATGGAAGGAGCAAGTTTGATAGCGACAGGCAGTTTGTTCCAGAGACGTACTGCCTGTACACTAAAAGAGTTGCCATAAAAGGATTAGGAATGGGTAGGAAACTTGAGAAGTAGGTAAGTTATCTGATGACCTAAGATTGAGGGAGTTTGAAGAATGAAGGAACTCAAATCTATTATTTAGCCAAGCTGTGGGCCTTGAAAAGGTTAGGCTAAAAAAACTATTTAAAAAAGTTAGATAACCGACCTCTTCCATTGATGATTCAAAAAATGTACCTATACTTTGCAGCATACTGTTTTTGCCATAGAAAATTAGAAAAGTGATAGATTTTAGCAACAAGGCCTTTGCCAAACTGTGGTCCTTGAAAAGACTAGGCTGAAAAAATATTTAAAAAGTTAGATAACCGACTTCTTCCATTGATGATTCTTAAAAATTACCTATACTTTGCAGCATACTCTTTTTGCCAGTGAAAATTAGAAAACTGACAAACAGCTCTATGAGCTACAATTTTAGCAACAATCCCAGTATGTACATAGGTTGTCCCACTGCCATGGGACATGGCGGGCAAGTGCCAGATATACTGAAGATAGGTAGTTTTACTGAAAGATATATTTCTTTATATTTGAACGTTAACTTTTACACTTTAATCCGTTAACTAGTAAAGAATATAGCATGATTGCAGCGGTTTTGTATAAGAGCTATATTTATGCTATAACTTTGTTTAAAACCGCAGTTATAGCTGCAGTAGCTCGTATTCGGCGAGATATTTTATACCTAATTTGGCCTCATTTTTAGCTATCCCATGCAACCGCTTAATGCACACCATGCACAGTAAAATATTATATGTTTTAAATCATGCCCCTATGGCAATTTTATGTTCTTCTGTTAAGAAAGTTAAGAAAACGATGAATTTTAAGTTCCTACGTAAGTACATAACTAACTTTTTACGTTCCATAAGTATGTACTTGGGTTTAAGTTTACTATTCTATTTATCGTTAGAAAATCAACATTTCTTTAACAGTTTACGTTTTAAATAAACCAATATTGTGAAACCAAACTTTCAATACCATCGTATATTTATACCGGTCTTAAGCATAAATAGATTTTCTATCAGCTGTATAGGAAAACCGTTAATTAAATTAATATATGTCATAAACTTAACAGCGCGTAGGCGTTGCCGAGGTATCAAAAGCTTTACGTTATTTTGAGAGCCGAGAAACAAATGGAAGACTTTTCTCACAAGAACAACCATATTTTAAGGATTAATTATGTGACAAGTAGAGAAACAGATGCCGACATATTTGACAAATTACGTACGAGCTTTGTCTCTTTGAGCATACAACAGCAACACCATCTTCTCTGTTCAGTTAACAGCAAAGCCATGGTCAGTCACTGTTTTATTTTATTCGAACCAGAGACTGAGTTGCGCTTATCGTAAGTCAATTCATTCATCATTAAGCAAATGCTGAGTATTGCTGAGCCAACCCCCTATTTCGGCACAGGGTCATGAGAGCAAACCCTAACTGAAAACTTTCTGTACTACCTACCATGTTTGTAGTTTGTTGTACCACCCTGTTTTATTGTTTGTATTTTCACTGTCCGCTTGGCCAATAATAAGTGCTTTTATATTCGTTTCTTATATTCCCAACTCTTCCCGCGTCGTAAGAAGCGACTATGGGATATCGACCGGAGGCGGCAGCAGCGCCCCCTGCAGAACTATTCTACCACCAAAATGCTTTGGTTTGGGTTTGGCGGTTTGGGGATCCAAACCGCATGCTCAGCGTGTGGATTATAGGCAGTACCCCCATGAGATAAAAGCCAACTAGGCGCTTGGGGGAGGCCAAAAGTCCGGTAACGCTGTCATGGCCATCTGCGGTCAACAGCATTGTAGTCCATTCAAAAAAAAAGGGGGAGGCCTGAGTCCGGCAGTGGACCAATAGGCTATTGAGGTGAGGAGGTGAGGATTATATTCGTTAGAATAGAAAATCAGTCAGGTCTTAGTTCCGATTCCGTCCACCTAGTCCAGGGGTCGGCAGACTTACCAACCAAATGAGCCAAATATCAAGTTTGTAGATTTTCCCATGCCTTCAAAGAGCCGTAATAATTAGAGTCCAATTTGCTTCATACTACAAATCAGGGCTTGAATAACCGGAAAATACCGGTATGAAAAGGTTAACGGTATGACGTCATACCTTTATATTACGATATCCTTATATAACGGTACCGTTATGTTCCGATACCGAAAAATAGCGATAGCTTTATTTTTAGCAGTAGCGTAATTTTAAAATAAGAGTACCGAAATTAGAAAACTATAAATAGCTCTCGGCTCAGCTGCAGATTCTATCGAGCCAGTTCCGTTCTAGTCGAGCGAGTGAGACCGGACAGTCGTGTGACTCGTGCGTTTCGAAGTTTTATTTCGTATAACCGTTTGCTTAGCTGAGCCAAGTTGCAATTATATTTAATAACTAGCGGCCCGACCCGGCTTCGCACGGATGGACATTTATTTTTAAACATTTTGGAATAAACGTAGAGTAAATGTAGGTATCTATTATTTCTGTGGCAGGACATTTACTTTTATCCGACTGCCTCGTTGGTCTAGTGGTCGCTTGTTCAACCGCTGAAAATGAGGTCCCGTGTTCAAATCCCGGGTCGGGCCAAGATTTGTATTATTGGGTCTTTTCTAGCAAGTTGGCGGTGTTAGACGGCTTAAGCCGTTGGTCTATCGCTTGACCTCTCCCCGGCCGTGTCGGTCTGCCGTCCTATCGGATTATGAGAGTGAGGGCATAGAGAGTGCACCTATGTTTGCGCACACACTTGTGCACTATAATATGTCCTGCCCATCTTGGTCGATGAGACTGGCCGCCGTGGTCGAAATATCCACATCCCTCACTGCGTTGCACGCACGGGGCCACACCGCACACTGGCCACCGCTACTAGTTTATGCCCGCGGCTTTGCACGCGTTGTTTCTATGGAAACGTTCAAAGGTGATTTTTATCCCATGTGAACTGATTTATGGGGTTATGTATTGCGATAATGGTATGAATACCGGTATACATACCGGCACCGGTACAAATACCGGTATACATATCGGTACCGGTATAAATACCGGAATACATACCGGTACCGGTATACATACCGCTATTTATACTTGTACCGGTATGTATATCGGTATTTATACGGGTACCGGTATATATACCGGTATTTATACCGGTATGTATTGCAGTAATAATACCGGTATGTATACCGGTATTTACACCGGTATGTATTGCGATAATAATACCGGTATTTATAAAACATACCGGTATAAATAACGGTATAAATACCGGTATTATTACTGAAAATCATACCGGTATAAATACCAGTATGCATACCGGTACCGGTATAAGTACCGGTACACATATCGGTATCGGTATATATACTGGAATACATACCGGTACCAGTAAAAATGCCGGTATGCATACCGGTACCGGTATTTATAAAACATTTATAAAACATAGCGGTATAAATACCGGTACCGGTATAAATACCAGTATACCTACCGGTACCAGTATATATACCGCTATTTATACTGGTACCGGTAGGTATGTATACCGGTACTGGTATGTATACCGGTATTTATAACGGTACCGGTATGTAATCTGGTATTTATACCGGTACCGATATGAATACCGGTATATATACCGGTACCGGTATGTATACCAGTATTTATACCGGTATGCTTTCCAGTTATACTACCGGTATTACCGGTATGTTTTATAAATACCGGTATTCTTATCGCAATACATACCGGTGTAAATACCGGTATACATACCGGTATTAATACCGCAATACATACCGGTATAAATACCGGTATACATACCGGTACCCGTATAAATACCGGTTTACATACCGGCACCAGTATAAATAGCGGTATGTATACCGGTACCGGTATGTATACCGGTGCCGGTATGTATACCGTATGTTTTACACCGGTATGTTTTGCGGTAATAATACCGTTATTTATAAAACATACCGGTATAAATACCGGTATACATATCGGTACCGGTATAAATAACGGTACCGGTATACATACAGCTATTTATACTGGTACCGGTATCATTACCAGTATACATACTGGTATTTTTACCTACCGATTATATTATTATTATATTATTATATACCGGTATTTTTACCGGTACCGGTATGTATACTGGTACAGAAATGTATACCAGTATTTATACCGGTAGGTTTCATAAATAACAGTATTATTACCGCAAAACATACCGGTGTAAATACCGGAACTATAAAAAATACGGTATACATACCGGCAATGGCATAAATACCGGTATACATACCGGTACCGGTACACATACCGCTATTTATACTGGTACCGGTATGTATACCAGTATTTATACGGGTACCGGTATGTATACCGGTATTTATGTCGGTACCAGTATGTATGCTGCTATTTATACCGGTAACAGTATGTATACCGGTATTTATACCGGTACCGGTATGTATACCGATATCGATATTTATAAGTTTTCCAGTAATAATACCGGTATGCATTGCGGTAATAATACCGGTATGTATACCGATATTTATACCGGTACCGGTATGTATACCGGTATTTATACCGGTACCAGTATTTATACTGGTATTTATATCGGTACCAGTATTTATACCGGTATTTATACCGCTACCGGTATGTATACCGGTATTTATACCGGTACCAGTATGTATACCGGTATAAAATGATGTTTTTCATGTGTGAAAAAAAAAATGTTTTTCTTGTGTGAAAATGCCTTGTCACAGTCAGGGACCAGACCGCTATAGATAGATAGATAGATAGATATTTATACCGGTATGTTTTCCAGTAATCATATCGGTATGTTTACCGGTATTTATACCGGTACCGGTATGTATACTGGTATTTATATACCGGTATCGTTATGTATGTTTTCCAGTAATAATACCGGTATTTATACCGGTATGTATTGCGGTAATAATACCGGTTTGTATACCGGTATTTATACCGGTCGGTATGTATTGCGGTAATAATACCGGTATTTATACCGGTACTGGTATGTATACCGGTATTCATATCGGTACCAGTATGTTTACTGGTATTTAAACCGGTACCAGTATGTATACCGGTATTTATACCGGTACCAGTATGTATACCGGTATTTATACCGGTACCAGTATGTATACCGGTAATTATATCGGTACCAGTATATATACCGGTATTTATACCGGTACCGGTATGTACCGGCATTTATACCGGTACCGGTATGTATACCGGTATTTATACCTGTACCAGTATGTATACCGGTATAAAATAATGTATTCTTGTGTGAAAAAAAAATGTTTTTCTTGTGTGAAAATGCCTTGTCACAGTCAGGGACCAAACAGTTATAAGAAAACCAGATGCCAGATATCTTGGCAATACAGGTCGTTGACCTTCATGAAATTTTGAAAATTATTAGTAGTACGTATTAAATTAGAATAGAATAGAAAATCATTTATTGCCTTAATTTAGAAAATACACAAAACAAAAATATACGTACTACTTAATTAAAACTAATAAACTTAGACAAAAGGAGTAAATTCAGCATTTAGCTGTAATGCAAAAATACAAATGCAAGGCACTTATAACGCTAATATTTGGCACTTAGTGTAGATAATCTAGTCTCCACGCTGAATTCAAAGAAACAATAAAAAGCATATTTTCGCATTCTCCCCATGCTTCCCTTTTACAAGGAAAGAAGCCGAATATAAGAACGACCGCGACGTCATAGCTGTGTATTAAGAAGTGTGTTAGAGTGAAACCTCGTTCGACAAGGCAAGTGGCATTCCTATCGAGCGAACTGTAAACAGAGCACTAGCGTCGTTTACTCACGCGTTTTTCGGTACCGAAATGAATTACGTTACGGTACCAGAAAAATACAGGTAGCTACCGGTACCCTTAAAATAATGGTACCGTTATTTTATACCTGTACCAATACCGTTATTTTATACCGGTATAGGTCTACCTTTAAATCAAAACGGTACCGTAATTTTTTACCGGTAGCTTAACCCTATACCTATACCGCTTTCAAGCCCTGCTACAAATCTTAATAAAATATAATGACACTATTACAGTTATAAAACATGTAAGAAATGAAAAATATATTTATTTAAATATAGACATTTAAACAAATGAAAAATTAAAATGAACATTTTCCATACAAATTGTGATGTCGAAATTTTAAAAGATACCTACAGGGTCATGTGGGGTAATCAAATGAAAGGTATCAATTTGTACATTTCAAAACAGATTTCTGTAGGTTTCATACTTCTTGAAATATTTCGAAAAGAGTCGAAATATTACCCATTCCCATCTACAAAGATTGCAGAGCGATCTTTCTGAAATGGATGTAACGTTTGTAGAAATGGATCTAAATTTTACAGGAAAATTATAGAGAAGTTTGTAAAACAATTTTTTTTTTTGAAAAAAGGTCAAAAAGGGGGGGGGGGTTGTTTTTAAAACAGGGGGATACCTACCTCACTACCTCACCGGTTGGGTTATCAAATGAAAGGTTTGCACGTTTCAAAACATTTTTTGAAATTTCTGTAGAGTACACATTTTGAATTATTTTGAATAAAGTCAATAAATTGGCTTAATCTCGCAGAGCGGTCTATCTAAAATGTAGTTTGGTAAATACTTAGGTACTATTTTTTAGGTAGGTATTCATCAAATAGCGATCGGCAAACGTTCGAAAATCTCCGCGCGCGAGTTACACTCGCACTTGACGTTCTTGTTTTTTAGGTGTTTTATTTGTGCTAAGGCGGCGCAGTTACGCACTGAGTGAGTTGTAAGAGCCATATAATACTATGGCAAGAGCCGCATGCGGCTCGCGAGCCGCGGTCTGCCGACCCCTGCTAGTCGATTCAGATGTATTCGTGAGCATTTTACTCATACTATTTTCGCCGCTCATTGGTTGCATTGTTTTGTGATTACAAATTAAAAACAAAAAAAAAATAACCAATGAGCGTCGAAAATAGTATATATGATACACTCGAATACATCTGAATTGGTCTGCTGAACAGATAAGTCGGTCGCACTGCAAGCTCTGAGAATGCAATCCAATTGGCTTACAAGTAAATTAAAAGAGCTATGATTTACGTCGCCTGAGCTTTAATTAGAAGAGACGATAGAGTGGGTGAGGTGAAGAGAGGTGTTCTTTCACAGATTTAATTAAATAAAACTTCAACCAGATTTAATGATTATAACGCAGTATGGAGTGAAAGAGTTGAAATTTAGTAGTGGCCTGATGAATGATTTGTAGGCAAATAAATAACTCGCTTAGAAAAACATAAACCAACACAAAGTTAACGTATTCACTGCCCAGCCTCGGCGGTAGACTAGCTTCTGCCCGTGACTTTAAATGCGTTATAACATAAAATAAATAAAGAGAGAAAAGAAAATATGAAATCTGTGCAAAATTTCAGATTGATCAGTTCAGTTCGGTTATTCGGTAGTATTGGCGTTGATTTTGCCCAAAGTTATACCCATAAACTTTATAATATTACTCCTACTTATTAGGATTTACTTATTTAAATATCTATTTATAAATATAACATCAAACATATACTCAAAAAAAAAGTTCGCCCAGACCGGAGGAGGGCATTCGCTTTGAGTTGTCAAATTAAAATGGCATAAACCCTGCATAGACCGTGATAGTTTAATATGATATCCGCTTCTCTGCGAAAAATCCTTTCATCAAAGGAAAACAATGTTTTTTTTCTTTTTTTGGAAAAGGCCTGATTCATAATGACATGACATAGGTATACATGTCTCATAAATTTTTAGAAATTAGTTTCGTAAAAAGTATATTTTCAGATTCGTCTTTGATGTTTATCTTCTAGACTAGACTAGCTAGAGAGCCATAAAACATTGTCTAGAACAAGGAAACAATAACTATGATATCAAACCAAACGCAAAACAAGCCTATCAATTTCTCTATACAAAGTGTATCACAGGAAACTATTAGTTATCAGCTAACCTGTTATGAAAGGCGAGCGTGGGTGAAGCTTGTCTGTACACCCACCATGGACTGGCTACTTAGCAAAGGGCACCTTTTACGTGGATAACAGGATACCGATTGTGAAACACCTTGTACCTGCAGCATACTCTACCTACATTCCTAGTATGGGTTGGCAAAGCCTACATTAGAGATTGGCAACAGGCTAAAGGATTCTTCGTCGCTTCTTTACGTTAGTCTACATACCGAAGCGACAGAAATAAAAATATCATTTTATTTCCATGTAAGTTTCATTTCAAGATTTGACCTTATTATATTATAAGTGTACTGTTATTGTATTTATGGAAATAAACAGTGTTTGATTCTTGATTGAGACCGACACGCCAGGGAACGGTATTTACACCCCTGTGCCTCGGAAAGCACAATAAAGCCTTTAGTCGAAAATATTATTTTGACAAATTGCAATAAAAACGTATAAAATAGTCCAAGCCGGAACTTATACCCGTAGACAGTGTCGTAAAAACGAAAATCGAAGTTTAGTTTTCGTGCAAATGCAGGTGACGTAGATTTTGCACGAATACGAATCAGAAACTTCGGTTTTCGTTTTCCGAATAGACCCCCCAGACTCAATCGGCCTAACAGATTCAGTCAGACAGCCCGCTTTCTACGCATTTTAGTAAGAGCATCTTAAAGGGATTATAAACACCGTAAATAACTAAAGGGATTACGAATGTCGAGCCAACTGATCCGGTTCAAGACTGTTTTCTTTGTAGCTTTTTCAGAAGGCTTTTTTGTTTGAGTTTGATTATTAATCTCGCGTTATTTTTTGAAATATTCTTCCGTATTTCTTGGATTAAATTTTAGGCTCATTTTTGAAGAATCAAACAATATTTAACAATAACACATTAAGAAGACAATATTTAAGCTTGAGCGAACCAATAATAACAAAGAAAATATTAAATTCTTAGAGAAGAACGTACCTACACCACCCCAATGTTTCAAAGGTGAGCAAACTCAATTTCATAACCCTGACTGAAGTAGATTAATAGTTCTTATTCTCGTCTTGGCTTCACAGAGTATTACTCATAGACAATTTTTAGTCCCAGCAAATCTGTGTCAGAGGTGTCAGATCATCTATTTCTACTGCAACTGGTCTATAGTCTATGAACGTCGCACGCGCACTGTATATCCAGCCCTTGAGTTCATTGCACTCGCACCGAGATTATCTTAAATGTGAATACACATTCCCTGTTTGGTACATGACAGTTATGATAATACTTCGATGGCGGGTTAGTCCTCCTTCAGAGTATAATGCGAGGAAATTTCGTTGAGTGAAATGAATCTAAGTAGATGAATGTTGATCTTATTCAAGTTGACGATCCATACTTCGAACACAATAAGATTGATGAGAACCTCAAACCATAGGCATTGGAACAGGAAATCGACAGAAGATCCATAAATCACGAATCACAACACGTGTTCTTAGCATCTGGACCAATCATTGCTGATATTACAGCGATCATATACATAAAGCATTCAATAACTGGCCAATTGATCAGCATTGCAGCAGGGCAGGGTTGCCCAATATCCGATTTCTGAGTATTTATATATTTATATGTATAATGGAATTCTGGCCATTTATAATAAGGTATGGACCGCGAGATTTGCTAGGCGTAGAGACTCGAACTTGAAACTATACTTACTAGTTTAAAATTCAAAGAAAATTAACATTACAATTTTGGATAGAATCAGAATAATCATAATAATCAATTTATTGCACGAAAAATGGTATTATAAAGGTCTTATTGCTTAAAATTAGTTCACATAATTCACCGGTTAATTCGGTATGCAAAATAGACACAAAATTTAATTTAAGTAGAACAGAATAAAAAACACTTTAAATAGGTATATAAATATATATATAATTAGTTAATCTTAGAATGTCAGTGAATTTATATAATAAATCTCGATAGTTAAGGAATTCAGAAACAGTATATATTGTTAACTGTTGTACAAGATATGGGTAGGTGGATCCAGGTAGCCAATCCATAATAAACTACTTAAAGCGAACATTCAAACGTAAAAAACAGCAAATGTTACTAAAGCAAATAATAAGAAGACTTTTTTCTCCCCCACTTCAGAATTCAAAGGTGACTCAAATAGGTACCAAGACAATGGTAGCCAACCCTATCCTGACCGTAATTCGAAATAGATCGGCAGAATACATTTACGGTCTGAACCTGTGGTCGAAACTAATCACTTTATTGGTCACAATTGACGAACTGGATGACAATGCGAGTGGGATCGTCACAGGATTGGCCACCATTCGATTAGGCGAATGTAGAACGTTTGTTGACCCTCATTGTTTCTTTGTTCAAACAATTTGAAATTGACTCAATAGGGTTATTAATAGGATTGGATGCTAGCCGATGGAGCTAGAAACATCGGTGTGATGGCGTTGTTTACATTTTTATTTGAATTAGTAGGGCAAATGTTATTTGAATAAGTGGGAGGTGTTGAATCTTCTAAATCATCTGAGTAAATTTTCAAAATAGCAATAATACTTTGACTTTTTACTAATAGTATGTATATTTTTAAAGATTACAGAAGGTTTTTGCACACCTGCCATTTTTTCTTGTTCAAAAATCATTCCGATGTGAGGTTAGGTGCGGTCGACACCCTGAAGTTGTCGAGAAGTAGGCGCGGAAACAGGAGGTTGAAGTGTTGCGGCAGAATAGAGCATCAGAATATACATAAAAGTCAAATATAGAATTTACATCTACACTAATATCATAGAGGTAAAATCTGTAGTCAGTCCCTGCCTAGGTAGGTACTGACTGAGAATACATCTAAAGTATGTCTCTGGGAATATTGATCCGGGATTGAGCGTTTTGAGAAAAGCCGATTTTGAATTCTACACATCTAGTCTGAATAAGATAAAGTTTGTTTTGTATGTTGTTGCCAGATCAGCTTCGTAACTGTTGTATTCGCCTGTCTAAAGTTAGTGAATAATAGTCGGACGCAAATGGTTAAAAGAAATCTTTGGATTGTACAACCACCCTTTTGGCAATAAATGGACTGAACGACGGATGAATATCGTCACCTATCCCATCCAAAATGGCATGTCCTTTTCAAACAATAGTAGGTACCTAACCTACACAATAAAAACTACACATACGGCAAAATAGTCACAAAAAGGCGCTGTTTTTTGGTGAAACATTCTACTCGAAGTCACTGGATAAGGATAGTAAGAAAATGAAGAGATAGCAAAGTCTACCACCGAACTGCGATCTCCAACCCGCAGGAAGACCAGCGCTATGTTATAATCTGCTCTACCATAGCACAGTTATCCAAGAATAAATAGAAAAATAACAAAAAGCAATTGAGAAAATTCCATGATTTGTAACCTTGGCATCGAAAAGAATGGACAAGGGAAAAAAAGTAAAAATTTCGAAAATGTCCAATAACTCGAAATCTGTGTGACTTTTACTGGGTACAATTTTTTATTTTCTGAACAGTTCTGATGCCTCCTACTCGTAGGTAAGGTCTTAAGACAAGATACAATGACAAAAAGAATTAAAAAAACAACGTGAGACCAAAGGGCTGCCACTTAGTGTGTGCTACAGGAGCTCGGGGAGCAGCTGCAGCGCTGGTCTTCCGTGGCACCTTAGCGTAGAGCTGACCACTCTTTACAACAAACCCTGTATAATAATGAATTGATGTTTGTAGTCTCACGAAAACTCGAAAGCGCCTGGACCGATTTGGCTAATTTTGGGTTTGAAATATTTGTAGAAATCCAAGGAAGGTTTAAAAGGTGAGAAAATATAAAGAACGTTCAGACAACTTTTATTGGCGGTAGGAAGTTCGCCGGTTCAGCTAATAATAATCCACACAACATCATCTGGGGTAAACAGCAGATGCAACTAAGAGTTAGTATTATGGGTACTAGACGACTGAGATGCTGAATTTACACTTATAATGTCAACATTTCCTAAAAATCTCTAAGCCAAGTAATTCTGGGCACACTACCTCCTCGTGATCAGAAAGCAGTGTGCCCAGAATGCTGTGATTTATAAATACGAATAATTAGTTTCCCTACTGCAACTGACAGTAAATTAAACAGAAGATCGCTAGGCGAATTGACGTTTAATGTGATAAATTCTACCTTTATACTTGGTGATCCGAATTTATGAGCCGTGAAAACATATGATTCTTATTTTAATAAAACTTTCTCAGTTTTAATGGACTAATTATTACAAATTTCCCTTGAGGCCGCGTTATATATAATAATATATAAAGCTTTAATATATAAAATTACAATTATGTGATTTTACACTGCAAGCGCGTTAGCTATTCTGGGTCTGAAGTGTCGCTCATTTATGATAGTGTAAAAGAGGTGCTCTCTATTTCAACGCAGAAAAACAGTTGTTAGCCATTTAACGCAAAAGTACAAGCTGAATTGAAATTTATTTAGTTGATGTTAGGATCTTAAATGTATTTTTCCAAGCCCAGAAAGATAGGCCAGAAAACCTTATGTTTAATGGCCATAAATAATTAATTCCCTATGTGCTAAAGTACAAGTACGCAAAAACTATAAGAGCTACTTCGAATCCCTTAGTTTTAAACTATTTTTTTTTATTTTGCGGGATAAATACGAATCCCTCGGGTATAAAAATTTTATGGGACCACCCCGAGATCATACTCTATACAACTGCAAGAGAATCATCCAAATCGGTAAATAAAAGACAAACCTACATAAAAACAACATTCATACAGATGAACATAAAACCTCCTTCTTTTTCGAAGTTGGTTAAAAAGGTCTACCAAAGATCACTTACGTTTCTCTCAAGACATTATTCGATAAAACGTCGGGTACGAAATCCTTAGGATTCTGTCTGTCCATTTAACTTTCAAAGGCTTCCATCTTTCTTATCTAAAAGCGTCTTGAAGACCTCGTTTTTTATGTAAGAGGTAAAAAGGTAGAAGTAGACTTTATAATATCATAGTTGTGTGATATAGTAGGTAATTTAATGTTATTCTAACGTTTTAACCCCCGACGCAAAAGAGAGGGGTGTTAAAAGTTTAACTTGTCTGTCTGTGTATCTGTCTGTATTATCGTATACCTAGCTCCCAAACGGATGAACCGATTTTCGTTTAGTTTTCAGGGTTTCGAAGATCGAAGATAGGTTTCGAAACCCTTATGGTCTCGCTTTGTCTGCCCTTTTATAATATTTTATATATTTTTCCCTCCTTAATAAGTCAGTAACTACTGCAGCTATCAACTTGAAATTTAAAATAATAATACATTTCGTGCGCCTCCACAGATTTAAAGAAAAATAAATGAAAACTGAAAATGAACATTTTCCATGCAAATTGTGATGCCGAAATTTTAAAAGATACCTACAGGGTCATGTGGGGTATCAAATGAAAGGTATCAATTTGTACATTTCAAAACAGTTTTTTAAATTTCTGCAGGTCTTTTTAAAATATGTCGAAAAAATACCCATTCCCTCCCTATCTTCGAAGATTGCAGAGCGATCCATGTGAAATGTATGGATCGTTTGTAGATATGGATCTATAGTTTATAGGAAAAATATAGAGAAGTTTGTAAAAAATACACTTTTTGAAAAATGGTCAAAAAGGGGGGGGGGGGAATAATTTTCAAAAGGGGGGGCTACCTCACCGAGTGGGGTATTAAATGAAAGGTATCGGTTTGTACGTTTCAAAACAGTTTTCAAAATTTCTGTGGGCTTCATACTTTTTGATATATTTTGAAAATAGTCGAACTTTTACCCATTCCCCCCCCCCCCCTTTCTCCGAAGATTGGAGAGTGATCCGATCCGCGAAAGCGACGTGATTATGATGTCCTCTTGCCAAATTTCGGCCAAGGCGGCGGCCAGCCTCAACGGAGACCGACTTTTGCGCAGTCCAAAATATAGACTGACACACTTGTGCACTATGAGATTACTAATGTTTATTATTATAATACGCAAAGTCGCAAACACAGGTGCACTGTATATTTCCTCCACAATCCCCTCACTTTCATAATGAGATGTGACGTCATCGGCAGACGACATGACTGAAAAAAGCAAGAGTACCTAGCATGACATAATCTGATGAAGTAGGTACCTAGGACCATTCAAGACCAGACCTTACAATTTATTCTTTTGTCTGTACAAGACTAACACGATCAGCAAAAACCGCTAATCATGACGCTAAGTAACGGAGGAGTGCAAAAAGCTGGGAGTATCAATGACCCAGTCATTCATCGTAAGTCATTGTTCGATCTTCGATTGATATAGGTATCGGTCGGTAGCGTATCAAATACAAGAAGAATAATAAACGGTTACATTGTGTGTCTGCGAGAAGACTAATCTCCGAAGACTCAATCGCAACTCAGATTTAAGCACGTTGCAAGTTGCGATTTTTTAACGGAATTTTACGGAAAACTCAAAAAATCGCAACTTGAGATGTGCTTGAAACCTCTACCTGACAACCGCGATTTTGAAGCGCGACTTGTGTAGCGCGATTTGTTGCGATATTTGTTTGCAGTACATTTTGTACTGAGACGCATAAAATCTTACACACTGATTTTATCGACGCAATAGAAGTTGGACGACGCGTTTCCGCGTCCCGCGATTTTGCGATAATTGTTCGCGTAACATTTTGTATTAGGACGCATGCCATCTTACACAACCGCGACTTGCCTTTTGGGCGGCGCGCAGCGTCTAGAAAACGCGCTTAACAAAAACGCAGCTGTGTGCTACAAAATCGCAAAAAATCGCGCGACACAAGACGCGCTTTAAACTCGGGGCTGCTGTGGACTAGAGGCTTAAATCTGAGTTGGGTTTGAGCATTCGGGGGTTTAGTAGTAAGAGAGTTTTCAGTCGAACTAAATATTGAGGGCATGTTTGGTGGGCTTGGAGTTCGTTTTAGGTATAAATATTTACCTAGGTATCTTCGGTCGGCATATACTTAGGTAGGTCTAAGAAAAACAAGGACCTACCTCGGTTCCTACTTTATGTCTTTAGCATGTAAATTAGATGGGCTGTATGAACTAGGTACCTACCTTACCTATTAAGAAAATCGAAGAAAAGCTATCAGTCTGAACTCAGGTTTATATGAGGTTGTTATAGTT
Source organism: Eupithecia subumbrata (assembly GCA_949316285.1). Classification (NCBI taxonomy): domain Eukaryota; kingdom Metazoa; phylum Arthropoda; class Insecta; order Lepidoptera; family Geometridae; genus Eupithecia; species Eupithecia subumbrata. The sequence continues at coordinate 9,395,449 of OX438630.1, read as the reverse complement.
ACTAAGAAAATGATACTAAGTAAGAAAATAATAACGTTGCCCTGCCTCGAAGTAACGGTAGGTATTTCTGTGAACACAACTATGTTGCAACTTGTACTTAACAAAGCATTTCTCCAGGAAAATCATAAAAAAGACGAAACATGCAAAGTGTCGTGCTAGTCTGAAGATCGAAATTGTAGTCAAATTACCTAGTTAACTAGTACACATTGTGTTACTTTGTAAATTTCTACGTTTTTTAAACCACTACGATAAAATTGGGAAGGTTCTGCCTATAAATATCTAATTCGAGTTTTTACCACGTGAGTGCTGAGATCTAGGACCAAACCCTGTTAGGTTCGCCCTTTATTGGGCGGGCTTCGTTAGGAGTAAATTAATGTTGAACCCCCACTCCCCGCTTCGCGGGGGTGGGACGCCTACAGGTCGGGTTAACTCATGGTTGAATTGATTTAGTCGAATTGTTACTAGTCGAAATGTTTTGAGTCGAAATGTTTTTTAATCGAACTGTTTTAGTCGAAATGTATTAGACGAATTGTTTTAGTCGAATTTTCCTTAGACGATTGCATTATACTTGCACCTGGTCAAGTTGTCAAGTTGCAAAGGTACCAACCAGAAAAGTAGGTAGTCATTCACTAAAATGGTTTCCCTCCCGCATATTCTGCGTGTTAAACAAAATTTGCTTTTATCTCCGCAAGTTAAAGTTGAGAAATGGTCAGCAGGATCAAGATGCAGTGAATGAATCGCGTCTTTCAACTAAGCAAGCTCTAAATAGGAAGATATGCCGAGATTTGGGTCAAGCGGCTTTCAAGTCAAGTGGTCAGAGGGACTTAAGTGTTTATGCACTATTTCTTTTGAATAAATATTATTCTATACGACACATCGAACACGTACCAACAGCATCTTCAGCAATTTGAGTTAAGTAGGTTAGGTTGCAGGAGCCGCTAGCAGATCAGATGACGGGTCCATCTGCGTAAATGCCAGCGATAACGGAATCATTATCATTTCAGTAAGTATGTACTTATGAGGTATTCCCCATTGTGGGCCATAGACATCCTCCTAAGACCCAGAACTATATTTAGGAGTACCTACTCATTTTGGTACACTATGTGCAGAAAAGTGTACAAATAAAAAATTTATCAGACCCAAGTATGGGAATAAGTACTTTATATTATGTAGGTATTTGAGTTTTTAAGATTAAAATAGATTTTGTTTAGGTTAATTTTGAATGTTTGGAATAAACTTGTACCTAGTCATGAAATTAATTTACACATAATAATGTACCTGGGGTCTTCGGAGGGGCTAAAACCTATTCTAACTAAGGCTTCAAGGTTCTCTGGTCCACATCATACTTAGCATTACTAGGAGACTGCTCACTGGAACACAAGATACCTACCTACGTGATAAATACCTGATGATTTTTTTATATTTTTTATTTATTTGGGAAACATACAGTTATTATAAAGTTAATAATTTATATATATAACTAACACTTAAACCAGCAAGGTTTCCACCATTAAATGAATATTTAAAAAAATTCTTTAAGATTGTTATCAAATCGTTGAGTTTCAGAAAGTTTTGCTCACAGTACCTCATTCTTCAACAGTCTACAATTAGCTTAATTGTAAATACTAGGTACCTAGTTCTAATGAGGATTCGTAACGTTTTTAGTTGAGAAAGCAGATTTATAGAGAAAATCCATAATAACAGTGCAAAAAAAGGGTGGCTCGTGCATATGGATAAAACTAGAGGCAAACAATCTAGAGGCAGCTCAACTAATCCATATGGATTAATGAGGATCCGTAACGTTTTTAGTTGAGAATACAGATTTATAGAGCTAAGAAATCCATAACACACAGTACAAAAATTTTTGTTCTACTAAAAAATCACAAAGTTATGACCATATTACTAGCAAAGATAACTGAACGTATATTTTTTAAATTTTTTTTTCATTTTTGGGACTCTTTAAACTGAGTCTATCTGGTTCAGTTATTTTTTCCTAAAGTTATAGTTTCAGAGTAAATCACCAAAAATTTATATCTGCCTACGGTTAACGGGTGGCGACTGAGCAAGTGACATCACACGCACCAGCATAATTTGATTTAACCAGAAGTAACGGTGTAATGTTTATTACTTAATATCTTCGTACATGGTCCGATTTGGATAATTCAACAAGATATATCATTCTTATGTCATAAAGAATAAAGTGGATACTAGTTCTATTGAAATTGCTATTACTTTACTGATCCTCATTTATTGCTATTAAGTATTTGATTATAATTTTCTTGGTGAATAAAGTACCTTACTTTATTAAATGTTAGTGATGCTGGCTCAATTAAAGGAGACACTAACATAGCTTTTAATCAGTCAGAATATATTCTACTAAATGAGGTAACTACCTAAGAGATGCTATGAGATAAACTTGGGGTCAATGCAAGGTTTATCTACCTTAAAATAACTCATTGCTAAGCAATTTGTAAAAGTGCATCATGGATGTAGTACATAATGTATGTGTGCTTTGCTTCTACACACACACTACACAGGTAGACATTTGTTTACATAGCCTGTACAAAGTTCAGAATTGAAAATCTTGGGTTATTTGTCCTTTTTAGAACATTCGCGTATGTTTTTTGCACAAAAAACACTCAAAACAAGCATTTCTCATTCATAATTCTCCGTTCAGCCTCATTAAATGACATGTTTTCGAAGAAGTTGGGTTTATTCGATCAGATGGTCACTTACCTTTCATTTCGTTTGAGCATGCGATGAAATAGCGGCGGCAAAGGGTTGGTTTGCAAATTCTAGTAGATATTGATAAACAAAACACGACACAATAACTCAGGTCCACACGATTCGGGCGTCCGGGGCGTCCCGTCCATCAAGCGACGACGCGACGAACGAATATGTTTCGTTTCGGGGACAAAACGCACGGAACGAGGGAGCAAGCACCAGTCACAGCAGGCAAGGCAGGCACACAGATAGATGACAGACAATCCAATCTTTTCCAGGTACTCACGCACGCGCGCACCCGGCTCTTTCGTAAACGAAGACGACGCGTCGCGACGTCGCAACGCAAACGAAGGCAACGATACGTCAATGTAACATTGAAGTCGAATGTCAAATCACTCACAATGTCATGTAATATGTCAGAAAGCTATTTTTTAAAAGTTAGAAACCCATCTAGCGGTGAGTGGCAAAAGTATTTGTTCTTTCCCGAAGGTGAGGGTTGTTGTCTTAAATCGAGAATGCTTTAATATCTTAATTTTATGCATCAATAAGTTGTTGTAATGTAAAGCGCCATCTCATTTTAGGGTACGTCAACAATTCTGCAAGTTGTAAAGCGCCATCTCATGGGTACGTCAACAAATTTGTACCTTAATATCATCACTTGTACCATCTAGTGTTGAGTAGCAGAACTAAAAAAGTTTAGCGAAATCTCGTGGCACGAGATGTCGTCACCAAGGCAAGACGGTGGCCGCCGCGCCGCCGCGCCGGGCCGTAGGGTGTGAGTTTACTATAGTCGAAAAAATTTGTTCATAGATGGCACTTTACATAGAAACCGGGAAAAATGGAAAAATAAAAATGTAGATGTCACTAGTAGTACCTTTTTTTACCAAAAAATTTAATATTTGGCTTTGAATATTTGGAACCGCACGCGTTAGAAATGCCTCCAATTTTGTTGATTATGTGTAGTTTATCCCCAGATAAGGAAATATGAGTTTGTCACATGAGGCTGAGGCAGTCACAAATAACTCACAAGGTATAAATCTGACAGCTTGACCTAACTTTCATTCATCGAAATGATTCGATAACTTGCAACGACGACGATGGTGGCGATGTATTAAAATATCTGCTGTAGAACTGTCTCTGTGGAAATCACCTCCATAATTTTATTGAAATTCATGAAAAATCACCAAAACCACTCTCAAAAGAATAAATAATTAACGCACATGGAACGGATGAAAGTTTATTATCATCATTATTTCCCTTTTGGCCAGGTAGGAACCTACTTGCGCCCGCGGTACCGCTGGAAAAATATGGTGGAAGCGGATCTGCGTGAGCTACAAGCGGAGGACTGGAAGGAAACTGCACGGGACAGAAAAAATGGCGACTTCTCAAAGCGCAGTTAAGACAGTTTTCATCATCATCATTCCAGCCCGTTTGCACCCACTGATTTAGGAGATATAAAAAAAAAAGAAAAAATGTTTATTTCGCCTTGAGTAACACATCAAGATTTCTAAATAAATGTACCTACTTACAGATTTAGTCTTCATATGATAGTTGGTACCTGATGATGAGTGAAAAAGACCCATTTTAAGGCCTCGCTAGTGAGTTCCTCGCTTGTGCTAAGTCAAAACTTGTATTAAGAAGCAAGGGCTCCTGCCCCTTAGCAAAGGCCCGAAACTTGTATTATGATTGTAACCTGTATTATGTTTAGGTATTAAGGGCCTACATACAAGTTTCGACTTAAGTTTTATTATTAAGTACTCTGGCTAACTTAGCTTTTTTTTTCTCACAATGGTGTACATTGAAATGGTAACAAAATATAGTACCTAAGTTAATTACAGTAAGTTAAGTTAGTTCGATAAAGTAAGTTAATAATATAAAAAGACATATCTAATTCAGATTAGTTATACACAAAAATACTAGACTATTTAGCCTAAAAAAGGAAGAAAAAACATTGGTAATATTTTAGTCATTATTTTTTTATTCCCAAAATTCTCCCCACAGCTGTGGAATCAAGATAAGAACTCATTTATTCACATTTACATAAGAAGGGACAGTTGGACAATAATAAAAACAAATGACGTGTCATAGTTACATGCTTATCGGAGGATCGGCACGTTTTGTTTTTATTAATAGGACCCTTTGTTAATGTGACAGTCATAAAAATAATGTCCACCTACCCTACCCAGTAGGGATTTTTAGAGTTTCGAGATCGGTTCGAAACCCGTAAGGTTTCGCTTTGTCTGTCCTTTTTTCCCTCTTTAATATCTTAGCAACTACCGTACCATACTATTAACATGAAATTTAAAAAAATATATTACATTTCGTAAGCTTGTACAGATTAAAAGAACAAAAAATTAAAATTAATGTTTTTTTTTTAACGGGCGCATGCTTTAACGAAAAATTAAAATTTGCTGTAGGTGGATACAAATTATAGTGTCGAAATTTAAACAGATACCTACCTACAGGTTCATGTGAGGGTATCAAATGAAAGGTACATATCGGTTTGTAAATTTCAAAACAGTTATTAAAATTTCTGTAGGTTTCATACCTTTTCAAATATTTAAAAAAGAGTCAAAAACTAAACCATTTTTACCCTTTATTCTCCATTTATATTATTTTACTTGTAAGCCTTGCGAAGGATATACGGAATCATATTAAAAACCACTAGTTTCTGCCCGCGGCTTCACAAGCGTAAAAGAAGCCTACTTGTTATTCCAGCTCTAGATCTTTATGTTAGCAAAATTTCAGCCCGATCAATTTAGTAGTTTTCTCGTTATCTTCGGCCAAACATCTTCACAACGGCACAAAATTTCGCCTTAATAATAATAACAGGAAGGAAAATACGGAAGGGTGAAAACTGCTCTTACTTTATGACAACGATGACTTAACATTTATTATCAGTTATTAAAATAAATTCGTCGTAAAATAAAAGGGAAAAATGAATGAAGCTCAGTCGACCGCAAGGAATAGCTTAGGACTAGAGTTATAAGAGCAGACTATGGCAGGGATACAATCCTGTTCAAACCATCGAGTAGGATTCTAACTCTATGACGGTTCAAACTAAATCAGACTTTTTTTACTTATTTAGGTAAGTGTAACATTTTTGTTGTAAATGGGAAAAGATAAGTTTAAGTAAGTGTAACATTTCTATTGTAAATGAGAAATAAAGATCTTTGAACTGAACATCAGAGGCAAGGCTAGAAGGCTGCATTGGCATGCAAGAGCTGCAAAACTCTCTTTATTAAGTTATTGAACGAGCTACAAAAATGTCCTCATCCTAAATATACCTACGCCTGTGGCTCGGCTAAAAGAGTCAAGGTTGTTGCCCGACCCTTTCCTCTTCTTCTTTCTTTTTCTTGTCTTTCGATTTTTGTGGTATGTTTTGTTTTTGATTGGACACTTAGCCCCTTTTTCCGTAGAATTTGACTTTTAAGTGTGCATTTATCAAGATACAAGGGCAGAAGCCTTTATTCACAACTAGCTTATGCCCGCGGCTTCGCACGCGTTGTTTCTGTGGAAACGTTTAAAGGTGATTTCCATCCCATGGGAACTGATTTATGGGATAAAAGTAGCCTATATATTTGATTCCAGGATTAGAATTACCTGTGTGCAAAATTTTAGCTCGATCCGTTCAGTAGTTTTGGCGTGAAGAGGCAACAAATATCAATCCATCTATCCATCCATCCATCCAAACTTTCGCATTTATAATATTTGTGTGAAGAAAAATTACAATCTAATATTAGAAATAAATTAGAACTAGTATTTACAATTAAAACAATTGAGCTATCTGATGCAAACAATCTACTAGTAGCTCAACTGATCCATATCAATACTAGTCGGAAGCGTCCCCAAGACGCTGGCTGCATTACCCCGCTATATGGCAATGCTGATCCGCTGCATTTATTGTATTTAAGCAAAGTATTTTTGCTTAAATACAATGGCTTTTGACTTTTGATCTGTCTCTCGCTATCTACAGAGCTTAGCTTCCATTTCGTCCAGCGATACCTGTAGGCCAAGCACGGCGATTGTTCTCTAGGGAAGAATACACAATAATGATATCGCATCGTCATACATTGCGTACAGTATTGGAGTTGAAGGAATAAATTTCAAATAATTTACGCATTCGATGACAAAGGGACGTAATTTTTCTGTGTTCAATTAATAGACTCTCTACTAAAAATTACGTCAATTTGTTGTCTACAACAATGCTACTACAAGTGCTTGCCCTACTGAGCTGAATGGTAGACCAGCAATAGTAACCTCTGAACGATCTTTATCTAGCTAAATATCCCTCTGGTTATTAACGCTTAATTGCGTAATATATTTTCAGTTAGACTCGGTTGTTTGTTGCATTTTTATATTAATGATTTGTATGAAAGTCCTCGTTTGCTATTTTTATGCTTAAGCAGAGAAAATAAGCCACCATTGAACTGCCAAAAGACTTAATTCATCTCCTCTTGTCGATTGCGATAAATTTTCTTCCTTAAATTCGCATATGTTGTACATAATTAAGCGCCACTGGTCTCTTCATTTATGCATAAAACAACGCAACGCATCTAAAACCCAGCTCATTTTAGAGCTTTAAAAAATTAAACGTCTTCCCTAGATATTTTTTTTACGGTTACCTCCTTCATTTTTTTCATGTATTATCCTACTGGTATTGATATTGATCAGTTGAGCTACCTGTTGATTGTTTGCAACAGTCTGCAGTTAGCTCAATAGTTTCAATTGTAAATTCTAGTCTAATTTATTTCGATTATTTTATTGTAATTTTCTTTGTGAATAAAGGCTTCTGCCCTTTAAAAAAATCTACTAATATTATCAAGCCGAAAGTTTGTGAACTGTGAATTTCTGTTACCTAAGATTTCCAAAACTACTGAACAGGTCATGATGAAATTTGGCGTACATTTAGAACATAGCGTAACTTAGATATTAGGCTACTTATAATACAAAAATACGCGTGCAAAGCCGCGGGCACAAGCTAGTGTTCCATATGAATTCTTTTGTAGGTAGGTACTTCCACGTCAATCTATCCCCTGTCTCCTTTCTCTTGTCTACAGTCTATCGTTTATCTACATTGTTTAAAAAAATCAAAAACGAATCAGCCAGAGATTACCTCCTTAGTAAGTCATCATCATCATCATCATCATCAGCCTATATTAGTCCACTGTTGAACATAGGCCTCCCCTAATAAGCGCCATAGCGCCCTGTCTTCAGCTTGTCGCATCTAGCATCTGCCTGCAGTCTTTCGCAGTAAGTAGTACCTTAGTAAGTACTTAGGTACTCCAAACTTTACTTATTTTTATTAACCCCCGACGGAAAAAGGTCTGTGGTATCGTAGCTCCCAAACGGATGAACTGATTTTCGTTAAGTTTTTTTTGTGTCATACATAATTTTATCCCGAGTGTTCTTAGCCATGTTTCATGAAAATCTATTCGGGCAATAAACTTCGGCGGGTTTTTAATATTTAAAATTTTGTCCTGTTATGAATTCTTACAGCTAGGTACCTCATATTATGAAACCTTGCGTAATCATACATCTATGCTTGATTGACGTTTATGGCGTAAAATAGTGTTACTCAATTATAGATTGTTGACTGTACAAGTTTTCATAAAACGGGCATTAAAGTGAACAACATCACCACTCAATTCTTTCATCAAAACGGACAATTAAAATAATAAACTAGTTTTATTGTTTCGTGACCTAGTCCTGTTTGCGGGGGTTACCACCTTGTAAATCACACCATAAAACAGAACATACAAATTGTATATTTTATGTCGTGTAGTTCAATATTTTTGCCATCTAAGTTTTCCATATTTACGAAAATCATAATTTTCAAGTGATAAACATGTGTATTATGTAAAGTCAGCCTCGTCGCATCACATTTTAGGAGCCCAATTTTTTTGTAGGTGTGTCGTAGACGCAAATTGTCCTACCAAATAACCAGAAATTATGTAGAGCCACATATATTATAATACTATACCTACTAGGTAGAGTTTCCCGAAAAATCAGATTCATGTGCAATGTACGTGAGACTTGAGTCGATTCAGTTGCACGCGAGTGTATAAGGAACAGGCATTTCATGTATTGATATCCTTGCAGGCAAAGACTAATATCTGTGGTACAAATAAGAAATGGCCTACTCACAGCTGATACCACAAAGCTAAAAGTTATTAAAATTTAACTAGCTTCTGCTATGCCTGTTCCTTGTATTACTAATGATTAAAAGGAACAGGCATTTCATGTATTGATATCCTTCCAGGCAAAGACTGATAATTATGAGTGGCACAAATAAGAAATTGCCCACACATCAGCTGCTACAAAGCTAAAACACATAATAATTTAACTAGCTTCTGCCCGCGGCTTGGCACGCATTCTTTCGGAATAACCTTCTAGAGATTACCTAAACCGAATTGTGCACGTTTATGTCCCAGTTTAAACCGTGGTTCAAATGAAGATTTGTTCCAGGGTTCATGGTCCTAACGTTTTTTTTGTGTAGGTGTAAATCTTACGGTGCGTTTACGAGCTATTTCAAATTCGGCTCATCGTAGGAAAGTTGGCTTGGGAGAGACATTAGATACTGATTTAAAACAACAATTATGTGTGTAAATAATGTGACTTATTTCATTAAGTACTCATCAGCTCTTTCATTGTAAGCGTTAATGAAAGGATTTTCCAATAATTAACACATTAATTATGAATGTAAGCGGGTTAACTATGAACCTTGTTTGTGTTGGAAGAACACCAACGTTAGTAACTACGATAGGTAGTTTTTAGTCAAATCAATACCTTGGCAGACAGATTAGCGATTGATGGCTTTCTTTTATTTATCTGAGCGTCTGGTCGAAGCGACGCGTGACCCGAAAGCTGAGACTCCGCTTCAAAGATTCTGCTCAGCGTGATATGCTAGCTTTTAAAATAGACCTGTCAAATTGAGAAGAGGAATCGAAGGAACGTGATCGGTGGCACAAATATTAGCGGAAGGAGTAATTGCTCATGATGTAGCGTGGTTCCAAAAGCTAAATGATAAGCGAGGACTGAGGCACCAACGGGTTGCAGCGGCTTCCGCAGACCCACCATCATCCACCGGGGTGCACGGGTGCCAATGCTGCGGCCACATCTGTCGTTCCCTTATAGGCCTTACAATTCATCTACGTAAGTGAACGAACGAGAACGAACACTACATAAACCATCCTTCGTGGATGTAAAGGCTATTGATGATGATGATGATGATGACCCATCCATAACTTCTTTCGCAGTTAGCACCTTTTGTGTGGAACACCGGAAGGCCTTTTCTTTAACAGCCCTGACCAGTAAAACAGCATTTATACAGGGTCGTGAAATTTTTAATGTCCACACGACGACGGTCAAATTTTTAAGAGCACCGTCTTGTAGGAAATTGACTCTTAAAGGTCGTAATAGTATTACTGATCGTAGTATTTTTATAAAAAGGGGATTTTCAAAGTACCAACCTAAATGATAATTTTCATAAGTTTGGTAGGTATCTAGTCGGAATCATCACCATCATCAGCCAGTCTAGTTGGACAAAGGCCTCCCCTAATGAGCGCCATAGCGCCCTATCTTCAGCTTGCTGCATTCAGTATCTGCCTGCAGTCTTTCGCAGATCGTCATTTCACCTGGCCGGAGGGCGTCCCACACTACGTTTTGCGAGGCGTGGTCTCCACTCAATTCCGATTTTTTAAGATAATTATTATTAGACTCCAAAAAAACAATTGATTCGTAGATTGTTTTTGCGTGGGTTCACAGCAAATAGCTTACAATGTGCGCGAAAATTCTTATCTGCTTTCTAAATTATAAATAACAAAGTTAATAAATAATGCTGGACATTTCACATAACATCATCTAGCCCCAAGCTAAGCAAAGCTTGTGTTATGGGTACTAGATAACTGATATACTTAATATACACTACATAGATAGTGAACAAATATCTGCAGATCGTACACACATTTGTCTCGAGGCGGGAATCGAAACCGCAACCTCCTGCGTCGCAGGCGGACCTTCGCCCGCTGCGCCACGGAGGAATTACTTGCAGAACCTAGAATATTATAGTAAAAACCCATTTTTTTTCTAGCGTCTCCAACCACATTACATAGGAAATCATTTACAACCGAAACCATTTTAAAATAATATCCTCTTGGAGTCGAGACCGAGTCGAGGTCCGTGGGGTACCGAGGCTCTTCGGGTTTTCAAAAAATTATCTGAGCGTCTGGTCGAAGCGACGCGTGACCCGAGAGCTGGTCAGTATCTGGCACAGCGCATCAGCATTGCCATACAGCGGGGCAATGCAGCCAGTGTCTTGGGGACGCTTCCGACTGGTATTGATATGGATCAGTTGAGCTACCTGTAGATTGTTTGCAACGGTCTGCAGTTAGCTCAATTGTTTCAATTGTAAATACCAATTATATTATAATTTGCTTAGTGAATAAAGGCTTCTGCCCTGTTAAAAAAAATTATAATTAAAAATAAGAGTCAATTGGTGGTTTTATTGCTCAAGAGCGATCTCTACCAGACACGGTTTAAGGTAATCGTACTGATATTGAAACAAGTTATCAGAAAAATAACATCCAATAAAAATGAAAAATTATTAACGTTACGGTTATTTGAAAAAACTATTATTCATATTCGAATTTATGATTGAAAACAATAAATAATAATATCAGTACTTTTGTAGAGCAATTCGATATGCCGTGAAAATGTATCTTAAATTTTTCATAGCTTCTGTTATTTTGTGTTTACCTATTCTTCTTCAAGGTTGGTAATCTGGAACTTAGTCAATTTATTGACGGTCTCACGCCTCGATTTTTCAGTTAATTCATAAGGCGGCTTTCTATGGCAGAGTCATTGTAGGGAACACGTTCAACGCAGGACGAGACGGCGCAAGGATCAAGATCGAATCGATCGATCGGTCGAATGTAATCCATTGGTGCATCAGAGTGGAACATTATGTCGAATCTAATCTATCGGTAGATCAGCAAAGGTATTTTAATTCATTCGATTCGTTTCCGAATCAAATCCGACGGATCTTTAAAATGCGCTGTTTTGATTTCGCCTCGGGTTGAAAGTCGAAATAAGGAGCTCCTCCTCATTGACATGGCCATTAGTCCACAGATTCGCTTCGGATTTTCGATCGTCAATCAGAGGCAAAATCAAAATAACATTTTATAGATCCGTCGGATTCGATTCGGAAACGAATCGAATGAATTAAAATACCCCTGCAGAGTGGAACATGATTTCGAATCTAATCCATCGGTAGATCAGAGTGGACCAAGACGTCAATTAGAATCGATTAGAATCGGACATCATGATCCACTAGAATCCATCGGTCCATCGATTTATAATCCATCAGTGGATCAGAGTGGTAAAATGTGGAATATAATCCATGAAGATTAATCAAATAAAGTAGATATGAGTGGAATAGAATAGAATAGAATAGAATAGAATAGAATAGAATATGCGTCGATGGAAAAATCCCTGTTTGGTTTTCGCTATTTTTTCTTGAACTTCGTCATCAACTCATGAAAGTTAGTAATAATATGATACCTACCTCGATTCTTATAATTTTAAGCCGATAAGAAAAATCTTATTACTTACGTTCATCAAAATCTATTGGTGTCAATTCAGATGTCGCCGATACTAAGCTAAACTAATTATTTTTCCTAAGCCTATTCCGTCCCACTGCTGGGCAAAGGCCTCCCCCAAATCTTTCCACTCCGTGCGATCTTGCGCAATTTCCCACCAGCATTTAGAAAGGCGTTGAAGTCGTCCCGCCAACGTTTTCGTGGCCGATCTCGACCGACCAACATTTTAGCGCTGCTTATTAGTTTAGTTTTGTGGACATCTGAATTGACACCGTTGTCTCCTAGTAGCCGCCTCCAAAAATTATTCATACCTTACCTAACGTCTGTTAAATTTGTCCTACTGGGGGCCTACTCGGAAAAGGAAAATCGAATTTTCGTTTTCGCTGTCGTGCAAAACAAAACCAACTTTTATGTCGTCGCTTGCATAAGATTAGCGTTTGCTCGAAAACGAATCAGAAACTTTGATTTCGTTTTTAAGAGTACGAGCCCTTGATTATAATCTGCACGATCTTTCTTAGGTATTAGGTACCTACCACCTGTGACATTATCCAAATAGGTATCAGTGTGATATTATAAAATAACCTATCACGGTTCTATTCAGTTCAAGACCACGGTTTGATCTTTGATCTAGTCAGGTATTTACGTAGTTACGGTGGGTATAGATAGAAAATTCTTAACTGTACACTCAACGAAACAAATAGAAAGAAAAGAAAGAAAGAAATTTTATTTACCTTAAAAACTACTACATAGAACGAGAACTTATGCTAACAAAATAATACTATACACAATTTTTTAATCTGTGCGCAGCAGGGTTTGAGGCAAATATGGCCTCCACTCAGCGTTGTTTAAATAACAAACAAATCAAATAAAATTACAAAAAGTGTGACACTGGGCGGTCTTATCGCTCAAGAGCTAGGTATTTCAACAACCGGATTGATTGATATTGAGGATTTGTGTGCATAATTATTTAGCTTATAAAAATTACGAAATCCAAATCATTTATCAAATCAAACGTAAAAATACCTACCCACTTAAATTACAAAAATACCTCAATACTTAAACCTACTTAAATAAATACATACCAACATACATAACTCTATTTTACAAAGGAAGACAAGGGTGTGGTCAGTGACGGCAGAACAAATAGTGTTCAATAGTTCCTTTAGTTCCGTTAGTGTTCCTTTGCCATATTCTTGAATATTGGTATACCTCTTGTAGTGTGTTTGTAGTGTACGGCTGAGTGTTTAGTATGGGTTATACGCATTATTTTACGAATACTTCTGTCGTATTCGCCTTCCTATACATACAGCGCCTTGCAGCACCCCTACCGGATCGAGAAAAACTACTTTTCGTAATATGACTACAATCCAATCGTTTCATATAAACTCAATAGTTTTTTAGTTATTAGTTTTTCACTTTGACATGACAACGTCAGCCAAGTTTGCGCCATTGATGTTATAAAATTAAGTAGATAGACTACCAACATACCTAATAACTACCAAGATAAAGATGGTAAAATATTTTATAATCAAGATATTCTTCGCTTTTAGAGGTGGCTGCTTCCGACGATTTGGAGTTTTGGTGAGTTATTTATTCTTATTTTTGTCTGGTTATTGAATTAGAACCAACTGGATTGAACATGGACAACATAACTGACAACATGACTGCCTCTATTTGAAGCGCAGCGAGTCAGCGCAGCGGAGCGGAGTTGCGGACTGTGTTTGTCCATTGAGCTCGCCGCTTTTGTATCAACTCCACTCCCCGCTCCGCTTCCCGGTTTTGTATGAATTCTAAAACTATTTTGCGAATTCCTTTCCACTGAAGCGGAGCTGAAATTTTATGCAATTCTATTTGTTGATATTGGCACAGTTTCGTTCCGCTCCGCTCCTCTCTTCTCCGGGTCAATAGACAGGCAGCCTAAGGTTTTCGTAGGACAATTGTTTCTGTCAACATTATTATTAACATTTCATTATAAAAAAGCTCACCGAAGAAACGTAGGAGCTCCGACATTTCGTTCAACTCGATGCGGACAAGTAGGTATATCATGGGTATATCTATATTTTTCTATAACCCGGTGGAAAAATGTCTCACGGAATATTTGTGTTGAGCAGTAGAATTAACCTTCCTTGGGTTTTGTCCACAACTCTTCCCGCGGGTGTCGTAAGAGGCGACTAAGGGATATCCACCGGGGGCGGGCAGCAGCGCCTCCTGCAACACAATTCTACCACCAAACTGCGTGCCCAGCGTGGTGATTATGGGCAATATGATGTGATAAAAACCAATATGGCGCTTATCAGGGGGAGGCCTGCGTCCAGTAGTGGACCAATACAGGCTGTTGAGGTTGTTTTGTTATTAAAGTGCGTAAGCCCTCATACTCAGGGTAATCTAAAATAAAACATATAATATCCCAAAAAAAATTGAATTCCACGGTAATTGAACCCGCGCCCTTTCTTCAGTATGAGAACGTGTTAACCAACGACACCACGAGATCAAGTGACGTAGCAGTCGAAAAAATTTGCGACTTTCAATCTTTGGGGTATTTCTTGATTTCTTAAACCTTCCTTTACATTCAAGGGTGCGCGATCCAAAATTCAACTTTAGACGAAATGCCAAGAAACCAAGGCCTACACTACCGACACTATCGACACCAACGCCCAACAATGATGCCTCGCCTTTCTTCAGAGTGCATCTTAAAACGAGTAACAACAAACAGCCAGGCAAGCCATCTGTCTTGGAGAAAACGTTGAAAAACGTGAATACTAATAGGTCGTGGGTAACGCCGGTGCTACGGCAAGGGTGAGTACAGTAGAGTGCATTTATTTTTTAAATGGCGAGGAAATTCGTTAAGAATAAACTGGTCTGGGGGGACCAGAATTATGTAGGACTCGACGCCCTGAGAAGGACGATCCACTAATCAAGTTAAAATAGTACTTAAATAAAGAATGTAACGACATCAAGTGTACTAGTGAGATGTGCTACGTTGGTTGCTAAGTTTTCAGCTGACCTATAGGACTGCTTCTTTATCGCGTCATTTTTTATCAGGTATGAAAATGACGCGATAATGGAGCGATCCTATTGGTCGGCTGGAAAAATAGCAACGTAGCACATCTCTGGGGCAAAGGCAGCCTTATGTAAAGCGTAACTATACCTTCTTTGAAGTTACCCCGTTGACCCAAACACCGCCGCTAGCCCGGAGGTGATGGCAACAAGTACCGATTCGCTTCCGCGCACTACACCACCGACCAAAAACCGACCCCGCCGGATGCGGGGTCGAAGAATTCCCTGCTTCCGCCCGTGGGGACAGTCTTGCACCTAGGCGACACCTCTATTACCTCTTATAGCATCTGGCAACAGCCCAAGCCGAGGCTTGCACCTAATTGGTGGCCCTTGTGCGTGTTGCCCCTACCTAGCTTTACCGACGAGTCTGGTGACGCAGTTTTGGTTCCATCTAAATTGACACCATTACTAAAGAATCAATTGTAATGATCACATTTATATTTTATTATTATTTGATTGTAATTTTCTTTGTTTTTTGAATATATTTTTTTCTCCTAGACCATCAATATATCAAGTCTTAGCTGGGAAAAGTTCTTACAATCAACAAATGGTACCGAGAGGGTATGTTAAAATGTTTAATATTTCCTCACGAAAAGTTGCCGATGAAAAAAAAGTTGACAAAGCTGATAACATTTTGTTGGCAACTGTAGGGCCTGAAGGCTTTTTTCCATATATTTTCAAAAATAACACTCTCTTAGTGATGAACGATGAACTCTCGTTTGATATTTAAGTTTTGAGTTTGATATGAAGTAGCGAACACGTCAAAATATAGAGATTCCAATTTTATTTATTCCTATCTCAACAGTGATCAAATATCAAAAGCAGTGAATGTAAATAGCAGAGCTTGTGTTATAGTACTAGATAACTGATAGACTTAATCCAATACACTACCATAAAAATAGATTTTATACTATACATAAAACATACAGAACACCGGAAAAAATATCTGCAGATCGATTGTACCGAGGTGGGAATCGAACTCACATTCTCCTGCGTCGCAGGAGGACCTTCGCCCGCCGCACCACAGAAGATTTGTCTTTTGTATGGGCTGATGGTAATGACGATATCTTACGTAGGTACTCATACCTACCATAGATTCTCATTTAATAACTACATAATCAATTTGTCTTATACCATTCAGGTCTACATTAGGTCTGGAACAAGACAACCCTAACTTCGTAGATCTGGCAGAAGGAGAAAACACCAAAAATCAGTGGTGGCGGCTCACGAATGCAGAGTAAGTGTTTTCTCAGTTAGCTCGATGACTAAGCATGCTGCATTATTATGAAAATGTGTACTAGGTTATTGCAAATTCTATAATTCGTGTGCATTTTATTTATTTATTAAGTTTCAGGAATAAATCCGAAGTAATAGTTAAGCTGAGTCCTTATTCAGTGAGTCCATTATTCTATTGAATAAACGATATTCAAAATCTAGGGTAAGTAAATACTTAAGAGGCGAACCTAACAGGTTTGGTGGTGAAACTAGGCCTATATTTCAGTATTCACGGAATCCCCGTGGTAAAAACTCGAATTACATAAAATTTAACGTTATTTCTTTGGTTCCTCTTAAATGTAAAACACTTAAAAAAATGTTTACTATAAACAATGAACAATTGTTTATTTTATGAAACAAAAACAATGGTTATATGGTTATAAAATGAAAAACGATGTCATCTGCCGAAGTTTAAAAACTGTGTCGCAGATGACAACGCCCTCCTCCGAAATTAATGTGAATATAGTAATTCCAAAAAAATAACCAAAAATAAAGCTAGGTACTAATTCTTCAACATATTAATTCCTTATCTAGGCGATTATAAAGCATGGAGCTTATGTTATAAAAATGGCGTTGCGCACATTTCGTTACCTACTTTTTATCGTATAAAACAGTTCCCATGGGATAGAAATAACCTTCAAACGATTGCATAGAAACAACGCGAGCGAAGCCGCGGACAAAAACTAGTTTCACATAAAATAAACTTTCTTAAACGGGTGACGATTTTGAAAGAAAGTTGTCCCTCGTTATGGGATGAAACGTTGGTGTTCTTCCAACACAAATAAGGTTCGTAGGTAGCCCGCTTACATCCGTAATGTATTTCTCAAACGGATTGGTTTATCAGGACTATTGCTGTTTTGTTCTTATTTAAAATAAAGAATGATTTTTTTAGATACATCATCAGCTGATCGAAATAACAAAAGACATGCCCGAAGCAAATATCACCACGGAGGTTCTTGGTCGGACAGCGGAATACAATGATCTAGTCCTACTAAAAGTAACGCAAAGTAAAAGTGACATAAAAAAGTATTTTAGAGCAGATGATGACAAGTACATCGATGAAGTTCCGGAAAAGAAAATAATATTCATTGTTCATGGGCTTAGTGTATTGGGGGTAGACGCAATGGAGGCATTCAACTCTCAGGAGAAACTACGAAAGTTGCTGTCTTACTATTTCTCACATCTAGATACGTTTGAAATATTCTTGATGCCAATGGCGAATCCGGATGGGTATGCATATATCATGGTGAGTTGGTGTTTCGCTATACTAAAATAGCTGTTATCCGCCTAACCGTTGATCGTCGAGGCCATGCCTAAATTTATATCTATAAAGATGTGGTCAAAACTTAGCTTAAAATTAAAATTAATTAATTAATTGCACTTAAAATTTTGCCGTCCCTATTATGATGATCGAAATAAAAAGGATGGCATCATTTTTAGTACCGTTATATTAGTTAAGTTAAGTTTTAGCTACATCAGAATTGACACCATTGTGTATAAGTAATTTTTATTATTAATGTTTCTCTAATTTTATCATGAATTTATGATTATAATACAAAACATTGTTATTTAAAATATATGTACCTACTTTGGTACTAGACTTATTGTAATGTATCTTGGCGTTTTCAATAATATGTATTGATATGACGTGTATAATGTCATAACAATACATTATCTTCAAAATAAATGTCTTAAAAATACTTTAACAAAACTCCCTTTCTATTCAATGATGTGTAAGTGTTCCGCTTTTTCAGAATCGCATGGGGCAATCGCACTGGAACAAGAACATTTCACCCCAATCCGACTGCGCCGGGGTAGCCTTAGACAGAAACTTCGATGTGGCTTGGAACTCCTCTAACGCTTTGAGTTCTTGCAGCCAGCACTATCCTGGAGCCTCGGCCTTCTCCGAGCCGGAGTCCAGAGCTGTTCGTGACGTCATGCACCGTTACAGTCATAAGATAGTCGCCTACTTGCATGTACACCCAGGCACTTATAGTGCAACGACGTTTAAGGTACCTATTTTGTACGGCTTCTGAATCTTATGAATATGTTTTCAGGACCCATATTATTAAAAAACAAATGGCCGTTTCTGATTCGTTTTCATGCGAACGCTAAGACATATGAGTTGGTTATGCACTACAACAAAAACGACAACGAAACTTTTCGATTTTCCTTTTAGGAAAGGCCTTTCGGAGTAGGCCGCCTGTTTCGTAGGTATATCTTCTTTGGTACTTTCTCGCCTCGGTCTTTTACTGGTGTCAAATTAGTTTAGTTGAGTTATATAATTCATAGCTGAATTGACACCACTTACCAGCATAATTATACCTAGAACAAACAGATGACATTCATCTGTTTGTTTCAGATGTGGTAAAAGCCTACGCAAGCCTTGACTCGCTGAATATGTGGATACGTTATTTCCTTGTCGTTGAATCATTTACCAATTGTGTTTTTTCATGTGTACAATAAATCTTAAGATAATGTGAGATGATTATCATATCATGAACCCCGTTGGGGCACTTGATTAGGCTAGTGTGTCGCCTCACTCAACCTTAACTTTAAAAAATTACCTACCTCTTGTTTTTGAATTTATAATTCAAAAATCAATTTAATTTGATCAGAAGTCAATAACTGTATTTCTTTAGGCTTACAATATAAGCACTTTGACAAGATACATTTTTTATCATAAATTATTATCAAATACGAATAAAGTGTTGATTTTGTCTTTACTTCATTTTTTGTCCAATAGTGGAAGACGTGAAAAAGAACCATACATCCAGAGATCTAAATAAAATCTAATAAATGTTTGAAGTCCACCGATAGATCGATTTGGCCATGGCTCTATAATTAACACTAGCAAACTCCTTTGTATTTCAGGGTGACGCAGTTCTATATCCAAAAGGCTATACTGAAACTCAATCAGACGATGATAAATACATCGATCTAAAAGGGGAAATCGATGAATGTATGAAGAACGCAAGTTTCAGACATACGTCTGTAAGTGTCGAAACGCTCCACAACTGGTATGGGCAAGTATTGGGCACCAGCGTGGATTACGCTTCTACGGTGAGTTAGTAATAAAATTGTAGATGTGGCCAGCGATTTAGATTCAAGTACCTAACAAATTGGGTTACACGCGAAACAATAATAATAAAATATCATATCACAAGGTTTAGATAAATTCAAGTGAATAAGCGTCTAAACTTTAGACGCTTATTCACTTGAATTTATTATACATTACGTACAGTGGCGTTCAGCGTTAGCTGACCCCCCCCCCCCCTGGCAGGTTCCAAGCCTCGATATTAGGTACATCAGTTTTGCTTTGATATTATTTAATCTTCTATGTAAAACTTACAATGTGTTTGATTTAAAGTAATCCTACTGTACATCTCGGCTATAAAATGACGGCTGCATGATATGGCCGAGACCACACGAATTTCAAGACTTGAGAGAAAATTATTTTTAGGTTTACGGCCTTCCATTCGCAATGGAGCTGGTGATGCAAGTGTACCCAGAGAAAGAAGATCCTACCGACGATGACCTACAGAACATAGCACTGGAAGAAATATGGAGCCGAGTCATCGACGTTATCTTCAAGACGATTCATAAAAACATTCAAGCGAACGAGGTGTCGAAATGAGTTGATCAAGATGTATAACAGTTTATAGCTAATAATTGTGACCAACTGTTTACTTCTAGCTAGGTTTATTACTATTATAAATTGCAATCAGAGTCAATAATTTCTTGGATTTATTCAACAGAAACAAAGCTACATTGGTGGCGTAGATTGAATCGCAAGATTGATTATGTAGGTGCTGCTTTTACGCTCTAGGGCAAGAATTACGTCTGTCAATATGGTTTATTGAGAAATTAACAAAAACACAATCCGATCACAACGAACAGCCGTTGCAGCTTATTATGAACGCAACAAAGGAAATTAATTGGATAGCTTACAATCTCTGCAAACCACATCTGCACCAGTCCAAGGTACCCCAAAAAGTCTGTCAAGAAGGGGACAGACGCTACCCATCAACCCTTTTCTTTTTCTCAGTGGAACCGCAGCCAAGGAGTTTGACTTATACAACAATATATTTTTGTCATGACCCTGCTGATAATAAAGGAATTAGTTTTGAGGTTATTTTTATAGTACCTACCCCTGATTATTTACACCCATAATAGTAGTTTATGCAACTGTCATATAATGAAGGGTATTAAAACACGTGTGTGAGTTTATGAAACGAGCGCAGCGAGTTTCATAATAGTAACGAGTGTTTTAATACCCGTGTTATATGCAGTTGCATACACTACTTTATCTTCACTAATGCAATTAATCAAACAACAAGAGTAAAAGCTGACAATAGTTTATTTATAATAATTGTTCAAATTTTGGATGGTACAATTTTGAAAGTTAATGTTAATTATTGATCCAGCAGCTGTAGCGGCCGCGGGGCAAGCAGTAGAGCTCGTAGACGGAGTCGGAATATTTATAATTACTTCATTAGTCTTGTTTTCTATACTGTTCAAGATCGTATTTGAATAAGATCTTACCAAAGAGTTTTGTGTATGTAAGTTTAGTAGTTTCGACGAAGTTTTCACGTATAACCCAACTGTTTTCAAAAGCCAGCCTAATATCAAAATTTTATACAACTTGTATGAGGATTTTGACATAAGGCTCGCCAGGTTAATTGGTCGCGTTTTATTGATGTTATAATGAGATTTTACGATATCGATGTGGATATTATACCATCATGTGAAATTGCTTAAATTGAGTGTTTTGTTATCTGCGCTATAACAGTAGTAATTATAAGTCAAGTATTGGAAACATAAGTAGAATGTTATAACATTAGTGTAGATAAATAAAGTTTTAACACATTCAAAAACACAATTTGATCTGTCAACTAACTTTTTGCTACACACCATATCGAGTCCTATAGAACTTCTTTACGTAACTGCTGTTGACACACGCTAATGTCATGTTTATCACACCTTTCTCCCTATACCACGCTTAACTATAAATAAAAAATTGATTGTTTGAAAAAATATTAAAAATTGACTTCTGTCCTTAATCTACAACTACGGGCTGGATGAAATGGAGGCAACTCACAGGCGTAATGTGCGACAGAAGGATGCCAGTAAAGGTAAAAGGCAATAAATATGTATACAAAACTGCAGTAAGACTAGCTCTTCTCTATGGGTCCGAATGTTGGGCAAAACAACACCTAAATAAACTGCACACTACAGAGATGCGCATGTTACGCTGGTCAGGGGGTGTCACATTACCGGACAAAATCTGAAATAACTACGAGGAAGCTTCAAGGTCGTACTGATAGCCGACAAAGTCAAACAGAGACGCCTTCGATGGTACGGGCACGTAAAGAGACGCCCGAAGGATCATATGGTCAAGCTTGCCCTAAATTGGTCAACAACAAGATGAGGACGTGGAAGACCATCCTCCACTTGGTTGACGACGGTTGAAAAAGTCCTAAAAGAAACTCAGCTCGACAAAGAAACCGCACAAAACCGTGCGCAATGGAGAAAAGGGACAAGGAAGGCCGACCCCAAATAAATGGGAAAACGGTCGAGGAATATAAAATCTTTCCTTAATTTACTTTTTTTTTAAATTGGTCCCCAATTGACGCAGAAATCAGCGAACGTACACAAAAATAAAACATGCATACAGCCGAACATAAAACTCCTCCTTTTCTCAAAGTCGGTTTAAAAAAGCAAAGTAGGCTCTCAAATGAAACCAGACCTCGTGAACAAAGCCACTTTATTCAACAAATATTATAAGCACTTTCTCTTCACGCGTCATTTGTTACTTTAGTCACACATTCGGCACACGAGTTAAATGTACAATTCCGGTTTGGTTTGTATTGTAAATTAACATTTTGAATGGAGCCGTCATTGTGTTTGAATACTAGCGGTTGCGTCTGGCTGCAGCTTTGCACGAGTTTCCAGGATACATATGAGCCTATTCATTCCTATTCCTATTATTTCCTTTATCCAAATCACCCCCTTAAAAACCTCTTGTAACTAAGAGTCGTTTGTAGAGCCAAAATAAGACAAAGCATTGCTGAGTCATAGCTATGGGGGGGTTGGTGATTTGTAATTGTGATTCCTATGATTATGTGTAGGTACGATAAAATCCTTTTAGGAGTTTCAGCCCAATCTGAGTAGAAAAATAGAAAAAATAGAAAAAATTTATTTAACAAAATCAAAATTCTTAAAAGTTAGGTACATACTACTTAACTAGACTTAACTTAGAAATATTATCAAGACTATCATGTAGCTGTACCTTAGCAGAGCTCTGTCCCTCGCACTAGGTAGTAGTTATCTAATAGTAACATACACCTGAACTTTCGCATGTATGTATAATACTAGTAATATAACCGTTTTAACCGCGAGGATGTAAGTCAGGTTTTGTACTAGCTGTGCATATAAACAGTTGTATGAGAAAGTGGTGTCAATCGACTGACAGGTTTGATAGCTGCTTTTAGAACTAAAACACAAGAATGCATTTGTTTACGTTTAGTTATGTTTAAATAACTAAATAAAATAAATAATGCTGGACAAATTCACACAGCATTATCTAGCCCCAAGTTAAGCAGAGCTTGTGTTATGGGTACTAGATAACTGATATACTTAATACAATACACTACATAGATAGATATTTTTTATTATACATAGAAAACACCCAGACCAACGGAACAAATTTCTGCAGATCGTACACAAATTTGTTCCGAGGCAGGAATCGAACCCGCAACCTCCATCGCAGGCGGACCTTCGCCCGCTGCGCCACGGAGGTCGTCATGTTCATGTTTTCTTCAATAGTCGAACGATTACTTTATAACTGACGTTTTTGACAAAAGCTTTCATACATTGCTCCTCATTATAAATGACTAGTTTATATCCGCGGCTTCGCATGCGTTTTTTCTATGGAAACGTTTAAAGGTGATTTATATCCCATGGGAACTGATTTGTGGGATAAAGAGTAGCCTATGTTTGATTCCAGGATTAGAATTACCTGTGTGTAAAATTTAGCCCGATCCGTTCAGTAGTTTTGGCGTGAAGAGGTAACAAACATCCATCTATCCATCCATCCATCCAAACTTTCGCATTTTTAATATTAATGTGATTTGTTACGTTAAGGAATGTTTTCTTCGAAAAGTTAGTCAAATGATTAGTACATTACAGCTGACGTTTTTGACACAAACTTTCATACATATATTCTCTTAAGACGAAGGTACGATTATCTTTTGAAGAACACCGCCCTTATTAATTTAGATTAGAGGATTGCACAGCACAATATTCAAACTTCAACGTAACGGCAAACTTCGTACTGCGCTCACTTTTTAAATCTTCTTTAGACTTCTACAAATATTTCAAAACCAAAATTAGCCAAATCGGTCCAGACGTTCTCGAGTTATTGTGAGACTAAAAACGTCAATTCATTTTATATTATATATTTTTTACATTATTATGTAAAAATGAATTGAGACGGGACAGCAAGGGTAGTAAAGGTATATAATAGTAAATAAGTAGTAAAGGTACCTTAACCGTTATAGTTACAGGAAAACGTTCCTAGGAGACCTTCCATGATGGATATCATTTAAAAACCTTGTTAATGCATCTTTCAGCTCCTGAACACTGTTGTAGAAGAATATAGAAGATTTTATATACCTACATAAACATAGGTATACATACAGATAGGTAGATGTGTATTAATAGCAGTAGGCCAAAGGGAATGTTGTCTATGGTAGACATAGACAAAAAATTATACCGCATCGTCAGACAATATGTAAATAATTGAAGTTGAAGGAACGAGTTTTAAAGTAGGTACATCACCTGCATGAGTTCAAATCCTGGTCATGGGCAAACTTTTTGTAGCAGGCTTAAACATGCATCTTTACACAACCACTCGGCATCACCAGAATTATACCTGATCTGATTTTATAGGCTTTGTTACTTGCAGTTAAGTCAATGATTGATAGGTGTTCCCAAGCACTCATTGCGATGACAATGACAATGGAGCCGTTATGGCGAAGCTTACGGAGATGACAGCTGGATCACTCTTAGGGCCCACATACACGGGCAGCTTGAAGCAGTCAGCATCGACTGCTTCAAGCTGCGACTGCATAGTGAACTACAGACTTCTATGTACGTACATAAATGAACCGCTCAAGCAGTTGCAACTTCTTCGGGCGGTTAGCAGCACGGTGAAATTTTATCATGCGGTCAAGCAGTCGCCAGGCATTCACTGACTGCTCGAGCTGTCGACTGCTCTCGCGCAGTTACCTCCGCCCGCGCTCTTCAAAATCCATGATGCTACTGATTTGAAATTTCCAACTGCTCGAGCAGTTAGCATAACTGCTCGAGCATCAATGGCAACCTCAAGCTGTTGACTCTTGACTGCAAGAGTGGTCCGTGTATGTTGATCACTAGGTAACTGCTCAAGCTGCCCGTATTATGGCCGGCCTTAAAGCATTCAAATGAAAAATCTAGCCATTTGCGCTTTGAGACACGCGCGGTGGTACCCGCTATATTATGTCAATATCTTACAGATCACATCACATCACACTATATAATATTATAAATGCGAAAGTTTGGATGGATGTATAGATGGATGGATGTTTGTTACCTCCTCACGCCAAAACTACTGAACGGAAGGTGTAGTCATCAAGAGACTCAAAAGGCTTAAGATCGGATTCGATTTCGAATCCGATTCTCAGTTGAGCAGGACACATGAGAGATGACGTAATTCTCAATCTCATTCTATACCTAATTACTCAGGTTATACCAGGATATGGTCCAGTTATTTTTTTTTGTTTTGTTTTTGTTCAAGTTTTTTTTTTGACGACCTCAGTGGCGCTGCGGGCGAGAGTCTGCCTGCGACGCAAGAGGTTGCGGGTTCGATTCCGCTTCGGAACAAATTTGTGTACGATCTGCAGAAATATGTTCCGTTGGTCTGGGTGTTTTCTATGTTTAGTAAAAAAATCTATCTATTTATATAATGTATTAAATATAACAGTTATCTAGTACCCATTACACAAGCTTTGAGTAGCTTACTTTGGGGCTAGATGGTGCTGTGTGAATTGTCCAGCATTATTTATTTATTTATTAATTTATTTAAGTAGCTGTTCCACATGAGCCATGTCAATTGGCAACTCCCACGAGTGAACCGGTACACCATCAGTCAGCCATTCAACCGGTTGCATATTGTTCATGCTGCTTTAATAACGGTCCCTGTGACAATCATGAGATTGTATGGCGTCCTCGTTACTAGCATCATTGATATCTTCATCTGCATCTACTTTGTTATCATCATCATCAGCCTATATTAGTCCACTGTTGGACATAGGCCTCCCCTAATGAGCACCATAGCGCCCTGTCTTCAGCTTGCCGCATCCAGCATCTGCCTGCAGTCTTTCGCAGATCGTCATCCCACCTGGCAGGAGGGCGTCCTACACTGCGTTTGCCGAGTCGTGGTCTCCACTCAAGAACACGTTTAACCTTTGTTATCATCAATAACCATTGTCGGAGTTGGGCAAAAACATCAGCGTTATCATACTTCACATGAAATAAATAAAATAAAAATAATGCTGGACAATTCACACAGCATTATCTAGCCTCAAGCTAAGCAGACCTTGTGTTATGGGTACTAGATGACTGATATAAACAATACAATATAATTACATAGATATATATTTTTATTATACATTGATAATACCCAGAACTCCCGAAACAAACTTTCGCAGATCGTACATACATTTGTCCCGAGGCGGGAATCGAACCGGCAACCTCCTGCGTCGCAGATGGACCTTCGCCCGCCGCGTAACATCGGTCGTCTAAATAAATAATGTTGGACATTGTCACACAACATCATCTAGTCCCAAGAATAGAAAAACAGAATAATTAAAAATATGCGATTTGGACAATTCAAGTACTGTGAAACCTATTTACAATTGTTTATCTAAATTAATCTAACTAGGCTTTAACTGAATTGCTACCAAATTTTCTGTAAATATAGATGCACTATGAAAATTCGTGTTAGAAATTAACTTTTCACCACTTGTTTGTTTCTTTGTTATTTGACTTTTTATTAGAATATTTTTATTTACAACTCATACAAAAACATGCTGTAAAATAAAAATAAAATGTACAAACAAGACTTCTTTTTGTGTTGAGTCTCAAAGCGGTGAGACAGAGTCTCAGCATGAGCTGGTTGTATACTCGTATCGCAAACGACGCTGGTCTTTCAGCAGAGCCGTTTCGTGACGTCCGGAAGAAAAAACGGAAGCCAAACCCAAGCTAAGTAGATAATGTCCTCCTAGTCGAATTTCGATCATGGCGGCCAGTCTCATCAAAGACTAGCCAAATGCGCAGAACATATTATAGTGCACAAGTTTGTGCGCAAACATAGGTGCACTCTCTATTACCTCTCTCACTATCCGATGGGACGACAGATCAACACGACCGGGAAGAGGTCAGACAAGCAAGACCAACGGCCTAACGTGCTTTCCGAGACACGGGGGTGTAACACCGCCTACTTCCTGACTCCGGGCTGCTACTGTGAATTTTCCTAGCTAGAAAAACCCCAAGAACAACTATTGGCCCGACCCGGGATTCGAACCCAGGACCTCATAATCAGCGGTTGAACAAGCTGACCGCTTGACCAACGAGTCAGACTCAGTAGCAGACAAGCTCTACTGCTTGTGTTATGGGTACATTACACTAATATTTTAATGGCGGAAGATTTATACATACATTAATGTTTGTTACATCTTTAAGCCAGAACCACTGAAAGGATCGGGCTGAATTTATGGGATAAATAGTAGCTTATGTGTAATTCCAAGTCTAGACCTAAATATTTGTTGAATTTCAGCTCGACCCATTCGCAGTTTTGACATGAAGAAGCAATAATATTCATCCATCGATCCAAACTTTCATTCTAATAATAATTATTGTCGTGATACAGGACAAATGGATAAGTGAAACATTTCAAATTCGGCATATATGACAATGGTTTAAAATTACGTGGAAGGATTGGTAGGGAGGAATGAATGAATGAATGAATGAACACTTTATTGTACTCTTAAAAATAACATTCATAAAAATCTTATATCTAAATAAATAAAAAATAAATAATAATAGTACAAAAGGCGGCCTTATCGCTGAGAGCGATTTCTCCCAGGCAACCTTGGAGGTATCCTTTAAAAGGAATTATTGAGGATGCAAAGCTTTCCACGAATCTAGGAGGCATATTACAACAATATAACGGAAATTCCATTGTTTATACCAAAACAATCAACAAGTTATGAACATTCCTAAAATGCTATCAGTGTGGCTACATCACTTCCCTGCATTTAAGATGACCAAATACCGTTACTAACATTCTCTGGGACGGCATTTACATAGAAAACAGACTAAGCCAACTTAAGCTGATTATTTCCGTATCCGCATAACGAAAATCTGGTTTGGAGAAGTGTGCAAGGTTTTTGAAAGAATCTACACACCAAAGTCGCTGGGCCGCTGCGCCACGCTGCCGACAAGTTGACAAAATACCATCTAAAATAACAAAAATACTCTACATAATATTCATTAATTTACTAAAATGTGGCGAACCCGCCGGGCTAAGTCGGCGGGTGCGGTGCTTAAAGTCCATTAACGACTACACAATTTCTGGCAGTTTAGGAAGCTCGTAGAATCTTTTCCTGCTCTCGCCAAGGTATACCTTTTACTCCTAAGGCTCAATTCACATCGGGATGGCAGCGGCTGATAGAGGCGCAGCGCGCGTCTGGTCAGCAATCCATCCCGCGATGCCAGGTTACGTGGTGGCATACAGACAGACCGTATAGAATAGAGTATTTTTCAGAACTTAATGTTGGCTGGACTATCCATACATTATCATCTAGCCCTAGAGTATGCAGAGCTCGTGTTGTGGGTCACTGATTTACTAGATACATACGTAGATATTTATATAGATCCTGTTAAAATCAAAAGTAATTAATTTATTATTATATATTTATTTGTGTTATGAAATATTCATATTATATTTTTATATATGTATATATTTATGTTAAGTATAAATATTTGCACTGTCTTTTAACCTCTCTCAGCTGGTTAGTGATGCAACAAGGGTACCTGATATTAGTGGCCAAGCTGCAAATTGCCTAGACCTTCTTTTGACAACGGATCCGGACAGATACAATGTGTCGGTATCATCACCCCTTGGTAGTTCCGACCATTGCCTTGTTAAGTCCGTGTCATCCCACTCTCCGCCCGTTACCAGCCTTGAAGGCAGCCGGCGAGTGTGGAGGTACAGGTCAGCAAATTGGGACGAAATGCGCCACTTTTTTGCATCATTTCCCTGGCAACCTTTGTGTTTTTCTTCTAGTGACTCTTCATCTTGTGCGAATGCCATTGTTGATGTGATACGTCAGGGTATGGAGTTCTACATACCTTATTCCGACAAACCGCTGTCAACTAGAGTAGACTCCTGGTTCGATGTTGATTGCCGTCGTGCGGACGCGCTAAAGCACGAAGCCTATCTAGCCTGGGTTTCTGCTCGCAAGAACAAGACTGCTGATTTAGAGTCTAAGAAGAAGGCCTACAACAGCGCTGCCAAAACATGCAAAAAGGTTTTGAAGAGGGCAAGGTTCAACCACATCAGCATGATTGGAACTAAGCTAGCTACACACCCACCTGGGAGTAAAGCTTTTTGGTCCTTGGCCAAATCGGTTGAATCTAACTTCTGTCGCCCTTCTTTACCTCCGATGCAGAAACCCGACGGGTCGCTGGCCCACACCGCAGAAGAGAAAGCAAACTTGTTTGCTACTCTCTTTGCGGAGTCTTCACGTCTAGATACTACTAATGAGATACCCCCAACCATTCCCACCTGCGGTTCAGTGATGCCTGAAGTTCGCATCAAGCAGAAGGAGGTACTCAAAGTATTGCTCTCACTAGACGTGAATAAAGCCAGTGGTCCTGATGGGATCTCGGCGATAGTGCTTAAGAGGTGCGCGCCTGAGCTGTCTCCGATTCTCACACGACTGTTTCGCCTGTCTCTTGACGCTGGTATGGTGCCATCATCGTGGAAGCTTGCTAACGTTCAACCTGTTCCCAAGAAAGGTAGTAGGACTGACCCCACCAACTACCGGCCAATCTCTATTACCTCCATCCTCTGTAAGACCATGGAGCGTGTGCTCAACTTCAAACTCCTAGCATACCTAGAAAATAATGACCTCCTAAGTGATCGACAATACGGCTTTCGCCGAAAACGATCCACAGGTGATCTTCTAGCGTATGCTACTCATATCTGGAGTGAAGCCATGGAAAAACACGGCGAAGCTCTTGCGGTCTCTCTGGACATTTCCAAGGCTTTTGATAGAGTTTGGCATAAAGGTCTCATAAGCAAGCTTTCTTCATACGGTCTAGCGTCCAATCTCATCAAGTGGATCTCTGATTTCTTGAGGGAAAGATCGATTCGAGTAGTCGTAAACGGCTGCTCCTCCGATCTATTCGCTATCAATGCTGGGGTACCTCAAGGGTCTGTTCTATCAGCAACCTTATTCTTGTTGCACATTAACGACTTGCTAAAACCCGGTATCTTTGGGTACGCTGATGATAGCACAGTTGCTGATAGATACTTTGCCAGTCCACGTGATAGTGCGGATAAAATCCAAAAACTCCGCAATGAGATGGTAGAACGTTTGAACAGCAAACTGAGGTTAGTGTCTGAATGGGGTGACGCAAACCTTGTGCGGTTCAACGCATCCAAAACGCAGGCGTGTGTGTTCTCGGCAAAGAAAACACAATTTAATCCTGTGCCCACTTTTTGTGATGCTGCGCTTCAGATCACTGACAGTCTGAACCTACTGGGCGTAGAGCTTAGCTCGAATTTAAATTTTGGCTCCCATATCGAGTCGAAGGCCAAATTTGCTGCTGTGAAGCTAAGCATCCTGGCTAAGGTTCGGCGGTACTTCACACCGGGACAGCTTCTCAATCTATATAAAGCACAGGTCCGAACTTGCATGGAGTACTGCTGCCACCTTTGGGATGGCTCGGCTAAATACCAGCTTGAGGCCCTCGACTCGATTGAAAGACGCGCTGTTAGACTTATCGGCGACGATTCTCTTGCAGAGGCCAATCTTCAAAGCCTCGATCACAGACGGCGCGTCGCCAGACTGTCGGTGTTCTACAAGTACCACTTTGGTGATTGTGCGCAGGCATTGCACGACCTTATCCCATCTTCTCCCTTCTACCATAGGACCAGCAGACGCACAGAAAAATACCACCCGTACCTGGTCGACATACCACAGTGTCGAACCAAAAAATTCTCCTCTACTTTTTTAATATGCACCGCCAAAGAGTGGAATGTGCTTCCTGCGTCTGTTTTCCCGTTAGAGTATAATCTTGGAGTCTTCAAGTCTAGGGTGAATAAGTTCCTTCTGGGAAAGCGTGCTCCATCTTAGGCCACATCTTCACTTACTTTAAGTGAGTTGGTGGCCAAACGCTTGACCATTTTCAATAAAAAAAAAAAAAAAAAAAAAAAAAAAAAAAAAAAAAAAAAAAAAAAAAAAAGATATATAAATAGCTTGGTATATTTATCTCTTCTTAAACATTATTTCTGTTTTCACGCCATTGTACATAATTTTTCGATCACTTCTCGTCCATCCTAAGGTTGCCTGGAAGAGATCACTTTTAGCGATAAGGCCGCCCATTGTACATTATTTGTATTTGTTTTCTGTATTTTTGATTTCTTGGTGTGCAATAAAGTATATTTGTATTGTATTGTATTGTAGATAGATATTTTTTACACCCGGAACAAATATCCGCAGATGGTATAATCATTTTTGCCGAGGCGGGAATCGAACCCGCAGTCCCCTGCGTCACAGGCTGACCTTTGCCCGCTGGGCCGCTGATGTCGTCAAAGAGTGAAAGGTTGCGGGCTCAAGTCCCACCTGAGTCATTAATTTTTGGGAAATCCATAATAAATTCTTAGAAAAGTTTCTCTAGCTATTCTCACGAAAGTCAGTTTACTGTCGCCCAGTTTTCATTGTAAATCAAGTCAACCTGCGCACGCGCAAGTGAATCGGCCGACCCAGTGCGCAGGAGTGCCGTGCATCGTCCGCACGCGTACACACAAACATAAATCGCGCGCACGTGTTTAATTTAGTGATAGTGTTTTTTAATTATAATGGCACGTTTGTTTGTCTTTGTTTACGGTAAGTTAACTTTTAAGAGTTCTTTGTCGTAAAAAGGTTTTCGTTGCTACGATGTTTTTTCATTTGACTATACATAACTGTGATTTAGTTTTAATATTACGATGATTTTTTTATATGCTAGGTATTTAGCGCGCTTTACAAATAAATTATAAAAACGCAAAAGCGTTAAATATTGATTATTACTGGGTAAAATTATAATAGCTATGGCTAAGGTATTTTTATTAATTCTGTATTAGTTATGATAATTTTACTTGATACCTAACTGCTTTATGTTACTACGTAGATAATCGAATAATGAAAATCTTTTTAAACTTGGCGATAACACGATGGAAATGAGGAAATAATAACAAAAGGAACGCTATAAATACCCGTTAATTACCAAATTATTTGTCGAATATCAACCACAGATTTCGCATCTCCTACCAGACTTAATTCAGTAATTCTTTATTGTACACAATTAATACATAGCTGAACTTATATAATAGGATATGTACATAGGCGAGCTTAACCCTGAAAAAGATTTTCTTCCAGCAAACCTTAGAGCTATAGGAGAGGCGATGGAATAGGTAGAGGAAGTGTACAAATAGTGAATCTGCAATACATATACTTAGAATAAACATACTTATATTTAAATAATAATGACAAAATAAACCTAATAAATGCCTTTATTGGAAATAATAATTAATAATAATTTAGATCGATTATACTTATGATAGTAGAAAGTGCTCCTTAGTTTTAAATATGTTAAGGGAAGGACTGGCTCGAAAATAATGATGGATTAATGTTGGGTTTCATTATTCTAATCTTTTAGGTTAACTGTTACGTGTTGGTTATTTATTATTTTTCGTAATTTTAAAAACGGGTTGCAGAGCAAGATTCGCTCTCAACGCCACTTAAAGGTAAATATTTTGGTCTCGAGTGGTTCTAAGTGGTTGGCGGTATGGATTTTAGTCACATAAAAAAATTCGGTCCAAATTACCGGACAAAAGTCTACGCTAAGATTATCTAAGAAAACGATAAAAAAGAAATGATAGGTTTTACGTAAAAAATACTAACTTTGAAGAAAATCGAAGCTTAATTCTATTAATTTTTTGTTAGGTAGGTACACGTGCTAGATACAAGGTGTCCAAAACCGAATTCATTCTCACTTAATGTGGTGTGTTCACCAAAAGGTAATCGAAGAATTAGGCAGCTTCGTCGCTTAACTTTGACGTTAAATGTATGAAAACTTGTGTCAAAACGTCAAAAATATCAAAATGAAAAACTAAAAAAATGTACCCTTCGGTTAGTTTTCCTATGGTTTTTACTAAAATGTCAAACAAAATGTATTATTAATTTCACAAGTCAGTAATCTTAATATAACATGTTAAATACATTTTTGATACAGAAAGTTTAATTTATATATTATTTAAAATATAACACAGACTAAATAGGTGGACACCTACCTATTTACCTAGATGGTCAAAAGAAAAATAAGAGCAACTTTATTAGAGTATGTATGATGAAGCCATAGAAGTATGATGGATGAAGCCGTCACATTTGTATCCTTTAACAATCATAAGCACTCTTAAAGGTTGTCGCAGATCAAGGCCGCAATGCTATCGGACAGCACAAAAATATGCATTCAAAAAGGGGCTTTGACTCGTAACTTTTAGACGCATTTTATATTGGCTGCATCAGATGACTGACAGTTCGCGGGCCACTCGTTTGAAGGTTGTGAGACGCCATTTTGTCACTCTAATATGTATCTAAAGATAACGAGCTCATAATTTCCATGCATGTTCTGTGCGGTAGCGGTGTTGGATTAATCACCGTTACCTATCACCATTACGCGTTCATATAGGAAATTATTTTACCGAGTAGATTATCTATTCTACCTTCCTACTTCATAGCTGCGTATCGCATTTTTAATATTAGATTTACATTCACATAACACCGGGAGTTAGGAATAATGAAACAAAAAGTTATTTTATATTCATTATAATCGCATAATTAATGTAAAATATAATCGTACCGAATAATCTAGCATTTCAATGATTAGAACAAAATCGATACGACTTTTCACAAAAAGTGCCAAACTCTACTAGGTTTATGAATAAAAATAGTGCAGTAAATTAATTGTGATCGCACAATCTACGTTATATTAAATTTAATTGATTGTGCGATCACAGTCAAGTGTGCGCAGTGCCCAAGTGATGCTTCATCTCCATTATCAACTTTACCAGTCTTCCAGCTCACAGCTGGACTGGCTGGTTTTTGGTTACATCTGAGTACACATGTTATGTGGCACCCTGTACAATGTAACATTTATTTGATTTGTGAAAAAATAATGATGGATTTTAATTCAAAGCAATATTAAATTTCCCAGAGCAAGCTAATATCTCCCGACGGATGCTGTAGAAGTGCCAGGAAAATTATATCTAGTAAAATGATTGCTCACTTATTACAATCAACATCAAAAACCAAGATGATTGCTTGGCCTTTTCAAGTCAGCTTTAATATCTGCATAATTCCGCAAATATTCTGATTTTATTAAATTAAATCGACGGGGTTTCAGTCGATCAAAGGGCGACTCTAATGATATCAATTGGTATAAAATTGGTACCGAAGCCTTCGAGTTCCTCAATGTAAAGGCTCAATTATGTGAAGCCGACAAAACACGAATGTCTCCACAAATTAAAGAATCGGGCGACGCAAATACTCTACCCTCGGAATCGTGACACAAATAAAATATCCTTCGTTTAATGGCACTTTTAGGGGATCTATGTTTTGGGGCTATGGCGCCGTAGTGGTCGTGGCGTAAGTTCAGACTCCTTTAAATCAGGACGTAGATGACGTAAAAGCCGGCTAAGAGACCTACCACACTATAAAAATAAAAAATTAAAAAATAATGCTTGACAATTCACACAGCATTATCTATCCCCAAGCTAAGCAGAGCTTGTGTTATGGGTACTAGATATCTGATATACTTAATACAATACATTACATAGATAGATATTTTTTATTATACATAGAAAACACCCAGTCCAACGGAACAAATTTCTGCAGATCGTACACAAATTTGTTCCGAGTCGGGCATCGAACCCGCAACCTCCTGCGTCGCAGGCGGGCTTCGCCC
This sequence comes from Eupithecia subumbrata, assembly GCA_949316285.1. Taxonomy (NCBI): domain Eukaryota; kingdom Metazoa; phylum Arthropoda; class Insecta; order Lepidoptera; family Geometridae; genus Eupithecia; species Eupithecia subumbrata. The sequence continues at coordinate 9,360,455 of OX438630.1, read as the reverse complement.
GCTGCTCCACGGAGGCCAATGGCCAGCAGCTTTCTTCTGTGTATTTTTAACACCTGCACACCTATCTATAATATAAATATCTAAAATATCTATCTATGTATATAATGTATCAGTTATCTAGTACCCATAACATAACACAAGGTTTGAGTAGCTTTTTTTTGGGCTAGATGGTGCTGTGTGGATTGTCCAGCATTATTTATTATTTATTTATTTATCTGCTTGCCAAGCGTGGCAAAAACCCCCTTGTTAGGGGAGGTACGTTCCGCAGTGGATATATTAGTGTAGACATTGTATGTATCTAGTTTTCAAATAGGATATTAATATAATAATCAGATATTTGACGACCTCTGTGGCGCGGCGGGCGAAGATCCGCCTGCGACGCAGGAGGTTGCGGGTTCAAATCCCGGGTCGGGCCAACAGTTGTTAGGGGTTTCTCTAGCAAGAAAGATTTACAGTAGCAGCCCGGAGTCAGAAAGTTGGCGGTGTTACACCCCCGTGTGCACTATAATATGTCATGCGCATCTGGCTAGTCTCCGATGAGACTGGCCACCGTGGTTTTGACCACGCCGTGGTTTTCGGCTAGGAAGACATTACTAATGTTAGTGTTGGAAGTCTTTGTAACAATCCGAGCCTCAGCCGTTTGCAAATATTACATTTCGTTTGTTGAATTTGAGCCTTTATAAAAATAATGTTTGGTAGAATGTTAAATTTATGACGCTCAAAAAATTGTTAGTCTGTCTCTGTGGACGGTCGTCGAAAGAGTAAGATCTCGATGATATTAAGTTTAAAAAAAAAACAAAATATAAAAACCCCCTGACAGATTTTCATGAAACATGGCTAAGAACACTCGGGATAAAATTATGTATGACAAAAAAAAACTAAACGAAAATCGGTTCATCCGTTTGGGACCTACGATACCACAGACAGACACTTTAAACTTATAACACCCCTCTATTTTTGCATCATTTTTGCATCCAAACGGATGAACCGATTTTCGTTGAGTTTTTTTTGTGATAATTTTATTCCGAGTGTTTTTAGCCATGTTTCATAAAAATCTGTCGAGGGGATTTTCAATTTTGTTCTTGTTATTGGTGTCTTTCGTGTCACAGCGACGACGATAGGCCTATTGAGATTGCCACTTGATGTGTTCACCCTTGCAGCTGCGGTGTTCATAGTTTCGCCAGTAACCCTCGCTGCTAGAAACTGTAGTATTTTCTTCGGGATGACCTCTCTTGGCTCGATGAATAGAGAATAATGTAACCTTAGATGAATGCTACGTTTTTGCATCAGTATGGAACGATGTAAAATGCTATAAGTAAAAATTATACGGGTTTAATTATAGTTGCGCGCGAGTACCTTTCTTATCTAAGATACCACTTCAACTAGTTATAAAGTACTTGTAAAGTTTTGTATTTTTCAGGTATTTTCAGTATTTTGTGGCATGTCGGTAGCAGCGAGAGTAATCAATATGAAAAGTAAGTTGAATTACTTACTTGTATTAAGTATGTATAATAGGCGATACAGGGTGAGTTTTTGAGATGGGAGTGTATGGCTAAATCCGAAACCATCAGAGTTAGAGATAAGTCGTAAATGGAGTCATGAGATCAATTTATATAAGAATAAAAACTGAAAATCGACTTCATGCATGACATAATGCGTCGCGAGGCTGAGGCTAGGCCGTCCAGCATCTGGTTCAGCTCCTCTAGCGATTCCGCCATTAAGACTATGTCATCAGCGAATCGCAGGTGTGAGATGTGGTCGCCGTTTATGTTGATGCCCTTACCTTTCCAGTCCAGCGTCTTAAACATATCTTCCAACGCGCTCGTGAACAGTTTCGGGGATATAACATCCCCCTGTCTCACTCCTCTGCGCAGTTGGATGGGTTTAGACTGCTGGCCCTGTACTGGGACACTCATGGTGGCGGCCTCGTAGAGACATCTCAGCACCTCGATATAACGATAGTCTACTTGGCATCGCTGTAAGGATTCCAGAACAGCCCAGGTTTCGACAGAGTCAAAGGCTTTTTCATAGTCCACAAAGGCCAGACACAGAGGCTGATTATACTCTTCGGACTTCTGTATAATCTGCCTCACCGTGTGAATGTGGTCTATGGTGCCAAATCCTCCGCGGAACCCGGCCTGTTCTGGTGGCTGGAACTCGTCGAGTCTCCTGGCGAGACGATTCGTGACCACTCGTGAGAACAGCTTATAGACGTGGCTCAGGAGCGTGATGGGTCTGTAGTTTTTAAGGAGGGTTTTATCTCCCTTCTTAAAAAAGAGCACCACCAAACTCCCGCTCCACGCCTTTGGAGTTCTCCCACTGTGAAGGACGGCGTTGAAGAGGTTCTGTAGCTCCTGTACAACAGGGGCACCTCCGGCTTTCAAAAGCTCTGAAGTTATTCCGTCCTCACCGGGGGCTTTTCCATTTTTAAGCTGCCTCAGAGCTAACACGATCTCGTCTTGACTGATGTCTGGCAGTTCGTCGGTATAGTGGCGTGTCATCGGTCTTGGCATGAATTTGGATAAAACCAAAGTCATGATCAATGGCCTCATTGATCCGGGACCGGTCGTCGTACATGGCCACCTTCTCGAAATTGTTTCCGAGTATACTTACCTTGGGCAAATTCTGCAGTTGGGTAAAAATAATTTTGAAAAGGAGGCCAAGAGGAGGATCCAGCTAGGCTGGGCAGCGTTTGGGAAACTACGTCGAGTCTTCTCGTCATCCATACCGCAATGCTTGAAAACTAAAGTTTTCAATCAGTGCGTCCTACCCGTCATGACCTACGGAGCTCAGACGTGGACACTCACGGTAGGGCTGGTCCACCAGTTCAAAGTCGCTCAGCGAGCTATGGAAAGAGCTATGCTCGGAGTCTCTCTGAAGGACAGAATTCGTAACGAATACATCCGACAGAGAACCAAAGTTATCGACATAGCTCAAAGAATTAGCAAGTTGAAGTGGCAGTGGGCCGGCCATATCTCGCGAAGAACCGACAACCGCTGGGGCAAACGTGTTCTTGAGTGGAGACCACGACTCGGCAAACGTAGTGTAGGACGCCCTCCGGCCAGGTGGGATGACGATCTGCGAAAGACTGCAGGCAGATGCTGGATGCGGCAAGCTGAAGACAGGGCGCTATGGCGCTCATTAGGGGAGGCCTATGTCCAGCAGTGGACTAATTTAGGTTGATGATGATGATGATGATGAAAAACTGAAAAAGCCGCCCTGTATTGAATAGAGTACTAGTTTCTGCTCGCGGTTTGTGTGGAATCGATTAAGGGTTATTTCTATCCCATGGGAACTGTTTTATGGGATAAAAAGCAGCTTATGTTTGATTCCAGGCTTAGAGCTACATCTATGCAAAGTTTCAGCCCGATCTGTTCAGTCGTTATGAAGAGGTAACAAACATCCATACATCTAAAGATCGAAACTTTCGTTTTTATAGTATTTATTAGTATGATGTTATTCTAGTGCGTTACATGTTAACTAAAGGTTGTCGCAGACCTGGACCGAACCACTGTTGCGCAGCACAAAGTGTGTATGAGAAATATCCTTCCAATATGGACTTTAACTCGTAAACAGAGATGCATATTTTTATATTGACGGCATCAGATTACAGATAGCTCATATGCTTGAAGCTTGCGGTAGGCCATTTTTCAAATCAGTGCAGATGCAGTTTACATTTTACTCTTAAACTTTCACGAAGCACAGGTCTATTTATTTATTTATTTGTCACATAAAGCAGAATACAATCAAATATTACACGAATAGACGGACACAATAATAAAAACTAGACTATATCCCTAAATATGTGTACCTACACAGCATGATTAAGAGCAAAAACCAATTGGAAATGAATTTATGAATAATAAACATGCATTACATTAATTATTATTTGAAATAACGAGAATTAAACAATAAATTTGATTAGGGCATGTCACTGGTAATAATAAATCACACTGATATTATAAAAGCGAATATTTGGATAGATGGATGGATGGATGTTTGTTGCCTACCCATCTGCAGATCCTGCAGGTGGCTGCGCCTCTGCGAGTCGCACCGCCGAGTCTGGGCAGTGAATACGTTAACACAATAATTTTATTTTCCCAGCCACACCCTCATACGACTCTACCCCAAAACCAACGACCAGATGGGGGCCCTCGTGGAATTCCAAGACCCCACTGGGGAGGTGGAAGTCTTGAAAGGTTCTCGAGGGTTCAACGACAGTATGGATGTACTGGTGCCTCCCACCAGGAGGGACTTCATGACAGACTTCGTGAGGAGGACCAGTCTGGACATGGATATGGAGGAGAACTATGGCAGGTTAGAATATAGAATAGTGAGTGGTAGATTTTTTGGCAGGTTAGAATATAGAATAGTGAGTGGTAGATTTTTTCGTGCATCTTCTTGATCATTTTCTTATGACATTCAATAAACCAAAATTGATAAGAATTTCTCACCTATCTGTTAACAAACCTTTATATTATAATAAATTAACCATCAGGAGTCGTCCTGTAACTTTTTTCGTATGATTTTCAGTCGTTTTTCGTGGAAATATTTAATTAGCCTTCAGTAGTTAGTCACATGCCCACTCATTAATTTAGCTGTTTATTTCATGAATATTGTTAAAATAAATAAATTTAATAACATATAGTAAACATAACGCCCATCACTCGGCCATCATCGGCCCTAAAAATCAATTGCAGCTGATATTTTTGTCAGAATTTGCAGTTGGTACTTGGCGATTTGAACCTTTTCGAACAATGCATGAAGCTGACCATTATTTTTCAAACTAGTCGCAACTCTACGACTAAAAGAGAATTTTGTATTTTGTGTTGTGATTGGTAAAAAAACAATATACCTCTAGATTGGCTTGAGTACAGTTGTTTATTTATTAATTAGCTGTTCGCAATGGTCAAAGCTTATAATCAGGTGGGCCTTTATTTACCTACTAGGTAAACTATTTGACTAATGATGTCTCATAATTATGATAAAGTAGATCCCGAAATCGGTGATTGAATATTTTACGTCAAATTCTGGGTGAATTGTTATTTCCAAACCGCACAATTTGAGGTGCTAACTGCAGCAGCTGCTATGCAAATCATCAAAATTATCAAATCTCAAACACCCAGCGTTCACACAACCTTCCGATTCTGACTGACCCTGATTGCTTGTCTTAAAGTCAATATCTGCAGCAGAAGGTAGGTATGTATGTATAACTACATAACTGGTTCGTAATGAAAGTCTGATTTTCTTCCCAGAAAATTTGAACAACTGGAATTCCGCAATGGAAGACGAATGCGAAACGAAAACCTTTACGAATATCACTCATACCAAGAAGTAAGTCACTAAGCTTTTATTTTTACTGATATTGACGTGTCTATATTTATAATATAACAACCCTCATATTTCATCACACTAATAATCTATTTGATATAAAAATGGATCCCTATTTCCCTTGGTCACGGCATCACACGTGAACGGCTGGACTAATTTCGCTAATTCTTTTTTATGTGTTTTTTACTGTCAGGAGAAGGTTATTATGAAAGAAAAAAATAAGAAAGTTGGAAACATAAATTACCAGGGGGCGAAGTCGCGGGGCGCAGCTAGTAATATTATAAAAACGAAAGTTTATATGAATGGACGGATGTATGTGTGTTACTTCTTCACGCCAAAACTACAGAACAGACTGAGCTAAAATTTTTCATAGATGTAGGTCTGCACCCTAAATCATAAGCTTTTTAACCCTTAAATCAGTTCCCATGGATATAACCATAAACGTTTCTACTTTTCTTCTAAGAAAAATGGAAGTGAAGGTTATTTAAACAGTTTTTACTAGTACGGAGATAGATAGATAGATCAGTCTTTATTTGCATCTTCAGACACACACATACAGACTACAACAATTATATAGTACCTCCCCTAACACAAATAAACAATTAGAAAATTCAGTTAACAAATAAAACAAAAAATAGCAATATTAACATGTAAGTAAAATGTCTGTGTGTGCTGTAGTACGTCAAAAGGCCATAGTTCAGCGTAATATTTTGCTCAAAAAGCAACAGTGTTTTTGCTTCTTGAGCAAAATATTACGCTGAGCTATGGCATTTTCAGCCATAACCCATTGAGAGCAAGCTGAACGAGTTTCAAGTGTACTGTAATGTAAGGAGGACTGTCACCTTACTAAGGTTCTGGTACTCACGTAGATACCAAGTAAATAATACTTAGTCGTAGATATAGATCAGGTAATTCGTTATATTTTCTTGTTATTTGTTTTCTCAAGCGAAAGTTTTTATTATGGATGGATGGATGGATGGATGTTTCTTACTCTTTCACGTAAAACTTCGAATGGATTTTAATGAAACTTTACAATAATATAGCATATACATCAGAATAACACATAGGCTGTAATTTGTAAAGATATTGTGTGAATTGTCCAAAATATGACGATAAGTGTCAAGTAAATAGGAAAAAATATACCTTCTGCGAGCTATTCTGGCGTGTGCCACCAAAACCGCTAGAGTTACACATATGTGTATGATGGAAATGTTTATCACATCACAATAATATTATAAATGGGAAAGTTTGGATGGATGTATAGATGGGTGGATGGATGGATGTTTAATACCTCTTCACGCCAAAACTACTGAAGAGATCAGGCTGAAATGTTGCAAACAGGTAAATCTTATTCACAAATCAAACATAGGCTACTTTTTAACCCATAAATCAGTTTCCATGGTATAAAATTACCTTTAAACGTTTCCATAAAAACAACGCGTGCGAAGCCGCAGGCATAAACTTTTTCGTAATATTTTCTTGTTATTTTTATTTCTCCTTATTTTTAGTTTTATACAAAACCTTCCTATGTTTACCTTAATATAACATATATTTTACCAACCTACTATAGTTAAATTTTATAAAATAAATGTTTATGTTTCTATAAATTTAATACAACGTGTGCGAAGCCACGGGCAGAAATTAGTAGGTAATGCAAGTTTTGATTCCAGATCCAGGATATGCTGGAGGCGTTAGCAAGAAGACTCCCAGATAAAGTAAAACTGCAAAATTTAGGGCGCAGCTACCAACAGAGACCTATGAAGCTGGTCATGATATCTAACAATCACGGTGCAGGGAACCCTATTATATTCATTGATGCAGGTAACAAAACATTTTTTAACTCCGTCAACATGTTGGTCGAGTAGAACTTCTTTTGGGAAGATTTATCAGCCTGGTACAACATGCTTTCTAATGGTCGAGTAAGTCGCCATTGCACATTATTTCTTGTTTCTGGTTTGATACTGCTTTATTCACAAAGAAAATAACAATAAAATAATAGAAATAAATTAGAACTAGTATTTACAATTGAAACAATTGAGCTAACTGCAGACTGTTGTAAACAATCTACAGGTAGCTTAATTGATCCATATCTATACCAATCGGAAGCGTCCCCAAGACGCTGGCTGCATTGCCCCACTGTATGGCAATGCTGATGCGCTGTGCCAGATACTGACCAGCTCTCGGGTCACGCGTCGCTGCGGCAAGACGCTGGCTGCATTGCCCCGCTGTATGGCAATGCTGATGCGCTGTGCCAGATACTGACCAGCTCTCGGGTCACGCGTCGCTGCGTCCAGACGCTCAGATAATTTTTTAAGAACCCGAAAAGCCTCGATACCCCATGGACCTAGGGTCTCGACTCCAAGAGGAGCAAATGTGTAGAAAATCAAATTGGATACTTCATTCATCCCACAAAAAAACTACATTAATATTTTGTTTGGGAACGTCTTTGGGTACCTATAGCTAGTCAACTTTACCAGGTGCACATGCTCGCGAGTGGGCGGCCCCAGCCATGGCTCTGTACTTGATCAGCAGACTCGCCAACGACCCTGCAGCAAGTCAAAACGAGCTGAATGGAGTAGATTGGTACATCCTACCCATGGTGAATCCAGACGGGTACGAGTTTTCCAGGTCGCACGCAAAAGTGAGTACCAACGAACATCCTCACCTCACTTGCCTATATTGGCCCACTGCTGGACGCAGGTCTCCTTCAAATAAGCACCTTACTGACTTTTACCTCATGGGGGCAGTGGGGGATAGTGCCCATAATCCCCAAGCTGGGCATGCGGGTTGGGGATCGTAGTCCGTTGGTAGAATTGTTCTGCAGGAGGCGCTGCTGCCCGCTCCCGGTGGATATCCGTTAGTCGCCTCTTACGGCACCCGCGGGAAGAGTTGGGGTGGTTCAAAATCTAAGCTGGCACATAGGTTTACCAACCAACATAGTTTGTAACTACTCTACTTGGTTAGCTCCAAGGGGATAGTTTAGTACAATGGTAAAAACCGTCACCGAGTCGCTTATTGGGTTACTCCAATAGTCCAGAACTAATCCTCAGTAAATTACTTAAGCAAAACAAATAGGTAGGTGGTCAAGCAATTCAACTGTTACTAACCATCTTGTCGCGTTTCATTTAATCATGTTTTTTCAGCACCGTATGTGGAGAAAAACAAGGTCAAAGAACGCCGACTGCTTTGGGGTAGACGCCAACAGAAACTATGGCTTCAAATGGGCAGTCAGTGGAGTCTCGCACAATCCCTGCGACAAAGAGACTTTCGCCGGGCCGCGCCCCTTCTCCGAACCTGAATCCAGGATCGTCAGTAGCGTCATGACGGCCAACAAACACAGAATTAAACTCTACGTCTCGCTGCACTCCTATGGACAGTACTTGGTGTACCCGTGGGGCTACACTGCTGATCTTTTACCGGCCACGTGGAAGAAAATGGATTCTTTAGCTAGGGCCGTGTCAGATTCTGTGCAAAAGGCAGGCGGCGAACCCTTCAAAGTTCTAAGTGCTGGACAGTGGTATGCAGCCGCCGGAGGCAGCGATGATTATGCTTTTTCTCTTGGCATTCCATACTCGTATACTATGGAGATTACTAATGGCCACGAGTTCATATTCCCTGAAAGATTGCTAAGAAAAGTTTTACCACAGTTATATCAGGGTTTTAAAACACTCGGAACACATATCAGAAATGAATTTCCCGTCGAAAATTACCATCGCAGTCAGTAATATTTTAAAGGTTGCTAAAACTTCAGATGATGTGTTGGAATAATCAGCTTGTGACTGAGCATTAAATCGAACATAAACTCTCGAAATGATATTGTTTTATTTGAGTTGTGTAAATTGGAGTCGATTTTATGGCTTTACAAAGGCTACGTACGTACGAACTACCTTTAAATTATTGCAAGATTAGGAGGATCAAAAAGAAAGATGAAATGTGAATTGCTATGGGTTTTTTCACTGTCAGTGGGTATATATCGCTTGTATTTTTTGAAATTATATTATTCCTATCAGTATTATTATTATTGTTTAACTCTACTTTAGGTACTATACCTAATATTTGGTAACCTACTTATTGTTGATACGGTGTAGTAATTATATTTTTTATATTTAAGCTATAGTTCGTGTTCAAGCGTCACAATGTGGGTGAGTGTTCATTAACTTAAAAGGTTAACAATCAACATGGCAAAGAACTTTAAAAAAATCTGAATAACATAGGCAGATCACCTGCCCGATGCTAATAATCCAATCACCACTCCAATAGTTGGCAAACACTGTTCACGATCCGCCTTTAAAGAATGGCGTATACCAGAGTATTAGAATCTAATAACATGATCAAACCGATACATTTCCTTCTTTTCTATAAATACCAAAGCGATATCACTTTATTTCCATGTCAGTGTTTTATTTTAAGAATTTACTTTGACAATTTCTAAGTGTACCTACATTTATTGTTCATAAGGAAATAAAGCGTTTTTGATTCTTGATTCTTATTAGGTGTTTTCTCGTGGTCCCTTTATTTGACATTTTTCGCCCCCGTAGTTCAACAGTCGAGGCATTCTGCTTATATGATATCATAATGAATGAAGATGACAGTCAAACTAACATCCAAAAGCAACTTTATACTTTCAGATGCAACCAGCTCCAGCAATGTTACAAGAAGATGCTCGCAGAACTTAAAGAAGACGAAGAAGCGACTTGTATTGAAGAAGCTTCTATAGGCTCAAGTGCTGTTAGTAATACTTTACATTTACTTAAGTTAGTCACTCTGAATCGATATGTAAGTACAAAACCCAAAGTGTTTTACTAAACGAAACGAATAAAATTATTATGCCGGTTTTGTTTAGGCTTAAAGGAATTGAATATGAAATAACTATAACGAGTGGAGGTCAAAAGTTGCAAGAAGACCAAGAGGCAGACCACCATCAGCCTGATGGTCCGTCGACATCAAAAGTTAGGACCAGAAGAAATAGCTTAATGCCCAAATGCCTTATTCTCCACAGTGGGTGCAACTGAGCTGATAATGATGGTGAAATTGAATTTTTTAGGTGATGATAGGATTCGTCTTCTGACGCCCTGGACCGGAATGTAAGGAAGAAGGGAAGCCTTTGCTCACCAGTGAGATAAAGCAGGCTGATAATGTATCATAAGATGATGAGGATTATAAATATGATTTTCAAATCATAAATTACAACGCCCTTATTATTTTGCAGACCACCACGTATTTAAAAGCATTGGAAAGATATTGTGCGGAAGTGGTTTCCGTGACGTCCGAACACGTAACATTCGACGGTCGAAATCTGTATGAGGTAAAAACATTTTGTATCCACAAAAAAAAATGGTCGTATCTAAATACTTATGGGGTTTGAAGATTTTGACTCTAAGATCGGCTACCATACTGTTTTTTGTTCAAATCCACCGCGCACGATAAAAGTTATACCTATATTCGGATAGACACATAAACAAATAAAAAAATACCCATAACATAATTTCTTAAAGCGTCAGGTTTCTGAGATATTCACATATAAAAAAATTAGAGCATTAATTAGCAGTATTTTCATCCTCTTTACTAAAATCTTCAAACCCTCTTGACAAGAAAGCATCATTCAAAACCATCGGTAGTATCGCTCTATGGATAGTATTATGTAATTTTATTTGATCATAATCAACTGTGTGGGAAATAATAAAAAATCAATTCAAAAATTTATTAAAAATTAAAATTAAAAATTAATTAGTTGTGTCACAATAAATAAATTGTTATAACACAACAGGTGTCGAAACTAAGAGGATAGATCATTAGTACACATTACTTTGTTTTGTTTATAAGACCATAACTTGAATAAATAAAGTAAAATAAAGTAAATAAGTCTTCACTCAACTGACAGTTATTAAAAATATTAAATTATATAAATAAAAAACTGTCAGTTGAGTGAAGACTATGCTCCATCTAAAACTAATGCCCGTATTATTAAATTTTGTACAGTCATCACTATGCTTGAGGAAAGCTTAGGCCATAATAAAGCGTTACACAAACATAGATCGATGACTGAGCAAGCTTTTATATTAAGGGCCTTAGTATGTACATTATTCCTCAAAGGTAATCATAGAACCCAGAATTCCCGAAAACAACGTTCCTAATCGAACCACCATCATCATCGACGCTGGTCAAGAAGCTGGCACAGAACCAGTCCGCTTGGCTCTGTACGTCATAGAGCAACTGACAGCATGTCAAGAGTACCAGGAGTTGACCAAAAAGGTGCGCTGGGTGATATTGCCGTCGGTCAACCCGGATGGACAGGAATATTCAAGATATGTGAGTAATATTTTTATAGATTGTTTGCAACAGTCTGCAGCTAGCTAGAAATAAATTAGAACTAGTATTTACAACTGAAACAATTGTCAATTGTAAACACTAGTTCTAATTTATATCTATTATTTTATTGTAATTTTCTTTGTGAATAAAGGCTTCTGCAGTTATATTTAGGTTATTGAAAACCTTTAATCCTTAAATCATATCACATCACACTAATATTATAAATGCGAAAAAGTTTAGATGTTTGAATGGACCTCTTAAAACTACTGAAAGAATCGGGCTGAAATTTTGCATCCAGGTATTTCTAACCCTTGAATCAAATATAGGCTAGTTTTTATCTAACATATCAGTTCCCATGGGTAGAAACACCGGGTGTAAATCCGCGATCAGAAACTAGTGCATAAATAAATTATACTGGACAATTCACAAAGCATCATTTAGCCAAAAATAAGCAAAGCTTGTGTTTTGGGTACTAGGCAGTTACCAAAACACAAGCTTTGCTTATATACTTAGTAATAATAAATAAATAAATAATACTGACTAAAACACAGAGAACGATATTTTTTATTACACATGAACGATATTGAAAAATTCATGTGTAATAAAAAATATCGTTCTTTGTTATTATTATTATTATTATTGTCTTATTACCCAGCACATCCGGAATGCCAATTATAATGTTCATATTAATATTAATAAATGTAAATATCATTTAATAAATTCCTTTTTCAGAGTCCACTGTCCACCCGATGGAGAAAGAACTGCAGGCTTTCAAACGACAAAATGAGTATCGGTGTTGATATCACCCGAAACTTTGACACGCAGTGGAGTTCTTGTGCAAAACTTGATAGCGGTTTCTCTCCCATGTTTCCGGGGCCGGCCGCCGCATCGGAAAACGAAACCATATTCATCAAAAGTGTTATAGCAAAGCATAGAGAGTACACGAAACTGTACCTCAGTATCAAGAGGAATGGGCACTCCATCGCATACCCTCACGCCTTCACAAAGAATGCTGCAATTAATACTGAATGGCTCCAAAAAGTGGCAGGCGATGTTGCTGCAAGAGTGAATCAAAGAACGAGTGGTGTCCACTTGTTCACCAACGATAGCATTTATAATTTCGAGGGTCACCCTCATTGCGGACACAGCGTAGACTACGCGCACGAACAAGGCATCACCAACAGTTTCGAGATGAGAGTGTTCCTTGAATCCGACAACAGCATTATGTCCATGTTTCAAAATTTGCCTCGGGGCTACGAGACCTCGCTCCGCAACGGATACTTCGGCGGTATCAAGGAACTTTACAACATGGTCATTAGCAATAAAGAAACTCAGACAAGATTCAGATCACCTAAAAAATACAAAACAGTTTAAAATATATATAAAAATACTTAGAGTTTCAGTGGTTATGTGCCGTCGGGAAATCCAGATAGGTACCTATTAGGTAAAGACAGCTCAGCCCGATGGGCTTTGTCGCCGATGTGTTGCGATTCAAATGTGGTGATGATCGTCAACTAGGTCAAAATGATGTACCAGTATCGACATTTATTACGGTATAATATTTATTTAGTACATAATGGTGTATCGTTCGTTGGAGGAGTCGCTTTTCCACTTTTGGGTAGGATGTCGGTCATGCGCGGTGGTGGCTGCGCGGCACGCAGGCGCCAGGGGTGGGGCCCAGCGGCTGCCGGCCCGCTCTCAGTCATCAGTCCGCCGCGGCTCCGGCAACGCGCCTTCCTTCTTCACTCTCCACTACCAACAGTTGGTACAGAGTTCCACTGAATATTCTAACAAACTTTGCCGTCGCCGCCCGCGAAATCCGAAAATTTTTCTAAGTTCCTTATTTTCCGAATTTAAAATTTTCTTTCAAGTTGATCATTTAATTATGTAGTGGTTTTATATTTTATGATTTGTTTTTGAATAAGCTCAAAAAACGTGTTAAAAAAAAATACCGAAGAAAAAAGTTGACATTCTTATACTTATTTCGTTGCTAGTTTTAGTAGTTTATTAATTTGTGTTTTTACAATCAAACGCTGCCGTGTTCCTGAGAAAAATTGCAGTTTCAGCAGTCAAGGTATGTCGTAGCAATTTTCAGAAAAATTTTCAAGTCTTTTAGTATTGGGAAACTTGGCCGGCGATGGGCGGAAGGCGTTCCCGTCGGCAACAGGTTGGAGGTTCCACAGAAGCGAGATAGAGCTCCAGAAATTCGCAATTCTATTAACAGCTAATAAACACCCTGATAGCAGCCTTTCCTGCTAATTACCATCAAGGGACTATGATATTAAATTTCTCGCCTTGTTCAGCGGAATTTTCGCTGAAGTATTAATTTTCTGCAACATAAAACGGGTTTAATGAATTATGCTTCAAATTCCGGGTTTATTCGTTGTCCTAGCTCTGTTCCGGTATTTTTAGGAGGAGAAAAACTGACATCTCACAAGAAATTACTTTGAAATTCCTGCTAGAAATTTTTGGGAGATATAAAACAGCTGATAGGTCAGCTGCTCCATATCCCCAAATACCTTTCATAAAACTCGGGCCGAGTGGGCATCCGACGCAATGCAAACAGGGGGACATAGTTGCCTTCATAACCAAAGTTTGAAGTGTCGATAAGAGTGTATCGATCGTTCTCATTAGCTAGTCACCCGTCGTATCTGAGATAAGGCAATGCGGGTGCTTAACAAAACAGTACTTACCCATATACCTCCAGTTTTAAAAGTGGGTTTTTGCTTTTTACGTTGATAACGGAACTAACTTTCAAGTTATTTGCAAAATTCGCGTATCAGAGTTAAAAGAATACAAGAACTTGATATAAAATGTAATTTTTATTAATTTTCTGTGACAAAGTCATGATTAACTGGCTATAGAGAGATTTGATAGAAAAAAATACAGATTGTCTTTGATTCTGCATTATTTTAATGCCCCATGTTGGATGCCAAAAATCTACAAAGATTTAAAGTTTGTTTAATAACAACGGCAAAAAGTTTCGTTTGATTTACAAATATTAAAACGGGTAAAAAATTAAAATAATTAATGTCAAGTATGGTAAAAAACGTACGCAACTTACTTGAATTCATGATTTTACCCCGTGTTGGGCGCCAGATTTTAAATAAACTGTACTAGTTATATAGTTGTGTTAGTTTATTGGTGCCATAGGCGGGTGCCGAGAGGTTTCGGTGGTATGTTGATATTAAAAATGATGTTTGAGACGTATAAAAGTAATAAATACAACAATAAAAAAATCACTAAGACCATACTATTTCTTTTTACATTTAAAAGATAGAAGAAAAAATAAGATCATCAATTTATCTTTGCAGTCGTTGGAAATTTGTATTCAACGTTTTGCAGGTTTCAACATTAATAGAAATAATTATAATTATAACGTGATTCAAAATTCTAAAATACAACATTTCATTTACGACTATTGATAAGTTATTTTCGAAATTTCGATCTAAACCAAATGGTGGCTATAATTAAAGGATGGCACTAAATCAAAATTTTATTGCAATATGTACCGGTCGGTATTTATACCTACAACTGCATTTGATTCAAATAAAATAAAGTCAATTGATTAAATTAGTGATGGACTCAGAAGAGAAAATTCTGCTCACAAAAACAGATCATTAATTTACTTTTGCAGTCGTTGGACAATTTGATTTAGCTCGTTCCCATCTCGCAACCTTCCCATCTCGTAACCATTTTTATAATGTGTTACAGATTTTTCAACATTATTACAAATCCCTAAAACTTTAACGTATTTAAAATGTATAAACTAACACTTGCTTATCACTTCAGATTTGATTCAATTACTGATAGCCAGAGAAGAAAAGGTTCTACAAAAAAAATCAGATCGTCAATTTACTTTTACTGTCGTTGCAGAATATTTTGGACGTTTTTTAACATTATTGAAAGTCATTAAAACTATAACGTAGATATTTCAAAATATACAAACCAACACTTTCATATCAATTACGAATTAATATAGCTAAGTTCATTTCGAATTTTTGACCTGCACCAAACGGTGATAATAATTAACTCTACAACAAAATTTAATTGTTATATGTAGCGGTCGGCCGTATGGAGAGTAAATTTAAATAAATAGAGTTAATAAATAAATAAGTGACAGCTTGACAGCTTCAATTCTTGCTGAGATAATCAGTTGGACCAACAGACCGACGGGCGGATTGCTAAAATTATAACTTGGCAGTTTTATGAACATTTCACGAGCATTCACGACTTCCGTTTTTACCACTTTAGTCCGGAACTCTAAAATAGTCTATAATCGTTCTGAAGATTTTCATTTAAAAAAATAGTTATGTGATTTTTCCAAAATTAATAATGGTTTTGTGATTTTATACTTGAACAATCGTAGGACAAAATTGTTGGGAGTTATTTGGCTCAATTAAGTTTGAAACCGAATAATCTAAAATGTATTTTCCAAAAAGGCCCATCATTACGTTGAAGGAGAATTATAAACCATTAAATCATGATTAAGAAGAGATAATGGCAAATTCCAAAGAAGATAACTGTATTACAATTAATATTTGAAATGATTCGGTCGGTAAAGGAATTTAATTCCAGAAGTTACAATAGGTTAGTTGCCGGCCCTTTCGCCAGAGACACTTCAAAGGGATTCCTTTGACCTTATATTTAATATTTATTGAGTCCCGAACCGAAATGAACTGAGTTGTAGTCTGTAGTCCTTTCAACATTTTATTGAAATCAAATTAATGATATTCAAGTTAAACTTTTGCTCACTTAGAGAATTTTTTCTCGCTTTAATTATGCGGAAAAAATCACTATGATTTAAAATGTACCCAGCAAATTCTATTGAGGATTAATAAAATCTGCTCAAATAAAACCAATGAGTCTGCAAAAATTTGTGTAAACCTGCAAAATGGTTGAAACTGTCCCTAAACTCACCATCGCAGCAGACATTATAAAATGAAGACAGTTCAAAAGCCAGACAAACAGTCCTGAGTTAATTTCGCACGAAGTTAGAGAGAGGATATTGGATTTCTAACTCTACCTATGAATTCCATACAAATTCCCTAAAGCGTGTCCGTTGCCGGGTATTAAAATTTGAAGCTGTTGAAACTTGCCTCCTTTTAGTGTTCATTACAGTCATGAAAGTTGGTGAAAATATTAATTGTAATACAGTTGTATTACAATTAATATTTGAAATGATTCGGTCGGTAAAGGAATTTAATTCCAGAAGTTACAATAGGTTAGTTGCCGGCCCTTTCGCCAGAGACACTTCAAAGGGATTCCTTTGACCTTATATTTAATATTTATTGAGTCCCGAACCGAAATGAACTGAGTTGTAGTCTGTAGTCCTTTCAACATTTTATTGAAATCAAATTAATGATATTCAAGTTAAACTTTTGCTCACTTAGAGAATTTTTTCTCGCTTTAATTATGCGGAAAAAATCACTATGATTTAAAATGTACCCAGCAAATTCTATTGAGGATTAATAAAATCTGCTCAAATAAAACCAATGAGTCTGCAAAAATTTGTGTAAACCTGCAAAATGGTTGAAACTGTCCCTAAACTCACCATCGCAGCAGACATTATAAAATGAAGACAGTTCAAAAGCCAGACAAACAGTCCTGAGTTAATTTCGCACGAAGTTAGAGAGAGGATATTGGATTTCTAACTCTACCTATGAATTCCATACAAATTCCCCAAAGCGTGTCCGTTGCCGGGTATTAAAATTTGAAGCTGTTGAAACTTGCCTCCTTTTAGTGTTCATTACAGTCGGAAAGTTGGTGAAAATTCATGAAGTTAAATTCTAATGAACACCGTAAAGTTTGCCTTGCGATCGCTCATACTCGTTACATCGGTATGCATACACTTTTGAAAGAAGGCCGCAAAATATCGACGCTTTGTTACAAAATTAAACAAATTGAGAGCTGAACTATGCTGTTGGTTTCTAAGCTATTAGGTAACAGTTTAGTAATAGTTCGAGGTCTTAATGCCACAACTCTTTTTCAATTTTAATTTCTGCTTCAACTCATGGTATTTATATTGTATTTTCGATAGTTTAGCTTAGCCATTGGACTAAGCGAAACTATTTAAGTTAGTTGAATAGGGTTAAGGATTTTTTTTTACTTTAAACATAAATTATTTTGCTTTAACCACTACTCATTGTCCAAATCCAATTCGTTACTCAAGTCCAAGGAGAAAAACAATTATAGTATGGAATTTTGAAAAAAAAAATGGGATTCTTTGAGATAATTTCCAAAGAATTTACTGCAAAACCAAAATATTAAGTGGAAACACTTCTTACAGACAGACTAAAACAATTCAGTTAAATGGAAATCTTTAACTACCCTCAAATTACACAAAAAATACCGCTAAGTTAATAACGAAAGCTGTCAACAAGCGCCAGGCTTAAACCAACAGAAGCTCAAAGCATTAACCAAATGAAGTCCACAAAGCATAAAGTTTTTAAGTTGAATCAGAACGTCTACCCAAACTTTAATTGAGAAGAGAAGTTTTCAGTGAGCTTTAGGACGTGTGTTGTTCTGACACAGATTATATGCCAGTATTAGCATATAAAAACTTCACTTATCTGGATTTTAGGACTTTAATGATGAACGGTGATAAATAAAGTTCTAAATGGATTTGAAGTGACGGAGGTGGCTTAGGATTGCGATGTCTGGAGAGAAGAGGTCGCCTTTGCCCAAAGGAAGACCAGTGCAAAAAATAATGGGTAGAAAGGATTTTTAAGGCAAAAGATACTACTTTTTAGTCAAAATGGCCCAATTTCGAAAAAAGGAGGAGGTTTGGCTGCATGTAGGTTTTTTATGTATATATTCGTCGATTTCTCTGTCAATAATGGACCGATTTTGAAAATTATTTCGCTACTGTATAGAGGTATCTAATCCCGAGATGGCCCTGTAAAATTAAATACGGATGTAAGCGGGTTAACTACGAACCTTATATGTGTTGGAAGAACACCAACGTTTCATCCCTTAACGAGGGACATCTTTAGGGTGAGTGCGGTTCTAGACGCGCGCGTTCCGCATGTCTCCGAGCAGTCCGGCCCCATAAAACTTTTATTCCCGAGGAGTTTGTATACTTTGTATTAATCCCACAAAACTTAAAACCAGTGTAAAATTATGGGATTCAAAGTCAGTTTTGGTTTTTCAAAACAATGAAATTATATCATGATAATTGTGCAGTTATCCGAAAATAACTAGTACCGCCGCTGCTAGTAAAGTCACCTCTACCGTCAATATGAATCAAGAAATCAATATGTAGCCCAATGTAGCCAATGAAATGAACCCGACTGTAAATGATGACGATGATGAAACAGTTTGAAAACTTTTAAGTGGAACAGGTTACGTTCTGCCAAAACGACTCTCTCACGGGACCGCGAAATGCCAACTTGGAGGCACTTTAAACTTAATTTCCTGAATCTGATGACATTCACTTGGCTTGCGTGTGTTTGCGGGAATTTATTCAAAGCCTTTGAAGGAAAACTTAGATATTGCAGTTATACGCAAGACAGGATAAAGGTTTTCTGCAGTTTATACCTAAGTTTGGATGAAGGAGCTAATAGGAATTAATTACCGGCTTGATTATACTTATTTCAAAGAAGGTATGCTTTATTATCTCTGAGTATTGGAGGTAAATTTTTATCCAGGTCGGTACGATGAGAGCTAGCAGCCGTAGCCAGAAGTCACACTAATATTAGAAATGAGAAAGTTTCTATGTTTAGATGTATGGATGGATGGATGTTTGTTAACTATTCACGACAAAACTACTGAACGAAAATGGCTGAAATTATTATTTATATTTAGGTAGTTCTAAGCCTCGAATAAAACATAGGCATACTTTTTATCCCATAATTCATTCCCATAGGAAAGAAATAACCTTTAAACGTTTCAATAGAAACAACGCGTGCGAAGCCGCAGGCATAAACTAGTTAGTTATAATGTTATAAAACAAATGATGGCGGTGACAAAGGCTTCGCTATCTTTCCAAATAATAAAAACAAATGACTATCATTGTAACAAAAAGACCAAAAACAAAAGACTCGGATCATAAGCATCTTGTAAAGTTCAATTTTTGTGCATTAAGTAATCAGCTGACATTTTGACATCAGCTGTTGTATTTGGCATTTACTGTAATTTTTCAAATTATGTTACTTAAGAATAAATATTAAGTTGTATGAAACAATAAAATGATATGTAAATGATTTTGGATAATTCTAAAGTAAAAGTACTTAGTAAGAATAGGACGAACTGAACCACTTAATGGACGAAACGCGATTTCGACGAAGCGCTTTTTGGACGAACTGCTAAGGAATCAGTTGAAGTGGCTGGTTCGATACTCGTCATATTTGTCCCCATTTGCAAAAGGAAACATACCGTCTTCTTAGTACACAAATGTCCACTGATGAACCTTCAAATGACACACGCCAATTTGACAAGTAATACAAATTGAAGAGTCTATTTAATTTTCAAAGTAAATCATATCGAACCGTACAGAAAATAATATAAAAAATTTAGATAACACCGAACACAAAATACAAATTTAAAACAACATGCACAACAAACCCCCTATAAACTCAATGTAATTTAAACCTAAGGTACCGCAGAATTACCAATATACTGCATATAAATCGGAACAAAATCCCTTTTATGCCCCGACACCGTAGAAAACGATCTTACCCCAGTAGACTATAAGAAACGATCTGCGGGATACCGCAGTTATTCTAAGTGGATTACGGCTAGCATTCCAGACCTGGCTAAGCCCGAAAAGCATTAAGTCTGGGTGGCTTAAGGTTGCCTTTTCTCCCAATCACACTTGTTTCGGGGAACCAATTCAATTAGTAAAATGCGGGGGCTTTGTAAGAAGCTACCAATAGGTAGATGTACCTATTTTAATGAAAGCGCGTGTTTTTTCTCACATTTAAGTTTACTGGTTACTTGTATGCCATGTAGCACTGAGGGAAGAATGCGGGTTCAAGTCCCGTCAAATACTTTTTTGAGTTACTATTTGATTTCTTAGTAATAAACAAATAAAAGATTGCCATTCATACATTGACATACATTGCCGTCCTTAAGATTTCTCTAAAGCGCATGTAATCTATGTGATGAAAAATTTCATATTAGTTAAACAAAAAATAACTGATCTTTGAAAGTTTATCCTTCATTTTACGATAATATGTACAGTTTTAAGGAAATCACTGGAGAAAACCACTTTATAAAGCACGGCAATTTATTTGTTAGTTATACTTGTTATGTCTCTATTATTTAATTGTAATTTTCTTTGTCAATAAAGTCTTTTGTTAATCCATCATAAACTTGTAGTAAATTTATGGGTTAGTGCAGGATTATGGTCAATGGCACCAATGGAATATTATTGTTACTAAAGATTGGATTTCATTAGATGGCACAAACTTTGGAAGTCCTAAAACCGTTTTAAAACGCGAGTTAAGATTATTAACAATTAAATTTTGATGCATTTGAGTTCAAATTCAAATGACCTCAAGTCGCACCTTCCACTAAATCAACCAAACCAATACGTTCAGCACCTAGTCAGTAGGTTCAAGATTACTTCATACAATAGTTATCGAAATGTGGTATTAACATAACCTACCAAAGAACGATCGACTCCAGCCGATTAATTCATCAAGAAGTATAGCGTAGCTGTTTCGATAACCGACCGCACCCCCTATAAACAATACGTTGATTATGATCTATGAGTGTGCTTTGAGTACAGCTGTGTCACTTTATTAGAACGGTATTGGTTTACCTTATTAAATATTGAATATCAATTTACGATATTTATCTTTTCATGATTTTAGTACGAAGAAATAGGTTAATTACCTTATAGGAATAAACATTCCGTACGTTAGTTTACAAAAAAAAATATTCTTGGGAATTTGTAGATAAGGACTAAGGTAGTTTTGAATATGTGGCGGTGCTAAGTTCAGTGAAAAGCCTAATGAACGCTGCTGTAGGCGTAGACACCTAGATGCTTTGTTCCCAATTATTGAAAATGTTATTCAAATGCAAAATCCTCAGAAAGACTTTTTCTATCGGGTAGAAAAGAGGTAACGGATAGGTACAGACAGCGTCAGAATCAAGTAACCCCTCTGCATAACACTATGCAGGTTAGAATCCGATTTTTATTTTTTGTGATCTATTCGTTCTGTTTTTATGTTACCTAAATAAAAACATAATTTATTTTTTACTTTTAAAACTCCTACGATTAAGGTTCTGATTTAAGCCTGCATGTGTTATGCACGGGGGCTAGTTAATTCTGACGCTGTCTGTACGTAGAGATAAACCATTCTAAAAATCCACGCCTCGTCCACAAAGCGTCATTTTTGCTTACATTTTGAGAATGGTCTAACTCGTAACTATTTATACAACCAGCCAGCACCCACCCCTTACAAAACTCATTAGATATAAGAAAGAGTTCACGATGTTACATGATTGATCGACTTCGCGCAACGGCTCTCGCACGAACTACCTACCGATCCGGCTCGAAGGACCAATCCTGGCACAAGTGTTGAATTACCCATTTATTCACTTACGTCGAGTGTGTGTTGAGAGCCGATATCTTGAGAGATAAATTAGATGGAGATATGCTAAGGGTTTTTGTGAGGCTTTTTGGCTGTTTTTGAATCAGTGTCCTTGTTGGTTTATTTTATTATTCTATGAAGGTGAAATGATGTTTTCCTGGTGGATCTATTATTGAGTTCTCGGAATAAAGATGCGAAGCCAAAGTTTTTGGCATGGTTGCTAGCATGTGTAATACAATCAACCGTTCTTATTTCAATTCGTTCTAACTTTTTAAATCGATTGAACTCCTGAAAGTAAAGGAACTTGGTTACCTTTAATGATGATAATTTCTCAATGAATAAATAAATCCACACTATCTATTATTATGTTAATTCGTTAAAGTAACTCCATCTGTTGCCTTTTTACGCCTAAGCGGCATAACGGATCTTAATGAAATTTGGCAGCGAGGTAAAGCGTACGAAGCCGCGGACAGACGCTAGTATAATAATAAAGAATATTCTGCATCAGTTTTTCTAGTTTCAATATTAAATCTTTACCTAGGAAGCCTTTAGATTCAACAACAAGTAAACAGCTAATACGGTCCCGTGTTCAAATCTCGGGTCGGGCCAAAATTAAATCTTATTGGGATATGCAAGGAAAATTCACAGTGTAGCAGCCCAGAATCAAGAAGATGGTGGTGTTCCACCCGCGTGTCTCGGAAAGCACGTTAAGCCGTTGGTCCTGCGCCTGACCTCTCCCCGGTCGTGTCAGTCTGCCGTCCCAATAGAATATGAGATTGAGGGAATAGAGAGTGCACCGTTGAAACTAACCGCCTCGGCCGAAATTCGGTTAGAAGGACATCATCATCACCATTTAGCTAAAGATTCGGCGGAGTATACCAAGCGCGACCAAACTCTTGGGTGAGACGTATGTCCAGCAGTGGTCGTGTGTGGTCTTATATGATGATGATGAAACCAACTCCTACTGGATTTTAGGGCAAACATAACTTATTTATAAACTTCGGCGAGGTATATTTTCGTATAGACCCTCTGAAATAACAGCGAGTCTGAAAACTTAATTTCATATTCACGTGTTCCTAGCGATTGTTTACGCGTAGGGAAACAGCGCTGTACAGTCGGTATCATCAATGTTTAACAGGAATAATAGGAATAACAGGAATAATAAGGTTTCTTTGAAGAATAATAAGAAATCATTTTTTTGACGTGTATCAACGAAAAACTAAGGTAAAAATTTCGTGATAGAATAATTTTATTGTTTTGAAAAAAACAAAAACGACTTCAAACGTTATTGTTTTTTTTTTAATTTCTGCGAGACGAATAAGTAAAGGTACGAATTCCTTTCCGAATATTTTTTATTGGAGCATCTCTGATTTCAATGGTGATTTTACAATAAGTACAATATAAATACTCTTTATTGCACACCAAGATAATGTATAAATATTTTCAGGAAACTTTTTAACATTAGTTTCGACAAGAACAAAAATAAAAATTTTAAAAACTCTTTATTGATTTTCATGAAACATGGCTAAGAATACTCGGGATAAAATTTATCTATGACACAAAAAAAAACAAAAACGAAAATCGGTTCGTAATAAAGGTTTGTTCTGCTGATAAGTCGTAAAAAAGATAACAGACACACAGAGTTATTTTCACAGTATGTAGTTATTTTAACAGGATAGTGACATTTTCCTGTTTCAATTAAATTAAATTCTTTATTGCAACTATGTTTTTTTTTCATTCGTAAACATGTTCATGGTTAGTATTCTTCCAACACCAATAAGGTTCGTAGTTAACCCGCTTACATCCGTAATGAATTTCAACCATGTTGTTTAAAAATGTCTGATATATCAAAAACATGAAAGACAACAAGCTATCAATACAAGCTAGTTAGTATCTTAGCTATGTACTGAAAAATAGCTAAAGCCATTTTATATTTTAGGCCTAACATTAAAAAATACACTTTTATGCCTTACACTTTCGTAATTTCACGAATTCATTATAATAAATAATGCTGGACAATTCACACAGCATTATCTAGCCCCAAGCTAAGCAGAGCTTGTGTTATGGGTACTAGATAACTGATAATATCAGTAATGTGTTGTATTAAGTATATTATATTTCATACAATATACTACATAGATAGATATTTTTTAATACATATAGGAAACATCCAAAACTCCCTGAACAAATATTTGTAGATCATATAAACATTTGTCCCGGGGCGGGAATGGTACCCGCAACCTCCTGCGTCGCAAGCGGACCTTCACCCGCTGCACCACTGAGGTCGTCATAATGAATGTAAGCGGTCCTTCCAACACAAAGTAGGCTCGTAGTTAACCCGCTTATATTGATAATAGACTTTTATACCTGTAATTTTCTGCTACTGCACTATATTTTTTGTTTGTAGGTCGGTCGGTCGGTAAAAAGTGTACTCAAACCCAATTACTTACGAATAGTCAATGCTCCCTGAACTAAACCATATAATGAAATGTCAAGAATGTCCGAGCACTCCATAATAATGGAACAATTCATTTTTTTCCCGGATATTCCGAAAGCATAGGCAATATATCAGTCTCAGCACAAGTTTTAGTCTCCCAGTCAACCCCACAATATTGAGACTTAAGTATTTCGCATTAGAGCACAGTTTTCTACGGGAAAAAAGGAATTATAACTTTAAATGAGTTATAGTGACTGAGGAACTTGAATCAAATGTCTACGAGATAAAGCTTCTTTTGCGGTGGAGCTTCACGCGTCTCCTCTGTCCCAAGATGGGATAGTTGTCGTGACCTCGAGAGGGTCATAAGAGCACTCGGATAATATGAACTTGAATATATAGGTAGGGAACATTTGGCGTATTTTGGAAACTCGAGTGTCCATTATTTCAATCTGAGGTTAGAGTACCTACTCTAACCGTACTGGGTACCCGAAAACTTTTTTCGTGACCAGTGAGTAATAGTAATTCAATGTTCGTGACCCAAATAAATGGTACCTACCTTCTATCTAATTGTTAACAGGACAGAACTGTTTTCCATTCCTCAGATAGTCATTTTATTGGTAAAATCATTAACAAGTCAAATCTTATGAAAATTGGTACTTACTAAAAAATTAAATAAAAATTTTACATACTAAAATAATAATTAATTGTCAGTGTCAATGTACCTAATATAAAAAATAAATTAAATTAATTACTGAGTAAAATAATAATTAATACAATAAGTAAAATAATTACGAAAAGATTAGATAAAACCTCCTCTGCAAGCAAGCAGTCTCTTAGCTTCTACATACGAGGACATAATATCATAATAAATGGTTATCAGATAATATATCAGTTTATTTATAAAGTGTAAAACTATTTGTTCTCCGATTTCAAGAAAATAAATAAATCTACATTTATGTAATGGTTTCTTGGTAGGTACTTTAAAATATTTAGTTCCTACCTCTAAAAGGTAAAATCAGGCATCGTACGTACCAGTACATCGGTTCATCGGACAATCCACACATCATCATCGAGCCCCAAAGTAGGCAGAGCTTGTGTTATTCAATTCAATTAAATTCAAATTATTTCGCTTGTTCACCATCCCTCCTTAACCTCAACAGCCTAAATTTATCCACTGCTGGACGCAGGCCTCCCCCTGATTAGCGTCTTAAACTTATAACACCCCTCTCTTTTTCGACGACCTCCGTGGCGCAGCGGGCGAAGGTCCGCCTGCGACGCAGGAGGTTGCGGGTTCGATCCCCGCCACGAAACAAATTTGTGTACGATCTGCAGAAATTTTTTCCGTTGGTCTGGGTGTTTTCTATGTATAATAAAAATATCTATCTATGTAATATATTGTATTAAGTATATCAGTTATCTAGTACCCATAACACAAGCTCTGCTTAGCTTGGGGCTAGATAATGTTGTGTAAATTGTCCAGCATTATTTATTTATTTATTTATTTTTGCGTCGGGGGTTAAAAAAAGAACGGATTAGACACTATAAGTACTCTACTAAATGAACCTGAAAGCTCTAATTCTAAATAATAGAATAGTACTCCAAAGTAGTCGTATATCCATTGGAAATTGGGCAATCTATTGAAATTTGAATCCCTATGTAGAGGCTGCAATTTGTATACATCCGCTATACCGGAAATTGACCGGGAGCAGATACTCGGGGCCGTTGTCTAATTTCGTACAACGATTTAACAGAAGTTATTCTGTTTTTTCTTCAGCAATTATTGATAGTTCTGTAGATTGATGAAAATGAAGTTTTCTTTAGGGAAATGCTAGGAAGCTATGGACGCATATGAAAATTTTTAATTTCGCATACCCGTAGGAATTATTGCAAGCATTCGAAAATAAAGAACTTGCGAGGCTTTAGAAAATCTTTTTTTTTGCGCTATTTATTGTGATAATAGTTCAAAGTTCTTTAATGCGCTATAAAGAAAAAAAAAATAAGTGAAAATTGGGGACAGAAATATTCAGAAGTCTTATATAGGTGCTTCTACTAAATTTTAATCCAAAATTAAATTTTGAGCCCCATAAAATTCTACTATTTCTAATCACACCGTGCACAAACAACTCATTCCAGACTTAACCCTCAAATCGCAATCGTAAAAACTCCCTAAAAATGGGGAATAAAGTTTTATTCGGGAGATTAGACGCTATCGAGCATTAAAGGAGATAAACACTATGAACAGACGGGCTATAGACACCCTGTAAACTATTTTCCATGTCAGCGAAGAGCGCGTTTATGGGTACCGTCACTGGTAAAAGCGGATTTAAAGGTTCACGAAAATTTTCAGTAATATGTGAACTTTGAGGTTAAAAAAATTATGAGTTACAATAAGTATAACATTTAAATATATCATAAAATTCTCGTAGTTCTCTGAGTAAAGAGAATTTGCACAAGTGTCACACAACCACTAATAACTTTTTAGGTCCATAATCGCAATTGCTTACATTAAAAACTGTATTAAAATATATGTATATCATTCATTAAAAAATATATGTTATCACTTTTAGAGGCATGGCAAGACACAGTTTTATCACCGAATGCAAATACACAACAAATTAAGAAAATATAAAAAAATAGCTGACTTTGCAAGATATAGAAGGTGGGAGAGAAACTATAGCCAGCAAAAAACTCAATAAAAAAATACCACCACTAAGTTTTCCCCGCACCTGTACCTGCCCCCAAACTCCCATAAAGCTAGCTGCTTGTAGCGATAAACCAAGCGCCAGGTTAGTTCGAGCTGCATTTTACGGCTTTTTGAATTATTTCACGGCTTTTAAGCAGTCTGCGGTGCGGATTGCGCCTTTATGACTTACACGCTTTCAATGAATCTTAATGCTGTCGACGCTTTCAGTGAAGGACTGTTCAGCTCAGTTGGGACAGGTTATAATGTTATGACGTAAAAGTGAGAAAGAAGGGTCTCGTTGTAGGTTTACTTCAAATGAAAAGTAGGTGTAGAACCTGTGAAGCCAGAGGGGTGAGTCTATTTGACGTTAGTAACGAGACGATCGTGATGTTTCCTTTTTTTTAAGGGATTTGAGTAGTTCTATGTCGGCACAAGAGGCGCTGTACCAAATTGTATGGAAAAAGGAGACGTTCACGATCGCGTCCGGTAACTAACGTCAAATAGACTCGCCTCTTTGTTAGTTTCAGGATATTTATTTATTTATTTATTTATTTATTATAGACGAGCAGCCTGTGGCTGATGTGTCTATATCACACAGTGTTGAATTGAGTCATTGCGTCACTTTTTTTAGTTTGTTTTTGTCGTCTCGTAACCAGTTGTCAAGTTTATTCTTGAAGGTGTTTGTTGATGTGGCTGATATAATGTCTTCTGGTAGTAGGTTCCAATTGTGAACCACTCTATTGCTTATAAAATGGTGCGCTGCAAGGGCTTGAGTAGAGTCACGGGCCAATCTAAGGTGGTGTCCACGGGTTGAACGTCCTTCTTTCTTTATGTAGATGTCTTGTAGGGATGGCAGGTTGTATTGGTGAGTGAGTATCTTGTAGGTTTCAATGAGGTCACCTCGAAGACGTCGTTCTTCTAGAGTAGTGAGGCGTAGTGCGCGTAACCTATCTTCATAGGATTTCCGTCGTAAAGACCATGGGATCTTGGTAGCCTTTCTCTGAACACTTTCAAGCAGGTTTATGTCTTTATGAAAGTAGGGGCACCAAGCTTGGAATCCATATTCGAGCAGTGGTCTGATGTATGTCTTGTATATCTTCCGGAAGACTTCCACTGTCATTGATTGAAAGGATCTACGTATCACATAAATAAACGAATTTGCTTTCTTGGCTATGGCGCAGATGTGTTGTTCCCACTTTAAATTGCTAGTTATTGTGACTCCGAGATCCTTTTGACTGTCAACTGTAGCAATAGCTTTTCCACCCAGAATGTACGGTGTATTGGGGTTATTGTTGCCTAGGTGAAGAATGTTGCATTTTTCTGTGTTTAGCTTTATTACCCAGTCTTTGGTCCAGCTTTGTATACGATTAAGGTCATCTTGAAGTTTTCCTGAGTCAATTATGGGATTAGCAAAAAACTTTCCATCATCCGCAAAGAAGGCAGACTGGGACTCGAGGAGCTCTATCAGGTCTGTAATGAAAATTCCGAATAGATGGGGAGCAAGGACTGATCCCTGCGGCACCCCGCTTGCTACCAGCTTATGTTGAGAGAGAGAGTCACCGACGCGGACCTGGAAAGTTCTGTTCTTCAGGTAATTTTCAATCCACTTGAGCAGGGATCCACGGACTCCGAAGTGTTCCAGTTTCTTAATGAGGCGTTTGTGAGGAACTTTGTCAAATGCTCTTTCGAAGTCTAGGTATACCACGTCAACAGGATTCTTATTGTCAAGTTCTTTGCTCCATGTGCGTAAACAGGTCATCAGGTTAGTAACGGTTGATCGTTTTCTTAGAAAACCGTGTTGCTTCGCTGATGTTATATTTTCTTTGTTTAAAAAGGTCGTTAGTTCGTCACAGATGATTCTCTCCATTATTTTGACAACAACACTGGTGAGGCTAATAGGGCGAAAATTCGCTGCTTGTGTTTTATCTCCCTTTTTGTAGATCGGGGTGACAATTGCATGCTTCCAGTCCTGTGGTAAACATCCTGTTTGAAAAGATTTGTTCATCAGTTCAGCTAGGGCTGGAGCTAGTAGCCTCACACAGTTTTTGATAATGAAACATGTTAGTTTGTCTGGGCCCGGAGAGGATTCTGCATTTAATTTATTAACAACTTTTTCAATGTCTTTTTCGGTGAAAGAAATGTCAGTTAGGCTGTTCACTACCCGAGCACACCCAGTTATGTCTGTGTTTTGGTCGAGTGCAGGCTCTTCTGAATATGCTTTGAGGAATTCCTCAGCAAAAACTTCGGCTATTTTCTGTGGATTTATGACTAGATCGCCGTTGTGACTCCTGATTGCCGGAGGTATGCTGACTTTAGTGGTGGTGTTGCGGCGTATGTGGGAATAGAAGGCTTTGTCCCCATAGCTGAGTATTTTTGTTTCATATATACTTCTTTGCCTTCTTGAAGATGCTACACATTGGTTGTTGACGTCACGGAATTTAAGATAGTCGTCGTTTGATCCACTTGATCTGTATTTGTCCCACAGCAGTTTCTTTTCTGCAACTAGCTTAAGAATTCTGTCATCTATCCAGGGTTTATTCTTGATTTTGATTTTGATTCTTTTTTCCGGGGCATGCTTGTCAGTAGTAGTGTTGATTGCTTCCAAAATCTCGCTCCAAAGTTGTTCGGTGTCACTGAAAGGGTTGACTAGCTCAAGTTTTTCAGCTAGGTCCAAATTGAATTCACTAAAGTTAATAGTGTGGTAGTGTCGTCTAATCTTTGCTGTATCTTTTAGTGGTTGTATGTGGCATTGCAAACTGTACTCCAACACACAATGGTCGCTCTTACCTATTGGTGCTTTATAGTCAATATATTTTATTGAGTTCTTGTCATTTACTAGTATTAAATCCAGCAGTGAAGGAGTTTGATTTTGTCTAAATCGCGTGGGTTTGTCAACTAGTTGTATGAGATTACTGTTAATATATTTATCTTTAAAGATGTCCGCTGACCCTGTTTGACTCTCATCGTTCCGGAACGGCCAACTTATTGTGGGATAGTTAAAGTCTCCTGCTATAATAATATTGTTATGTTCCGAGGCTTCTACCAGGTTTTCTATAAGTTTAGTATCCCGAGGCCGCCATGTATTTTCCTCAGACTCATCTGACCGGTAAACTCCTACTACGATTCAATTTAATATCGATATCAATTTAATATTTTTTTTTGTGATTCATTTTGGTCTGTAGAGAAGATACTTAACGTGACGTGACACTTTGAAGGTAAAATCTATTTTTAGCAATATGTACACCAAAGCAAAATGCATATTTTACAATTCGTGGAATGACTAAATAGATAGGTACTTACGTTTTCAGTGAAAACATTTCAATATCTGAGAAAATACGTCCCCTAATAATATAACCATGGAGGCATGGAGAATAACTTATTACCAATACTTGGCCTTACCCTTTCTTATTACCAATTTATCTGCCCCACAGGCAATTGTAGATAAGTACCAAGTATGCGATACGTGTGTACTCAACTTCAATAATCGTAGCTTCTACGTCACTAAACTTGAACGTTTGTAGCGAAGAACATTAGACAGTCTTGGGAATCGAAGTCGTTTTAGACATCGACTTAAAGAATGTACCACAAGTTTGCGAAAATTCGCATGGGTACGTTTTCTGTGCTTCTGTTCGCGGCGATTTTTAGGCGAAGAGTAACTTTTTAGGGTTAATACTTGGTAGTGGTGCTTTACTTACGATATAACCGTTTATATAGCAATTAATTCCAGATATGCTTTTAATTAACCGGCGGCTTTGCACATTTTTTGGAATAAAAATAATAATAAAAAGCCTTTATGCTCTTCCAGGTCCAAATCTTTATGGTTCAATTTTTAGCCCGATCCACTCAGTAGCTTTCACGTTATTTCCAAATATCTTCATAACGGCACAAATTTTCGCCTTCATAATATTATTAATAGGACTATCTTTTACCTATCAGATATATGGTACTTGTAAGGCCGCCATAATATTTCTTTATCGACTTCCAAAACATGTAAATATGAAGATTTTTATACCACATCCATGGATTCGGAATCCCGTAAAAATAACCAATATCTGATGGTTTACGTTCCCGTCTGCGGAAAAACTCTTATTGTACAATAAAAATGTTATGAGGTAACTCTATTCAATGAACTCGGTGTTATTGAAATCGACGTTTCGGTTTAAGTGGCGTACCTTGGCAAGGGGAACGGCTATATCTCTGATGCTTTGTTTAAAGGTAGCTATTGAGATTTTAGAACTTGAGATCGTTACTATATTTTGTTCGGATGTTTAATGTAATAGAATCCTACTTTATTATAAAAATACTAGCTGCATTCTTACAACCCGTTGTCCTATTACCCGTTTTCCCGTAGGAAGGAAGCATTTTGCCACGGTAAAAAGTAGCCTTTGTTCATCGGGAATAATGTGGGCTTCTAAGGGTATTAGAATTTTTCAAATTGGTCCAGTAGTTTCGGAGCCTATTCAATACAAACAAACAAACAAATCTTATAATCTTTACAATAATAATAGACTACTGTAATAGAACCCTACTAAATAAAAAACCCAAAGTTTGTGAAATGTAAAAATTTTGTTACCTAGGATCTCCAAACTACTGAACAGCTCGAAATGAAATTTGGCGTACATTTAGAACATAGCCTAACTTAGATAATAGGCTACTTTTTATACCGAAAATACGCGTGCAAAGCCGCGGGCAGAAGCTAGTTAGATAAACGTTAGATAAGAAAAATTTATCGGACACGGGAATAGCTTCAATTTAGGACTCATTTGATGACCTAAATTATCTCATAATACTTCGATGATTCAAGTATTGCGCATACCCATTCAAGCCAATCTGATCTTAGAAAATACTCTCTGCTCTAATACTATTTCATAGAAAAATCTGTTTCTGTAATAGAATTAACTTTAGAAAGTACGTTGGACAAGAAAAGTTTCAATAAGAGTAATAGGTAAGCTATATGCCGTGAATTACCAGATCTGTCGTGATAAATGGATCCGAAACGGAAACAGCCTCATTTGACTCAGAATAGTTTCGTAGATTCTAATCCAAGTATCTTTTCAAGCCACTCTAGTCTTAATAACTACTCTCTACTACTATTATCCTATGAACAATATTTCTTTATTCTTATTTCATAGCAGAATCATATTTCTCCTTTTTTAACTATTTTCGGATTTCAGTGGCCTGTCTTAAGACAGGCCACTTTTTAATACAGTTTAATAAACCAGCTATCGAATAAAGAATAAAAAGTGTTTTTTCTTAACTAGTTGTGAAAAATGGTTTTGAATGTCTAAAAGTTCTGAAAACCAGCTGAGTATCTAAAACGACAAATAAGCCTGTCTAAAACAGACTCAAAACTACACATTCATAAGGAATTCACACAGGGAAAGAGCGTGCACGTGAAGAAAGCTGACGTATTTATTATTTATTTGGGAATTCCTGAGGTGCGGCGACATTAGGCTGTCTTTACACTAGGGATACGCAAAGTAGGCGGATAATAATTACATCAGATATTAAGGGATATCAAAATATAAGTACAGATATGTTTTATAAGTAGAGCATTATGTATCTATGTAATGTATTCTATTTAGTATATGAGTCATCTAGTACCCATAACACAAGCTCTGCTTAGTTTGGGATAGAGGATGCTGTGTGGAATGTTCAGCATTATTTATTTATTTATTAGCGCTACTGTTAAAATTAAAGTTTTGTGTCTTGTCTTAAAGAATTACTTTTAAAAAATACTGTGACGAATGTTCCATAAAACTAAATATAAATAATAAATATAAAAAATGCTGGACAATACACAGCATCATCTAGCCCTAACGTAAGCAGAGCTTGTATTATGGGTACTAGATAACTGACAAACTTAATACATCACATAGGAATATATATATATATATATATATATTATACATAGAAAACATCCAGAACACCCGGAACAAATAATTGCAGGCAGACTGTACAAACATTTGTCCCAAGGCGGGAATGGTATCCGCAACTTCCTGCGTCGCAGGCGAACCTTCGCCCGTCGCGCCACATTGGTCTTCTACGTATTAGATGAACTTGCCAACCTATTGACGTCCTTGATAATATTATCAAGCATTTTAGTATCTCTTTATCTCTTGCATCCTGTTATATCCCTAGTGGAAAGACAGCCTTATGGACGAATAACTCATCTCTCAGACATATTGACTTTAGATGGAAACGTCTCTTTGGGAATAAAATTGCAACGGATACATTTTTGTGTTTGTTTGGGCTTATGTTATTGCTAAGGGTATGTAGGAAGTGTTACCTGAAATGTGGCAAAGGATATTTTAGAGTATCGTTTGCATACGGTGTAGTAATTTTTTATGAAACAGATACAGCAAACGTAGTTGGAAGCCACTAGGGGAGAAATAGATGTTCACTTAAATGATGTTATTCAGGGAAAAGATAAAAAAAAAATCGCATTTATTCAAGCAATTATGAATTTTTGTTTAGTGTCCATATCAAAATTCAATCGTTATACATAAAACAAGGCGTCTACTCTGCAAAATTATTACGTTAGAAATAAATATTATCGTATGGATCGCATAAGTTTCTCTATACGACGACATAACCGTTTTTGATTTGTGATTTTCTAAATTTATTTGTTCATGGTACTTCGATAACGTTTTGCGGACGGTTAAAAGATTTAACCCCTAAGAACGCCGCGTCAATGTAAATCATCTTGTTTATTTCTAACGAGGTTTAAGAAGTTAGCGGTTTCACCGCCACTGGGGGACGACAGCGTATTATTAAATTTCGGTAGCGGAGCGTTCTTGTTAAGCGTTTCATAAAAGAGTTTGTGTGTAACTTTTACACATGAATTTTTACCAGATTTTGACGATATACGACCAAAAAAACTATATCTTTAGGCATGGTGCAGTAAAAAGACAGAACAATTATCCATGTTAGAATGTATAAAACTGTTCAGAGGTAGAATATTCTTAATTTTTTATTTGAGTTTTTATGCTTTTTAAGCATGATTACTAGGACGATATTTTTTACCACTTTTGTTTAAGTATAAAATCGATTCACAACACACTACAATTTTATTAGTAACCGCGGAGAACAATTAACGGCTCAAAACAAACTAAATTTTTATTGGCAACCGCGAAAAACAATAGTAGAATTTCACTTAAGACACATGGTGTCAATTCAAATGTCGCTTAAACTAAACTAAACGAATCTGATTACACTAAAAATTATGCCATCCTTTATTTCGATCAATAAGCAAGGGATGGCAAAATTTTAAATCCTGTGAAATTAGTTTAGTTTAGTTTATACGGCATTTGAATTGATTCTATTAGGAATCCTATCCTACTAATATTATAAAGCCAAAAGTTTGTGAAATCTGAATTTTCTTTACCTAGGATCTCCAAAACTACTGAACGGATCAAGATGAAATTTGGCGTAGAGCAAAGCCTAACTTAGATAATAGGCTACTATAAAGATAGGGCTACGTACAGAAAATACGCTTGCGGAGCCACGTGCAGAAGCTAGTGTTAAATACACCAAGCACATTCCTCCAATTCCTATCTAGTTTCAGCTAGATTTATTGAGAATGATATTTATTAGTTACCCTAACTTAAACTTCACTTAAAATTATTTTTAAATTGCTAATTATATTATGACTACTCCTGATCTCACTTTGATCTCTACTAGGATACCCTGTTACCTATTTGCACCTATCTGTACCTTTTTGTAGTATATCCTGTAGGTAGATACTATTCCTAGGCGTAGATGCGTGAACATCATTGTATCGCGTCTCCATTCATCGAAATCCTGTAGACCCCATCTAATTGTCAGCCTTTGTGAGAGGTCTCCTCATCCTTCTGTTGTGTATTCTGGCTTTAGCTTTGGGCTCGGAGGTAGTTTCACAAACTATGATTATTAACGGTAGGAACGATCAAAGAAATAATATAGTTATATACGATACGACAGTATCTATAGCTAATTGTCTTAATAGTCTTTAATGGTAATAATTATTACAAGTCAAAAACTATTTATATAAACTAATTCCAGTGGCTTATTCTTCTATGAAAAAAAGAGGACGCCATCTTCTATTTTTAACCGACTTCAATGACCTTCTCCTCTCTTCTGAATTCTGCTGCAGGTTTTTTTTTTAAAAGAAAGACAGTCCTGATTTTATCGAATGATTTTTTTTCATAAACCCCGCTTTAAATTTGACGTGTTAATTTTTTAAAAGCAAGAGTTAATTTAACTCAACATCGGTACCTATAGCGTTCTACTTAAAGCTCTTACAAAATGTTACCAGAAACACTAAAGCAATCAATCTCACAATGCAACAAATGTTACTAGATAAGTCGTTACTGTCACTGCCCCACATTCCAAGCGGCCGTAAAGAGCAATTCCTCTCAAAGCACTTTCCCCAGCTATGTGCAAATTACAGCGACCCATTTACCCGTAATTCGGGTTTTGTCCGACTACCCGCACGATGCCCTACAATTTACACCGGACGCGCCCAGTCGGCGGCGCACGCTCGACAAGGCAACACGTGTCTTTAACTGCACACTGCGTTTTATGCGACTATTAGTTTAGCTTGTGATAGTTGGCGTTTAGCTAAATGTAAGGGTTCTGTAGCTAGTTAAATGTCTTTGAGCTCTAAGTACGTACGTATATGAAGATTATCCTCAAGTGCATTACATATGATAATTCAGTTCAGTTTTGCTGTTGTTAAAATTATTATGATTTGATATTTTACTTATCCTACTACTTGAAAAGAGATATCGAATCTTTACATAATGCACACTCTTACAGTTTTCTCTAGATAAATCTAAATTTATCCGTAGATCGCAGAAAGTTTGATTCAAAAACTTACTGTAACTGAACGATATTCACGAAGTTCTAAGAGGCATTGTTAAACAATCTTCGGTTAAGCAAGGGGTGTTTTCGAGGGAAATTTGATTTTTATTTGGAAGTTTGCGTTAGGGTTGCCGTAATCCTACAATTAAAGTAAAACTTCATACATTGAACGAGGACATTGTATTTTTAATGCTTGAGATCGTCCTAAACATTCATTATAGGCTATTTTAAACAAAAGTGTCCAACAAAAATAAGGTGATAAAGACCGAGGAGAACGGTAATTGTTTTGTCAAAAAAACTAAACCGTATTTCCGGGCCCCTTCACAACAGATACCCAGACCGAAGACATGACAAATAACGCCGGGGTCAGGGGTAATTTTATGAGCTGGCAACCCTGCAACGTCCAATCTGACAGAGCGAGCGAATTAAAGATTGTCAACAGATTTATTATTCGCTCCAGTGAACTCGAGCCGTCTTCCCCTAGGGGTATCTATATCTGCTTATACATATACCTATATATTTGTTCAATATTTATATTGTAGGCCCAGGGATTACTTTAGCTGGTTGTAATTAAGATGGCGAAATAGAGATGTCAGTTCTCACCTCGATAATGACTTTTGGAGTGTCTTTTCTATATAATTCGATAAGAATTTATCGCTTGATTAATTCGATCTGAGTCAATAATCATTAAGAAATATTAAAACTGTCCATGGCTTAAACTTTTACAAAAATTTCGTTGAAAAATAAAATCGTCTTCGCACACATTACCCATATTTAGTATTTACAATTAATCTTGTTAATATTCTGTAGTTAAAATATACTAGACAGTTCATTGACTAGGAATCAAACTAAGTTTGTAAGTCAAGAACCACCATGTTTGTAGGTCGTGTGTACCACTAATAGGGTATTATGAACTTCGTCTAAGAACAGGGCAGGGGTGCACAAGCCCTCAGGGAAGAAGGAAGGAGGGGGGAGGTATTTGAGGTATCTACCCGTAAGCAAGGCAAGATTACAGATGGCAAGATAAGCTCCGAATTAGACAAGGAATTTTGTATGAACTTGTAAAGATATTATCTCCGCTCTTTGTGAATAATAGAGTACGATCGATATTTTCCGGTTTAATTTTAACATTTTCATTTTCGGGAAGCTGGAAACACATTATAAGTAGGAAGCATTTTTGAGTGAATATTTTTAGCATGGTGAATTTTTTTGGGGTAAAACGCCAGAGGCATGGTCTCATAGGAAATGTTTTGTTTTAATTTGGGATTAGAGGGATGCACGGGATACCATCAAAGGTTTCTCATGTCGCCCCAAAACAAAAAAAAGGTCAGGTATGAATTATTATGTTTTTAGGTTAAAATCATCATTGCAGGTTTTCTTTTTTTACTTAATTAATTTACAAATAAATTAGAAATTGTGAATTCATTCAGCCAACTTTTTTCGTTTAACGTGATTTCATTTGAAAATTCACAATTTTTTCAAAATTTATTTGGGATAAAAAGTAGCCTTTATGTTAATCCAGCTCTAGAACTGCCTGTATGCAAGTACAGCTCGATCCATTCTGTACTTTTTCTCATTTTTATTTACCCAAAAAAAACTTAAATACGAAAGCCGTCACCTAGAGGGAGAGAGTCCAGATGCTGGCAGCATTGCCACGTTAAATGACAATGCAATGTCAGAGGTAAAACTAAAAAATATCAAAGAACAAAGCGGAGCACGATCTTCCCAAACACGGCAGAAACAAGTAGAATGGCCTGGGGCACAAAAACATCCCCTCTTCTTAAATCTCAATTAGGGTTGAAACCATGTCTTGGGGCCGCACGTTTGCGGAATTAAATTAATGACCGCACATATTGCTGGTGGCTAAGGTGGAACCTGAATTAATTGCTGTTTCTAGGGTTCCGTGGGTTAGCGAGGAAAACACTAACTCCACGATCACGATATTGCGGTGTAAAGAGCGGACTGTATGATCTATTATAATAAAATTTGCGAGATAGAAAGGAAGATGGGAAGTGGCCGATTATTTCAAACGGACTATTTCTAAGCTAGCAAAAAATAAGAATTTAGAGACGTCTCTGGCACAGAGGTGAAAGTCCCCCCGGAAAGCAAAAAGAAGGCTTCGATTCCCGTATATCTCTTCCCAGCCTGAGGTCTAATTAATAATATCTAGGTATGTCTTCGACCTCATCAAAACGAAACAAGTCCTCATGCCATTTTGATCCATTGGAAATTGGCTTTGAATCTCACATATTTAAATCAAAATAGTATAAAAAATACGAAAATTTTATTGTTTAGAAGTTTGGATGTTAGATGTTTGAATGTTTTGTTACCTCGTCACGTCAAAACTATCAAAAGGAAATATGATTGTTTAAAAGTTTGGATGTTAGATGTTTGAATGTTTTGTTACCTCGTCACGTCAAAACTATCAAAAGGAAATTTTGCATAGATGCACTAGTTCTGGACCTTTATTAACATATGGACTAATTTTCTCCA
Organism: Eupithecia subumbrata; assembly: GCA_949316285.1. Taxonomy (NCBI): domain Eukaryota; kingdom Metazoa; phylum Arthropoda; class Insecta; order Lepidoptera; family Geometridae; genus Eupithecia; species Eupithecia subumbrata. The sequence continues at coordinate 9,321,817 of OX438630.1, read as the reverse complement.
GGAAAAACAAGCGCGAAGCCGCGGGCAGAATCAACTAATTAAAAAACTATGATTTCTGCACATGTTATCTTGATATGCTTTTCTTTTTTCTGGCCTATGGTCTTCACAATGAATTGTAACCAATTGCCCGCCTACAGAACCATACGCTGAGTCGTGGCCCAACACGCTCTTGTCCAGTCAGGTTTTTTCCTTCTCTGCCTGCCAGTTAGATGTTTTATTAAAGCGATAGGTAATTGTTTATTTAACGGTTTTCAAGTAATTGCTTTTTTGTTTTAATTATTTACTGTTTTTGGTAGGTTATATGCTACGCCTTGCTACGACGTAGCAGATTAGATTACTTGCTACGCTTTGCTACGACGTAGCAGATTTCGTAGCTGCAAGTAAAAATTGAATTAAAACGTACCTTATAACTAAAATAAGATCGATGGGAGGGAGAAATACAGTTTATTCGTTATAGCCTCATATTTCCGAGCCGAATACACCGAGGGGGCCGAAGGAATTAAGTTTTGGAATTCAGCTTATGTTCGTCCTTTTTTTGGCTATAACTGCCTCGTTGGTCTAGCGGTCAGTTTGTTCAACCGCTGATTATGCGGTCCTGGGTTGAAAGCCCGGGTCGGGCTAATAGTTGTTATTGGGGTTTTTCTAGCAAGAAAAATTCACAGTAGCAGCACCTCGAAAAGCCGTTGGTCCTGCGCTTGACCTCGCCCCGGTCGTGTCAGTCTGCCGTCTCATCGGATTATGAAAGTGAGGGAATAGAGAGTGCACCTATGTTTTCGCACACACTTGTGCACTGTAATATGTTCTGCACATCTGGCTAGCCTCCGATGAGACTGGCCGCCGTGGTCGAAATTCGGCTAGGAGGATATCATGCTCGTCCACAGTTGGACATAATCCTCCACCAATGAGGGCCATAAATAAATAAATAAATAAATAAATAAATAGTCTTCAGTTTGCCGTATCCTGAAGTAGATTGTCCCAACTGTTTTTTCCCGTCGAATGCTTTCCACTTGATCGATAACTTAATTTAATTAAATTTAATCTGTCCACAGGGTCAGGACTTATTAATTATCATGCATTTTTAACCCCCGACGCATAAAGAGAGGGGTTTTATAAGTTAAACGTGTCTGTCTGTGGTATCGTAGCTCCCAAACGGATGAACCGATTTTCGTTAAGTATATTTTGTGCCATAGATAATTTTATCCCGATTATTCTTAGCCATGTTTCATGAAAATCTATCGGGAGGTTTTTATAATTTTTAATTTTGTTCTTTTTATGTTTTCATGCGACGCACATTAACTACAAATTTTGGATTATTTTATCACTTAGCTCTCAGTTTAGGGTCTTAGTTATCTAAAACACTGCATCAGGTGTACGACACGGTAATCGAGTTTGTACGAAACTTGCTCGACATTACCGGCTTTGCCACATAATGAGAGTTATCTAACACAATATTGTTTGTAGCTCCAGCCAACAATGGGGAAAGTTTGGAGATACTCGCCGCTAATATATAACTCAAAAATCATTATCGAAATTCACGCGCTTGCAGTTGATATTAAATACAATTTATTTATTGGTCAACTGCCTATTTTAACCCCTTCATATGTAGCTTCCTTAATTCTTTTAAATCTGGTGTCTACTAACGAATTCTTTTACTCGGTTTTTCTAGGTATAAATAATCATTATTGCGATAAATAATTATTTTATATTCGTTTTTGGAATTAGTCGATCGTCTAATTGTGTATTTTGCCCCTTCTCATACCCAAGTAGTTTTGGTTTGCGTTTTTTGTAAATATTTTTTTTTAAATAATATTTACCAATTCTCTTTGAGCAGATGATTCCCTATGATAAAGGGTTATTCTCAAATTTTACTTTTTACATCATCATCATTTTTATAAATTCGCCTTAACGCTGTCCGCACCTTAAGGCCAAGTCCTTTTACATTAAAATACAGGATAATCTGTGCGGCACGATTTTCGCGAAATCCCGCGTTGCCATAGCAACAGCCCTTGAAACCCTTAGAAGTAAGACGACATAATGACGAGGAAATATGGCGTCGACTGTACGTGCACTGTGTACTATCACTCACATGGGGCTTTTCCCGACTTGATCTTATTTTTGTCTTATTGTTATTTTTGCTGTGACTGTCTTTTGTGTCTGAAATAACCTTGGGGATCCCTGAACCACACTAAACAAAGCTTTGAGTTTTGCCATTTCTTAAATAAATATGTTTTTTTTCTCTCAGAATCCCAACTACGTTCATTACTCTAGACTAAGGTACAAGATAGGCATATAGACGAGTCGAATTTCAAACTAAATACAAACACTTTAGGATTTATTCATCCGGGCATGCTGATGTGAACTAATCAGAAAACGGCCTTATTCAGAGCTTTCAATTCCTTGTAGCCAGGCATTTACTTTTTCCATTCATTATATAAAAACATTATTCAATTCAATTAAATTTTCAATGTATCTATTTAAACAACTTTACAGGACAAACCACTTAAGTCTACACATCTTACTCAACTTAACATAAAACTAAAATTCAAATAGAGCTTTCATTTAAAATACAGATTTGAAGAAGTAATTAAATATTAAACTAAAATAGAGCTTGTAGGTAAAATACATATTTTAAGAAGTAATTAAAATATTATAACGATTTACCCAAAGAAGAATTATTAGAATCAGGTAATTCTTGCATTATTCCGTTTGACCTACACAGCCTCGCCAGCTACACCTAACTAGTGGGTTCAATATATATCCACAGATAGTCAACAACGTCCAACTGCCTTGAGCTACACAGATATAGACAATGTAAGCACAACGGTATGTCAAAGGACATGACAACAATGCGGTCAACCAACATTCCAGTAATCTTGCAATTAACAGTAGGAAATGAAGTGGTCGTGCGTTGATAGCTGTATCCCCACATCCTATGGGAATGTAACTAGGTTACATTACCATCATCATCCGTAACCTGACTTTACCCACTGGATATCAAATCAAAACCAAAAAGGTAGCCTGAGGTCTCTAAACTGTTTTGCCCATTCTGACATTAAGTACGCTAACCGTAAGCAAGTTCGTCAGTGTAGGTTAAAATGTTGAAGGATTTATATATTTATTTTGGGATTTTAGGAAAACTTACAGATAGAAAATTACAAAGTAAGAAATATTTATAATACATGAGAGTTAGATACAAGTACTTAGTATGCTGAGGGCTATTTATAAAGTTTCCACTTTTAGCCAAATACATTATGGTTGTAAATGTTTCAGTAATAATAGACGACTAAATAAACAAGAACATAATTGATTTGATACATAAAAACAAACTTTATATTGAAATACACATTGCACACACATTAAAAATAAAAACAAAATGATGTCAATAGATAACGACCAGATTTGGCTCAGTCGGTGATAAATAAGATAAGTCATCTGCAAGCTGCTAATCATTTTATGCGAGACTACAACATCTTCTCAGCAGCTGCTGGGAAGAGAAGAATATAAATACAATATATGTACTTACGGAACAGAACTCTGAAAATACATTTGAGACACTTCGATCACACGAAAAATTAAGATTTTGTATCATTAAGCATTTATAGTTCTTGGAAAGGTACCTAGATATTACATAATTTCTGTCATATTACATTTCCCCAATAACATACATTTTAAATACGGCTTTCTATGCACAATCAATAACACTTTTTAACTACTAATTGAATTCGCTCGTATTGCCTCGTTCAAATTAATTAAACTGCCACAGTGGAGGCCCTTTTGTTTACAGCGATATAAAATATTTGTCTAAACGGTCTTACCGTTGACGATTCTTCTTGAGATAGGTTCATTTTCTTTGTAAAATTGCGAGAATTTCTTTACATCTAGAGTCGATGATTTCAGATGTAAAGATAATGTGTACAAAAAAATACACAAAAAAAATCAGGTCGATTTCGGTTGTAATGGTGTTTAAAGTCCGAGTAGGTGTCTACGTTCTACCTATTGGTGGTATTTCTGATAGAATGGGGCTACATGATGCTGTGTGTATGTTTTGTCTAGCATTATTTATTTACCCATGGCTTGCATTATTTGGGGACAATAGTCGACATGAGAAATCATAATTTCCTTTTTCTTAATATTAATGAAATGTAAGTAAGTATCAGTTATGAAGCTCCCATAACACGCTCTGCTTAGCTTGATACTTGATGATGCAATGTATGAATTGTCCAGCATTATTTATTTAGTTTGTACCAGAGAAGAAGAATTACAGAGACGACAGAAAAATCGACAAGTATTTAGCACTTTATTGGCCTCCACAACACACGACAGACAGCATCGCCAATAAATAAGGCGTAAACTTTATTTTACAACCGTAAACGAAAGCTAACAAAATTACATTCAATTACGTCCCGCGGCATTCCTGCTTCGCAATAAAGGGAACGTTCTTCGCGTAAATTTTTCGGACATAAAACTGTATAAAAGTAAAGTTAGTGAGATCTAGCAGAGCGATAAATGTTTATATAGCATCGCTGAGGTTGGCCCTTACAGAGTCTTCCTTACTTTAGTAAGGGGCTTCTTATAAAAAAAGCCGGATGTTTTTAATTTTTGGGAGAAATGTTTGTAAGATCTGTAGGTATTTGTTCCGGTTCTGGGTGTAGATGTATTGAGTATGATATATTGAGTTTATTATGTTATCTGGTATCCAAAACACAAGTTCTGCGTACTTTGGGGCCAGATGATTCTGTGTAAAAAATCCACTATTATTTATTTATTATTTGGTTCCGGATGACCCGGAGAAAAAAGCAGGGTGAACTTGATTATTTTAGGCACAACTCGCGGCAGCATTGAAGAAAGAGAAAAAACGTCATTCGACGGCTTGGCCTGTACTACTTCCAGATCAAGAAATACCTATGATATGGCGTTATGTGATTAATATCGTGATTATAAGACGACCTCCGTGGCGCAGCGGGCGAAGGTCCGCCTGCGACGCAGGAGGTTGCGGGTTCGATTCCCGCCTCGGAACAAATTTGTGTACGATCTGCAGAAATTTGTTCCGTTGGTCTGGGTGTTTTCTATGTATAATAAAAAATATCTATCTATGTAGTGTATTGTATTAAGTATATCAGTTATCTAGTACCCATAACACAAGCTCTGCTTAGCTTGGGGCTAGATAACGCTGTGTGAATTGTACTGCATTATTTACTGCATTATTTATTTTATATAGGTGCATTTTTACTCATTTTAAAATATCAAATATTAATTAAAAGTAGAGTAGTTCTTTCTTATGATGCCCGTGTAGCAGGTAAGGCCGGCAAGAAAAGCATTTAAAAAAATAAAACCACGCTCCGTTCCAGCCCAAATCTCCAATTAACTTGCCAGGGTAAAAAATAAAATGCCGCGGTCCTTCATCCGCAGAGCAAACACGAATGAGGCAAATTAAGTGAGTAAAATAAGGTTTCTCAAAATGAGGTCGCAAAGTGTGAGTTCGAGGCCCCTTGCACTTTGTAACAAGAGGTCGATGTAATTAAGTTTTGAATATTTTTAATTTTCACGGTTGACTTTCATACTTCAGACTTCTTTTGTGTAATTTGGTTAAAGAAAATGTCGCTGTGTTTTTCTTTACTTTTACTTTTGAGGTTTCATTTTAAGGGCGCGTTGGCTGATTTAATATTTATCTACAGAAAGTTTTAATTTGCCGGTAGCTTAATTTTTTATAATACAAATATACATGACCGCCCAGGAACTTGACAGCCGCAGTATAACGGCTGGATTACACCAAAACCGTTTTCGGCCGATCTTTACGCCGGCGTCTTCGGCCAAACTCGGCCGATGAAATCAAACGTATGTAAAAGATCAGCACTAACCGCCATCGTCCGAAGACGCCCGATGATGGCCGATCTACAGACCGTATTCACCCAGCTGTTTTCTGTAGGTATATAAATATTTCTTCACCCACACACGCCGATGTCGCACACGCTGAATTAAATCGCGGTACGAATGTTCTAAAAGATACATTTCTTCGAATTCCTTCATTTTAAAAACGCGTCTTCACTTTCTTATGCCTCAACTACAGGAGATCAGCAACTTCCGATGTCGGCAACAGTGTGAGCATATGCACTTACGAGTTACTTGTCCGTAATCGGACGACAAAATCGGTTTTGGTGTAATCCAGCCGTAAGAATCAACTCCTTCATGCCCGTAAATGTCGTAAGAGGCGACTGAGAAAACCTACCAAACCTACCAGAGGAAAGGTAGAAGCTTCCTTCTGTGTACCTTTAACACCTCCACTGCGGTCACAAATTCGCCAGCCAAGCATCATGATTATGGCAACACCCTTTTTGTTCGGGGTAGGCATGTTCAGCCGTGGACGACATGTGCTGGAGAACCCAAAAAGTAACATTCAACAAAACCAAAATGAGTAATCTCCGAAGAAAATTATCTCCCAAAATTACATCAAACCTTTTCACGTCGAAACATTCAAACTTTCTTAATAACCGGATCTTACGAAATCCCAAACATCAAAATAGAAAATTCCTCAGACACATAATTCTCACTCATCCTGATGCTAAGACGTGGATATTTTACATAGAAATCAGGTTGGCGCTGATAACCATGCAACTCGAACCATTTATTTATTTATTTAAACCTTTATTGCACTGATGTACAAAGGGTGGGCTTAATGCCGAGGCATTTTCTACCTGCCGACCAAAAACATATGTTTTTACAGGGGGTTGGCGTGCTAATTTAAGTTATACAAGTAGCTTAAATAACTCTTATTATATATACCTATTATATATTCAAATACATACCTAAAAAAAATACTACTAAAGCATAAGCATAGTATCAACTACCAACGAGAAACATTTGTGTAAACTAAACTATTGGTACAACCTCTTAAGAAAAAGCGTGCGCACCATTTTCTTAAAAGTGAACCATTCTTTGTCTTATAAAAATTCCAAACACATTTAATGAGAATTCACTTGCATGCATTACGATTATTAAGGTGATTTAGCTGGTTCGATTCACATTGCTAACAGTTTTTTTTTGCCTTAATTATGATATCCAAAAATAAAATGCAGTGGCAAATTAGTACTAAACTGAATGCTACAGAACGGGTTTTGCATAATTCATAATTTTGACATGACTCTAGTTTGTACAGGCAGAATAGATGTTCGGCACTGGCTACCCGACACTGGCAACCCGGCATCGGCTATCCGATAAACGGGACGTATAAAAGGGGACTGAGACCTTTACCCTTTTAATTTGCTTTGAACTAGTGCTGACATCTAACCCCCTTTTATAAAAACTATCAAATTAAAACAGTTCATAAGCAGTACATTTCTCACTCTGACGTACGTCATGAGAACAAAACAAACTATTCTTGGCCCCGCTGGCTTAAATTGATAAGTGATAGTACAAACCGTACTGTATTATATGTGAAATTTTTATTAAGATTAGACATTTAAAAATCTTTGTGCAGTAGGGGCTATTGGAGCTATTGCCTGAACCTGAAACTTAGAGAGGTTTATAAGTACCAGGACTAGTTCGGTGTAAATGCGTCCATCTTGATCCCGGCAGTAGAAATTACCCACTAACGCACCTAACCAATTTTCTTTACCTTTGACAAAATCACGGCGCTCCTTCCTATTACGTAACATTACCCAAAGGACATACGCGTCGAGAATACATTTCGCACGTGTTATATAATTTTGAATCATATTAATGGGCGATAAGGGTTATTTTAGACACTGTGGTAATAAAAGGCAGGTTTCGGAAGTACTTTGGTACTCTCAAGGGAAGACGTTAGGCCTATAATGGGAACGCGTGAAGGGAGGCCTTTTTACAAACACCGATGCAAGTCACGAAGCTGTGAATGAGATTTTTTTTGTTTAGGGCAACACAGCAGTGTTTTTCCCGGAGGTATTTTTCGTTTACTATTAAATTATTGCACGGAAGTTGGGTAGATTTGTAAAATAAAATCACATTTGGGAACGTTACCACACAAAAATATCTTCTTCACAAAAAAAAAATTGTGAAGAGAAGAAAATACCTTATATGTTTTGAATTTATTTCCTGTTAATTTTTTTATCTCGCTAGAAGTTATATTAGAAAAGCGTATAATAGATACATTCATCGTGGAGCCTAGAAATAGGCACAGTTTGTTTATTCCGATGATCCTATGATAAACCTTGTCCGGTTTGATATGGCACGTTAATTTATAGCGGACTCGATCGTCTATTGTTTTTTTAATAGTGACTATGGTGTCGTCTCAACTCTATCAGCTAGATATTCTGTGAAAAACAAGCGAAGATCGCGCCAACTCTGGTTACACTTTTAACAGAGAACAGAACCGGTTATTTCCGGTGAGCAATTAAACTTTCAACTGAAAAACGTGTTTTGCACCACGTGTTTATCTTTTCCCGTTAATGCTTCAACTTCCGCGGCATTTTCGCATATTCAAAGGGCACAAACCAAACTTTCTCCCGCGGGCAACTTAAACCAGTCTTTGTCTTAAACACCCAACATATTTAATTAGAACTCGCTTGCATACAAAACTTGAGGTGATTCGATTCGCGTTGCCCGTGGGTTTTTTTTTTCGTGCTTTTTAATTACTTCTGCGTTCTACTACGGTAAAAACTGACGGAAAAATTATTTGCCGCAAGTTGTAAATTATTTTCTATGAAGCCATGATAAACCTTACTTTGATTCACTGGTACTTTGAGGTTTTTTTGGGCATATGAGAGACTTTTTTATAATCAATAAACCTTCTTTTGACCACAATCTTAGCTGCCAGAAAGTGACGATGTTAATCTTGTTTTGAAAAGATCCAGGTGTTTTTATTAAACCTAAAATCAACATTTAAGTTAAATACACTAATAATATTTAAGAATTGTGTATTTATGTGTTAACTTACCTGACGACTCCATTGTATTGTGCTGCGCACTAGGTTATATAAGAACTATTTTCCTGTTGCTCTCACATTGGACAATAAATGATATTCTATTCTATTCTCGATAAAGCCTGGTTCATAGAATTTTTTTGAATGTAAAAGCTCATAACCTAACAAAAAATTAATCTTGCGGCAACTTGAATCGATCTACCTTACTCATATCATATCTATAGTCATGTAGATATCTACATGATTATAGAATATATAGTCATGTAGATATCTACATGATTATAGAATACATAACAGTGATGAGAAGATTTCGCTTCAGGTGTATTCGGTTTAAAATTTAAAGCAGCAAAGATTTTAATGAAGATTATGGAGCAGTATCTGCTTTCGCTTTGAACGGGTGAGATTGGGATATCCGTTACATACGAAATTAACTAACTTTTATAGCTCATCATCAACATCAATATTCCTCAAAACTTAGGAAGATTTAAGGAGTGAATATGATTACACTAAGCTCAAAAAATGGATTTAGTTGAAAATCGTTCATGGATTTTATTTTAGATAGGTTTTCTTCAAGGAAACAATTATTGGTTTATGCGCTGTTTCGGTTAAAGTCAAATACGGGTTAAGACAGATTCCGTTGTAAAAGTCCGCTGTCATGGCCGTCTGCTGTCAATAGCATTATAGGTACTTTCGAAAAAAAAAACAGGTTCCGTCTGAAAAAATCTTGAATTCTAAAACCATTGCTATGGGAGTGATCAACAAATCATGATGAATATCAATTTAAACCCACACGCAACGCAAATCATAAAAATAATGAAAATAAAATATAACCTAGAAACGAAATATCAAAAACAGTCATTAAATAGATAAGTGAAGGTTGTGCTCTACTTAACTTCGATTGCCATTAAGGGACGCTTATGAACCTTTTTCTGACTCTGAGAGTGATTTTTTTAAATCTATACTAAGGAATGACCTAAGTAGCCATTAAGCGACTCTGAGTGTGGCTGTTAAACAGAATCTGACCTAAGCCGATCCTTAACAGCGCAGGACCGGTCTTTGTGGATATCTTTGAAGGGTGCCTATGTCCAGCAGTGGACGTCATTGGCATTTGGCTGAGATGATGATAAGGATAATCCCTTTTTCATCTGATTCCGGAATCCACCAGCAAAATACATAAATATTTTATAAGAAACTCACACTCCCCTTAGAAACCAACAAAGAATCATGTAACTCGTTCAAATCACAAGTTAAATAAACATTATTACATTTGTTACAACCATTCATTCATATCGAGTTGTTCAAACAAATGTTGTCGCAACTCCTAACTTTCTTATTCACTGATATGTTCCCTTTATTTTTCTTTACTGACAAGGTACTGAACTTGTTTATGTACCCTAGTAACCTTATGAGATGTTTTTGATAGATGAAAAATACCATGAAAGTAATCGAACTTAATTGGCGTCCAAACGTGGGGCAAGTGATGATTGGCGCCCACAAAAAGATATAAGATTTAGGAAATAAAGATGGAACCAAACTATTTATCCAACAGTTATACGTCAACTGTCAGTAATTAACTAATCAATGAATAAACCTCTAGCTAAGGTTAATGCGACGAAAGAAACGTTTTCCAAAAAAGAAAAATACCATAATAACCTTAGAACTCAATATTTGGCAAAGATCTTTCGCGGAAAAATAGCGTCAGTCATTGAAATGATAACATTCCAATGACTGACGCTATTTTTCCGCATATAGTTCCGTATATAGTTTGACATAAGTCAAACTATATACGGTCTATGCGGGGCCTGCATACTTGCATAGTGCATTTGACATGACATTGCAGGGTATTTGCCATTTTAATTTGAAAGGTCCAAACATAGAGCGCCTGTTCACTCAGCGCCATCTTTTCAATCTGGTCAAAGTATTTTTAGATTTTAAGGAAACACCTCATTAATTACTTTATCAGCGTTCTAACAACCGATTTTACTGCAGTAAGAGGTAAACTCTATCCTAACAAAACTGAAAGTGTGTATTTGATTCTTCCAATTTCACTCCAAAAAAGATCTAGGTTATTTCAAGTGCATTAGTAGGCGGGTGATATCGATCACCAAACATCGTATAGAAACTACCCACAGTATTAGATATAGATATCCAGGTGTCCCCTCGCAAACAGAACCCACTTCGCCTCAGGCCAAGTAGGGGTTGCCAGTGAAAAAATCCGGTTGAATTAGACGGAGAACCAGTAGGTAAGTAGATGAAAAGTTTAATGTACACAGGTGTTCAGTAGAGTTCCTTATTTTGTTAATTTATTATCAGCTACTTATTAAAAATGCTATAAAACAAATCTTCCATCACGTAACAGCAAACAATTATAAAACTTATTTAAACCCTTACGGGGTAAATCCATAAATACCTAACAAGCTTCGAAAAAACCGACTAAAAAAAACTGGCCGGATACAAAAATTTGGAGGAAACGGCAACCTTATTGTACATCAAAATGCCGGAAATCCCATATTGCCTACATCTCAGGACGGAAGCACGGTTTTATAAGTTAAGGGATTTGTGTCAATATTTTACTAGGACAGGACCGAGGTATATTGCTACATTTTGAGTAGCGCACTTTAGCTATATGAATCAAGTTATTTACTTATTCGCTACAATTCCGAATAGGATAGAAATTCGAAACTCTTAGAAACTGACCAAAAATTTGGTAACTGCCCAAAAGTCAATTCAGTGACCAAAAAACACACATTGATAATTTTGGTTGTGTGGTGCTTAGAAATTGCATCACCCCATCTCTTCCCGCAGGTGTCATAAGAGGCGACTCAGGGATATCCATTGGTGGGCGGGCAGTAGCGCCCCCAGCAGAACCATTCTACCACCAGACTGCGATCTCGAATCCGCAGGCCCAGCGTGGGGATTCTGGGTATTGCCTCCCATGAGATGAAAGCCAATAAGGCGCTTATCATTGGGAGTTCGAGTCCAGTAGTGGACCATTATAGACTGGTGAGGAATAATTTTGGACAATTGGTTTAAAGGTATAACCCTAATAACTTCCTGCTTTCAACAGAAAATTATTTGCTCCTCCTTTGAAGTTCAATTTTCTAAATCTACCGTGGTAACTGAAAGACAATAATATCTTCCACCCTAAGTTACAAGTAGTTCATAAATAAGCACCCTAATTTGCCACAAAACCGTTCTATAAAAGACAACAGCAGAAGAACCGTCAAAACAAAAGCACCCGTGAAACAATGCCTAATCCTCGAATTGGGGACCGCCTCAAATGGAAAAATATTTGTCTGGGGCACCAGATACAATAATCTACAACCTTGTTGCTATAAAAATAGAGTCGCAAATGTGGTGATTGTAACAGTGAATTGCACGTACGATTTTATTTTACACCTGGTTAAGACAACGAGTGAGCGTGAATCGTTTTTCTCGATTTGTTCTCGAACGTTCGAACGTGTTTCTTGTTCAGGTGGTCTTTAAACTGTTGGTCTTGTTTGCGGATTTCGGATTCCAAGTTTTTTACACAATTTTGTGCAGAAAGATGTATCGAGAAAAATAGCTTTTTATACAGGAGGGCGGATGGCAATAGTGATTTCAAACTAAGTATTTCTCAAACTATTCTATTTTCTATTTTTTTCTGCAGGCAGATGCTGGATGCGGCAAGCTGAAGACAGGGCGCTATGGCGCTCATTAGGGGAGGCCTATGTCCAGCAGTGGACTAATTTAGGTTGATGGTGATGATGATGATTTCTCAAACACGTAGATTTGCGAGTCTTGGACGTAGTGGAATTTTACAAATAAAACTTGAATAAAAAAGGTCTGGTGGTAGTGGTGTTGATTTCCTAAGCTCCATTATACAGAATACCTACCACAATAAAATATAGAACAAAAATAGCCGCAGCATCAATATTATATCAGCCTTATTAGCTATTTACAAAACCAAGCTCGCTACCTACGCTAAACCAAAGTCTTTTCAAAGCGAACAGCATTCCAAAAACAAGTTCATAACCAACGAACGATGCAGTTTCATCGCAGTTTGCAACTTTTCAAATACCAGTAGATGGCGTTATGCAAATTGCACGGGTCGTATTATTGAGTATCATAGCAGCTTGTGGTAACACATGCCATGCAGTGCAAGCGTGAACAGAATTTTACATTTTGAGACAATTTGAAACAAAAACTCCCAGTTGGATGATCTTGATATTTTAATATGCTCAGTAAAATAGTGCTTTCAGATATGAGGGCTTAGTACTTTTTTGCAAGATTGACTTTTAATCGATAGAGTCAAGGTACTTTATTAGAAATCGGGTACCTCCGGGAATGGGGCCCTCGGGGACTAACCCTTATTGCTGCTTGAAAGATAGCAAACTTTCAAAGAAACTTTCAACTGAAAAAACTATTAACTTAAATTTCCCTAAAATAAAGTTTTTTAGCCTACCTAGTTACAACCCATTTTTGATGCAAACTTTAAAAGTTGTCTTGCTCGGCACCATGAAATTGACGATATGCCATGAAAATGTTACGTGAAAACAGTTCATGCTACTATCTGTACCTTTATTTTATTTAAACTTTTACTGCAATGAGGTACAAAGGCTTAGTGCCGAGGTATTTTCTACCTGCAGACCAAAAACACGTATGATTTTAAAGGGGTTGGCATGCAAATATAAGTTTTACAGATAGGTACCTATAGATAACTCCTATTAGAGTATGTAAAACTTGTCAAATGTCATTTTTCCATAGGCAGATCAAAGGTATACAATAATTATATACCTTTGATTATGCTTATAGGCTTATATACATATATATAGGCTTTATTTTAAACTAGCTGCATTCTTACTACCCGTTGTCCTATTACCCGTTTTCCCGTAGGAATGAAGTATTTCCCGCGTATAAAAGTAGCCTATGTTCATCAGGAATAATGTGGGCTACTAATGGTAAAATAATTTTTTTAAATCGGTCCAGTAGTTTCGAGCCTCTTCAATACAAAGAAACAAACAATCAAATATTTCTTCTTTATAATATTGGTATAGATAAATAATATTTGAACATTTGCAATACGCTTATATATATCCTCTCTCTTATACCACCGGCGGAGCAGACGCTCTTGGTCCACTCTGCCACCTCTTTATGCCTTGTACCAGATTGGGTCTGCCTCTTAAACGTTTACACTCGTCCATTTGACTCTTAAAAGAGCCATTCCATTTATTGCGCGTAAAAATAGTGAAGCCTGTAATGGAATAATTTATGGGAGTTTTATATAGATTTTTAAAAGGGTTTCGTCTTGAGACTCATACTGTGGTCAGATTTAATGAATCCTATGCTTTATACACAGGTTGCTGCCACTTGTGATGGCTAACGTGGTTTTATAATTTTTTTCTATTTATTATGTTGTACAATGCTAATTGCATGTACTTACATTTATTCAGGTGACTTTTCTATTTTAGTTGTTTCAATTCGTAAACGTAACCACTATAATAGCTCAACAAATTGAAACTTCTTCATCGAAACGGCAAAACTTTAAGGGAAAGTTCAAAAATAAATCTATTGAGAGTGCCAAGTTATTCAAAAACAAAAGGGACCGAAAACGGGAAAGTTTGACTTGTTGCACCGCACCGGGAGAACTAATAAATGTTTCCCGAGGCGAGTGTGTGAGCATTTACACAGAAAACAGACTACCACTGCCCAAAATGGGCACATGACATCAACATTAGGGCACTACAATGCTAGTATTGTAGATGGGCCGGGCGACTCATGCCAATGAGGGCCTTGACTTGCTTAACCCATTCACTTCCCCGCCTCTGCGGTGCCACTTACTTGACTACCTTGAACCTGAAAAAGTGCATAATGGTCTATGAAAGGTTCGACCACAAGTTGACCGAGTCATCGTTAACGTCCTCTGCTCTGTGACGAAAGATCTCACAGTCTGTACAAGCATAACTTCGCCGTGACTCGGCCATGTGGACGCACCATACCATGAGTCCAACACTTGGACTTCCCAAACACAAACAATTGAAACACGGCGCACCACCGTTTTATTCTTACTCAAATAACAGAGCTACAGTCCAGTAAGAGAATCACACTAATAATTATAAATGCGAAAGTTTGGATGTTAAGTTGTGTTGATGTCTGTTACCTCTTCATGGCAAAACCACTGAACTGATCGGGCTGAAATTTTGCTTACAGGGTATAATTATTATTCCCGTAAATAAGTTTCCAGATAAATTATATTTTTATTTATGTAACATAAAAACATAACGAATAGATATAAAAAATCGGGTTCTAGCCTGTATTGTGTTATGCAGGAGGGTTACTTAATTCTGACGCTGTCGGTAGATTATTTTGATAGGAACTATATTTATAAAAGTTCATAAAGAATATAGCTTTTCTTACAACTCTGGTTTCTCTATAAATACAGAAAGTCGCGGTGGCAGAGCGTGACATTAAACTTGGCCAAGACTGCCAAGTTAGGCATAAAGTGAGCGTGCAATATCGAGTTAGCGACTTCACAGACCAAACAAGACGCCTTCCTGGAGTAAACTACTTAAATCCTGACGCTTTGGCCGTCCCGTCGAACTTAGCTTCCACACAACTATCATCTTTACCACTGAGTGCTAGAACTTTAAATCCTGTACATGGACTTGGGATTACCTTCTAAGTTTCTGTCGTTGTAAAATCATCTTTGGCTCTGTGAGATAGCATCCGAAATCCTTTACATGCAGGGATTACTTAGGAGAGATGGTGCAAAGTCCAAGTGGATTTTGCTTTGACTGACAGTAGTCTACTCCTGTGGTGTTGCATCTTGGAGAAATAATATTTCTATGCTTAATTGGTGTTCCTAATAGGAATGCAACTGAACTGGCTGTTCATAATTCAACTTTTACTGCACAAAACTATTAAAAGGGGTAATTACAAAAAGGTATCCATCCTTCACAAGAGTATCCAAGCTGAAAATCTGTGAATATCAAACGACCACTTGTAGAGTAAGAACCTCCGAAAATCAGATACCCTCGACCCAAAGGATCTATTCAGGGACCAGCTGCGATACTCTGAATAGAGCGACCGAGATCTCTTAAAGGCAATTACATTCGAATTGATAAAAGCCGAAACCGGCCACCTGTTGACTCCAATGTTCTTGAAAAGAGTCTAGGACCAAGCGATTTGCTCGCAAATGCTCGGAAAGATTTCACTGCGAGATATCTCTGGCAACATCTCGTTGAAAGCTTCGGTTTTACTGTTGTTGAAACCGTTTAACTTGTCGTGTATCTTTCAGCTTTGCGTTTTGTGCTTTGAAAGCATTTTATTCTGCTTGTATACCTACCTCAAGCAATAAGTATTCTGAAGATTTAAGATAGAAGAATCAGGTGGTTGGATGTGATGAATGGGAGTTTGGTGAAAGTTGTGAAATAAAAGAGTTTTGAGAGTTGGTAGTGGAAGATTGTGAGAAAGAAAAAGAATGCAGTTGTATAAACTACTCACTACTACCTTTACGTGTACACTCAAGCCATAATTTGAGAATATACAAACTAGGAGGCATTGAGGCTGATGTCTCTTCAGTGACAAGGCCGCTAGTTGTCGCTTATTCTACAATTATTATTTTGTAAATTATTTCTAAGTAGTGCAATAAAGTATTATCTATCTATAATTATCAAATGTAGGAGATATAATCATCTTCAAAAGCACCTACCGTATCATCCTAAACAAAAAACTAAAAGAAACCGAAAGAAAATCCGTTCTCATTCAATCCAGTTGCAAGAATGCGGCACGACTTTCTACAATAAAATTGAACACCAAAATATTATAAACCACTCATAGTTTTAGGCTTATTTAATCTTCTATAGTAAAGCTGACTTTGCCATAAGAGTTGCATTTTCGTACACCCAAATCTCCAAACATTAAAACCATAATCTACAACCTTAATTAAGCTGAAAGCGAACTAATGAAAAGGCAAAAGCCACGAACGAAGTTAACTGCAAAAATAAATTTACAAAGTTGGGCAAAAACAATCAGTACGGAATAAAGCGTAAATTTTGTAAATTGATACCGGAATATACACAAAAAGTGGCTTGTATAAGCCGAGCGCAGTGGCCGCACACACGATCCATGTGGCAATTACCTAAAACACACAGACACTTAACCTCGGAATTGTAATGAAAACTAGGGATGTGCTTTTAGTGTCACAGCATACTTGGGGGATACATTTACGAATCGTTTCCGACTTTAAAGACTAAAGCTGGGCAAGTACTCATAAAAACGAGAATCGAACTTTGAGATTCCTGCCTGATCCACTACTGGAAGCAGGCCTCCCCCTGATAAGCGCGTTATTAGCTTTTATCACATGGGGGGTAGTACCCATAATCCCCACGCTGGCCATGCGGGTTGGGGATCGCAGTTCGGTGGTAGAATAGTTTTGCAGGGGCGCTGCTGCCCGCCTTCGGTGTATATCCCTAAGCCGCCTCTTACGACACCCGCGGGAAGAATTTGGGTGGTGCAAATTCTAAGCCGGCGCCACACAGCAATTTTCAGATTCATTTTCGTGCAAATACTTACGTAGGTAGACATAAGAGTAGGTTTTTCATGAAAACGAATCAAAAACTTTGATTTTCGTTTTCTGAGTATGAATTATTATACCCTGAAACAGAATCGGTGTCGACTCCAAAAGTTGAAGCACAGAATTTTTTTTATTAGGTTATTAGAGTAAACTGTCATATTTGCAAAAAATCAATGTTGGAACGATGACTTGATGACACAGAAATAATTTAAGGGGTTCATTCGTTAGTAATTTCCGTCCTTTTCTCCCAAAATATTCTCTAATTAGGTACATCACTAGTTAAAAGCATGCATGTCCGCGGCAGGGCGCGCCTTATCTACGATAGTTCGTTAGTAGTTGATAATTATCATTTTGTTTTGTCGGAGGACTTCGAACTTTTGCTTCTTTTGTTTTTTAACACTTAATGATCACCGTGGCCTGGGATCACACTGTTAGGCTTTGTGAGTCCTCCATTCGTCTTTGCCAGCATTTCATCGACATCGTTTATCGTGTTAGATAACTTCGTCAGTACAAAAAAATATAAACGTAAGTTGGTACTTACTTTAATTTTTTTGTACTCAAACAAGTTGATTCGACTTAGTCCTAATTTCTTTAAAATATTTTAATACAATTTTATCATGCCATCGCCAATCACTTAGATGCAGATCAAAAAGCAGTTTAAAATGTGGGTAGTTTTAAATGTGTACTTTTTTTGGCACAAGGTGGGCGTAAATGGGTTAAAAAACAGCATAATGCCTTTAACCGCTACGATCAAATTTAATCCTGATAAAATCAATACCAAATGAAAACAATAAAAAACAAGTAACGAAGTAATCTTTTTGCGGTAAACAGAAACAGGGGGATAAGTAAAATGAAATGAGCCCACAAACAAATGCAGGGGGCGCACTTTATGTCACCATCCGGCTGTATCTATCGACGTCGTTTGCATTGAAATCTTTTTGTGGTAGAGTTGCAACGTTTCTGCTAGAATTGGCACGTACCCGGCTTTAAAAAGTTATTCAAATTATTTTTGAGGTCCGTTATAATGTAAAATCTTAAAAAAATATATGTCTTTCTGATCGATTTCTGTCATCATCATAGTAGTTACATACTTACCAAAACCAAAATCAAAATAAATAATATGTATAATTGTCGTTCATCACCAAAAATTCGATGAGGCCAAGGATTTATGTCCTTTATTGGATCCAAAAATAGACGTTACCTTACTTTTACGATGCAGTTTAACCCCAGTTCTCAAAATGACAATACTTTTTTTGGCCCAATCTGTGGTAACCCATTCATTATAATATTTGTCGGGTAAGTTTTATTTGATTTTTAAGACTGGAGAACTTGTGGGACATCTTTAACAGACATTACCTAAGGGAAGGAGGTCTTTATTATTTGCAATTTGTATTTAACTTATGGACGAACATTTAGGTATGTCTGCAAACACAACCTCTTTATTTTATTTTTTGGAATCAAAACATGAGAATCAGAAAGGAGTTAACCATAGAAATCGAGTCTCTAATTCGAAATCGAGTCGATCGCGACCCTCACGGTCACAATACAGTTGAGTAGTCCGACCTGGTTTTTTTCCGGCGCCTCCGGGCTGTATTACGAGGGGAAATTGGCTAGCATCTTAATTTATCGAAGTTTTTATGGTTTAATTAACGGAATTCACTTAGCTAGGGGATGCGTCGCGCCGCAGTTACTTTATACAGTTTATACTAATAGATGTACCGGCCATAATTAGCTTGCCATTGAAAGTTTTAATTGAAAATCTTTTGTGATTTTTATTGAGTGGAACGTTTTCAAACGGTGTATAAGTCCAGGTTTTTCTCTGCGATTATTTTATTAATAGATTTTGCTGCGATGAAAACAAACATAGCAGATCGTAACGGAGGCTTTTGTTAACTAAATTGCTGGTAACAAAAATATAAAGCTAAATTTTTGACGCTTTTAGCAGACGATTAAGTTTTTGCTCATCTTGAATATTCAACACGCTGTTATTCTACCTTTTCCCAAAGCTATGTAAATCCCAAAACTTCAGAAGAAGCTGCAAGACTGCTAATTTCGGCAGACGCACAACCTACTCTTCAACGAATCCCATCGAACTCCCAACTTCGTTCACGTAAACTTTCCATTAACACAACAACGCTCAAATAATTCATTAATTCACCCTTTCAAATTCAAACTGTAGCCTCTTGCCCCAATTATTACAACATTCATTCTTTATGGGGTAAACAGATCTGTATTTATTAGGGTTTATTATTGGAATTAATTTGTTTGTGTTATGTTGAGAGATACTTGGGTTAGCGAGTACCTACTGGTTTGATATTTAAATGAGGATTCCGTTCAGGTTCAGGTTGGTGTGGGATGTCCGATGATCCTTCTAATTACTGACACGAAGTTGATACTTGAACTTTTCACAAATCTATATATATAAAAGAAAGTCGTGTTAGTTACACTATTTATAACTCAAGAACGGCTGAACCGATTTGGCTGAAAATTGGTGGGGAGGCAGCTTAGAACCAGGAGACGGACATAGGCTATGTTTTATCCCGGAGTTACCACGGGAACGGGAACTACGCAAGCGAAGCTGCGGGCAGCAGCTAGTTATTTATAAGCTACAATAACCTTATTACACTTTTGCCCATGATTTTAAAAAGAGATTGCGCATGCCTATGAGCATGTTATTGACTCTTAGGGTCTGTAGATAAAGTTTAATTCTACATACTTATCATAATCATCATCAATACAGTCCACTGCTAGACATAGGCCCGTGATACGCGCCGAATACTATCTCCTATCAAAATTTAATTTCGAATCGCAAATAAACCGATTTCCAATTTTAATTACAATCTTGAATCATTAACCTTGAAAACAATCATCACCAATAACCAACAGGAAATTCAGAAACCACCTAACTATAGCTCAAATCAAATAAAATGACTATACTTTCACAAAAGATGTGCTAACAAAACCGCTAATTTTAATTAGGGTTCCGTCCATCGGATCCCAATCCGCGGATCGGATTACGGAGCTAATTACAAGTGTCGCGAGACGCGATCCTGCGATCCCGGAGAGGGGAGCGAGAAGTAAGGGTCAGGTCACAGCGCGTTGGAAATCAAAATATCACTTTATTTCCGTGTCAGTGTTTAGTTTTATGATTTGACCTTTTCTAAGTGTACATTTATTGTATTTATGGAAATAAAGAGTTTTTGATTTGATTTGATTTGATTTGAATAACGTATATTTTTTTAGGTTTACAAAATAAGCTTATAGACAAGTCAAATTTTAATCAAAATGTTAATCAAATCCATACTGATATCATAAAATCTAAAGTAGTTATGTATCTCTGTTGTTCTGACCTGGTGTCGACGAAACGGCTTAACGGATTTAAATTAAATCTAGCAGGGTGATAGATAATTTAATGAAAAAGGAGTTTAGCTAGTTCTATTCACTTTTCAGCGATCATTTCAACACTCCTCCATAAGATTTTCTGCCTTCGTTTTTATTTATTAGGGATACTAATAATTTACAGTGCCAAAATGTATCAACGAAAACTCTTTAAAGTGCGAAAAGTCGTTAGTAATTAAAATTGCAAAATTACAATTCATATAAGTAACGTCGACAAACTTGAATGGATTGCCTATGTCCGGCATTGCTATGAAAGCCCAGGTATGTAATTTATAATCTTTTAAATTAATTTGAAAGTGCCCAGCCTGACCAACCCTTTACTTCTTGCGATTGGTTTCGGAACCCTCTCTGACTTGTTCAGTGCTCCGGCTTAAAGAATGTCTGTCTTAGCGTCAAACATTCGAAATTATAATTTTTAATGGAATTTCGTCACGGAAAATAGCCAAAAATTGTTCATCATTATTGCGAATTATTCAATAATAAACATTTTCAAATAATTAATGCATTCTGATCGAAATATATTTAAAGTTGCTTCGTTTGATAAAAAGCACACAAATTCCAAAGAGGACTTTCGTTTTAAAATTTGTATTTTTATTTCTTTTCAAGTCGCTGGAAAAAAAAGAATACCCTCTCTTTGCGAGGAAATAAATTCCTGTTCGAACGAAGTATTTGCGAAAGGAAATCAGATATTCAAACAAACGTCAGCTTTCGGCAGCGATTTGAAGAACCAGACTTGTAAGCCGTCGAAATATGATTTCAGATATTTTTTTGTACCTTTTAGGTATGTGCTTTAGATGTACCTTACCTACCTAATGGCTAACGATATGTATGTCGGAGCAGTTTTGCGTATAGAAATTCTTAAAAAATTCAGGAGAGAGTTACAAGGTACAAGGATTCAGCTAAAAGTACCTGAATATGTGAGATATATTTTAATATAATTATGATACGTAGTTACCATAAAAAACTAACCCACCTGAAAAACCGAATACCGGGCGCGAACATTTTAATAATAGGGCGATTAGGAAATCGGCTCGTCGGTTACATTTATGGCAGATGTGAAGAATGTCATATAAGGCATGTCCTCGCATGGATACATTTTACACCTCGCTTCACGCTTTCCCTAAATCTGTTGTCATTTTGACGCGATCCCGTGGAAATAGGGGCCGAAATCCTCCAATAGTCACAAGATGGAGCTATTTCTCACACGAGTAACCCCCCAAAACACCCTGGACCCCCTGTAGACACAATAACTCCGTTTAAATATTTCAAAGAGTGAAAAGTGAAGTCGTGTTACCTGATTTCCGAGATTCTTTATTGGCTGAAATGTATGGAGTTGTTCCCGCTCCAGCCATCAGTTTTGGTATTACTTATTTACCGTGTAATGTAGGATAATAAGCTTATCACACGTCCTTGCTCAGTTTATTTACGGGTTAAGTGACGTCATCGTTAGGGCGTTGAGTAAAAAATAATTTGATTTGATGGATACGAATAAAACGAGCCTTTTATTTCACGGAAAGAAAATTCGGCTTAAAACGAGTAGGCGCGACAGAAATACATTTTCAGATGTTTCTTGAAAACTCCTGCGACGTCCTCGAAACTTATCATCACCATCATCAATCCATTTAAGTCAACTGCTGGACATAGGCCTCCCCTTATGAGCGCCATAGCGTCCTGTCTTCAGCTTGTCGCATCCAGCATCAGCCTGCAGTCTATCGCAGTTCCTCATCCCACCTAGCTGGAGGGCGTCCTACACTAAGCTTGTCCAGTCGCGGTCTCCACTCAAGAACACGTTTACCCCATCGGATGTCGGTTCTTCGCAAGACATGGCCGGCTCACTGCCACTTCAGCTTGCTAATACTTTGGGCTATGTCGATAACTTTGGTTCGCTGTCAGATGTATTCGTTACGAATCTTTTCCTTCGAAACTTATAATTTAACTGAATTTGTAAACACTAAGCACTTCAACACAACCGGCAGGTATTAAAAACAGACAAGGGTCCGAATGGAGAGCTCAGACGGTATTTTCCGGGAGTGTTTTTAACCGATCCGGGATCCCATACTGGCAAATTAAAAGCAGGCGATGCGTGGCGGCATTGTGGAGTACGGTTTATTGTTGCCGATTTGTCTGCACGGAAAAACACAAATGACCCGGACGGGCCGTAGGCATTCTAAACTCTTTGTTGATTGAATATGACGACCGTGCCTATGAAATATTGGACTTACCGTTTGGTACCGCGATTGTGTGACAAGGGATATTAGCATGTGTTAAATACGATATGAAAGGGTGAAACGTGTTGTTTAACTAAATTTGGTCCTCATTTAGTCGAATATCAATTTATAAAATAAAACAACAGAAATATTGTAACATTTAAATACTTATTTACTGGGAAGATTATTTATTTAGCACAGAAAATAAAATTTACAAAATAAAACAATTACAACTAGTATGTACACTTACATCTATTTCTTAAAAATCTAAGCCGTCACCAGAAGGCAGTGTGCCCAGAATGCTGGCAGCATTGCCACGTTGAATGGCAATGCTAATTCGTTGACCGAAATAGAAGCCAGCATTCCGATCGCCTGTGGACTCTATAAGAAGTTTGGTAAGATCTTTATAAATTGCGTGTGCCTCAGGACCCCAAGGACCAAGGGTTTCAACCCCAAATGGCTCAAATAGGCAACCTAAATTTACAACCACAATTGACTTATGTGTTAATATTTATGTTTTTCTAAATGTCAGGTTTTCAGATCTTACAAGGATCATTGGATAAAAAAACCTCATTTTGTTATTCAAAGTTAATTTCGTACTGCAAGCGTATGTCCTTTACGAAGTTAGGCCTAATATATTTTTGAGCGATAAAATACACCATAAAAAGTTGTCTAAGTCGCAATATTAGTCCGATACAAATAAAGTTAAATTGGCAAAGTTAAGAGAGAGGGATACAGGTGAAAAACCCCGAAACATCTTTATTTTTTGCAAATTTAAGTTTGTGATCGTTATCTGTGTTTTTACCAATTGATATTTTAAGGGACTTGCTAAAAATACTGTTCAATTTAGGTGCTTCAATCCAAAAGTTTTACAGTTAAAAGAATTACCAACGGTAAGGTAAAGGACCTTTGATTTACTAAATAGGA
This sequence comes from Eupithecia subumbrata, assembly GCA_949316285.1. Lineage (NCBI taxonomy): Eukaryota > Metazoa > Arthropoda > Insecta > Lepidoptera > Geometridae > Eupithecia > Eupithecia subumbrata. Next base: position 9,297,837 of record OX438630.1, on the reverse strand, counting down.
CCTATGAGTTTTAAAATAAATTTTCGAAATGTTTTATTGTGACTCTTCTAAAGAGGGCGCATTGCGCGCCATTTTGTGAAAAGGCTCACCTATGAACGTGAAATCCTATGCCTATGCAAAGGATATTGCGTTCATAGGTGCGACAGAGCATACGTTTTTGTAACGGCGCGGCGGTGTACCTAAGCGCAAAAATCAAGTTTTCGCATATTTACAAGAGAACTACACAGCTTATAAAGAAACTGTTTCAAGGAACCAAAGAATTAGTAATAACCTACGAATCAAAACATAAATCATTTCAATAGACCGCAGGGTTCATGAGCTCTTGACTGATATTTTATACGAAACGGTGCCCTTTCATGATTTTTTTTTCGCAATCTTTTTTCACATTCCTCATTTTCACTGTTGAATTTTATGTAATTCGATTTTTTCACCACGGGGGTGCCCGTGACTACTGAGATCTAGATCAAGTTTGACAACCAACCCCGTTAGGTTCGCCCCTTAAAGATGACCGCGTACCCGTCCGCGCAGGAGCAAGCATCGAGCGCGCCGCACGCAGCGAACGCGCCGAATCGTATTCATCATTGAACAGATGTATTCTATGAAACTCGAGAGTCGTGAACGATATAAATAATATTATCATTATAACTGTAATGGATTATGGTACTTGATCCTGTTATTGTCGATTGCCTATTATGAGGGGAAGGAGAACATGAAAAGAAGAAAAACAAAAAGAATTTAGGTTCATGATATTATGAACTAAAAAAAACATTTTGGAGAGACACATTATTTCCTGACTTGATAAAGGATGATAAGCATTTTTTTTAATATTTTAATAAGACTCCGCAATATGAATGAATACGGATGCCGTCATCCGTCCCGACCGCAACGACCGCACCGAACGCGGCGCAAGCATCGAGCGCGCCGAAGTTTTTTGATGGAATCTATACCTAGAGGATTTGACTAAAATGCGGCTAGTTTGGCGCGGAGAGGTGCGTGGGATTGTATACTAATTTGATTGATATATAATAACTGATAATCATAATTTGATTGATAACTTTCAAAAGCTTTCAATTTCTCCCGCTACTGGCGCAATAACGATTAGGCAAATCAATCATAAAAACTATTAGGCAAATCTTTAATTCATTAGTTGAACTAGTAGTCCAAAAACAAGGACATGCATAACGATAATGATGCAGTAGCCATTCATTCAGGTAGGTTACTCAAACTATTTCCTTCCTAAAGCCTTTTAAACGTAAATGAGAAATATAGACAGTATAATGCGTGTTCCGTATGTAGGGAAATGGAACAATTAATTAAATTAGCAGTTAAATGTGCTTGCGGGCGCGGCGCCACGCGAACATTATTAAAACCATTCGTCTTGGGCAAGAGCGTTCGAAGCGATAAATTCTTTAGTTGGTGGCTATTCTTGGTCAGTTTAAACTTTGAAGCTGTTACGAAGTATATTAAGTTCGTGATTTACTAATCAATGCACCTTTTCCTCTATTCCATCCAAAAAGACTATGCACGTTAAAAATGTACTCGAGAAAGTATGAATCAGGAATTTTGTATCTTACTTGCGTAAAAGATAAAACCGAGTTAGACGAAATGCGTGTTGGACTAACTGCTAAGAAAACGAGGTTACTTTCTAAGAAATCAAATAATATCGCTAAAATTTTCGATTTCGACGGGACTTGAATCCGCATCCTTCCGTCACGTACGGAATGTGCTAACTAAACCACGAGGTTTTTGGCGAATTTTTGCGAAATTATTTGAATTCTTAGAAATTGCCCTGAGTGTGGATTACGCACTATTTATAAAAAACCGAGGTTACTTTTTGTTTTTGTCGGTTGAAAAATAATTTTGAGCCGAAAATAAAAATTTCAATAGAAACATTATCTAAGTATTTTATTATCTATTAGTAGGTAGGAAATACTTACTTGTTATTTTAAAACATATGGAGTAGATAAAGCACTATGTGCGTAATTGCTCTATAACTCTATGACCTTCCTTATTTACTTTGACTTTGTACAAGTAAATTAGTACAAACGTTAATGCGTTAATTAGTCAGAGCTTCTTAGTTTTACCATAGAGGTTTAAACTCCTAGGTACTTTGTCAAATTCCAGTCCAATTGAAATTAAATAAAGTTTTTGTTTATTACAAGCTTCTGCCCGCGGCTTCACACGCGTATTTTCGGTATAATATGTAGCCTAATATCTAAGTTAGGCTTTGCTCTAAACGTACGCCAAATTTCTTTTTGATCTGTACAGTGGTTTTGGAGATAGGTAAGAAAAATTCAGATTTCACAAACTTTCGGCTTTATAATATTATAGTAGGATTATTATTATTCTAAAGGTTTTATTTCAACGAACGTACATGAAAATAAATTTCATAAGTAAATTTCCTTATAATTTCACTGAAAAGATATGAAATACAGAGGTTAATCCATTCCGGCCGCACCCCCCCATTCATCATGCCGACATCGACCGTATCATGTATTAACTTACCGTAATTTACACCTTGTCACGTCGAAATAAACACTATATTTCAGTAACAATAGCATAATTAGGTAACACTATTGTGCTAATAAAATGGAGTTTTAATACCGCTGTATGTTTTTACAACCATTATTTTTGACGTAGCACTTTGCAAATAACTAGCTAACAGCTTTACGTTTCGTTGTTTGTGTATTGTTGAACATTAATTAGAGTTCTCAGCAAAAAAATAGCACTTAAAAGTCATCTCGTCTTAAATAATAAATAATATACCAGTTGTCTTTAAGTACTATTGTCACATCTTCACTCGGAAACTTTCGACTTAAAATGTTCTCAAACTACAAACAAAAATAAAAAATGTTGCATAGAACTCATTTACCAAAATCCCTTTAGCCGTTTTGATGCTTAAAAGTAACAAAGATTATCCGCCAACGACATAGAAACACTCGAAAAACAACCATCACGTTGCGAGTAATAAAAATAAAGAAATATCATCTACTGCCATAAGATTCTCTCTGTATGTGTGCGTCAATGTCTCTTCAGCTTAAAAGCATCAAAAATACCTACCACCGTTCCCCAGTAGAAGTCAGGGCAAACAAGCCAGTTTAAGGGTCCCCAATTATGCTCTTGAGACATTCGTTTCCGTTCTACGACAACCACAATCTGGGGATCGCCATCGGAAAACTGTATCACTTCCTATTTTTACGCTCGATTGAATTTCAATGGAGATGTAATCGTACAATGCCTGCTTATGCTACAGCAAAATTCGATGATAAAGTTTGTAAGCAAACCACAAAAGAATAACTGAAATTGACGACCTTGGCGTTGAGTTTCAGATATAATTGTAAGCAATATATTATTGAAGAAAAGATCTTAAATCGACAAGGAATGTAAACTGCGACGACAAATATAATTTTAGGTTAAGTATGGGTGGTTTATTAATAATTAAATTTGACTGGAGTAACCTTCAGGTTTTGATAGAGATATCCGGAGAAATAGCTGACAACTAAGTAGGAAGACTTTTTAAGTAATTTGAGGTTTTAATCTTTTGCTGCGACAATTTGTTAGTCATTATAAGGTACTCTTTATACTGAACCCACACAAAGCCCAGCATATCTATTCGCCTTTTACAAAATATCTTTAACCGAATTAACTCTATAAACTTCCAAAAGCCAGTCTTACGTATTTACGGGCGTTGGGATTCCCCTATTGATTACCCAAAAAGCGGAAAATAAAATCGGCGACTAAAGGCCTCCGTTGAAACACAATACCTCGGCAGACCGACGGAATTTACATAGCCTCCCTCTTCTACAAACCCTGTAGGTATAGACGGTTCCAAATAGTCTTATAATTTTAATTCATTTGTACGTCATAAATCTGTCCCATTGTTGGAACTTTGTCTGTTTGCTGTCAACTTTTCACGACTACACGGCTTGACGAATCTTAATGAAAATTTTCACTGTTATGCATATCTATTATGTAGTAGGAATCAATAATATCGTAGGAATATATTTAAATCCAGAAAATACTCATGTAAAGACATGGGCTGAAGCTCGTGGTTTAATAATTATGATGTTAAATATTTAGTAACAATTCCGCGCAAAAAAAAAGGTTTAAGGTTTAAAGAACTTTATTCTCATAAAGACTATTAGTCACTTACATGAGAACTAAATTTATAAATAGGTACTTGATTATAATATAACACTCGTTCTTAATAAATACTGAGTAATAAACTACGAATATAACAAACAGCTAACTATAAAATATTCACACTTCACGTATTTGTTTAGTTAGGTTTTTGTTGTTTTAAATTGATTGAATTAAAGTAGATAGGTAGGTACCGAGAATATTTCATACGATTTAGTTTGACTGCTTGATATGAAGTGATAGTTTCTTCTTAAATACATATGCAAAACCTTCTGATAACAAACTCTATCAAAGTAAGTTGTTACTTTATTTCGTCTCTCCACGAGATATCGGACACCACAGTACCAGTTTGTGATATTTTTTGCATTTTATTAGTAAAGCTCACCTGGAGAGCATCGCTGCAGTACAGCACCAAAATGTGCATTTAAATGTGGGTTTTAACTCATAACATTTAGATTAATTTTATATTGAGGGCATACGGTGACAGACATCTCGCGGCCCACTCATTTGAAGCTTGTGGAAGTCACTGTAAAATGTATCGTAATATAACGAGTTTGAGTCATTATTTGAATGCCCGTTTTGGGCTGTGCGGTAGCGGCATTGGATTAATGTGCACAGAGCTTTAAAGTGCCAAGCAACAACGACAAAGTCCTGGCATTCAGTATTGGCATTCCACAAATTTTCTACTGTAAGTCCATATGTAAATAAATAAATAAATAAATAAGTAAATAAATAAATAAATGAATAAATAATTCCCACAAAGTAACGCTGAATCTATATTAGGATAAAACAATAAAATAAGAATAAGAATGTTTTTATTTCAAAATTTACAAGGAAGCCTTAAAGTTAATTCTAGCTATTTAAAATTACTGTACAGTTACCTCATTACAAACACATTATAAACAGATAAGGTATACATACACATGGACTATAAAACTTAATACATTAATAACAATATTCAGTAACAATTCCGCGCAAAACCAACTCCGCGCGGAATTGTTACTTAAATATTGTTTTATCTTATTTTATTACTATGCAATAGATTTCCGCAAAGTAACGCCTGAATCTATTATTTATCTCGTGGTCCTATTTCAAGTATCAATGTAATGTAAACCAAACTTTGCCTCCGTGCCACCGTCTCAACCACAATCTTTATCAAATAAAGCAGTTAACTAAACCACACCCACTAACCGACCCATTAACAATTTATGAACAAATTCAAATAGACTGGTTAGATCTCTGGCAAATTGCTTGCAAAGGGAAGTAGGGCGATGAACGAATGATGTGTGCTTTTTATTATAGTGATAATGTCTTGATATACAGTTATGTCCTTTTGTCAGTACCTACTAAAGTAATGAAGTACGGAAGCAATTCTCAAAAAAGAAATAGACATAAGAACTTGCCCAAAGATTTGGCCGGGGATCTCAAGAGGCGCTAATAAGCAGGTCTCGACTATGCAGTTTTCTAATAAAATAGATGCCTGGGAATATACCTAAGTACCTACATCGAATTTAAACATTCGCTTATCAAACCTTGTCGAAAAAAACGATTAAGCCTAGGTTTTTAAGGTATATTTTGTTTAATAAATAGAGAAGCATCTTGTCTAACAAATTCATCAAACTTATCATTCCCTTCGGAATCTCCCCAAAAAACTGTTTAAGAAATAGCAAGTATATCGTATTTTCACCGCAGTTCATTATTTCCCCGAAATGTCTTCTTAGCCCTGAAACGTAGTAATATTTTGATGTTCATAATAATAGAAGCAACACGAGGGTGGGAGGGTTCCGGATTTATTCCGTTTTTATTACATTTTTACGGAGCCCTTCGCGAATAGACGTATGCGACCACTAGCAGTGCGCGTTACGACCAATATTATATGCCACCTTTATTAGTGTCTCTTACGAAATGAATAGGTTCTTAGGGTCGACTGTCGTTCGCGAATTTAGTGCGAATATTATCCGGAAGTTAAAAGCGAAAATAAAATCCGGAAACTACTTCATTAACCCCCAACGCAAAAAGAGAGGGGTGTTATAAGTTTAACGCGTCTGTGTATCTGTGTATCCGTCTGCTCCCAAACGGATGAACCGATTTTCGTTTAGTTTTTTTTGTGTGATAAATAATTTTATCCTGAGTGTTCTTAGCATGTTTCATGAAAATCTGTCGCGGGTTTTTAAGTTTTAATTTGGTTCTTGTTTTCATACTTACTCTATGCCGTCTTGCCTTCTCGGCTTTATAAAATCCTTGGAAAAGTTTTCGTCAGGTTCTACTTTTAAGTATTGCCTTCCTCAGTTAGGTATCTACATTTTGTAAGTACTGAAGCACAATCTAATTTTGTCAAGAACAAAATTAGATTTATTTAGCTGCATTCTTACTACCCATTGTCCTATTATCCGTTTTCCCGTAGGAATGATGCATTTACCCGCGGTAAAAAGTAGCCTATGTTCATCAGAAATAATGTGGGCTTCTTGGTAAAAGAATTTTTCAAATCGGTCCAGTAGTTTCGGAGCCTATTCTATACAAACAAACAAACAATCAAATCATTCCTCTTTATAATATTAGTATAGATATATAGACTGCCCGCGGTTTCGTACGCGCTTTTCAAGTAGCCTATGTCCTTCCCCGGGATTTACCTACCTGCCAAATTTCATTAAGATCCGTTCAGCCGTTTAGGCGTGAAAAGGTAATAGACAGACAGACGATATGTAGACAGACAGATATAATTATTTCGAATTTATAATATTAGTATGGATATGGATTTTCAGCTCCATCTAGTATAGTATTATAATATCTATGGCTCCATAGAGAAATTAGTCGCTATGTTCTTCCGAGTTCGGCTCACTATAAATTCCTCAAATGCTTTAGTAAAATCCCAATTTAGCATGACAAGGCGACTAACGAGCCCTCTCCTGGTAAACAAGAGGACTAATTCAAACAGAATTCACTCACATTTGGGGTAAACGTGATCGCTCGTCACGTGTTCTGAACAACATTTAATTTTAGAACACATTTCAAATTGTTTTTTGAGGATGCCGATGCGAATCGTTTTGATATTCGAACGATTTTGATTTGCCAAAACAATATACTACCCATCGAAAAGGTCATGCCATATTTTTTTGACGTTATTTTTAAATGACGATGGGCCCTTTTTCGACGTCATAAAGTAGGTTATATAAATAAGGTTTTATTTTAGGAAGGTAGGTACTTGAAGTGTGTACATCTCGTAAACAAAACTTCCCTAAAATGTAGAGAAATAGGTAGGTACCTATTTATCTACAATCTGCTCCGCAAACTTCAGCTGAGTTTAGCTGTGATAAAAACAGCTGAAAATAATAAAAATAATTCATAAAGTGAGCGAAAAAGTTCACAAAAGCAAAGACAAACTGAAGCCCGAGGCGGGAGGTGGTACCAAATTATCTTTTTGTACGTCTTCTTAGGGGCTCTACACAGTCTTGTACCGTAGATACGGACTTTTCGATTACTTTTTCAACAGTGAATTATATTGATTACTAGTATATGCCCGCGGCATCGCACGCGTTGTTTCTATGGAAACGTTTAAAGGTGACTTCTATCCCATGGGAACTGATTTATGGGATAAAAATTGCCTATGTTTGATTCCAGGATAAGAATTACCTGTATGCAAAATTTCAGCCCGATCCGTTCAGTAGTTTTGGCCTGAAGAGGTAACAAACATCCATCCATCCATCAAAACTTTCGGATTTATAATATTAGTGTAGTGTGATGTGTGTGATGTGAAGTGATATTATTAATCGTTATAAGCGAAAAAAGTAGTCGTTAACTGTTATTCTGGGTTTAAGTAGAATAACATGCTGGTATGCAAAATGGCAGTCCAATTCCTTTAGTAGATTTGGCAATACGAAGTAAGAAATATCCACTTTTTCGCATTTGTATTTATGTCTAACGGCTGTATGAAGGTACTCCTTTGTCTATTCGGTCGGTTTTTGGATATAATGACTTTAAAGAAACAATATCTAAACTAAATAAAGTTTTACTTTAGAGTTTAAATCACAAAATGATATAGACCACGGTGCAATACCCTTACGTCCCGCCGTAAGAACACTGCTTCGTGAATTCGCATTTAAATTGTGTTCAGGTTTTGGTCGTTTTATGGCTGTCCTTTGACTGGTCAAGTCGCTGCTTTTAATAAGAAGTGGGGGGCGCAAACTAGTCTGGGCCCTGACTCTGAAAAACGATATTTCGCCATAATCGCCATAAAAGGTTAGGAAGTAGAGAATGCTATCTAGCATTAGGTATGCTTGCATGGGCAAGCGTACAACTTTTTTGCAATAAAGTATATTTCTATTTATCTTTAATGATCGGTATTTGACGTGATCTATGAGAAAGTCACTTATTGATTTCGAAGGCAAAAACGAATCTGAATGAATTGACAAGCATAATTATAACTTCAGTGCTTGCACGCATACGAGCGCACGAATACGCAGGGAAATGAGACATATTTGTCGCATTTTTTTGGCTACACCTCGTTTGGTTTATCGAATGTTTTTTGTATTGACTCGGACTAAGGGTACAGGTCAAACTTCATTTGCCTACAACTATCAACTATGCTAAATTTCAGTGCAGTCCGTTCAGTAGTTTTGGTGTGTAGAGGTAACAAACATCTAAACATCCTACTACCGTTCTAAGCATTTTAGGTGTAAGACATCAATGGTTTTCGATTACTTTTATGGAATGTTTTTTGTATAAACTCGGAATAAGGGTAGGTACAGGTGAGATTGTCAACACGTATCAAATGACGTTTTGGCAGATTTTCTTTGAAAACTATCAAAAAATCACGACTTGAGACGTGCTTAAATCTGAGCCGCGATTGAGTATTCGGGCGTTAATGTTATTGAGAAAAAATAAGACATTTTTCTAAAATCATTTGATTACAAAAAATTCTCTATTGGGAAGAGGTGTTAAAACACCACATCACTCGAAATCTATAATTACAAAAGCGAAACAATCATAAAAATTAAGAACTAGCGAAGATATCGATTTTTATCATAAAAACACTCATTAAAACAAAGTCAAACTGAGTTTTTTTCAGTCATAACAAATATTCATTAAAACAAAGTCTGACTGTTTGACGACCTCAGTGGCGCAGCGGGCGAAGGTACGCCTGCGACTCAGAAGGTTGCGGGTTCGACTCGCCTCGGATCAAATTTGTGTACGATCTGCAAAAATTTGTTCCGTGGGTCTGGGTGTTTTCTATGTATAATAAAAAATATCTATCTTTGTAGTGTATTGTATTAAGTATATCAGTTATCTAGTACCCATAACACAAGCTCTGCTTAGCTTGGGGCTAGATAATGCTGTGTGAATTGTCCAGCATTATTTATTTATTTATTTAAACTGATTTTTTTTCAGTCATAACAAACATTCATTAAAACAGTCAAACTGAGTTTTTTGCAGTCGTTTGAACACCTTGCAACATTGCACAGCACCTAAAACAAAACACAGTCTCAAGAAGGTCTCAACCCTTGGTCCCCCCACCCCTGCAGGGGTTTCCTTATCAAATGCAAACACTCCGCGCCACGGCCATTGAGCCCGAATGCTCTCTATTATTTTTATTTTCACACATCTTCAGATAAAGGATTAAATCGAAGTGTTCGCTTGGTAGGTGGTTGTTTACGATGGGGTTTCTGTTGGTGATTTTGTTTTTGTTTGAGAGATCGAAAAGTTGCTTCGAAGTTTTTTATTTTGTAAAATATTAACTTTAGTTTAATTATTCTCAGACAAAGTAGTATAATTCATGCTATTCTCCGTGCTTATGCTTACGCATGCACTTAAGCTCATCTAGACTACTTTAAAACTTCACAAAAGTTTTTGAACTTTAAAAATAATTGAGAATAATTGAGTAATAAATTAAATTATAAAAATATTTAAATAATAATAAATCAAAATAATTGAGAATTCAAATTATATTTCTCAATAAAGCTTCTTATTTATATCATTTTTTATTTCACATGCTTAACCACAAAAGTTCAATAGGCCAAATAATTGAGAATTAAAAAAATATTTCTAAATGTAATATTTTTTTCTGATATAAGAAAAAGCATTCTCATTTAATTTTTTATTTCAGAAAAAAATTTAGTTCAGTTTTATATCAATTTCATACCAGCTTAAATTTGATCACCGTTTTAAAGACTTAAAACAGTGATCAAATTTAAGTTGGTGGAGGCATTGATGATCTGGTTTAACAGACGTTAATCCAGGTCTATCAATGCCTCCTTGAATACCATAAACATCCCGATACCAGATAGCCCCTAATGAATGGCGTCAAATTGATAGGGGGATACTAATTACAACGCTCTCTGGCAAACGCGCTTCGGCCTGTAATTTGTAATGTGAACCGTATCAAATTGGCACCAACACCACAGCTAATTCGTGGTAAGCCAAAACCTACTCAAATATCAATATGACATTATAGTTAGATATAGTTTACAAATTTTATTATTTGTAGGTAGTATTGTCATTCATAAAGTGTAAATTCATAAGTAAAGGGATCGTTTACTTATGAATTAAAAATTAATCAAATTGTTTTGTCTATTAAAGACAAAACAATTTGATTAAAATTTGAAATTTGAAATTTGAAAATTTGTTAATATAACCATTATTGTAAAATTAATTTACAATAATGGTTATATTCGTTTTAGTCAAGTTACCGGCATAATATGATTTCAAACAATGCCTTCTCCTTAGCCGACCCGGTGATTTTGATATTTCTATATCGACTTAACAAGTAAAAACATCTTTAAATTAAAAGTATCATATGAACCATCTCAGTAGGTAGCCAGTCATAACAAGAACAAGTCTTCAAAAACTCAGTTCAAATAACGCTGCACTGACAATAGCAAACAAATATTTGAATAAAAGCTCAGTGAAAGGAACATTGCTCAGCTTAAATTTACACGCATTGCAAGCGCGCGCCCTCCCGTAAAGAATGCTCAGTCGAAATAACGAAAAAAACTAGGAAGCGTTGACTATACGAATGAAAGAAAACTGGGCGGCTGGATTCAGGAAAGTGCTGCTGGGGGCTTGATGCTAATCTGTTTTTGGGACATGATTTGAGACAAAGTATGTGTAAGAAATTAGCGAACCGCGCGGTTCTACGCATAGCACCTTGTCACAAAAAAATAGTAAAAAATAGTTAAACCCATAAAATAACCTAAAAAAGATTTAAGATTTTAACCATTTCGTTACTTAACATTAACCATTCGTTACATAACACAATCTTAAAGAATCTCTACCCGATTTCTAGTTAGGTAACATAATCATCTTTTCAGCTATTTGTGAATTTTGTTGCTACCTTCCTGTATTAAAACATTGTATTAAAACTGTTTTTTAATCAATCCGTCATCAATCATCAAACATCAATTTTTAGGCAATCCGTTCCAAATTACTTATTATTAACTAATCATTCAAAATTTCTGGTATTAGATAATATATCCTCTTCAGGTCCCTGTCTCAAATCCAACAAACGCAAAAGAGATTACCTACGCTCCAACTGCGCTCAACTTGTATAAACAAAAAAAGGCGTTTTTAAAATGAAATTGCCATACACCGGCAAAGACAGTAAAGACGGCAAAGACGACCCGAGAATATTAAAAACACTTTTAGAAGACAACGGAGCGTGCTTATTCGATATTAGCGTTTTTTATTGCGACAAGTGAGCGAACAGTCCATTTGGGGGAAGGTCGATGTTAGGGCACGATAAGAAAATCGATGGGTATCGGACATAACGTCAACATGGATGTTTTGGTTATCTATGTCATGCGAATTGAATAAACTTGTTGTCATGGTTAGTCATAGATAAATTATCTGCCTTTACAATGTAAATCTGATCTGAGAACTTACCGCCTTTCAGCCCTCGCTGATACACACCTGCCATAACACGGCACTAAATCTTCAAATATTTTTATCGAAAATACTTACCTAAGAGAACAATCTCACCATCATCATCATCATCATTAAAAGACTTAAGACAACAATCTCACCATCACGAAGGTCTAAAAAACCTATTAGAATTTCGATATTTCGATCAGAGCTTTGTTTTGCATTAAAAGAGATAAATCAAAAGCTCCTTATTGCTAATAGGAGATTGATGCTACTATTCCAGTAAAAACGCATTTGAGAGTTACATTCAACATCATAGGTTCAAATGAATCAACGGCATCAGAGATCCGTGTCTTGTTTTTATTGCGTCTGGCTAGAACCCCATTTAAACTCCGTGTAGAAAACGACACTTTTTTTTGGCTTTCCTATCATCACAATCTCACCTGATGGAAAGTGACGACGTGGCCGACGATTTATTGCGACGGTCCAGAAGATCAGCTCTTAGATATTCACTGTTCTTTGGAAGAGACCCAGGTAGAACCAAAAGATCGAGAGACAAACAACCTTCCGGCGGTGATATTAATTTAAGTTATAAGTCAACCCTTTAAAAAATTACGTTGCAGATGGCTGCAAAAAGGCTTTTCTCGTAAAAAATAAATCATGAAACAAAATTAAAAAGCCACCGCACCCAAGACACAATATTCTCAGAAGCAAGCGATTATATTGCGGCCACAATAGCGGTACGTATTTTTGTGTTACGCCACTGATTACACACAAATTGATATAAATTGAATTTTAAAGCCGCGAGCGCAAGTCTGTACATAATAAAACGTGGGAAGATTCACTTTGGAGGCAAAACAGTAGGTACCGACAATTTGAATCTTAAAACTTAATTCTAATTTTGTCAATTTGAGCAAAATAGGACCTACCTGTTTACTTGATTAAAATAGAATGGTGAGAAAATAGAAATGAACGTTTCTGATAAATTTGTGGGTTTGCATATCTCTCGACCTCGACCTCGACAGCCTATATTGGTCCACTACTGGACGTAGGCATCCCCCTGATGAGCGCCTTATTGACCTTTATATCATGGGAGGCAATGCCCATAATCCCCACGCTGGGCATGCGGGTTGGGGATCGCAGTTCGGTAGTAGAATTGAACTGCAGGGGGCGCTGCTGCCCGCTCCCGGTTCATATCTCTTAGTCGCCTCTTACGACACCCGCGGGAAGAATTGGGGTGGTGTAAATTCTAAGACGGCACCACACAGCTGGGACATCATAGTAAAAATAACCCAAAAATACCACTTAATTTAGAAGCCACTACAGTAAAGCACCGAGAACGTTCGTGAATCAGCGCTCAGTCACTGCTGTATCAAATTTAAATTATAATCATCAGTGTAATTAAAGTTTATTTTCCTTTGAAGAATGATAGAAGTGAGACAGGCTCAGCTGTGGGGCGAAAATACAAGATGCAAGACCGCGCTAGCAGAAGGGTTATTTGTAAAGACTAGGGTTGCCACAAGAAATAATTTATTTATTTAAGAAATAATGCTTTGCGGTAAACTCGACTAAAACAATTCATGTAAAATAATTCAACTAAAAACTTTTCGACTAGTAACAATTCGACTAACGACTAAAACAATTCCTTCCAACAACAAAAAAATGTTGTGTCAGCAAATGGCTCTGGGTGCAATTATACATATACACACCCTTTCAGCACAGAGTCGCCGCGAAACCCGCCCCTCCCCCCGCTTCGCGGGGGTGGGACGCCTTCACACGTCTGGTCAACTCAAAGTCGAATTGCTTTAGTCGAATTGTTACTAGTTGAAATGTTTTTAGTCGAATTGTTTTTTAGTCGAACTGTTTTAGTCTAATTCAATTTTTAGTCAATTCCGTCTACGGACGGAAATAAAAGGGAATAAGAAATCAATGGTTGCATTAAAAAAAGAATAATGTTATTTATGAGGCATTTATAAGCATATGAATAAATCTAACGTTTCCGCAATTTCACCCAAACTATTTATAAATCATCAAAACTAATTAATTACACACTAAACAACCCAAAGAAAAAAAGAAAAAGAAAACATTTAATGAGCACACTTGTCACAACTTATGCAAAACTTATACAAGTACACCTAATTCCCTTTTTCCAATCCAGACATGAATAAGGTTTTTACAGTAACTTTTTTTGGACAATTTTAAACGTATTTAGCGATAACCCTGAAACATTTAACGCACTGTAATAGGGGCGATGATTTCTCTTCTTAAAACGTCCGTTTCATAACAAAAAAGTTGCTACCCTCATCACAGTTAACTTTGTTTTCACTTATAAGCTTTATTTCATTCTATTGCCCTTATTTTTCATGTAATACGCTAACTTGGAGCCCTTCGGGTGTTCAATTTTAAGGGATTTTTATTAGATTTTGGTGTACTTTTATCGAGTTTTCCAAGAACGCTTTTGCTCTTGTAAAAGTTTACTTTGTTTCAACGGTTTACAAGAGTTCAATAAGCGATATTATTATTCAATGAACTGAGTTATTACTTTGAAAATAAAATAATATGTGGCAGAATAATCGATCAAGGTATTCTTGTCATTAGAAAGATATAATATAATAATAATAATAATAATGCTGGACAATTCACACAGCATTCTCTAGCCCCAAGCTAAGCAGAGCTTGTGTTATGGGTACTAGATAACTGATATACTTAATACAATACACTACATAGATAGATATTTTTTATTATACATAGAAAACACCCAGACAATTTCTGCAGATCGTACACAAATTTGTTCCGAGGCGGGAATCGAACCCGCAATATACAAGGAATTAATTTATCTCTGAATAAAAACACAATACCATTAATCACCTATCGCAAATATCTCTAAAATAGCGCGTCCCACGCCACTATTATTATGTTAAACGAAGGAATTTTCAAAAGTCGATTATGCAGTTTGTGATACCTATCTTAATGCCTCTGCCTTTTTAATGTCTCTGTAAAAGTTTAATTTTGTAAAGTGTAGACAGAGATGCGAAGTTGCTCTTTCTGCCACCATCGTGACGAATCGGATATGCGCCTTATAGAGAAAAAAGTAAAAACTTACCTCACCCACGCCAAAAAGTGCAGTCCAAAGACTAACCAATATATTTTAAGTCCGTCTCGCCAGCCGCAAACCTATTGCATTACTAGCGTGAGGGGGACCCTTTATTGCTCAATTTGACTTTATTTAACGCAATCCGACCCCCCCCCCCCATTTCTCCCCCTAAGGCTCTGACGGAGAACAGATGAGGTCCCACTCCAATCCACTTAGTAAGACCACGAGACGGTTTCGAAAGTGTACTCAAGTGACGAAAGGTATCACATTTTTGTTGGACAGTAGGTACTTGTGACATCATTGCTGAAAAGCGTTTTGTTGGAATGAAACTAGTTCAAATACCTATTTTTAGATTCTGTGATGTTTCACTTGAGAGTTTTAAAAGACGGATTACAATAAAAAAATTGCTAAGTTTTATTTCAAATTTTGGGAATTTCTGATAGTGTTTCAGTTGGCTAGAAATAGCTAGTCTGAGAAATAAGAAGTAGGTCACTCAAGCAATTTATGAATGTTTATGAAACCCGTTACTTGTCTAACTGGAGAGTCAAATATATTCCATCCGCTGTATTATACAAGAGTCATACAGTTATGCTGCCTTAAATCGAGTAAACCCAGTTATGAGGGTGAGGGAGTAGAGAGTGCACTAGTGTTTGCGCACATACTGCGCCGCAGTGGGCTAAATTTGGCTAGAAGGACGAAAAAAAATGTTTGATTGTTATGAGGGAGTGACTTCGTTTCTTGCGTATCCCTGCTATTCAGTAAGTGCGATAGGGCGGGCGGGGTTAATTTCCACGCTGGCATATCGCCACGGAGCCGTAATTCAGTCATAAAATTGTGGATTTCAGAGGACCTTGATTTGGTTTAATACCATGAAAAGTGATTCATACTAATTTTGTGACAAGAATTAAGTTTATTTGTCAATTAGATGCTTTAGATGCTTAGATGATATAAAAATTTCACTATAATTTTCAGATATTTTATTTGATTTAGTAGGACGCCCCATGACGACGCATGAATGTTCCATGTTACCCGACTGCGCAAGAAGGAGAGTTATTTTATTTTATTAACACTTGAAGAACCTTCTTCTCACATTGCAAAAATATTCGCATTAAAAACAAATACCTTATTACAACTTTCTCCTTCCAAACATGTCTCAATCTTTCTTTTCGAGAACTTGCAGGGGCAAAATTAAAATGATATCTCCTTATTCAAGTCACGCTAAACATTAACTTCGGCTGCGATAAACCTCGCCCTAAAAGCATCATTTGAATTAAAATTTGCCGCCTGATCTCGACTCTGATGGATTACTGGAGTTGGCTACTGTTGTTTAATTTTGTCAAGATGTTTCAAATAATGTCACTTTTGATGACAAAGCCTACAGTTACAAGTTTGGGAGTTTTTGATGTAGCGAATTCTGAGACAGGTATTAAAATTGTTAAACACGTAATATAAATTCGATTTTGTTTACAAATACTAAGTTTTGGATTTAGATGACATGAGTAACTCATCTTATTAAATTATTATGCCATCTGACGAGTGTATCATAAACTTTCGTAGACGTTTGTTTCGTAGACGAGCTACGCCGCGTAGCACCTCTACGATATTTGCTACGATCTAAAAGTCATCCATTGAGTTCGGATGAAATTGAAGTTACTTCAATATTTGGTTGAAAAATAACGTAAAAGGTTCTTCTTCTCAGAATTAAAAAGCTACGAAGCCACCATGTCGCAAGATTGGGTTAGAATATTAAAAATAAAATGCAGTAGCGTTCCCCGTCTGCAAGGGGCTATGGCGGAAGCTGTAAAGGTTGAACTCCATCTATACCCCAAATACGTTGTTTTTGTTTAAAGTCTTTATCGAAGTTAAATAAATTTATAACCGCAGCAATAAGGGTGGTTAGACTTATTGCATTTTTCTATAATTTTAAATAAAAAAAAAAATAAATAAAAAGTTTGTTTATTCAGACATAATTTTGTCCATAAATGTGTAACGTTTCTCATCAAAAGAAGACATTCACTTTATTGTTTATACGGTGGAATCATTAACAGCAATTACAACAGTCGATTACGACAGGAATCGATTTTCAATCAGTCTACTCCACTGTCATAAGGTCGAACCTTTAGGTCTTTTTAACCCCCGACGCAAAAAGAGAGGGGTGTTAAAAGTTTAACGTGTCTGTCTGTGTATCTGTCTGTGGTATCGTAGCTCCAAAACGGATGAACCGATTTTCGTTTAGTTTTTTTTTTTCTTGGATGATTTTATCCCGAGTGTTGATAGACATGTTTCATGAAAATCTGTTCAGCCAATAAACGTCGGGAGATCTTCAAAATTTTGATTTTTGTCTTGTATTTATTAACAACAGTGAATTATAGATTAGTATTATATTCTTCTTGATCAGCGGCACCTATTTAATTGATCTCTGATACCTAAAGATTACTAGAAGTCCCAATCTATTGGGACCCTACCTATTAGGGCGTTCAAAGTATAAGTAATTGAAAAAAAATTGCTGTGAGCTATTTCCACGTGTAGCCCAACCCATCAGGTTTTAAAATCATTTGTAGTTCCACTTGGTATTCAAGGGTTGGTCTGGGGTCGCATATTTTATATTTATTACCGAGGCGCCCTCTCGTGAAATTGCAGCCTCAATATGCCGTTTTACTTAATACGAGCTAGTGTATGGGAAGTAGGATATGGGAAGACAAATTACGTGATAATGGATATGGAGATTGGATGGTATTATTTAGTTGGTTAGACGTTTTGTGCTGGTTATCTTCGGTCTGAGTTGAGTGATGGAGAATTTATGGAATTCTTGGAATATATGCACCTTTTTAGTTCTTTTTGGTCACGAATATTTATTATTTTTTTATGAGTTTTAAGATGACATTTTGCTACTCACCAGGAATAACCATATTTCTGTGAATTGCTCCATTTAACTTGGGTAAAAAGCAGAGAATAGTGCAATATGACTCTCCGAATGAAAAGGAAAATGGTAGATGAAAATGAATTTAGAACTGAAAATATTGAGTATTGAAAAAAGATAATGTTCCACTTCATTAAATATTGATACCAAACAATATTATCGTTGCCAATTAATAAGATCAGACCAAATATCCCGGAAAGGACAGAGGAAAATATCCGAAAACTCCCTAAATATCCTAATGAACGGCTCATGAAATCAATCGCCCAATGATGAGATAATCAAACAATGATCTTCGATATTCGTCGCGATGTTGGCACAAGAAATTGTCGGCAATATCTGGGACCCTCGGGAGATCGCCAATTTTGGGGGAAATCGAGGGTAGATAATTATGTTTGAAGTTAGTTATTGAGTAGAGTCAACACGGTGTCCGTGAGAGGAACAAAATATTAGAATCTCAGCTGATTTGTCTTTATTCAATGTTCGATCCATTCGTTCGTTACTAAGAAAAGTGCTTAAAATTATGAGTCATTCGTGGCCTACTGGTTAAAAAAGTTATCAACTGAAACGTCTCAAAAATTATGTACATAAGTTGAGTTGAAGAATTCCCACTAACTCAATTTTATTTGCTCAAACATTCCAAAATCGACAAGAACTGAGGCGTCTATACGTCTCTAAGGAGGTTCCTATCTTAAAAGGTTAGACTGTCCAATCCACAAAGCGTAAAATTCACAACTAAAAATAAAAACACCTCAGAATTTTCCTTCTCAAGTTAATTAATACCGTCGTCTCAAATGTTCCGCTCAGATGCAGTAGGCGATCATTTTTCCTTAAGAGTGAAACAGGTTTCAGGCGGTTTAATTTAGCCGCTTCTCCCCGTAGAGCGCTTATGCAGTCTGGGACATTATGGAACTCTTTTTACGGGACTACGACACGGCTCCGGAGAGAAAAATAGTGCATAAGGATTTTTAGAGCGCTTTAAATAAAATCTAATGTCCACAACATAAAAATAGCTTACTATAGATTTTTTATTATTTTTAAGACATAAACACGTTCTCTCATCCTATTTGAATTCATGACTGTTGGCATATATTTGTTTTCTACGCAGTTACTGAACATTACAATCTTCGAACACGAGACATACTAAAATATCCTTAAAATCATATTGAGCTAAAGATCAATAAGGATTTTGATAACAAGTCAGATGAATTCTATCTACTTTACCAGACTTTCCTCTCTGTTGGATATTCCGTCCCGCGGTTGCAAAAGAGCGCATTGTAGGCTAATTTTTATTGTACTTTTACAAGACCGGGGATAATCGAACTGCCAATCTCGAGAATAAGGAAACTTTTGAACCGGATCTGTTGCAGACTGCCTTTGGAACACGAAGTGCCTTCTAATGAGTTTTTGACTAGACATTGTACTTACTTTTGCATTCAAAACGGTTTTTTTTTATTAGCTTTTTGTGGCTTTCATATCACTACGGCCATGATAGGTCTATTGTGATCGCCACTTTGTGTGTTCCGCCTCAAAGCCTCGTCGTTCATAATTCGCCACTAACCCTTGCAGCAGCTAGGAACAGTAGGATTTTCTTTGGGGTGGAGTCTCTTAGCTCGTCTGGGCTAAGCAGGTGCTTGCCCAGATGGATACTACGTTTTTGCATCAGTGCTCCGCACTCTCCCAGGATATGGAGAGGTGTTTCCTCTGCCTCCTCACAGAATCTGCAGGATTGAGTGTCGCTAAGCCCCAGTTTGAACATGTGCTTGTTGAGGCGACAGTGTCCAGTTAGGGCTCTTGTCATGATGCGAAGGTTCAAAACGGGTTGAGGACGTAACTAGTAAAATATAATATACGATACTATGCATTATTTAAAAAAAAACGATATGTGTACCGTTCCTGTATGGTGCAGTAATCTCATGACCCGAAAGCATCCCGTAAACTTGCTGAAACCTCCAAAAAATAAAATAAACAGGATACTATTAAGTATGCGTCCATAAAAATAACTTCATAATAAGCCACAACCATAATTAGATCGTTCTAATCCCCGAGATGAATCCGCAAAAAAGGTTGTAACCGAAACAGAAGCAAGACACTCAAAAGGCCCTCAATAAGCATTCGAAAGCCAAGGGGCTCCATTAGCATTTTAATCACCTGCCGCGAACGCCACCTGCGCACGACTGACAATGCATATTTTTATTTAGACAGATTCAATTATGCAAGGCAGTATTAACATCTTGTAAAAATTCAGTGACTTTTCGTTAGAATGGATTAGGGATTGAAACATTGTTTCAGTTTAGTACCATGTCTCAGTAACTTTTTTGGACTTTTGTAGACATTGGTGGACAAAATCCGCCGCGAGACATGGGTTATGTTTTTCGTTTATGTGGTTGGCTCTTTACTCTTATTTTCTTCAAGCGATTTTGCTATAATATGAGCGATTTTGTTATATGAGGTATCAATATACTCGTCTAGGCTCTTATATGGTTATTACTTACATTTTGTAGGCCTTCGTCCTCTCACGAGGATAAAAGCGAAAAAGCGACTAGGGTTTCTTAAAGTTTTAAACTAAACACTAGTTTTAATAAAGATGTTATGTACGTTATATTGTATTATAAGCAGGAAAATACTGAACTACACACCTCATAATCTAAAACAACATTGTTTTCCGTTATAAAGTTTGAGTGAAAACACGACGAGTAGATAACTTAACCCACTACGGATGAAAATGTGGCAAAAGCTCACATCTCATTCAAATTCATGTCCCACTTCTGATTGAACATAATGTTGTACCTCAGTTACATTTACCCACAATTCTACTAAGCTGTTCCGGTATCCTACCCTTTATCCACGAGATGTTATCGTAAAATGCACTTTGAGGTCTGTATGCAGGGATGAAAATCGTGTAGGGTTTGTGCCAGCTGTGGCTGTGGGAAGCCGGCATGCCATTGTTGCATTGCTTATTGTAGGGGTTAAGCGCTTCGAACGTGTGCTTTTGGCATTTGTAGGCTGAATATGTGAATAGAGTCGGATTTAAACAGATTCATGAACATCAGTTTACATTTTTGCAAATGAAAATGACACACAATAGCTTTGGTGAACAAGGCCGTATGCGGGAATAATAAAATACTGAATATTTCAGTCAGTGGTGTGGATATGCATAATTTATAGTTGTACCGCATGTTTCGAATTGTATTAGTATATCAGTTTTACTGAACAAATCGACACAAATAACAGCGATTTTAAAATACAGGGTAAAATAAAATAACACATTTTTTAAAATACCACCTGAACATTTTTATAACAAATCTGTTCGTCCTCTACGAATTTCCCCGTAAAATTCAAAGCATTTGTGCAATTGTTGCGAAGCATTAAACGTTCAAAGAACAGCCATTTTTCTAGTCTATTATAAGGGAAAGCTTTTACCGTTTTGTAACAATTCGTGCAGGGGAACCACAAAGCGAAATTAATTTTAAAATACACCAAAAGAAATTAACTTTTCGTCTGGGGACGGTAAAGTTTCAAACGAGGGAACACTCGGAAAGACTTAAAAATAATAAAGCCTTGTGGTTGGAGACAGTCCCATGTTTATAGTAGCTTTGTCAAGAATGTTTTGTGGGACCTAATTTAACAGCCATTGTTTGGGAAATTACCCTTTGGCTGCTGGTTAATGGTGTGGTAATTTTTGTGGAAGGCTTCGTAAAAATGTCAAAAAGACGGTTTTGTTGCTCAACTTTACCTGTTTGTGCGAAAGGAAACGAAACGAGTATTTTTGTGGGGGAAAATAATTAGTTGAATTTTTTTTACAAGCCTGGCTACTAAATTTATTCACTTGAATTAATTTACAAGATAAGATACTATAGTATAACCAATAAAATTTGTAAGCAATTGGTATCTAACTCAGGCAACAAAACGCGTCGGATAAATAAGTGGCTACCTACACCGACTATATGGCTAAATATATTCACACATCATTAATGAAAGCTCGTAAGCCGATAGAAGCCCCATCTGGCTGATAGGTAATTTCGGGGGATCCCCGGGGGGTGTTTCTTGAGAATCAACACTCGTGTAATTAACAGATTCATTTAAAGTTGAACACTTTGATGTGTGGCGGCGGTGAGACGTGTCAACGGCCAATTTACTACAAGTTTGTTTGATTAATGTTTGCTTGCAGCTGGTAAATTCGGTTGCTGATCATCATAATTTATGGATTCATAAGTTTGAGCAGAAAGTATCTGATCTTAATAAATTTTGCATTTAAATCAATAGGGAAAATCGCGTTACATAGTGGCGAGTCCATTTCAACAGACATTCTTAGAAAACTATGTCATAAATGTCGCAAAATTACGTAATTACAAATTATGGACTTGTAACTGGTACAAATGTATTTACGTCAGTTATTTTACTAACGCTGCTCTGTACCATTTTAATATAGGATTTATCCTTTTGTATGAAAAGTGTTACAGGTATTTTTATATGGATAAAAGTGGGACAAAAATAATAATTCTGTGGATCATAGAGGATGTTTTTCACCCTTTACTTTTTCATTATTATTAGGTTATAATTGTTCAGTTTTAGGTACCTGACGTTTGTATATACCTATATATATACAATAATACCTTTGTGAGCTGACCCACGTTATGTTGGTACCTTATAGATTGCACGTAACTTCACAATTTTTCGCTTCTTCAAGTGGAAAGGAATAAAACTTTCATGACAAATAAATCGCAAGCACAAGTGCACTAACCTCAACAGGTGCCGGTTGCACCGGCAGCGGCAATAATTGTCTTTCATATTTATGAGTCTCGTTTTGCCTCGGTCGAGCACTGTTTTATTTTAGTTTTTATTTTTACAGCCAGTTGAACTTAAATTGTCCTCTTTCGAGGCTGTATAACGCTTCTTGCCCCGTGAAGATTGGTTTTAAAATTTGTGATAGCCGCGTAATTAAAAGCAAATTTTATAGAATTGTGGAATCCCTTATAAATATTGTAAAGTACGTTGCCCGTTCTCATGTTTACTGAGCCATTGTTTTAAAAAAACCTCTTTAGCCTAAAAGAGACCAGAGATCAAACTCAATAAAAATTTCAATATCCGAATTCAGAAACCTGCATTTCCGGAATAGTGTAGTTAGAGTATCTTCATTCGTAGCTCGAGGGCGGGCGACAAAGGGCGCGACATCAAAGCGGCACTGCCGGGATCAAAGAGGCCGACCCTCTGATAAAACCCTCGGATGAAACTATCGGACTAACGTTTGGTATCCGATTGTCGGTATCACAAACACTGAAAAGGTGTTAGTCTCTTCAAAATTTGAGATTCTTTGTGGCATTTGTAATACGATCAGGGGCTTATTTTGTGGAAAGGGTTTTACTAGGCAGAAATTTGCAAATTTCATGTTGTTTTGGAAATAAAATAGTTGTATGGATTATTTTAAAATTAATGTATACTTGCCTAAGTTAGAGAAGTAGGTAATTCAACGCATCGGACAAAAATCTACAACTCTCAACTTTAAATTCATAGACTCTCGCATATTGCACAAAATTAAGATAACACCGTATTGAAATTGAATACCTAGGCACGGATATCCCGCGTAGTACCTACATACACTACCATTCCAATCACTCAAACCATCCATCATTTCATCACGTTCATCCACACCAATCAACAACAAAACAAGTTTGGACTGGAATGGACAATCGATCGGACAACAATCCATGTGCAGTTTTAATCTGAGCTTCGTTTCGCAGATGAACCGGGCCTGACCAGGATAACCCTTGCCCCCGGCGAGTCGTGACTACGCACATGCTTCACCGATTATACCCGAAGCCCACTGCCCCGCTTGTCTGCCAAACCCGATAAGTATAAACTACGCCTAAATGGAACGATTTTTTACAATAGTAAAGTTATAGGCGCAGGCAAAACTAAGTTTGTGTTGAAAGTTGTTGGAATGTGATCCAAAATTAAGGTTTTTGAAGGTTACTAATTGTGGATTGCGTTTTAATCACTATGACAGAAACTTCGTTTTGACTGTTACTAAAGCTTTATTCACAATTATTGTAAAAGGGTATCGATTTGGCTACTACCTTAGTTATAATCAAATAGCTTATGGCCGTGGTTTCGCTCACGCGGTGGATAAGACATAGCCTAGGTCACTCAGGAAAACTGGAAAAACTGTAGCTTTCTATTACTGAAAGAATGTTTAAAATCGGACCAGCGCTACGAGTTTGATTATTCGATCGTCTCGACTACGAGACATTCTGTTTTTGTATGGGATTTGCGTATTCAGCGAGTCTTTGTAACGGAGTTGTTCTAGAGAGGATCCCATTCTCACAATCTCAGATTAACCTTTTTTATTGTAAGTTATTTTCTTAGGCTTAAACGTATTAACACTTTTTTTCAGCTAGATAGAAAGTGTGTAAATTTCAATACAAAACATTGAATATAATTACACAATTTCTGTCGGTAAATTCGAGGTAGTGTTTGAAATATTTTTCAATCGTTCACACACTGCCTCTCTTTACCCATCGAAAGATACCAAGAAGACAACCAGCGAACCCTTTACCATAACTTGTTTGGCCACGTGTATTCTTGGGGAATTAACACACATTGTGAGATGTTATTGCTTGAGAATACACGTAGTTGACAAGATTAAAAGCATCATGATGGATCAAGAAAGAAAATTTCAGGAGCTAAATCTCAACGTCTGATAGTCCGTCCCTATGTTGACAGAGGGTTTCGAGCCTCGGTGAGCTTTAGCGCCTATTCTTGTCACAGGCTGCAATATTTAAAAAGTCGGTATCGAACGTCATTTGCGATGACTCGGTCAACATTAGGACGGACAGTAAGCAATGGACTGCAATCCTTTCTATTCGTAGACAAGAAACTTATGTCTTTGAGACCAAAGATTGTCTTGTCTTCGAAGATTTCTTCGATACGTTCGGAAATAATGTGATAGAAGTTGATTCCTGTGTGAGATTTTTATTGGCTTTATAACTTCATTGAGAAGAATACTTTCGAGGGAAGGTGGTGAGATAAATGAGTGTATTGTTAACTCATATGCACAGTTATTGGTACGGATGCCTAAAGCCCATCTTTCTATTGTATCTTAAGCTAAAATAAGATCGTTCTGGGGACTGAAATCCGCACCGATAACTAATTATTAGACTAGACTAAGACAAACAAGGCCAACCCTCCGATGAGGTCACGTGGCAGCCGGAGGCGATGACATACGACCGCCAGGATGAGAGGCAAGTCAGTACAACCACATTGTAGTAGGTATGTTTGAAAGAAAGTTGAGATTGTTCACTTAAAGTTAACCTAAATGGGAATTGACCTGGAAGATCTCTCTGGTCTTGAGCTTCTCATCCTTACGGTAAGATTAATCAATTTAGAAGTTTGTGAAGTGTAGGACCTCAAGGCACACTGACGCAGAGTCGAGTCGAAGAACCAATCGCACCAATCGGAGTGGCTATTGTTATGCTACCTTCTTCTTCCAGCTGTTGTGCCACTCTAGGATCACGTAAGTTCTAACTTAAGATTGACGCTTTCACTCTGTGTCAGTGTGCTTTGCCCCTAAGACTATAACATTAGGACAGCCTTGAGACGAGGAGGCTCGCTTGGAAGCCAAGGAAAGTTCATGCAGACGTCATTAGATAAAGCACAACTTCGAGACAGCGACTCCACTTGAGCAGATGGCCAGCCGCCTCAACCTCAGGCTGTCCTCTTTGACTGTAAATCCCAGA
Source organism: Eupithecia subumbrata (assembly GCA_949316285.1). Lineage (NCBI taxonomy): Eukaryota > Metazoa > Arthropoda > Insecta > Lepidoptera > Geometridae > Eupithecia > Eupithecia subumbrata. Next base: position 9,272,096 of record OX438630.1, on the reverse strand, counting down.
ACGTATTCACGTCACCCCATCTCTAAATCAATATTGTAGTGTATCAGGAATGTTTGTGGATGCTAGAGCAGATGGCTTTACCGCGTTATTTCAAAAACGTAATGTCTCTTTAATGCACCGTACGAGACATAGTCATAATAGCAATCTGATTTTAATAAATTCAAAATTTGATTCCATCATTATACATTTTTGGATTAAAACTATTATCTACAATTTAATAAGCAATAAATGTAAAATTGTAAAGTCATTCTATTATTAACACAAAATAATGAAAGAAAAATAAGTTCCTATAAGTAAAGTTAACGTTATATAATATGCAACAGTGTGCAGTTGTTTCAACTGTAAATACTAGTTATCATTTATTTCTCTTATCTGATTGTAATTTTCTACGTTGTATAGATTTTTAATATAATTTGTGAGCACCTGCACTGTGATGTTAAAGTTTAATAATATTTATTATTCTAAACAAATGGGATGATAGGCAGCATCCCGATAATATCGCACCATTGAAAGAGAAAAATGTATTCAGTGTGCGCATTCAATTAGTACAACAGTATTAATACGTTTACGTACGATAAAAATTACAATACACATTTTATAAACTTGTGTCTGTGTCTATAGACACACAGATATATCTGTGGGATCGTAGCTCTCAAACTGATAAAGTAATTTATTAGATAATAAATATTATTAAATTGAATATAAAAAAAAAACATTTGTACCTAATCCTAGCTTTCACGCCTAAATTTCGTGACACAAAACGCGCTTCAAAATCGCGGCTATGTGGTGGAGGATTAAAAGCTTGTAAAAAATAATGCCGTCGTTATATTGTGATCATGGTTCAAGGTAAAATCTTCGGGGTTTTAGAATTTTTGTATATAGCTTGTTACAATACTGTACTACCTTTTTGCAAACAAATGTACTAGGTATCTAAAAAAAATATTTCGTAAACTAGAAGTTTCTCGAATTATATTAAAGTCTGAATAGTCTTAATTTGTACAATTTGTTTTACTTAATTTTCTTTAGGTACCTACCTATATAATATGTTTTCACCTAGAGATCATCAATGCCCCGCCGCCACCGGAGAAAATGGTATGAATTTTACTCTAATAGACACATAAGAAACAAATATTTAAATTACCTATCAGAACTCAGACGTTCACTGCTGACCGTACCTCTCCCAAAAAAGGGAAGTTTTGCCATAATCTTGGCTTGGCAGTTGATAGGCCGATTTGTAATCACATTAGAGTAGTTAAGAATCCCAGAATGTAGATGCTCCCCCCATGTTCACTGCTGACCGTACCTTCCCCTAACAAGGGGAGTTTTGCCATAATCTTGGTTTGGTAGTTGCCAAGCGGATTGGTGATCGAGTATCTAGTTAAAAATCAAAGAATGTAGCTGCTACTGGTCCTCTGATAGGTTCCCTTCGACGACATCCATGGGCCGAGTTAGAGCGGTCAGTATTTTATTTATACGCCACGACCTTGCGGTAATTATTTCAGTATTAACATAAATTTTATTTCTAGGTCACTATGACAGACGTCGGTTACTATGAGAGACGACGCGCGACGACCTATTCTTCAACGTCATGGGCTGAGAGGCATCATCTGCTGAGAGACCTACGTGCGCAGGAGTCATAATACTGTTCCGAAGTTCAACTACAAATTCACCAGAGGTAAGTAATCTTAAAATTTCGTCGTTCGTCGTTTTAATGTAGGTCCTTCATCGATAGCGACCGACAGAAATATTTTAAAACTAGTATCTTTCGGTAAAAGGAAATTAGTTGAAAAATGATAGCAATGCAAAAAATAATGACAATAATAAATAAAATAATAAATAATAATAATAATGCAATAATATAAATTAAGGCTCGTTGCTGCACACCAAGAAAAATACCAAACAGGAAAGGTTAACAAAACGATAGGAGCGATCTCTTCCAGGCAAGCTATGGAGGGAACCAAAACGCCTGTATGAATCGTGTAGATAAAGATTAGGATTGAAAATGTAATGCTGTTCCGCTGAGATCATATTCGTCACACACTTACAAGTAATTAATTGTAGGGCTTGGCTTGGTAATGCTTAAGGTACTCACATCCAATTTTTTCCCCAGATATCGCATTCGGATGTCTCGTGGCTTCATTCGTGTTCGCTGGTCAACCATACTTCATACGTGCTACGATATATTGCTGAGTTCCGAATATGTTGCCACGACCGTGGTCACGGGGCGACTGATGCACTCGGAGATGACTCGGACCTATCACCGCCGAGAATTGATTGCAGATTTCACAACTACCCTCAACTGGGTTACAAAAACTTTAAAAGTGCCCAGTGAAAACCCCCTCACATTCATAATGAATTCGTCAAACTAAGATAATTGGTGCAAGAAAACCCTCCAAAGTGTTACCGAATCGCAAAAGACTGAAAAATTAACGAAATTGTACATAATGTAATTGGAAATTATGTCTGTTTCATATTTAAACTTTTCTACTGTCGTATTAGGTAGGTACTAAGTGTAAAATTCAGCTTTGTAAAATGGTAAGTGATAGGTAAAACTTGTGCTTAACTTCTTGGTTCGATTACTCTTTGACCAACCTCTAAATTGTTAGCAATAATCTCCAGTTAGCTGATTTGCTCAACTGATTGAATTGTAAATACCTCACCGAGTAGTTCTAATTTGTTTCTATTCTTTAACACTTGTATGGCCCAAGAAGCACATGTCTTCCTTCCATTCTCCTCCGGAGGGCGGAGACTGGGCAGTAAATAAAAATAAATACAAGATAAAACTTGTCATATGTTTGTTATATGTTTACAAATAATCTCTTACATCATAGAGAAAAAAGCTGAAATGTAAAAGAAAATAATTATTTACACTGTAATTTTTGTTTTATACCCTGTATGATACTTACTTTACAATGTAGTTATAATACAAAATACAATTTTGTAATATAACGGTAAACCAGAACTATTCATAGATATATATACTTATTCTGTAATCTTTTCTATCCTGTATAAAGTTACTAGGTATGAATTCACTTTTTGTACGTCTTGGGGACGCTTCCAACTAGTATTGATATGGATCAGTTGAGCTACCGCTATATTGTTTCCAACAGTCTGCAGTTAGCTTAATTGTTTCAACTGTAAACACTAGTTCTAATTTGTTTCTAATCTTTGATTGTTACTAAATTTTTGTGTAAGTCATGTCGTTTAAGTTTAGGATTGACAGGGAAAACATGAGAGAGGTTGTAATTTTTAATCCCAATATTTATCTTCACCACTTATACTCGTATCATAACTGAGGAAATCAAAATAAATGTTCTTAGGTAGGTACTGTGATCTTTGTTTTTTAAATGTTTCAATTCACTTTTCTGTCGCAAACTTTGATACTAGGAACCCAATTATGTTACTGTTTTGTTGTGATCTTTCCTGTTTTATAATTTTAACTTTTATAATACTTAGTAATTAATAAGTATGTAGAGATAAACAATTCTAAAAATTTATACCTATTGTATGACGTTTCGTGGAGGGGGCGTGCATTTTTAGAATGGTTCATCTCTACCTGTGTGTTAACTCCTAATTTATGTGTTAGGTACATAAATCAGTAGTTGTAAATCCAATAATAACCATTTATTTTGTGATCTTTATTGTTTTATGACTTGTATTCGTGTAAATGTTTTAACTAATAAATTGTATTAACTTATAAACAATTTAGTATGACTTTTAACCATCCTACCTTTATATAATTGAAATTCAGGTCAATTCTAGGCACTACAAGTTCAAATCAAATTAGGACTTAATTGAAAATTAGAATCAACCAGTATTTACAATTAAAACAATTGAGCTAACAGCAGACTGCTGCAAACAATCTACAGGAAGCTCAATGGAAATTAGGTAGGTAGGTAACAGTAACAGTTTCCGATATAAAATTAGGCCTCTGATATCAAATTAGGTAGGTACTTCTTCTTCAACAGCCCATATTGGTCCACTGCTGGACGCAGGCCTGCCCCTGTTAAGCGCCTCTAGGTTGTGCCTACAATCCCCACGCTGGGCACGCGGGTTGGGAATCGCAGTTCGGTGGTGGTATTGTTCTGAAGGGGGCGCTGCTTCTCGCCCCCTGTGGATATCCCCAAGTCGCCTCTTACGACACCCGCGGGAAAGTTTGGGTGGTGCAAATTCTAAGCCGGCAACATACGGCAGGCAATTAGGTACCTACTACCAGGTTCAAATCTATATTACAGTGCACAAGTGTGTGCGCAAACATAGGTGCACTCTCTATTCCCTCACTCTCATAATCCGATGGGACGGCAGACAGACACGACCGGGGAGAGGTCAGTCGCAGGATCAACGGCTTAACATGCTCTCCGAGGCACGGGGGTGCACCTAACACCACAAACTTCCTGAGTCCGGAACGCTACTGTGAATTTTTCTTGCTAGAAAAACCCCAGTAACAACTATTGGCTCGACACGGGATTCGAATTCATGACCTCATAATCAGCGGTTGACATTCTGACCGCTAGACCAACGAGGCCGTTACGGTCGTAACAACGCCTATGACGTATGTAGGTAGATAGGCAAATTAACTACGACCAACTGGCGACCTTCTGACTTCTATCATCAATAACCGTCAGAAGGTATGTAAGTAGTTATGACAAGAGAAAAACTAGGATCAGCTAAGAAGAGAACTTCAGGTTGATATTGATGATGATAGGTAGTTTTTAGTATAGACAAAAACTGAAGCTGATGCTAAAACTCTTGCTGGAACTGTTGCTAGAACTGTTGCTAGAACTGTTGCTGAAACTGATGCTGTACCTGTTGCTGAAATTGTTGCTGGAACTGTTGCTGAAACGGATGCTGTAACTGTTGCTGAAACTGTTGCTGGAACTGATGCTGTAACAGTTGCTGAAACTGATGCAGTAACTTTTGCTGAAACTGATGCTGGAACTGTTGCTGAAACTGATGTTGAAACTGAGGCAATGCTGCATGCGAAAGGCGAGGGTAGCTTGATAAAATACTGACAGCTTAAGTAATTAAACTGACTAAAAATAGGCATAACATTAGAAAAAATTGGCATATGCTAACTGTAATTCATCTTCGGGCATAAATATGAGTTGCCTTTCCCGAAATCATACACGAGATATTATGTGCTAGGTTATAACCTCGACATAGTACACACTGATAAATAAATAATATAAATAAATAATGTTGGACAATTCACACGCATTTTCTATATTGAAATTTTTTAATTGCTAGCATTATCTAGCCCCAAGCTAAGCAGAGCTTGTGTTATGTATGGGTACTAGATAACTGATATACTTAATACAATACACTACATAAAATTTTACGGCGTGCCTTTTGGTACGTGGCAATTTGGCATACACACTAGCTAGCTAGGGAGAGACAACAAAAAGCGCAACGCTCACATGATGGAAGTACCTATCGTATCTAACAGAATGAGAGAGAGAGAGAGAGAGTAACTAATGAACCGACATTTTAATATGTCATACCTATATATGTCATTTTATACATGTACAGTCATTCGGCTCTGTAGCTATTACTTACTACATAAAGCGTACTATCTCGAGATATATCCCTGTGCTAATTATCTTTTTAGTTACACCTTTTAGGTATTTTACACCCTCTCTTTATTGCCACTCACATACCTATACACTTGTCATACTCGATGTAGAATGTTTGTAAAAAAACCACGACACAAATAACTAAAATCACTTGCTTGGCGCTAAGTTTCAGACATTTTTTTATGGAATATTTATTGACGAAAGGATCTCAAATTGACAAGTAATGTAAATTGCGTATAAAAAGACGCAACACCAGGGTGAATTTTAGGATAAAATATGGGCGGTTTGTTTACAAACATTCTACATCGAGTTTGGCTAGTGTAAAGGTTACTAACTCTTGCGCTAAGAGGCGCCTACTCCATAATAGATAACGTTTTTAAAATTCCTACCTACCTGACGAATCAAGAGGATATATAAAATGATAAAAACAGATAAGAACGGAAATATTTATTTGAAAGTACATTAAACTAAATCACTGAAAAAGAGTATGCCGACTCCTAGCTCTCTATGCAAAGTAATAGTAGATTATCACTCCGGAACTAACAATAAGATTCTAGATAGTTCCATCTATAATAAGTATTTACAATTGTAGGCAATGGCAGAACCTTAACGTTACAGACACCAAATATTACGACATCCTAGAAAGTAAAAATTTGAACTTACATCATTTTCGTGTTCGTTAAACTTATGTCCATATTGAGACTTACCACCCTATAATGACAAAATTGTATCATCTATCTAGATAATCTGGCGATTTCACTTACAAAAGCAGCATTCAATACAAGTTTATCATCGAGTTGTTTGATTAAATTATTTGTTAGTCTATGTCTATGTCGTCTTCGGGCGACGCTATTGGACAGTGCCTCCGCTTCGGAGGACGCAGGTCGGGGCTGGCGTACCTTCTGCGGTTTAGAGTGGAAGGCTCCACTTTGACATTGCTGGAGGCGTCGCCGCTGGGCACGCCTTGTCCCGCAACCTCGCCGTCGGTGTTAGCCTCTGCCAGTGCGGAGTCTCTCCTCGCAATTTCCTCTATCTGGATCTCACCTTCTATAGTGATATCTTTATCGTTGCTAGTCTGAACAGGGACGATAGCCCTGGCTTCGTTATCATCAGGAGTGTTAGTCCCTGCTGTGTTAGTTTCAGGTATTCTGGGTATGACGTCTCCTGTGTGAGTGGTGTTGGTTTGTACGGTAGATACGGAGGGTGTGGTCTGTGTCTGGGATTGTACGGTGTTCTGTACGGTTTGCGTGGTGGACTGGGCTGTGGGAGGGGTGGCCTGGATGCCGGTGCCGGGTGGGTCGTAGGGGGCTCCGCTGGCCATGGCCGCGATGTTAGCGATGTTGGCGAGGCCCATCATGCCGGCCATACCGCGGTGGGTGCGCAGCAGCAGTTGTTGGAGCTGCATGTGCTGTAGTATCACCGGCAGCTCGTAGTGGTGGAAGAAGTAAAGCATGGAGTGCTGCAACAGACGAATGTTTATCTATAGCCAAATGTCTGGTTAGTATGGAAGATACAAGCCTGAACAGTACAGAAGTTTCTTTTCGTCGAAAGGTCGATGTTAAACATTGCTGAAACATGGTATTTTTTGTTATATGACGTGCCGAGTCGATCCTGTTCTGTTCAGACTTTTTTGTGGTTGACCTTACATGAGACTTGTAAGATCTGAGAATGTAGAAACTCATAGTAATCGAGTAGAATAAAACAAAGTCCTAACTGAACTGATAGAGAATGTGATAGACGAAGTTCAAGCACCAATTAGAGGTTAGAGATTAATCTGTCCGCAGTTATGAGACACGTCCGTCGAACTGAGCAAAACTCTAGACAAATAAATGAGGGAGTCGTGACGGAGGAGTGACTCTGTCTGTATTTATTTATTTCTGGGTCAAAGTTCCCCGCGACGTCCGACGTAAGTTTTAATTAAGAAACTTGTGACCGCCCCGGAGTGAACTTTTATTTCAAATTATATTTCGTGATCCCCCCGATTTGATTTTTTTCGCGGCGGCGGTACAACGGGTTGGCGCGGACGAGTTGCGACACCTTCATGATTTATTATTCGAGGCGTGCGCCCCATCTCCGAAGATAATTGAAAATTTTGCATCATTTTTTGCATTCATTGCTTGACGTCCTCGTGAATTTTGTTTGGGCTTCTAAATTGTTTTCACAAAAATAATATTTCGAAACAAAACTCCAATCTTTTAGCACTAACCTTATTCAATTGTTTCACTATGAATACTCGTAGGTACGAGGTTTCATTCAAGCTAGCTGTAATGTCTACTGCTAGGAATCCACGTCCCAAGGTCTAAAATCCATAACTAAAATTGGGTCAGACGGACAGAATGAATCCTACTACTATCCTACTAATATTATAAATGTGAAAGTTTGTGAAATGTGAAATTTTTGTTACCTAGGATCTCCAAAACTACTGAACAGATCAAGATGAAATTTGGCATACACTTAGAACGTACTTATTACACGAAAATACGCGTGCGAAGCCACGGGCAGAAGCTAGTGCATTATAAAGGTTTGATTAACACGGCCGGAGCTCGCAATCTGGTGCGGATCATCGCCACGGTAAATACAAAAAAGGATCAAACGTTTAAAAGGTATTTAATGGACAGAGATGATGCCCTTTTATGCGTCCATTAAAATTGGCCGCTTTGAGATTTACTGTTCAGCCAGTTTGGCAAAAAGACCACACTTTTTATTCATGATATCTAACGTGAATAAAAAACGTGTACTTTCATCAGATCGTTTGTAACAGATTAGCGAGATGCGAACTTTTAGTGGCTTTCAGGTGATTTATGAAAGAACAAAAAATATACACCTTTTTGAACAGATTTAAAGATACAATATAAATATAATTATACGGTCTACTATCCTTAAACATCTTAATGATAGAAGTCAGCGTAAACTGTAAACAACTGTAAACAACTCTTTTCATTGTTTCGTTTTGGTTCTGTGAACCAAATTGATGAACGTTATACTCGAAACGTTTCTCAAGAGCACCGTATGATCCTTTGCTGCGCTTTAGAAACGTACAAAGAGTTGCAAAATACCGCCAACAGCCCGAGTATTTAACACTTCAAAGGAACACAAGACTTCTTTGTGATTATGAACTTTTTTTGCCGCAAAATTGTCTTAAACACTTTAACGGCACGAAGCGGCGCGTTGATTATGCCAAGACGGTAGAGAACTTTGACGAAAATAAAGTTATTTTGATTTAAAATGCAAAGAAAAAATAGCGGACGCCGAGAAACGAGCGGGTCGAGACGAGAGACATTTTTATAAAAAAATAATCTCCTTCAACTAATCTTGAGGCAAACATACCGCGACGATATACAGACGAAGATACAGTAGATTTTGTTGTTTAAACTCAGCATTTTACGCAGGATAGTAGAAAACAATTAGTTGCTGAAAACAGGCGTCGCATTTATAGTAGGAAGTTTCTATTTAAATATTTCCTGAAGTAAAAAAAGACAGCAATTAAAGAAAACATACTTTTGAGCGTTTAGAAATCAAGCTAATTGATGCTGTTTTAATTTTTACACACGTTCGGAAAAAATACAAAATACACATTACTGAGTGAACTTTGTGTTGCGTATTTACCGGTACAAGATTGTTTTTTACTAATTTTATACTACAACTGAAGAGCGAACCGCTTGTTAAAACAACTCTTAAAGTACCATAGGCTTGATGTTTCAAAGGGCGACGTGTTTGGATTAAGTTTAACTATAATTTGCGAGAGATCTCGAAGATTACAACACTTTGCTGCGTAACCACGAAACGGACCTCTTTTGTTGATTTACGACTCGACAGATGTAAACTCAAGTAGCTATTATACCTACGCAATAACAATGAGAACGAAACAGCCACACCATATTTTGGAAAACGATTTTCCTAAGGAAAAAGTTTAGGCCTTAAAGTAAACGATGCTGATGATGTTAGATGGCCCACGAGGATTGATTAAAACAGTTGAAACCGTAAAATATAAATTGAAATCTGCCCCACGTTTGGACGCCAATTTTATTCAAGATGCGTAGGCATCGGCGCGCGGCCAAAACCGGGCCACCTCACGAAATATGATTTTTATTAATAAGTTGACACGCTCGATGATTATAAGATAAGCCCCCACTTTGCATTCCGCGGGTTCCTTGTTTTCGACAGCGCCCTCCCGGCTGTAATCTGACAAAGCCTACTACACTCCCCTAAGCACGTTTGAGAAACGGGAAATAATCCTAGTTCCTTAAGAATTTCCGACTTTCTTTAAATCTTGTCTTAGGTTAGATATGTTTTATTATCAGAAATCATAGAAAATTTACAGAATAAAACAATTACAACTAATAAATACACTTATACCTTTTTCTTAAAAATCTAAGCCGTCACCAGAAGGCAGAGTGCTCAGAATGCTGGTAGCATTCATTGCCATGTTGAATGGCAATGCTAATTCGTTGACCGAAATAGAAGCCAGCATTCTGATCACCTGTGGACTCTATAAGAAGTTTGGTAAGATCTTTATATCTTGTCTTATAACATTTTGGGTCACATTGAATGTATGGCTACGGAAGGAGGTGGGATGTGGTAAACTAATAATGTCGTAACACGTTTCACTCGGTATTTTCTATTGTAACAATCTTCTCTGCTAACGAGAGGCCGTCCTCGTTGCTATTGTGTATTTTAAATAGCAAAATACTCGCGAAAGAGCGGCAAAGGTTGCTAGGGCTCTTTGTAACTGCAAAGCCTCTTAGGACCTACATCTGCCCTTAGAAATCACGATCGGCACACAATACAGTTTTATTTTTAACACTGGATAAATATCTATTGTATTTTTTAAAAGGAAAATGTTTACGGTCTGATGAAAAGAAATGTGGATTCCACGTTTATGAAAGCAAAAATGGTTTTCTCGTTTGATTTCTACTGGTTGTAAAAATATTGTATTATAATTGACTTCCTACAGTCAGATTATGCCTATTACTACGGAACTCAGACGGCTAATTGCAACATTCAGTATACAGTATATAAATAGGAATAAACAGGGTTTCCAGAGAATCACTATGATAATGCAAATAAAACGTGACATTCCCATACGCTACATTTGGCGATATATTTTATTGCTTTCGATTTGGACGTACTAAGGATTTTAGAATTCAAAGAAAGGACCACTGAGGGCATTCTTCCTCCCTTTTCAGCCCATATTTCTTTTTATTGGTTTGGTTCTATGTTGGTAAGAAATCAAATTATTACAAGGCAAAAATCGTGTCATTTTACACGAGATTCATTGGCGGCTTGCTCGAAACCTGGACCGTGATAACAGTATGTTTGTGGACATACAAACGTCGAAACCAAAGCTACAATCTCGCGGAAAATGCGTTTTTTTCTGGTTTTATGTACTTTCTGATTTCTACAAGTAGATAATATAGCTAGTAAGTTAGTTTTGGGACTATTTGCTATGAACTCATGCTAAAACATACTTCCAATCAATTGTTGTTTTGGAGTCTTTTCACATTTAAAAGATTTCTAACTAAAATAAAGTTTAGAAAGCAATGGTTCCAAGCTTTTTTTAAAAGCAGATAACTCCTGAGCTACAAGCTTCATGCTACAAGATTCATGCTTATTTGTTGTGAATAAAATCCACTTATTTTTATACTCATTTACTAGAATAACTAAAGGAAGAAGACAGCATTGTTTAACAAATAAAAAGCTACCATTGAAAAAAAAATAGTTGAAACTATTTATGCCTAATAATTTTCAGTTTTAATTTTAAATTATCTTATCTGAGCTTAAGGTAAGGCTAGTTGGTTGTCATATTAAATAAAATGGAATAGTAAGTCAAGTTCCTTAAAAAGCCCGCTTTCCCCTGACTACGCCCACGCGGCGTGTACCGAAGTCCACCGGAGTGTTATTAACTTCCGAGTGCCGTACCGGCCGGAAATCGACGCCGAAGTGGATCCGCCAAGACACGAAACATGCAGCTACACGGAATTGAGGATGTAGCTGCGAGTGGAACGAATTTACATCGAGGATTCAAGAGTTGAGGTTTGTTTTTATAGTGTAGGTTCGGGTAGGATAAGAAGAGCATGTGCATAGTTCACTGGGTGACATTAAAATGAGATTGAAATATGTTATCTTTTCGGCTAAGACTACTTACTAACGTAAATTTAAAACACACTATTGGTTCGTGTCATGACGCGTCAGATGCATATGAGTACCTATATTTATAGATGATACTATTTATTAAGACATACATTTAGTATATTTATAAACACGAGTGTGTTTCTATTCTACATTTAAGTACCAATTGTCCTACGGCGGGAATCGAAGGAGTCTCCGTCGTCGCAGGCGGACCTTTGCCCGCAACGCGACATCGGTCGTCAAAAGCGATTAAGATTTGGAATTTGGAATTTTATTATTTTCGGCTTTTATAAGCACTTCAAGAAGCATAAATTTACTCTAGTTTGTTCACCTTCAACATGAACGGAAAACCATTTAAATTATTTGCTCTAACCAGACTTTGGTTAATTACTTGATGGCAGTTCAATTATGTCAAAGACAATTACGAAACTGAAAAGCTAACAATTAAAATAAATAATTATTTTGTTACAAGAAAGATTAATAAAACGTTATTTAATTTAAAGGAAACAAAAAAAGCTATTCCTAAAAGCTCTGGTCATCATGACAACTTGTCTGAAGTATTTTCACCTTTTTCGGTTTCATAATAAAGAAAAGCAATTTAAATTATCCGGTTATTATCCCTTGAAAGTAGCTTCAAATCCCGGCTGCTCAGAAATCAACGTAATTTAAGTACGTCATCGCGGGCTCAGCCGTTGCCGCGGAACACAGTTTCTGACAGATAGCTACAGTAGCGCAACTTCTTAACAATTTCCCTTGGCCACAGAAAAAATAAGTTTTTAGAGTAGTCCCTCGCCTCACCTCACCTAAACAGTCTCTATTTTTCCAGATTAATACATTGTTAATGAATTGTCTAAGATTATTTTACTAGTTTGTTCCGTCTAGTTTGTGATTAGATTTTTGGCATGTTAACAATGATCTGCGTAGATATATTTCTTTGCTTTGAGAAGCAACGCAAAAAAGTTCATTTGAGCTTGTTCCTCTGCTTCAGATATCTTTCTGGGCCCGGAAAAACATTTTACGACTCTAACTGCTACGCAAAAAGTTTATTTCGGCTTCAGTGCAAGATTTCGACAAATCTGAGCGAGATGGCCGGCACTATGCTAGAAATGAACTTCGCTAAAATATTATTTTTTTCAGGCCCAGAAAGATATCTGGTGCCGTAACAGTGTAAAACCACTATTACGTTTGAGTCTGGTGTTTTACGTATAAATTTACGGCCAGTATTTGCAAAAATTTAATAATAACCTAACGTCGATTCATTGGTATTTTTGGAGCATTTGGGGAAATATGAGATTTTGGATAAAAATTAGTTTTATTTTCAACCCTTTAATAAATAAATAACCACGAAACGATCAACCTTAATTATTAGGGATTCTTGAAAGAAAAGACGATCCACTTTTATTATACAGTGTTTTGACGACCTCCGTGGCGCAGCGGGCGAAGGTCCAACTGCGACGCAGGAGGTTGCGGGTTCGATTCCCGCCTCGGAACAAATTTGTGTACGATCTACAGATTTTTTTCCGTTGGTCTGGGTGTTTTCTATGTATAATAAAAATATCTATCTATGTAGTGTATTGTATTAAGTATAACAGTTATCTAGCACCCATAACACAAGCTCTGCTTAGCTTGGTGCTGTGTGAATTGTCCAAAATTATTTATTTATTTATTTATACGCTGCTAAGTTGCATTTCTGCAATTTCTTATCCTACGGCGTGGTCCCCCCGGGCACGAGAGAAAATATAACACGCACGAATGTTATTTGGATTGTCCCGGGGAACATTTGACAAAACTTTGACGCGGTCTCACCGACATTGCGAAAACTTGCGAATATCTAAATGTGAAAACTATTAGCGGTAATGTTGAGGTATTGCAGATTTATATACAGACGTAACAATACTGTTTATTGGAAAAGTTTTAGACTAGGTTTGATGAAATTTCAAAATGGACCAACGGTTCGGACATTCATTCATGTATTGTTTCAACTTTAGGAATCAATACAGGGTGCTACGTAGTGGGTGTACTAAGTTGAATAGGGATAAATCTGGGCCCTATGGTCAACTTTTGTTCTACGATTTTTTTTATTACCAATGATAATTATTTGCTCTTTTTTCATTAGCTTTTTACTCAATGTTAATAAAAGTGTAATAAATTTCTTAGTAAACACTAATCATTGTTTTCTTTCTTTCATGTCAAGCGAATAAAACTAAAACTGCATCTAACTCTACTTTTGTTGACGGGACATTCAACTAGAATGAACTGAAACCGAAGTATTTTTGTTTACTGAGTTTTCCTAGTTTGGTTTTAAAATAAACCTGGGAGTGTGCGGCGCGTCGATAAGAGTGCGTGAATTTTGTAGTTGTGAAGAGTTCCGTGAAACGTCAGATTTCGCCTTTTGTTCCGCTTGTCTGGGCAACTATCGGATCGGGAATGTAGGGAACCGGTAAAGTAGAATATTCCCGTAATTTAAAGGCCAAGAAAATATTACAACTTACAATGTAAGGTAAATGGGAGGGAAATCAGTTAAAAATACATAATAGAATCAAATCAAACCGCAAAATCGATAACGATGGAAATTGAAAATTTAAATCGATGTTGTTTTATTTTACGTAGTAGATATAAATAATTAAGATTACATCTTAGTTTTTATGATGAGATAATATTAAATCAGTTTTTTCTGAGAAAGACTCTAATGTGGAATGGACTATAGTATCATTTGGTTGTCACTAAAACCATTTTAGCTTCAGTTTACTTTATTTCTAAGCTGGAATTTCTAAGCACATGGAAAAAACTGAATTAAAAATAATAATAGTAAGAAATAATAAATATTGCTCTACCGTCTTTAAAACTGTCTTTATAATTTAAAGTCTTGCAAGAAGATTTTGCTGTTCGTTATGAGATGCAAGTCCTTTGGCATATGGGGACACATATAAACAATGTTTTTCAGTTGCCCGTGGTTATTAAACGGTGACCGTGTCAGCGGAAAGCTAATATCGCTTTAAGCAAACAGTTTATCTATGAGAGCTTGTTTAGGTGGGGATAGTAGCTAAACTACAAATAAAAGCGTATTTTTTTAGTAAGTTATTACTTTTATGCCAACTAGTCTTGAAATTAAATTATTAAACATTTCAGTAGTAACAGAGAAATAAATCCATCATGGCCTGTGACAGCGTTAAATCGTAAGCGTTAAAGAGAGGCCTTTGCCTAGCACTGGAACTATAACGGCTAATAATAATTATAATAAATAATAGTGATTGAGAGTATATTTTTATGATCATTAGTTTTTATGTGTAGTGCAATTTTATTTGTTCTTTTAGTTTTAAGAAGATTCAGTTTGCGTGGCTAGTGCCAGACGACGTCTTGCATAATTATTAAATAGGTCGGTTTGATATGTGGCTTAGAGGATAAATCTAATGTGAATGAACAAATGGGGGCGGAATCTAGTTTAAAACAGAAATTAGCAGGTTCTTATAAGTATCGCGACCAGCTTGCTGCCTATTACAGATTTTTGGCTTATGTTTTTTGACAATATCGAGAAAAATAATAAATCTCAGCGAAATGACTATCCATTTATGATATTTTTGCAATTTTATGTACGTTCTGTATATTAAATTGCTGTTAATTCAACAGCAATTTAATATACAGATCATAAAATTTTACATTTACACAGGACAATTAAAGACATTGTAACATTTATTCTGGCAAATACACATTTACAATTTTTACTGTAAAACTAGATAAAAACTGAAGATGTCCCTCGACGGATAAAACGTTGATTTTATTTCAACAAAAACTAGGTTCGTAGTTAACACGCCGAGATTCATAATGAATGTTTACGCTCGGTCATATTAGCAAGGCTACTATCCCGATGTAAATATGCAGTTGGCAAAGCACGTTGCGGGAGCGGCAACGCCCGCGGCGGCTGACCAACATCAAAGTGTAGGCAAACAGACAGTAGGCCATAATGTCGGCGTTTCAACGTGAAATAACCTGAATTACCCTAACTTTTTGGATATCACGGATAGTGGTTTTGTTTACAGTGAATTTCAATTGAATGTTGCTGGTTTTTGGTTTGTGCTATCGGATATATGGGGCGTAAATATCATGGCCAATTTTATTAGTGGTTACCAATGATGTATTAAATGTAGTTAATAATGAGTGACAGGAGACTCCCGCTCCGGGTCGTTCTTGGTGCAAAGGATTGCCATCGCTATTCAGCGAGGTAATGCTGCAAGCATTATGGGCACCTTTGCACCGGGAATGGTCAGGGGCGGGTTATTTAATGACTAATTTATAAATTGTATATTCATACATAATATGTAGAACGTTTTTCATTAAATTAATGAATATTTTATATTAAATATTTACAATTAATATTTACCCTAATTTTGAGGTTTAACATGCTATCTATTTAACGAGGAAATAAAACAGCAAAAATAAATACACGTAACACCATTATAAATTATAAATAGTAAAACAATTTTTTACAAGTATTCTATAGTACTTCGTTAATAATGTAACGTATGTATTTAAAATGCGTTTACATTCA
This sequence comes from Eupithecia subumbrata, assembly GCA_949316285.1. Lineage (NCBI taxonomy): Eukaryota > Metazoa > Arthropoda > Insecta > Lepidoptera > Geometridae > Eupithecia > Eupithecia subumbrata. The sequence continues at coordinate 9,255,848 of OX438630.1, read as the reverse complement.
GAGTTGTATAAAACAGTGTTTTAAATCGTCATTGTATGTCATCGAGCCGTGGTTCGTTTGTGGTTTTTAGTGGGCTTTTATTCAGAACTTGGTGAACAGCATCAAACAGCTTTATTTCAATCGCTTTTATTTCGATACATTAGCTCTCTGTTGTTGTCATTTACTCTGAAAGCTATGTAAGTTAACGGAAATAGGAGTGTTTTTGAAAATAATTATCTTCTTCTCTTTAGCAATAGTTAAAACTATCAGTTCTGTCTGTCATTCGGTACTAAATCAGTTTTACTAATTGTGTGAAACTATGCTTATAACTACCTATACCAAATATCAGGACCAACTCAATAAAACTCAAAGATGAATTTGAAATGTGAAAGCCGGTTGTTCGTACGCTGATAATCTTTATCATTCTCTCTTCAACTCAACGGTGATAAGGTCAAAGGTCAAATCTCTTATCAACATGAATTCCACAAGAGAAAGCACTATTTGATACGAGAATTGATGATTATGCTTACGCACTATAAGTCCTCGCACTCAGGGTAATTTCTAAGAAATTTAAAATCAGTCATTGGAATTGATCACTGATTGGTTAATCAGAGTCCGAACGGTCGTCTGTAAGGCCTCGGTCTCGAATTTTGCGGGCAGCGGGGCGGCGGCGGCGGCGGCGCGGGAGAGGGGCGGGCAACGCATACCTGTTCTCGAAACCAGCGGGCAGATCGCGCGGCACTGTAGCGGTGTAGTGTTGTGTTCGTGGTTGTGTTGTCGACATTCGCAAATGAAATGTCTGAAAATCGGCGACAACATCTTTTTGATTCAAATGTATTCCTAACGCTCGATTTATTGTGGGCAAAAGAAGAAGTGGATCCCTACTATAGGGCAAGGAAAATAAATGGCGAGTTTTATCGAAATTATGAAGAACAGAGACAAAATCCCGATATCATAGATCTAATAGAAACATTTAAAATTCTATCCCACACCTACAACCTGCCCGACATACACAGAATATATACCCCCAAGGTGCCATTCAAAACAGCTAGAGGCCATAGTCTCAGAGTGATCCGCTCACCATCAAACTCTAATATTGCTCATCACTTCCTGAGTAACCGAGTGGTGCACAATTGGAACCGGCTTCCTGAAGAAGTTGTAACAGCCCCCTCTGTGAACAGCTTCAAAAACAGACTCGACCACTGGTTACGAACGCATAATCTGACCACAACAAAGACAAACTAGTGTAGTGAAAAACTTTAAAAGCACTATGATATAGACATACCAGCTCTCAGCTGCTCGTCTATAATCCAAATAATAATAATAATAATAATAATAATAAATTCTACGACTACACCAGAATGAGTGTAGAAACTTTTGACTATATTCTAGAAACTATCAAGAGTGATTTAGAGTCTGGAATTAATCCAAAAAGTTTTAGAGGTATATCTCCAGCAGAAAAATTCCAACCAACGCCCGGGCGTCTTATCAAGCACAATATATACGTGAAAAATTCAAAGAATGTTTTGTAAATAATCCCATTAGCTACTAATTAATTTGTAAACCATAATAAGCATTGTATATAACATAATAAATAATTTTTATATTCACCTACCTTCAATATTCAGTTCGTTTTTTATTTCTTCCCATAATTGATTAATTATTCTTCTATTTTTATGGTTCACATCTTTGCTGTTCCATATGGGTCTCCTCTCAAAGATTGCCGAAATAATTTGCTCTTGCACGTCCGAGGACATTTTGATACGTCACAAAAAAAAAGTACAACACTATACTACAATGCAGACGCCGGTCACCGCTCGACTGGAGTGCACCGCTCGTTGCCCGCCCCCGCGCCGCTCCCGCGCCGCTGTTTTCGAGACCCGGTCCATTTGACGATACGCATAAGATCCTGCCGCTCCCGCGCCGCCGCCGCCGCCGCCCCGCTGCCCGCAAAATTCGAGACCGAGGCCTAAGGCGGACATACCTGGATGAATAACCACGAGGTGACGAGCGCCAGGCTGCTGTATTGTCCGTTGAATCGGTAATGGTACGCGTAGAACGAGAAGTGGTACAGGTAGAAGAATCTGTGGACAAAAGGAAACAATGTTTAACATGAGGTACGTAGGTACTGATGGACATTCAGTTTAATTTCTTACAACATTCAAACTAAAGACAGAATAATGTTGATAAATTTTTCATTGTTTACTTATAATTTGGTCTTGGTCCTATGATACCAGATTTTCAATTTAAGTATTTTATTATCTAACTTGAAAATCGTCGACAGTGCCAATACGAAATCTGAAGTTTTTTGGGCACGTGGTGCGGAATGAAAACTCGATGGTGCGTCGCGTGGTCCAGGGCAGAGTGGAAGACAAGAGGTCTCGGTGATGCTCTAAAAACTAGGTGGTCGGACCTCATCACCTATCTGACACAGTTCACCGTGACCGACTGCTCCCACAACACAAAACACAGGAAACGACGACGGCGCATTGCACGTGCAGCCGTTTATCAAGACCCCATCATAACCACGACCAATCTGCCAAGAGTGAGCGACTAAGTAGAGGACTATGTACCATGATTTGGTGATGGATTTTGATGATGTTTTCTATCTTTCCAATACTTTGGCACAGTTTCATGCGCCATGATTACGGAATAACATGGCGGAATAATAATCATGGCGCATGAAACTGTGCCGAAATATTGGAAAGCTTAAAACTCAAATCATGGTAAATATCCCGTTGTAAATAACTTTTAAGTGTTAATAACCATTGTGGATTAAAAAGTTTTAAGTAGAAGAACTTAAAAATCGGACTATTATCTTCACCAAACCAAACCCCAAACATTTTCAAAGCTTCGATCATTTCAGATTTCAGATTTATTTATTGCATACCTATACGTTATTACAGAGTTTTAGCTAAGGTGGTAATTAGCTTAAAGGTAAGTAGGTACATGTACCCTGTAAGGGCGCAACAATTGGTCTAAAGATTGTTATAATATAGGTCTAAAGATTGTTATAATATAGGTAGTTGCATAATCTAATTCTTGCTAGGAACATAGAAGTCGGAAAATATATCCAATGTCAGCTACAAGAATCAATACTAACAAATAACTGGGTAGGTAGGTATTTAATTTTTTTTACGCAGGCAGTCAAATAATTATAATTTAGATTTATCATTTAAAAACTCGTCAACGGAGTAGTAACATTTATAAATAAAGTATTCTTTGAGTTAATTACGAAAAGCCGAATCTTTTTTAAGATCTTTGATGGAGCTAGGTATTTTATTATATATATTTATTCATCAATGTCTATCTTGCATAAAGGTCTCCAGATCTACAGGTTTATGTTTGTAGGTAAATTGCAACACTTGCTGGGATTTGCAACATAAAGTAGCTTGTAAGGAAGCTTTAACAAAATGGCTACATTTTAAGCTCAATACATGGCCATAAAACATTGTCTAGTACTATCTCGTTAGGCAGTGCAACAAGTAGGTACAAATATAGCTTTCGGAACAGCTGGTACATTTTATAAAGTGGAATATACTAATGGAGAATCAAGAAAACTTTTGTCATTGGTACAAAGCAATAGAAAAGGCATTGAAGGACGCTTTTCGAAAATGCACACAAGTTATAAACGCCTTACTTGATAGTGTACGACGAATTGAAGAATCATTACGCAGACTGGTCTACTAACGACATACAGACCCGAATAAATAGATAAAAAGAACGGAGGCTTTTACGTGGCTTTTACGTGGCTTTTACGTAGCTTTTACGTAGCTATGAGATCAGGTCAGGTTTTAGAATTAATTACACTGTCAACTAATATTAAAAATGCGAAAGTTTGGATGGATGTTTCGATGTTTGTTACCTCTTCACGACAAAACTACTGAAAGGATCGGGCTGAAATTTTGAACACAAGTAGTTTTAGGCCTGGCTTAATAAAACATAAGGTTCTTTTTATTCCATATATAAATTTCACTGTGATTAATAATTCATTGGGATTGAGGGAATAACCTTTCAAGGTTTATATAGAAACAACGCGTACGAAGCCGAGGTCAGAAACTAAACAAATAAATAATGCTGGACAATGCACACAGCACCATCTAGCCCAAAAGTAAGCTACTCAAAGCTTGTGTTATGGGTACTAGATAACTGATATATTTAATACATTATATACATAGATAGATATTTTTTTTTGTATACATAGAAAACACCCAGACCAATGGAACAAATTTCTGCAGATCGTACACAAATTTGTTCCGCGGCGGGAATCGAACCCGCAACCTCTTGCGTCGCAGGCGGACTCTCGCCCGCTGCGCCACCGAGGTCGTCAACTAATATACAATATAAAGGTGACAGTTTATGATGATTTGTGTTGTGAGATCTTCACACAAATACAACGCCAAATCACTGAACGCTGAAATTTTGCGTAGTTATAGTTCATTACGGAAAAAGCGGGTTAACTACGAACCTTATTTGTGTTGGAAGAACACCAACGTTTCATCCCTTAACGTTACAACCTTAACATACATCCGTAATGAATTCGTCAAACGTTCTGGAACAACTGCGCAACTTTTTTTCGGATAAAAGCGTAGAACGCAGTGGGCACAACTAATATATTTTTTGTGAAATTTATGTATCACTAGCTTCTGTAATTTTACTATAACAAGTAGCCTATTATCTAAGTTTAGTAGTTTTAGTTCATGTTTATATTATGTACAAGTTCTGACAAATAGTATTTATACTATGATTGTTTTTGTTGATTTTTTACACTATTGCATTAGGTGCCCCTGTAATAGTGTAAGTTTACTTAGTTTACTTTTTATAAATATATAAATAAAAGTTAAGCTATGTTCTAAATGTACGCCAAATTTCATCATGATCTTATCAGTAGTTTTGGAGATCTTAGGTAACCAAAATATCACATTTCACAAACTTTCGGCTTTATAATATAAAATATTTTTTTCGCTGTGTGGTGCTTAGAATTTGCACCACCCCAACTCTTCCCGCGGGTGTCGTAAGAGGCGACTAAGGGATATTCACCGGGGGCGGGCAGCAGCGCCTCCTGCAAAACTATTCTATCACCGATCTGCGATTCCCAACCCGCATGCCCAGCGTGGGGATTATGGGTATTACCACCCATGTGATAAAAGCCAATAAAGCGCTTATCAGGGGGAGGCCTGCGTCCAGCAGTGGACCAATTCAGGCTGTTGAGGACGACTTTATAATAAAAGTAGGATGTTTGTAATGACCCAGCGGTTCTCTAGAATCTGTAACTATTCGTAGTGTCGAACGTCGAGCGCCGAGCGGATGTCATTAGGAGCTTATTGAATGGCACAAGTTGTGGAACCCATGTTTGTAACGTGTTTCCTGTGCACAGGCATTCTTTGATCCGTATCGTGTGCAAGTTAGTCGAAATTCATCCGGTTGTTTGGGTAAATAGTGAAGTTTAATTATTAGGGACCAATATAGACATGAATCGAGACACGTGAACTTGGGTGCTTACGAGCTGATATACAGGGCGTCCCATGGCTATGTCACAGGGAGGGAAAGTATCTTAAATATTGTAGATAGAAAATTTTACTGTAAGAACTCTTTTAGATTTTAAGAACCATTCAAACGGCATTCAAAGATTTTTGGATAATCGCCTGTCCGAACCGTGAATCGAAACCGTCAAATTGTAAAAAAACACCCATAATTTTACGATACCGATCAAAATTATTTGTACAAATAACTTAATAGAAAGATTTTTGAGCATACATTTGATTAAGATTTGTTTATGCCGGAGCTGTGTTTTAAAATTTAAAATTTTCAACACCAAAATGAAACATTATTGATAAACAGTTATTTGATTTCATCGAAGTGAAGATTACAAACAATTTTTTTCTCAGAAGCAAACTCAACACACTTCCAGAAAATCGTAAAAAATTTCAAAATGATAATGACCAGCCACGTTCTTAAGATAGTTAATGGTTTAATCGGGTATTTATGGCGTACCTTTTGTTATTATTTCCCCTACGTTTCTACCGCGTTACAGCGATCGTGGTCACGGGGCGACGACTGGGCTGACATAACAAAAGGTACGCGATAAATACCCGATTAAACCATTAAATATGTTAACAAATCACAAAAGTTTAAAAAGTTTTACGTTAATAAAAATTTATGAGACAACAATATTTTTTTAATTTTACAGATTGCTGTCAAGGAAATTTAATTCCAAAAGTTCGAGAAACACCTTTAAATTTGAAAACTTTAACATTGAGTAAACTATGACTCCCCAAGTGCATTTAAAAATTAGTATTAGTTATTAGTAGTAGCTACCTGCTACCTTTAGTAGTAGGTACCTTGTTGTTATTCTTATTATTTTTTCTTTTTTTTTTTTTTTTTTTTTGATTTGTCACTTATATTTTTATTTTATTTTTTTCCTTGTTGTGTAGAGCAAATACCTACTACTATATATTAATTTTATATTGTCACCTTTCATAGGCTAAGAGAGTCCGAAGCGAATCACTGTAACCTCGCCACACAGGCTCTTCGGAGACCTAGTGCGAGGGACAGAGCTCTGCTAAGGTACAGCTACATGATAGTCTTGATAATATTTCTAAGTTAAGTCTAGTTAAGTAGTATGTACCTAACTTTTAAGATTTTTTATTTTGTTAAATAAATTTTTTCCTTTCATTTTTCATTTTTTTTCATATGTTTCAAGCTCGATTATTAGTGATAACATTCAATCGTCATATTAGCTTTTAGGAGACACAGCATATGCTTAGCCGCGAAACTATTAGATTTTGCCCCAAGCTCTGCTAAACTTAGAGCTAAATGATGCTGCGTGAATTGTTCACTATTATTTATTTTTGCAGTAGAAAAGTAGAAGGAAGACGAGGAAGGGGGAAGACCAAGAATTTAATATATGAGTCAGTTCAAGGAGAAAGCCGCTGTCATGTCGTATAAAGAAGTAAAAGAGACCGCATTGGAGAGAAAAGTGGAGGAAATTGCACCATTGCACCGACAAGAGCTAGGCTCTTTATAAATTATTATAATTATAACGGAGTAGGTACTTTATCTGTCTCACATGTGGGCAAAGTTGGGTATATCAGTTGAAAATAGAGCTCTGAAACACAGACACAAGGCTAGGGCCCCTGACTACACGAATCTCGAGATCGTTTCTCTTTCTAGTACTTTCAGCTACGATGATTAAACCAGAATTCCACATAGCTGATTCAGCTTCTGTTGTCATCTGGCTGTTGGTCTAACGTCAAACAATAGACATTGGTAATCCGCATAGATAATAAGCGCATTGCACGATAAGTAAAGAGGATGTATTGGACCCCTTAACACATTCACTGCGAGAGACAGTGAAAGTGTTAAAACATCTGCGGACAAATATATAAGACAAGGCCAAAACATTTTAAGAAACGTCCGAAGAGAAGCCAATCCCATTCATCAATAAACCCACCACACACGTATACCATTAGATTCGGTATCTACTTATTTCGGTGTATAAATTCCAATGAGCGACTGAGGGCGACAAACAGCCCGCCGGAAAAAGGGGAAATGTCACCTCGTTATCTGAAAAGGTTGCAATTTTATTTGAAATCGATATTCACTGAGATATACGGCACTTATTGTGTAAAACGGAGAATATGTCGAACGTGTTGCTCTTTGTTGGCGCGGAGATTGGAGTCGTGTCGAAAGTGAGACTTTTGTATGACGGCACTATATTTGCTGCCATGCAGTTTGATAGTAGGTTTTTCATGACTATCGTTTGGTAAGATTGTTGTGAATTCAATATTATAGCACTTTAATTCCAAGTATTAGTATTAAGTGTGTGGGAGTGGGGTGGCTTTTGTTCAGCGCTAATAATAATAATTGAAGGGTTAAAATTCAGTCGTTTTGTTAGTAGTTCTATTTAAATGGTATAATGGTTTTAAAGATTTTTCAGAATCTTTTACCTTACTCCGCCATATACTTAGCTACAAATAATAATACCGTACTAGATATAGCTTTAAAGCGAAGCGAGAAATGTTTATGCTGTATAAGCACCTAGATATTGTGATCTCGATGAAAATTTAAATCTATTTATTCACAAAGAAAATTACAATCAAATAATAAAAAAATAGCACTAGTATTTACATTTGAAACAATTGAGCTAATTCAGACTGTTGCAAACAATCTACAGGTAGCTCAACTGATCGATATCAATACCAGTCGGAAGCGTCCCCAAGACATTGTCATTTAATATCAAGTTAATTATTAAATACAATAACTTGATATTGTTATTTCTGAAAGTGGTGAGAAAAGTATGTTTAAAAGCACCTAAACTTAGCGTATTTCACCTTCAATGCCACAAGCAAGAAGGTTGCAGAATAAACGCAAAGGATACGATTAATATATTAATACGAGCACGCTAATTAGCTGTCGAGGATTAATCCCGACCTGAGCCCTTATTCGCTGCCACGTACATACGTGCACGTAACGCGGCGGCGTGTTGAAAAGTCAAAATCACAAATTTCAAGCACGAAAATTATAGAACACATTGTGTCTATTATAAAAGGTACCATACAGTCAATCCTAGTTATAAGGATCATTAAAACTCACTACACGTTTAAAATGGTGAGTTCTCAAACCTCGACGAAAGAATACGTCCGATTAAAAGATTATATTGGATAAACGGGGGGGCTACATATGTTTGGAAGGCTGTTAGCCTCAAGAGGAATTGGACCGGACACCTCTGATTTTTACCTGAGCACGTGGCCTGTTACAACGTTAAGTCGCAAAGAGTGAAAGAAAGTCCGTTGCCCTGCAGTGGGACAGCAATGGGCGCAGCGCATCAGCATTGCCATACAGCGCCAGCGGAGCAATGAAGCCAGCAGCGTCTTGAGGACGCTTCTGACTGGTATTGACATGGATTAGATGAGCTACCTGTAGATTGTTTGCAACAGTGTGTATTTAGTTGAATTGTTTCAATTGTAAATACTAGTTCTTATTTATTTGTATTCTTTGATTGTAATTTTCGTTATTAATAATCTAAAATTAATAAAAAATATATGTTGCAATTCAAAATTTATAGCAATCCTAAGCAAATCATTCTCGGAGATACTTTCTGAGTAATGTTGGAATAACAATTAAAATTCAATATTCACTGGAAAGTTGTGTGCATTTTAATTAAAAGATTTCAAAGCGCGTTTTGATAATTCACGTTATTGGCATGAAATCATTGTGAATACGCTCATGCGTGGATTACTCAAACACGCGAATACCAATGCATGGCTTGAAGGTGCATATCGAAACCGTGCAGGTACAGTTAGAGTATGCTTAACTTAATGGTTTTGACGTAGTAAGTTACAGTTGCAATTATAAACCTAAAACTAATTGAAACCAGAAATTAAGATGATAATTTTTCAAACAAAGAAGCTCGGAGCAAACTATATACATCATCATTACCGATGATAATATTTAACCCCTCTTACTGTAGGCCTAGCGCGGGGATAGTTGTCTAGGGTAGAATAGAGAAGAATGACATCGCATTGTCATACAATGCGTAAATTATTGAAATTGAAGGAAGGAGTTTCAAATATATTACACATTCGATGACGATGTGACGTAATCTTTCTCTATTCTACCCTAGACACCAATCCTCGTGCTAGGCCTACTGGTGGCAGCAGAAAAATGGCCGTGCACATAGATCATCAAAAATTTTAATATAATTTCTTATGACGCACAGTGGCAGTGCATGGTTTAAATAAAATTTCGTTCCGAAAATAAAGTTGAAACTTAATTTTACCAACATAAAAACCACACAGAAATACATCAATACCATTTCATTCATGCAACCTCAAAAGTCATTTAAGTGTCCAAATTTTCTGTTTCGTGTCAAAGGATTCGTTATCCACCAAATATCGAATATCCCAGCTGCAAAATAAAATTGACAGATGTCCATTTGAAAAAACCAATAATGGAATGGCGCGCAGCAAAATAGGTTTTCGTTAAAATAAATTTAAAACGCTAGGTGGTTACAAATACACGTAGAAAGGACAAGAGAATTGGGAATTGTACGAAATTAAATGGGTGTTTTGTGTAAACAATTCGTAACAAAGACAAAGAGCGATGCGTCGATTAAGTTCTTAAGTAACAATTTCGTCGGTAGATCGCGTTCGGAATAATTTAAAGTGGGGGAAAGTGGAGTGGGAAGGTTATGTCCAGCGTTAAGCGGCTTGGGAGGCGTCTGCGTCGCCTTTGACATCAAAAGCCTCCAGATTATCAACGCATTAAACATACATGTCGAAGGAAACAAGCGGCGTTTTCTTAATGTTATTTCGTCCATAAATATTTTATCGGGCGCTCGCCGGTAATGGAAAATGTAAATGACGTCACGAATTATACGTCGGGCATGATTTCAATTTGTTTTTTTCGTTCACAGGTATTGCAATCAGATTACTATCCAATGATTTCGAACACGAGTAGGTGTGGAAGAAAAACATACCTACCAAATGAATTTAAACGGAAGCTTTTGAATATATCCTACTAACACTAACATTATAAATGCGAAAGTTTGTGCCGTTGTGCAAAGATGTTTTACCGAAGACAACGCCGAAACTACTGAATGGATTGGGCTGAAATTTTGCAAATATAGAGATCCGGGCCTGAAATAACAGATAGGCTACTTTTTATCTCGAAAATCGGGAAGCCGCGCGCAGTAGCTAGTTCATAAAGATGTGTAGGCGATCGAAACTGTAAAGCATCAAATGGCCATTTACAATTTTCCTTATTAGATAAAATTTATACAGAAGCCAGATAGCGGATCAGACAGGGTGGCGAAACTGAATCTTGTTCAAGTAACTCGGCGCGAAATCACTTTCGCGCTGGCCTTTGATCTCGGCGGCGCCAACGGAAAGATATTCAGTAAAAACATGCAAATTCGATAAGGTATAACACAATATTATGGGGAGTAGGTAAAGCGTAGAGTCCTCATAAATACAGGATGTACTAGTTAGCATAAAAGTTGAATCTGACCTTGGCTCTGATAATAGAGACAGGATAAACTGATGATAAAAGGAATGCCCAACAACATCCTTTCCTTCAGATTATGTTTATGAAACAGCCGGAAAGAAAATTGAAAACTTAGCATCATAATCACAACAGCAAACACTTTCTATACGCACACGATTCAAGTTATTTGAATTGATTCAGAACAGATTTATCGCATTTAATGTAAATATTGCGATAACATTAATTTATACTACCTACCGTTCCACCTGCATAAAAATCCTTTTTGAATTATCTACCTGATTGTCCAAGAAGATTTTTTTGATCAGGCGAGTATGTAACTACTTTAAACCGGATTTGGTTGCTGGAGGTAGCTTGGTTTTCTCGATAAAGACTTTTTTGTTTTAATAATAAATCCAAAAGCTCTTCAACGATGATCAAACTGATGAAAGCTCTTACATACAAAATAGATTTATCGTGTTTCGTGAAATTACATTATTGAATGTAACTTCTGACTAATGGTACTGAAAAATATGAAAGGCGCCATTAGATTATACTTACTCATCCTTTTAGAGCAAATTGCGTTATCTCTTATTCAAATCTCTGACAGTAAAATGCCGGTAAAAGTAAGTAGGTAGTCATGTTTTTGTAAATTTAAATAGGAAAAAAATAAAGCCTTAAGTTCAGCCATGCTTTACACAAATTCTAAACTTGCTAACCTTGTCTTATGGATGTTTGCAACAGTCTGCAGTCAGCTAAATTGTCTCAACTGTAAATACCTACTAGTTCTATTTTTTTTCTATTACCTACTGGACTGTAATTTTCTTTGTTAATAAACTTTGTTTTATTTATTTATTTATTTAAAACTCTTGCAATGAATGCACTGTGGTACAAAAGTTGGGCTTAATGCTGAGGAATAAACATTTTATTTTTAACATTTATTAGGTACTAATTTTTTGGAACATTCAGACCTTGCAATAGAAATGGACGTGCTCGTTTCATTGTAGTTTCTAGTTCTGTAGTGTCAGATGGTCATAATCGCGAGCGCATTTAATTTTGCCTTTTGGAATGCCGTCGGAATTTCATTTCGCTACTCGCCCTGGGGTTGCGGATGCCGATAGCCTGTATCACTAGGAAAACAATAAATTACGAAATGATTTTTCTGAACTATTACATGAACTTCGGTTAAACTCTTTAATCTTCGGATATGTTTGCGAATACCTTTACAGATGGTTTCTCGGCGATTGTGTAAAAGCGAGTAACATCAATCATGAGCACAGAGAGAGGTAACCAACAGCTTTCTGAATAATATCAGACAGATACGAATGTTCCATTCTTCGCCATTGGGTGAAAATCGTTATAATTTAAATTTACTATCCTTATAATTTCAACTTGCCTTTCATTCTGTCTATCGACCATTGTTGTCAGCCAATATAGTTTTTTAATTTTAACATTTATATTAAAGTAGCCTACAAACGTAGTTTTGTGCAAGGTAAGCAAAATACGCCCCTCGTAAAATTTTGTTAAAATTTGTTTTCTGTGCTTAGCACTGTTGTCATGTTCTATTTATCTATATTATTTCAGTAATCTCTTATAAATTCATGAATACTTTGCTACACGAACACAAAAATTTTTGCTATTACAACACAACCACAATAATTCACACCATTAATAAATAGCACACATTGTCCGTTTGTACTCGTTCTGCTCGCTCTCGATCAGGTTTTGGCAATTTTCACTGAGCCATGGCCTATTTGCAGTGCTGCAGCACACACAAACTTGCCTCACATTGTGTTAATCCTAAGTACTTAATTATTTTTTAAAGTGCTCGTTTGATTATTTAAACATATTGTACTTACGTTTAAAATTTGTATATTATCTTTGTTAATTGTATGTGTGTCTGTAGTACCAAATAAATTTTTTATCTATCTATCATCATTTGTGCATAAATATGAAAGTGTTTCTTAATTACGCTTTTAAATACAAGTACCCCAGAATAACTAATCGAATAGAGATTATAAACATCAAAACAGCAAGGAGCAAGTTAGCGTCGATGCTAATCGACGGAGAACTTCCATCGAATGTGGTGTAGAAACTTGGCCGGCGTTCCAGCCTTCCCAATCTTAATATATTTCCGATTGAACTATGAATATTTGATCGGGACACTTGTTGGACTCAAGTTCTATTGCTTTAAATAAGTTTAAGGTTCATCTCGTTTTACTTGGCTTTGGTTTTCTTAGGAGAGATGTTGAACTTTAGGGATGAGTATTTTAGGTAGGTAGTGAGCAGGCCCGTGACTTTTTTTTGCAGGTTGTGTGTGCCCTCGATTGATTTTACAGTGGGAATCAAACTGGCAAAGATCTTCTCTTGGTAATTTTAAATATAAAACTAGAAATGAGATTTTACCAGCCCACATAAATTTTAAATCTGCAATTTGATAAGAATAAATAAATAAAGCTGGACAATTCACACAGCGTTATCTAGCCGCAAGCTAAGCAGAGCTTGTGTTATGGGTACTAGATAACTGATATACTTAATTACAAATACATATGTAGATAGATATATTTTTTTATACATAGAAAACATCCAGAACATCCTGAACAAATATCTGCAGATCGTACAAACATTTGTCCCGAGGCGTGAATCGAACCCAATAATTATTGTTTATTAATTTTTTTAACAAAATTTTTCTAACAATTATAGTTAGTAATCTATAATCTTGTTTATACGTAGAGTGAGGTAATCACAAAGTTAACTTCAAAGTACAAGCGGGTTTGCTTATTATGTTTGGGTGAATTTCTCAACTTGCCAATAAGTCTAAAGATGGAGAGCATCGCTGGGTCTTCTCAACTCGGAGTAACGGAAGCCGTTGGAACGCAGGGAGCGAGCAAACTACGTTTTTGTATGGCAAGACCAGCTTACAAACGCGAAAGTTGGAAACGTTTGAAGGGTTTCCTTTCTTCAAAAATGTTTTTTAACAGTTGGAGTTTTCAATGAATTGTTAAAAAATCACGTTGCTTTTATATAAAACCAACGTGATTTCAACATTCATATAAACTTTAAGTGGTAAATGTTAGAGTTTCTAAAGGTGATTGTTTGCGAAATATTTCTTTAATTATTAAGGTTTCTTATTCAACCTTAAACGTGACGCTAGTATTTTTTTCATAATCATCACGTTGCATTTCTTTGGTCAAAGTTTGGAGTTTGTTGTGAGTGTTTGCGAAATTGTTCATAAATTACTTAGGTCTCTTACGCAAACGTTAACGTGACTTATTATTTTTCTTTCTTTGTTTGTTTAAAGGATATAGGTATTTAGTTTGCGGCATCATGCGGTTCTCGACTTTTTAAACCATGTTGCCGTGATGTAGCAGAAGAAAATGTCCGTCAAATAAAAGTATTCGCCTACAATCGCAGCGTAGCAGTACGTAGAGATTCGTAGCAAGTTCGTAGCCGTAGCTTTAGCTGGTCACGTGCTAAGCTACGACGAAACGTTCTTGACTGCATTTCCGTTTTTCAAACGCTCACGTGCCAATAATACGGCGTGTCTCAAATTTTAAACTCTATTCAAAAATCTTAGAGGGAATTCATTCCGGGAAACGGACGAGATTTTTGCATTTGAAGGTGATTATGGTTATGCCACATCGTGGCTAAACGATTTATCGTTCTCTTAACCTCTCCGCCCCGCGGTGACTCACCAACTGCATACAATTGCGAGCCCGCGCGGGCCGGGATAGTTATCTATGCAAAACCAAAAGAATCACCAAAATCGGTCCACAACTGACGGACCATCGGTGAACACATACATAAAAAATACATATGTTCGGCCAAACAGTTCCTCCTATTTTTTTTGGAGTCGGTTAAAGATTTGATATACACAGCGTAGGTGCCTATCGAAAATCGGAAATGTAGGGACGGCATACTGTTTGCTCGCCCCAAGACGTGTATCAGTGTTATTAAATTCCCGTTTTTCCCTAATCTCGTTGTTGGGCCGGGGGCCGGTCGGAAATGGCATTACGGTACGGAGGCTGTCCGGGGCGGACAACGGATACAACCGGACGCCAGACTCGTTTACTTTGTCATCGCATCCGCATTGTCTTTGTAATGAATTTGGATGGTATAGAAAAGATAGGTGTAGGATAAACTTAATCAGCGATGCTTTTGACGACCTCCGTGGCGCAGCGGGCGAAGGTCCGCCTGCGACGTAGGGGGTTGCGGGTTCGATTGTCGCCTCCGAACAAATTTGTGTACGATCTGCAGAAATTTGTTCCGTTGGTCTGGGTGTTTTCTATGTATAATAAAAATATCTATCTATGTAGTGTATTGTATTAAGTATATCAGTTATCTAGTACCCATAACACAAGCTCTGCTTAGCTTGGGGCTAGATAATGCTGTGTGAATTGTCCAGCATTATTTTATTATTATTATTTTTGTGGTATATCTAGCAAAAGCAAAATTAAATTGCAGAGATCAGTAGGCCTAGCATGGGGATGGCTGTCTAGGGTAGAGTAGAGAAAAATGACATCACCTCGTCATACATTGCGTAATTATTGAACTTGAAGGAAGGAGTTTCAAATGATTTACGCATTAGATGACGAAGTGACGTAATTTTTCTCTATTCTACCCTGGACAACAATCCCTGTGCTAGGCCTACAGAGCCAATAAGGCACTTTAATGGTGGCCTATGTCCAGAAGTGGACTGGAAAAGTCCTGTTGATATGTGATAGCTAATTACCTGGAATTAAAAAGCTATAAATGCGATAAAATCAGAAACAAAATTCATAGAAACAATTAATCTTGTTAGAGATAGCCTGAAGGTGCCTTAAGTTGATCTCGCTAATGAAAGTAACCCAATCCTAAATCCTTATTCGCTATGACCATGACTAACGCGGTAAGCTACGTTACGGGAGAGGCACACTATTGCCGTGCGTAACGCGTCTGAAGCAATTGTTAACATATATTTAATATGGTTAATTGCACAGTATTACAACAACAACACGCAGAAATTATGTGGTTTCGACTTTAGGTGTCGAAAAAGCTCATTTAACAAAAATTGAAGAGCATGATTTATTTTTGAACTGTATGTATATATAACATTTTAACGGCGGCGGCACCAAGTTGCATCATGGTACGTAGCTGATGAGCACTGTCGTTACCTTGTAAACAACCAAAAAATTACTAGTTTTAAGTTTTTCTTTAAAATTCAATGTGTGATTGGTTGTAGTTAAAAATAACTGTATCTTCTTTCTTTCTTTAAAAAGAAATCAAAATCGGTTCATCCGTTTGGGAGCTAGATGCTGCAGAGCAGACATACGTACCTACACACAAAATACATGTTAAACTCCGCTCCATCTCTCTTTTGTAGAGGGTTAGCTTTGGGCTTAGGCTTGAAAAAAGAAAAAGAACCTCGGAGACACCAAGCCCAAAAGAAACAACCAACGGCAACACTAGCAAGAAAATCCAACGAACGGACGCATTTCAAATTATGCGTGAGCGAGCGTACTCCATGTCCGACAAAAACACCTACCTCAATCACTAACCGGAAACGAAATACCACACAATCAAAAAAAACCACAACAACAGCAAACAATTACACATTCCCCAACCCGGCTGGTCCCCGTGGGGAATTAGACCAACACCCTCCAATAAAAATAAATCAACAACAACATGATGATGAAAACAACATCGAACAAACTCTACCCAAGCAAAAGATTACCATTGAGACTCCAACAAACAAACATAAAAGAATATACATAGCTTCTCTAAATGTACTAACACTAAGATCAGAAGAAAACTTATCAGAATTATCACTGGCATTACAAAACACCAACTGGGATATCCTCGGCCTGAGCGAAGTCCGAAGAATGGGAGAAGGCATTGTCGCACATCCAGACTTCATATTCTACCACAAAGGGGAAACCCCTGGAAAACAAGGTGTGGGTTTTTTAGTCAAAAAATATCTAGCAAAGCACATAAAGGGATTTTATGGAATATCAGAGCGCACAGCATTGTTGAACTTAAAACTACCAGACTACAAAGACCCATGGACAATTATCCAGATTTATTCACCCACAGAACAAGCAGAGACCGAAACAATTAGCCAATTTTACCAGGATTTGAACAAAACTTTACAGACACATGCTCACAAAAATATCATTGTGATGGGAGACTTCAATGGCCAAATCGGAGAATGTCAATGGGATGAAGATGCAATTATAGGACCCTATACATACAGTTCAAAACCTAGAAGCAGAAACGGAAAAATGCTCATGGACTTTGCAATGGAAAATAACCTGACCATACTAAACACCATATTCAAGAAAAATAAAAGTAGAATGTGGACATGGTTGTCACCTGATGGCAAGTCAAAAAACCAAATTGATTTTATAATGACCAACTAGTATTTTATAAGTGCGCGAGCTGCAAGCAGCTCGCGGCGGTGGCTGTCACAGTGTTTGTTTTTTATTGTATTCCCCTTTTCGTAACCTACGTCTTTGATTTTTTCGAAATTGATAACCAAGAGTGGAGACTGCGATTAAAGAATGTCAGCCATCTTGGATTTTGAAATGGACATCTTTTTCGTAAACTACACTGTCGAGTTAGTCGAAAACGATATCCATATCAAGTTCTTGGATGGGGGAGGGAGTTCAGGGGGGCCGGGCGTGAGGGGTCACAGCACGGCTCGCTTCGCTCGCCGTGCTGTTCACCTATAATCGCATTGCGCCGCACGTGCTGCCATACAGCAAGGCTCGCTTCGCTCGCATTGCTGTGTGACGTGAGTCGTGTTGCGGTTCGCTTCGCTCACCGCAATCCGACGCACGCCCGCCGTCATCAAATTCGTAATCCTCGCCCCCATAATAGTCGAAAACGATACCTATATCAGATTTTTTGATGGGGGCGCGGTTCGGGGGGGCTGGGCGCGGGGGGTCACAGCACGCCTCGCTTCGCTCGCCGTTCTGTTCCCCTGTAGTTGCATTGCGGTTCGCTCCGCTCACCGCAATACGTCCCCGCTCGTGCTGTCACACGGCAAGGCTCGCTTCGCTCGCCTTGCGGTGTGACGTCCGATCCAATCCGACACACGCCCGCCGTCGTCAAATTCGTAATCCTCGCCCCCATGTTAGTCGAAAACGATACCTATATCAGATTTTTTGATGGGGGCGGGGGTTCAGGGAGCCCGGGGGCGTGGGGGGGGGGGGGGTAACAGCACGGCTCACTTCACTCGCCGTGCTGTTCCTCCGTGGTCGCATTGCGGCTCGCTTCGCTCGCCGCAATGCTCCCCCGGGTTCAAGGGAGGGGGTTCTGGGGGCAAGGGGGGGTGTCACAGCGCGGCTCGCTTCGTTCGCCTTGCTGTTCCCCGTAGTCGCATTGCGGCTCGCTTCGCTCGCAGCAATGTTCCACCCTAAAAAGTGGTCAAAATATGGGCAAAAAATGGCAAAATTTCAGTTTTTTAATAAAAAGGAGAGTCCAGAGGGGCGGGGGGCGAAAATTTTTTTTGCAATTAAAATGGTATTAAACCCTCTACACGAACGTGAAAAAATTTTTCTTCTATCGTACTTAGTTTGGGAGATATCAAAAGGGGGGGGTCAAAATTGGGGAGGGAGGGGGGGTTATTTTTTTTTCTTCCAATTCGAAAAGATACCCTCTATACGATCCCGCAATCAAAACTCCTCTATCACGACGGCATCTCGTAGCACTCTCAAAAGGGGGGGTCCTGGGGGGCAAGGGGGGGTAATTTTTTTTCGCAATAGAAATCACTTGTCCCCCTCTATACACCCCTTATAAAAAAAAATAACCAAATTGCTCTGTGGCAAAGAAGGGGGGGAGGGGTGGGCTCTGGGGGGGCAAATTTCAAAAAGTCTGAATTTTCCCCAAGTCACCCCCCACCCCCCTACACGATTCTGCAAAAAAAAACATACCTTCCCATCCACCATCAGGGAGAACAATTGTGTCAATGAGTCAGTCAGTCAGTCAGTCAGTGAGTCAGTGGTAATCGAGCTATATATACTATTAATAAACCTAAATGCTTCCCAAACATCAATGTTATCAATAATCTAAATTTCAACACCAACCACCGCATGGTCAGAGCTGAACTGAGTTCATCCCAACCCAAGAAACCCAGACCAAAAATAAATCCTGAAATCATAAAACCTAACAAATATCTAATAGAAGAAATAGCCAATTCATTAAACTCAAAACTCAAAGCATACAAAGAAGAAACAAAACATGCAGGCGTACAGGAAAAATACAATTGGTTAGAACGTACAATCACAAACACTAGTAAAGAGCATAGCACCATAAAGAAAATCCCAACAACTGGATGTCCAAAAAAACTACCAATCTCCTTGACCAAAGAGCAGCTCTATTAAGTGCGAAAACTACAGATAACAATAGAAAGAAAATAGCAAAAATTAGCAAAGAATTAAAAGAAAACATCAGGAAAGACAGGAGACAACGGCGGATGGAAACAATAGAGAGACATATTAGACAGACAGGAGGAATAAAAAAGGCGTACAAAGAATTAACAAATAAAAAAGAATGGATTGTAAAGATGGAAAACAGCAGCGGGACTGAGAAGATAGGTAGACAGGAAATACTCAGGATCGCTACAGATTACTACACTGAACTATACAAAAACAACACAAACGAAAGAGAAGTAGACCTACCAGAGAATGAAATTGTACCATACATCATGCAGAAAGAAACGGAAAAAGCTATTGATACCCAGAAAAAAGATAAAGCTCCAGGACCAGACGGCATAAGTAATGAAATATTAAAGCAAACTAAAGTAGCAATGACACCTATACTCACAGAAATTTTCAACAACGTGATCAACACAGAAATCATCCCAAAACAATGGACTGAATCCAATATAATCCTCCTGTTCAAGAAAGGGAATCATTGCAATATTGGAAACTACCGGCCCATCAGTCTTATGTCCAATATTTATAAGACCTTTGCAAAGATAATTTTAAAACGAATAGAAAATAAATTAGACGAGCAACAACCAATAGAACAGGCAGGATTCCGCAAGGACTTTTCGGTACTAGACCACATCCACACTGTAAGGCAAATTATAGAAAAATACGCTGAATATCAGCTTACATATTACATCGCTTTTATTGATTATAGTAAAGCGTTTGATTCTCTGATACACTCAAAAATCTGGGAAGCCTTAAAGGAACAGGGTATAGAACACAAATATATAAGAATTATAAAAAATATTTACAGACACAGTTCGGCATGTATACAACTAGAAAAGAAGGGAAATAGGTTTCAAATACAAAAAGGCGTTAGACAGGGGGACCCTCTCTCGCCAACACTCTTTCTGGCTGTACTAGAGATGATCTTCAGAAATCTTGAATGGAGAGACATGGGTATAACCATCAATGGCCGTATTATTTGCAAAAACACCAGATGATCTAAGTAAGATGATTAATAATCTAGCATCAGAAAGTGCAAAGGCCGGATTGAAGTTAAACCCAGAGAAAACAAAAATAATGACCAATGGCAACAAAGATCCTATAACAGTGGAACAGACTCAAATCTCCTATGCTGAAGAATATATATATCTCGGTCAACTGATGTCTTCAGAAGACAATATAAACAAAGAAGTCGAAAGAAGAATTGCGAACAGCTGGAAAAAATACTGGAGCCTAAAAGAAGTAATGAAAGACAAGAACCTACACATTTCAACAAAAAGCAAACTATTTAATACATGCATCTTACCTGTATTGGCATATGGGAGCGAAACATGGGCCTTAACAAGAAACGCATCAAACAAACTCTCCACATGCCAACATGCCATGGAAAGAAGTATGGTAGGGATCAAAAGAATAGACAAAGTAAGAAATAGCAACATAAGAAACAATACTAAGGTACAGGATATAACTCTGAAAATAAGAAGACAAAAGTGGAAATGGACAGGCCACATGATCAGAGGAAAAGACAAATGGAGTAAAATCACCACACAATGGTACCCAAGGGATGGGAAAAGAAAGAGAGGCAGACCACAGAGAAGATGGGATGACGATATAAAACAAGTTGCAGGAACTACATGGGGTAGAGTGGCCATAGAAAGGCCAGAATGGAGAAGACTGGAGGAGGCCTTTGCCACCTGGCAAACGGACACACAGAGATGGAGGAAAAGAGATATATATGAACCACAAAGTGAAAGTGTCTTGTCCGAATAAAGGCTTATAAAGGCTTATTATTAGCTTTGGGCTTGCAATGACGCTGTGAGCTAGGCCACATTTGCCATTTTTAATTCTTTAATTATTTAATTTTACACTATTATTATTGAGTATTATTGAACTTTGAATTATTCGTATTTTTCTTAATACGCTGTAAAAATATTCATGTAAAATGTGCCATTAATGTGCTGATAAATGATTTTTATTTTAAAACTAACAAGCTAGATAGTGTCTGGCAGGATAGTAATATTCGAAGATTAAGTTTGCGTTGTCCATAGACGCGAAAAAGATTATCTTTGTCTAGCCTCGCAAAATGAGAAGTGAAGTTATTTTGAAACTACAGAATTAAGAGTGGAACTTTGAGCTGTTTGTTATTTATTCCCTTATGATATTGACATAAAGATTCCACCAAATATCTTGCCATGCTCGATCAGGCGTGCCAGTATTGCACCGTATTAATTATCGAGCTATAATTTATCAGTACGCGGTTTTTTAAGTCGTAGAGCGCGCGCGTTATTGGTATTGAATACGGGCCCTGCTTACTTAAGAAACTCAACCGAGTAATTCTTGGGCTGATGTTGGTTATCATAACATTTTCTTATAGTTTCTATTTCAGTAAGTATTCGATATTATCATTGAAATAAAAACAACGAGGAGGAAATTCTTTGAATACTGCGACGCGAATAATGTGGCTCATAAACTAAATTTCAGAATTTCTGCTTTAAAGATAGCAGTAATTCTATCTAGTGTAACTTATAACATCACTTAAAATAGGCTAAAATTTTAGGTCCAAAAACAAAACGCGAATTTTGACAGAATTACTAACCCAAGTAACAGCGAAACAAATATCTTGGATTTTACTATAAAAATTATCGTAGTTTGACGAATTCATTACGGATGTAAGCGGTCACCAACATTCACGGCGTCGTCGGCTTACAATACAATACAAATACTCTTTATTGCACACCAAATAAAAACAGAAACAAGGCTTGAACCGCACTCACCTTGAAGGAGTCCCTCGTAAAGAGATGGTGTTCTCCGAACACAAATAAGAATGAATGAATTGAATGAATTTATTAATTCTTTATTATACTAGTAAATAACATTAATAAAAATCTTATATCTAAATGATAAACTTAGAATAACTTAGAACAAAAGACGGCCTTATCGTTGAGAGCGATTTTTATAAGGTCCTTATTAAACCTGCTTACATGTGTGTGTAATGGAAATGTAAAAAAATAAATAAAATAAATATATATTGCTGGACAATTCACACAGCATTATCTAGCCCCAAGCTAAGCAGAGCTTGTGTTATGGGTACTAGATAACTGATATACTTAATACAATACATACATAGATAGATATTTTTTATTGTACATAGAAAACATCCAGAACACCCTGAACAAATATCTGCAGATCGTACAATCATTTGTCCCGAGGCGGGAATCGAACCCGCAACCTCCTGCGTCACAGGCGGACCTTCGCCCGCTGCGTTACGGAGGTCGTCTTAAATACCTTGTATGTTTAGATTTGTATGAAGATCAACGACTGTAACTCATAATTGTGTTACACTGCGTGGAAAAAAGAAAAAACAATAACACGATCGGAATATAAATCCTTATTTCTAGTTAATTGCTCTATCATTTCATATCGATTATCAAGTTTCAATAGTAAACAAAGGATGGTCAGATCAAGTGTCTCATTAGTAAATAAATCTTTAATCAGGGTTTTTATTATTGTTTCACTGATACTCATGTGTCCGATGGCATATCAGTTTAACTATGTTTTTCTTGATTTTGTTTTGTTTTACTTTCCTTATTTATGTTGTCTTCAATGGTCAGATCAAGTGTCTAATTAGAAAATAAATCTTTTATCAGGGTTTTTATTATTGTTTCGTTGATACTCATGTGTCCAACGGCATATCAGTTAAACGATGTTTTTCTTGGTTTTGTTTTGTTTTACTTTGCTTATTTATGTTTTCTTCAATGGTCAGATCAAGTGTCTAATAAGAACATACATTTTATTGATAATATGAAATGATGATACGCGAGGCAAAAGATGCTGTGTGGTTTGGTCAACATTATTTATTTACAACTATTTTACAAGGCTCAAATACTATTTCTATTTTATTGTAATTTTCTTTGTAAATAAAGTTTTTAGACACGTCTAGTATATTTTCTTTTAGATGACGTTGATAGTCATGGATCAAAGACGACGTGGCCCAGCGGGCGAAGTTTCGCTTGCGACGCAGGAGGTTGCGGGTTTGATTCCCGCCTCAGGACAAATGTTTGTACTATCTGCAGATATTTGTTCACGGTGTTCTGAATGTTTTCTGTGTATAATAAAAATATAAATAAATAATGCTGGACAATTCACACAGCATTGTCTAGCGACAAGCTAAACAGAGCTTGTGTTATTATCTATCTATTTAGTGTATTGTATAAGGTATATCAGTTATCTAGTACTCATAACACAAGCTCTGCTTAGCTTGGGGCTAGATAATGCTGTGTGAATTGTCCAACATTACTTACTATTTATTTTATGAGTGTCATGGATTAAAGGTACATCGAACTCGATATTATAATCGTGCGAATTCAAAAAACTTGACCTAAGACTTATGTCAGAAGTAACGAACAATACATTTCCCGATGCCCACATTTTATCGGGCAAGGAGTTTCCGTACACATTATATTGAAACTCAAACACAGCTGCAATAGCTTATAAATAAAACTGCTTGTCTGTACCGTCCTTTTGTATCGCCTTCACACAGGCTTCAACTTATTGTGAAGGTATTTTGAATTTTTAAGTAGAGTTTTAAAGTATTATACCGGGAGAAATTTTTTCTTCCTATAATTTGCTTTTTTGTTGCATAGTACTTATTTATTGTGTAGCTTTCTCGGAACAGAGAGCGGATTTAATAAATTTTACTTAGTCCATCAAATAAATAATGCTGAACAATTCACACAGAAGTTAATGTTACCTACCTATGTTTAAAGACAATACTAAGCAGATTAGTTCTAACAGAATTATCTTCTCACAAGTCACTTCTCAAGGGCCCTGCCTGAAAACCAGTGCAGTATTGAGCAAATGCTTAAATACTGCATCATGCTGAGGCAGGGACATATTTTACCTTTGACCACTCTGTAAATATAAGTACCTACCTACTAAATAAGCTGATAACTGTGTTGTCTTCTGTCTAAAATATGTACTTGTACGTAGACTCGTGTGTGCCTGCTAGTGTTTTGTTTTGGGTAAAATAAATTATTTCTCTCTCTCTCTCAAATATCAATATATTATCGACCGGACATTTTCCATTGTCATATTGCCCTTTGTTTGATTTACGAGTACCGTCCCTGAAACTGAAACGAAGTGTTCCTGCAAGATGTTCTTCTGAATTAGCATTTTATATCATTTCATACGTATGTCTATCAGTAAAACGTATCGGGTGCCTCCAAAGGCACGTATGCGAAGAGGCATTAGCGTCCCCCCACCGACGCGGCGCCAAGCTATGATTTCAATTATTGTTTGATGTCGTTATTTCTCTTGTGTTTATTCGGGACGCGTCTCCATTTTTTCTGTACCCCTTCCTGGAGGGTGTTTGCTCGAGCTCGTTGCTCGTACAAATAAGAGGTGCGCGTCGCCGTCTAGGTAACTGATATGTACGGCACTGAGATGTTTGCAGAAGTCGCAGCCGAATCGAATCGAGTGCAGTTACTTTGAGCAGCTTTTCCGTTTCCCTGTTTGAGAGGTTCAAAATGGCGTGTGATAGACTTTCAGCGCTAATAGTGTTTGACGTCTCCAAGTTGTAATGCGTTTTCGAGCGAGTGGAGCGGTTCCAGGCGTCTTTGAGTATTACGTGTTATAGTCGACCTTAGAGTTGGCTGTAAATTATGATAACAAATCCGAACATTGAAACTAAAATTCACATGCTTGGAGTCGGGATAAAGATATGATTACTAAAAAGATTTACTGAAGAAAGGATTTTAAATCGACAAATACTTTATATAAAGACAGAGATCTGAAGGATTATTGTGGAAACTGAGGGATTGTTAATTTCTATAACTATTAATTTGAAAATTGAGCGTAGACTGTCGCCTACGCATCGGCGGCGTCTCGTCTCCTTTGAGGTAGACAGATTCTTTGTCTGTATTTACTTGCGTCAATACCTGTGGTAGACTAAAGCTCAGTGTCACATTACGTGGAGGTGGACGGCTCTATACGACGTCCATTGTCCCATTGTGTGCGACACTGAGAACTTAATGGACTCCCGTCACCACATAGCCGCCGATTTGACAAAACATGTCTATAATCTCAGGAGATAAAGAGATATTTTCTTTCACAATTATTAGTGTAGGCAGACTTGTCTAACAACAATATGATTTGCTTTCACGCGCGTAAACCATGCTCATTTATGCAGCTGAGCACCATAAAAGGCGTCATATTAAATCTAACAACAGTCTAGAATAATTTTCCACCGAAAGAGTCGGAAGTTTGGTGTAGTTCGCAAAAAGAGCTACAGGATATGACACTGAGCGAGCCAAGATGTATGAGCGCTGCGCAACAGGCGTGATTCACGCGACTGCCTCGAGATTGCTTGCACCTGCACCCCATCCCGAACACAAGCGGAACAATGCTGTATCTCTCGATAGATAGAGTGCATTTCGCTACATCTGCGGTGAACAGTCCAAAAATGAAATCCAAAACGAGCGATTTCGTCTTCCTTAAGTGCACACAATAAGGATTATATCTCTGCGTCACCGCACCGTGGCAGTTTTGAAAACCCGCCGGCGCAATATTTCAGCACTTTGCTAAGAAATAACAATGCAGCGTTCGAGCGACGAAAGCACTATGCTAGTGAAGTAGCAAGCAATGCTTCATCATAACAGCGCAGACTGGAGTGCTAAATCTTGAGAATACAGCTAATGTGATGCGAATCGGTGATTTCCTAGAACTGCGAACAGGGATTATGTTGCTGGAAAGTTAGAAATTATAACAAGTTTTATGTACATCAGCATCACTTTGTACTTATTTAGTTGCTTATTCCTACTAATTCTGTACTGTAGTTCTGCACAGAACAAATGGCACATTAGTGCCACTTAGTAATCACTAAGAAAGTACCCACTCATACTGTGAAGTAACTGTACGATTGCATTCATACAATTTGTATACAGAATGCATGATTACAATAATGAAATTTTCATTGAATTTTCATTCCTTTCATCCGTGTCAACACACGCGTCAGACCATCAATCAGAGCTCCGAAAAATGGTCAGTTTTGTATGAAGTCTGTGGGTATTAATCTCGGCAAATCGAATGAGAGGTTACATACACAGCTTATAATGAGATAGCCGTAACATTTTCAGGCAATATCACAGACTGCGATAGCCTTAATACTTTTCGCACATAATTATTATCAACTTCGAAATGAAACCAAGCTTTTCAGTATTCTTCGTATGAAGCTACCTATTACAACGCACACTTAAATTAATTTATTTATTATTTATTTGATTCCAACAAATTATTTTTATTTACTTTTTCAGTCATGTCTGTCTGTTTTTTTTTACCTTGATGAAATACCTATGTGTTATTGTTTATATAGTACTTAAATATAGAATGTAACGACATCAAGTCCAACATCAAGTGTACCTACGATGGAATAAATAAATACAAATACACTAATCGTAGAATCAAGCATCGAAACCTAACGCCTAGATCTATATTTTCTTTTTTCCACTCTATGCCTTGATGGGGGAGTACAGGCAGTCCTGAACTTTCTAAAGAATCACAGAAACTAATTTCGAAGATTTCTTTAGTTCACTCGATCAAAAGACGTGCACCAGCTATTTTTATCTTACCTGTTACCTGCTACCCCGGCGGGGGAAAAGGAAAGATTGGCTTGGTCCTCAATGGATCGCCCTCACGATACCATTATTAGTAAGTTAACTCAATTTGCGGCATATTGTTTGAGAGAGGCTTAATAACAGGCGAGAGGTCGGGGCATCGTCATGACTACAGTTCAATGTTGTTGCGCTTCGTAAGGCCCTTTTCACACACAGTTTCGATGGAGATGGTTTAAATTAGGAGCTTACGATATACAACGGAAGTAGTCGTATTATGAATAGGCTTAGTGTGATCGTTTGAGGTTAAAAACGTTTTATAAGTTGTTGGAAATTAGGTAATGTTGGCTTTTACTGGGTGATGGGTAAACGAATAAATTTATATACAGAGCATTGACAAAGCGCCTATGCGGGCAAACTACTACGAAACTACGTAAATCCTGTACAAAAAGTTAAAGTCTCGATGACGTCTCCATTTTATCGAAAAACCGAACTTAGGGCTCAGGATGTTTTATTTTTAATTGTGGGTGGGTGGAACAAATCTTCATCGAGGAGACGCCTGATTTAAAGAAATCAGGCGTCTCCTCGATGAATATAAGAATTTGATTCTTTTTAACCATTTTTAAGGGAAACTTGCTATGAAAGTTTAAGTTCCACGCAGCGCGGCTACTATACCTACTTGTAGTCCAGTCAAAATAGACATCCAGGCTTACCTACACCACCTCACCTCAACAGCCAATATTGGCCACTGCTGAACTCAGGCCTCCCCCTGATAAGCGCCTTATTGACTTTTATCTCATGGAGAGTAATGCCTTACCTAACAAAGCTACTTTTACTAAAAAGCACAAAGGTGAAAATTTGGTGTTGACGTTAGGGACACCACGATAAACCAAATGTGAAAAGTGTTAATCCATCGCACATACAGATGTGCAAAAAATATCCATGGACAAAGTTCGGAGACATAGGTTTATTATATTTTCAGCCAAACGTTAAATTTAACTCACACACTTAGACACACACACACATTACACATTACACAGAGAACCAAAGTTATCGACATAGCTCAAAGAATTAGCAAGCTGAAGTGGCAGTCGGCCGGCCATATCACGCGAAGAACCGACAACCGCTGGGGTAAACGTGTTCTTGAGTGGAGACCACGACTCGGCAAACGTAGGTAGGACGCCCTCCGGCCAGTTGGGATGACTATCTGCGAAAGACTGCAGGCAGATGCTGGATGCGGCAAGCTGAAGACAGGGCGCTATGGCGCTCATTAGGGGAGGCCTATGTTCAACAGTGGACTAATATAGGCTGATGATGATGATGATGATGATGGTAAATTTAACATAAAAATATCTATTAAAAAATTGTAGACCATGTTAATTAAAATGACCGGACTACAATATTTTATTTTTCTCGCACGTAAACTATTTAACACACAAACTCTAAAACATACCTAATGGCTGTATTAAAACACGTTCTAATCATAAAAACAACAGAACGTTTAAAAAAAAATCTAAAAATATTGGAATAACAAAATAATCCCCACTTAGTTGCCAGGTTACTAATTAGTAATCGCGTACAATCGCGACTTATGTATCTAAAAACGGCAAGAGGAGGGATGAGAGCTTTTTTTATTTTCCGTTTGTTTTTATCAGCTCTTGTATCGCCCAGACATTACAAAATAAGCCGTAGGCGATATTTCGAGAAAAAATATTGTTTCCACTAAGTTATAATTGGAAATCAGTTTAATACCTTTAGAAGATTCGAGAAAACTCAATAAGTACAAATATCATGAAAATTTAAAGTAGGGAAGATGAAATTTTATGTAGAAGTTGAAAATAATGGAAATTTTTAGTTGAATAGCTTCCATTACACATACAAAAGGGAGGCGTCGTCATCATGTGAACGTCGAGGCTATGCAGCTCCTAGACAGCACGGACACAGTGAGAAGGTTCAAAAGAACAAATTATTTTCAGCTAGTGTGATACTGATAAGTTATCAGTATCATACTAGCTGAAAATAATTTGTATATAACACTTATAGTTATCAGTGATAACTATAAGTGTTATATAAATATCTATAAAGAACACATGAAGCAAATTTCTTCCCCCTAAGACAATAATAAAAGTGCCGAGGGACTCGTTCTTAGTGATACGTTTTTATAAACTAGTTTATAACAAAATTACAATTAAAAACAATTGTAGTTACATACCTATATTGTAATGCTGCTTGTGTATTTATACTATTTATTCAAACATGCTCGTAATCTTGTCTGTATTCTGACAACCTTCTTTGAGCACAGTCGGCCTATTCTAACCGAAAAGGCCGACTTTGCTCAAAGGCTCGGAAAGGTGACGATGTAACATTGTTGTGTGTTTTGCGGCCGGCAGGTTAAAATTACTGTCGAGTTTTAGTTATGAACTAAGCTGCTTTTATGTGCTTGTTTTGACTACGGGTCTGAAATAATCGATTTATACGTTATTTTATCTTTTGTCTTTGTTTTAATTAATTACGTCTCGTAACACCGGTCAGTGCCCGGGTTAATAGTTACGCCCGTAGCACACCTCCGCTGCGAAACCACAACAGCTGAACCGCAGTAATTTCTGTCTTGTTCGTATGTAGGAGAAGCGGGACACTAGCAAAACTGCCTGTTCTAACGCATAGATTTGACTATAATTCTATCTCTTTCCCCGCGCGGTTTCATCGATCTGCTCCGACGTCAGCCACACTTCCGCTATTTTGTTGCGGTGCCGCGTTGTCTTCGCATGTGTTTGTGGAAGTCGACAAAAATAAAAAGCGGAACTACATTTTTTTTCATAAAATGGGCGTCCTTTTTAGAATAATTAATTCAAGAGGTCAGAAATAGACCTATTTTCTATTTATCCTTTTCAAAGTTTAAGTCCACAATAATATTGCTTCCTCCTCTGACTGGACTCAACTGACTCGCGTGACGATCTGACGCCCAGTTCCGCAACTCATACTACACTTTGATCGCAGCAGATTTCATCAAGCGGTTCCGCTTCTCGTGTTCTGCAGCGGAGGTGTGCTACGGGCGTTACCAAGTTGGACCCTCTCGAACCTATCTGAGAACGTTTTAAAAACGTTAATGGTTCATGAAAACGAGTCGACAAGTCATTAAGCAAGCGCAGGCGTTAAAGCGAACTGTTGAATAATATTAGTGGAGTAATATTTTATGCAGTCTATTACAGTGACTGACAGCGGAACAACCCTTGAATTGTAAAACTTATTAAGAAGTAATAACCTTCGCGCCGATGCTTTTTTATTGTTGGCATCTTATTTTATTACTTGAGTGTAAGTTAAATAGTGTTAACATTTATTGCAACTTTATAATTCACAATTATTTTATGCATTATCTTTCTCTCCAATTAAAAAAAATATTTAAAAATTGAGTTTTGGCTAGTCTATGATTGTAGGTAAAGCTTATTTTAGCCAGAATCACATCACACTAATATTATAAATGTGAAAGTTTGAAAGGATGGATGGGTGGATGGATGTTTGTTACCTCTTCACGCCAAAACTACTGAACGGATCTGGCTGAAATTTTGCATACAGGTAATTCTAATCCTGGAATCAAACATAGGCTACATGCCTTTGTTTGAAAATTTTTATCCCACAAATCAATTCCCATGGGATAGAAATCACCTTTTAACGTATATAGAAACAACGCTTGGGAAGCCCTGGGCATAAACTAGTAATATTATAAATGCGAAAGTTTTGATGGATGTATAGATGAAATTGTAATTATTGCCCGAATTATATACCTATATGACCGTGATAGGAAAAGATTACTATGCTTGCCTAAGCCTAAGCCCTTGTTTGGTTTTTCTTTGTGTGTGGCATAGTATTATAGTCAATTAGTTTATGCCCGCGGCTTCGCACGCATTGTTTCTATAAATGTTTGAAGGTGATTTCCATCCCATGTGAACTGATTTATTCGATAAAAAGTAGCCCATGTTTGATTCCAGGATTAGAATTACCTGCGTGCAAAATTTCAACCCGATCCGTTCAGTAGTTTTGGCGTGAAGAGGTAACAAACATCCATCCATCCATCCAAACTTTCGCATTGTGTGATTATCAATTAAGAAATTAAAATTGATTCTAATCAATGAACGACTAGATGCGTGCACGTGCATAGCACAAAATGAACAGTACTGATTCGATTACCTACAATAAAACCAAAACAAGGGTATGCACAGTTATATTATATTTCCCTTTTGTCGTCACTATCACATTATAATTCAGCGAGAGCCCGAGTGGCGGGGACGCGGGCGCTCGGCGGGACGCCGGATGTCACGGAAAAATTGCTACTTCCGGCTCCGAGCCGCACAAAAGGGCCCTCCATTGATGGAATAACAGTAGCGGTGTAAGTTATTTTCACTAATAAACGGCGTTAACGGGCGAGACTAGCTCAGAGGCGAAAGCTGAAGCGAGAAATCTTGCATGATCGGCATTTGATAATCTAGTTTATTTTGTAAGTACAAAATTAATCACGCACTTAACCCAGGTAACTAATTATTGTAATGATAAATAAATAATGCTGGACAATCCACACAGGATCATCAAGCCCGCGGCAGCTTGTGTTATGGGTACTAGATGACTGATGTGATTAATACAATACATTGCATGCGTACCTAGATATTTTTTTACAATACAAAGAAAATGCCCAGAACACCCGCAAAAAATATTTGCAGATCGTACAAACATGTGTCACAAGGCCGGAATCGAACCCGCAACCTCCTGCGTCGCAGGCGGACCTTTGCCCACTGCGCCACATCGGTCATCTTACTATTCTACAAGTACTCTTTTATTCAGCATATGAAAGGATGGTAAGTATTAAATAGCAGTACGATATCAGACTGGTTGTGTTATTAAGAGAGCATACTTATCTATAAAGACCGGCCAAGAGTGAGTCGGTCTCGCACATGAAGGGTTCTGTGCTCAACACGAGATGCAATTCTACAATATACAAGCAGCATTACCGTGTTTTTTATTGTCACATTTAGCTATTCAGTCAGTCAGAAACGAACAATTTTTTATCCGTCGGGGAAGCAAGCCCCTACGATTTTGAACTTAATATATTTTTTGAAAAATATAGCAATTGTCCATGGTGGGGTTTAGAAAATCAAAATGTTATGGTTTGCTATCCTTGTCCTTTTTTTGTGCAAGTTAGAGCAGGAAAGGAATAGTCCATACAAAACGGTCAAAAATGAGAAGATAGGGCGCTATGGCGCTCGTCAGGCCTATGTCCATCAGTTGACTAGTATAGACTGAAAACGATAATTAATAAGATCGTAGTGACACAGGCATATTCCAGCTACGATTTTATTATAAGTAGGTATACTTACTGACCTCCAGAGCTCTGTTACAAGCATTCTATCAAACTATATGACAGCTCCTTTAGTATCGGATACTTGCACCGTACCTTTATAAAACTTGCCGTTCACTTTACGAGATGAGTGAAAAATAGCTAAACGTTGTAAACGAGTTGAACTATGGAGATTTTTCCCTAAACTATGCCTGGATTTTTGATTTTGAATAAAAATTATCAGATGTAGGTGTTCTGGCAATTGCTTCATTCATAAAGGAAAAAAATATGTTGTTTTTTTCGCAAAAATAGATTAGTTTTCCAAGTCACGAATCAAAATATTACATGTAGCATTTATCTTTTTTTTTCGCAAATATAGAATAGTTTTCAAAGTCACAATCAAAAAATTACATGTACCATTTATAAACTACATTTCTAATTTCGATTGCGTCAAAATCTTATATGTTATGAGTTTTTCTGTGTTACTTTACTGAAAAGTGGAATTTCTTGCTCCGCTTGCATTGGATGTCAGATCAACCTTGTGTGCTAGTAGACAAGCTATCTTGTAAGTGGCAGCGTACTCTTAAGTAATAATTAGCTTTCTTTGATAATATTCTTTAAAAGAGGTATCTTCACGGAGAATGCAATTTCTCGGCTGATTGTTTTGTATATTAGACGTCAACGTCCGGGTTTTTAAAAAGAAAATTCAAGTTACTCCCGAGAGACCCGAACCTGCATTTTTGAAATTCGACTGCGCGAGATTTGAAATAAGGAGTAAATAGGTTTTTTGGCTTTCAGTGCCCAGGTCACGCGATTTGTTCCAGATTTAAAGTTGTGAAAAGAAAAGCTGATTTAAATTAAGGATGAGTGGGGTAAGAGTGGTGCATTACTACATGGTGCAACTGTATAATGCATAATAATAATATACTTATGCATAATACCGGTCATCGTAGAAACATTAACAATTTTTGTACTTAATGTGTCGTAGCCGCATCTGTGAGTATTTTTTTTACAACAATAATTAATTAAAGACTAGAAAACGACTTGATCGCTTTACCCTTTTTTTTTGCATAAAGAAGAAGCTCACAAAAGCTAAGAACTAAAAGTCCTCATTCGAAAAACATATACCACACCTAGCGGGTAAAATACGAAATACTTTAATTTACAGCCATTCAATCGGCAACGATAAAGTCCCACAGAAGACATGACAAATTCGACAGTCTAATAAGCAGAACCCATACTCTGAGCCCAAAATGCCAATACGCCCGCTCGACAAAGCCGACTAGAGCACAGCGATTGTTTATAAGCCCCGAGTCTCAATTGCGAATGGGCATGACATTGCAATACTGGCAATTTCGCGGCATTCACGACAAATTACGTATTAAAGCGAGTGGAAGCGCAAACAAAACGGCCGTGCTCGTGACGTGAATACAGCGCGTACGTGCTGCAGCCAGGTGCGGACGCTGTGTTGAGACGTGCTGAGATACAACTACAGATTTTACTATAGTAAACTATCGTCGTTTGATGAATTCGTTATGAATGTAAGCAGGTTAACTACGAATCTTGTTTGTGTTGGAAGAACACCAACGTTTCATCCCTAACGAGGACAGAGTGAATGCACTAACAAGGTTCGAAGTTAAACCGCTTACATTCATAATGAACTAACTACATGAATTACTACTGATCGTCCACCGGTTTTATTGAATGGCTTGTAAGGGACAGCAAGGGTTTTTGAAAGGCTAGAATGAATTGACTGTTGTCAATATGTATAGGCTATGCATGTTGGTATATTATGTCCTTCGCGGCTAGTTTTCGTTGAAACTGGCCACTGTACTTGAAATTCGGCTATAGGTTGACCACACAACTGGCGGACCTATGTAGAACCTTGTCACAATAAGAAAACAAGCGCCAACATACTAACAAACGCCACTTTTGGCGTTTGTTACTGTGACATGGTTCTACAGCGATTCGCCAGTTGTGTGGTCTACCTATAGGAGGACATTATCATCATCTTGGTATAATTTCGTAGGTACAAAAAATATTACTCAACATTTCACAATCTTTGCGGATTTACTAGAAGACGGTATAGTAAGACACCCACGGTAGTACCGTAACAAAATCTGTCCGTAGTTTGACTTTTAATTTTCAATATCGAATTTTAAATTGCCTCTTAATAAATAAATAATTTAAATATGTATAAAAGGATCTAAAACACAGCTAAGGTAGTTTAGAACCCTACGGATTAAATACTAACATAAAGAACTCTAACATTGTTATTGTGTCAACAATCAATGATTTTTATGTTATGCAATGTTCTCAAATATCGGAAACTCCTTTGGAAACATACATTCAAGCATTATAAATAACGACTTGTTGAAGTGGTCAACTTTGGAAGTCGTCAAGTTAGGAAGTGGACAATGTCGTCCGGAGGGGTTTTAAATCCTAGCAAGTGCCACCAAAATCAAAGATGGTGTAAGAAAACAAAATTGCTGCCGCGCGCATCACAAGAAGCGCGTCTCTGCACACGGCTAATTGAATCACTTCTAAGCCAAGTTGAATCAGAATTGAACACGTGACTGTGAATTGACTAATTTGCGGGTGTATTCTAATAGTTTCGCTGTTTGGGGCAGAGTAATTGAATCGTAGTTAATCATTTGAGTCAGGTATCGCACGCGATAAGTAATCATATTGAAAGAATTAACGTATACCTACACTTGCGAGCTTTAAACTGGAATCGCTTCAAGGGTTGTTCAAGACTAATTTTTACAATTTCTTTGCAGTGAACTATGAGTTAAGTTATGTTTTCCCTTACGCAGGATTTATTGGCGACGATAAATTTTGATTTAATGCACGATAATGTCCGCTGCCACACCGCAGCAGTGACTAGACAGTACCGACAGACGTCTTCCATGTCGGCATTCCCACACTAGACTGACCAGCCCTTATTCCTGACTTGAGCCCAATCTGGCATATGTGGGACGAGCTAAAACAGCGGATACGAGGGAGAAATCCAGCTAATCCAGCTCCGGCGCCGATAGAAGCCGATAGATGCAACTTCGACCTATTGCAATAATTCCCAAAATTTAGTTAATTTTAAATCTTCTTGATATCACTTGAAAGGTAACAAAATTACCTTTCAAATGATATACCACAATCTATAGTTCACTGTACATAAATTGTAAAAAAATTGTTTTGATCAACTCGCGATGAAGCGATTCCATTTTTAAAATGGAATCGCTTCATCGCGAGTTGATCAAGTGCTGCTCGCAAGTGTAGATAGAAAACAATTTACAATTCTAAGGTTTTTTTGTGTGACAACTAGTCACAATCATAAGGTATCTTGAAACTAAATAATGCTTGACAGAAGTAACTATCCTTGTATAACTTTGATGTAGGTCGCAAAGTAGATCTTAGTCGGTACGATAACAAACAAGACGTGAAGAATAGATTGACGATAGACATGACGATAACCGTGTAAATAAGGTTCAAGGACTAAACTCTAAAAATCTAAACTAAAGCACAATTATATTTTACGTGTCAAATGCAGAATACTAATTGGTAATTATAAATGGAAAGCGTGGTAAATTTCAGCTCTCACCAAAGCTCAGATTAATGCTGGCAACATTTCTAAATGAGAGCTGGTTTGACGTCATCATTGCGAACTCAATTAAACAGCGCTGGTCACGTTTTACGCAACGCAATGTACCTCATTTAGGTCACACTTCAGGTAAACATTCATAGGTCATGCAAATATGTGTCTAATTAGAGTTCCCATGTAGAAATTTCGTTTGTCATGGTTTAGATATCGTGGATTGTTTTGGCAAAAGTATGCAGTAATATACATTTTAACTATTGAAATAAAAATTGCTTACCTAACTATTATAAAAGCACGTCTTTGTTTTGTACGTCTATACCCAAAAACTACTGAATTTACACTTTTCACACACACTAAATCTAAGAAATCAAATAATATCCCAAAAAAATTCGTCTTAAACGGGACTTGAACGCGCATTCCTTAGAAATTACCCTGAGTTTAGGTTACGCACTATAATAACAAACCTCTAAATCAAATTATTTGAAGATTTTATCATTAACATATTTCATATTAACAGGTTGCATGCAAATATAACTTACATTTATCTTTAGTAAATGATATGTATCCACCAGTAAAGAAGCCAATAACGGCAAGAAACTCCTAGAAACTTCAGGTCGAATAAACAGCGATGCTCAATGCGAGGGCATGCACCAGTTAGCATAATCGGCGTAAAGCGATACCGACTGCGACATAGTTTACTTCCAACTAAATGGGCAAGTTTATTCCGGGCACAATTAGAAAGTTCTGCCGCTTCGGAATCTAGACGCCTGTTATCTGAAGCGAGAGACTCGCTTAATCCCTTTAATTAGCGTAAGCAAGGAATGACACCCAGTCTCGGGGGCAACATCCTAATGTAGCTTCATTCGATTACAATATTTGTTATACACGTGTAGACAGATGAGGTTGAATTGAACGTTTTAGATTAAATTACAGGCAATAATACAAACTAATTATTTTACAAGGTGTTGATATTGCATTGTTATTATAAGACGCTCGGTAAGGTTACCCTGAAATCTTGGATTCAGTTTGTTTACCGACAAGTTAAATGTAAGGCATTCATTAGTGCACACAGAAAATTACAACTCAGTCAATAAGACTTGATCATGACTACCAGACGAAGACGCTTTATAAGGCAAAGTACAAAAAGACAAGATGTTCATGTGAATTTCATTAGCCAACTGAAGACAAGAGGAAAAATACATGTGAATGAGATTAAGGGTACATTCAGATGCAGACAGCCGGTCTGGTCTTCGACAAAGCCGAGACAGCCCGCAGCGCGACAGCTACTCGACGTGAATGCCTAATTACGACTACAGTAGTGATGTGCTGATGGTTGGAGAAGTCCGAAAAGTTCTACGTATTCGTATCGCGTAGGTTTAAAAATGGCTGTCATTTTTTGTGACAATTATAACATGGGTCTCTTGAAGACAAGAGTATAATGTCTTCTGGACCTTTGTGATACATCGTCGGCCATAACGTCACCTTTGAACAAATGGGATCGTGGTGCAACAAAGGTCAATTCGATAACAAAAATGTTGAAAGATATTGGCTTGGTGTTCTAATTGAGGTTACACGTAATTGCAATAACGTGTAACAGAGTTTATTCGAAAAAAAATCGTTTTGTTTAGAGGTTGTGGTGAGTTCAGAGGTTTTCGATGTTATGTGACCTCAAACCAATGATTTACTTGTTTTTTAAGATCGGATAAAACTGCACAGATCTCAGTATGGTCTTGGTGGGTTGGTTTTTATGACGCTGACGGACCTTGATGTTGTTAACAAAAATGTCACATTGTGCATTGGTCACACAGGAAGATTTTCGTCAACATTTCGGAGTAAATGCAACAACACCCTGGCCTAGAGTAAACAACTTTTCTATTTGCGCTGGGTCGCGTTCGGTAAAACATTAATCATGATTGAGCTAAGTGGCTTAATACTAGAGGGATAATGTCGAGCAATGATCGCAGGAGGGGGTGGCGCCACGGTGTCGCGCGGTTGGACGTCCGGTGACGCACCCGGGACACGTGTCATACATATCAACCTCAAGAAGGTTATTGATAGAATTGCTTTTATGTCATCGGGTAATCAAGAAAGGTCGTTGTTCGGTGCCGAGAACCGACTTGTTTTCGGTGAAGTATCCGTGAAAGATTATCCCACGGCCTTGAAGGGCTAGACTTGGCAGTAAAGGCAAAATTTAAGATGAATATTATTGTTGTAATATTTTAGAAGATTGAATAAACTTCACTCAAATCATCACTTAGGTCTAGAGTTTGAAGTTATGATGCCAAGATAAACTTGTAAAGTAAGTATGTAAGTATATTGCTGGACAATTCACACGGCGTTATATAGCCCCAAGCTAAGCAGAGCTTGTGTTATGGGTACTAGATAACTGATATACTTAATACAATATATTATATAGATAGATATTTTTATTATACATAGAAAACACCCAGACCAACGGAACAAATTTCTGCAGATCGTACACAAAATTGTTCCGAGGCGGGGATCGAACCCGCAACCTCCTGCGTCGCAAGCAGACCTTAGCCCGCTGCGCCACATAGGTCGTCAAGTTGTGTTAGAGAACATTAAACTTCCATCACTTCTCAAAATCGAAACCTTTTATTACCTAACCGGAATAGTTCTACGCCGATCGCTCAACCGCTGCAAACTAAATAGGGTCTAGTGCGGCTTCTGAGCATAGAAATGAAGCCAAGATGGTTCTAAATGTGAAACACAAACAGAGGCCGGGGAAAGCCGCGGGCACCGCACTGTTATTGTTTGTACACCGAAACTAGACTAGGAAGTGAGGGAGCTTCCGGAGCAAGTTCTAAAGAAACCGCTGCGCTGGTATCATGCTTGCGATTACTTAACAGCTTCTAGGAACCGAGGGGCTTAAATAAAAGATGTTTCAACTGTTGAGAGTAAAATAGTTTCCTAACTACAGTCGATGTTGCGTATGCTATCCGACATCGAAAAACGAGTAGATTCTATGTTCAGCTCAAAATCAAAAACTCTTTATTTCCATAAATACAATGAATGTACCGTTAGGAAAGGTCAAATTATTTAACACTGACACGGAAATAAAGTGATTCTTTTGATTTCTGTTTCGGTATGTCGACTAAAGTAAAGAAGCGACGAAGAAACCTTTAGTCTGTTAGTTGTTATTTTGCGAGTTGGAGCAAAATCCGTCCCAAGCTTTTTATTCTTTTGATAAACTGATAATTTATAGTAAGCCTTTTTGCACAGCAAGATTTTGATAATTTGTTTGAATTAAATCAATGATAATTTTTGCAACTCACTAGGAGTTTATTGTGGAAGAGTATACATTGCCCTTTAAAAGATACATTAAATTTGTGCAGCCTAGCCTTATGGGCACAGCGAGTTTATGTTTATTTCTGGTATTAAAATTATGTTTTTCGCTATCTTTAGAGAACTGATTGACATTTCTATGAGTGTACAACAAGCTGAATGTGTGTATGTTTTATATATTATGTAATTTAGCCGATTTCTTCGTCGATGGTAGACCGATACTGGTTTTGTGAAGAGAATGGTCCACTCGGATGTAGTCGTACTATTAAAGGAAATGAAAGTCGGTTTTTGTTTTTTCAATCACTCTTGTCTGATTTGCGCGCACAGTTAAAGCTATTGCGTTAGACTATACTGCGTAGAAGCCGAATTCAACGCAAATTTATTTATAAATATTCTGTAGGGATTGGTATTTACGCTATAACAACAATGACACGGACAGAAGTACAAAAATATTTATAGCCAAGCGAAGAAAAATAAAACTGTATGCCACGAGGTCTAGCGGTGAGTGGAATAGGTAGGGTGTTTCAAGCACCGCAGGCGTCTAGGGGTGTTCCGCCGGCTAGAGAGCATTTCCTTGTCACCGGGCATAACACTAAACGATAATATCGTTATTGCGATCGACTTGCGATCCTTAAACGGCAACAATTGTCGTATGCCGGGGGTTAATGGAACCAACGTCGCAGATTTTATGCATACACGATAGAGGGTAATGCTGATAACTTTTCACCCCTGAATTCGTAAGAGAAAGGGGGCATTACTGCAATTCATGACATGAATGAAGTGTGTGATAGCGTTAAGATTTTTGGGATGGGATGGGAGAAAGTTACGAGTTAAAATGACTTCCTATATACAGGGTTTTTTTAAGTAATTCACTGACACTGCGTGAACTGCAGGTTCTGCCCATCATCACGAACACGTTTGTGAAGATATACCCAATGATAATTCAGTGCAGAGCCGTTTTTAAGTTACCAATAACCCTGTATAAGCCTGGCTTCATTTAACTCTATATATAAATACCCGTTACATAAAATCACGTAGGCTTGCAAAGAAAAAACTTGGTAAGTTCAGGAAACCTTATAAAAACACTTCAAATTCCCTCATCAAAACACTCTTTGGCAACAATTTCAAACAAAAATCGCTATTGTTTACTTCTCGAAAGTTTAAAACAAACTTGCGAAATACAGACGTAACTCCGCTACTCAGAAAACAAACCTTACAAACACAGTTTTTTTCTTATTCAAAATACAATTGATTCGCAATGTTCGTCAATGTTTGTTATTTAAAATTCTCGTTCACCTTTGGTGGGATTCACGATTGCGTCCTATACTGGTAGGGTATCATCGATTAACTTGGCCGCGAATACAATGCGAGTAAGATTGCCTTTATTTTTAGACAAATTTGTATTTTACTTAACTTTAATGTAGAATTAATTATAACTTTATAGTAGTATTTTAAGTATAGTACAGTGTTCTAAAAGTTTTTATCTACATTATGTAAGTCCTATAATAGTGTAAACCTACTAACTTACAGAGGTAGAGAACCCTCGCGTCTAAATCACAAGTCTTGAAGTTAGAGCAAGATGTCGAAACTAAAAAGTGAAATAGGTCTATAGTACACATTACCATGCTTTGTTTTTTGTTTATAAGACTTTGAATAAATAAATTATTATTATAATTACCTAAACTTTTGAATGACACTCGTGTAGTTCTTGTAATATTATCGAGTCAGCCCGAACAGATATAAAATTATAGAGTGATATCAAATCTTTTTTGTTTTGTCTAATAAACTAAAGAGAGCAAAAATAGCTGATATAAATATGACTACGTAGCTGCATCCTCGAGAATTTTCTTATTCGTTTATTCTTCAATATATTGTTTTCGTGATAACAACGGGAAACATAAAATAAGCATCGAATTAGCTCAGGATGTCCGTCATCTCACATCTTGTACTCAGGATGTGCGTCATCTCACATCCTGAGTCACCCTTACCTCGCGGGCTCGTATCCACCAAAGCACAGCGGAGGCGTTTATTACCACAAAAGAAACTGCAAGAATTACATGATTTTATGCAGTGAAAGTCAATGTAAAAAGCTTATCTTACACAAACTATATTGTAGCCGTTTAAATTTATTTGAATTCTTTGTATTTTTCGTGATACTTTTTTTTATATTTTTCACCAAGTAATTTATTTTCAAATTGAAAGTATTATCTAACATCCAAATATTTCAACGTTTGTTCCGTTTGTTTATAAACTTTAGCGGAACTTTTTAGTATCTAACTCATAAAGCAATCTGTGAATTGCGCCGTGGGCTGCATTACTAACTAAAATTATCATATTATGTATACCTGATGTAGTTATATGACTATACATTTTGTAGTCGTAAAAAAATATTTGACTATACGTCTGCTTGTTTTCATCACAATACGTCCACTTACTGACCTCTCGCCGGTCGTGAAGATCTGTCGTCCCATCGAATTATGAGATTAAGGGAATAGAGAGTGCACCTGTGTTTCCGCACACACTTGTGCACTATAATATGTCCTGCGCATCAGGCTAGTCTCAAATGAGACTGGCCGCCGTGGTCGAAATTCGGCTAGGAGTTTTTATTTATTCTTTAGTATTATATCCTATCGCATTCCCTGCCCAGCCTCGCCGCAACACGGGGACGGAGACTAGCATCTGCGTCTTGGGCCATGCATGTTGTTAATACGTCTACTGCTGAACGTGCCTCACCCAAACAAGAGGAGTTTGTCATGATCACCACGCATGCCAAGCGTGGTGATCGCAGTGACGGTTTGAAAATACACAATAGGAATTTGCAGCCCTTCCTCTGATAGGTTCCCATGGTCGACTCTTATTTATGACATCCA
Organism: Eupithecia subumbrata; assembly: GCA_949316285.1. Lineage (NCBI taxonomy): Eukaryota > Metazoa > Arthropoda > Insecta > Lepidoptera > Geometridae > Eupithecia > Eupithecia subumbrata. The sequence goes on along the minus strand of OX438630.1, from coordinate 9,213,765 downwards.
CGGGATAAGTTGGAGAGGCGATAATTATGCTGTGATCGTTACGGCGAAGATGTGTTAAGTCTCCTACAAAAGAAACTACAATACATGATTTAATAAAACGTTAGGTGCAATTAGGTTCACCTACCTCAGTCATAGTCGGACTGGCGTTCGTGTTACGCGTGCTTACTACGACGTACTTTAGTGTGATTTATTGACTTAAAGACTACAACAATACCCCCCGTGTTTGTTCATAGTAATTATTGCATGAATTTTTTGAACATTGAAATTGTGAGCGTGTGTTTGCGTGTAGTTGTAACACAGGCCAGTTGTTGAGTAACCGCTGGGAGAACGTCCCATATCTACAGATTTTACTAAGATCTATGGTTTGTTATCATGTTTTTGGTTGTCCTAGCTCCGCTTTAGTGTCATCTAGCCTTATCTGATACAGGTGCATGCTCCATAAATACAATTGTATCATCTTAAATGAAAATATTTCTCGGCGTAACATACACATTAACGGGATATCCTGGAAGTGAGCTCATCGAGTCGAAGATAGTAATTGGATGCTAGAGGAAGCACGCCACGCCGCTGGAGCGCACTGCCGATATCAAGAATTTATCTTATTTACTAGATAATGCTTTGTTTTTCTTAAAGATAACAAAAATCTTTTCTTTTTTACTCAGATTTATCAAAATATAGTATTGCATCATTCCTCGGAAAGCAAATTTTATTAGTACAGAAATATGTATTCTGAAGCTATTCTCTCCAGCGGTGAAAACGATCGAGTGGCTGTTTGATTTTCATCTTAAATTCAAAGCATAGCAAAACTTTACCGAAGTGAAATAACCGGGAAAGGAAAAATCTTCGAAACTCGACAACAAACAGCATCCGAAAACGAAACCAAACAAAAATCGCTTCGGACAGAATCGCGGGGCGCGGACGGGGATGGCTCACAATGCTGATTGAAAGCAAATAATGAAATCATAGGGAATGGAGCGGGAGAGCGATTTGAGCCGCAAATACTTTGAAAAATTGCACCCGAGCTTTCGACAATAAACGCATAGGTAACAATACGGAAGCACGGATACACGACGCCCCGTATTCTGACATTCAATACGTAGGTAATAATTGAAATTCCGTGGAATTCCGTTGAACGCTGAATCTATACTTATAATAAAACTGTAACAGGTCCAATTCTGTACATTGAAGATATTTTGAAAATTTTTTTTGGAGGGCACTCTATTATCGATACTGAAGCCAAAACTGTAATTTTTTTCATTCATGTCTGTCTGTCTGTCTGTCTGTCTGTTTCTTAAACGCGCATCACGTCGAAACTACTGAAGGTATTGAAATGAAACTCGGCACGATTTTAGGTCATACTACGAGGAAGGACATAGGATACTTTTTATCCCGGAATTCAGTCAGGTTTCCCTGGGAGAGGGGATGAAAGTAAAATTTCTTCACCGCGCATGACGCCGAAAGTGCTGAATGAGTTGGAATGAAACCTTGCACGATTTGATTTCATACTATGAGGAAGGACATGGGATACATTTCATCCCGGAATTCAGTCATGTTCCCCTGGGAGAGGGGATGAAAGTAAAATTCTTTAACTGCGCATCACGATGGAACAACTGAATGAATTCGAATGGAACTCGGCATAATTTGATTTCATACTACGAGGAAAGATACATTTTATCCCAGAATTTAGTAAGGTTCCCCTGGGAGAAGGGATGAAAGTAAAATTCCTTCACCGCGCATCACGCCGAAACTACTGAATGAGTTGGACTGAATTGGTACTATTTGAGTTCAAGGAAGGACATGGGATACATTTTATCCTGGAATTCAGTAAGGTTCCCCTGGGAGAGAGGATGAAAGTAAAATTCTTTAACCGCTCATCACGACGGAACTACTTAATGAAATCGAATGCAACTCGGCATGATTTTAGTTCATACTATGAGGAAAGATACATTTTATCCCGGAATTCAGTAAGGTTCCCCTGGCAGAGGGGATGAAAGTCAAATTCCTTCACCGCGCATCACGCCGAAACTACATAGGTAATGAGTTGGAATTAAACTTGGCACGTTTTGAGTTCATACTACAAGGAAGGACATGGAATACATTTTATCCTGGAATTCAGTAAGGTTCCCCTAGGAGAGAGGAAAAAGTAGAATTCTTTAACCGCGCATCATGACGGGTCTACGCGTCGTCCGATTTCATGCATTCTTTTTGTTAGAAACAGTGTTGCAAGATCGAATTTGACTAAATCAGTAGAAAGTCGAGTAGAAAATCAGTAGATTGATGAAATAATCTGGAGTTAGAAGAAAAAAATTTGTAGATAGAGGGTAGGTAAGTTCCTATGTATGTATTTTTCCAAGACGCACCCATTAGTTAGGTTCCTACCTACTAAGGCGTCTTGGAAAAATAAGTTAGGTTCCTACCTTACATGATATATGGTGGTTTAGCTGTTCCAGTTAACTGTACTACCGAAGTTTGGTTGCAGTAAGTGGTCCAATTAAACTAACTAGACCACAGAAAAATATTTTTTACTGTGGTACACAGCCACCTGTACCTACCTACTAACGAAAAAAAAATTACGGTGGTCCAGTCAAATGGATCAGGAGCCCAATTCTGCAATACAATTGCTTCAGTATGACAATGGAATCGTCGCAGAATCATCACGTAGAATCCTTAGATTAATAAAACTCCAGATAGTGCGAGCGAGATAAATTAACAGTTTCAGAGTTGACGCGCGTCTCTCCATCTGCATTCATCATAATTTCTTTCATCTGAGGTGGAATACCAAAACGTGTCATTCTGTGTCGATACCCCTGTCATAGTGAAGCGATTAGTATAGCAAAATAGGGCCCCAGCTGAACGGAACCATCAGTAAGAAGTGAAACGAGTATGACACTTCTTAACACTGACGCTGGCCGAGTCGTAGCTAAAAGTCGTGTGGATAAAGAATGGGATTGAAGATGACAACATGCTATCCCCCGTAGACACTACACGATTTTTTGCACGGCGGCGTTTCATAATATGAGAGACTATGGTTAAATGTGAACTTAATTAGTCGGCAGGTGAGGCAATCGCGAACGAAGTCGCGGGTACAGCTAGTTTTAAATATACCATTAACGAATGTTATGGTTAAAGCTTAACTAAAAAATGTAAGCAAGTTTCAAGAACTTGATTGGATTAATCCAAAAAATATCGTAATATTTTGTTTTTAAGAATAATGTACATTTTGCTCGAATAAATTCTATAATTTTTCGAAAATCCGGCTTAAAATGTTTTCAAAACAAAAATACCCGAATTATGTACGGCTGCTAGGGAGGGTACAGAAAGACCGAGTTCTCGTGCAAAATTTAATTAAAAAATAAATGAATTACAAATTATCTTAAGTACTATTTGACTCCATCGATGTTAGATTGAAAGTGAGTCGGTGAATCAGAAAGAACAAAAGGAACAAAAGATACCGCGACACTCATTATAACTAAAACTCGCGTCAGCACACATTGTCTCTTTCGAGTTAACGCGCCCGGGTGGTCAAATCGTTACGAAACTGCATGGATTCTTGGTAAACGGTTACGGCGGTAACCAAGTGCCCGTCTTGATGTCGCAATGGTGTAACATCTCCCTCCGCAAGATCTGCATCTATTTGGAGACTTTCGTCGAAAATAGTGCAGATAAAGGATGAGCAGGTTTCTCGGAAGTGGTTTCAACTTTAGATGAACTCGGATGTTCCTCTTCCTTTATAGAAAAAGCTTCCAGTGGTATGTCAGCATTGACTTCTCGTTGATTTCTATTGCGTCGAAGTATCACGATGATAATGAGTGCAGCTGCACCGAATAAAATATAGATGGGGATCGTAGTGTGATATATAACATCGATGTTCGATGATTTCAATGATACTGGTTCTTGAACAGCGATTTCGGAGTTACTTGAATGTAGCTGGCTCAAGTCAATGGTGTTCAGTTTAATGGTCTTCTTCACTGGTGCTTTATAACTCTCCTCTTCATTGACTGCTATATCCATGATCTTCAATATCTTCCCTTCAACTCGATCATGTTCGTTCCTTGCCGTAAATGCTGGAGTTTGAAGTTTGCATCCTTTGGGTATAACAGCTAGGTAGCTACCTATAACCGTTCTAGATTGATCTTCAGAACAGGTGAGGCGTATTTTCGTCAGATTCGGAAAGCTGAGAACGTAGTGAAAATCATCTAACTGTTCCATGGCTTCAGAAGTTAGGATAACTGAAGTAAAATGGCAAGTTTCGTCGATATGCTGCCGCAGCAGAAGTTCCCGGATACAGGTCGACTGGTCCCCCTGATGATGGCTTGGGTTGTCTTCGCAAAGGTGACCGTGACTATACTTCGGACATTCTGTCTCCATATACAATAGGTCTTTCCGGTGGATTGCCACATAAGGATAGGTAGGGGACAAAATTTTACGATCGTGGTTAGGTGCAAAGGATAGTTTGTAAAGGATATAGTTATTAGGACGTAAAATAGGTATTTTTATAACTAAGATTATATCGTTACCCTTATAATAGTACCCCAATTTAATTATTTCAAAACACTCTCTAAAACTAATTTCTAAAATTTCTTTCTTATCATATAAAATAGCTAACCTACTCATCATGCTCTTATATGTTTCATAATTGATTGCTGAATGATGGACACTCTTAGCTTTAATGAATTCTAGTAGATTTTCTAGTTTAGAAAACTCTACTGCCAAGTTATCTACATTGTCTCCTAAGATAACAAGCAACTGTGCCAAATGAGCATATTTGATCCTATTTGTCTCGTGCTCGACGTTACTGTTTGGAATAGAATTGACAATTTTTTCAATTCTTTTCTGATTCTCTACAAGTCTATCCGTAACATTTAAACTACTGGAAACCCAGTGCTTGCTTAAAGACATTTGATGATTTATTAATAGCTAAATTATTCTGATTTTGCTTTAGGTCTGCAATGACACGGTCGTACTTTAATGCGTCGGTATAATCTAAATTGCCAGAAACACTTTTAATAACCGAACCTAAGCCGTCTATGAGACCTCTTTTAAAACGTTTGGCTTCAAAAGTCTTTAGTAGTTCTGAAATTTCGTCTAGTTTGGCTTCTAGGTAGTTAACATGGAGTAAATAAAGTGAAGACGTTTTATTATGTAACTGCGGGCTTAAATTTGCTAGTTGTCCTTTTATAGCCTCTAATCTATTCCGTACGTTATGTATGTTTAAGTTTTGAACAAAAGAGTGGTAATGGGAAATAACTCTGGTGGGCCCGAGTTTGAATGGCAAAATCCCTGCTCCATTTTGCAGACTTTCAAGTAGTATCTCGTCCGCTTGTACTAGCTTCGGGCTCAGGGCCAACGTCAGAACGACCAGCAGTTTCCTGCAACAAACGAGCACTATTAGGTACCCGTTTTAGACGCGACTTAGCTACACGTCCCTTATTTCTAGTGTATATGTGTATCGGCAAATTTTCCACAACCGTGTCTCGTGTATATCTAGGGGCTAGTTTTTGCCTGTTAGCTAAAGGATTTCTTATTAATACATCCTGTTCAGGTGTGTAATTACGTTCGTGTTCTCTATCCTTATTAACGTTCTCGGTTATCTCAGTACGACGAGGTAGAGCATTTTCGTTTATAATTTCGTAAACCTTTAACATACGACTCCTATGATCCTGAATATACTCCTGCAGTAGATGTTGAGTTACATTCATATCTAGGGGATCGCGAGGGTCTAAGTGACGAGTGATGATATCGATCGGTCTACATTTAGTAAAACTATGAATAGAGCTGTTATAGGCTAATACGGCGTATGTCATAAGGTTTGAAATTTGATCGTCTCGACGTTCCAGCTTTAATATACGTAAATGTTCGAGGAGAGTGGAATGTAGTCGTTCTACCATTCCATTTTCGTTCGGGGTATAGGGACATGTTTTGTGGTGATTAATTTTGTGCAATCTGTTGAATTCTAAAAATAGCTGATTGGTAAATTCAGGGCCATTATCGGTGATAATAGAAAGAGGAATTCCGTGATGTGATGAGAACTTTAATAAGGCTTGAACTACGCTTATCGCGGTAGCATCTCTCAGAAAATATGCTTGAGCATATTTTGAGAATGCATCAATTATGGTGAGAAACTTATGGGACTCTACACTAAGTAAGTCCAAGTGAAGGACTTCAAAAGGTTTTGTTGGTGGAGGTACAATTTGGAACCGAGGCCTCACATATTTAGCTTGTCCACATATTTGACATTCATTTATGAATTTAGTGACATGTTCCTTCATCTTAGGCCAATAGTACCTTTGTGAAAGAGCGAGAAAGCATTCGTTAATCCCTCTGTGATTCGTTTTTCCCTCATGGTAGTTTTTAATTTTTTCTTGTTGTCTCAAATAGTCAGTAATATTCTCCAATTCAGATTTTGTAAGAACAAGGCGCATTGCTGAATTTTTAAAATTTCTCTGAATAACTGGTATAATTGAATACATTTCTAAAGTAGGTTTTATTAAAATTCCGGTTTTCACTTTGGGGTTAACGAATTCTTTGATTGAATCTATAACGTCTCGTTCTAGATGAGACTTTGAGACCTGTATAGAAACTCTACTATTGGTTCCAAATATATTAGTAACACTGGGCTTACTTTTAATATCACTTACGACGTTGAATACGATCTGTTTGCAAAATCTATTCAGGGGATCATCTGAAATAGGTACTTCCAGGATAGGGTTTTCCGCATCACTATGTATACTGTCGGTTCTAGAATCTGATCTCTGCGAAACATTAACTACAACAGAACTAGATTCCTCGTTATGTAGTTCAATTCGAGAAAGGGCATCTGCGTTTGTGTTAACCTTACCTGGCTTATACTCAGTGTCAAAGTCGTATTCACTTAGCCGTGGTCTCCAGCGGGTTAGGCGGGAATTGGGTTCTTTAATGTTCATTACCCATTGTAAAGGACGATGGTCAGTCAGTATTTTAAATTTCCTACCGAAGAGGTAGGGCCTAAAATATTTCGTAGCCCATACAATTGCTAACATTTCTTTTTCTATTGTGCTATAATTTATTTCACTCGAATTTAGCGTCCTCGAAGCATAAGCTATAGGCTTATCAGATCCAATAGGACCCTGTGAAAGGATAGCTCCAATGGCAAATTGTGAAGCATCAGTTGTTAGTAAAAAGGGTTTCGCAAAATCTGGATATTGAAGGATTGGGTCATTGATGAGCAATTTTTTACATTTTTCAAAGCATTCAATGTAATTACGATCTTGGATGATTTTTGAACCTTTCTTTAAGCATTGCGTCATAGGCTTGGTTATTTTCGCGAAGTCTGGTATAAATTTTCTATAATATCCAATTAATCCTAAAAATCTTTTAATTTCTGTGTTGGTTTTTGGCATAGGATATTTTTTTATTGCCGATACTTTATCCGGATTGGGTTTGATTCCATTTTTAGTTATTACATGACCTAAGTATGACGTTTCTAGTTTGAGAAATTCTGATTTGTCCATCTGAATTTTAAAATTTGATTCACGTAGCTTTTGAAAGACTTTTTGTAAGTTAACCATGTGCTCCTGAAGGGAGGTGCTGAATACTATTATATCGTCAAGATAAACTAGACATATAGTATTCTGAAGCTCTCTTAGCACATTGTCCATGACCCTTTGGAAGGTAGATGGACTGTTTTTTAGGCCCATTGGCATCCTAACAAACTCGTAGTGGCCATGTTCTACATTGAATGCAGTTTTGGAAATATCCTTTGGATTCATTTCGACTTGGTAAAAGCCGCTTGCCAAGTCTAAGGTAGTGAAGTACTGGCAATTGCCCAATTTATCTAGGACGTCTGAGATGTTCGGAATTGGGTATTTGTCATCCACGGTTTTCTCATTCAGTTTTCTAAAGTCGACTACGATCCTCCACTTCACTTTACCTGAGGCGTCAGCTTTTTTAGCTACGACCCAGATCGGGGAGCTCCACGCGGAACTGGAATGCCTAATTATTCCTTGACCTAACATCTTACTAATTTGATCTTGTACTTCCTGTCTGTGAATATACGGATACCTGTAACTTTTCGTGTAAACTGGAGCCTCGTCTGTTGTTTTAATAGAGTGTTTAATTTTATTTGTAAAAGTCAAAGGTTCGCCTTCCAAGTAAAAGACATCCGCATATTCTGCACATAAAAGTTCTAAGTTCATACGTTCCTCAACGTTCAAATGCTTTGTACGAAGGCGCGAGAGTACTTCGTTCACGCGAGGCGAGCATTGCTCGGTGCATTCGATAGAATGTACTTCGGCAGTTAAGGCACGGTCCATTGAAAATATTACGTCATTACGGCTCGGGTTAACTATCTCAACTAATCCCCGGTTTTGTCTAACCATAGTTAAACATTCTCCTATGACACAGTTAGAAATTGTCTGTTCTTGTACATACGCATCACAATCGTGAATATTGATGGGAATTTTCACTAATTTGGATGTACCTGCCGGTATAATATCTTCGTATAGGTTAGAGTTACGAGAGTCATAAACTTGTATAGGGTTCGAAGCAGTTTTAGTGGAAAGAATTTTATTCTTATAATCAATTACCGCTTCCCATTTGTCCAATAAATCAGTCCCAATAAGTCCATCGAAAAAATCGTGGAACTTGTAGATATAAAATGTTACGTAGCTAGAATCATTAAATTCAGAAAAGGTAGGCAGTATGATAGAATAGTCACTCCTACTTTTAGCATGAACATTGCACACTTGAAACGGGTCATAATTTAGTGGAACATCAGCAAAAAATTTTTGTACAACCGCGGGACTTAAAAACGACTGATTTGCTCCCGTATCTATCAAAAGTTTCATAGGTGGAGATGAAATTTGGATATACGGAAGTTGTCTTTGGGATTGTAGATTTATTTCTATTTTAATTTGTCTGATTTTGATGTTTTCTGAAAATCCCGACCTTTTTCAGTGACGTCATCGATCTTTTCTTGAGGCATCGGTGGCGCTTGAATGGATTCAATGTAATCCTGAGCAGGTGACTCATACATTGCATAAGAGTAAGGATATTCTACATACTCACCGCAGTAATAAGGTTCATACTGTTCATACCCGCAATACTCGTCGAAGTAGGGTTCGTTCATACAATCGTTGAAGTTCATCTCCCTTGTTCTAAAATAATTAGTAGGAGCTGAATTACCTGGTTTTCGCCAATCATTTCCTGGAACTGCGGGTGCTGTCGGAGGCAGCGTCTTGGTGACGTAGTGGCTCACACCACTCATTGGGCGAGGTTGTTGAGGTCTAGGTGCTATACAGAACGAGTTATCTTGCGGATTATAATTTGCGGGAGGAGCCCGGAATATTTGCTGGGTGCGAGTGGGACCAAACTGGCGGGGTTGGTAAATCGGTCTAGGCTGTAGTGGTACTTGTACGGCAGCACTGTTCATCATCCCAAGTGTATCTTGAAAAGTGTTAACCCTATTCACTGGTATAGAAAAAGGCATTCTAAAGTTGTTAGATACTGGCACGGAAGTCATCATTCTAACGGGAAGACGCTGGTTTCGTTTTTGCAAATAGATCGTATTCATTTCGTCTTGCACAAGTTCTAGCGCCTTTTCGATAGTTTCGGGGCGCATACAACGGATGCGCGATCCCAAGGGATCATTTAAGCCACGTAGGTATGCCTGAAGGGTTAACTTTTTGTACAAATCACGCTTAGAATTAATCACGACTTGCTCGGTGTCATGTAAAGTAATGTACGTCATGATAGTACTGAACAGTGTCTGGCAGCGCTCATAGTACTCTTGTGGAGTACTAGGACCTTGAACTAGAATAGCCAGGTCGTTGTAGAGTGAGCTCTCATCTCGTTGGTCAGCAAAATTATTGATTAAAGCACTACGTATGCCATTCCAGTCATCGGGAACACCATTAGAATTAATTAAGCGAGCAGCTGGGGCTATCACTTTATTTAATATCCCATTGATAAAAGAATATTTCGCAAGACTACTACTCTCTGCTTTCATAAATTCCTTCGCTAATTCGTCACAAATCTGTATGAATCTAGTCAGTACGTTGGGATTTCCATCAAATTCAGGAACTAATCTAAGAGCTTTGTATATCGTGTCTACATCGGACAGAGACATGATGCTAGGTTCTTCTTCTAAAATACTATCCAAGCTAATATTTCTAAAACTGTCTACAAAAATTTCTCTGCTACTACTACTTATCCTAGGATCCCTTATTCTTCGTAAATGAAAAATTTTGTTTTTTTTTTTTTTTATATTTCTGAAATAAACTAAATTAATTTATTTTAATTTATTCAATTTAAAAAAAACAAAAATTTCTCTGCTACTACTACTTATCCTAGGAATTAGGATCCCTTATTCTTCGTAAATGATTTTTTTTTTTTTATATTTATGAAATAAATTAAATTAATTTATTTTAATTTATTCAATTAAAAAAATATTAAACTGTCTTCTATCTTAATATCTTTTTTTATTTTTATTTAATTCAATTTAAAAAATAGATTTATATTTTACTACCCTAGAGCAAAACTCTATTTCTATTCATAGATAAAACATAATAACCTACATAAATTCTAAGCCCCAAGATTCAGTAAGCTATCACAAAAAATATTCTAGGAATTAATAGGTAAGGATTTATGATCTAGGAAGTGAGCAATCACCAGAAAGAATCTAATGTACTCACATGCACATAATGCGGTCACTCTGCGTTATCAATGTCTGGATACCTCGAAGCAGCACGAACGTGTAGATCCTGGTACTCGGGATAGATCGATCCGCACGGGCGGAGTTCTATGCGTTACGGAAATCTTCTACGCGAAACCGACCGCGAGTACCCCTTTTCGCCTGCGCCAATTATGTACGGCTGCTAGGGAGGGTACAGAAAGACCGAGTTCTCGTGCAAAATTTAATTAAAAAATAAATGAATTACAAATTATCTTAAGTACTATTTGACTCCATCGATGTTAGATTGAAAGTGAGTCGGTGAATCAGAAAGAACAAAAGGAACAAAAGATACCGCGACACTCATTATAACTAAAACTCGCGTCAGCACACATTGTCTCTTTCGAGTTAACGCGCCCGGGTGGTCAAATCGTTACGAAACTGCATGGATTCTTGGTAAACGGTTACGGCGGTAACCAAGTGCCCGTCTTGATGTCGCAATGGTGTAACACCCGTGTAAACATTTTCTAGTATAAATTTTGTACGGTATTCGTGCTGACATAATTTAATCTAACTCACAATGTTGTCCGCGCAGAACAAAATTCTATTCGCAAGCAACACAAAGGAAAATTGTTAAGTAGGTGAATAGTAGGTACCTTTAATAAGCTTAACGTGAACCCAGAAGTATATAGAATATTGTTCTACATTGAAGTACATAATGAGATCTCTGCCGTGCAGAAAAACTCTGTTTAAATTCAATAGTAATAGAGTATGTATTTCATAATTTCAGTCAACTCATATTTTCATTACATATTCCGCATTCATGTGAGAGGTCAAATATTGTTAAACAAAATGTTTTGGCCTTTCATGAAAATGTTTCAATTGATGAATTTTTTCATAAATTCATATTCATCCCGACTTTAAGGTATGTGCCACCGCGAATATTGGCTTTAAATTGTAGTTCCTCATCATATTTCGAATTCATTTAAAAACTTTATACAATTGTAAACCTTTTTTCATTATTGATTTATTTCTAAAAGCAATATAATATAAATAAATTAGAACTAGTATTTACAATTGAAACAATTGAGCTTACTGTTACTGTTGCAAACAATCTACAGGTAGTTCAACTGATCCATATCAATACCAGTCGGAAGCGTCCCCAAGACGCTGGCTGCATTGCTGTATGGCAATAAGAATCTTTTTAAGACCGAACTGAAGAAATGCAAGCTAAATATCGTAATTTTGATTAAATACGACATTGTAAGGATGGTCGAGTAGTGTGTACACGAGGGCGCGGCGCCGCGCCTCTGTTTGCCGCCAGTGTTTGAACGGTTTCTTTACGGCGGGCCATCGCCGTCGCTGCCGCTAAAGGGAACTCGAAATTCTTGCAAATTGCTCTAATAAATTACGTATCGGGAGAGGTTGAGAGTTGTGTTCTTGTCCTTTTGAAACGTAAGTGTTTTAGGTTGAGCTACCATACAGATATATGTACTTTTTATTGAGTTCACACACAGCACAGGAAAACAAAACTACAGAAGCAGTATTAAAGGTAGACATAAAAGGAAGAGACATAATTATCAAAATCAAAATTAGAAAACAAAAATTTAGATACAAATATGGACCTACCTACCACACCACACGTGTGCTATTTTTTTACCCGACTGCGCAAGGAGGATTACTTCTTGGAAAGGAATGCAGCGCCTACAACACGATTCTAACCACTTAGTGTACTGGTGCTGTAATGCCTGTAATGTCATGTAACCCTCAACAAATAAACAAATACCTAATAATAATTTATTTCAAATCAAGCACTTACTATGGTTTATTGGTCAAACAAAATCCACAGGTATTAATTAATAGATATCTATGTTACTTATCAAAACTTGCGGCCAAATACAGATCTACTTTTATAAAAAAATTATATCTAAACAAATTATTGATTAATTCTAGGTATTATGGGCTGGCTTCTACCAGCCCATAATACCTGGATTTTGTTTAACCAATAAACCATAGTAAGTGCTTGATTTGAAATAAATTATTATTAGGTATTTGTTTTTTATGTTTTAGCTGCAAACAATATTTTTATCGTACCCCGAATACTCAAACACAACTCAGATCTAAGCAGATCTCGCATTGCGAGTTTTTGACAGTTTTCCATGATATTGTGACAAAAATTTGCATTTGAGACGTGACGAGAGCTTTGTTAGTAGTTCCTTCTTTGACGAAGGTATCAATTGCAATCTTATCAGATAAATTGCCTTCGATCTTCTACCTTAAGGCATAGTAAAATCTACCAACTTTAAGCAATGACTAAACAGTGTATTTTCTCATTATGATTTATACGAACAGAAGAAAACAAATAAGTCATGACTTTTTCTTAAGGTTAAAAGAAGTTTTTAAGAAACACGGTAAACGTATTCACACATTATATTGCCCATTCACTCTTGACTTCATCCACAAAATATACGACAAGTGACCGACACTACAAAAGGCAGCTTTAAAAAATTATTTACGATCACACTTTGTTGAATAACCAAGGCATGCTCCTTCGCCGCACCCTCAGTGAAGACCTATCGAAATTGACAATTTGTCATATCATTAAAATACACTTGACGCGGTGCACAAACACGTTGCGTGAATGTGTAACTTGAGTGGTAAGAGGTAGGGTTCATGTTTGTGTGGTTCTGCGCTGGTCGATGTTTGCGATTATGAAAATGTTGTGTCAATGCGCGTAGCTGCTGGGAAGTAGGGACGTACGCCTGCCAGTCTACGACGTTAATGACATACAAATGGACAAGCAGACGGTACGCTTCATTGAATATAAGATGTTATCTTGCATATTTTGTTTTATGCGAAGTAATCTGATGAAAGCATAAATCTATTGTTTTCTCAATAGTTATTTTAACGTTATCAAAGAATTCATTGTAAATAATATAAAAGTTGAGCTGAATAGATTTCTCTTAAAAAAGTCGTGGGTAGCATTGCTAGTTCTTAAATTGGGCCAATCGAATTATAATTTGAAGGTGAACCTGTAGCAAAAAATAGTGCGACTCGGGCTAGCGCTCAAGGGTTCCGTATAATTGTAAGACCTTGTTTCTTGCCTATTCTAGGTCAACGGGAAGTAGGTGCCCCGTATATTTTGGTCAAAAACAAATTACAAATTTACGCTTTTCGGGTTAACCCCTTTATTTATGCTATGAGACCTGGCTTCTTGCCCAATTTTGTAATTCTAGTTCAACGGGAAGTACCTTACCTATAGGTTTTGGTCCATGGTGAGAATCAAAAGTATTTTTTTAAAGAATAAACTACAAATTTACGATTTTCATTATTCCCTTTACTTGCGCTATAAGACCTTGGTTTTTTGCCATAGGACCTAGCTTCTTGCCAAATTTCATGATTCTAGGTCTAGTAAGTACCCTTTGGGTTCTGTGTGCATGTGATTCCCTTGGAAATTTTAAAATATTTGGACACTAACGGCTGTAACTTTTCATTGCGTTGACCTAGAAGTATTATTTATATCAAGGCTTCAAGAGGTTACGATTTGAGTATTTGATGTTAATTTAAACTCTATACCACCACGCATTCCTGAGAAAAGGGGGTTGACAGACGTACAGACAGACGGACAACAAAGTGATCCTATAAGGGTTCCTTTTTTCTTTTGAGGTACGGAACCCTATAAATGATAAATGCATAGTTCTTTTTACACGCCAAAACAATTGCATAATCTATTCTCATATTTTAATCCTTACACGACAATAAATAAAACCGGAAATAGCGAAACATATCCGGTTCCTTGTGACTACGGTACCCTAAAATAATCTGAGACGAAGACAAAGAAAATTTTACTCAGCATTTCAAATAAACCCAGCTCATCATGCTAAATTTACACTGTGTCATTTTCACCCAATCATGTACAAGGTGTGACAATGACAAGCAATGACCATAATCATCCAAAACGGCCGTGGTAATGCCCGCCCGCCCAACAGAGCAATTACATTATGTAAGTTAATTGAAGTCCGCTCCTAATCACGTTATCTAACGGATCGGCGCGCCCTCAATTAAACTCTCGTTACGGCTTCGGGACATCAGCGTAAACTAATGTAAGAACCACTGTTTGAATTGTAATTGGGATAATGTCTTCTGAGAGTGGAAGATGGCGATGACATTTTAATTGACTATTTTGACAGGAGTTTTCATAGATTATACGTCAAAGTTAACTATAAGGCAACGTCTCGAAGTCAGCGATTGCGGGGCGGTTGCGGCGGCGCGGATAGCGGCGCGTTTCAATGCATAGATTATATGAAACTGGCCCGAAGGTAGCGAGGCGAGGAGAGGCGCGGATCTGCGTTACCGCGCTGCTTCCGCGCCGCCGCCGCCCCGCGCCCGCTGACTTCGTGTCCGTAGCCTTACTTCCGTTAAATGGCGCCGCTTCCGCTTTCCGCTCCCAATCCGCCAGTATCAGTGTTAAGGAGAGACATAAGTAATAATAAGCAATGAGCTTCGAGCTAAGCACTTGTTATATCCGAGTATCATTAACTAATATGGTCATATACATCAAAGTTAACCTATAAAGCTGCTGAACACACCCTGAGTTAGCAAAGAATAAAATAAATAAATAAATCTTTTCAGTTGGAAGACAACTACAGGCAGAACACATTTTTGATAAGATCATGCGGATGTTTTAGCGTTCTTTCCAGAGTGGTTGATAATCATATTTTGTTTAACCCTGGTAGGCTAATTGTTTATTTTCGTAAGTCATTTAATAAACCAAAATTGGTAGGAATTTCTGACCTATCTGTGAACAAGTTTTAAGAAAATAATAATTTAACCATCTGTAGTCGTCCTGTAACTTCGTTTAGTATTATTTTCAGTCGCTTTTGTGGAATTTTTTAAGAAG
Source organism: Eupithecia subumbrata (assembly GCA_949316285.1). Taxonomy (NCBI): domain Eukaryota; kingdom Metazoa; phylum Arthropoda; class Insecta; order Lepidoptera; family Geometridae; genus Eupithecia; species Eupithecia subumbrata. The sequence continues at coordinate 9,198,217 of OX438630.1, read as the reverse complement.
CCTTCAGTATTTAGTCACATACGTACTCATTAAGTTAGCTGATAATTTCCTGAATATTGTTTCATCATCATCATCATCAGGCTATATTTAGTCATCATAACTTTGGTTTTATCCAAATTCATGCCAAGACCGATGCATCGCGAAGCTGAGGCTAGGCCGTCCAGAATATTGTTTCATAAAATAAATTAAAACTATGACAAGTATTTATTTCAACAAGAATAGTTTAAAACCAAATTATGATTTGTTTAAGTAGCAAAACCTTACACTTTTCTTATATTGATAGACTGAGTACAACATAAGTTTGTCGTAGTGTCCGCAATCTCCACATGTTTGGCAAGAATGTTTCTCTATACTAATATTATAAAGAAGAAAGATTTGATTGTTTGTTTGTTTGTATTGAATAGGCTCCAAAACTACTGGACCGATTTGAAAAATTCTTTTACCATTAGAAGCCCACATTATTCCTGATGAACATAGGCTACTTTTTACCGCGGGAAAATGCTTCATTCCTACGGGAAAACGGGTAATAGGACAACGAGTAGTAGGATGCAGCTAGTGTTAAAATAAATAAATTCTAGCTTTTTAATGCTCTATCAGGTCTGTATATTTGATACCAAGTATTAAAAGTCCCTGAATCAAGACTGGCAAGTTGAGGAACTAATTTTAATCTTAATCGATGTAACCGATCAAGTTACACACAAGTCTTCCGTGTTATGATATTAATTAGAGATTACATGTCACTTATAGGTTTTCGTCATCATCATATTAGATGTTATTTCCTATGAAAATTAAGATAGATTATATTGAGATTATTGATTAATTAATAACATTATTTACGAAACTTGTGATTGGAGTATTAAGTAAATTTGAGATTTAGTTGTAAGTTTAGAGCTCTCAAATTAAGAGAGGTCTAATTTAATCCAAAGAATATAGAATAGACTTTCGACGACCTTTGTGGAGCCTGAGCTGCCAGTTCGACTCCTGAAGCGGGACTAATGTTCGTATTATATACAATATTTATTTCGCATTGTAAGTATGTTTAAAGTGGTCTTCTAGTACCCATAACACAAGCTATGCTTATTTTGGGGGTATAAATAGTAGTATATAGTATGATAAGTATAAAAATATATGGCATTTTTGTTTGGATTTTTTCAAACTATAATTTTCGGAAAATCACAAAATAACTTAATATTACAGGGACTCAAGACTCAAGACAGGACTTAGGCAAGAAAAACTTTGCCTGCACAAGGTGGAAAGGTTTTAAATGCTTTTTTGGACCACCCATCATCCGTACAGCAGTATTCTCTGCTCCAATAAACCGGCGCGGTGCTATGAATGACATTAGCAGTCCAACTCGTTTAGCCGCGCATCATGTTAAATTCGTCTGTACAGTTGACGCGGTGTCGAGATGCAAATGAGCTGTCGGGTCAGGCGCCGGGCGCAGATTATGTGATAGTGCCCCTGGCGCCGGAGAGGCGATCGCGACTAATCGCTCCTTTAGCTATCATTAGGGATGTTATTGGATGAAAATGTATTTTTAACCGACTTCGAAATAAGGAGGAGGTTCTATGTTGTACAGAGAATGATCCCGAGGTAGTCCTATAACAATTTTATTCCCGAGGGTTTAGTTGTTACACCCAAAACTTAAAAACGGTGGTATACAAAGAGTTTTTAGTCGGTTTTTAGTTTTTTTAACCTCAACCTCAACAGCCTGTATTGGTCCACAGCTGGACGCGCAGGTCTCCCCCTGATAAGCGCCTTATTGGCTTTTATCACATAGGCGGGTAATGCCCATAATCCCTACGCTAGGCATGCGGGTTGGGGATCGCAGTTCGGTGGTAGAATTGTTCTAAAGGGGGCGCTGCTGCCCGCCACCGGTGGATAACCCATATTCACCTCTTACGACACCCGCGGGAAGAGTTGGGGGTGGTCCAAATTCTAAGCCGGCACCACACAGCGACAGTTTTTTTTACAATCAATTTATATCTTCATCGGACGGAATAGGTATTGCAGAAACTGTTTTAGAATATTTCAGGAATTTCGGTTCCTTATCTATCATTATGGATGTTATTAGATGAAAATGTATTTTTTAACATCATCGGACGGAACAGAGTCTGAAAAAACTGTTTTAGAATATTTCAGGAATTGTCGAAATCATGACTGGCACACATATACTTAATAGGCCACGTGGCCCAGGTGGTGTTGCTCGGATTTTTGACACGGAACAGACACTTTTTAACAAAACGGAAAAAAAAGACGGGTTGCACTCCGGGAGTGCCGGCAGAAGTGAAAACTTGATTATTAACGTTGAGCATGTTTGATATTTTGGAATGGTTAGGGAATAATTTTGCACCAATTGCTTTATCAGTATAAAAGTACTATCATTTATGTGGTAGAATACAATATTCATTTATTGCACTATCGTACACAAACATGACAACCTAAACGAAACAGTAGGCCCAGGCATACATTTTCGCCGCGCCGTAGAGAGGGGATAGCTGTCTACTCTCCATCCGTCTTACGCTTTTTCGATCAGGTCACGTGTCCTGACGCGAGTTTAAGATTTTATACCCATTACAGAAAAAGTGCTCAACGCCGCTAAAGAAGTTTTCACTTCAACAATACAATGCAAAAATACTTTATCGTTAATACATCAACAAAAATAAACTAAATAGTGACAAAATCATGCACAGTGAGCAGCCTTATCGCTTAGAAGAAATCTCTTCCAGTAAATAGAACAATAGAAGGGGGCAGGAAGAATTTGCCCATCGTAGTAAAATTCGTAGGTATATAAAGTTCAGATAGATATTTTAATCAAGGTAACTAATTTGTATTCAATTTCAGACTAGGGTGGCCTGAAAACCGAGCCCCCCCCCCATAAACGAATGATAATATACATGGTGTTCCGAGAGTTTTCAATACCTAAACGTAAATGGTTGTTCTAAGTTTGCTCATTAGAAAGCGCTACGTAAAAATATCCAGGGCTTCATTTACTAAACTTTATTTATTGCGTAATTATTTGTATTCGAAAAAAAAATACGAATGATTCTAGAACGTAGTAATAAAAGCAGGTTCCATTCGACGTTTCGCGTTAGGTTCGGTGTAGCGTAATTAATGTACTGAAGCGGGATGTCATCGCGCATTCTCTCGCTCGGCTGAACGCGACCTATACTCGCACCTACAATGTTTAACTATTAACTGTGAGGTCAAACCGAATACTGTGGGTTCTATAATAGCTAGCATAGGGTGGTTCTCTGAAAGATCGATCAAAATCGATGGTTGTTAAAAATATCGGAAATTTTTGGCAAGAAATTACTTTCATGATAATTATTAATTACTAATTAAAATACTAAAATTTTTATCTGCCTCTCCTATTGTTTTAATAAATAAACGTCTGTGGCCTATTAAGTACATATTAGGTATGTATATGTGTCCCAGTCATGATTTACATGAATTCCTGAAATATTCTAAAATAGTTTTTTCCTATGAGCCTATTCCGACATGAAGGTATCTTCTCTCATATTTCATAGATGAAATTAACATTGATTTACACACAAATGTTAGATTTGGTCAGCATGCAATGCAAAAGCAACTTCAAAACAAGAGTGAATACGTGTCATTATAAATAATGCTGGACAATTCACACAGCATTATCTAGCCCCAAGCTAAGCAGAGCTTGTGTTATGGGTATTAGATAACTGATATACATAATACAATACACTACTTAGATAGATATTTTTTATTATACATAGAAAACACCCATTTCTGCAGATCGTACACAAATTTGTTCTGAGGCGGGATTCGAACCCGCAATCTCCTGAGTCGCAGGCGGACCTTCGCCCGCTGCGCCACGGAGGTCGTCGAATTTGATACATTGAAAATTATGATACATCGTTGGTCATCACTTGCTATCAGAAGAGCTTACGGTCAAACCAATGTCTATTAGCAAAGATAGAGATAAAATGTTTATGTCTTGAGTAACAGATCAACATTTTGTTAGTTAATTCTCTAAAGTTAATAAAGTTAGCCAGAAGTAAGTTCTCTAAATCAAATAAAAACATAGGTAACTAAAAAAAGTGATCTTCGACTCTGCTAGAAGGCTACTAATTTATTTAACTAATAAATTATCAGTATGACTGCTATCAAGCTTACTACGATATAATATGTCTGTTTGCTTCTGTTCAGCGACCAAACCAAACTTGTCCATGAGCATAAGAGTTCTCTAAATCAAATAAAAACATAGGTAAGTAACTAAAAAAAGTGATCTTCGACTCTGCTAGAAGGCTACTAATTTATTTAACTAATAAATTATCAGTATGACTGCTATCAAGCTCACTACGATATAATAATGTCTGTTTGCTTCTGTTCAGCGACCAAACCAAACTTGTCCATGAGCATAAGAGTTCTCTAAATCAAATAAAAACATAGGTAAGTAACTAAAAAAAGTGATCTTCGACTCTGCTAGAAGGCTACTAATTTATTTAACTAATAAATTATCAGTATGACTGCTATCAAGCTTACTACGATATAATATGTCTGTTTGCTTCTGTTCAGCGACCAAACCAAACTTGTCCATGAGCATAAGAGTTCTCTAAATCAAATAAAAACATAGGTAAGTAACTAAAAAAAGTGATCTTCGACTCTGCTAGAAGGCTACTAATTTATTTAACTAATAAATTATCAGTATGACTGCTATCAAGCTTACTACGATATAATAATGTCTGTTTGCTTCTGTTCAGCGACCAAACCAAACTTGTCCATGAGCATAAGAGTTCTCTAAATCAAATAAAAACATAGGTAACTAAAAAAGTGATCTTCGACTCTGCTAGAAGGCTCCTAATTTATTTAACTAATAAATTTATCAGTATGACTGCTATCAAGCTTACTACGATATAATATGTCTATTTGCTTCTGTTCAGCGACCAAACCAAACTTGTCCATGAGCATAAGATAATTCGCAACCAGTGCGTTCATGCGTCGGTATTGAACGCAATCCGGACATATAGCGGCATACCAACATTTCAGACGGACTACTGTCACATTGGACTGAAGCGGGTCAGCTTTGTGTCACATGTCAACTTAGTTCATTTATAAAAGATCTTGTCAACACACGAGGTTGTGACCACTTCTAAAAACCAGTGACAAGAGGTCAGTTTTTTGTCAGTAGACAAGAGTCAGTGTTTCCGCACTGTCGCATACCTAGAACGGCGTTTTTGCTGGTATAGGAAAGTAATTGATGTTTGGTATGGCCGTAGGTTCACGACGTAAGAATATCAACCCTCAACGTTGCCCGTAGATATCCTAAGAGCCGATTATGGTAACCTCCAGAGGAAGCCATCCATATTGTGATTATAATCGTTAAGTGTTTGGACATGATATTTTTGAATAATTTGGCCAATGTTATTACCAAAAACAAACATTGAAATTGTAGTTCATTTGTAAACATTTTGGATACTAGAATATGGAAGCTTGTGTAGACACTTTTTACAGTGCATTATTTAAAAGACATTGAAAGTACAGTGCATTATTTAAAAGACATTGAAACTATACAACTTCTCCTAACTTCATAATATTTCTGTGATTCTGTATTCTTCATAATATACCTAGCTAAATTAGTAGAACCTCGCTCATACCTAGACGTATTCATATGTCCCTAGGGTAAGATGCAGTGAATCTAATACTTAGCGATAAGACCTGATATTGTATACCTGACATCTTTATGAATAAATAAATTTGAATTTGAAGGAAGCAGCTTCCTTCTGAGAACTTTTAACACCTACGCTGCGTTTGCCAATCCGCCTGCCAAGCGTGGTGATTATGGAAAAGCCCACATTCACTTTGTAGGGGCAGTCACGTTCAGCAGTGGACGTATTTGTACTGATGAGGATGTTTCGGCAGCCGGTCGTGGTCTGTAACAATTCTTTCAAGTTACTCTAGAAAGTATATATACTTGATCTGGTCTGAAGTCCCTTGAATCTAAATCTACTCAGATCTAGGGCAGGTAACACATATAAGGTTCGTAGTTAACCCGCTTACATCCGTAATGAAGCTATTTATTTATTTCTTAGGTTTACAAATTACAGATGAACATTATAGAACATGCCTAGGTAGACCAATGCATGTTTGTTGACGGCTAATTACAAGTTTACGCAGATATACTTAAAAATAGCATGAAACGCAGTAAGTTGACGACTTAGAGAAAAAACATACAACCTAGGGCAGATCCTGTAATAGATCTAGGGCTCTTGGGACTTCAGATATAATAAATACTGATTTGAAAATCCAAGAACATGTTAATAGGTTTTACCGGGAAATCAACTGACTTTGACATTAGTAATTTTCAAGACATCAACATCATACATTACAGATCCAATTTTAGTAGAAGCAACTTGCTAGAAAACGAGCGTAAAAGCTGTGAAAAGGCGCTAACCCGTGTTGCGGTCTTGGGGGTCGGCGTGGTCGCTCAGAATCACCGGCCGAGTGACGATCAGGTCCCCGCATAAATCTCCGCGACCGCCAATTAAGGCCCGCCCCGACAGTTTGTCTACGGCGACGCCCTGATTGCTTTCCACGGGTTGAACGGCCCACGGTATTACATACAAGATCGAATGATCAACGTTGATCGTAAGCCTTTTGATGTCTGTAGTGTTCTACATTCGCAAATCACTTCGCCGATTATTTTGATATGCCTCATTTTGGATCTATTGGTATTCGTAAAGGACCTGCAAGAAATACCGAGTTTCAAGATAATATTCGATCATCAATAGTAATGTCATCATGGATACATAAAAACGCACTTTCAGGCAAGTTATTTATTTTATTTATTTAATTATTTATTTATGTGGAAAACAAACAGCTTTTAAACTTAAATGAGTAGAAACAGTGGTACAATTTAAGCTTAAGAGTTTTCACTTATAGAACGAAAAATATGCTTAAACTAAATTTAAATAATCATAAAAAGTTAAAACAAGTATATAATTAAATGAGTGAGTAAACCTAGTTTGAAGTGGGTTGCCTGTTCGACGAACAAATAATAGTTAGGAAGGAAAATATTGGTCTGAAGAGTCATATACATGCCTTACATTATAAATAACATTATCGTCTAGGGTGGTTTTTTGAGAAGGGCGGTGATGGCGAAGTCCGAAACCACGAGAGTTAGAGAAAAGTCGTGAAAGGCCCTCGATTTATAAGAAAACAATAACTGCATATTTAGTTTTTTTTTAAACCTTTTACTTTTGACGGAAATCGACACGAATGATTTTTCAAACAAGGACACCCCGTATTATTTATAACCAATGAATTTTGTTGTTGATAAGGATCAATCTTTGCAAAGAAATGTATTACTAAAAATAAAAGGAAAAAACTAATTTTTACAAAATTACTTTTAATACTTATCTCGATTTTGAAGTGAAAGGTTTTAAAGAAATCTAAATATGCAGTTATTGTTATAAATCGAGGGCATGGAGTCATGCCCTCGATTTATTTCACGACTTTTCTTTAATTCGCGTGGTTTCGGACCTGGCCATCACCGCCCTTTTCAAAAAACCACCCTGTATATAACATGACACAGTTAGTATTCGAATACTTCAAGCAGTGTTCAGTGTGTGTATTTCAAATCAAGGAAAAGAGTTAATTTAGGAATGTCTCACAGTGAATTAGAAATGCAAGACCCACTTTAGTTTCAATTCCTTAGCTTGGAATTGTTCCGGTTTGAGCGGAGTTTTAGTGCAATCAGTCAGAGTTCAAACTCTACTACTATTTGCAGGCGATTTAGGACTATTATTTTCTATAGATTTTTTTATTATTTTCTTATAAAAAAACATATTACCAAAAATTGTTAGGCACTCCAAAAGCAAATCACGCAAAAAGCTTGGGATTTTGTTTTAAAACCGGAAACGTGACCAAGCATATTCGCCTATTTTTCAATCAGAACTTTTATGTTTTGTTAGGCATTGGAATCACATTGCAGTGTATTATTACTGAAACGAAAATAAAATGACTCGAATATGGGACAATGTAGAAGGATTTTTGTAGCAGAGGGATTGGTTATAGATCCCTCTGCTAACAAAACCGTGAAAACAAAAACTTTTTTATAGCTATGTTGATTTTAGTCCAGTAACCAACGCGTTTTATGTTTTAACAAGATTAAGTGTGATACAAAATAACACATCCATACATGAAGCGAAAGTAGATAGATAGATAGATAGATAGATAATACTTTATTGTACCACACAAAGACAAATAACAATACAGAAATAAATGCTACGAGCAGACGCAGTACAAAGGCGGCCTTATCGCTATGAGCGATCTCTTCCAGGCAACATTGAGATGGACTGGACATGTAAGAACAAAATAGACGGTGACACCCGAAAAAAAATGAAAATAATACTTACACTACATACTACAAATAATAATAATAAACTTACATAAACATAAAAATAAAGTTGTCTTATTTTGTAAGGATAGATAATGCTGTTGAAGCAGTTTTTTAAAGATAAGGAGTGATTTGGCACGTCTGATGTCCAGGGGGAGAGCATTCCATAGACGGGTAGCTTGTACTCGTACAGTGAAAGATTTGTCGTAGAAAGTGGTTGTTTGGGCAGGTTTGTTACCTTTTCATACCTAAACGGCTGAACGGATCTGAAATGAAATTTGGCAGAAAGGTATCCAAGAGACGGACACAGGATACTTTTTTTTTTGGAAAATCAACGTCTTGAACTAACTGGATCAAATTACGTTATAACATCAGAGAACCAATTTTCACGTATAGTGAGTTTTTTTTTTTATTTATTTCAAGGACTTTTGTTTTAATATTTAACATGTCATGTATTATATACACAAAAAAGTACTTTCAAAATACAAGTTTAACAAAATTAGGTAACGTAACAAAATATAAATACAACATAGCAAAAAAAAAATTATCTTAAACCTACTTATCTATAAATGGCCATGAAAGTAAACACATAATGGTACATCATTTATACCATACCTAACTACTTACAATAATAGTCTACCTACCTACTTATGATGGCTTACGGTCTTAAACACCTGTATAGCTGATTCAGTTGTCGGGTGCGCTAAAACTTTGTGGAAAATTACTGTATCTAGTCTGTTCAAGCAGTAAGCCACCGCAAGCGATTGTCTTTCTTGCTGAAAACGGACACAGTCTTAGTGAGAATTTTACTAATGATAGGTTAACATAAATAAACAACAGCTCAAACGATAATGACGTTGAATAAAAAGATTAGCAATAAACTATGTACATAAAATGTATGTAAACGTAAGTACCTACTAAGTCACTATTAAAGTAACTTTTGGTCAATCGCTGTCTGGCTGAATTGACGCTCGTACGGAATAGATCTCGGTCGAAATCATCGAAATCTAAATCATCCCAGAAAAATGTGTGCGAAGCCGCGAGAAGAAACTAATATTCTATAAACCTTTTACACATATCCTTAACTTGAATATGGGAAGTTGTGTAATAGTAAAAAAATTGCAAAACATTATCAAATACGTAGGTATTCTGTAATTCTGTAATTCTTTATTGTACACAATTAATACATAGCATGAACGTATACAATAGGATATGTACATAGGCGAGCTTAACCTTGATAAGAGTTTTCTTCCAGCAAACCTTAGAGTTCTAGGAGAGTCGATAGAATAGGTAGAGGAAGTGTACAAATAATGAATCTACAATACATATATTTATATATTTAGAGGTATCCCAAACGTGTGCAACAAACAAGAAGGCCAAGATGACACGATCAGCAATACAAGTTGAATTCTAAAGAAATCATCCCTCGCATATTATTACCCAACCCGACACCGCGATCGCTCTCAAAACTCCTTGTAATTCCCAATTCCCTCATTACAATATATATAAAATATATATAAAAAGGCAATAATGCGTACGTATTTATTTATAAGCCCGGCGTGAGAGTTGACGCGGGTGTCGTTAGGGCTGCTCTCTTCTCGTGTGTCATTTTAAGGATGTGCCAAATTGAAGGCTGAGGCATACGGAGGGGCGCCCGGATGAATTTACACAGGAAACAGGCGTTATATTTTTAAATCGTGAATTAATTTTATAACTTTTTCTTCAATATTTTTAGAATTATAAACTTTTTGAACAGCCCTTATGAAAAGGAAGAAAAGATACTACATTTTCTTGAGCCAGTGTTAACGGGGCGTAATGTACCATTCGCAACGAGTATGATACGTTACGCCGTGTGCTAAAATCGGTCTCTTTGCTCGCTGAGCCTTCTTTCTCCGTACTGACTGCAGGAACGCTCGCTGTGTAACACGTCTTAAGCCCCGTAACGCCGGTCAGTACCCAGCTTTAAGATTATCTGGCTAGTATCATATGAATTTGAAATTAACTTTCAAATAATAAAAACATCTACAACTCAATGGTTCCATATTTAGTTTTATAACACTTTCAAGACTACTCTTTTGGTTGTGGCATTATTATTAACTTATCATCATCAGTGTTGTATCACTCACTGCTAGGCAAAGGCCTCCTTCGCTTCTGGCTTTTAGGGTCTCAGTGCTCCCAACAACTTAGGCTCGTCGAGATATGTTTTATGATTATAATATACGTCAAAAATACAGAAGACCTCGCCGCGCCAGTCGACTTCATCATCTACAGCTAGTCCACTGCAGAACATAGGCCTCCCCAAGCGCCTGATTGACTTTTTAAACGGATTTCGAAAAAGGATGAGGTTCTATACTATACGTTAATATTTTTTTATGGATGTCCGTCGATTTCTCCGTCATTTATGGACCGATTTGGATGATTCTTTTGCATTTGCATTTGTATAGAAGATGATCCCGAGTTGGTCCCATGTTTTAATTCCGAGCGATTAGTATATCCCGCAAAACTTACAAAAAAGTTTAAAGCTATTTCGGTTTTTAGTTTTTCGAAACAATGTAATTATCTCATTAAGGTTTAACGCATTCACAGGTGGTGTGATATGTGTGACCCGAAGAAGCTCGCCGCAGATAGGGAGGAGGTGAAAACGGACATGTGTGTTATGGGGCAATGAAAGTATTGATGCGAATATCTCCACGCTGGGCATGAAGCTTGCAGATCACACCGTCAGCCGGCTTACGGTGTAACCGTGTGCCAGGGCCTGATTTATGCCTTGGCACCCGGCGCGCCCCCGCGTCTTCGATTAGAGGTTTATTCACTCGACCGAGGTCAGTTTTCTTACGCCATTCGCGTTAATATAGAACCGACTCTTATTATAAGGGACACGATAGTGGCATTATATTAGTTTGCTTTGAAGTGGATGACTGCAAAACTACGGAGATGATTTGCGATCACAAAACTGGGGGAACTGGATATATGGGAAAATGCTTCATGACCACGCAAAGAAAGGAAACAATACAAACGGACAGGCCTTTTTATAAAGACCTTCGATTAGAATAGAGGAAGTATAAAGGGCGGCTTTTTCGCTATGAGCGATTTCTTCCGAACCCTATTATTGCATATTATGGCTTTTGCTAAGCTTTTATTAACAAAGAAAAATATAATCAAATAATAGAAAAAAATAGTATTTACAATTTAAACAATTGAGGCAAACAATATAAAGGTAGCTCAACCATATCAATACTAGTCGGAAGCATCCCCAAGACGCTGGCTGCATTGCCCCGCTGTATGGCAATGCTGATGAGCTGCGCCAAATACTCGGTCATCGCTTCGACCAGACGATTAGATTTTTTTTTAAACTCAGCGAGCTTCGATGCACGGACCTAGGGTCTCGACTCGAAGATGATATTGCTTAGATAGGTACTCTTAATATTTTATTATTTATCCAGTAAAATACCTAGAGAGAAGAGGAATACTCCAGTAAAATACCCAAGTACGTATGTGGGTAAGACTCAAATATTGATTTCTTCACCGTCCTTCCTTTTACATGCATTTAACTACCGTTGCCACGTAGGTGTGCCTCATATCAAACCAATAATAGCAATAAAATTTCACGGCTGAAATGTGACGAGTAAAGCCCACGCTCCCCTTTTTCGGCGGAAGAAACAAGCAGCAGTCAAAGTGTTAACTACCGTTGCATGCACACTTTGTTGCCACTTATTGTAGGTGATGACTTCTGATACCTGCAGTTTTGTACACTAACGAGCAATAACGCCGCAATCTGGGCGTCAATAAATGCTCGTGCAATAAATAATGTGCTGAGATACTTTCTAGTCGAAGGAAACAGCACGGGTTTTTTTACGTTCTGGAATATTGCATTCTACGATTATTACTAAGTTCAGTTTTTAAAAATGCCAATGACTATTCCAATGAAAAATAAAAATTATTAAGATGCATGATACAACGACGCAGCAAAGTTTCTACAACGAAGCAAACGTCCACGATGCAGCAAACTTTTACAACGTAGCAACCGCCTACGGCGGTAAGTCGTTTAGGACGTAACAAACGACTATAAAGGAAAAAAACCTACGACGTATCAAACACCTACACCGTTGCAAACGCCTATGACGACGAAACAAACGTCTGTAGTAGACAAATCTAAAAATCATAATAGTAACAAACGCCTACTAAGATCTACAAGAACCAGTAGCTAACATCTACCACGAAGCATTCGCCTACGTCGTAGTAAACGTCTACCACGTAGCATTCGCCTATGTTGTAGCAAACGTCTAGGTCACCGTAGCATTCGCCTACGTCGTAGCAAACGTCTACCAAGTAGCATTCGCCTACGTCATAGCAAATGACTACCATGTAGCACTCGCTTACGTTGTAGCAAACGTCTAGGCCGCTATAGCATATGCCTACGTCGTAGCAAACGTCTAGGCCGCTATAGCATATGCCTACGTCGTAGCAAACGTCTACCAAGTAGCATTCGCCTACGTCATAGCAAATGACTACCATGTAGCACTCGCTTACGTTGTAGCAAACGTCTAGGCCGCTATAGCATATGCCTACGTCGTAGCAAACGTCTAGGCCGCTATAGCATATGCCTACGTCGTAGCAAACGTCTACCAAGTAGCATTCGCCTACGTCATAGCAAATGACTACCATGTAGCACTCGCTTACGTTGTAGCAAACGTCTAGGCCGCTATAGCATATGCCTACGTCGCAGCAAACGTCTACCACGTAGCATTCGCCCACGTTGTAGCAAACGTCTACGTTGTAGCAGACGTCTAGAGCACCGTAGCATTCGCCCACGTTGTAGCAAACGTCTACGTTGTAGCAGACGTCTAGAGCACCGTAGCATTCGCCCACGTTGTAGCAAACGTCTACGTTGTAGCAGACGTCTAGAGCACCGTAGCATTCGCCCACGTTGTAGCAAACGTCTACGTTGTAGCAGACGTCTAGAGCACCGTAGCATTCGCCTACGTCGTAGCAAACGTCTACCACGTAGCATTCGCCCACGTTGTAGCAAACGTCTACGTTGTAGCAGACGTCTAGAGCACCGTAGCATTCGCCTACGTCGTAGCAAACGTCCACCACGTAGCATATGCCTACGTCGTAGCAAACGTCTACGCCACCGTAGCAGTCGCCTACTTCGTAGTTCGTTCTTAAGAGGGCGCAATGCGCGCATTTTGTTAAAAGGATGGGCATAGGATATCGCGTTTATAGGAGCAGGACAGAGCGTACGTTTAAGGAACGGCGCAAAAATCAAGTTTTTGCTTATTAACAAGAAAACTACACAACTTATGAAGAGACTTGTTCATGAAATCAAATAATTAATAATTAGTAATACCTACCCCCTAAGTACCTACGACTCAAAACATAAGTCATTTCAATAGACCGCAGGTTTCCTGAGATCTCGACCAAATTATGTGAACTCTCGTGTTATACACCCCGGTGTTTAAGGTTAACTAAAAGTGCATTTAATGCACCTAGGTGAATAAGTACAGGTGGATTAAGTTTACATCACCGTTTTCTTTTATTGGATATTTTTTTATTCTATCGTGCTTTCATATTCAGGGAACCAAAAATAAATGTAGAATTTTACGATTTCGACTTTTTTATAACGGGGATCCCGTGAGTACTGAGACCTAGGCCTAGTTTAACAACCAAATCCGTTAGGTTCGTCCCTTAAAAGTTCTTCTTCTGTAGAAACCTGCAGCTCACGGCTCAATCAAAAGATTTTACTGTCACCACACTTTAATACAAGACACTGTAATACGAGAGAGTGCGAATAAGTTAACACGACCTTTTCGGTCTAGTTTCCCGAAATAGGCCGTAAATGCGGAGTGACCGAAATCAGTGGGTTTAATGCGAGGACAGGGGTATAATCAGGACGCCGCAAAACCACATAATTCGTGAGCCGGTCGAAGGGATACCTCCGGGAGCTCGCGATTAACACTTATTATCACATCAGTGCCTTTTCGAAGTGTCGATAAACGAATAGGTTTTGCTTAGCGGTTGTTTTATTACTTCAGACATTTGCCATAACCTTTCTTTTTAATCTGAAAATAACTCAGGGAAAACGCGAGTTCCAGCTTAGAGAGAGAGAGAGAGAGAGAGAGAGATATTTATTTTACCCAAAAAACAGATCAGTAGGTACAAGTCTTCGTACAAGTACACAGATAACAACTTATTTACTAGGTAGGTTATATATTATCGATATTAACAGAGTCGGTGGTCAAGGGTAAAATGGGTCCCTGCCTCAGCATGTCGCAGTGTTAAAGCAGAAGAAAGAAAAAAAATTGCCCAATACTGCGCTAGTTTTTAGTATTGGGTAAATGCTTTAATACTGCAACATGCTGAGGCAGGGACTGGTTGCTTATAATTAAAAAGAGCATGGATACACATACATTCAGTAGAAAATGGAAATAAATCTGCGAGATGGAATGTTGTTTTAAATAAAACTAAGAAATCCAAACATGGAAATTGAATAGTCTCCTTTGAAAGTCTCAAAGCAAAATCTTTGAACGTTACTTTGCGATACGAGATGCTTTCTGCGCTTATTTACTTTATAATATTGCCATGAGCAGCCAGACATATTGCATGTTTTTTTTACATTTTATCATACAAAAATGTACTCTTTTGATATAAAAGAGCAGCAAAGATGTGGATTTAATCATTATGTACAAAAAATAAGCACTTCAATCTAAATAGGATAAATTAGCGTAAGTTATTGTACTGTGTAGTAGATTGAAGGTACATAAAACATTTACATTTCATAATCAGTAGTTAGGGTTGCACAAGTATTATATAGTTCTTCTTAATTCGCTGTAAAAATCCTAGTTTCAGGCATCTGTGAACTTAAAAGTAGAGAGAGGTTTGAGCCCTCGTGTCTAAATCGAGTTTAATGTAAACTTAGTTAGAGCGAGGTGTCACTATCTTTGACCATGATAGGTTTAACACAAGTATGTTTGTACTACAAAGATATGTCAGGATATTCATTAAAATCTATATATTAGGTCCTTACATATGAAATTGGCGTTTTGTATGGGAGGAACAAAAAGTCGAATATTTTTTAATATAATATATTTAATTAATCAAAGTATGAACCATTATTTTCTATGCACTTTTGCCATCTTATAGGTAGTTCATTGATCCCTTTACTAAAAAAACCAGTCGGACGGGAATCAATAAAATCTTTGAAGGCGATTTGGACTGCCCCATCGGAGTTGAATTTTTTCCCTTGCAAGAAGTTATCCAAATTTCGAAAAAAATGGTAATCTGTTGGAGCAAGGTCCGGGGAGTACGGAGGATGTCTTAGACTTTCCAATTGAAGCTCTTCTAATTTAGTAGCCGTCTGTTGCGCAGTGTGTGGTCTAGCGTTGTCGTGAAGCAGCAGTGGCGTGGAGCGATTGACCAGCCTAGGTTGTTTAGCCGCTAGCTTTTCCATCATGGTTTGCAATTGCTGACAATAGACATCAGCCGTAATAGTCTGGCCAGATTTGAGAAAACTGTAATGAACAATACCGGCACTAGTCCACCAAACGCTTACAAGTAACTTTTTTGGGGTTAATTTTCGCTTGGGGCAGGATTTGGCTGGCTGGCCAGGATCCAACCATTGCGCTGAGCGCTTCCGATTATCGTAAAGAACCCATTTTTCATCACAGGTAATGATTCGGTTTAAAATACCTTCATTATTGTGCCGGTTTAGTAATGTAACGCAGCAGTCGACGCGCGTTTGCCGGTTTGCTTCAGTCAATTCGTGAGGTACCCACCTTTCAAGCTTTTTAATCTTCCCAATTTGCTTCAAGTGAATTAAAACAGTTTTATCACTAACACCGCAGCCTGCAGCTAACTCGGACGTGGTTTGCGATGGATCCGCTTCCACAATAGCCTTCAACTCTTCATTATCAACTTGAGTCTCAGGCCGTCCACGGGGCTTGTTCTGCAAGTCGAAATTTCCAGAAAGAAAACGTTGGAACCAAAAACGAACTGTGTTTTCTTTTGCAACACGACCGCCATACACATCATTCACCCTTCGAGTTGTTTCCGCAGCACTAGTGCCACGGCGGAACTCGTACTCGTAAATAATGCGATATTTTAAGTTTTCCATTTTGTAAAATGAGTGACGCAAACAGAAAAAAACAGAAGAAAAAAAACAAATGAATGACGATCATCGAAGCACAAATACACGAGTCTATAGCTGTACAAATTTGAATTTGGAATTCCTTACCAAAGAGGAGAAATTTGTGATTAAAGTGGCCAGTACGAAAAACGCCAATTTCATATGTAAGGACCTAATATATAAAAGAAAGTCGTGTTAGTTACACTATTTATAACTCAAGAACGGCTGTATCGATATGGCTGAAAATTGGTGGTTAGGTAGCTTAGAGCCAGGAGATGGACATAGGATACTGTTTATAAAAAAAAAAAAAATTGGCGTCCTTTTAAGGCAAAGCCTAACTTAGATAATAGGCTACTTAATATACCGAAAATACGCGTGCGAAGCCGCGGGCGGAAGCTAGTAGTCTATAAGTACCAACTTTGTAAACCTACCTTTTGTGAATAAACATTTATTATTATTATTATTCATTTCGCGTAACTATGATGATCACTCGAACAAAACGCAAATATTTTTTAGTATAAGATGGTATTAGAAAAATTTAAGATACATGATTTTTTCCTGCTTGATTCTGATTATATTAACAGACTAGGTACTCTTTTATAAAGTAGCTCTTAAATTTATTAATTATTGTCCGATTAGAGGGAAAAAATATTACCATATTTTTTTAAGACCTAGGTAAACCGCAAAATTTTATTTTAAAAGTCTACTTTTTGTAAATAGGCGAAAACGCTGTCAGCCATACTTATCTGTGCTGTGACGTCGTGTGGGTACAAAACCACAGAGATAATACTAGCTGCCTAGACAACAAACAATTGACATTAGCAAACGTACATCATTGTAAAATATAGACATACTAAGTAGTGAATTTCACTCGTATCAGATCCTACATGAAATTTTCTTCAAGGCCTATGACGTCACAACATCGTCGACAGCGTATTCTTAGTTCAAAATTAAAAACCAATTTTTAAATTAAAAATATGTAGTCATCTAACACTTTTTAATCAGAAATCTTTATTAAGTCAAATAGTACAGAAAATATTTATTTATTGCGCCAAATTTAATATGAATCAAGCAAGTAGCCTATTTCGATTTTTTTTTTGCATTATTACATAAACCCAAACAAAAAGGAAATATTTTTTTGTAATATAATAATTGTTTTCCATTTTTATCAAAATGTTTTTGAATCAATTGAAAGCGACACCCTGCGGGGCATACAAGCCCCGGGTTCCTTACAAGCGAGCGCATTAGAAATTAAATTGACAAAGACCGTAAGCTCTGAAGTCGCAAGTGCTTTGTAAAGTTTGCCTTTATTTTTCAGACAGAAGGGAGCTTCTTCGTTAAGTGATCTAGTTAGTTGCCTATAGTTTTATTACAAGAACCAATTTGATTTATACTTTGAGGTTATTATTTGTGTTTTTTACACGACTGCCTAAAAATATATACTATACCATACTTATATCTATCCCTTTCCACCAATTTGAAGAATTGAAACCTGGCGTCTTCACGGAGGTGTTTATGATGGTGAGCAGAACCCATAGTGATCACATAGTGTCAGTGAATTACCAATAACCCTGTATACATGTGAGTTTCTTTATTTCACCATAACATTTAAATGCCTGAACTGATTTAGATGTTTTGGGTATCGTTGGAATTCGTGAATAATCCCGAGTGACACTGTGCATTATTTTTTTAGGAAGTACGGCAATCGTGTTATTAGGGAACCCTTATACAATGTGTATTTTCGAACCTTGATCAAACGAAATGTGCGTATACACGACATAAATTTATAGATAAATATCGGATTAAAAAAATTATATGTTTTAAAAGTTACAGATCAAAGATAAAATAAAAACCGAATTTTTTGTTAAATTTCTACAAACTAAATTATTTTTACTAGGGTTATGTACCGAAATTGTATTTTATTTTCTTAGCTAGGTGCTAGGTAAACTATCTAGCTTTCAAATGAGACTACTTTGAATAAAATACACCGTTTACTCAAACAAAAACGAAGAAAAAACCAGACGAAGTAGTTTTCATAAAAAAATGATTAAATCGGCTTTTTTTTAAATAGCCAACATATAATTTTTTTCATCCAATATTTATCGATAAATTTATGTCGTGTATCCGCACATTTCGTTTGATCAAGGTTCGAAAATACACATTGTATGATCACTCTGTTCGTCTGTCTGTATGCCTGTCGATCCGTCGGTCAAACCTGTTTCTCAGGAATGCGTGGAGGTATCGCAAAATCGTCGTTATTATATAATCGTTAAATTAACATGCAATGATCATGTCCGTAACTTCTGGAGCCGTGATAAAATCATACTTCTAAGTCAACGCAACCAAAAGTTCCGACCGTTTATGCCCGATTATTTAAAAATTCCCAAGGGAATCACATGCACACAACACCTATAAGGTACTTTCCGTTGACCTAGAATCTTGAAATTTGGCAAAAAGCAAGGTCTTACTAAACAAGAATATTCTTATCTTATTGGAATAAAAATATTGGAATATTTACAACCAACATGCAACAGGGAATTTTATAATGCTCATGAGAAGTTAAGAGAACGATAACAGCTACGTTGCAAAGTAAAATAAGACGTAGCGGGGTAAATTAAAATATTCTCATTCGCCCACATGCCACGCAACACTCATACATTCTGTTTAGATTCTATTATAGCGATCACAACGTTATGTGAGAGCTGCACCGTTAAAGGTTCGTTGTGCCCTTGAGGGTGACTTTCCATCAAGGGTGTTTGTTCTTTGTTGCTGTACTGCGATCCCCAACCCGCATGCCCAGCGTGGGGATTATGGGCATTATATACCATGTGATAAATGCCAATATGGCGCTTATCAGGATGAGGCCTGCGTCCAGTAGTGGACCAATACAGGCTGTTGAGGTTGAGGTTCTTTGTTACTAAGATTAACTGACATTTATTAACAAAAAATTACAACTAATAGATACATATAATTATTAGGTGCCGACTTAGAATTTGTACCATCCCTACTCTTCCCGCGGGTGTCGTAAGAGGCTACTACTACCTCAAAACCATAGAAGCCCTACAATCGGCGAATAGGGTATGTGTAATTAAATTAAAGTATTTTTTATTGTTTTAATCGATTATTTAGGTGGAAACATTACCGAAAAATATATAAAACCCACAACATTTTTAATTAATATGGTAAAAACTGCACTCAGTTAGATGTTTGCTGGCGTTGCGTTTAGAAATTTTGCAATTGAGATTTAACATAATTATCTACTTTTCGATGATATATATTTCACAATAAAAAATACAAAAAATATACAAATATATTTCTATATCAATACAGAAAAAATAATTAGCTTTTTTGAAGTCACCTGCATATCCCTATTAGAAAAACGCAGGATTGTTCTGTGCCACAAAAATGACGATGAAAAATGTAGGGTGCAACATGGCTACTTCTGGGTCTCCATAGCCCATCGTTAGCTATTGTGGTTTGTAAATGTCATTGTTGACATGCTGTTGACTAGTAACGTATAGTTTGGAAATATATGGCGTTAATAGGAACTAAGAGGATAGGATTGTTTAGTAATAATATAATAAATATAATTTAATAATAATATTATCCATATTTATAGGATTATTTAATTGCCTATTGTATTTTTTCATTTAATTTTAAAGTCTTTTTGACAAGTCTTAGCCTGTATACCGAAATTTTGTATACTTATAAATTTTCATGTGTTTCACCTTTGACATAAAGATATTCTATTCTATTCTAATTTACTGTGTCTAATCTGCTATTGCAAAACGGTTCTTTAAAGGAGGCACGGAACCTTCAGCATTGGACGTACTTATGAGGACGTGTGTTTATATTAATTTATATAGGGAGTTTTTTAAATTGTCGTTTCAATTATTAATACACTTCTATAGATATCCGAACTCCAATGATCTTATCCATACCAGGTTGTCTGGTAGAGATTGCCATCGAGCGATAAGGCCGCCAATAATAATAATAATAATAATAATAATGCTGGACAATTCACACAGCATTATCTAGCCCCAAGCTAAGCAGAGCTTGTGTTATGGGTACTAGATAACTGATATATTTAATACAATACACTACATAGATAGATATTTTTTATGCCGCCGCCTTATGTTATGATTGTTTCATTAGTAAATTGTTTCTGAGTTTTAAGTGTGCAATAAAAGTATTTTCTATCTATCTATGTGGACTGAAGAGAGGATGTCTCGTAATAAAGAATCTTTAACGAAACTGTATGATTTCACGAAAAGCGAACGATACCGCCGGCCGCGGTCTGGTGAAGTAGGTATACAAAGACGAACCTTTGTTTTTTCAAGGCCCGTCGGGGGGTGAGCTGGCCATCTTAAGGAGGGGGTGCCGCTTTCAATTTGCTTTATTTGCGCTTGTTTTAATAGCGGGCAGTCGTTATTGGGAGACCGAATTGGTTCGTGCCCGGACGCCTTTCGATTGGGGTATAACTGCTGGTAGAGTTAGGCCACTTTCAAAAGCTTTAGTTATTTTTTGTGAAGGTATTCAATTCAATTTATTTTACTTGAATTAATACGGTACCAAGCCACACCACACGGTATGTCGGTATAAGATCTATAACAGTTCTAACGTTATATTATTATTTGAATTTAAATAAATCAAATTAAGATTATGGAGTTGGTGGCCTCCACGGAAGATAATTTTCCATCGAGAAAACTAGTTACCAAGCAGTTGTGTAGATGGAAATAAAATTCCGCCCATGAAACTGGTTGTCCCCGCGGAAAATTTCTTCCACGTGGACAACCAGTTGTCAAGTTTGGTTGTCTGGGCGGAACAAACCAAAAAAACATTGGTCCGATAACGCTGTCATGGCCTTCTGTGGTCAAAAGCATTGTAATCCTTTTGGAAAAAACTAACATGCCAGACTAGATTGAACAGATACGGGGAAGTATGCAATGGTATTACTACTAATCGGCCGCTTAGATTTATGACCTTTATGTTGTAGGCTGTTATGTTGCGACGGGTATTAAAGAAACGGGCGATTTTATCAATCAGACCTATGTAGCGGCGCCACTTTTCCATTAACAGTGTCGGTTCGCAAACGCGCTCAGGAAATACGCGTAAAAACAGACCGCCCCTTACAAATAGTGGATGTAAACACCGCAAGAGTTATCGTGCTGGGCTAGGTAATGAAGGTGGACATAAATTAAAAAGGACACGGTCGAATCACGGTCAAAATCACTTTCGACCAGACCTAAATCTATCACTGGGTCTTACCAATATGTAGGAATCTTTGGATTGACTGTTGTCTATTTGCCACTTGTACGCCAAAATTACTGAATGGATTGATCTGAAGTTGATCAGAAATGTAGTTATGAGATAGCTCTCAAGCCTAGAAAGGTTTTCGGAAAATAAGTTGCCTATACAGAGTGGATTTTTTGACGGGACAGTAAGGACCTTAACCGATCTCGCTAAAGAATAATGGTCCTAGGACTATCCATAATTTTGAGCGAAATATTCACTCCCATTCACAGATTTTCAAAACAGTGAACAAATGTACGAGCAAGAAAATGGGTATTTTACAGAAAAATCTTTTTTGATGCTAATCGATCTTATTTCTTATACTGATCAAAAACTTCTATCGATCAACTGAGGTTAGAGTACCTATTAAGTCAGAAACCGCAAAAAAAAACATACTATTTGGGCTACTTTTTCCCCGAAAACCGTGTGCAAACCCAGCAAATTATAAATGCCCGAGCAACTACGTAGGTATCCCAATATCCCAAACCTCTTATCTATCTGCCCACACCAACACACAAAAGCCTCGCTATAAAACTGCACTAGCGAACATTGTTTCAAATACCTTCAACAAACTACTACACTAAAAAATACAAAGTAAGGGAAGCGGTAAAAGAAACCCGAACCTTGTTACTGCATCAATCGAATAATAGGTAAATATTGGCGGCGAAATAGAGGCTATACGATATTTCTGTAAACACGGGAATGTTCGTGAAATAATGAGCAACGGGCAAATATCAGCTGAATGTACACTTGGAGACACAATGTAAACGTGGAAAATGTTGCTGCTTGCTTTGTTGGAAATTGGTACAGATTTACCTACATTTATAATGTCTTAATAGAATGAATTGAATTAATGAATTGCATCCAAGAATAGAGTACAGAAGCGTCGGACATCCAGCGGCGAAATGGGCAGACGATATCGCCTACGTCGCGGGCGAATTTAGGGACTTACTCGGAAATCTAAAGTTTTTAGTATCAATTCAAGTTCTTCTGGTCTAATTTAAAACCAATTATGAAGTTGACGGTTGACGGATCGCGCAAAACGACGAGCGACAAATCCTTTCTTTCGATGTCCAGCATAATTCATTCATTTTATTTGTTGATGCCGCTAAAATCATAGGAACAGTAATCTCCCATGTTGTTTCATCAGTACTATTCAATCCGTCGGTATCGGCAGCTCAGTAAGGATCAGTCACGGATCATCAGCTTTAAAAGTAACATCATTAACACGGCAGCAGAGGTCACAGCCCGTACTGTCCGCGCCGATGAGTCCTCATTGGCGCGGATTACAGGTGAATCCACATATAAAACCGACTTGTGTGGCAAATGATTATTTGTGAAATGTTTTGTTCAAATTTTTTATAATGTTACTAGTTTATGCCCGCGGCTTCGACCGCGTTGTTTCTATGGAAACGTTTAGAGGTGATTTCTATCCCATGGGAACTGAGTATATATTATTATATAAAAAGTAGCCTATGTTCGATTCCAGGATTAGAATTACCTGTGTGCAAAATTTCAGCCCGATCCGGTCAGTAGTTTTGGCGTGTACAAACATCCATCCATCCATCTATCCATCCATCCATCCAAACTTTCGCATCTACAATATAAGTGTGATACGTTACAGCTTTTTCCTATCAATTGCAACCTTGGTCTCTTCAAATCAAGAATGAATAGGTGTCTTGTTGACCTGAGTTATACATCGCCGACCAAATCGTCATATTCGGCTGCATGTTTTAATGTATTTTCGTCGATTTCTGTATCAATTATTGACCTATTTTGAAAATTCTTACATTATTGTATACAGAATGATCCCGAGGTAATGATAACATACCATTATTATCAAATTTGCCCCGCAAAACTTAAAACACCGTAAAAAAAACAGTTTAAGAAATTTGAAGTCAGTTTTCAGTTTTTTTCAAAACAGTCAAATTATTTAATCAAATAATTACAACGTTAGTAGTGATAATAAGTATAGGGATTTCAGCGTTAAATATGAGTTTTCATGTTCACTTATTTAAACCTGTCAGGCTTTCAAAAACGAAATTAATTTGGTTGCGTTTCCGCGTTGAAATCAATACAGTAACATAATATGTAAGCACCAACGCGCACACTAATTGGGAGGGCAATTATCAATCTACCACAATCATAAATTGTTTATCAGTGTTTGCTATTGTTTTTGGTGTTATAAGAGCTGCAGACAAATGAACAGATAAATATAAATAAATAAATAATGCTGGACAATTCACACAGCATTATCTAGCCCCAAGCTAAGCAGAGCTTGTGTTATGGGTACTAGATAACTGATTTACTTAATACAATACACTACATAGATAGATATTTTTTATTATACATAGAAAACACCCAGACCAATGGAACAAATTTCTGCAGATCGTACACAAATTTGTTCCGAAGCGGGAATCGAACCCGCAACCTCCTGCGTCGCAGGCGAACCTTCGCCCGCTGCGCCACGGAGGTTGTCGGTAGTACATACGTGATATGTGAGGAATATAGTGTCCAAGAGTCCTATAACCTCACCTCACCTCAACAGCCTATATTGGTTCACTGCTGGACGCAGGCCTACCCCTGATAATCACCTTATTTTATCTCATGGGGGGTACTGCCCATAATCCCCACGCTGGGCATGCTGGTTGGGGATAGCAGTTCGTTGTTAGAATTGTTCTGCAAGTGGCGCTGCTGCCTGCCCCCGGGGATATCCCTTAGTCGCCTCGCACGATACCCGCGGGAAGAACTGGGGTGGTGCAAATTCTAAGCCGGCACCACACAGCTACTAAGCTTTTGCCCACAACTAGGCTACAGAAGATAAATTTATCTTTTAAAGGAACTCACTAGGAGTTTTGTTGTAGAAGCGTATACATTGCGTATACGCTTCTACAACAAAATTCCAAGTGAGTTGCAAAAATTATCAATAAAAAAATTCAAACACATTGTCAAATGTCAGTGTTTAGTTTAATGATTTGACCTTTTCTAAGTGTACATTTATTGTATTTATGGAAATAAAGAGTTTTTGATTTGATTTGATTTGATTTGAGCTCTATAGGAAACATAGCACTTTGAGTTTTTTTGGGTTTTGAGCTATTGGATGGAAGATTAATTGTTTGAATCGGCTTTTTTAACTCTAAAACTGTGAGCCGCGTAAGTTATAGCTATTATGAGATGCATAGGTAATCAAAACTGTTAAGGTAGGTCAGGTACATAAAAACTTTCCTCATGGTTCAAGATCCAATCAAACATGAATTGGTTCATGTTTCATTCATTTTCATTGATTCAGTTTTTTTTTAATTACGAGTATATTATACGTTATATGTAGATTCTCTACAACGATATTAAAAGATGACCACAACGACATTACATGATCCATACGACCAACAATTTTTTTTTATCCTATTTGTCGTCCGATTCTGACATCTTCGTCTAAAACATTTTAGTGCCAAGTTAGACTTTGAACATCCAATATGATAGAATGACCATTATTTTGTCAACGGATATGTGCTTGTGTTTAACCGTATGCACATTTACAAAAACACCGCCGACGGTAAGCATGTTAATCCGTTGGCCCTGCGCCTGTCCCCGGTCGTGTCGGTCTACCGTCCTATCTGGTTATGAGAGTGAGAGAATAGAGAGAGCACCTGTGGTTGCGTACACACTTGTGCGATAAAATGTTTCCTGCGCACATAGCTAGTCTCTGTTGATTCTGGCCGCCGCCGTGGTCAAAATTCTGCTAGGAGGACATCATCATTTACAAATTTAAGCTAGCACTCACCTAAGCCAATGCCGCTTGGCGATGGCAGTGTGGCAGCAAATAGCGTCGTACTGGTCAGCGATCCACACGATCAGGATTATGTAGAACGCGGTGGTCGTGTCGTTGAAGAACTCCGACATTATCGCTTCCATTCCTGTTGACAAAAAATATTCATATTTATTTTATTGCAATCATTGTGTACATTTGTTGGTAAGTCTTATGTTAGTTTAGCTGTGTGGTGCCGGCTTAGAATTTGCACCACCCCAACTCTTCCCGCGGGTGTCGTAAGAGGCGACTAAGGGACATATAGGGGCGGGTAGCAGCACCCCCTGCAGAACAATTCTACCACCGAACTACGATCCCCAACCCGCATGCCCAGCGTGGGGATTATAAGCATTACCCCCATGAGATAAAAGCCGTGTTAGTGAATTACCAATAACCCTGTGTTAGAGCTACCATCAGTGATTGTCAAAGGGATTAATAATGATGATGATAAGGAAAAAAAATTAAAAGTCCACACGCGACACGTCAAGTCTATGTATAATCCGCTGAAATTTTCTTTGAAAGCTTCTTAATAAAAATGATTTTAGTAAACAGCATTGAAGTTGCATAAGAGAGCATTTTCAATGGACTGGGCATTTTGGATGGGAAGTGCAGAAGCAGGAGGTGTATTTTTGTATTTTTCAATGAAACCTTTAACCGTCGCACGGTAGACTCACAGTCCCATCAAATCCATCTATCAAAAACTGTCAAAATCCGCCCCGCAACCCATACCCAATCCAACATAAATACACCTCGCAGACATAACTTCTGAGTATTTTGCTAGGTTTAATATAGTTGTATAAGCATATTAATATCACCTGGAAGCAGTTGCAAAGGCAACGTTTACAAGACTAATCAAGCCAGACAAAGACGTTGCACGTCTACATTTCTACCGCACCGCACCGCATCGCAATCGTGACGTCAGGCGTCAAATACGGGGCATGTGTGAGAGCGTCACAGGAGTCGCGTCGTCGCGCGTCGGGTGTCGGACTAATTAGGTGGCGACAATTACCAGCTAACGACCGAAATCCGAGAGGAGCTAGGAGCTTATTAAACGGGGACATGCAGCTACCGGAATATACAGATTCTGAGGCGCAGGACGCGAAAAAACTGCGGTTTGGTAGTAAGATGCTGAAATCGACTTTTTTAATACAGCTTTGGTAATTCCTAGCCTAATTTTGGCTGGTCGTCTTAATAGCTTCATATGAAGGGCAAAAGATTTTTATGTGTATTTCCAATCGTGGTGATGAACGACGATATGGTAAAACTCCCATGGAGTTTGGCCAAAATGACCATATTTACCAGGCGATGCTTGTCCAGCCGTTTACGTATGTCTGATGAGGATTCCTTTGTATTCTGCATCAGTTGCGGCAGAGCTGCTACTTTAAAGTTGGTAAATCAGACCACATGGGTAATTTCAGGTAATATAATGGTGAAAAAACTTCTGTTACCTTGATCAACAAGGTAACAGAAGTTGTTTCACTGAGCCATTTTGTTCGTAGTCAACGATCATATTTAATTCAGACTAGTATATTTTTTTCTATTCTGAGATTCAGACTTATGTCCTATGACTTAAATCTCCAAGCATATTCATATCTCGCGAGACGTTGCATTTCGATTCCGTAAGCTACTTTGCTTTGCTTGATGAAACGTAGTCTAGATTGCTACCAATTGCAGGTTATTTGCTCGTCAAGGATGAGAAAACATGTCTTTACGACTCAAATTTATGTACGTCTTTGTGAGTGTAACATTAAAGCAGATTGCAATAAATACAGAAACTTGATATACTTAATACTGTCTATCTAAAATAACTCTTGAGTTTGGTTTCTCGAAAACACGTCAAGCAAAGTCTTGAACGTTACATGTTTATATGGGATTTGCGTAGTTCCATGTCCGCACGTTAGAGGCACTACTGTACCAAATCCCACATAAAAATTTTACGTCACGATAACATCTCAATAGATACTATCGAGAAACCAAACATTTGATGAAAATCACAAACTCGCCCAATTGTGACACATGTGGCGTCCTAGAAGATGTGCATCTTCTAGTGGAATGTGAGCGGAGCGAGCCTATAAGATCAGAATTGAGGGACCGGATACTGGTGTTATCCAAATAATTTTAGCCGCTCCACTGAGTGACGCGGCAATTAAATTATTTAGGTTAATTTTAAATATAATTTAGTTTTAAGTAGGCAGTTCGTTAAATAACGGGACTGACATAGTCAGCAATGACTCAGAGTCCCTGAAATAAATATGAATAAAAAAAACAAACACTGGACCGAGCTCAGTGTAGAATAGAATAGAATAAAAATTCTTAAACAGATTTCTCAGTCGAAACTAGCACAAGTAATTTGACCCTTCGTTACATTAATGTGACAAACGTTCACGGAACCTCGTCTTCGTGACCATTAGACAATTATGTCATAGAAACTACATGAAATCTCCATATCAATTGAACAAGTGTAGCTATTATTCACGGCAGAGTTAATTGAGCGGACCGCGGAGTATGATACTGGCAGGGTTGGAACAGACATAGCTTCCCAATATCACGCATTATCAAAACATTATAAACGCAAAAAGTCAATAATAACAGAATATTTACCATGAATAAACACATTGCGCCATGATCACGGATTAACTATAAGTGAGTTTTTTGGCAGAAAAATACCATTGGTTATATTTTAGTAGTTTAAAACCTAAATTATAATGTTTCGAAAATTAAATGGAGCTGGGCTGTCCATGTCTGCCGCTACACCGAAAATCTGTATAAGATCACCACTCAGTGGAGCCCTAACAGCTTTACGGGTTTAATAGATTCTAGGGTGTCTTTCGTGTTGTTCAGAAATTCGGAAACATTGGGATAAAATGTTTATTTCTTTTACATCTGTGGAAACGTTCACAGAATAGATTCTAGGGTGTCTTTTATGTTGTTCAGAAATTCGGAAACATTGGGATAAAATGTTTATTTCTTTTACATATGTGGAAACCGTTCACAGATGAAATGATCATAGAATCTTAAAGAGCGTTCAAGGTCTTTAGGCGAGAGAGAAAAGACTTCCTTGAAACAACCCGAAGACCGAAGACTTCTTAATTATTTTATTATTTATCATAACCCTAAGTATGATAAATAATAAAATAATTAAGAATACTGGACAGTTCACACAGCATTGAAGCCCCAAACTAAGCGTAGCTTGTGTTTTGGGTCTGATATATTGTTAAATGGCCATTTTAAATTAAGCTAAACGAATTAATTCGACCATAATTCCCTAGATGTCGTATCCAGTAAGAGCAATTTTCCTACTCTATTATTTTCTTCAATCAAGCTAAGAATAAATGGATCCATAGAAAATCACACTTTTTAAGAGCTTAATAAGCATGCAGTTCATTCTGATAAATTGTTGGATACATGCGATAAATTGTTTGTACAGCAAGGGATTTTGTGGTAAACAAAACCGATTTGTTTGGTTTACTACAACATCCATTTAGTAACTGAACTCCATGTAGGTATACGGTACGATACCGTACGCTTATAGTTATATATTAATACGATAGCAAGCGGTTAGATCCGATCCATCCCTAAACGTCTGAGTCGGGTGGAGCGTGTGCGCTTCTGTTTTATGCAGATTTCGGCGGGAACTGAATTAGAACGCGACAGGGCGAGGAGCAGAAACCAGTAAAACTCGATGGCCGAATAATTCGATTCAAATGATTTAAGTAAGTAGATCCGATTCACTTAAAATTTTATGTAAGTGAGTGAACGGATCAAGTCACAATTTTGAGGAATTGAAAGGGGTCGAACGAGTCAAATTAATCGCGGTTCTATTTCATGTAAAAGCAGCTGTTTTGCATATCTTGCAGCCTAAAACTAAATATATAAAGCGATGTGTTTGGTTTAATACCACAAAAACCTTAAGTAACCAAAAACATATGCAGATTCCCGTTTACCAGGATTTATTTGCCATGTAAAATATCTTATGGCGGTGAATTCCAATTACAGGCGAAAAGAAGTAATCTATGAATCCATCGCACAAACTCATCACTTTTGGGTCATTTCTATTAATTCAAATAAAACCTAGTCTAGATCCCAATCCGATAAAACCTAGATCTCCATCGAATAACCTCATCACCAATTGAGCAATATTCATGCTCTATTGCAATTTGTCCGTGCTCATACCCCAAGTTCCCAGCCGGACTTGCGATACGAACGTGTTTATTGTATCAGTGTCGGGGCTCATCAAAATGCAAATACAGCACGGCCGGTCCGGCCCGGGCGCCGGACAGTTGTCGCCGCTGTATTGAGTTATAATCCAAGCTACGTGATACCGGCTGCCTACTGTTTGTATCAACATACAAATGTGCTCGTTTTCATCCCTGGAACGGTGTTTAAGAGAGCGCTTGTAAATCAACTTGTAATTAAACTGAGATGGCGATTATGTCGATATAATAGGCGATAAGTATTGATAAGCTTATTATCTTATCTGAGTACAACGTAGTGGGCTATATTTTTATAAAATCTATTATGTAATTCTTATACCTTAGTTTAAAATATAGTTGTTTATTGTGCCTGTATTTCATAAATAAATAAATAATGATGTAAGGTAGTCCTCACACCATTATTTCCTAGCCTAGTCTAGTGTCTAGTGTCCTAAAAAATTCTAATTAGTCCGTCAGTTGGATAACAGAAGATATTTGACACATATTTTTTTTCTTTTGTCAATCCAACATAAAATTATAAAAATAAAGCGAGTCAAAGTTTAGGAGTGGGGGCTAGTGACGACACGCCTTGCTGAAAAGTGTCGACAGGCGTGACGTCACGCGGAACTTTAACCGGCTTCATCATTTTTTGTTTCATCGACAACAGAAAATACGTGTCCAATACCTTCTGTTCATCTAACTGACGGACTAATTCGATTTTTTTAGTACTAGCCTATTCTGTGGATAATTTGTTGCGTGAAATGATAAGACTTTATTAGGTTCAGCGAGGGCGGCGAGATGGCCGGAGGACATCACTAACACCTCTGGGTGAACCTGGATGACATGGTCGCAGGACCGTGTGGAGTGGCACAAAATTTGGAGGCCTATACCCAGCAGTGGGTAAAGTCGGGTTAAGGATGATGATGATGAGTTTCAGAAAGGAGTGAATGTTGAGATGATGGCTGATTTAAATGTGTGGAAGAAGAAAATATGTAGAACCGACCCCGCATAAGTGGTCAAGAAAATAATGATAAATGTGATTTGGTCATTGAATAAATCTAAATCCGTTTCAATTATCCTGATATAACGGTTAATAGAACTAGACAACGAAAGCATACATGTATTTCGAATACAAAACATAGAACGCAGAAAAAACACAAAGATTTATTAGGCAGCAACTGAATTATCTTTTAAATCAATCAACATGGGTACTTCACAAAAAACCAGCAAGATGCCTGAAGAAGAATCCCACCAAAGCCTCCGACAAAACGGCTTTCAAACAGCTCTTAAAACAATCATCGTCCATAAAAGCGAGGGGGGTGCTTATGAAAAGTCACCGTTAGTTACCTATTCAGCGGAGCATGCGACGTAATCCGGCGCGAGACGAGTAAACAAATTACCAGCAGCGGGTCGGACCGTCCGCTATTAATTTTAATTCCGGGAACGGCCGGAGATACCCGAACATCGCCGGGAGGCACGCGCGACGCAATCGATGCTATGGAAAGACAAGGGCTTCAGGCTTCTAGGTTGTTCAAGCAAACTATTCAAATAGCTATCAAATCTTTGAAAACTTTGCACAACTGTTCAATAGCTTCAAAGAAAGACTTGTTTGCAGGATACGCGAGGCCAGAGTACAACGAATTATTATTATATAATTTTTATGTTTTCACTTCAATATTGTTTTTCCGATTATTATTTTAAGTGTTTGTACCTATGTTTTGTATAATTGACTTGACCAAGTTCCATGTGAGTAAGTAAATTATTTCAATTGAACTTGCAATTTTTTAATTCAAGCCTTAAGCTTTATTATTCTCTAAATTATAGGATGGTTTGTAAGGACTTGTTAAAAAAATCTTAAAAATCAAGCCGTCACCAGAAGGCACAGTGCCCAAAATGCTGGGAGCATTGTCACGTTGAATGGCATTGCTAATCCGTTGACCGAAATAGAAGCCAGCATTCCGATCACCTAATAACTAGGTTTACAAAAAGTTTTAAGATTATATATTTATAACCTCTAATGCATCGTCTAAGTCTAAACTAACACTCTTTGCCAACGACACAAATGGATAAAGTCCACCTCCTGCAGCCGCGGCGCACTCCTGCGCTGGTCGCACCACATAGCCTCTCAGATGGCAAAGCCTACGAGCTGATACATCTCTTCGAGTGGCAGGGTTTTCACCAGCATGCTGCCCGCCAGTGCGGAAATGGGATGTGGTGCATTATTTCGCTGATTTCTTGATTATTATCTAGTAATACCTCGTATCATCTATATATTTGGATTCTCCTTGAAATTTCCTACAAAACAGCATGTAAATATTCTGATGTTGTGTAACGTAACTAATAAGGTTGAATTAAAATTTAATTATATTTGCGTAAAAATGGTGAAATGTGAATGAATGCGTTAATCATATTTGGCAAAGGCCTCTTCCGCCTCGATTCCACCTTTGCTCGTGCAGTTTTAGACCAAGTTCTGTCCTGCTGCCGCTCTTATTCCCTCCTCCCATCTTAAATATTGTCTCCACGTTTTCGCAAAAACAGTTTACAACGGTTTTGCACCATTCATCCACATGAAGCTCACAAATACCCAACAATAAATAGTGGAATAATGTTTTCACAGGTACTCAGCGCCTGTCGCTTGTCAGCAGCAGTGGACTGCAGGCGGTCCGGATCCAACTCGCTCAACGGATCTGTATCCGACGCACGAATCGACATGGCCCTTGTATATTTGTAAAATTAATATTTTGCATACTTACATCTATTTTGTTAGGTTAGACAGTTATGGCATGTTTGATTAGCGTGGGTAGATGTTCAATGAAGCAAGTAACGGTTTTTCTAGTCGGAATAAAACGTTTCGTTTCTTGCTGTAAAATAAAGTTGGCAGTGGATTTGGTGGTGGGTTATTGCGATACTATTGGAGTAAAGTGAAAGTAAATTGAGACTTGTCGCATGTCAATACTCATTTCTTTCAGTTTTGGCCAGATGAATATGTAGGAAATTGCAAGGGTAAACACATTTTCTTGGTTTAAAGAAGTTCATTTAAGCAATACACACAATTATGAGACTGTTCACATTACTATTTTGCTTGCGTGTTTTTAATTGTGATTCTATCGTAATACGATATACTATCGCTATACTATATCGATGCTCATCATATACGAGCATCGATATACTATATCGATGCTCACTTTTGGGCAGATGATAACGTTGTATAAAATGGCCAAGGTAGGCATGTTTCCTTCAAATTCTTAGTCGAAAGAAGTGCATGGAAGTCTTAGGAGTGCACACAAATAGTGACTCCTCACGTCCCCAGTTTAATCAAGGGGGACACCCGTCGCGCCGCGGCCTGTTCCGGGCTCGGCGCAAATTGAGAATAATGGACCACCGCACGGGGTTCCAGACAAAAATTGGATAGTGTAGCGGCCGACTAATTCTGTTTCCTTTTTTCTTAGTGCAGCTGAATTATTTCGTGTTGCGTGTAACGAAGGTACTCAGTGTTCCTTCTATTTTATTTGTTTTCTTAGTATTTCACTGCCCTCATAACAAGAACTGATGATTTTGAGCGTTGTTCAAGGTGAAGGTGGTGACCACAACAAATAAAAGTGAAAGTGTTTTAGACCTAGAAGTATTCATATAACATAATGTATTTTGTGCACGCTGCGGCGTCCCCTAAATGTGGGAACATAGTTTATGAGATTCTTAAACGTTTATATCAGCTTCTAAGTGATTCCCACGAAGGATGCCCTTTTTAATAAATAAATAACCATCACATTCAACAGTCCCACATGAAGATTTAAAACTTACATATGCGTGAGTTTGTGTGAATTGTAATGCCACACAGACTGGCTACACCTAGAAGTCATTTGATCGTGACGTGGAAAGTATACCTAATTTCCGCCTCAATGTAAGAACCCAACATGGTAGCGTAGGTTATAACTGGCCATCCCAATAACGCGTTGATTATAGTATCGAGCCAACCTGCCGCGCTTATGTTTCGGCTAAGCCGTGCATCGGAGATCTCCGCGTTTACGAGCTCGTTAGCCGGTAATCGCATTGCACGGGGATTACGTCTGCATTATTAGTGTTTTTATTGATTCACTCGGCTGCTGTCGTAAACTGAGATTATTATTCGCGACGTTGCCCCCTCGCGCCCCGCTTAGATCTCGTCGACGCCTTCGAGACGCAGTCTAAATAGGAACAGCTCTATTAGTTTTCAAACAATCTAATGAGAGGAGTTCGACTTTTGATCAGCGAAATCGCTTCATTTTCATTTTAAATCTATATTTTCCTTTATTTCGTTATTTCTCTTTTCTAAGATTGCGCCCGAAAAATCTTTTCGCAGAAAACTGAATCTGAAAATATTCGAACACAAATCAAGTACGAAACAAGGCAGCACATATCAAACTGTGTAAAATTTTTCAAACAAATGCATATTGCCCATGAAGTTTACGGTATGTAATCTTGTTGTAATGCTCGGAGAGATGCGCAACGCGCGCGTCTAGAACCGCACTCACCCTGAAGATATCCCTCCTTAAGGGGTAAAACGTTGGTGTTCTTCCAACACAAATAAGGTTCGTAGCTAACCCGCTTACATTCGTAATGGATTGTTGTAATGCAATCTGATCATGGTCTCCGTTACACAATCGTCACCCAGCCAGCCACACAAAGACTGTGAATCGAACGTAGTTGTTTTGTTACTTAATCGCGACGATAACAACATTTAACGACGGCTAGGTGACTGGCGAAATTCCGCCTCGATGTTTAGTACTCATTCTATTTTCATTAACCATTTACCCACTTAATGATCCAGACCCTGAGGGAGCGATTCAATGACTTGAACCCATAAAATTAAACCTTAGCGTGACCTGTACACTGTAATTGATGGCTGCTCCAAGAATTTGCCTTTAATGAACTCTTGACTCTCAACAGACACGAACAATTTGGTGTTCTTTCTTTCTTGAGCAGATTAGATAGGAGACGACGGGGAATATAAAGACGGATAGCAAATATTCTTGGAAATAAATCAAATTATGTTTTTATAATAATGGCCTGAGACGAAATAGTAAATGTAGTAGTGGCATACAGCGAGACGTAAATTTTGGTAAATTTTATTATAGTCTAGGTAAGGAGTCAGACAATGGTGGGTGGACCTAATTTGAGACTGTCACTTTCGAGAAGCTAATACGTACCAAATCCGCCGAATTTTATTTACTCGATGTCATGAGGTGAGATTGTGGTCAAACGGTCATTTTCGAATATATGTGAAACAAATACAAACAACGAACCAGGGTCAGAGAAATATTTATTTCCATAGGTATGACTGTACACTAGACATTTTGAAAAGTCAAATCAGTAAATAATACAAGAAAATAAATTCTATTTGATCATCTTCACTAGCGCCTAGCGTGGTGGTCGTGCGTGGCGAAAGCATCGACCCCTCACAGCCTGTGGTTATCGTAAGAGCCGACTAAAGGAACCTACCGGAGAAAAGGCAGGAGCTGCCTTCTGTGTATTTTATCGCCACACCTTTTTTATGAGGTCAAAATAATTCATAACTTTTTTTTAAACCAAATTTTGTTACTATAATAATGGTCTGAGACGAAACAGTAAAGGTAGCAGTGTCATAGGTACTACGAGACGTCAATGTTGGTAAATTTTATTATAGTCTAGATAGAGAGTCAGACAATCGCTTTCGTGGTACCTGATTACACTCAAAAGCCTAAAATCTAAATCAACCTAAAGCCTATCGACGTATTTGTCAAATCAATTTTAATATCTGACCAGCAGTTCCACAGATTACCCATTGCAAACTAACCTAATTTTTTCCTCATTATAATACCAAAATTAACTTTTCAGGAAATTAATTTACGCCGATGATAAATCGGTAGTATTTCAACATTATCAACCGCACACTCCAAAATATGATGTACATTAATACCACAATACAGCTCGAGGTAAAAATTTCATTAATTAATGAAGTAAACAATGGCAGGCGTTTCAGTCAATTTATTAAAGCATGAGTAGTGTTACCATGCTAGCGTGTTTGTAATTTTCAGAGGCTTAGATTATTTTTTAATAATTATAGGATTTATGTTAAACTTCACAGCGATGCCTTCATCCAATACATACATATTATAAAGCGCTTTAAAAAATGGACGCTGTGAACAAACTTTGTTCATCTATCCATAAGCATTGCAAGCACTGGTCCAAAGATTCAATGAGAAGTCTTTGAAAGCAGTGCACGCGACAAAATTAGGTGTGCCTGTAAGGATAGGTATACTTTTTAATAAATAAATAAATAATTCCTAAAACATTTTATTGTTGTTTTGTCAAAATTAGTACAAATATTTCACAAATTCTCACATCATGCAAACCCTATCCACACGTCATCCACGGTAAAATGCATTTTCAATAAAGTGGGTCAGTCAAAAAGGTTTTTAATTGGAAATAAACTGCGTTTGAAAGCTTTCACAGGGTAATTTTCGCGATACGATAGCAAGAGCAACGTGGAAACCCTGAGTGACTTAACGCATTCACTGCCCAGCCACGCGCTGGTGTAGATGGACATCTGCGTCTTGGGCTATGTAAGCGTTAGTTTAGGGCTGTCGTTTATCGTTTTCGTTATGTTTAAAGAACCATAAGAATAGCAGTTACACTAACAAGAAATGACTGAATAGGTAGGGTCTTCTAGACCTTCATGATACACCGTCGGCTCTCATCGTCACTTACCATGGGGCATAGATATGAGTGAAATTCTATAGATATGGCACATTCTCCCAGCGCTAACGGAACAAATGTCCTGTGTTTTGTTGCAACTAAACGCAAAGACGCGCTATTTCCAATCTTTTGCAATATACTTTCATAATGAACAACAAAGATGGAAAGACGTACCTAGACCGACTTGCGACCGAGACAACGCACGCAAAACACGAATGCCAGCGGCGCCGCCGGTCCGATTATGACTGAGGTGGGTGGACCTAATTGGACCTAATTTAGGAACCTACCGGAAACTACCGGAGAAAAGACAGCAGCTGTCTTCTGTGTATTTTATGGCCACACCTTTTTTATGAAATCAAATAATGAATAACTATTTTTTAAGGCGATGAAATAAAAACACTCTTTATCTATCTACAATCTAACACCTTCACCACGACCACCAATCCGAATTGGGAGATGTTCAGTAGTGGACATAGTGTGGTGATGAGACCAGAGTGGCTTATTGAGATGGGAGTGGTTGGCCAAATCCGAAACCATGAGAGTTAGCGAAAAGTCTTGACCTCAATTTTTGAGAAAACAATAACTGCTTATTTAGATTTTACTCTAACTCTCATGGTTCCGGATTTGGCCCTCCACTCCCATGTAAAAAGGCCACCCTGTGCCTTGGAGTTTCCCTAAGTACCCATATTCAATATTCAAACATAGGATTAATTCCCAAAACCAAGACTCGATATCACACACCCAAAAGGCTTAGCCCAAAGGCTCTACCACACGACGGACCGCGTATGCGACTCATCGCCAATTTGTATCGCATGAGACGTGCACCTTAATAAAGCCTATTGTGATCGGCTGCATGGAGATTAGGGGGATGCGATGACGGTTCATCGCATCTCCCCAATCCCCATGCAGCCCACTGTACCGGTATACAGCCAATGCAGCATATTGTAATTCTCTGAAGTACAATTTGTACAGTCCAATAATAAACCTATACGATTTGATTTGATTACGATTTTTTGACGACCTCCGTGGCGCAGCGGGCGAAGGTCCGCGACGCAGGAGGTTGCGGGTTCGATCCTCGCCTCGGAACAAATTTGTGTACGATCTGCAGAAATTTGTTCCGTTGGTCTGGGTGTTTTCTATGTATAATAAAAATATCTATCTATATAATATACAAGCGACCCGCCCGCCCCGGCTTCGCACGGGTGCAAATGCTGATACTAAATATACTACAGAATCGGCCCCCCGGCATCCATACGTCCATTACATAACTGTCATTTGTGTTTGGTTATTCCAAGTCTGTTTCTTTTTGTAATACCATGTTTTATAGTGACTGACTCAAGTCACACGGGAACGCTGTCGAACGGGATAAACAGTATCCTATGTCCGTCTCCTGGCTCTAAGCTACCTACCCACCAATTTTCAGCCATATCGGTACAGCCGTTCTTGAGTTATAAATAGTGTAACTAACACGACTTTCTTTTATATATATAGATTGTATTAAGTATATCAGTTATCTAGTACCCATAACACAAGCTCTGCTTAGCTTGGGACTAGATAATGTTGTGTGAATTGTCCAGCATCATTTATTTATTTATTTATTTAGTACCTTGTCTGTCATACCAGGGTGCGCTTACTGACGAACGGGGCGCGGTCGTCTAGTAAAAGGTGGCAAGGTGCAAAAGTGTAGGTATACTTATTAACGCTGCTGACTGTACCATAATCAGTTCAAGATAAGCTCTTGCAGTTTACAATGTTCTTAGGAAATATTCGTAATTGTCAGTTTGACTTAACTGCGAACCTAGTTTGTGGACATCATCAGGATGATGTCCACAAACTATGTTATTAGGATGTTGGCTTGTTATTACATTCTATCCTAAATTATGTTAAATCATCAAATCAAACTATCAAACTTCAAACTAATAATGTATTATAAATGCGAAAGTTTGGATGATGGATGGATGGATGTTTGTTACCTCTTCACGCCAAAACTGCTGAACGGATCGGGCTGAAATTTTACTTACAATAAATTCTTTTCGTGGAATTAAACATAGGCTACTTTTTATCCCATAAACCAGTTCCCATGGGATAGAAATCACCTTTAATCGTTTCCATAGAAACAACGCGTGCGAAGACGCGGGCATAAACTAGTATCACTTTAATATAAGAACTTAGATTACCTAATTATAAGTAGATGCGAGAGGTATTATGTATTTTAAAAATTATTTACGAATTACTTATTCTCATTGTAAACGAACTTTTATAGTTTTTATGAGAAATAAAGATTCTTTAACCTCATGATCCCTCGTTAAATGATAAACATTGGTGTTCTTCTAACACGAACTAGGTTCGTGGTTAACCCGCTAACATTCATAGTGAACAATAAGTGCCATCTGGCCGCGAGCAAGAGAAGAGATATAAAGAGATTTGATGGGAACTATCCACTAGTGGAATACCTGACGTACCCGTACTAACAACGCGTAAAACCGCACTATAAACTTGTCAACTAAAGAGATTAATATGTTATTATGACGTCATAATATCACACCTTAGTAAATGTGTATAGTAATTGTTTAAAACGCCGTACATTTTATTTAATTGTATCTATGTACAAATATGTACTAAATGTCAGATATTCTAGATTGTTCATTTTTTTTGTGTATTGATCGTTATAATCCCGCTATCACTTTAACCTCTCGGTGACCAGCTATCCGAGAGGAGTAAATTGAAAATCAGCACTGCTTGCATATTAATGCATTACAGCTAAATGCTGAATTTAGTCCTATTGTCTTAGTTTATTAGTTTTAATTAAGTAGTATGTATATTTTTTTCTAAATTAAGGCAATATAATTCTATTCTATTCTATTCTAATTTTTAAAGTACGAGTACGTTGTAAAATCTGCGAGATTCCGCAATATTCGCCGAGCTAAAAACTCGGAGAGCTTCGGGATATTGAATTAGCGGTGAATTTTTGCATTTTTCGTCGGACGAGAGAGAAAAAAAGGCGTGCCGACGTCCGACGGTGAATCAATTACGTTGACGCGGCCGGTAATTCGATCAGTCGGTAAATGTTGATCCGACCGCGGGGTAGTATATCCTACTATATCGTTATTTTGTGCCGCGGGCATGTCCGGTGACCTACCTAGCACCCTCTGTGAGTTAACACTGGCCTTCCAGTGTGAACTCAATCATGCATTACGCGCCGTCGCTGTTTTACAAAATGTATTATTAACATTTCATATCAGTCATTTAGTGACGTTGATGTCGTCCTAGCCAAATTTCGACCACAGCGCGGAGTCTCATCGGTGACTAGCCATCTGGCTGGTCATAAATCAATAACCTCTCGAATTTTCTATACAATACCCTCTGGTACTGTATAGAAAATTCGAGAGGTTATTGATTTTTAACTGATAAAATTAAAGTCAAAGCCGTAAGTACTTCGAGAGATAAAAGACTTGGTGTATGTAATTAATTTCACACGGACTAAAAATCTTTTAATAAAATGATCTAGAAAATGCGATAGCTTATTGATTTTTACTGATAAATAATTCAAAGCTTTTCCTACATCCAGACTTAAAAGACTCACGTAAGTAATTAATTTCACACGGACTTAAAATCCTCTAACACATAAATATATGGATCCATTTCTGAAACAGTCGAAAGCTGCACCGAAACAATAGAGCTCACTGTCGAAAATAATTAGTGTTACACAACGTTTAATCTGTAGCCGGGCCAACCGACCGGCAGATTTTCGGAGCTAAGAGGATTATAGAAATTAACCTCTTCAACGGATCATTGGGACTCGCTACGCGTTCTAATCAAACGGTCCATCAATATATTAACAGATTTAAAGGTTTGCGATTTGAGAGGAAAACAGGATTTTTCAAATATATACTATTTAATTTGTTCCTATCGACCTACCTAAAGATATTACACCTGGTGTTAAAATATAGCCCCATTATAAACTATTTTAATCATCATTACGTACCGTTTTATAAACAAGCGATTGAAAATTATAATAAGTATTAATATTTTAAGAACCTTTTTTAAAACAATTTTTTTATGTAATATCATCCAAACTAAACGTGTATACAAAATTTCAGCTCAATCGGTTGAAGATATCTGCTTCAAAATTAAGTTGCAAGATTCAATCCGAACAAACATAGTTAAGTACATACATTCCAAGTTAAATAATAGCTTGTAAAAAATCCTAACTCGGTCGTAACTTTTTCATTTTTTTTTCGCCAGCTAGAGGGCGAAGGCCTGCACAATTGTATTTTGATACCTCATTTATTGTTGTCCGTAATTTTTATTGTGTGTATTTGTAATTTCTAATGTTAACGTAGGTACTAAATGAATTTTATTGTGTATTTTCCAATGGTCTTTTTTAATGTAAATGTTTAAAATGTGTATATGGTACCAGTGGTGCTGAAATAAATGATTTTTATTTATCACAATCTTTGTAGCAGTTGATGCTTGGCACCTCGCAGTAAAAAACAGTACCTATTCTGAAACCACATACAAACATTAGAGCCACATAACCCACACCTCGTTAAAAAATGCGAACGATTTGAGTTGTGAGAATCTTACATCACATTTACTGCATACATATCTATCTGGAATCTAACACCTAACTTTCTACCAATCTCAGATATTTCACTTAAAAATTTTACTTACACTTCATTTCGATGTAGAATGTTACTGAAAATTCTCGGAGCTCGCAAATCTAATATTGCGTAGCTCTGGGAATGCATCGTCGCAGCAAGGTGCTACAATTCCATAAAGGAACTGCGATACGTGATAAATATTCCACTTTATCGGTACACTATCGACATATTTCTTGGTCCAGAAAGCTCTAGAATTTCAATATTTTCATATCTCAAAGCCAGCGGCCGATATTGTAAGGTAAAGGACTGTAAAAGCTTTCAATTTTGTGCGATTCTATTGGGTTTTTTTATAGTAAATAGACCTTCCTTTGACGACAATCTCACCGAATTTGTAATGAGACAAACTTACATGAACTGAGAGAGGGTTATAGCCGACGATGAATTCTGCTGCGGATGATGAAAAATTTCTAAGACGAGAATTATGAGAAACTTTGCTTACAAACTCAATGCCCCGAGTTGAGCGCCTGCATATCTCTATCCGTTTCCAAGCCGTAAGGCGTCCAATCGCACGTGATATGCACTCGCAGAGAAAGTATAAATAAGAAGCGATACATCATACTTGTAAGTTATTTGTCCGTCGTGATGGGATGTCTCCGTTGCCAATGATCGATTGAATCATCCGGTAACGGGACACGCAAATCGTTGTGTGCGTGGAGAGATTGAGGGAGTAATTTGACGTGTGAGCGAAGATGATCTTGGAATGAATAGCTGAGCATCTTGGCATTCAAGCGAAAGATTGGCGGGAAACTGTAGGCCAAGAAAGGGGATGGTTCGCTAGGGTAGACATAATGAATCGCATCGTCATACATTGCCTAAATTTTTAAAGTTGAAGGAAGGAATTTCAAATAATTTACGCATTCGATGACAAAGTGACGTAAGTTTTCTCTCTTATACCCTAGACAACGATCCCCGTGCTACTGCACAGGACAGGAAAAAATGGCGAATTCTTTTATCGAAGGCCAATACACACTTTGTGTCGCCGAGTCACACGAGTTAGTATCTTGGCATTCAAACTTTTTATGAACATATTATATTTTGTTAATTTCCATTTCAACATATTAACCAAATAATAGAAACAATTAGAATCAGTTTTTACAATTGAAACAATTGAGCTGCCTGCAGATTGCTGCAAACAATCTACAGGAGCTCAACTGATCTATATGAATACCAGTCGGAAGCGTCCCCTAGACGCGCTGGCTGCATTGCCCCGCTGTACGGCAATGCTGATGCGCTGCGCTAGACACTCACCAGCTCTCGGGTCACAAGTTGATTTTAAAACCATAGATTTAATACAAAAGTTGACTAATAAATGTGAGAGGTAATAATTTATTATACATTCTGCTCTGCCAGCATAGAGCACAAGAGACATTCATAGAGCCAAAGTGAGGATCCTCTATATAAATTTATCTATGCCCAATTTTAAAATGATCAAATAACACAGAATACAAAATAAATATTAACATACCATGGAACAAAATGCAAATTTTACGTTGCCTGAAATAAATAAATTTGATTTATTTATTCTTTAATTCATAGAAAACAGCACCTTTCACAGTGCGATCTAACAAAGCTTTGCTTAAGCTTTTTTGTTGGTTTACGGGTGATCGGAATACTGATTTTATTTATTAAAACGGCATTGCATTCAAAGTGGCAATGCAGCAAAAGGTTGTTCACAACAATTGTTATAATAAAGTTCATATTAGTTTGATGAAAGAATAGACTACACTGTATGCATTGCGAAATGAAAAACAAGTAGGAAACAAGTAGTTCCCCTGGGGAGAGCGCGATATTGCACGATTCGATTTAAAACTGCGATGACTTCCAGCACAGCGGTAATAACGAAATAGCTCAATCAAGAAATATGGAGTGACCATTGCTTTCATAATTTTTTTTTTACTTTTGTAGAATAAATTTCTTATTATGCTACGGCTCCACCTGCGTTAGCGTTGACGTTAGTGTTAATGTCCATTAACGCGTTAATTAAGCTGAAAATGCACCTTGGGTACTAGTAGTTAAGGAACATTTTTAGCGTCATCAATAAATAAACACGTTAAAACCTTGGCCACATCTGCGTGACGCCCAAATTAGCGCGCTAATTAACGCATTAGGATGCAGGTGGAGCCGTAGCATTACAAAATTTGACGAAATTAATATTAATATTTAGACTGATGGTGGCTAATGGAGTACTCAAGAATAAGTACAAATATAATTGTACTTTTTGCATTTATATTGCATTTAACACTTAAACGACCCACATTGATTTCTGTTTTAGGTCCTCATTAAGTAAAACCTATTCACTTTTATTATCTGAGCGTCTGGTCGAAGCGACGCATGACCCGCGAGCTGGCGCGAGCTGGTGAGATCTGGCGCACGCAGCGCATCAGCATTGCCATACAGAAAACGGTAACGCAGCCAGCGTTTTAGGGACTGGAATTGATATGGATTAGTTGAGCTACCGGTACATTGTTTGCAACAGTCGGCAGTACTAGTTCTAATTAAATTGTAATTTTCTTTGTTACTAAAGATTTTATTGTTTATATAAAAAGTACATAAAAAGAGTGTTATCCGAGACACATGCATTGACAAAACAGATTTTTATTATTTGACCACGGAACCCTTCATCGCGTCCGATAAAGTACTCAATCTATCGGCAGTCGAGCGGAGGGCGTTCTATAATCAAAACTTGTGCGGCCCCGGCACTTCCGGTGCACGCCGGATGTTGCCAATTTACACAAACTGTCTTAATTCTTTACCACTTACAAGCTTTGAGGTGGGCTTTGCCCGTTCTAGGACTCAGAAATGCATAAAGGAGGCGACAATATTAAGTTACAGCGCGAGGTTACTAAATCTGTGCCAATATATTAGAATTTCTAACATCCTACGTTGCTCGTCTTTAATAAACGAAATTAAGTTCTTTGAAAAAGACTTTTAAGCTTTTAGCGATTGAGAGTTGGTTACTTTGTGCACTTTCTTTGAAGAAAGCTTTGAAATGGCTTTCAAAGCTACTATAAATTCTAGTAAATTGATTTATATCAGCTCAGGTATGAACAATTTAACTATTGGAGGTAGCGATTGTTTAAAGAATACCATCCCTACCGCTAAGGAATGGAACTCGCTGTCTGCTTCTGTTTTTCAGACCAATTGCATGCCTGGCTCTCTTCTGGACCTTCGTGATACACTGTCGGCCACTTCTTCTCTTTCCATCATGTGAGATTGTGGTCAAACGAAGGTCTATTGTCTATAA
The DNA here is from genome assembly GCA_949316285.1 of Eupithecia subumbrata. NCBI lineage: Eukaryota > Metazoa > Arthropoda > Insecta > Lepidoptera > Geometridae > Eupithecia > Eupithecia subumbrata. The sequence continues at coordinate 9,153,806 of OX438630.1, read as the reverse complement.
GAAAAATATATAGAGATATAGAGAGAGAGATAATCTCAATTTCTTTTGAGTTTATCGGTTGTATCGGTATCGGTCGGCCACTTCTTCTCTTTCCATCATGTGAGATTGTGGTCAAACGAAGGTCTATTGTCTATAAGAAAAATATATAGAGATATAGAGAGAGAGATAATCTCAATTTCTTTTGAGTTTATCGGTTGTATCGGTATCGGTCGGCCACTTCTTCTCTTTCCATCATGTGAGATTGTGGTCAAACGAAGGTCTATTGTCTATAAGAAAAATATATAGAGATATAGAGAGAGACATAATCTCAATTTCTTTTGAGTTTATCGGTTGTATCGGTATCGGTCGGCCACTTCTTCTCTTTCCATCATGTGAGATTGTGGTCAAACGAAGGTCTATTGTCTATAAGAAAAATATATAGAGATATAGAGAGAGAGATAATCTCAATTTCTTTTGAGTTTATTGGCATTACAAAATTACTCTCATTGATTTCTCCGTCTCCGCTACTTGAAGGAATTGGGCTGGTTAGGTCCTGCCTATCCAGGCCAGCCAGCGAATGTATGTCTATACATTCCCATCATCGTATACCAAATGTGAATGCAGATCGCATCTCCACCCCATCGGAAGAATCAGAATTAGGGAATTAAGCAGGATTGACGGAGGAGGTCGGAACAAATATCTTCGAGGCAAATGTTTGTGCGATCCGAAGATATTTGTTCCTAATGTTTCTATGTACAAGTATCAAAAAAATAAATTAAACACTACACTACTAATAAAATAAAAAAAAGACTACTTAGTAACACGTTCCAAAAACACAAGTGAACATTAATACTATCACAATACGTATATTAACACAAGTACCTAGACATTGGGTTTATATATATTTTCTACGTACATATAGTTTTATCCGTAAAAAAAAGTTAAAAAAAAAAGTGTGCGGCTGCTTCTCAGTCAAGCTGATGTCACCTACATCATCTTTCGTAGATGTTAAGAGGCCAACGGAAAATGGATAGTTTTATCAGTCAACTTTATTTCTCGTAAAGCAAAAGAAATAAGGTTATTGAAATCTGAAATCCGAAGTTATCTAGTAACAATTACATAAGCTCTGCTTACTTGGGGGCTAGAAGGCGCTGTTTGGATCATCCAGCATAATTTTAATTTATTATGGAAGATCGAGATGCAAGATATTATTTATTATTATGAATATCGCTGGAGTTTTAATTTCGTCTACAATATAGATTGTCCTCCGCTTACGAGTCACCGATATCCATGTTGTTGTTTGACTTTCCCTCTGTCGGCGATCGTGGAACTAATTATACCTCGAGGCGGAAACGGAACTGCTGGTTCTTCTGTGACCAGTCGTGTTCCGCCCAACTTTTAGAAGCTTTCTGGTTTACTGGAGGATGTTCGAGAGGTTTGTCGCAAAAGTATTTGGTTTGAATGATTATGAGAAGGCGCCTACTAAATAAATAAATAAAACTTGATTGTTTAAGGACATGTGAGCAGAATTAGCTAACACAAGAGTGCTTAGCTTACGTATTAATTATGTAGCTAAATAATAAAAAAAAATAAAAATAGTTTATTTCTTTAACTTAATCTATACAAATCTTGAAACTGCTTTGGAAATCCCCCTTTAAGTATAGAAATACCTGAGTTAGGGGGTTTCGCTCTTGCTTCATGGAAAATCACTTTTATAGACTACTCGTTTATGCCCGCGGCTTCGCACGTGTTGTTTCTATGGAAACGTTAGAGGTGATTTCTATCCCACGGGAACTAATTTAAGGGACAAAAAGTAGCCTATGTTTATTAACGTGCAGTAGTTTTGGCGTGAAGAGGTAACAAACATTCATCCATCCATCCATCCATCCATCCATCCATCCATCCATCCATCCATCCATCCATCCATCCATCCATCCATCCATCCATCCATCCATCCATCCATCCATCCATCCATCCATCCATCCATCCATCCATCCATACACCCTTCCATCCATCCATCCATCCATCCATCCATCCATCCATCCATCCATCCAAACTTTCGCATTTAGGTATAATATTTGTGTGATGTGATTTAAGAAAAGACTATAAATAAATTGTTAAGATCTTATTAAATTGACTGCAAATGCAAGAAGGAGAAGCAGAGGGGTATAAAGAAACCCACCTGAGACGTTATGAATAGGATTAAAATGTCTTTCAAGATGGGGCAATGTTAATAGCTTCCGATCAAGAATATTCAAATAATAGCCTCTATTATCAAAGAACCGATCTCAAATTGCTATTACGTCGTCTGCAAAGTGCACTTCATGCTGTGTTTGCATCCAAAGCAGGTTCAAGATGTTACCGGAAACTTTTGATGCATCTTTTACTTGGGAGCAAAAATGTTCAAAGTTTTATGTCTTTATAGTGCGTAAACCCTCACACTCAGGGTAATTTCTAAGAAATGAAATATTATCCCATAAATTTTCGATTTCTACGACGACACTTCTCGTCAAACGAACTAAATGTAACTTTAGTCTTTGAACAGGATCGGATAAACTTCAATGTTTCCCATGTAGGTGGAGCTAACGGCGCTAGAGTTAGTAGGAAGTCACAGAGATTTTCGACTCCTACGTCACTTGATATCGTGGTGAAAATGATTTTCCAGGTTTCGGATCGATGAGGACTTGTCACATTTCATTCATAATGGTGTTTTGAACAATCCTACCAATTTTCAGCTGGGTGCGATTTATTGTAACCTTGGATGTCTAACTAAATTGACCTAAATTACATATAAAGACTAAATTGACTCTAAATTTCCGCAGGAAGATCTCACCTGTAGAACAAACCGCTCTCTGCGAGAATGCGGTACTCTATGAGCTTACTTACCTTTATCCAAGCGAAAAATCCACGTTATAACATCTAAGCGAGTTTCCGATTAAGCCGCCCGACGGCCGACAAGGCAATAGCCCGAGCTTTATGATAAAGTTAATTAGGTAGAACATTCGTTCCCCCGAGCGTGTATACAGATTCTCATCTGTACACTCGCCCCCTGAAAAAAGCTAAGAGAATGAAGAGGAAATATCAACAGGCTACAGTCTCAGACGTTATTGCTCGGCGGCGGGAGAATCGAGTGTGAAGATAGCTGTACTCTGTTCTATAATCAGAGATATTTTTTCTAAACAAAGACATATACTAAAGTCGTTTACAGCGGGATATGTGCCATGATTTGTGAATGATTTTGGTGTTAATAACCAAGCTGGATTTAAAAGATTAAAATACATTTTTGTATGAACTCTCAAAAAATTACGGACAACAGCAATGTACCCAACCACAAAAAACAAGAATAAAATTTTGGCTTTAAAATCGTGAAAACCTGACGGGTGTTCGTCTCAAGTCTCATTTTGAACTCGAATTTGCAATTGAATTTGCAATTCGAAAAGATGTTAATAATTAATTATATCTGTCAAAACCAACAATTGTTTCGAACTTCTGAGATTTCCTTCGATGATACCAGCGTAAAATATTTACCACCAACAATTTCTTTGAAAAATCAAAAAAGTATCGCCTTTGTTAGCAATTAATATCTAGGATTCTCGAACCCCGTATAAATTATATCAACAGTCGCAGCTATGTTGTGTGGTTTTGTTGCGAGGGAAATGGTTTGATTATCGGTTTTAGAATACCTCTGCAAATGGGGTAGCTAGTGGAGGGTTTACGTTGCATCGATTGTATTTGAATGTAAAGCAACACATCTAGACAAAGTAAATTGGTTACTATAGTCATTTACAACGGTATATTTACCATGAATTGGGATTTGAGCTTTCCAATATTTGCGCCATGATCACGGAATAAAAATATTGGCAACTGTGCCGAAATATTGGAAAGCACAAAACTCAAAAATAAAAATATTCGTTCTTTTATTTTTACCAACATCATAAGGATCCTCTTGAAATTTTGTTTTATACGTTGGTAGAGGTGTACAGAAAGAGAGAAAGAGAAACGCCTTTCACCCCTAAAAAAAGCTTTTTCCGATAAAAACAACAATAACGATCTTATGATAATAGACGGCACCAAACGTCTTTAAAATTTTCAATTTTACCGCGAGCAAAGCCGCTGGTACAAACTAGTTTGAAATAAAATCGACACGGTCATGTTTTTATTATTTCCAATTAGAAGAAAAATCTTCGACTTGCAATTTTATTTGCTAACTGTACTATCTGTCAACGCAAGTACAAGCCGCCATTTAAGATTCCGTTCTTTAATGAACTGAGATAATAATATTGATTTTTTAGGATTCCGTACCTCAAAAGGAAAAAAGGAACGCTTTTAGGATCACTTTGTTGTCCGTCTGTCTGTCTGTCTGTCTGTCCGTCTACTCCCTTTTCTGTAGGAGCGCGTGGAGGTAGCGAGTTGGAATTAACATCAATTATGTACTCAAGTCCGTAACCTCTTGGAGCCGTGATATAAATAAAACTTAGTCAGCGAAATCAAAAGTTATAGCCGTTTATATCCGAATATTTTGAAACTTCCAAAGGAATCACATGCTTAAAAATCCTATAGGGTAACCTAGAATCATGAATTTTAACAAGAAACAAGGTTTTATAGCACAAGTCAGGGGAAAAATCCGAAAATTGTAAATTTGTTGGTCATTCACAAAAAAAAAATCTTTTGATATTCGCCATGGATCAAAACCTATAGGGTACTTCCCATAGACCTAGAATCATGAACTTTGGCATAAAGCGAAACGACACAACTTGACAATAAACCAAATATTAGTAAATTTTTAAAACCTGGCGCGATTGTCTTTTCTTATTCTTTATATGTATAATGACGTCACTAATCCAAGGGTCCAGTATACGAAAACCAAAAATTATCTATACCGGCTATTATTAATTCTATACAATAAAAAAGAAAAATAAAACGTTAAGTGCGAGTCGGACTCGCGCACTAAGGGTTCCGTTTAATTGTAAGACCTTGTTTCTTGCCAAATTTCATGATTCTAGGTCAACATGAAGTACGTACCCTGTATATTTTGGTCGATGGAGAGAATTTTACCTTTTTGTCAATAAACTACAATTTATTATAAATTATAATATTTGTGCTATATGACCTTGTTTCTTACCAAATTTTATGATTCTGGGTACACTAGAAGTATACGCTATAGGTTATGGTCTATAGCAAGAATCAAGTATTTTTTTGTGAATAAATTACACGATCACGATGGTGAACAAATTTACGGTTTTAAGATTTTTCCTTTACTTGTGCTATAAGACCTTGCTTCGTGCCAAATTTCATAATTCTAGGTCTACGGGTACTTCCCGTAGACATCACATGCACACAAAACCTATGTAATAGTTTCAATAGTTATAATAAACAGGAGATCACACATAGATAGAAAAACTCACTTAAAGAAAAATGTATTAACAGTTCTATGACGCCACAGTCCTAAAGAACAAATGGGAGTCACCGAGCTTGACTTCTTAAAACATTTATAGCATACACCGTTTTAGTAATACCCCGGATTAAGTGTTCTTTGTTTCGATTCCATTTGGAAGTGCGAAAGCATAAAACACATAACAACACCCTAGGAGTACACTGAACACCCCGAGTAGTCCGGCTTAATCTTACTAAGTGAATTACTCGTCCGTCGGACTCCCAGCGGTGTGGCAATACCCTAACATTGACCGTAATGGATACCTGATTGCCACACCGTGTGTTTACTTTAAATATTCGCAGGGACGCGACAAATAAAGTGATTGGTGTGATGACATTCTTGTGACGTCCCAGTGAAAACGAATAAAAAAAACGAAAAGCATCGAAGAAGGAACACGTCACACCAATATTATAAATGCGAATATGTATGTTTGGATTGATGTTTGTTACCTCTTCACGCCATATAGACGTGCGCGCCGAACTTAAATTTGCGGCGCGCCGTCCCCAAGGCCGGCGTGGCGGCGCCGCGCCGTGACGTGGCTTGATTTTTTTCTATCTCTTGTGTAGCTATTTAAAATTAGTTACATTTATTGTTTACTGCCTATGAAAATGTCAATATTTTCAAGTTAGTAGCGATTGGTTTTGTATGTAGGTATTATAAATTATGAATCTATTTTGACTAGGCTTTAAATAAAACATTACAGTAAACCAAGGGTCCGTAATTGACTGAGCGAACGAAGTGAGCGAAGCGTCTCTGCATCAAGTCTAGTACAATTAACGTTTCCGTCAGTATGTACGTACTACAGGTACAGGTCGTATTTTACAACCGATCTGAACGCAACTTGGTTTACAGATTCTATGATTTTAAAAAAATTGTCGTCGGGCTTTTTTGATTAAAGGCGTTTGTAAGTTTTGTATATTTTGGATGATTATTAATATGCGCGAACGCATCTAGTGACCGCATAGGCGTAGGCTGTAGCCATAACGACAGAACCGATCGGGCTGAAATTTGGGATAGATCTAGCTCTAAGCCTGGAATAAAACAAAGGCTACTTTATATCCCATAAAACAGTTCTCTCACAGTTCTGCAAACTTTTTTCTTATAAAAAGTCATTCATACTAACTGATCCACACAGCTGATGTGTGCGCCGCACAGGAGTTTCGTTTGAGTACACATGTTACGGCTATGCTGAGTCACCCAGGTGTGTTTTTCTCGGCCTCTGCTCAAGTGTGGATTTAAACATTTCCATAGAAACAAGGCGTGCGAAGCCGCGGGCAGAAATTAGTAGGAACATATATATAATCATCTGTAAATAATTTCGTTCTGAGGTACTAATATTAACTAATATCAAACATGAGCTCGTAGATGTGTACGGCCGTGCAGACGTACGATAGCGCTACGAAAGAATATAACGTTCTGTCTCGCGAAAGAAGAAGTACCTTCTCGTATTCTCTCTTTATTAAAACTTTATTATAGTAAGAACAAAATAAAATAAGGTGTTATTTACTCGTACTTAATGTCCTTTGAACAAAGCGGAAAACTCATAGAGCGGCGCAAAACAATACAAAAAATAAGTCGCAAAAAATCTCATTTCACAGGGAACAAAGCAGGAATATCTCACAACTAATCTCTTAAACTGCACCCTGAATAAAAATAAAGTTTTCTCAATTAGATGCAGCGAAAGAACGTACGGGCGAAGTTTCAGCTTTCAGCCAAGATAAAACTTAAAACTGAACTCTGTTCCCCGACGGTGGATTAATAATAAAGGAGGTTCGTTAGATTTGGATTTGATAGTTGAAGAAAGTTGTGAGACTGGATGTTCGATGATGAAAACTATCGAGAAATTGATAGCTTTGAAGATAGTTGTGGATTAACGTTTACATAGAATAGAAAATACTTTATTGCACACTTAAATCTATAAGGAACTATTCACAACAAAACAACGTAAAAACTAAGCGACAATTGGCGGTGTTGCGGATTTCAACCAGAGAAGCATGACATTTTTACATTTTGTGTACATATGTACATCAATGAAACACGAAAACGATAATAACAATTAGGTTTACTTACATGCCTCTGTGAGTATTAAAACCCTCAGCCAATAATAAAATCCAAAAGTCTATAGTCAAGCGGCGAATCGATACGCAATTGGAATATAATTTAAAACACCGCCCAGTAGGCTTTATATTTCAACGCAGATATTACATCTTGTCATAAATTGGTTTATTGCTTCCTCGAAAACGCGTACCGAATGACATTCAACATCGAAAATGCAATATTCACGATAAATATTTGCATGATACGTTAAGTTAAATCGAATATTGTCGTATCCAATAAAATGAAATCGATTCCAATAACGCCGTAAGTTCCGATATGAAAACTTGATTGCAGTAAGAGGAAATAATAAAGTATTAGAGGTGGAGAGGTCCAAGTATCAACCGAGGAAGAACCAAACAAACGTAGGAAGTTGTTCAAACTCTTCACGGTGAGTTGTTGCCTCCATCGGACTCTAACTCTTATTACAAACTTGTTCAGCTATTCCGATAGAAGTATCTCACATCTCATAACTAGAAAATGTTACCTTCTTCAATTTACTAAAAGATATCAATAATCGGACAACTTGTTTGAAGTTATAAACGATCAATTGCTGGATAGAAGGAAAAGAAAATAACGCAGGTAATAATCATAGGAACTTTTGTCTACCCAAGAATTCTCATAAAAGAAAATTACTTTCGTCTTGCAAATTGAATAAAACAGGTGAGGATTTAAAGAAACCTGTAAAAATAATCAACTTCAGTCAATTGCAGAGATGAAAGAAGGCAAAATGAACATCAAACCGAATTACATTTCAGCGCACCGCAGCGAGCTGAAATGCAATAAGAAAGCACTCTGGTTAATTTTCCAGCTGTGTCGGACCGGGCTGGCTTTAACCTGCATCCTGTTGGTTGCTTTAAAGACACTGCTTTGTGTTACTTTACACCGGCCTTTTACGCAAAATAGCCTTTATGGCGCGGTAGTTATGTCTAGTGTGGATCGGAAGTGAAGTCCATTGGCGAACCGCTTTAGTTCCAATTTTGTACGCGCGCTTACGAGTTTTGTGCACGGATGACGTACTTTAGAGCTCGTTTTAAAATCTTCACACAGAATGGTAGCCTATTGGCAGGGGATGATTAAAACAGTGAAAACTTTTTCAACTGCACTGTTGTTATAATCTATGTGAGCGCTCAAGGCGAAACCGGCAAAGCTGGGAACTGAGACAAATTATTAAGATAATCACAACGCTGCTGTTGTGGTAAAAAAATCAGTACAAAGGAAAACGAGGGACAATAAGCCGGCGCTATTCTTTATTAACTGTCAAAGAAACAAATTGAAAAACGTTTGTTGCAATAAGCTTTTATGATAAACTTTATAAAATGATATATCAGATTTATAAAATAAACGCTGCGCAAAACGGCATGTGTGGCCATTTTTACAAATCTGGTTTTCTCAACTGTTTATAAAAATTGAAACTGACTTACTGGTTTACAATAATAATAATAATAATAATAATAATGCTGGACAATCCACACAGCACCATCTAGCCCCAAGCTAAGCAGAGCTTGTGTTATGGGTACTAGATAACTGATATACTTAATACAATACATTACATAGATAGATATTTTTTATTATACATAGAATAATATTATAAATAGTGACATGGTTTGAGACCATCAGGTATTTAGGTACTTAACCGAAATATCATTCAGAGCAAAACCCAAAGATTTTTGAAACCAACGCTATTGCAAGTTAATCCAAATCAAAGCAACAGAAAGCTCCATACTAAAAACTGCAATCTGGTACCAAGCGGCAATATAAAACCCGTAACACGCGATACAGGTTACGAGTAAATTATTCGGCGCAGTGTTTCATGACAAAGCCCTGTCACCACACTGTGAGTCCGGAATACTCCGGGATATGCATCGCTGTCGAGGTTGCTCGGACAAATGTACTTGGTTCACATTACATGCACGTGACGTGGACTGATGCGCTCATTATTTTCGCAAGCGGCTTTGGATAGAGGTTAGGTCAGTGGGATTTGGAAGCTAGTTGCATAATGATGATGTGAAATTGTTTAGAGTACTGTAGAGAGATAAACGTGGCAGTTGACAGGGTTGTTCAAATTGCAAATTGTTTAAAAGATATGTTTGGTGGAATCTGTAAGAATCTTTAATGGGTATTAAGATATTCTTAGACTGAGCGCCATGTAATGATTTGAAAAGAAATCTTTGGTGGAATCTGTTACAATCTTTAATGGGTATAAAGATATTCTTAGATAGACCGCCATGTAATGATTTGAACTTTCTATATATAAGGGCTGTATTTAAGGTGTGGATTAGTGAAAACTATAACCAAACACTAAAAAATTACATATGGTAATGATGTCTTTCTCGGACAAACCAAAATATAGGTTCCAATTACGGCCAATACACAGCTTGATTTTCTCAAAACCCTGACAAAACACGAGCTACATTTAATAAACCCTTTATTAGGGACGCGTAGTCCGGCATCATCCAGTCTAATGTGCGTCTACTGAAACAATAGACGATGACGATGCGTCGTGGACACGGGAGACTCGGATGACGGCGCATTAAAATGAAATCCATACGGGGTTGATTGATGACAGCGGCAAACAGCGGCGCGCCTGGCTCGTTCAATTTACTGTCACCGCGTGGCTTATAGCGTAGCACTTTCGTATACGAGATATACCGGATTTCGGCGGTTCGGTGGAATGTTTTGTGTGCGCGAAAACTATTGGTAAGCGTTATATATTGTGGTCTTTAGGTCAGCTAAGGATGGGTTATGTAGTGTTCGTTTGGATCACACGAAATACCGGATTTTAGCGGTTTCCATGAAATATATTAACCGCGTTTGCAATAACTATTAGTTAGCATCATTATCTGTGACCTATAGACATGTTGACGATCACTTGTCCCCGGACAAATAGTAGTACGATTTACAGATATTTGTTCCGGGTGTTCTGGATGTTACTATGTATAATAAAAAATATCTATCTATGTAGTGTATTGTGTTATGTATATCAGTTATCTAGTACCCATAACACAAGCTCTGCTTAGCTTGGGGATAGATAAGCTTGTGTGGATTGTCCAGCATTATTTATATATTTAATTATTATACATTTACAGATCCGGAAAAGATAGGCAATGTAGTGTAGTTCGGCGGTAACATGAATATAGAGAAATTTGGATGAGAAGGAAATCTCAATGCAAGGGTATTATTGGAAAAAAGATTTTGCGTACAACAAGAAGGATAGTAGAGTATACAAATTACTCCTTCTCCCTGCTCACATAATCTCTCTAGTTAGCAATATCTCATAAAAATTCTTGAAAAACCTGATTTGAATAAAACTGGGGGCTATCAGATTTTTGAGAGAATAAAATATAGTATATTATTACCATTTCGGTTTATTCTGTGTGTAGGTAGTGTGTTTCAAACGGTGAGCTTTGCCCCTAAGACGGTTGAAGTCCCAAGTAGAATACGCTAGAGATCGCTTTGGCAACTCAATCGGATTATGGTATTGGAGCTACTCTATCGCCACATCTTAGGGTAAATCCTGTTGTATTAACACTTGTATTTTTATAAACCTTTTGAATGTATGATCACAAGAAGATTAGAATGATGCACAGATTGGGCCTCATATTTCTAAGAAACTCGAAACTTCCGAACTAGAATTTATTTATTATTAATCCCTGCAAATTGATGAACGCATTAACCTCTACTTTCCTAGGTTTTTACGAAGGGTTTATGCTTACAATTTTTTATTCATAATTTAGGTTAAAACATTAAGTACCGAAAAAAAATATTACACCCAGAATGAGCATTGCCATTCAACGTGCCAGCATTCTGGGAACTCTGCCTTCTGGTGACGGCTTAGATTTTTAAGAAATAAATATAAGTGTATATATTAGTTGTAATTGTTTTATTCTTTTCCTGTAATTTTCTATGATTTCTGATAATATATTTTGAATACTTAAAAAACACCCAGAAAATTTTAAACTACTAAGGTAAAAAACAAAAAGTAAAATGTGAAGTGTGACGTCACGGCTCGCTCTTGCCAATAGCGTTTCGTTTAGGAATTTTGCGATTGAGATTTAAATTATCTACTTTTCAACTATCAAATTTCACAATAATAACTACAAAAATAAATATACAAATATATTTCTACATCAATAGAGAATACGTAAAAAAATAATAAGCTTTTTTGAAGTCATATGCACATACCCTATCTAAAGCTTGGCACAAAAAAGGTACTTTTGGTAGAATTAGCTGGTCTCCCAGACAGACACGGTCTTCGGTGGCGGCCAATACAAATTGACAAATATGTGTTGTCAAATTGCGCAGGCCGCCACCTCAGGCGGTGTCGTACAGTGAGGCCATGTATGTTGACTTTCTTACGCAGGATAATGTAATAAGTTTATTCTATAATATTCGAAGTAATTTAGGAGTTTGGAATAAAAAGGCTTTATTATTATTATTATTATTATTATTATAATATTTGAAGAATTCGCCCCTCTATATAACCTAAAAGTAGATTGACGAAATTAAAGCCGATCTCCGCGAACTCGATTCTAATAGCTAACGAGAGACAGGTCAGAATCGAGACTCCTGGAGAAAACCATATGCCTGGAGAAAACCATATGCCTGGATCTTGGAAGCCAATGTCCAGTCTAGGTCTGATCCGTAGGTGTAAGCAGCATTACTTCTTCTAACTAAAGTTTGCTTAGTCCAACGGTATTGCTGCATCGGACAGCGGGTACAAACAAAATACCCGTACCATTGTATTTACGGGAACGGCAAATTAAATCCCCATTTGTACACCTATAAGGGGGATGAAACCTAAAGGTGGCGATACACTTGGTTCGTCCCGATATCGGTCGTACAGCACTGTTTTACTGAATGTGCATTACGGACACTCAATGTTTTTTTTAATTTGTGAAATATACCTATCTGATGAGATTCTTTGATAAGCTTATGTATTAAGTATATCAGTTACCTAGTACTCGTAACACAAGCTCTGCTTAGCTTGGGGCTAGATGATGCTGTGTGACTTGTCCAGCATTATTTATTATCGTTCAGAATTGCTCTATAACAAAGTAAGAGTTCGTAGGCAAATCTGAATTCTGTATATTTTGCAATTATAAAAAAAGAACAAAGAATTAGCAAGCTGAAGTGGCAGTGGGCCGGCCATATCTCGCGAAGAACCGACAACCGCTGGGGTAAACGTGTTCTTGAGTGGAAACCTCATCGGAACGCTCCGGCCAGGTGGGATGACGATCTGCAAAAGGCAGATGCTGGATGCGCCGAGCTCAAGACAGGGATATATATGTATACGCTCATTAGGGGAGGCCAATGTCCAGCAGTGAACTAATATAGGCTGATGATGATAATCATGAGGCACATCTACACCCAAAATCTAAACCACCTACAAGTCCAGTGTGTCTCAACCTTTAAAGGGGGAGGTAATCCTCGATCGTGTCCGGATCCATTGTAGTCCGGCCTGCGCTACTAACGGAGATTACGGGCTTCGCAGAACGGAGAATCTACGAGAGTTTTGCAAATTAATAACCCATATTGTTGAAATATTCTCAATTGATTCGTGCTTTTATAAAGGATTTCCTAATCTCTCTGAAGAGCAGTTTAGGTGATTGCATTTTTTGCATCGAGTCTATGAATATATAAAAATACGAGATTAATGTCTGTGATACCCGAGATTCCAAGGAGTTTTGATCCTCTGAGTACCTTTAGAGAAATAAAAGAAGCTCCACACTTGTTTCTTCTTTTAAGAGAATTGCATAACGATTAATCTAATGGAAGAAACCCATTTTTTAAAACGTTGCATCTCTATGTAATCTCTATATATGTATGTATGTCCTGTACTGTAGGGTACCATAAAACTTTCGCTGTTAAGGCCACTCGACTGTGGAATAGTGCGAGGCATCCTCAATAAATGTCTTCAGATCTAGAGTCTATAACCACTTTCTTTGGCAAGAATAATTCGGTACGTAAAATATATGTATTATTGTGTATCTACTAAGTATGTATTAATCTGACTAGTAAGTATTTATTTTTTATTATGTTTGTATGTGTATTTATTTATGTTAATGGTAAAAACACAAATTATTTATTGTACTTATTATTATTATTTTTCTTGTTTTTCTATAATTTTTTGTAATCTAGCACTACCTACTAAATTGTTGTCCACACTACCCAAAGGTTAGCAGGTAGAGAATGCTATCTAGAATTATGCTCGCCCATGTACAAGTTTTGTGCAATAAAGTATATTCTATCTATCTATCTATCTATCTATCTATCTATGTAAGTCCGATGTGGGTGAATCATATCATGTGAAATACCATAACGTGGTATTTGCTATAGCCATCCAGTGTATATAACATAGTAAGGTTAACCCAGCTTATACAGTTATCAAAACAATAGCAGGAATTATCATTGGCGAAATTATAATTCGTCACGCAAACCAACCAATCTCATTATGGAGTTATGACGACCGCAAACAGGGCAATGATAAATCAAATCATGATTATTGACTTCTGATCTAACAGCAGCTTGTTAAGCTACTTCATGAGCGCAAATACGTTCAATGCTGAACACATGCCTCCCAGAAACGAGGGTGGGTTTGCCATATTCACCACGCTTCGCTGGCGGATTGCTGATCGCAGTAGAGGTCCTAAAATACAAAGAAGAAAGCTACTGCCCTTTGTCTGGTTGGTTCAGCAAGATTGCATACAGTTGTTCGACGAAGGCATTTTCATTATGACGTGGTTTTGACAGGGCAATCGTGCGGGGGGCAAGGGACGAGACGGGGGAGGGACGCTCCCGAGTTGCATCCATCACCGCTTTAGTAACTCCTCCCGAGTTACTCAGTAGCACAAGAGTTTCTCAATAATAAAATTAGACCTCACAAAAATTCACCAATCAGGCTTATTGGTTGATAAGTCCCTTACATAACATAAGCCCTGATTCCTTTGGGTCAGAGTATTGTGTGAAATGTGCCACTATATTTAAAGCAATCAGTTTCCAAATACTTTCAAACGAATATGGAAATAAAGGAATCAAAACGCTGCACTCCATTTGATTGCGGATTGTTTTCCGATGGGTGTTAATGCCAGTGTGTGCGATGCGAACTCAATTTTCGGACCAATTCGCGGACTACCCGCTGTTGCTATAGAGATGAGGGAAAAGAGCAATACAATAGCTCCCTTGCTGAATAGTTTTCAAAGCAAATCTGTCAAATAATCGAAAAATCGCGACATGAGACGAGCTTAAATCTGATTTGAGTTTTGAGTTTTCGGGGGTTAGGTTTTGGTTTTATCTACTAGATACTACGAGGACAACTATTTGATCCGATTTATAAGAGGGTAATTTTATGAGATGAAAGAAAGTTTTGAGTAGGTACCTAATATTCATGATAAATAAATTTAGGATATATGATGGATGATAAATATAGACGAGATAGGTAATTTTAAGGGATATGTAATAAAGGAAAATAAGAATTGGGTTCAAAGTGTTCAATACTAATTACTCATTCGATATAATATGTTTTTGAAACATATAGAACGTGAAAGTTTTTCATCAAATCTGAAATCGCTGGAAAAACATGACTAAAAAGCCCAGAACAAACAGGATTGGAAGAACTTAGTGGAGGCCTATACTCGAAAGGGGCCAAACTATTGGTGTATAAATCATCAAGTTAAATAAAGACTACGCTAGTGAAACTTGGGTGTGGTAATAAAATCCTTTGTTATTATTATAACTAATTCAAGAGTGATCAAGTGATCAATCCTAGGGAAAAGAACCGTAGAGAAGAGAGCTCAGAATCACACATCACTCACTCCCTGGCACAATTCTATGCATTAGTATTCAGACGAGATCCCAGTACGTGCCCGGTTCGAGCGTGATGCCGCGCGCAAACAAAAACACGTCCAAAATCGCAAGCGCCGTCTTTCTACCTGTTATTATTGTTTACATAGTGCACTTTTTTCTACCAAGATATCACATTCAATATCGAAAAAATCTAATTAAGATGACGAAACGAAAGTCAGTCCGATCTAAAGCTGAATAATTGAAACGTCCATGAAACGGAAGACAGCGATGTAGATAACGGACCTTATTAAATATGCCGAACCTCGGGTGCCTGCCACGAACGGATTGTGAATAATCCCTTCGGCAGTGATTTTTAAGAGTTGAGCGGCACAGACGGAGGTGGCACGATACCATCGTAGTAGATTGAAATTTAAAAAGCGTAAGCCTCCCTGAAACGACGGCTAAAAGGAACTTCACAGAGATAAGATATTAAGAAGACATATTTTTCGATCCATAAATACTTTCTAGACGAAAAGGAATGTCCGCTATTCGCTGTTCATTGAATCTTGTCAGCTTACAATTTACTAACATCATTATAAAATCCTCCTTCGACAAAAAAAGAAATATGCGTCATATATTAAATGCGATAACAAGTGCTTTACGCGAGTTTCATAACAAGTTAGAATCATCTAAGCGGATCGTCGCGTTGCATCTTCGAGTAAACAAATTGCCGTTCATTGAGTTACACGCTTACTTGGACTAATGTTGAGATTACGCCCGTAGCACACCTCCGCTGCGAAACCATAACAGCGGAACCGCAGTTATTTCGCAATTTATTGACGACCTCTGTGGCGCAGCGGGCGAAGGTCTGTCTGCGATGCAGGAGGTTGCGGGTTCGATTCCCACCCCGGGACAAATGTTTGTACGATCTGCAGATATTTGTTCAGAGTGTTCTGGATGTTTTTCTATGTATAACAAAAAATATCTATCTATGGTAGTGTAATGTATTATGTATATGAGTTATCTAGTACCCATAACACAAGCTCTGCTTAGCTTGGGGCTAGATATAGATGCCGTGTGAATTGTCCAGCATTATTTATTTATTTAATTTCTTGTCCGTATGCAGGAGAAGCGGAACACTAGCGAAACTGCCTGTTCTAACGCATTTGACTATAATTCTATCTAATTCCCCGCGCGGTTTCGTCGATCTGCTCCGACGTCAGCCACTCTTCCGCTATTTTGTTACAGTGCCGCGTTGTTTTCGCATGTGTTTGTGGAAGTCGACAAAAATAAAAAGCGGAACTACGTTTTTTTAATAAAATGGGCGTCGATTTTACAGAATAATTGATTCAAGAGGTCAGAAATAGACCTTTTTTTCTATTTATTCTTTTCAAAGTTAAAGTCCCCAATAATATAGCTTCCTCCTCTGACTAGACTCAACTGACTCGCGTGACGATCCGACGCCCAGTTCCGCAACTCAAACTACACTTGATCGCAGCCGAATTCATCCAGCGGTTCCGCTACTCGTATTCCGCAGCGGAGGTGTGCTACAGGCGTTAGAGACTGCGACTTGCAACACCTCGCTACTCACAGAATTTCAAATCAAAGTGTCAGACAGTCGCGGATAAAGTAGTTCCCGTACGAAACGACAGGCAAACAGATTTCACGAAACGTACCGGTGCAATATGTAGTGGTTGAATTTGAAAGTTGTCTGAAGCCGTACGGAGCAGACTCCAGGAGCGATATTAATCAGAGGATAT
Organism: Eupithecia subumbrata; assembly: GCA_949316285.1. Lineage (NCBI taxonomy): Eukaryota > Metazoa > Arthropoda > Insecta > Lepidoptera > Geometridae > Eupithecia > Eupithecia subumbrata. The sequence continues at coordinate 9,136,754 of OX438630.1, read as the reverse complement.
GCAATGCGGGTACACGCGCTCAACTTCAAGATTAGAATTTCTGTACTGGCTCCTAACAATAATTGAGTCAGACGAACTGCAATTCGGTTTACAACTTTCCCCGGAATGGATGCGATGCACAGCTGAACAAATATGGTTAGATTGGTTTTATGACAGGCGATGGTTACCGGGTTAGGCGAATTTGACGTTAACGGTCTTAATAATAAAGGTGTACGGACTTACAACGGGAAAACAAACGCAGGAAACTCATTCCACTCTTTGGCCGTGCTTATTGAAAAAGTAGAGCAGAATTTTTTGGTTCGACTCTGTAGTATGTCGACCAGGTACGGGTGGTATTTTTCTGTGCGTCTGCTGGTCCTATGGTGGAAGGGAGAAATGGGATAAGGTCGTGCAATGCCTGCGCACAATCACCAAAGTGGTACTTGTAGAACACTGACAGTTTGGCGACGCGCCGTCTGTGATCGACTGATGTGGATTGATGTATTAGAACATCATTTTAGCACTTAGATACCTAATTAGGTTTCTCCTAGGCACTTCAGGAAATATCACGTATTTTCTGAAGTATGTTCTGAAACAGACGAGCTATCTTTTTAGTAAATAGTTACTTTTATTTCGAAATGATGTGAGATGCCTAAATGATATCAAACAGACCGAAACAGTCCCGAGCACGTGTTAAATGTTAGATCTAATGCTAAACGAACTCTTTTGTTCGTAGGTTGCACCCAAAAATAACCCTCGAGTTAACCCTACTCGTAACTGTATCAATCGATCATTTGTTCCGCAGACTCGGGTTATAGCCCGATGTTATTGTTTATCGAGTACATAATAAAGGCTTTGTTTTTGTTTACATTCAATGAAATTCGGCCCTTAGAACTTCAGACTCTGTATAACTTAACTGTTTGAGGCTTTGCTCGATTTCCATTTCCGTTGGGTTTCGAAACAATTTAACAATACTGGTTTTACGAATATCACGAGCAAAACAAATCGAAATATTTTCAGGTGGAAATTCTATGAAATTCCATTCACTGATTTCCTTTTGGGGCACTCACATCAGATACAGGACAATTTAATGTAAGCCTTACATTGTAAGGGAAATATTTATCACGGCAAAACATACACATGAAAATAGGGCTAAGCTCTTCATTATGGATGTAAGCGGGTAACAACGAAACTTATTTGAGTCGGAAGAACACCAACAACGTTTAGAACCGCACTCACTCTGAAGAAGTCCTAGTTAAGTAAGTTTTTCTAGGGTCAAGTTCTATTCCATCATCAGTACAAGAGGTGAGACCTTATGGATGACAAAAAGAGGCTAATTATGATGCTTCCTAGCAATGATCATTAAGAACAGCTTTCAGAATCTTTTCGAACCTCATTGTTTGCCATTAAAGAAGCATATTTCGATGAATAGCCAAGATCTGGGAATAATTCCACATAAAGAGCCATTTCAAAGAAGAAAACATTGCAGTGTAGTCAAATCATTTGAAGAGTACCTACAACACAACTCTTTAGAAGAACTATACCAGTTATATTTTTTTCGTATGAATGAGGATTTTAAGCGTATTGTTCGATAACTCTTAATAAGATCTCGGGACTAGTGAAGGTGACGTAAATGGTTTGGGCAGAACTATGAATAGTTAGGGGTTAGGGGGAACTCGATGTAACCATTCGACGTCCCCCCAGGTATCTTACATGATAGAGCGAGGTGGGTGAATGTTAAAAAGCTAGAATAAGGACAAGGAATACTAAGTGAAAACTAGTACGACGCCGCTCGCACTCAGGGGCTGCAAGCTTGCTCGGGTGCAAGTGTAACAGAGAAAACGTGCAAAAATATGTGTGGAAGTGGGTCAAAAGTATCTTCCTTTACGTGGCCGAAGCACGGGCGTAGCTGTGGGCGGCAGCGGTGGCGTCTGCGAGGCGCAACAGATGCCCCGCCCCCCCTCCTTGTCGCTAGTCACGCAACAAGCGCCAATGCTCGACTTACTTGTTGAATCGACCGACCTACTAACGTTAAAGACACACCAAAATCTTAGCATAGATTGTGTGCGAAAATGGTGGAAGGAAATGCAAAGATCGGCGAAACGCAGCGGGCGGCAATATGGCGCCCAGCGCGCGCTCACCTCACAGCGGCAGTCACTTCGTACACTGACATACAAACTTTATTGAAACTTATGGCGACTTCTGTGTTCTACTGAGCGATGGGACACAGAAGGTGGCGGGGTCGATGCCTGCCGCGGATTAAATATTTTCAAATATTAGTTTTAGAAATTATTGAATGAAAGTTTAGTTTCATTGATTTCGCGACTGTACCTACACAACACAAGCTCTGCTTACTTTGGGGCTAGCTGATGCTGTGTGGATTGTCCAGCACTATTTATTTATTTTAAATCTTGAACTTCAAGTTAGTTAGTTGACATGTGTTAAATACTGAATTTACACACGAGTCGAATTGAACAATGGTAATCTTTCCACATTTTATGGTAGGCATTGGCGATAAATTCGAGGCTGACTCATATTATGGGCCCACAGGTGTACAACCGATTACCAGATTTTATCAAAGAGGCTGCTAACAATGGTATTTTTAAGCGGCGCCTAAAGCGCTGGCTTATCGAGCAGACTTTCTATAGCTTTGACGAGTTCTTAGACACAAAATGACATTTCATTACATAATTATTACATAATAATTGAATTGAATTGAATGATTTTATTATTAATATCTATCTTATAGATATATTTTTAATATTATTTTTTTAGTGTTGTGTTTAGTAAGCTATTATTTGTATAATTGTTTAGCCTAAGTATAATCTAAGTAAGATTTATTGACATATAACATTATTGTTATAAATAAAGAACTATTGAACTATGAAAAGTTGAAAGCAACCAACAAAAAAGCCAACTTCTATAACCAGGAAACATTACATTTAAAATCACATCCATTGAGAAAATCTGAGCTACACACAAATTTCTAGGTAGTGTAAAGTGTACACACGCCCGCCTTTTATACATACGTATGCAATGGTCCTTAACGCAAGAGCTCTTTTGGTGAGTATACACTTGTCTGCTCGGTTGTACGTAGCACCTCAACTTGGTTCAGACTTCAACATTTTACTTAGGTGTTTGGTTGTACGATTATAACATTTATAGATTTTTGGTAAAGACCTAGCGCGATGACGAAAATCTACGCTTGCGAGCTTTGAACTGGAATCGCTTCAAGGGTTGTTAAAGACTAATTTTTACAATTTCTTTGCAGTGAACTATGAGCTAAGTTATGTTTTCCCTTACGCAGGATTTATTGGCGACGATAAATTTTGATTTAATGGACGATAATGTCCGCTGCCACACCGCAGCAGTGACTAGACAGTTCCGACAGACGTCTTCCATGTCGGCATTCCCACACTAGACTGGCCAGCCCTTATTCCTGACTTGAACTCAATCTGGCATATGTGGGACGAGCTAAAACAGCGGATACGAGGGAGAAATCCAGCTCATCCAGCTCCGGCGCCGATAGAAGCCGATAGATGCAACTTCTACCTATTGCAATAATTCCCAAAATTTAGGTAGCCAATTTAATTAATTTTAAATCTTCTTGATATCACTTGAAAGGTAACAAAATTACCTTTATGTGATATACCACAATCTATAGTTCATTGTACATAAATTGTAAAAAAATTGTTTTGATCAACTCGCGATGAAAGCAATTCCATTTTAAAGCTCGCAAGTGTATACTCTCATAATAACTCATAACAAAATAATAACTCGATACTTTAACGAGCTAATTTCGGAAATCGGCAAACGAGCCCACTTTAGAGTAGTAGAGTAGATATGCCGGTAAAAGAGTACACTCAACTACATTGTGTTAGCTGAATTGAAATTTTCCAATTTAATTGAATTTTTAGCAAAAATACCAAAACTCTTTTTGACGGTTTTTTCTTAGACATTAAAACTCACCAACTAGCGCCAAAATGACTGTCAGTAGTGGTGCAGCTGGGAAAGAAACGGTCACGTTGAACTCCAGCATTTGAAGCAGGTCGACTGTAACAATAATGATGCATTTAGTCTGGATATTTGTTGCCGTCGATGGTAGAATCAGCCCGTTTGTAGAACGGTTTACAAAATGGCGTCATTTAATAAAATGCCAATGCCGTTCGTTGAACGATCAACATTCAAAAATATGTCTAAACGGCGGCACTTAGACATGCTGTCTAATTAAATTAATTACGTGAGTTATCTTATTAATCCGCCTAGCCATAATACAATCGGCTGATTCTACGATGTGGCGGCGACGACATATTCATTAACCTTAACCATGGGCAGAAGTTTTGGTGGAAACCGACGACGCTTTGTTATGAGCTTTTTAAAATAGGAGAATGCAGAAACTGTGAACGGTGTCTTAAAGTAAAATCACACTGAAATGGTAGCGGCTGCCGGTAGCGTCGTAGCAGTTTCTACAGCGTAACAGCTTCTATGACGTAGCAGTGTCTACGGCGTAGAAGCTTCTACGACGTAGCAGTATCTACGGCGTAGCTTCTTCTACGACGTAGCAGTACAATGTAGAAGCCTCTACGACGTAGCAGTGTCTAGTTTTAAATTAATCGCTGCTCTCACCGGACGCAAAACCACGGCCGCGCGACCTTGTCCAGCCGTTCCAGCGATACTATGTTTTTTTAATAATAATAAAGCTTAAAATGCTTTGACGCTGAAACTGCTCGCTGACCTGCCGGCAGTCATTTCGGTGTGCTTTGCCCCAGTCAGTGTTGATGATGAAATTTTGCAACCCTTAGCTGGAACTATACTCTAGTTAGCCGAAGAACGAATGAACATTGAATTGATATATGACGATGATGAGACGCAGAGTAGTGCCTCTTGCAAGCTACGGCCAGGCTATCGAGATGACGCGAAGGTTTTCGCTGTCGCGACAAGTCTGGCCAAGAAGTTTGTCTTATCGCGAATCATCATCGCGACTTTGCGGAGTTTTTTTCCACTTTGTCGTAGAACGAACACGAAGTTTTATCACGACAACGCGAAGACGAATCTTCGCCTTGTAATGTGGCCGTGGCAGCAGAACAATTCTAACAATATCCTCAAGCATGCCTAATGTTACCTAATGCCTAATGGGGATTCCGGACATTACCTCAATATGATGAAAGCCAATAAGCTAGCAACCTCAATATGATGAAAGCCAATAAGCTAAAGCTAGCATTTTTGTTTTGTCTAGAGTAAAAAAAATATTTATTGAATATAATTTGTATGCCCACATTCTGACCTGATAGGTGTCGATGTGACCAAAGAAAACAGCATAGAGAAAATTTCATACTTAGCGTAAATTATTGTAGTTGTTGAAATGAATTAAGTATTTTTTACGCACTTGATAACGATTCGATGTCATTTTTGTATATTCTACTCTAAACAAGACCGTGTCTAAGCTGTCCATGATAAGATTTGCAGCACCTGATAGGAGGTCAACTTAGAAAAACGAATTACGATGTTGACGGATCGCACAAAACCTAGGACGATCGATCCGTTCTTTCCATGACCATGCTTTGAATATGTTTTTGACGCTTATTTCTTACAAATCTAAAACGAAATAAATATCTTAGTATCCTCTACCTATTCCATCGCCTCTCCTATAACTCTTAAGGTTTGCTGAAAGAAAACACTTTTTCAGGGCGCTCGCCTATGTACGTATTAAGATATAAGTTAATGCCATGTATTAATTGTCTACAGTAAAGAATTACAGAATTACGAAAGGTGTCAGGTGGCATCCGGAGCAAGTTGGTGGTAAGGTTTCTTTCGTGCGATCCGTCACCCAAAACTTCGTAATTCGTGTATTAAAGTAGGTCTCCTGTGCCGAGATAAGTCTGGTATCCAGGCATATGATTATAGTGAAGTAAACCTAGTGCAAGGACCATTTTAGGGCTCCCAAGGGTGGAAGCATGCGCTCGCGACTGCAGTCTGTGGACGTTAGGGGGATCTCAAAGCTGATATTTTATTGTCGCCAGCATCGTAAATTTACGTGTTTTCAGGGTATTTGACAGCTTTATGCCACTTTACAATTCATTGGTTTGTGAGATGCTGGGTTTAAAGAGAATCTAGGTATCCTGCGGTAAAATTTGATAACTTCGTCCTAATAAACTTACCACAAGAAATCTTCTTACCGGATTCTTATCTTTTTAAAATTTGTATAGTATGTCGTCCATGTCAACACTGATATATCTTACACGTAGCTAGGTTTAGAACTACATGATAAATGTAATGGGTACAAAATTATTCTCTAAGAAATTAAATAACATCGCAAAAATTTACGACTTCGGCGGGACATGAACCCGCATCCTTCCGTCAGTACCGGAATGTGCTAACCAACTACACCACGAGGTCAAGTGACGCCGAAGTCGAAAATCTAGATTTCTTAGAAATTTGCCAGAGTGTGAGGCTTACGCACTATAAAACAAAAACTTTAAACATTATTCTGTTTCAAAAACACTGACTAAAATCAGAGTAGCATATCAGAACACAGACAAAAATTCAATATAAATAGCCTTTGTTTCGCAGACTTGCTCACGTGGTCACAAAAACCATCGACGAAAGCCCAACAAGTCGGCAACACCGTCTATATGAATTTTTCATGCGCTAGGGGAAGTAATGGTGTCGCCGTAGACGTCGGATCATTCTTTACGAGGCGACAACGGGAAACCTTTAAAAATATACAGTTTATGTACCGCGGTGTCTCGGTCCGGAGCGAAACTGCACTTCTGGCTGCCGTTGCTTTAAATTGGATTATTGTTTTGAAATATGTCGCGGAAGTAAAGTAGGTGGAAAAGATTGTGGAGAGTTGGACTGGGTACGTTTTAATAAAATAAATAGGTAGCAAGTAATAAAACATAATCAAAAAACCCGAATAGGTCCTCGCTTTTTCACTTTATTACGCCTAATAAGAAGGTGAAGGCCTATAAAAATGTAGCTAAGAACCATATCGGAGACTAGATGAGTATTCTGATACCGACATTTATCAAAATCAATTCAGCCGTTTTGATGCTTGGAAGTAGTAATGAGTCCGCCAACCATAGAAACACTCGAAAAACATAAACCACGCCTCGCGGTAAATAGATTTTTAATAAGATAGGAATTTTAATGGAGGTCTTTATTACGCAACATTTTCTATTAGTCGTATATCAGCTAAATTAGGTTAACAGTTTTCCATAGCGCATTATTCTGGTATAATTATTCCCTTGTTATGGTAATTAAACTTGGCAATCAGCTATCACCAACAAAACAAAAATTTGTATTAGGTAATAATGCACACAGATCCCCATCTTTTATCCAACGATCCTATCCATCCACCGCTCAGCGATAAGACCGCCAATTGTCACATATTTTGTAAATTTTTGTTGTTTTTTGTGAACTATCTTGATAAGTGTGCAATAAAGAATTATCTATCTATCTAAAACGTCTAAAGGAACTAACTCTTCGCCCAAACAAATCATCAAACAATTCTAAACAAAATAAAGCAAAATAATTAGCTTAACCCAACGTAACCCAAACTTTTGGACTGAATAAAAACCGTAAAAAGGGTGAACTCAATAGGATTCCGTTCAAAGTGGCAGTGAACAGAAAAATATCCGTAATAAGATAAAGGTTTTATCCCATTTTCCTGAGTATAGTTCAGTTCTCATGTCGCTGGCACGAGGGTTAAAGGCGAGTTCTTGACATAACTACTACACTAATAAATAAATTATAAAAAATAAATAACGCTGGACTATTCACAGAGCATAATGTAGCCCCAAGTTAAGTAGAGCTTGTGTTACGGGTACTAGATACCTGTTATACTTAATACATTACACTACATAGATAGATTTTTAAAATACATAGAAAACTCCCTTTTTTGTCCCGATACAGGAATCGATTCCGCAACCTCCTGCGTCGCAGGCGGACCTTCGCCCCCAATGAGATCGTGAATCCAGTGTCTTTGAGGTAAACTGTCATTACTGGGTAGGTACCGATATTTAAAAGTTTGACGCACTGTTGTTTTGCACTCCATATTTTATTGGCTCTAACTGGTTTATCCTTCCAATTTAAGAAGGTTTCTTCGCTAAGCTAGTAAAAAGTTGTGTATCAGACTCGGTCCAAAGTAATACTATTTATATGAGATTCTAAATAAATAAATAAATAAATAAATAATGCTGAACAATTCACACAGCATTATCTAGCCCCAAGCTAAGCAGAGCTTGTGTTATGGGTACTAGATAACTGATATACTTAATACAATATACTACATAGATAGATATTTTTATTATACATAGAAAACACCCAGACCAACGGAACAAATTTCGGCAGATCGTACACAAATTTGTTCCGAGGCGGGAATCGAACCCGCAACCTCCTGCGTCGCAGGCGGACCTTCGCCCGCTGCGCCACGGAGGTCGTCAAATAAAAACCGTAAAAAGGGCGATTCTAAGGAGCAATACAGCGTAACAAAACCGGCACAAACTCCTAAACTACCGGCTTAGTGGACAATTGTTTACCTACCTGAGCATAATCCCCATACTGTTTCCATATCGAAAATAAGCGCTCATGTTACTGTCACATATGTCATCTCAGTGAGAGACCAGCGTTGCCCGCCGTGTAATAGGTTTTTCAGGGAATCTCACGAAAAAACGTTTGATTATTTTGGGAGTCCCAGAAGTCAAATGCTGTCTGGACGGTTTGACCCCTGTCTTCGTAGACAAGGCGAGAAATAGGTATCTAAATATAATAATAGCAAGCGGAACGGTGCTATAGCAACATCTTGAAAGTCGATAATGGCTTGCATGGTTTATTAAGATGTAAGTTCAGTAGCAGTATGGTTGGTAGATGAAGTATAAAGAAATTTTAATGCCCACGACGGACACGGGACCTAATACGAGGGAGATGGAACTTCCGTTCCGTATTTACTATGTGTTTTATTTATTTATAACAAATAAAACAAATTAATATTAAGAAAATAGAAACACAAGGCGATTAAGAGATATTCACGACTAAGAAGAATAGTAGACACATAAAAAGTGTGAACAAGCGAAGTGATATTTTGACAAATGTAGTATCCAGAAATCTTGAATTGACTCGCCAAAATAATACATCTTAGGTGTACGAACGTATTGGTTCTTACCATGTCATAAAATAACTGATGACCCCAAACCGCAGAATAGTGTCTGTAGATCCAATATCATTTCACAGGCAGTTGAAAAATTGTAAATTGCAACGTCATCATTCATCATGTGGAAATTAATTTCGTTTCGTTTTCGCCCGTTCTGTTGCGTATTCTGCGATTTACTGCCCGGATTCATATTACCGTAAGGCATAGTTTACACTGGAACGGAACGAGACCGGGCCGAGAGGTGATGTTGCATTGCAATGATAATTCAATATACATAATTCCACATAGATGTGAATTTAGATTTCATAAAAGCTAAATTACTTACTATAATTTGACAGCACTGAAAATAATGCTAATATTTTTATATCCATCGGTAAGATAGGGACGGTCACATTTTAGTGCTGTCAAATTAGTATAGTTTTTGTGACAGACGTCACACACAACACGACTTTGTGAGAAAGCATCTGTTTCTCAGGCACCTTTGGTATTGTGACTTCGATTGACCATAATTATCATGAACTTTTTGAAGGCCGTCATTCAATTGTAATAAAGTATATTGGCATATAATTAAATCCACATTATTATCTTCTCGTACTTCGAATTGAGCTGCCATTTACCTACATTTTCTTATAGATTTTCTTAGGTGATGTATTAAAAGGTATTGTAATCGTTATTCGTATTAAAATGAGGGTTGATTTCCCATACGTAGTCACGTCTCGTTTACGGCTCGGCGCAACATCAGTAGCCTTCTCAGTATTGGTAGAAAGATGAGCGCCGATATTAAATAACACGGATGCAATATGCCCTCTTTTTAGAATATTTAGCATCCGTTTCTAGAATCAGATTAAATATCTTAAAAAATATTAATTTTAAATTTACAGCTCAGTAGTCAATCTTTAGCCGGGGTCGTAAACAGATTTTTAATACTTGTGAAATTATCACGGCTTATTTGCATCAAGCACAAAATTAATAGACATTATATTTACGTTTTAAGTGGTGTTAGGTACCTATTGATTTTGAATAGAAATTTCTTTTCAAATATCAAAGTGATTTATTTCCTTTAGACCTTACAGGACTTTTGGACACGTCACAAAATTCAAATTACATAAGTAAAACTAGGAAATAGAGTAATCATTGTGATTTTTTGTTAACTCCCATCTTTTTCGATCGACCTCCGTGGCGCAGCGGGCGAAGGTCCGCCTGCGACGCAGGAGGTTGCGGGTTCGATTCCCGCCTCGGAACAAATTTGTGTACGATCTGCAGAAATTTGTTCCGTTGGTCTGGGTGTTTTCTATGTATAATAAAAAATATCTATCTATGTATTGTATTATGTATATCAGTTACCTAGTACCCATAACACAAGCTCTGCTTATCTTGGGGCTAGATAATGCTGTGTGAATTGTCCAGCAATATTTATTTATTTTGTAAAGTAAAGAAGCGAACAAGAAACCTTTACCTTGTTAGGGTGTTTTCGAGCTGGAGCAAAACTAGTCCCAAGCTTTTTTATCCTCCAGATAATCTGATCCTCTTAGTGCGCAAAATAAACTATAAATCCGGTTCCGTTTAACAGTATCAGTTAATGTATTTCCTAAAACTCCCCCCGACCGTGCACATTTAGGTTTCAGCCCGGCAGCTCATTATTCTCGTATTTCTAACTAATTACGGCTCTCGGCTCACCTTCAATTGCACAAACAGCCGTTTCAAGCACGGTTTAATGCCAATTACCTGCGCTGTATTGTTCAAAGCGTCAAGTATCAGAGTAGCGAGTCGAGGGGTATTTGTTTCGATGAGCAAAAACCCTCTCCAGTACGTTTATAAAACGGACTTATTTTCAGGGATCCACTTAGAAATGTTGAAGTAAAATATGAACAGTTTTGTGTAGCAAACCTACCTAGCCTACCTATCTAAACTAGTTCTAGTTTGTTCCTGTTCTTTAATTGTAATGTAATTTTCTTTGTCCATATAGTAAGCCAAACATGTACCCAAAGAACCCATGGAAGGTCCAAGATAGAGGTTTATCCTAGTTTGGGGATCAAAGATGTAATTTTAATAATTTTAAGTTTAAAGCTTTTTCAATAAACGTTATAATTATTATAACCTTAAGTGATTTTTTCAAGGTTTTAATCTATAATTACATCCCAAAATTTGACAGTAAAGGAAACATTATAGGGAACAATACAAAAATAACAATAAGCTTTCTATCTTTTTTCATTTATTCTACTATGATAGTTGACATTTTTTGAATATTTTTATTGAAATAATATGGAAAAGGTTATTGTAAATATTTTATTGTTTCCTTGTGCAAAAATACAATGAAACTTCACCTAACAAAGTTTATTATCTTACGCCGTGAGATACAAACGTAAGGAAATGTGGTAATTGTTGAATTACGCCCTTGTACCATGTAATTGTTGAATTACTTATTAGTCAACGTCTGGCCAGGATTTAGCCACTTGCGATATATTTCTTAACATATATATGTACATAAATTTGATATAAAATACTTTCCATTCAATAAACAGATGGGTGAAGGTCGTCCCTAATTCAGATCTAAGAGCAGCATTTAAGCCTGGTATAGGTAGCTATACCAGGCCAAGTTCCTGAATAGTCGAAAATCTTTGGGACTTTTTGTACGGACTCAAGTGATTGATTTTTTGGCGAAATTTGGACTACTTGTTGTTTTCTAATGTTTCCGATTATGTATGAAGCTGACAATTATTTCTTATACCTACCCGACGCCGTTATGAGCATTGAAGATTTGACTGCTATGGTTTGTTTACGAATATTGAACAACGCCATAGAGCCGGTGCTACGAAGACTGTCAGTACCCACAAAGGATGATAGCTTCTTGAATTTAATAATTAGATGCCAATTAGGTACAGGAAAAGAAAAACATCTAAAACTTTATTTATTTTTATACAAACGCTAATAAAGCTTTTTTTCCTATCCCTTCGAGGAATTGAAAGGAGGATTCAAACATGTCGGTTATGAACTGATGTAAAACACTGTTAGACATCCAGCTGTGAGTAAGGCTAATGAAATCGCAAATGTCGCAGTACGTACCTGAAAGGGAATCACCTGGTTTGGAACGTGAAAGGTGGTTGTGGTCGTATTGAAGATAATGATGGTAGGAAATGATATGTAGGTAGAAAATAATAATTATAGTAGAAAATGATAATGATGATCGAGACTGGCCACCGTGGCTGAAATTCGGCTAGGACTTGCCGAACTTCGGCGCAGGACATAAAAGAATCAGTATCCTCCAAAGCCAAGCAATTTTACAATGTATATTTATTTCATTCTAATCCAGTACCGTAGCGGATACGTACTTATTGCAAATTACAAAAAAATAAGTCTTTATAGCAACTGAAGTACGTACAAAATGAGAGAGCGCTCGTCAGAAATTATAAGCATCGACACTTCATTATTATCTGCTTATTTTCTGATACCTTCGACCGAATTACGCGGAAAGAGGGTTATAGGCGCCGGGTGCCGGCATAGACAGACATATTCAGCTTCTACCCAGTAGCGAGAGAAATTCGGTCGCAAAAATCGATAAACGTATTCGTCGCCTATACTTTGATCAATGGCTGCAAATGACGATGATGTGATAGACCTAACCAGTATTAACCGCTTCATGCTTCATACAGAGAAATTCACGGAGTCCTGTCTATCCATAGTTTTAACTAACTACACTCGAATTTCGGCACACTTCTTTACAAGTAATAACAATATTCAAGGATTAACGGGATAAAAACCACAAACATGGTAAACAATAAAAATAAATAAACTTACGAATAACTTAAACTAGTAGAATTTATGATTTTGGACAATGACTTTTGTAAAATGATAATCATTTACTAGAGCCTGCTTTCTTTACAAATACAGACTTGATGCTACGTAAAATTACGTTCAGTTTAATAGTCAATAATTGGCGAACTTCCTGGGAAAATCCCCTTGAAGGAAAAATTGCAAAAAAGATACTTAAAGGATTTCAATCCTACGCAGTTATTTTTCATTTTATGTTGCCAATTGCTATTTGCAATATTGCTTAAGGTTCTTCAATAAATTAGTGGAAAATTTTCAAAGGAAGTTACTTAACATCGCAATTTTCTGATTGTGAAGACTTATTATGTTAATGAAATTCTCGTGAAATTATTAGATCTTCGACTGACTTCAATCCCACCACCACTGCGTCTACCACGAAGGTATAGACGATGCCTTCACTGTTGCCATGAAGATAAAACTGGCCCAATCTCAGATCGACAAAGTATAGCTAATTCGGCTAATCAGTACAAATGAAACAAAACACTTAAACGAAGTGAAACAAGATAAACATTTCAGAGAAAATCTGAGCTCGATAATCTCGTCTTAATTTCTATTTGCGTCGACAATATGAAAGCTAATTTACTAATTGGCTAGAAATCTAATACTGATCCGATAAGTATCCAATAATATTATCGGAAATTTGTTGGATAAAAAATTAACATTATATTTTAATTAGGATAATAATGGATTATTTTTACCTGTTATTATAACAATTAAGATGGTGGATGGATTTACTGAGAATGTCGGATTTGAGAAAATAAATTAAGGTAAATTAAAAATTTACATAGGTACTGATGTTGTACAGGTTTATTTTATGATAAAATGATAACGCTTTTCAAAATGATGACAACAGTAAAATTGAAATAGCAAACGAACCATAAATCCAGCAAATGTAACCACAGTAAAACCGAGAAAGCCACTGTTTCCCATTCATTACGTCAATACGAGGACTTTTAATAAAACACGTTCATTAAAATCGGACTAAAACCGTTTGTCTCTAATCCTGGAAATATGGTTTTGTTTTTTCTACGATCCATTAGCAGAGGTAAGGAAAATACCTCAACGCGAATTAAATTGAAAATAAAAGGGTTATTTTAAAGAGATTGATGAAAAATATGTTTTTAAAGTCCGTAACAGTTAATTATCTTCTCGGTACGGCTGTGTTTATTCCGATTTTTAATTATGCAAGTGAAAAAGCCTTATTCTGGGAATTTGAATTAAAACCTCTAAGGTTTTTAATAAGGTTGATTCGAATATTTGGCTTCAGTGTTAGTGTTAGTCGGCTATAATGTGGTGTAAAAAAATGCATTATAAACGAGTACCTATTGAGCATGACAAATATAATACGACGAAATATGTAGTGGTTTTACATATGTTTGTCAGATCGTGTATTTTGTCTTCAATCGTAATTAATAAAATTAACTATTGAAGAGTCCTCTTTTCTCACATGGTCAGACAAAAGGCATTGCATAGTAAAACTGTAAAGGTATTCATCCAACCGACATAACACCACGAACTAAAGAATACTCGGTACAAAATGTACCCGGTACAATACCATATTTATGTCGCAAAAGAATACAGGGAGCTTGGGATTTTTCAAAAGCATTTCGCATATTTTCAAACGTAAAGCGACAAAGAGTATCATAGGTTGTTTGTGAACCTTTAGGACAACGGATGTTGGGCGGAGGTTGTCTTCTGTAGTAGTATGACTATCGTTTAGTAAAGACGGTAAAACAACTGAGTTTTTTTTTGTGGATATTGAGCGATTAAATATAAGGAAGTTTGTTTTTGCCGTGACGCGGCGGCGTAAAATTAACCTCTTCAACTCAGCTCGTAGATGTCATTACGATGAAGGAACCTACCAGCACTGAAAAAAAAATTGTTTACATTGATAAAGATCTTGTCTAATGTGACTGATCACGCATCATGAATCCATATGAGCCTGATAAGATCTTGTCTTCTGTGACTATGAGAACTTAGTTAAATAGTAATAGCTCCTTCTACCAAATAATTAATTGGCCTTATAAAGTGTAGTTATTTAATTTTATTCAGAGATTAAATGCAAAAAAGTTGTTTGCTAACCCCGTGCAAATAAATAACCCGTACAAATATTTATTTTGACTTAGAGCATTGATATGTCATGATGAGCCAATTTTTTGTTTTAAACAAATTCGATATGTTGCAGCTACCATGCATTATTGTTTGTATTGAATGAGATATTTGTCATTCCAACTATTTTGACGCCAACTAAGATAAAATGCGTCTTAGTTGGACTATATGTTTTTCAGTGAGATGTATTTTTAACACCTCTACTGCTATCACTAATCCGCCTGCCTGTGATTACCACCTTGTTTGGGGCAGCAGCCCAGCTGTAGACGTATGAGAGCTGATCGCAAAGTTCGTTTTAGGTAAGCACTGGTTTTATTGCTGGCAGTGTTGCCAAACTTTGAAAGAGGCCCTGAAAAATCTTTGTCTTAAGGAGGCCTTAGGAGGCTCTCCCATACTTTGAGAAGTTGCTCAAAAAATCTTATTTGAATTAAGAATTAATCAAGGTCTACGAAGATTGAGGAACATCAAACCTTATCTTTTAAGCTTAAATATCTGATATATGTACTCTTTACAAATAATTTCATACAACAGTCCTCTTACAAATATGGTGACCCTACAAATAAGCCTCCACACAAAGGTGGCCCAGACAACGGTATCGAAGATCGCGTAATCCGCTAAACGTACCACGAACTAGATACACCTGAAAATGTTCAACAGTTTTCCATCCGGTTTGTTTCTTTTACAAAATAATAAGAGTTGTATATCTAAACAGATATGGTTAAAGTGGAACGTGGAATTATCGCTGTTGAAAGATGTAAGTTTTAACTATCATGATGATTTAAGAAAAAAAAAATTAACGAATAGAAAATCTGACAGAAGAATTTGTTTGTCCAGAATTCCGATGCAATAAGATCCAAAAAAAGATCAAGAAATAATAAAACCAACCAAGTTTGAGTAAGACATGGACACGCTGGGTTCCGTAGGTACTAAAAAACGATAGGTAGTTATAAAATCAGCAAACAGTATTAACCAAAGTTTTTTAGTGTGACACGAAGCTCTTTAGTACGTCAGGAAAGGCAACACTTTTTTACTCTTTGGGGGACCCCTTTAAATATAAACTTTATTTTTTTTTTAATTTTGTTAAATCATCTAAAGTATGGCCTGCTCATCACTCGTGTTCAACTGTCTACCTATTACGGTACATGAGATACGGCAGCGGAGGCTTAGTAATGCAGTCATGTTGGCACCTAAAAACGGCAAAACTGTTGGCACCACAAAACGGCAAAACTGTTGGCACTTCAAAACGGTAAAACTGTTGGCACGTCAAAACGGTAAAACTGTTGGCACCTCAAAACGTTAAAACTGTTGGCACCTAAAAACGCAAAACGTTTGCGTTTGCGGGAGGATAGTTCCGCAGTGTATGTGTGCTAATTAAAACGAAGATCACACAGGATGCCTACACTTTGACTGCTGAAATCACCCCATACACCAGTGTTGTTTTCCGCACAACCCGATCTGAAACGCAACTTTGGCGTAAATCCGCACTTGCGCAGCGACTAAGAAAACACACATCTGTGTGACTGAGCACAGCCGTAACATGTGTTTTCGAACGAAACTCCTGTGCGCCGCGCACAACAGCTGTGTGGAGCAGTAAGTATGAATGGCTTTTTTTAAGAAAAAAGTTCGCAAGCGACTCTGGTCTACACGTCAGGCTGCGTGTGGTGATGATGATGATGACGACACAGTTCATTAAACTCACAAAATGAGGAGGAGAATGAATGAAAAAAGAGGTAGAACAGATTTTCTAGGAATGAGGGTATTTCTATAAAGCACATTCATTGGAAACAGTAAATACTCGTAAATCGGACAGAATACAATTTTACCTTAGTGGGCACAATTTCGTCTGAAATATCGAATGGAAAACTTTTTGCGCACAATTATAAACATCCTGCCGAAGTCAGAAAAAATATTGCAAGATAAATGCAACTTTACTACGTTTGACAGATGGCCTAAATTCGTTTGTAATGGCAAGGTATCTGCAAGGGATGAGTCGCCATAGCGACCATCCAGTTCCCACGAAAGGAAAATATTCTACAGCTGGCATCAAAACGTTATCTTTAATTTTTTTTACCGAAATTGTAATAAATAGATTCATGCTTTAATTTATTTTGTGAATATCCTCTGCCCGTACGTTCGCTCAGGAAAAGTAGCTATCCATATGTAAAACAATTTTCGAAATCGAACTAAAGTTCTATGGATTACTTGTACTCGTACAAAACTAAAATTACCTCTTTAAATGATTAGTATTGATTTACACATAATATTTTTTTAAAACGTGTTAAATTTATCAAAAATAAAATAGCCTAAAAAGAGATACTGCACTGCACTAATTTCTGAGTGCAATTTGATAATAATATCTGTAACTCTCTTTGGAATCATGAAAAAAGATATTAAAGCAAAAAATTCAAACAGTGACGACGGAGTGTCACCTTACAGATCGGTTCATACCCATGGAGTTCATACTTGTCTTCAACGACAATTTTCTTCCTCTAAGGTCTTCATAGAGACCACTCTATTACTCAGTGAAAAGATTTACCCTTATCTGATACAGTTGAATAATATTCAAGCGAAATGATTTGTATCATAAAACGCTAGATGCTTGCGTTTTATGATACAAATCATTTAGCTTTTGAGAAGCAGAAACGGAAAACTGATGCGAGATAAACGGTGATATTGGGTTTTATTTTGTAAACCGGAAACTACAGAATTAAATATAATATTTACCTCAAGCATTACAAATAACAAAGAAATGTATGAGAGATTTGGAGAGTCTTGAGATCGATCAGCATAAATATTTTTTTTTGAATTTATAGAATTGTCAGCACGTTTTAAACGAAAAAGGTAAAAATAATTCTCAAAATCCGTAGACTATGGATACTACACACAACTAAAAAACTTCAACGACGCATAATTGCACACGCGCAGCGAAAAGGAGCTCGAAAACGGATAAGATACGTATGAAATGATAAAAGTCTTAGACAAAAAAGAATCTTAACTTCCGCGTTTTCTCCGATGATACCAGTAGGCCTAGCACGGGGATAGTTCTCTAGGGAATAGAGAAGAATGACGTCGCATTGTCATACATTGCGTAAATTATTGAAGTTGAAGGAACGAGCTTCAAACATATTACGCATTCAATGGCAATGTGACGTAATTTTTCTCTATACTACCCTAGACAACTATCCCCGTGCTACAGAGAGTCGTAATAGTGCATTTTACACCAAGGCGAGAAAGTGATCAATTCCTACCGAGTGTGTCGAGGGCCTTAAAACACACGAGGTAGGAATCGCACTTTCTGCCGAGTGATAAATAGTGTTTTATACCAAACCTTCGAGGAAAATAAAAAGCAGAATTAATTATTAATTGAAATTTAGAAGAACTTACCGCGCCTAATGATGTTGGTAAAACCTCATTGACCGCGCCAGCCTTTGGGTTCTTTTTTCAAAATATTGTTCGGAAATCGGAGGAGGCCTAATGGACTTGGAGTAAAAACTTTTTGTCGTTTGACCGAACGAAAAAAACCATAGCTACCGGCCGATCTTTTAGGAAATTTAAAAAAAATAACACGTTAGAAATGGATTTCCATACACTTTTTCCTCCCGCTAAAACACGTAAGAAATGAAATTCCATAGAGTTTTTCCTCCGGTTTCCTATAGGCCTGCAAACTGCAAAGACATACTTTCTATTCTATAAATGGAAAAGGAATAGGCAATTTTCCGAGCAGGTGTAGTATAAAGGTACAATACATATCATGGATTCTAGATCCAAGTATACTAGCTAAATCGATGAAATGATATTCAGGTAATTCGACGAATTTTAAACTTAGTAATTGCTTACTATATCAAATAGAAAAAAAAAACAGAACGGCTTACGTTTTTATCAACTGAGGCTCCTGTGAGCATTTTGTTTATCGCTAAGTGGTAAAACGAAAGAAACCAAAAATGTGTATCTGGCTAATTGCCCTCGGATCAAGGTGGGGGAGGGAGATCAAACGCCTAAAAAATAATGGTATTACTATTTTTGATATTTCACTGCGGAAACTGTGTTAATTTTAATGATATAGTATGTTAACGATGATGTTAAAATGTAAGGTATACATCATCGATGTAAATAAAATTCGGGAGATTGGGTAGCTCCTTGAAAGTAGGCTCAAATGAGGTTCAATTAGGTCCACCCCCCTCAGTCATAGTCGGACTGGCGCCGCGTCGCGTTCATGTTTCGTGGGTATTTTTGTCTCGGTTGCACTACGGTCTAGGTACGTCTTTCCATCTTTGTTGTTCATTAGGTGGTTTGATCGATACTTAGCGTGTCTTTTCGTTTAGTTCTAACACAACGCAGGCCATTTGTTGAGTTAGCGCTGGGGGAACGTACCATATCTATCGATTTTACTTAGATCGTTGGTATACATACATCAAATATCTAGATTCTAGAAATAGATAAATAAATAAATAATAAATAATGCTGGAGAATTCACACATTATCTAGCCCCAAGCTAAGCAGAGCTTGTGTTATGGGTACTAGATAACTGATATACTTAATACAATACACATAGATATTTTTTTTTACTATACATAGAAAACATTCAGAACACCCTGAACAAATATGTACAGATCGTACAAAAATTTGCCCTGATGCGGGAATCGAACCTGCAACCACCGGCGTCGCACGCGGGCCAAGCCGCCTGCGCCACATCGGTCGTCAAAGATCGATCGTCGATAAAGAGAATGTACCCACCTCATCAGCACACATGAAAGAATGCCAGTTGTTGGTCTGGTCAGACGTTGGTCGGCACTTGATTGGTTGTCAGATCATTATCATTATTACAATTATTTGAGTGGGAGGATCCCATGTTGAACGATATACCTACTTAGAGAATTCAGTAGGTTTATCTTTATTTTCAAAATATTATTAGGTATATATTTTTATTTTTGTTATAAATTGTCATATTTTCTTTTTGTGTTTGTAAACCGTGTAGACACGCACGCACCAAAGCCAGAAAACCAGCGTCGCTCAACTTTATGTTGGTTCACATAGGATTAATATTTTTTTGCATTTTAAGTATTTTTTTTATTATTAATTATTGAGTATATTTTATGTGTAATTGATTTTCTTCATTTCTTCTTTAAGAAGAGGTTAATTATTTACTGGACGTAACACAAACAAAATATCCGTCCACAGCTGGGCATGCCTCTCCTAAACAAGGGACGGTTTTATCATTATCACCACTATAGTGTTAAATGTTGTCTTTCTGGTGTTCAACAAAGTTTTTGTATTGTATTGTGATTTATTGTATTTAGTATATTAGTAATCTAGTACCCAAAACACACGCTTAGCTGGGGGCTGGGTGGTGCTGTGTGAATTGTCCAGCATTATTTATTTTATTATTATTTTATTTATAGTAAATTAATTATTGTTTTAGCTATGATCTGTTTGGAATTATTTGTTATTTAAGACTACGAAAATGCTGTATTATATTGTTAATTTGCATATTATACTCAAACACATCCGATATTTTCTTATAAATCTTCACAATAAAACATAACCTGCCGAGGTAAAATATATCCAAAGGAAACTTAATCTAAAGCCTGTCCAATAAAGTTTCATTTTAAATTGCGAGTGGTACAGAGTGCCAGGGGAGATCTAGGTAAATCCGTACTGTGTTTTTGTATTTTTGTTTCCCTACCGGTAGCCGTGGGCGCTATGCGCAATTATTGTTATTACAAAGAGATTGAAGCTGAGCCGGCTCACGAAGTTTTTCACTGAATTCGCTTCCCTAATTGCACTGAGTACCTAATGGAAATACATAAATGGACTAGAGAATGGAAATAGATTGCTTCTTTTATTCATGTCAAAAGTGTACAGATAGATATTTTATTAATGTATTATTTAATTTAGAAGTGCATTAACGCATTCACTGCCCAGCCTTCGTAATGCCCATTCGTAATGTGTTTATTTGTTTATTTATTTATTGCAATCTTGTCCATAACAAAGTGTTAAATAAAGACTTTGTTAGTTTTATAAAAGCGCAACGTCGTCGTCACCTTTTTCTTTAAACATTATTTTCCAAAATTGAAAAATTATATAACATACTTTATATTGTTATTTGTTGCTATAATGATCCTTGTAAATAAGTAAATAACTAGCCTTAACATGTTATTAAATTACTTAAGTTAAGATATGCTGACAAATTAGATGTTTCTAGACCTTCACATAAAGCATCAGGGGAGAATGTGGTCAAACGAAGATATACCCATCATGCAAGAAAACTGTCTAAGTAAATTTATGGCTCAATACATACATAAATCATTCAAATTTAATTCTATAAATTTATGGTCATTTCTCACGTATAAACACGATCCACCGTGTTCAAACTTAGGCCTACAATAGTACGAGGCTAGCGTAAAATCGTTAATACTAATACATTCTAATTTACTATCCTTCAACCAGTGCTCTGTTACACACAGCACGTTACATTTTAAGTCGCTCTTGAGTAGGACTTCTAGTTGTCTGGTCTTATTTTGTAGCGATTGAATATTGTATTGCTCAAGTTGTAGGTAAAGCCGCCCGTAGTACTTTTTTGATTTATATTAATTTGAATGCTGCATTTTATTGTGCACATTAAACAGTTGTGTCTTGTATTGTATAATGAAAATAACTTACCGATGAATACGAAGATTTGATGATGGGCGTAGCGAAGCAGCATTGAGATGGAGACAGTCTGAAACAAAAAAAAAACAATTAATATATTGAGTTTGAATACATTTGAGTTGAATTTTGAAGCTTATTAACATTAATCTGGTCAAATTTATAATCCAGTTGAATAAAGACATATTCGAAGAAACAAATAAATGAGTGTATAGATATACCCTTTATTCACAAAGAAAATTACAATCAACTAATACAAATAAATTCCAACTAGTATTTACAATACACAATTTAGTATAAGTTAGTTCAAGTTCAAGTGAAATTAGCGCATTAAATAACAAGACTAAAAGGCAATACATTCCACCCAGTGATCGCCAAACTTTATGGAAATGCCCTACGCTATGACGTCACTGGCTGGTATTGGGCCTGTATTTAAATCGGAGATCATGCATAGTTCGACTGAAAACCATAAGAATATTTCTGTTAACTGGGAGTATACTCGTAAAAATTAAAATCGAAATTTCAGATTCATTTTCAAGAGAACCAACTCGTATATATTTTGCATAGAGAGCGTTAACACGAAAACGTTTCAGAAATATCGATTTTAATTTTTTCGAGTAGACCCCCAGTTAACAGAAATATTCGTATGGTTCTCAGTCGAACTATGCATGATCTCCGATTTAAATACAGGCCCAATACCAGCCAGTGACGTCATAGCGTAGGGCATTTCCATAAAGTTTAGCGATCACTGGGTGGAATGTATTGCCTTTTAGTCTTGTTTACTATTTTCCGCTAAGGTTGCTGTTGTTTTTACCTTGTTGAACCCCGTTTCGATCGAACCTCGATTTTAATACACTAGAATGGACTTTGTAAATTCGCGAAAATATGATTTTAACACGGCGAAATTTTTCAGGTGATTGAATTTATATGTATTTTATATGAAGACAAGGTTCTGCCTGCGCCTTCGCTCACGTGGTATATAGAAACCATTATTAAATTCATCAATTATCTGATTGCTCTTTGTAAAATCTATATAGGTAGGTATAGTAAAACCTATATATGAAATGAATCCCTATTTCCGTTGGTCACGACACGCGTGAACGGCTGGACCAATTTAGCTAATTCTTTATTGTTGTATTTGTTATTGTCAGGACAAGGTTCTTATGAAAGAAAAAAATAAGAAAGTAGAAAATAAATTTCCACGCGGACAAAACCGCGAGGCGCAGCTAGTAAAAAATAAAAATAAACGGGTAAAATTAAATTCGTAGAGACTCCAATGGCTAGGACATGTAGGGGAGGTTCGGGCAGCCAAAGCCAGAGCGTACATGGGTCGCCCAAGAGGCCAAAGGCCTATTGGTCGTCCGAGGTTGCGCTGTAGCGACGAAGTTGAGAAAGACCTACAAGAACTTGGTACTGAAGAACTTGGTGCTGTCGACTGCACTGAAATCGCAAGGGACCGGGACAACTTGGGATCTCTAGTGTCGGAGGCCAAGATTCACTTCGGGTGACTGCAGATAATTCAGTCCTTGTATCATTTTATTTTAGGGTTAAACAGTCGTGGTTGAAGTAAGTTGTAACTATAAAGTAACGTAAAGTAACGGTGTTCACAATAACACCCTGTATAGGTTTAGGTTAATATCATGGCTATTTAGAATGGCGACGATTTGTTAAAGCAGCTTCAATTCTTTTTGTATTCTTTTGTAATGTCACATCAGTAAGTAAAGAAATTCGTAAGTAGACAACACGTCCACTAAACGAATAAATATAGCTAAGTAATATATTGATGAGCGTTACTCGGGCTATTTTGTATATAGTGTTAACTTAAACTAAAAATTCTAAAAATATATATATATTGGTGTCGATTCTGTTGTTTTAGAATTAGCTAAAATTAGGATTTAGGAATGTCAAATAGACGAAAGCTATTCTGTGTTTGAAAAATTTGACTGTCGGGTTTAAAATTAGGTTAACAGGTCTAAAACAACTCAACTTAGTTGAAATAGTTAAAACCCTATTCCTTGCATTGCATTTTAGCTATGATAAGAAACGTCTACCTAACTTTAGCAGGCATCTAATTTGGTCATGATTAAAATTTATTCTAGTGAAGAACGGGCAGATTCTTTTGAAAAAAGTGAAAAATATATACAGGGTGTAACAAAAATAAGTAACCAAACTTTCAGGTGGGGTGTAGAATCGAACACTGAATTCAGGAAAAATATTGAAAAAAAATCCCGCCCTTTAGTTTTCGAAAAAATTAATAAATAGGTACGAAATTTTCACAACATTAGGCAATAGCCTATAATACATGTGTCTATTTGGAATTAAAAAAAAGTGGCCTAAGTACCTGTATTCATCTTTTTTATAAGCCCATAACACCTAAACGGTGCCCTAATGAGCGGCCACCGCGGTCATCGACCCGCGACATCATTGCAGCGGAAGCGAACAGGCTGCACGGCGTGCTTAGATATGGAGCCTACGTACAACAAATACATTCCAATTTTCCTCTAGGAATTAAAAAATAAAAAAATTATTTTAAGTCTTTACACACGTTCTATCGCGAAAATGCATAGTTAGTAGGTACATTCATTAAGCATGCACCTTCCTACTAAAAGATATTCACTACTAGCTTTTATTTTTTCATATCGTTGACTACCTAAGTACCTACCTTCACATTGACCTTTAAAAACACGGTGAGTAACTTACAATGAACCCCATAAAAGGTTGTTACAATTTGCATTTCCGAAGCACCAGATTGAGACAAGAAAAGGCACAAACTTTTAGCGCGCGAGAGCGAGATAGGTATACAAACTTAGTTCATCCGAATGTTCACCCAATGCTAGGCTTATTGTTAGTTTTGTCAAACTGTCACACCACAGAAATGTTATCATAGGGTCAATGGCCGTTTAGTTGCATCATTGCAAGCGCAAGGTGAAGGTCGCGGCGGCGCTTATCGGTTTTTTGTGCGTAAAAATGGCTCGTATGCGTTATTCAGATATTGAATACCACGAGATGAAAATTGAAATGGGAAAATTGGAATGCATTGGCTAGCTTCAATACAACACGTGCAGCCCGCCGCGCCGCCGCGCGCGATGCTGCGATATCGCGTGTCCGGTCGTGGGTGCCCCCCGTAAAAAGATGTTTATCTGCTAAAAAGGTGTACACAAGGTACGTAGACCTTTTAATCATATTTTAATGTCAAATAAACACGTGCATCAGTCGTTTGCGTAATGAAGAGAAAATTCCGTATTTATTTTATTTTTCGAAAACTAAAGGGCGGGATTTTTTTTAATATTTTTCCTGAATTCAGTGTTCGATTCTACACCAAACCTGAAAGTTTGGTTACTTATTTTTGTTACACCCTGTATTGTGGTATTATCCGTGCAGAGAATACCATAATTTTAGGTCAACCTAACTTAGAAAATTTAGAAATCGCAAAATTTAAGTCAGGAATTCTAAAACAACAGAATCGACATCACTAACGGGTTCAAGACTCGCCCGCGTCGAAAATTTTTGGCATACAATTCTTCAGAGCGTTACTCATTCAAGTACCTACTTAATTGTCATAATATAGTAGCCAAGTCGCTTTTAATTGAGGGGACATTACGTAAAACCAGGGCCTCAATTCCACTAATTTCAAAACAAAATCTTCAGTTGCGCCGTTTGATTAAGATCGGCCTTGTCGATTGTCGATCACTTTGATTAATTTGGTATTCTACTAACATTTCACGACAATCCCTCCGATGCATTATAGCGTCATTATTGCAGTGTGGCCATATGAATCATCAAATAAATCACTGGACAGACCAAAATAATTTTGAAACTCTTCACTCATAATTATAAGAGGTTTTAGGTATCTCTAATATTTTAAATGATTACTATACTGGCCTAAAAGTATATTTACATCGTTCTCCAATACTTAAAACGCAATAAAATCACATATTTAATAAAACATTGTGTGTGGTAGGCCTTAAATGACAGAGACAAAAGAGTTTAACACGTTCTGCGCCCTGTCGATCAACGGTGTCCGTCTTCAGTAATTTTTCACGGAGCCATATGAAGAACATAATTTTTCAAAATTTTATCGATCTTTTGTTGTAGTTGTAATGATAGATACGGTAAAATTAGTGAACGTCACGGCCTCTGCGGACGTAAAAGTGGTTTTCCGTTGCGGGGGGGCCACGCGGCCACAAAGTAGCCCAAACCGCGGGTCTTACTACAACTCAACTCGAGCACAAAAAAAATTTTAAACTATTCAAAACAATGAAAAAAATCTGCTACATTAAAATAATTCAACTATTGAATGTATTATATTGACAAAAATTCAATTTCACTAAAGCTTAGGTACTTTCGATTTATGGGTTTTATAGGTAATTTTAGCTCAGATAAATATTTTTCAAGGACTAGTAATGGTAGGTAAGAACCATATTGCATGGCGATAGAGGGCCAGGCGGGTCACCTTTCATATAAACTAGTACGCTGGTAATATCCGCCGGCCTGCTAGGACAGATCTAAAATTCTTCTGATGTCTGGGCGTCACGGCTCGAATGGAAAATTAATTTGTGGGGTCACTGTGGGCGTCGCGGCTCGAACGGAAAATCTTAGTTTTTCCTTTGGCATAGAACGTGTTAAGTTGGAGTCAGAGTGTAGGTTTGACAGTTAAGATTAGAACAAATTTTCGTATTCCACTGTGCAATTGCTGTCCAATCGCTGGGGACACTGAGCAATTATAGGTATTCTACTAATTTTCTGACAGCTCTTCCAAATGTAATTTAGTCTATGGTTGGTGATTGACGTGTCATTGAGCAAACATAGCTTTTGTGTTGATTTTGTAGTGATTCTTGTTCAATTCGAAAGCCGACAAAGTGACAAAAATGATTTTTTTGTAAAAAAATGCATTGTGCGCCTACAAATATTAATGACCGATCATCGCCTTGTCGAGCGCCAAAACCGCCGAAGCTAAGCTCTCCTGCGAGATACGCTGGACCCCTTGCAGGATCTTGCCGAAAGCGGTTTTTATAAATTCACTTATAAAAACCTATCCTTGGCAAGGGGGCAAAACTAGTAGCGGAAGCGCTCACTCCTCGTAAGGAACGCCGCCGCCGTAGTGATGACAAAGGTTAGTAAAAAAATATTTGTTGATGATATTCCCTCTTCCTAAGTTTTTTAATATTGATGGTAACTAGGTAGTACCTACCTACAAATAAAAACTAGGTATTTATTTTGCAGATATTGACTGCACTGGCTTTTCTCGCCACATGATCCTACCAAACGTTGGTTGGCAAGAGTGCTCTACACAATGTCTCACAGAAGAAGAATAGCCAGGGATTGAGCGGAGTGTAAACGACTGGAACTAGCCTTTTTCAGAAGCACACGGTACCTACTGAGGGACATCCTCTAAAAGCTGAAGGAGGCCTTGTGTCAACCAACACGTTGCACCAAGATTTGTAGATAAATTACCCATGTTAAATATTGTGTACAAAACTATGGTTATGTAAGTAGGTACTTACTGATTAAAATAATAAACCGTTTTAAGATTTTTAACTGTGTTTTTGTTGTACTTTTGTAGATTTTATGTTACGGTACCAACAGTTTATACATGAGCCCTTGTGGGGCATACCTCAACCTCAACATTCTCCACTGCTGGACGCAGGCCTCCCCCCCATAGGCGTCATATTGGTTTTTATCTCATGGGAGGTAGTGCCCATAATCCCCACGCTGGGCATGCGGGTTGAGGATCACAGTTCGGTGGTGGAAGTACTGCAGGAGGTGCTGCTACCCAACACCGGTGGATTTCTCTTATTCGCCTCTTACGACACCTGCGGAAAGAGTTGGGGTGGTGCAAATTCTAAGCCGATACCACACAGCGTAGCCGGCACCACACAGCCTAGCCGGCACCACACAGCGTGGGGCACAACAATATTCAACTTCACTGTAAAAGGCAGCTTATTATAGACTATTTTTATTTTAATAACAATATTCAAAGTCATTGTAAAACGGCAGCTAAATAAATGCTCTTTTACTGTATATCTTTGTGCTATAATTCACTTTTAGTACAACTAAATCCTCATAACAATATACAATAAAAATCTTCTTTCACAAAATAACTACTACATCTTAGGTAAAACTAGCTTCTTCATCTTCGAAGTACTCGCCTTTCTTCAAATATCGAGTTTCTGTTGATGAATGTTTTTCCAGACTCTTGACTCTTAGCGGTCTCATGCTGCTGCTGTAGTACTGAAGAGTTTGTAAACTTGTATTATTAAACATCTATTAAATATCATCATCGTATAAGTCTACTGTTGCCACATAAGTCGACTTTTCGCGAGCTTTCTTAGAACTGCAAAAAGGAACGGTAGATTTAATTGGTGCTTACAAAATGATAGCTTTGTGAAGGTACATAAAAAGTTTGTTGAAGTTCTTATCAGTCTCGAATCTTGCTTGGCCCTTACTTCTTGGGAAGATATGGCCTTTTGTGGGCATATGCGACGCAAAATGCTGGCAGACTTTTTGAATGATTTCATTATTCTTAGCCGAGCGTCAATGCTTTGTGGCACTCAAGGTATATTATAGAGGGCCTTAACTTGTTGAGTAACAGTTATGTCTTATATTATTTATATGCTTTTCAATCGCAATTCCATTAAGAAAATATTTATTTAGAAAACGTTGATTCGACTTTGACAGCATAAACTTATTGACGTCTTGTCTGTGTCGTGTAAGGCCCATAGAGCTAGATAATTAGTCCTTAAGTAAGCGCTGCCACGCACGAATGTTTTTGAATTTGTGATTTGCTTGTGTTTTAAGTGTTTGGCAGCGATGTAAATAGACTTTTACGCCATTACAACAATAATTTTAAATATAAGATACCTAGAACCCCTTAATTATGAGTGCAGAATTCAAAAAATATTTCGTCCGCCCGGCGTTCGTTCATAGACTTATTTTATGTTGCATATGGCCACACATAACGTACCACTGATATCAATACTGAATAATTATATAATTGTCATACTGATATAAATCGTAGAATTGTTAGTAGAATACCAAATTAATGACAGTCAAGATAGCTTACTTAATCCTAAGACACCGCTGTAACATTTTTCTTTCAAAAAGTAGAAATTGAGCCCACTAGTAGAATTTCTTTGTTTGCTTTCTGTCCCTAACGATTGGAGAGCCAATGCTGAGTAAAATACGTAAACTTGTATTAATAATAACCGTCAAAGCTACGACAGACACGTGAAAAAGATTGTGCCATTTGGTATTCTACTAAAATACCAAAGTTATCAATTGCGGCAATTAAAGTCGCGAAACCATAATATTTTGACACAATTGTATTAATAGAATTGGGCCCCAGCTTAGTTCATAGATTATGGCAAAAATTTGCTTTTTAGATTAACAAGCGTTTTTTGGGTAAAAAAGTGATTTCACTTTTTTTAAGCGTTTTATGGGTAAAAAAGTGATTCACTTTTTTGTGTTTTGCGGCCGGCAATTACCATTATTGTCGAGTTTCGTTTCATGTGCAATTAGAGAACACATAGAAACCTGAGGTTTACAGAAATATTTTCAATTGACTACAAAACTAGTGCATAACATTCACAAGGGGCGATATTTAGTTAAATGGATTCAATCTGCACTAAGCGTTTCGTTAATGAAATTGAATCGCGGCGGGACGTAGCAAATGATGTGGCGAAAAGATTGATAGAGGCGCGGGGGCCGATGCTTGCGTGGTTTCACCCCCGTGTTAAGTTAATTCTTATTCACACGAAATAAATAGAAAAACAAGTTTTCCAAGAACAAAAAAATTAGCTTAGGGCTAGATGATGCTGTATGGATTGTCCAGCATTATTTATTTCAAAATCAAAAACTCTTCATTTTCATAAATATCTACAATAAATCTAGACTTAGAAAAGGTCAAATTATATAACACTGACACGGAAATAAAGTGATATTTTTTATTTATGTCGCTTCGGTTACTTATTTTATACTTATTTTTGAAAGCCGACCTCATAAATAAGCATTCACCATCATCATATCAGCCCACACAGTTCCACGGCTGGACATAGCCCTCCCCCATACGACGCCACAAATATACTCTAAAATTTTTAAAATTGAACTGTGTATTCCTTTGGTTTCGTTTTGTAACCCCTCTGTTTAGAAAAAATATTTAGGACCATAGGAGTGTAACATTATTGTCTGCTTGCAAGAGCTAAAAAAGTCCAAAAAAGATTATTTTTCCAGCAGACGCGTCGAGTAACCAGCGCCCATCGTTGCAGTTGCACGCAATCGACCGAAAGTAATCCAGCCGACCGTTAGCTGTTAGTTTTTACGGTGGCAGTAAACTAAAGAGCGGCCGGCACATCGATCGTATACCCACACGTTAATATTAAAAGGCTTTTCTTTCTAAGTTATAGCCGCGACTTGCGGCGCGACGGTTTAACTACTGGTTCTGGCCTATAGTGCCTTTTCACACGTTCCGGTTGCCGGGTATCCGGTGGCGAGTGTATAATGATGTCCTCCTAGCTGGTGCTGTGGTCGAACACAGCACCAATCTCATCGGAGACTAGTCAGATGCGCAGGACAAACTATAGTACACAAGTATGTGCGCAAATACAGGTGCACTCTCTATTCCCTCACTCTCATAATCCGATGGGACGGCAGACCGACACGACCGGGGAGAGGTCAAGCGCAGGACCAACCGCTAAACGTGAGGCACGGGGGTGTAACACCGCCCACTTCCTGACTCCGGGCTGCTACTGTGAATTTATCTTGCTAGAAAAACCCCAATAACAACTATTGGCCCGAACTGGGATTTGAAGCCTCATCATAACCAGCGGTTGAACAAGCTAACCACTAAACCAACGAGGTAGTCGAGGCGAGTGTATGCAAATTATGCCGGTACGTGTAAAAACTATCGTACATGCCCATACACTTCGTCACTGGGTACCTGACACCAGCTACCCGTAAAACCACGACGTATGAAAAGGCACATTTCTTTTCATACGTCCCGGTTTCCGTATTGTAACTCAATGATCGAAAATACGCTATTCCAAGTCAACAATGATATTTTTATTGTTCTATGGAAACGTTTCAATATTAATACCACCCCATGGGAGTTGATTTATGGGATAAAAAGTAGCCTACATGTTATCCGAGGTACAATAATGCAATACAATGTGTTATCAAATATTTATATTATATATTTTTATATGTATATATTTATGTTAAGTATATACAGGGTGTAACAAAAATAAGTAACCAAACTTCCAGGTGGGGTGTAGAATCGAACACTGAATTCAGGAAAAATATTGAAAAAAAATCCCGCCCTTTAGTTTTCGAAAAATTTAATAAATAGTTACGAAATTTTCACAACATTAGGCAATAGACTATAATACATGTGTCTATTTGGAATTTAAAAAAATGGCCTAAGTACCTGTATTCATCTCTTTTATAAGCCCATAACACCTAAACGGTGCCCTAATGAGCGGCCACCGCGGTCATCGACCCGCGACGTCATTGCAGCGGAAGCGAACAGGCTGCACGGCGTGCTTAGATATGGAGCCTACGTACAACAAATACATTCCATTTTTCCTCTAGGAATTAAAAAATAAATAAATTATTTTAAGTCTTTACACACGTTCTATCGCGAAAATGCATAGTTAGTAGGTACATTCATTAAGCATGCACCTTCCTACTAAAAGATATTCACTACTAGCTTTTATTTTTTCATATCGTTGACTACCTAAGTACCTACCTTCACATTTACCTTTAAAAACACGGTGAGTAACTTACAATAAACCCCATAAAAGGTTGTTACAATTTGCATTTCCGAAGCACCAGATTGAGACAAGAAAAGGCACAAACTTTTAGCGCGCGAGAGCGAGATAGGTATACAAACTTAGTTCATCCGAATGTTCACCCAATGCTAGACTTATTGTTAGTTTTGTCATACTGTCATACCACAGAAATGTTATCATAGGGTCAATGGCCGTTTAGTTGCATCATTGCAAGCGCAAGGTGAAGGTCGCGGCGGCGCTTATCGGTTTTTTGTGCGTAAAAATGGCTCGTATGCGTTATTCAGATATTGAATACCACGAGATGAAAATTGAAATGGGAAAATTGGAATGCATTGGCTAGCTTCCTACATAACTACAACACGTGCAGCCCGCCGCCGCCGCGCGCGCTGCTGCGATATCGCGTGTCCGGTCGTGGGTGCCCCCCGTAAAAAGATGTTTATCTGCTAAAAAGGTGTACACAAGGTACGTAGACCTTTTAATCATATTTTAATGTCAAATAAACACGTGCATCAGTCGTTTGCGTTATGTAGTGAAAATTCCGTATTTATTTTATTTTTCGAAAACTAAAGGGTGGGATTTTTTTTTAATATTTTTCCTGAATTCAGTGTTCGATTCTACACCCCACCTGAAAGTTTGGTTACTTATTTTTGTTACACCGTGTATATTTAGATATTTATATAGCTTGGTATATTTATCTCTTCATAAACATTATTTCTGTTTTCACGCCACCGTATATAATTTTTTGATCACTTCTTGTCCATCCTAAGGTTGCCTGGAAGAGATCGCTTTTAGCGATAAGGCCGCCCATTGTACATTATTTGTGTTTGTTTTTTTTTTTTGTTTTCTGTGATTTCTTGGTGTGCAATAAAGTATATTTGTATTGTATTGTATTGTACAATTCCGTTCAGTAGTTTTAGCGCGTAGAAGTGACAAAAATCACATCCATCTAAACTGTGCTACTTTAAGTATTCATGAAGCGTTTTCAGTGTACGCAACGCTTATTTATTTTTTAAAGAACTCTAGTCCAAGGACTCTCAAGTAAGGAATTCTGGTCAAAAAAGATCTACAAAGATTTTGGCGCGTACTATAAAAGCTTGCTCAGGCATCGAGCTATGCTTGAGTATGCTCAGTAAGAGGCGTGAAATTGGTGACCTGCTTTTCTTGCTCAAAATCATGATAATTATAGGAATTGCCCCGATCTCCTTAGTAAAATAAAGCTTAACGTTCCTCGTACAAGAATGAGATTTAACAAGATCATTTCCTCGTAAAAGAATGAGATTTAACAAGATCACTCATACACCAATAGTTAGTACAAATTATCGCAAATCGGGTTGGTGATCAATTTAATAAACTATTTATGGAAATGGATTTAGATCTCTCGACGGCTCAGCTCCCGACTTTTTCTCGCCCTCCAGTGAGGACGATGCAATTTTGGCATGAGAACAGTGCGCATGAGTTCTTGGTTTTCATTTAATTCTCTTTTTTTGGTTATATTCATCACCACCAAGGTGATGGTGATGAAGTTTGATTATTTGTATATCTCATTTATTCTATTTGTCTGTTTTGTTTAATGAAAAGCGTTGTTTGTAGTTTTTAGTAGGTTTTTAGTTTACTCAACTTGTTCACACTTTTTATGTAACGATTATTATTTTAACCGTGAAAACCTCTGAATAGCCTCCTGCTTCGACTTCTTTTATATAATTAGTATGTATGTCCTGCTGGTTTTCCTTGCAAAAAATAAATAAATAACGATTTTCTATGGCCAAAGCGTTACTCAAGCGTAGATTGATGACTATGCATAGTTTCATAATACGGGCCTTAGAAAGTACATCAGATTTCAGATTTTATTTATTCACCATCTTTTAACAATTTGTGCTATATTAGGTTAGTCTAAGAAATGTCCATTACAGTTTTAAATAAATACCTATCTTTAGATGCACTCCGTAATATACTAAAGTCATTTATAACGGGATATTTACCATGATTTGAGTTTTGAGCTTTCCAATATTTCGGCACAGTTTCATGCGCCATGATCACGGAATAACTGACGTAAATATCCCGTTATAAATGACTTTAGTGTTAATAACCATGATGGATTTAAAAGTTTCTCCGTAATATAGTCTATACCTATACTTAATAATTACATGAACGTCATCTGCTGATCAGCAACTGAAAAAACACTGCCCGACTTAAATAATTATACCTAAACCCCTGTTTCCAATATATCAAGCGTCGATTAATTTGTTTAATATACTTAATAAGTCAGCTGCTTTCATTACAGGCCTTGGAGTGATCGATCAAATTTGAGTACCTAACCTACCTTCTCGCTTCGACTTGTTTCAAAGGGATCATGCAGACGGGCAACTTTTTTGGTATAACACGCCGCGATTAAATGTGGTAACGAAGACGAGCGACGAAAGTAGGCAGGACTAGGTAGGGATCGCAAAAGGTCGACATGATGACAAGGTTTCTACGGTGTCGGTCTTGTCAAATAAATCGGCCTAAAAATTGGTATCGTTATTTGTTTGTTTTCTTTAATTTGCCTAAGGATTTAGTTAATGCAACTTACTGCCCCTTTCAAAAAAACCACCCTGTATTCTATATCCTCAACAAAGTCTATATTATATGAGTCAATCAATCAATCAATCAAAAACGTTTATTCGCAACTAAAACACAAATGAAATAAACCGTTACTTATTTTAAAATAATACAAAATAACAATATACGATATAACATAATACTATTAAACTTAGTTTTAGCTACAAAATGGTCACAACTCATCTTATGCAGGTGTTTAAAAAACCTGCGCTGGTTTTCTGCTGGGGTCTGTGGGACTGAGGAATTAAGTGTTGCAGCTACTTACAAAATAAATGAAGAAAATAAATTTAAATAAAGAAGATTTTATTTAAAAGATGTATAAAACACAATAACCAATAAATATCGCATTCACTGTCTTGCCTCTGCGGTGCAACCCGCAGGGGCGCGCCGCAACTGCAGCTGGTGGAACTCGTGTCGTGTCATGTGCGTCAGTGGCAATGAACATGTCAAATTTGGTGTGGAAATCGCCCGTCCAAGCATCCAATCCGAAGAAATTCGTCTTTGTTCGACAAGTTCGAATTGTAACGCGTTTCGGTTCACCTCGACGAAGCACTACCAACGCAGGCAATGTTGTAACTTCAGCCAACTTCGCCTTTCTATGGCCTGAGCTTTTCAGAGCTATTTCGAAAAATATATCAAAGTAAAAACTTTTCCTTTTCGTTGGAAAAAACCAAACAAATTTTTCAACGTGACTCGTGTACTTAATTAACTTTTAATTATGTAGTTTTTATATTGTTTTGGTTTAGGTTGAAATCTGAAATTCTTAGAAAAGCCTGCAACAAAGTAATAAATAATAAAATATAACTAAGCTTATTCGTGGGGCTGTTGATTTGTCCATTTTGTAACAAATAAAGGCCTTTCAAGCTGCAGTGGAAAGATGTAGGTTTTAATTAATTTGCTACTAATAAATAATAGCTTCATACGAAGAAATGAAATTGTTAGTCATCGGACATTTAATGCTGAATAGAAAACTAACCATAACAACGAACCTTTCCTAGTCTACATACCACAGTGCCGAACAGTTTTTCCGGAAGACCCGGTACAATCTTGGAGTCTTCAAATCCATCTTCACTTTCTTACGTGAGATGGAGCTCAAACGCTGTACCATTTAGGTACAATAAAAAAAAAACAGGAAAAAAATCAGGACAATACCATTTCCTGTCCATATCCGTAAGGTACACCACGCATCCACGACATCATCAAACTAATAGCGCGAATGTTTGGATGGATGTTTGTTACCTCTTCACGACAAAACTACTGAACAAATCGTGCTGCTGCAATTTTGCATGCAGTTATAAGCCTGGAATAACATATAGGCTACTTTTTATCTCGAAGCAACGTGTGCGAATCCGCGCATAGACGCATTAGAGTAGACTCTTACTATCATGTCATCACTATCTACAATAAATTGCCTAATAGTCTTAAAGAATTGCCGCTCAACTTGTTTAAAACTAAAAAGAAACACTGGCTTTTAGATAATTGTTTCTATAGTGTAAAAGACTTTTTGAATTGTAAAAATTAATCTTACTTTTTTATTAGCTAACTTTTTTCGTTTTTATTGTTCCTCATAATTTTCAATTCAATTAGATTTTTTTTTTATTTAATAATTGACATTAAAAATCTTTAATTATTAAAATTGTGGACAACAATGTATAAATTTTGCACACCTTAATGGGTAGATTGTAAATGGACACATTTAATTTTAAGAACTCTTGTACATACATTCTGGCAAATAAATGATTATGATTATGATTATTATGATTATGATTATGAGTCTATGCGCGGAGATATTAATCAAAAGATATTAATCTTAGTAAATCTACACCACGTGTAGGTACATTTCAATTCGTATGTACTGTTTGACAATAGATTAATGCAATTTCTCTACCTCGTGACGGAGTGAATTGAATTATTAGTAGTAGGTATATCGAATGTGGCGAGCGCGTTGCGTATTCGATATTCGGTGCCGTGTTTTGGAGCTGGGATAATTATTCGACTGAGATACAATTTCACTTTGTTGTTTCGGTGTGTATGTGCACTGCAATACGGATCAGTTTTCTTTAGTACGTTTAATCTCTGCAGTCAGGAGATAATGTTTTGAAACTCGTCGGAAATTTCTATGAACAGCCTTTCTATTAAAAGCAATTCAGATTTTTATAACATCACCAACTTACCGGATTTTGCTAACACGGGGGCACACATTTTAATTTTCTTTTTTTCGTTTATTTTGTTTTGCAAATAAGTACTAATTTATTCTATAACTTAAATAAAACCGTGATTTTGTAGTCTCTATAGTTTAAACGAATAGTACCTACCAATATACCTGCGTAAGTAGGTAGGTAGGAAGGTACTAGGTACCTGACGTATAATTTAGTGACTCTAATTTTGTATTTTAATTGAACTGAATTAATAATTCGTACACTGAGTAATTTAGATAGAAATCGGATGTTTCTTTGCTTGCTTTTGAAAAATAGCACACGAGAGGAATTGAAAAGGAAGAATACTTTTTAGGGGTTTTTTTGGACTTAGAAATAGACAAATATTTATTTGCTGGTCACACTTCAAAACAGACATAAAATTTTAAACGATTGTTTACTCCGGAGTTTAAAATTTAAGTTTTCCACACAATGTATTCTGTTTATAGTGGAAATAAATGAATCCTACTAATATCCTACTTCCTACTCATATTCTGAAGCCGAAAGTTTGTGAAATATGAATTTTTGATACCTTAGATCTCCAGAACTACAGAACAGATCATGATGAAATTTGGCGTACATTTAGAACATAGCTTAACTTAGATAATAGGCTACTGAAAATACGCGTGCGAAGCCGCGGGTAGAAGCTAGT
Source organism: Eupithecia subumbrata (assembly GCA_949316285.1). Lineage (NCBI taxonomy): Eukaryota > Metazoa > Arthropoda > Insecta > Lepidoptera > Geometridae > Eupithecia > Eupithecia subumbrata. The sequence continues at coordinate 9,099,812 of OX438630.1, read as the reverse complement.
AGACTATATTTTTTAAATGTAATATTTATTATAGCTGAAAGAGAAGTATGAAAGGCTTTGTTATCTGGCCCGTAACATCTATTAAGACCATATCTGATTACAACACATTATCCACGTTTTCACTGGATATTAATACCAATAATATGACAAACTCTGGTATTCTTCTCGTCGACATGTTAGACATGAATAGTCTCAGGGGGTTTTATGATACGTGATAATGTTCCTCTTTCTTTTATCCCAGGAAACAAAAGAGGTACCTATCTCATTGTTGTTAAAGGTTCTTAGAAAATCATTGTATAAATATCTTCAGTGTAAAAGCAATATGTGTGGTAGAAACAATGTTTTATGTTGAACTCAGAAGTGTTCTACGTTAAATTCGAAGAAATGACGGATATATCAAAATAAATATTATACTTATGTGAAGACATGATTGGCTTTCGAAATTTCAAGACAATGTCCATAGAAACAAAGGAAATGTTTCTATGGACATTTTCGACAAATCTGTTACGAACCACTTCAGCAGCGGTGGTATGAATTAGAAAATGGTGTTATTTTCCGTTTTCGATCGTCCACCGAAAATGCAGTCTTACCCGATAATTAATACTAATAAACTACTAATACTAATACAACAATGAGCATTCAAAAACGGACTGAAACTTGCATCTTTAGATAGGTTCCTACATAATTTACAATGACATATTTGCTTACCGCAAGCTTCAAGCGAGTGGCCCACGCGCTGCCCTCTATGTTTACTATCAATGTAAAATGTATCCAAAATTTACGAATTTAAGCCCATATTTGAATACATATTTTTGTAGTCTGACAGTGGTGCTGCGGTCCAAATCTGCGACAAGACAACCGTCAGACGGCGCATTGCGCGCCATTTTGTAGGTACGCCATACGTTTTTGGAACGGCGTTAACGAAAAAATGATGTTTTTGCTTTTTTACAAGAAAACTACACAGCTTATTAAGAAACTTTATTAAGGAACCAAATAATTAGTAGACCTATGAATCAAAACTAAAATATTTCCATAGATCACCGAGTTCCTGAGATCTCGACCAAAATAGGTGCAAAACAGTGCACTTTCATGTTTTTTTTTATCGTATTTTTTTCAATCGAGTTTTCAATTTTAAGGAACCAAAGAAAAAATTTTGAATTTTATGTAATTCGAGTTTTTCACCACGGGGATCCCGTGATTAATAAGGTCTCCTAATTTGACAAGCAATCCCGCTAGGTTCGCCTCTTTAGGCTTCATGCAAACAGCGAGCATAGCGCGGCAGCGATGGCTAGGTAGGACTAACGCACGTGCGAAGTATGAAACATGAAACCGCAGCCGTTTGCGTTCTAGTGACTAAAGCAGTAGCCTAGCGCGACGGGTTAGTGAGTTAGCAAACGCGCCAGCGCTAGACCCGAAATATGGTTGAAGCCTAAGTGACTTCAGTAACCTAAGTAGGTAATTCAGTCACTAACAAGTCGTTCGTCACAGAATTACAGGATTACTCCCAAGGACATTTTCAGCCATACAACACGTGTTAACGCAAAATTCTCGCAGTAAAAGAAGCAGTTCACCTCAGGAGTTTTGTAAAACAAACCCAAGTCGCCGACCAACGGAATTTGGTACCGTAATAAAGTTTGAAAGGGCTGTAAAAGAGCAATAGCTGTAACTTGGGGTGGAGCACAGATTTTAGTGCGAGAAGGGTACCCTCGCAATACCTATTAATTGATATGGCGAGGTATGTGTTTCCTATATTTTATAGTAGATTGAATTGAATGGCGGAAATATGATTCTTATTTTTATTGCGCGAGGGTTTTATTCGGCATCGAATCACGAGGATTCTACGTAACCTACGACTCGACTTAAGAAGCTGTAAGATGTATCTTAGTCAATTATACCATCGGACCTTTTAAAATATCTGTGACGTGTGACCTACTATTATGGTAAAGTTTTAAAACTGGGAAAATTGCAAACTGAACAACTTGCGATGGATTAAACAGATTTTTTTTATAGAGTGCCCTCTATCATATCGGCGTAGAATTTCGATCGAACAACGGTAGGTAACAAAGAGAGCGCCGGCTTGTTTTGTCTGTTCTAAGGAATGGCTTTTGCAAAACACCGCGCCATCTTTATTTTAAGCATGGAACTTTAAACGAAGCTTGCACAGAGGGGTTAACTTTCTGTGTATCCTGCTTCGTGCAAAGATTCTTGTATTATCCTACGCACGGAATCTTTGGTTTCGTATAATGGTATCGCTACTCACCGCTAGATGGCGGGGTATAAACAAACTTATCAAGCACTCGCCGAGAAGGTATTTGAAGTTTGGCTTCCTGTCATCTAGCGACGGGTAGCGTTAAGTTAATGTAAGCGAGTACCCGTTATTTGCTGGCACCTTTAGCAAGATAAAACTAATAATTTAGGTGTCTCAAGAGATCTTCCAAACAAATTATTTCTTGCAAAATATAGGATCAGTGTTAAAAGGGTTTAAACTGAACCTATACTTTGGACAGATTTGAATTAATTACGCACCTACAGGCAGAATTTCAAAGTGTCTGGCAGGACGTAGGAACCATCGAAAGTGCCTGGCTATTGCGCACCTACGGCAGAATTTCATAGTGTCTGGCAGGACGTAGGAACAAATGAAATTAATAATTAACAATGAAAATTCCGTTTTTATACTATGACGAAAGTACAGCTTAATTTTATGAAAGTTAAAGGCGTCTGGCAGTGCAAAGACCAAAGTGTCCGGCATTGGAGGACAAGATTTCTTACACTATCTCGAAGAAAATATCAAAAAGAGTTTGATACTACAACGAATTTGATGTGCAAATTCAGCAACTTTGGTACCCGATATCTGCCTAAGCCACGATGACCCAAACTTCATAATCGGTGATCGTTCCTATCTGTGTGGGGCCCACGCTTACAAACTCTCAGCTTTTATAAAATACCGAAGATCTGGCCGTCGCAGGCTCTAAGCCTAATATTTAGAATTTACAGCTAAGAAAACGGACTAAATCACAAGTGGTTTTGAGAGTGTTTGGTCCCGCTAAGGTTCCTTCATCATCATCATCATCATCATCATCAACCTAAATTAGTCCACTTCTGGACATAGGCCTCCCCTAATGAGCGCCCTGTCTTCAGCTTGCCGCATCCAGCATCTGCCTGCAGTCTTTCGCAGATCGTCATCCCACATGGCCGGAGGGCGTCCTACACTACGTTTGCCGGTTCCTTCACGTGAAGACTAAATTTCAAAAAGTAATGAAAAACTATGGTACTTACAAAAACAATCATGATGAAGAAAGCACCGATGTAAGAGCTGCGAGCGGTCTGCATCGACACGAAGCGGTAATGTTCACCAGTGATCACATTTCTAGAACAAACATAGACAATATTAGATTTTACTACAAAGGCACTTCGTTACAGTTATAACAAAGTTATAGGGGTGGCAATTTTCAATTTATTGTTTATTTGCAATAAAACTACGCAACTTATGAAGAAACTTATGAAAAAACTCAAGGAACCAAATAATTAGTCATTAATATAATAACCTACGCTTGCCGCCCTTTTTTGGTCTACTTATTCATATACTAGCTGCATTCTTACTACCCGTTTTCCCGTAGAAATGAAGAATTTTCCCGCAGTAAAAAAAGCCTTTGTTCATCAGAAATAATGTGGGCTTCTAATGGTAAAATAATTTCTCAAATCGGTACAGTAGTTTCGGAGCCTGAATAGGCTCCGAAACTAATAAATACAAACAAACAACCAATCAAATCTTTCCTCTTTATAATAATATTATAGATTAAATTACAACGTTTTACAAAGATCCCTTAGATAGCCATCCATTGATTGTATCCATACTCGGTTGTCGGATATCGGAAATAAAGAGATTTTATTTATTTATTTATTATTTGATTGACACGTGATCTGTCAGCTCGATAAATATTAAACTCTCGCTAGTCCCGATATTTTTCAAGTGGACAGATTCGAACATCACAAGATATTCTTCCACTAGTGAACAAAAAGTTTGAGTGAAGAAAAATCTATTAAACTCCGTCCACGCATTTATTTTCTTTGTCTGCCTGAAAGAATGCAATATTTCACTAAAACGTAATCTGTCAGCTCGATAAATACTAAGCTCTCGCTAGTTCCGATGTTTTTGTATAGATTCATCACAACATAAATTCTTCCACAAGTGAACAAAAATATTAAGTGACGAAAAATCTATTAAACTTCGTCCACACATTTATTTTCTTTGACTGAATGAAAGAGAGCATTATTTGATTGACACGTAATCTGTCAGCTCGATAAATATCGAAGCTCTCCTTAATAATCTGTGGACTCGAAAAATATCGGGATATTTTTAGAGTCCACAGATTATTATCATCACTATTTAAAAAAAAATTGAGTCTATGAAATATTGTACTCTTTCATTGCGTCAAAGAAAATAAATGCGTGAACGGAGTATAGAACTTTATTTCTTAATTGATAATAAATTATAGTTTAAAAATTGATCTTGTCTGAGAGCTCATTTTATTACGCTATACGCTTAAACAAATAAAAATTATTGATTTCTGATCGATTTCAAATTTTTTACTAAAACTCACCTCAAATAACCTTTGTTATCTTCATTCTCCGCCAACGTCTTTATAGAAGCCATGAGCAAGTCATCATACCCCAAGAACTCATCCAGGACAAATCTCGAGAAAGGATCTCCAAAGCATTCGTCTCGTGTCGGGTCTAAGGTGACTATCTTCACCGGAATCTTGAGACGTATCCGAGCACTTGGAGACAGCCGGAGGAAGCCATACTCGAGGGAATATTCGAGAATGTATTCTTCTTCTGAAAGATTGACACCTGTTAGGGAATAGTAGGGTTTTGTATGCCGCTATGCCATAAGGTTCTTAAGATTTAGTTGACGGGACTTTTCGTATAAAATTCTTTAGCTACATAAGTCAATCAAAACAAAATTTAAATCATTTTGAATTATTCACACGGCATCATCTAGCCCCAAGCTAAGTAGAGCTTGTGTTATGGTACTCGATAACGGATATACTTAATACAATATTTATCTAAATAGATATTTTTATGATGCACTGGAAACACCTAGAAGACCCGTAACAAAGATGTATCTGCTAACATTTTACGAATATTTGTCCCGAGGAGGGAATCGAACCCGCATTCTCCAGCGTTGATAAGTTTGATACCATGCTATTGGATAATTGTTATATTCGTTACTGCCCGCGGCCTTGCTCACGTTGCTCATAATGTAAACGTTAAAATGTTATTTCTATCCCATGTGAACTGATTTATAGAATAAAAACTAGGCTATGTTTTACTGCAGCATAGAGATCTAGGCCTGGAATAGAACATAGGCTACTACACTTATATGCAAAATTTCAGCCCTATCCGTTCAGTAGTTTTGGCAGGTATTTTTTTTTTTTTTTTATTTGGGAAATAAACAGTACATTATACATAAAAATACAAAACTTAAATAAACATAAACCAAAAGAATTTCCTCTATTAATTAAACATGTAAAGCTAAATGAACAGAGCAATTAAAAAAAATAAGATGAAAAAACCTACAAAACATATATAATTAATTTTACAATCTTATATAATTAGTTATAATATTAGTGTGATGTGATTAATAACTATCAGGGAGGCCTGCGTCCAGCAGTGGACCAATATAGGCTGTCGAGGTGGTGGTGTGATTAAAAACGTTGAATGGACGTGTCTAATCAAATGAAAGTTTTTCGGTGTTGTATGTTTTCGGTATTCCGTGATGCGGCCTCATGAGCTTTCGGTATTTCGATCTGCGGTTTTGTGTACCTTCGATATACCGTGCTCCGGTATCTCGACTGCCGGTATTCCGTAGGACAGTCGGTATTTTTAACTCAATATTATTAAAAGTAGCCTTACCTTTCATAGCTTCATTAGCCTCCGATTCATCTTCCTTTGGTGTCTGCTGAAATAATTTAAACAAACATGTAAGGTCAAATGGAACTGAATGTCATCAAAATTAGATAATCGCAAAAACCAAAAATACATCGAAAAACGTCACGAGGCCTTCGCCGAAGAAAAAATGGAAGAAATAGGCTGAGTGAAAAGTACTAGTTCTTGTTTGTTTCTATTCCTTGATAGTAATTTTCTTTGTGAATAAAAAATATTTTTTCACCAATCTTGCTCGAAAACGGTGAGCAAAATCGGGTTTTGCGCATATGTGGAATAAAGGATAGTAGGTATTCAACTTGTTGAAAATAGTTATTTCCGAGATGGGGGGATGATAAAGTAATTTGAATTCAGAACAACCTACCTACATCGAAAACAAAATTTCATCTGCTTATAGTTGAAAGAGGTTTGTAGCATTTTTACCCACCAAGGTTGTAGACCTAAATGAGTTTCTGACATTCGACCTCTTTTATAACCTACATTTTTTTTTCTGCTAACGAATAAAACACTGTTATAAGATAACCACAGATATGATAACCGACGCAGAATCGCCACGTAGAATTCTACGATGAAAGAAACTCTAGATAGTTCGTGCTGCGGTGCTATTTGCATAATTGTGAGACGTGCGTCCCTCCTTTACTTTCTAAGGTAGAATGCAAAATCGGGTCTATGGTGGCAATTTTGTGGCGATACCATTGACATAGAAAAACTATTAGTTAAGCAGAATATAGAACCTAGCACAGACATCCAGCACTTCTACGGCCCGGCACAACAATAGGCATTCAAAAATGGGCGTGATAGTCGTAATCTCGTAATTAGTTGTAATCTATTGGTTCATTTTACAATGACAAAATGGCTTACCGCAAGCTTCAAGGAAATGGCCCGCGGGCTGCCTGTTATCTGATGTTATCAATATAAAAATGCATCTACATTATGAAGAGTTACAGCCATCAAAGACATTTTTGTGATATGCGGTAGGTACTAGTGAGTTCTCGATCAGTGACAACCTTTAAGGGTCCGGCGACGGATGAATTTCCCATACAAACGTAATACCAAAATGATTTTTAATTTGAGCAAATTTTCACAATGGTCTGTTATTATTTGTATTAAAATAGTATTTATCTAGGTTCCTGCCACAATTTTTTTTCAAAATACCTTTCTGAAATCGAATTAAACCTAATCGCATTTTACATCAATGAATGAATGTTGTCTTAGTAATTGTGTAGATAAGTATTTTGAAAAAATCTTATGTCAGGAACCTACATATATACTATTCTAACACAAATAATAGCAAACCATGGTGAAAACATTCTCAAATTACAAATAATTTTGGTACTACGTTTGTATGGGAAATTCATCCGTCGCCGGACCCTTAAGGCCCCAGCTAGGTAATTTACTTACGTCAGAAGCTTTCGAGCTAGGCTCGCTGTTATCCACAAGCCCCATAATGCCTTCCCATATAGACGCCGCCGGTTTCACATCAGCTCCGCTCACAATCGTCGCATTCACATCCACACCTTCATCAGGCCCGTCCACATAAGCAGTCTCCATCAAATGCTCCGGCAATAACTCTTGCAGTTCATCGTGAAAGCGCGTAACGTTGCCATAGTCTGTACCGTCACTGATATATTCGTCTTGTTCTGTGTCTGTGCTGTCGCTTGTCGACGATTCTATGACGAAGCTGGAAAAAAGAAATGGTATGTTAAGAACAGCATTTTACTTAGTAGCCAGGGACTTGGTTGTGTGATGTGTAAATCAAAAAGAACAGAAAAATCAAAACAGCAGAGAAGTAAAATTTTTTGAGATGTCATGTCACCTACTAGTTCCTTCAACACAGTTTTAAAAAATACAAATTTACAATTAAAATATGTTATTAATAAACTTTTGTCTGTGAAAGAATCAACCTAAGTATTTCTTTAGTAGATTAAAAAGTCAGTAGTTTTGGCGTGAAGACGTGACAAACATCCATCCATCTATCCATCCAAACTTTCATTTAATTTTATAATATTATATAATATACTTTTATTTATAATACCTATTAGTGTGATGTGATGATTAAGGTCGTAAATGTTAACAACTGTTGAAGTAAATGCAGTTAGTCTAGTATGAATTCTGTTGTAGATATAAATTTATGGTACTTATAAGTTATTTAATTTAATTAAAAATAAAATCAGTCTTTATTTTTGGATTACAATTGTGATTTTATCCTATACTTAATTCTATTTTTCGTTTATTATTCCAGTTTGTCCTTCGACATAGGCTTCCTCTAACTAAGGTCTCCCACTGTTTCCTGTCCTTTGCAGTGTGGGTCCATTCTGGGCCCGACCCCCTTTTGATATCATCTTCCCATCATTTGTTTTACCTGCCTTTACTTCTTTTACTTCCTCGGGGATACCATTTATTTTTGTCCACTTCTCCTTTTTATTTAATTATTAGTATTTATTTATGGTATAAAATATATGCACAATATACACATTGTAAAAACATTTGTGCCACAGTGGGAATCGAACATGTAACCTCCTGTGTCACAGACGGACCATTGCCTGCTGTGCCTATATGGTTATAGTAACATTTTATGAATAGTTTTGTTTTCATTACATTGCTCAATCTGTTAGGATTGATTGTGCAAAGTGATCAACTTACAGCATCCAAAATGTAGCAATAGATGTGTTCAGATATTATGAAATTTTTTTGAGAAAATGTGATTTTTTCAAGGATCTAAGATGCATATAAGATAGCAAACTTAAGATATCTAAGCATGGTAAAGATAACTGTAACTTGCTGAATCATTGTAAACAATGTGCTTGTATCATCATTACTATTCAAATTTATCCAAGGTTAATGGCCAGCATTAAATAACAATAATTGTGCTGCGAAACAGACAGACAACAAGACTATTGCTAGCAAGAACACGTTTGAATTGATATTGCATCACTGGGAAAATTAAGTAAGCAACTTAGTGGTGAATAAACAAATGATGTATCTGATTTTGTGTCTTCAACAAGTTTATGGTAGTTTTTGAATAAAATAAAACTGTACTTACGCTTCAGTGGATAACATCCCCATTAGAGTATTGGGATCTACTCTGCTTTTTTTCAACCTTTGCTCCCTTACATAACTTTGTGCTAATGAATAATCCTGGTCGGGATTCCGTATTATCTCCACTCGCAATATGCCATCTCTGGGCCAAGATTCTTTTACTTGATTCAAACATGTTGTAGGGGCTCTTGAAAATGCTATGTGAATGTAAGCAAGTACAAAAAATGCAACCAGTGCCTTCAACAGTACGAGGAACTCGAAAAATCTTCTGACAGGCCTAGGAAAGGTACGAGCATAGGCCACTGCAAACTTGAAAAACAGTGCATGGAATAACCTTTCTCTTACGTTAAATAAGGGGTTAGGGTTATTGTTCCTAGTTCTCGGTATAGCTGGGTTTATCAGTGGACCTCCTGGGAGAAGATTATTGTCCGGATTGATACCAGCAGGTAAGTTGTTCATGGTTGGAGGTCCAGCCGCACTCATTGCTCGAACCTGATGTTCTTTTCTTTATTATTTGATGATATTGCTTCTACAACATAATAGTCACCTGGAAGTGAAAGTTTTGAAGAGATTATAGTCAGTGAATAACCCTAACCTCTATAGTGTCAAACCTAGAGGACACAGGTTTCAAAGTCCCTAACAAAGCGTACATCAAGTCTTATTGAACTACTTAGGGTCTTCAATGCATGCAACAGTGCTGTGGAGTCTGTGGTGAGTTGTTATGGTCGTGTCAAAGTTTTAGGCAAGGAGATGAAAGTAAAAGAAAGTTCATGTTCCGAAACTTCACGTCGATCAAAGGTATAGTAGAAATAAGGTGTTTGGACCTTCTTGGTTCTTTGCAGAATCATCAGTCGTCTCCAATTTTAGGCCATCCAGTAAAAGTAAAAGGATATGTACGTACCAATGAGTCCATTTGTTTACTGGTTGTTTGTTTAATAAAATCGCTTTTCCTTAGCCTTAGAAGCACCTATAACTATTAGAAAGACTAAATTATTGCTAAGGATAAGTTTCTATTTTTATTTTGAGTAAAATTCAATTATTTTTTGAGAAAGACGAACGAAATAAAAACATGATGTCAAACTTGTTTTGACAACCCGAAAACATGACGTTTTGACAACTGACATTAGCTGGTATGAAGTTGAAATCATAAGTGACATCGACATTTACTTTTACTTCAACTTCTTGTCTGTTGACTCTGCTTAAAAGTTTCACCCGGCAAAGTGGAAATTAAATTCTGGTGGAGCTCCATTCAACACAGTTTGTTATCCAAGTTGGTAGGTACCTCAAGTTAGTAATAATGTACTTACGTACGTAAGTACACCTAGGTACTCATAAAGTGATGAGATTTACACTAAGCTAGTTTCCTAAATTACCCATTTAGGAAACTAGCTTAGTGCAATTCTTGTTAGTCATGTAGGTAAATGCGATAAAAAAAGATGTTCAGCCTAAGGATATTTCCTTGTTGTTCGTCAGAAAGTCAGATCTTAAAAAGTACCTGCATACCTACCTTCTTTGGAAGTATGCAGTAGGTGAGTAGGTATATATACATGTTTATACCTACCTAGGTATCTTCTAAGTATTTATTGAGGACTCCTAAACAAAAACATCACATAACATGCAAAATAACATAAAGTTCTTTCAAGTCTAGTGTTTTACTAAATAAAGGGTGCCCCAGCGCAGCGTGGACAAATCACTGTGGGTCGGCTAAACATACCTACCTACGGCTAAATAGAATGGTAAAAAAATAAGTTACCACACATAAAAATACTGCATCAGTTGCTGAAATTGTTGGTTCCATACGGAGATTATTCATCACGTAATGTGGTAGGTACCTACTGAAACAAATCATTTAAAATGGTCACAGTATCAACACTATTCCAGTGCAAAGTGAACTTATAAAATTTTATGCCGCACTAGCCCCAACTGTCCTTATTTATACCTACCTACTAATTTCAGTGAGACTGGACCAGTGAGTTGTAATAGGTAATGGTAATTCAATGGACTGGACGAAGGTTGTCGCGTAAGGCAGTTTCAAAATAAATCTAGCCTTTATAAAATCAAGTTTGATAAAAAAATATAACAAGGTATTATACCTAGATACGAAATTATTTTAGGAACTTATGAGATAATGAGTGTGATTAGAATTAATATCTAAGAAAATAATGAATAATAATAATTCTAATGACATTCAGTCTCTCATAAGTTCCTAAACAAATTTTGAGACTATAATATTTTTATGAAACTTAATTGTTTTAGTTGACCTATGAAAATAAAGGCGGTTTCAAAACTTAATCTAGCATAAGCATAAATATGCTGTGAGTTCACTTGCTATAAGTGAACTCACAGCATATTTATGCTTATAATTTTACGGACCATTTGTGACAAAAAGCAAGGATTTACAACTCAGCTAGAGAACATGTGCACATGAACAAAGCCGTCACAATAAAATACAAAACTACACTGCAGAGAGCATGATTGACGTCTTAATTGTCCCGAAACGGTTGTAAAAGGATTTTTTGTAATAAATGTCAGAGCTATTCAGGCCAAATGCTGAATGATAGATGAAAAGAGCCTTTTGAATTTGACTGAGCTCTACCTGCCTTGCAATAGGATATTACTAGGCCCGTGGGTAGGTGCTTTGCAATCCATGCGCGACTTTTATTGTCAAACGCTTTGATGTGGGAAAAAGTTTTACCTAGCTCATAGAGTGAGTTAGTAGTACTACCTACCAGCCATGTTTTAGTAGTTATTTAAATAAGAAGTATATAACGTAGATTCGCCAGGTGCGCAGGACATAATATTATGTGCCCAAGTGTGCAAACACAGGTGCACTCTCTATTCCTTGAGTCTCATAATCCGGTGGAACGGCAGACCAACACCAACCGAGAGGTCAGGCCGTTGGTCTCATAGAGTAACTTATTATACCTACATGTTGATTGAAAGATGGATAGTTAGTCAATGAATCTCATTGTAGTTAGTTGCATTTTGTAGAACCTAGGTAGGTAGGTATAGGTATCTATAGAATATATCTACATCTTAAACAACAACATCAATCGTCGATACGACTAAAAATAAAAATAACCGAGATAGAGCCGTAAAGATAACGAGAAGTGAACTCAAAATTACGGCCCGCTCATGTTATAAATATTCAAAAGATCCGAACCGAGCGAGAGCCTTTGAAAAAGTTGACGTCTCAATTATCGGGCCGTACGACCAGTTTTAATTTATATTATTCTCACGTTTTTTATTTCCTCTTGGTTATCTTGCTAGAGCGGGGCTTGGGAGAAATAGGGTGTTGATTATACATTTTTATGGGATAAGTGGAGCCGGGTACGTGCCTGTATGCTTATAGAAAATAAAGATACATAATAATGTAGGTACGTATGTACCTGCTTACCTACCAGTAGGTAGGTGGTACAATATATTATTCCTGCAGATCTGCGTACCTAGTTTAACTTACATTCGCTAGTTAGGGTTTCGAGATCGAAGATCGGGTTCGAAACCCTTATGGTCTCGCTTTGTCTGTCCTTTTTTTCCCTCGTTCGTTAATAACTCAGCAACTACAGCAGCTTTCAACTTGAAATTTAAAATATTAATAGGTAGTCGGACCAAAAGATGACCACCCCCCAGTAGATGACCGAAACGCACATTTTCTTGAATTATAAGAATTGAGTGGTACTCCCTGTAGTGGCGTATTTTTTCTTTAGAAGCGGCAATACTGTTCCCTCTTTTAAAAATTAATACATCGTCATTGGACCCTCAGTCACGCTCCAGGACCTCATTTAGTGCAGACTTGTTTCGGCCATCGCCATTTTGTATGGAGAACGAGCTAAGGTGAGTAAACCAGTTTCTTAAGCTTATGAGTGGATTGCCGATTACTTGATATAATTAGGCCCTATTAATGTGTTCCCCTGCATTTATGACTATTATCTCAAGTAGAAAATCAAAGAAAATAAGTAATTTTTAATAAGGTTTTCGAGAAATTTGCTGTTCAATTACTGGTCTAAAAAAGATACATAAAATCCTATTTGTGACCGAGCGGTCAGAATTAGCTCCGACCTGCAAATTTAGTTTTGATATTGTAGATTGTATCTTTGATTTTTTATTGATTTTTTACGTTTTTCTTAATGGTTTTGGATACATAATTTTATAAACCAAAACATGACCGGAGGTTAATTACAGAAAAATCGTTGTTTTGGGCTGTTAGTTTTTAGCTGGTCATTTATTGTTCCAAACGCTCTATTTGTGACCGAAGAAATTTGTTCGTTCATAATTTGGACCTCAAAACCTAATAGTGACCGGCTGATTTTGACTGTTGCAATAAAACTGTTGTGGAATTCTATTAGGGTTCTTCGTAATGAAAAGTAAACCAATTTCGTTGGCCTTACAAACTGTTGTCATCATTACATTACTTGTTATTATAGTTTTTCTTATTTTCGTTATTATTGTTTTAAATAAAATAAATTACAATAAATTACATTTTAAATTAAATGTCATTTGATTGTTATTTTGTTATTGTTTTAGACTGATTGTTATTTGTTTAGACTGATTATTATATGTGTAGACTAATTGTTATTTGTTTATCAAGCAATTAAAATTATGATAAGTACCTTAGTATTAATTATATGCAGACAAAAATATGGAACACCACTTCTTTAAAATAAAGTCTCTTGTTATGAAGAATTTCGCCTTTTTTTGTCGGTCATAAATAGGGCCGATTTCGGTCAGAATTAGTTCCAAACCGGTCACAATTAGGGCCAAAGTAATTTTTTTTATATTTTTACAATTTTAACTTATTTACAAATAGTTCAGAGTAAAAACAGTTTATCTAGTTGATCCACCAAATATCTACCTACGTATACAAACAAAAACATAGAATATTCCTTGAATAGGAGTTGAGATAATAAATAAAACAACTTGAATTCCGCTTAATCAGTCATCTATTGGTCCAACCACCTACATTTCGTGCGCCTGTACAGATTTAAAGAAAAATAAATGAAAAATGAAAATGAATATTTTCCATACAAATTGTGATGCCGAAATTTTGAAAGATACCTACAGGGTCATGTGGGGTATCAAATGAAAGGTATCAGTTTGTTAATTTGAAAATAGTTTATTTTTGTTTCGCAATAAAAATACTGAATACTGAATACTTTTTGATATATTTTGAAAAAAGTCGAAAAATTTACCATTACCCACTCTAACCGAAGCATGCAGAGAGATCCATGTGAAATGTAAGTTGATACCTACTATTTTTAGGTATTCGTTAAATTGCGAAGTCTCTAACCGCTACTTTTGGTAGGTAGGTACATATTTGTTGACAAACGTTCGAAACCCTCGGCACGCGAGTTACACTCGCACTTGACGGATCTTGATATTTCTTGGTACTTATGTACATTTAAGTTGGTTGGTCACTCCTGAAAATAAATTGTGTTTTTACTACTTTCTAGATTATACAAGTAATAGGGTAATTCTGGGTAAAAAAATATATTTTTCTATTTATTCCGTCATTTCCGTTCGTTATCTAACTGACGGATTAAAACCGAAAAATATTTTTAATAATCGATCAAAGAAAAAATCCGTACCTATACATCTTCTGATAACCTAACTGCCGGACAAATTAGAATTTTTTGAACACTAGCCTAGCATATAAGGAGTTTTGCGCTCTTTATAGGCCATTTCTTATCGTGGAACCTAGAACTGTAATAACCCGTTTTTTTTCATGCTTGATTGACCTTAAGTAGGTACTTACATTACATAATTAAGTATACCTAGATGCAGGCCTATGGTAGGTGGGTACTAGGTTAGGTACGTAACTGAAACGTCTCACTAAATACCTAACAGTTGATGGCTGATGCTGACTGTTCTCTTCCACTTTACAAGCTGTCTCTTAATTTAGAAACATTATAAACTAAACTAACAGATAATACCTATTAAGAGTAGGTAGATACAGTCAGCTGTGAAAATTTGTAAACGGTCCCAAGTTTTCTTATTATTAGTTTACTTTCTCGTACCTTAAAATTATAATTATTCTCGATTCAAATAAAAGCACGCCGCAAATAAAAAGCTTCTTATTTATTTTTTAATAAATACACTAGAATCTAACAAAACTCGTACCTACGTTTTTCTCGATGGTTCGCTCCGCTCGCCGATAATATTCATTTTGTACTTGTTTAAGACCAGAATCTGGCCCTTGCTCTGCCCTTAAAGGGTAATACTGTAAATCAGTGTTTTGCTCTTTGAACAAAGCTTTTCGTTGAGCTATTGACATTTTGACAGGCTGCACATTATTTTTACGAATCAGTATTATTTTTATTGTATAATAAACTAGATAGAATTGTATAACCCACTTATTATTCCCAAGCTTTATTCCATCAATAATTCAAATAACACTAAATTCAAAGATTGAAATCCCTGACAAAAAAAATTATATATATTATATCTAACAAAACACGCGCGCAGAAATTTTGCGCGAGAGAGTTTGGTGGTCCATGGCTTGATGACAATCAATCCTATGAGTTTCTAGCAGCGGTCCGTGACAAGCCAGATTATTTTTTAAATGGTCCGGCATAACAAAATTTTAATTAAGAGCCCCTGATGTAGTCAAATGAAAAACTTGGGAGTGTGAACATATTTAAGCGGCTGACTGTACTATCTAGTTTAATTTTTTTAAGGTGTCTCACCAAGGCTCTGCCGGCTACAAGCCGTGTCAGGCTGTCTTTTTTTTGACTTCTCAGAACGTTGTTTGATATTATCACATCGTGATTAGTGCCGGCTGTTCCTAAATTTAAAATAATTTGTTTTTTAGCTGTCAATTAATTTTTGATTGAGGTGCTATGTAGGTTTAGTTGAGTAAGTTGATGGCGTAGTAATGTAATTTTTAATTCTTAGCACCTCGACGACCAAAACAGACCTACCTACGTGATACAAATTATTTACCTATTTGAAAATAGAGGTACCTATAACGTAACAGTTATAAATATATCCTCTCCTAATAATATTATAAATCCGAAAGTTGGTGAAATCTGAATTTTTGTTACCTATGATCTCCAAAACTACTAAACTATACCTAGTTTATATCAAAGCGTAACTTAGATAATATAGGCTACTTATTAATAAAATAAATAAATAAGCCGCGAGCAGATGCTAGTATTGTATATACACTCTAGACTAGCTCTACAAGTCTAGAATCGTAATGATATTTACTTCGACCTGTTTTTATAATAGGTATGTAGTACTTTTTATTTTATAATATTGACTTTTTATACATATTTAAATTAATCCTCTGATTCGAACATCTTCCGGCTCAGCATAAGGTAATCCTCAACATACCTGAGATTATGTCACTGATTCCCCAGTGTACATTGCACCTTACAAATATTGACTCAGCATTGTGTAAACTAAGCCTGTTTCAAAACCGTGTAATATTTACCATCAAAAATTATATAACAGTCTCTAAATTGCCCGTTATAAGGTTTAAAATAGAAGGTAACTTCCCTTTTCAAATGATTTATGAAGAAAATCGATGACAGCTCCCGTTTCCCAAGTCTCTTTGTTTTTCTCAGTGAGTCGCTAATCTTTATTTATCTACCTTCATTTCATTTTATAAGGTGTATTTTTAGTTGACAAATGTCAACTTGTGAGAATTATACTTGGTTATAGGTAAATTAAAGCCCGTATTAGAAAGTTTGCTCAGTCATCGTTAGATGCTTGAGTAACGCTTTTCGATGGCATAAATGGCACTCAAGCATAGATCTATGAAGGTGTCATTTTCGCTAAACTTTTAGTGGTTGACTAATGTCAAGATGTGTTAACTCTACTTGGTTATAGGTAGATTAAAGCCCGTATTAGAAAGTTTGCTCAGTCATCGATCTATGCTTGAGTAACGCTTTTCGACGGCATAAATGGCACTCAAGCATAGGTGACGACCTCCGTGGCGCAGCGGGCGAAGGTCCGCCTGCGACGCAGGAGGTTGCGGGTTCGATTCCCGCCTCGGAACAAATTTGTGTACGATCTGCAGAAATTTGTTCCGTTGGTCTGGGTGTTTTCTATGTATAATAAAAATATCTATCTATGTCGTATATTGTATTAAGTATATCAGTTATCTAGTACCCATAACACAAGCTCTGCTTAGCTTGGGGCTAGATAATGCTGTGTGAATTGTCCAGCATTATCTATGGTTGACTAATGTCAAGTTGTGTCAACTCTAGGTACTTGATGAACTATAACCAAGTAGAGTTCTAACTTTAAGGCCCGTATAAAGTCTCCACCTCACTGCCGTGATTTTGAAGCTGTATCTTGCGTTTTGCGATTTTGTGGGGGCCGGCTAGCTCAGTCGATAGGTAAAGTAAAGATAGGTTTTATCTATTAGAACCCCAATTTTGATTCCTAAACTCTCTCCTTTAAAGTATCTAGTTGTTTTCTTAGTCAAGGTTAAGTACTCACGCACACAAACATATTAAGTTGCTACAACCGACACAATAAAATAAATAAAGCCTTCAACGAAAAAATAAAAAACCTTACAAGCTAAGCTTTCCTGCAGAGAACGAAAGCGAAAGAGACGCAGGTAGGATTTGAGGTGTGTTAGAGGGAGTAAGAAGATCTGGAGCCACGTGACACCTGCCGGCCGCCAAATGAAGATATCGCAGCTGGATGCGAGGAGCGAGCGCAGGGGTGTCAAACATTTTCTGCGTTAGGAGCTTTTACGAAGGTATTTTGAAGACATGAAGTAACTGACATTTTAGCATTTTACCTATATTGTCAGAAAATCAATACCGAAGTTGTCAGGCGTCTTCGTTTATAAGAAGTTAAATTGGCAATCGGTTCTCATCCTGTTGATGAGAGCCGATTGCCAATTTTTAATTAATCTCTAATTCTCCATCATGAAATTTTGTGTTACGATTCGGACAATTGGTGTACTCTCATAAATCGAATAAGAGTACCAATTTGTGCAAAAAAAAAACAATGGATATATTTTGGAGAATTACAACAGGCCTTCAAGTAAATCCTCCTCAACACAGCACACATACCTACTACGTCCACTTTTCCAGTTTTGCCATAATCATCTATGTTTTATTAATTTTTTTTTTGTTCCCACTGCAGGGCAAAGGCCTCCCTTTCCACCTTCCATTCTTCTCTATTGCCAGCCAATTGTGGCGTTTTATTAAATATTATATTATTATGTATTTATTTTAAATAGGTTTTGTATTAGGTATGTATGTATTTATTTATTTATTACCTTTGGGCTTTCATTACTATTAGTGGTTTATGTAACCGTATTTAATAACTTTAATAAGGTAAAACGAGTGAATTGAAAATGGAAATTATACTTGAGATGTCAACAAGAACAGAAGTAAGAAGTATTCATTAGTATCGGCAAAAAAAATATCCCAGATTGTCATGTCCCTATAATATCACTTAATGTGACATTGGTACTCAAATTATTAAAAAATAACTACATTAGCATTTACAGATTCTGTTTATTTTAAAGATGAACAGACGACAAAGCACTCCACTACACTATAGTGATGGTCCAAATGTTATTTATCCTGTAAACAACATTCAAACGAGCACGACAGAGCTACAGCCTTACTAGAACTATCTTAACAATAGCTCTTTCCAAGCAGGATATGACTCTATTCATGAAACATGTTCTAATGGTACTATCCATATCCACACACCAATACCTACGAGTATTAATTTTACCAAGGTAGAGCTGTAGAATAATTATTATATAAAAAAGCTTGGGACGGGTTTTGCTCTAACTCGAAAAATAACAACTAACCGGCTAAAAGTTTCTTCGTCGCTTCTTTACTTTAGACTACATACCGAAGCGACAGAAAACAAAAATATCACTTTATTTCCGTGTGTTTAGTAGTTTTATATTAAGACCTTTTCTAACTCATATTGAACTCTGTCTAGTTAAACCTAACATAGACTTTAAGGCACTTCTAACCGAAATGTAATGTTTTTTACCTGAATAAATAATTCTATGCTATTTTTTTCTAAGTGTATATTTATTGTATTAATGGAAATAAAGAGATTTTGATTTTGATTATGTAGGCTGTTACAGCAGCGTGTTATTAACTGACGATAGACCTCGTAAAGGAGGAAGTCTTATGTTCGGCTGTAATATATGTTTTTTGTACGTTTTTGGTCTATTTCTCCGTAAATTTATGGACCGATTTTGAAAATCGAGAATTCTTTTTCGAACTCTGAGTGGGTAACTGGGATCTACACTGACATCTCGCATAGGAGTGTATTGTTCGTTGTCCCCCTGCATAACGGCCCTAACCAGCCCAGCTCAAGGAGCTAGGTTGCGAGTTCGATTCCCGCCTCGGAACAAATTTATGTACGATCTGCAGAAATTTGTTCCGTTGGTCTGGGTGTTTTCTATGTATAGTAAAAAAATATCTATCTATGTAGTGTATTGTATTAAGTATATCAGTTATCTAGTACCCATAACACAAGCTCTGCACAGCATTATCTAGCTTGGGGCTAGATAATGCTGTGTGAAATTGTACAGCATTATTTATTTATTTATTTATAATTAATACTAATTATTCCCGAGTAATTAGTATTAATTAGATCTTAATGAATATAAATAAATTATAACTAGTATTTAAAATTGAAACAATTGAGCTAACTGCAGACTGATCCTCAATACCAGTTGAAGGCGTTTTAAAGTAAAAGAGAAAAAGAGTAAAATAAAAGTAAAAGAGAAAACTTTAAACTTAGTAAATTCGTAGAAGCTCTACCCCGCACTCTAAAGTACGAAAAAGGCAAAAAAGGAAATCTTAAAATTTTATATTACCTACTCTTATGACGTGATTTATAAAGTTTGTAAAGAAGTATAAAAATACACTTCCTATTCAAAGAAAACAAAAAGTCAAACACTATAAAATATCGAAATAAAGACATCAACGCGTACCCCAGCGCCTTATCTCTTCTCATTCTCATCTCAACGTTTATTTTTTGGTCGCAAAAGTGTGTTTCTAATGAGTGTTCCTTATTACATGTTGAAATATAATTTATTGACATTTTAACACGTTTAGTTTGGTTACATACACCATGAAGTTGACGAATTTATTACAAAAAAAATGTTTTCAGGCTTTTCAGCCGGTCCTAAAACTTTAGATGCTATTCATGCAATATAAAATAAGTATTCTATTACCAACTACCAAGGTGACTCTCATTTAGGCAAAGCAACAAACGAATTTCGATAAATAAAATAAGAAACAAAAATAATAGGTAGGTACACAAAAATATTAATATACCATTGAGTAAAAACTAGTTAGAACATTAATCAACGAATCAAAATCTTAACTATCAGACAACAAAGGTCCATAGAAAACACAAAATTACAAACAACATAGAATAACAACAAAGAAAATAAAATAAACGAAAATAACTAATTCTAGGGACCCATCTATTAACTAATTTCACCAAATTTTGTATGGGACAGTCATACTTGTGAGATATGACTTTTAGAATGCTGTTTTAGTACTATCTCTCAATCTAGTCATATATAATAATAAATAATAAAAAATAAATAATGCTGGACAATTCACACATTACGACATTAATAACAATACGCTAGTATATTAATTCAGTATATTTTATTTTAACCAATGTTGTAAGTACTGAACCCTAAAGCTGCTCCAAAACAGCTACTTGTGAAACAAGATTTTCGAAAGTGTCACGCTGCTTTGAAGGAAAAGAAAGCTCTACATCTCTGCTTCAAGGGTCTTATTTGCTTGAAGGTTCTTATAAAGGTAATGTCATAAAATGCAATTGCTTGGGAGTTGTCATTTACGATGCACATAAATATTTTTAGCTTCGATAAAGTTTCCAATAAGATTGATCCAGGGTGAGTTGTTGAGGAGTTCTCTTTCTAAGTATATTCTCATCTCATGTCCATGAGTCAAAACCTCTTTTTCAATACACTATGGCGCAGCGCATCAGCATTGCCATACAGTGGGGCAGGGCAACGCAGCCAGCATCTTGGGGATGCTTCCGACTGGTCTAGATATGGATCAGTTGAGCTACTTTTAGATTGTTTGCAACAGTCTGCAGTTAACCCAATTGTTTCAATTGTTAATACTTAATACTAGTTGTAATTTATTTCTATTATTTGATTGTAATTTTCTTTGTGAATAAAGAGATATTTATTTGCATTAGGTATGTGATTGTAATTTTCTTAGTGAGTTTGTGTTTGAAAAAAACACTACCTACCTACATTTTGAGTTAGGTATTCAGATGAAATCTTGCGCAAATACCTTTGCAATTCAGCATCATAAAAACCTGTAAGTCTTTATTCTTTAAATTCGCTTTATTGACACAAATGTTGTATTGTAAAAAGTTTCTATTAAATTCTGGCTAATGAAACTATGGAAGAGCGGAGCTCCTAGTACAGTAATAGGCTTCAAAATATTGTATAGGATAGTTATGTACTTTGTGAAGGAAATAAAAAACATTTGTTTTTGTACATATTTGTTATGTCATTTTGTAATAGCGCGCTACAATCTAACACTTTTTTAAATTGTCTACACCTAAAGATGTAATGTGACCGGTGCTTACAGAGTTCACAGATAACTTCATCGATCTATAAACGAACTCTTGAAGCATCCACGAGAATTCCCGCTCTTGTGTCGAAAGCCATTGGAAGGCGGATAAACAGGTTCCCGCTCGTTATCTCGATGAAGTTGTTACAGCGGCGCTCGCGCCTGTTTTTCTGTCGACGACGCCGTTCGTGTTTAATCTGCGGCAGACTCTCAAAGAACGGGACACAGGGACAAATTACCACGACGATTATGAAGGGAATTGCGGGATAATTAGTTTGGAGCAACAGGCTCGTGGATGGGAATTGTATCCATCCATTGGCTTCATAACATCCACGAAAGATGATGTAGGTGGCATCAGATTAGTTGAGTAGCAGCCGCGAGCGACAGCTTCGGCTGTATTTTGTTGTTTGGGGTTTTTATAGGTGTCTTGAAAATTTGTCTTCTATGTGACTGCGAAACATAAACCGAAAATTGTTTTACTAGCCACTATTTCATCGATGTAACGATGCTTCGAATCCTTGCTGCGAGGTTTTTATATTCAGTCTAATATATATCGATGTCCTTACATCGATACCTTGTTAAGTCGATTTGGTCTTTTAACTCGTGGGTATGTCAGGAATATAGCTATTTTCAAGTCGCCTATAAATTTTCCTTGGAAAGCTTAGGGCTGGGCTATGTTTATATTTCTGCGATTTTACCTCTTTTCCATACTCAAACGCGTAAATTTGCGGTTAACAGTAAATAATAAATAATGCTGTACCAATCCACACAGTAGGTATCATCTAACCACAAGCTAAGCAGAGCTTGTCTTATGGATCCTAGATAAGTGATATACTTAATACAAAACATTACATAGGTAGATATTTTTTATTATGCATTTATAAAACCCCCGGAACGAATGTTTGCAGATCGAACTAACATTTGTGTCAAGGCGGGAATCGAACCCGCAACCTCCTGCGTCGTAAGCAGACCTTTGTCCGCCGCGTCACGTCGGTCATAGACTCACAGTAGTAGGACGGTAGGTAGATAGCTTTTGACATGGCCAACATAAAACTACTCATTGCAAATCCTATCAGAACCATCTAGGATCATACCAAAACGAATTTCAACAAACGAATGTAACCTGTAACTCCGTTCTTCACTTTTAAACGCACCTACAAACAACTAAAGTCCTGTCAGCATTTCAAATAAGCGGTTCTAATCCAGCGGATTTCCCGTTCAGTTCTCGGGACAAATCCATGTCACACATCCGTTGCAACCACACGTGGCAGTGGGTGGACACACACCCACACCACAGATTCAGATAATAGCCCACGCGATCTTTAAATCTTTGATGAGTCTCCATGTTCCACCCATGATGTATGTATGTTTCTATTAGTGGCTGAATACGACCTCTTTGCTAGCCCAAATATGGATAAAAGAACGAAATCACCATCGAAAGAAAGTGGTAAAAAAAATTAAGAGGAAGTAGCGTTCTCTATTCAAAAAGTTAGGAGCTGGCTGAAATTATGATTCGAAAAAAATATCAATCCTTGTTTTATGTTGGAGATTATGTTCAAGTTTGTATCGATCTTATCCGCGCGGTTTTTTCCGCGGAATTCTGAATTCTGAAGTATAAACAAACACGCACTTGCGGAAAAAAACCTGCACGAGAAAAAAATTGTCGCGGATTATATCCGTTGTGCAGGAAGGCCTTATATTCAGTTTTTTTCTGAGATGACAAAATTCTATGACAAAAAAAGCTCGAATTACTTCAAGCTGAAGTACGTAGTAGGTACATACTATAGAGTTATTCTGTGGCTGAAGTATGTAGGTAGGATGACTCATAGTCCATGAAAACATATTAGACCATGGGATGACCAGTCTCGGAGCATTTTCAACACAAAAGCACGTATAAATCTAACATTATAGATATAGATGTATGTTATGTCATCATAGATGTACGTTTATAAATAAATAAATAAATATAAATAAATAAATAAACATTATTCAACACTTTCATTGCCCATGACGCACATGGCCGAGGGGCAACTAACTCATTCACTGCCGCGCCGCCGCCGTCACCTCCACCCCTTCGGGTCGCATCTCCCAGACTGGGCAGTAAATGTGTTAATCTAAGACATGAAATAAATAAAATTAAGCTCAGGCATTAAAAGTACAATACCTGTTTAAATTAAGTGAGAAGAAACACAGGAACCAGCTCGTTGCCTATTCAAAACTAAGGCTCCGATTGTATTTTAATTAAGGTGAATATTAGTGGGGGAGTCCATTGTATTCAGTTCAGACCGTTTTAAATTGCCTCTTTAGGTGCCAGCAGAGCGGAGAAAAAGCTCGACTTGAATGTTTAAAGCTCAGTAAACCTAACATGTTTTTTAAAGACAACACGATGTTTTAACAATATCTACGATAGTTAATGATAACTGCTGAAAAAAGTTTGTCGCTTTCCTTTTTTAGACTCAACTTGCATTATATGTCCCTATTTAGGAATAGCAATAATAGTGAGTGTTTACACAGCAATTTTATTACTTATATTTTAGTGACTTTGGACTCATGTTCATCGACCAAAAATCCAAAACTAAAACCGAATAAAAAACTATCAAAAAGATAACTTTCTCGATTAATAAAATACTATTCACCCTTTCACACCCTATTTCGGATCAGTATTTTATCTGCCCAAAACCATCTAAAACCCTATAAAATATAATAAATACAAAACATCAGTTTTAAAATCACTTCCTCTGAACCCCGATCTGATTGCTCAATTGTCGAATCCAGAAAACATAAATAAAAGCTACTACCTACAAAGGTCCCGGTTGCGTGTCTTGCAGTCAAAAGGAAAGGAAAAAGTCACAAAAAGTAAGAAAATGATATATATTATGGACCAGTACAGCCTGCCCCCGCTCTCCCCGCAGCCTGCGCCCGCGTCGGACCACGAGTTAATCAGCCCAGGGTCAGTGGAGCTCAAACTTTAGAATTTACTAAATGAAATAGTAACAGCGCTAAATCTTGACGCTTATTCATTAAAAATAAAGGGGGAAAACGAGGAGTGGAAGAAGAAAATAGGAGCCGTTGCTCAGCAATGAGACTCAGCAATGATAATCCAGTGTAGATAAATCTGAAACTGCATGTGTAAATTAATTTAGGTACTTGAATATTGCGAACTGTATCACCAAAGATTTTTAATGTTGCGACAATTGATGGAACTCTTGTTACACCCGTTCCCATCGCAGTTCACCCATGTCATTTAGCTTTCCAAATCATAATAATAATCCTGGACTAATAATATAATAATTATAATAATAATAATAATTAATAATAATAGTTTAGGACTAAATGATGCTAATGATGTGAATGTTCACATCATTAGCATCATTTAGTCCTAAACTATGCAGAGCGTATGTTGTAGGTGCTGGATAACTAATATAACTAATATACTTAATACATTATAATTATTTTAATATTTGGTATTTTCTATGTAATATGAAAATATCTACTTATCTATGTAATGTATTGAATTAAGTATATCATAGTCATCTGGTACCCATAACACAAACTCTGCTTAGCTTGGGGCTAAATGATGATGTGTGGATTGTCCAGCATTATTTATTATTAAGTATTATTAACATTGAATAGATTAATATCTAAAATTTATCTAATATCTATCATTATACTTACTCAGAAAACATTAAGAACACCAAAAGCTTTCAAATTTAATCGTACTGTCCCCAAAGTTGAAAACCACTGTACAATAATGGAACATAATGACTCTATCGGCGGCGGCGAGGCGGCCGCGAGCTACAACCAGCCTCCAGAGCCTCTACACTACAGCGTTCTGAGAATTATATCGTAGTGACTGTTGGCTATTCTGTAATGGGGTCCGTGTACTTCTACACTGTGCACTGGAACCAGTAAGACAAGAAGGCAACATACATATAGACTAAAAACAACGGCAATTTTTTTTTATTTTTCTTTCAGTGTCCTTTCCTCTATTAGGCATATCGCCGTCCTTCGTAAGGCTAGACGAAAATATCGAATGACTCGCAGCATCACTGGTTGAAATATCATATATACACTGAGTCCCGCCATAAATGCATTATCGTGCCACTTATCGAACAACATATCGAAGAAAAGCCCCCGATAAATATCGATTAGAGAACAATGTAAGTGTGCTACGAAGCTATCACTCGATATTTTGTCCATTCTTACCATATTTATCGTAGATTAGATGTATTTCTAGAATTGCCCTCCTGAGCTTTTACAGAGTTCTGAAAATTACATAAATCGTAATAAGTGGCTGTAGGGGTTTTATTGTAGCTGTGTGGTGCCGGCTCAGAATTTGCACCACCTCAATTCTTCCCGCGGGTGTCGTAAGAGGCGACTAAGAAATATCCACCGGGGGCGGGCAGCAGCGCCCCCTGCAGAACAATTTTACGACCCTGCCGCATGCCCAGCGTGGGGATTACGGGCATTACCCCCATGGAATAAAAGCCAATCAGGCGCTTATCAGGGGGAGGCCTGCGTCCAGCAGTGGACAAATATAGGTTGGTGGGTTTGTTTATTTGCTCAAGGTGGCTTTCCAGTTACAGCGGCCATGATAGGCCTATTGTGAAGCTATTTTATGGATTCCCCCTGAAGCTGTAGCGTTCATAAATCGCCACTAACGCTTACAACTGTTTAATAGTTTATTGTAAATAATCATAGATGTACCTTAGATTACAGCAATTTACAGCTAAATCGTTACATTATGTGCATACAAAAAATCTGAAAAAAGAAAATAGTATAGCCGATACAACATAGAATTAAAGCGTGCAGATTATACAGACAGAAAATTGGGAACAAAGCAAGATACGGGAATAAAATAAAATCCTACAAAATGAAAATAAAATGGCTCTAACTGTAAGAGTACCTACCAGCGCTGTGGTCTCTGTACCACAGCTCGCTAAAGCTAGCCTTGTTTTGTCTGTAAATAAGTGCAAAGCTGTGGCCAATCGATAGACTCGTTCGTCACAACCCTATTTGTTGGGTACATCCCTAGCCGGGACTTCCCCCACAAAGCCACTTCTATTGCGTTACTGTTTTCCTTAACATTTACAATGTTCGTTACATCCAAAGCCTTAAGCTTCTCAGAACATCACGACTGTAATAAATCACCGTGTCAACAATGCACAGATTTGCACCACTACTAGGAATACTATCTAGGTACCTAACTATAATATACTTATTTCAAGCCAAAGATACTTGCCTGTTAATTTTCACTATTTTTACTATTTTTATCAGAAGGTCAATTAAATGTATCTATTCGTGAGTGTACCTATCATATTTTGACGACCTCAGTGGCGCAGCGGGCGAGAGTCCGCCTGCGACGCAAGAGGTTGCGGGTTCGATTCCCGCCGCGGAACAAATTTGTGTACGATCTGCAGAAATTTGTTCCGTTGTTCTAAGTGTTCTATGTTTATAATAAAAAAATATCTATCTATGTATATAATGTATTAAATATATCAGTTATCTAGTACCCATAACACAAGCTTTGAGTAGCTTACTTTGGGGCTAGATGGTGCTGTGTGGATTGTCCAGCATTATTTATTATTATTATTTTCACGACTCATTAAAACTTTAATGAGAGATGAGATAGCCACGCATTTACGAATAAAAACAAACGAAACAAAACAAAAGAAAATAAACCAATCAATGCCTAAAATAGTATTAGTGATATACTCACGAATAGGTAAATCTGAATAGACCAGCTGTGCGATTACGAAAAAACCACCAAACAATGAGAATTGAAAGGCCTTTGACTGACGAAAACCATTCTTAAAATAGATTGAGTATGTATATGTAGGTATAATTTTTCTATTCTATTGTCTTGGCCACAGGGTCTAGTGGGCCAGCCTGATGATATCTTGAAAATGCATAGCCATTTCAATTCAAGCAATTACAAATATAAACGTCAAAATAATCTTTCCATCAAACGCTACAACCAAATCATAGATCAAACTGAGCTTTTTAATGAAGGCCTCATCGGCGCGCGCGCACGCGGCTTCACAAAGCCACGTTCCCCTTTGAAGTCGCCGACCTAGCTCCAACCAATGACAGAGGTGATGATACCTATATAAAAACTCAAAGATTTATACCCACCTTCGGCTTAAGATGTCTCAATCAATAGAGCTCAGCAATAATTGCTAGAACTATCAAAATTAATGGCAGGGAACCAGAGATCGCTTTTATTGAGCCGTTTCGAATAAAATAAGCAATTATATTTTCCTAGGAACTAGGTGATAAAACTCACGGTTTTTATCAAAAGTTGAATTCAGTGAGTTGATGGACGGACGTTTGTAACCATAAAAAAATTGTAGGCCTGCTACCTGTGTTCTTAAACTTTTGTAAACTTTTTAATCTGGTATTAGGAACTTTTGTAAATAGACAATAAAGATAAGTTGTAATGACCAAAAACAGCTCTTAAATATCCTTTTATAAAAAAAAACAATACGTACTTAAGGGATGAAAAGGAGAAATGAATTGTAGTAAAGTACATGCTTTACTTTCAAGTATTTCTAATCTGAAACCAAAGCGCCCGATGTAGAAATAAGCAGGAAGCAACAACTTTAAGCGGATTAAAAAAGACCCGGTAGCCTCTCGGAATAAACTTGAGATAAGTTATTATTATATTCGAGATTTAGAGGTCTGTACTTGCGTAATTGTTTGTCCGAACGATTTATTCTCTGTTCAAAGAAATCAACTGCATGCGTGTCAAAAACTCCATCAAAAATAACTCAGGCTATTAATGACAGCATTCTTGTGGGTCCATGAAAACATGTCTCAGTTGCTCTAAAACCAATCTCACGATCTTTCTTTAGATACCATAAAATTGAATTATTGTAACCACAATTTGTAACAAGATGGAATGAGGCATCTCAGGAGACCTACTTCAACTCTCCAAACTACGCAATTGTGAGTTTCTTACCGTTTTTAGGGTTTCGAAGATCGAAGATCGGTTTCGAAACCCTTATGGTATCGTTTTGTCTGTCCTTTTTCCCCTCCTTAAGAACTCAGCAACTACTGCAGCTATCAACTTGAAATTTTAAAATAATAATACACTTCGTGCGCCTGTACAGATGTAAAGGAAAATAAATGAAAAATGAAAATGATTAGTTTCCATACAAATTGTGGTGTCGAAATTTTAAAAGATACCTACAGGGTCATGTGGGGAAGGAATGAAAGGTATCGGTTTGGACATTTCAAAACAGTTTTTCAAATTCGTCGAAAATACTCATTCCTCCCCCCCCCCCCCTATCTCCGAAGTTTGCAGAGCGATCAATGTAAAATGTATGGAGCGCTTATTAGATAAGGGTTTATATTTTACAGGAAAAATATAGAGAAGTTTGTAAAAAGAACACTTTTTGATAAATGGTCAAAAAGGGGGGGAATAACTTTCAAAAGGGGAGGCTACCTCACCGAGTTGGGTATCAAATGAAAGGTATCGGTCTGTACGTTTCAAAACCGTTTTTCAAATTTCTGTAAGTTTCATACTTTTTGAAATATATTGAAAAAAGTCGAAAAATTTACCATTACCCACTTTAACCGAAGCATGCAGAGAGATCCATCTGAAATGTAGATTGGTACCTACTATTTTTAGGTATTCATTAAATTGCGAAGTCTCTAAACGGTACTTTTGGTACATACTTGTTGACAAACGTTCGAAACCCTCGGCGCGCGAGTTACACTCGCACTTGACGGATCTTGTTTTTGTGTGGGTATCGACATAGGCCGAAACGAAACACGGAATTGTATGTACAACGAAATTGAATTTAAATTCTATTTTGTAGGTACCAGGGCCGCTATTCGTACCGTCGTCGTTTGGAGGTCTATGTTCACCAGTGGACGTATACGGTCAGATGATGATGATGATGATAACACAATTTTGTAGGCAGGTACTGTAGAAGATTATTAAATAATGGTTGCGGTCGGAGCATCACTCACAATAATATTATAAACTAGCTTCCGCCCGTGGTATCACACGCTTTTTCCGGGAGAAAAACTGCTTATATACATAATATTATTATAGGTCTAGAACTTAATCTATACAAAATTCAGCCAGATCCATTCAGTAATTCTGGTGTGAAGAAGTAACTAACATCCAAACTTTTACATGACACTAATATTATAAATGCGAATGTTTGGATGTTTTTAATGTATTATGGATAGATGGACTGAACCGATCTGGCTGAAATTTGGCATAGATGTAGCTCTAAGCCTGGAATCAAACATAGGCTTTTTATCCCACAAAACAGTAGCCATGGGATGGAAATTACCAAATAAACTGGGTTTAAATTTGGCAAACATGTAGATATAAGCCTGGGATAACATACAGGATACTTCATCAAGGGAAAACGCCTCCAAAGCCAGTGCTCTGTGTGGTAGAGCCACCAGGATCTCTCAACCTTCAACTACTTTTACTCTTAGAAGTTATTCGTTCTGCGTATCTACATAAAACGATAATGCTGTACAAATCACACAGCTTAATCTAGCCCTAAGCTAAGCACAGCTTGTGTTTTGGGTCCTAGATATCTGATATACATAATACAATATACTACTACTATATGCAGCCAGCGTCTTGTGGACGCTTCCGACTTCCGACAGTATTGATGTGGATCAGTTCAGCTACCTGTAGATTGTTTGCAACAGTCTGCAGTTAACTCAATTGTTTCAATTGTAAATACTAGTTCTAATATATTTCTATAATATTTGATTGTAATTTTCTTTGTGAAAGGTATCAAAGATCGATATTTTTTATTACACATAGAAACATCCAGAACACCTGGAACAAATATCTGCAGATCGTACAAACTATTGTCCCGAGGCGAGAATCGAACCCGCACCCACCGCGTCCAAGGCGGACCTTCGCCCGCCGCGCCACAGAGGTCGTCAGAACACCTAAAGTAGATCATCAATGACCATTGCACCACACAAGGCGTATCAAATGATTGTGTAAGATTTGAGGAAGGTATACCTGTAATTACTCTACATTCGTCAACGGCCGCGGGCAGTCGCCACCCACGGTTTGAGGACCGTTAGATGTTGATTGACAATTTGAGGAATGTAGAGCAGTTTAGATGGCTGCTCATTTTAGGCTTGTGGGCATGGAGCTAGAAATAAAACGTCAAGTACGAGTAGGACTGGCGCGTCAAGGATTCCGCATAATTGTTGTCTCTTCTTTATTGCCAAATATCATGATTCTAGGTCAACGGGAAGTAGCTAGGTACCCTATAGACATAGCATAGCCATATAGGCAATGGTGAGGTTCAAATTTTTTTAAAGCTACGAAGTTACGTATTTACAGTCTTTGGATTTTTCTATTTATTTGTGCTACTATGAGACCTTGCTCTTTGCCAAAGTTCTAGATTCTACTAGGTCTACGGGAAGTACCCTATAGGTTTTGTGTGCTTTGTGTATTCCCTTGGAAATTTCAAAATATTCGGACATAAACGGCTGTAGCTTTTGATTGCGTTAACTTAGGAGTTATATTTATATCACGGCTCCAAGAGGTTACGGAGTTGAGTATTTGATGTTAATTTCAACTCGATACCTTCACGCGTTCCTGAGAAAAGGGGGTTGACAGACGGACAGGCAGACTGACAGACAGACAGACGCGGGCGGTAGATGGTGATCCATATTAATACCGACTGTTTTTCCCAAAAGACTTCGAACGGCGGCGTTGGTTTTTTTGGTGAAATTTAGAAGACATGACATTTAATTTGACCATCCTCGGCAGTCTCAAATTACCACAGTGCTGACAAACTGAACTCTAACCCAAAGAATTCATGTCTTAATAATCTTCAATGGGTATGCCGACGGCAAATGTTCCCATGTTAGATAGACATTATGGAAGCCGTAACATTCTCCCGAGTAGCAAATAACTAGGAAAATTGCAAAATAATGGCCATTTACAACGCTTAAATCAGTGTGCTTAAATGATAAAAAATTAAAAATGCAAAAATTAATTTCTTCGCCCTTTACCTACAACGCTTAAAATGTCTTGAATCTATGTATGTGCCTACCTATATGATATTTAATCTGCGTGTCTAGGATAAGACTATC
Source organism: Eupithecia subumbrata (assembly GCA_949316285.1). Taxonomy (NCBI): domain Eukaryota; kingdom Metazoa; phylum Arthropoda; class Insecta; order Lepidoptera; family Geometridae; genus Eupithecia; species Eupithecia subumbrata. The sequence goes on along the minus strand of OX438630.1, from coordinate 9,068,169 downwards.
TACACCTACTTACTGAATCAAAGTCATACATAATACAATATACTAATATACTATACATTAAGAAAATCAATTTTGCAACTTTTTTCGATACAAAAGACATCAACGCGTTCTATGCAATTCGTCCAATTGTCTATCCGACGACGAAGTACCAAAATTTAAGAACGGGCTTTTTATTCCATTTCCCTATGCTATGAACCGTTTACGTTGGTAACAATGTCTGGTAAGTACTTTCACATCCCATCATGACCAACTAAAATGCCCATTTAGATCTGCAGACATTTCCATTTACCCGCAAAGGTTTCCTGCATTTAATAGAGAGCTAAACGGGTATGTCGTGATGCCGAGAGGCGTGGACCGTCATGTCTCGGCGAGGTGGTCCTTGCCGGCTACGTAGCCTGTTCATGTTCCTCTACTATGTAAGCAAACCTGTACACAAGTTTAACTCCGAATGTTTCGGGTTTCGTGGCCAAAAATTTTCAGTGGATCTTCTCGATTCACTATTTTATTCAGTCATTCATATATTTTTTTGTGATTTTATGCATTGGTCTTAGCTGTCTAGTCTTAGTGGGCACACAATGCATAAAAACTCGGTCAGAGCGCAACAATTATTTACTAATAATTAACTATTTTCGATTGCAATTCAGACTTTACGCTCGAAGTTCAAACATGTCTTTCAACGCCATACTTTCACGATTCAAATTTCCTATTGGAAGCTTCCCAAATTTTTATCAACCTTAGCTGAAAGTAGCTAAAGATACTTAGTTTCGAACTGCACCAGTCAAGTCCCATTCACAAGAATTAAACCTATAGCCTTTCTGACTTAGTTCGACGGCAGAGGCGTGGAGAATCATGGGCCCTCCCGGTGGTCTGAGCTAGTGCACTTTATTGCAGCCAGCTCTAGATCCTGGGGCTCTAAAACAAATGACTGGCTACTGAGCTACGTTCGTAATTTTCGCGTAAGATGACAGATTATAAGGCAATAAACGTTTTGTTGTTCCAGCGATCTGTATTCTAATGAAGCTGTGCCATCAGCTTTTATAGGTAGCTAGGTAGTATAATTAGTATTAAAGTTGTGCATCGACTGCATCGGAATCGGGGCGTACGCGTCGTCGGTATTTACAATATGCCGATAGAGTGTGTCCACTATTTTCGGATTTTGGATCGGCAATATACGTATTTTTGAGCGCTCGAGCGTTTGCTATGAGGATATTGTTGCGGATGACGCCATCGGTAGAAATACTGGTTACCTCTCTGACATCGTTATCGGCATATATGACGATCCAGTGGACGCTGTAACATAGAAATCAATACAGAGCAACAAATCCTTACGCTGCGTGACGTCACACCTTGCGACACTTTTTATCAAGGTGTGACGTCACTAGCCCCAACTCCCAAACTTTGACGCGCTTTGTTTTTGTAATTTTTTTGACAAAATAAAAATATAGTCCAATATCTTCTGATAATCTAACTGACGGACTCAATAGAATATTTTTTGTTTCCCAGGACACTACCCTATTCTCAAGAGAAAGCAAATATACCTACAGACCATACAATTTTGAAACAAACGGCGTGTTTAATAATAGCAATGAATCTGTATTGGAAATATCTGAACAGTTATTTGAAGAAACCATACAATCAACATACATTACTAAGAAACGTTGAATACAAGCAGCCAATTTAGGAATTCCCAGTCGGTATGTTCCTCATCATTATATTTCATAGAGGCCATAGAGCGCTCACGAATTCTTTTGGCTTTTTGTCTATGGATTTACTTCAAGTGGTAATTAGGATGATGTCGTAATTGGGACCACCCGTGGAGCCCTGGGGCCGCGCTGTGGGCTCATTGCTTAATGCGAATTTTGCACGCGTTCGTTACATAGAATGGTTCGCAAATAATTATGTCAATCATAACTTTAAAAAGCTAAAAATATTAAGAAACTAACTGATATAAGCCAGACCAGCTTATGACACGGATAAGTGAACCTAAAGGTAATGATGACAATGTCTTGCTAGCCCAATTTTGATCAGCCAATTTTGACCAATTTTGAACAGCGACCAGTCTCAATGGAGACTAGCCAGGTGCGCAGGACATACTATATATATAGTGCACATGCGCGTGCGCATACACAGGTACACTCTGTATTCTCTCAGAATCCGATGGGACGGCAGACCGACGACACGACCGGGGAGAAGTCAGATGCAGGACCATCGACCGAGGAACGGGGGTGTAACACCGCCAACTTCCTCACTCCGGCCTTCTACTGTGAATTTTTCCTAAAGGTAGACTAGGTATTAGAAAGCTCAAAACTCAAATCATGGTAAATATCCCGTTGAATATGACTTAAGTGTTAATAACTATGATGGATTTAAAAACAATAACTTGATTTTTGCGCTTACGCCGTTCCAAAAATGTACGCTCTATCCCACTTCTATGTATGAACTCGAAATCCTATGCATAAGCAAGGAAAGGAAGGATAGCCTTCCTTTCACAAAATGCCGCGCATTGCGGCCTCTTAAGGAACCTACTGATTTAACAGTAAATCCTCTAAAGCTGCAAAAGTAACCAGTTTCTCACGGTGTGCAGACTTTTTAGTGTAACGGAAACAATCCAGGAAGCTCGCCCATTCATCAAGTGCTAATCCACGAGGACCATCCAGTCAAGGAGTCTGGAGGACCAGTAGCGAAGAGCTCCTACGTGATGTTGCCGAATGAAGGGAAGTTCGTGGGAACGGATGCTGTATGTTGCACATTTTCTAGTGGATATTTGTAGCACCTGGTTATACTTATAACATCACGTAGGTAGTAACTTTTTTTAATCAAAAAATATAATTACATTAAATTTCAAGTAAATTCAAGTACTTCTTTCTTCTTCATCCTGCCCATTATTAGGTATTTTATGCTTATAATGTAGGTATTCGTAAACAAGACGTTAATTGAAGGCTATAAAATTTCCGAATCGGTCCTCGCTTTTTCACTTTTTACGTCAAATAAGAGAGCGAAGGCCTATAAAATGTTGCTAAATCTCTTATAGGCGATAATACGAGTATTTTGATACCTTATTAATAAAACTCGCTGTAGGAGGTAGATAGTAAGGAGCGCCGCCATCCAAATAGAAGTACTCGAAAAATTTACCTCGTGAGTATTAATTAAAAAGTATGCATTTTCACTTCCACGAGTGGAAGTGCAATCTAATTTCTTAAAGCTATCAAAGGAAATCTCGCGTACAGCGCGCAAAAGCTAATTTTTAGGGTTCCGTCCTGAAACGTGAAAACTGAACCCATTACTACGCCTCCACTCTCTGTCCAGCGCTGAGCCGCCTGTACCTATCTCAAGAACCGTACAAGGAAGACTATTGAAATTTTTATAGCGTGTGTCTTGCTGCTATATTAAAAAATAGTACATTTTACACCTAGGCGAGAAAGTGGTCGATTCCTACCGAGTGTGTCGTTTTGGGCCCGAGGCGCAGCCGAGGGCCTTAAAACACACGAGGTAGGAATCGCACTTTCTGCCGAGTGATAAATAGTGCTTTATACTACACCTTCGAGGAAAATAAAAAGCAGAATTAATTATTAATTGAAATTTAGAAGAACTTACCGCGCCCAATGATGTTGGTAAAACCTCATTGACCGCACCAGCCTTTGGGCTCTTTTTTCAAAATATTGTTCGGAAATCGGAGCAGGCCTAATGGACTTGGAGTAAAAACTTTTTGTCGTTTGACCGAACGAAAATAACCATAGCTATCGGCCGATCTTTTAGGAAATTAAAAAAAAATAACACGTTAGAAATGGATTTCCATACAGTTTTTCCTCCCGCTAAAACACGTGAGAAATGAAATTCCATAGAGTTTTTCCTCCCGGTTTCCTATAGGCCTACAAAGACATACTTTCTATTCTATTAATAGTAAAGGAATAGGCAACTTTCCGAGCAGGTGTAGTATAAAATTATATAATGAACATTAAAATAAATATTAAAACAAAAAGCAGCTCCCTTACAAAGAACGTTTACCGCTCCTTCCTGCTATCCCACAAACGCGCCCTAATTTTTAGGCAGGTTTTTTGTCAGTTGAACGTGACTGTTTTGGCGACTTATGTTGGTAGCTAGATAGTCAGCACGTGAGAAAGGAAGTTTCAAAAACCTACGCATAATTGTTTGGGATGGCATAAAACGTATTGATAGTAAATCGTTCACGTCAGCATCCAAGAAACGGAAGTACCTCCTAGTTGCTTTAGTTTCTATAGTCTCGCTATCGAATGATGAGACTGAAAAAATTTGCAAACTAAATGACTATATGTATTTAAAAGTCAACATGGACTCTACAAAATTATAATTATTTATAGTCAATAGCATGGGTTAGTAAGAGATTTGGTTCTTACACTGTCAATTTCTTTAATAAATAAATAAAACAAGTTTTCGGAGATTTGGTGTTGTGGTGATCTTGTTAAGGCCTACAATTTAACGAGACGGAATTTGAGAAAACGATAAAATTTGGAGAGCATACGCTTAAAAAAACTGGACTTGCTTTTTAAGCACCTATCAACTTTCAGTAGGACTCTAGTATGATCATACTAGAGTACCTTGTAGGTATGACTAAGAACTAAAAAAATTTTTTGTAGTCAGATTACTTATTGTGTACGTAACTAGGTAGGTAAGGTAGGTACATACATTATACTATCAAAATAAAATGAAACTCTCATTATTGCTTCTATAGTTTTTTTAATTCTGTAAGGTAGGAAGGACTTCTTCACTCTAGATTTAATGATATTGATGCCTAGGACTTAAATTTTTATTATAGGTACTTATGTAATTATATTCTTTTTTTAACATAATATTTTATGAAGTTTTAAACAAACTTACTGCCACTTTTATAAGATTGGTTGAGGGAATTCTAATAAAACGATTCATGTAGAAAACAGAAAATTTATTGCAATTTCATCAAATAAATACAACTAAAATCCTTATAATTATTTCACAAAAACGAAACAAAATGCAACAATTCCTAAAACGAAATGTACCAATTATAAAATAAATAATTATTACTTTAACATAATCTAAAATACTTTGTACGAATTTTCTTATGTTAAAAATATAATATCTAGGTACTAAAATCAAGCTAAGTTTATTTACAATCCATCGTATTTCTAATAATCTCACTTTGGTAAACTGTGGTTAATGAGTTTTACTAAAATTTAAGGCAGTTTATGCTAAACCTATTTAAAATAATTTATTCACTAAGACAAACATTTTGTGCGTTGATTTTACGGGAATTACAATGAGGTTTTTGTAAATAAACCTACATACTAACATATCTAAACTTAACATTAAACATTTTCAATCCACACATTCATACTTACACACAAATACACACACACACAATATATTTACCTATGTATGTACCAAAATACAAACAAATACGAGGTTAGAAAATACACGATACCTACCTACTCTGAACTTAATTAGGACGATTGATTTTGTCAATGGAACAACCATGGGCCATGGATTAACATAATAAATTAATGATCTTAAATCATTAATTTATTATGTTTGGAATGAATAAAGGTGGTACTTCAAATTGTTCCTGAATATGACTTACCAAACAAAAAAAATAGGTGAAGAGAAAATCAATAACACTTTATTTCTTATTTGATAAAAAATTCTAATTTAAAAGTTGACTTATCTGACTTCAGACATGATCAAAACCCTATTCAAACCTAAACAGACTCTAGAAGACGTCCTAAATGCCTAAGCAAGTTGCTCAAGACCTAAGATTACCGACAAACCACTCTAGCCGCATTCTCCCAGGCCCACTCTTGATTTACAACTCATGATTCGCATAATATCATCAATGCATTATGCATGGCTACATGACTGTAGCGACAGAACATTAGTACCTACGAGCGTCAGTCAGCATACAAAGTGACCAACACAACGGCCGCTGATCGTGTTTCCAGATCAATAAGGGAATGCAGTACTCCGCCCTCAAAATACCTACAGTGTTTGTAAATATGGGCCTCAGACTAACCTTAAAAAGCCTTTCTTGTTATTGATTTTTAACAGGATTGGCACTTATTATTCAATAAAAACTCTTTATTTATAATGCATAGTTACCTATTTCAAAATCAGCGCCTAAACGAGAATTTATAATTTTTGAGTTAAGTACATGTAACACTATTCTCAAAAGAACTAAAATGGAGACATTAGAACAGCAAACGTGTGTTGGTGTAGAATTATAGACTAGAGAGAAACATTTAAATTGGTCTGGCTTCTAAATTTGAGAATATTGACATTAGTTATCATTGATAAAATATGGAAAAGTGTTGTGTTAGCGTTTGTTTTACATTACGGTGTTGGTTTTTGGGGTAGCAGTAGATCATGGAAAGAAAAACTGCAACATCTGCGTATGAATAACGATTTGGTATTTTGTTAGATTTGTAATAGTGAAACTAACAAAAGGTGAGTACCATAAATGACGTCAAAAGTACAAGGCCATGTTAAAACCATAAAATAACAAACAAAATTCCCTTACCACTGTTATTAAAACATTGCAACTGGCTTTGACCCAAATCAAACAAACAAGCTAAAACTAAAGGTGTTCGAACAAAACGCTCTAGTTTCTATGTTGAGAGACCAACGGGTTAGCAGGACCGGTTTATTGCAGCTTTTCAGGTTTAATGGGAAACAAAATGCAACGAAACTGGATACTACAACACAAACCATACTTACAAAGTAAAATAACTACTTACTATGCGACGAACTGGGACTTTAGCTAAGGTCTGGTTTTGGTTTTTATAATATCTCCAAATCTAGGTAGGTAGATACGTAAACAAATTCAAGGGATTCCCAAATAGAAGGACAGAAATTTTAACTATTTGACCGTAAAATCTGTATGAACAAAACATGCAGCGAGTAACCCCATAAATTTCTAAATAGTTTGAAACAGATGGTGAATTTGTCGATCATCCCAATTTAGACAGAAACCTTGATCTGAATCGATCTATCGCTTTATTTTTAGGAAAAAACAAGGAGAAAAGATCTAAAGCTGCGAGATAAATTGTATCTGGAAATATGGTATGAAGAGATAAGGTTTGAATAATAAAAACAATAGAAGACAATATTATTTTTCCCCAAATATCTACAAATATTTACGAAATTTGCAAATTTCTTGCTTCAAGAAAGAAATATTGACATTCCCAGGAAAGAAAAGCTTTAATTTGCCACCGAACAATAAAAATGCTTCGAATTCGTTGAGACACTTACGAAAACACAGAACATGACACTGGCATCCCATAACGTAAACTCCACATCACCAACAGCGATTAGTGTCGCTTGTATGTCATTAGTGGTACTTCCTAGCTTTCGGGACACTTCATCTTTCTCTAACGTTAGAACGATGAGAGGGACGAGGTGTTGGCATTTCACCGGAAGGGTTGCCATTGTTTGAAAATTACGGCAGACGTTATTAGACGAACGTAGACATCTCTAGAAGGATGTTGAGGCGAATGTCAAAATATTTTTTTGAGTTATAGCGGACATGCGGGAGTGTTTTCGAGGCACTGAATAAGTAAACACTGTCGTAAACCGTGATAAAATTTGCGGTATCGTATTTACTTTGCAATTTGTGAGAGACATACGTTCGTATGGAGACGACCGTCAAAGGACGTCATCAAGTACGAAGCACTACGGCTTTAGATCAATCGTGGCGCCACATCGGGACCAGGCGGGTATTTGTCACCGGACCACCGGCGCCGGAATATTTATAGCGACGCCTGCGCCCCGTGGGCGGCTATAAGACATCCGAATAGATCTCAGCCAATGACAATGATTAGTAGCGAGGAAGCGAATTACCACACGCAGACTCATTACTCATAACCCCCCCCTTCACACTACAATTACGTATTTACAACTTGTACTTCACAAAAACAGGCCCACCTAGCAATCACAACGAATATCTTTTTAATTTCGCTCGGGACCTGTTTTTCAGATTGCGTTTACAGAATAGTCTTTACGGTAATTAGCTATCGAAGGCCTCATGCCTCATTAATCATCACGTGTTGAAAGTTAAAAGCACCGCGCACATTAAAAGCAGTCCTGACACGATTGCGCTGCCGCCTGAATTATTCACTTGCTCTTTTGGCTCTTTCTTGTGCTTCTCATGGTTCTTATCATGGTTCCTGCCATGCCCTTTCTTATGGAAGCATAGCCTTTGCAGGTTGCTTTGCATTTGCGGGCAGTTGTAGTCTTCGTTGCCGTCGCATTGGCAGACAGTCAAGGCTGCAGCTTTTTCCTGCTTTCGCAGAATTTCAATGGAGTTAAGACACTTGTTTGAACACTTCCTGCCGCGGAACATGGAGCGGCAGAACTGGTGGTAGTAGGATAGGGCTGTGCCACACTGCGCGTTGGCGATGCAGATCAGCTGAGATAGCGTACAGGAGAGTGTGGCGTTCCCAGCCTCTTTCAGCACCTGAGGCCGGCATACGTCTATCCGCTTCTTCGCCTCTTCGCAAAACTCATCTTCACACTCACACTGTAACAAAAGAAAAACAATCTTATTTATATGTACAACATAGACTCAATTTGGTCGACCACCTTCAAAACCAAGTCTAATATTAAGCCGTGGCTATAAATTTTAGGGAAAGTCGTAAATAACCACGGTCCATACGTATAATAATAAACTATTTCTGTCGTAAAATTATTTTACGACAAAGTATACCGGTTCCCCTCCTCTATCAAAACATTTATGAAAATTCAATATAGGGACTGGTTTTTAAATTCGGATTAAAATATTAACTAGGCAGCTCCATGAATGATGGTGCGGAAAGACAACCAGCCAAGATTTTTTTGTAGAATTTATCATCCTAGAATTTATTTTAATTTTCTATTCGAACTTCCTTAAATCTTTTCATATTAATTGCCTAGATCCAATAATGTTACTGCTGCACTGCTAAAACTGGAAGCCATTGAATCCAAACTATAAACCAATCTGTTTCGGGCTTAATTCAATTTTATGCGCTCCTAAGGTCATTTCATCCGGCCTTCACAGTTCACCGATTAATAAACATGCAGCCGTCTTACGCTTTAGTTTTTTCTTTTTTTTTGGACAGTCGGGTAATCTTAACGGTTGATTTGATAGGTAGGTATATGCCATAGTTCTTCTGTCTGTCTGACGATTAGACTGAATCACATTTGTATGGAACACTGGACAAGAGCGTATATTGTGCTTTCTTGACCAGTGATCCTTAGGAACTTTGATTTATTTTGAATTTGATTATGATCTCAGTGATAATTTTATTGTGATTTTCATGACGATATTTAATTTTTATCATGACTTGAACTCTAACTTATTTTTGTATTATAATTTTTTGTTGTCTGAAATAAACGAATTGAATTGAATTGGTTAGTAAGTAGATGTATACCTATTAGTCTATATGTACTGTATAGTTTAAAGATGATAAGAAGTTGTATAGAAGATGATTCCGAAAAGGTCCCATAAAATTTTTCATCCCGAGAGATTCGTAACTGTCCCGGAAAACTTAAGGCGCTGTGCATGGAAAACTAAGACTGTCAGATTGCATGTCAATATTACCAAATGTGGTCGGCAGAGGCGCTTATTTTTAACATAGACTTATGCAAAATTTATCTGTTGTAGAAGAGGCAAACTTTTGTTTTATTTTGGTTGATAGCACAATCACAAGGTAATAATGTAATGTTAACTAACATTTGCCCGCGGCTTTACTATCGTTGCATGTAAAATACCTTAATAAAACCTATGTCGCTTGAAGCTTCTCAATTATAATAAAAATTACATTCATCGATAGTTATTCATAGAAATCAGAAACACTTAAAAAAATAATATCATCTTCATGCATGTTAAAGTGCCGACAATATCACCGACCATTATGATAATACTTTATACATTAAAAAAATATACTAATTTAGTCAAAACAACTGAGGTCTAAATGGATTACAAAAGTGTCAATCGTTGAAGATATTTCGATTTGGTTTTGGAGGGCTTTCTCAAAAAAAAAATTAAAATATAAATAATGCTGAACAAGCCACACAACATCATCTAACCCCAAAGTAATTAGAGCTTGTGTTATGATATACTTATTAAATACACTACACAGATAGATATTTTTTATATACATAAGACATCCAGAACACCTGGAATAAATATCTGCAGATGGTACAAACATTTGTCCTGAGGCGGGAATCAAACTAACTGTAACCTCCTGTGTCGCAGGTGGACCTTTCCCCGCCGCGCTACAGAGGTCGTCAATCAAATAATCAGATATAAAATGAAATATAACAGTGATTTATTTCCTTTACCCCTTACAGGAGTCTTGGACACGTCAATAAATTCAAATAAGGTTCAAGAGTAAAACTGGGAAATAAAGTGATTACTTTAATTTATTGTTCACTTCAATCTTTTTAAGGTAAAGTAAAGAAGCGAACAAGAAACCTTTACCTTGTTAGGGTGTTAGTTTTCGAGCTGGAGCAATACTATTAGCAATAGGTACCTAAGTTTTTTATCCTCTAGAGATAGTCTGATATTTTGTAGTAAGCCTTTTTAACAAAGGATATGTTTTACAAATTGTTTGAAATTATTTTTTGATAACTTTTAACTCTTTAGGAGTTTTGTTGTAGAATCGTATACATTTCCCTTTAAAAGATAATCTATAAATCGATACTATAAAAATAAATAAATATATATCTATAAAAATATTCGTAAAATAAAATACGTGAATGTTGGAATGCTGAATGATGAATTTCACGGATATAATTTTGTACACAATCTCAGTACTACTCGCTTACATAATTAATTTTATTTTCCGGAAATAAAACGCAACAATCATGAAGATAGTTTTAGTTTAGATTGTAATTCTACAAAATAATCATAAAAACCACAACAGACCATGACTTGCTATCCAAATTGATATTCATACCGATATAAAGTATTCTTTATTATGTTGCTGCCTTCCAAGAACTCATGAGTGATTATGATTAACATGAGTGATTAACAATAATTTTGACAACTGTCATTGGAAATACAATTGTTTTGCATGTTTATTACGTTTTTAGCGTCTTTAAACATCTCCTTTACTTCACTTCTTTGTTACGCTAAAAAAAATATATTATATTGATGTCAATGTACACATATTGCCAATAACAAAAAAGTTATGACAAACCGCTCCGTTGAGGTTTTTCTATGAGTTATTAAAAATTTAAAGTAAATTATTATTTTTGAGTATCTGTCCTTTTGAGAATCTCTCTTCTCTAAGAGAACAAACCGATAGAACTACGAGTAATTTAAATTTGCCTGTAGTTCTACTGGTAGAACTACGAGAAAAAAAATGCAAATGGTTGGTCCTAAGTAAATCAGTTATCTAGTAAGTACCCATAACAAAGCTCTGCTTAGCTTCGGCCTTGGTGATGATGTGTGAATTCATCATCATCAGCCTATATAAGTCCACTGCTGGACGTAGGCTCCTATTTTAATTTTTCAGCATTATTTATTTATATATAAGGTCATCAAAATCGCCCTACCTATTTAACATATTTTAACTCGACCAATACTTTCCGTGCTGTAAACATGTTGAGTAGTACCTACCTATCTAGCTACCAGAGAAAAAACCACTATAAACCTATTCTACTTAATTGGTAGGTCTGTCAATGAATAAAATTCCTGCAAATTTCTTTTGGCTTAGCTTCAATCAAATATAGACTTTATTTCAATGACGAATGAACCATTTAACCCGCAAAACAAAAGTTGTCGAAAATCGTAATTCGTCCGTCGAACCCAGCTGTCATCGCGAAAAAAGTTACATAACCTCACGTCCGTCCGAGGAGGCATCCAGCCTCCGAATGAAGCTAGTGGAAGCTATTTTGAGCATATATTGAAAGGGATGTTTGAGTAATAAGGTTGAAATTCTATTGGCAAAATATTATAATTTTTGCAATTACTTCGCTAAACGCCTTACAAAAATGTGTTTTTTGGGTTTTATTATGTTAATGGTTTTATTTATTTAAAACTTTTTACATATGTCTTTAGGTGATAAAATTTCCTTTCATATAGTATTAAAATAATTAATGGTTGTCACTCAAAATATTGAGCATTTCGAGACGAAAAATTTTTTTCTTGTTCTTTCTTGTGATTTTTTTTTTCAAGATCCTAGATCGTTTTATAAAATATTTTTGTATAAGTCTTTTTTCCATACATTTGACTATACACTGTTTTTTTTTTGGGCTTGTAATATGTCGGAGAACGGCTAACGGTGCGACGAAAAAGTGTACTTTCTACGGTGTCGCTGTTTGGGCAGCGTCTTAAGAAACAGCGTAAAATTAAGGGGTCCGAAGTCGAAGGAAAATCTTATTGATTATTTGAAATCTACGCATACGATTAAAACGAAAAGATCACAAAGTCGTCGCTATAGTCTTAAAAGTATAGCTAATCATGGAACCTCCTATTCCTACATCACCTACTACGTTCTTGGTTTATTTTAAACATTCTCATCATGTACTACCTAACTATTTTATCCAAAACACGAGTGAAGCAGCAGGCAGCGACTAGTGTCTTATAAGCAACACCTGCGCAAGAGTCGGACGCTGCGGTAGGTCCCGATCAAGACGTCAAATCTCAAGGCTGTTCGGTCGCTTCTTTGCCCGACTCGGCTACAAGATATTGCTTAATGTACACTCAGCTATAACAGTTACCCCCGCATAATAAAACGCAACTCACATTTAAACACCTCTCAAGTCGCGATTTTTGATGGTTTAAAAAAAAGTCTGTCAAAAAAATCGTCATTTGAGACCTGCATAAAGCCGGATCTCCATCGCGAAAGGGTAGTAATGAGCGGTATATCAGAGATGAGTGAGCGGAGTTCATTTGAAAGCTTTCTGCTCGCTCAGTCCATTCCGCTCGATTATTTGTTGGTGGAAATACAAGTATGCAGTTGACTCTTGCGAGTTAAACGGAGTCCTTAATGGGTCCGCTCCGCTCGCGGTGTAAACTCGGCTTAAATCTGAGTTGCGTGTGTGCGAGTATTCTGACGTTAAATGGGGGAGAGCTGAAAATGGGTTCTCGCTTTATTAGCTCTAGTGGTACCTCTAATACGTATATCTCGGGGCTATAAATAGGTAAAATTATGAACGTAACCAATTTTTGGCTCTCCCAAATTTATGGATAGCTTCTTGCTTCTGATACTTCGCTCAAGTGACACCTAGATCAGGCAAGTCCATTACTAATGGATTATCAATAAATCGACTATTTTGGTTATTTCCTCGGTGTATCCTAGGTGCTTTATCTAGGTGTCACATGACCATGACATAAGCATTCTGTTCACAGAATATTATATACTTCGGTGCCTAGTACGCTAAAAAGCTAAATGAACATATTTTTAATGATATATTGCGGCGGCTCGCCAACTTTATTTATAGAAAATTAAATAAGCTAGCAACATAATCTAAATCCATGTCAGGTTAAACATAGGTCATCAAGTCATCATCATTCTTAAAGGTGCTTAGTAAATCATGAAAAGTATTTTCTAGGCTCGACAAGTTATGTAGATAGCAGATAAGATGTTTCGCGCACATTGTAAGCCATTTGCTAGTGTATTTTTGTTGATTTTAGTACGAAATTTCTTAATGTCAATGGACACCAAAATGAAAATTGACTCGTAGTTTCGGTAGGGATTCATTGATAAAATTGATTCAAACGACAATTGATTCGTAGTTTCGGGATTCATTGATAATTGATTCAAACGACAAATGATTCGTAGTTTCGGTAGCTCTAAAAGTCGTACAACTTTTTCACGTCAAAAAGAGAGAGTAATCTGCCGCTGACTGTACTAGAACATTGACGATGTAATTAAGGGTTGGACCGGTTATATCTAAACTACAAAGTACATTGAGTTCTATGTTGTAATGCCAAATATGGTCGTAGTTATACCAGCTGAGGGCCTCAGCTTTAGCAAGGAAAATTGTAGAGAAATGAACATAGCATTATAGTGCTCGTAACCTGTTCATTTAATGATTCTATGGCGATAATAACATTAACGCGTAACTACTTAAACAGTTCACATTACTTTAGTACAAATTGGGTTGCAATGTTTGCAATGCAATGGTCAGATATGAACTGCCCCCTTAATATCTACCTAGATATCTTAGTGGTTTTACACTTGCGTCTGTTATCTTTCTGGGTCTGTAGTCTCGCTCAGTTTGCGAAGTGTAGAAAAAGATGCCTATTTCAACGCAGAAAGACCACTGTTAGACATTTAGCGCTCTGACGGAAAAGTACAAGCTGAAATGAACTTTATTGCCTAATTTTATATGTAAATTTTCTAGGCCCAGAAAGATAGACCAGAAAACCTAATGTATAACGGCCAGTTGGCGGTGTTACGTGCCTCGGAAAGCAGGTTAATCTGTTAGTCCTGTGCCTAATCTCTCAGATTATGAGAGTGAGGGAATAGAGAGTGTACCTGTGTATGCGCGCACATTTGTGCACTATAATATATCCTGCGCACTTAGCTAGTTTTCGTTGAGACTGATCACACCAAAGTTGGGTACCCTTCTAATGTGATTTTTCACCCAGAAATTTCCTATGACGGGCATAGGAAATTTGTTGGTGAAAATGTTTTGTTTGCTTGTTGTATGCCAGCTTTGGAAGGATGTTTTAATTTGGTTTTCTTACATATCAACAAATAAAATTACAACAAAAGAAAAAAAATCAAATTAAAACTAGTATTTCCAATTCAAACAGTTAGGCTTACCGCAGACTGTTGCAAAGAATCTACAGGTAGCTCAACTGATCTATATCAAAAGCAATCGGAAGCGTCCCCAAGACGCTGGCTGCATTACCCCGCTGTATGGCAATGCTGATGCGCTGCGCCAGATACTCACCAGCTCTCGGGTCACGCGGCACGCGTCGTCGCTTCGATCAAACGCTCAGATATTTTTTAACATATTCATTACAATTTTATAAAATTTATTGAGGTGCAAAAATGATAGGGAAGCTCGCAAACCATAAAAACAACAAAGTCAATGGCAGAAACAACGAAAATTTCATTCAAGATAAGAAAGCCAACTGCGACACAAAATTGATAACTTTATAAGCAACTAGCTGCTGCCCGCGGCTTCGCCTGCGTAGTTCCCGTTCCCGTGGTAATTCCGGGATAAAACATAGCCTATGTCCGTCTCCTGGTTCTAAGCTGCCTCCCCACCAATTTTCAGCCAAATCGGTTCAGCCGTTCTTGAGTTATAAATAGTGTAACTAACACGACTTTCTTTTATATATATAGATATTCGACGAAACAACACCTGCATCGCTGGGGAGGTCCCGAGAACAGTTTTTGCTGACACAATTATGCTGTCTTCAAGATAACTTTTTATCTCGATGAAATATTTGCATGTGCATGTTGAGATGATATTGGTGAAATACAAATAGAGGTAGATGAGAGAATTTATGACTCGAAACAAAGTTGTTGGGGAATATTCTTTTATTAATTTCATTATATTAATGTCCATATTCATTAACTTTTCATTATTATATAACTAAATAAATTGTGCTGGACAATCAACAGCATCATCTAGCCCCAAGCTAAGCAGAGCTTGTGTTATGGGTACTATATGTGACTGTTATACACAATACAATACATAGATACATAGCATTTTTTTATTATACATAGAAAATACCCAGAACACGCGGAACAAATATTTGCAGGTCGTACATTTGTCCCAAGGCGGGAATCGAACCCGCAAACACCTGACATCAGTTGTCTCAATTATCATCTTTCGGCATCATCGGCACAAGAACTTGGAGGGCTGACTACACCCAGCGGGCGGTGAATGTAGTCAATGATAATGATGATGAATTCTAAATGATGATTAATAATTATAATATTGAATACCTACCATTTTGAAAACTTGCCCTCATACCTATAGACATTTCAACAATATAGGTAAAACATCTGAACATTGAACAGCGATTATGTACTGCTAGTGCTCAAACAATCAAATGCAAGAGCAATTTATATCCAAATCATAGTTACGGGTAGGGTTGCCAACCGTCCTATAATATAAAGTATTGTACTATATTTCGAGTCCGCGTACTATATACTGTTGAAGAAATGTATACCTAGTACGCAAAAATACTATATTTTCAACACCAAAATCCAGCAAACAAAACCTTCTTTAAAAAAATTATGAACGTTAACTTTTAACTGATGCGAAAGCACGTATCCGAATTCCGAACTCATCGTGTCAGAATAATGCGTTCTAATTCCAAACAAACCTGTCAAGAACTTTTCAAAAAAATATTTGGCCATAAACGGCTGTAACTTTTGATTGCGTTGATTTAGAAGTTTTATTTATATCGAGGCTCCAAGAGGTTACGGACAAGAGTATTTGATGTTAATTGCAACTCGTTACCTCACACGGTCCTGAGAAAAGGGGGTTGACAGACGGACAAACAACAAAGAGATCCTATAAATAACGTTCCGTTTTTCCTTTTGAGGTACGAAAACTTTTAATCTATATTATGTAATTTGAAAATTGAATGTCACTCATAACATAAATAGATAGATAGATAGATAGACAGATAGATAATAGCTTTATTGTACCATCAATCCTTATGAAATATCTTACAAACTACTAATTAAATCTAGTATGGCACAATCGGCGGCCTTATCGCTGAAAGCGATCTCTTACAGGCAACCTTTAAATATAGTTTTTGTAAAAATAAATAAGTGAGAAACAAATACTTTCTTTGCCTATTTTCGCTTTTTCCCTAAAATACCTTTATTTTTGAAAAAAAATTAAGCTTGTCTTTTATTTTAATAGCTTATTTTGAAAAATACTACATTTTCCTGAAAATATGTTGGTAACCCTAGTTACGGGACTGAATAACAATTGGTTACGATAAGCCAGAAATCCTTGGTTTCCATGTCAATACATAACTCAAACGCATAATCTTAACTATATAAGAAATGTTTACGAAAGACAAGAAAGTGATAGAAAAATGTAAATAGATTTATGAAAAAAGAAATTAAAAATGAAAAGATTAGAAACAAATTAGAACTAGAATTTACAATTGGAACATTTGAGCTAACTGGAGACTTTTAGAAACAATCAAGTAGGTAGTATCTCAACTGACCCATATCAAAAGCAGGAAGCGTCCCCAAAACACTGGCTACAGCGCATCAGCATGGCTTTGCTGTATGGCAATGTTGATGCGCTGTGCCAGATACATATCAGCTCGAAAGTTGAAGTTAGTTTAAAAGCCAGTTATTCATTCAGCAGTAGGCGTAAAAGCCTACGCGCGCCTGCCAAGCCGCCGCGCTTGTGTTTTTTGTAGTTATTTAAACATTGTGATTAAGAAAATCATTTTATCTAGTCTAACTCTGCGATCATTTTATCTAGTCTCAGATTTCTTTAGAAATATTATGTGTCTTTAGTTGAGTACAAAAAAGGAAAATATCAGTAGTTCATTACTCATAATCATAACACTGAAAAAAACATTACAAAAAGGGGTAACTTTAAGCCTTAACCCAACCAATAAAAAAGCTTCACGAAATATATCTATAAACTCCTCTTTAGCACTGCCTTGTCAGGGGTCGTCAACCGGCGACCCTCTGTCTTCACTGCATGTCGGACAAATCTGCCCGACGACGTCTAAATTAGATTTTATTGCGTCTACATACACACCTATATCACCACTAAATAAGAAACCCTCCGACAAATAAACTGCATCCAATTGAGGGCTCTCCGTTTATTGGTCATCCCGCTCAATTGGGTAAATCGTGAACAGTAAACAGCTGGGTAATTGTGACATTCTGAACTTAGAAATGTCTGTACGTTCACTCGCTGGTTACGAAAATGTCGGTGCTTTAAGAGACAACAAGCTAATGAATACAATGAATCATAAACATAAACCAACATTATACTGGTAGGAAGAATGAGTCAATTTATTGATTGAAGTCCAAAGGATAATAAACGCTCTACCAAAACGCAAGTTTTCAAGCGTTTCATGTGAACTGAACGTATCTACACAGACATACTTGAAAGTAAATTTGTCAGTTTATAAGTAAGTAAATGATTTCTTTGTCAAGTAAAAAACACACTTACAATTATTGGTTAACTCACTAAAAAGTGGCAAATTTTTTTAATTACTTAAGGCGCTGACCCGACCTATATCAGCTCCGTGGCCACGATAGTGAGCAAAAAGAGCAAATTCGCCTACACTATACAAAATAAAACTTTTACAAAGGCATTAAAAATAAGCCTATGATTGGTATCACAAGCTGCAAAATCAATTTTTGAAAATTCCTTCGTTTAACATAATAATAAAGATACAAAAAGTGGTGTCACTGATTTGGGTCGGGTTAGCGCCTTAATATAAAAATTCAAAGTAAAGACGAAAAGTAAATGCTAACGCCGCTGTTTGGTTCCCACTAAAACAACACCAAAACAACTGCGAAATTTAAGTTTTCAACATTTTAACGATTTTACGATTGGGTAGTATAAAGTTCCTATAAACTACCCAATCGTAAAATCTAGATACTTAAGTTATATAACAAGTGATATAAAGACATCTGCAATGTCTGTGGCCAGTAAGTACGGATTGGAAGTGTCAATAACTTTGACCCCGATAACCCTCTTCATTGAGATTGAGATGGCATCAAATTATATGAATGAAAGTGTTTGATGCAATTGCTTATGTGGCTGAGAATATTGAACCGTTTATGCCATTTAGAGTTCATAGTGGTTGTGGCGTGGGTTAAATTGGTTCTGAGGAAACCGAAAGACACGTACCTAGTAATGAAGTATCGAACTATGACTGGTAGAGTCATGAAATGAAAATGTAAAGACCAAAAACAGACGTTTAGCACCACGTATGCGGCAAAGATAGATAAAATTAAATAACGCTGGACAATTCATACATCATTATCTAGCCGCAAGCTAGAGGACCTTGTTTTATGGATACTCACTAGATAACTGATATCATGCCTAATACAAACGTGAAATAGATAGATTTTTTATCATACAAAGAAAACACCCATAATGATAATACAGTGCGTTAGGGTGAACAGTTTTCTCCTTTAAACCTGAGGTAAGGTATCATGAGTACAGACCAAAAGAGATGAAAATAAAATTTATTTTTACTAATTTATGAGAAAAAAAATCTCTTAAATCATAAACGACCTCCGTGGCGCAGCGGGCGAAGGTCCGCCTGCGACGCAGGAGGTTGCGGGTTCGATTCCTGCCTCGGAACAAATTTGTGTACGATCTGCAGAAATTTGTTCCGTTGGTCTGGGTGTTTTCTATGTATAATAAAAAATATCTATCTATGTAGTGTATTGTATTAAGTATATCAGTTATCTAGTACCCATAACACAAGCTCTGCTTAACTTGGGGCTAGATAATGCTGTGTGAATTTGTCCAGCATTATTTATTTATTTATTTATTTATTTATTTATTTATTTATTTAAATGCATTGCACCCTACACTTAATCTACAGGCAATTTAAGCAAGTCTAGGAGAATACATAGTAATATACCTAATACGGATTCTACGAGTACATAAAGCGATGAAACAAAATAAATTAATCCAATTACAAAGACTCTACCACAAGGTCTGATACAGCTTCCTTCCTTCACATGATTTTCAATCAGTCTTCATAAGAATAAGCCAGTGAAATCCAGTTTTAAAACTACACAAAACTAGACGTAGGTACAGTTGTCACATGAACATGTAGCAAACTGAATTTCCATCGCATCGTAAAATCTTTATTACCCACTGAAATAAATTATGTTCATTGGTTTTCCATGTTAAACATACATACTGGCATACCTACTTTATTTTAGAGGAACCAGTCTATCTAGTTGGATACTACAACCTGTTCTTAATAATAACCATACGGAAGACAAATGAAAAATTATCTGCTATTTTACTTGCTATATCCGTAGTCCGTACAATAATATAATAATTATGATCGTTTGTTTCATAGTCCTTTTTAATGTGATCTTGCCAAAAGAGCTGAAAACCTTGCCCAAGCTTTTTCGCATGTCGAACGCGAACGGTAGTTCAAACCAGCCAAGAACGGAAACTGATCCATTAATGGATTAGCAAAGTGGATCAGAGTTGAATGGAGCCCGGTATCACCCACTGCTGAATATTGGACAGCGATCTATATCACGCTATCCTTGCTGGTCTTGTGCATCGTCAGCTCACCGAGCAGTACTAAACGAGCTACAATACTAAAAAGAAACTATAGAAGTCAAAGAATACTTAGGTACAGTCATGAGCTCCTTCTCTTCTTCCGTCGACGTGAGCGCTATAAGCGCATGGCTGCATTCCTTCGGACACCACCGCTTCGTTGGCTCATATAGAACCGTATCACACATCATGCAAGTAATAGTTGTTGATAAGGAACTAAAGAAGTCAAAGAGTACTTTACATTCATGAGTTCCTTACCTTTTTCCGTCGACGTAAGCGCTATAAGCGCATGGCTGCATTCCTTCGGGCACGGCTTCGTTGGCTCAGACAGAACCGTGTCACACATCTTGCATGATATGGTTATGATTATGAATAAGGAACTAAAGAGGTCAAAGAATACTTACATTCATGAGTTCCTTCCCTTCTTCCGTCGACGTGAGCGCTATAAGCGCATGGCTGCATTCCTTCGGGCAGTGCTTCGTTGGCTCAGACAGAACCGTGTCACACATCTTGCATGATATGGTTATGATTATGAATAAGGAACTAAAGAGGTCAAAGAATACTTACATTCATGAGTTCCTTCCCTTCTTCCGTCGACGTGAGCGCTATAAGCGCATGGCTGCATTCCTTCGGGCAGTGCTTCGTTGGCTCAGACAGAACCGTGTCACACATCTTGCATGATATGGTTATGATTATGAATAAGGAACTAAAGAGGTCAAAGAATACTTACATTCATGAGTTCCTTCCCTTCTTCCGTCGACGTGAGCGCTATAAGCGCATGGCTGCATTCCTTCGGGCAGTGCTTCGTTGGCTCAGACAGAACCGTGTCACACATCTTGCATGATATGGTTATGATTATGAATAAGGAACTAAAGAGGTCAAAGAATACTTACATTCATGAGTTCCTTCCCTTCTTCCGTCGACGTGAGCGCTATAAGCGCATGGCTGCATTCCTTCGGGCAGTGCTTCGTTGGCTCCGACAGAACCGTGTCACACATCATGATGTAGTTGTTGAGGGCGGTGCCACAGCCAGTGCGGTACGCGCAACGGGTGCGCGCCTCCGCACATGATGACGAGGTGACCGACGCCGCGGATACAGCCAGCACTGCGGCCAGCAACCACATTACCTGAGGGAGAGGAGGAACTTTAGAAACAATAGGTTTCAAGTTTTTTTAAGAGAACAAGGACAAGGTTTACGAAATAAGATAAAAGAAACAAGAAAGAGGAGCCATAGAAGTAGTAGTAAGTTCAGGACGAAATTGGTTATGAAAATAAAACTTAACACTTGAAATGACTTCAGCGGTTCTGTTTTATTTTACTAGTACCTAGGTATCAGAAAAAGTAAATAAAAATATGGTAGTACTAACTACGTAGTTATTCTGTGATATGGTACAAAATGGGATGGGTGGGTATTTTAATTGAGCAACGTAACAACATAATAAGTATTTGGAATTTGAATCTAAGAGTGTCAAACAAAAGGTAGATATTAGGTAGCATCTCAATGGCTCCTGTATTTTATTGCCCTTCTATCATCATGACATGAGAGTTGTAGAGTTAGCTTCATAAGTCAGTCGTCAGTCACGATCATGTCAATGTTAGTTTAAACAATAACAGCTTATATGGAAGCGAGATGATCTTATTATGGGGGTTCTGACATCGTTCTCGGAACACCGCGGTCTAAACAAACACAACCGCCTCACGTCCACTCGTCACTGGCTACTAACTTACACGTTTACGGTACCGTAGCATAGGGTTGATACTTTGTAAACAAAGATTTAAGAAAACTTTTCTTCTTTTCTTAATAAATACTTACCAAGGCTGCTTTGTAACATGAGGAGATAGGTACTACTTTATCACATTCAACAATGAAGCAAAAATATTGAGAAAGCAAAACAACATTACGTAGCTCTTGATACTAGGAAAACGGGCGCAACTATAAAAGTCAATCTAGAGGTGGAGGAAGCATTTGAGTATTGTATCCTCCAGACCAAAGAAAGCTAACAAATGTCTCTACATTAGTTTCACTCTGAATTTTATTGGAATCTTCGAAAAGTTGCCTAAAACAAAATCTACTAAACTCGGACAAATTCACCAATAGAGGTCCAGCTTGACAGCCCTGAGATAGATACAAAAGTAAGGTCGACGGCCGACGACTTGTCTCCGCCGCAAAAAGAAAATAAAGTGACAACTGAAGATGTCCACTACGTGCCGTGCCAAGTGTTTCATTACAATAACAATTGATCGAGCACTGCCAACGTAAACCTTATTTACATCACAATAAGGATACTGGCCAGTAACTGTTGGCTTAGTTAATTCAATTGTTTTGATTTGTGGACTAAGCTCCGATAATATTTATTTTAATTTTACATTGAATCAACTTATCAGACGTTCAAGAGATGTTCGAAGAACATACATTATCTCGCAAGAGCATTGAGTTCTTTCAATAAGCCACTAGTGCTTTATCAAGTTAATGATGACGGTAGTTGACTGAGTGAGAAAGAAGAAAAGAGTTCCAGAAACAAGAGACGAAAAAGAAAAAGAGAAAGGAATTCGAAATGCCGAAAACCCTGTGACATTTGAAGTCGTAATCTGAACGGTTAGCAGGCAAGTGTGAAAAGCGCCAGTAATTGCCCACACTGTGTCCACAAACGTGACCGACAGAGAAGTAACATTAAATTTTGAAGCAGAAACCGTTACTTGTTAAGCTCTACAAAAGCTGAGTGTCGACATTGGATGAGTCTATTAAACGGTGAAGGGCAAGTACCGTTAAGTTATTGATGATGTTCTACGTAATTATAGGATTCACAGTTCACAATGTAATTTATAGAGAAATCATGAAATTAAATGTGCTTGAAACTATACCTATCTCAAGAATATTTAAGAAACAAACGCGCCTTAGATTCAAGCAGAAAACTAAAGATAGTTAGGTATCACGCTAATATGGCAAAATGCATAACACTTCTAACAGGAACTGCTTCTTAAGTGGATAGGATATTATTTCAAAACTTCTAAGAATATTTGCCTCAAAGCTGACATTTTAGCGTGTCGAGCTGCGCCGCTCTAACGAAGGAAGCAAACACGACTCCCGCGCACGGCAACTCATTATTACATGTCATTAGGCGCCAAATGGTTGAGCAAACTGACGAATGAACCAAACTCATTTGAAACGAGAACATTTCTTGGGTTTTCTGTTGAGTTTTTTGTGGATGTTTTTCTAGAGAAGTTACAAGGAGTAAAAGACAAGTATGAACTACCGATTGAAATTTATAATTTTCTGTAGATTAGATGTCTAAATTTTTTTTGTACTGAAGTCTAGCATACATTTGTAAATACTAGAATAACATTACAATCTAGACATAGATTTGACTCATGGTAATTTTGTTTAAACTTAATTTTATAAAAACATATCACTTAGAAGTAGAACGTGTCTATCGGCACTTTTCTTATTGTCTCTGTTTAAGGGGAAGACACTTGGTTCATGTGATCTTTAAAATTAGCACTTATGCACTTTCACTTTAACTATCACTACCTACACTAACTCGAAAGGTTTAGTTCTTTTGAGCCTTTTCACTATGTCCGTGTTTTCGAGGAGCTGGATAGCCTCAACGTTCACATGATGACGAAGCCTCAGTTCATGAGCCTCTGCGTATTTTTGTGTTATACATCTAAATGAGACCGCTCTATTCCGCTGGGTTAAGGTAGAATTTGATAGTTTCCAGATTCCTTCATTTATTAAATACACACTAAAATAAGCCAAAATTAACTCTTAAAACATAGAAAAAACAAACAAATTTCCTTAAAAATAAGATTCCTGTGTACCTAATCCTGGTAAACTATTATAATACTATTAAATCATTCCGTGCATTCTTCCATTACATTATAGGGAAGCTAAGCTTCTTACTGTGCGTTAAAACAAGCAGCATTTACAGTTAACGATTCTTTCTTAGATTAAAACTAGCTTTCCCCATCCTCCAGTCTGCCCACAGCTTTCCTATCTTTATTACAATAGTTACAATAAAAACGAATGTTCGCTCTCTGATTTACAGCTCCACTCTTTATGGGTATAGAGAGCGACCTACGGGCGCGTTTTGTTCGAATATAAATGATCTTATTGAACCACTTTCTAAAACTCTGGTTCTGGAATCTGGACAGGGTAGAGTTCTGCGTGAAGAACATAGTTAATTATATATAAATAGGGTTTAAGTAGGTACCTACTTTTTACAACAACTTATTGTTATTGATAAATTTTAATTAATTTTAAAAACAAAATCCTCAATCAATAGGGTTTAAGAAAATAAACATCACGTACATAATAGTCTTATTATCTATGGCTACTTGCCCGAAACCTGAAAGAATCAAAGCGCGGTAATGAACATTTCAGACTTCTGCAGAAGTAGTTAAAGAAGTCTGCAGAAGTACTGGCATAAAAGTCCTAGAAACTAAGCAAGGACGTTGCAGAGCCTATCATTATCAAACAAGCACTGATAACCTCATTACAAAACCGAACCCAGGCATTTACAATCTTTCGCTAATTTCAAGATAACATGGAATAGTACCATTACAACTTGATACCAGAACCATACAAAATATACCAACTACTAAAGATCCAAATACAAGAATATCTACTATTTGTAGACACACTTTTGCACGGGTTAGGTATGTTAGTCGTCAAAATGTTATTAGATTGTATGAAAGGTCAGGTTACTTTGGTCGTTCAAATCAAATAACTGGAGGTATCTTCGAGATAATGTTATCTTAATTGCTTGTTTGTTTATAATTGCTCCATTTGTTTGGTTCTACCAGTTTATCTGTCAGTTTTTAAACAATTGTCCCCACGCAAATGTAATATCATCATCATACATACATCATCGCAATGTTTTAAGTTATACTAAATTCGTTATCATCAACGACTAAATATTTCTTAGAACCATTAGGCACTTGCCTACGATTTGAAAAGAATGACACTGATTTCAAAGAACCTCTTACTTTATACTAAGTCGTATCTTATCTTCGACCTAATTGCAACTGCACTGCCTTAGTACCCTCATAATTTTAATCTCTGAACTGTAAGATTATATGCAGGTGTACATTACAGCATGTAGGTAATATTAATTTCATCTCTCTTTACCAGTTATGTATAACGGTATAACGTACCAACGTCTACTATTTCTTAGTGTTATAGTAAGTACCGTGTTTCTGAGTACCACTATCGAATCACTAACTTTAGGATTTAGGAGATCATATAAAAACAAATGGTAGAGACCGGCATGGTAAAGAAAAGTTCCATTGTTTTGCGGAATATGTGCATGCGGGCGTTCTCAAAGATAAAGAAGGATTCCTCCACAAAGTGGATCACACGAATATCGAGGTACATTGCTTGCTAGTCTTGCTACCACTTACCGTTAGTTCAAGATTCATTGAAATTGGAGATTGGATCAATATGCATGCAAATAACGATAGTTATCAATACTGCTCGAAGTATCACTTCTGTAAACGGAAACACAAAACAGCAAGATCAAGAAAAACTTGTTGAAGGAGAGCAAGAGCAAGCCGTAGGCCAATGTATAATTAATTATAGATAGGTAGAGAATATATTTAAAGAACTCGCTGCATAGGTAGATGCCCACCTTATATCTCGGTACATAAAGATACCCATAGCAGAACTAATGAGAGAAATAGACTTTGTACAATCCGTTTTTTTTTTTCGTTTTCAAGAACACCAAAGCTCAGTCAGGTAAAAACCCTTCACACGACAGCCGACATCCAGTGTCCCAAAAAACTGAACAACAAACGGTAGCGTGAAAAAAGGGGATAAACACTCGAAAGGGCATCAGGTAGCGGATGCAGTTATTGTTTAATGTTTAGTTGTGCGTTCAAATGAAACATATTAGTTGCAACTTTAGAAACAAAAACAGCTCTATTGAAGCTAAGTTGAAAACAGCTTTAGATTTCACGCATTCTTGGGTGCCCTCCATAAGATTGGAATAGGTACAAGTTTGCATTTTGATGCATGAGTTCGGTAAAAAGATCCCTACATCTTATTTATCGTGGGTTAACAGCAGAAAAACACAACGAAACACATGCAACATAGAACGTAGGTGGCAATAATTTAACCCAAGACAACGTCCGCCTAGTCCCACATAATAAATCACCGAAAAGGTCGCCAGAGACAAATTAAGACATGTGGCCTGCAGCTGCAGCAATCTCTCAATCATTATTTTTTCCTTGCATTTTTTATCGGCTGTAAATAATCAAAAGAATGAGAAATCGAATCTGGTACCGGGAACCGTGACTAAAACCAAAACACCGGAACGGAGTGAGTTTTGACCAAGCTCGATATAAACGGCTATAAACGCCAGCCCGTTTATGTGACACCTCGTAAACGGAATTTATTTATCCTCTTTACTTTTACAATTTCTGGCTCATTAGTTGGTACAAGATTTAAATTACTTGACAGTGAAAAGTGCATTGACGGGTAGGTACATTTTTATGATGATTGGTCTTCGGCGCAGTACCTACTGAACTAAGCCGAATACCAATTAAATGCGCTCTAATGTTTGTTTAATTATTTGCTGATTGATGATTCACTAGAACTGTAAGCTGAAGTAGGTAGGTACCTTGTTACAATACCTAAATCTATTAGTGTCTTTTTCGTGTTAAATCTTGTTGATTTATCATAATCAAAACCAGAGTCCGAACAAATGAATCACACTACAGAGCAATACAAGATATTTATAACAACTTGATAAATATAGAGCCGTGAAGCTCATATCTGAAGCCGTTGTTATTATAGTGACTATCAATCTCATATTCAAACATGACTGAGAGAATGCAACTGTAGTAGATAGTACAGCGTAACATAATATCTTTGAAGGCAGCTCATTCACATCTAATTGATGTGAAAGCATAGAACTTGTAGACATTTTTAGATTCCGTAGCCAATGTAGCCATAGATGACACTATAGACCAACAAGTCAGTTTACGGATAGAAATTATTTCAACATTTTTTAAAAATCAATATCCTACACCAATTCATTGACCCATTCGCAAAAAAACAGTGCAATTGATATGAAATGCAAGTGCCATTAAAAGTAATAAAACTTTAAGTTATTTTGTCAGTTGCTGTTGTAGTTTCTTTGAGAGATGTTCATATTTGCCAGAAATTATAGTAGTAGATACTATTAGATTGCGCGACAGGATTCGAGTCAGAATTCTAATTATTCCAGCAACTGTCATCTTAATCTTCATCTCCAACAATAACCCACACCTAAAGTTATTACCATAATGTTCCGCTTAAGGTTTCGTTCTGCGAAATCGCAAAACGTTCAGGCCATTAAATAAAATGGCTTTTTGAGAATGTGTGGCTTTTGGTTATGTATTGTGTTTTGTAATGCCCCTCATCATGTGGACAGTGTGGTAATTCTTCACGCTCTTCAGTTTGTTTCTAGACCCTAATGACTAAAGTTTTATTTTTTATAGTGCCCAAATTCGGGAAATTTCAATAAATTGGCGCAATTGGTAACGCGTTCCCAATTTCCCATACTGAGTGAAAGATTGCGGGTTTAAGTCCCGTCTGGGTCGTAAATTATTGGGATATTACTTATATTATAAGTTTCAGATGATTATAGATACATACATCTTTTTTATTTTGATTCGTATAAATATTATCTATCTTATGTATTTAATTAACAGAGGATTAGAGTCCTAAAGTGATATAATAAAGAGATAAGAACGTTTTAACATTAACTAGGTTTCTCAGACTACCTTTCCTAGTTCGATAATGATATAATATCATAATGTTTCAAAAGTTCACAAAACAATAAAGTACCTATGCAATGTACCTACCGACTCCCTATCTTTTGTTTTGCTTGACCAAGTGTTATTTATAAACGAATTGAAAATTTAAATTTCCTGTTCGGTTTGAATTCATAGAAACATTTCAGGACGTCCTATCCTAAGTGCCTACTTATTGGATTATGGCACTATCGTTCTTTATATAGCTTAGCTCACATATCATAGTTCCTCATTAGTATTCCTTTAGTCCTGTTGTAGCCGACATTCCAAGCGACTATTTAAGCGTTCCTTTACAAAAAATATTCGTACTCTACCAATGCAAACAACATCAATATGGACAGCATGCTGCCATAAATCAATCAGGACCCTGTGCCAGGTTTTATAGTCGGTACGTGCGTCCTTCTGGATGGCTTACATCATTGTAATAGTATTGAGCATAGTTATGCTCAATGCCTTTTAAGCATTATTTATTCTAATTTGTGATGTGTTCATTCATACGCTGAATCATAAAGCTTTTGAAAAGTAGAGTGTGCCTATTCCATTTTCGCTTAGCGTTCCTCGGCTCTCTAGTGTTTGCTGGGAAAGCCAAACTTTTATGACCTAAGTGTGTGATTTTATTAGTGTGTGATGTTTCAACTATTCAGGAATATCTAACTTCTTTTGGTGATTCGCTCTCACTATTGATATCAATGCTTCAAATTGTTTTTCCATGCCTATGTCACTATTTTTTCTAGAAATATCTTTCTTTTGTGCTTGGTCATCAAAAGTAGAATCATGCTGTTGCTTTTCATGAGATCTTGGTACGCAACTTCCCCGCTGAGAGATTTATAGAACCCTGCCACAAACCGGCTGAAATGCTCTACCAACATCTCTTCACATCCTGTAGTCGTGTTGTTTGTTATATTTACGTCATTCCGTTAATGGCCCATCTCATTAGTTCAATCCACGTCTCGACTACAGCTAAGGACACGGGAAAGGCTACGAGCGACAATGCTGCTCGCTATAGAATAATTGTAGGATATATGATTAGCTGAATAGCTCTACTATTTATTGTCGTTGATTTTTGATGCTTGATTAACTCGGAACAGGTAAAAGGAACACATTTGTGGCCATTGGCCGTTTGAACGTTACTATAATGAGACCTGTAAAATGGTTCCTTTCTTTTGGTAGGTGCATTAGTTAAGTAGTACATAAATATTATAGCGATTGGCCGACGATAATAGTTACAGTTACTTATTTAGAGCTTTTTAAAAGTTGGATCACCGAGGGGTTTTATTGTTATTTTAATGTTAATCGCTTTTTAATTCTGAAAGTACCTACCTATTGGGACCTTAGTAAATGCACTAGCCGTTCCCTTCGAAGAAAATCTTATATACCTTCTACATAATTATTGCAGTAGGTATAGATACTATAATATAACAGCTATTTCTATGTCTTAGCACGAGTATGCAAATGTTTACTTACGAATTAACATTTTGCAATGCTTGTTATTGGCGCATCACGAGCTATTCATTATTGTTTTAACATCTCGTGATGTTTTGTTCCTTTGTATAAATTTCTACATGTGGGTGAAGGAAAGTACTTATTGGATTTTTAGAATATTTTCTTACTATTTTAAGTTAGTACTTTCAGTAGATAGAGCGACGTCAGTATTATGGGACCTACTAAGGGACCTAAGTTAAGTACCTACCTACTCTCCTAATCATTTCGAGGATGACAGGTTTTACTTGAGACATCCAAACTGGGAGGGAATTTTAATTGAAAGGACATAGCCAAGAAAATAAAATATAGATGCTGAAGGATTTTATCACAACCGAGACTCAAACCAGCCCACTCATACATAACTACTAAGTTAAGTTCTATGTAGATACTTATCTAGTAGGTAGTCTTCCTAAAACAATTAATTTGTCCTTAATAAAGAGAGAACCTCGGGCAACGTGGGCAACAAGGCAAAACACTACAGATTTTTACAAAGAAGAGTCCCAACCAAACCATGGTTTTTTATAATTAAACTAAATAAACGTGCAACAACAGTTATCTTAGGGATGCGGCTGGGCCATACATGCACCCCAGCCCATCTAGCGCGGATGAAAATTGTAAGTGACCCTTCTCGTGAGCGCGGTGATGAATTTGGTGACGAAAATCATATATTCTTTTCTTGTAACAAATACGACCATAGTTCCTTCTTTGATGATCTCATCTTCCTCCGTATTCCGCTTCCTGTTAATATTGCATCCCTCCTTTCCTCCTTAGATCCCTCTATATATCATTCTCTATCATCCTTTATTTGTACAAATAATATAAATATATAGTGTATAAAGATGTTTGTTAATTCCCTTATAATCCTATTTATTAATATTTCCTTTCCTAACTCTCCTGATCCTTATCATCAATCACGTATATTCTCGTAGTAGATTTTTATCTAGGGTATAAATGTTTCCCAAATTTTTTATTAAAAAAGAAGGAAATATGGCAAATTATGCTAAAACTAGCAAGCCCAACAAAAAAAGAGAAACGAAGAGGTTCTCGTTTTATTAATGTTTACCTACCTTCTTAGTTGTCTTCTATTATGACGATGAAAAGAAAGAGAATTCACATCAATAAAGTTAAAAATAACATGAATGCACTTACAAATCTTGCTTTACTTCTCCCAGTCACATGGCTCGGCGACCGAAACTTTAGAACTCCTGTTTTTCTTAACTTTTTACGATCTATCACTTAAAAACAAATCACTGAATGCTTTCGTCACAAAAAACATCACTGCAGTGCATAATTCACGTAGAGTTTCATTCACGATTCAATAAAATGTTTGTGTGTTTATTGAAGACGAAAAAGTTTTCCCGCGTAAAGAATGAACGAGCGTGCTTCCCGCGCGCGCGTTCGTGGCCGATTGAATTGACTCGTTTCGCTGGCAGTGGCAGAGTGAGAGAGAACCCGTAATCGTGGGTTGAGTGAGTTGTTTTGTGAATAGAATTCGTTTCGAGCCGAGATGACAGCTTCATAATCTTCCTCGTCCCGCTCAGCGCTTACCGGCCGCCCACCCTTTTGCTGAAGATGCTTTAACGTAAATCGTAATTTATTCTCCCTTGCATCGCACGCACGAGTCGCGCGTGATAGAATCATGGGCTTTACCTACCTATAAAATGGTCTTGTTTCGATAGAATCATGGAATTACCTATCTTACAATGCAACCTCACATTTTTATTTATTTTATTATAGGTAACA
This sequence comes from Eupithecia subumbrata, assembly GCA_949316285.1. Lineage (NCBI taxonomy): Eukaryota > Metazoa > Arthropoda > Insecta > Lepidoptera > Geometridae > Eupithecia > Eupithecia subumbrata. The sequence goes on along the minus strand of OX438630.1, from coordinate 9,036,945 downwards.
ATTAAGATACTTAGTACATCCAACTAAATGCACTAAGAAATAGCTCATTCTTTATGAAACTAATGTCTTGTAGGTATTTTAATTTGAGAGGGAACAGATCGGAAATCAAGCCTGTTACATTTTATTATTGAATATCTTTTGGAACCTTACTGTTTTGTATACCTACCATAATATACACTTGTTATATTTTTAAATTTATATTCAACAAATTATGACCACTATATACAGGTTATAGCTTAGTTAGTCTTATAACGAAATTGATTTGTTTGTGCTAACATTTGAATTTAGGCGGGAGAGCACGTAGGATATCAGATCAGTTAGTTACATTTTATAATTAAAATATCTTTCGAAACCTTATTGTTTCTACAAATAGGTACTTGTTATTTTATATATTTATTATTAAATAAATTACATTATCTAGCACGCGCGTCTTACCTACATCATTCACTGATGTGAGCGTCACAGTAAATAATATAATAATTACTGTGTTTGCGTTGCGAACGCATTATTATGGAGTGTGTTTTCAGGGTTTATGAATTTACACGACTTCGCAAAAGAAGTTTTACCTATGTAGCTGTCTGTCCGTCTGTCCGTTAGAGGGCTCTATCTCATTACCCGTAAGAGCTAGACAGTTGAAACTTCACAGAATGTGTACCTATTTCTCTTGCCCCTATAACAACAATATTTGATTACCTACTAAAAATTAAAAAAAATTAAAGGGTCTCCCATACAAAAAACACGATTTTTTGGCTATTTTTTCTCTAAGTGGCTGTATCTCTTGATCCATAATAAAACACATGAAACTTTCTATAGGTAATTATTTAACAGTTCAAGTTTAATAGCAACAAATAATAAAATAACCTGGAAAATTTAAGAGGTCTCCAAACTGTTGGTGTTTTTAGAGTTTCGTTTGAGAAATATCTTTGAACGAATGGGACAAAACAAAACCCTCCGTGTGCAAGTAATCTCGTACCTGGCCGGTTTATTTTAGAGGTAGGTAGTAGGTACGCTGACTATAGGCATCTAAGCATAGACCTAAGGCAGTGTTTTTTATGGCAGCGGCCAGTCAAAAAAGGCTATTTCTTCCAAGTTCTTCTTCTTCTTGTTTTATGGCGCTTGCCAGGTAAGAATTCCGTCACTCTGCTCAAGTCAAAGTTCTCTGTCATTGTCAACGTCAGATACAAAAATATTCAGATTTCGTTTTGATTCGTTCTCTTTCTTCCAATTCTTTTATTCACTTGTTTTGTTGTGAGTTGAGTGGGGACACTGCTGAGTTTAAAAGAAATACTAAATTGTTCACATTGTTAGTACACCGTTAGTTTAGAGTGTAATGTTTGAGCAACTTTCAAAACGTTATTCATTTGTATATTTGGAGACAAACAACATACATTTACATACGTAGGTACGTTACCACCTCACCACGTGTTCATAAACAACAACATGGCCGTACACCCTAGAAAGTATCTAATAAAAGATTTGGTGGATAAAACTCCACCTTTAGACGTCTGGATCCAAGGAACTATTGAGCAAACTGTTGGGTCAGACATTCTGATCGTCGCAGATTCTTCTGGCCGCTCTAAGATTACGAAATGTGAAGCCGCCGATGGAGTTATTAATAAAAACTCACTCAAAAAGGGTAAGTTATCTAAAGAGCTTGACGATATTAAGTAACTATCCCTCTACTCTTCTAAGGCCCGATCAGGTAATATTCCGCGCATGCGCCTGCGAGTGAGAGGAGTTTCGCCCATCTATTCTCAGGTGTCAGACGTTAAGGTCCCCCGACCTAAATCAGCGCCCCCTATTTTATCCTATTATTCTGAATAACGAAGGAATCTTCAAAAATCGATTGGCCAGTTATATGCCTATTATAAGTTTTTTTTTAATGCCTCTGTAAAAGTTTTACTATATGAGATGCGATGCTGCTCTTTTTAGCCAAAATGGTGGCAAAAAAGAGCAACTACGCATCTCTGCCTACACTATACAAACTAAAACTTTTAAAGAAGCATTTCAAACAAGCTTATGATAGGTATCACAAACTAGCCAATCGATTATTGAAAATTCCTTCGTTGAACAGAATAATAAGATAAAATAGGTGGTGGCGCTGATTTGGCTCAGGGTAGCGCATTAAAATACGTAGTGTGGTGTACTAACTGCTTAGTTTTAGGTATGATGGCATCATGAACCATAAACTATCGGATATTTTGTTTTGGTTGTACCTAACCTGTTGCTAAAATATAGTTACTTTTTCTGCGTTAACAAGAGAGAGCCGATAGCTAACTAGATAAGCTGCCTTTCTATATATTGCTAATACTCACTCGCAACCTTCCGCGTGATGTAGCGAGGTGCTTTGATTTGCTTTGCATTACTTACAGCTTAATAAGTACCTATAACAATGTATATTCCTGGACATTTGAATTAGTTTTTCTCGTTAACAGGAACCTATTGCTGCATCATTGGAGTAGCAATAAAAACCAAAGGTCTGCCGGAAATACAAGCAACCAAGTTCGTCGATTTGACTTCTCAACCGTACATGAAGACTTCTTGGGAGAATGAAGTCAAAGAAGCAAACCTACTTATGGATGGAAATATCACTATACTAAAATAAAGTCAGGATTTTATAAAGTGGTGTTTATTCCTTCACCATTGTAAAAATATACCAGATTTCTTAGATTAAACACTGCCGTAATCGAATGGAATAGGTACCTAAATATAAATATGGCAACACTGAATTCTCGATTTCCCATCACTGAATGTATTGCGTTTTATCACAGAATATTACTCTCTAAACCACAATATCCCATTGCGATCTTAAAATTGTAGCTTGTTAGTTGACTATCACCTAGCAGTGTTGCCATGATAAAATAAATTTATAATGATTAAAACAAATGCGTAAATGACAAAAACAATAAACTCTTTAACCATGCCCTAATATACATACATGTAACAATCTCATAATAAACTTTACAATTTCGCTTCAGACTTGAGCAGAGGTCCAAGTTTTTGGGCAAGCATAATGTTGCCAGCAATCTTGAGTTTTCCCTTCAAATAAGCGATTTGGGGATTCAGTGTTCCAGATGAAATTTCAATTAGATCTGTGTCCGACACTGTCATGGTTGTGTCAGCTTTGCCACTCTTTGGGCTGGAGTTGTAGACTTCTGGGGTCTTTAGGTCCAGAGCTGAAACAAAAATAATTTCATATTAGAATTTAAGACAGGCATCTTGGCTCTTCCATAAGTAACTCGGGCTCTTGCGAGATAGAAGGTATATTAGTATAGCTAAACACGCAATGTCGCAGTTACAGAAAATGGAGCGACAGCAGCATATCTCGCAACACCGAAGTAAAACTAGTCCAAATCCTTGTCTTATTATATTAATCACTTTTTACGAAACTGGACGGTAAAGAAGGCAGACCGTGATCGCATAGACGCTTTCGAAATGTGGTTCCAGCATCACATTTCGAAAGCGTCTATGCGATCACGGACCCATTTCCACGACGCTCTTCACGCCGCCAAGGATAGATGCAGCTGGCGGAATATTGGGGGCGATACACGACCCTCACACATGAGGATATACGACGCGAGGAGGAAGAAAGGCATATTTTTGTATGAAATTGATGAGTCATCCCGGCTAACTCGTTAAATATTTTCGAAGCAAATGTATTACAGAGATGTTTCTAGTAGAAAACTTGCCTGATCATCTAACATCTAATTAAATAATCAGATGCCATATTGGTCTGTTGACATTTATAATGTTTGAAAACTCCTGTGAAAATGGCATTTTGAATTAAATGTCAGAGTAAACATTATTCAAATAAAAACAGTTCTCGGCTTGGTTTGTTCACTGAATATTAATCTGTGGTAGCAGATCAATAACATCCTTCAGTATTGTGCACTAATTTGATTAAGGCCCTTCACCCATTACAATACTTGTAGGATACGATACTCGAGTAGAATACTAGTTGGATACTTGTTCGCTACCCGACGATCGCATATTATGCTACTGAAAAATGACTTAATTCATCATTTGTGCAAACTCGTTATTTATGGACGAACGTTATGTCGAGAGTTTTCTGTTTTATAGAAACAGAAGACGTCAACGCACAAGTAGCAAATACTTGATTCATTTATTAAAAGAAATATAAACTGTAGTTTTTGTAACCGCACATGAACTACAACATGATGATGAGAAATTTTAGTATAGTATGCAGGTAATTTGTAGTTAATTAACAAGCATGTTTTTCAATTTATTGTACAAGGTTAATATTTATTTCTTGCTCCTCCGCTGCCATCTTGTCGACACGAGTAAGAGACGCGACGCACAAGCGACCAACTCGGCGAGTCGCGCGATACTAGTCGCGGACGCGTAGGATACGCGTAGTAGCGTAGTGTGCGAGCCTGCATTCAAATGTATGTGACATACTTGGCGACGACTAGTCTCCGCGACTTTCAGGATACTTGAATCGCCTGTGCGTATCGTAATGGGAGAAGGGCCTAACACCCTATATTACAAAAATTAAAAATTTATTATTATATATAAAAAAATAATTTCTTTGGCGAAACCATTCAACAAGTTGTTAGTCACCCTATACATACACGAGCGGTTACTAAAAACCTGCTAGTCACTTCGCGCGCCAATAATGCGTACGGCGAGCGGACAGCCAGTTACCTGGTACCGCGACTAATAAACGGACTTCCCATTGAACTACTTGAAACTATAACACCTAAAAATATAAAATATAAACTCAGATTGTACTTCTTATCGAACCTACATCTGTATCAAAGAGCTTGATCCCAGTTACTGAACCTAATTTCAAATTATGAAACTATATTTTCTAGAATAAATATACTGTATTTTTTACACGTAGATTCTGCCTATTTTTATAACTCTTAACACATAGTACGGTAGGTACTAGTATAACTTAGAAATTAAGGTCTTATTTTTTTGTCAAACCTATCGTATTGGTAGTAACTCGGCTGCGACTCGTTAATGACACTCCCTTACAAACCTCTGTGGTTTTCTCAGTGTCATTATTATAAGCTTTTCAATGTAACATTAGTTTAAGTTGGTAAATAAATAAATAACAATCAAACACCACCCTGACTACAAAAAGAGTGTAGAGGAAGAAATACTCACTCCACTGCTTCACAGTCTTGCCATTCTCAGTGATATTGTACAAGAAAACGCCGCCAACACTCTTCGCTCTGTCAGGATTCTTCTTCACCTCTTCAATGATCTTCGCGAAGAGGCCGTCACTTTTCAGCGCACCAGCAGAGGGCGCTGCGGCGGCCGACGATGGTGATTCGCTTGCTGATACGTTCTTGAGGTCTATGTAGGCTCCTGGTGGAAATATAGGTAGTTAGTTCAAATCACATCAGAATAATATTATGAATGCAAAAGTTTTGATGGATGGATGGATGTATATTAGTTACTTTTTCACGCCAAAACTACAGAACGAATCGGGCTGAAGTTTTGCATAGAAGGCCTGAAATAAAACAGTTTTATCCCCTATATAATTTACCATAGGATAGAAGCTATATAGAGATATAAGATAGCGTGCGAAGCCGCGGGCAGAAACTAGTTCTAATCGTGCACCTCTTAGCTTGGCGCATCTTGGGCTTCATTTTTAACTAACATTTCCTTGTAATAAATAATCGATTCTTGATAACAACGAAATTCTTTGGTGCAGAGTACAGATGTCATACTTTTGAATATTGGAAAATAAATTTGAAAAAAATATGAAGGGTATACGATTTCTCATTTTGACGGACCATACAATCTCAAAAAATCTAAGTAGGTATCAAGTACAACTCAAGTTTTATGATACTTGTGCATTTTTATAATATTATATGTGGATAAGAACATCTTCCAAAAATTATGATTCAGATAATATCTTATGATACTCATTTGCAAGAATAATGGTACTATTTTCTTACAACATACTCATTTGCAAGAATAATGGTACTATTTTCTTACAACATACTCATTTGCAAGAATAATGGTACTATTTTCTTACAACATACTCATTTGCAAGAATAATGGTACTATTTTCTTACAACATACTCATTTGCAAGAATAATGGTACTATTTTCTTACAACATACTCATTTGCAAGAATAATGGTACTATTTTCTTATAATATATACTCATTTGCAAGAATAATGGTACTATTTTCTTACAACATACTCATTTGCAAGAATAATGGTACTATTTTCTTACAAATCAAAACCATATCAAATTTTTGTTACGAATGGTTCGAAGGTCCTTTGTTAGCTTCGATAGCGTGATTCAGCCGTCGGTCACTTTAACTAGCGACATCTAGTTATGGAACTTTTTTCAGCGGTTATTTTCAATTCCTATGTAAAAGTTTGTCGTATCCGTTCTTTTCCGATATATTATATACAGGGCGGGGTACAAACGAACTTTATCTGGAGGGCAGCTACCTGAAATATGCAAGATAACAAATTCTACTGAAAGGAAACTACATTATATAATATTCCTTTGCAAAAATCGATTCTTATTAACACTGAAATTTGTAGGTGTACAAATACAGGTGTCATATTTTTGAATAAATCAATCGGTAAGACTCTTTATTCACAAAGAAAATTACAATCAACTAATAGAAATAAATTACAACTAGTATAAACAATTGACCTAACTGCAGACTAATCAATTGATTAGATTTCATGCTTGAATAATATATTTCCATTTTTCTCTTGGTTTCGGATAGACTATACAATCCCATCTCAAAAGTCCACCTGTATATTAAGAAAGAATTGTACGAAGACGAATACAAGAATACTTTAATTAAATTCTGAGCAAAAAAAATACTGTTTTTTTTATTTATTTATTTTTAACAATCTCACCCGGGGTGGGGAGCGAGCAAAAGATCGAGATAAGTGGAAGTGTGTCGGGGAGGCATTTTTCCAGCAGTGGGAAAAATAGTCTTAATAAAAAAAACAATCTCACCTGCAATAAAACTTTTAAAATCCATCATGGTTATTAACACTAAAGTCACTTATAATAACGGATGATACCATGATTTGAGTTTTGAGTTTTCCAATATTTCGGCGCAGATACATGCGACATGATCACGGAATAACTGAGGGCACTGCGAGTTAGTTGTTATTGGCAGATAAATCGATCTACCCTCATTTTTTGTCTTTTGCTACGAAAGTTATTACTACCACCGGTTTCATTATCGAACGCAATCGATCGAGTTGCGTTCGATAATGAAACCGGTGGTAGTAGTAACGTTCGTAGCCGAAATATTGGTAAACTCAAATGTCAAATCATGGTAAATATCCCGTTACAAGTGACTTTAGTCTCACCTGCAATTACAACCGTGTCGGTCTCCTTGATCTTAGTCTGGAAGTGAACCCGCTTGCCGGCAACCCACATCTCAGTAGCCAACGTCTGTCCAGGCAGCACTGGCTTCGCGAATCTCGCCTTTATCGTCTTCACGTTGTTGGGGTCATTGCCACCGTATCTGTAACGTTTAATTTTCTTCATTTAGTGATTTATTAAAGAGGTTGATAGCGTATGTTCTGAATTTCTGTATTTTTGGATGCTTCTGTACCTCGCCATTATATACAAATGAAATGAAATAAAAAACTCGTTATTTCCATAAATATGTACAATAAATGTACACTAAGAAAAGGTCAAATTATAAAACTAAACACTGACACACACAAATAAAGTGATATTTTTGATTTTGTCGCTTCAGTATGTAGACTTAATTAAGAAGCGACGAAGAAACCTTTAGCCTGTTAGTTGTTATTTTTCGAGCTGGATCTAAACTACTAGATAATCTGATATTTTGTAGGAAGCCTTTTTACAGAGGATATGTTTGACAATTTGTTTGAATTTATTTATTGATAATGTTTGCAACTCACTTGGAGTTTTGTTGTAGAAGCGTATACATTGCCCTTTAAAGATACATTAATCTTGTATAGCCTAGTTGTGGGCACAGCGAGTTTATCCTTATTTCTAGTACCTATTTAAATAATGAATTTCGCTATTTTTAGGCAACCAATTGATATTTCTATTTATAAATCTACTATGGTTATTTTATTATCGAAGATATCTATGTTATTTGATTTAACTACTTCGTTATACAAACGACACATTCTACAGGGTGTTAGGGTAAACAGTCTTATCCTTGAAACCAGAAGTTCAGAATCATGAGCAGAGTCCAAAACCGATGAAAAAACTTAACTTTTTTTTTTTTACATAATTTTGAAAAAAATATCCTCATACATCATAAAAGCATTTCACCCTACATTTATACCTACGCCGCCTGCTTTGTCGGTTTCAAACAAAGACCCGTTCGCGCGCCGACTAAAAGGCGCCGCCTACATACCTACGCCGCGTGCGCCGCACAAAGACGCCGCCGCTCGCGCGCTCGTCAGTCGCGGCCCGTCTGCTAGATAGTGAGCACGTCACGACGCGTTCCGTGCTAATTTGTGATGTGCCGATTTGTTCGCGTATTGTGTTAAGTAGAGAAGTGACGATTTCGTTCACAAATGAACAGTGGACTGAAATGGTGCGACTTTATGCCATCGCTGGTGACAACATGAACTTGGCTCGTACGATGTACGCAGAGCGGTTCCCAGAACAACGTGTGCCAAGCCGGGAAACGATCCTAGCGGCTACACAAAGGCTACGTGCCTACGGCTAGTTGAAAACATTTTATGCCTAATGTGAGTAAGTCAAACTGTACATAAAGCTGTAAATTTTAATTGAATTGTACATAAAACTTGATTGATGATGAACTTTTCAAATACGCCAAAAGTACCTACTTACTTTAGCCTACTTAGTGGCAAATGTGTTAGAATAGCTATTTTTGCCTGTCCTAAGCCAGGAAAAGTATGAAGGGAAAGTTCCATCACAAGTTGTAGGTACCTACAATTCGAGTGGTTCGATACCTACACCACCGGCCGGCTACAGGCGAGAGCGGGCGGCGCGGCGTGATAAGGTCACTAGGGTGTCCATGAAATCATGTAGGATAGCAGAGAAATGAATTATGAAATTCCATCGAAACTAATTGACTTTTATTTTTAAAAATAACTTGTATCGTCTTATATTAGGGGTGTACATACGTGGTTTCAAGGATAAGACTGTTTACCCTAACACCCTGTATACAGGGGTATACTGTAAGAAACATTGTTTATGTACACAGTTATTGAGAATATTTCGAGAGGACAACGGAACCTATATTTTGTCTTTATATTGACTATGAGTGAAAAACAAGTTTTCATAAATATATTGGTTAACATGGTACTACAAGAATATAAACTTACTTAGCCAAAACGTGTCGCACTGAGAAGCCAAGAGAAGACAATCCGTGTAGGATAGGCCTCGGATGTCCACTGACGGTAGCCACGGACGGGTCAATATGAAGCGGGTTCAGGTCACCAGACAACCTGAAAATATTATATAGTTATCATTATCAATGTTAATTCACAACATAACAGTTTATCAGTAATCGGGAAAGTTATATCAGATATAGAAAAAAAAAATTGTACACCATAAAAATAACATTTTAAGGACATTATTACATAAGACAAGTACAATGGGCGGCCTTATGGCTTAGAAGCGATCTCTTCCAGACATTCTCTCGCAGTTATCTGAGGGGTGAGTCTATTTGACATTAGTAAAGAGACGTGATCGTGACCTCTCCTTTTTCAGGACAGGGAACTACGCAAATCCCCATTACTAACGTCAAATAGACTCACCTTTCTCGTACCCATAACACAAGCTCTGGAGTTCGGGGCTAGAGAATGCTGTGCGGATTGTTTCAGCACTTTTTTGTCATGCCTGCCTTTCTTTATCTACTGTTTCTCCTGTTCTGTTTGTCCATTGAGCACAAAATGTCATTTTTATTAAATCTTTTGAATGTATCCACTTCAATGATAAAGCCGCCAATCGCAACTAATTTTAAGTTTATTAATGTCGTAGGTAAGTAGTATATTTGTGTTAGCATGTAATACTAACATTAATAACCTAAGAGTACCAGGATATTATGAATAGCAAGGAATTACCTATACAGAGCCGCTTGGTCCTCAGCAGTTTTCTGCTCGACCACCGCGTCAGGCGCTCTCTTTGGCGCCGGTTCCACATTGACAGAGTGTTGGCTGTTTCTTTGTCCGCCGAAACCTCCCTGTCCGAGTACGAAGATGTGCTGCTGAGTGCGAATTATCAGCTGTTTGTTGGAATAGATTTCACCTGGGGAAATAAAAATTTAGGTCATTATGGTTCATAATCAAATTAGTCATTGGTTTAGTTATGTTGTTAAAATTAACCGGCGAAGTGCGAATCGAACTCGCGCCCTCCATCAATTTTATTATTTTACGGATTCTTGAATACACGTGTAATATAAATGTAACAGTGAGTAATGGCCTCTTCACCTTACTTTTTATCTTTCTGGGCCTGTAAAAATACATTTAAGATTCTAAATGCAACGCAATAAAGTTCATTTCAGCTTGTACTTCTCCATCTGAGCGCTAAATGGCTAACAGCTGTCTTTCTGCGTTGAAATAGGGGGCATCTCTTTCTACACTATGCAAAATGAGCGAGACTTCAGACCCAGAAAGATAGCTAACGCGCTTGCAGTGTAAAACGATTATGACACGTATTGTGTTTTAAAAAAACATCATCATTTTCAGCCTATGTGAGTCCACAGCTGGACATAGGCCTCCCCTAATGAGCGCCATAGCGCCCTGTCATCATCTTGCCGCATCCAGCATCTGCCCGCAGTCTTTCGCAGCTCGTCATCCCACCTTGCCGGAGGGCATCCTACACTACTTATGCCGAGTCATGACCTCCACTCAAGAACACGTTTACCCCAGCGGTTATCTATTCTTCGCGAGATATGGCCGGCCCACTGCCACTTCAGCTTGCTAATTCTTTGAGCTATGTCGATAACTTTGGTTCTCTGTCGGATGTATTCGTTACGAATCCTATCCTTCAGAGAGACTGAGCGTAGCTCTTTCCATCGCTCGCTGAGCGACTTTTACTACTATTTTGATTTTGAACTGGTGGACCAACCCTACCGTCAGTTTCCACCTTTCCGCTCATGTCATGACGTACTGATTGAAAACTTTCGTTTCCAAGCATTGCGGTTTGGATGACAAGAAGACTCGACGTAGTTTCCGAAACGCTGTCCAGCCTAGCTGGATCCTCCTCTTGGCCTCCTTCTCAAAAGTGTTATACCTAACTGCAGAATCTGCCCGAGGTAGGTGTATTCGGAAACGATTTCGAGAAGATGACTAAGTACGACCACCGGTCTTGGATCTATGTGGCCATTTATCATGACATTGATTTTATCCAAATTCATGCCAAGACCGATGCATCGCGAGGATGAAGCTAGACCGTCCAGCATCTGGTTCAGCTCCTCTAGCGACTCCGCCATTAAAACTATGTCATCAGCAAATCGCAGGTGTGAGATGTAATCGCCGTTTTACACATATCTTCTACGAACCTTATTTGTGTTGGAAGAACGCCAACGTTTCATCCCTTAACGAGGTACATCTTCAGAGTGAGTGCGGTTCTAGACGCTTCTATTTTCCGCATCTGAGATGCGGAACGCGCGCGTCTAGAACCGCACTCACCCTGAAGATGTCCCTCGTTAAGGGATGAAACGTTGGTGTTCTTCCAACACAAATCAGGTTCGTAGTTAACCCGCTTACATCCGAAATGAATTCGTCAAACTACGATAGTTTTTATAGTAAAATATCTTCTGCACTTGTGAACAGTTAACTAACAGACTGATAGCAGGGCGCATAGGCTAGGGTCCGTTGGCACGATTGGTGTACAGAACCCTAAAACCGTGTGTATTCAAAATTCAAACAATCACTAGGCTTAGGTATTAAGATTTATGTGATAAATAACTGTGATAAGTTGAAAAAATATTCTTATCTGAGTTATTACTATGTGCTTATGATACGAGTACGATATGGGGCGAGTGTTTATGAACTTTGAAAGTTAAACTGATTTTATTTTATCAGCTGGTATTTAAAAAAAATCTATAATAACACCACACTGTTATAAAATGTTAAGTACTAACTTAAATGAATCTTAACTTTTCGAATCTTATAAGATTGTAATGTCAAAATAATGGCTTTGTAAGTAGATATTCAAATATCGTAAATTTTCAGAATTTATGTCCGTCTGTTTCTCTTGGCTAATCATCAAGCCGGCTGGACCAATTTTGACGGGACTTTCATTGGCAAATAGCTGATGTTATAGCGGGTTCACGTACGATCAGTACTTACATGTCGTAATTTTTTTGAATTTTTGTCTGTCTTGTTTTTTTGGCTAATTACCAAAACGGCTGGACCGATTTTGACGGTACTTTCAGTGGCAGATAGCTGATACTATAGCGGGCAACTTAGGCTTCTTTGATTTTAAAAAAAGAATTAGGGTTCACGCAAAAATAAAACCCATGAAATTTCGAATTTAACACGTGGGCAAAGTCTAGCACAACTATACACTAGCCAAACTCTATGTAGAATGTTTGTAAGCAAACCGCCCATACTTAACCTAAAATTCGCTCTGTTGCCGCGTCTTTTTATATGCAATCGACATTACTTGTCGATTTGAGTCGATTTCGACTCGACGCCAACCAAGCGAGTTTTAGTTATTTGTGACGTGGTTTGTTTACGAACATTCTGTCGTAGACATAGAATAGGTAGGTAATTCGTTTTATTTTCTTGTTATTTTTTTTCTCGTTGTTTTTAGTCTTATACAAAACCTACCTATATTAACCTTAATATTACATAATATATTGTGCCAACATACTATAGTTATACATAACGGAGTAGGTACTTTATCTGTCTCACTTGTGGGCATATTTGGGTAATGTCAGTTGAAAATAGGGCTTGATAGACAGATACAAGGCTAGGTCCTCTGACTACTCGAATTGCGAGACCATTTCTACGTGATTTCTATGACTTTCTAGTACTTTCAGCTACGATGATTGAACCAGAATTCCAGTTAACTGATTCTTTCAGTTCCTTCTGTCATCTCCAGAATTGGTCTAACGTCAAACAAAAGACGTTGGTGATCCGCATAGATAATAGGCGCATTGCAAGATAAGTAAGGAGGTTGTACAGAACCCTTTAACACATTCAATGCGATAGGCAATGAGAATGTTAAATCATCTACGACATACATATTCATACTACACACTAATAAACCCGGTTATATAAGTACAACAATGTATTATGTATGAATATACAATATTATATACATATATAAACACTGGAAATAAATACACAAGCATTAACTACGTCAACCCCGCTATTACATAACCCCTCGGTGACCAGCTACCCGAGGGGAGTAGATTTAAAATCAGCGCCGCATGTTTCTGGCATGCGGCATTATGCTGAATCGACTCCCTTTGCCTATGTTAGTTTTTTTATATTTTTGTGTTTAATTCTAGTTTAGGTTAAGTAATTTCTAATAAATGAGTTTTTTTTTAATATTTAAAGAAATAAATAAATGTTTATGTTTTATGTTTATTCTACATCTAGTTTGGCTAGTGTACTATAATAAGTTAACCACTGTAAGAGTAACTTACTGTTGACAATAGCGACAGCACTGGACCCCTTATCAAGTATATCAACGACGTAGCATCGGGTGGTGAAGGTTCCATCTGTCCCGGGGAAGTCTCCGACGAATTCTATGAATTGTTCTCCATGAAGAATCTACAACAAATGTAATTAAATGTAACAATTTATATCGGAAAAATTCTAAACAAACCGGACGAATATTTTACTTTGAATTTCATTTAGGTAGAATAGAATAGAATAGAATAAAAATTTATTTAGCACACAAAACATTGAGGGAAAGTTAAAACAAAACAAAAAGTTACAGTAAACACCACAATAGAGACTACATAAAAAATACAAACAAACATCATAAAAAGGTGTTATAAAAATAAATTAAATAATATCTCTACGTGTAGTCTGATGAAAAAAGTTGGTCTTTCCCTAGTGCGTTCCCTAGTCCTAGGTACTTGTATATGTTTGCAATCAAGAAGCCGTGTTTATTGAAATCAGTATGCATCCGTCCTTATCTTTCAACAATGCATGAACTTTCGACCCACCATTGCAGCGAACGATAGTGCACCAATGCGACATTCTTCATTATCATACACTTATATTATAAATGCGAAAGTTTGGATGTATGGATGAATGGATGTTTGTTACTTCTTCACGCCAAAACTACTGATAGGATCGGGCTGAAATTTTGCACATAGGTAATTCTAATCCTGGAATCGAACACAGGCTACTTTTTAACCCATAAATCAGTTCTCATGAGAAAGAAACCACCTTTAAACGTTTCTATAGAAACAACGCGTGCGAAGCCGCGGGCATAAACTAGTTGTAATATAAAATATAAATTGTAATGTAATATTATAAATGCAAAAGTTTGGATGTTTAGATGTATGGATAGATGGATATATGTTTGTAAACTCTTCACGCAAAAACTACTGAACGGAACGGGCTGAAATTTTGAATATAAGTTTTAGGCCTTGAAAGCTACTTTTTATACCATAAATGAATTTCCATGGGATATAAATAACCTTTAAACGTTTCCATGTAAATTATCACTTTTATAATAAGCAATTATTTTGTACCTACTCTTAAGTTTTAATTTTAAATTAGTTTTTATATACCTACCTACTTGTCTGTTTGCTTGTATTTTGTGCTGTCCATTTGTAAGCCAAATAAACTATCTATCTATCCATAGAAACAAAGCGTGCAAATCCGCGAGCATAAACTAGTAGTATTATATGCTTACGTTAGTGAAATCAGCATGCTTGCCAGGTGGCATAGACTGGGAAACAATGGGAGATTCCATACACATTCCTGGCAGGATGAAGTAGGTTGGCAGAGCTACGAAGTTCTCGTGGCTCTCGTAAAGGAATTTCAGGTCAGACGGGTTCACTACTGATGCTCCAACTGAAAAGAAAAATTTAGTTAAGGCATAATAATCCTACTTATAAATTATAAAGGCGAAAGTTTTTGTGAATGTTTGTTCCCTCGTAACTACTTAATCGATTTAGACGAAATTTGGTATGCAGATAGTTAAGGTTTTTGAATAAAATATAGGCTAACCTTATTTTCAAAAATTAAGTTTTGAGGGGGTTAAATTTTTGTATGGGAAAATCATATTCCTTGATTCGATTCACTCAATACTGTGTATAAATAAACTATATGTACAGTAAATAATGATACATGTATTTTTTATTTTTACAAAACTAAAAAGTACTAGGGGGTGTGTAATAAATTTCCACGAGGGCGAAGCCGCGGGGCGCAGCTAGTAATATATGAATTTAATGTAAAGGCCCGTTCAGATCAACAGTGTAATCGTTACCCAGTATAGCTAAGTTTCGCTTGGATTTCGCGCTCGGTTTCGCACGGTCCGCGGTATTCCGTCAAGTATTTTAGCGACCTTTAATTCTGTCTCTTATAATAAATAAATAATAATAAAATTAATAAACATTGCTGGACAATCCACACAGCATGAACCTTACCTCCAAGAGCATAGAGTACTAAATCCTTAGAATCGTAGTTGAATGTGGTCCAGTAAGATTCGCGATCTCCGTCCAACTTGGCGCGCTCTTCGAAGTCCTAGAACCATAAATTGAGGTTATTCAAATTATTGATGCCTAAGATCCTTCGAATCGGATCTTCGTCAGATTGGTAAAGACACGAATTGTTAATAGTTCTTATAATTATTATTTTCTGTAAATTTTGCAATCTAGCAATACCTACTAAATTATTGTCCACACTACCCAAAAGTAAACAGGTAGAGAATGCTAGCATTACGCTCCTTTAGTGCAATAATGTATATTCTATCTATCTTCTTTGGATTTATAAGGACCATCATTCGACCATATTCTCAGTTCTGTCAGTCATAGTCAAAAACTCATACACTATAATATCATATAATAACATACTAAATATAAAGCTACGTTAATGTTACGACGCGAAACCGTAAAATTTGTTTGAGCTAAAAAATGCTAGAAATAATTCAATGGAGTTTATAACATATTTTTATCATGCCGTTTTTTTTTTTGCTTTTTGGAGTACACACCAATGTCAGTGTCGGCACTCGGCAGAGCTCCGACAAATTGACAGAACACTCTCTGTGTTACAAATAAACCCAAGTATTAATTGTAAATATTTATTTACTAGTTACTAAGATAAGATTATATTGTTTGCAGGTTATATGTAGGTATTATAGTATGTAGTGGAAGTATTGTTTTTTTTCGAGCCACCGTCTATTTTGTTCTTACATGCCCAGTCCATCCCAAGATTGCCTGGAAGAGATCGCTCATAGCGATAAGGCCGCCTTTGTACTTCGTCAACTCTTAGCATTTATTTCTGTATTGTTATGTGTCTTTGTGTGGTACAATAAAGTATCATCTACGGGACTGACTTAGTCATTGTTAGACTTAAAGTCCCTCATTAAATTAGAGAACTTTTTTTATTAAAAAGCCTAGTTGACAAGTCGGAGAGTGTTTTGTCAACTTGACTAGGGTTTGTGCGACATTTCAGTATAAATGCATATTGTTACGTATTTTCAATAAAAAAAAATGGGAAATATTTATAACATAAATAAATACTAACTACAAGAATATACAGGATACGAAAATAAACGAAATATGGCAAATGCTAAAACCAGTGAGTCAAAAAAAAAATATTGATTCATACACAGAAATGTCGCAAAAACCCGCCTGGCTGTCACCGACTTTGGTGTATAATCTCCATTACATATACAAAAGTACACCGGTTTAATTGGTTATACGTCGAACGAAGTGACCACATAAATTAAAAACTGCGTAGTCACTTCGCCCGCCTCCAGAGGCGACATTGAAATGTTTCAAAATATTTATTGTCACCATGTTCATTATCTATGTAAGCGGATTAACGGCGACTAATGTTACCATCATTACCATTGATTTTTCAGTTTAAAAACCCATCAAAAAAATGTTTTAAATCTTCAATGTGATTCGCATTAAGGCTACCCCGACCCAAAGCAGCAGCGCTCCCACCTATTTTATCTTATTATTCTGTTCAACGAAGGAATTTTCAAAAATCAATTGGCCAGTTTGTGGTACCTTTCCTAAGCTTATTTTTAATGCCTCTTTAAAAGTCTTAGTTTGTATAGTGTAGACAGAGATGCGAAGTTGCTGTTTTTTGCCACCATGGTGGCCAAAAAGAGCAACTTTTTAGCAAGGTGTGACGTCAGTAACCCCCACTTCCAAACTTTGACGCGCTTTAAAATAAAGTGACTAAATTGAATATTTTTTTTTTAACAGGACACTATTGGGGTACTGTAAATTATAAGCCCACGCAGAACTTATCATCTGTGTTGACAATAATATATAGGTAAATACATACTGTCAACTTCTCCACTAAATCCAGAGTATCTTCAGCAATCCTGTTGATATGTTTGGCACCCTTCATGTCGACTACTTTCGACCAATTCTCCTTTACCGACTCGATAGTCACAGGGTCCGATGGTTTCTTTCTGGGAAAATAAATAAAATTACGTGACTGAGTAGGTACAGTTGCGGTCATAATTGGAGACATACCTTAAAGATCATACTCGCTTGAAAGTTACTACGATTTAAAATAGTATATTTCATGTAATTTCAAATTTCAGCCCAACATTTTAACACAGCTGATCTATTTCATCAGGAAATAAAACAGCAGAAATAAATAACAATTTATTTTAACACCATTATAAATTATAGATACTAAAACAATTTTCCATGAGTATTCTATAATATTTTACTGATGCATACCGTGTTACAAACAGAATGTTGTAATGTTTCATGGGACCTAAAAAATGTCCCTATGCTGTTTACAGCTTTAATCAATCAACAACCTTAGCATGCAATTGCATATATTTCCCAAAGGCCGCGGAAGTGAAACGTGGAATTTTTACCACTGATAGGCCTTGTTAGGAGCAATCTTTCTATGGTAGTCATAAGTCGCACCTTTTGAGTTTTTAAGGTGAAAAAAAATATAAACAAAATTTGAAAAATATAATTGCTCGCTATCCGGGAGGTGATTTTACGAAAAAAACTGGAAAAAATGCGCCTAAGAATCCTTTGTCAAATTATATTTATTTAAAAAATATCTTGGACAGTTACTTCTACAAATTTTTTTTTTTTCTAGGTCAAGGTCACCTAAAGTTCATTAATTTTTATAAAAAAAAACGTGGGTGTTCTACTCTTGCTTTAAAATGCATTTGTTAATTAATTGATGCTGTAAACAGCATAGGGATTTTTTTAGGTCCCATGAAACACTGTGTTGGGCTGAAATTTGGAATTAGATGAAATTTTACTTTTGTTTATCATAGTAATCTTCAAGCGAGTATGGTCTTTAAGGTATGTCTCCAATTATAACCGCAACTGTACATGTTCTTTTGGTCAATAGCCAGACTTTTCCTTTTGTAAGTGGTTTGCTACCAGCCAAAGTCCGAATCTTTACCGTCAGTCAAAATGATTGGCGGTAAAACGTCAATGAAAATGATTGACGGTAAAGATTCGGACTTTGGAAAAATACTAGCAATCTGTAATTTTTTCATCAATTGTTTTATTTTGCCTAACAACGTACCATAATTAATAATAAGAAACTCTAATCCATCCAATTTATTCTGAGTGAGTAAAATATTCAAGAGTCAGACCTACCTCATAATAGGCTTGTGTTCACTAAGAATAAATTGGATGGCTTTAGAGTTTCTTATTTAGAGTTTCTTTTTTAGAGTTTCTTATTATTATATGATAATGATACGTTGTTAGACAAAAACAAAACAATTGATCAAAAAAATACATTATTCTTAGATAATAAATTCGAAAAAATAGGCATTAAGTCTCGTGACCGTGAACACCAATCAGAAAGAGTGACGTCACTTCTTTCTAAACATCATTGTTTTGGTGGATCAAAAAGATGCGGATCTTTTTGGTCCACTAAAAAGATCCGCACGCTAGTCGCATTACCGGTGTACTTACAATCTCCCAGTTATGTTTCGAAAGAAGTGACGTCATTCAAGACGCCATGACAGTCTTGGGCGTTTTCGAATGATTTTTTTTTATGTAAAATAAATATTGTATATTTATTTAATATTAGGTTTTTGGAGTAAAGTAGGTATTAAGTTATATTATTAACCAATTTTTCGAACTAGCCTATTATGGTAAGCATTTTAAGTAATAATTGTAGGTACTTACTTCAGAGGAGCGCCGTTGTTTTTTACAAAGTGCATCTTCGTGGCGAAACCGAGGGTAGAAGCGATGACGACTCCCGAGTCTTGGAAAGACTCGTGCACCATGTATGCCTATGTTCAAAACAGTATTAAAGTTTACAACTTTTACAGTTTATAATAATATTTTATGACTTTAAATTGATTTGACTATATTGCAATTGCATCGGTGCGAAATTGAGACATCACTAAATCTTGCATAACTAATTTTCATATCTTTGCCATTTAGTGGGATGATAACCGCTGAGTAATAATGGTTTTTCATTCCTTTCATATTACTTTGTCTCTCTCTACACCTGACGAATATCATCTTCGGGTGTATCATCTCATATTTCATATATATTTATTGCATTACATCTTGAGCACCCGAAGATGATACCCGTTATGTGTAGTACTCGCGTTTACAATAACTCTCATAAAGGGCCTCTGTGATGTTGGCTTCGGCCCCACGCATGCCTCCCAAAGTACCGGATCACTATGGCCCTAGACTGGATCATGGAAATAATAATGCTGAATTCAAAAATGTTCTACTTTGTTATGACAAATGAAAATAAGGTTGCCTGGAAGAAATTGCTTTGAGCAATAATGCTAATATTGTACGTGTTTATTTTTTAGTTTATTTAGATATGTTAGGTATTTATTTTGTATGTACAATAAAGTGATCATTCATGAAAAACTGTGACTGCACTCCGTCCACTGATTCAATTTTATTTGCTTTTATCTTACTTTTTTTTAAACGGTACTAATTCTTTTTTTTATAAGTGGGTCAAAAACCGAGCCACTGCTTTATATAAGATAAGCGCGGGATAGAAATAGAATGACATTTATTTATAACAACAATACATTTAGAAATACATCAATATGGTAATCTTTTGTACTTGCGCGATTCACTGCATTTCCTTCTGTATTGTATTTTGTATTTGTGGTGTACAATGAAATAAAACGTCAAGTGCGAGTCGGACGATGATTTTAGGTCAATGGAAAGTACTCTATAGGTTTTGTGTGCATGTCCTTTTAAATGTCAGAATATTCGGACTTAAGCAGTTGTAACTTTTGATTGCGTTGACTTAGAAGTTTTATTTAATATTGCGGCTCCAAGAGTTTACGGACTAGGGTATTTGATGTTAATTTCAACTCGATATCTCCACGCGTTCCTAAGAAAAGAGGGTTGACAGACGGACGGACAGACAGACAGACAGCAAGTGATCTATAAGGGTTTCTTTTTCCCTTTTGAGGCAAGGAACCCTAAAAAGAGGGCAGATGCTGGATGCGGCAAGCTAAAGACAGGGCGCTATATCGCTCATTAGGGGAGGCCTATGTCCAGCATTGAATTTATAACAGGCTGGTGATGATATGGCACAATAAAGACTTATTTACTTACCACCACTGGCGCGATAAGTTCAGGCTTCATAGCTTGGAACATATCCGGAGGCAGGATGTCCTCAGTGAGCCTGGAAGCTGCTGTAGGGACGATTGTGTTCACTTTGATGTTATATTTATCTCCTTCTACAGCCAGAGTGTTCGCTAGGCCGATTAGGCCGAGTTTCGCAGCACTAGAACAAAGAAAGAATAGTAAAAAAAAATATGAGAAGCCTGCTTTACCTGATTTTTCAACTGGTCATGGTCATATTAAATCAAGGTTATCAAGGAGATCAAGGTTACACGGGCAGGTTAAAGCTTACTCATTCAAGCTGCCCATGTATGTAGTGTAGGCCTTTATTAGAAGACTGTAGTACACTATGCAGTCCCTAGCTTGAAGTAGTCTATCTTGCTGACCGCTTTAAGCTGCCCGTGTATGGTAATGTTCAAGGCTGTTTGCGGTTTCTTTTAAGGGTTCGCCCATCGATGGTATTCACTTTGCCAACAGTGAACACCTTGATTGATGGAGGAACCGATGGGGGAATAAGCTTAACCATACAACATAACAATGTCATACAAATTATGATCTAACAATAGCTTTTGAACGCGATAGCTCACGTGGTTCCTTGATGAAACATAATTATGCTCAGTGAGCTTCATTACTGGAGGAATTTTAAAACGGACTTACCAGTACAATACAAACAAACACATTTTACCTCTTTATAATATTAGTGAAAACCAAACCATTTAGAGCCTTGTGCATAAAACGGCAGAGCTCAAAATCATACTAACCTGTAGTTAGATTGGCCAAAGTTTCCAAAGACCCCAGCATTACTGGACGTCATTATAATCCGCCCAAATTTCTGTTTTTTCAAGATATCCCATGCGGCTTGAGTGGTTTTAAACGCGCCCTTAAGGTGGACGGCGTGAATGAGGTCCCAGTCCTATGAACAAATCACATCACTATAATATTTATAACGCAAAAGTTTGGATGGATCTATGTTTGTTACTTCTTCCCTATTAATATGCAAATATAAAGTATTCTTAATTCTTTGTTAAAAACAAATACATTTAATACTTAAAACTACTAACGAGGTTATGGCAAAGGCTTAACCCTAGCTTAACCCTATAAAGACTACTCTTCCAGCAAACATTATTGGGAGACAGAGAGACAAGTTTTGGAGTAAGTATTTCTAAGTTCCTTGATTAGTTTTTCATGGTGTCTGTTTTATGGCTTTGAATCATGCATGACTAAAGCCTTTTTTGTTGTGACCTATATTGTAACTTGACCTATACAAGTGTGTGAAGTGTGCCTTATTCTCAGGCTAATAAATACGTATTATGCAGCTAAAATTATTATATGTATTTAATTGTGTTAACAGCAGCAGTGACCTTATACCTCTATTTAATTTAAGCATTGTGCATTTCAATTTCTGAATGGCCTTAGTAGATATTTTACTTACTAAATAATTATTACCAGGTCATAAAATTATTATTGCTATTGCTAATATGCTGCTGTAGTAATGTACCTCTACCTTTATTGCTTGCCTATATCCTACTAATATTATAAACGCGAAAGTTTGTATAGATGGATAGAAGTTTGTTACTCTTTCACGTAAAAACTACTGAATGGATCTGGATTAGGGCATGCAAAATCGGAAAACCGGAAATCGAAAAAATCGGAAATCGGTAAATATTCCTGGATTTGTTAAAACCGGTTTTCAAAGTCAAAATCGATGTTTTTCGATTTTTCCGATCTTTACTTATGTCTTTACTTTATTCTATGTATTATTTGTTAATTAAAGCTTGATACGCGGGACATTGACGTTGACATACACGTAGTGATCACGCGCATGAAGTTCCATATTTTTATTCTTTCAATGTGTACGCAAGACAATATCATACTTTATTGGTGGTAGGGGTTGGTTTACCATAGAGTAGTGCGTCATCTTAACCAGAGACTATAATGAATCGATTATGAAAATGTGAAAATCGAAGCAATTTGATTTAACTTTTTTTTTTGACAAAACATGGCTCAACGCAAACCACACAGTTTCAAGATCGTGGACAGATGACAAAGCGGAATCTACCTCCAAAGTACCCGAAGGCAAAGGACAGAGACTCATAATTGCTTATGCTGGGACTTCTTCAGGTTATGTGCCTAATTGCCTTCTGGCATTCGAGTCGATGAAGACCACAGAATATCATGAAGAAATGAATTTGTAAAAATTTAATAAATGGTTTTTGATACTATTAAATAATTTAAACGAGCCGCATGCTATAATCATGGACAACGCTCCGTACCACTCAGTGTAAAAAAACAAACCGCCAACGTCCAGCAACTGAAAAATGGAACTAATCGCATATCTGCAAAGCAAAGGCATAGAAGCCGATGCTGATAAATGAATTACTGAAATTAGTTAATAATATACACAAACCCCGTACGCCAACTTACATTTTAGATGAGATCGCTCAGGAAAAAGGCCATACAGTCATCCGTTTGCCACCATATCACTGTCATTATAACGCGATTGAACTGATATGGGTCTACGTCAAAGGTCACGCAGCCAGAAATAATACTATACCTCCTTTTCCGGCAAATAAAAAGCTCACATTACTGCACAATGCCTGCGAAAATGTCACGCCAGAGGACTGGAAAAATGTGGTTGATAAGTGCAAAAAAATCATAGATGAAGATTGGGAGCGCGATATTCGATTTGACAATTTATCTGATCAAGAGCTTTTTGAGATCGTATTTTCGGCAAGCGCGGGGTTAGATTTCATGTTTTATTAATTGACTACAAAAATAATCAAGCATTTTTATTTGTACTGATACTGAAACAATAAAATCGAAAAAATCGAAAAAACCGAAAAAACCGATTTTAAAAATCAAAAATCGAACAAAAACCGGTTTTGGGCATTCTTCCGATTTTGCATGCCCTAATCTGGATGAAATTTTGCACAGAGATAGATTATAGTCTGGAATAACACACAGGCTATATTTTATCCCGGAAATCCCACGGGAACGGGAATTACGCGGGTGAAACCGCGAGGCGCTGCTAGTAATTCATATTACTTACATACTTTATGCATTCACAACTTCGAAAAAAGGTAAAAGTTCTGTGTTCGGCTGGTATGGTTCACTAATTTGACTACCTAACACCCTGTATGTATGTAATTTTTTACGAATGTTTGTCGATTTCTCCATCAATTATGGTACTAATACCAATTTTGAAAATTCTTTCACTGTTGTTTAGAGAAAGATACTGAGCTGTCACCATAAAAAAATTATTCCCGAGGGACTGGTAAAACTTAAAAACTTTTAAATTAAGGGATTTGAAGTCGGTTTTTTGATTTTTCAAAACAATCAAATTATAGGAAATAACAAACCTGATCAGACATTTTCGCAAAGCTCTTATCACGTAGAATACCAGCATTGTTGATAAGAATATCAATCCTGCCGAAGTTATCTAGAGCTGTCTTAATAATCTTCTCTCCCTCAACAACAGAATTATAATCAGCAACTGCTACGCCACCTGAGAACAATACATTGTTTATAATAATTAGCTTGGACTTTGGCATTCCATTTATAAATATTTGTGGAGACAATGAGGTGGTAAGTTATACTGTTCCCACGAAGAAATACCTTAAGCTCCTGAGAATACAATATAATATATTGGTTTACCTCATAGACAATATTAAAAGTAAGAGTTACGAATTAAAACCTTCTACTTAAGGAAACCAGTAACAGATTTTCAAAGTAGAAATGTAGGTAAGAACTAGAACAATCTAGCAGCTTTTTATTGTCATGCATCAGTGGTAAATGAAACCGTCTGGTACTAATATGGTAAATGAAAGCCAAGAATCTTAGACCTTTGTACAACTGTCAAGCAAATTAGGCATGAGTGACCATGTACTTTTGAGAATATTCCTAATTTTTTTTAACATAACCAAACATGGCACTTACGAATATTAGCATACAATAGGTATTTAGCACACCCAGTTGGATTTTATACATAAAATTAAATTAGCATAAAAGTAAGTCATCATTATTGAAACATGCTTCCAAACTTTTCTTGTTACACTAATCTATTTATGTAAGTACCTACCCCTGTCAAAGGAGTTTCTGATAGTCTATTTTCCTGGCCAAAGGGTAGTACAGTAAAATAACTACCGATCATACACCAGCAAGTCATTATCAACAAGGTAATCTATCTATACACACTCGCTGGGGACTATATTACCCTCTTTATCAAGTCCTGTCGAAGTAACAAAGTCTAGCTCACCTTTCTGCTTTATCTCCTTGACGACCGCATCAGCAAAGTTGGACTTGCCAGCGCCATCCCTGGCGCCGCCTAAATCATTGACCACCACCTTAGCACCTCTGGAGCCCAACAGAAGCGCGTAGGCCTTCCCTAAACCGCCACCAGCCCCGGTCACCACCGCTACACGACCGTCGAAACGTAACTGGTCCATTCCTTTTGGCGGCTACAAGCGAACTAAAAGCAGAACAATAAACTTTGATAATATTTATGGCGACGATGTGAGGCAATGTGAATAACATAGATAATACAAAGATACAAAGTCCAACAGCAAACAAGTTTGCGTAAATGAAAGTTACAATGTTGTTGTTGTAAACGAACGGCTTAGGTACCTGCGTTACGAGATTCAAGTAGAATGTGGAGCAGTAACAATTTGGCTGCTTAGATTACTTTCAATAAAGTACGTAAGTTTCAGCAAGTTCAAAATAAAATCAAATGAGTGGATATTGTAAATATACCTTCGACCTATTTAATCTTTCCTTTCCTTTCCTTCCTTGTTTTCCTTGGGTGTCAAAACCAAGAGGTGGGTGAGATGAGAGCGAGTGGGTGAGAAAGAGCTTGGCTGGCTGACAGAACATATCATAACGTCGGCCAATGACCATCGAGGAACTTACCCGTCCACGAATGACAGATGACAGATACAGATGCATGAATGGTTCAGGACCCGTTCTTTTCTTACTTGACTGATACAGGTCTATCTATCTCTGTCTACGACAGCTGATTTTGATTGAATGATTTTATTGGTTGATTTCCTGGCATTGGTATTGCAAGTGCATTTTAAAATTTTAAAAAAATTTACACGTCTCACAGAGTTTTAAGAGGACTGAAAATCGGACGTCATTCTTTTTTCATTTGTTTCGGTAAAGTAGTAGTTTTACAAAATGCATGAGTAAAACTCCAAGGAATCCATCTTCCTTAGATTTTGAGATATAATATTTTTTTAAATTGACTTATTTTAGAACCGGAAAACCAAATTATTTTATTTTTACTAAAAACTAATACCTAAATGAATTTAATTATTGATTATGTTACTCAGTAAAGGCATCTAAACGGCATTTTTTAAAAGTGTTTTGACATCTTTCGTACTGTAAGGTGGAGAGTTATTTTTTTTTTCGTTTTATATAAAATAATTATATCTCCTATATCCCACGGAAACCCGAACCAATGTATGTTCAGCTCGGCACATACGCTAAGATGATGTCTACGTGCTGGAAAGAAAAATGCTTCGGTTTTCCGTGGGATCTAGGAAATACATACATTTAATATTTTTAGTCAGGGCTGTCACTGAACTACTTTGATACCGGTATTCGATTCAAGAAAAATCTTAAGATAATGGATGGCGACCGTTAATTTTTATGGACACTAAAAACTGATTGATGACTATTTTATCGAAAAAAATGTTCCGGAATATTTTAAAACTGCCGAGGTTCAAAAGTAAAGCACTGTTTTAATATCAAAATTGTGTCATTCACATAGTACATACATAACATACTACATTTGACGACCTCTGTGGTGCGACGGGCGAAGGTCCGCCTGCGACGCAAGAGGTTGCGGGTTCGATTCCCGCCTCGGTACAAATTTTTGTACGATCTGCAGATATTTGTTCAGGGCGTTCTGGGTGTTTTCTATGTATAATAAATCTATCTATATAATAATATATATATATATATAAAATAAAGTCGTGTTAGTTACACTATTTATAACTCAAGAACGGCTGTACCGATATGGCTGAAAATTGGTGGGTAGGTAGCTTAGAACCAGGAGAAGGACATAGGATACTGTTTATCAAAATAAAAATTTGGCGTACTTTTAAGGCAAAGCCTAACTTAGATAATAGGCTACTTAATATACCGAAAATACGCGTGCGAAGCCGGAAGCTAGTAGATAATAAAATAAATAATGCTGGACAATTCACACAGCATTATCTAGCCCCAAGCTAAGCAGAGCTTGTGTAATGGGTACTAGATAACTGATATACTTAATACAATACACTACATAGATATTTTTTTTTATTATACATAGAAAACACCCAGACCAACGGAACAAATTTTTACAGATCTATTTTTTTTTTAAAACACCCAGACCAATGGAACAAATTTCTGCAGAACGTACACAAATTTGTTCCGAGGCGGGAATCGAACCCGCAACCTCCTGCGTCGCATTTTATTTTTTATTATATATTATATTTATATAATATTTTATATTATATATTATATTATATTTTTTATTATATTTTATTTTTTATTATACATAGAAAGCACCCAGACCAACGGAACAAATTTCTGACGGACCTTCGCCCGCTGCGCCACGGAGGTCACATTTTATTTTTTATTATATATAGAAAACACCCAGACCAACGGAAAAAAAATCTGCAGAACGTACACAAATTTGTTCCGAGGCCTGCGTCGCAGGCGGACCTTCGCCCGCTGCGCCACGGAGGTCACATTTTATTTTTTATTATACATAGAAAACACCCAGACCAACGGAACAAATTTCTGACGAACCTTCGCCCGCTGCGCCACTGAGGTCACATTTTATTTTTTATTATACATAGAAAACACCCAGACCAACGGAACAAATTTCTGCAGAACGTACACAAATTTTTCCCGAGGCGGGAATCGAACCAGCAACCTCCTGCATCGCGGGCGGACCTTCACCCGCCGCTCCACAGAGTTCGTCAAAATGTACAAAAAATATAAAAGAAAAAAACTGGGCCTTTAATATTAGTTTTATGTATGTACAATGGTTATACACATAATAACAGACAATCAAGCAAGTTTGTGAGTTTGTACTGTGAATAGATTATTAAATATTAATATTTTTATCATATTTTTATTTATTTATTTTTCTCCACTTAATTGCGTGTGGGACGGAAATTTCTAAACTAAACGATTGTATAAGGGGCCATCATTTATTACGTAAGACAATTTAGGGGAGGGGGGGGGTCGACCATGTCTTATTTTTTCTTACAAGGGGGTGGGAGTGAGTCACGATAGTTCTTAAGTAAGATCACAAAAAAAAACAAAGTTTATTAATAGTCTACCAAAAAATAAAATTATTAGTTAGTAGGTACCTTCGTAAGTAGGTACAAATAAACATTTCTAAAAATGGTTACTTTGAAAAATAAACATTAAAACAAACCAAACGTGTATTCAATTGTTTCCTTTAAATTCTTACGTAGTAAATATTAAACAGGGGGGAGGGGGTCGGCCTATTCTTATTTTTTCTTATAATAGGGGGAGGGGTCACAAACTTACGAAAATCGTTTTACGTAGGTAATAAATGAATGGCCCCTAAACCAACCTTTATATCTACAGTATTAAAAACATAATCTTCTTCCGCGTTATTCAGAAGTTATCAGCATTTTATGTTATTTCCGGTAGTTTTGGGCCTAGGCCTGCCTCGGTCCAAAAAATCCGTAACTTTGAATTTTGTTATTGTTGGTCAAGGAAACCTGAAGCAAACGATCGTTTTTAATATATTTTATACCTACTAGCTTCTGCCCGCGATTTCGCACGCGTGCGACCCGCATAAAAGCTGGCCTATGAATATTATTCCAGATTATATTCCATATGTTTAGAAATTTTAATCAAAATCTAATCCGCATTCAGTTTTTGCATTCAGTACTAACAAACATCCAAACGTCAATACTTTCCCGTTTCTAATATTGATAGAAATTATTGTAGGTGTTGTAATTAGATTTTCATTATTTTATGCAAAAACGCAGGTTTTTCATACAGGTTGATAATACGGAATATCGAAACCTTTACGTAACACAGAAATTCGATGAAATGTTTCATGTGAAGTGGAAAGGAGTCCACCCTCATAAATGATAAATAATATTTATATTGCGGAAAACATGGCTATACAAGGTGATTAATTTTATAAGTTATGAGCTCATGTTTAACTATTCTATAGCATGCAATGAGGATCCGTAAAGTTTTTATTTGAGAATTCAGAGTTATAGAGCTAAGAAATCCATAACAAACAGTGCAACAATTTTTGTTCTACCACAAAAATTGACGAAGTTATGACCAAATTACTAGCGAAGTTCACCGAGTGACCGCTGCGGGTGCATGTGACGTCACTCGCTCGGTCGCCAGTCGCCACCCGTTAACCGTAGGCAGATATCAGTTTTTAGTGATTTACTCGTAGATACTAGAGTTCTATTGAAATTGCTATAACTTTACTGATCCTCGTTAATTGACTTGTATATCTATGGATTAAAATTAATCTATTCATTAATGTCATAAAAATTACTTTAATTGAGCCAGTTAAATAATTTCTTTTTAAATAAATAGTCATTCAATAATTTAAATTCATACGGTACTTTAGTATAAATTTTTACACAAATACCTAGTCGAGCAGCTTTTTTGATGTCTCGCGGACTTTGAGGTTTCTCTTAGAATAAGCCTATTCGGGTCTCTAAATTGCCTAGGATTTTTGTCGTTTTTTGGAACAAATATCCATGATTCCTTACAAAATTTGAGATTTCGCAAACATTATACATGGCAGAGGCAACAAACCAAACCATCCTTAAAACACCTTAAAACCACGACGATCATAATTTAGTTCTTCAGAATGAAGATATATTTTTAAGTATGTTCGACTGAAAAATATCATCTTTTTTCCGGATAAAATTTCCGGATATGGGAGTGACAACCCTGGCGAAACAAGGAAATCGTTGATAACTTCTAAATAACGCGGAGTTAGATTTTGGTTTTAATACTGTAGATAAAGGTTTGTTTATACAATTGTTTAGTTTAGAAATTTCCGTCTAATACGGCATTAAAGTGGAGAAAAATAAATAAATAGAATAATGATAAACATATTAATATTAAATATTCAAATCACAGTACAAACTCGAAAACTTGCTTGATTGTCTGTTATCATGTGTATAAAAATTGTATACAGATAAAACTTAAATAGGTAGACCAGTTTTTTTTCTTTAATATTTTTCGATATTTCATGATCCGGATAATATAGGGTAACTTTGATAATTTTTAATAGGTACAAAAACTACATGGTCTATCGATGTATAAAAACTAACAGGCTAAAGGTTTCTTCGTCGCTTCTTTACTTTAGTCTACATACCGAAGCGACAGAAATCAAAAATATCACATTATTTCCGTGTCTGTGTTTAGTTTTATAATTTGATCTTTTCTAAGTGGACATTTATTGTATTTATGGAAATAAAGAGTTTTTGATTTGATTTGATGCCAGAGTTTTACTATAGTTCTTAAAATGATAAAAACTAGGTATTGATTTTCGTGATATACTGAGATGAAACAGAATTGGAGTTTATTTCACACTGTTTCGTTTTTTTTTTTTGCATTTTGGGGTTTCTTTTTTTATGTCCTGGCAACTCACAGTGTTCGTTATTTCAAAGAGAATTGTTTTTGATCACTTTTTGATTGACGATGGAACTTGAACTTTTTCAGAGTTGTTGTGGATGGATTTGTGTTGTTTTGTCCTTCTCGTTCGCGTTACTTTATAAAAAACAATAATCGCACATTTATCTAGTGTTCCACGATGACTTTATTTCGTCAGGATGTGTCCTGGAATGGAGAATCAAACGGAAGTTCTAACAATATAGCTGCAAGCACTGATCCTCTTGCATGTATGTTCAAAATATATCCCAATTTAAATATTTCTGTTTACTGCCTAACCTCTCAGATGGCAGGCCCTGCGCGCCGCAAACGATGCTTAGCCGCAACTAGCCGCTAAGCATCTCTAAAACTAATACAAACGTCTCAAATTTAAAGAAACCGTTCCTTAGGCATCACTGCATGCCCGTGCATAACTACAAATATACACAATTTGCAGTCCTACGCTGCATACGGCTGTGGCTTTACAGATATCTTACATGCAGCCCCTAAAAAAACCGCACCTCTTATTATATGCATAAGGTGTGTTTGGTCAGCAGGGAACAAAACTCCCTGCTGCTGCTGACCAAACATTCCTACCTACATTGAGATGACATTACCGCTAAGATTTCAAGAAACTTCCCTAATTTTTGAGGGCAGCTCCCTTAAGATTAGAAAGATTGGGATTATAGAATTAAATAAGAGGCTTGTGCCCTGGAGATTCCCAGTTATTGCAAATACTTATTTGCTTATCCCCGGTACTTACCGGGGATCTTAAATATAGTGTTTCAAAGAGGCACAGCAATGTTTAGCTAAATTGCTAATACTTAAAATCTAACATCTTTTTCTAATTATTCTAGGCACAAAATGTTTATTTAATACTTTCAGTTATCTACAATGAAGGATTATGGGGTATCAACCAAGTAACGCCACTCTACAACCTGACCTATCAGCAAGTAAAGTTAAAATTTTATGCATCAAAAGTGAGATATGGACTCGTCAGTGCTGTGCAAAGCTCGCCCGCTAAATATATGGTGACATTTGAGGAGCAGCCCTATTTGAGGTATTCTGAAGAAGATGCCAGTGGCCTCAAGGTAAGGTTCCTATGATATTCAGTGTAATCTATGACCAACAACAAAAAAAATCTACAAAGAAAATTCTATAAAAAAAAAAACTTGCTTGGATTTTGTAGTTAAAATTTGCTGCATCCATAAAATATATTTTTCAGATCACCGTAACATCATCTTCTGAAGACAACATGAAAAGCAAAGTCGCCTACACGGCAATACTCCTGTCATGGGGAGTGAGTAAAACCTTTCCTGAGTCTATCCATCTGCCCTTCATGTTGGAGCGAGGGGAACAGAAAGTTGGAACTTCTGTGAAGGCAACTCTGCAGACAATTTTTGACTGTAACATCACACAGTATCATTTTACACAGGTATTGTTTTGGTGCTTAAATATTTTATTTCTCTTTCCATGATGTTAATCTTCCAGACTTGAAGATAATGCATCAAGTCAACTTGACTGTCTAGCTATAGACAGGGACTTAGCATGTATATCCTGCACTGTGACTGCAGGGCACAACAATTTGCAAAACCTCATCATCTGTATACATTAAGTGATATAATTGTGGCAGCAAACTTCAAGCAAGTGGCCAGCACACTGTCTGGTATTTTGTTTATTTATTTATTGGTATAACAAAATTCACAGCCCATGATTAATACTATGCAAGCTACATTTTACGAAAACAAAATGCATTCAAATTGCTGCTGTGGTGGCTGGTCCTGTGTCATCAGCAGGGGTATTTTAATTAATTCGATTCGTTTCCCAATCGAATCTGACGGATCTTTAAAACACTTTTTGATTTCGGCTTGGGTTGATGATCGAAATAAGAAGCTCCCCCTCATTGACATGGCCATTACTCAACAGATTCACTTTGTATTTTCGATCATCAACCCAAGGCGAAATCAAAATAGCGTTTTATAGATCCATCGGATTCGATTCAGAAACGAATCGAATGAATTAAAATACCTCTGCTGGTCAGTATTGTGGTCCAGATCTGCAGCAACTTTATACTATTTAGCAGTAGGTAAAATCACCAATTAGTGAATTTTATGATAAGATTAAGATGCTCATATCATAATTTAGTATTTTAATCTAATTACATATCTTAATTTATTATATATTTTCATGGTGTTCTGGGTGTTTTCTATGTATAATAAAAACTATCTATGTGTTGTATTAAGTATATCAGTCATCTATTACCCATAAGGCCATAAAGCCATCTGCTTAGCTCGGGGCTAGTTGATGTTGTGTGAATTGTCCAGCAATATTTATATTTCATTTGGCTTTTCCTTTTAGAATCAACTACTTCAGTTTGGGTTCAACTTTCTGGAAAATGACTCTTCAAAAAGCACAGATCCATTTATCATGATCTACAAAACACAAGCGGAACACAAAGATAAAATAACCCTGACATTTGAAATGGGAGATATTTCCCTGCTTTGGAATAAGTAAGATTTTATTTTTTGTTACAACGTAACTGCTTTTTAAGCTACTAGCTTTTGCGCGCGTCTTTGTACGCGCTTTGGCTACTGTAATGGTTAGATGATGATAATGTGTGAATTTTCTAACATCTTTTCCTCGTCTATTATATTAATAGGTGTTTCTGCAAAACTAATTGTTAAAAGAAAGTACTAATCACTTCTATTATAATTTCAGACTGAAAAACGAAAATTCTACTCAACGAGAGAAATTGACCTATCAACTTTTAGTAAACCACTTATTTCACAAGTCCGAACTAGACTTAACATGTTTGGAACTCCTAGAGGTGAAAACAGCCAAAGCTGAAGTGAAGAACAGTGGTGCAGTGAAAGTAAAGACACCAGAACTGGCCAACTGTATGTTTTTAGTATTAAATGAAATAAATAAAGTACGTGAATTTCATATCAGTACGGAAAATAAAACTGTGGATGAATAACCTTACTTTCTTTGTTAATCTTTAAAATATTTGATATTGTTAAAATCCAAAACTATTCTAAGGGTAGGTACCATTCTTAGGGTCAATCACAAAGATAGGAATGCAGCCTATTATTATGTATGGTAATTGGTAAGTCATAAATTAGACGGGCTTTATTTCAATAAACATAAAAACAGCCTGAATTAGAAGTGGGAAATGGGTGTTTTCTTTGGGTTTAGACAAACGTGTTTTTAAATTTTGTATGGTAGCTGTAAGTTGATTTAAACTTTAGGAATTAAGATCTGACGTCTTCACGAATGAGTTATTAATGATTTGCAGAATCAGTGTCAGTGAATTACCAGTAACCCTGTATAGCTAACCCAAAACTAAGCTTTGCTTTCGGTCTGCAACCAGTTTAGCAAGGGGTAATGGAGGTCCTCTGAATTTTCTACCTTATCTAATAAAATACTAAATCGGTTCTAATATTGTACACATCCCCAACCAGCCTACCGTGGGGATTACGGATCCTCAACCTGCTTGCCCAGCATGGGGATTACGGGCATTATCCCCCATGGTATAAAACCCAATAATCGTATCATGGGAGACCTGCGCCCAGCAGTGGACCAATATAAGCTGTCGGTGAGGATTGTACATATTGTTTTAAATGTAAGAATTAAAACTAATGTGGGTTTTTCAACATTTACTCTCATGAATTACATACACCTTACAAATGTGTTTGCATATTGTAACCTTACAAAATATTTTTTATTATATCATTACAATGTGCTAAACTTAAAGTACATAACCTATTTTATCATGTCTCCCCGTCATACCTTGCAAGCAGTCGTTCTTTGATCATCTCAAACTGATGATTTGTTTTGAGAAATCTTGTGCAAATCTAATTCTAGGCCCTCACCCTTAGCTTTGTAATGTCTTAAATTTTTTACTTATTTCCAAAAGACCATTGTCTGAACAAAGCATTTTCAAGATGATATTTACACAACAATAACGTGTCTTTTGATCACTTATGCAAGGCATCAAAATGTTAGAAATCACGAAACATTAAATTAAAAAATAATACATAGGTACAATGTTCATAACACAGATTGAAATCACAGTACAGTGTAGTCCATACGTGAATTAAGTTGGTATATAAATAATATAAATTGACTAAAACTCTCAATAAAATTTATAAAACTAAAATTAACAGATTTTATTCATTTCCACTTGCAATCAGGCTGCAAGGTCATGTGAACAAGTCATAATCAACAGTGGAGACCAATTTAACCACAACTCCTTATAGCCCGGCCGCACGCTTCGTCTTACCTGCGGGTATGCCTGCACAATCCAGTTTGTGTGCCCAGGTAAGTAGTTTCACACTTGCAGTGCGTTATCTATTTGGGTCTGAAGTCTCGCTCAATTTGCATAGTATAGAGAGAGATGCCCTCTTTTCAATGCAGAAAGACAGCTGTTAGACAAACAGCGCTCCGTCAGAGAAGTATAAGCTAATCAAGTTTATTGTGTTGTAATTAGAATTTTAAATGTATTTTTTTTCCAGACCAAGATAGATGGGCCAGAAAACGTAATGTGTAACGACCATAAGAGCGTGTGTGTGTGGACGGCAAGGCGGTAGCTCGCTCAGACAGGAACCGCGGCTTGTGCAATCGTCGTTGACATGATGAAGATTGGACTGCACAGGCAAGATAGAGCGTGTAGCCTGTCATTCATGCCAAACTTCAGTCCGACAAAATTTATTACCTTTAAAATATGCACGAGCTTACTTGCACCTGTGGCCACTATATGGTGTTTCAACCTTTGTACAGTTATGACTGCGCAGGCAAGACAGACCGTGTGGCCGGGCTATTACTAGAATCAAACATCAATCATTATTATTAGCGTTAAGTATACGTATTACTATAACATCAATGTACTTTTGAAATAAATGCCGGTATAATGATTAATGATCCACGGCTAAATAAGATCTACACAATTTACACACAGAATGAAAAAGCTCCATATAAATTATTACATTGAATAAGTTATCTATAGCGGTGAAAACAACTTTAGCTTTTTGATCTAAAATTTCCGATAATGTCTATTTACATTCATGAAATGAAACTTAATGCAATAGCAAAGTTTTTTTGTAAAAAGGATCTATATCAAATAGAAGTTTTTGGATTAAATCACCCGAAATAGGCTACAAGTCTATTGACTGTTTTAACTTTAAACATTTAAATTTCTACTGAGTTAAAAGTGCCCGATCGACGTATTACAAGTCCAGAGCGAAGCTACTGTAGCGTTTACAAAATAATTCCAATAATCCCGCATAGTTTCGTAACCTTTTTTATTGCACACAGCTGCTATCGTTCCTGAAAAAAAAAAAAACGTTATAAGAACTCCTGAGGTAACCTCCAAAAATACCTACGCGTCTGATTAAAAAAATTCTTGCACGAATTCTAATATGTTATAGTCTTGTAGATAAAAGGACTGAACTGACTGACTGATTAATAAAGAAATACAATACTAGTTTCTGCCCGCATACTTCGCACGCGTTGTTTCTATGGAAACGTTTAAAGGTTACTTCTATCCCATGAGATTTATTCCATAGGGGAGTAGCCTATGGTTTGTTCCAGGCCTAGAACTACCTATAGGCGGAATTTCAGCCCAATCCTTTCAGTAGTGGCATGAAGAGGTAAAATAAATCCTAAACATCCATCCAAACTTACGCATTTATAATATATTTTTTATAGCTCTGCTTAGCTTGGGGCTAGATAATGCTGTGTGAATTGTCCAGCATTATTTATTTAATATTACTAGTTTCTGACCGCGGCTTCGCACGCGTTGTTTTTATGGAAACGTGCAAAGGTTATTTCTATCCCATGGAAACTGTTTTATGGGATAAAAAGTAGCGTTTGTTTGATTCCAGGCTTAGAGCTGTGTAGCTCTAAAACGATGCAAAATTTCAGCTCAATCTGTTCAGTAGTTTTGGCGTGAAGACGTAACAAACATCCATCCATCTATCCATCCATCCAAACTTTGGCATTTATAATATTAGTGTGATTACTAGTTTCTACCCGCGGCTTTGCACACGCTTTATATTTAGCGTATGTCCGTCCCAACATACCGTTTAGGTAGGTACCCCCTGCCAAATTTCATTGAGATCCGTTTAGGCGTGAAAAGGTAACAGACAGACAGAGTTACTTTCGATTTAAAAATATTAGTATGGATGTGATCACACCTGTTAACCCACATTGGCGTGTCCATCTCAGTGTGTGCAAGGCATCACCTAACAGCAGCCACCGCCGGCCGCGCCGCCCGCGCCGGCACCGGCGCCCGCCGCGCCGCCGCCCGTCGAGTGCTGGGGACCGATCTTAATGCCGTTGGCCTGGAATAACAGATCATTGATTAGTATTGACTTAACGACCGCAGGCGCAGTAGGTGAAGGTCCGTCTGCGACGGCGAGTTCGATTCCCGCCTTAGGACAATTGTTTGTACGATCTGAAAATATTTGTTCCGGGTGTTCTGGGTATTTTTTATGTAGAGTAAAAAATATTTATCTATGTAATATATTGTATGAAGTATATCAGTCATCTAGTACTCATAACACAAGCTCTGCTTAGCTTGGGGATAGATGATGCTGTGTGGATTGTCCAGGATTATTTATTTAGTAAGCAGCAAGGAACTGATAAAAAAACCCAAAACAAACAACAAATCAAATTGGGGATGTTGTAAGAGCTAAGGTAGAATAGTTGTCGCGTTTTCTGCTTAGTATAATGTATATTGCATTCACCGCCATCCGGCCCATACGGGCGTGGCGCAGCTGGAAGTGGTTAAACACACCCATGTGCGTAGGAAAACGTAGTGTAGGACGCCCTCCGGCTAGGTGGGATGTGCTGCGAAAGCAGGCAGATGTAAGCTGATGACAGAGCGCTATGGCGCTCTTTAGAGGAGGTCTATGTCCAGCAGTGGACTAACATAGGCTGATGATGATGTGCGTCGTTGGCAATGAAAGTTAAAACCTTGTATCCTGCGTACGTAACCCCTTGTGCCCTACCTAGATTAGATAAGCTTGATGCGATGCGCACTTTGGAGAAAACAATACAAGCCTTGTTTACTACGTTTAAGGCTGCACAAGTCGGCCGGTCCAACTCATAAGTGGGCGCGGCCTAAATGTATGCCATCTCATCTGACATAATAACATTCTCGCGCAAATTTATTCGTAAAACAGCCGCGTAAAAAAATGCTTTTTGCACAAGGGTTATTATAGAAAAACTATTGAGAGTATCATTTCAAAATAAATTTATTTCAACTTTTGTATAACTAAACCATGTCGGTACGGGCTTTATTTTAGAGTTTTCTTTCTCCGTATGTTATTTATTTTCGCCCAAAGTTGGGCTAAAATCGGTGTTGAAATACGAAAGTTTAGAAGGTTGTATTTTTTAATTAAATCTTTTTTACGGTTTCGGGTGAATACAGACTGATGGTCAACATCAAACAGTGTTGTAGTTACCCTTCCACTTTTGTATGGAGAGATGAGCGACTCGTTCAGCCTTAAAAGTTCTCTTCTTGACAGTCCGCACGTTGTCAGTTCGCTTTGGCGCTCCGGAAATATGTACTTTTAGAGGGTCTAAATAAGTTTGCTTTTGCTTTCACGAAAGTGCACATCTTTAATAGGCTAGTGTCCTAAAATATTCTTATTAGTCCGTCAGTTAGAGCGCGCGTTAAGCCCGCGACGACGACGTGAGCTTACATCCGTAATGAATTCGTCAAACTACGATAGTTTTCATAGTAAAATAGTTAAGTTTAGTTGTGACGACATCTGAATTGACACCACTACCCTATTATGTGTTTAAATAGCTACTTCTAAACCTTTTGGTTGAGGACCTGTCTTTTAGTTGTTTATTACCTCATTGTTGATATCAAACACTCCCTCCTGTATCTTCTCGTAGATCTCTTTGGCCGTGTTGATGAATGCCTCCTCGACGTTCGCAGCAGTCTTCGCCGACGTCTCCATAAACACCAGGCCGTGCTCGCGGGCAAACGCCTCGCCCTCCTCTTTCTTTACTTCGCGGCGAGATTCTAGGTCACTGGAAATACACACAAGATGATATAGCGTCATGTAAAAACTTGAGGCAAGAAAAGAGTCGAAACCCAACTCTCCCCGCGTGTCGTAAATGGCGACTAAGAGAAGAGAATTCCTGCAGAACAATTCTACCACCGAACTGCAATCCCCAACCCGCATGCCCAGCGTGTGGATTTTGGCTACTACCCCCCCATGATAAAAGCCAATAAGACGCTTATCAGGGAGAGGAGAGGAGGTGAAAAAAAATTTAAAGGAAAGGAGTTCCCTGCATTAACCATCTTTATACACTTCTATTTTTTGAATGATAGGTGTGATGAGTTTTAATATTTTAGGTATTCATAGTTACCTTTTGTTACCAATCAGCATGATGACCATGTTAGAGTTGGAATGCTGGCGGGCATCCTCGAGCCAAGTAGTCAAGTGGTTGAACGTATCGCGTCTGGTAATATCGTATACTAGGAGGGCGCCCGCAGCGCCTCTGTAGTATGATCGAGTGATGGATCTGAAAAAAAGGGTATTTACACATGTTAAAACCCGCGGAACTCATAATAACAGGTAAAAAAAAATTAAAATATCCTAAAACTACACGAAAAACTTCTGCTCGATCGGTTCAATTTAGTTGTTGTCTTCGCCCAAATATTTCAACTTGACAAAGGATCACGTTTATATTTTAGGCTTATTATGATAAGTACTTTGTAAAAGATAAATCCCAGTACCTTTTACGCGATCTGTAAAAGTGGATGAAAAAAAATTGGCTCAGGCTCAGCTTAAAAAAAAATGCACCCTTGACGATGTACATTTTGCTATACGTAAGCTGCCAGTATATCTGCTATGCTGCTATAACCCACTTGCTCGTCGTAGGTGAATATCCCTCACGCGAGAACTACACCACAAAGTCAAATTTGGCCATTGTAACATTTGTAACATTGCCTTGTAGTGTTGGTTCACTTTTTCCGCCTAGCAACATTGCCGTGTAGTCTATCATTTCCTGATGGAATTACAGACACTTATGGCTTACCATAGCATCATGCATGCCCTAACTTGCCATGAGATGTACCAGGCTGTTTTATTTTTTTTTTTTAATTAAAGATAAGATAATTTTTCTTTCAAATCCATCATGGTTATGAACACTAAGGTTATTTACATTAACAACTCAAATCATAGTAAATATTATGCCATTGTAAATGACTCAAAAGAATTTTTTTATTAAATACATGGACACCAAATAAATATATGTATGTACGTACAATCTGCAGATATTTGTTCAGGGTGTTGGTGTTTTGTATATTTGTGTATTATTTATTAGATTCATGGAATCAATTAAGTAGTCAATGCTCTCTGCCAGTCAAGGTCTCTTTATTAATACTAAATAATTATACAAATCCCACTTCCTGATAACAAAACAATAACCTCATTATATATAGTTAATCAGTGAACTTACATTGGTTGTTTTTATTTTTGTTAATTGGAAACTTTGTTGTCACTTTGGTACATAGGATATAAATGAAACCTAAGAAAGCAACAAAGAGTTTTGAGTTGTTGTATTTTAGAAGACACATACACCTAGTACATAATTTTATTTTATATGCATAAATAATTGTATGCAAGTCTAAATAACTGATGTAATGAATAGGTATTTTAATTTATTTTTTGGGTCTAGCTAGTCTAATAAGTTACAAGATAGGGTAACTGGATGTTTACTAAATGCTTCTAACTACTAATTTATGTGGTTTACTATAAATACCTAATCATTTTGTAAACATAGATAGTTATTGTGTATATTTATAAACAGGTGTCTGACCTATATTCAATATTGTACAGACATTACTTTTAGATAACAGCAAAAATCAATGAACCAAGCCCAGACAAAAGATATCATGTGTTTTAAACATGTTGCATACAGTTATTCATCAGAGAAACACAAAATTATGACTTTCGAAGCAGTAAATATCTACACTAACACTTTCATGGCCTAAGATGCAGATGTCCTCCTGCGGCTCAGTGGAGGTTGGGCAGTGAATGTGTTAAATACATGACTGTTTGACAGTTACCTGAATGCTTCCTGCCCTGCAGTATCCCATATTTGTAGTTTGATCTGCTTGCCATCAATGGTGATCATCCTCGCACCAAACTCCACTCCGATCGTGAGATCATGCACTGGCTGGAATCTTTTGTCAGTGAATTGCAGCAGGAGGCACGATTTACCCACACCTGTTATAGTAAACAATCATAATTTAGTTTGACAGATAATGATTTTATCATTGAAATTGGAGATTGTAATATCATCTTGATATTGTAAGACAAGTTTTAGAAGCGAAGGTATAAAAACATTTTGCACAACAAAGATTATAAACAAACAAAGAAAAACCTTGATAATGAAGCTGGCCTATTAATCTACTATTGCTTAGTGTTGAGAAAAGACTTAGTAAAATTAGTAATTCCCAGTGTATACGGTGTTGTTATGCGCACATCTAATCCCTTGACGCAGAATTTATGAGCGCAGCGTAGGCGGATGCCACAAAGTTATTGTTCACGCCCAAAACAAACAAAATAATACTGTAGTAAAATCAATACCATCCCAGTGATAAGTAACTTTACGAACAATTGGGACTCTTCACAGACAAAGAACATGCAATAGATCAGGCTTAGCAGATAAAGAATTACCAAATAGCGAATCAGGAAATAAAATCGATACCTGTGTCACCGATGATGATGTATTTGAATAAGTAGGCGTACGCCATGATCACTGCCTTTCTTGTGATTACTGAATATTACGATGAGTAACTTGTTAGCACTAAAGAAGTTCCAAGAGTAATTTAGTAATTTTGTTGAGACGCAATTTTCTACAAAAAGTAAAATCCACAGCTGGCTAAATCAACTTGTCATCGAGAAATGTCGGAGCTCGGAGGAGATTTGACAACTTTTTGACAGACGAAACCCAATATCCCACCGACAAAAGTAATTTTTTCTTTTCGACTAAATTACCACAGGCAATAAAATTATAAGGCAATCCGGAACGCAAAGGAAAAGGATGT
Organism: Eupithecia subumbrata; assembly: GCA_949316285.1. Lineage (NCBI taxonomy): Eukaryota > Metazoa > Arthropoda > Insecta > Lepidoptera > Geometridae > Eupithecia > Eupithecia subumbrata. The sequence continues at coordinate 8,995,541 of OX438630.1, read as the reverse complement.
GCACAAATTGTGCCAGCTTTCATTCATTCATTTTATACTCTGTGCTATTTGATTGTTTTTGTCCAAGTTCAACTGTCAATTATGTAGGATTGTCAAAATTGGGTTCGTTTGGTGGTTTGGATTGTTTTACTGTTAAAAATAAGTTTTTTGCAGTGTTCTAACTGTGTTTTTCTCATAAAAATTTGGTTCCCTAATGTTGATTATTTCCCGGAAAATCCCAACTGTTCGTTTCTACGACTCATCATGTAACAGCTTTTTAGATAACCCTAAAACAGATCTTGTTCAATGCCGATTCATGTACAAAGCTAAGTTTCGAAATGGATCCTAATAAAGAAACAGTGACGAATGCTTCGAAGGTCGAACGTGACAGTGAAATTAATAGCAATTCAACAGATTCACCAAGGGAGGCGCAGTTGGGACAGGGCGACTTGAGTGCACTATTTCCTACACGCTCTCAAAACCCATGGCAAAATACCTCCCATCTTCAACGGCAACGAGAGCCCAGGCCTCAAAATTTGGAGATGAGACCTGGGCGATCGTCTGAACCGGCTCACGATAGCCACAACTGCGGTAGTGGCTCCAATCACTCTTCAACTAAAGGCCTATCCAATTCCAATGGGGATCCCAACGATTCTTCAACTCCTGGCTCCAGCTCAGATACCAACAACAGGTTAGAACAAAACACAGTGCAACCATGTAGTAGCCAGTCCGGTGATGCAGACAATGTCAGAGAAAACAGAAAAAGACCTTCAAGTCTCAAATTAAACAGACCAAACATGGAAGATGACAGTTCAAGTATTTCAGACTACTCACTAGGGTCTGAAGATGGTTGTATTTACACATACCGAGGAGGGGAACATCTAGCTGATTTGCCTAGTTCCTTCTTTAGCCTTGATATGGGTCTACCAGCTGATCGATTGGCACTCCCGAATTATGCGGGACAACCAGCTCAGCCAGTTCCCAACCCCAGAGAGAATGGCTCCAGAGCTTCAAGTCCTGACATGGACTTCCTAGAAATGGATTTTGACCCAGGACCTTCAAATGAAGTTGATAGTGGGGAAGAATCAACTAATGATGCAGATTTAGAGGCAGCCATGGAAATGCCGGAAGAAAATGAACCTGTAAGGCTACCATCACCAATAGTAGTCAAAACTTGTGATAGGCCTAACACTGTCCAAGCAAGTGGACCACATCAGGAAAGCAGGCCATCAACAAGCCGAGGAACTGATTATTCAAGACCAAGTACATTGAGAGGTGCCTCCAGTTCAAATCAAAACAGGCTTGAGCCTACCCCTCATATTGTCTATGGTCCTTACATAACCCACATAAATGCAAGAGGAGATTCAATCTTAGTTCGAAGGACAATGTCACACTCTTTATCATCTGTTAATGTTCATATCTTCAATGGAGAACTTCTTCCAAGGTTGCCTCCAGGTCAGTTGAAAAATCAACATTATTTTATAACCTTCATACTTAAGTAATGGCATTCAGAATTATGTCATCCCTTAAGCTGTCTCCCTCAGATCTGATTTGAACTGAGCTTGACAGCATCAGATATAATAATAAGATTGTTAACATAGTAATAGCAAAGAGCATTGATCAACATCATAAGAGACTGTCGCTAGGAAGTTACATCAAGGGCCAGATCCAAAAGGTGTACTGTACTTGGTGCATCATCATCATCATCAGGAAGCTCCTGTCTCTGCAGCCCTCGTCAATGGCTGCTTGAGCGGCCAGTGATCCACCCTTTTGATATATTTTTTACTGTAGAATAGATTTACAATATAATATTCTATAGTAAAAAAAAATATTATATAACAAAATTTTAAATAAATAAAGTGATAATAAAAGTAATTAATGAAGAAATATAGCTGGGATTAAGATGATGTAATTTTCAATCCCATTCCTTATGTATGAAGGTTATAATATCTGTGACTGTACAGCAAGCTAGCATTAAGTTTATAGAAGTTGTTTCAGATAAATCAAGTCCTCTAATGGACCACACATATCCAGTATTCTTTATGAACCCAAAGTTGACTAAGGCAGATTATAATGCACTTTTACCAGCGCCTATCTATCATACAATGAAGGCAAAAACACTGATTTTGGAGAAAAAGGAATATAAAGAAGGACAAAGCACTAATGAGGTAAGATAAATTAATAAATAATGCTGGATAATTCACACAGTATCATCTAGCCCCAAGCTAAGCAGAGCTTGTGTTATGGGTACTAGACAAAGATCTTGCAGCCTATAATGTGCCGAACCTACTAGATAACTTATATACTTAATACAATACACTACATAGATAGATCCATACTAATAATATTATAAAACCGAAAGTAACTGTCTTGTGATTGATATTAATGAAATTTGGCAGAGGTAAACAAATATCATGGGGACAGACATAGGCTATCTGAAGAGTGCATGCTAAGCCGCGGGCAGATGTTGAAAACCTGTATCTATAATTTGAAAACATTCAAAACCAAAGTTGTAGCCAAAAATTAAATCTAAATTGTACCTACATAATAATGTATATCCCGAATACACCTATTATAGAAAGCAAAAAATGATTGAGCATTGAATTGACGTCTCGGCGCCAGATGACCTCGTGTCTTAACGCCCTAGGTCAGTCGAGGGGCCCCCCGCGCACCATGGTGCCTGCCACAAGGTCGCAGAGGATAGGGGGAGCTACATTGCTATTTTTAGAGAACCCTGGTGTCTATCTAATCAAACCTAATTTAGGATTTAAGACTACTAACCAGAAAACAGTGGCGTAGCGTGCCTTGGCGGGGCCCCGTATAAAAATTTGTTTGGGGGCCCTTAGGAAGGGTTAATTTTTGATCTCTCACAAAATAAAAAAAAATGTTTGCATAAAATTAAAAGAAACATTTAGTCATCATAATTATCTGTCACTTTTTCCTTGCCATTTTTTCGTCAAACTGATTTATTAAATCAATAATAGCTGATGATGACTTTAGTTTTTCTAAAGTTTCTGCCTCTATGGACAATAGTGACAGGTCTGACAGGCGTTCATGTCCCATCGAACAAAAAGTTATTTATAATAAAACCGATGTTGTTTTAACTTTTGTCATTTCTAAAATAAATAAAAAATGAGAAGTTTTTATTAATTTTTGCTTACGCACATCGGGGGCCCCCGTGGCCCGGGGGCCCCGTATAATTGATACGGCAGCTACGGCGGTAGCTACGCCCCTGCCAGAAAACATGTAATCTTTTTGACAATAAGTTGACTGAAGCTGCAACGCGGGCCAAGTACCAGCAAACCCAGAGAGCACATACTTCGCATAGTGAAAACTTGGAACCAGTTACCGGAATCAGTGATCAGTGCCCCCTCAGTGAACTCTTTCAAAAACAGACTGGACAAATATTTAAAGTGCATTGACAAAGACTCAGATATACACGCATCAGCTTAACAGCTGCCTGTGTATCACAAATAATAATAATAATAAATAAATAATGAAATAAATAAACGGAGCTAGATGATGCTGTGTGGATTGTCCAGCATTATTTATTTATTTATTATACATATACATAGACATAGAAAATACCCAGAACACCTGGAACAAATATTTGTAGATTTCTCCCAAGGCGGGAATCGAAATATTATCTATTTATCCTCTGCGACCCTACCGCGTCCACCATCCTAGTGTGGCAGTCTTCTAAGGCCGCGGTAGGTAGGGCGCCGCGCAATACCGACACTCCACTCCCACCGCCGCTTCCTCTCTTCGGCTATGCCGCCTGCAGCACTAATGTTACACAGAGATAGTTACGTTCAAAAACAGACGAACTGAACTTTCAATACAATTTTAACTAGAGTTATGTACACACATTAAACAAACTCAACAGACACGTTCTAAAGCAATCTCATCGTATATCTACAGTGTCCACAGAAATGTATAAAACTGTAGCTCTGCTATTTGTTTTATTCAAGTTAAATAAAATTTATTCCTTGCCCAAGCAAAAGTGCAATACTGTGAAATCAACATGTTTGTGTAGTTTTGACCCACATTTTAGGTTTAACTTACGAATATACTGCATGAAAACTATTAAAACAATTTCGTAATACCTTTACCTTTCATACATGAAATTCAACAAGCATAAAATTCTATTTTTCAGCTAAAATTAGGACTACCTAAATCATTCCTGAATTGCATTAGATTTTCTGCTGTGTTTTTCCGATGATCCCAAATAAACGCTTTATAAGAACGAGACCTTATCCAGCCGCCCGCCTCAGTATCGGTGCCTCCCATACAATACCGCAACCTACTACCGCTCAAACAGACCTTAGATGCCACCCAGAGGAACGGGCTGTCCCGTGGCCGGCGACCGTCGCGCCCGCACTGCGTTGGCACGGCCGCAAGGACCCTTCGTGTCTAAACACCCTAGGGCTCTTATCTTTACATAAAACAAAAGTCGCTACCGCTGTTTGTCTGTCCCTATGTATGCTTTCGGTTTTTTTTATAAAATAGAGTTATTCAAGAGGAAGGTTTAAATGTGTAATGAATGTATAATATAGTAGAGAAACACTGATAATTTTAGAGGTTCCTAATGTGATGTCGTAAATAAACACATTTTTTTGCGCTTACCTACATGCAAACGCCGGCTGAACCTTAAGAGATAGATCAAAATAATGTACTACAGTATTGTACACCTTATAAAGATCTACAAAAAAGTCCGCGATGGTATGTCTATATCTTAGGGATAACCCACAATAACCAATTTTTATCCTTTAATTTTTACGAGAAATTATGGCTTATTTACGAAGCGATTTTAAGCCATACAGCATTAATCCTTATCCAATTAAGTACCTTAAATACATTGTGCATTTAAAATAAATCAATAATTATGGCCCTTTACAGCATGTTATTTATATGAATATTTGCGAAGATATTACAGATTAAAAATGCATGGACATAGCGGTTGCGGCGGCGCGCGGCGGTACCGGCCAGTGGGCCAATTCTGTAATATTGCACCCGTGCGAAGCCGGGGCGGGTCGCTAGTATAAAATAAATCAACGTTTATTTTTGAATGTCCTCAAATACTTATACAATATATTTTAGCGATGCGATACAATATATTTTAGACCTGGTGGTCCTGGTTAACCAGACTCAGTTTCAACTCCTCGCTGCTTTCGCCAAGTTCTGGACCTGTAATGACGTTTGTTGTAACTCTTACTATGTTGTAGACTTGTAATCTTGAGAATAGGCCATTTTTAGTTTTTTTGAATATTCAAAAGATCTTGCTAAAAGGGTTTATTTTTGTTTCTTTTCTTTCAGGCGTCTTCAGAACAATTGCCCAGCACAAGCACAGCGAGTGCGTCGTGCGTGGAACCTCCCAGAAGCATGATATGGTCTGAGGAAGCTGCCTGCGAGAAGCAAGTCACGCAGATTGGCCCCTCGGCGTGCGGAGCTACTGCTATCGTCAATGTTTTTGTGAGTTTAAATGTATTTTAATAGGAATCACCACTACTACTGCCTTGTTGGTCTAGCGGTCAGCTTGTTCAACCGCTGATTATGAGGTCCTGGGTTCGAATCCCGGGTCGGGCCAATAGTTGTTACTGGGGTTTTTCTAGCAAGAAAAATTCACAGTAGCAGCCCGGAGTCAGGAAGTTGGCGGTGTTACACCCCCGTGCCTCGGAAAGCACGTTAAGCCGTTGGTCCTGCGCCTGATCTCTCCCCGGTCGTGTCGATCTGTCTTCCCATCGGATTATGAGAGTGCACCTGTGTTTGCGCACACACTTGTGCACTATAATATGTCCTGCGCATCTGGCTAGTCTCCGATGAGACTGGCCGCCGTAGTCGAAATTCGGCTAGGAGGACATTATTAGAATAGGAATCAAGATCATAATTCTTATACTTAGGTCTCTCACCACTAATAATTCATTTGACTTAGGAACCGTTCCCTGAAAGGTCTATATTTCTTTTTTTGTTTCACACGTAATTAATTGACGTAGGATTGAAATTAGTTTGGAACAATTTTTTTTATTGATAATGATCAAGCGTTTGGCCACCAACTCACTTATAGTAAGTGAAGATGTGGCCTAAGATGGAGTAGCTTTCCCAGAAGGAACTTATTTACCCTGGACTTTGAAGACTCCAAGATTGTATTCTAACGACAAAACAGACGCAGGAAGCTCATTCCACTCTTTGCCGTGCTTAATAAAGAAATAGAGCAATTTTTTAGTTCGAAACTGGTATGTCGACCAGGTGCTGGTGGATTTTTCAATACAATATAATACTAAAGATTATTAATTGATTACAATACAATATACTAAAGATTTATGCGATTTAAGTCATGATTTCCATCTTTATTTGCTATTACGTTAGAGCTCACTTCACTACACGACACTCCGGAGCGAAAAGAGCAATTGCACACGCACGCAAGGAATCACGTGCAGCATTTGGCCAGTGTGAGGCGGGATGTGGCAAACATCGTCTACGACGGTGTTTTTTCACGCCCCGTCCCGCGCACGCCCCGTCTCGTCCACGCTCCAGTAGCGTTATATATCTTCTATAATATAAAAATGAGTCGCTGAATGTGTTGCTAAGCGCAAAACTCGAGAACGGTTGGACCGATTTCGCTAATTCTTTTTTAAAATATTCCTTGAAGTACGAGGATGGTTCTTACGGAGAGAAAAATTATAAAAAAAAATAAAAAGTTAAAGAATCGACTGTTAGGCGATACGAAGTTCGCCGGGTCAGTTAGTAAATAAATAATAATAATAAAAATTTAAAAATTGCCCCGTTCCGTACGAATTAAATCACGTTAGGTATGCAGAGAGCTAAGTTTTATTTATCAAATAAATAAGCATGTTTTTTTTTCAGAATGCCCTAGGCGTCCCAGTGGATGTGGACAGGATAAACACTGCAGTCGATACGAAACAGCGAAATAATGCAGCCACGTTACCGAGGTATTTATGGCTATAGGTACTTATCTTATTACAGTGAGGGAATAGAGTCGAGCACCACCAAAAAATTCACCGCGGGGTATCAGGCACCGGATACCCGGCGATCGGGACGTGTGAAAAGGCACTAACAGAATCGGTGAGGCCCTCTCGCTCTGTTAGGGGAGGAGGGGGCTTTATAAATGTAGTGAATATGGATGGATGTAAAAAAAAAAAAGAATTACATATTTCGCACTAACGACATTTTTTTTCGCTGTCCAAAACCTTTTATTTGTATATGGTGAATAAATAGAGTATGGTATAAATTCATTATAAATATTGAGTTTGTTCCTTTCATTTAGATGATATGTCTGATGTAATATAAGTATAATATGCATATATATAAGTAATGTATACTTATACTTTATCTTTTCTTCTGTAATGAATGTCTTTTGTTTGTTTTTTGTTTGTTTGTTTGTTCTGATATCTTTCATTGTAACACCCTAAATGGGTACATACAGCATCCATAATTTAAACTTATCTAGTCACTACGATCTGCTTGTAACTCTGCAATAAATACTGAAAACATTTGTCGACGAGGCTATTGCTCACCCTGTGCGAGCAAGAGACAGTGAACATGAAAGCCGATGCAGTAGGTACAGTAGGCCTATAATACTTACAGTAGGCCTTTAATTATAGTTAGTTATTTTATTACTTACACTTACATTATAAATAAAATGAATACGAATGTGAGTACCACGACAAACCTCACAAGGTCTATGAGGTAGAAATAATAGAATATACTGTTATTGTAATAAATAAATAAATAAAAAATTCGTTTTAGATACATAATGTCAAGGGCCGTCGCCGGTTGTACAGCCGCGGATCTGATAAACGGATTACAGATAGCGTCTGGTGGTCTGGTTACAGCGAGGTTCTTCCCCACGTACCCTGAACGAGCCATGTCACTGTCTCACTTTCTATCTGATTGGATATCATTGGGTAAGTTCTATCTGATTGGGTTGGGTATCATACTAAAACGGAAAACTTGTGTCACTGAAAACTTGTTGTACTCTTATAGAAATATCAATCGATTACCTAAAAATAGCGTCTTACATAATATAAATACTAGAAATAAGAATAAACTCGCTGTGCCCACAACTAGGCTACACAAGATAAATGTATCTTTTAAAGGGCTATGTATACGCTACTACAATAAAACTCAAGTGAGTTGAAAAAAATATCAATAAATAAATTCAAACAAATTGTCTAACATAGCCTTTGTAAAAAGGCTTAATACAAAATATCAGATTATATATTATTATTCCGTTGGTCTGGGTGTTTTCTATGTATAATAATAAAAAAAAATCTATGTAGTGTATTGTATTAGTAGTAGTACCCATAACACAATTTCTGCTTAGCTTGGGGCTAGATAATGCTGTGTGAATTGTCCAGCAATATTTATTTATTTATTTATCTAAAGTTCTTTGCTGGGTGTCGTGCCGATTCTTAATTAATTGGACAGCACTTTTAGTGCTATCCAATAAATTAAGCATTATAGCAAAATATTTACGTTTTGCTGACCTTGTTATTTCGTACATTCTTAGGGGCCATCATTTATTACGTAAGACGATTTAGGGGAGGAGGGGGATCGACCATGTCTTATTTTTTCTTACAAGGGGGTGGGAGGGAGTCTCGATAGTTCTTACGTAAGATCACAAAAAAACCAAAGTTTATTACTACCAAAAAAATAAAAATTATTAGTACTTTTGTAAGTAGGTACAAATAAACATTTCTAATAATTTTACTATGAAAAATAAACATTCAAACAAACAAAACGTGTATTCATTTTTTCCTTTACATTCTTACGTAATAAATATTAAACAGGGGGGAGGGGGTCGGCCTAATCTTATTTTTTCTTATAAAAGGGGGGGAGAGCGTCAAAAACTTGTGAAAATCGTCTTACTTAATAAATGAATGGCCCCTTATCAGCACACATACGTACACTACTGAACGTGCCACTCTTACCAAGGGGGGTTTTTGTCAAAATCACCACGCTTGGCAGGTGAATTGATGATCGCAGTGTAGGTGTTAAAAGTACTTCGAAAGAAGCTGTTGCCCTTTCTCTAGTAGGTTCCCAGTCGTTTCTTACGACATGCACGGGCAGCAGCATTCAACCGAGTACTTTTTACACATCGATATTCTTACGCCGTGTCCCCACGGCCAGTGGGGACGAAAAACAAACAGGAAATATTTACAAAAATATGACTAAGGCTACTAAAGTTTTAAGGTGGTAGTTTTGCTCAATCCAGCCCCAAAAAGAAGAAAAAGCCTAAGTGCGTCGGTGGATAGTTAAAGTAACATAATCTAATTTATAAGGTATGTTACCTCGACAGCCTATTTTGGTCCACTGCTGGACGCATGCTGAAAAGCGAGCTGTGTGGTACCGACTTAGAAGTTACACCACCCCAATTCTTTCCGCGGGTGTCGTAAGAGGCGACTAAGGGATACCCCGGGAGCGGGCAGCAGCGCCCCCAGCAGATCAATTCTACCACCGAACTGCGATACCCAACCCGCATTCCCAGCGTGGGGATTATGGGCAGACTATGAGATAAAAGGTATGTTAACGTTATGCCAATTCAAAATAATGTTTATTTTTTAGGTGCCGTACCAATCCTGACGCTAAACCTTCAAAATGGCACCGACACGGTGGTCCCAGACGCATGGCACCACCAAATGGTGTTCGGGGTCTCTCCACAAGGTTTATTCCTAAGCAACCCTCTCGAATGTGTCAGAGAAAACATTATATGGCCAAGACTAGTGTCGCCATCTGTGTTGCTGGTGAAAGTGCGGGACATCGCGCCAAGGTTTAAATATGACACCGATCTGACGCCGCTAATGTATGTGCCAGATGCAAGGTTTCATACCTTCAATGTTTTTGGTAAGTCAGCTAACCTTAACTTTTAGCGATTCGTTTCCGAATCGAATCCGACGGATCTTTGAAACGCTATTTCGTTTTCGCCTCGGGTTGATGATCGAAAATTCGAAGCGAATCTGTTGACTAATTGCCATGTCAATGAGGAGGAGCTCTTTATTTCAATCATCAACGCGAGGCGAAAACAAAATAGCGTTTTAAAGATCCGTCGGATTCGATTCGGAAACGAATCGGTGAATTAAAATACCCCTCCTGGTCCTGACTGAAAACCAGTGCTCTTTCACAAAATACCTACATAGGTTTTTGTGTTAGAGTAACAAGCTGAGTCAGGACCTGTTAGACCTACACACGTGCTCGTCGGCTTGCTGAGTGGGCTACTTTGTACCAACCCAATGCTTAGGTACGTCCTTGTGTTAATTTATGTACATCAGCAACAACAACAAATTATTTTTTAGTTACCCACTTGTTACTTAGTCTTTTATTTTAAAATTGTTTAATAAACAATTTTCTTTCTTTCTTTCTTTACTTACATACATCTCACCAACAGGTCAAGTAGCCAACGTGATCCGAGAATATCGCATGCCCTGGCGGCCAGACTCGAACCCGCGAACGCATCACATAAGGATACCAGCAGCCTACAAGGCGGGGATCACCATCGCCGTTCTAACAGGAACAGAAGCTCACCGACGACTCATGATCGCGCCGCAGTTGCCGTTACTGGATAATAGATGCAGCGAGCAGGATGATCCAGCTTGATTGGTCGAGTGGTCTGACGAGCACGACAGTGGTCTGACTTATTGAAACAGTGGTCTGACCAATGAGAAAATATTCGAAATGGTCTGACTATATCGGAACAGTGGTCTGACTCTTCTAAACAGTGATTTAATTTATTCAAGTGTTCTTATATGTGGACTAGAATACGTTAACGTGTTAAAAACCGTTAAATTGAAAATACGAGTGTTAAAGTCTGTGCATTATGAGAAGCGTCTTATGAATTGAGATTGCACGTGTGCCCATTTACTACTTTAGTTGCGTTGAGAACACTGTTCTGTGAAAAACACGATGAACAATAAAATTTAAGTCTCTACCCCACAGCCGCGATTTTGAAGCGCGTCTTGTGTCGCGCGATTTGTTGTGATATTTGTTTGCAGTACATTTTGTAGTAAGAGGCGTACGATCTTACACACTGCTGCGGGTTTTAACGACGTGATAGAAATTGCGCGATGCGTTTCCGCGTCCTATGATTTTGCGATAATTGTTCACGGAACATTTTGTAATAGGCTTGCCAGCTTACACACAGCTGCGTCTTGCGTTTTGGGAGACGGCGGCGGCGCACGGGGTCTAGAAATCGCGCTCACAAAAACGCAGCTGTGTGTAAGGAATTGCGCTACAAAATCGCGACTGTGGGGTAGAGGCTTTATGGAGTCGAAGTTGACACTTGACAGTTGCGTGACGAGACAGATGACAGCTGGATTGGGTTGCCATATAAAAATCATAATGTTAGTTACCGTAACCGCACCGTAACGCCACGACGACGGTTCTCATAGTGCACAGACTCGATCACAAAATTGGTTGAAAAAGAGACGAACTGAGCGACATTAGGTAAAATATTATATTGTTAGACTTATTCCCGTACCAATCTGTTTCATATTATTAATAACTTTAGTTTGTTATAAATAAATAGTTTTTATAAGCATGTATTACCACCGAGCTGTAGTTTTATAATGTAACGCAGCTTTGCCCAAAATGGTTAAATTACTAGATTATTAGATTTTGTATGTTCCAAAACCTTCGGTTTTCCGCGGACCCGCATATCTAAAAAAATCGAGTTAAATATACCAACCGCACAATCCATTTGAGTAGATAAAACTGCTTTAAAATTAACCAGAATTAGTAAAGCGCTCAAATGTATTATTAATATTTTGTGTACCTATAATTATTTTTCATTTAGTTTGAACTTTCTTGTATTTGCATGTGTCTGGCAAAACTTTGTTAACTAGAAAAATATGTACTGTAAATATTTTATAAGGTCTATTATGTATATTAAATAGTCATTGGTGCTTACTAGTCAAAATTATATTAGCACATGTTTTTGAACGCAAATGGTTTGAGCCGGAACATAGATTTCTGTAGAACAGTGTAACCTTAGGCTCAAACATCCCCTACGCATTTGCTTGAAAGTTCACGTTTTGTGTAAAGCCTATGTAAAAAACAGGGTCTCGTTTTATGACAGCCACCTCTGTAACTCAAATTCTATGTCTAGCATGTTAACACTTTCATGGCCCACCCCACCAGCAACTCCATGTAGCACCAGCGGTGGCAGCGGGCCCCTGCGGGTCGCACCGCCGAGGCTGGGCAGTGATTGCGATGTAATATACTAATGTACATTTTCTCTTACAATCAAAGTAAAAGACACTAAAATTGTCTGATTTTCATGCATTCCTGAGTTTTACTGTGCAATCAAGATAAAATCTGCCTGGGTTATCTTTCAATTGAAATATGGGCCTCAAAAAGGCACGAGAATTATCAAACAAGCCAGCATAACAATGTAAAAGATAATAATTCGATTCGCTGCGCCCAGAGTGGGCGAGCATCCTGCAAATTATATAGTTCGGGCCTCGTACTCGCCTAGACTGGACTCCGACTATTCGCGCAAGGCCCGGGCGGCAAGTTATTGTATGTATCATGAATCATCCTGGTCGACTGACTTGTGAACAAATCAAATAAAAATCCCAAAATTTTTTCGCCTTTAACGGCCCTTGAACCCGCATCCTTCTCTCAGTACGGGAATGTGCTAACCAACTACACCACGAGGTCAAGTGACCTAGAAGTCGGAAAACTTTGGGATTTCTACGGACTCTAGCGCCGTTCGCTCCATCTACAGGGAAAACATTCAAGTTCATTCAATCCTGTGACTAAGTGTGACTAAGTTACGTTTAGTTCGTTTGACGAGGTGCGTTGCTCAATTCTAAGGTTTCTGTTGTTTGATTTCTTAGGAATTACCCTGAGTGCGAGGGCTTACACAAAAACCTTAACAGCTATATAGCAGCCTCTTGAAGTCAAAAGTTTACCTCAGCGTCATGTTATTTTACCAATAATTGAAAACGGAAATAACAAGGTTGTTCAGAATATCGATATAGGTATCCAACAGTAAGTTTTGCTAAATGCACTTTTTTAAACATTTTAACCTAATTGCTAGCAATAAAAAGACTCTTTGTCCATACAATGTAATGTAGGTAACTTATTGTAAAATGTATGGATATCATTTAATTTTTGGAATATACTATGATAGAACCACTTTTTGTTTTATTGTAATAAAATAAATTTACCATTAAATAAATCCTTTATTTTTACAATACCATACCAAACCTAATATCTAATCCTAAGATATAATATCAGATATCATGTATATATTCACTACTTTACTTTGCCTCGCACATGTTTTTTTCGCCACGAAATTCTACGGTTAATTCGCCGTGTTTTTGTACGGTCGTCAGTTTAGTATGGATCTTTATGGAAGCTTGTTGACAGCGCCGTGCAAACACGGCGAATTAACAGTAGATTTTCACGGCGAAAAAAAAACGTGTGTGAATAAGCTTCCAAGTGATCCATACAACACTGGCGACCGTATGTACGGCGAGTTAACCGTAGATTTTTCGGCGAAATAAGTGTGTGTGCAAGTGCCCTTAGAGCTCACTTAAAACCATTAACTCACCAGTCTTAATAAGATGCCTCGTTTATTAACTCTTAATTATTATTTTCCCAGTATTATTATTTTATATACTTAATTATTAATTTTCAAATACTTAAAAAAACGTGTTTATAAGAACTAACAATATTATGACTAGGTGTACAAATGAAATAAAACTTATAGGCTAAAATGTAAAATATCTACATCCTTTTGGTGAACAGTTATTATAACATTTTCATAGACAAAAAAAATCAAGTGCCTACTCCATTTCTGTTAGGTAGTTACTTAAGTTTTAATATTCGTTTATTCTCAGAAAGATAAATTATATAATGTCACTACATGAGAATAGGATTCTTATGTTAAGTATAGATAGATACATAGGTTGTGGTTGTTCAATAACTGACTCACTTAATGTAATGTTAAATATAATATAATATGACACTTAATGTTATGTTAAACGTTAATAAATTATAATGTAACATGAGCTGTTCTCATGTAAGTGACATTATAATATATTAACTTTCTCGATTCTAATGTTAAGTATAGATAGATACTGTATAGGTTGTGGTCGTTCAATAACTGATTCACTTAATGTGTTCACTGAATAAGAAGTGAATATTAGAAATCTTCTTAAAGAAATTACTTTCTAAGCGGTGCATTCAGTATTTTTGGTGGGCAACTAGATTATTTTGTGCGACAATACGGGGGTATTGAGATTAAATACATTCAAACATAGAGTAAAAACTCACTGCTGTCTCAAATAAGAGGGTTATTGTAAGAATGTTTGTGGTGAAACAGGTGTACGCACACAAGAAAGAATTAACTATAAACTGAACAATTCACACAGCATTATCCTAGCCCCAAGCTAAGCAGAGCTTGTGTTATGGGTACTAGATGACATATACATCCTATCCTATTAATATTATAAAGCCGAAAGTTTGTGAAATGTGAAGTTATATACATATACATAGGATCTCCAAAACTACTGAATAAATCAAGATGAAATTTGGCATACATATAGAAAGGAGCCTAACTTAAACAACAGGCTACATTTTTAAAGCTTCGCCCCCGATTTGGGATTTGTAGAAGAGTTTGAAAATTTACACAACGAGAAAATAAAACAGATAAAAGTCCGTCAATATAATGTTGTCTATTTTTGCCAAATAGTAAATAAATATAATAAATAAACAATGCTGGACAATTCACACAGCATTATCTAGCCCCAAGCTAAGCAGAGCTTGTGTTATGGGTACTAGATAACTGATATACTTAATACAATACATTACATAGATAGTATTTTTATTATACATAGAAAACACGCAGTCCAACGGAAAAAAAATCTGCAGATCGTAAACAAATTTGTTCCGAGGTGGGAATCGAACCCGCAACCTCCTGCGTCGCAGGCGGACCTTCGCCCGCTGCGCCACAGAGGTCGTCGTCAATAGTGATTATAAATTTGTGATGTCATATCTGCTTTGCAAAAATATGAAAATTAAACAGAATGTTTTTCCAACAAGGAAACGAAATAATTTCATGAATTGCTAAAGGCACATTCTAAGGATATATTTTATGCTTCGTGTGAAATAATCACTTTTTCTATGCAACTGTTTATTCATTTTTAATTAATTTTATTTTGCCTTTGAAAACATTATTACAAGAAAAGTTCATCTAGGTATACCTACTGTGATTTATTACAATACTACTTATGCTAAGATGGTAGGTACTATACCTGTGATAATTGCTACGTATATAATCCAATCAGCGGAGCTCATACAACAAAAAATAAGAAAAATGATTGCTTGGGCCACGTACACTAACATTTACAACGGACAGTAAGTAAGTAAAAACAGTTGAGATTTGCAAGATCAACTAGCTATAGAGGTCAATACAGCGGGTTATATTATCTAAGAGGTCAATAGATAAAAGTTACGCATTATACTGGTAATAATGCATAACTTTTATGTATTGACCTAGGTACCCCACCTACCACGCTAACGAAGTTGCTGGTAACAGCTAGTCCTTTATAAAGGCTCATTTTGTAGCGCTTAGCCTAAATTATTAACTTAACATTGTACAAAATATATGCAATAAAGATATACTGATTCAAATACCATACCCTGTGTAAAGACACATTTGTAGAAGGATAATAAATTATTTCTGCCTTTTATAAGTCATATTCAACAACTTAAAGAACAGTTTTCTGTGGCTTGCCGGTAGAGAGTTAGTCTGTTCTTGAATACTGTTGTAAAGAGCCGTTTCTTCTTCGTTATACAATCCTAAGAGATTCAAATCCTCAAATAATTTCTTGATGTTCTGCACTTTGGCCGGATCCTTGTCCGCGTAGTTTTCTATAAAGAAGGCGCGTTGCGCGTCGTTGCTGAGTTTCAGTGCGTGCACCGCTAGCCAAGAGCATTTCCCCTCTTGGATGTCGGTGCCATTTTTACTTATCACTGTTTCGTTGCCGTAGCAGTCCAGAATATCATCCTGTAAATAAAGAGATTATTGACACCATTACTGATAAAAACATGATAAAGTCATTTCGATTTTCCCTTCGTACACGAAAACTTTTAGGGTAAGTACCTAAACAATTTAAAACAGGTCCAATTTCAGCGTTGCAATTAAACGCGATCAATAAAGATACTCCGTTTAGCGCTTTAAACGAGTTCATTCGTTCCCCTTCGCAAGGAAAATGTTTGGTATAATACTTACATTAGTTTATTTAAGGCGCTGCCTGAAAGTTCATAAACTAATGGAAATTCCTTTCTTAAACGTAATACGTAGGTGTAAACGTAGGTGGTGGCGCTAGTGTGACCCCTCACACTAGCGCCGCCACCTATTTTATCTAATTATTACGTATAAGAAAGGAATTTCCAAAAATTACGTTAGCCAGTTTGTGATACCTATTATAAGCTTTTTTTAATGCGTGTTGTAGTGTGTTATAGTTTTATTTTGTATAGTTTAAGCAGAGAAACGAAGTTGCCCTTGGTGGCCACCAAATTCTATTTTCGATTCTGTCTAAACTATACAAAATAAAACTATTACAGAGGCTTTAAAAAAAAGTTTATAATAGAGATCACAAACTGGCTAACGTAATTTTTGGAAATTCCTTTTTTAAACGTAATAATTAGATAAAATAGGTGGCGGCGTTAGTGTGAGGGGAGGCAGCGCCTTAAGGTTAAACAGAAAAGGTTTATATTATTTACTTAAGGTATATTATTTTTTGCTTTTAATTTTATTCGGTGGTTATTTTTTTGTTAAAAAGTTTTAATAAGCTTACTTACACATTTAATTAATTTTTCTACTAGTGACGAAACTTCTCTTACCTGAATCTGAAACAGCCTTCCCAGTGTCAAACAAACTTCTTCTACTTTCCTATGCAACTCCTTATCTGAATTGTTTGCAAGAAAATAACCCAGCAGTATCGGCAGCTTGAAAGTATAATAGGCAGTCTTGTACTTCACAATAGAGTTGTACCGTTCTATCGTGAACAGACTGTAGTCGCTCTTGATTCTGTGAGCCATCGTGTAGTCTAGATGCTGGCCCATACTTGTGTATAGTAATGCCTGGAAAATGTCCAAAATTATCTTTGTATAGTTATACTACATACAGAAGCGAACGTGATGATGACCTACGGAACCGAGACGTGGTCTCTGACGAGAGAGCTATGCTTGAGAGTTTCTCTACGTGATAGAATACGGATTAAGGCTTCTATATACCCCGATACTAGCGCCACTAAATATTTTATTTTCATTACGTTATACAAAGAAATTATCAAAAAATCGGACCGCGCGTATACGATACCTATCACAAGCTTTTTTTTAATGTATCTGTAATAGTTTTGTATTGTATTATTTTGGCAGATACTTGTTTCACGAGTTTAGTTCCTATTGGTGGCCACCAAGCTCTCCAAACAAGGTATCTGACTGAATAACACAAAACAAAACTATTACAGATACATTAAAATGCTTTTGATAGGTATCGTCTACGCGCGGTCCAAATTTTTGAAAATCCCTTTGTATAACGTAATGATAAAATAAAATATGTAGTGGCGTTAGTATCGGGGTATATATACGCCTTAAGACGGTAGGCGAACCAAAGTCAAAGACAGTTCTCAGAATTAGTAAGCTGAAGTGGCAGTGGTCATAATTATAGCTCGCAGAACTCATAACCGCTGGAGAGTAAAAATTATCTAGTGGCGACCGCGATTCAACGCGAAACAGAGTAAGTAAAGTAAAGTAAAAAGTTATTTGTTTTGTCAGAACATAAAGAGAAAACAATACATATCTAAAAATAAATCCTAAATTAACAGGAACACTGACAAAATCGGACTCCTCTCAGCATAAGCTATGGTAGAGCAGATCTTGCTAGAGCGCTGGTCTTCCGTGGAGACCGAAGACATTGTAGATGTCACAGACAGTTGATGGATGGAGGCGGCACATGACGCATGAGTGGACGGCGAACTGGAACTAGGTACCCAGCGTGAAGGTTCCTATCAGGAAGTTATTATTTTTCATTATACGAGATTCATTATGAGACGACGCGACGGTTGACTCTATCTTGGCATGCGTGTAATGGAATGCGGATTGTACTGCGTACAATATTTTTGTAGATAATAAGTAACATCACTGCTAGTTTTTTTCTCATTTATTATATTTTTCTGCTATGTACGAGTATGTACTAAGTTGATTGTAATCTTGTAGGTTATCTGTTTACTTCGCTTGTTCACACTTTTGATGTAGATATCTACTATTCTTCTTAGTCGTGAAAACCTCTTATTGGCCTTCTGTTTCTATTTTCTTAATATTTTGTATTTGATGCTGGTTTTCCTTAAATAAATAAATAATTTACTATAGAGTCCTTGAACGGTGGTTATTTATGGCTACTAGGAAGGCTTTTTGTGATGCCTATGTCTAGTGGACATTTGTGGTATGATATGATCAGACTCGTTAATAATGGCGACTTTGGTCAAGTACGGTTCAAAGTCGCCATTACTTACGCCTTGTTTAGCATTATAGGTAAAAGGAAAAACGAAAAATCTCATGGCTAACCACTTTTATTTGACATTCTCATTACGTGATGTACGATATTTGCAAAATGTCAACAAAGCTTCATTATTTAAGGTATAAAGGTCGTTTTTGAAAATATTTCGCTAAATTTATTTAAGGCGAAGTGGGATCGGTTTTGCAAGACAAGGACGAGCAAACGCCACGCGGGGGACGCGAGAAAGAAAGGCGAGAGCCGATTTGCTGGTCGTTTTTATTATTTATTTTTTTTGCTCTACAATATTACTTTATGGCAAATAACAAACAACGACAGCTTTTTCCGTAAAGTATCTCTGTAAAAATTAAGATTTAGAGGAATCTTTGCGATTTTTTGTATCGAGTCAACTTTAGTCATTTTTTTATAATTTCGACTCCCATAACTTACTAACTAGAATCTTTAACTATTGATGCAAATAAAAATGAATAAAAGAATTCTGTGTTTTTTTTGCCTTAAAATTGATTTTCCGCACACTAAATTTTTTTAAACAAACGTCATGATAAGTCTATACTTTTTAAATCTGTTAAAAAGTTTTAAATACGAGGTGATTTCTCTAAATAAAAATACTGAGTTTAAAAATGGTTCAATCTGACTGAAAAGAGGGCTTTTTACTTGGGGCTATCAAATATATGCGAAATAGACCTTTATTACTGTGCTGTATGATGCTTAGAATTTGCACCACCCCACCTGTTTCCGCGGGTGTCGTCAGAGGCCAGTAAGGGATATCCAACGGGGGCGGGCAGCAGCGCCCCCTGCAGAACAATTCTAAAAATAGGTTATTTTTTTAAGCGCCTCATTTCTGTTATGAAATGACGGTGTCATAATTTTTCACCCTTACCTCATTAAAAAGGTCCAAGATTTCATTGTAAAGAGGCATCTCTCCGCAATTCATTTTCAAAATCTCGTAGATTGAGCAGTGCATGAGCAGGGAGTCGTTAACTCCTCCAATGCCGACATTGGGCAGTGTGTACCAGCAGGGCTTGCCACGTCTGATGCTTGAGCCGTCCATCATATCGTCTAGTACTAGGAAATAGGACTGCACCTATAGGAAAGATTCATAAATAAATACAAGACATTTTTCACACAGCATTATCCCCAAAGTAAGCAGAGCTTGTGTTGTGGGTTCTAAAATGGCTGATAAACAGATTACATATACGCCCGGAACAACTGGAAATAAATAAATATTGTACAAATATTTAGCCGTGGCGGGAATCGAACACGCAACCTCTTGCGTCGCAGTCAGACTTGCCCACTGCGCCAGATCTATGGCGGTGTCCAGAGATCATCTATGGGGCGCGCGTCGCTCACTGGGAAGTGGGGAGGTCGAGACGGGGTCACGGTGCTTTTTTTCGAAAAGTTGCTGTTGACCTCAGATTGCAATGACAGTGTGACTTTTGGCGGGCGCAGAGGGCGCCTCGCCGGTAAAAATGGGTTGGGGCAACACGCACTAGGGCCACCCCTTAGGTGCGAACAAACGTCAGTTGTGTAGTGTGCGGAAGCGAATCGGTACTTGTTGCCATCACCTTCGGGTTAGCGGCGGTGATTGGGTTAGCGGCGGTGATTGGGTCAACGGGGTCACCGAGAACGTGTCTCGGTCTACGGAGAAGGGGGTCGCGGCGCGGTCGAGGCGTGACCTTTACGTAGAGTTGAGGCGTGACTTTTACGTAGAGTAGAGTTTTGTATTTTGTATTTGTATAACGACTCCACGTTGATCTCGCCGACTATGAGCACACTGCCATGTATTTCTAATGAAAATGTAGATGTGGCGCGCCGCTTTTCCGCCTGCACTTTGGTGATAAGTCACTTATTATTGACATCACACGCGACCAAACTGGAAATAACGGCGAGCGGAGGGAACCGCGAATATTACTTAGAAGCTTTGCTAGTTTTTTGCGGCAAAAAAAGCAACTGTTCATAGCTAAAACTAAATAATATGATATGTTCATTTATAATAAAAATATTAGTAGGTATTTTTAATAATTACCAATTCCACGCACCATCCCATGGTCCTCGCCATTCTGAGGGACTCCTCGGTAAGGTTCTCTGGTGTTTCCACAGTTTCATATGCAAACACCGTCGCCAGTCCCCGTGAGGTCTTGCCTCCCGTCAGAGTGTATTCTAACAGCTACAAAAAAAAAGTCCATAAACACACTTGTAAATATTGGTTAAACGAGTATATCACACTTATATTATAAATGCGAAAGTTTGGATGGATAGATGGATGGATGTTTGTTACCTCTTCACGCCAAAACTACTGAACGGATTGGGCTGAAATTTTGCACACAGGTAATTCTAATCCTGGAATCAAACATAGGCTACTTTTTGTCCCATAAATCAATTACCATGGGATAGAAATCACCTTTAAACGTTTCGATAGAAACAACGCGTGCGTAGCCGCAGGCATAAACGAGTTATTTATATGATTAGGGTAAATATCAGGTAGTGACTACAGTGGTGATTAATGCCATGCATGCCCCCCTGCTAAAAATCCTAACTTCTGGAAGTTGTAATCAAGTATTGCTTAAATAAAAAACGATTAGACATCGTTGTCGAGTAAGCCAAATTCGGGAGATTAGGTACTAGCTTCTCGAAAGTGGAGCTTTCAAATTAGGTCCACCCAATTCAGTCATGGTCGGACCGGTTTCGGGTGCGTATTATCTCGGTCGCACTTCAGTTTAAGTACGTCTTTTCATCTTTGTTGTTCATATTGCAAAAGATTGGAAATAGCGTATCTTTGCATTTAGGGTCATTCCATTGTGACGGGTGGGACATTCTATTTAACTACTTTTTACTCAAACTTCAAGTAATTTCTCAAAAACTACCAACGCTATCAGTTTCAAGATAATGACATTGTGAAACCAGATAATAGTTTTATATGAAAACATAAAATCCCAATTGTTGAGTTAGCGTTGGGAGAACGTAACATTTCTTCAGAATTTTTACTTAAATCGATGCTAGATTGTATAAAATTAGTAAGATGGGCTATTGTATGTAGGGTTTTTTGGCAGAGGGGCATGAATCCTTCCCAGAAGGCATCAATCAAGACTTTACCCTAAGGCTTCAATAATAGCGCGAGCCTAGCGCGGGCTCGTTTGAAAATTACGCGTGCTAACTCGCTCAAGCGCCCGCCTCAGTTATTTAGTATGAATGCAAACGGCTGTGTCATATGTCATTATGGGCATTAGCCCCATATGATAAAAGCCATAAGCTTATCAAGGGGAGACGATGTTGAGGTGAGGTAGCAGCATGCACAATTTTTTTCACATAAACTAAGTATGATCCAGAACGCAACCGCGAGCTTAAAGTACTTAGTCTTCATCTTAGGTACTTACATCCCCAAACAAGGGGGATTTTGCTATAATCACCACGCTTGGCAGGCAGATTGGTGATAGCAGTGGAGGTGTTGTATAATACACTGCTGCCCTTTCTCTGGTAGGTTCCCTACAGTACAGGTTAAGTCCGAGGGGTAAATTCTATCACCACAGCCGCTACTGCTACACCAAACCAGAAGCTATTTACATACCTAAATTTTAAGCTTCCAAGAAAAATTTGATTTAAACTCATATTCATTGAAAAATGGAATAATATGAGAAAAATTGATCCTCCACGGCGGCCAGTCTCATTGGAGACTAGCTAGATGCCCAAGACATATTACAGTGTGCAAACACAGGTGCACTCTCTATTCCCTCACTCTCATAATTCGATGGAACGGTATACCGACACAACCGGGGAGAGGTCAAGTGCGGAGCCAATGTCTTAACGATGAGTAAAATTATACAATATAGAAATAAAGATTTTTTTTTTCTCTCTACCCGCGGAAGCGTGAACAGTGCTTGAAACCTCGTCGTATTTTAAAATTTCGCTAAAAATATATTTAACGTGAATTCAGTGTCGTTTTATAGTGAACCAGTGAAATAACCATCAATAAATCGACGAATAATCATTGACAGTGTGGTCAGATCGCGAACTTTAGTGCAAAGTGCAAAAACGTCGGACGCACTCCGTAACGGCTTTTTCGTACCAGTGTTGGGCAAAAAAAATTATCAAAATGAAGTGTTTCGAGTGCGATATTGATCAAAACGATGATAATACAATACAATGTGATGGATGCAAGCGAAACATCTGCTTGAAATGCAGTAATTTGACCAGTAGTGAGGCACGCGTCATGGGTCTAAAGGGCAAGCGTACACTCCTTTATCTGTGTCCCCCGTGTCGGGAGGGTCTCTTCCAAGTACCTAAACTGATTAAATCCTATGATAGCCTTCGCGAAGAACTAGACGAAGTGAAAAAACTGATATTAGACTCTCAAAAATCCCCGCCGCCGACGCCGACCGCCGCCCCCGCCGCTGCCCCGGCGGCTACGACAGAGTGGAACTCGCTGCCGCGCGATACGAATACCTTACTGGAAGAAATTATGGAACGGGAACGGAGGGCTAGCAACATTATAATTGTAGGAGTACAGGAGAGCACCTCTGAACTAGGCACGGAAAGAAAAACACATGATGAAACCTGTATCAAACAAATCATCTCCAACATGAGCAATAGTGATTTTACTGAAAAAGTGGTTATGGTGCAACGTCTGGGCCGTCGTGACCCCGACAACCGCAAGCCTCGACCGGTGAAGGTGATCTTCAAGTCCAGAGACGATGCGGTCTGGATCCTAAAAAACAAGAGTAAGGCGATAAAAGAGGTAAGAATCTATGATGATAAAACACCACTTCAACGTGATGAACTCAACAAGCTTCGCGAGACACTCAAAAAAAGAATCGAGAAAGGTGAAATGGGCCTGACCATAAAGTTTGTGAAAGGCTGCCCTAAAATTGTACACCAAAAAAACTTATAAACTCCTACAGAGAACCGTACACTGACCTCACGTTTATGTACACAAACCTATTCTCGCTATCTCCTAAATTCGACCTGCTCCTACTCTATGTCAACTCAAACAAACCTTGTATTGTTATCTTGACTGAAACATGGCTAAACAGCAAGGATCGGAGCAGCTCTTACAATATACCTGGATACACACTATTCAGACATGACCGTAAACACAAGAAAAATAAAATAGAAGGTAAAACGAGGGGTGGTGGTGTAGCTATGTATATTAGAGAAAACGTAAATGGTTGCCCTATCATTGCAAAATTAAACAAAAGGTACATGCAGGACGATATAGAGGCACTTTATGTTGATATACAAATTGAAGCACACCACTTTTTAATAGTAGGTGTATACCGTTCAGAGAGTATAGATGAAAGTGTATGGAGACCCTACGACACCAAATTACTGACTAATCTCATAGCTGCTTCAGAAAACAACACGGTCATAATTGCTGGCGACTTTAATTACCCTACCCTCAGATGGCCAAACCTCTCTACAGACCATAACCAACCTGGTCCAGCCGATCTTTTCCAAAACATGTTTATAGAAAGTAATTTACACCAACTAGTAGTAGAACCTACGCGTTTCAGAGATGGTCAGACCCCATCGCTTTTGGACTTAGTTTTGGTGAATGAGGAGACACTCCTAAAGGGTATAAGCCATAAATCACCCATAGGTAAAAGTGACCACTGCATTTTGGAGTTTAATCTCCAATGTCTTATACAAAAAGTAAATGAAACCAAGCAATACAAAAGACATTACCAATCTATTGACTATGATAAATATAACATTGACTTATCAAATAATTTTGACATTTTAAATCCTGACATGAATACCGAAACCTTATGGAAAGGCATCCAATCTGCCATTAACTCAACCACTGACATTCATGCTCCTGAGCGAAGAACCAAATCCAAAATCCATAACAAGCAGTGGATCAACAAGGAAATTTTAGAAATGGTATCCCATAAAAAGCTACTCTGGGACCGATATAAGAGCACTGGCGCTGTGATAGACTATAAACATTTCAGAGAGGCTAATAACAAATGTGTGAGCTTGACAAGAAAACAGAGAAGTAATTTTGAAGTTAGAATATTAGACTATGGAGACAAAGCTTTTTATTCTCATATCCGCCGCTGTACAACCTGCAAAGTTAGCATACCACCGGCAGTAAGAACTATCAATGGTGACCTCGTCACAAAACCTGAAGACATTGCAAATACCTTCGCTGATGAGTTTGAAGGAGCTTACTCAAGGGAACCACCACTAATTGACCAGCAAGCAAACATATTTCTTGACAATAACCTGAGTGATATCAAGTTCACGGCAGAAGAAGTGGAAAAAATTCTTTCCAGCCTGAAAACTCAATCCTCCCCAGGCCCAGACCAAATACCAAACTGCATCCTGAAGAACTGTGCGAAGACACTCTCCTCCCCCCTCGCTGTACTCATGCAAAAATCATTTGACTCAGGTTACATACCCCAAGGCTGGAAGCATGCAGTAGTGACTCCAGTTTACAAAAAAGGTGACAAAATGGACCCTAGCAATTTCAGGCCAATCAGTCTCACCAACACAACTGTGAAAATCATGGAGAAAATTATCAGCAAATATCTTACTACGTACCTCAATAGACAATGCATAATATCCCACAAACAGCATGGATTTGTAGAGAAGAGATCAACCGCCACTAACCTTATATCATGTGTGCACTCTTGGACCAAAGACCTTGACAATCGAACCCCGGTGGACATCATCTACCTAGATTTTGAGCGCGCCTTTGACAAAGTTCCACACCAACGGCTACTATTAAAACTAAACCAGTTTGGGATCCGTGGCAAACTTCTCCAATGGATTGCAAACTACCTCAGTGGCAGGACCTTTCAAGTAAGAGTAGGTAACACACTATCTAGGCAAAAACAGGTCCTGAGTGGTGTTCCTCAAGGATCGGTCCTTTCGGCTCATCTGTTTGGGATTTACATTACTGATCTTATTGAACGCCTAGAATCTGAATCAGTCTTCTTTGCTGATGATGGGAAATTCTTTGCCAACCCAATTACTCACTCAAGTCAACTACAAGAAGACTTAAACCGTATCCAAACATGGACTAAAGACTGGATTATCAAACTTAATGTATCCAAATGCAGTGTTCTACATCTGGGGCAAACAAACCCCAAGATTACATACACTTTGAACACCCCTATCCCTTCAGTTAACCAACAAAAAGACCTAGGCGTTACTGTTACTACTAACCTCAAATGGGAAGAACACATCACAGGAATAGTAAAGAAAGCTAATTCCTTTATCTATGTTATAAGAAGAGCTTTCCAGACAATGACAGTGGAGATATTCCTAAAAATCTATAAAACTTATATTAGACCTCTATTAGAATATGGCTTTCAAATTTGGAGCCCCTATTTACAAAAAGACATAAACCTACTAGAGAGTGTACAAAGGAAAGCCACAAAAATTCCCAAAAGCCTTCGCCGGATGTCCTACCCAGAGAGACTAGCCACCCTACGCCTCACTACCCTAGAGGATAGACGCCTCCGTGGTGATCTAATAGAAACATTTAAAATTCTATCCCACACCTACAACCTGCCCGACATACACAGAATATATACCCCCAAGGTGCCATTCAAAACAGCTAGAGGCCATAGTCTCAGAGTGATCCGCTCACCATCAAACTCTAATATTGCTCATCACTTCCTGAGTAACCGAGTGGTGCACAATTGGAACCGGCTTCCTGAAGAAGTTGTAACAGCCCCCTCTGTGAACAGCTTCAAAAACAGACTCGACCACTGGTTACGAACGCATAATCTGACCACAACAAAGACAAACTAGTGTAGTGAAAAACTTTAAAAGCACTATGATATAGACATACCAGCTCTCAGCTGCTCGTCTATAATCCAAATAATAATAATAATAATAATAATAAGAACACTTCTCAAGGTTGCTTGGAAGAGATTGCTCATAGCCATAAGGCCTCCTTTGTACTTTGTCTACTCATAGCATTTATTTCTGTTTTGTGTGGTACACATCTATCTATCAAATATGAACATACCTTCCGCACCCAATTGCTGACTTCAGGAATCTTAGAAATCTTTGGGTTTTCTACCAGAGAGTCAACAACACCGGGTAATGCATCTAGAAATATTTCCTTTTCTTTTGCCAGTTGTGATACAGCAGCCATAGAACTAGCTGGTGGATTCTGGATAGGCCTGAAATAACACTAATATTACAAATGCCATAGTTTTAATGGATGGATGGATGTTAGTTACTTCTTCACACCCAAACTACAGAATGGATCAAGATGAAATTTTGCATAGATATATGTCTAGACCTGGATTAAATCTAAGGCTATTTTTATGCCATAAATCAGTTCCCATGGGATTAAAATATCCAGTAAATGTTTCTTAGAAACGTGTGTGAAGCCACAGGCAGAAACTAGTTCTAAATATTGTTTGCATTATCAATAGTATAAACTGTAGATATTGCTGGAAATTGTAAATAATTATTTTAATACTAATTTACAACATATTATTGCCTTCAGAAGGCCAAACACTACCTACTACTCCTTGGCCTTCAGAAATTATTCGGATATTCTTTTCTTTTCATAGTATTCTGGATGCAACATACCTTGAATGATTATTTTGAAGTCTATAGACGTGTCGTGCTTTATTAGCAAACCGCATAATTAATTTATTGGTATTCATAATCAGTTTTTCTGTGTCCTCTCTAAAAAACTTTCTCTGGCCGAATTCTTTTGCTAGCTGTAAGATACGTAAAAACAAAATTATATTGGAGTTTGATTATACCATATAAAAATATTGCTTTGTGAATATTTACGCCAAGTTAAGAAATTGTAAGAAAAACAGAAGATTTAGGAATAAAATACAGAAATAAACAAACGTAACTAACCAGACAACAACTACACTCGATGAATGCATGAAAGTTACGAACGAACGAAGGAACAAGGAACACACAACTTGACACCACAACACTGACAGTCAATGCCTGTGCATATTTGACATTTGACATATGTTTGACACTGACTGATAAAGTGCTGCCAGTTGCCAACGATTCGTATTTATTCAACCAACAGCCTATCTTGTATTAGCAACGAGAAAAAAAATCTATTCATTAAAGTCGTCACACACAGAAACCCGGCCGGGCCGGAGGCGAAGGCGTGCGAGTTGTAATGCGTGAATTTATATGAGAGACTTCACATAGGTACACCGCCGGGCGGCGTGTGTAGACTACACACACGCCGCTCATACAAATTCGTATAATACAACTCGCACGCCTTCGCCTCCGGCCCGGCCACGGTTTCAGGACTTCATATTCAGCGGTTGAACCAGCTGACCGCTAGACCGAGGTAGCCTCGTTGCTATAAAGTGGCAACTGGACAGTAACGTTTTCAAATGTCACTCCCAGAATGCCAGACTTTGTTTCTTTTTTCAATGAAAAAAGCGGAAAAAAGAGAACCCTTTTAGTTTTTTGGATCATGGTCAGAGAATAAACAGGGTGTTTGGTACAACGTTTTTCATTTATGCAAACTGGAGGTAGGTGGAAACAATAGCTTGGCCGCTTTTTAGGGTTTCGAAAATCGAAGATCGGTTTCGAAACCCATATGGTCTCGCTTTTTCTAATACTTTTTTCCCTCCTTAATAACTCAGCAACTACGGTAGGTACTGCAGCTATCAACTTGAAATTTAAAATAATAATAGGTACATTTCGTGCGCCTGTATAGATATAAAGAAAAATAAATGATAATACCTAAATGAAAATAGAAAATGAAAATGAATATTTTCCGTGCAAATTGTGATGCCGAAATTTTAAAAGATAACTACAGGGTCATGTGGGCTATTGAATTTTTTTTAGGTGTCATACTTTCTAAAATATTTCAAAATAAGTCGAAAAAATACCCACTTCCCCCCCCCCCATCTCCGAAGACTGCAGAGCGATCCATGTAAAACGTATGGAGCTTTTATAAATATGGATCTATAACAGGAAAAATATAGAGAAGTTTGTAGAAAGAACACTTTTTGAAAAATGATCAAAAAGGTGGGGAATAATTTTCAAAAGGGGAGTCTACCTCACCGAGTGGGGTATCATATGAAAGGTATCGGCTTGGACATTCCAAAACAGTTTTTTAAATTTCTGTAGGTTTCATTCTTTTGGAATTTTTTGAAATAAGTCGAAAAAAACACATTCTTTGAGCTATGTCGATAACTTTGGTTCTCTGTCGGATGTATTCGTTACGAATCCTATCCGTCAGAGAGACTCCGAGTATGGCTCTTTCCATAGCTCGCTGAGCGACTTTGAACTGGTGGACCAGCCCTACCGTGAGTGTCCATGCCTCAGCTCCGTAGGTCATTCATGACGGGTAGGACGCACTGATTGAAAACTTTAGTTTTCAAGCATTGCGGTATGGATGACGCGAAGACTCGTCGTAGTTTCCCAAACGCTGCCCAGCTGGATCCTCTTCTTGACCTCCATTTCAATATTAATTTTACCTAACTGCAGAATTTGCCCAAGGTACTCGAAAACAATTTCGAGAAGGTGGCCATGTAGGTACAACGACCGGTCCCGTATCAATGAGGCCATTAGACTGATTAGGATCTTATTTCGGCAGTGGCAAGTAAAAATATTATTCCCGAAATATCCCGGGAATTCCCGGTTCCGACTTTGAAATTTTCCGGGATTCCCAGTTCCTCGAAAACGGCCCGATTCTGGAATCCCTAGATCTACCTATTCTATATCAACTCACCGGTTCCATACACCAAGCTAACGTACGAGCTGTCCTTAAGGGCTTCCTGTGTAAGGTTCTCTGGCTTTTCAACAGCTTCATATGGAAACATTGTCATCAACCCTCGTTTTCTTTTGCCTTCGGAGAGTGTAGTCTAAAAGCTACAAAAATGTTAACGCGAGGAAATAAAACCTAAGGAAAAGAAGAAAGACAAAAATGAACCGGCAAATTGCGTGTCGGGCCACTGGCAATTCAAAGTAGTATCAAAAAATCTAAATCCGATATCTTAAAATAAAATAAAAAATGGTACCTACTTACCTACTTATAAACTGAATTCAGTACTTACTCCTATATTGAAATCAGTTGAAAAGAACAGTAAAACTACCAGTAAGAAAGCACGGGAATAAGATAAGTTTACCAACTGCTCGTTTTTGTAAGAAGAGATAATTTTGGATTTTTAACTATCAACGCAGACACAAGTCAATACTACAGGTCAAGGCTACATGCACATAATAAGAAAGGTATGAAATTTAAAATATTAAAAACTAGGTACACCAATTCATAAAATAGTATGCAAAAAACAGGAAAGCATTTCGTCGTCACACCGGCTAAAATGAGAGACTAGAGTGGGCCAAATGCGAAAATTATTTATTTCCTTTTATTTTTTTCTTTGAAAAGTTATAGCCAAAGACGTAATAAGAAGCTGCCTGTGATTCATTGGCAGAACATTCGTTTTATCCACAATTCTTTCGTAGAGTACTGTCTCTTCTTCTTTATACAGCTCTTGCAGTTTCAACTCTTCGTACAGGTTCTTGACATTCTGCACTTTAGCAGGGTTCTTGCTCGCGTAGTTTTCTATAAAGAACGCGCGTTGTGCATCGTTGCTGAGTCTCAGTGCCTGCACCGCCAACCAGGTGCATTTACCTTCTTGTATGTCGCTCCCATTTTTGCCTGTTAATATTTCATCCCCGTAACAGTCTATGAAGTCGTCCTGTTTAAAAAAAAAAACAAGTAAGTGGGTCATAATTCATTTATTGTTTGTGAATCAGGTACCTAATATTACAGTCAGTTCATAAGACTTATTTTAGATCGCTGGATTCTGCCACTTGGGCGTAGGTGCAAACATTTCAATATACATATTTATGAACACTCAAACTAACAATCTAAGTTAGTTATTTTATAAAAAGCATGTATTTATATTATAATTCGAAACAATATTTATTTTTATCAATCTTAGCTACCAATGTCAAATTATAAATTTAAGTTTAAATTAATTCAATAAAATAAGGTATGTACGAGATGAGTATGTCAAAGAAGTTAAAGTTATAATTAAATAAATAAATAATGTTAAATCATTAATGGTACTTTAGATATCACAATTTGAATGTACATTTTTATAAATCGAAGAATAAACTGAAGTATGCAGGTAATGATAAATCAAAGGGTTAATTAGAAAATTATTTAGCAAAAGAAATAAATGGAAACCAAAAAAGGTGTTTTTGATGGATCGAAGAAAGCAATAATCCAACATGACGCGGTCACCCATCCAAGTACAGACCGCGCCCGACGTTGCTCAACACTTTCATAGCCCAAGACGTAGATGATCTCTCCCAGCCACGTGTAGCAGAGGCTGGGCAGTGAATGCGTTAACTTCGGTGATCGGTACTCAACGTGGATTAGACGTTGCACCCCTTATTATTAAATTGATTTTAAGTATTCATTGCTATAGCGGCAATAGTAATACACACCCTGCCAAAATTACAATTGTTAATGGCTATGTGAAAATAAATAAATAAAAAATGCTGGAAAATCTACACAGCATCATCTAGCCCCAAGCTAAGCAGAGCTTGTGTTATGGGTGACTGATATACATAATATAATTAATACATTTCACGGATAGATATTTTTTATTATAAATATAAACGACCAAAACACCCGGAACAAATATTTGTAGATCGTACAAACATTTGTACCAAGGCGGGAATCGAACCCGCAACCGCAGGTGGACCCTCGCCCGCCGCGCCACATCAGCCGTCAAGTGTCTAGGTTTATTTATTTACAGCACGTTAGGTACCAATAGCGAAGTAACTAGGTAGGTACTTGCCTAGATACCTAAGTCATTCATTTGTCTTACTTGCATACCTGAATCTGAAAAAGCTGTCCCAGATCAAAACACACTCCTTCCATCTTCTTGTGTAAGTTCCTGTCAGTATTATTGGCCAGCAGATAGCCTAACAGAATCGGCATCCGGAAGGTATAGTAGGCAGCCTTATATCTCGCAATAGAGTTGTATCGTTCTATCGTAAACATACTGTAATCATTCCTGTTTCTGTGGTTCGACGTTAGAATGTCCAGATGCTGGCCTGAACATGTAAGTAGCATTGTCTGGAAAAGGTACACATTTACGTATTAACGTCCTTTTGCAGGCTTATTTCAGTTTTCCTCCATATCTACGGACATTGAGCGTGCTAGACACGTGCATTCAAAAAATATTCTTCTAAATAAAGTGTGTATTATTTTATTAATATCTATCTACGACAACATGCATCATTCTTCGGGCTTCATAAGGGCACCGATATCAGTGGACTCATAATTCTATTATACTTATTCTACGTGTTTCATAAAATTATTTGTTTAGATGTCAGTGCAGGCAGTCACCGATTTACTGAAAACAGCTGGCAGCCCTGAATGTGTCTACGCCGTAGCATCGTAGCAAGCGCTACAGAGATCTACGAAATAACATATTTATCTAGGGGGAAGGAAAGGGGAGGGGTAAGGAAATGTCAGTACAATGAAAGTAAAGAGCAACACCTTTCATTTATCATACAGAAAACCGCAACTCGTTAGGTCTACTAGTTTCGGAGCTAAGAGGAATTTAGACCCGTATTACAAAACCGTAAAAATTGCTTAGTCCATGCTTGAATAACGATTTTACCATAGAAAATCGTTACTCAAGCATAGGATTATAATTGAGCAAGTTTATTTATTACGGGCCTTAATGTGTAGTAGAAAAGAGGGAGCGCGTTGAAGTCTTTTGTATGCTACGCCGCCGCCGGTCCGTCGTAGCATCGTAGCACGGGCTCGAAGATATTCGTTAAATATGTTTATCGTTAAAGGGAAGGAAAGTAGGAGGGGGTAGGGAAAGGTAAAATATATCAGAGGAAAGAGAGCAAAATCCCCCAACACAATGGTTAAATCCAGAGCTCTCTGCGACGACGTCTACTCCTTTAGACGCGATTTCTTTTGAGTATGATACCCTATGTCGGTCCGAATAACGGCGCTTTCAGAACTGTTTTCGACTAAAAATCTTAAAGCGTTTGTGCGCTGATTAATTAATCAATAATCGAATTTCCTATCGATGACATACGATTTGATCGTTGATTACAAAGAAGGTGTTAAAAAAACTAGCTGTTGGTAACGTTATTACTATTTTTCGTTTTAATCACTTTCTGCTGAGATACCGCGGTTTACTTAATCTAGTTCCGGCATAAGTGTTATTTTTATTATTATAAAAATAACACATAATAAAGGTACTTATATTAGATATTAAAGACTCTTTTATAATCCATTTAGCCCTAAGTTGTTTTCAATACCTATCTAAATGTTTAATAATATATTATAATTTTACACGGGGAATTTTATTGTAAATCAATCGGTTTAGCGAAAGTAGGATCGGTACTAAAATATTTCTTAGGAAGCTGTCCTTACCTCGTTATACAGATTCACCATTTCACGATAAAGTGGCATCTTGCTGAAATTAGCCTTCAAAGTCTCCAAAATGGAACAATGCATGATCAACGAGTCATTGACTCCTCCCATGCCAACATTTCGCAGCGTATACCAGCAGGGCTTACCCCGTCGTATACTTGAGCCGTCCATCATATCGTCTATCAATTGAAGGTAGGATTGAGCCTGTTGAAAAGAGTTAGATCATCACCAAGTTGCTGATAAGTTGCAGAGTGCAGACGGTTCAGGTAAGGTTAAGTAGGTAAGCCGTAAGCCAAGAGCTTACCTTCTACAGGCCTAGGTAGGATCTAGGGATCATCCAGTTAAATAATTTCAAACTTACGCGATCTGAACACATTACTATTAGTATTGTTAAACGGGTATTTATCACGTTTATTTACCTATTTTCCCGACGTTTCAACAGGTTTACACACTGTCGTGGTCACGGGATGACCGTTTAACAATACTAATAATAATGTGATCATCCAGTTGCTGTACCTTTGTGTAGTGTAGATATGGGTCGAATATTTTTTT
The DNA here is from genome assembly GCA_949316285.1 of Eupithecia subumbrata. Lineage (NCBI taxonomy): Eukaryota > Metazoa > Arthropoda > Insecta > Lepidoptera > Geometridae > Eupithecia > Eupithecia subumbrata. The sequence continues at coordinate 8,962,089 of OX438630.1, read as the reverse complement.
TTCGAATACAATAAAACAAATCGTCGCCGCCGTAGAGCGAAAAGTCACTAAGTAGGTCATTTGGTGTTTTGGGTTATGAAGGTTTAAAGTTTTGAAAAACGAATCATAACTTTGTTTCGGTATGGGATATTCCTAATTTTATGGTCTCATATGTAAGAAAATCAAAAGTTCTTAAGGTCAATTCACTACAGTCAATGAATGATTGATATTTTCAGGAATAATAAAAAAAAAACACTTTAGCTATCATTCAAAACAAAGCTTTGTAGCCATAATATTGGGGCGAAAACTAACTTATCATGTTATATGATTTCTTGCTCTAAAATTATAAAGTACAATTATCGCAAATAGCGATCTAGAAGACACTAAGTCGGCTTGGTTAGTTTTCGCTTTCACGTTGTGTATCAAACCAGTTACTTACATAACTAATCAATTATATTTAGTTATTTCTCGACTAGACAAGGTCCTAGCAACATTTATTATTTTGGAAAAGAAAGTAACCAATCCGACTTACATTCATATTTTGCAATTCTTTCAAGTAGGAAAAAAGTATCTAAGTAACTTCGAATAAAAAGTAGAAGAGCAAATGACAGTTAGTGAAGTTTTGCACATCCTAAAATGAAAACTGTGATAGCTATGGATGGGCTGAAAGACTGAAAAATGCTGAAAAATCGGTGATTTTGATGGCATATCTAACTCGATTTTGGCCAAATAGCCAGTTAATGACTTTTCGCTCTACGGCGACGAAATAGGTAACTGCGACCGATGCAATGCGAAACGGAGTATGGGAAGATCTACCACTCGATGGAGCGAAATAATTGTAGCGGTCGCAGGGAGTCGATGGATGGAGGCGGCTCAGGACCGCTTTTTGTGGCGTCGCTTGGGGTAGGCCTATGTTCAGCAGTGGACGTACACGGGCTGATGATGATGATGATGATGATATGGTAACTATTTACATATTATATTATATTTATAACATTTGTAGCATTTGTAAATACAGGACAGCTCCACAGGTAGGCTGCTGTGCTCGCTATGAGCTCTCATGGGAGGAATACCTAGCTATCTACCTCTATAATTATGCTTTTTTTTTCCCTCAAACTACTATTGTTCTATACTTACGGTCTTTTAAATAGTTTATTATGAAACCTTAGCGAAACACGTAAATAAGCATAAAATGAAAATACAATGCATGGTGCGAAAAAACTTTAATGAACGTGGAAGAAACGGAACTATAGTACATTGTACACCTAGGCGAGAAAGTGCCCAAACTAGGTAGGAATCGCACTTTCTCCCGAGTGCTACATAGTGCTTTATACTACACATTCGAGGAAAATCAATCTTCAAAATTAGTCGAGTAAATGCAAATGTAGCACGTGCGTGTATACGCGCACGTGCGATTTTCACATGGTCCTTTTTTAAATTATTGTTCCAAATACGGAAGAGTCCGATATCATAAATGGCGGATTAGGAGTAAAAACTTTTTGTCGTTTGAACTATTATGAAAATAACCATAGCTACCGGCTGATATTTCAGAAAATTAAAAAGAAATAACACGTTAGAAATGGATTTCCAAACACTTTTCTCTCCCGCTAAACGCGTGAGAAATGAAATTCCATAGTTTTCACGTGGTTTTCCCTCCCGCATTTCAGATTTTGTAATGACGTACTAAAACCTTATGTTTAGAAAAGGAATAAGCAATTTTCTGAGCAGGTGTAGTATAGTATATTTTATACACTGAAAATTTCAATAATAAAGAATCAAAAATACTGCCACGGTTCCGATTTGCATCGAATAAATAAATTCCGTGATTATTTTGTGTTCTAAGTTTTCAAGAAGTTCTTCGAAAAGTGACTCAAAAAAAAACCGCGAAAAATAAGACTATAGGTAAATAAAGGCTTATTCCAATAATCCCCTGCCATGATCCCCTGCGAAGGGGAAAACAGGCTGGTGCCTACCATACGAATAATCTTCGTGCCAAACTTTCAGTTTTTTAAGGTCCCATCGAGATGCTACTGTAGTATGCAAATAGGTAGGTAATTGTACTGAAAGCAGTCCAGCATAGGCCTTCCTGGCAAGGCCATTTTGGACTGATGATTTTCGAGAACCTACCTACTATCCCTTTAACTAACTTGTCAACCTATGTATTTTTTACCCAGCTTATACTATTATGTGCACATTAAGAAAATAGTGGCTCTTGTCAGGAGTAGGTAGGTATCACACGGAAGTTTCATTATACCCTGTAGGTATCTGTGTGTAGCGACCTTTAACCAATTCGGTACTCCATAACAGAGTCAACGTCAATAGAATTTCCATAAAAACCATCTTAATTGAAGCTACATAACTTCACTAAGTGCTCCAGAGTAGATCTACTAGATGGCGCTAAGAAAGGTGCAAAAAGAAGATTCTTTGATGATGATCCTTTGATTCCACAAAGGTTGGACATGTAACATGTCCAACCTTTGTGGAATCAAAGCGTTTCCGTGATCTAATAATTTTCAGTCTTTTTGCACATTTATTAGCGCCATCTAGTAGATGTACTCAGCATGTAAAACTATCCGACATCGTAAAACCACCAGCTCAGTGTGTAACACTCCAAACCATCGTAACATACCCTACCTGTCCAATATTGATTATTATCGTTAGATTTGTATAATTATTTTACCGTAACTTTTGTAATAAAATTATGATTTAAAGTGGCCAATGATCGTCTAGCTAGTGGAAGGACCCGTACGTCGTATAGTAGTAACTCAGATTCTTTTAGGAACTTCAGACAAATGGCTAAGCCTTTGATTTACCTAAAAATTATAAATTCTTAAATTCTGATACAACATAACTCTCCTTTTTCACAGTCGGTTAAATCTAAATTTCTCTCTCTGAAACAACTTAAATTACGTAGTAAGAGTATAATCCAATCCTCGTGCATTCAAGGTAAAGACAATTAGGTGAAGAAGTAGATTTAAGTATAGATTACGATAATAATTGGATCATTTTATGATTTTAGTTACAATGCCTCCACTGTGCGGTTACCAGAGAACTTTGCTTTGGTCCACACAGGTCCAGACCAAAGCTATCTGCTATTAAGTGCCCCTTTCAGAATATTATATTCAGCGCCTCGGGGTCAGTCGAAAGTAGAAGACTATCGCCTGGCCCGTACTCAGTTGTAACCAGACATTTAAGTGCAAAGCGATTGAAAAACGCTAACTCAGTAGAGTTTTACGGGGAATGGTCTGAAGCGACCCAAATACACCTACCTACCTCTCCTATACCTATCCTACCTCAACCTACCTACCTAGAAGCTGCTGCTTCTGTAAACGGGGTGGAACCACATTCCAGGCTAACCGTAGATCTAATCAATAGACATAATAAACCCTCAGTTCTTCCACAATCGGGATGACGCTTGCAAAGAACCGTTTAACAGGAAGACAATTCCACAGACTTGGAACGTAAATGGTCTCCCAAGTCTGCTTGTTAAATTTAATACACAATCCAGGGTCTACTGGATGTGCTTGATAAACATAATAAGAATTTAGATTAGCCAGCTCTGGGATGTAACACCATCCGTCTACAACGTAGAGAAACGATAGGATTAAGTAGTGTGGCTTGCGTAACCTAGCTAGCAATAAACATTCAAAAACGTGGAGGTCTCTTGTTTGATAGATGTTTAGGTTTTTTTCCGCAGGAAAGATATAAAGATTTAACATTTATTTTACCGGATCCTAACTTCTAATCGCAGGTTTTGTGCCTAGCATCCCTAAACAGTGTACCTACATATTCTACCTATGCTATTAAGCCCTGTATACCCCAACTAGAAGCCCGTCGCTTCACATTTACATTTAAGGGTCCGGCGACGGATGAATTTCCCATACAAACGTAGTACCAAAATAATTTGTAATTTGAGAATGTGTTCATCATGGTTTGCTATTATTTGTGTAAGAATAGTATTTATACAGGTTCCTGCCATAAGATTTTTTCAAAATACTTATTTACACAATTACTAAGACAACATTCATTCTTTCATGTAAAAATGCGATCAGGTTTAATTTCATTAAAGAAAGGTATTTTGAAAAAAAATTGTGGCAGGAACCTAGATAAATACTATTTTAATACAAATAATAGCAGACCATAGTGAAAATATGCTCAAATTAAAAACCATTTTGGTATTACGTTTGTATGGGAAATTCATCCGTCGCCGGACCCTTAATCACGTGGTGTGTAATGTTGGACTGGCGGAGTGCAATGCCTAGCCCACTAACTATCACTGCTAGGGAATACGGGGTTGTAAGGCCCGATTTTGTCCTATTCTATAACAGTGTGCGTGCCCTCAGATACTGGCTCGCGAGCCGGGTGCATCTGAGCGACCTAACAGAGGTATGGTAGCGTATAGATAAATATATAGACAAGACCGACGCGTCAGTTGAAGTTCCTCCACGGAACCTCGGGGTCTGACCATCGGGGAGTTCTCTGATCCCAATGCAAGGGTAAAATCAGAGCTGGACCGACTCCAAAGGTAATCCAGGCCCTAGACAGTCTACCTAACAAGAGGGCATGCATTCAGCTACTTACTAAGCTGCAACACACGACCAGAGTTTCCCACTCTGGATTTCCTATGCACAGGGGAGGTTCTAGCTCGTTGATGAATTTACTTCCTAATGAATTTAAGATTCCTATGAATTTAAACAAAGACTCTACGCCCTACACCCACCCAAACTCTAGACATAGCTGGCTCCACTGGACTGAAATCTTCGTTGATCAGAAGGAACACAACACTAAAATTCCATCCTACTTGGAGCTCGCCATGTTAGGTTGACCCAGCAGCTAGTAAATCAAATAGAATTTACATTACTTCGCTTCCGAGCGCAAAAAGTCAATCAAAATTTATACCAAAGTCGATCAGCGTTTCGACCTTCCTAGCCAAAACCCCACGACAACTGACACTCCCCGATCAGATTTTCTTCTCCGGAGTTCCTAAAATTCAAAATCCTTCGATTATCAAATATTTCTGTTTTATTTTTCTAGCATTCTATCATTCCCCTCTGTCCTAAGGAATTCAATATTCCATCGATAACTTTCCATCGTTTTCGTTCTAGAACCTTCTATTAAATGAGGAGGGTCGGAACAAAAACCGATAAACGACATGCTGTATTTTTTTTTTTTTTTTTTTGTAATTTCGATGCTTTTGCATAATTTTACATGATAAGCTTATTGAATCTGTTCTAAAGCCGATGAATCCAGTAGAAAAATGCGCTTAAAGTTAAATGATCTATACAGATACCGATAAATCCACTGATGAGGTAAAAGAAAATTGATATCTTAACAGAAACCGATAAATCCTACATAAATTTGATAGATTTTTATAAGGTTGAGACAAAAACCGATATATCAATTCCATTTGCTTTATGGCAAATTAATAATGGCCAAAGGAGTTTGATTTCTTCCGTCCATGATATTGGCTACACTAGAGATTTAGTCTGTGATCTATGGTCTGTGGATTTAATGACAGTGACAGAATTTAAACATTAACTGTGACGGATGAAAGAGTGTAACAGTTAACGGTTTCCTGAGTTTTTCAATGTCAAATTTAGATTAATTTTCTAACGGTTTTCATTTCGGTTGCTGTAAGATTGACGTTAACATAAAAAAGGTCATAACGTAAAAAAATATTGAAATAATAATATATAATAACTATAAAAAGTAAAAAAAGTAAAATATAATAATATATAATAACGTAAAAAATTAATGAACATGTAATTACCCATGAAGAATGTGACTGCATAGAAGAAGAAATAATGGCCGTAGTATAAGTTTAATGTCATCTAATACGATAATAAATAATAAACACACTTGATTTTTATTTGTATAGTTTTTTTTTTAATTCCTCATATACTTAGTTTTAACCAAAAATGTTAATGGTTTTTTCACATAGCGATAAATCCTTAGTTGATTTTTTCAAAAAACGATAAATCCGGATAGTCTAAGCAAAAACCGCTATATCCATTTTTTTTTTTTTTTTTTTCGTTTATTACTTCACACACGAATCTGTTGATTTGGCCACCAAACAATGTTGCTAATGTTGATATATTAAGATATTCTACTCTCTTTTACCTAAAAAACCAAAGAAAAAAAATTTTTTTCCGATTTGTCAAAAATCTTAGAAAGTGGATTTAGCGGTTTTTGTTCCGAAGCTCCTCAAATATAAAGTAATCGTAAACTCTATCTAGTCTGTTCAGTTAACAATATTTGGTCTGCATTTCCCATTCCGGTAAAGTTCGGAAATTTATTTAAATCTTATTCAAATTGATGTTCTTGCAAGACACTACAAACCATAGTGGCATTAAACTAGAAAATTTTAAATGTAAACCTTAAAGAACAACAACAATCGAAAATCTATCTGTTTATGAAATCATCGATAATTGATCCCATCAACTTCAAGCTCACACCCGCACTATTATGATTTACTCGAATATTTTATGTTTTCATGCAAGATTCTCTATAAGAAGGTTTTATTCTTTCGGTGTTACAAGTTATAACAGAAAGTGTTAAAAGTTTCTATATTTGCAAATTGAATAAGCCAGCATAATCTGGACCATTACAAGTGGACCAGATGGATTGGCCCTATAAAGGAAAGATATTCTTTTGACGATTTGGGAGAATTCCTCCTTCCGCCCCAATAAGTATAAGTAATATTAAGTTATCGAATATAAAAAAATTCACCATTTCCACACACCAACCCAAGGTCCGAGCCAACTTCATTGATTCTGTTGTAATGTTTTCCGGCTTTTCGACGGCTTCATACGCAAACACTGTAGTCATACCACGAGTATACTTCCCTCCGGCAAGAGTGTAATTCAATAGCTACAAGAACAAAATCAAAAATCTAAAAAACCCACCGACAGATTTTCATGAAACAGCTAAGAACACTCGAAAAAAACTAACCGAAAATCGGTTCATTCGTACTATACCACAGACAGATACACAGACAGACACGTTACTCACTCTCTTTTTGCGTCGGGGGTTAAAAATTTATGCATTCTGTCGAGGAAATATATAGTCGTTATTTATCTTAATTCATGCTGGGTTGGTAATACTAATATTATAAAGGCGAAAGTTTATAAAATCTGAATTTTTTGAATAGAATAGAATAGAATAGAATGCTAGTTATTAATACTGTATACCTACTACCTACACAAGTTTTTGTTAACTGAATGATTTATGACTTTATCACTTTAGTGCTAATAACCATGACAGTTTTAATAGTAACAGAACTATTGACATTTATATAACGTCATCGTCAACTCTTGCTGTCGTGGAAACACCCCTTTTCATTTACTGTTATAATTTATTTAAAAATAAAAAAATATAGCTGGACAATTCACACAGCATTATCTAGCCCCAAGCTAAGCAGAGCTTGTGTTATGGGTAGGTACTAGATAACTGATATACTTAATACACACTATATAGATAGATATTTTTATTCATAGAAAACACCCAGACCAACGGAACAAATTTCTGCAGATCGTACACAAATTTGTTCCGAGGCGGGAATCGAACCTCCTGCGTCGCAGGCGGACCTTCGCCCGCTGCGCCACGGAGGTCGTCGAATTTGTAAGTGATGACGAATGTTTTGGGGGCTGTTTTTTTCGAATTTTACATATCTTACATAGTACATACTTACTTTTTTTTTAAAATAGAAGTAGCCTTTATTCAGAAAAAAAATTACAATCAAATAATATAAATAAATTAGAAGTAGTATTTACAATTGACACAATTGAGCTGCTATATGATAGCAGATGTTGCAAACAATCTACAGGTAGCTCAACTGATCCATATCAATACCAGTCGGAACGTCCCCAAGATGCTGGCTGCATTGCCCCGCTGTATGGCAATGCTGATGCGCTGTGCCAGATACTGACCAGCTCTCGGGTCACGCGTCGCTTCGACCAGACGCTAAGATATTTTATTAAAAACCCGAAGAGCCTCGGTACCCCACGGACCTAGGGTCTCGACTCCAATGGGAACAGATGTGTAGGCTCTGTCGAGACCTGCATATTTGCGCCTCTTAAGAAATAGTTAGTTCATAGTTACTTAGCTGCTAGCTCGATAGTAATAAGTACGTTTTACCTGACGCACCCAGTGGCTCACTTCTGGGCTTTCAGAAAACCCTGAATTTGTCACAAGTGAGTCTATGACGCTGGGCAAGGTATTAATGAATGGTTGCCTTTCCTTTTCTATTTGTGTTACTCCCCTTGTTGACATAGAACGCGCTTGAGTCTGCAAATTCCTGAAATAAGGAAAATCATAATATCTTTAATCTTTTACCATAATAATATCTTTAATATTTTAGACTGCTATCTATACTATAATATTCTTAATTCGAAAGGAACTCTGTTTGTCTTTCTGTCTGTTATATTTTCAGGACTAAACGGCTGAATGGATCTTAATAAAATTTAACAGGAAGCATAGGTGGACAGATATAGGCTACTTGAAAATCGCATGCAAAGCCGCAGGCAGCCACTAGTTGAAAATAAATTACTGAACGGATCTGAATGAAATTTGGCACAGAGATAGATTAGAGTCGGGAATAGCACATAGGCTATATTTTATCTCGGAATTCCCACGGGAACTACGCGGGTGAAATCGCGAGGCGCTGCTACGCAAAAACTACTGAACGGGTCTGGTTGAAATTTGGCATAGAGATATATTGTAGTCTGGAATAGCACATAGGCTATATTTTATCCCGGAATTCCCACGAGAACGGGAATTATACTGGTGGCGCTGCTAGTACTTTAATATATGCGCTTTAAATTGAGTTTACCCAACTAAATGATATGATCAAGTTCATATCATAAAAATATGAAAGTCAAGTGAAGACTTATTGCTTCAACTGTACCACAGTGATTATAATTTGCCTTTACAAAACAACTTGGGCCGAATGTGGAGCTGAAAGGTAGGACGAAATAATATTTTTTCAAATAAAATTAATTATGGGCCGAGTACGGCATACAATGTGGGACGAAAGCTGATTTTTTGATTTGGGCCGAACTTTCCCGGGAAGAATATGGCATAAATCCTTCGTATCTCGACCTCAGTGGCGCAGCGGGCGAGAGTCTGCGTGCGCCGCAAGAGGTTGCGGGTTCGATTCCCGCCTCGGAACAAATTTGTGTAAGATCTGCAGAAATTTGTTCCGTTGGTCTGGTTGTTTTCTATGTATAATAAAAAAATATCTATCTATGTATTATAATGTATTAAATATATCGGTTATCTAGTACCCATAACACAAGCTTTGAGTAGCTTACTTTGGGGCTAGATGGTGCTGTGTGGATTGTCCAGCATTATTTATTTTATTTATTTATTTATTTATCTACCTTGAATGGTTGTAATGGAATCCAAAAAGCCTCGTAGCTTGCCGGATACCAAATTTATTCACAATCATAATGACGAGTTAACTTTTCAAAAACATTGATATAAATGTTACTTTACAATACACCCAAACATAATGGAAATAACAACAATGCTCATTTAACAATGAACAATGTTCAATCTCCCCGTGCAATTACTATAGTTTATGCATACTGAATTCAATTTCATTATGACGTTTATGAAAGACTTAATTAAACTCAGAATAAACCATAATTTACGTAGGTACCTACTTAGCAAGAAATAGATACCTATCAAAAGATATCCGAATACTTTTCCAAATCTTATAGAAACTATTTAAAATTGGAAAAAGGTTCAGCTCACTAACAGAGCTGAACCAGATGCTGGGCGGCCTAGCTTTAGCATCGCGATGCATCGGTTTTGGCATGCATTTGGATAAAACCAAATTCGTGATCAGTGGCCACATTGATCCAAAAACGGTCTGACCGGCCATCGCACATCCTTGGTCGACAGGGCGCCTTTATTAGGAGATGCCTTTGTCCAGCTGTGGACTAATATGAGCTGATGATGATGTTCGGTACCTTATGGTACACTAACCTAACAATAGAATTACAATTGGTAAGTTCTTGATGGAGGCATTGTTTGGTTTCATAAGTTTCATTTTAATGTTAACTTAATTTAACAAAAGCAGAATTTAGTAATAGGTACATAAAGACATAGTAATCTATTTATCTAAATGGGTATAATACAAAGAAGAAATTAAACACTATAGTCTTCTTTTGTTCCTTAATATCAAATGTAAAGTGGAAGGTGGTGTTGTGTTAGCTAGTTAGAAAAGTTATAAATAGTACCTAGTTTATTTTAAATAATATTACAAAAAAAATTATTTAAAAATTACATTACTTAAAAATTAAACGCGTTTTAGGGTTCCAAACTCGAAGGGTGAAAACAGGGATCATATTATTAGTAATATGGTCCCGTAAGCCTCTGCTGTTCGTCTGTCTGTCCGTCTGTCAGAGGGCATCATGAACCGTAAGAGCAGGAGTTAAAATTTTGACAGTGTTTATTTATATTGCAGCTAGCAAAAAATAATAAAATTGAAATAAATAATTTCCTCGTAAGGGGTTCGATACAAAAAACGTTTTTTTTTGGCAATTTTTTCTCGACCTATTACTGTTTCTCTTTAATACTTGAAATTTTCACAGATTGAGTATTACAAGCTCTTGGGGCTAGATGATGCTATGTGGATTGTGTAAATTTATTTATTTATTTTACATTGATTACCAAAATATGTTAGAAAAACAATAGCGTTACCACAGATATAATACTATACGCGTTACGAACAAAAAACAGCAATACAGGTTATTTGGCGTTTTTTAATTAACGTATTCTTTTTGAAAATTGCTCCTTAAATTTAATATCTTGCACAGCGGCAGGGGCGAAACGGAACCCTTCTTGTGCAAGTCCGACTCGCACTAGATCGGTTTTTATGATTTGAAATGTAAACGAAAATAAGAAAACTTCATAAGCGCAATTTTCAGTCCTAGTAATGTATTCGGCTAGAAAAGTTTTTCCAATGTATACCCATAAATTAGTTAGAACGCTTTTGTCTCATGGAGTTCAGAATTTTATGTCAACAATATCTAAAGTTGCAAAAGATACGGAATTGTTATATGATGTCTTACCCGGTGTTGTTAACTCAGTAGTAAATAATCCGAAGCTCAGTGACATTTCTGTAATGAGTAGTTTCCTGCAGAAGGTAAATACATAGGTACTATTATCGTGATGATTTTGAAAATATTGAGACATGAAAGGGGTTTGAAGATATTAGCCTTAACAGTCACCATTTTGTATTGTTTTCAAAATCGCCGCGTACAATTAAAGTATTTGGATAGGAGATACTAAAACAATTTTTTTCCATAATATAAGGCCCTAAATCGTCAGCTTTCTGAGATATTATGAACAAAATCGTAGGGCCACCTTCAATAAAAAAATCGTCAAACCCCATTGAGAATAACTCTCTGATCTGATCACCACAAAGGATGGCTTTAAATTGTTATATTACCAACCTTCGTGGAATCGTACAGGAAGGTAGTAGGTACTATACAGGGTGCCACGGAAAGGGTGTACTAAGCCGAGAGGGAATGATTCTGGACCCCGAGGGGATCAACTTGTAAATAACAATTTTTCGAAAATATTCGCAATTGCGAATTTTTTTTTTTGCAAAAGATGCAGTTTTTTTCTCCGTATTTGTGTTCAATAGCACTCACTCATGCATAACTTATCATTACAAAATATTTCGCAACTGTTTTTTGCTATTTTGTTGTAACTAAAGTTTTGTTACAAAAAAAAATAGGTAGGTATAGGTAGGTACCTAGGTACATCCTGATCGAAATTATTAAAAAAATATGTAAATCGTTTAAAATTTCAAAACAATAATCATAATGTAATATTTAGAGAGGTTTTTTCTTTATATTCGTGATAAAGAAAAAACTTTTCTAATTTTTCAAAAATATTAATAAAATGTTCGAAATTCATAAAATTGTAGAATAAACGTTGACCCGGTCGAAGTCCACAATCGCCTCCTTTGCTATTATATTATATTTAGTACATCCTTTCCGTGGCACCCTGTTTAGTTTGTCTGTGCATAAACCGACATACGTATACCATATTTCGTGGATATAGAAGCCAATGATGATGATAACCGCACAATGAAAAAAATCGCTTGTTCAATATGTAATAACAAATAAGAAAAAAATCGTGGTTTTAGTTATCACAGTTGTATGACCTATTAGAGTAGTCTTCGTCACTTATGATATGTGGATAGACGCAGACCAATCGTTTTATGTTTAATTTGTAGCTGATGGTATATAATCTCACCGGTGGAAAGAAATCTCGAGGATTAGCGGTGGTATCTGCCTATGAGGCAATTGAAAAACCAGAGAATATAACACCAGAATCCCTAAAAAAGGCTCGGACCTTGGCTTGGATTCTGGAACTGGTAAGCCTGAAAAGTTGTTGAAACTATAATAAAAATTAAAAAATAAAAGCCTATCGAAAAGCATTTTAAATGTATCTATGATACTAATAATAATTATACATTTTCTGAGATACAAGCATTTTAGTCCAAATTGCGAAAATTTCGCGAAGAGCGCGCCACCCTTAATCCTAAAAGCTAAAATAAGTAAAAATCCTTGAAGGGTTAAAAGCTGTCGCGTTAGGCTTTTAGTTTTTCATACATAAGGCTGTGTTTCCTTCCACCAGAGATGTATAGCGAAGAATGTGTTTTTAACAACCACTTCATTTACCTAGCCTCGCTCAGCGCAGCTCTGGTGGAAACGGCCCCGCGTACATACAGAACAAGGGAAAGATGTGTGCGAGGGATGTGTTGCGAGGAATGTGTTGCGACTAATGTGTCCTAGGGACAGACCCGGGCGGAAGAATAGCAGTCTCTAGACGGTGGCCTTGCTCGCTTATTTGAAAAGAACCCACTACACATCCTCGCACCGGTCCGCTTGCTCGTACATCGCTGGTGGAATGGAAATGCAGCCTTTCCACGGGCTGACGTCATAAATTCAGGCCTCCAGTAAATGAAAAACAAAATTGTATTGTTTTGTGTTGTCAGAATCGAAATGAATTCAGCCCGTGAATGTCGTAAGAGGCGACTGAGAACCTACCAGAAAAAGAGCCGCCGCTTCCTTCTGTATGTTTTAACAACTCCACTGCGATCTTTAAAGCGCCTACCAAGCGTGGTGATTATGGGGAAACCTCTTTTATACTACACCTGCTCGGAAAGTTGCCTATTCCTTTTCCATTTATAGAATAGAAAGTATGTCTTTGCAGGCCTATAGGAAACCGGGAGGAAAAACTCTATGGAATTTCATTTCTCACCTGTTCGTCAGCGGGAGGAAAAAGTGTATGGAAATCCATTTCTAACGTGTTATTTTTTTTTTTATTTCCTAAAAGATCGGCCGGTAGCTATGGTTATTTTCGTTCGGTCAAACTACAAAAAGTTTTTACTCCAAGTCCATTATGCCTCCGATTTCCGAACAATATTTTGAAAGAACCCAAAGGCTGGCGCGGTCAATGAGGTTTTACCAACATCATTGGGCGCGGTAAGTTCTTCTAAATTTCAATTAAAAATTAATTCTGCTTTTTATTTTCCTCGAAGGTGTAGTATAAAGCACTATTTATCACTCGGCAGAAAGTGCGATTCCTACCTCGTGTGTTTTAAGGCCCTCGGCTGCGCCTCGGGCCCAAAACGACACACTCGGTAGGAATCGATCGCTTTCTCGCCTAGGTGTAAAATGTACTATTGTTTGGGGAAGGGACATTCAGTGCCTTGTGATCGTTTTGTGGGATGAGCACTATTGTTTCTGCTCGCGGTTTTCTTCTTACGTTGCCTGGATCATATCTTAGTTTACTAACACGCTGGAGAAATGTTGCTTTCTATTAATGAAAGAATTTTAAAAACCGGACCCGTTGTTGAAGAGTTTACACCGAAGTGGGTTAACAAAGGCGGAATATATAGGATGGAAATAAAGGATTGTGCGAGATGCAGAATCAATGTAATATTTTTTTACAATTCGTCAACTCATACCGGTTGGGATAAGAATCATGGTGCGAGTTAGTGAATCAGTCGGCACTTTAACTAATTCAATTTTTTCAGAATCATGCCTACTTTATTGTAGTAGATGACATGATGGACGGGTCATCCACTAGACGCGGTAAGCGCTGCTGGCATGAACGGCCTGATGTCGGCAGCAGGGCAGCCAATGATGCTGAACTTCTTAAACTCTCTATCTACGAGTGCTTTCAGACGCATTTCAAGAAAGCGCCTCTTTACAATGAAATGGTGGATCTTTATGAAAAAGTAAGGATAGTTAGAAAAACAACGTTTACATTTACCAACATTCTACGTATTTCAAAGATCGCTGTACTTTTAAACATTTTCCAGACGTTACTATATTCGACAATGGGCCAGCATCTAGACTACACGATGGCTCACAGAATCAAGAGCGACTACAGTCTGTTCACGATAGAACGGTACAACTCTATCGTGAAGTACAAGACTGCCTATTATACTTTCAAGCTGCCGATACTGCTGGGTTATCTGCTTGCAAACAATTCCGATAAGGAGTTGCATAAGAAAGTAGAAGAAGTTTGTTTGGCACTGGGACGGCTGTATCAGATTCAGGTTAGATACCTTTTAGGTTATTTATAACACCACGTGCTCGACAATGTCACATTATAAGATGCAAATGTTTATAGCGTTCATGTTTGTATGTACAATATAATAATAGGTTCTAAATAAGGTTACATAAATCCCAAATATGATTATGTTTTTGTTATATGTATAATACATGCTTGCTGCTCACAGCTTTATGCGACCGGTCATCATGCAATCTTAGTTCTTAAGTAGTATGGGCAAAGATTAGGTAATGTTTGGTCTTGCATCAATTTACGATGCCGAAAAGAGACGTCTCTATCCATATATTTGGCACCTTGCAGCACCTCTGCCGGATAAAGAGGAACAAGTTTTCGTAGTTTTTCAAATAGCGGTGAACTTTTGGCTAAACTTAGGATGGAATTTAGTGTACTTACTAAATAGCCTATTTTGGATCCACAGGACGATATGCTGGACTGCTACGGTGACGAATCACTAACAGGCAAAAAAGGAACCGACATACAAGAAGGGAAATGCACCTGGTTTGCTGTGCATGCACTGAAGCTCGGCAACGATGAACAACGCGCGTTCTTCATAGAAAACTACGCGGACAAGGACCCGGCTAAAGTGCAGAACATCAAGCATTTGTTCGAAGAGTTAGAGCTGCTAAAGCTATACAATAGAGAAGAAAAACTACTCTATGAAGGTATAGAGAAAAATGCAAATGCTCTACCGACTAACGACAGGAATCTGATGCTCAAGATATTGAATATGTATTACAAACGGAACCTGTAGACCTAGCTGTAGACTCAAGAAATAGTTAAAAATCTTTTTTTTTTAACCTTGATACCAAAGTAAAGACAAATAGAATGCATTTAGGAAGAGAATGCATTTAGAATGTATGTCGTGTAACAAATGAATTTCAAGAACAACAATTATTTTGATTGTAAATTTTAAATCTGTGGTGATGATTTCATAATCATTTATTCAGAAACAATTTACGATTGGGTTTGAAAGTGGTACTCATAGCAAGCATGCAATAGAAATAAGGAGGAATATGTCAATTATTATTAAATTTAAATTGAGAACGAAACAAATCTGTTAACTTTACTTTATTATTCAATAAACTAATTACAATTCAAGTCACTCTTATACAGCCAATGTAGTTTTTATTTAACTTCTACGTTTTTGTAGCGTGATTTGCTTGGAAAATTCTATATTTTGAAGTATTTTGCTTTCTATTCATTTTGAGTTATTTCTAAGCAATTTTTCAACTGATTAATTTCATGTTTCATGTCATCCATTGTGGTCGAATACATATTGGTAGAGTTGACAAATCAAGGCTTTGCTGTAATTGTAACAAGAATCACTCTAGATACTCTCCATTGCAGTTATATAGAGCCCATCAGGTAGATCTACTCTATTTTGACTTTCGAAAAGCGTTTAATAGGGTAAACAATGACATACGGCTGGCAAAGTTAAGCTCCATAGGCTTTGCTCCCAGCCTCTTACAGCTCATTGCCGACTATCTGCGTAGTCGGCAGCAGTCTGTCAGACTCGGCATGTACAAATATTTGCCCTATCAAACGCGATTCGGCGTAAGTCAAGGGTCGGTATGAGGACCGCTCCTGTTTTTGATAATGGTCAATGACCTACCAACTGTTTAACCACACTCAAAGTGCCTTTTGTATGCCGACGACCTAAAGCTCATCAACACTCTCCCCGATTGCTTAACTCTACAACATGATATTGAAGTGGTCTATCAATGGAGCTTCAAAAATAAAATGGAGTTAAACCCATCTAAGTGCTCTGTCATGACTTTCGGTCGCATGTGGCACCCAATTGTCTATGATTACAATATCGACATTTCCATCAGCAGAACAACGATGATCAAGGATCTGGGAGTCACATCCGACCGGAAACTCACGTTCAATGACCCCATCTCTATTACGATAAGCTAAGGAGTCCTAAATGAGGCTGCGTTTCGTGCTTAGAAATGCACGTGACTTTCGGATCGAGTACGTGACTTATCAGCTAGCACGTACTCTACTACTTGAAAGGAGCCTTAGCTTCTTTTCAGCGCTTTGGTCCGTAGCAAGCTGGAGGCCAGTTCCTGTGTATGGAGCCCACATGAGAAACAAGATCCGTCAAGTGCGAGTGTAACTCGCGCGCCGAGGGTTTTGAACGTTTGTCAACAAATATGTACCAAAAGTACCGGTTAGAGACTTCGCAATTTAACGAATACCTAAGAATAGTAGGTACCAACCTACATTTCAGATGGATCTCTGAGCATGCTTCGGTTAAATGGGAGGTTCGGTTAATGATAAATTTTTCGACTTTTTTCGAAATATTTCAAAAAGTATGAAAGTTACGGAAATTTGAAAAACTGGTTTGAAATTTCCAAACCTTTCATTTGATACCCCACTCGGTGGGGTAGCCCCCCTTTTTAAAATTATTCCATTTTGACCATATTTCAAAAAGTGTTCTTTTTACAGACTTCTCTATATTTTTTCTGTAAAATATAGATCCATATCTACAAACGCTTCATACATTTCAAATGGATCGCTCGGCAAACTTCGGAGATAGGGGGGGGGAATGGGTTTTTTTTCAACTTTTTTCAAAATATTTCAAAAACTATGAAACCTACAGAAATTTTAAAAACTGTTTTGAAACGTACAAACCAATACCTTTCATTTGATACCCCAGTCGGTGAAGTAGCTTCCCCTTTTGAAAATTATTTCCCCCCTTTTTGACCATTTTTCAAAAAGTGTTCTTTTTTCAAACTTCTCTATATTTTTCCTGTAAAATATAGATCCATGTCTATAAACGCTCCTTACATATTACATGGATCGCTCTGCAATCTTCGGAGATAGGGGGGGGGGGGGGGGGGGGAATGGGTATTTTTTCGACTTTTTTCGAAATATTTTAAAAAGTATGAAACCTACAAAAATTTCAAAAAATATTTTGAAATGTACAAACTGATACCTTTCATTTGATACCCCACATGACCCTGTAGGTATCTTTTAAAATTTCGGTATCAATATTTGTATGGAAAATATTCATTTTCATTTTTCATTTATTTTCATTTATTTTTCTCTAAATCTGTACAGGCGTACGAAATGTATTATTATTTTAAATTTCAAGTTGATAGCTGCAGTAGTTTTTGAGTTATTAAGGAGGGAAAAAAGGACAGACAAAGCGAGACCATAAGGGTTTTGAAACCGATCTTCGATCTTCAAAACCCTAAAAATATGATCTGCTCCTAGAAAAAGTTCAAAAAGCATTTCTAAGACACTTCTACAAGCGCGTGGCAGGATATTACCCATTTATGTATCCCATGAAATTCCTGCAAGGCTATCTAGAAAGTCCTGATCTTCAGAACGAGTTGCTTCGCCTTTACGTGCCGAACAATTATATCCGCGGTAGAAGTCACGGCTCCTGGCTCTACCACCTTGCCGCATTGTGACCTACAGTGCGGCAAGGTGTTAAAGTCTACCACCATTAATCGCCGCTGCTTCACTCTCTCGACGCCTACAACTGGTTATTTAAGTATTTTCCAGACTGTGACATATTTGCGGACGAATAGATGGACCTAATGTCAGTTTGTCTGCTCTATTGTGAGACAGATGAATGACCGATTTCTTATAATAAAATAATTATTAATAATGTATAATATTACTTTGACATTTTTATTTAAACATTAATATTTTTAAATTTAGTTTTATGTTAGTTTTGTATGTTAATCACGCGTATCACGGGTATTTTCATTCTATATTGACGTACGGATTAGAATTTTTTGGTCAAGCGGCGGAACGCATAAGACCGTTTCGTCTACAGAAACGCGCGATCAGAATCCTGTGCGGTGTAGAATCGGACCATCCTGCTCGGGAAACTAAAATACTAACGTTACCAAGAGTTTATTCTCCAAGCGGCCAAATATGTCAGAAGTCACCTTAAGGAGTTCCCGACGTTCACAACTACCATACTAGACATCGTCATCAACTAACGCTACCCAAAATAAGATTAGCGAAAGCAACACAAAATTGACTATATAGGAGTGAAAATCTACAATAATCTGCAGGACTCTATAACTAGTGCTGCGTCGACTGTAATATTTACGAACAAATTAAGGAGAATCTGGGCAGGGCATACTACAGTTTAGAAGAGTGCTTCGTTGATAAATTTGCTGACGCCGATGTCGTAGATCTACACTTATAATATAATATGATGAACATATTTATTAGGTACTTAATTATAGAAAATAACAGTAACAGAATAAAACAATTACAACTAATATATACACTTATATCTATTTCTTAAAAATCTAAGCCGTCACCAGAAGGCAGAGTGCCCAGAATGCTGGCAGCATTGCCACGTTGAATGGCAATGCTAATTCGTTGACCGAAATAGAAGCCAGCATTCCGATCACCTGTGGACTCTATAATATAATATTATAATATTTAAATACTCTTGGTAAGATTACCAAAGACAATTATTTGTACTCAGTTATAAATTATTTTGTACCTACCTAGCTAAGTTAATTTTACACGTAAGAAAATTTCTTAAACAATAAATAACTGAACTGAACTGAACATGCCTAGCACGAGTGCGCCGAGCTTCCTGAGTAGGTCAAACCAATTTCTTTATATGATTAATTTTGTATGTTTATATATTTTTTTCGTATAAATTTATTTCTAGCTTAAAGATCGCTGAGATAGTTTAAAAAAAATCTCCCTTTTTTTATTCATTTAGGCTTATTTTAGGGTTCTGTCAGATATTTCGATGGTTCCGTCGCTAAAAAAGTTTTAGAGCCGCTGAAATACAAAAATACTTTATTGTACACCAACCAACAATTATCATTGTAAAGAGACATTATTAATTTAAGCTAAAAGACATACACGAATTGCACAATGGGCAGCCATATCGCTTAGAAGAACATACCTTTCTATCACTAAATTCATATAAAATGAATCCAAACAATGTCCCCATAAAGAACTTACAAATTGTGATTCTATTGTCCAGTTTGATAAGTAATATTAGGTAGTACTTAATCTGTGATAAATGTGATCATACTCACAGAAACAATTGGTCCTGGATTCAACTATTAAATATTGTAAGTATACCTGTTACCTTTAGTTTGCCTTTGGAAAATACCTAGATTTTTAATAATTGATACCCTAAATAAAATATTTACAGTTAAATAAATAAATAATGCTGGACATTTCACACAACATTATCTAGCCCCAAGCTAAGCAGAGCTTGTGTTATGGGTACTAGATAACTGATATACTTAATACAATACACTACATAGATAGATATTTTTTATTATACATAGAAAACACCCAGACCAACGGAACAAATTTCTGCAGATCGTACACAAATTTGTTCCGAGGCGGGGATCGAACCCGCAACCTCCTGCGTCGCAGGCGGACCTTCGCCCGCTGCACCACGGAGGTCGTCAAACACAACACACACGTCAAACAGTTCAACTGTACAGTTAGATAGTTAATGGTTTAATCGAGTATTCATCGCGTATCTTTTGTTATTATTCATTTCATCAGTTCATCCATTCATCAGTTATTATCAGTCGGCCCATGACCACGATTGCTGCAACGCGGTAGAAACGTAGGGGAAAGAATAACAAAAGGTACGCGATAAATACCCGATTAAACCATTAACTATGTTAACAAATCGCGAAAGTTCAAAAAGTTTTGTACCGTTAGAATACCTAAGCCTTTATTGCATACTGTTTTTGTTTATAATTCATATCTACAAACGTGAGTAGTAATTTCCTGTCCCTAGCTGGCAGTCCGTTTGCCTTCTCTAGGACACGCTCAAAGAGATAACTTTGTTTTTCTTTATACAGCTCTTGAAGCTTCAACTCTTCGTACAAATGCTTGATGTTCTGCACTTTAGCCGGGTCCTGGTCCGCGTAGTTTTCTATAAAGAAGGCGCGTTGCGCATCGTTGCTGAGTTTCAGTGCATGCACCGCCCACCAGGAGCATTTCCCTTCTTGTATGTCGGTCCCATTTTTACCCGATACTGATTCCCCATAAAGGTCAAGGAAGTCATTCTGTGGAAAATGAAATAAAACGAACTTTTAAACTTTCGCGATTTGTAGACATAGTTAATGGTTTAATCGGGTATTTATCGCGTACCTAAACGTAGGGGATATAATAACAAAAGGTACGCGATAAATACCCTATTAAACCATTAACTAAGAAATAAATGGAGTTGAATTTTAACTCCTAATTTTAAAAAGTCATTCGCAGAGTTTGGTTATCTAGTGCAATGTAATTTCGGCTAGTGGCGCGGCAGGCGAAGGCCGGCAACGCAGGAGACGGGTTCGATTCCAGCCTCAAGACCAAATAATATATGTACGATCTGCAGATATTTCCGAGTGTTCAGGGTGTTTTCTATTTACAGTAAAATATATAGGTATACAATATATACAAAACACAATCTCTGCTTACTTTGGGGCTAGATCATGCTGTGTGGGGGTTGTCCAGCATTATTTATTTAAATGAAATTACTTTGATATACCTGAATCTGTGCCAACCTCCCCAGCACTAAACACACATCTTCCACCTTCCTATGCAAACTATAATCCGAATTATTTGCCAGCAAGTATCCCAATAGAATCGGAAGCTTGAATGAATAATAGGCAGTCTTGTACTTCACTATAGAGTTGTACCGTTCTATCGTGAACAGACTGTAGTTGCTCTTGATTGTGTAGTCTAGATACTGGCCCATACTTGTGTATAGTATCGCCTGTAAAGTTTTTAGTTAAGTTTTACTGTACGTCTATACGCAATCGGTACTGTGTCAGAGACAAAAATATCATTACCTCGTGGTAAAGATCCACCATACTGTTATAAAGAGGTTCCTTTTGGAAATGCGTCTTCAAGCACTCGTAGACAGATAATTTAAGGAGTTGGACATCGTTGACTGCTCCTATGTCGACATGCGGCAGTTTATACCAGCAGGGCTTACCGCGTCTCGTGGAGGAGTCATCAATTATATCATCTGCTACTAAGATGTAGGATTGCGCCTGTAATATGAGAATGAGAATGAGAATATTTTAATTGCAACTCTATCAACAAACATGATTTAAAAATAAAATAAAATAGTACAGCTTCTGTCGATTAGAGTCACAAAACGGTCTTTGTCTGAGCATGAGCTAATTGTAAACACGTTACAACCAACGCTGGTCTTTCGACAGAGCCGTTTGGTGATGAATATGAGTTGGTATTTATTTTATAAAGGTAAGTATTTGGTAAGGATCTTAAAAGAAAAAACCTACTTATGCCTCTAATACATATCATAATTCTAATCTAGGTACTTTGCATTATGTATCTACAGGTTGGCATTATGACATGGGAGTGGATAGCCAAATCTGAAACCACGAGTTATAATGTCATGGTCATGGTCTAATTTTTGAGAAAACAACGACATTTCATGACTTTTCTCTAAATCCCATGATTTCGGATTTGACCATTCACTCCCATCTCATAAAGTCACCCTGTATCAGGCAGCCTAGAGTAAGCTCTAAGCCACCCTGTATGTCAGCCTTTACTTACCTACTCTAAGACTAGCAACATGACGATGTGTGGATCGTCCAGCATTATTTAATGACTTTATATGGACTTGCATAAAGAAACAGGTCTAGCTAGGACATGAAAATCACTAGGTCAATAAAATATCTATGTATGTAAATATCAGTTATCTTAGTACCCAAAACACAAGCTCTGGTTAGCTTGGGACTAGATAATCCTGTGTCGTTCGTCTAGCTATATTTATTTTTATCGAACGAGATATTTTGCAAAACTCTCAAAATTCTATGATTTTAATTTTTATTGTCATTTTGATGATAACAAAGACCTGTTGACGCATTAACGGTCTTTACTACCTATGTTTATTTTATTTAATCTAGTCTGCATTATTTACAATAAACTTAATAGAAACGAACCTTAATAGAAACGAAACTAATAACTTATAACCTTAATTATAACTTTAACCTTAATAGAAACGAAACTTAATAGAAACCAACGCACCATTTCTACAATGCAGCCCAGGATCCGCGCCTTGTTCAGGGATTCAGGTGTGACATTCTCTGGTTTTTCAATAGTTTCATACGCACATACCAAGCCCAACCCTCGGGACTTCTTCCCTCCAGTGAGATTATACTCCATCAGCTTCAAACATAACATAAATATATCTTCCTACTAATGTTATACAGAAATGTTGTACATGAAAATGTTATACATGAAAATTTGTGTCATTAGGAAGATGTTTGGCCGAAGACAGCCAAAACTACTGAATGGATCAAGCTGAAATTTTGCAAACAAATCAGGACCAGCAAGGGTATTTTAATTCATTCGATTCGTTTCCGAATCGAATCCGATGGATCTATAAAACGCTATTTTGATTTCGCCTCGTGTTGATGATCGAAATAAGGAGATCCTCCTCATTGATATATATGGCCATATTGGCCATTAGTCAACAGATTCGAAATCAAAATAGCGTTTTATAGATCCGTCGGATTCTAACGGAACTAAAATACCCCTCCTGGAATAGACTATTTTTCATTCCAAAAACGCGTGCGAAGCCGCCGGCAGAAGCTAGTTTAAGTTTACTATATAAAAATACAAAATATTACCGCGCCAACTGAGTATAAAGTTTGCGTTTTGAGAGTGCCTCCTTATTCGTAGAATTAATAAAACTCCCAGTAATACCGTACCTTACCTACCTATCATCGGAACTAGTGTTCGTAGATGGTTGCATATTGTAAATTAAGCATTGTGTAGGTTAGTTTGCTAATATTTCTCTCATCAATACAGTGCAGATGAAGATCTTTTATCGTAAAGCTTCGTAGTACGTGCTACGGTGCTACGCCAGACCCGCGTAGCATACAAAAGACTTCAACGCGCACACCCCACCCGCTTTTGTACTACAATACTTGATGACGTACTTACCGAATTGAGGTAAACGTGGCATGGTGGTAATGTTTTTTTTACTTAGTATAAAATCTAATGTAATATTATAAAACTCCTAGTAATACCGTACCTTACCTACCTATCATCGGAACTAGTGTTCGTAGATGGTTGCATATTGTAAATTTACCATTGTGTAGGTTAGTTTGCTAATATTTCTATCATCAATACAGTGCAGATGAAGATCTTTTATCGTAAAGCTTCGTAGTACGTGCTACGGTGCTACGCCAGACCCGCGTAGCATACAAAAGACTTCAACGCGCACACCCCACCCGCTTTTGTACTACAATACTTGATGACGTACTACCGAATTGTGGTAAACGTGGCATGGTGGTAATGTTTTTTTTACTTAGTATAAAATCTAATGTAATACCTGGTTTGACGAATTCATTATGAATGTGAGCGAGTTAACTCCAAATTTTGTATTCAGTATTTAGGATTTTTATTGCAAGACAAAAATATTACAAAATTTTGTAGGTATTCATGTACCTGACACTTAACATAAGGACTTAATTAAGTATTTTTTAGAGGGCAGAAGCTTTTATTCACAAAGAAAATTACAATCAAATAATAGAAATAAATTAGAACTAGTATTTACAATTGAAACAATTGAGCTAACTGCAGACTGTTGCATACAATCTACAGGTAGCACAACTGGATCCATTAATTATTTTGTATTTATACAATATCTTTTAGGCATATCTATCATTTGTGTAGTTTAAAATAATATACATTTTCTTAGGTAGTATATGTATAACACTTCTTAATCAACAAAATACTTTTTTTTATAATTTTTTGTGTCTACGTTATACTTAAAAATCTTATTTCTGTTGGAAGAACACCAACGAACATCCCTTTACGAGGGATTTCTTCAGGAATGCGGTTCTAGTCGCTAGCGTTCCACGTCCCTGCGTGTACTGTGTATAATTTTCTTAATATTAGGTACCTACCTCTTGTAGCCAGTTTCCTATTTCCGGAACTTCAGAAATCTGTGGACTTTTTATTAATGAGTCCACGACACTAGGCCAGACCTTATCGAACGATTCCTTAGTATTTGCTTCTTGAGATGCATTTATTGACATATGACTGGCTGGAACACGCTGTAAAAACCTAAAATAGTATTATTACATTTTTAGACAGTAGACCACCATAATGATATTTATTAGGTACGGTAGTACCAACGTTGTAAAATAATTAAGGTTTTAACCTGGTTTAGATGAGTACCACCGGTCAACTGAGATATTATATTAGTGTACCTAAGTATCACTAATACTTTTTCGTTCATTGGTTCATTTTAGTTTTTTTTTTATTAGTAATGAAAAAGCAGCCCATGAGCAACGGACTGACAAGTACACTCACAAATACATCTGAGGCGACCAGCTAGTATTATACCATCTACATTCTACAGTCTACCTTGATTGGTTCATGGGTCCGTAAAAGCGTTGAACTTTATAATATAGACGCATAGTATTAGAATTCATTTTTGATTTTACAATAATTAATCATGAAGTATTTACTCGGGAGACTTTGCCCAGGTTTTTTTTTTATTTTAACACTTCTACCGACAACACCGTCAACTTTAATATTAAAAGTATAGGTCATCTTGACTTGAAAATACATTGATAAATAGTATTAAAGTTACTGCAAGCTAATAACTAACAATTGAATTGAATTTCAAATTCCTTTAAAGGTACTTTACCTACTTATTTTTCATTCACGACTCTAGTTAATGTAAACTAGGTACAATCTTAGATAACCCCAACAGAAAAAGATCTCGAAAGATACTGTTGTAAAGAATATTTCAAGTGTTTTAATATAAAAGGAACCGTAAAATGGGTTTGTGCTTCTATGCTCTACACTCAGACGACAAATAAAACAGAAATGTTGACAAAGAATTTATTATATCTTAGCAGTGAGTTTCTAAAACATTTTAAAACGAAACGGTTAGTACTTCTGATTTGATTGCAATAGTCCGCAGTTAGCTGAACCGTGTGATTGTAAATACTTATTCAAATTTGTTTATATTCTTTGATTGTAATTTTAAAATAAACTACCTACTTTGTAGACATTATGTAACACAATACCTATTCTTCTTCGGTTGCCATAACTCTGACATAATGTCAATAAATAGAAGTGGCAAGTGATTTAAATAACCGACTTCCTATTATGAATAAGGGGTGATTTGATATAAAATTGAATGTTTCAGATTTATGGCACCACTTCAAAGAAATTTACTGTCCACGCAAGAAAATCCGAGCAATATTAAGAAAACCTTTGACGACGTCTTGCCTATTGTCATAGACTGTGCTGTTAATAATCCGAAGGTGGCAGAAATACCTGGTCTGGAGCAATGGATGAAAAAGGTAGGTACGGAATTTTAAAGAACTTACACGGAGGACACAACTTTCATTCACGTCCCTTTGGGCAAGTACAAGTACACAATAGGTCAAGCACCCGCTTTGGTAAAATAAAATAAAACAAACACAGCTTTATTTACCCAATAGGCAGGTACAGGATGCTTATGAAAAAGAAAAGACTACCAAGTAACAAAAACTACTGAAACTTAATTCGAACTTAATTAAATCTGTATTATTTAAGTAATTGGTGTTCGGACCGCCTGGCGGTAAAAGCCTCCTCTAAGCTGTTCTACATGAAGTCACACCAAGAGTGATGAGACATCGACGATGCTTAACACTATCATGGCCCATGACGCCAATGTTCATCTGCCAGTCCTCACACGGCGCGGCGCGGTTGCGAAGTTGGGCAGTGAATGCGTTAAAGCGCGTATTAAAAACCACCTGGTCCACTACATCCGTTCACACCCAACCGCGCGGTTCTAGTTATTCAAACGCGCGTTTAAGTGTGTACGTGCGTGTTACAAAAATGTGCGCTTCAAAACGATTCACATATAGTACCCTCCTCTCTTACCGGTAGGGTATGCGGTGTCAGAGTAGGTACTAGATCTACCCTACCCGTCCCATTCTATTTAACTTTCAAGCAAATTCTGACGGTTTTTCCCACATAAAGTAAATAATTCGGTACACTTTCATATTCTTTCTTCAGATGCTTACGCACAACTTGCCAGGAGGCAAATGCGCGAGAGGGAAATCCGTAGCGATGGCGTACGAAATGCTGGAAGCACCTGAGAAGATCACCGAGGAATCCATGAAGCTAGCAAACATTCTTGGCTGGTGCGTGGAAATGGTGAGATTTTATGGAATTATTAGGATTGAGTCAAGGGAACAATGGAGGTAAGTCTTCATATACCTTTTATTTAGTTGAAGTTTAGGTAGGTAAGGTATCTTTGCATTTAGAGGGGAAATTCTTCGATTACATTACGAACGTTCCAGTCGTTAGCCTAAAAACGCTATTTCGCTGTGATCCTGTGAAGATTTATTATTTTCGGCACCAATATAAACAGATAACTACCACCACTAAACTCGGCACCGTAGATTGATTTAAAAATACGATATGAAGGACATAAAACAATTCTTCCATAAGGGAACAGACCTAGGAACACAAAGCGGGATCCTACATTGTAGACCTGAACAGCGATATGTATATATTTAATCTGCTTCAGTTTCAGTCATTTGTGATCATAGTGGATGACATAATGGATGAATCGACCATCCGTCGAGGCAAGCCGTGCTGGCATACGCTATCAGACGTCGGCAACAGCTGTGCGACAAATGACGGTTTGATGCTGTACAACTGTATGTTTTATGTGCTGCGGAAACACTTTGGGGAAAGGACGAATTATAAGGACATTTTGGATGCTATAAATGAGGTGAGGTAACAATAACGAAATTGAAAAGCACTATCGTACCTATATGACAAGAGAGATTGGCACCAAAACAGAATGGGTAATTATTCGACTTTTTCAAAATATTTCGAAAAGAATGAAACCTACAGAAATTTCAAAAATTATTCTGAAATGTACAAACTGAAAACGTAGCTCTTTTTTAAAATTTCAACATTACAATTTGTATGGAATTTTTAATTCCTTTTTTTTTCTAAAAATCTTTACATGCGCACGAAATGATTTGTTATCTTATATTTCAAGTCGATAGCTGCGTTGGTTTCCGAGTTATTAAAGAGGGAAAAAACGACAGACAAAGCAAGACAATAAGGGTTTCGAAACTCGAAATTCTAAGTCTAGGACCATAGGTCTAAGATTATTCTCCATAACGTGGCACCTTCCCTCTTTTGGGTAGCATAACTATTATTCAATCAAATGGTTTCAAGTAGATAGGTACCTGCTTAGTTGATAATGCTAAACGCATGACCTAAAATGTTTAGTATTTTTCAATTTCAGACAATGCTGTATTCAACCTTCGGTCAATATTTCGACTATAAAACAGCGCAAAACAAGTCAAAAGACTTCAGTCACTTCACGACTGATATTTATCTGACCATCATCAAGTATAAATCTGCCTACTACACCTACGATCTGCCAACGAAACTGGGACTCATTCTAGCTGATTATAAAGTCAATGGAGCTACCTTGGAACTAATGCGAGACGTGGCTTTAGAGATAGGGCTACTCTTTCAAATTCAGGTCAGTATTTGCATTACCATAGCGTTTTGTTATTCATGAACGTCAGGAATAAAAGAGATCCAAGAATAGATCCTTGCGATACTACCTATGTGTTGTTTCTCAAGTGAACTACAATTTCGTCATCGAAAATAGTTTTTACAATATTCGGTCCCATACCAGTAAATTTAACATGCCAAGTTGCATCCATAAGTACAAATATCATTATCATTACACTGATTATAATCGTGAAAGTAATTCTGTCTTTACCTTTTCACGCCAAAACGGAATTTAATAAAATATCGTATCCCGGGGAAGGACGCGTGCGATGCCGCAGGCAGAAGCTATACTATACTATAAACAAGATACGTCAAGTGCGAGTGTAACTCGCGCGCCGAGGGTTTTGAACGTTTGTCAACAAATATGTACCAAAAGTACCGGTTAGAGACTTCGCAATTTAACGAATACCTAAGAATAGTAGGTACCAACCTACATTTCAGATGGATCTCTCTGCATGCTTCGGTTAAATGGGTGGTTCGGATAAGGTGGGTAATGGTAAATTTTTCGACTTTTTTGGAAATATTTCAAAAAGTATGAAAGTTACAGAAATTTGAAAAACTGGTTTGAAATGTCCAAACCGATACCTTTCATTTGATATCCCACTCGGTGGGGTAGCCCCCCTTTTGAAAATTATTCCTTTTTGACCATTTTTCAAAAAGTGTTCTTTTTACAGACTTCTCTATATTTTTCCTGTAACATATAGATCCATATCTACAAACGCTTCATACATTTTAAATGGATCGCTCGGCAAACTTCGGAGATAGGGGGGGGGGAATGGGTTTTTTTTCGACTTTTTTCAAAATATTTCAAAAAGTATGAAACCTACAGAAATTTGAAAAACTGTTTTGAAATGTACAAACTGATACCTTTCATTTGATACCCCACTCGGTGAGGTAGCCTCCCCTTTTGAAAATTATTCCCCCCTTTTTGACCATTTTTCAAATTGTGTTCTTTTTTCAAACTTCTCTATATTTTTCCTGTAAAATATAAATCCACGTCTATAAACGCTCCATACATTTTACATGGATCGCTCTGCAATCTTCGGAGATAGGGGGGGGAAATGGGTATTTTTTCGACATTTTTCAAAATATTTTAAAAAGTATGAAACCTACAAAAATTTCAAAAAATATTTTCAAATGTACAAAATGATACCTTTCATTTGATACTGTAGGTATCTTTTAAAATTTCGGCATCACAATTTGTATGGAAAATATTAATTTTCATTTTTCATTTATTTTCATTTATTTTTCTCTAAATCTGTACAGGCGCACGAAATGTATTATTATTTTAAATTTCAAGTTGATAGCTGCAGTAGTTTTTGAGTTAGGGAAAAAAGGACAGACAAAGCGAGACCATAAGGGTTTTGAAACCGATCTTCGATCATCAAAACCCTAAAAACGTACGTAACCGTACCAATAGATCTCGTTCTTCTACTAAGTATACCGAGGCCGTGTGTGGTTTTCTCGAGCCGTGCGTTCTCGTCAGCGCGATCTAGAGCTAGTGACATCTAGAAAAAAAGTCGTGTATCAAACCGCGCCAGAGATTTACACTATAGTGTTACACTTAGTAGAAGAACGCTTTGGCTAAAATCAAAATATCTGAAAATTCCTACACTGAGGGACCAGTATATTAAATAAGGGATGTTAGGTAGGGTGTCCCGTAAAAACTTTTTTTGGATTTCCGTAATGTAAGACCACTCGAAAGTTGCGAAATTGTATGTAGATTACGAATAAAATTAAAAAAAAATCTGATGAAAGGTCTTTAGGCCTCTACCGGCCTCCAAAGTTTTCAAAAAATTACATTTTTATGTCGATATTAGACTCTTTATAATTTTGAATCCTGAAAAAAGTATTACTATTTTACTGTGTTTTTGTGTTGTACCTGAACGGATATTTAATCTGCGTGGTTAAAAAAGTTACCAGCAGCTTCTTATTTGTTAGGGTTACCCTCAATTCCACCACCAACTACCCTCAATTTTCAACTTTTTATAATTATATTCTTTACATGATTCGCGAGTGTTTTGTTTATATTCAAAGTAAATTTTATGCCATAAGGTACAGTTTTAATTACAATAGTATAAAAACTGAATATTATTGACTTTTAAAGAAGGAGTTCGAGTCGAAGTGAAACTACATTTTCTATATTTGGACATCAACAAAATTTAGACGAAAGCTTCAATACCAACCGTTACAAGCTTATTTTAAAAGGTAACTCAGTTCAAAAGGATACCCCAAAAGCAAACGAACATAATAGTTATGAAAACATACTGAAATGTTTTGTTGAATCGTCTTTATGTTGCTGTTTGTAATACATTAATTTCATTTGAATCTTGTTTGTGGTCAAAACCATCAGAAGTTCCCATCGCTGAGCGAAGTTTTTTGTTGGACCATAGTAATTAAAGGAAAATGGTTAGCAGCAGTTTAGACAGACAAGAAATAGCTATATTTAAAAAAACAACAGCTGAGATTCGAGAGCCGAAAAATGTGATTGCAGAGTACGGATAAAACATATCTTTAAGAGTTATGTCAAGCTGTTTCAACTGGTTCCTGCAGTCCTGAGTTAGCTAACCGACAACCTGGGAAAATGGTGCACTCGAGACGGCTTACTACAACTAATCGGTTGCTCAGACTTTATGTGAGTACTCGAAATCCATCTGAAAACCTACAAATGCTTACCAACTACGTTGTTAGAGTTAACGCACCGATTTGGTTCTTAATCAAGTAGGTACAAGGCATCTTTTAAGGACGGAGCCGAGCATTTATAATCAACTGACTATGTTCTCTCGATTCTTAATTGAAAATCTCAAAACTGTTGAAGATTCTGTGATCGCAAGAAAGCGGTTTTTGCGCATCCTGAGAATATATACTTATCGCCATGATTTTTGATGAAAGAGAGTAGGTACATTCAGGAGCTAGGATTGTGTATAAAATTAAAGCTGGAGAAGCCGAAAATAATACAAAACGCCTCAAATATTTAGGCCTCCTAAAATAAACTTCGATGGCAGTGTAGTCAGTTACACCGAAACGCTTATGTGGCAAGATGTCAAGAAACCGCACCGCCCCGGTTCTTCGACACATTTGAACTTAGGACCTTCAAAAAATGATAATAATTAAAAATTTGCGTATCAACATCTGTTGAGAGGTGTGTGAAATTAGTGACAGAGGCCTCACAAAGCGTAACTCACGCTAAATCGAGAGATGGATTCATTAGAGCCCGGATGCAATCGCGTGCTGAAATGCCAAATTTTGGTCACAAAAATAATTTTGGATTTTAATTATTTGTAAGCAACATTAAGATATATTTTGTTTATTTTCATTGTTAATGCTTTGTTTTATCCTTCAAATTCATTAAACACCCCCTAAACTTTACTTTTGTTTTATTTTAGACCCATGATGTAGGTCACTATCAACCTGAAATTTACATAACTACAAAGAGCGGTAGAGGCCTCAAGATGGGGAGTTATTTCAGTTTTTTTACCAGTTTCATAATTTACGTAAAAAAACGCAACTTTCGATACCTCTTACGTTGCTGTAACTTGAAGAAAAAAAAATCCCATACATCGACGGGACACCCTAATGTTAGGGGCTAACTCCACTCCAATCCAGTCACGGGATGGCCTAGAAAATCTTGATCTCGGATATGCGATACTCACTCACATTCGAGGGTTCATCACCAATATTGTATCTACCACTACTGAAGTATATACATGATTTAATTTTAAAATTGTTTACCACAGGATGACTACATAGACTGCTTTGGCGATGAAATCCTAATAGGTAAACTAAGCTCAGATATCCAGGAAGGCAAGTGCACTTGGCTAGCCGTCAACGCTTTGCAACGCTGCAGTCCAGCTCAAAAGATAGTCTTCAAAACGTGTTATGGATCCAGCGAGCCAGCGCACATCGAGCGCTGTAAGCAGCTTTATTGTGATCTCAAGCTACCAGAGTTGTACAAAGAAGTGGAAGGAAGATACTACGATAATATAATGGAGAATATTGGAAAACTGCCGACAGATGAGCTGAGAAAATTATTTCATAGGCTCTTAGGGATCACTTATCAGAGAAAAAAATAAGTTGTCTCTCTCTCAGTGTAAAGCATTTCAATACCTTAGGTTCCTAAGCCTAAGCACAGATATTATAATACTATACTAGTGCCTAAGGTATTGAAATTGTATCTGATGAAAACACAAGACGACGCCATTGTGTTTAAATAAGTGATTGGGATGCTGTAAAATAAAAAGTGTATTTGATTTTATTATTTTTATTTCATTCTAAAATCAACCGTTAATAATGCTGAATCTTAATTATATAGTCCTAAATTACGCTTAAAATAAAAGTTACGAATTATTTACATAAATCTATTTTAGACATTTTCGTCTCGATCTGCAGATATCCAGTGCATTCGAATCAGATGCGTCATTTAATTTCATTATTTAAGATAAAAAAATGCAAAAATTCATCTAAATCGTAAAATTTGCTAATCTAAAATAGTTATTTATCAATATTATTATTCTAGTGCTTGTTTCTGTCAAATATTGGAAATAGTAAAAAATGTTGGTGAAAAGTTTATTCCATGTATAATTCATTAGTTAGAACATTTATTTTATTTCCACTCAAGCATTCATAATATAATCTCACAATCTATGTTAGTAGAATAAAATCAAACAAAATATCATTCTGTTTGATTTTTCCGATTTAATCCTACAAAACACTTAAACTAACCAAATACTTGAATCTGCTTGGATATAGTAAATTTTAAACACGGCAAAAACGACCACTGACCTATTCAGTGTTTTTTTTTTAACTGGGACAGTATGGGGGCACTCATAACCAGAGGAGTTACAGGATAATTCAGGAACATCAGCTATTGGTTTAATGAAAACCATTTAACTTACGTTGCTCAGATTTCATACGTCCTTGAAAAATAAAACTATCCTTACATAAAACCACATAAAACTAAGTCGATTGGCATCTATACAAACACATTACTTCATTTTGAGCCGTAAGATACTCACACTTGACTATTTTATTTTATTAGTATTGGAAATCCATTCCCTAATTCTTGAACAGATGATCCCAAAAAGACTTCCTGTAGCTCTGGTTATGGGTGCCCCCGTACTATTCCAGTTAAAACATTACAGATTTTCACACTGTATTTTATATGGACCATAGGGTAGAAGTAAAGACACATGAAAGTGCCATTTGAATAACAATAAAGAAACACAAGACAAAAAAATTGGTACGTCTGCCAATAACTCACTCGCAGTGCCTTCAGTTATTTCATAATCATGGCGCATGAAACTGTGCCGAAATATTGGAAAGTTCAAACTCAAATCATGGTAAATATCCCGTTGTAAAAGACTTTAACATTATAAAGATTATATATTTATCAATTAGCTAAAAAATTCAAGAATTGGATTCAATACCATAAATACCTGCAAAAACCTGCTATTGAGATCTATCCTTACTCTACCTAACCTTACACTTAAATGCTGCGCCTAAAGACGTTATCCAAAATTTTGAAGAACAAATCGTGTGGCAAACCTCTCGTTACTTGTTGGATTTGTGTTCTGATGAGATCGTACGTCGCTTCTTCGAACACTGAGTATGTGTGAGGAAGCTGTAGTTCCTCGTATAGGTCCTTGATTTTGTTTACTGCTTCTGGTGTGTCTACGCCATAGTTTTCCTCCATGAGTTGCTTCTGTGCTGAGTTAGCTCTTTGCAGGGCGACCACGGCTAGCCAAGTGCATTTTCCGTCTTGTATGTCTGTTCCGTTTTTGCCTGTGACGGCAGGCTCGCCGAAGCAATCGAGGAAGTCATCCTGAAAAGAGGAAATTAGACGTTACGGCCTTGCTTTTTAGAAGACAATTTGATTGGGGGTATAATGTGAGTACAAAGCGGTTGCGGGTAGTCGATAGATGGAAGTGGACCCTAGGCGGAGCAGTATCACTATTTGAGCAGTATCACTTGGAGAGGCTTATAAAGGGTCCTATAACTCTCAAGTGAGTAATAATACTTTGATCCTTAATCCTACTGCTGCACCAGGCGAAACTTTATAAAGAAAGGTATTTGGTAAGCTTAGCTAAAGACAACGCCAAATCTTCTGATTGGATTAAACTGAATCGGCATTTGCTCTAACGTAGAATGAAGACTTAAATAAAATATGTATAAGCTAGGTGGTTTTTATTCCGAAACTAATCGTGGATCAGCGCGCCGAAGCTAGTAAATGTAAATTATCAAGTGATAAAACATTACGAAAATATATCTTGCCTCTACTTAATACTAACGGAAAGTATCTATATGGGTACTAACATTCACTACGCCATGTGATAAGATAAGTGAACAAAACACGCGATGTTAATTCGACAACCATGGTGTTAGCCAATTTAAAGAATCCACCTAAATTATGATTGCTGATATTGTACGTAATGTAGGTCACCCAAACTTCTAAGTCCACCGTATCCAAAGATAAAAGGCAAGGATAAAGATAATTTATTTGCCGAGTAAGATAAAGATTCTGGACGATACCTATTATTTAGTACTTTTATCAGCATCATATCACACAGTTACGTTAATTATGCCATTTTAAATCCTACTAATATTATAAAGCCGAAACATTGTGAAATCCGAATTTTTGTTACCTAATATCTCCAAAACTACTGAACAGATCAAGATGAAATTTGGCGTACGCTTAGAGCAAAGCCTAACTTAGATAATAGGCTACTTATTAAACCGAAAATACGCATGCAAAGCAGCGGGCAGAACCTAGTTGTAAATAAATAAAAAACATTCTGTTCAACCAGCCGCCAAGTCGTTGCTAAACGCATAAATTCTCAGAAGGGACTACTTCACCGGCAGTATATTTCGGAAACCATTAATCCCTCAAACTGACTAATGAATCTATCCATTATACATACATATTATGCGATAAGATATTTGCCCACACCAGAATGCCCTAGTTTTATCAGACTGTACTTAGTCACCTTGGCCATGCCCTGGCTTGTTTATCTTCCTTATAAGGGAATGCGTGCAAGGTCCGTTGAACGGAATGAACAGGTCACAGTTTTCATCAATATTAAATCAGAGAACATTCGAGAGGCTTTCCGCTCTGCGAAACTTATGGATCTTCCAAACTTTAGTGGCAACAACTAGGAATCAAAATATGTACTATGAAGTATAGAAACTTGTAGCAGTTCGCTTTACGGTTAGTTTTTACAGAGAAACTCTAGATAAATAACCGACTGAAAAGCTACAGGGTAAAAAGTTTTTAATAAGTTCACTCATCATTCTCATTGACCAACCAAAGATATGAACTTATCTGCCCCTAGTCTATAAAGTACCTAATCGCAAAAAGACAAACAAAACAATACAGAATAGAGGCGAAATAAGCCACCGCTCATATTGGTAGCCAACGCACACGTCAAAGGCCTTAGGAGTAAGTAAGAAACAAAGTTATTAAGTTTTTCGAAGTTGTGAGCTCTAGGTGTTACGTTATACGGATTCATGTGCTTTCTGTGCTTTGTTACGCGGTTTCCTGTACCTTCTGGTTACTTAACCGTATTTAGAGTTTCGATATTCAGTGGTACGTTATAGAACTCACCTGAATCTGGAAGAACTCCCCCATCCCCAGTAGAATTGTCTTCGCTTGCCGATGCGTCTCGGGATCATCTACCCCGGCCATCAGCAACGCAACACTAACAGGCAGTTGGAAGGTGTAGTACGAAGTCTTGTACTTTGTGATCGCTTCGTACTTCTCCATTGTGAACTGGGATAGGTCTGGCTTGTCTGTCTTAAGCATTTGCTTCTCGACGTAGTGGCCCATCGAGCATTTTAGGAGCATCTGTTGAAGTAACATCACAATCTTAGTCTTGCCTAGTAATTTCCCGGTTCTGTGATCTTAACACAGAATAACTCTCATCTCATCTAACAATTACCTATACGAATTATAATTTTCTGGAATTTTTTGTTTGGTATTTAGTACACACACAGATGTAGGAGATCTGTGTACACACATTGTTTTGTTTCGTTCGATCCATATTTCACAGATTTGTTGTTCGTTATTTTTGGCCATTATACTGGGAGTAGATGTCAGAGATGGGAGTAGGTATATGACTGAATCAGAATCTATGTGGGATAGAGAAAAGTCGTGTCATGACCTCGATTTATGAGAAAACAAAAACTGCACAAGTACTTTTACGGATGTTTTCAAAGTTTATCGAATTGATGTTTTATCAAGGATAAACACTATTCAAATTCAGGCTTCGTATCTGTATTTGCTCTACATTTGGAACTGACTATCTTAATCTATGATATGTTAATAAACTGACAATTGCTTGATAGTTGATAGGTGGATGGTAACTGTTTCCTAATCATAATATTGCTATAGCAGCTGAATACCTACTCACGTTTTCTATTATGATTGCACCCCACGTGCGGATCAGATCTAATCGAGCTACCTACCTATGTTTTTTGTATTTTGATAAAACGTGCTTGATCAGATAATCTGGCTTATAAAAATAATATGCTGATCTTTTTTATTGTTTTTCAATTTTATGATTGTTATGGCAAGTTTTATCTTTACATTTTAATTGGTAGGTATCCAAAATTGTTTACATTTATTATTACTTGTTAGGAATATGATTGAAACTTTAAACACGTAATAGGTACGGGGCATTTTTTACAATAGGTATAATATTTTACGAATCTGTGAAATATGTATCAAAAGAAACAAATATTGTGTGTACTAAATACCAAACAAAGAATTTCAAAGCGATATTGAAACAATTGGCGTAATTTGATTAAAACGTTAAAAACAATATATACGGCAAAGATTTAAAATCATTTACATCCTTTATAAACAGGACACTTTTAACAACATAATGTTTGTTACAATAACAAAGGTGTGAAATATGGATTGAACAAAACCAAACAATGTGTGTACTAAATACCAAACAAAGATTTTAAAAGCTATATTGAAACATGACGCCAATTTGAATTGACAGAAGAACAAAATGTTTTGTATGACGAAAGTGATTGTATAACAAGATGCGTTAATAAAATTTTACCTAATATTGTAATAATAAAGCTTGAGCACTAGCCATAAAGAAACTAGAAAGTAAGTACTAGAAACTAGAAAAGTAATCTTTGTAAGTAAACTGTTTAAGCTTTTAATGAGAATTAATTCTTTAAACCGAGATGCAAAAGGTAGTGTTACAGTTTTTTTTGTTATTGTGTGGCTTTACTTATGGCAGAATAATGTATTGAAATAATGTCAATTTCATTACACTATTTTCTGTATTATGATAAGAGTTCAAATCACAAACAGGCAATTAACATTTGTTTAGTACCGAACCTCAAAATTTTCCTATCTATAACATGAACATGCTAATGACCAACTCAAACCAATGACCAATCAAACTTACCACGTTGAAAGTCTCGAGCACATGCTTGTAGTAAGGCTTGGCACCGAAATGTTTCTTAAGCGTGGTGTACATGGCAGACTGGAGTAGGGCAGCGTCGTGAACGCCATCTAGCCCGACGTCAGGTCGCTTGTGCCAGCAAGGGACCCCACGACGCATACTCCTGTTTTCTACTATGTCACTCATGATGAGTTGATGAGTATGGAACTGAAAATAACATCAAGGATGAAAATATCATTGAGAAGACGAAGAAAATATCACTGAAAATAACATTAAGAAGACCTCGAACTTCAACTTAACTTAAACAAAAACGTCAAAGACCTTCTAGTTAAAATTTTCTAAGGATTGTATCAGAAAAATTTAAGTAAACTCAGAAAGTTAAGAGATGTGGCTGAAACTAGTTCAAAATGGTAAAAGAAGAAGGTAAGTTAACTCATAAAGCTAAGTGACAAAGCAGAAAGAGATATCTATTGCTAATAGATTAAGCGAATAACAGGGAAAGTATTTCTGAATCTATAATCCTCTAGCCTTTGGTACTATCTTGCTGAAATCCAAAGTCCATGTTTAAAGTATTACATCGACTTGGTGCATATAATCTTAATCCGTTAAATCTTATCTAAACCCACTGAACACTTCAGAAAATTTACGAGCTCCCTTTAAAAAGACCAAAATCCACTGTCAGATAAAATTAGACACCAAGTATATATTTATTGTTTGAGTGGAATAATCTTGTATGGGTACCAATTAGTGATCTCACTCATAATGTAAGAATTGTACCTATAGCTACGTAGTATTTTATTTGTTGATAATACAATATAGTATAACAAGCAGTAGGTAACCTACCATATATATCTACGATGTTTTTATCAAAACGAGTGCTAAACAACGTTCAAGGCCAGTATTCGATAATGCTTGAACTGCTGTGATAATTTGCATAATAAAATCATACATTAACAAACAGAATGGAAGTCCAAGGCTCGTAATATTGTATATTGTATATAAGCTTGCTCAGTTATTATTCTATGCTCGAGTGAAGTTTATGTGATAAGAGTTACTCCAGCATAATTAGATGGTTCACCAGCTTTCTTAATACGGGTATTAGTTACTCACTCATAAGAGGTCTTACTTACTACCTACTACTAAAGTTGTTTATTATACTGAAAATGAACTTATTGTAGTTATTTGTTACGATTTAAATTCAGTTAAAATAATAATTCCATTAGTATCGTTAACGGTTTTCTGGTAGATATTCTTCTTTATTCTCAATCTATATCTTTATCTTATTTTAATCTATATCTCTTGATCCATATAAATTTTAATCTTAATCTTTAAACCTAGATTCAGCGATGAGCCAGTCAATTGTTAATCAGTTCGCTTGATGGCTTGTTTCTTTTGTAAATAATTTTGTAATATTCAGAATTTTAGTATTTATCTCTTATATTTAGTTTATATCTTCAGCCTTTCCAGAAACGTACAAAATACAGTATTTGACTCACCATTTCAACACACCATCCCATTATATTCGCCAAGAATACGTTCTCTGGTGTCTGGTTCTCGTTCTTTTCCACCATTTTGTACGCGAGCACCGTGGCCAGGCCTCTGTTCTTCTTTCCATTCGGGACGTTGTATTGTAATAACTGAAACAATCAGAAGGTATATTTATTTTCTAACACCAGTTATTATAGCTAATCATTATGTACTGCGGCGGTCTTATGTTACAGGATTTAGATTTTATCAATCTTCTACCGATCCCAATGGAGACACTATGTGCAGAAAGGTCCTACATAAAGGTTCCGCTTGACCCTCAGCATTGAGGATATTGACACGAGGAGGAGAAGCATTCTATCAAATAAGACAGACGTCGCAGCGAGCTTCATCTAGACTAGAACGATCACTAAAAGGCAGAGTGTCCAGCGGGGGTATTTTGATTCGTCGGAAAGGCCGTCGGATTCGATATCGGAAATGTTTTTCTTCGTAAAAAGCTTCCGATATCGAATCCGACGGCCGACGAATCAAAATACCTACCCAGAAGAAGCGGTTCTTCATTAGCCGACCTAACCCGACACCATTACGGGCACTAACATCAGGACTATCAGAAAATATCGAATACGTATTTTTTCTTTTGTCGATTAAACAAAAAATGATAAAGATATAGCCAGTTAAATTTCCGCGTGACGACCCTTTTAGGAACCCGAACTTTGGCGCGTTTTATTTTGTAATATTTTGTTTGACAAAGAAATTGACAAAAGAAAAAATATCATCTGATAATCTACGAACTAATAGAATAATTTATTTTTTACCCAGGAAATTTCTCTATTATTCGTCCACAGATGTTATTGCGGGTGTCTGGTCAGCTACAGAAGAACCGTCCAATGTAGGTTGCATTGTTGAGCTCAATAACAATTATTTTGTTGTTTCTATTGATCAATCAAACAATAAGATTAAGAACTAATTGTTGTTATTGTTTCGCTTAGATTGACATCATAAATGATAATCATTCGAACTGGTTCTATTATGTAAGGGCCCGACCTTGAATTTGCACGCAGTATGCAAACGGTCTTGTCGGTTATTTAAATGTTCATAATTTTTTGTTCGTCTAAAATATAAAAAGGTTTTCGTTGTCTGCCTCTACAAAGCTTGCTACCTGTTTCTGAGTTATTGTTAGGTCCATTACCTACGTATATATTTTAATAAAAAAATTTCTTTAGTGTTAGTTGTCTTATTAAGTATTTATTTTCGGTTCTCAGGTGAATTACTTCCCATTTTAAAATAATATTTCTGTTTTAATATTACATATTTTTTGGTTTAAGGTACTTAAACCAATAAAGATATTCTGGTAACAGGTATCCAGCAATTTTTGTAGGTAAGTATTTATGCACATAAATTAGTGCGTGATACCAGTGATACTAAACGATAGAATTATAATCAAGAAGGCATCCAGCGTGAAGGACCGGTTTAGTACATACCGTATCCTAAACCGGTGCCCATAAAAAGCCATCCAAAAATAATATGCGCACAAAACTGTAGCAAATTATGTGCGAGGTTGTGCATACGATATCATTAGTCATTAGATTTTGGGCAAAATAATATTTCTGTAGCTTGTTTAATGTGTGAATTTGTCTACAAAAAGAAAAATATATAATTTAAGCTAGCATTGAACTTTTTCGGATGTCGGTCTCCAAAAATGTCTCAACTCACCTTTGAAAACTTGTTTATGATGACCCGATGTTATTTATATCCCCGATGTTATATTACCTTCTCTACTCACTAAAAGTTGTTGCTTATTTTTGCTACGTTGGTTACCAGACAGTCACTGATGTCCAAGTAGGTAGTAGCTAAGGTCTAACTAGTTTTCATCTATACAGCGAGTCCAAAGTCTATGCCAGAAATAGATGTTGCGTTAGGTTTTAGCTTTCCATGCGTGCCGTAAACGCACACGATATGCATAGAAATCAAAATGTTATGTATTACACACGTTTACCAAGGCTCCGTAGGATATAGGGTAAACCGGTTAGATAGCCGACCACCGCTGGCTCACGACCACTTTTTCGTAAATCCAATAAAAATAGTTGAACTGAAACGCACTAAAGTTCGTTTTGATTTTGAACGAAAGAGCAATCTAGCCCTTCCCAGCCGCGACACCGTTTGTTCGCCTATGACACGTAATGAATGTCATTTATCTTCGGAATTAGAGCCGCAGCGGGAGCATCGGATTTTAATCTGCAATTCTATAAAATAAATAGTGAGAGGACACTTTTTCAAACGTAAATAAAACCGTTTCTTTTATAGATTTATGGGTGGAACTGTGGCTTGTAACGTTTAAAAAATATGTAATTTATCTCGTAACCAGTAATTTGAATGATTCAATGCGTTTTTAACTAAATTAAAGGGTGTTCGCCAAACTAACCTACTAAAAATACGTTTCCATCGTTTCTCGACCACATGGTCGGCAAATGACTGTTTTCGACCAATTTTCTTTAGGATTTTTCTCCTCCAAAAAGCATGGTATATCATGTTGTACTTAGTCATTTGCCGACCATACATATGGTTTACTTACATGTTAGAATGCGACCAGCAAAACGTTGATAAAATATAAAATGCAGTCCATTTTCAAAAAGCATTACTCGTGGTCGGCAATCGGCCTGCTACCGACCATGTATTTATCCCATACTTTTTGAATGATAATTTTGCCTACTTGTTAGTTTTGAAACTAATTAAAAAATTATAACAATGAATAACAAATAATTAATAAGTAATAATTAATAACAAATTATTAATAACAAATAATTATGTAATAAATGG
Organism: Eupithecia subumbrata; assembly: GCA_949316285.1. Taxonomy (NCBI): domain Eukaryota; kingdom Metazoa; phylum Arthropoda; class Insecta; order Lepidoptera; family Geometridae; genus Eupithecia; species Eupithecia subumbrata. The sequence continues at coordinate 8,920,243 of OX438630.1, read as the reverse complement.
TGTGATTTTTTGTACCCTACATTGCTGTTGTAATTTTAGACCCTATATATACTACTTAAAGCCCTTTTCTTAATGAAGCTTTAGTGGACGCCAACTGACGAAAATGATGGACGCAAGCTGGCCGCAAGCGGTCGGGAACTGAGAAAATACCACTTTGTGATAAATCTATATTTATTTAATACTTACAATTACAAAATATGATCAATCTAGCGAACATTCGTTGATTCCATATTTTTTCTATCAATTTCAATAATTTTTAATGTTAGAACACTATCATTTTCATGAAATAAGTTACTTCAAAGGATCCAAGTCGACTAAGTGGTCGTGAACCGGCCTAGTCACCCTAAGTACCTCTTTGGTCCACTGCTGGACGCAGGGCTCCCCCTAATAAGCGCCTTATCTCATGGGGGGGGGGGGAAGGTAAGTACTTAGGTATTTACATAATTACCTATAAGGTACAGATTTTTTAAAGAAAGCGTTGGACTTTTCCCAGTAAGAATACGCATCTCACATTCTCCCACTAATAATGTCCTAAATTTGTCCTAAATCCTGTCAGTAGGTAGGTACACTATTAACTTCCTTGGTCCAATAGGTATGATTCAACGTAAACAAAACAAATTTAAATTATTGCGCACAAGTTCCTTGCAGTAAAATACCTATGCGTCGTTTGTTATCAAACAGAAAATATAAATAAACTTGCGTTGTTATCGAATAACAATGAGAAAAACAATTTACCTAGTAATGCTTCGCTGACTGATTGAATGCAAACAAATAAAAATACGTAGTTTGGAGTAAAATAGATGTCAAATACCTATTATTATGTTTAAAGGGTGCCATGTAACATGTAACATGAGTTAAGCCGAAAAGTGATGATTCTAGACCCCATGGGGTGAATAAAGATTTTATAAATTTCTTTTTCTATGTCAATATTTTTTCTTCCTATTCGTGTTCTTCTACACGTACGTATTATTTAAAATTATAAACTATTTTACAAGTGTTTTTTTCAGCAAAACCAGTGTTTTGTAATGAAATACATAACTTATTATGTAAAAAAATATAAGCTCTTTTTGTTGTTCAGTTTGAAATTTCAAAACAATAATAATAATGTTATACCTTCGTAAAAGAACAAGACTACGAAAAATTTATAATTTTTTTTCAAAAAGTAAAAAAAAATTGTGGAACAACAGATCCCCTTGTGATTCAGAATCACCTCTATTGGGTTAGCACATTTGTTTCATGGCCTCATATATACCTTACCTACCCATCCAACTTACTGCGTCAAGGGGCACTACGGGTTTGCTTCGAAAAACTGTCTAGTGCAGACGATAACATCGAAATATTTATACAAATTTAACCAAACACAAAAGGCAGAAGTCTTCCTACCTATCTATGGACGTATGTGAAAAGACTGTGAAGTAGAAGACCTAAATTTTACAATATTTCGTAACATGGACATGCAGGAGACCACAAAATACACGATGATACCAAGGGTCTGATTCTGAGAAACGACTAAGATATCAGAGTTTGAAAATTATATCCCATTACCAGACAGACACTCTTATTATTTCTGGCCGATTGGCCTCACAGGTTATGTTAAGGTATGACATAATGTAAGTAAGTAGACCTACCACGACAAACATCTCAAGGTTTATATGGCAATTATAACATTGTTTCTAACACAAAACAAAAAGGAAAACAAATTACATGTTTTCGAAATTAGGTAATACCGTTAATCGCCTCTCAGATTCTAAACCCTGTAGGTTAAAGTAAGGATAGTCGATAGGCTGAATCACTTATATAGCGATTTGCAGAAATTAGATTTTTGAATATATGTCACGTCGTTCGCGACTATCCCTACTTTACCCAAAGATACCAAATTCGACAAGCGCCGAACGTACCTTTGCCAACCATTTGCTGGCTTCGGGCACGTCGATATGCTTGCCGGTCTCTGTGAGTTCCCTCACAATGTCCGGGAAGCAAGCCATGAACTCCCTGGACTGATCCTTGGAGACAGCCAGTCCTCGGGCAGCCATTGGGAGCTCCTGCGGCGTGAGCGTTGACAGGTATCTAAGCGGACAAGTTGTACAGTCAATACATGTTCCACACATATTAACTCGGAAATGGATCATCACTGCTATAAAAATTGCTATATCAGAAGGTATTATCTTAGTGAATCTCCCTATTTTAAATTGTTAGTTAATTTCTCGCTTGTGTTCAACATTTTATGATTATTTATGAAACACCAGGTAGGAATAAAGCAAACGGGGACCGTAAATCCGTACCCGTTAGCTTTCTTTACAAACAGCTTCTGTCTGTACGATCAGTGCAGTAACGGTAAAAGCAAGGGTCTGAAGAAGATACAAGGTTTTTTTTTTTTTTATTGATGATAATTATATTTTAGAGATAACTTGGAGGTGATATAAATGCTTCTTGCCGAAGGATCAAGGATGTTTGTAAGTCAAGGCGATTTTTCCAGAATGAATTTCAAAATAATTCAACACGACTACGCGTGTTGGAAAAAGAATATACTTACAAATTTACGTTTTACTTTTATCTACACAGTGACTGCATTTTTTTTATTTACCTACGTAAAACTTTCACATGTTTTATTTAGTTCTGGAATGAAAACATTGCATCCCACAGATAATACTAATGCAGCCAATGTTAATTTAATATACCTTTGTGAAACGCATGGTTTTAAGTAGGTGCTTCGATTACGCAAGTACAAGAGTTCAACTGAGTTCACTGACCTGTGATATTTCTGCAACTTGAGCAGTTTCTTCGGATGTCCTTCCTCGACCTGGGGCATCTTCGAGGGCTGGTCCAGCCTTGGGACCATCGCATCGGAATTTGTCACGCTGGTGGTAATACTGATCTGCCGGCGAAGCTCATGCTTGTAGATTTGCAGGATCTTCTCCAAACCCTTCTTTGTCGAATACATCTTTTAATTCTTTATTTGAAATATTTTCTGCCAGAAATTCTTCTAAAGTACTTCTCAATGTAATATTTAATTTATTAAATTGAATGGAGTCCACGAGACAAGTGTTTGCCGTCTGTTCGCAACGAACGGGTAGGACCGACTGGTTCTTTGTTGTGTTTTGCTTCGCCTTACCAAGCTGCTCTAATGCTGTCTCGAATGTTTACAAATGTTTTATCGATATCGAATGTGTTATCTTGTCCGTTGAACTAGGAACTGAATGATAAGATATCGTGCTATTCAGATGTGTGATGTTTTGACTTAAGTAACAATTTAATAACATTTATGTCATGTTTTACTTTGCTGATAGAGTTTTATAATCACCTTAGTAACATAGGTACCAGTGTACCACTTATCAAAGCGTCTACAAAAATTACATGTTAAAGTTCACACACCACACCACCAGTTAAAGTTTTTTATTGATATAAATATAATTAATAAAATATCTTGTATGTCTTAATCTTAATTTGACCTAATTGATATAACATTTTCCGTTCGGGTGGTTTATAAAACAACGTGTTTTATCTAGGTACTTACCTAATTTTATCATTGTAATTATTTAATAAATATAAAGAACCTAGGAAGAACTGGTAGAAGTTGTCTCTTTGGCCGAAATAGGTGAGTGAAGGTAGCAAAGTTGTCATGTTGTTTGATTCAGATACACGGCTTAGAATCGTCAAACACATAGGGACCTACCTACCTACGGAAACTTTTATTTTATATATGTAGGTATTTAAACTTACATAATAATATCATCGCAAACGCGGATGAAACTATCGATAATACAACTATCGATAAGTCAGTCAGCGCACAACACTAGAGATGCGCACGCAACAAAAACAAACCGGCCGGTCCCCCCTCCCAATGACACGCCACGCGGGTCTCGTCACGTAGGCCAAGCGCACCCGGTTTATACCAACTCTTCTGTATTCTGTACCCCGGGATACTTAGCACTACTATACATAGGTACTAACTGTCTTGTATTCTGTGACCTTATCAGTACTATTAATTCTGGGCCCTGGGCAGGGCAGTAGTGACTATATTTAATCTGTGATTCTCTAGTGATGGGGATGCCCGCAATGATGATGAAAATGATGTTTTATTATGATGTCCAACGATCCGCTAGTTCATAAAAAGGACAAGACCTACGATTTTCTTTATAAATTATGTAAAAAATATTATTGTTGTACGTACAGAATAGAGCAAATTTTCGATTACCTATTTTAGACAAAACATAATTACTTACCTGTAGTAGGTATATAGGTAGGTACTTCGGTAAAAGCAATGGTGTAACTTTAGAGTAGGTGTGGTGTGGTAGAGTTACCAAGTTTATTACCTGTTTAAGTGTGTTTTCGAGACTAAGTTATTACCTATTGTCCCTGTAATTCTTTGTAGGTACCTACTACATAGTTTTAGTTTTTTTTGTGCCTTGTTGTTAACAATAACTAACTTTAACTAAGAAAGGATTCATTATTTAAGCACCTAAAACAGAAATTAAGCATAATCTCAAAATCACTGAGTTAATATTGCATTTTTCACTCAATGCTCAAAATGAGTAGGTAATTTTCTGATTTGGTTGATAAAATCACAAGGCCAAAGATTCGAAAATAGTTTATAATTCTTATGTTTGAAAACAAGCATCACTCATGTCATAACATGACTATGCGAGACAGAATATTTAAAAACAAAGCATAGTCAATAAGAGCAAATTCCACTCCACCCAAACTGCACCATGATCAGTGAATTTTATAAATAATAATACTGATATGCTAGCTATTGATCCATCTGTGCCAGCCGTGCCGTGACCCAGCTTGCGATCACGTATGCGAAAAGTGACACAAATTAATTCTGTAGACACAAAATGTAGTTTCAGAAGGCAGACTGGTTTATGAGATAAGTAAATGATGTAATTTTTTGTGATCAATAACACATCTATAGATGCTATTATTAATTACAGAGCCTGGTTTTTGTGGATGAATCTCGTTAGGTCCATTGACTAGATTCATCATAGATCTATCAAAAACTTTATTTCTTACTAGCGACCCGACTCGGCTTCGCACGGGTGCAATGCTGATACTAAATATACTATAGAATCGGGGCCCCTCCGGTACCGCTGCAACCGCTTTGTCCCTGCATTTTAAATTTGTGATATCTTCGAAAATATTCATTTAAATTACATGCTGTAAAGGGCTATATTGATCTATATTAAATGCCCATTGTATTTAATGTACTTAGTTGGAAAAGGATTAATGCTGTATTGCTTGTAATCGCTTCGTAAATAAGCCATTATTTCTCGTAAAAAGTAAAGGATAAAAATGGTTATTGTGGGTTATCCCTAAGAGATAGACGTATACGCTTCCGGATTTTTTTGTAGACCTTTTTAAGGTGTACAATACTGTAGTACATTATTTTAATCTATCTCGTAGGGTTTAGCCAGCGTTTGCAATATAAGCGCAAAAAAATGTGTTTATTTACGACATCACATTAGAAACCTCTAAAATTATAAGTGTTTCTCTACTATATTATGCATGTTCTATACATAGAAACCTTCCTCTTAAATCACTCTGTCTATTAAAAAAACCGCATCAGAATCCGTTGCATAGGTTTAAAGATTTAAGCATACCTAAAGAGATTAAGGTACCTATTTGAATTTTTGGTCTCTTTATACATTTTACCTTTAATAAGTTTGCAACGTATTTTATACCTACTACAAATTGCATAGGTAATTTACAAACCATCAACTAATTATTAGGAACCATTTATTGCTAGGGTGATAGGGTCTGTAGGACCAGGCAAAACATCGCATCGTGGTTAGCCCAAGTCAAATTAGAGACCAGTTTTATCGCATTGAAGTGAGGTCAATCGCAAATAATAAATAATAAATAATGCTGGACAATTCACAATTCAAATAGTCAGTAGGTAATTCTGAGTGCAATTTCACTTCTGACTTCTGAGAAAAGTTTGAATCAATCAGCATATAACAATTAATGGGTAAACGCAGTGGAAAGAATCCATAAAACTTTTAAATCCATCATGGTTATTAACACTAAAGTCATTTATAACGGGATATTTACCATGATTTGAGTTTTGAGCTTTCCAATATTTCGGCACAGTTTCATGCGCCATGATCACGGAATAACTGACGGCACTGCGAGTGAGTTGTTATTGGCAGACATATCGATCTACCCTCATTTTTCGTCTTTTGCTACGAACGTTACTACTACCACCGGTTTCATTATCGAACGCAACTCGATCACGACACACAACACTGACGGTATCAGAACACGGCGCGGTTGGTATATCACTTCTTCGGTTTTTGCACATTCTCACAACAGGATTCCAGGTTCCCGATAATTGGAAACCTTCTTCTCGGTTGAAGTTCCTATGTTTGGTAATCTCAATGGCCTCCTGTACCAATCTTGGTATGTAATGTCGCTCTGTTGAGATTACTTGTGGATTGTGTAACTCGATCCAATGGTTTGAACCACACTCCAGAAGATGCTCCGCTATGGCAGACTTCTCTGTTGCCCGATTCTTTACCGCTCGTATGTGTTCCTTGACTCTGCAGGCAATAGTGCGCTTCGTCTGGCCTATATACGAGCTTCCACAGCTACAGTCAATCTTGTACACCCCTGATTTCTCTAGTGGGAACGTGTCTTTGGGTGTACGCAGGTAGTGTGTAATCTTTTTGAAAGGCGTGAAAATGGTTTTTATGGAGGATTTTTGCAGGATGTTTGCAACCTTATCCGTCACTCCTTTTATGTAAGGCAAGAATGCTGGTTTGCGTTCCACCGTACTCCTCTGCGGTTTATGGCTGGTGCCGGAACGAGCTGGCAGTGATCGTACCTTATAGCCGTTCTTATCTAAAACATTTCTGACGTGAGCCAACTCACTTTGTAGGCTTCTATTATCACACAGGTCGTAAGCACGGTTCGTTAGAGATGTTACCACCGAGTTAAGTTGCCGAGGGTGGTGATGTGAGTCGGCATGGAGGTACCGGTCCGTATGTGTCGGCTTCCTATACATAGAGTGGCCTACGCTTCCATTATCTCTAACCTGTACCAACACGTCCAGAAATGCTAAACGACGATCGGTCTCCATTTCGTAAGTGAATTTGATCTTAGGATGTACTCCATTGAGGTGTGATAGTAGAAGCTCAATATCCTGTGTGAGAAGTGATATACCAACCGCGCCGTGTTCTGATACCGTCAGTGTTGTGTGTCGTGATCGAGTTGCGTTCGATAATGAAACCGGTGGTAGTAGTAACGTTCGTAGCAAAAGACGAAAAATGAGGGTAGATGGATATGTCTGCCAATAACAACTCACTCGCAGTGCCGTCAGTTATTCCGTGATCATGGCGCATGAAACTGTGCCGAAATATTGGAAAGCTCAAAACTCAAATCATGGTAAATATCCCGTTATAAATGACTTTAGGGGAAAGAATCCAGCTGAATTTTGTACAAACTCCCTGGATTTGTATAAATAAGAATCGACGTTAGGTAGACTGTAGATTCCTTAGGATTTCTATAGAATTAGCTTGGATCACGAAAATGTCACGCTTTACTAGGTACATGGCTGATATGATAATGAATCAAGATGAATCATTGACGGGAATCGAAGATGACATTTGAATCCTTATGGGATAGAAGACCTTGTGTCGTGCTAAATATCATGATTCTAGGTCAACGGGGATTAAATGTATGTTTTGAACCGTAACAAGAAACAATTTTTTTTTGATAATTAGCTACATTTATACGGTTTTCGGATTTTTCCCTTTATTTGTACTATAAGACCTTACTTCTTGCCTTCTTCTCTTTTGATGATTCTAGGTCAACGGGAAGTACCTTATAGGTTTTGGTCCATCGCGAGAATCAGAAGTAGTTTTTACTTTGTCTTTGTCTTCGAATGCTCGAGTTTTTGTATTTAATCGAGAAATATTGAAAGTAGAATTTACAACGACGTAGGTACAACTGCAATAATAACTCCCCGTGACAAGTAAGATGCATTCCCTGATGCATCTTAGGTACTCCTGAGCCGACTGGAACTTAAGCTCTATTGAAGGTGTGCATAAATAAATAAATAAATAAATTCGTCACGCCATTACTTCCTCGGTTTATTGCGACCTTAAATGCTTACAAAACAGATATTGAAAACTCAAGGATCCATGGAGTATTACCGACAAATTACAATTTCGCAAACGTCGTCGGTTCAAGAAAATTGGTACAGTGTGGTTTTCGTAACATTTTTTGCTGTTTACGACGAGTGAAACTTCTGAGATCGAATATTCTAGACTTCAATGTTCGACAGTTGCAATTAATCATTATTTTATTATTTACCGTCAGCAGCAGAAAGACATTAGTCGTGCAGGGTTCTTCTATTATTGAATCAAGTTCTTTAATTAGGTTCCCATATTTATTCACTCCAAATGTTGCGTAAGCATGATAAGATAACGCTTTATCCAACTGTAAACAACATTCACACTTCACCAGTAAGCAACTAAACGTAACATTAGTAAACAGTAGCATTCGCTCTATGAATGCATAATCAACGTCAGAGTGCAAAATCACGTGACGACAGCGTGAATGATGAAGTTCAAGGTGATGACCAATTCTATTGTATCCACTTTCTCACGTCGTTTTCTGAAGACATTTTGATAATTAAAAGATATCCAGTTTAGAACCTACGCAAATATAAAGTTTTTGTTTTATAGTGCGTAAGCCTCACACTGGCTAATTTCTAAGAAATAATACCTATCGCAAAAATTTTTGACTTCGGCGAGACTTGAACCCGCATCCTTCCGTCAGTACCGGAATGTGCTATCCAACTACACCACCAGATTTTGAGAAACGCGACACCTCTCGTCAAACGAACGTAAATTTAGTCTTTGAACAGGAATGGATAAACTTCAATGTTTCCCCTGTAGGTGGAGCTAACGGCGCTAGAGTCAGTAGCAAGTCGCAAAGATTTTCGACTCCTCGGTACTGACGAAAGGATGCAGGTTCAAGTCCCGCCGAAGTCAAAAAAATTTGCGATGTTATTTGATTTCTACGCAAATATTTTGATTTCTTACTAGAAAAAAAAATCGTTCAGGCCTACTTTTCACAAAGACTCCATCGTAGGGGAGTATCTATTGCCAATAGGTACTCTTTATCTGTCAATAGTGTATTGGAAGAGTGACTTTGCCATTCTCCGAGTGAGAAGGAATAAGCAGACACGCTAAGGAAGTCGTCGGTCGGTTAGGCAACAGCTTTACATCTCATAGAATATATTGACAGCAGCTTGGGGTAGCGGGGCGGGGGTTTGGTATGTGACTTCTAAGCAAGACTTCATAAGCAAGTTTACCCTATTCGCTCTCACTTAGACACAATAGCTTAACAAGGTGACTTAAATTTGTTTTGTTAGTCAATAATTTGCAAAAATAAATATAACTTCTATAATACTAAAAAAACAAGATAATATAGTATTATATCACATCACACTAATATTATAAATGCGAAAGTTTGGATGGATGGATGGATGGATGTTTTTTACCTCTTCACGCCAAAACTACAGGACTGATCGGGCTGAAATTTTGCATAAAGGTAATCCTAATTCTGGAATCAAACATAGACTTTTTATCGCATAAATCAGTTCCCATGGGATTGAAATCACCTTTAAACCTTTACATAGAAACAACGCGTGTGAAGCCGCGGGCAGAAACTACTTATAAGTATCATCATCATCATCATCAGCCTAAATTAGTCCACTGCTGTTATAAGTATATCTCATTGTTTTTGTATTGTTATTGTAGGTATAACTAAAGATCTCATCGTCAATTGTAGATTTTGTGATTTTTATATTGTATACTATTTAATTTTTAGTCAAAAGCTTTTCTTTAATATCGCACTTACCTTTTCTATTTAACTTTTCCTTTTATTTTTGTTGCTACTTTGTCCGTCTAGTTAAAAAAAGAATATTGTTACTTGATGATATTCTGTTATTGTGCACGCTGAGACGTCCTATTTGATAGAGTCACGTAGATTTAAGAACCTTAGTAAATGTTTTTTTAATAATTTAATAAATAAATAAATAACACTTGGCTTGCCATCTTCTAGGAAGCGAAGAATATATACAGTTACCCAAGTTTATAGCAGATAAGATTAATTGATTAATTAGTGAAATAATATAATTCGGGAATGAGTTAATATTAATGTAATTGTAACGAAGAGCATGTGTTATAATTTTATTTGACGTGTAAATTTATATTTCAATAAATTCTTGATTCTTGCATCATAATAGATACAGGTATTGTAATCCAGAACATTCAATGAATTAAACTAATCGAAGTCTAGAACCTTGTTTTCAAAACTATTTCTCTATCTATGCCCATAATCATGTAGGTAATATAATTAAAACATGAGATAACCACATGACTAAGAAATGGTACTACTCAGGCGACAATGAAGTGATCTTTACATGTCCACCGAGTGATAGGTGTTTGTGATTACAAATTTACAAATTGTATAATTTATCTATACTAATATTATAATGAGGAAAGATTTGATTGTTTGTTTGTTTGTTTGTTTATATTGAATGCACCGAAACTACTAGACCGATTTGAAATAGTACATTTTACACCTAGGCGAGAAAGTGATCGATTCCTACCGAGTGTGTCGTTTTGGGCCCGAGGCGCAGCCGAGGGCCTTAAAACACACGAGGTAGGAATCGCACTTTCTGCCGAGTGATAAATAGTGCTTTATACTACACCTTCGAGGAAAATAAAAAGCAGAATTAATTATTAATTGAAATTTAGAAGAACTTACCGCGCCCAATGATGTTGGTAAAACCTCATTGACCGCGCCAGCCTTTGGGTTCTTTTTTCAAAATATTGTTCGGAAATCGGAGGAGGCCTAATGGACTTGGAGTAAAAACTTTTTGTCGTTTGACCAAACGAAAATAACCATAGCTACCGGCCGATCTTTTAGGTAATTAAAAAAAAATAACACGTTAGAAATGGATTTCCATACACTTTTTCCTCCCGCTAAAACACGTGAGAAATGAAATTCCATAGAGTTTTTCCTCCCGGTTTCCTATAGGCCTGCAAAGACATACTTTCTATTCTATTAATGGAAAAGGAATAGGCAACTTTCCGAGCAGGTGTAGTATAAAATTCTTTTACCATTAGAAGCCCACATTATTCCTGATGAACATAGGCTTCTTTTGACCGCGGGAAAATGCTTCATTCCGACGGGGAAACGGGTAATTGGACAACGGGTAGTAAGAATGCAGCTAGCTGTTTTATATACATACATACGTACACACATAGTAAAAATTTGTTTTTTGAGATTTATTATTATTTACCGCAGTTTTAACCATCCGTCCAGATTTATATGATCTTACTTTGCTCTATTAAAAACTGTAGAATGATCAAACGATATTATTAAAGTTAGCTAATAAATAAAGGTGATGAAGTTGAATTATTATATACCTATGTGTTAGTATACGCCTATGAAGGAAGAGATCTTCATCGCAACATGAAGACTTCATTATGACATATATCATCTCTTTGTAAACTCATTTGTACTTGTGAATATGTCATCGTCCTTGTCCACTTCCAGAAACTAGCGTCAAGATTAAAAGATAACCTGAACACGAGTGCAAATCCGCCCTCCATTATCCCACACTGCGAATTCCATTTTGCGAATCCTCTGAACCGACGATCGACCTTTAATCGCCATTTTGGATCAGCGATGATGAATGATGACCACGTCCAAGGGCACGTGAAACAAATATTTAACAATTAAATCATTAACGATTTTTATCTGTCTGCGGACTCCAGCGCCATTTTGATGTCATGGCGGAAGGCGGGAAAATCTGCCGCCATTTTGGAAGCCTGCGCTTGCGATGACGTAGAGTTGGCTGCTATTGTCATGACTGTGACTTCCGGAAAAGTTCGAGGTTGGTAATGTTTTACGTTATGAATATTGAAATGAACTTTTCAATAGATTTCAACGATTAAGCTTAATTATATAGAAAGCAAAAGAACTTAAAACCAGAAAACTAAACCTAACCCATGGTTCTAACTAGGCAATGGGGAACTTGAATTTGGTGCCTAGGCAGCCCAGGTGCGATGATTAATGACAGTGAAACGTATAATGTAGGCTATTAGACAAATTGCGAGCGTGCAATAACATTTTTAATGATGGCAGGTCAATCGCACTGGTCTCCGCAAGTGGAATTGGAACTGCGTACAGTCGGCAGCAGTTCACTTTGCAATAGCGCTTGTCACCAGGGCACAGAGTTCAAATCACACTGGACATCAGGTACTTTTGTTCTTAGTTGTCCATATTCGTTGGCCACCGGTAAACACTATGGAAAATTAGCGATGCGTGTCGATGGTGTGATTCGCTCACATGAATGCTCTCCTATTGTCGTCCCCCCCTAAATGTGATTTAACTGAATTATGGAGTAGAAATGGTCACAATTCGGTTTTGGATGTCCAGTGCGTTGGTGCTGTGGACCTTGGACTGGTGTGTGTGATCTGTGAGAGACTGAAGTGGGTTTAGGAGCTACTGAAGTGCTACGCGCCGCCTTCGTAGCAGCTTGCTTGGTGAGTAGGCTTTCCGCCCTTCGTAGACTCGTAGGAATGAAGAAAGGCTTGTGTTTACAGCGTTCTACTGGGCGTTTTGCTGGTTTGGCACTTTGGTATTCACATTGACTATTTATTTACTGGGGTACATAAAATGTCAATGTGTTTTTAAATCAAAAAAGTTTATAAATGATCATTATTCCATATGACTAACGACTAAAGACGAACGGATAATTATTGTTAATGATAATTTTTGTGTTTGTGTTTTTCTTTTCTGTTTTTCTATCTTGGTGTGCAATTGTAATTGTGTGCAATTATATTGTATTGTAATGCTAGCTACAAGTTAAGATATTCATTTTAATGTAATTTGAAACCCTCTCCTTTCATATTATCAAATTATTAGATCATGACATTGCTGTTAGTTAGATTGCTGTGCAACCAAGTACAGAAAACCAAACCAAAACCAACAAAACCAGTAAAACCTCGTTCAAAATAATTTTAAACAACAATAATTACGCAGTTAGTAATGACAGTTTACAGTTTTAAAATAGGACAACGTTGTTTAACATTCGAATAGCATTATCACGAGGCGTCGTCGGCGCAGTGTTGTGTGACATTATGCAATCGTATGCACAAACTGCACTAAGTACAATAAGTTACTGCACTAAAAATTAGCCTATACCTATGTTATTCCAGGTCTAAATCTTTGTGAGCAAAATTTCAGCACGATCTATTCAGTATGTTCGGCATTATCTCCCGCCAAACATCTTCACAATGACACAAAGGCTTTCGCTTTTATGATATTGGTAGGGTTACTCTGTTAACTCCATAAAGCTGAAGTTACAAATTTAGTTAACTAGTACTTATTTATTTTTATTTTAACCTCTTAGAGGTATAGCAAATAATCATGCTTAATTATGAACAGATTATCTTATATAAACTAAATACTAAAATTATGACCAGCCCGAAAATTACAATAGAAAGGGATGGTGTTAGTGAACTTATATAGTAGTATAAGGTAATCAAAGCTTATCTATATCTATACTTATAATAAAACTGTAACAGGTCCAATTCTGTACATTGAAGATATTTTGAAAATTTTTTTTGGAGGGCACTCGATTATCGATACTGAAGCCAAAACTGCAATTTTTTTCATTCATGTCTGTCTGTCTGTCTGTCTGTCTGTCTGTCTGTCTGTCTGTCTGTCTGTCTGTTTGTTAAACGCGCATCACGCCGAAACTACTGAAGGTATTGAAATGAAACTCGGCACGATTTTAGGTCATACTACGAGGAAGGACATAGGATACTTTTTATCCCGGAATTCAGTCAGGTTTCCCTGGGAGAGGGGATGAAAGTAAAATTCTTTAACTGCGCATCACGACGGAACTACTTAAGGTATTGAAATAAAACTCGGTACAATTTTAGTTCATACCACGAGGAAGGACATAGGATACTTTTTATCCCGGAATTCAGTCAGGTTCCCCTGGGAGAGAGGATAAAAGTAAAATTTCTTCACCGCGCATCACGTTCACGCCGAAACTACTGAATGAGTTGGACTGAATTGGTACGATTTGAGTTCAAGGAAGGACATGGGATACATTTTATCCTGGAAAGCAGTAAGGTTCCCCTGGGAGAGAGGATGAAAGTAAAATTCTTTAACCGCGCATCACGACGGAACTACTTAATGAATTCGAATGCAACTCGGCGTGATTTTAGTTCGTACTATGAGGAAAGATACATTTTATCCCGGAATTCAGTAAGGTTGCCCTGGCAGAGGGGATGAAAGTTAAATTCCTTCACCGCTCATCACGCCGAAACTACATAGGTAATGAGTTGGAATGTAACTTGGCACGTTTTGAGTTCATACTACAAGAAAGGACATGGAATACATTTTATCCTGGAATTCAGTAAGGTTCCCCTGGGAGAGAGGAAAAAGTAGAATTCTTTAACCGCGCATCACGACGGGTCTACGCGTCGTCCGATTTCATGCATTCTTTTTGTTAGAAACAGAGATGCAAGATCGAATATGACTAAATCAGTAGAAAGTCGAGTAGAAAATCAGTAGATTGATGAAATAATCTGTAGATTGAAGAAAAAAATTAGTAGATAAAGGGTAGGTAAGTTCCTATCTATTTATTTTTCCAAGACGCACCCATTAGTTAGGTTCCTACCTACTAAGGTGGCGGGTCTTGGAAAAATAAGTTAGGTTGCTGCCTTACATGATATTATGGTGGTTTAGCTGGTCCAGCGAAGTTTGGTTGGAGTCTTACTCCAACCAAACTTTGTGTACAATTAAATTAATTAATTATTGTGGTCCACTTAAACTAACTGGACCGCAGAAAAATATTTTTTATTGTGGTACACAGCCAACTGTACCTACCTACTAACGAAAAAAAATTACGGTGGTCCAGTCAAATGGATCAGGAGCCCAATTCTGCAAAACAATTGCTTCAGTATGACAATGGAATCGTCGCAGAATCATCACGTAGAATCCTGATTAATAAAATTCCAGATAGTGCGCGCGAGATAAATTAATATGTAGTTTCAAACTTGACGCGCGTCTCTCCATCTGCATTCATCATAATTTCTTTCATCCAAGGTGGAATACCAAAAAGTGTCATTCTGTGACGATAGCCCTGTCATAGTGAAGCGATTAGTATAGCAGAATAGGGCCCCAGCTGTGAGTAAGTCAAACGAGTAGGACACTTCTTAACACTGACGCTGGCCGAGTCGTAGCTAAAAGTCGTGTGGATAAAGAATGGGATTGAAGATGACAATATGCTATCCCCCGTAGACCCTACACGATTTTTTGGACGGCGGCGTTTCATAATATGAGAGACTATGGTTAAATGTGAACTTAATTAGTCGGCAGGTAAGGCAATCGCGAACGAAGTCGCGGGTACAGCTAGTATTAAATATATTGACGTTAAACAAACATGAAACTTTATTAAACAGTGAAACATTGTTTGGTTTTGTTACTTTTATTAAGTTCTTTTAATGTTTTATTATCTGATGATGATATACCAGTGCTCCTCATTAGTCCTCATGTGCAAATCTCAAAGAATAAGGTCTATATTATTATGTTGATAATATTCCCTGAAATCCGCACACAAAGAACACCAAGTCATGCACAATGAGTTTGTTATTGAAATAAATAAATAATGCTGGACAATTCACACAGCATTATCTAGCCCCAAGCTAAGCAGAGCTTGTGTTATGTGTACTAGATAACTCATATACTTAATACAATGCACTACATAGATAGATATTTTTTTATTATACATAGAAAACATCCAGAACGCCCTGGACAAATGTCTGCAGATCGTACAAACATTTGTCCCGAGGCGAAAAATAACATCGTCTTTGTTCTGGGAGAGCAATAAAAGATGGGCAATATCTTTGGAGGCTTACCTACATGGTAGTTTACTGCACATGAAAACGAGAGCAAAATAAATAGAACTTACCTACATTGTGGGATGGACATCCAAACATCACAACCTAGGTGAGAAAGTGCCCAATTCCCATCGAGTGTCATTTGAGCCTTAAAACACACGAGGTAGGAATCTTACTTTCTCCGGAGTGATACATAGTGCTTTTTATACTACACCTTCGAGGAAAATCATCGTTTTAGAATCTTCAAAATCACTAGATTAAATTCAAATTGTAAACTCAAATGTAGTAATAAATCCGCGCACGTGCTTTTTTCACATGGTTATTTTTTTGAATTATTGTCCCGAATACGAAAGAGGCCGATGTTGGATGTTTCTCTACTAGGTATATTATATTGTATGTATTATACATATAAACCTTTATCCGCTTTTTAGCGATTCGGGACCACTGTGCGCCGCCGCGCATCACGCTTTACGTAATTAATTCATTTGCTTCTTTGGCGCCGACTCAAAATTACCTAAGAACTTAGTTATTGATGTTAAATAAAAAAAGGTTTATTATTTTTTGGTTTTCAGTTTTTTCGGCGGTTTAATTTTTTGTTTAAGTATTTATTTTATATTTTTTGTGGCTATAATCTACTAATTACCACATGCTTAATTTTTTATTACTTTTAAAATAGCTACCTACCTTACTTTATCTACTAACTGTTATATAATCCCACTTTAATAAATTACAAAAATATATACATTAAAATTCGATTTTTTATTTTTTTTATTTATTTATTTGACCATGGAGATATAACATGACAGGAACTTAGCCGTTAACAATAAATCCTCAATAATAAACCTTTATTTTCCCACCCTTAGGGTAGCATTTTTTCCAAATTTATATGAGACCAACTTCAAGGTATACCCTATCAAATAAAAAATAATTATAAAAATCGGACTACTCCGTAAAAGTTATGCGTGGTCATACATTACAATCAGTGAGTGAACAATCAATTTTGTCTGTTTTCCTACTTAGGGTTGGATTTTTTTTCCAAATTTACATGGGACCAACTTCGGGGTATACCCAAAAAAAAAAGAATCATAAAATCCAACTACTCTGTAAAAAGTTATGCGTTATCAATATACATAAAAAAAATATACGCGTCGACTTGAGAACCTCCTCCGTTTTTTTGTCGGTTAATAAGCAGAGCTTGTGTTATGTTATACTTGATAACTGATATATTACATATAACGGAGTAGGTAATTTGTCTGTCTCACTTGTGGGCAGGATTGGGTTGATCGACTATTTTCAACTGACATAATGTCAGTTGAAAATAGGCCTTGAAAGACAGACACAAGGCTAGGGCCTCTGACTAAACGAATCGCGAGACCGTTTCTACATGATTTCTATGACTTTCTAGTACTTTCAGCTACGATGATTGAACCAGAATTCCACTTAGCTGATTCACTTATCCGTTTCTTTTGTCATCTCCAGAATTGTTCTAACGTCAAACAATAGACGTTGGTGATCCACATAGATAATAGGTGCATTGCAAGATAAGTAAGGAGGTTGTACTGGACTCTTTAACACATTCACTGCGATAGGCAATGAGAGTGTTAAATCATCTAGATACATAGATAACTATATTATATCTTTAAAAAAAATACCCAGCACACCCGAAAAAAATATATGCAAACGTTTGTCCCAAGGCGGGAATTTAACCCGCAACGCTGCGCCGGAGGTTGTCATAAACCCATGAAAGAGTTCCAATTAAAATTCCGTTGCAACATCACAATCCGATTCCATTAGATTTGTAAAAAACTATTACCTACCCCGCACCCGAATTCCTTTCATCTCTACCATTGTACTACCAAAGTTATGCAAGACAGTCCATACAAATACCAAATTCCCATCGCAGGCCGAGCCCAGACTTTCCCATGACACTCCCGTTGCCCGTCCCACTCGTTCCAGGCCACAATAGGAAATAGCCAGGCTTACAAAGGGAATAGCTGGCCCTACAATGGGAATAGCCAGCCTTTCAATGAGAAATAGTGGGACTTACAATAGGATATAGCAGTAAATGCGAATGTTAGGATTTCACACCATCTTTTCACGGTTGATTAGGCTCTGGGAAAAGTTCAGTTACGATTGGGTTTACTGTTACAAAATTTCTTTTTGTGTACCTATCTGAATTCCTGACTTTCACTAGCTCGAGGTTGGTATTGACATAACTGTAAGTTAGTGGTTAATCTTGGATTTAATTAATAAAACGTCAAGTGCGAGTCGGACTCGCGCACCAAGAGGTAACGTTTAATTGTAAGACCTTGTTTCTTGCCAAATATCATGATTCTAGGTCAACGGGAAGTAGGTAACCTACCCTACCCTATATGTTGTGGTCCAAGGCTAGACGCAAAAATATTTTTTTTGTGAAAAAACTACTACTGTATTCTTTTACCTTTACTTGTGCTATAAGACCTTGCTTCTTGCCAAATTTTATGATTCTAGGTCAACGGGAAGTACCCTTTAGGTTGGAGGTCCATGGCGAGAATCAAAAGTACGTAATTGTTTAGTGAATAAACAACAAATATACGGTTTTTGGATTTTTTTCTTTAATTGTGCTATTAGACATTGCTTCTTGCCAAATATCATGATTATATGTCTGAGGGTAACTCTGCAGGTTTTGTGTGTGTTTCCCTTGGAAATTTCAAAACATTCGGATCGGACATAAGCGGCTGTAAATTTTAATTTTCGTTGACTTAGAAGTTTTATTTATATCACGGCTCTAAGAGGTTATGGACTTGAGTATTGGACGTTAATTTCAATTCGATACCTCCACGTGTTCCAGAGAAAAGGTTGACAGTCGGACAACAAAGTTATCTCCTATAAGGGTCCCTTTTTTCGTTTTGAGGTACGGAACCCTAAAAATAATTAGATTTTCAACGTCTTGTTGAAGCTCCCTACTGATGGTCAAGGTTTGCTAATCAGCTACTTGCGAAGAGCCGAGTTGCGTCTATCAAGTTCTTACATGATGATAACCGGGCTCTGTGAAGGGCGCTGTTTGGCGTGCGCTTTTAATGAAAAAGTCATGTTGGTTTTTTGATTAGACTCCACACTGGCTTCTCTCCTTCTTTCTTTTTAGGGTTTCGAAGATCGAAGATCGGTATCGAAACCCTTATGGTCTCGCTTTGTCTGTCCTTTTTTCCCTCCTTAATAACTCAGCAACTACTGCAGATATCAACTTGAAATTTAAAATAAAAATACATTTCGTGCGCTTGTACAGATTTAAAGAAAAATAAATGAAAAATGAAAATGAATATTTTCCATACAAATTGTGATGCCGAAATTAAAAAAAAAAAGTCGAAAAAATACCCATCCCTCGCCCTATCTCCGTAGTTTGCAGAGAGATCCGTTTAAAAAGTATGGAGCGTTTGTAGATATGGATCTATATTTTGCACGAAAAATATAGAGAAGTCTGTAAAAAGAACACTTTTTGAAAAATGGTCAAAAAGGGGTTTAATAATTTTCAAAAGGGGGGCTACCTCACCGAGTGGGTTATCAAATGAAAGGTATCGGTTTGGACATTTCAAACCATTTTCCAAATTTCTGTAGGTTTCTCACTTTTTGAAATACTTTGAAAAAAGTCGAAAAATTTACCATTACCCACTTTAACCGAAGCATGCAGAGAGATCCATCTGAAATGTAGGTTGGTACCTACTTTTCTTAGGTATTCGATAAATTGCGAAGTCTCTAACCGGTACTTCTGGTACATATTTGTTGACAAACGTTCGAAACCCTCGGCGCGAGAGTTACACTCGCACTTGACGGAACTTGTTTATTGGCTTTTCTCTTTTTCTTCTTTCTTTTTCTTTGGAGCGACTCATTTTAAATATGTAACCATATTATACAATGAATAAATAATATTTAAATAATATTGTTGAAATTCTCACCTTCCAAATCAGCACATTGATTGGACGGCAGAGATAACTGTATCAAAGTGAGCTACGTCATTTCGGAATGGTCTAGCGAGGACATCGGACTTATACAAAAGCCCGGAAGCGTACATCCGCTCGCCATCTCCACATTTTTTGGAAACGCCAAAATTTTCATAGGACACAGCTTTGTTATGTAGATT
Source organism: Eupithecia subumbrata (assembly GCA_949316285.1). Taxonomy (NCBI): domain Eukaryota; kingdom Metazoa; phylum Arthropoda; class Insecta; order Lepidoptera; family Geometridae; genus Eupithecia; species Eupithecia subumbrata. The sequence continues at coordinate 8,900,188 of OX438630.1, read as the reverse complement.
TGAGTAGCTGACTTTTTAGGTGTAATTCGTATGACGCACTAACTATCAAAAGTATAGGCAGTTAAATCTGGTACCTATAGGTATTTTAATCAAGGTTTTTTTTATGGTATTACTATGTTTAATGAGGTTGTGTCTTTTGTTTCTTATATTTTGCTGTTTTATGGTATTACAATTTTTCGTTAGTTTGTTTCTTTAATTTTATTTATGTTTAATTTTGCTGCATTATTAAATTGTGTTTCCATTTTTATATCAATAGTGTTCTGCTTTGTAATTTTGAGAAGTTTATATTGTTTGAGAGATGTAACGGCTTAGGCTAAGTTCCTTATCATGTTATATCTTTATGGTCAAATAAATAAATAAATAAAAAATAAAATTATATATTATAATATGAACAGGAAAATAAAAATTACATAAGCTACTACATTTGATTCTTTTGATTACATTACAAATATGATGTGAATAGATACTAATTATTACTGCGATTTGAAACAAATTAATAATAATCATTCTGTCTAGACAATTAACCGTAGTATGAATGTAAGTAAAACGTAAACAAGGAAAAATACCTAATGCATAAAATAATTACTTAACAAGTGAGGTGTAATTAGGGTTATTTATAGCAAGAAACATTGAACCTATTATAATAAAAAATACCAACTCGCACTGTGGATATATACTGTAGGTACGTAAGGATGTATTAGTTTACGGGATATATTATGAAACCTATCCAATTTATAATAATTAATAATTATAGAATATAAGTCCGCTCTGCATGTTTTAAGTTAATACTGTTTTTATCTATAAGTGAATGTATATTCTTTTGAGAAATAAATCTAAAACCGTATATATGATTTATAGTTTAGTTTAGACAAACAAGCGCAACATGGCGGTGTTGGAAAAAACATTCCTAACAAACAATTCCGATAAAAATCATAATAACCACAGAAATATTTGTATAATCAACAATTGCAATAATTTCACGCGTCTGCGTAAACTAACGGTGTCGATGTCATGTGGACCAACAATGAAAATCGATAAATAGCCCAACAGTACTGTTATACAGTTACCGTGAAACTTATATTGTGCTCATTGTATTAGTCAGGTTTCTGCTCCGATAGGCGCAGGCGCAGTTTGCGATTAATTTCACAAAATGTGACATTTAGGACATGTTGTGAAATTAATCACAAACTGGGTCCAATGGCTTTTTAGGCCTACAGTTTTATTAGGTTCAAGGTAACACTCGAAAAAAATACGGGTTTTTACTATTTTCTAAATTCTTTAAGTAAGTAAGTAATTTAGATAGCAGATAATTATAAAGTTTTGCGCACATGGTAAGCCATTTGCTATGAATACACGTTGGAGATTTTAACCAAAAACAACATGATGTTGTTAGATTCCAAACTACAATTGATTCAAAGTATCTTTTAGCATTATACTAGCGACCCGCCCCGGCTTCGCACGGGTGCAATGGTGATACTAAATATACTACAGAATTGTCCCCCGGCCGGTACCGCTGCAACCGCTATGTCCCTGCATTTTAATTCTGTCATATCTTCGAAAATATTCATTTAAATTACATGCTGTAAGGGCCATATTGATATTTATTAAATGCACAATGTATTTAAGGTACGTAGTTGGATAAGGATTAATGCTGTATTGCTTAAAATCGCCTCGAAAATAAGCCATTATTTCTCGTAAAAAGAAAAGGATAAAAAATGGTTATCGTGGGTTATATCTATGAGATAGATATATACCATTTTTGTTGACCTTTTTAAGGTGTACAATACTGTAGATTCTTATTTTGATCTATCTTGTAAGGTTCAGACAGCGTTTGCAATGTAAGCGCAAAAAATGTGTATATTTACGACATACAATACTCGTACATCACATTAGAAACCTCTAAAATATCTCTAAAGTGTTTCTCTACTATATTATGCATGAATTATGCATATAAACCTTTCTCTTGAATCACTCTATCTATTAAAAAAACCGCACAAAATACATTGCGTAGTTTTAAAGATCAAAGCATATATAGGGACAGAAAGACAGCGGGAAGCGACTTTGTTTTATACTATGTAAAGAAGATTCATAGTAAATGCCTTACAATGTACTCAAAACTTCTTATCTGCTATCTAAATTACTTTTAGAACCTAGAAAATAGTACCAAAAACCCCGATATATTTTTTTTCGAGCATCACTAATCTCCTTAAGGTTTTATGAATAGACTTCGTTGCTCTAATTATATTTGTTTTAGATCGATCCTGCAAAAACATTTTCAAGTAGGTACTCTCTGATAATAAGAGATTGAAACATGAAGCAAAACATTCAGAAACAAGCCGAATTTTCCCAGGACCCTAGGGTACAGAACATTTTAGGAATATGAATATTGTATCTCTGACGCCGTCTATTTTCAAGTATAGTCTCTTATGTTATGAGATTAAAACATGAAGCAAAAAAACATAATCAAGTCGGTATTTTCCTATGACTATGCAGGGCATTTTAGAAAGAAAGAAAGAAAATCCATTTATTTGACCCAATACAATACACATATTAAAAGGAATAAAAACAAAATACATAAAAGGGGCCAAAAAGGTCCCTGTCTCAGCATTTTGCCGCTACAAGCCACAGCGAGTAGCGGCGCTGATTTTCAGACAGGGCCTAGTGTGGTGGCACAAAGATGGTAGGTAAAATATACAACAATACAATTAAAACACAAACAGACAAGAGTAGATAGAGAGGTTACATACAACACAGGAAACAATGACAGAAAAAAGAAAAGAAAACAGAAAAAGATACGTATAAAGTTAAGTTCTAGAGCGTGTCTCAGCGTCTATAGCCGGTCTAATTTAATTTCAAGATTAAACATTTTTATATCATTTATGGCTGACTGCCTGGGCTGTGGATAGGGTAAAATAAAGAAGAAGAGGTTTTAAGAATGTGAACATTATCTCTGTCGTCGTCGTCGGAGTTAAGCCATACTATTGTTAAACGTTGATCGTTCAAAAAAATAAAAGCATATATCTGATGGATGGAGGAGGCTCAGGACCGCTGTGGCGTCGTTAGGGCGAGGCCTATGTTCAGCGGTGGACGTATACGGGCTGCTGATGATGATGATGATATATCTGAATGGTGCCCTTTTGTAATCCAACTAGCCGTTCTACAAACGGGCTGATTCTACAATCCGGGGCGGCGACATCTCCATAATAAACCACACCAACCACAAATAAACCGATACATAATGCACACAACAATTACATAAGCAGGTCCAGTAATGGCATCCATAATTTTCCCACGAAGGTCGTTATAAATAGCACGTATTGCGCTTGCGTATGTAGCTAATATGTAATTTCGAAACCTTGCTCCCGATTGTCTCATGTCATTCAGTCGGTGCAACGGACCGGTCGCTGATGATCATCGGTTATTGCTGAAGGATTCTGTTGATGCAACTTTCCGGCTTCGTTTGCGCCTTGCCAGGATGAAAAATAGCCAGATTAAGCCTAATGGAATTTCAGATCGGAAATTATAAATTTCGGCAAGATCCGTTCTGTTGTTGGACTGGGTGCTGTCTTGGAACATCTTAAAATTTCACACATATCAAGCAGGATCTGCTTATCTTTGCTTATTGCCCGTAACTTAATTGTCTCTTATAGTAGGCAGGTAATCGGTAGTAGGCAGGCAGGTAATGAGCAAAGATAGTAATTTCTAGCATTATTTATTTACTAGCTTCTGCCCGCGGCTTCGCACGTGTATTTTCGGTATCATATAAGTTAGGCTTTGCTCTAAACGTATGTTAAATTTCGTCTTGATCCGTCCGTTCAGCAGTTTTGAAGATCCTAGGTAACAAAAATTCAGATTTCACAAACTTTCGGCTTTATAATATTAGTAGGTTATAGCAGGATAGGATAACATTATAAAAATAAATTTTTAAAAGCTAGCGCGATCCCCTTTTGTATTTATGTATGAGTTGTGTAGGCCTGGATGTGTGACGTCAGCTTGGATGAGTTTATGAAAAAAAAAGACAATCCCGGGAGCTTTTAAAAATTTTGCTATACATGCAGCATTGGCTGTGTCCTTTTTTCCACCTTTTACCGAAATTATATGAGACTCGGAATCATTGTGTTAGTTCATTTGGGCATGTACCCTTCTGATGATTTTACGCGTTTTATTGCAAAACGACAAATGGGAATTTCAAAAATTTTATTTAATTTACACAAGCTTAGTAATAAGTCCTACGTTTTTTTTGCAAACTCAAATAAAGATCTATGCTCACAGGTAGAGTGCACAAGGCCACATGCGTGGCCGGTGACCGTCAACGAGGGTACATCAGCGTTGGAAGATGAAGCCACGGGGGGCGAGCGTGATGCACGCCTTCACCGCCCTCACCATGCTCACAATGGCCAATGGTATGATATTTTGCACTTTCTAAAAACCTATTTATAGGAATCACAGAATATTATGTGGATGGTATATAATAATATAACCATATGGCCAATATTTATGATAGGAAATGATAGAGGTGTCATTCATGCGACATAAATATGAAATCAATGGGTACTGAACAGAATGATTGATCGCAAAGATAAAAAATATACATTGTTGGTCAACATGGGTTTAACTATCGAACTAAAATTAATTGGTATTGGTAGGTATGCGACATGAAATCATTTAAATTGATTGCCAAAGAGACTCATTAAGAGTAAATTTTCAAGGGGAACGAAAGGCCATTTATAAACCCATATTTCATGATATATAGTTACGGCACATACATTTTCTTATTCCTTCGCAGCTCAAACGACTTGCAATCAAGGAATGGGTCGGGTTATGTACGAGCGATTACCTAACCAACAACTGCACGGGTTCGATGATGACGTCGTAAGTATTTAATAAGCTTCCATTCTATTATCGATGAATGTTTGCTTCGGTCCTAGGCACTGTTAATGAATGTGTTATTGTCACATCGATAAGCAATGCGTGTTTAAATCTACCAACACGTGACTTGGATATTCAAGCTTCTAACTTACGTTTATGATTCAAGGTACGGGAGACGGCGCCACCATTCCGTGTTTTGGAGAAATGCCAAGACTTGTGCTTGCGTGACCGTTCAGGGAACAGCCTCGTAAGGACATGCAACTCTATAGACTTCCAACCAGGAGCACGCATTGCTGCATTCAGCCCCGAGCCTGAGTATGAGGAATCAACCTGCTATCTGACCCGAGAACAGGCTACCCCAGAGGGCATTGGCACTCTCATGATTGTGCCAAACAGTGTGCACTTCAATGAAATCTGTTTGACTTGTAAGTGCATCTTGTTATCTTGTTGTTTTTAAACTTCCTGACACATTTCAGTAACAATGGTTTGTTTTAGCGAATCGTCCGGAACGTGAATGTCCATCTCGCCGTTATGTGTTTGAGCGACACGCCCGCAAGCGACTGAAACTACCGCCTTCAGATCTGAAGGAGATCATGGTTGCTAACCGAACTGAATGTGAAGATAAATGCTTGGGAGAATTCAGCTTTGTTTGCCGATCAGCGACTTATGACTCCGCTTTGAGGACTTGTTCTCTGAGTAGATTTACTAGACGAACTCATCCGGAGATGCTTGAGGATGATCATAATGCTGATTATTTGGAAAACACCTGTCTCAATGGTAAGCAACCTTAAAATCAAACAGGTGTGAAAACAAGCGCTACATTGCGGATCACCGCACCAGCAGCGCGTAGTGCAGGTTTTTGCACTTCCGTACCTACACCCTCATATATTTTGTTTCATTTGCTTTTTCGTGCTATTTTATTGTATACCTAAGTGTGTCATGTTTATTCGCCTGTTCTTTGCTGTACTGTGTTGAGTCAACAAATGCCTCTTTATCTGTAACATTTATGCAGGTAATTGATATAATTCAATGGGTATTTTAAAGTTGACTTTCCTTTGCAGCTGAACGCCGCTGCGACGGTTTAGCAGTCTTCATCAAAGAGGAAAACAAGCGTTTAGGAGGACCTTTTGAGGCCGATGTCTTCTCAAATATGACTCTCGACGAATGTCAAGCGATGTGTGTACGAGCCGAGAAGTAAGACAATGTTATCCAAATATCTGGATCTCAAAGTCAATTTGTCTGCAGTGTAAATATTTTGCTCTTGTTTTCCCAGGTATTTTTGCCGCTCGATCGAGCATGACGCTGTAACGAAGCAATGCGTGTTATCTGAAGAAGACTCCGTATCACAAAAAGACGATGTGACTGTGAGCGCATCTCCAACACATCATTTCTACGACCTCGTTTGTCTCGATAATCGTGAGTATCTTCCGAAAATTGATACCAATAACACCATACTAATAGGTATTTTAGTTTCGGTTAACATGACTAATGTATTGAAATAAGTATTTTCTCACAATTATGATCAGTCTCTCATCGGGTGACAGCTCGCGGGACGGAGTACCCGGACAACAGTGTGACGTCACACCTGTTCTCTCCTGGGCGAAGGCCGGACACTGCCTTCCAGAGGTACAGGAACAGTCGCATCACAGGAGAGTTCCACTCGGAGATCACGGGCAGGTCGCTGAGTGAGTGCTTGGACGAGTGCTTGAGGCAGACCAGTTTTCAATGCAGGTAATTTGTGATGATAGGAGTCTTAAGTTTCTTCGCTTTCCTTGTTTTCCTTTCCGATGGCTGTGTTAAATCAACGGTTTTGATCTCATAACAGGTGTCTTTATGTTTTGATCCAATGCCGGGTTGCACATGCATGTTTTGTATTGCACTTAGGTACTTCTATTGTTGTTTCACCAACTTCTGTGTTTTACCTAACTCAATTATATTGAGTTAATTATATTGATTCAAAACACTCGAACTTAATTATATTGATTCAAAACACATGCACATAATTTCTCTATTTCAAAGTAAAAACAAAGAAGTACTACCTTCACTACTTATCTTCATCGATGTTGGTACAGTTCTACTGACCTAAAAACTGAAAATAGCACGAAAACTCGACATTTCAAATGGTTTTGTTATTGACGAGCTGTATGTGTTTTATTTCAATTTGGTTCGATGCATGATAATATTGACCTATGATGAGTGTCACGTTTGTTTTTGCTGTTCAGCTCAATACCTACATATTTGTGCATGTTATTTTATTTTTGATATACCTCAAATACATAATATACTTAGTTATATTTTTATTTTACCATAGTCAGGAGTAACTAGGTACTAAGACCTTGATTCTAAGAAAACCTGCGCAAATTCAGCAGTAAAGATTTCATAAGTCGATCGGTGTCAAACCTAATAGGACCTGGATATACAGGGTGTTTGGTGGAGGGTTAGACAAACTCGGTGGGTGTGTAGGTGGACCTATTTGTGAAATACAAATTGAAGGAAAAGACCCTAACTGTTTTCAATTTTTTTTAAACCTGTTTTTTGTATTTTTTTAAGATTTTCCGAAATTTTACCTCTCTACCCCTAGAACTTTTTTTTGGAACGTGTTTTCTAATATTTTTTTTACTTGCTTTTGGTCTCAGATGTATCCTTCGTCTTTTGAAGGCGTTATTTATTTGAAAGAACTTGTAAATAATTAGTTATAAGCTCTCAAAGTTAAAAAAAGTTAAAAAAATAATCAAGAAGGACAACTTTGCATCGTTTTAAAAAATAAATTAATAGCGATCGAGAAGTTTAAATGCTTTTAAAAAATTCTCTAAACATCGCTTATTACAACGGTATACCACATGTAGCCGATAAGTCTATAAACTTGTCAAAAATTAGCACTTAAACGGAAAATGGAGTAAAAACGCTAAGAATAAAACATTGTATTAAAACAATTTTGGTTCAAATATCACTTCCCTATTTCTAATAAAAAGGTAGGAACGCTAATTTAATTTAAAAAAACCTTTTTTTATCATATCTAGGTATCCGACTAATTCGAAGATTCGAAATTCGAAATCAGAATTTCGAATTCGAATCAATATTTGTTATCGTTAAATTTCGTTCTTATTTTGGTTATTTGTTAGGTTTTGATAAACTGTTTGTTGTTCTGTTTTGTTATCGTTGTTTTTGTGACAATGGCGGAATTAAGCATTGAAGAATACGCTGATATTATTTATGCGTACGGTCGATGCGATGGAAATACAGGTGGCATAGTTTCTTTTGACGAGATGTTTGAGGTCCTCAAACATCTCGTCAAATGAACTACATGTGGTATACCGTTGTAATAAGCGATGTTTAGAGAATTTTTTAAAAGCTTTTGAAACTCTCGATCGCTATTAATTTATTTTTTAAAACGATGCAAAGTTGTCCTTCTTGATTATTTTTTTAACTTTTTTTAACTTTGAGAGCTTATAACTAATTATTTACAAGTTCTTTCAAATAAATAACGCCTTCAAAAGACGAAGGATACATCTGAGACCAAAAGCAAGTAAAAAAATATTAGAAAACACGTTCCAAAAAAAAGTTCTAGGGGTAGAGAGGTAAAATTTCGGAAAATCTTAAAAAAATACAAAAAACAGGTTTAAAAAAAATTTAAAACAGTTAGGGTCTTTTCCTTCAATTTGTATTTCACAAATAGGTCCACCTACACACCCACCGAGTTTGTCTAACCCTCCACCAAACACCCTGTATATTATACTAGCTTCTGCCAGCAGCGGCTTCTTATCAAGCAGCCTATTATCTATGTTAGGTTTTGCTCGAACGCTAACTAAATTTTATCTTGATCTGTTCAGCAGTTTTGGATATCCTAGGTAAATAATAGATTCAGGCGTTACTTTGCGGAAATCCATTGTATACTATAAGGATGAAACAATATTTAGTAACAATTCCGCGCAGAACCTCTTCCGATAAGATTCAACAAAATGTGATTTGTGTGTACCGCCCGCCCTCCCACAAATTGTTCCTACTTACAATAAGAGATAGTAAACAATAGACTTAAAATTAATTAAATTAAGTAAATTATTCCTGCTTACAATCAGAGAAAGTAAACAATAGACTTAAATTTAATTAAATTAATTAAATGAAGTAAATTACCCTCCTACCTAACTTAATTTACGAAAGAAAAGACCACACCAACCACACAATGTAAAAACTCATCAAAAGTAAGTCGTCAACTAGTTTCGTCTCTCCACGAGACATCATCAGGACACCTCAACAATACTCGACCTTGACCTCCTGATCCTAGGTAACCAAAATTCAGATTTCACAACCTTTCGGCTTTATAATATTAGTAGGTACCAATGCGTCGACACATTCGCACATCTCTGGTGAAAGGGCACCGTAAAAGTACCAACACAATTATCGGGTTCATCGAACGATATTGCATGACTTACATCATTGTATTGTATATATAAGTTGTATAGATCCGTGTCAAACCTAATAGGACCGTTTAGCTAAGGAAATATGTTAAACCAATGCGTCGACACATTCGCACATCTCTGGTGAAAAGGCACCGTAAAAGAACCAACACAATTGACGGGTTCACCGAACGATATTGCATGACTAAAATCATTGTACATCCCTGTTTGTATAGATCGGCTGTGTACAGCGACCGAGCTAGGACATGCCGGCTGAGCAGATACAATCAGAAGGATGGCATGCGGCTGCTATATGACCCAGACTTCGATTATTATGAGAATTTGATGCGTGAGTATCAGAATCAAACGTTTATTTGCAGATTACAATAATTGCATGCCAAGATCGATGACAATGTATTCGACCCGCAAGCAGGTGTGCAAATATTAAATATGTCATTATTATTATTAGGTATAAAATATTAGTTTATACCTTGTCCTATTTTATATGGATTATGAGTAAGGATCCGAAAGGGCTTTTGTTCAGAATTAGTAAATCAAATACCGATCTATTTTATTTTTCCATCACATAGGGTCAACAATACAAATTAGTAATTAGGTTTCTACGTAGGTACATAATATTCCATCGAGGACAATAAAAGGAATCTTATATTCAAAACCTACGAAGTAGATAAATTATAACTGACTAAATACTTATAACAAACATTTAAATGTACAAAAAAAAAACAAAGAACAGTCAGACGGGAAAGTGACTCTTTTTAGACTTGAACAAGAATATTAAGCAAAACAAAATGTTTAATTCCTTTACCAAACCTTCAATAACGATAGCACGACCTCGTAGTAGCTGAATCACGCGAGTAAGCAATGAAACTAATAAAGATAAACTTTCTAGTCAAATGTAAAACATTTAATTAGTTAAGTGATCTCGTACCTAATCGAGTTGCCAGACTCCAGTCGTGGAAAAATACGACGTAGATAACACTAGACCCCCAGTAATGCGATAGCCCAATAAAGAACATTGACGCAATTGACCACCAATTGGTTAGCAGTGGGATGAATGTACAGAAATAGATCGTTTATTAGATTAAGTTCTTGTGGAGTAGATATTTTGATATGGATATATACAATATCTAATATTTAATTTAGAAACCATGTGTAGGAGGGAAGACTGGTTATCTGTAACACAGTTTAAAGTAAACTAAAACAGAAACCAGGGACATCTGCCACTTGTTTTTTTAATATTGAAATACATAAATGATTTTGTATTTTTGTATACTAATTAAATTTCTGTTTATTAAAACTAATCGCATTATTTCCTAAATTGATGTTAAATGAAGTCACCAAATTATGCTTGCATAACAAACATAAAATGATTTTATGGCAGTAACGTAAGAGTAGAGTTTTATAAATTTTTACCAATTTTAGTTATTAAACTTATGTAAGAGATAAATCGGAATACAGGAAATCCGTAGACCCAAGGTAGATTAGTAATTTTAAAGTCTATTATCGGGATATTTACCATTTGTGTTGTTTTACATATTTGTGTTATTTTGAGGTCTCTTAAGTTGGCCGAGTTGCATGTGTCATGATCACGGGTTTTTTAGATTTACCGTTTAACTTGTTCAAAAATCTAAACGACGACTAAAGAGACTAGTAAATATAACCACGGAGAGAATAAAGACAATGATCTTATCAATTTGCAACTTATAACAAGTTTTTAAACCTACATAAAAAATATCTTGAACGATTCCTAACAACGAAAGCAATTATAATGATTTTTTTTCTAAATTTTCTACGAGTACGACTACCTCTGTGGTGGAGCGCGCGAAGGTCCGACTGCGACGCAGGAGGTTGCGGGTTCGATTCCCGTCTCAGGACAAATGTTTGTACGATCTGCAGATATTTGTTCCGGGTGTTTTCTATGTTTTAAAAAAATTCGATCTATGTATTTAATGTAATGTAGTAAGTATAATTTAATGTAGTAAGTAATTTAGTATCCATAATACGAGCTCTGCTTACTTTGGGGTAGTAGGTAGCTGTGGGGATAGTCCACCGGCGGCGGCGAGGCGTCCTCTGCGCTCGCCATAAGTCCAGTAACGCTGTCATGGTCATCTGCGGTCAACAGTATTGTAGTCCTTTCGAAAATAAATGTGTTTATCCAGCATTATTTATTTATTTATTATTGGGATATCCAGATCAGCTAGTAAGTGGTGAGGGCGATGCAGGAGGAACGAGTGGCGGAGCGCAGCCATGGGGTCGACCCACTACAACAGGTTCGATGCATGTACAAGCATAGGGGTTTAGAGTTTGCTTGAAGCAGGGAAGCGATTGTTGAAAATATGGCGTTGTGAAGAACTTTAATATTGCAGATACTCATACACGAAGTGGGTATATCCAGGGCGAATTAACATGGCACCTAGCTCGGAACTCGATAATTCCCCCCCTGGCCATCGCGGCGCCCCGCCGCGCCGTCGCGCGTCGCGTGTAGAATTGTCGAGTTACTCTCTTGCTGTTATTTGTTATTATTATTAGATTTTTGTAAAGTTTTTGTTCGAACCAGGTGCCATGAGAATTTTGCCGAATTTACTCTTGGTTTTTACCGTGACGATTTTTAACGATGACGATTTTTATATTCTGCGTTCTGCAAGGAATTAAGCCACCATAAAAGTAGTTTTCCATAAAAACTAATACAAATTTCGATTTAGTGCCAGTAAAAATTTGTGTAAGGAGTCAATGTTTTGCTAACTGTAATTTTTTTGGAAAATCTGGGTTGAAATACCTATAAGTACCTCCCCTTCCTATCCACCCTGTATAACATGTTATGTACTACAAGCTTCTATAAAAACGATATGCATAGTATGCATATCGTTTTTATTCATCAAGCATCAATGATTTGGTCTAGGAATCCCATGAATAGACATGTTACTCCTAGAGATCATTCATTGATGCCCACTTGCAATTCCGTCTGGAATAGAAAGTAAACGCGGAACATATAGATATTATTGAGCTGTAAATAAAACGCATCCTTTAGATGTTAGCTAACCGTATTGTATGGAGGCAGGTCATTCCGAGCTGTGCGTTCTCATCAGCGCGATCTAGAGCTCGTACACGATTACTAGCGACATCTAGTTATAAAGTCGTGTTGCAAGCCGCGCCACAGATTAACAGTATAAAACAATAGTTAGTACTAGGCAAAATGATAAAATTGGCTTCTTTTACGCTTAGTTTGATATTTTCAACAATCGCTTCAGCTGCAAGGTAAATGCTTGTAAACGACTCAAGCATTTGTTTGAGCTCAAAAAGGTTTCGAAAACGTGTTTTTGCTGTTCTTTCTAGGTTACCTAGTAGTTATTGATAGGTATTAGGTTTTCAATTTAGCTCCAGGTTCTGAGTGGTTTGTTTGTTGGTTGTTGTAGTTAAGTTGTTTATTTGATTTATTTGTTGTATTGTAGTTTACTGGTGTAAATATTTTCTGTTTAATGTTAGTATGCTCTACCAACTTAATTTAGCTGTACGTAGTTTTTGTCTAGCGTAAATAGTTGTACCTACGTAGTCTAGATATTTATGCATGCGGTGTTGTAAATAAGGTGCCTATTTAATTACCATAGATGCATGTACCTACATACATACAAATGCAACATAACTTAGAAATCACTGTTTTTAAGATTATTGATGTCCTTTAATTAATTTTCAAGGTGGTAGTAACAATGGGGATCGCGACAGAGACCGGGACAGGGACCGTGATCGTGACAGGTACCCCCCAGGTGTGGACCGCTATCCGGACGACGATCGGTACCCTGACGACGATCGGTACCCTAGCCGACCCGACCGGTATCCCGACGATCGGTACCCAGCACCAGATTACCTTGATCGTTACCCAGACGACAGATATCCACCTGGAGTTGGACCTGACAGATATCCCATTGATCGCTACCCCGCCGACCGGTACCCCGTAGATCGATACCCACCAGGGGTCAGTTATCCGCAAACACCTGATCGTTATCCAGCAGACCGTTATCCGCCTGGAGTAGATAGATACCCCAACAGGGATCGTTACCCAATAGACAGTGGACGATACCCAGTGTACGAACCGGTGCCTAACGATATCGGACGCTACCCAGTCGATAGATACCCAACTAACGAGAGATACCCAACTAACGAAAGATATCCAACTAACGATCGATACCCAATCAGTAGATACCCCATAGACTTGTACCCGGAGAGGTATCCAGCCGATCGGTATCCAGCTGACAGATATCCGATTCGCGGGGGATACCCAGCTCCTGCACGCCCTGGCTATAACCGCTATCCTGATCACTACGACCAGGAGAGATACCCTGCGGGTGGGGATTGGGGACGGTACCCTTACAGTCGGTACCCTGTAGGGGTCAACAGAGACCCGGTACCGCTAGGCGGGGACCGTTACCCAGACATGTATGACAAGTACCCGCCGACCGGATCGTCATATCCTGGTGAGCAACGTTGAATGATTTTTAAAATTAATGTGAAATTATTTGTTCTAATGTAGTTTTTGTAGCAGGTTATGGACGTGGGGGGTATTACGGATCAGATTACGCGGGACCTGACCGATATCCAGTAGGAGGACCAGTACGGCCTGGATTAGACAGGTAAGTTCATTCTAATCTAATCTGGTAATTGATATTTTGATTCTGAAAAAATATAAACGAAAAGCGATTTTTTTTTTTTAGATTCCCAGCAGCAGAACCAAGGCCTAGCTACCCGGTTAGAAGACCAGTTGACAGACCTGGAGGATATCGTGGAACGTATCCACAAGGAGGACTTGACAGACCCATCGGTAAGAAATAAAAGTCAAAAGTTTAATGCCACAAAAATTAACGTTTTAAAACTGATTTGTGATTTCATCAGGTGGAGGTTACTATGAGCCAGATGGTCCAATAGGTCCCGTAGGAGGACCGGTCGTAGGTCCCGTGAACAGTCCTATAGGAGGCACAATCGGTGGTCCCATTGGCGGGCCCATCGGAGGGCCCATCGGAGGTCCTATTGGAGGTCCAGTGGGGCGACCACCTCAGTCGCACCGACCATGGCAAGGAACAAGATGCGAGGATGACAGCTTCAGACAAGTTGGCAGACAGCGGATGCAAAGGAGATACGTGCGCCGATTCACTACCGCCCATTCTTTGGCGCATTGCCAGCGGGAATGCATTGAGGCTAGAGACTTTATGTGTCGGTCATTCAACTATAGGTGAGACATTTACGATAATAGACCAATTTTTTTTTGGATGGAAGGCGTCCCTCTTAACTGGATTTTGTTTCTACAGGGACGTCGGCTATGCTGGTGAAGCAAGAGACAATTGCGAGCTCAGTGATCGTGATACGAGAGAATTGGACGCGGCTAACCCGGCGCATTTCGACAACACAGCCAATGAATATGATTTCTATGAGCGAGCGCTTGGGAGGATGGCCGACGACTGTTTGGATGGTAAGGTTTTAATCCAAACTCAGATAAAACTTGAACCGAGGACAGTGATATCATTATTTATAAATATTTCAGTCTCCCAAGTTTGCAATGAAGATGGAATGGAGTTCACACTTCGCTTGCCGGAGGGATTCTATGGTCGCATGTACACGTACGGCTTCTACGACCGATGTTTCTTCAGAGGAAACGGTGGAGTGGTTAACGCTCTCCGCATTACTGGTGCTCATGGTTATCCAGAATGCGGTACTCAACGGGTAAGAAAGACTAGAACAATAAGGATCCCAATGTGTGGAACTATGGACCTAGGATGAAGTCAATCAATGTCTATAATGAATTGTTATTTTCAGTATGGCGACACCATGACCAACATAGTTGTTGTGCAGTTCAGCGACAATGTGCAAACTTCGAGGGATAAACGATTCAATTTGACATGTCTCTTCAGAGGTCCTGCAGAGGCTGTTGTTACATCCAACTACATCGGAGCAGGGTGAGATTTTAGAGAACCAAAACCAGTTTTTGAGAGATAACTTATATTTTTCAATTCTAAAAATATTTAACCGATTTACTGACTGATTTATGGAGTTACGAAATGCCACCTAGTTAGCGTTTACTGTTCGGTCATTTGGAACGCTTCCAAAACATTTAACTGTTAACGTAATTTCGCTTGCAAAAATGTTTTGTCGTGTTTGGATTGATTGATAATACGTAGTGTATCTAGGTAATTTGGAGTAGGTATTCCGGTTTGTTATTATTTGCCTTACTGAAAGGATTTTTGTGTTTATTGCTCTCGATGTTAACCAGAGTTTTGTTAAAGTGCAATAACACGATCTAATTAGGAGGGGTTGTAGAATAGAACGAGTTTGAGTGCTGTTATTCACTAACAGCTACTAACTATTGACTTTGAATGACTTTTGCGACACTTACTGGTTCACGAAACGATATTCAACAGACATTTTTAAGATTTTCAAATTTATACGATTTACTTTGATCAAGAGCTTCCAAGAATAAAATTCATTCAATGTCAAAACTAGCATTTCAAAGAGCCTTAATTAAATCTAACTGTAGTTTCTCGTATGATTTGGTTGACAGGTCCGGCAGTCCTATACCTATAGAATACCTCCCAGAAGAGAGCTCTCTTAACTCCAAGGTCAGGTTGATGATCCTGTACCAAGGCAGGCCGACCACCACCATAGCTGTAGGAGACCCTCTCACGTTCAGATTGGAAGCGCAAGACGGTTACAACTACGCAACAGATATCTTTGCAACAAATGTGATTGCTAGAGATCCGTATTCGGGAAGATCTGTTCAACTGATTGATCGTTCTGGGTAAGTCTCTCCGAATATAAATCATTAGAATGAAACCTGAAATCATAGCTTTAGGTCCATTCGAAATAACATGCTTTGGGCTATCTCTAAAGATGTTCGCACTTTTCAGTTGCCCGGTCGATCCAGATGTCTTCCCAGAATTGGACAAAGGCCGTAGCGGTGACTCGCTCGAAGCCAGATTCAATGCATTCAAGATCCCGGAATCTAACTTCTTGGTCTTCGAAGCCACAGTTCGGACATGCAGAGATGGCTGTCAACCAGTAAGCAATTTGTAAACTGCATTGTTATTGTTATGTTGGAACGGAAGGTCCCTATTAAGTTTTATCGTGCTATGTTTGGAATAAGCAGGTCAAAATAAATGTGTGCGTCAATCGCTCGTTTCTAAAAACAAACTTATCAAGTCAATATCCAGCCAGTGTATGGGGTTATCGCATTATATCTGTAGTAAGTACTTATGTCTGCATAGAACTGCTATTTATGCAGTTGTAATGGCAATAGCCTGACCTTTCAAGCTGGTACTCTTATGATAATTATTATCAGTCACATTCACGTGCTTACTGCGTGATCGACAAGTGATTGGGTGCTGCATTATAAATCTATTTTTAGGCATACTGCCCCAGTCACACAGGACGTTCCGAGCCCTCATTCGGTCGCCGCAGGAGAGATGTCAACAATACACTTATGCCTGAGGGCAATGACACTGCTGAAGCAAAACCAGAGGACGTCGAGGAAAAAACGGATGATAAAGATAAAGGAACAAAGGTTTACAAGGTGTCATACGAAGATGCAACTGTGGATAAATATCTCAAGGATGAAGTTGAGACACCTAGCCACGTGAGGAAAATGATTGAGGTAAGTAATTAGCATAGACTTACATGTCTAGGTGCGACTGACAACAGGAAATGTTATTTTTGTAATTGTTTCACAACTTCAGGAAAATACCTAGTTAAAACTTAGTTGGAAAACCATAAAATTTATAGGAAGAACCACTACTTACCTATGTTTAATTTACCTATTACTCCAGGCCAATGAAATCCATTTTACTACATTCATCAAACATTAATATTATATTTGAGGAAGGCTTAGATAATGGTCCGCAATGACCGAAATAGCAGTGGACGTCTTTCGTCTGAGATGGTGATGGATGGATGATTATAAAAACTCCAGATGAATTCAACTTTCAAACAAAGGTTACCAACTAAGGTACTGAATCAAAATCGGTTCATTCGTTGGTTTGGGAGTAAAACAATGATATAACCACACATGGACATGCTAGACTTTTAACGCCCCTTTTTTGCGTCGGGAGTCGAAAGGCAAAAACATACTTAGGTAATGAGAAACCATGTCTTTTTTCAGGTGTTCGACAATCGTAACGAACTAATAGAAGAGAACGGTCCATCTGACTCATCGCCAGTGGTGGCCGCGGCAGGGGTCTGCGTGTCTCCGCATCACTACCGAGCGTTGTTAGTAGCATTGTGCGTGTTGCTATCGTTGCTGCTTGCTATGCTGACTGCTGCGCTCTATATCTACAGGTAAGAGTCATCTAGGACAGCTGAGAGGGAACGGTCCATCTAACGCCAGTGGCGGTCTGCCTGATCTAGGATAGGACGACCTCTGTGGCGCAGCGGGCGAAGGTCCGCCTGAGACGCAGGAGGTTGCGGGTTCGATTCCTACCTCGGGAAAAATGTTTGTACGATCTGTAGATATTTGTTCAGGGTGTTCTGGATGTTTTCTATGTATGTACCTATGTACAATAAAATATCTATAAAAGAACCTACCTAGTGTATTGTAATAAGTATATCAGTTAACTAGTACCCATAACACAAGCTCTGCTTTGCTTGGGGCTAGATAACGCTGTGTGCATTGTCCAGCATTATTTATTTTTTATATTTATCACTAAAATCGTCTCGGCATCACTAAAGTCGTACTATGCGTGCTGCTATCACAGCTCATTGCTGCCTGCTATGCTGACTACTGCGCTGTATAATCTTCCTACTTAAAGTGATTCACTCCTCACTTTCTAAGTATTTAGAAATAGGTACTTAGAAAGTGAGAAGTGAATCGATCTTCTAGGTATCTAACCTAAGCGTTCCTTTTCCGCTTAGAGTCCAGGTAAAATTAGTGGCTCAGGAATACGTCAGCCTCGAGGCACATCACCCGTTTGATGCGATGGCCAGAGGACATGTGTGTGTGTATGTACTTAGGCAATACATACATAATGTATTGTGAGGGGAAGGGAGTCAGTTGATCCGGCACAAGAACGAAGATACCTACTTGGTCAGAGATAGATTGGTCGGGTCATCAGGATGTCGGTTTGATGACAAATTTAACAGATTTAAGACTGACTACGTAGCACATCTCTGGAAACTCACCTGTCTAATATAATCAGTAAGCACAAGGTAGAGCTACCAATTAAGCATACCTAACTAATATTATTAAGAAGATCAAAGATTTGTATTTTTGTATGTTTGTAACGAATAAACTCAAAAACTACTATCCTATCCTTCCATAGGTAGTACCTACCTACTGATTTAAAAATTATTTCTCTATTAGGATGCTACATAAACCTTGAGTAACATAGGCTAATAAATAGGTAGGTGTTAAAAAATGCCTACCAATGTTTAAAAAATAAAATGTCCACCCGTGCGAAGCCGGGACGTTATATCTTCAGGGGTATTTTAATTCATTCGATTCGTTTCCGAATCGAATCCGACGGATATGACTTATGACCAGTTGAATTCTAATAAAAATTCTAATAACTGTCTAAGTTTTAAACCTACATAGGTATCTACTAGTGTAGAGTCTAGTAGGTAGTGTATTGCTGCCGTGGTGGTCGCAATAAGAACCGACCACTCCAGCTCAGCCCGTGGATGTCGTAAGAGGCGACTAAGGGAACCTACCAGAAGAAGAGCAGCAGCTTCCTTCTGTGTATTTTAAACATCTCCACTGCGATCACCAATGCACCTGCCAAGCGTGGTGATAACAAAACCAAGGGGGATTTTGCTTGGGGGAAGCACGTTCAGCAGTGGACACAGGTGTGCTGCTAAGGACTAGGTAGGTACCTACTGCTTAACTTAGTCAAAATATCGCACCCTACCTCGTATAATGTAGGTACTAAGTAGTAAGTACCAAAACTATCTATGTAAATAGGTAGGTACCTATACCTACTAGTAAATTAGGTATGTACCCTACTGAAAATAAAACTCCACTAACATTGACAGGCGTTACTGGCGCGTGCTCCGAAAGAACATTCAGGCGTCGAGCCCCGCACCGGCGCTGCGGTCAGTGACCCCTGGACCCCGTCCTGCCAGACCCTCGCTGTTCTCTGCTTCGCATCTGCACAAGCCGTTCTCTATGAGGTGAGGCTAACAGAAAATATGGAATTTTGAGATTTTGAGAATGTAAAGAATAGGTACATAAAAACAAAAAACCTAAGACAGACTTTTGAAACAGTCGATTTAATCGTTTCCTTATCCGATTTTCAATACCGATTTAGAATGCACTAGCTAGGCAGACCAGAAGAGCTTTTGCGAAATACTAATGCAAGGTTCACATCAGAACCAAGATTTTCAAGGGCCAGGCGAATTAAGTATCCAAATACAGGTAGGTATGGTTTATTATAGTGGGTCCCTATGATCCTCTAAATCAAGTAAAAATTAAAAAAATATTAACCTCTTTGCTTTCTCAGTGGTCTAGGTAGAACATTTGCCGAGGTGGGACAAGAAGTAGGCTCGTCGGGACGTCTGGCAAACGCATTCGACGACGGCAGCGAACCCATTTACACCGACCCTTCGCTCTTCGAACGTTCCAGATCCCTTCGCTCCCTCCATTCAATGGACCTCAAGCCGGAACGACGTGACCATCACTAACCAACCCCACTAACTCACTAACCACATATTCTGCCATAAACCTGCTCAGTTCATCCATGTTCTGTACAATAAAAAATGCATTTAGACTAATACAGTTAAAACTTTAAATAAAAATACTTTTTAATACATTAATAGTTGTTTTATTTACCGATTTACTTAGATTACATATGATAGGGTGCAGGTGTAGGCACACTCATGAGCGGAGAGTCTAAATACTCCATTTCAGCAGGTGGAGGAGCAAGAGCCTCCGTCTGAACAGTCATTTTCTGCATTAAAGTCTCATGGAGTTTATGCACAGAGTCATTGTGATTGGTTCCTGGTTGCAAAGCTTTCATAAGAGTCACAATTCTAGTATCAGGTAGCTTCGGGTGGATATACCACAGCAGTTTCAGCAGATGTCTTGTTACATTATCTTTTGTTAGGCCAGCGAAGAAAAATTCATCAAATAGCACAGTACTGAAATCTTCTCCTTGGAATTCATCAGGGAATTGAATGAGTAGAGCAACAAGTGCATGTAAGAATGGGTCTTCATAAGCTCGCCCGTCTTTGCAGCTGCCTAGTATGCTCAGTATTCGAAGTAAGGCACCACGATCGCGTAGTTTCGCCGCATGGAGAGTGTAGTACATAGCTAGGACACCGCATACAGAGCTCTCCCGCATATATGCTTCACAAGCATCAGGCGGTGGACCTGAGTGCTCAATAGTAGTGATGGCAGACTCTCTTTCATCAGGCGGCAACTTATTATGGAAAGCTCTGACTTGATCGTCCACCATCAAAGACATTAAAGCAGGTAAGTATTTAGTGACAACTTGACTGTCAAGTTTAGGCTCTTTGAACTCCTGGGTGTCAATCATAGTCCAAGCGCTCAATCCTAGAGCCAACATTCTCAATAACAAAATCAGTATAGTATTATCTCGCGGTAGCCCTTCAGTGTTTATCAGATGCTGCAGTATTTTGATAGCTGATGTTGCTAAGAAGTTTATAGCATATGGATCACATAATGTCATTGACAAGTCTCCCAAAACTTGCTCTTGGCCTCGTTTAATGCTGTCGAGGAACCCTTGCAGTTCCCTAGATCTCTTAATGTCCACATTTCTTTCTCTAATGCATGCATCTAAGCACCAGGTGAATTTATGACATGGGTCCACAGATATAATGTCTTGGATCTCCAAATCATGCAGAGCCATCAGAAGTTCAGCTCTTAGTGTGCAATAGTGAACATTTCGTGTTCTGAGGAATAATGTTCTTAGGAACTGAAGAACCATGTCATACAATTTGACACTGTTACCAATCATATGGGCAAGTTTTTGAACAACAGCCCCCTGCCTTCTGACTTTTGGAGATGGAGAAAAGAACAGACCCGTTAGGTTTTCATGATCAAATAAGACATTTTCCTTTTCCCTGATGTATTGGCTCAGTAAGGGTGATACTTCATCACCAAATAATGATTGGTTATCTTGCCAGATTTGTCTTTTGACCTCGGTTTCTGTATCATTGTAGAGTTCCCTGTCTCTTACAAGAACTCTCAGGTATTTGTCATCAATATGTGGAGTATTTTTCAGTATGCCCATTATCACAGGCCTGAGAGCTTTCACTCTGACTACAGAAAAACTCTTATGTAAAAGCTCTTTGACCTTTTTATCACTGTCTTTACCATCCTTAATCCCAACATCGTTGATGTGTTGTATAAGTTTATCTCTCAATTCCTCCAGTACAGATGTGTGAAAGTCCAGTCTTCGTACTCCGTGGAGATCCAACAATGGAAGCATAGGTCGAAGGGATGGAAGCAATATACCATTTTCAAGTTGAAACTCTTCAATAGCTTTGAGAGGATCTGTGCAGCTCGTCAGGGCGTCCCGTAGAAAGGTTTGCCCTGGGACGCCAACGTCTTCTAGGCCTGTCCCAGGTAATTTACTAGACGATGCCATTTCTAATTATGGATGATTTCAATTAAGATTCTTAGTTCAACCCACCAACCTGTTAGAAATTAAAAATAAAATACGTAATTTGTATATAGAGAGGAACAACAACAAACAAACAACGAGGACGACGATCGAGCGACACGGATGCTGTGCCGCACCAGTGTTGCCAACAGTTAAAAAGAATAAGCTCCGAACCGCACGCAAATTTGGACAAAAAAATCCGTTTTGTAAATATAAGAAAAATAATTACAAAAGTAGACAATAGAAAGAGTAACTATCTTTGACAGCAATATCAATAGGCAAAAGTATAAAATGTATATATAAAAATGTATATGTGTGTGTGTTTGTAAGGCCTTCACACTCAAAAGACTGAATGGATTTGAATGAAAGCTACGTACCAGAATAGCTCATTATAGTGGCTATTCTTTAACATGGAAAAGTGCATTGTTTCCGGGCGATGATCAAATTAAGCTCAACTCCTCAACGTCGTCGTTTACATGATTGGAGTTCGTAGTTTATATAAAACAAAGAGCACTTATAATATGCTCTGCTACTAAAATGCACATTATGCATAAATATAGTGAAATGCCGCCGTTTCGACAGCCTGCGAAAATATCTGCAGAGCGTCATAGTCAGTAAAAGATCGACTGAGATAGAAAAAAATCCGAAACGGACCAAAAGAATCCGTCCCTGCAACCGAACTTTATTTCGGAGAAATTGACATTGATATGACGTTGACTGACAATTGATTGACTACGACAGTGAGTAGTAGCCTCAGTAGCGAACGACAGCATAATCATAAAGCTAGCAGCCAGCGCCATAATGAAAGAAGTTGCAGTTGAATTGAATGCGTGCCTAATTTGTCTAAGTTTGTCTTTCAGATTTTATTTCATTTTCATGATTTTCGTTTGAATTGCTCGAGCGATTCCTTATTGAAAGATCTGAGGCACCCCTTTATGGGTAGATAGATACGTCGAACTAACTAGTTACTGTGAAACTCTTGGAAAAGTCAAGGAACAGGCGTACCTATACCAAAAATGTCCGATAAACAAAAAACGTAAGTTTACCCATGTTTACTCACAGGTTATACTATGTAAAAGAATACACAGTCGCGTAAAATAATACCGATCGTATTTACCTATTCACCATTTTATTAAAAGCTGCCTATTGATTATTTACAGCTTGATTTGCGGAGACGTTAACGGGAACTTTAAAACCTTATTTTCCCGCGTCGAATCCATCGTTAGTAAATCTGGACCGTTTGATGTTCTTTTGTGTGTTGGAAATTTCTTCGGCGATGATAATTCCCAGTTGGATGCGTACAGAATGGGCACAAGGAAAGGTAATACAAGACCATTGATGTTGTTTGCCTCACAAGTGTTGATTGTATAATACCAATTTAATTCTAATATGCCATTTCAGTACCTGTTACAACCTACGTATTTGGACCGTCACAGAGTGAACATGTAGCAAATTATGTAGAAGAGGGAGCTGAAATTGTCCCTAATGTAATTTACATGGGTGAGTACTGAGTACATTATTATGCACTTATAGTCTGACTGAGTAATCAAAAGAAAAAATTAACACAAGACCTGTTTTAGGTAAGAGAGGAATATTTACAACCAGCGCTGATGTAAAGATTGCTTACCTCACTGGACTTTCAAAGCAAGAGATCGGCAAAGAAATTCCCCTGTGCACATTTGAGCCAAGTGACTGTAGTGCATTGAGAGATGCGTCAATGAGAGGGCAAAGTGAATACAGAGGGGTTGATGTACTGATCACTACAATGTGGCCATCGGGGGTACAACATGATGAAATACAAAAGGTAATGTAATGTCTAGTAAAACACCTGTCAAACATAATTTTCTTACTGCCCATGTATGCTCGAATGTTATTGGTGAGCCACAGTTAAGTATGGTACTTTTGTCTGAATATTATTGTATGACACAAAAAAGAGAGCTACAAAGAGTTAAATAATTACAGACCCATAACTCTTATTCCTACTTTTGTTAAGATCTTCGAGAAAGCTATTCATCATTGATTGACCGAATTTCTTGATAAATATAACATAATAATGGAGGAACAGAACGGATTTCAGAAGAACAAGTCGACTGCACTAGCAGCATTTGCCCTTGTGCGCAAGGTTGTCGATTTTGTTGACAGGCGTATACCAGTTTCAGTTATATTTTTTGACATGAGCAAAGCTTTTGAATTTATTGAAAAAATGTGAAATGTATGGAATAAGTGGCCTTGCTCTAGATTGGCTGAAAAGCTACCTGACTGGCCGGAAACAGTACATAGAAGTTAAAAACTTAAATAATAATAAAGGACGCAGGAGATTGCGGGTTCGATTCCCACCTCGGGACAAATGTTTGTACGATCTGCAGATATTTGTTCAGGGTGTTCTGGATGTTTTTCTATGTATTGTAATGTTTAAATAATTTGAAGTAGCGTCAAATGTAATATATAACGCTAAATGTAAAATAATTTAAAAGTTAAGATTGGACAAGGGCCAACCTCAAAATTAAATTCTACCTAGAAGGCAAGAAAATGGATCCGCAGGTCAAAATATAAAAATCAAAATTAAGAAAATAAATGTTCGGGCGCCAGACCCACGGATACCACTATAAATTGTGCCGGAAATGTCAGCTGATAACACTAGACTTCTAATCACAGGGCAGGGACCTTCAATAAAACAGTAGATTTAAAATTTAAAAATCTAAGTTTATTAAAATTAAGGTTAAGACTAGGCTTATTTAGGATAAAGGTGTACAATTACGGTTCTTAAAAGTAAAGTAGCGTTTCAATAAAATCTTACACTTGTTTTATTAAAAAAAATTGAAAATGTTCCAACTGAAAAAATGTTCCAGAATGGCGGCGTGAGAAAATTGGCAAAATAAGAAGCGCACGGGTCGCAGAAGGCAGCCCGGAGCTTGGTTTATCATTAAAAAACAAAAATGTCTCACAACTGAAAAAATGTTCCAGAATGGCGGCGTGGAAAAAATGCCTTATTATGAAGCGCACAGGTAGCAGAAGGCTGCCTGTGGCTTTGGTAGGTCTGTAGGACCAGTAAACAAGAAGTTGAGTGTGGTCCGCTAGAAGAGCGAACTTAAAAAATTAAAATTAAGTTTTATTTCAAAATTAGAAACTAGGATTTACTACAAACGACACGCCAGTAAAGAGGCGGTAGCTAAGCTTAAAACTAGGGTGTAAATTACCACTGCATCCTTATAAAAAAATAAAGTTATGCAAAAGTGTGTGTGTTCCGAGGATGTTCAACGCTACAAAATAGAAAATATTATGTTATTTCTGGAGAAAAACCAGACGTAGAACGTGTAAAGAAACTAGAATATGAGAAAGAACTCACTCCTAAACTAAAAGTTAGGTTTTAAACACTAATTTAAATTAAGGTTAGACCATGAGGTATTTTTGGATTGGGAAATAAGACAAAGTCTAAGACAACAGTAAAAGACTAGTAAAAGACAACCTAAGACAAACAGTGCTCAGAGTCTGGCGATACTTAGCTCGAGTACAACGTTCCTTTTCATCGCGTGGAGCGGAAGCCTTGGTGGTCCTCAGCTAAAGGAAATGCTCGAACACGCGGCCACGCTTCCAAGGTGCCAAGAGACGATGGAATGTCCAAAACGCCTTCGCGTCAGAGCGCCGAATAAATAAATGCCAGTCTGGGTCTCCGAGGAAGTGGCAGTAAATTTCTCCTACGGCAATGATCCCACGGCAGCAGCGACTCTGAACGCGCCAACTCGCAGCAAATACTTTCATGTTTTAAAACTCATGGTAATATAAAAAATTTTGATAAAAACCCCTACATGGTTCTTTTCATGTCCGAGGGCAGGAGGAAAGTCCGTCCATTTTGAAATTAAAATGTCAAATACGAAAGTAATGTCAACCTTGAAAAAGAACAAATCAGAGGTCATTCTCGATATGATCGACAAAACAAAAACGAAACGTCACTGTCAAATGTCCGCGACCTGTCAGCTGGACAGAGAACCTAGCTAAAATCGACTAAAAATCGAACAAGACAGCAACAAAACATGGGGCGTAATATAAAACGTCACATTACACCCCTTCCAAAAAAAATAAAAGAAAGGGTGCTTTCTTTTATGGAAGAGAAAACTAAAATTTTTATAATGACAAGCAAAAACAAAAAAATTTATCTGTCTAAGCACATCCATATGAAAGTGCGGTGAAACATAATAGTTGCCGACTATCGGAGGGCTAGCTTAGAACAAATTCAAATAAAACTAAGATTCAAAGGAAACTAGATTAAAAGTAAACTCTAAACCAAGTTAGAAATAGCTCAGGAGAAGGGAGGAGACTTGTTGCCGGAGTGCAGTTGGAATAAAAGTATTCACTGACTCGTAAATGCACAACTAAGGTCCAAACAATCTTCAAGAGGAAAAGTCTGGAAAAATCCAGTTAGCTAACTACTTGGAGAGGTGCGGTTAGAAACATTGTTCACCGACCTGTAGTGTAACTAAAGTCAAAATCGAAATTTCGAGTGAGTCCGCGCCATAAAATGACGAAAGGAGCTAACACTCTATAGGTCTTCTGAATGTGATCGGTACAACAACACCGAACTTCCGAGCACAAACAGGGAAAAAATACTTTGCGAAACGTGACCGACACAACACCATCGATTTTTCGAGCACGAACGACAAAAGTAAAACTGAACGTGAACCGTGTACAAAAGGAAACTACGAACAGAAAAAAATGTTTTGCGAAACGTGACCGACACAACACCATCGATTTTTCGAACACGATCGACAACAACAAAAAGGTAGCAACAAGAAGCTGGAGGCAAATGGACCACCAGGCTGACAACAAGTGCAAAAATGGACAAAACACGAGACAAACAGGAGGCTAAGACAACCAGCTGTCTCATGCGCCAAAAAAGTTGGAGGGGAAAACTCCACAAAAAGGTACCATAAATGGGGTAACAAAAAACACAGGTGTTGCAGCAGCATCATCTAAAAATGGGGAGCCGACTGGCAAACAAAACAAGCATAAAACAGAAAAACAAAGGTACACTATGAGTGCAAAAATAAGGTGTACAAAAGGTACAAAATAATTGATAAGATCGTTTGATGTTGGAGATAAAGAAAGATTAAAAAGGTATTTAAGTTTACTATGGAAAATTTTGAGCTCTTAACCCTACCAAAAAAATTCGCCTGAACTTCCCTTCCATTCATCACCTAATTTACAAACGGGTAAGTCCTCTCATACATCACGTTCATACATCATCTCACGAAACCCGTACTTCATTTGAAAATTAAAGGGTGAGTCAAAGCTATGCTACTAAGGTGAATTTACAAATAAATTTAATATTTAATGATGTCTTTAACATGGTATTTACCTGACGTTCTTTTATTTAAATCTTTCAAAACATAAACATTATCTGAAATTTTCTCAATGATCTCACACTTAATAAATTTAGGGGCTAGTTTGGCCGAAAAATAAGCAGGAGCGTTTGATTGTACAAAGTTTCTTCTCCATACAATATCACCTACATCAAACGAAATGACTTTCCTCCCTCTATTATAATTAAGCGCATTACGCTTATAAGCTTTTACTAAATGAGATTGAACTCTAACAAAAACATCACTAAGTGAATTTAGTGAAAAAGCTAAAGAATGCCTATCACCGAATTCCAGCTGATTTAAGGTATCAATGGAATCACTAAAACGGTGTAAAGAAGCATCTAAAATCAATTCCCTTCCAAACATGAGGAAATTGGGAGTAAAATCTGTAGCTAAATTAACACTACAGTTCAAAGCTAATTGCACATGTGGTAAAAATTTCGACCAAGTGCGATGGTCTTTCTTCACAAAACAAGATATGCAGGTTTCTATTGTTTTATTGTATCTCTCTACAGGATTATTCTGGGGGGTATAGAATGTATTATAAAAGATTTGTTATGTTAAAGCTTTTTTTCTAAAAATTTAAGATGGCTATCTAAGCCCAAAACACAAAAGGTAGCACCACTATCCAGTAGGCCAATAAATTTTTATCCATAACGGTGAACTCTAAGAAAGGGCGTTTATCGTTAGATTTGACATATAGCACTGGAGAGGCAAAAAATGTTTTTAAATAGTCGAGCCAGTCAGAGAACTCCTTTTCAGAAACAACCTCATCAGGTTTAATGTGACTTACAATTTTGTTCGCCGAGACACTGGCAGTTTGTGAGAAAACCCGTGCTCGACGGAGCCTAATTAGTTTTTTTGAAGAAGACGGTTTAACAGGGTTGCACACATCACAAGATCTAGTGGTGACATCTGGCTTCTTGCATTTAAAGCAGATCACTCCAGGAATGGTGGGGCAGTTCTTATAAAGGTGATCTTTGGCGTTACATTTAAGACAGATAGTCTCGGTCTTTCTGGCACAAAACCGAGGCTTCGGCTTAGAGGTATCCTTGACAGTCTTTCTGTCAACGAACATTTCAAGTTGCCTACCAATGTCGATAAAAGCGTCAAGACTAGGAACGACACTAGTGGAAGTATTCATCATGAGAGGATTTAAATAATATTATCAACGTAGAAAGTTTTTTTTTAAGGTAAAAGGTGTGAGTTGAATTTTAAAGTGTAAGTGTAATTTGTAAAGTTGTGTAAAAAAGTGTAGGCGAAGGATGCAAAAGTATCACAATCTATTAAAAATATCTTAAGAAATAAGTGCTTAAAACTACAAGGTAGTATATACCACACTTAAAGCTAAGGTATAATTAAGTTCTTAATAATAATCCCTAAGAGTACAACTCAACAAATAAAAAACAGACTTATTGGTTGTTCGTGAAGATAAAAATAAACAATAGGTTCAACAAAAAGGTTGAAAGTCCTATAGTATAGGTTTGTGACTTATATTTAGCACAAAAAATAAAAAATAAAAGTGTGAGCGAGCGACTAAGAGAGTGGTTGTCAAAAAAGCTTAACAGGTAAATCCTACAAATCCAACCTCAGGTCTAAAATAAGGTATTCCTAATAAAGCCGAGTCCTATCCAGGTCCCTGTTCGCTGTGCGACAATTGTAATGTTTAAATAATTTGAAGTAGCGTCAAATGTAATATATAACGCTAAATGTAAAATAATTTAAAAGTTAAGATTGGACAAGGGCCAACCTCAAAATTAAATTCTACCTAGAAGGCAAGAAAATGGATCCGCAGGTCAAAATATAAAAATCAAAATTAAGAAAATAAATGTTCGGGCGCCAGACCCACGGATACCACTATAAATTGTGCCGGAAATGTCAGCTGATAACACTAGACTTCTAATCACAGGGCAGGGACCTTCAATAAAACAGTAGATTTAAAATTTAAAAATCTAAGTTTATTAAAATTAAGGTTAAGACTAGGCTTATTTAGGATAAAGGTGTACAATTACGGTTCTTAAAAGTAAAGTAGCGTTTCAATAAAATCTTACACTTGTTTTATTAAAAAAAATTGAAAATGTTCCAACTGAAAAAATGTTCCAGAATGGCGGCGTGAGAAAATTGGCAAAATAAGAAGCGCACGGGTCGCAGAAGGCAGCCCGGAGCTTGGTTTATCATTAAAAAAACAAAAATGTCTCACAACTGAAAAAATGTTCCAGAATGGCGGCGTGGAAAAAATGCCTTATTATGAAGCGCACAGGTAGCAGAAGGCTGCCTGTGGCTTTGGTAGGTCTGTAGGACCAGTAAACAAGAAGTTGAGTGTGGTCCGCTAGAAGAGCGAACTTAAAAAATTAAAATTAAGTTTTATTTCAAAATTAGAAACTAGGATTTACTACAAACGACACGCCAGTAAAGAGGCGGTAGCTAAGCTTAAAACTAGGGTGTAAATTACCACTGCATCCTTATAAAAAAATAAAGTTATGCAAAAGTGTGTGTGTTCCGAGGATGTTCAACGCTACAAAATAGAAAATATTATGTTATTTCTGGAGAAAAACCAGACGTAGAACGTGTAAAGAAACTAGAATATGAGAAAGAACTCACTCCTAAACTAAAAGTTAGGTTTTAAACACTAATTTAAATTAAGGTTAGACCATGAGGTATTTTTGGATTGGGAAATAAGACAAAGTCTAAGACAACAGTAAAAGACTAGTAAAAGACAACCTAAGACAAACAGTGCTCAGAGTCTGGCGATACTTAGCTCGAGTACAACGTTCCTTTTCATCGCGTGGAGCGGAAGCCTTGGTGGTCCTCAGCTAAAGGAAATGCTCGAACACGCGGCCACGCTTCCAAGGTGCCAAGAGACGATGGAATGTCCAAAACGCCTTCGCGTCAGAGCGCCGAATAAATAAATGCCAGTCTGGGTCTCCGAGGAAGTGGCAGTAAATTTCTCCTACGGCAATGATCCCACGGCAGCAGCGACTCTGAACGCGCCAACTCGCAGCAAATACTTTCATGTTTTAAAACAACATGGTAATATAAAAAAATTTGATAAAAACCCCTACATGGTTCTTTTCATGTCCGAGGGCAGGAGGAAAGTCCGTCCATTTTGAAATTAAAATGTCAAATACGAAAGTAATGTCAACCTTGAAAAAGAACAAATCAGAGGTCATTCTCGATATGATCGACAAAACAAAAACGAAACGTCACTGTCAAATGTCCGCGACCTGTCAGCTGGACAGAGAACCTAGCTAAAATCGACTAAAAATCGAACAAGACAGCAACAAAACATGGGGCGTAATATAAAACGTCACAGTATAATAAAAAATATCTATCTATGTAGTGTATTGTAGTATGTATATCAGTTATCTAGTACCCATAACACAAGCTTCTGCTTAGCTTGGGGCTAGATAATGATGTGTGAATTGTCCAGCATTATTTATTTATTTATTTACTGAACAGATCAAGATGAAAATTGTTGTACTTTTAGAATACAGCCTAACTTAGATAATTGGCTACTTATTATACCGAAAATATGCATGCGAAGCCGCGGGCAGAAGCTAGTACAGTAAAAAGTAACTGGTAACTATTTATTTATTATTCTACTTACAGATAGAGGTGGAGAAAGAAAATCTATCAGATTTATTATCATGGGTCTCCATGCACTTAAAACCAAGATACCACTTTGTTCCATCATCACAGAAATATTTTGAAAGGCAGCCTTACAGGTTAGTTCTTAACCGACTTAAAAAAAAGCAGGAGAATCTCAATTTGTTTGTATATTTTTTTTATCATTCAGGTTTAACTAGACACAGAGGTCTCAACTGTTTCAGAATCAAATCAAAATCAAAAACTTTTTATTTCCATAAATACAATAAATGTACACTTAGAAAAGGTCAAATTATAAAACTATACACTGACACGGAAATAAAGTGATATATTTGATTTCTGTCGCTTCTGTATGTAGACTAAAGTAAAGAAGCGACGAAGAAACCTTTAGGCTGTTAGTTGTTATTTTTCGAGTTGGAACAAAACCCGTCCCAAGCTTTTTTATTTTCTAGTTAATCTGATATTTTAAATTGTAAATACTACTTCTCATGTGTGATTCTTCTTTATTTGTATTAGAATTAGTTTAACTATGAAAACTTTCGTAGCCTTCGTAACTGACAAATTCACTATGATAAATAGGTTCATTTCATAGTTATTCCTACTTATGTTCATAATGAATTAGTTTAAGCAAAAGTATTTTCAATTTGAATTAACAATAGTAAAGTACATTCGTTCTAAACACCAAAAGGGTGTTTGCTCCTCTAAATAAGTAAATTAGGATTTGAAGGATTACTTCAAAGAAACAAGAATTTCCATGTCAACATGATACCATACATTTTTGGGTTCACTTCTTTTTATTATATTTTAAAAGTTGCAATTTAAACAACGAAATTTACAATAATAATATACTAATTATATTATAATTTTCTTTGTTAATAAAGGCTTCTACCCCTTTATACATAATAATAATTTACAATTAATAAATTGATTGTTTGAAAAACTTATAATCTACTTCAAATTCCTTAATATTAACACTAATAAATAACACCCAAAAAACTTGAAAATAAGTTTTTGTACCAAATACTAACACTTACCTCGAGATTTTTGTAGGAACACCTGGGTATTATTTTCAATACAATAGCGAAAAAAAATTCACAACTGACGGAAAAATCGACGAAATAATAAAACAAACATCCAGCCAAACAGAGAACCTCGTCCTTTAATTGAAGTCGGTTAAATATAGAAACAAATTAGAAGTAGTATTTACAATTGAAATAGTTGAGCTAACTGCAGACTGTTGCAAACAATCAGTAAGTCGGTAGGTACCTATATCAGTTACCTTGATTGTTACTTTACCTACACAAGCTTTATTATCTTGGGGCTAGATGATGCTGTGTGAATTGACCAGCATTATATATTTTTTTATAATTTCCAGAAATCAGGGTGTCCACCAAGACTACAGAGAGTGCGCGACGCGGTTCATAGCTCTAGCGCCCGTCGGTAACAAAAAGAAAGAGAAGTGGATATACGCTTGCTCCCTCCAACCTATATCCAAGATGAGAATCACAGATTTACTGCAAGGTACCACCGATGAGACGGCATGTCCATTTGACCCTGATCTGTTGAAGCAACATCAACCAGGGAAGGTTGTAAAGGTAATCAGGATGTTTTTTTTGCCCTAATTAAAGAGTTATACACACTCTTTTAACTATTACTACTTTTTGTGCGTGAGAAGCTAAGGACAGAAGCTAGTATTGCACAAGTATCGCCCGATTGCATCAATTCATTTTCACGATTACCACACAAAATAGCAAAGATATTCAATAAGGTCATCAGCACATCCCCTAATCACAATAATATTTAATAATGTTTGTTACGTCTTCACGCCAAAACTACTGAACAGAAATTGCATAGGTGTAGCTGTAAGCCTGGAATCATTATAGGCTATCTTCTATCCCATAATTCAGTTCCCGTGGGTTAAAAATATTACCTATAAACGTTTCCATAGAAATAACGCCAAGTCTCGGGCAGAAATGAATGTGTAAACAAAACTTCTTTGTAACTCACTAATAATACTTTTTAGTACCCAGGCAATGGCCAGTTCTTTTACAACATGGAAGCGGAAGACGACCGCCCTCAAGGGAACCGTAAGAGAAGACACGACGACAAACCAAGGGAGTTTGATGCAGGTTTGTTTCTTTTACGCTCTTTCTGAGATTGCAGGGTAATTCAGATTTCTTATCACACGCTAATATTATAAATACCACAGTTTGCATTTATGGATTCACATACGGATGGATGAGTCTCTCTGAAGGATAAAATTCGTAACGAATACATCCGACAGAGAACCAAAGTTATCGACATAGCTCAAAGAATTAGCAAGCTGAAGTGGCAGTGGGCCGGCCATATCTCGCGAAGAACCGACAACCGCTGGGGTAAACGTGTTCTTGAGTGGAGACCACGACTCGGCAAACGTAGTGTAGGACGCCCTCCGGCCAAGTGGGATGACGATCTGCGAAAGACTGCAGGCAGATGCTGGATGCGGCAAGCTGAAGACAGGGCGCTATGGCGCTCATTAGGGGAGGCCTATGTCCAACAGTGGACTAATATAGGCTGATTATGATGATGATGATGATGATGATACGGATGGATGAATGGACTGATAGATCGATGTATGTTACCTACTTCTTCACTTCACGCCACGTACACTACTGAACAGATTGGAGTGAAATTCTGCATAAGTGTGGTAGACCTGGAATAAACTAGTAGTTCTACGAACAGCAGACCTCGCGAGCACTAACTTTTTTTCAACAATTAATTTACTTATTAAAAGTTGTTTAAAACGTGATAATTAGGTTACATACGCAAAATCTAATCATCGAAATCAGATCTCTGAAAGCGGAGATATTCTAAGGCTCCCCCTTCCTTTCCTCCCTTTTTGCCTTTTTTAGGGTTTCGAAGATCGAAGATCGGTTTCTCGCTTTGTCTGTCCTTTTTTCCCTCCTTAATAACTCAGCTACTACTGCAGCTATTAACTTGAAATTTAAAATAATAATACATTTCGTGCGCCTGGACGCGCCTATACGTTTTTAGTCTTCGAATTTCTCAATATTTACACTGTTTTTAAGTTTTACGTGACAAATACCATGGATTTTTTTTCGGTACTATCTCGGGATCATCTCTATACAATAGTAAAATAACCATTAAAATCGTCCTAATTTTTGAAGCTAGTTAAAAATAAATAAAAATTAACAAATTCAAACATTCTTTCCATTTCAGACACATGTTGGTTCTGCCTATCGTCCCCTTCAGTCGAGAAGCACCTAGTCATCTGCGTTGGTTCCCACTCCTACCTGGCGCTGGCTAAAGGACCGCTCACGCCGCACCATGTTCTGATACTGCCTATAGCACATCACCAGTCCATTACAAGAGTGAGTCAACTTCAGCCTATACTGGTCCACTCATGGACGTAGACCTCCACCTGATAGGAAACTTAATAGCTTTCATTATTATGGGGGATAGTGCCCATAATTCCCACGCTGGGCATGACCCATGCGGGTTGGGATCGCAGTTTCGGTGGTAGAATTGTTCTACCCGGCACCACACAACGACTTTTTACAAGATTGAGTGATCGGTGCGAATTGTATTTGAGGCTTTGCTGAGGTCTGGTTAAGTGAAAATTAAATGACAAGACCAAGAGTTACAAATGCGGATTGCAGGCCGGAAGCTAAGCGAAATTAATTTAGTTTAGCTCGCATAGCAGACGCAGTTTTTCATACCATTATAGCTAATTATTTATATTGCTAAAGCAAAGCCAAATATATGTCGGATTTTGGTCTGCAACTTGCATAAGGGTCGCCAGTACTACAAATTATAATAATGACTACAATTATAATGACCCGTAAATTATTGACGACGTAAAAGATCGTCAGTACTACACCACCAAAAATTCATGCGGTTTTTCACAACAGAGCATCAACGGCCCAGTTGTTACACTCTAAAAATTTACATTCTACTTTTCAGGCACCAGAGGAAGTGGTAGAAGAAATAAAGAAGTTCAAAGAGGCGTTGACGAACTTCTATCGGTCCCTAAACAAACTGGCAGTGTTCTTCGAACGTAACTTCAAAACGTCGCATATGCAAATACAGTGCGTGCCCGTTCCGAGGCAGTGTGAGTCGCAGATTTCTGAAGTGTTTCAGGTATGTTAACTGGACTTGAGCCATTCTCAAGATCCAATGTTTGTAAACAACTCAGAACACAATCCGAAATTCTCTTTTGGCGTTGATTTTGAAAAATAAACATAAGCATTATGCATTTTGGAAAGAGCTCAAATCGACAAATCGTGCAAATTCTGTCAAAAAGTCAACCACAAGATAGGTGATTTGTAGGTTAAGTATA
Source organism: Eupithecia subumbrata (assembly GCA_949316285.1). Classification (NCBI taxonomy): domain Eukaryota; kingdom Metazoa; phylum Arthropoda; class Insecta; order Lepidoptera; family Geometridae; genus Eupithecia; species Eupithecia subumbrata. The sequence goes on along the minus strand of OX438630.1, from coordinate 8,865,009 downwards.
GGACAATGTTTATAAACTTTTGTATCTTCAGTTTGGACGGAGTATAGATGTCGCTATTGATAATCTTCTCTTTCTTTCTAACATAGAACCTATGCGAGAAAGAGAACGATGAGTGTCCTTCTACAGTACAAAGATCGTTTGTATGTAGTATCTTGCAAGCCTTTATAATGCAAGCATGATGCAATGTATGTAATCCAAAAGATACACCATATTTTCACATGTAGAAAGGTTTCGGTGCTTTTTTTACGTAGGAACATGGTTGGCTTATAATATAACTGAACTATGTGGTGTTTATAAACTAACTAGCGTCTGCGCGCTTTTCTTGGATAAATAGTATACTTATATGGTTAAAACACCATATGTTTTGTCTATTTGTCTCTTTGTTTTGTGTAATCAATCTCAGAAACGACTGGACCAATTTTAACGGGCCTTTCACTGGTAGCCTAAGTTACCCGCTGTAACATCAGCTGATGTTACAGCGGGTAACTTAGGCTCTACCCACTAAAAATACGCTCGCCAATCACACTAATATTATAAATGCGAAAGTTTGGATGGATGGATGGATGGATGGATGTTTGTTACCTCTTCACGCCAAACTACTGAACGGATCGGGCTGAAATTTTGCGCAAAGGTAATTCTAATCCTGGAATCAAACATAGGCATACTTTTTATCCCAGAAATCATGGTTCCCATGGGATAGGAATCACCTTTAAACGTTTCCATAGAAACAACGCGTGCGAAGCCGCGGGCAGACGCTAGTTTATAATAATTTTTGATTTGTTGATTCAGGACGAAGCCGGTCTTAACCGGATAGAGATGGAAGTCCTCCCGCCGTACACTGAAATAAAACAGATGGCGCTGCCGGGCGCTACTTACTTCCACGTGGAGCTGCCTTCAGGAGAACAGCTGTTTGCTAAGACTAAGTCGCATTTCCCGCTGCAGTTTGGCAGGTATGTATTAATCTAACAATAAATAATGCCGGACAATAATGCTGGACAATTCACACAGCATTATCTAGCCCCAAGCTAAGCAGAGCTTGTGATAAGGGTACTAGTTAATTGATATACTTAATACAATACACTTCATAGATAGATATTTTTTTATTATACATAGAAAACACCCAGACCAACGGAACAAATTTCTGCAGATCGTACACAAATTTGTTCCGAGACGGGAATCGAACCCGCAACCTTCTGCGTCACAGGCGGAACTTCGCCCGCTGCGCCACGGAGGTCGTCATCTATATAAATTATGTGAAATGTAAATAATATAAATAGTACCCATAACACAAGCTCTGATTAACTTGGGACTAGATGATGCAGTGTGAATAGTCCAGCATTATGTATTATTTAATTATTCAATACATTGTATGACATAGATAGATACTTTAATTATACATCCAGAACAAATATCGGCAGATCGTTTAAACATTTGCCCGGAGGTGGGAATCGAACTCGCAACCTCTTGCATCGCAGGCGGACCTTCGTCCGCTGCGCCACAGTGGTATTGTAGGTAATCTAGGAACCACTGAGAAGCCGTGTGAATATAGCACATTATCTTTGTATGGGGTTTGGTCATTTGGCACAGCGCCTCTACCGTGCAGACATGGAACTGCTAGGTATCTCTTACAAAAATAGAACGTTTAGTCGTCGTGACGATAACTATCGATTGTCCGAACTAAGGGCAAACAAACAGGGTATTCGTGAAAACAAAAATCAGAAGTTTCTGTTTCGTTTTCGCTCAAATGCTGTCTTATGTCGGTAGGAGTAGAGTAAGTAAAACGAAAACCAAAGTTCTAATTCGTTATCATGCAATAACGAATTAGAACTTTGGTTTTCTTTTTTTGAGTAGGCATCAGGCTTCACCTTTTACTCTTGTGTCATTGAATAAACAAGAACAAAATTATAAATTAAAAAACCCCCCGACAGATTTTCATGAAACATGGCTAAGAACACTTGGGATAAAATTATCTGTGACACACAAAAAACTAAACGAAAATCGGTTCATCCGTTTGGGAGCTACGATACCAGACAGACACGGTGAACTTATAACACCCCTCTCTTTTTGCGTCGGAGGTTAATAAATAAAAAATCCTAAAATGCAATATCTATCTATGCAAGCATGTGACAAAAAAAAAAAAAAAAAAAGAAACCTCAAAATCAGCGAGACATCAAAAAAGCTGCTTGACTATGTGTGTAAAAATGTATAATAAGATACCTAATGAATTTAAATCATTGAATGACCATTTATTTAAAAAGAAATTATTTAGTTGGCTGAATGAGCGTAATTTTTATGACATTAATGAATTTATTAATTTTAAGACATAAGTTTATAATTTGCATGCTATAGAATAGTTAAACATGAGCTCATAATATAACGAACCACCTTTTATACCATGTATGCAATAAAATATCATTTCGTTTCATTTCATTTCATAAACAAACCACACAGCATTATCTAGCCCCAAGCTAAGCAGAGCTTGTGTTATAGGTACCTACTAGATAAATGATACACATAATACAATACATTACATAGATAGATATTTTTTTTAGTCTACACACTTGCACATTATCTGTATTTGTTTTCTGTGATTTTTGATTACTTGGTGTGCAATAAAGAATATTTGTACTGTATTGTATACATAGAAAATACCCAGAAGACCCGGAACAAATATTTGCAGATCGTACAAACTTTTGTCCCAATTTTGAACCTTCATTGATAAATAAAATATTTTTTCAGAGATGTCCTATCAAGTCCGCAAATCCTGAACTGCGAGGATAAAGCTGACTGGCGAAATTGCATACTAGACAACGAACAAGAGAATTCTTACGTCAAAGATCTTCGGGAAAAGTTCCAGCCCTACGATTTCACACGGGTAGAGAGTGACAGTGATTAGAGCGAGACGAAAATAGGAAGATGACTGTTGAAAGAACAGGATGAAGAGGTAATAGTAATTAGAGCGAGAGATTAGTATGGAGTTCAAATGATAGAGCAAGGCAGACAACTGAACAAGAGAGAAACATTGGTCACTTTGCGTGGGACAAGGTAAGGTAACTAGTTTGTCGTGTCAATAGGGTATATGCATGGGACTTCAAAAAGTTATGTATTCTCTATTGATAAGTATAGAAATATATCTGTATGTTTATTTGACTATTTTTTGATGTTTTTATTGTGAAATTTGCTAATAGAAAAGTAGATATTTTCGTTGATAGCATAATAATCTCAAAATTTCTAAACGCAACGCTATTGGCAAGAGCGAACCGTGACGTCACACTTCACATTTTTTGTTTTCAAAGAATTAATAAGAATAGAATTTTATTTTGATTGAAAAATCAATGAAGAAACAGGGACTTCGAGTGGACAATGTGTAGTGTGACGTCACAGAACAAGGTCCAATATGGCAGCGTTTTTATCACCCTAAACTGAATGCAGACTTAATATTTTTTTATATTATTAATTTAAAACTTTGTGGGTGTTATATTTTTTCGGTAAGTAATGTATTAAACTAAATAATTGATTAAAAATCGAAATAAAATCTGTGCATATACCCTCTTACTACATAATATGGTGCCTATTTATTAGGTCAGTAACTCGGTTATAAGAATGTAAAGTGTGGAGAAATAATCATAAACCTCAACAAGTGATGAGGACAAACTAGACATTGAAAACTACATATTATTTAAGTATGTATAAGAAAACCCGACCCTACTTTTTCACTTTAGTCGCCAAATGAGAGCGTGAATGCCTACAAAATGTAGCTAGAATCGAATATGAGACTACACTAACTAAAATCGATGTATGATGTTTATAAACAAACCACGACACAAATAACTAAAGCTTCTTGCTTGGCGTCGAGTTTCAGATAATAATAGTGAGCAATATTTATTGAAGGAAGGATCGAGGAGTAATTGCGTATAAAAAGACGCGGCAAACAGAGTGAATTTGTGGTTAAGCATGGGTGGTTTGTTTACAAACATTCCAAATCTAGTTTGGCTAGTGTAAAAAAAATCGTTTTAGCCGATGTGATGCTTGGAGGTATTAAGGAGTGCGACATAGACAAACTTGAAAAATGTAACTGCGCTGGACTTGGGGGTAAAAACGGCACTCATTTTACTAACCCAAGTTTAAAATGAATGTAGAAATAATACCAAATTGTTAAGAAAACAAAGTAAAAGAAAGAAAATAGTACAATAGGTGGCCTTATCGCGAATATATTGTGTAATTAAAGTTGAATGAATTATGTATTATTATAATAGACTGGTAGACCTTCCTATTAAAAAGTAATAAGTGGGAGTAATAAAATGCAGTTTCCAAGTAAATGATTGTTTTATTTTCGTCACATCATACTGTCCTATTAACTTGCTTGTTTGCAATATAAAACATATCTGTAACAACAGGACTAAGGGCCTATTACAACACAGGCAGATGCTTAGCCAATGACAGGTCAATAGGCTTTGGCAAATCTTTGCTGACTTTGGTGGAAGTGGCCCTAGCTAATTCTTACATACTCGTGTGTTTATTTATAGTAACAAAATGTAAAATGATATGGTACATTGACTATTCAAAATGACTAGAATAAATGATACTTTATTATAATTCCGATGACACCAAAATGATTCGATATTTTACAAAAATCGGATAGAAATTTCGTTGATAGCATACTTAATTTGTAGGCTTAATATTAACAAACTTTTAATAATATGGGAGTACATTTTTATTGGATTTTGTAATTGTAGAAAACTATAAGAGTGTAGTAAGCTGGCGCCTGCCAAAGATACAGTCGGCTACAAAAATCTAAATGTCATGGACTAGCATTAGGTTGTGTCTAGATTATATAAAATAGATCTCAATTAAATATAGGGCAGTCTTCGTTGGAATTACTAAAAAACAACGCAAACAATTGTAAAGTATTAAAAAACACACAATTCTCATAATAACTCGTGTAACACGTAACTTTACGTAGTGTTCGACACTCATAGATTACTTTTCTTACTCAGCACATTGTTATGCAACTTTCTGCCATATTCACCAAATAATAGGTAAGTAATTGTATTGTCTCTTGTTAGGTACTGTTACTGAGGATATTATACATGCTATTATCAATTTACAACGTCCTTATGTCACTAAATACACTCATGTACTGCGTGAGCCCATTAAAGGCATTAAAATTAATGCCAATACATATATTTATGTAAGAACAATAACAATCCATTATGAAGTAAGTGCTCAGTATTTATTAGTTGTCATAAAGCTGGGTAATGGCCAGTGTTACGGGATGTAATGTAACGTGTCATATTCATATAGCGAATGTTCGTGCAGTCGTTATTACGGGAAAGAAGGCGCTCGCAACGAGCAACGAGATTTTGGCGTTTTATGCTCTCCGCGAATGGTACATTAAGTCCGTAATGCTGGTCAGTACCCACCTCTTAGTTGAAAATTTATTTTATTACCTACTACAGTTTTAGTTGCATTATTGGCACTTCAATATAACCTGTGACCATAGTTCTGGAAATTTCAATAGAATATATTTAACCTGGAATGTATCTGTCACCTAAAGTTAATACTTCGCTAAGATTCGTGAATGAAAACATCTTGCTTTCATAAACTTTACAACAATGAAACAATTCGTATTTATACGGGATAATAATTTACATCCGCAACTAGTTTTAAGACTTTGGTCAATAAGGCATTAAGTTTAAAATATATTATTTTTATTTTAATTATTGTTCTTTTTATATTTTCCGATAGTCAATATGTGTTTATTACATTATTATTTACATAACGACACGTACCATTTAATATATTAATAACACATACTCGATATTGGAGTATAAAAAGGATTATGTGGCACTAAATATTGGCTATACCTATCTAAGTTATCTACAACATTATTTACACAATTTTATAAAAGGGAAGTTAATTCAGTTTGGCAACATTTTTGTTTGTGTTAACGTGCTTAGAAATTAGGTAGGTACCGAAAATTGCTCTTTAATGGAACAGGTAGGTTTACCTATACCTACTTAACTGTTCCATTAAGGAAATTTACTTTCAAATTTCAAAGTGATATAATATAACACACCTTTTCTTGATTATCTCCCTCAAAGCCTAATTCCAGGCCTAATAAGTATTAGTTAAGTACCATAAAAGTTAATTTTCAACGTTGTTGAAATACCGTCTAGCTACGCCACATCAAATTTTATACAATTTTCTGTCTTACCAAAGTCCAAGCAGAACATCCACAATTATTTAAGTATTTTTAACTTAGTGACATGAATATGGAATATCGTAATTAACCGCACGGATGAATGAGTATGAGCATTTTCATTCCTAACATTACCACCAAACAAAGTCCAATACAAAGTTTCTTCCAAAATACTCAATTCAATGTTTTTACGATTTTCAATTTTATCACCGCACAATAAAGTCCAATGCTTCAAGTGCCCTCAATAACGTCAGCATTGAGTTACCGAGGTTTATTTCTACACCTGGAAGGTCAAACTACCCTCAGATCAAAAGTTTTTTCGATTTTCAATTTTATCACTGCACAATAAAGTCCAATGTGTTAAGTGCCCTCAGTGACGCCAGCACTGAGTTACCCAGTCATAGTGACGTACCGAGGTTCCTTATTTCATACGTTTATCTGGAAAGCCTCCCGGGTCATCTTGCCCTCCTGGTGGTGGCCTCGCTTCCTCCGGTGGTGGCCTTCGCATTCTGTGTCATCGGAGAAACGGGAGGGAGGGTGGATGTGCTCGTTGAATGATGGGTAATTTGATATGCTGAAAGTAAATAACGTAAGTTTTAACTTTTAAATTGCTTTAGATTTTGTTGATGTGCATCAAGTGATTCATTTTATTGGCTTTGAATTTAATTGATGTGTAATAATTTCATTTTTTTATTTTACAGAATATCCTTTTTACATCAACAAATAACTAAATACAAGTAACTGGATCTACTACTCTGAAATAGCAATCTGTTGAGCCAAAAGAGATATTTTGTTTAACACAAGAAGCCGTTTCTATCGTCTGCCACAAAAATAAAGCTTACGTAGCTGGTCTACGTCGTAGCACTTTGCGCTACGCTGCTGCCGAGATGCCTACACTTGTCGGTACGTAGCAGGTCTACGCCGTAGCACTTGCTCTACGCTGCCGAGATGCCTACACATGTCGCTACGTAGCAGGTCTACGTCGTAGCACTTGCTCTACGCTGCCGAGATGCCTACACATGTCGCTACGTAGCAGGTCTACGTCGTAGCACTTGCTCTACGCTGCCGAGATTCCTACACATGTCGCTACGTAGCAGGTCTACGTCGTAGCACTTGCTCTACGCTGCCGAGATGCCTACACATGTCGCTACGTAGCAGGTCTACGTCGTAGCACTTGCTCTACGCTGCCGAGATTCCTACACATGTCGCTACGTAGCAGGTCTACGTCGTAGCACTTGCTCTACGCTGCCGAGATGCCTACACATGTCGCTACGTAGCAGGTCTACGTCGTAGCACTTGCTCTACGCTGCCGAGATGCCTACACATGTCGCTACGTAGCAGGTCTACGTCGTAGCACTTGCTCTACGCTGCCGAGATGCCTACACATGTCGCTACGTAGCAGGTCTACGTCGTAGCACTTGCTCTACGCTGCCGAGATGCCTACACTTGTCGTTACGTAGCAGGTCTACGTCGTAGCACTTGCTCTACGCTGCCGAGATGCCTACACATGTCGTTACGTAGCAGGTCTACGTCGTAGCACTTGCTCTACGCTGCCGCTACGATGTAGATGCTACGTGCTTGTCCGTAGCAGATTGTATTTTTTACCGACTCTTAGCCACAGATTGGTTTTCTCTGGCGCAACTTGATAATCTCGAAACTATAGATACAAAACGATTAACATTGCCTTGGACCTAATAGGACACTTTCCTGAATGTAATCTCATCGCAATGGCTGTGATATCTGCTGGAGGAGCGGTCATGCCGCTTGCCTAGCGCGCCCGTTTTCCCCTTGCGCGATGAAATGTCGTACTTAATTCGGTATCTTCGGAACCACAGACGAATATCGACTCTATCTATCTAACTATAGAAACGATGCGATTTAGAACCTTAAAGAATAGTTACCTGAATGTAGTCTCGTCGTTATGGCTGCTATATCCGCTGGACGAGCGGACGTGCCGCTTACCTAGCGCGCCTGCCTTCCCCTTACGCGAAGGAAACGCCTTGCGAACCGCACAGGGGCCTCCGCCTACTGATGTTTCGGATGATGATGATGATTCTTCACGTTCTACGTTCGGGTCTGGGAAGTTGAGAAAATGTGGAATAAGGTGTATTACGTGATGGTGGCGGTGGTGTATGGTTACAATTTTAACAGCGCGATTTGGGATCGAAATACCATGAGATCATTTTAAGCCACCAATGAGGCGCTTTCTTAAAAAAAACTGATTGGTCAAAAATAATTCGACCAGTTCAAAGTCGCTCAGCGAGCAATGGAAAGAGCTATGCACGGAGTTTCTCTGAAGGATAGGATTCGTATTGAATACATCCGACGGAGAACCAAAGTTGCTGGGGGAAACGTGGTCTTGAGTGGAGACCATGACTCGGCAAACTTAGTGTAGGACGCCCTCCGGCAAGGTGAGATGACAACCTGCGAAAGACTGCAGGCAGATGCTGGATGCGGCAAGCTGAAGACAGGGCGCTATGGCGCTCATTAGGGGAGGCCAATATCCAGGAGTGAGTTAATTTAGGTTGATGATGATGATGATGAGTTCGACCAGACTTTAAAAAGGGCGCTATGAATTTGGGTCTTAGAGAAGCGACTTAGGGATATACACTCTATACAGAGGGGCGGGTCGCAGCGCCCCCTGCAGAACAGACCAACCACCAAACTGCGACCGGCAACCCACCTGCCAAGCGTGGCTAATATACAAATACCCCCATAGTTGGCCTTTGCGGGAGGCCTATGTCCAGCAACGGAAGTCTTCCGGCAGAGATCATATATAAATAGTGCTGGAAAATCGCATGGGATTGGCGCAGGACCGTGTGAAGTGGCACAAAAGTTTAGAGGCCTATATCCAGCAGTAGGTGAAGTCGGCTTGCGGATGATGGTGATGATGAATTCTGGATAATTCACACAGCTTCATCTAGAATTCTAGATGTTTATAAAGCAGGTATTAACATACAAGCAGTGGGATGCGCCGGTCGGACCCTCGCCGCGTGCTCGCTGTCAGAATGCGGCGCGCTGGCGTCGTCACTTGCATCGTCCTCATACTCTGTAATAGGCAGGTGCAGCGTCAGAATTTTCTTCACCTCGGAGTCAGTTGAACCGAGGTTGTCGGATTCTGTGAAGAGAGAGGCTGGTTAGAAGGGGGCAAGGTCGGTTGTGATGTGTGAAGCTGCTGGACGACACGGAAATAAATAGTTTATGTTGATATTAATAAAGTTGCTTTTGTAATTGATCAAACAAAATTTAAGAGCGATCGTACATCGGCTAACTAACTTTTGTTTGGTCCTTCGGGCTGGATTTTTCTTAAACTTCAAGAGTGATTAGTGTAGATTGTTATAAAAACTGATTTAAACTAATTTGACTATGAAATGTCGCTGCGTTTTTATTTCGATCGTAAAGAAAGGGACCCTAATGTTTTTAATAATGTTTAATTGGTTAGGTTTAATTTTTGTACCAATCAAATCAACAGTATTGTAGACTAGTCCACTGAGCCTACTAGGAGACTACTGAGGTACTTTTGGTCCTTCCAGCAGGATTTGATAACTTCAAGCGTAAACCTCTGAGATTTCACGAGTAGAATTTGGAATGATTTATTTCTAAATACTCTTATAAAAGTATGTGGGATTTCATATGTAGATTTACGGACTGGCAGGTTTTTTCTCCGTTTATTTCCGTGCGACCATAGCAGCGTAAAGCACATGACAAAGTGACAAAACGCTGACCAATGGATATGACGTGTCTTCATACCTTACGACGAACGCTAAGGGAATGGAGCGATACAAGCAATGGAACAAAATACATTCCAGAAAACTATGTCAATGAAACAACACCCAATGTCAACAAAACAAATCGATTGTTACACTCGGAAAATATACTATGGGAGCGAATGGTAACTTTGATTAGCATAAAGCAACGTTATTGGTTGATGATTTTTCTTTTGACCACTGTAACATTGATCTATTTGTAGGTGTCCTATGGTATATTTTCTTCGAGATATCTGTACTGTGCATGCTTACCTTACGAATAATACCATTTACGCTCCCAACGGGTTGCATAAAAGGTGATCATTACGTCAAATTTCAATTTCATTACTTAAACATAAAGGGACAAAGTAATCAATAGTGCAATCTACGTAACCAAAATGTAGCTAACTACTTTTAAGCTTTAGACTGCGGGACTTTTACCTACAGGGGTATTATCAGTGTTTGTACCTTGGCTCTCTGAGTGAGGGTCGCGAAGTCTGTTTCCTTTTCTTCTTACTTTGGTGTATTCTGGTTCCTTACCCTGAATAAACCAGCATTAAATTAAATTTTTAAGCTTTTGCTAAAGGTGCTATATGTGCGAGTGATTGATAGTCCAAAAGGCATTCACCTAAATAAGTAATGACTTCTAGATTTTAATCTGAATTTAATCCATTTAATCTAACCTTATTCAACCGCTCACAGGGATGCCTGCGCTGAGTATATGGAACCCTACTTCCTTGAAGCTGGTAAATTCCATCAAAGACGAAAAGTTGGTGCTCTCCATCAATAAATTAGGTTCGTGGATATCTCAAACTGATTCATCAAGTACATCGTTTCATAAAATACTAGCTTCTGCACACAGCTTTGCACGCGTTTCTTCGAGATAAAAAGTAGCCTAATGTTATTCGTTACGTCGATATTCAAGCTATAGGGATTTGATGATTTTGTCCCTAATATCGACTACCACACTGTTTTGTGTAATTTTAGTGTTTTCGCGCATCTCAGAACTGGTCACACTTTCGCCCCTTTATTATTGAATGAACAGGATTGGATAAAATCCATTTTTTTCCTAGACGTAACGCATTGGAGAACTGTCGCAATGTTAGGTCTGGTTTAGTAAACGAATTGAATTGAAATTGAAACAATTGTAGGACTCTAACCTTATACTTATCATTCTGCTTCAGATCATGATACACGAATGATCCCCGGACGGAATGATAAGGCCCGCTATACACGTTCCCGCTGTAGCTGCTCTCGCTGTACGCTGTCGGCTTAGTCAGCTGGAAGGTCGCGTATGGACAGATGTCTTCGATGTATTCTGTGAGTAAGGATAACAGGCTTTATTAGTTTTTGAAAGGGCAGGGTATCGTTAGTTCAAAATAATATTGGGTAAATATTTGAGAAGTTGCGCCTTTCGTGCCTTTTTAATTTTTCGGTTGGGCTTGGCATATCAGTATTCCAAGATGAAAAAGCGAAACGTTTTATACAATAAAGTAATACTATAGGTAGGCACATATGTCTCAAATGCTTTATTAGAGTAAAATAACTGCACTGATCATTGCATCATATATATGATTTTGTAATACATTACATGATTTCCTATATAGTTTGGGGATAGCTTCTACAAAAATTTCTAAAATTTCACCATATTTACGCAATTATAATTTAATTTTAATTCAACCTCATTAGTTAAGTTACCTAGACAACATCAGAATATTTTCATGCAATTTTGTAGGAAATTTCATGGAGAATCCAAATATATATGCACAGATGTTACGAGGTATTACTAGATAATAATCAAGAAATCAGCGAAATAATGCACCACATCCCATTTCCGCGCTGGCGGGCAGCATGCTGGCGGAAGCCGTGCCACGCAATGGGGTGTAGCGGCGCGTAGGGTTGCCATCTGAGGGGTTACACAAAATTTGTAGAAGCTATCCCCAAACTATACCAATCGTTTAGGGCCCGTATCTACGGCTCGTAATCGTATGGCTAACTGCGAAGCAAATAGCTGATTAAAATAATTCTTGTCTTATAAAGCTATAACGACACATCACTGGTCAAAATAGGTTATAACTTATAACATACCGTTAGAAGCATGTTTGTAATGATGCTGCGGCGCGGGATGCTGCGCGCGCGCCGCCAAGTACTGCTGGTCGCGGTTCACTTTGTTCTGCAACTGCGCCACAGATGGCGACTCTCCTACTCCGCTCTCAGTCGCTACTGTTTCTGTTGTGCCGGCTTCTGAAAGGATCAAGTGGACTTCATTTGATTTTATTTAGTCGTTCTAATTCTGTTTGTACAGTTTGCAATCATTGGAATTGAATTGATATGAACAGGATTGGATAAATTGCGTGGTGATTATGACAGATCCCCTTGTTTGTGGCAGCTCAAATATATCCACTCGGACAAATATATTCACCGCTGAACGTGCCTCGTTCAGCAGTGGATATATTTGTGCTGAGGTCCTCCTCAACAAACATGTCTCCTGACCTTCGCTAACGTAACCAGACGTTAAGTGATTATTAGATGTTGAGTGAGTGCCCGACAATACATCACAAAGGTCTAGTTTGAATACATCTACTAACGTTTGTTTGAAGATACCCAGGTTGCAATTAACCTCCGCGGTATCGCAGTCTAACCCTGGTAGAGTCTACAGTAAGAAGTTGCTATAGACTATAATATTATAATAATGTCTGTGCTATAGATAACTTACTGTTTCTTCTAACAAGGAACACGATAGCGACCAATGCGCCCAACACAAGCAGGGACAGTGCTGCTGGAAGGATAACCCTCGCACCTCCGAGAGATCTCGCTCCGGCCGGCACTGGAGGTGTTAGGGAACCGTCCACCACTGAAACAATATTTACGACCACAGTACAGACACTAGACATTGACATTCATTATAATTATTATTATTTAATTGTCACATATTCTGTAAATTTTGTTATTGTTTGTGAATTATCGTGATAAGTGTGCAATAAAGAATTTTTTTTTTCTCTCTCTCTCTATTAGTGACAAAGTAAACACGGGGATGTTATTCCATCCTCGTCACCTGATGGTCGGGTATAAGGGAAGCGACTGCTTAACTCGTACGCTGAATACTCGCTCCGTTTTCTAACTAAGAGCATAATACACTTACGTCCGCTTAGAGAGTGCATTGTAAAGTTGTACAACGCCACAGCATGGCCCGCGTTGTTATGCGCTGTGAATTCAGAATCACAGCGCATACCAGGGCTGAATCCAGCCACGCAGTACCAGCCTGAACTGGTACTGCGTGGCTGAAGTTAGCCCTGGTACCCTGAATGCTCGCTCCGTTGTCTAAGGGCCTAATATACTTACGTCCACTAAGAGAGTGCGTTGTAAAGTTGTACAACGCTACAGCATGGCCCGCGTTGTTATGCGCTGTGATTCTGAGCTGGTACTGTGTGGCTGGAGTTAGACCTGGTACGCTGAATACTCGCTCCGTTGCCTGAACGCTGTTTGATACTAGGCGCCACTAGAAGAATAAATTATTGCGTTTATTTAGGTACAGTACATATCACAGTAAAAATTGAAAAGTAAAGCTTTAAATTTGTATTTTGGCTTTGACTCTTTAAAACAGATCGTCAGCGGGTAACCGTAAGTAATGATAGGAAGGAAATTATATATCGCCTTCTTCGCTGTCGCGTTTGTAATCACTTAGAATTTTTAAATAAAGAAATTGTCGACGTAGAAATTGAGAATACTAAGTCGTGTTGAATAATAATATGTAGAATAATATGTGTAAAGAATGGAATTGAAGATGACAGCAAGAGATCATAATTTGATTAAATGTGATCTAAGCGGCACAGCACGCTGTCCCTCTGTCATTTTGAATACCATCCTTTATCTAAACGACTTATTTAAATATAAAGTGGTATCAATTATGGTGTGCGTTGATGGTAAAAAAAATAAATTCAGAAAAACTTTGTCTTTAGTATAACCAGAAACTTTTCATATAGCCAACACAAAACACATTTAAATACGTCACCTGCGATTGGCTTATTTCTCGGTATTCGATAACGAAGTACAGTATTCCGCAGCCCCCGTCTCCCCAGGAGTCGAGCCAGACGGTCACCGTCGTCGTGTTCAGAGTTATCATCTGAGAGTGCTTCGGTTTTACTGGCACTGGAGAACATAACATAAATATTGGAAAACTGAAAATTCAAAACATGGTAAATATCCCGTTATTTATGACTTTAGTGTTAATAACCATGATGGATTTTAAAGTTTTATAACATAAATGTTGATGAGGTATGAGAATGGTTGTTCTTGCTCACAAAACATGGATTTATCATCTTCCAGGGCCTGAATTAGAGAACTATGCCTAATTTAAATTTTTAGATCATAATTTTTCTTTATAGCCATCATCTAACACCTTAAGTAGAAAAACACTTGTCTCGTATCTAGTCCCGCACCGAAGGTTCGGTAGCACGTGTTCTGTGTTACCAAACCTTACGTAAGGTGTCGTTTGTATAGCTTCTAATGATACGCCTAGTAGGTTGGCTCTAGGGGTTTCTCTAGAGATTTTACGTTGATGACAAAACTGTCTTCTCAGGTTCCCTTAGTATACTCATGCACAATATCACAAGGCAGCTCAGTCTCAATACGGTTGAAGGCAGTTATGTAAAGCTGGTATCTAGTCCCACACCAGAGGTTTTGCAGCACATGTTCAGGCGTGAAAATTGACGAGGACAGCGCTATTCGTTGTTTTATCTTCAAAGCTTAGTTTAGTAGGTCTTATATTTCGACTTTAGTAAAACACTTTTCTAATGTAAGTTCCAAGTCTGAAATCCTTACCAGTCCCTTTAGTATACGCATGAACAATATCACAAGGCAGTCCAGTCCCGATCCGGTTGAAGGCAGTAATGTATAGCTGGTATCTTGTCCCGCACCAAAGGTTTGGCAGTACGTGTTCCGATGTTCCCGCTTCCACTTGGAGCTCCTCCCAGTCGCCGTGCTCGCGTTTGTAGTTTATTACGTATCCTGAAAAGACCAAATGATGGTTTTTAAAATTCCAAGATAGAATATGATCAAAATAAGGATGATAAAATTAGTGCAGGTAAAGGTTACGACTGGTAACCTTCATCACCTTATCACCATCATCATCTAATCAGACTCAAAGATCTGAATTGCTGGGTGGCCTTTTTTCGCTTCTGCCAGCCTCTGGTCACCAGTGCTACTCGCAACCTCTAATACCAAACAATATGGGTATTTAGGTAATTCGGAAATGGAGCAAGCGAGCAAGAATAATCACTCCGGCCAGGTGGGATGACCATCTACCAAAAGCTGCAGGCAGATGCTGGATGGGGCAAGCTGAAGACGCTGCGCTATGGTGGTCATTAGGGGAGGCCAGGTCTAGCAGTGGACTAAAATGGGTTGATAATTATGATGATAAATCACTAAAATGGTGTTAAATGGGGTCACGCATAAGTAATTGGTCACTCCACTGCAGATGCAGGGAATCCGCGTAAGAAACGTTGTGGAGGTACCTTTACTTCTGCACTGTACGTGACGTCATCACGTCCGTGGTTGATTTTAACCTTACCTAGAATAGGACTGCCCCCATCGCCTTGGTCACTCCACTGCAGATGCAGGGAGTCCGCGTAAGAGTCCACAACAGCTAACACCGGCGGCTGTGGAGGGACTTTTACTTCTACACTGTACGTGACGTCATCACGTCCGTGGTTGTTCTCGACTAGGCAGGTATAGTTGCCAGAGTCTGTGTATTGTGTCATGCTGGAAAAATAAGAATTAGAAATCATAGCGAGATTAGTAATATTGAAGTGGGTGAATTTTCTTACTGAGTTAATTTTGAATAGACAAAGTCAATAAATTGTGCCAAAAAGAAACTGTCATGTGCACTGAAATATGTTGCTAGTTATGAGACTTAGGATTCTTTGTCTTATTCCTATTTCCTTGAGTATTTTGAATTATATTGAGATATAATAGTACCTACGAAATACTGTAAGCCTAAAATATTAGTAACCTGATGATAAGAGTCCCGTCCGTAGTAACATTTTTCCTGAGCGTAGACTCCAAAACTACTCCGTTCATACTCCAAGTGGTCGAAGGCGACGGCACGCCGACTTTGTTGCAAGAAAGTGATATGTTTTCCTTCCATGGCGTGACTATGTTACGACTGAACGATGTTATTCTTGCGGGGACTGAAACGTAAGACAGTTCTTTGAACACAACCAAACGCAAATGATATTACTTATTAGATGAAAGGATGTTGTAGCCCTGGGTTTTTGAAACACAATCTCGGAGTCTTCAAATCAAGACACTAAAAAATCGTGCAAAATCTAACACTAAATCTTCACTTACACAATTAAGTTTTAGTCAAAAGCATTATAATCAAAAAAATAAAAAGTTTAATAACGCTGCATTATGAATTACCTAATTTCTGATTACCCAATTTCTAAAATAACTTTATTTCGTTGCTCTGAAAGAAAACCGCAGAAGAAACGTACCCGAATCAGAAGGAAGAACAGTGACAACTCTCGTAGCTTCGCCTTCGCCCAATCTGGTTGAAGCTGACACCCAAAACTGGTGCGTCGCACGCGGAGGTGACCTTGAAGTTTCGTGCGATAGCGTACTTGGGGAAAGCATTCGTTTGTGTGTCCCTTCCTAGAAATACGAAAAAAAATCATCCGAGAAAGCAAGATCTGTCAAAGGTGGTGGCTGAACGAAGCTGGAGAATAATATTTAGTTACTACCTCTATGCTATCGGATTGATTATAAGTTGAATCGTATGGCTGAATCTGACAAAGAGTCCTTACCTAGGAGTAGAAAAAAAAATCAAGGTTGAAGATTGGATTTAGAGCCTTATCAATCACACTGGCGATTTGGGAGCGATTTTAAAGCGATAAGATTGTGCGGCGAGCACGTCGCGGCTTTGAAATCACTCGCGGATCGCTAGTAAGAATAAGAAATTTACTATTATTAAACTATACTACTAGAATATTATATTTATAATATACTATTCTAGTATTAGGGGAGGCCTATGTCCAGCAGTGGACTAATCTAGGCTGATGATGATGATGATTCTAGTATTTACCTCTCTTCCATCTTCAATAACACTCATATACAAAGTGTAGCCAACAAGAACGCCGTTGGGTGCCGCTGGTGGTAGCCATGACACTAATATCTTATTGCGCGACGAAACCACAGCTTTTATGTCAGCTGGTGCAGATGGGACTGAAAACAAAGAAAAGTTTACAATATCCAAAAATTCATTTAATTAGACACAAAACCTAAACTTACTGCAAAAACATATGATTTACCTCAAGAAACAAAATAATCAGTCTATATTCGCTCGTCTCATTATACTCTTTAGGCTATTCCTTCGCTATTACTTCGATTTTGACTGTGAGAAATGAGTTTAATGACTCAGAAAAAATATATATTGTTGTACTGCTGTACCTACCGGTAGGTAAGAAAATTGAATGATGTGCTCATGATAAAGCAACACATAATTTTAGATAGAAAGAATAGACTTGTTTCTGCTTATATCAGCAAGAGGAACTTATTCTTTGAACTGATACTATTTTCTAAGGCCCTGAAGACAATGGGATACTGAATAATTACCATCTTCTTCCGTATGGCAGTATACTGGAGCAGCCCTCACGCCATCGCCAGCTGCAGTAAACGCGCAGACCGTCACCGAGTAGTTCGTGAATCGTTTTAGACCAGATAGTGTTGTGTGAAGTCCCGATATTTGCTTGGTTACTGCGTCTTCGTTTCCTAGAAAAAGGAAATTTTGTGTTAGTAAGACGATTATTTCACCAGCACACATCTCCGTAAACTCGACGCTGTTGTTAGCTAGCGAAGGACAATTCAGAACCAAGATGGTACAAGACGGAGGGAAAAATCTTGTATTGGCGGCGAAGAAGTACTTTGGGTCGTTTAGCCACAGGAGTAAGTAAGCCTTTAACTTTCCTATGGTTTGTAGAATTTCCTTTTTACAAACAACAAAATAATTCTTTTATTTCAGCTTTGATCTATCAATCGTATCGAATTGATGTGCGAAAGTATGGTAGTAGTATCAATGTGTAGATCTTAAAATTAATGAAGTTCCCATACTTTGACTTATGTTTAGAACGCAAAAATTTGGTTCGTAAAAACTTACCAAACCATTCAGTAACTGGAGCGTATGTAACCCTGTACCCTTGCAAGACGCCATTCCGGCCTCTCAAAGGAGGAGGTTCCCAGGCAACTCGCACTGATTGAGAGCTGAGTGCTGTGCATTGGAGAGCGCCCGGTGGTAGACTTGGGACTGGAAAAAGTAATATTCTAGTTGATGATGCTATCGATGATATTCTGGTGATGCAGATTATTAATATCATAGGAGAAACAAAAGTTTCAAAACTCCGCTGGCTCAGGCGTGTATTCCAAATGGGTGAGGATCAAGCAGCCAGAAGAGCATGCGCAAGAAAGTGAAGGCCTTTCGGGCGTCCGAGAAACCGCTGGAACTGTTTAGTGTGAACTCTGGCCAGGTCCTTTCACAGACAAAACTAGCATTGTTTTGCAAATTATTTGGCAGTATTACCATCTTCCATAGTAGTCGCAGTGGTCGGCGGTGAAGCGGGCCCGGCCCCCCTGCTATTGTAAGCCTGGACCACCACAGCATAGCCCGCATGTTTCTGAAGCCCTGACAGCGTCGTGCGAGCTCTAGCCATGCCTGCTCCTTCCACTGTTCGTACGGTGTATGATGCACCGCCTGGACCACTTGCGCTTAGGACTGTGCTGTTGCTATTTAGCTGGAAATTATTATTAAGTAATAAATGGGTGTGAATTAATAAGAGAAAATAAAGGTCATTGACCTGACCTTCTGGTCAGGTCAGTGACCTTTATTTTCTATTGTATCAGTGAAATGAATGGCTTGGTGGAAGTAAAGAATTTCATCATAATGGCGGGACGACTTATCTTATTGAAGGCTAACACAAACTTTGGGTCGGTAAACTATACGAGAAAAGGTTATAGTTGCAAAAGATGAAGATGAGAAAGTAGACTTCATTGAATTAAAAGATAATTCAGAAACTCTACGAAGAAAGAACTTACTTCTTGAAATCCTACATAGTATCCGAGAATGTTTCCATTCCAAAGGTCCCTTTGCGGTGGATCCCAGCTGACAATCAGCTCAGTGGAACTCTTAGCTTCTACTCGCACGTCTAATGGTGGACCACTTGGCACTGAAACGGAGAAGATAATAAATGTAGTTCTAAATAAAACTACTACTTCTAATTTATCAGTGCCCACTAATATTTAAATCATTTCTTGAAACTTTACCTTCTTCAGTCGTAGTCACTTGTATCAATTGACTCGGCTCGCTTTGCCCCAATCTATTTTCAGCGATGATCCTCAAGTGGTAAGACGTTGCTGGTTGCAGATTCTGTACACTGGCTGATGTGACACTGCCTGGTACAATAACCTTCTGAGGTGTGGAAGGCCAAGGCTCTGCAACGAGATATCGTAGGTCTATCAGAGAAAAGAATGTATACTAACACAGGCCTTATGCCTGCCTGTATTTGGTCATTATATCCTTATCTTTTGTAAGGTCTTACCTGGAGCTTCTTTGTATTGGACGATGTAGTTTATAATGGGACTGTTCCCCGCGTAAGGTTGCGTCCAAGATATTTGTATTGACCTCGATTGTTGATCTATAATCCTTATATTTTTCGGCATTTCAGGGACCTGAAAACAGGAGCTATGTTATATCGCTGTTTCTGTTGTTTTTTATACCACAGGGTGTTTAACAGGCGTTCGGCTCGCGCGGTTACCACAGCCTTTGGACGCCTCGCCTGTAATATTCAGAGACATTACATTACACACGTACCTATTGCCGACCCCTTAAATATTTCAGAACGCCCTTCTTGAATAACCCCGATATGGTTAATATTTTGTATATGATGTGGTTTTGTAAGTTACCTCTTGAACGACAAGATGGATGAGCATTTCATCTTGGCCGTATGCATTGGAAGCTCGGCAAGTGAGTGCACCTGTGTCCTGTCTGTACGTTTGCAATATGCTAAGCTCCGAAACTAGGCCATCGTCTAGGACCTGTTCCCGAATCGTGTATCTGAAAATATATGCAACTATTGATGTAAACTGGGAATGAAATTTTGAATATTGCATAAGCATACGCAGATGTTCTGGATGCCGTTTTGGACTTACAAACTAGTTTCAAACAGACTGTTATAGTTCTCCCCGGAGGGGGGTTGCGTGACAAATACTCGCCTCTTCTTTCTCACCACATATCGTCCACTGGTGAAAGTACCAAACAAAGGGTTTTTGCCATAATCATAACGCTTGGCAGGCGGATTGGTCGCAGTAGAGGTGTTAAAAATACTACCGAGGAAGCTGATCCTCTAGGTTCTCGTAGTCGAATCTTACAAATTTTGAAATTGATTCGAAAAAATGAGACAACGTACGAAAAACAAGTTAACGTCTTCGAGCGTTTATTTATTTTATGGACGATGAAAAATTTCCTCTTCATTTGCCGCTTATTTTACGTTTACCCATCGAAAATGACAAGCCTGCTAGTCCTACACTCAAAGATGAAAGAGACAAAGAGTTCGATACAAAAAGGCCGACAAAACTTTACAAAATGCTGACCTTTGATCCAAATGATGTGCAATGGTGTGATGATGCGGACTCCTCCAGCTGACCTCCAAGGGCGCATCCCCGGACGCAGCGCATTGAAGATGGGCCGCCTCGCCCGCTGTGACTTGCACCGTTTTACTTTTCATCGGGAATCGCGCTGGTGCTACAAATATAGGATCAATATAAAGTCACTTTTACAAAAAATCTTGACGAGATGTAACGTCAGGTACAGAGACATTAGAACAGCTGTACAGATTTTTATCAAACAGCTAGTACCTACTCTCGATTTTGTCACTTTTCAAACATATAAACATTTTTTCAAAATCGGTTGATTCGTTTTGGGAGCTGCGAAACACTACCTAAATAACCTTATAACACTCCCTCTTTTTGCGTCGGGGTTATCCGTTGGAAAATTGAACAAAGATTGAACATGACAAAGCACCAACAACCCGAACAAAGAAATATCGAACGAAATTAGAAACTTAACGACCGTGTATCCAGAACACTAGGTACTTTTGGTGAGTTTAAGGACTGGGACATTTCTCTAACCCAATTCAGATAGTAGGCAGGAATCTACTAGCTGAATTGGGTTAGGAAAATGTCTATGACACCCAGTTACTCCAGTAAAACAATTTCATGGTCTGCTCATCTTATATCTTGACAGTTCAAGGTTGTGGCTGGGCCTCATAAAACCGTCTCGTTATGCGGTTACGTTCCAACATCCTTATTTATTGGGGCAAAGGCACCTTGTTTACGAAACCCTCGTATTTTTATGATCTACAGCGTATTTAAAATATTATAGCCCCATTTGTGCTGCTTCAGTGAAAATCTGGGGCAATAATTCAGAATAAGGTTTTTGTTTCCGGTCGATAGGAGTTTGGAACTTCTAAGTGGACGATTTATCTATTCTTGACCGGATGGAATCGGGAAAATTGCTCTCATTTTATACTCAAGTATGATAATTTGTCTGAGTGGAAAACTCCAATTTGCTTTTGGATTTGGAGCTGACATTTATTTATTTAGGATGTTACAACAAAGGTTTTGCTGTGTTTACAAGAAAGTACCTATCCAACTTTCCATTCCAACGTTTTCGGTAAGGAATGGCATTGAAAAAAATCAAATAGCACATCGACCCTTGTTGGAAAGCTTTCTTTTTATGCCTAATACCTATGTAAAACATAAATGGTATTACTTCTCCAAGCTCAAGTGAACATCTGGCAAGTTAACAGCCGCGTAAATCGCGGCGAGCCTTTGTCAAACGAAATAAACAAGCGGGAAATACGATTACAATTCGAGCGAGTTAGAAACGGAGCTGTTTGCGTTCTGTTTTAGAACGTGACGGGATAGGAGTGCAGTGAAACGGCAGCGCCATTTCGAGCAGTAAATCTGAGGTTTGTGATGCCTTGAGTTTCAGCGCAGGCTGAAATTTCATCTTTGTAGCGGGTATAGTAACTTACAATGTTTACAATGCCCTTATCTCTAGGTTACATGCTCGGTTGGTCTGAAATGATTGATTTTACTTCGCTGCTCAAACTCTAACTTTGTAACAAATACTTACGTCGAACTTTGTTTCAGAAAAACAGACTTTTATTAAAAACAAACAGCGGTATTACAAAAGCACCCCATATTTATACATCATCCGTTCGGGCCGAGCGCCGTCCGCCGTTTCACGATATTTGCTTCCTAACAAAAGCCAATATCGCCGGGCACAAACACGTACACCGCTGGCTTATTCTTGTGGAAAGCAACTGTCTCGTTTTCCAATAAAGCGGAGACGTATTGCCGTGCGGCCATTGAGTTTTCTGCTCAGACGCCCCACGATGGGTGACAATTGAATAACCGACGGATGTCTTTATTGTGTTGTGTGATGCGAACGTGTCTAATTATTGCGTAGGTAAATGTACAGTGGCTTTTTAAAACTTGTTTGCGTAGCGAAGAGCCCATTAACTTTAGATGCTAGCTATTAGAAGGATACGGATACCTTCGTGATCAAAATGAAATTATCTGTGTTGGTTGCCAGTTTAAAGTTTTTATAAGGGTGCCAAATACTTAGCATTTCATATATTTTATGGTGTCTTGAAGTGCTCACTTGAACAGAACACCATGATACTAAAACGTTAAGTTCGGTCGTGGCATTTCATTAGGGTAGGTAGTCTTGCTAGGTTGGCGCGATAAAACTCAAAACTTTAGCACACTTTAGTGAAAAGGTATACTAGCACGAGCTGGAAAATTTCGAACGGATAAAATCACTTTACAAATAGTTTGTAATAGAGTTGGCCACTTCTTTACCTTTAGCTTCATAAAAGTTTCAGTAGATTGTTAGCTCGAACTCCATCTAAATTAACTTGAAACGTAGAGACAGTTGGGACGTAGAGTGGTAAGAAAATTGGCTTCCTTTAATTTGTGGAGGGTACAGTGGAAGCCACTGCCAGTTCAGCAATTTCTACGAGTTATCGGAAGAGGTTCTGAGAATTAAATAAGGTGCGACGGACTTGCAGGATAATAACATTGAGCTGGAATTTCTGCGGCTCCCGGTTTATTGGCGTACGTGTTGCAACTTTATTACCTACGTGATAATACAGAATCGGAGATAATATTTCTCTTTAAAAGATATATGGAGCGGTGTTGAAGGTATTTTGCGGAGGAGTGAATTGAATCATCGTGGGTTTACAGAAGGTTGAAATGCTCTTGTTTTTCCATGTAACGGACCAAGAACCCCGCTGATACTATCTATAAACTATTCGCTTCGTACCTTGCAGCTGGCTTTTTAGAGCTAAACTTTTCACCAAGATATAAAAGTTCACTTAACTTGCAACTTTCATGAAAATTTAACAAGAGTAATGCAACCGAGTGAAAAATATTCCGTGAAATTGGAAACGAGAGTAGTCAAACTGAATTTCCCCGAAGAATACTAGTATTACAATACAGCTCGCTCCGAATATCCTTTAGTACTCCACAGTTTCGTTCGAACAATAATGACAGGAAAGAATTTTCATTTGAGCGCGGGCGGTGTCCCGCTCTCATCGTTCTCATCAAGACATTCCACAACTTTTCACAACAGGCTTTCGACAAAAAGATGATCCGCCGTTCTTTTTGTGCACTATACGTACAGTTAATGTCGCTGGTATTAAAAATTCCTTTACTTGTGTGGATTCGACTTTGGCTTTTGACGGAAATTTCTCATGAAGCTCGTACGTAACTTTGTTATTGAGTTTTTGCGTAGAATGCAAATTAAATTCGCCAAGTTCCAAGGGCTTTAAATGGGGGCTGGTTGAACTGAAACATCGTTACATAATTTTTGTGTTTTGACTTTAAAATTGCTTCTTGAGTTACGGCTTGCTTTGTGTTCCAATATCGCTATCAAATACCTACTAAAACACCGTTAGAACTTAAAGACTACACTCTAGAACAGTAGGAATAGTTTTAAAGTAGGTACACTTACCATTAACCTTGAGGAAGACAAGTTTGCTCAGTCCGGCTCCTATATCATTCCTCGCCTCGCACAGGTAGTGTCCTTCGCTGTCTTTCGCGACTCGCTCGAATACTAAAGAGCCGTTTTCCAGCACTCGCGAGGTGCCTTCAAACATGAAGTCCTTGTATTCACCGGGCGTGTTACCTGGTGGATTTGAATTTTAACTTGCTTAGTAAACGTGGTGTTTGTTTCAAGGTTTTCTTTTTCTATGTATATTTCTCTCTATTAGAGATACATTGTTAATAGCTGCGCGATTGTCTTTTGTTTCTTCATACAATTATGAACGCTGACATTCAAATCCTCCAGGAAACGAAATACAAAAGGGGATCGCGCTAGCTGTTTAAATTTACCTAAACAGACATATCATCTTAGATCCTACTAATACTATAAATGCGAAAGTTTGTGAAATGTGAAATTTTTGTTACCTAGGATCTCCGAAACTACTGAACAGATCAAGATGAAATTAGGCATCCACTTAGAACGTAGCCTAACTTAAACAATAGACTCCTACCATACACCATACCTACATACCGAACATATACTTGAAGTTAAATTCTTCTCGTTAAATATTTTAACCTATTTTTTCCTATTTTCTTAAAATTGAGTAACATTTGACAGATTTAAAACACATTTGAAGTTAAATTATTTTCTTAAAGCCAATTTGACTCGTCTCCAGTTAGTTTATCTAGAAGCAGTCACTACCAGCAATTACGAAACTTCAATGAAAAGGAAAGACGGTAAACTTGCTCCTATTACTGTAGACAATGTTAATGGGAGGAAAGCACTACCGTCAGTGAGAACTTGAACAATACTTGTACTGATGTGAATTTCTTGATTATAGACATTCGTGTCCCAGAATGCAAGCCATTTAAAGCTCTCAACTAGATCTTGTCTGGTCTGCTGTCACGACCAAAGTTCGGGTTGCCAACATTTTCATATGTGAATTGTTTATGCATGAGGTATTTTTATCCAATTTAGTGCCAAAATTTTTCAGGACAAGTAAGTTTCTTTACGAATGGATATTTACGTGTTTTCGTTTTTGTTGACCTTGACTAACCCCCGAATACTCAAACGCATCTCAGATATAAGCACTTCTCAAGTGACGAATTTTTGACTCATTTTCATTGAAAACTCAAAAAATCGTCATTTGAGACGTGCTTAAATCTGAGATGCGTTTGAGTATTCGGCGGTAATTCAATTAATTCATTGTTTTGTTAAAATGGTGTCAATTCAGATCTCTTTACGAATGAACATTTACTTTCGTGTTTTCGTTTTTGTTGACCTTGACTAATTCAATTAATTCATTGTTTTGTTTAAATGGTGTCAATTCAGATATCGCACAAAACTAAGCTCAACTTATTGGATAGTACTAAATTTGATGACATACTATTTATTTTCGATAAAAAAGTGACAGCAACATTTTTGATCCTGTCAAATAAGTTAAGTTTTGTTTTGGTGACATCTATGCATCTGAATAAACACCATTGACTCTACAGTGATGCCTATTAATTTTGTAGTCTGAAATTAAAATTCCTTCTGACAAAATTCCAACCCTTGACATTTTTGCAATGTAATTTTAGCAGTGCTTAAATTTTCTTACAGCCGTGTATTTATGTATTTTGTATTATAAGTCGTGTATTTAAAAGAATCAGATTGAAAATTACCGTGGGACAGCATTTTGTCCCGCTTGGATCACATTTCATCAAATATAATTTAAGCATGACACAGCATGCTCTCTCGCTGTCATCTCCAATCCGATTCTTTATCAACAGGACTTAATCTATAGGCTACATTTTTTCGGTATTCCTTTAAATAATAGTAG
This sequence comes from Eupithecia subumbrata, assembly GCA_949316285.1. Classification (NCBI taxonomy): domain Eukaryota; kingdom Metazoa; phylum Arthropoda; class Insecta; order Lepidoptera; family Geometridae; genus Eupithecia; species Eupithecia subumbrata. The sequence continues at coordinate 8,839,141 of OX438630.1, read as the reverse complement.
CTTCTGCCCGCGGCTTCGCATGCGTATTTTCGGTATGTATACATATATATACAATACTTATTGTTTATAATATATATACAATACTTATTGTATTCTAAGAAATTAAATAACATCGCAAAAATTTACGACTTCGGCGGGACTCCAGACTGCAAGAGTGTGAGGCTTACGCACTATAAAAACAAAAAAAAAACTTATTGTATTGTTTCAGTTAGACTACGTTCTAAGTGTATGCCAAATTTCATTTTGATCTGTTCAGTAGTTTTGGAGATCCTAGGTAACAAAAATTTCACATTTCACAAACTTTCGCATTTATAGGTTGTAGGATTATGCTAAAGACTACGGTTACGCAAAAGTTTGCAGATGTCAACCACAGACCACAAAACTGTGGTCGTAGCCAACTAAGAGTAGATCGAACAATGCTCAATAGTTGTTCGTTGTTGTTCAGTAAGTTGTCTTGGTAATTGGTTTGCGTTCAACGGTACTTACCGACAGCTTTCTTCCAAGTGATATTTGGTTTCGGATAACCTTCGGCTTGGCATGGTAATGTCACGTCTTGACCGGCTGCTATGGCTACGTCGTTTGGCTCTAATCGCCATCTAGGTGGCACTGAAAATAAATCATTGTTAACCGCTGTTTGTTCCAATGTTAGGTTAACCTTGGTTAGTATTATAATATCTGTGCCTTGGTAATGCTCTGGGGGTCAATTTTTTGCCCTATGTATAAGAATAAGAATAAGAATAAGAACATCTTTATTCGTAGCTAAGATAGGTACAGTATTTTGTAGTAGATATGTATTTAGTATAATACAGATATAATTACTACTAACTAATACCACATATTCAAAATTGAACACATTGATTGTCTCTGTTCTTTATTCACAAAGAAAATTACAATCTAATAATAGAAATAAATTAGAACTAGTATTTACAATTGAAAAGATTGAGCTAACTGCAGACTGTTGCAAACAATCTACAGGTAGCTCAACTGACCCATTATCAATACTCTGTTCTTATCTTTAAGTTATTTTTATTTTTTATAATTATCTGTTTTTAGTGTTTTGTTTTGTTTTTGTCTGTTATTTGTAATGTGTTCTGGGTTGAAATAAGTTTATTAATATTCTTTATTTCTTCTTGTGCGAAAAAAAATATTGGCCTGTTGACATCGATGAAAGATGGTTTATTGCCATCCGTTTTGTTGAGATTCAGCCGAGCACTTATGGTGCGTGCCTGTGGAAAGACCACCACCTTTGGGGAGTTTCAGCCTCTGACGCATTGTGTACAAATAAATCTGCTAATTTGGATAAATGAGAAGGCGGTGTCGTATTAGCATAAAAAAGTTTCTAGCTACAGTTTTTCCTCCGTGCTCTCAAAGTCTTGACTATTTTCTGACTACCAAATCAACAAAATAAAAGCATCCTCCATAAACCAAGGATATTTTACATAGTCCTATGATAATTACCATTGACAGTAAGTGGCACGGTATACCGCTCCGAACCCGCGACATTCGAAGCAATGCACGTATAATTTCCACTATGCAGTGACGTGATCTGCTCTATCACCAACGAAGCGCTGTATTCATCCATCCTAAAACAGTCCGACACATACAAATACCTAGAAGCTTGTAATCTATAGTAAATTCGTATAAAATTATTTCATTTTTCAGTTTGGTTGTAGATAGATTGATCCACAACAGCACTAGATCCTGAAGTTTGAAAACCCTAGGGGCGATTTCCACTGAAGAATACGTGACCATGCTTGTCGGCTTTTCAGGAGATAAAGCCGGCCCACTGCCGCGTTGTTTCTATGGAAACGTTTAAACGTGATTTCAATCCCATGGGAACTGATTTATGGGATAAAAAGTAGCCTATGTTTAATTCCAAGATTAGAATTACCTGTATGCAAAATTACTGCCGGATCCGTTCAGAAGTTTTGTCGTGAAGAGGTAACAAACATCCATCCATCTATACATCCATCCAAACTTTCGCATTTATAATATTTTTGTGATAGTGTGAAGTGTGATCATTTAATTTTTAAGTGCATTGAGCGACTGTATGATATTGATTTAAGGCGCTACCTCGAGCCAAATCAGCACCCCCGCCTATTTTATCTTATTATTTCACCAAAAGAGCAACTTCGCATCTCTGCCTACACCATACAAACTAAGACTTAAAGAGGCATTAATAATAAGCTTAGGAAAGGTACCACAAACTGGCCAATCGATTTTTGATAATTCCTTCGTTGAACAGAATAATATGATACAATAGGTGGGGGCGGCGATTTGGGTCGGGGTAGCGCCTTAAGCAGTGATCACACTGTCAAGAAAAGTATACCTCCTTGTAATGATCCCGCTAGGAGCGTAGGGCGATGACGTCACAGGCTGTCCGTTCTTCTCCCAGCGAAAAGCCACCGGTAGATCCCCTTCCAGTATTTGGCAAGAGATCGCGGCCCTCATACCTTCGCGTAGGAGGTTTGTTAGCGCCGGTATTGGCAGGATTTTTGGTTGAACTGCGACAAATAAGGTGAGAATTTAGCTGGTAAACAAAACGTTTTCAGGTGTTTTTGTGGAACAAATATGCGTTGATGTTGTTTGTTTCTTGTAAGTTGCTTGAAATTCTTAAGTCCCTTTGTATAAAATACAAAACACAGCTGACATTATTCAAGAAATATTTGCGTGTAGTGAAACGCAAATTTATTTCGACTAAGCTCATGTTATTTGGCTAGGTATTACTTTTGAAAGCGCCTATCAAAAAACTGAACCATCTATAGAAAATCCTTTTATCTGATAAAGCTTTCAAACTTTTCCGATGAAAGCAACCATAATCCTTTACTAAAAATTATAATGCAACCTCATCCGCATAATGCTTTTAGGAAGAAAGCTCTGAACTTTGAATTTTTCGATATTTTTATTGGCCTATTAACTGGTAAAAGGCAGAAGTTTAGCGCCCCGTGGATGCTCGGTAATGGTAAATGCGCCAAGTTTAATGAATTACGGATGAGCGCTCCACCCTGGCTTCGTGATTTTATAGCGCGTTAAATCTTACTGAAGAAAATGAGAAAGTTATGTTGAAATGACTTCTGTAACTACATAGTCCTGGAGCTGGGAAGTGGTATTTTATCTTAATGGACAAAAAATACCACAAATGAAATTTAACGATTTGGAATGCTTCTAAAGTATATTTTGAATGAACGTTGGTTGAGATTATAAGTGCTAAGCTGAATTTCATCATGATCATCAGCCTATATTAGTGCACTGCTGGACATAGGCCTCTCCTCATGAGCGCCATAGCGCCCTGGGAGCACAGAGCTTTGTGGGTAGTTAAAGATTTAGGGCTCTATCGTTTACCTTATCGTATTTCCGTCGGAGATTACGATCTCAAAATAATGTCATGAAATAAAATACGTATGCACCTTTACCTACTACAACAAAACGATATGGAAGACTTTTATAAAATAATGTTGTTAAAGCGTCCATTGCTTCCGGAATAGGTATCCGGAACGAAGAATACTGCCAACTTGTTCGAGACTTCAGTACAAATGTGTGAAGTTTGTCACGTGTCGAGCCAAGGATTAAAACATAAATGTTAGAAATTACAAGGATTGAGTCGGCTTATCTTAAAACTCTTGATAAGTTACTTTACATACGGCTCTTGATATTCTCGCTGTTTTTATATCTGAGAAAAGTAATTATACTACATAGTTGTAAATCTTTTATTCTGTTACTATAATTTTCTTTGTTAGATCAACTTTATTTTCGTCCTATTCAGTCTATTCGGATTAAATAAGTTTTTGTAGTCCATTCAGATTGGGATAAAGCTTTCATGTTTTTGTTGAATGATGAAATGTTTTTCGTATTGTTAATATTTAAGAATATTAGGGCGCACTTTCATAGATTTATGTTTTGCTTTTAATTCTGGGAAATTAGTTCAGGTTACCAGAACATAGAACAAGTTCCGAAACTGAGTGCCTAAAATAAGAAATGTATTTTATCAAAGAAACGGACGGTCCTAAATTACCGTTATGAAACTAACAAGGTAAGTTATACCTTCTATCCGGGTGTTCTGAGTATTTTTATGCATACTTACTAAAAATTTAAATCTATGTTAACTATATCAGTCACCTAGTACCCATAACACAAGCTCTGCCTAGCTTGGGGCTAGATGATACTGTGTTGATTGTCCAGCATTATTTATTTATTTATAATTTAGTTATCCTTATACACTTGCGAGCTTTAAACTGGAATCGCTTCAAGGGTTGTTCAAGACTAATTTTCACAATTTTTGTAAAAAAATTGTTTTGATTAACTCGCGATGAAGCGATTCCATTTTAAAGCTCGCAAGTGTAGATAAAGTATCATTTAGACTTACCCAAGATCTGCACCTCCACTTCTCTCCTAGCAGCATGCCGCTGTCTGTTCGAAGCCTGGCAAGTGTACGTGCCCGCGTCTTCGCCTCTCTGACTCTGTTCTACTATGAGTGTGCCATTTGGGAACACCTTCTGTCTTCTATTCAGCGGTAGCGTTTGCCCTTCTGTTAGATAAATAACTCTATTAGATGATGGATACTGAAGTATGTGATTTTTATTAAAGGGCAGAAGCCTTTACTCACAAACAAAATTACAATAAAATAATGGAAATAAATTAGTAGTATTTACAATTGAAACAATTGAGCTAACTACAGACTGTTGCAAAGACTCTACAGGTAGCTCAACTGATCCATATATATGTGATTGTTTCTAAATAGAGATGGAGATTTAATAACCATTTCAGATCTTTGAAATTGCTCTACCCGCTCTACCTACTTTGAATCTTTACACGTTAAAGTTAATATTCCCACAGTTGTGCTAAAATGTTAGTTTCATTTTTATTATTGGAATACAAGTTATGTACTAATATTTTGTTTACTAACGGTGGGTAACCGTTAACGGGCGTAATGTAACGTGTTACACAGCGAGCGTGCAGTCAGTACGGGGAAAGAAGGCGCTCGCAACCGCTAGCACGCGGTTAACATGCTCGCTGCGAATGGTAGAATATGCCCAGTAACACCGGCCAGTACCTTGTTTTAAGCTTGCTATTAAATTATCAATACAAATCACCGAACACTCGGGTTACCTTCTACATAGTATAAAACAAAGTCGCTTCCCGCTGTCTGTCCCTATGTATGCTTAGATCTTTAAAACTACGCAACGGATTTTAATGCTGTTTTTTTTAATAGATAGAAAGATTCAAGATAATATAATGCATGCATAATATAGTTGAGAAACACTGACAATTTAAGAGATTTTTAATGTTATACCGTAAATAAACATATTTTTTGCTCTTACATTTCAAACGCTGGCTGAACCCTACGAGATAGATCAAAATAATGTGCTACAGTATTGTACACCTTAAAAAGGTCTACAAAAAGTCTGTATCAGCATTGCACCCGTGCGAAGCCGGGGCGGGTCGCTAGTTTATGATAAATCAATACATCAAATGCATTGACCTCACTCGGACCACTTCTCAGTCACATACATGTATCTGCTTTCTACACATAGAATTAGAATCTTGAATTGGATACAAGCATCGCCCGGAGGGATGAATCTACCTTGTGCTATAGTGTGGGTGTATTCTGGGAAGGAATCCATCCGAAGCAATTGGTATTACGAAAATAGGTATTTATCTGAGAATAGAAGTTTCAATTGATTATTGTGAAGGTCCGCCTGCGACGTAGGAGGTTGCCATAGATATAAATCGTTAGATAGGCCCTTACCGCAGTGAGACCGCGCCGTGTTGTTCCACAGTCGAAGTGAGTGAGGCTCACTAACCTGGAGTTAGTGCACATCCTAACACAGTGTGAGCCGGACGTGTTGTAAAGGACGTTTGCGAACTTTGCGAGCAGTTTACTGTCACAAAATGCCATCGTGTGCCTTTCTAAAGTGCAACAACAATTCTAGAAACACAAATAAAGCCAAAGGTGTAACATTTCACTCGTAAGTATTGCGATTTCATTGAAAAACTTTTATTTTTCTTCCGCACTGTCCGAAAATAACAAATTTAAATGGCGAGTGCACGAAAGAGAAAGTCGTGTTGGCAACTAATCTGGGAAAAAAGAGATGACACTATTTTCTCGGTACCTACGCTTCAGCGTAGACTGCACCGTTTTACAAATTGCACAGGTTTGTTTAGATAGTCACATTTTCGATTTCAGGGCTTATTAGGCCGTTTTTTTTTCATAGAAGTATGTGCAATACGATTGCACACGAAATAATAATAATAATGATTAGGTTTATTGACAAAAACACTATTTCTAACTATTATTTGTTCTACACAAATTGCACAGGTTTTTGACACTATGTTGACGCACACATTCAAACATTTTCGATTTCAGGGCATCTAAGGGTATACTTTTTTCAGGAAAGTGTGTGCAATACGATTGCACACGAAATGGTAATAACAACAGATAATTACAATGGCAGAAACACGATTTTTTAACTACTTTTTTGAATGTGTGCGTTAACCGTTAGTGTGCGTGCGTCGGCATTTTGTTAACCCACACATTCAAAAACAATGCCACAGTTTTTGGTGTCGGGGCATATCTAACGATATAAATCTATGGAGGTTGCGCGTTCGAATTCCGCCGCAGGACAAATGTTTGCACGATTTGCAGATATTTCTTATGGATTTCCTGAGTGTTTTATATCTTCAGTAAAACATATAATAATAATAATAAATTCATTTTATTTTCTCTTCACAATAGGCTTTACAGTTAATTGTTAATGTTAGGTGTAGACTATAGCGTACAGATACCCGTTTGTGAGAGACTGGTGCCAGTGATAGGTTTAAAACCTGTGTTACTAGTCACCAGTGCCGTCCACAGACTTCGTTAGTTAAGATGTTATATTTAAGTACAATGAAACGTGTCTTAATGTGACGTTATGAGAAATGTTAATAACTTATACCTATACATATGAAAAACAAAAAAGAAAAAAATAACCAAGTATTAAAAGGGTAAGAGAGCTACAGACAGCTAACATTATAATAAGTGCATGTTTTAGTGTGCGAGTGCGTGAATGTAGAGTATGTGTGTGGGGTTTGTAAGGTTTTGAAAGGATTGCTTGCAAGGCAAATACGGGTTTAAGGTGTATGTTTGGGTCTCCTGAGGACACCAGGCTCATCAGAGTTTGGGCAACAGGAGGCCCCATGGGTGTATGAGTGTGGAGTAAGGTAATACTACATATCTATCTATGTAGTATTAAGAATGTTTATCAGTTGTATATTACTCATAACATAAGCTCAGCTTAGCTTGGGGTTAGATGATGCTGTGTGAATGATCCAACATTATTTATTTATTTATTTGAAAGTCCCGATTCACATAACCAATCAGTCCACCTACATGCGGGGCTCTCATCTCTTGTTTCTCATTTCATAACATCACTTCGCCGTTGCGGTATGAAATCCCATTTTGCGATTGGACCATCCATCTTTGACGCAGATATTAAATATTTGGTGAACAATACTACAGAGCGCAGTGATGGAACATTTCATTTCGCCAGTGTACCTCGCCACAGTGTATTGGATTGTTGAATGTTACGTGTTAAAGCTTTTCAATAGCTGGCGTAGGCAGGTTCGAAAATAAACGATGTGCTCTTCCAAAAATGTAATCCGAGCCGTACCCGCCTAATAGGACTTGGACGAACCTTCCCTTCGCCAAAAGGTCGGCAAAGCTTATCGTAGCGCATAATGAATACAATTATAGTACGCGATAATGACCTCTATTAACACTTCGCCGAGCGTAGTAACGAAAATGTATCCACTAATTGTACTTTTTAATTCGAGTTTGCGAAGTAGGAACTGTAAAATAATTTCTAATTTCGGTCTGTGCCCAGCGACACGGAACTCTGCCGAGTTTGCCAGTAGCCGGCCGAAATAAAATTTCAACAGTTAGGCTATTAAAAGGCAGAAAGTTTACCCAAATGCGGCAACACCAACACAAAATTTTAAATACCAAACAAAAAGTGGGAAGCGATATAAAATACAAAATTTTGCGTCCGGCTAAAATATAAATTGCGAAACAAAATTAGGAGTTCTTTGTTGGGTAGACTGTAAAATCTTTCCTAAGCCTGATGTAATTTACTGTTTATAGGCACATAGCACGTTGTTTGTTAAGCCCTCGGTAGGTGTTTTATCCAATCTCAGTAATTTAATACAATATTTATGTTAAAACGACCTTAATAAAACCCAGCATGTTATTGGTTATGGATACTGTAGGGTGGGATAGGCTTTGGTGCATTTTAATTACTTTCAAAGAATCAGATGGATGCCCTAGGCCACCTTGGAGCCCTATAAAAGAGATAAGGCTGTGTCGACAAGGGTCGCTGTAAAAATTGTAAAATTACTGGGGACCTTGGCATAATTGGATCTTGAAAGGTTCCGGTGGCGGCTCAGTGGAAGATTTTATCATTAGTTGTTGAATGGGGCCTTAGTGATTTTGCAATTGGTTCTTAGCCTGATCTTCACTTTACAATTTGTTTACTCTTTCAGAAAAAAATGCTTATTTCTAAAAAAATGCTTCTTAAATAACACAGTTCATCATAATCATAGTACATTACCACGATTAAAATACGCGGCGGTAAAGTGTAAAATGGTAGATGGTAATTTAACCACATTGACCAGCTGTCACCAAATTGTGTAATCATAAAATTCTGTATCGTAGCGTTGTAACGATCGCCATTTGTGATAGTATCATTTTAAGTTGAAATAAGTAATTAATGGTTTCAAAACCGTGCTCGTTTTACACAACTGCTACAAATTGCTGGTTTTCAAAGAAAAGCCTGACACGTCTATAGTGTAGCTCTTTTTTGTGCCAGTGATTTTCAATGTAACTGAAAAACTGGAGCTGGCTGAAACAAAACAGTTCTATAGGGACCTACCCACCTTTAGTGCAGATCTACCCTTAATTGGATTGGACGTCGAGGTGTCTTTGCGCAATTTTCAGTTGCGTCTTTAATATTACAGGCAAGGCGTCTCCATAATTTCAGCGTCGAGAATTTCGAAATAAACAAGGGGAAAATATCACGACCCATAATTTTACGTGAACCTCGGCTTCAGACGTTTGCGTTATCGGAATATTTGTTGCAAAGGTGAAATATTTTGTGGCAGGGTGTTACACAGGTTCTGTTTTGATTTGAATAGCTATCTCAAATTCAAGTCTCTTTTGCAGGTTAATTCTGATAACGTTAGATTGATGACAAACTATCGTTGGTAAGTATTAACTAGAAACACAATACTACGGATACAGATATTGATCAAGGCAACTGTTATGCTACATCAAGTCAAGAAACAATGATGATGAAGATACAATAACAACAGTAGGAAACAATCGATCGATGCTGTTCCCCTATGATTCCTCAAGCTTTTTAAGCTTAAACAACTGTCTCACTCCAAGTTGCGGTACACTAACCACGTGACTCAATAGTCCCAGTTTCTTCACGCTAGATAAACCCACGGATATCTTAACCGTGACCTAGTTCCGAACCTGTTGCTTAAAGAAGTAAACTCAGACTTTAATTCGATACTACGTTAAAGTATCGCCGGTTTTATCTCGTGTCCTGGTGAATTTTGTCTCAATAGAGATATTTTGTTGGTAAACGTCGGTAAACAACTTCTTTGTTGGCTGCGTCGTCGAAATTGAATGAGAGGCTATTGAATAGCGTAATGTAATTTCATTTTTTGGGTAATAAATATTTGGCTGGTAGGATGAGCGGCTTTTGTACAATCTAATTTCAGTTTCTGACGTCGAGTCTCGTATCTATAGGTATTCTTCCTTAAATTATCGTCTTTGTCGTTTAGGTAAGGAAACGATGTTACCTTTTTATCTTCCTTCTATAACGGGAAGAATGTCTCTATCTCAAAGTTTGACTCGCTGAACAGCGAAAGAGCCAAGTCCGTGTCATATAGAAGTTATAACTTTGCAGCAAGTTAATTTGGAGCTAGCGAGGTGGCGGCGAGGCACTGAGCGAAATGATGTCAATTTTCTATCATTACCGCGATTGAACTGCGAGAGCATTCAGACGAAATTTTCCTTTACCACAATTTTATCTCAATTAGAAAAATTATTTTTAGTAAGCGAGAGCAGAAAAGATGATTTAATGAGGCCCAGGTGTTCGAAACTCCTGTCCGACTCGTTTGTTTTCTTTTGCGGGGTATAAGGCTCGCCCTGATTTATTGAATAATCGATACTTTGTTATTCAACCATGTATATATCAGACAGATAATCACCCAGTTTTAGTTAGTAGTTCGTTAGTTAGTTAGTTTTATTAGAATTTATCGTTGAAAACGAAATATGGGTAATTCTCACAGGGCTCAAAAATACGTGTCCGGTTCGAAAAAAACATTCAAAAAGTATCCATAGCCTTTGATTTCTTTTTGTATAGTACATAAGACAAAAATGATAGAGAAGGCCTATTTTAGTTTTTTAATTTTGTTATTCTAAATATACCTAAACGTATATTTCGTTTTCAACGATAAATTCTAATTAGATTAATTCGTTGTTTAATAGTAGAGTTTTATCATGCTGTGGGCGGTTAAGGTAATCAATTAGCGAAGCGAAATGTTTATTCGCCGGCAATTTGGTTTCATTAAACTGTAAATTAATGACAGGAAAAAAACCTGCTAGTCCTAATGAAGAATAATATACTGGCCCATCAAACCATTAATAAGAAATGGGTAATATAAATTTAACGGCCCAAGGTAATCTTAAAACTAATTAATATCGTAAAATTAGCCGCATAGAAGAACCTTATATTTTACTGAAATTGAACGGAGAGTCGTGCCAACACTGCTGAGATATTTGGCAAAAGATTGACGGGAAGCCTCGGGAGAATGAACTTCATCAGTTTTATACGAAAGAACATAATTTTTATAGAGTTGAGGAAGAATTTCAGCGAAGTCATGCCTGAATACTTTGGCCATGTCAGAGTTTCATTTAGATTCTAGAAATCTTTGAAAAAAATTGTGAATATGGGTAGTGTTAAAAGAAAGTATTGACTTCAAGAATGGCTTTCCAGATATTTGAATTCACTCGTAGGTACCTGGGGCTCTATTACAATTCTACGAAATCGACAATTGCGTGCGTCGGTTGTATGTCATTGTGGTCTAAGATCCAGCTGCAGAAACAGTGCACCCATCGAGTAAGAGCTAAGAACCACATTTTTACGCATATTTGTGTTAAGGAGAATACATAATCTACTAGGTTGCCTATCAAAATGTGTCCGCTAGTTTAAATTAAATAAAAAATATTAAAAATCTACATTTTTTTTCCAAAAATCAATTTTCAATAATTTTATTAAAAATACTAGCGGCCACATTTTGATAGGCAACCTAGTAGATATATATTCTCCTTAACACAAATATGCGTAAGACTGTGGTTCTTAGCTCTTACTCGATGGGTGCACTGTTTCTGCAGCCGGATCTCATACTTTTGCTGTCGACAGCGTCGGATGCGGAGAATTGTAATAGATGCCCTGGTACCTACAGGCCGCCTTCTCACATCTTGCCCTGTCATTTGTTTTTACTCACCTCTTTCCCACGTGACCGTCTCAATCGGATATCCAGCAACTGGACATTTGATATTCAAATCACTGCCAGCTACCGCAGTCACTTTAGGCATCTCTCGAATATACGGCAGCCCGTATACATTCACTCGTGCTGCGTGGAGCGCTTTTCCCGCTGTGTTTGAAGCCACGCAAGCGTATTCGCCTCCATCTTGCTCGGTTACTCGACTGATGTTAAGGTGGCTGACCACATCGTCTTGGAGTGTTACGTGCTGGCCGACCACGAACCTAGTTAAGGAATAATAAGAAGCCTTGATTAAATTTTTTATGATTATCGGGTTTAGGAAATGAAAGGCAACAAAGATAGATAATTATAGCCTTAAAACAGTCGGTACCTAATAAAAACTTTTCGCATCCTTTACTCTCTAATAAAGGATGTGGAGAATGGAATTGGCGGCCATAACGCAAAACAAACCTACTAATCTGTTTAGGTTTTCAAAAACCATACTCACGATAGCTTAAATAAAACATTTTCTATTTATATATTTTTAAAATACTGTATAAAAGATCTGTAGGAACAGGTTTGTCGCTCTGGGTAGCGAACGCCATACAAGACAATGTCACAGAATCGCCACGTCCAATCCTTAGATACAAGAACAAAATTTAAAAATTTAAAAACTCTCCGACAGATTTTCTTGAAACATGGCTAAGAACACTCTGGATAAAATTATCAATGACACAAAAAAAAACTAAACGAAAATCGGTTCATCTGTTTGTGATACCACAGACAGATACACAGACAGACACGTTAAACTTATAACACCTATCTCTTTTTGTGTCGGGGGTTAAAAACCTTTAATAGCGTATGCTGTACAGTTTTTATGAAAATAAATTATAACTTTTAAAAATCTGCAAAGAGACTAGGAGGCACTTGCATTTATTCGGAAGCGTGGGCAGCGCATTTTCGGACAAATCAGTAACGAGACGCTGCTGGTTTCTATGTTTCCGCTCAGTTTAACTTGGTATAACTATATCATTTCTTGAAAAACTGAACACTGTCTTCGTTTCTCACCTAGAGTTAGTAGGTATAGGGAATCCGTCGAGTAGCCACGTGAACTGCGGCGGCGGGTGACCCATGGCCACACACTTGAGAGACACACTCGGTCCGGGCTGCAGCGTCTGTTCCGAGAACCAGTACACCAGCTCTGGCTTCGATTCTGCGGACAAAATGTCAGATTATTCCAGGGAGCAGAGGAAATGAAGAGAGAAAAACAGACAATAGCATGGTGTCGACTTTGCGTTTCATGCCATCGACATGTTTTCGAGATTCTATATTGGTTTTTACACATCTCTCTTTCCCATTTTGGTGAAATCCGATTGGAAAAATGTTCTATATCTATTTAACAAGCTAATCCTCGAATACTCAAACGCAACTCAGATATAAGCACTTATCAAATGACAAATATATTACAGAATTTCATGGAAAACTGACAAAAAATCACTTGAGATGTGCTTAAATCTGAGTTTGAGTATTCGGTGATTAGCTTGTTAAATAGATATAGAAACGTTTATTTGAACTCGGACACATGGGTGCAAATAGGTATAGACACATAATAAGTACATGTTGTAAGTTTCCAAAAAATTAAATTTTAGCTGATCCGTTACTGTTCAATAAAAATCAACTACCTAGCTACTAACAGCAAAATTCCACTACAAAAACAGAAAATTTTTACTCGTTAAGTTTGGTCACGAAACTAATCATGCTAGTCTTGAAATCCATACAATGTGCAGACTACTCTACAATCTGTAAAGGACGAAGCACCCTGCAGTCTACAGTAGTTTCAAAGCAATGAGATGCCCCACGGCTATCATCCTGCTAGATAGCCTCATTGCGTGCCAGACGGCCTTAGATTATGTAAAGAAACGGACTGGACTGCATTGCATGTTCAGATAATAAAAGATTGTTATCTGGTAGCTTTTTCACAGTCATTCTAGTCTTTGAGAAGTTACACAACGACTGTGCTCAACTGAGCCTGACCGTCTGAAACTTCAGAGCGTTTTACTTGAAAGGTGAAATTCAATGTCGGTTAATAATTAAGGATGTTTGTGTGTGTGTGTGTGTGTGTGTGTGTGTGTGTGTGTGTATATGATCAAAGGAAGGCCTGCGTGGTGGACCAATACAGGCTGTTGAGGTTGAGTTGTGTATATGATGCGTAATAGTGATAATGGTCTGGAATTTATTATTAGTAAAAAATTAGTATTGTTAATAGGTATTGAAAAGGCTTATTTATCAAAAAGTATCAGCAATTTGGCTCCCATAACACGTGTTACATGCTATCTATCTAAAATGTCAGCATAATTTATATATTTTATTTTGAGGTATTCAAGGGCACCTAAGAAAACGAATGTACCCATAACACAAGCTTGGGGCTAGATATTGCTGTTTATTATTGTTAATCGGTTAATAACATGCTAGAGGACTGTCTAAAATATTAAAATGTATAAAAAATAAGTTGATCACCTGTCATTGTCAAAAAAGGCCATGCGTTGCATGTTTTTGTTTAAGAGTGACATCTATGTTCAATAACCGCTCATAATACAAACGTTTCGCTGTTCCATTCCAAAACAAGTGTTACACTACAATACATTCATACATACTTATGAATATTATGTATATAATACGACAGCGATACATTGCTGTATAATACGGTAAGAAGATCAGACGGAGAACCGGCTCGACCGGATGGCACAAATCCGGACGGCTGGTTCAACGGCACGGCTTATGATCCTATTATCTCTTATTTCATTTTAATCTTTGATATTAAACAGCTGTTCATGTCCCTTAGCTGTAAAGATCCATTTAATTTTCAAATAAAACCCCGCCTAGACCATTTCAAGTTGTTTTATACTACTTACTCCTTAAAATCATCATGCCCGAGGGTCCGGCGACGGATGAATTTCCCATACAAACGTAGTACCAAAATGATTTGTAATTTGAGTATATTTTCACCATGTTCTGCTTTTATTTGTGTAAAATACTATTTATCTATGTTCATGCCACAATTTTATTTTTAAATATCTTTCTGAAATGAAATTAAACCGAATCGCATTTTTACATTAAAAAACAATGTTTTCTTAATATTTGTGCAGATAAGTATTTTGAAAAAAGCTTGTGGCAGGAACCTGAATAAATACTATTCTGATATAAATAATAGCAAACCATGGTGAAAACATTCTCAAATAACAAATCATTTTGGTACTACGTTTGTATGGGAAATTCATCCGTCGCCGGACCCTTAACTTGAAATGATGCAAATTTTGCATTCATTGTTAGGTATTCGCCTCCTCTTTCATACGCTTTTAAATATTGGCGTATCTCCGAAAACAAATATAAAACGTATAGTTTTCAGAATTCACTTTCATATAAAAGTCTGTATAGTAGTTTTCTCCCATAAAAGTGTTGAATCTAATTAAAAACAAAATAACATCCAACAGAGTTTCTTCCGTGAGGAAACGAGGAATACTATCTTCTATTCTCGCAGTTTGTGGCGCATGGTAGATTAAACAATTTACATAATACCGCTGCAGTTTTCTTGAATTTCGCATACGAGAGGTTTTGTCAGGTGCAGTCGTAGTGTTTGCATAAACCGATGTGGATTCCGAGCTGTGCCATATTTGCTGGGACTTTGCATAATGTTTGTGTATTCTTGTGCTAAATTCAGGTGGAATTAGTAAGAATTGTTTTGTAGATTACTACTACATATATACGGTCTACGCATTTCGTAGACTTTTGCTATATGTTTTGTACACCTTAGCTACGTGATTCGTAATCTTGCTACGTGTTTCGCCGACAATTGCTACGAAATTCGTAGACTATCTTCATTTTCGTAGACTTGCTACGAATGTTGTAGAAATGCTACGAATTTCGTAGATTCTTGCTACGAAGGCCGTTGACCCAGTAATTATTATAAAATGTATAGTACTCTCACGACTGTGTGTTATGTTTTATTACTTTTAAGCCGGCTTTTGACTATGGGATATAATATAAATTACATCTTGTGCTATATATTACATCCCGCGATTGCTATTCACACTGTAAGATATATATTTTGGAGCACACAATGATCAGTTTACACGTCTGCACACGAACGCCAACATTCAAACTGAGGGCGAGGCAGGGGGAGGCGCGGTGTCCGGGGACGTGAGGTAAAATATACACCTTCAAATGACCTTCAAATATCGCTCACTCGGTCGAAAAAATATTTATAGTTTGGGATGTAATATATATTATAGCACAGTGTAAACGGTGCCATACAAAATGTATGGTGAGCGATAAAATATTATATCTCAGGATGTAATATATATTATATTATATCCCATAGTGAAAAGCCGGCTTTAGAATAAAGTTTATTTGTTAGATTGAACTCGCATGTAAATATGTAAAGCTGAATCGCTTTAATTTTCTAAATCAAATAGAAACGCGCTGACTTTACACAATTAATTACTTATAATACTAACGTAGGTATCCTAGGCATCTACCTTCGGGCGGTTTGTATGTAGGTAACTTTTACAGTTCGAGAGCATAGCCATATGTACCTGGACTTTTCAATCACTTGACATCCTTAGGCTTTCACGGGTATTGCAGTAAATGGATTAACTCGGAATCTGTTGCGCACTTAACAATACAGGGTGCTTGGCGCATGGATTGACAGAATTTTTGGGGGAGTTAGGGGGGGGCGGGTCATGCGTTAATTTTCCCTCATAGACTCTATGTCCTAAGTGTCACGGTAGTTTAGTTATGTGGTTTTTTAGTTTTTTTTTTATCAATAGAAACCTTTCGTTTAAATTGTCATAACTTTTTGTTTGTGCTGAAACCAATGAAAGTGATTGATTTAAGTATTGATGAAGATTGATGGTATCTATCAATCGACTGCACCAGATTGGTCTAACTGGTGTAAACGAGCCAGTCAAAGTGCTACGTCTCGCCCCTGCCTTTTTGGCAGTTTTCATGCTGTTTCTTTAATTTAATATGCATTAGTTGTCAGAAAGATTTGATTCTTATGATTGACTCTATCTATCGGTGCCTTATAAATACAGTGTTTCATTTTGGATTTTAGTGGGTTTCGATTACCCACTTAAAAGTGAGTAATTTTTAAGGCGTTAATATTCAAATGAATTGTTTTTTAAAGCGTTAATATTCAAATGAATTGTTAACGTTTACAAAATAGATAATATTAAGTTTTCAGTAAACACCACAAAAGGATCAATCCCTTCATTATACAGTTCGTATATTGCCACATTTTAGTTATGGGCAACCGTGCCGGGGGTCTGTATAGGCTATAATACTCAGTCTTGAATAGGGATGCCCCGATTTGATCTCTGCCCAGGTACGGATAGTAAATTAAATTAATGTGCCAGTATTATAGGGGTCTTAGCGATAATGCTTTGCGACATTTAAATGTAGCCAGGCCTGAGAGAACGTTCAGTCATTCAGATAAAATACCGTGAATTTTCGGATGTATCAAACCCTGAATACCTGTTTTAAAGCAAGTTTCAAGTTTCAAGTGTTATATTGCTTTCATGTTGTACAAAGATCTTAAGAATAGATTAAAGCTACCAACCTGAGCCAAATATATCGTATTATTTGGTCTTGTGGCAAAAAAAAATATTAAAGGGTATATTTTCTTTAATTTTCTGAGATATGTTGTGAATTATCTAGACTGCTGAATCAACGAAAGCTATCTCCTTTAAAGGATATGCGTGGATTTTGAAGAGGATACTTAACTTTTGCTGAGCTTTTTCGTATCAAGTGGAAAGGAATATTCAAATATGTTTAGTCTGTGTTTACTAGCCCGTAACGTAAATTTAATGAGCTTCAAAGCTCTACATAATTTGTTATATTTAATTTTTTTGGTTTTACATAATTAAACTGTGTAAAAAGCCAAGCCTTTGAACAATACCTGCTTTCTAATTAGTGTTTGTGTTGTAAGTGATAGTTCACTATTTCCGTATAGATTTCACCAGGCGATTGCAAAAGCCAATAACATTAGCAGTCGATTCTATCGCCATGGACACACCAGAACAATCCCAAACAATGCCCAGATATGACCATTCAGAAGACCAACGTCTAATTTCACTGGACATTCTATGCGCTTTGTGTAAGGAATAGAGGAGCTATAGATAAGCTACTGTTTATAGCTACTACATTCGAACATAGAATCTCGAATAAGTGGAATGGATTTGTATTCCTCTCAAACTTTGTTTACATTAATTCATTCGGTAGTTAATACTACCGAATGAATTAATGTAAACAAAGTTAATTTGATAGTCAAAACAAAGTTAATTTGATCGTAAATTATAATTAATTTGATAGTCTTGAAAAAACTAATAATAGCTAACTTTGAATTCTCATCTACGGTGTTTTTTCAGTTTTGCGAAACAACTAATTCCTCAGGATATTTTTATGGGACCATCTCGAGCAAAAATTTTTTATACACAAAAATCAGTCCGCAAGTGATGTAGTCGAACATACCTACATAAAAAATAT
This sequence comes from Eupithecia subumbrata, assembly GCA_949316285.1. Lineage (NCBI taxonomy): Eukaryota > Metazoa > Arthropoda > Insecta > Lepidoptera > Geometridae > Eupithecia > Eupithecia subumbrata. The sequence goes on along the minus strand of OX438630.1, from coordinate 8,821,066 downwards.
ACATAAAGCCGAATAAAGAACCTCCCCAGTATATCATCTGGTCGACGAGGTACATCAATTACATTTTACTTCTCTTTGTGAATAGATAAATTTATACGGAAAAATTACATTACCCTGTACCGGCTATAGCCTACCTTATGTGCCATTTTGAAAGCTCAAAATGACAAGTCATTTCATATTTGCTGTAAGATCTCTTTGACGGTCACTAGTAAAAGCCTCAAAGAACGAGACACCTGGTAGAATATTTAACATTCAAAGAGTAAAGTGCAATAGTCTAGATATTCAGACTATTTCCGTGGTGAAAGGAATTCGCTTGCTTTCATACTTTTATGCATATATCTGTGTTTTCCGAGGCGTTGCACGTCTGCGAACTTCCCAGCCAGACACCGCCCGGTCAATACGAGCATAAGATATAATTAGAACTGATGTTGTAGGTGTTTGATGTTCCAAACAAAGCTTGAAATTTAATTGTACGGATTTTAGTGGCGAATGATAAGTTTGAGTTTGTGGGTCGAGTTTTGAGCTTGGATATCTAAAGTAAAGTAAAAGTAAAGTAAAAATGTTATTTATTGACATAATTACAAGTGTAACAGACACTATGAGTCCATAGACAATATGAGTCCATAGACTCATATTGTCTGTCTAGTTTTAGATGTACTGTACTTGGCTCCTGAACTGTGTTTCAGGAGTCAGTGGTTTCTCCAACTATTTTTTACAGGTAATTATGTCAAAGCAACATAAGTAGGTAATAAGTTATCTTAATTGTAGGCACAAAGGAACAAAGTTTAAAAGAAAAACATGTAGATCTAAATATTTCGAGCTTGTGCTTTCAAAACTACATTGTAATGTATAGGTACCTACATTGTACACGTCAATATACCGTGTAACTTAGTGCTAAAGTTGTAATATTTGCTTCGAATATCAATGCTTAAGTATATTTAATCTTAAATTATGTTATAGTAGTTTATGCAACTGTCATATAATGAAGGGTATTAAAACACGAGTGTGAGTTTATGAAACGAGCGTAGCGAGTTTCATAATAGTAACGAGTGTTTTAATACCCGTGTTATATGCAGTTGCATACACTACTTTATCTTCACTAATGCAATTAATCAAACAACAAGAGTAAAAACTGACAATAGTTTATTTATAATAATTGTTCAAATTTTGGATGGTACAATTTTGAAAGTTAATGTTAATTATTGATCCAGCAGCTGTAGCGGCCGCGGGGCAAGCAGTAGAGCTCGTAGACGGAGTCGGAATATATAAAACTTTCACCATGATTTTACTGTCGTCTATGTTAGAGACTTCATCGAACTGGATGTTGTATAGCTCTTGCCTTCGGCATGCCCCCATTATGCCGAAGATTAGTGCAACCTGTAACAATAAACGATATAATAAGCTTGAGGTACATAGCCAAGGCAAAAACTATGATTTATGAAGTAGTAAAGTATAGGTACCTACTACCAAATTTATACACAAAGCGCTTAAACGGAGTGTCTAGATAACTTGCGTGTGTAGTACGTAAGTACTAGGTAGATTAAATAACAGAACTAAAATACACTTACCTTTTCAAAAAGATACAAAATATCTTGTGAATCTTCCAGGAACATCTTTATTTGACCTGATGTAAACGTCAAGGACTTTTTTCCCTTGTGTCCTTCTGAACTGCGTTTCAGGAACGCTATGACTTTTGAATACTTCGTGATATCAATATTGTTGTAGATACTCAGTGTGGACTTGAGCATAGAATATTTAGCCCACCTCGCTATCCATTTTTAACTTTTAATTTGTATTTTAAAAACAAAACACATTGCGAAACATTAAATTCACGCGTACGTGTATTGTCACAGTGAACTTGCCGCCATTAATATCTAACCAATGAGAGCGCAGCTGCTCGCGCAGGGCCAATCAGGAACGAGCGCGCGCTGTTCTTTTTTTATTTAATTGGCACAAGATCTTACCAAAGAGTTTTGTGTATGTAAGTTTAGTAGTTTCGACGAAGTTTTCACGTATAACCCAACTGTTTTCAAAAGCCAGCCTAATATCAAAATTTTATACAACTTGTACGAGGATTTTGACATAAGGCTCGCCAGGTTAATTGGTCGCGTTTTATTGATGTTATAATGAGATTTTACGATATCGATGTGGATATTATAACATCATGTGAAATTGCTTAAATTGAGTGTTTTGCTAACTGCGCTACAACAGTAGTCATTATAAGTCAAGTATTGGAAACATAAGTAGAATGTTATAACATTAGTGTAGATAAAGTATTTTATGGTGCAAGTCATTGAAAAGGGAACATGTCTAAGATTTAGAAAAGTATTCTTTTGTTAATTAACTTCATACATATGTGTAGGTATGTGTATGATAATCTATGTTTGTATACCAGTTTAATCCGCAACTCAAAACTCATCGATGGGTTGTTACCTGAATGTAACCTACACTATCTATAAACATCTTTGTGGGGCACACAATGCTAATTGTAATTGTTACTGTATTGCCGAATTTTTTAACCAGAGCACTCTGTGTCCACATCTATTTCTACCAAAATGTTTCATTTTCAAAAGTGTTGCAATATTTATTAGACTCAGCTCCAAAAAATACTATTACTAATTCAACAGCGCATGTTTACCCATCAAAAGTGTAAGCTCGCATAACGTAGCACATTTTAAGCCTTATTAACTACACAACACAGAGTAAAGTTGGCTGCGATGTCGCGGTACATAACGCCATATTTCAGGAACGACAAATTACACAGTATTATTTGGAATGTCCGGATTTCTTGAGCACACCTGGCGCAAGTTTATGACGTTGATACAGCTTCACGTCCATCAGAGCAGGCTTTATTTGCACGGGAATATTGCTGATTGTATATTGAGCGGACCACGCGTAAACGGATGCAGCGGACGTAAGGTTATTGTATAGAAACGCTAAATTTTTTTAGCTCTTGCGAAAATAACGATAACAATAACGTACCTAGTAGTAATCATGTACAAATGACGCCAAAAAAATTGTTATTTGTTCAACAAGTGGGCAAAACTATTTTTTGTTGCACGTGCCGATATTAAATCCCGAGCTAGCGAGGCAGTTTAAAATAGAGTCACGAGCGTAGCGAGTGGCTCAAAGTTCAGGTACCGAGGGATTTAAAAGGCACGAAACGAAAAATATTTGTCTTCGAGTTAGTACAACTTTTCACCACGACTAGCGAGAAAATATTTTGTAATTTAGAAAAGAGGTCGAATGTCAGATACTCATTTCCTCAACCGCCACAAACCTCTTGCAATCTATGAACGAGCGAAATTTTGTTTTTTGTGAAGGTTGCATTGTTCTAAATTCAAATTACTTTTTTCAAAAACTTGATTAATAGCCTCTATTGCACATGTGAGCAAAACCCGATTTTACTCACTGTTTTTGAGCAGCAAACCGCAGCAACCGTTTTCGAGCGAGAGTAGTGAAAATACTATTATTTAACCGTCTCAACGCATTATAAAGCCAAAGCTTTTCCTATTTTCCTTCTGTGAACCTTTCTTTGTAGATTCAACTTGCTTATATCTCTGCTCCTTCGAAGTCTACGTGTCTGCTGACTCAACGAAATTTGATCCGCTAAATAAGCACAGGTAGCTTTAGAGGTGAAATAATTCTTCCTTGTCGTCGTGTTTATCCCCTAGGGAGACAACGGCGCTTGTTAACGGAAGGTCAGACTTGCGAGTTTAACTTATTGAGTGAAACACACCCTGTATCCTTCCGAACATTTAAAGAAAGGAAATCAGTTTTCTTTCATCTGTATTGATAGAAAACGCTATTTTCAAAGTAAAAATAGCTAAAAGAAAAGCAAACGCTACGGTAAAATCATTCTTTTATTAACTTTTGAAGAGATGTCGGCAGTCTGAACGCTACGATACCCTTTTATTGAAGCTTGTGAATAACAATGTTAGAAAAATGTATTCAATTTAACTCGGAGAGCCATATCATACAGCTTCATACAACCTAGTTTATATTCATGTTCCATTTCCCATGAAATGAAAGCTAAATCACAGGGTTGGTGCAAAGAAAGAGGGAAAAAAATCTGTAGCGAAATAAGAGGTCGGGTGTACGCCGCGGCTTTACGTACATATACCGTACCCTGAAGAGCAGCGACACCAAATAGCGGGGAACGAATTAATAATGAAACAAAGCAGCTTATATTGCTTCTTGGAGTCAAGTAAAAGCGACCTTATGTGGCACGAGATAGGATCTTAATTGAAGAATCCGCGGTTTAGTATTTAGTGCGGCGGCTGGATGCGCCAGCGGCCGCGTGCCTTCGTCACTGACGCTCTTTGTTTGAGCTGAAGAGCTGACTCTAATAGCTTGCAGCGGATCCGGGCTTCAAAATGGACTTTTAAATATTTTATGAAGATGTCGGCTGGAGGACGAATAAAAAAGTTGGATTTATTTATATTTTTCTTTTACCTACACATTTACATGGAAACCAGAGCACGTCGTGGCTAGAGCCAGGTCATAAACTTGCGCTGGCTTTTCATATGGGGATGATATTTTACGAAAATTGCTGAACCGCAAAGGAAATTGAATTCTTTCCTTTATGGATTCTCCTTTCAGATTAAGAAGTGTTTTATTGCGGCTTACCTACTTCTAACTATTCATAAAAAATGTGTAATTTTATTTGCTTCTGCCCTTGCGTCATGCTAGGTGAGTGGGGTCAGCAAAATCAAACACTTTCATTTATACCTACAATTGCATGATGATGATGATGCTGTCCAAACCGATTTCAGCTATGGCGACTGTGTGCCTGGTCACAGGCGTTTTAACTTAGACTTAAGGCTTCCTTCATCACACCTGCATAATAGGTCATCAAACGCCAATAGCTAAGAAGGTACCTTCCCAGATTCTGTTAATCTGATCAGCCCATATTTACCCAAGTTTGGGTATAAGACTCCTCTTTACCAACCAATATTTAAATAGGCAACCAAGATTAATGCGGTCTACAAAGCCAGCCGCAAAAACGGCCGAAAATCGTAGCTCAATGTCAAAACTTTGCTATGTACCTTTTGTTTATGATAAAGTTGGGAGCAGTTGCGACACCGGGCCAGTAAGTGGAAAAGTTATATGGGCCCTTTATTTCAGATAGTTGTATCGCCCCAAGTAATTTGTTTAACCAGCTTCTGGGCTTTCTTTCTACGTAAATGACGTGACAATTTTATTTGTTCGGGGTCAGAAGGGAGTACGACAAAAGTGAGGAAAGTTACAAGTCTTTTGTTTTATTTACACAAAAGATATCTTGTTTGAATACTTGTTTGAGATAACAAGACGGCATTTTCATTACACAATTTTAGGCTCTTGTGGTTAACAAGTGTTTTGATGAGTACAATAACATGGCTCGATATAAAAAAGAGATACCTGATTTAAAATTCCGTGGTGTATTTTGTTTTTTAGAGCACTTTAGAACATAGTTTTTAATAGAACACTTTTCTTGGAAAAAATTCAACAAAAACAATAAGTCTCTATTTGCAGAAGTATTATATTACTTACTAAAGTAACGACATTGCGTGTTTGTGGTTTAAAAAACAGTACCTTATTAAGGGAGAACTTATCTACAAGTGGGGTGTTAGTACATTTGTGTGTCAAACCTGTTCTTAGGATAGTTTCAGGTTGTGTGAGTACATACATACCTCTTGTCCCAGTAAAGTTCCAGTCCGTATCGTGTGTGTGCGTGCTTCTAGCGTAGGGCGCTCGACGAGACCGGTTCGCCGTAGACTTTGCTTTGTTCTCATTCGCTGCAAAATATCATAAATAAGCGTTATTTATTTATTATTTATTTATTTTACAAGTTTAGGGAAACTAACAGCTAGTTAAATATACTAACAGAGATGGTGGGTAACTAATGGATATTTAAAGGTTTTCACAAAAAATAACTAAATTAAATGTTAGTGTCAGTCGATAAATGTAAATGAATAGACGGCGCGTTTGGTTCCTAATTATAAGAAAAGAAACCAAGTTACAATTTATACTTGATCAAAAAATAAAATTCTCAACAAGCGTTTAAGACGATTGGTTGACGCTTGGTTATGTATATTATATCATATTGATTATTTTCTACTGATAATAGTAACTGCTGAATATAGTCTTCCCCTAATGAGCGCCATTGCGCTCTATATCCAACTTGCCGCATCCAGCATCGAAATGAAAAATTAGATAATCATAAAATAATCGCCCCTTACTGAGAAATACACAAAATGTGAAAGGATTTTGCACTACGAGCATGTTCGAAATGCTCGAATCAATATTAACTCTACATACCTGCACTATGTATGCTAGACACTGGGGAATTTCTCTGAAGCATGCCTATGTACCTAGTGTAGATCTTTACAACGATTCTACCCAGCATTATAGCTAAAACAAAAAAAACCTCACAAACAGTCCTTTGGTACAAAGGGAATCAAACATTGCACAAACTTTTCTATTGTATTTTAAAAGAAAGCTTAACTTCTGTCTCAAACTTTGTTGATCAATGGAGGCAAGTTTTCCAATCAATTTTTTTAATTACGATTCCAAAGTTTGTGCGCTTAACAATTTATAAAAGAAATATCTCGTATAAATAAAAAAGGTCCGTATTTCTTATAGATATCCGTAGGTGAAATAAATCGAGACTGAAGCGAAGATACCATTGATCAATTCAATCTACTTAAAAATCTAAGATAGGTTCTAAAATTTATGGCTTTATTTCTAGAAGTGACATAATTTACGTTCGCGGAATATCGACGAGACTACGTTACATTGAAATTAAATGAACTCACCTTCAATAATGTACTCTGAAATCCCGTATGCTTGATCCCTCGAATTGCTAGCGAAGCACTGATAAATTCCTTGGTCATCCCTCTGAGAATTTCTGATATGTATTCTTAGGCCGTCTTCTGATATTTTGATTCGATCGCTCGGTTTGAGGACTCGACCGTTATGTATCCAATACACCAGCTCGACAGGGTGCCCTGTGACTTTGCATTCCAAACTGCTGTTGGAGTTTGACTTCGTTCGGAGTACTTCGGGTTTTATACGGACGGAAATAGGTTCTGGAAAAAGAACTGTAGCTGTACTGGTTGGCTGTAGAATGGTTGGTAGGTTTTACTGTTCGGTTTTGTAATCACGAACTCATTAGCTTCATGAGGCTTCCAAAAGAGAAACGAATTCACGTATGCCCAGAGACATGGAGATTGAAACCAGAATTGGAATGAATAGTCTTTCCAGGCAATTTGCAAAGGCTTGTTTTACTCAAATCTGTACTTTTCTGCGAGAGTGTGACTTAATATTTACAAATATTATAAAACAAGATTCAAAACAAAAGCGTCAATTTCGCGAGAGCCTTGGCTTATGTGGGTTTTCATTTGATGTGATAAACTGTAATGAATCAAAATTTGTTGTAAACTAAATTTAATGCAAATTCTTTGAAGATATTTTTCGCTCTGCATCAAATAGCGCATCTACATGATAGAAGTCATAACATTGACTCGTTTAGGCTTGTACAGACTGTCAAATCAAAGAAAACGACGTTTATGATGACGAACGAGAAATGATGGAAGACGAGGACTGATGCTATGGTCTACGACGAGTCACGTATATACCTGAGACAATAATAGTGAAGTAAAGCGTCCAGTTAAGTAGAAAGTGAAGTTGCTAGCAGATGATTCTAAGCGCATCTCGCGTATGAGTTCTCGAGGCTGAGTAGACCCCGACCGAGTAGCGTCGCTCAGGGCTATGAGCATGTCTTTTCTATTGGAACTAGCTAATTGTACGTGTAATAATGACCACGTGGACGGATGAAATGTACTACGAGTCATGATATATAAGTAAAGATGCGCGACTGCGAATGATCTGGCTAGTCGAATGATCTACAACTACTAATTTACTAAATAAACTATTATTCGACTTGAATATTAGTAATATACTAATCTTCAAAGCCGAATGACGACTACTAATTAGTAAATACTAATGCCTTTACGAATAGATCACGGCGTCGAATAACGAATTAAGTTCGACTGCCCGACTCGAACGGTTGCCATTACTAACCATATTCGTTACTAATTTGATTAGTGATGGCGATAGGCGTCGAATAACGAATTGAGTTCGACTGCTCGACTCGAGCAGTTGCCATTACTATCCATATTAGTTACTAATTTGGTTAGTAATGGCGAGTCGGGCAGTCGACTCGAAATCAATTCTTTATTCGACGCCACTCGCCATTACTAACCAAATTAGTGACAAATTAGTGACTAATTTGCCCTAGTCATTCGAATGGTTCGAATGATTTGTGAAGTCGAATAATTCGAATGAAATCATTCACTGTCGCGCATCTTTAAGGTACCTGTGACAATAACAGTGAAGTGGAGTGACTCGCTGCCGACCGTATTGTTCAGCCAGCATATGAATCTACCCGCGTCCTCTCGACGCAAGTTCTCGAGACTGAGTAGACCTCCGCCGAGCAGCGTCGCTCGGGGCCATAGGGATGTCTTCTCTATTGGGACTAGTTGGTCGTGGTGCTCGCGGAACCACCTGGTCGAAGAATAATTCAATGAGAAGGACATGATTTTAATCAATCTGCCTGTACTATTGTGTAATGTGTACCCACTTAGGTAGGTGGGGAGATACTCAAAATTGGATAAAGGCTGATTCGAAGTCACTAAAGTAAATGAGTTGTAGAATTATAAATTAGAATTTCTAAAAACAGTTTTTTAACTTTTCCCGTTCAAAAACCAAGAAAATGTTAAGTTATTAGGTTTAAATGTTTTCATTTCATCCAATTTGAATTACCCGTTTTACCTTACTGTAAGCTTTTCATTAATATCTACCAGTAGACGAAGCAACTTCACAGCAAAGTAATTTCACTTCATCCTGTAAAATACATTGTGATACCTCTTAAATCCTAATTCCAGGTAGGTTTATAGCATAATAAATACGTGGCCTGGGCTCAACTGCAATTCCTTTGGTTTAATTATTACTCGCTCCGCCCGTTTCGCATCGCCTGCATCGGAGAACTCCGCAATTGATATAAATTAGTTACCTACGTTTATTTGTTATCTAACTAGCTCCACGGTAATTTAGAAATACTGACTTTGTTGGAAGTTTACTCCGCTAGATTGGTAAGTAGAGAAACCGCTGTTGCACAGATATACTTATGTATATCCTATCTCAATGTAATTGCAACCAAGAAGATTATTTGAAGTATAAAATAAAATAAAAACATTGTATTCTGTACCTAACTCCGAGCAATTTACATTGAAGTCATCTGTTTTTAATACAGAAACCGGATGGTTAGTATTACTGGACCTGTTGGATTAAATTAAGCTGGATTTCTTACCACATTTGAGACTAGTTCTTGCTCGCTTGTTCTTCTTCAAGCAAGAGCTTAGTTACCCTAAATAATAGAGTTCTCTCTCTATGGTTAAACTCTAAAACTAACTAGGTAAGGTCTTCATTTAGTCAGCACAATTAGCGAGTTGTGCACAAGGCCCCTAAGCACTTTCAGAGTCGCTATTACCCACAATCTCCAAGGATCTCTAATCCCATGCGAAATTCCAACGGAAATGAAAATGGTAGTACGGGGCGTATCTTCGTAGTTAGGTTGTACCCTTTAGAAATAGTTTTGAAAGGAGCCGGAATGCACCGAGACATTTGCATTCTAAAAGGTTTCTGGGTATGAAAGTTTATGGCGCGTACTAGAGGTTTTCGACAGGAAATAGTCTCTAACTCGCTGAATGTTCACTTTGAAAATACATTCGAGGTTCTTTTTGTCAAACAACGACTATTTTATCGCTGTTGGTTACTTTGTTGCTTAGGATAGGTTTGGATGCTGCCATAGAAATTGTGTGATTTTTCGGGTAGTTTTACTTTGGTTGTTTAATATTTAGTAACTACTTATACCTTAGCAGAATTAATGCTAAAGATTCGACTACAAAGGCTAAGGAAACTTACCATCATTCATCATCGAGCTCTTTGAAGATGATGTAATCTAATGATACGAGAACATAATTTTTTAAAGTGCGATACTTTAAAAAAATTTGCGAATTCCTTCGTAGAACTACAAATTCACTTACGTACCTTTACAAACATGTACATATGTACTCTATATAGTTATTTTCTAAGCTTCACAAAGCTGACCAAAAGAGATTTAGAGTGACGTAGAACCGTGGGTAAAATTCTTTGTCGAAAACATAAAATGTTATCAGTTCACCGACGACGTTTGCGAAGTTTTATGCTCTGTTACTTTTGATGTTGCGAAACCGGAAGATTTATCGGCTGATTCGGTAAAATATTAGTATTCAACGACCCCTTCTTATACTTCGGAGCGTGCTTCGAATATTTATGAATCCTTAGCGCGAACTATTGGAGATTGTCTTGTCAATTTCAATGTTTAGTGGACAAAGGGACTCTTGTTAGTTAATTTGTAGTTTCATCTCGCTATTTGTATCGCAAAATGTACACGCATAACGGAACAACTTGAGTTTTAATGCGGACAAAAGAATAATTTGACCTAAGACCTTACGCAAACGGTGTTAAAATGTTTGCAACTGTAGAAGGTATGTAGAAGGTATATTAACAAGAACTAAATTAAAAAACCCCCCGACAGATTTCCATGAAGCATGGCCAAGAACACTCAGGATAAAATTATTTATGACACAAAAAAAAACTAAGTAAACGAAAATCGGTCCATCCGTTTGGGAGCTACGATACGACAGACAGATACACAGACAGAAACGTTAAACTTATAACACCCCTCTCTTTTTGCGTCGGGGGTTAAAAAAAAGAACAGTTTCGTTTCATGAATAGTTCTTTTAAAATTTCCTATCTTCTGGTATTTGCCCTCTATGTCCCATGGTCGTGGGACCACCGTGGGACACGCTGTATAATTGACTAAAATAATGACGATAATTTTGAAGATGTCGGAAAACGAACGCCGGCTAGCGGCTGGGAGCTTTGCTGGCGTGCGCCGCGTAAAGCAATAGAGATAAACGAGAGAGAAAACAATGTTATAAATATGAAATTGCTCTGCTACACGTACGAAGTCAGGGTTGCTAGTAAAATTTAATTCCATTAAATTATGAAGTCAAACAGAGTGAAGTTTGTTGTTCGTCGCATGAATAGAAATGTGGATAGGGTTTCAGTTTAACTTCTGTTTGTTTTGGCAGTTGCAAGACAAACAGTATGAAACAAGTTCGTGGTCCTGCGGGCTGTGTTCACGTGTATTTGACTAAATACTGGGTTTGAGGAGCTTCATCATGCCTCAGGTAAGTTTCTTGTAGTTTCGTAGATACCTTATAAAACCAAAACCAGGTCGCCAAAAAGGCCTAACTTTTTTGGTCGGCAGGTAGAAAATACCTCGGTCCACCCTTTGTACCTCAATGCAATTTATTGCAATTTATTTATTTAAGCTTTAGCTTAAATAAATAAACAACTTTATTAAAGTTTGTAAAAAGATTGTTACGTAAGAAGTTACATAAAGGCTAATATAATATTATTGTATTTAATTTTTAGAACTTATATCTACATAGTTGTTTATAAAGTATTAGGATATAAGATTTAATTTTCTTTTGCTTTGTTTAACTCACCTGAGCGTCATAATTACATGTGCGACAAAATTAAGTAAAAAAACTTGGTTCCCATCTACAAAATCATTTTCTTTAAGCACCAGTTGAATTGATGATAATTCTAAATTTGAAGATAAATTTCGAGCTGTCGTGGAAAATATTACTAACTACATAGCTGCGGTAAATTTGTCTACCGAAATTACCTACGTGATCAATTCTGGAATAGGTAGGTACCTATTCCAAAATTTGTTACTGTACTACATTACTAAACTATCACAATGAGGATTAGGTACCAGGTTTTTTTTATAATTTTAGTTACTAAATCTACCTATGTTTACCTATATATTATACTAGCTTCTGCCCATGGCTTCGCACGCGTATTTTCAGTATAATAAGTAGCCTTTTATCTAAGTTAGGCTTTGCTCTAAACGTGCGCCAAATTTCATCTTTATCTGTTCAGTAGTTTTGAAGATCCTAGGTAACAAAAACTCAGATTTCACAAACTTTCGGCTTTATAATATTACTAGTTTATGCCCGCGGCTGCGCACGCGTTTTTTCTAAGGAAACGTTTAAAGGTGATTTCTATCCCATGAGAACTGATTTATGTGATAAAAGCCTATGTTTGATTCCAGGATTAGAATACCTGTGTGCAAAATTTCAGCCCAGTCCGTTCAGTAGTTTTGGCGTGAAGAAGTAACAAACATCCATCCATCTATCCATCTAACCATCCATCCATCCAAACTTTTGAATTTATAATATTTGTGTAATAGTAGGATTGTACCAACCTACTATAGTTAAATATCTATAGGAATAAAAATGTTTAATATATTTTCAAGTATAGGTAGGAAGCCAAGCCAGAGGTAGGCAAGTTAAACTTAGCTAACAACGTCTGGCACTTTAACTTGTGTAACTTCAGTAGGTAACTTCTTGTTAGCATTAGTTACGTAAGGTATTATTATGTTATAGCAATTACTTAATTAGGGATTGATTATCTAATTAGGTAGGCATTATGATTCTGCTGTGTGTTTGTGTTGGTACACAATTCATGCATGGTTAACTAGCCTTTGTATTGATTACTAGCAGCGCCTCGCGGTTTCACCCGCATAATTACCGTTCCCATGGGAATTCCGGGATAAAATATAGCCTATGTGCTATTCCAGACTACAATCTATCTCTGTGCCAAATTTCATCCAGGCCCGTTCAGTAGTTTAGCACACTAGCGAAAATTATTTACCTCAATAATTTTCGCGATGCTCATAGTTTTGTTTAACATTGACATATTTATATTGATATCGATAAAAATAAATGCTTGCCCATCTGGGTGTGATGCTTGATTTTGAGTCGGCCAATCGGAGCGCAGCGGTCGCCGCAGTGATTTGGCGGAATTATTGTCTAAACAAAATAAATGACATTTCCTCTCTATTGGGTTATATCGATGGTTAACAAAGATTTACCTTATTATCTACTTATTAAACGCTTGATAAATACGTACTTAGGCCAAATAAACCAAATAGGCATAATAAAATTTGTATTAGGTAATAATGCACACAGATCCCCATCTTTTATCCAACGATCCTATCCATCCACTGTTGTCTGGTAGAGATCGCTCTTGAGCGATAAGACCGCCAATTGTCACATATTTTGTAAATTTTTGTTGTTGTTTGTGAATTATCTTGATAAGTGTGCAATAAAGAATTTTCTATCTATCTATCTATCTATCTATAAAGCAAATTGGTACGTACCCGTTTTAGTTCAGCCTTTTCTAAGGCTGAACTAAAAAGCGTACCTTAGGATCTTTTTAATTACAAACAGCATGCTTGTTTCATTATTTACATATGTACACGTGGCATATCGCCCCAACGTCGGGGGCGAGACAACAAAATGATAACATTATGAAAAGCCATTTAAATTACACGACATTTTCCTAACAAGCTAAGTGTACAGACTTAGAGACACACAACGGATAAAATAAAATTGAATAGAAAAGAAACTCGATAAGATTATACCTACTTTTAAACTTTTGGGATTTTGTTCGTTACCATTTTAAAACATCTCTCATCCATATTAAATCAATTAATTCATAAAATTTTATATGGTGTTGACTTATTAGGTTTCATGCACCATGGTTACCACGGAAGACCAGCGCTATGGCATGATCTGCTCTGTCATAGCACCATTCAGGTGGAAAAAATCCATGTTCTCTTTATAATTTTAATTTTCCGTACCTATGTATTTCACTAAACAAAATAAACAAAATTCTGTGAACATTAACGCTGTGTGAATTGGCCATCATTATTTATTTATTAATTGTACTTTTTAAATGCTCTACCAAACCTGTTTTTACAACATGCTATTTTAAAATTTAATTGAAAGGTGGCAAAGCATACTATTTAAAGTTTTTTGTTACTATAGTGCGTAACCCCACACTCAGGGTAATTTCTAAGAAATCAAATAATATCGCAAAAATTTCTAACTTCGTCGGGACTTGAATCCGCATCCTTCCGTCAGTACCGGAATGTGCTAACCAACTACATCACGAGGTCAAGTGACGTGGGAGTCGAAAATCTCAGCGACTTCCTACGGACTGTAGCTCCGTTAGCTCCACCTACAGGGGAAATTTTTTCATTGAAGTTTATCCAATCCTGTTTAAAAACTAAAGTTACATTTAGTTCGTTTTAGTCTAAAAGGCGCTTGAGTCCGTAGGAAGTCGCAGAGACTTTCGACTCCCACGTATACTATTATAAAGCCAATTGTATGTAATATACATTTTATTCTATGGAGTTCCATTTCTAAACAGCTACATTTGTTAGCCAAGGTACGAATGGAGGGATAGGTTGGGTATAATTTGGGTGTCGGTCCAAATTGCTGCTTGGCAGTAAAAGCGAATCATGTCGCGTTGGATTATAAAATTGAGGTTAAATCGTCACTAGGAGATTAAAACAGATTCGCAGAACGTCTAATTTGAATAAGTAGGTACGTTATACAAGCATGAGAGAACGCGATCAAGTTGAATGAAGTTAAATGAAAGAATCTATCTGGGTAGAATAACCTGACCTAACGTAGAGTTGTCATATTATGTAGACATGAGGCAGGTACTGATAAGTGTGGGAGTAGATATTTTTTTCAGTGAAATGCTGTAGTAAAAACTATTGCTAATCCTAGCAAAAACACGTATTTCCATAAGATCATAGCAAGAAAAGGCTCTTAATTTAAAACTACATATGTACCTACTTTTAAACTAACACTTTCATGGCCTAGGCCGTAGATGCGAGTCTCCGCGCCCGTGTCGTGGTGGTGCGACCCATGTGTTAAAATGCCGTACGTAATTTATTTTTCAACACATTTGCTCATAAAGTGGCTCTATGGTCACCGCAATTAGGCACAGAATGACACCCATAATCAAACTGTGACTTTTTCATTAAAAAAGAAAATCTATAACTCACTAGTGAGTTAAGTATAGATTTTTATTTTATTTTATTGGTTGAGTTACTTTGTTCTTAAAAAAGTTTTTATTCAAAAAAAAAGATCGTGTTCAATAGAACAAAAATTAATGTTCCTATTGCTTGCTCATTTCATTCAACTTCTTATTTAAATAGATAATTTTAACTCGTACGTGTCTAATATTTAAAACTTTCACTCAAATATAACTTTTGTTTTCTCTGTAATAAAAGAAAACTTTAAATTCCCCATTTTGTACGTGGCAGAATAGGCGCAAACCCTATGCGCGGAAAAAAAAAAACTCATTCCTTTAGTTTAATAACTGCACATTTACTAATTGTTTCTCTAAATAAACTTTTTATCTACTAAATACAATGAGTTTCTATTGTTATTTTATTCACAAGTGTGTTGAAAAACGTCGTATATTACACGTGTGTATTGATGTTTACCGTCCTCGGCTCTCGCCTACGGCTCGGGTCTCAATGGCGCCTCGGCGGTAATCACCAATGTGACACACTAGTACCTTAATGTACTATTTTTATGCACGTTTTATAAATTTGGTGTTGTAATAATTTGTAACGTCGGCGTGTTTCAGCCTACTTTTCAAAGTGATTTCTAGCAATCACACTAACACTTAGGATAACTACTTATAAGTTATCATTAATCAAAAGCTTGTATTGGTTCACTACTGGACGTAGGCCACCCT
This sequence comes from Eupithecia subumbrata, assembly GCA_949316285.1. Classification (NCBI taxonomy): domain Eukaryota; kingdom Metazoa; phylum Arthropoda; class Insecta; order Lepidoptera; family Geometridae; genus Eupithecia; species Eupithecia subumbrata. The sequence continues at coordinate 8,805,343 of OX438630.1, read as the reverse complement.
CTGATAAGCGGCTATTATCACATGGGGGTAATACCCATAAGCTCCAAGCTGGGCATGCGGGTTGGGGATCGCAGTTCGGTGGTAGAATTGTTTCGCAAGGGGCGCTGCTGCCCGACCCCGGTGTATATCCCTTAGTCGCCTCTGACGACACCCGCGGGAAGAGTTGGGATGGTGCAAATTCTAAGCCGGCACCACACAGCGATATTGTCACACTATCCGATGGTTACTCGGCTGAACACTGTCTCTGTTAAATTATTAAGTTGGTAATAAAAATTATAATTCCACGAACGAAAAAAAGAATTCCACGAACATTAATTATTAACTGTCAATGATTTATTGATAGATACAAAACATCGCTATACCAATTCGTGGAATATTGAATCGTGAATGTTTGTTTATAAAATAGTTCAAATTTATTCAGCGGTCGGTATATTGCCAACAAGGCCCGCATAGCTTATTTAATTTTAAACGAATTCTAGTCATATTAATAAATTTTATTGGTCAAAAGATATATTTTTATATCTATAATTTAGCTTTAAAATCTTCCCGGTATAAAATCTAGTCATAAAATAAGATCATACTGAAAGATATTGGCTGGTAGGTATTATATTCGATCGAGTACCATCCGCAGAATCAATGTAGCGTAAGAAAATTTTGCTGAATGCGGTAAGCGGGTTATACCGCATGGTCTTGCAAGAGTGCATTAATGGTATAGCATGTTATAGCGTGTTTTTACAACTGATTAATCGAATCAGACATAAATTCATCCCGAAAGTTACGATACATAGATAATATAGATATCTACGGGCCTTTACTAATAGTAAATATCATGGTCTACAACGGCCGTGTCGTGCCAGCTCAAAATTTGCACCACCTCAACTCTTCCCGCGGGTGTCGTAAGAGGCGACTAAGGGATATCCACCGGGGGCGGGCAGCAGCGCCTCCTGCAGAAAAATTCTACCACCGAACTGCGATCCCCAACCCGCATGCCCAGCGTGGGGATTATGGGTATTACACCCCATGAAATAAAAGCCAATAAGGCACAAATCAGGGGGAGGCCTGCGTCCAGCAGTGGAATATAGGCTGTTGAGGTTGAGGATGGTTCACGACGCACCATCTCTATCTGAATGAACTGCCGCGCCCCTGCGGGTCGCACTGCCGAGGCTGGCCACTGAATGCGTAAATTTTTTTTCATTTTTAAAAACGCGGTGAGGCAAACATATTCGAACTGTGTCATTTCTTAAGCTTGTAAACAGCAATATAATAATAATTTCTTGAAATAATTTCGAATCAAAGTTCTACATAAAATACATTTTCTTGATACATTTCTATCTAATAGGTACATACTTAATTTGCAAAAATTATTCAAATTCCGTGCCTATTGTTGTACCAATCGAAATAGGTGTACTCAATGTACTGTTCAAAAATGACGCAATTACAGGGAACGTGTAAAACCAAATTCCTTAAAACGCACATCAACAAATCGACAACACATTAGGTACCTCCTCCGCAGTCAGCATTCCGCACAATGTATTCCTGAAAGCTTTTAAACGAATAAAAACAAAGAAACGCTCAATGGCCCACGTTTGCGTAAAAACCTACTAGAGTTTTAGCTTTAGTTATCATGTTTAGCATTAAATTCTTCTTCCTTGAAAATAATCTATCATTATAAATAGTTGATAGGTACTACATAGATAGATTATTATGGTTTTGATAAAGGTAGATAGAACTTATTAACTCTATTAGTGAACATACAACTGTGGGGTTTTAGAACATCTCAGCCAATCCGAATTACATCCATTTTATCAAATTAAGGTTTTGGTTTGTTAAGCGGAATACCACAGCAATATATTTTAACGAAGCATGTTCGTAAGATCTACTTTGCATACCATTTTGTTAGATACAGTACGTTTACTTTTCAATGTAGGCTTCCGCACTACTTCCTAAGTTGTAGCGACACATTCGCTCAGCAAAGTGGCGATTCCTTTTAGCTGGCAGATACAAAGACTCTTTGCTATCTAGCACGATCCAAAGCTCCATTATCAAATAACTAAGAGTTTTTAATTAACTTAGAACCTAAGTATGAACTTGTTCTAAAGCTTTGTTGTTACTTGGGATTTATGCGTTAGTTTGTTGCTGTAAGTTTCACGTAAACACTGGAATTAATGAAGACAAAATGTTGCATGCTAATGGAAATTCATCTAAACATCAGTTGATTTTCAACCAAATTTTCAAGTTACATAGTAGATGCTTAATTTTGGTGACATTATAGGTAACCTGTCCATCACCAACCACGAGAATGCATTGCCGATTTGAGAAAAAAGTAATGCTCGAAATATTTTATCAAATTACAGAAGTAAAATTTTGACAAAATATCTTAAAATAATTTTCATTGTACTTCATTTTAATTCATAGATACGTAGTTATCTGTATTATTCTACAGGGTGTTTTTTTTTAGAAGGGCGGTGATGGCCAAGTCCGAAACCACGAGAGTTAGAGAAAAGTCGTGAAAGGAGTCATGCCCTTGAATTATAAGAAAACAATAACTGCATAGTTAGTTTTTTTTAACCTTTTCCTATTGAAGGAAATCGACACGAATGATTTTTCAAAAAAGGTCACAATGAATTTTGTTTGCTGATAAGGATCAATCTTTGCAAAGAAATGTATTACTAAAAATAAAAGGAATATTTAATTTTTTACAAATTACCTTTAATTATTTCGATTTCCTTCAAAAGTAAAAGTTTCAGAAAAAAAGCTGTTATTGCCATCTAAAGTAAACGTCCTGTCTCTAACAAAATGGTATGCAAAGTAGAGCTTACGAACATGCCTATAGGTAGGCACACTTACCTATAGGTAGGCACCGGCCAAGCATGCGCCGCGCAGGGCAGCCGCACGTCCCTCCCGACTGCCACGCGGCGCACGCGCGGCTCGACGGCCATGCGCGGGCGCACACCGCCTTTCGGCTCCGTCACTATCGCGTGACCTGGACAAGGAAACCATGTTTAACTTGTAACTATTCCTTAGGGTATAAGCATGGATAAACTTTTTAAATTTTCACTGTACAAGGGTGTTTCTATTTAGGTACGTTCTCTTTTCCATACCTTCTTCAGTGATAATCTTGTGAGAAGACACCCTTGTGCAATGACAGTCTTGGCCGATATTCAGCAGTTTTTGAATAAATTGAAAAACTTTATGATACCTAAATGATCTGAACAATTTTTTTTTACACTCTTTCGTTGAAATCTTACTTTCCGAGCCGTTGGTCTTATAAAAACTGGTATGCAAAGTACAGAATGTGAAAAATAAATACCTACTGATTGTGGTATCAGGCTCGGAATAAATTTGAAGGTGTTTTCCAAGAATCATATTATGTAAGATGAAAGCTTCATGAATGTAACGGATTGCCCTCATAAATGTTACTGAAAAAGTAGAAGCGTTTCAATTTCGATGCTCTCAGAAATAGCTAAATTGTAAGGAGATGAATACCTTCATCTTATCTTGGTAATGAAAGTTCAAAAAAAAGAGACGGCTTACCTCACCTACGCAATCTCGAAATTCAATCAAAATAATCACATCAGAGTTTTAACATTTTTCCCTCTAATGCACAAAGACCGCAAAAAAACCCCTTTGTCAATCTTCCTGTCGACAAAAATCTCTAGAAATAACTTAAATATTTTGAGGAAACATCGAGATTATTTTGTTCAGAAACCTACACGATGAAACTTTTTAACTTAGTGAAGAAATCTTCTATGTTTACTTCATAATTTTTACAGGGATTTCAAGACTAACCCGGTATTATGTATGTAATGTATTGTATTATATATAATAGTTATCTAGTACCGATAATACAAGTTCTGCTTTGTTTGATGCTGTGATTTGTCAAGCATGATTTATTATTTAAAGTGATCAGTATTCCTTTATGCAGCAACTGGGCTATAATATGAACAAAGAAAGTGACCCGAGAGCTGGTCAGTATCTGGCACAGCGCATCAGCATTGCCATGCAGCGGGGCAATGCAGCCAGCGTCTTGGGGACGCTTCCGACTGGTATTGATATGGATCAGTTGAGCTACCTAAATTAATTGCAACAGTCTGCAGTTAGCTCAATTGTTTCAATTGTAAATACTAATTATATTATAATTTTCTTTGTGAATAAATAGATACATCTCGCACTTTTTTTTTTATTTTTATATTAGCTAGGTCTAATTTATTGTTACTTTCGGAACAAGAAGGTAGTTGTTACAGTCTCTTTTATGTAAGTACCCCAAATTATCTTGCGGAGGTAGGCCCTGGTGACCCGTACCACAGGTTTTTATAAACCTCTCTCGGGCACCAGTCTCTTACAAAACAAGATAACTTGATACAAATTAAGATTAAGCAAAAAAATTTAATTATCTTTTGTAAGAGAGAATAAATACATTATTCAATTCAATTCAATTCAATTCAACTTACCAAAGTATTCACTAGTGTAGGTAGCGCCGGTGACCCGGTCTCGCACTTGGCACCGGAAGGCGTGGTGGCGGTCGCTGGAGCTAACCGCACTTATGTAGAGGGAGCCGTCGTCCAGGCGCTGGTACTTTGGCCCTGAGTATAATATATATGAATGGATATTAATAATTAGTTTATGCCCTTGTGGCTTAGCTGCTTTGTCTGTCTCCCATGTGGACACATTCTGCAAAATGTGTTGCTTCAGCCTGTGGGCTCTCTGATTTCGAGTTTAGGGAACCTTTATGTAAAACTAGTTTATGCCCGCGTCTTCGCACGCGTTTTTTCTATGAAAACGTTGTTAGGTTATTTCTATCTCATGGGAACTGATTTATGGGATAAAAAGCAGCCTATGTTTGATTCCAGGATTAGACATACCCGTATGCAAAATTTCAGCCTGATCCGAGTTCCGAGTATTGGCGTGAAGAGGTAAGAAACATCCATCCATCCATCCAAACTTTTGCATTTATAATATTAGTGTGATTTACGCATCTGTTATACAGTGCTAATGCAATATAAATAAGTTCTCTTTTAATGCTTTCGAGAATTGGATAACAGGTTAGTTCCGCATTTTACTCACGTGAAAACTTCAGTATTCCAGTACAAGTTGATATTCAAAGTTAGGCTCTATGGGTACAGATTTGCAATGAATTCAGGAAAAAATATTTGACGTTATACTTTGAAAAGGTAAGGTACTCCCGATATTAAAGATACATCTAAGGTTTCGTTTCAATAGTTCTACCACGGAAATACAGGGATTAAAAAGTGACGTCACAGTTCTATAGAACAAATGGAAGTTACCGAATTTTGAGAGAATATGGCTCATTTTGGTTCTCTTTCCACAAGAGTACTACAATTGAATCCGGGTTTGGGAGGAATTCAGATCCATCCATTTAAATTAATACCCAAACCGCCCAAAGGCACCCGAAGGTGTAAGCCTGAAAAGTACGTATACAGCAACGTTTATACAAGGCCAAAGCCCAATTTTCCCTTCCAATCAAACAGGGGAAAATTGAGAGAAGAGCTCGCGCCTAAACACGAGATTTTCTTTTCGAGGAAATAAGATTCATGATGAAAACGTAATTGTGTGTGTTGTCACCTGACGAGCGTTTAGATGAGACGTTTAGATAAGTACAAGGTTTTCTTGGAAATGAAATATTTTTTTGCTAAGACCTTCCAAAAATAAAGCCAGAATTCATTATTCTACTTGTACAGTTGGAAATAGGTAAATACAATACAGAAAGATACGAGCCATATTATGCCAGGAAATTTGTAAAAACACATTGTGAGAGATACTACATAAGTTTCTATTACCTCTACTCCGTCAAAAATATTTCTCAAATTTAACAAATTTAATATCTTACGTAATTTTACGTATTTTTTGTACCAAATTTTATTGGACCTTAATTACCTTAGTACCGTAGCACGTTGACCTCATCATCAGTATCAGCCACTCAGTAGAGCTGATGCGGTAGGACTACACAGTGCAGAACTGCAGCGTTTCCAGCCCCGTCAGTGAGCCACTCGGTAGCATTGATGCGATGTTGCGGTGCAGTGGGACCACGCAACGCAAAACTGCAGCGTTTCCAGTCCTTACCTAAGTATCGGAACACGCTGACTTCATCGTCAGTGAGCCACTCAGTAGCGCTGATGCGATCGTTGCAGTGCAGTGGGATCTCACAGCGCAGTACTGTAGCGTTTCCAATGAGCCACTCGGTAGCATTGATGCAGTTTTGCGGTGCAGTGGGACCACGCAACGCATAACTGCAGTGTTTCCAGTCCTTACCTAAGTATCGGAGCACGCTGACTTCATCGTCAGTGAGCCACTCAGTAGCGCTGATGCGGTCGGTGCAGTGCGGTGGGACCACACAGCGCAGAACTGCGGCGTTGCCAGCTATCACGTACTCATCGGGAACGTGGACCTCCCAAGGCACGCTTAGCACTGAAATAGAAAAGGAAGATCAAGTTAAGCAGTAATTTACATTGAGTTAAAATTTACTTATAAAGTTTTATCAGAAAGTCGATCAGGCGGTTTTATTGACTTTTCTAATAAAATTTATGGTAGAGGTGGGTGCTATTTTACGTTAAATTGATTTTAGCCTATGTTCAGCTGTGGATTAAGTCGTTATTAATGATGATGATTGATTATGATTACCCATCTAAGTCACTCTCAGACTTAATGACGTTTTAATAAGTAGTTTTAAAGCAAAAATAAATGTATACCTTGGTCCTTAACTAATTTTCAGGTAACATTTTTTTTCCTGTTCATTGCCATCTCTGCCAACACAGAAAAGAGATATTTTTTTAACGAACTTATGATAAATCTACTTAAAATTTCTGAGATTAATCCATACAATAATGGTGCCTCATCGAACTTTCCGGGTTTTCCCACCATAAAAATAAACCGGATTGGAAATAGCGCAAAACCCTTTAAAAATTGTTATCCCCTCTAATTATTTCGGGTCAGCACTCCGAAGGGCACGCAATTAAAAGTCTGCCGACTACGCATTATCCCTATAATCCAACCCAGCGTCGAATTTCTTCATGATTTCATGATGGTTTAGCTGATTTTAGCGGATCTATGTATATTTCTTTAAATTACACGAAATTATGGAAATATCTTCGGTCTTCCTCTATCTCAGTAGTCATCGCAAACTTCCTTTGTTGTGTGTATTTGACAGCTTTTTCAAGCATCAGACTTAAAATTATGGCGGTCCTAATTGGGACTAGCATGATATTTTTTTTTAATATTTTTCTTCGGACCCTCGCTCCAAAATCCTGGAGTCCGAAGTGGGACCAAAGGTAGAACCACACTGTTATGTGTGTCGTAAAAGGCGACTAAGGGATATCCACCGGCGGCGGGCAGCAGGGCCCCCTGCTGAACAATTCTACCACCGAACTGCGATCCCCAACCTGCATGCCCAGCGTGTGGATTAAGGGCATTACCCCCATGAGAGAAAAACCAATAAGGCGCTTATCAGGGGGAGGCCTGCGTCCAGTAGTGGACCAATACAGGCTGGCTGTGGCGTGGCGTGCGCGACAGAAGCATATCGATTTCATACATGTACTTAATGTGGTTCGAAACACATTATTACCGTGTGTTTTGTCGCTGTTATAACGTCTCTATAGTCATACTAAATGTAGGAAACCGATATCGCGCCACGATACATTACAATGGTGTGGTTCTAGCTTAACTTCTCATCATGACTAGGATAACATGACATGCGGACCATATTTTTATTTCACTTACATACCTACGTCCCTCGATTTCCGTAGTAACCTCAACAGCCTGTATTGGTCCACTGCTGGAAGCAGGCCTCTCCCTGATAAGCACCTTATTGGCTTTAATCTCATGGGGGGTAGTGCCCATAATCCCCACGCTGGGCATGCGGGTTTAGTATCGGAGTTTGGTGGTAGAATTGATCTGCAGGGGGCGCTGCTGCCCACCCCCGGTGGAAATCCCTTAGTCGCCTCTTACGACACCCGCGGGAAGAGTTGAGTGGTGCAAATTCTAAGCCGGCATCACATATCTAACGTAAGTAAAGTAAAGTTTTATTGTCAGAATGTTATTTATAGTTTTTGTAACTTGTTGTTATATAAAGAGAATCCTTGTAAGTGTTTCATGAGCGCCCGCAAAGAGCTCGGTAGTTCTTCTCCTTGGACTATTTCCAAGTTCTTCGTGAATACGTCGTACCTTAACTTGTTTTGCTATAAAATAATATTTCTACTACCTGGTGTCTTAACCGAGCCAGCAAGTTAATGCTATTTTGCAAAATAAAGCGAATTCAACAAAAATAATGTTTATACCTAGTGCGTAGCTGAGAGATTCAAGATTTTGTCATGGAGCAAAATAATCACAAAGAGTTTTTTCCAATTTCTCTCTTACATTTTATTAAGTACTTACCTACCTATTAGATATATTAGGTTTTTTGAATACATAACCTAAGTAATCTCTCATGGTAAAATTTTGGATTTTCTCCAAAACGATTGGTCCGAGTTAAAACTAGTGTTCTACGTACTTACTTTTTTTCAACAATTAATTTACTTCTTAGAAAAGTAATTTAAAACGAGATATTTGGGTAGGATACCTACCTGGTACCTACCATGTTTTTTGTAATTTCTGTTTGTAGGTAGGCACGTAAATCTATTGTTGTTCTCTTTGATAAATAAATTAAGCATAATTATGTTTAAATAAATACAATCTGTTTCGTAAGGATATTATCTAGGTATCTATGTAGGGTTACTCCTAGTTTAAATAAACAAAACCTTGGGACGTCATATCCTAAGCCTAGGCTTTAGGCCTGGCAGGCATGCGACGATGTCGGAGCATGTGGCCGTGCTATTACATATTACTCTCGAAGTGTTGCAAAGATGTTTTAATTTTACCTGCATGTACGTGAATGTTCTTGGAAAGCACAGCAAGACCTCGAAACCGCAAGCGACATCTGTAGGTGGTAGAATGCACGTCTCGTCTGAAGTGGTCGGCGTGAAACGGTGACAGCTCCAGAGAACCGTTGGAGAGCAGTCTTCGCAGGCCGGTGACCAGCGTCACTGCTGTGTTGTCAGCCATAAGCCAATCCAACTAGAATGTAAAATTTAGAAATTCAAATATTAAATTTGATTATGATTCGAGAACATTGAGATGAACATTTTTTTTAAACTTGCGTTTTCCCTGGGTTTCCCACACTTTCAAAACTTCTAACCTAACTAAATAACTTGGCCTAACTTCTTGCTTCATGGCTCTGCGTTTTAGAAACCAACCTTTAACGCCATTTACTGCCTTTCTATAGAACGTTTTCTGTTTTTATAATTAGAAACCAAAGAGGTTTGATTGTTTTTGCTAAGTTCGACGGAACAAAGAGGTTTCACATTTTGGTTGGTTTCAAGCAAGGAGTCGTGCTCCTTAGTTTCGTTCGAAATTTGAAATTAAAATTCCATCTATCATGTGGTTCAGATTGTTTGGAATAGGTTGTTGCTGGTTGGAGTAGATGTAAATAATGCATAAAATACGTAGTGGTTATATAATTTTTGATGCAATCTACCAAGCTCAGGAATTTTCCAATCCCAGTTAAAAGTTAGAAAAATAAAGTTGATTCAAAATGGCGCTGTTTGTGACGGTAAATTTTATACCGGATATTTATAATGCTTGCGGGAATATTCTGAACGGCATGAGCTCAGAATTTGTTTCGCTGAGCGGGATTTGGGAAATTTGCTGTTTAACTTTGTTTAAAAAATATCATACCTAATGGGTTGCTTTAGTTAGTGATTGCATAAAGACGCAGACTATAGAATCGAAGGCTATATGAAGTGTGTTTTCAGTCATTGCGAAATGTAGACTCTTAAATAAGTTTGACGAACTTAGTACCGCAGTTGGCAAAGATCCACCTGCGATATGCCTGCGATGCAGGAGGTAGCGGGTTCGATTCCCGCCTCGGGACAAATATTAGTACGTTCGGCAGATATTTGTTCCAAGTGTTGTCTATGTATAATATAACATATTTATCGATGTATCTGATATAATAAATATATCAGATAACCAGTAAGTACCCATAACACAAGCTCTGCTTACTTTGGGGCTATATTATGCTATGTGGATTGTCCGGCACTTCTGATTCTGATTCTGAATGGGGGAACTGGGATCTGCACTGACATCTCGCATAGGAGTGTATTGTGCATTGTCCCCCTGCCTAACCAGGCCCTAACCAGCCCAGCTCCTTAAAATATCGGAGCATTGTCCGGCACTTATCATTTATACTACTAATATTATTAAAGCGAAAATTTGTGCCGTTGCGCTGTTGTGCCGTTGTGAAGATGTTTGGTAGAAAACATCATCAAAACTACTGAATGGATTGGGCTGAAAATTTTGCTCGCCTAAAGATCTAGACCTGCAATAACAAAAGGCTACGTTTTATTCCAAAAAACGCATGTGAAACTGCTGGTAGAAGCTAGTTTAAAATATAGGAGGCCTCCATGCATTTTGCAAACACTATCGAAGCTAATTTTCTACCTCTTAAACCAGTTCTCGTATCTATTCCACTTCCACAAACTAAATCAGACTAAACGTGATGGTTCGAGGTCTGCGGTGAGTAAATTTGCATTTTTCTGCACCATTTACCGGAGTCCCACTTGGAGCGGCTACAGTGTGTCGAGAAACAGCTTGATCAAGTAAGGATCTATATTTGATACAAGTGGGACGACCACGGTTGTGAAATAGGTTAATAATAATAAATTATTATGTATGGAGCATTGATTTAACCCATATATGCCCAAGGGGTCGAAAACGACCCGAAAATAGGTACTTTGTAATTATTATTTTTTTGTACGAGAAATATACCAAACCTATCAAAAAATACCATCAAACGTAAGTTTACACATCAGTTGATCAGAAACTTATTTTTGTTACGGCATGAAAAAAAAAAGCCCATTTTTGATGGTAGTGGAAAGTTGTAATTGTTTTGAAACTGGAAATTAGTTGGATCGCGCGTGCAAAATGTAAGTATTTTAGTGTTTTTATTTGTTTTTATAGCAGTATAACAGGCAAAATAGATATTTTGATGTGTCTATTATGTTGTGAGATGATAAAATTTTTGAAAAAATATTTTTAGGATGTATAAATTTTGATAAATATTTGATGGGGTCGAAAACGACCCCGTGGGCAAATGTGATATTTGTCTATATATTGCAAATTTTTATTTTTTGTTTTAGATCTCGTAGTAATCTCACTACTTATGAAATTTTGGATGCCTTTAAATGTTTGGATGATGAAAGTTTACAGACTATCGATGTTTATGTGAATCTGCCAGGATGTGGTTCAATATCCGATGGTGATTCTGGTGGGGAGGAGTTCAATAATCTGGACATATTGAATAGGCATTAGCTGAATTAGTCATCAACCAGGGTCGAACTGAGCCTGAGGAAGAAAGTGCTGTTGAGGTTGTCTCCGGAGGGCTAGAACCCGGAGAGGTAAATGTTTCTATAAATATATAAATAAATAATAAATAAATAAGTAATGCAACTATGCTTGCAATATCCTTTGGAGCCAGCTTAGATACTTGGGGTTTTCGTCAATTTATTGCATGGTCTCTTCTTCAGAAATATGGAGCAGCTAAAGCACGGACTGGGCCAACGAAACCACAGCTAAACATTCTAATAAGTGTTCCATTCGCGTTAGGAAGACACTCAGCAGACCACATAATTCAAGCTGGTCAGACTAGACGGCGATGAGCTTTTTGCAAGAACAAATCTGTCAAAATGTGTAAAATATGCAACGCGACCCTTCATGACAAATGCTTTGAGGCTTTTCATGCATAATAATAAAATTTAATTATATGAAAAGTTAGATAATGGTTTTATTTCATCTATTCATAAAAGATAAATAATTAGTACTGATATGCCCATGGGGTCGTTAACGACCCACTGAAAATAATACACTTTCAGTACGTCAAACCTGAAAAATCTCGATTTTTGTTTTAAAACATGTTATTACGAATAATATATCCAAAAATTACAAAAATCGGTGACACAAAATAGTTCTGGGCATATATAGGTGTACATTCCGTAGAAATTCTACTTTCTCCCAGCGTTTACTCGACAAATGCAACATTTCAACAACTACATCTAATCAACAATGACTGAAAATAAAACTTTTTAAACTTTCGTGATTTGTTAACATAGTTAATGATTTTATCGGGTATTTATCGCGTACCTTTTGTTATTATTTCCCCTTTAAATAATAAATAATAACAAAAGGTACGCGATAAATACCCGATAAATCATTAACAATGACTGAAAATCAGCGATGCTGAGTCCATAACTTTTTCATCATTATCACGTCACGTAAGTACTTTCTATGTATAACCTTATTTTAAAAATGTTCATTGTTTTGTATCTATCAAATGTCTAAGGTACTTATAAAATTTAAGATAAGTCGCATTTATAACCTAGATATAGTTTTTATGAAAAAACTCCTGTTTTTATATTTATTTTATTTTAAATGGCCTGTGTTACAACTACACGCAAAGACTCGACTCACAGTTACATTTCCAATCTTGTGCACATTGATTGTGATGTAGTCTTTTAGTCAATAAATCGCACTAAAGTACTTACGTCGTAGCATTAATACCTAATACATTTCATAATTCCAAAATACATATCAGAATTCATAAAATTTATATATATATGTTTGTTTTTTATATTATATTTTATTTATTTGATTATTATTTATAAACATAAAATGTTATGTAATTTTCTGGTCAAAATCGCTGTGCGTGGCCTACAGAAAATGAGAAGTAACTATAACACCTAGACCAATATAATTATAAAGTGTTTCATTATCCAAGTACCTACTGAACTAATTTAATAAATATGTTTCTAATTATAGAAAGCTATATTGTCATGCCGTAACGTATGTACCTACCTACCAAACTTGTAAAAGTTTTGTAATAATTATATAATGTATGTATAAATTTTTATAATAAATAAATAATGCTGGACAATCCACACAGCATCATCTAGCCCCAAGCTAAGCAATGTTTGTGTTAGGGGTACTAGACGACTGATGTACCTACTTAATGCATAATTATGTATAAGTTTAAAGTTCTGTTGCACACAAGTCTCATCAGCATTGCCATACAGCGAGGCAATGCAGCCAGCGTCTAGGGGACGCTTCCGACTGGTATTGATATGGATCAGTTGAGCTACCTGTAGATTGCTTGCAACAGTCTGCACTTTACTGTTTTAATTGTAAATACTAGTTGTAATTTATTACTATTAATTGATTGTAATTTTCTTTAAGAACTTATAGAGAAAAACATATCCAGGTAAGTACCGTATAAGCGAAACCGCTTGCAGAAGCTAGTTAGCTAAAAACAGGTAGCATCTAGTACCTACTTAAATATCTTCTACAAAATAAACAGTTAATTTTGAATTCCTGGAAACCTAAACTAAGAGGAAACCCCATTTTAATTAAAACCAAAATGTTTAAGTCGAAGCACGTTTCATTTAAGACAAATTCTTCTAATTAATTAAATTATTCTTTGCCTTAGGTATTTAATGTCCTCTAATGTTGTTTTGTCCTCGAGACCTTTTTGTGTACTTTGTCTCCTTTTATTATTTTTATACAAATAAAGATGAAACCAACCTAAGTCTAGTTTTACTTTTTAACCCCCGACGCAAAAAGATCGTGTTAAGTGTTTAACGTGTCTGTCTGTGTACCTATCTGTCTGTGGTATCGTAGCTCCCAAACGAATGAACCGATTTTCGTTTAGTTTTTTTTATCATAGATAATTTTATCCATGTTTTCTTAGCCATGTTTCATGAAAATCTGTCGGGGGTTTTTAAAATTTTTATATTTGTTCTTGATTATTCCGTTTTTAAAGTTTTGCCGTTCACAGAACAGACAGATGTCACAAAAAAACCTTTGATAGTGATTTTCGATCGAATTGGTACGTACAAGGCTTGAAATAAAAGGTATTTTGTCGGATCACGTCGTACTCATTCAGGAAAAACACGTTCGCAAGGGAAAACATTTCCTCGTAGACGAATAGAAGACTGATTGTACCTAAGTTTTGTCGATCGAGGACTTCATCAAGAACAAAACGTGATATGACGTTTTGTTCTTGTTCAAGACTTCGATAGGAAGGGTTATTCTATTAAAGTGGAAAACTGCATTAACACGTTCTCTGACAGAACGTCATTTCAAGTCCTTTCGGTGATTAAGTGAGGTGACACAACGTAATATCACGTCCTTTTTAGTTCCGATGCTAGTGGGCAGAACGTTTAGCCACGTTTGATTTTAATACAAATATGGGAATTTCATTCTCTGTGTCACATCATATCAAAATATCAAGCGTTTACTGTCACTTAAGACGGTTCAAATATGAGCCTAAACATAGAGTTGAAAATAATTTGGCTATGGGCTGCTCCCGCGACACAACGTCATTACAAGTCGTATCCCCCCGCACACTGCTATAAACCTCAGCCTAGCTGTGTCACCGCAGAGTGACGCGCGTTTGTTACGCGCGCATTTTGCGTGGCAACAATTGTTTTTTTGTGAATTTTGCGGACAAAACGTAAGTAATTGTGTTGATATTATATTTGTTTTATCGTTTGAACCTTGCAACTGTAGGATTTCATAATATCTTGCGAATAAGCTGTTGTTTTCTCAAGAATTTTAAGTAAACATAGGTAAGTTTACATGTAGAGGCAAACGGCACAGGAGTAAGACTGTAGTAGGTGTACCTGTTGCAAAATCACTAGTCAACAATCAAATCTCAAACACAGAATCAAAAACAAGATAGGTTGTTTTAGTTCTAAGTGACTAAGGCTTGTAATATGAAATCTGCTCAGTCATCGATCTATGCTTGAGTAACGCTTTTCTATGGCATAAACGTCACTCAAGCATTGGTCTATGCTGGACAAGCTTTCATAATACGGGCCTTAGGTTTGTTGGTAGATAGGATTTTCACGAAAAACACTTGTTTTTTTAGACGGACGAATTTGAGAAGCGACTACACGTCTATAGACGATGGACGGCTTAACACGTTCTGTCGTGTAATAGTATAATTTCATGAGGAATAACAACAGAACGTGTGTAGACGTCGTACACTATTGTATGGGAAAATTGCGTGTCAATCTCAGCAGTCCGAGAAAACGGCTGGTTCGCGCGAACGTGTTAAAATAAAATAATTCCAGTTTTCTCCTTGAGAAAGTTCTTTCAAGGGGGAAAACTGTTTTTTTTTTATTCCACTTTTCCCTCTTTACGATTTTCTTTAAGTTTTCCGCCTTGAGAGAAGTAAACCAAAGAGAAGCTATAAAAACTACAGTAGGTAGGTACTTAACACTACAAACAATTTTTATTTTGTATTTTGACAGCAATGTCGAAAAGAATAGATCTGAGACAGCAGCAAGGTTTTACTCTATGGAATAAACCTAGAAATAGACAGGAAAAAATTCATATCCAGGAAAATATATATTTTTGGGGTTACCTATGTTTTCCTATAGATACCTAATCCTTTTAGCTATTATTGACCCCTAAATATAAAAAGTATCCCACTAGAAGATTTATGTTTAACATTTGTAAAAAAACATTAAATTCACTGCTGCAGCGGTCCGGGGACATAGGTCTTTAAGTCAAATTACCGACCTGCACTTACGAATTTATGTTTAAACATACCATATCATCTGAAAGTCAAAATGCCTTAGGCCCCAAAATGCCTGATTTTCATATCGGCTCTTTTATCTAATGACTGAATTACTATAAACCTGTGGTGTTTCATACAATCGACAAGAAAAATATATTTATACTACACCTGCTCGGAAAGTTGCCTATTCCTTTTCCATTTATAGAATAGAAAGTATGTCTTTGCAGGCCTATAGGAAACCGGGAGGAAAAACTCTATGGAATTTCATTTCTCACGTGTTTTAGCGGTAGGAAAAAGTGTATGGAAATCCATTTCTAACGTGTTATTTTTTTTTAATTTTTTAAATGATCGGCCGGTAGCTATGGTTATTTTCGTTCGGTCAAACGACAAAAAGTTTTTACTCCAAGTCCATTAGGCCTCCTCCGATTTCCGATTAATATTTTGAAAAAGAACCCAAAGGCTGGCGCGGTCAATGAGGTTTCACCAACATCATTGGGCGCGGTAAGTTCTTCTAAATTTCAATTAATAATTAATTCTGCTTTTTATTTTCCTCGAAGGTGTAGTATAAAGCACTATTTATCACTCGGCAGAAAGTGCGATTCCTACCTCGTGTGTTTTAAGGCCCTCGGCTGCGCCTCGGGCCCAAAACGACACACTCGGTAGGAATCGACCACTTTCTCGCCTTGGTGTAAAATGTACTATTTATTGAGTGGTAGATGTCGATGTCTTGACAATAGCCGTTAGATATATCGACGATTGATGTGACGTACGTATGTATGTAAAAATAGATTTCATAATAGATATTTCTTGGTCATGCCTAATAGGTAAGATACTTCTTGTTTTATTATCTTTGCACACTGGCCACTTACAATTTCTTACATTATTACTATGATTCGATAATACTTCAAAACAGTTGTCATTATACTTTTGTAGCTGTGCGGTGCCGGCTTAGAATTTGCACCACCTCAGCTCTTCCCGTGGGTGTCGTAAAAGGCTACTAAGGGATATCCACTGGGGGCGGGCAGCATTGCCCCCTGCAGAACAATTCTACTACCGAACTGTGAACCCCCACCCGCATGCCCAGCATGGGGGTTATGGGCACTAACCTCATGAGATAAAAGCCAATAAGGCGCTTATAAAGGGGAGGCCTGCGTCCAGCAGTGCACCAATATAGGCTGTTGAGGTGTGTCATACAACTTAGGTACCTTGTCTCCTTTGTCTTCACATATAGTCTACCTTTGTAAGCGCTGGATCTGAGATCGTGTCTGTCATTTACCCTACCTGGATCTGAATGAAAAGCAGCGCTCTTTCACAAAATACCTACTTGAGGTTTTTGTGTTTGAGCAACAAGCTGAGTCAGGACCTGTTAGACCTACACACACGCGCTCCTCGGCTTGCTGAGTGGGCTACTTAGTACCAACCCAATGCTTCGGTAAGTCCTTGTGTTAATATTTATGTACGTATTGTGTTATTATTGTTGACTTGTGTTAATTTTTTAGGTACGTGATACTAAGAAGTGTTTTATCTTAATAATACAAAACAATTTTCTTTCTTTCTTTCTTACCTTTTAGAGCTCTATATTTGTATATATATATACTTACTTAGAGCTTATTTAGAGTTCTATATTTGTATATAGAGCTCTAGTGGGCCTATGGGCCTAGTAACTTCGATTCTAATACTTAAAAGTATCCGGTACCCGGGAAACTAGAATACGAAAAGCAATCCCTCGCAGGAATCCCAATCCTTAAACAAAAAGGATCATCCCTTTGAAACCTGTCAGTTTTTATTTTTCTTTTGTAGGTACTTGAGCTTAGAAGTTGGGCTTTGTTCAAGATTCCGTCTACGGTATAGTTGATCGGCAGTAATATTGATCCCCTGACAGAGGGACCGGTAATCTTTATGCGTATGTTGAGAAGGTTTCATTTCGCTTGTTTAGTCGGCGACCAATTGTTATTCTCCTCAATTCGAGTTCTACCTACTCGAATTGAAGGGATGAGAGTTCATAGATCAACAACCATTTTGATATTTCTATTATAAACTAGCTGCGCCCCGCGGCTACGCCCCCGTAAAAACTTGTGTTTCCAACTTTCTTATATGTTTTCTTTCATAAGAACCTTCTCCTGACAATAACAAATACAACAAAAAATAATTAGCGAAATTGATCCAGCCGTTCACGCGTGATGCCGACACCAAAGGAAATAGGGATATTTTTTTTATATACGAGTATATTATGTATATAGATTTTTGTAAGTTTCCATCTGGGCAAGCACCTGTTTAGCCCAGACGAGCTAAGAGACTCCACCCCAAAGAAAATCCTACAGTTCCTAGCAGCTGCAAGGGTTAGTGGCGAATTATGAACGCCGCTGCTTTGAGGCGGAACACACAAAGTGGCGATCACAATAGACCTATCATTGCCGTAGTGATAAGAAAGCCACAAAAAGCTAATAATAAAAATAAAAAAAAAAACGTTTCCAATAAGGAGTTTACCCACCGTGCAGTGTTTTCTTTTGAAAACTGTCATAAATCTACTCTCACCCCGTAGTAGTCCACCGAAAATGTGGGTTAGGGTACATCTGGTCCGAATCTCAAACTGATCCGCGGACGAGATGTCCACTTCACTTTTGTGTTGGGGTACATCTGGTCCGAATCTAAATTCTCTTGATTTTAGATTCGGATCAGTTGTACCCTCAACCAAAAGTGAAGTGGACATCTCGTCCGAATCTGTCCGTTACTTTTCAAGGTTTCTGAATTGAAATACATCCAGCACAAATGCTGCCAGATTTCTAATGGTAAATTATAGTACTTGTCAAGATCTACATTTAGGATGACAGCTATCCTCAAATCACGATATCTTAGGAACTGACCATCGCAGAGCACCAGTTTCTAAAGTGATGTTCCCCTTACCATAACCTGTTACTGTGTTACCTACTTATTTTACCAATCAACGCAACAAAGCCCATTTTCGCCACATCAAGCTTTATCTAAACGCCACGATGATGCGTTTCCAATATAACCTTATCTCCATTGCCGAGCGCCACATGAGAGGCGGGAATGAGCTGCGTGTGGTAAATAAACTATTGAACGCTGGGCTCCGACCCTGGGGCACCAGTTTCAATATTTCCATCCAAACAACTGAAGAATCTCAACAGAAAAGATACGATACGATCAGCATTCCGAAATTATAAAGTTAGGGAGTCGGGGCCCTGAAATCTGACGTGAATGTTGCTGTTTATGTATTTCGTGGAGGGAATTTAGGTACTTTACTTCGATTTTATCTGGAGGCTCGCAGTCCGTAGGGTTGGGAAATAAAATATGGTAGCAGTAGGAACGTAGTAGGAACTAAGTCAGTGCTGACACGAACTTAATTCAGGTAGGGACCAGGGAGTACTAAATAAATCAATACCTGTGTTAAGCTTTCAAAGCTCACCCGTCTAAGCATGTTAGCAGGTACATACCCTATAAATAGGTAGATAAACCATTCTAACAATAACTAAATTAAAAAATTTAAAAATTCCCCGACAGATTTTCATAAAACATGGCTAAGCACACTCACTCGGGATAAAATTATCTATGATACAAAAAAACTAAATGAAAATCGGTTCATCCGTTTGGGAGCTTACGATACCACAGACAGATATGTACACAGATAAACAGACACGTTAAACTTTTAACACCCCTCTCTTTTTGCGTCGGGGGTTAAAAATGCACACCGAGTGTGACCTATGACGATTCGTGGAGGGGGCATGCATTCATTATGAAAGTAAGCGGGTTAACTACGAACCTTATTTGTGTTGGAAGAACACCAACGTTTCATCCCTTAGACCCGTAATGAATTTGTCAAATTACGATAGTTTTTATAGTAAAAGGGGTGTGCATTTTAAGAATGGTTTATCTTTCCCTCCATTGAAATGTGAATTTAAATGGCTGAAACATACATTTGAATTTGGTAAAAAAATCCTGGATTTCCAATTTAGATAACCTTATTACGTGTCTACGTGCAACCCTCACACGCTCATAATTAACATTTTTTAATTGAATTTTTGTCACAGCTATTTCAAACTTTTTCAATTAAAATATCAACAGCTTGGAATGGAAGTTGAATTAATTGTACACTCTTGGCATAGCTTGAAATGAATACGGAACAACTTGCAAACATGCAAGATACAAGTCGTCGAGATAAGGAATTCCGGAAACTCTCTTTACTTGAGTGAACTTAGTAGAAGTAAAGTCTCGTGCCTACTAACTTGACGCTTACTTTGGACCGAGCTGGTGCTATATTTTAACAAATGATTTAGGAGTATGCAAATAGGTAACCTATGTGTCTCGTTTTTTTTTACTGTCAAAAATACACAGTAATGTCCAAAATAAAGCGCATCGTTTTAAAACTGAGCCTCTTTTGAAACCTTTACAAGCGCATGAGACAATAGCTTTGCTTGTACAAGTATTTTCCTCGCGTTCAGTTTGCGTAGCTAGCACTCGTAATATTCAATTCCTTAAAAGCATAGGCGCACTTCATTAGTTTTCCGAGCAACTGTGGCCCGTATTTTGCGATTGTTTGCAGCGACTTTTGCCCTGCATTGGCACATAGGCTCGGCATTGCCTTTTATTCAACCTTAAACCTTATGGCTTGGACTGAGGCTATAAAATAAAACATCAGTTTATTCTCGTCTCCGTCAATAAAGTAGAGTAGGCTACATAGCTAGTAGTATACAAATAACACGAAAGCTTTGAAGTTTTTAGGATAATTCGCCGGCTGAAGTTTTGTTTATCGATACTTTGCTAATAACATTGAAGTGCCTTTTCGGAACCTTAATTTACTTTCACATTCTATTCGGAAATTCTATGAGGGGTGAAATTCAAATAAAATTCCGAGTGGAAAGTTATGAAATTAATCGCGAAAATTCGGCTGCCTCTATGTCGAGCCAGAGCTCCCACGGGCATGCTGGGGCGAATACCTGACGCTGAATGTGAAAAGTTTCCACGAGTACCAACTCACGTCTATGGAGTTCTTACTTCGGCACAGAATACTATTATGAAAGTATATTTCCTTCTCCGAAACATTGAATAAGGCATAGGTAGGTACTCGAAGCTTATTTGGGACCGGATTAAATAAATTGCCGTACATTTTCCGAAGGGCTCTGGAAGTCAAAGCTATCAGCTTATATCTGTTGGAGAGGAAAAGAAGGTATTTCTGTCCTTTGGGTACCGACAACTAAAGTTCAATTCGTTTAAAAGCATTTTCTTATCGGTAGGCAGGCGAAATTGACCGCGCTTAAAACCTAAAATATTATTCAGTCAGGTAGAAAATGATTTGCATAATGAAAACAGTGAAGAAGTAGGATACCAAGTTAAGGGGTTAATGGGAGTGATTTAATGAGAAGATTTGGGCTTCACTACTGACGTTTTTCCATATTTATGAATGGACCGGCCGGCGCGCATATCTTTATTTCCCTGTAGGGCCTCGTGACCGTAAACTTTCCAGCGAACTCCCTCAAATGGAAAAACTTTATTTATATTTGAGTCAGGGAGAGCTGGTTTGTGAATACTAAATCAGAACCGAGCGATGCTTCTGAACAACATATTTCACTATTAATGTGCGATATTCAGTCAAGAAAGAACTCAAGGTGCTCCACGGATGTCACTACGATTTACGAGGCTTATGTATCACTGAAACGATATTAAGTTTTTCGCTGATTCTGAATACCTTATAAAGGATTTCCAACAAACTGAGTTTATCCCATTGAGCTAACCCTGCATGAAGCTCTACAATTTAATAATTCACCAGTGACTCTAAAACTAGGTTAAAAGTAAGTAGGTCAAACATGGAACGGAGACAAATCTCAGCGTGTCCCGATAAAATATCTTGGAAAAGGATTTGTTTATCCTTTCGTAGAAATTATTGTGATATACCCTTTAGCCCACCCACTGTCTTCAATTTGTTATTATGATTCGTTCCATTAGTTACACGCCACGAATTTGATTTCTGCGGTTATATCGACGACGGTGGAAGTTATGGCTGCCGGCATAAAAGTTAATTTGCTCTTAGCCTTTTAACTTTACGGTTTCTGATGAATGTTTCGGAGTTGTTCGAGCGCGATTGCGAGATCAGTGAGAATGTTGAAGCGATTAGGTACTCTGACAAAAGTTGCGGTCTCATCGTTCTGCGTGACTAATTCACATTGTTTTTAAATAGACTTCTAAGATTCTTTCATATTGAAGAATTTGAGGACTTTGAGGAGAAATTGAGGATGGGTGTGTGGCATAATCCTAAATATTGGATAGAGAGGCAGTATGCCTTCAACACCGTTACCTTTACAAAAGTAAAGGTAACCCATTAGTGAAAAGTCACTAATGGGCAGGTTCCTTCTTTCACGTTCAAGGTTTTGGTCATCCATCAGTCAGGTGATCATCTGCTCAAGGTATTTGAACTGCTTTACAACACCACAACAACAACTACTAGAGCCATGTACCTACAACATAATAGGTTAGGTACGGTTCTCAGAAATCGCTCTAAATATTCCATCTAACACACCCTGTGAATCCGGTTGGCTTATTCCAGTTTTCCCCATTTAGATTTAGAAGCTGTAAGTGGTTCGCCTACTCCGGTACTAACTGACAGACAGGACACAACCCACTCCATTTATCGTCCTTATTTAGAACGGAGAGAATATTTTTCTTAAATGCAGTAAAAAGTTTTTAATTTTTATTTTTTAATTTGTATTTGGTGGCTTTCGTGTCACTGCGGTCATGATAGGCCTATTGTGATCGCCACTTTGTGTGTTCAGCCTCGAAGCAGCGGCGTTCATAATTCGCCAATAACCCTTACAGCAACTAGGAACTGTAAGATTGTCTTCGGAGTGAAGTCTCTTAGCTCGTCTGGGCTAAGTGTGTGCTTGCCCAGATGGATGCTACGTTTTTTGCATTAAATAGTTGTAAAATTCCCACTGATTCACTGAAACGGATGGTATTTACCTTTTAAGAAATGAAATGAAATGAAATGAAATGAAATGAAATGAAATGAAATGAAATGAAATGAAATGAAATAGTATTTATTTGCTTAAATATAGGTTAACAATGATGGTTTTAGAATAGGGTATGTATCACTATATTTGACTTATTAGTCGTGCAAATGTTTAATTTGGTCATTTATGTTAGAAATAGAAAATTAACTTAACTTATTTGATCAATAAATTTGCTCTCACAATTTTAAAAAATATATACATGTAGATCATAATGCATAAAACCATCAAAAAATTTATCAATATTAGGTACATGTCAAAAATAATTTATTTAAATTTCAAATATTCATCTATACTATAAAAACAGTTTTGACAGAGCCAATTATATAATTTCCGATTAAATTCATTATTTGATAATTTTCTTATGTCATTTGGAAGTTTATTGTATAGCAGTATTGCCATTGCGTAACAGTTCCTTTTACAAAGTTCTAATCTAAATTGAGGCACCTTTAGTGGTTTTTGTACAATCTTTCTTTTGTATTGAGACTTTTCATCCTTCTCAAACAACGGCATGTTGTTCCTGACAAATTTCAACATCTCAAAAATATACAGGGATGGGAATGTTAATAGTTTATTCGTTACAAATAAAGGTCTACAAGAATCTCTCCGCTTAATACCAAATATGGCCCGAATACACTTTTTTTGAGCTACGAAAACTCTATGAGCATCCGTTGAATTACCCCAGATTATAATGCCATATCTTAAAACAGAGCAAACATGGCTATGGTAAACTGTCACTGCTGTTTTAATATTGGAAAGATCCTTTATTCGTCTTAATGCAAATATAAATTTATTAATTTTCTTACATACAGTGTCTATTTGATTTTTCCAATTTAAATATCTGTCAATTGTTATTCCTAAAAATTTAATATCATATACTTCCTCAATGTCATTGTTATTGTAATTAATGTCAATTTTATGCTTAATCTTGTTGTTATATGTCACTGGTCTCATGAATTTGGTTTTAGTTGCGTTAATTTTCAAATTATTACTATTAAGCCAATCAACTATGTCATTTAGGGCTTTGTTCCCTATACTCACAACATCATCAATAGATTTTTCTTTTGTCAAAATTGTTGTATCATCTGCAAACATGAGCGTGTATTGGTCAGTAGCATCTGGCAAGTCATTTATGTAAATAATAAATAATATAGGACCAAGAACACTTCCCTGTGGCACACCGTAATTACAGAATGAGTATGTTGATCTGAAGGTATTTTGTGTGTTTGTTTCAGTTGACATTTTTGTTATTTCAGTGCACTGCTTGCGTCCCTTCAGATAGCTTTCAAACCAAGAGTATGCAGGGCCCCTTATGCCATACGACGAGTAACGTATATATACTATCTGTTGAAAAACGAGCTTAACAGAGCAACATTTTAATTAAATTGTTGAGCTACCTGTAGATTGCTTGCAACAGTCCGCAGGTATCTCAATTGTTTCAATTGTAAATACTAGTTTTAATTTATTTGGTGTAGCGCTGTTTCGCACCACAGGTTCTCACTATAAATTCATTTTGCCGTTTTCTATTATTTGATTGTAATTTTCTTTGTCAATGAATTATTTAAAAAAAAACTAAATTACGAACCTAGTTTGTGCTGGAAGGACACCAACGTTTCATCCCTTAACGAGAGACTTCATCAGGGTGAGTGCGGTTCGCGTCACGCCTGTACCGCGTCCCTGCGCGCACTTGATGAAGTCCCTCGTTGGTGTTCTTCCAGCACAAACTAGGTTCGTAGTTAACCCGCTTACACTCATAATGAATTCGTCAAACTACGAAAGTTTTTATGGTAAAAAAAACTAAATTGTTTGAAGTAGCTATTTCCAGTACTTTACCCTAGTTAGGACGTCTTAGAAAGTAAAAGTTCTACACTTTGTTCTCAAACGATATAGCACAATTTGCGATCGCTTGTGTTTTCGCATAGGATTCACCTCACCACCGTCTCACAGATATCTGAAATGCGTAGGAAAAATTCTGCTATGCAGATTGTCATATTAACGGTTTCGAGACCGGTTTCGAAACCCTTATTGGGGAATAATTTTCAAAAGGGGGGGTCTACCTCACCGAGTTGGGTATCAAAGGAAAGGTATTGGTTTGAATTGAACATCTCTATAAAGTTATTGAAATTTCTGTAGGTCACATGATTCTTTAAATATTTTGAAAAAAGTCGAAAAATTAACCATTACCTCCTAATCGCCGAAGTTTGCAGAGCGTGCCATTTGTAATGTAGGATGGTACCACCTATTTTTGGGTATTCTTTAAATAGCGAAGTCTCTAACCTTTAGTATACATATTTGTATAATTGACAAACTTTCGAAACCCTCAGACGAGCGATTCAGCTCACTCGCACTTGACCGATCTTGTTCTAAATGCTGTTGACCCTAGAAGACCATGGCAGCGTTACCTAATTTAATTATAAATAAATAAATGATGCTGGACCATTCACACAGCGTTATCTAGCCCCAAGCTAAGCAGAGCTTGTGTTATGGGTACTAGATAACATATACAATACCATACATATTTTTTATTATACATAGAAACATTCAGAACACCCGGAAAAAATATCTGCAGTTCGTATAAACATTT
Organism: Eupithecia subumbrata; assembly: GCA_949316285.1. Lineage (NCBI taxonomy): Eukaryota > Metazoa > Arthropoda > Insecta > Lepidoptera > Geometridae > Eupithecia > Eupithecia subumbrata. Next base: position 8,780,115 of record OX438630.1, on the reverse strand, counting down.
GTCCTGAGGCGGAAATCGAACCCGCAACGTCCTGCGTCGCAGGCCGTTCTTCGCCCGCCACGCCACAGAGATCGCCGAATTATGGCTAGCGCACAAGCACCAAGTATGAACGGACCTCGGTTGTTGGCTTTGGCTGTGCTGTTTTGAGTGTTTTTCCATACCTGAAACTCTCCCCTGGTGCTACAGCTGAGTACGAGCCCCGTATCGTTGGAGAACTCGACGTGGTGTGGAGGCTCCTGCACGCCCGGCGCTCTGCGAGGCTCTGGCGATGCGCGCACTGCTGCAACAAACGATGTAGTTTAGGTTTTGAGGGTCGAACGATTTTGAATGGTCTGGGTGGTTTTATAAATTCACGATATTGGGAAATAAGTTTGGTAGGACTACTCCCACCAAACTTATATTTTGATATTTTTTTTACTGGGTAGGGTATACCTCGATTAAACTAAATTAGACTCGAATTTTAACTAGATGTCGCCGCTAGATGAATTTGAAGTCGGTTTATCGTTTTTTAAAACACGCCAAATGATTCCTTCATGCATTGTCAGATATCCGCTTCGATCTTTTAAAGAAATAAAAAAGATACCTAAAGCCTCAAAAAATCGACTCAATTTGCTTCAATCTAGCAAAAGGTTGCACCCTCACATCGTATAGATAAGGCAACACTGACGAGTACCGCAAACCGCAGAGTTCGATTTCCGTTCTATTCCCGTGGCAACCACGGTTCTGTCTGCTTTCCTCTGTTGGTTACAGCATCGACAGATAGGCGGGCTAATTCTTATCAAAGTAGAGGAAAAGCAACCAAAGGTAGTGAATGAGATATAAGCGCGAATCTCCATCGTCATTACAAAATTTGGTGAGGTCCAATTTAAGCCAGATTTTACATGAAATATGAGGTACCGATAAAATTGTTTTGCTTATTTTTATCAAATTCTTAATTCTTATATTTTCACATTACAGCACAAGTCTTGACGAAGAAACGGCCACAGATGTCGCAACATTATAACTAGTTGGGCGGGTCCGGGTGCACATCGCTTGCCATTAACAAATCTTGGTGCAGCAAGTGTAGATAGTTAAGCACGTTGGTTGTTCCGAAAACTATTTCCCTACTGCAAAAAGGCATATTATATAAAGAGTCTATTTTAAAATATTGGATCATAAGTCTACAGTTAGCATAACTGTTTCCATTGTTAATACTAGTTCTAGTTTAAAACTTTTAAATCCATCATGGTTATTAACAATAAAGTCATTTACATCGGGATATTTACCATGATATATAGTAGTAACGTTCGTAGCAAAAGACAATGAAGGTAGGTAGATCGATATAATCAGTTGTCAGTTGTTCCGTGATCATGGCGCATGAAACTGTACCTACCAAAATATTGGAAAGCTCAAAACTTAAATCATGGTAAATATCCCGTTGTAAATGACTTTAGTTCTAGTTTGTTTCTGTTCCTTAATTTATTTTCTTTGTTACTGAAGAATCCGCTCTAAAATCAATTATTTGCAATTTGTCTTCATGGGCAAAGACAGAACCTAGGCGCAGAATCCACCATTGACTAATAGTGTTATAATGAACTTTGACGGAACTAATTGACGTGTTGTGGCGCAAATTACTATGTGGGAAACCGGAGATTTAGGCGGAAATAGACAGTGCAATATGGCGACGGGAAGTTGACACCGTAGTGTAGATACCTACTAACAATCTATTCTCAGAACAGGAAAGGTATACCTGTCTATGTGACGTGATGAAACGGTGATCTATTTCCTTGTTTACCAACGATATTTTTGCGGAAAAGGATTGTCGTGCGTTGATTTAAGATTGGGTTTTACGAATTCTGTTAGTGGCATTTCCTGAACCTTTTTATTTATGCATAAAATCTGCTGAAATATTTTCAACATTCCGTCGGAATTCAACTATTTTAAGTCATTTGGACGTGCAATAATAATTATTAAACATGTTGATAAAATTACGAAATAACTGAGAAATTATCACACACATGAAACAAAAACACTTTATGCTTTCACCAAAAAGAAAGCAGAGGTACTACCATTTAAAAATTCAGATACACAACACTGTTATCTACGTCTGCACAACCTTTCGTGCAAGACAATTCACATAAGTCAATGTATTATGTAACAAGAACATTATGCTTGAACCGGAACCGCTATTCTGAGAAGCTAGCCAAACTGCAGCCAGTTAATATCTCAGAGCATTAGCAGCTAAACGCTCCTTATTCTATTACGAGCTACCCATGTTAAAGCCTAAGGATGCCTTTCCACCCGGCTAGGAGTAAGTCTAGTTTAGTAGTTATATTATATTAACCTAGTAGTTATTATCATATGTGTATTTTTTTTATCTAACCTATTTTGTCCCACTGGTAAAGGTCTCCCCCATACTCTTCCAGGAATCGCGTTTATATATATGTATATAACTACTTAATCCTTACCTAATTTTTTTTTTTTACTAATTTTAAATTTATATTAATTATGTATGAAAATACAATTTATAAATTAGTCATTAAATAACCCGCCCCTGACCATTCCCGGTGCAAAGGTGCCCATAATGCTTGCAGCATTACCTCGCTGAATAGCGATGGCAATCCTTTGCACCAAGAACGACCCGGAGCGGGAGTCTCCTGTCACTTCCTTAATTCTACGGCCTAATTCTCCCACTAAACACTTCGCATCCACACTCCAACTGCCCAAGGTTTCCACTGCTATAGGTGCAAAATGGTAAAGCTGCTCCAAGGATGCGTACTTATGCCTTTTTTTTGAGCAGGCGTCTTCGGCAGCGGCTGATGCAGAGAGCATGGTGCGACTTAGGTGACTGGCGGCGACAGTGCTGACGCAAGTTGCGTCCCAAATCAGGCACTTCCCATTTTTCCATGGCACCAAAGTCAGCCCATCTGGCCTCTTCCCATCAGCCCTGCTGAGACCTGGGGGCTCAAGCACGCAGGGGACATTCGCCGATATACAAGCTCTACGAACTATGTCGTTCAGTGCATGGTGACGCGGAAACCTCCCAGTGCACCGCCGGCAGCTCAGAGCGTGATAGCCATCGGCTTCCACCATGGAACCGCAGGTGCATATATGAGGTTCACACACCTTACAGCCCAGGCGGAGAGCCACCGCCACACGCAAAGAGTCATCGTCGAGAAGAGTGCCCAGGTGAGGCGAAGGAACCGCTTGTAACCAAGCCCCGGACTCAGGTTGCGATACAGCTCGCAGTCTGGCCTTATCGACTCCTAACGCATCCTCTAACAATTGTTCTTGAAGCCGCTTTACCCCAACGTCATCCCACGCCCGCTGAACATGCGTCAATTCAGGAATGGTTGCACCCGAGTTATGGGCTGACCAAGCTGACACAGCTTCCGACACAAAAGGTATGCTCCCCCGTCACCAGAAGAAAGTAAAACAGTGACTAGGTTGGCAACCCCGTGCGCAGACGCCAGGAAAGCCGGCAGACCCACCTCCTGAGCGCACCGTACCCCAAGACCACCACACCGGACAGGCAGAGCCGCCTGACTCCACTGGGGCCCATCTAGGGAAACATTAAGGACCGACTCCACCACCGATTTTAAGCTTTCATCAAAAGATGAAACTTCCTCAGGACAGAGCCAGGTTGGGGTAGTCCGCAATAAATAGGTGACCTTCGGAAGAGCAAAGCACATGCGCAAAAAGATAATCGCCACGTGTGCGGAAAGACCCTTTAGACGTTCGTGAGCGGAAAGGAGAAGATGCTTTCTTGAATTGATGGCCTCAGGGACGCCAGAAAGAAATATTGGGGAACCTAAAAGGTTTAAGTCAGAAGTAGACATTTCCTTGAGGCCAGGTAGAAGGGACCGAAAACTAGAAATGTGTGTTCGAGCCTCAGTACCACAGGCGAAGAACTCGCACTTCGAGGGGTTCACCTCTAGACCCAGGTCTCTAAGGCGGGGAACTAAGGCCTCCAGATCCTGAAACACGTCTTCCGGTTTACCCCTGATTGTGCCATCGTCTAGGTACCAGACGTTGAGAGCAGATTTGAGATCACGGATTGCTTTGTGAATAGCCAGGCTAAACACAAGCGGACCGAGTGGGTCTCCCTGCTGGGCTCCCACTTTTGAAAGTATGAGATTTTTCTCGAAGAAAAGGTTGGAGGGAAGTCTATAGACTTGATGAAGGAAAGGGTATAGAGACGGGATTTTATCCTTTACCTCACTCAACAGAACGTCTCTTTCCAAAGGGTTGAACGCGTTGCGATCATCAAGTTTCAGCAAAACAGAGTCTTCGTTCTCCGGACCCATGAGAAACGTTCGCGTGGCGTGGATGGCAGCCTCGCAACCCAGGCGTGTGCCGAATCCCAGTTGGTGCGGCTGCAAATAACTGGCCATTTCCTCTTTGACGGAGCGGCAAGCCAATTTAGCAGTCAAGCGGCGAAAAACGCTGCCCACAGCTATCGGTCTTAAACCACCATCTTTTTTGTTCAAAGCCAAGAGGGAGGCCCCGTACAGATAAGGGCACACAAGAGGGTTCAACTGACCACTGAGCAGAAAGTTTGCTAGCCTGGTTAAACACCCTATGAGGCGCCTGCCGTTCTCTCCCTTACCTAATTGAATTATATTATATTTTATATATTAATTAATTATATAATTGAATTATAATTGATTATTCAATAATCTGTTATACAATCCACAAGGATTATACAATATATATCATATATTTAAGTATAGATCTGTAACTGAACAAGCTTTTATAACACAGGTCTTAAAGCTCTGCGCAACAGCATTGGATGGTATTGTTATGCGAAAGTGAACATTACCGGATGTGTTGTGTAGACGACAGGAAACAGGCAACTAGCTTCGAAAAGCTTAGTTTCACTCCCTCACACAATACGTACGTCTTCGGTGAAAAGGCAACCTAAGCGCATTGTGTAATGGTTCATTCTACGGTTCACAGTTAAACCATTGTGAGTGAAAATAGCAAGAGTTTGCACAGATTAGGCAATCAACACACTGCCACGCACCACGCTGCATCTTGCGTGAATGCGTGTTCTAACGTTGCTTGTAAGTATCTCAGTTTGTATAGAAAACACGCACAGTCTAACACACAGAAAATGCATCCACGCGCGTACATGCAGATCACGCGCTCACGCGGAGAAACATGCATCCCCGCGCTTAGGCGCGGGCGAGACGCAAGGTATGGCACACAGAGTCCCGAAGTGCCATGCGTGATTTTGGAAGGGCTTGAATGAAATGAGTCAGAGCCGCCGTGAATCTACAAAACGTGCCTACGCGCGTGAGTGCGTATAAAATCCACACGATGATGCAGATCTGCACTCACTCAAGTACGCGCGTAGTTACCAATAATAATAATAAAAAGCTTTTTAGGTGCGTCGACACGCAAGATGCGGCGTGGTGCGTGGCAGTGTGTTAACCGCCTTAAATCGATGCAGTTGCAAGAATACTCCAAGTTAATAAATCTTGGTTTAACACGGCGTTGCTACGAAACGCTAATTGGGGGCACAAAGGTAAAGGGAACAGCTGAGTGGGTACTTTTCAATGAGAGTAAGTATACCTATTCAAGCTAGCGATTTGGCAGGGATACCCTCAAAGTATAATAGCCTTGGATAATACGGGATGTAGAAGGGTAGGTATAAAGGACGCATGCCTGATTTGCACAAAGGGGTCTGCCATATGGAAATTTTGTATGACACATTGAGTCCTCGGGATGTGACGTCATAAAATATGAAACGCGTCTGAATTTTAAAAAGGTAGTGAAGCTAGGTCTTTTGTGGTCAAAAACAGTAAATGATTTTGTTTACATAGGAGTTTTTTTTCACACTAATTGACGGAACCAGCAGACGGCCCGGCCCATCTGATGGACCTAAAACTTACATTATGTAGATAAGTAGGTACCTAAATTTTAACATACATATAATATACGAACAGAACAAGCTAATAATTAAAACAAGCGAAATCTGGTACCTTGTTAGTGGACCTGCCAGGGAGTAAGCATCGCCTTTAACAGATCACCGCTTTTAGGAATTCGTCATACGTAAGTCTTAATTTCCAATAATTAAAATTTAAGTTATCTTTGACCACATGTTAATTATTATTTAATAATAATTAACATGTGGTCAAAGATAAGTTAACCGTAACAATGTGGCACAGAACAGCTGACGCGTTAATAAGTGCCTCCATCTGGCTCGTGCGGACCTTATTACATTAGAGTGGCAATATTCACGCCAAGTTCGTCTCGAATACGTGATGTCGTGCGAGATGCGGGAATGTGCCAATTACTGGTGACTTTTGTTGCGATTTCTAAGAGTTTCCGCTCAGAAATCGTATTCTGAAGCCGGCTTTTGACTATGGGATATAATATAATATATATTACATCTCGGGATATAATATTTTATCGCTCACCATACATTTTGTACGAGACCGTTCACACTGTGCTATAATATATATTACATCCCAAACTATAAATATTTTTTCGACCGAGTGAGCGATATTTGAAGGTCATTTGAAGGTGTATATTTTACCTCACGTCCCCGGACACCGCGCCTCCCCCGCTTCGCCCTCCGTTTGAATGTTGGCGTTCGTGTACAGACGTGTAAACTGCTCATTGTGTGCTCCAAAACATATATCTCACAGTGTGAACAGCAATCGCGGGTTGTAATATATAGCACAAGATGTAATTTATATTATATCCCATAGTCAAAAGCCGGCTTTACTGAAAATCGGTAGACAGTTACTTAAACCTCTTTTAAAGTTGTCTTGTTTCTAGGTTCTTAATAGAGCTTTACCTATATAGTGTTCGTTTTGAGACTTCCCTACATGGATAAAATTGAATTCCTTGTATTACTTTTACTGTGGGTAAAGGGTAGAATGATTAAGATTAAGGTTGATATAACTAGTGCAATTACTCCTCATAGCTTACAACCGAATATGACGTGTACGTTTTACCGGAAAAATAAGCGTTTGCGTTTCCGGTAAATAAGTAAACGTCAAAGTCCCGCTGAAACTACTTTTAAGTAAAAGCAACTTTATCCAAACTTTAGTTGAATATAACAAAGTGAATTCTATTTTGAGCGAATACTCTACTTCTAAATTGAGAGTGATAGAACAAATAGAAGAAGAAAATGAGGCGGAAGTCGGTAGCATTTTTAGAACTGACGGATCTTTTAGAACTGTATTGTTGTGGATGGCGGTGCCTTCCGAGTACTATTGATAAGCATTTGTAACTTTATAATACTACTACTATCTCCTAATACACTAGTACATTACATTAGGTAAGTACTACATTTTGTTTTGGATACTTACTTCTGCCTGTATAATATTTTATAATATTTTTTCTAGTTAAACCATTTTCTACATGCGCTTACGCCAAATGACATCGGTTGATGTTTGAAACGCAGGTATCAAACATGTTCACAAACTTTAACGCCATTTTATTATTTGTATCAGAATCAGAAATATATTTATTGTTACCTATTGTACAAAATAGATCTTAAGAATAAAATAGTGTACAGTTTCAACAGCCTATCTTTAATAGACATACGATAAGTTTTATAGAGGTACCTTTATAGCTAGGTTTATATATATTAACATGCCAAGTTATTTATTTTATGAACTCCAAAATAGAACATACCATTTTGCAACAGTCTGCAGTTAGCTCAATTGTTTCAATTGTAAATACTAGTTCTAATTTATTTCTATTATTTTATTGTAATACATACCATCAGGGAACCATCATTTATCAAAAAATTCTTTGAGCGAATAGAAAGCATTTGATATTATTTTTTTAATTTATTCCTAAATATCTAATGTTTTAAGTTCTGTGGGAAGATGATTGAAAATTTTAATGGCTTTGATAAAAGTGCTGAAAGACTCGTCATTAATCTAGGTAATTTTTTTGTAATATTTTTATGTAGTAGGTACTTAACTATAATAGTAATTGTTGCAAGTTGTACTAGTGAACTAATAAATTTATTTTCTTTCTTCTTTCTTTCTTTCTTTCATTCATGTACAATAATTATGAGCTGCCTTTATTCAAAAACAGCCGTCTAACCATAGATAGCAAGAACATCTAACACTCCAACCAATGCAGTCCTGATTGCCTCTATTCAAACCTCCCATCGAAACGTTAAGCTAGCGTAATCTTCGGCTTCAGATGCAGCGCCTGTCTGCTGGCTTAACCTATATTTTAAGAACTGACATTCTATGGTGGATTTTTAGACGGGGCAGTACGGGGAGGTACCATAACAGTTGTAACTACAGGAAAATGAATAAAAAGAATATGGTCTTAGGTTTTAGACTTTGCATATTTTTTTAAAGGAATTTATATCGAAATTCACAATTGTTGTTAAAAATGTACAGTTAGCAAGAAAATTGGCACATTCAATAACTTTTTTTGATGACTATCAATCTTGTTTCTTATACTTGATTTTCGATTGGAACAACTCAGATTGGAAGTACTAAAAAGTCAGAAATCGCTGAAAACTGTTTCCCTTGCATTTCTTAGGTATTATTTGAAACGGTATCAAATTAGTGCGTATTTTATAGCCGCTTTATATGATAATTTCTGAACAGCTAAAGTCAGACAGTTATGACAGTCTTTTATAAAATTATCGAAAAACTAAGCAAAAAACCCACAAACTTTTTAAAATTCCAAACAGCAACGCCCATCCCTGATTAATGATTTCACACTGCGGGTAAAAAAAAACTATATTGTTGGTGGATTTTTCCCCGTAGCCCCGGAATACGGGAATGCTAATTAACGTTCCAATTAACGCAGATTGCCGGATATTCCGGTACTTAATTACCATTCGACTTCCAGACGTGGTTCAAAATTCACGGATTTAGAAGCGTATTTGGAACCGGATTCTGCCTACGTGTGCTAGATCAGCGTGATTCTCTTTCCTCTCCTTTTAAAAGATTAAGATATTCAGGTAGATAATACAGGGTGGTTTTTTGAGAAGGGCGGTGATGGCCAAGTCTGAAACCACGAGAGTTAGAGAAAAGTCGTGAAAGGAGTCATGCCCTCGATTTATAAGAAAACAATAACTTTACTTGAAGACAGCACTGAGTAGTAGAACATAATTTGATTGTTTTGAAAGAACTAAAAACCCGAATCCCTTAATCTTACACTGTTTTTAAGTTTTTCGGGATAAATATTAGTATTTATCCCGGATTAGTCATTCGGGATTTTTAATGAATGGAATCATTCTCTATACAACATTGAAACAATTACCTATCAAAATCGGTCCATAATTCACGGAGAAATCGATGATGCCATTATAATATTATAAATGCGTAAGTTTGTGAAATGTGAAATTTTTCCTAAATCTAAAACTACTTAACAGATCAAGATGAAATTTCGCAAACACTTAGAACTTAGTCCAACTTAGACAATAGGCTACTTATTATACCGAAAATAAGCGTGCGAAGCCGCGGGCAGAAGCTAGTAAAATATAAAAAACATACATACCGCCGAATACAGAACCTCCTTCTGTTTTCGAAGTCGGTTAAAAAGCGTTGATAACATAGCCAATACCTAAGAATAAATAAATAATGCTAGACAATTTCATCATCTAGCCCCAAAGTAAGCAATAATTCATTACAAATATTTTGAATATTTACCTATATTTTTATCGTTGATTTGGTATTTCGATAATCCCTGCACAATATTTCAAGCTTTCAACAATAATGTGTATTCCAGTAATCAGCGCTTACACCGCGGTATAAAATTTATTTTAATTAAACCATTTCATGCAATTTTGCAATGCAATTACCTATTAATTAAATCGAATTAGCTTTAAAACCAATAATTTAATTTATTTTTGGTTTAAATAACATGTAAATCATCTGCTAAGTATCTACCTGCGAAAAATCTACGCAAAGTACCAAGATTATAATGTCAGGCACTTTAGCTTTACTTCCGTAGAAAGGAACGCATTCTCAGCGTATAACCGTGAGGAAAATCTCATGAATATTTAATAATAGCTAGTAAAAAATGTGGAGACGGAACGTGAAAGGTACGTGGAGTAAGCAATATCTCGCTGATGGCATTCCACTTACTGCTGCCCATTGGACTTATTTTTAACGCAGCTTTTCTGAGCTTGGATAGGTACATATATTTTCCTAGGAACGTGACGATAGAGTGATAAAAATTATGACAAAAAAACTCGAAAAAAAATCGATGTGTGAGTTTTTGCTATATTTTATGAAATATCTTTAAAGAACCTTTATGAAGATTTTTTACGCTGAACTACATTTTATATATATTTTATGTTTTGGTCCCGTCTAAAATTCACTACCCAATGCGAATAGGGTATTTCCCGTAGACTTACAATCATGAAATTTGGTGAGCAGCAAGGTTAAGACCTTGCACAAATAAAGAGAAAAATCCCAAAACCATAAATTAGTAATTTATTCTCTAAAAGAATACTTTTAATGCTCGCCATGGACCAAGATCTATAGGATACTTCCCGTAGACCTAGAATTATGAAATTCGGCAAGAAGCACGGCCTTATAGCACAATTAAAGGGAAAAATCTGAAAACAGTAAATTTGTAGTTTATTCACAAAAAACATCTTTTGATTCTCGCTATGGACCAAAACCAATAGGGCACTTCCCGTTGACGTAGAATTATAAAATTTTACAAGAAGCAAGGTCCTATAGCGCAAGTAAAGGAAAAAGTCCTAAAACCGTAAATTTATAGTTCATTCACAGAAAATTAATACTTTTGATTTATGGGATATACCAATACTTATAGGGTACTCCCTGTTGACCTAGAATCATAAAATTTTGTAAGAAGCAAGGTCTTATAGCACAAATAAAGGAAAAAACCAGAAATTTTAAATTTGTAGTTAATTCATCAATCACAAAAAATAATAATTTTTGATTCTCGGTATGGACCAAACCCTTCAGAGCACCTACTTCCCGTTGACCTAGCTAGAATCATACTAATTTGGCAAGACACAAGGTCTTATGGAACTCTTAGTGCGCGAGTCCGACTCGCAGTTGACGTTTTATTTCATATAGTTTTACTAAGTAGGTACTAAGTATTCGCTTATACGCTTTTACCACCTAGGTACGTGATACGTCATATTCCGTCAAACCACCGACTGCTGTTGAGCGTTCATTTATTTCTTGATAAATTAGTATTAAGGGAACGTTCGTGAAGTGCCTAGAGCCAACTCAATTTAATGATCGTAACTGATCGTAAAACCCCGTCTGCTCGGACCTTATAATATTGCTAAACGTGCAAAACAACAATTTATTTTTCATGAATAATACATGCCTTATGCCCATTACAATAAACGTTATCCTCAATCAAGCGATGTTGTTTATAGAAACAATAGCCAATCAGCAAATCCCAGGACTAATAAATAAGCAAAATGTGGCAACCTCGCCAGTAAATTGGAGCTTATTTTCAACCTTTAGTATGAAAAGGTTTAGAAACAACAATTTGCCATATTTTTATTAAGAGTCAGATTTGAAAAAGATATTTGTACATTTTGTTTTAAATTTTCCCAGTGAGCAGTTAGTTATAAGTAAAATCAACCAGAAAAACACACAAATAATCCACAAATTTCCAAAACTGTCCTTAGGTTTTTCTTCTGTCCTGTATTAGAAATATATAAATAAAGATTTATGTATATAAAGTTTTCAAAAACTTACAATGTACCTACCTACCTACAGCTGCTTTTAGCGTGGACTAAGGTCCGCACTGTTTTCAAATCACGGTACGAAGTCTAACAAAACCATCTAAAGCCATTCTCACAACGGAACCGGAAATGAACGGCTCTACGAGTCTACGATAAAGCGCTACGATCAGCAAGCCGTAGCCACAACAAACTTCCTTTGATGGTTATTCAATTACAGAAGACTGGATCAAACTCGATTTTCTATCAATTTAGCCTTTACTTGTCATCGTTTTTGAAGTCGGAATTTGTTGCTGGGATTTTGAAAAATCAAACCGATTACATTAGTTTTACATGTTATTTAAAATTTCTGACGTGTTAAAACTTCATGTCCAAGAGTACTAAAAGAGAGAGAGAGTAGAGTACGAAGGTCTAAAGGAAATAAAGCACTTATACGTGTCACACTTTTGAGTTTATATATTAGTTCGAATTTTGGTGGTGGTTATCGAATATTTGCTAGCATAGGGAGGAACTATTAGGTTATTCTAGCAAATATTCGATAATTGTTTATATTAATTAACAGACATAAACTTCAAGATAAGTATTATCAGGACGTAGGATCAACTGTTTCTGTCCAGTCTGTGTCCTAATCGGGAGGAGGAAAGGTGACGGAAGAATGGGGTTGAAGAGTGTGTGGATCGGTGGGCTCGCCGGCCATGTATATGAGGAAGAGGGGATGCCAGTCGGGCCGCGGAGGTTTTAAATGTTCCCGTGGTTTGGCGAAAATGGCGAGAGATGGACACCGGAGAGGTTTTAGTGGGTATTAAGTCCTTCTCAGGTCACGTTGAGCCCCACATAATTCTGGTCCCCAGACCAGTTCATTCGTAAGTGAATTTCCTCGTCGAATAAAAAGAAAAGGACATAGGATGGTAGGCATGCGGCTAGGTCGGCTCGTTGCTTCTATGACTGCTCGCTACATCTAGGCGACTATCTGGTGACGTAAAATTAATTCACCTGAGCTTATTCACCTAGGTGCATTAAATACACTTTTAGTTAACTTTAAACACCTGTACCGCGGCTCATAAAACAAAAGACATATATTTATCTAAGCTAGATGGCTGTGTGGATTTTGATTCGTTTGATTTCTCATCCAAGCTACCATTCTTCCAGAGCGACCGTGGCCATAGGTTTTTTTTTACCCGGCGAGGCGGGTTTAGTATTCGAGGGTTTGTGGGTACCTGATACTCCTTATTACCTCAAAGCTTTTAAACGGCTGGAGCGATTTTGATAAATGAGATATGAAAATACTCGTCTGGACTCTTTGTTTTAGCTACATTTTGTTGACCTTTGCCTGACATTTTGCGTAAAAAGTGAAAAAACGGGAACTGGGTCAGGCTTTTTAATAGTTTTCAATTAATTACTTGTACGTAGTACGATCAGGGATACAAAAGTCATAAGGCGCTAACCCGACCCAAATCAGCGCCACCACCTAATTTATCTTATTAAATGGATTATTAAATGGATAGATGAATTTGGATGGATGGAATTTTCAAAAATCGATGGGCAGCTTGTGATACCTATCATAACTTCATAAGCTTTTTTTAATGCCTCTGTAAAAGTTTTGTTTTGTATAGTGTAGGCAGAGATGCAAAGTTGCTCATTCTGCTCACCATGGCCACACACAAAACGCAAAATCGATTTTTGAAAATTCCTTCGTATAACATATTAATAAGATAAAATAGGTGGTGGCGCTGGTTTGGGTCGGGTTAGCGCCTTTACTTGCATTTTTTATGTGTCCGTTTATAAGTGAATCTTACATCCAGTAAAATGTTTGCACCAACCCACTCTGAAAACCTCTGTCAACCTTTCAACCCATCTCATATCTACTTGCTTTAAATTTTGTACTTAAATTTGCGTTGAAGCCAGCAAAATAAAAGAATTCAGCTCATCTTTTCATGGCTGACGTCGACAGCTAAAATTCTTTTATAAAGAGCCTGAATAGGCAACATTTTGTACAGAATCTACAACATATGTAGTATTCGAAAATTCATGATTGCTACAGCGACGCGGCGTTAAAGTTCGTGACGGACTGGGGAAAAGGTTTTATAAAATTGTGGATTTAAATGTTTTCGAACTTTATCTAAGTATACTATTATTGTATATCTCTACATAATATAAAACAAAGTCGCTCCCGCTGTCTGTCCCTATATATGCTTAGATCTTTAAAACTACGCAACAGATTATGATCCGGTTTTTTAAAATAGATAGAATGATTCAAGAGAAAGGTTTATATGTATAATACATGCATAATATAGTAGAGAAACACTGATAATTTTAGAGGTTTCTAATGTGAAGTCGTAAATAAACACATTTTTACGCTTACATTGGTAACGCTGGCTGAACCCTACGAGATAGATCAAAACAATGTACACCTTAAAAATATAGTATTGTACACCTTAAAAAGGTCTACAAAAAGTCCGAAATGGTATATGTCTATCTCTTAGGGATAACCCACAATAACCATTTTTTATCCTTTACTTTTTACGAAAAAATAGAGGCTTTACTACGAAGCGATTTTAAGCTATACAGCATTCATCCATATCCAATTAAGTACCTTAAATACATTGTGCATTTAATATAAATCAATATGGCCCTATAAAGCATGTAATTTAAATGAATAGTTTCGAAGATATTACAGATTTAAAATGCGGTTGCGGGCGGCGGCGGCGGCGCGCGGCCGTACCGGCCGCCGTGGGGCCGATTCTGTAGTATATTTAGTATCAGAATTGCACCCATGCGAAGCCGGGGCGGGTCGCTAGAATAGAATAGAATTAAATCAAAAATGTCTGATCTGCCCACAATTAAAATATTCCTCCACGCTATAAGAACAATGAGTCAGTAACCATTTATTGAGTCTATTTTAAACAATGGCAATGGCAAGTCCTTTAATTCCATTGGTAACATATTAATTATCTTAATTGCCATGCAAAACGAATTTTGTGCGAAAAGCGTAATGTTGATATGGCATAAAAATCTTATTTTTATGTCTAGTATGCCTAGATAAAACTTCTTCCTTAGTTTTGAAATAACATGGATATTGTTTTACGAATATGCAGATTTCTTTAATATACATACATGGCAAGGGAAGAACTTTAGTTTTTTTGAATAGTGATTTACAGCTATCAAGAAACCAGGCTCCGCAAACCGCACGCATACACTTTTTTTGGACTTTAAAGGCTCTGAGTAAGTCCACCGAATTATCCCACAATGGCAACCCGTAGAGCAACATAGATGACGCATAGCCGTGGTAGGCAGCAAGTGCTGCTTTTTATGATACAGTTTTTCTGCTAGTACTTTAATAAATTAGAAAGTAATTATGTCTGTCCATCTGTTACATTTATTACGCCTAAAGGACTAAACGGATCCTAATTAAATTTGACAGGGAGGTAAACGGTTTCCCGGGGGCTACTTTTTATCTCGGTAAAATGCGTGTAAAATTTTATTTTGGAGATAAGTCGTGCAGCGGGGTGCTACCGGATACTCAGATGAACAACATAATGTAGCATCACAGTGATCAAATGGTTTCTTCAGAAAG
Organism: Eupithecia subumbrata; assembly: GCA_949316285.1. Classification (NCBI taxonomy): domain Eukaryota; kingdom Metazoa; phylum Arthropoda; class Insecta; order Lepidoptera; family Geometridae; genus Eupithecia; species Eupithecia subumbrata. The sequence continues at coordinate 8,764,891 of OX438630.1, read as the reverse complement.
AAAATTAAAATCAAATAATAGAAATAAATTTGAACTAGTATCCACAATTGAAACAATTGAGCTTACTGCAGACTGTTGCAAACAATCTACAGGTAGCTAAACTGATCCATATCAATACCAGTCGGAAGCGTCCCCAAGACGCTGGCTGCATTGCCCCGCTGTATGGCAATGCTGATGCGCTGTGCCAGATACTGACCAGCTCTCGGGTCACGCGTCGCTTTGACCAGACGCTCAGATAATTTTTTAAAAACCCGAAGAGCCTCGGTTTCTTGTGAACTTGGTTTTGACAATATTTGTTTAATAAACTGTCAAATTCTCGAAAAAAAAAACCGTTTTGGTATTGTGCAAACTCGTACCTACCTACTCTGTAGATCGCTGTAGAACCATGTCACAGTAACAAACGCCAAAAGTGGCGTTTGTTTTCTTATTGTGACAAGGTTCTACACAGATCCGGATCTCAGATCTCAGTTGTATGGTCTACCTTATACTTATTGTAGTATGAAAGTGATGAAATGGTTTCTTATGATCTTTTTGACAAGACTTCGTTAATAAACTGTCAATTTCCCGAAAAAAAATCCGTTCTGGTATTGTGACTACTACTAGCTACTCTGACAGGTACTGGTGCATTAATCTAAAAAGCTGAATTCCTGAAAGCCTATTCGGCACTAAACAAATTCCAGGAGGAAGTGAGTAAAGAAACTACGAGCTAACATATCCGAGAGCCATGCCAAATTTATTTGGGCGTGTTTTTCTTTCCAATTCGCTATTGGCTTCCTGGCAACTGTTGAACTTTCCAACTTCGTGCTGTTCGATACTTTTTCTCTGTGACCAACCAAGTTTTATGAAGTAATCTAATAATAATAAAACGAATTAGATAATGTGCGATATTAAACCACTTTTACATAATTTCCTCGAGGTATTTTATTACGTATACGTAAGACGATTAAGGGTCGACTATGTCTTATTTCTTCTTACAAGGGGGTGGGAGGGAGTCTCGATAGTTCTTACGTAAGGTCACAAAAAACCAAAGTTTAATAATAGGCCAAAAAGTTAAAATTATTAGTACCTTTGTAAGTATGTCCAAATAAACATTTCTAAAAATTGTTACTTTGAAAAATAAACATTAAAACTAAGCAAACGTGTATTTTTTCCTTTACATTCTTACGTAATAAATATTGAACAGGGGGGGCGGGGGTCGGCCTATTCTTATTTTTTCTTCAAAAAATAGCGAAAATTGTCTTACTGAATAAATGAATGGCCGCTTAAGTAAAATGGCTATGGGTAGAAATATTCTGCTGATATCAAGAAAGTAACACCTTACATTACCTACCTGTAGGCACTGCTATTGCGACAACTCGAAATATCTTATTTCGATTTGCCGGTCTTGTCGCAATAAAGTCTCCAGGATCCAGCTAGATGGTTGGCTGTTTGGGAGTCACACACACACAACACTCAAGGGCACTAGCAGAAAATCACTGTTTGTCTTACAATATAACGCGCGAGAAAGAGCCACTGCCAAGGAACATTATACTCTATGGGAGGCCACTGCCGAGCACAAAGCAAATGTGTTGAGCTATTCGTAGTTTACCCGTAGTTTAAGCTGGGCCGCGTAAAACTACCCTCAAATTATCAGCAGAATCGAATCGATAAGATATCTGAAGGTAATAAGTACACCCGAACAATCAGACGCAACTTACATTTGAGCACGTCTCAAGTCATGATTTTTTGTCATTTTTCAATGAAAATCTGTCGAAAATTGGTCACTTATGAGACGTGATGCGTTTGAGTATTCGGGGGTAAGTCTATCTAGAAGTTTAGATGGTACCTACTGATATCCAAGACCTCAAGATATCAGAACCTGATTATTATTATGACTTTTGATTGACCAGTAACATTGCTTGTCCTATAAGTCTTATAATTCTTAGGTGTCCACTTAAAAAAAACATTTATGTGCACGTAGAGATAATTTATTTTGTCAAATGACAACAATTCCCACACTAGGCTGGGCCTGTATCGTGGGAAGGGAAACAATATTAACAGGTAAGGAGTGTTTTAGTCCTTACCTACCTGTTAACCTTTCTATACTGCCAAAAAAGTATGGAGTAATCTATTTGTCTTAAAATCTCCTATAGGACTGGCTAAGCATCATTATTTTAAAATATCTCTGTATTTTTGCTGTCTATTTATATCTGTTACTTCAGGTTTACTTCGAAGACTTTCTCTCTTTCTTCCTGTCTATCGCCTATATCACAGTTTACGTTACCAAAACGTGATTGTTTTCTTAACTATTTTCCTCCACAGCAGGCTCTCTTTGGGGTTTCGTCTATTGTTAGGTACGTTTACAAGTAATTAACTCTCATTTGTCGATAATTCTTTATTGCCAATACTTACTTTCTTTGAGAATTCATATAAATTACCAGCTTCTGCCCGCGGCTTCGGATAATGATTAAGGCATTATCCGAATATGAGACTGGACTGGTTATTTTAAGGTGTTCCTCGCTTGGTTTAAGATATTTATAGACGCCTTGGTAACTAACTATCTAATCTAAACTTGGTACTGAAATGCTGACGATGTATGAAATATAAAGCGACTTGAAGCAGTAGGTACAAACTAACTTGGCCTTGGTAAGAATTTCTGAGCACATGTGAGCACATAAATCTTAGACAAATACCCCGTCTATATTGTTCTCTTATGTTCAGTCCATCCCAAGGTTGCCTGAAAGAGGTAACCTTATCGGTCAAAACGATAAGTCTGCCCTTTGTACTTTTTTCCTTCTGTATTGCATTTTGTGTTTGTGTGGTACAATAAAGATTTATCTATCGGTCTATCAATCTTAGCTACTGATTTCCTACGCATAAAAAGCCATTATAAATATACTACGTGCTTATACGCGATTAGAAAGTGAATTATTTATAACCTAATTCCGGAACCCATATCATCCTCGTGGCAGCTGTTAAAAAACAAAAGAGCTGACATGTGACGGTTAACCATCAGTAAACCTTTTAAGCCGGGTCTCCTCCGTGAACGGAGCGGACCCGTTTAACTCGGAAGAGTAAACTGCATACTTGTATTTCCACCAACAAATAGTCGAGCGGAAAGGATGAGCGAACAGAAAACGTTGAAATTAACTCCGCCCACTCATGTCTCGCTCCCTATCGCGGTGGAAATGGCTATAGGTACCCCTTCTAACTTAGTTTTGATCATGAATCTTTAGAGTAAACTGGATCGTGAACGAACATATTTCACTCATTCAAAAGTACCCTGTAATTTCATGTTTTCAGGCTCATTTTTCACTGTGACATCTCAGAATAGAAAAACGAGCCGAGTGAGAAGGCTTAAAAGTAGTAGTTGGTCCTTGTCTAGCACGTTGCAACATGGTGTAGGGTGTTTAATATAAGTAAGATATATGGACATCGTACTAGAAAGAGATGAACTACTTCTTTGGGGCCTCTCACTCAGCTCGTTTTTATGAAACACGTGCAGAGTCCAGGTTAGATATTATAGGTTCATGGTTTTGCTAATAGCTAAGCTCGGTTTCACATTCTGCCAACAACTTCAACATGACAGCTAAAGTGTGAACTGTCAATGTCAAATCAAAATTACTTAATATTTTGAGAAATGAAAGATTGGATTTGTGCAATGTTATTATACTCATGAATGAAAACGAAACGATATTTGTAGATAGGTAAGTAATGGCCCAGTGTCTTTTTTGTACCATTACGTTATGTAGGCTATCTGAGGTTCAATTTCACCGTTCATGCCAAAACTAAGATCAACAAAACTAAGTTCAGCCTGATCGAGTTCAAATTCGTAATACCTATTGTGTGACATGACATGACAGATCCTTAAAACAGACCAGACCAGATCCAGACCTTTAAAGTCTTATGAGGCCCTGAGCGGGCTAGAAAAAAATTCATACCGTCAGGCATCACGAGGCCCGCTCCGGGCTCGACACCTCAGACCAATTGAAACCTTATTTTTAAAATATAAGGAACACTATGGCTTGAATTCTATGTCTCATTCGATTCGGAATGAACGAACCTCTTTACTAAAAGTTTGTCTATGGTGATCGACGGTTTGAAGTTCGAGAAATAATCAGGTAACAAAATCACGCATTTAGCCGCCATTTTGTACACATTCGGTTCGACTTTATTACGGAAGCAACAAGGTTCATTTTTGTATAATGAGTTATCGATTTTTGTATACTGAGTTATCGACAAAATTCTAAATAATAAGCATGTACCTACAAATAATAAATAGACTAATAGAAAGAATACTTAGTCTAGATTCTATATCTTTTTATAGAATAAATAAATTCTTAGTATTTTATGAGATACAAGCATTTTAGTGCGGGAATCGGGAAAAACGCGCGCCGCGCGCCACCCGTGATCCTTGAGGGGTATCCTTGATAGTTAAAAGCTATTTTTGGAAAGAACACGCGATCGGTTAAACTCTTGACTCGAACCTTGAACCGGACTCAGATTCGTTATTCATAACTGTCATTACATGTCACAAAACTCATACAATATGGTAGGTCATACATAAAGTTATAAAATTCAATCAACATTTTGTAAATTCGTTCACATTACATTTTTACATAAGACATTTGAAATAATTTAAATAAATAAATAAAAAACACACATAATAAATTAAGTTTAGATACATCTTCATTGTACAATCATATTCACTAAAGAAATTGTCGCTTAAAGAAGGCTTGCTCGATAAGCCAGTTCTTCAGCGTGTTCTGGATCCGGATCAACTTTATGTCGGTTAAATGCACTAAACTAGCGCTAAACTAAGTTTATTTTATATAATATTGAACGCGTTCGATTGAACCGTGAACGCCAACGGTGAAATTGAACCTGCGTGATAAATAATTATTTTGTGCAAGTTTGCCACTCTATATTTCTAGGTATCAAGTCTAAAAAGATTGCACGTAGAGTTGAGTCTCGGATGACACAGAAATAAACAAAATGAGATCGCGACTGACTCAGACGTCACTTAACAAATTGGCGGGAAAAGGCACACTGACCCACTTTGTTTTTAAGCTTTTGACAGCTGGTTGGAGTTTCCAGCGCGAAGGAGCTGAATAATTCAGCGTGTTCATGATTTGTTGTGACATGACGAGTACAAATAGACCTATTGTTTATAAAATAAATTATACTGCTACCAATTTAATTTATACTAAAAACACTTTATACTACATTGATTACCTACTACAGTAACTGCTGCAGTCTACATGAAAATTTAAACTACAAGGGACTTTTTTAGTCTAATTGTGGCAATCAATTCCATGTCGTCCGGGGCACACAACTTGCCTTTCATTTTATGATTTACTTATGTTCCTACAATATTAAAATTAATGGTTAATTTTGTCTCAAAGAAGAATCATTGCAGGGACATTTGGGAAAAATCTACTTCGCCGTAGCAATGGGGAATAAACCATTATTGTCGATTTCTTAAATTTCAGTCAGATTACTCAAAATCCCAGATTTTCGAGATCTCTCATTCCCATCCGAGCTCGTTGAAATTTTCAATTCTTCTCTTTCATCTCTGCGCTAACCTAGTTTCGGACTCGAAGACGCTAAATACCATCCCGCCATTTCAAGCGACAGCTATTCCACCGTAAAACAATAAAGTCCAATTTCCTTTGACCCGCGACCGTTCCCTAGCAATATCAATATACTTTTATTTGGTTAAAGAGAGTTCGACAAGAACGCACCATTAGGCAACAGGCGTTCGGTTACTTATTTACAGCTCAGTGCTGCCAACTCTTTGGGAAAGTGGCTAGATGTGACACAAAAATACTGATAGCTGAGAGTATTTATTTCTGCAGCTGAGTCAGTTACACTTTGTTAAGTGTCAAGTGCGAGTGATAAGTATTATGTAATCACTTCATCAGACTGTTAACAAGTTGATTTTAATTACCACTTACAACTTACACTAATTGTCACACGCACTTACTAAGTACTTAACAAAGTGTAACGGACCCATGAGTACCTACTCAAAAATAAAGTACCTGAGTACCTTAAGTACCCCTGCTAGCTGAACTAGTCATTTATAATGTAGTCAGTAATTTTGTTTATTCTGTGTAGAAGGCATTAATTCCACTTCACTAACTTTCTCACCTCAGCAGGAAAAATTGCTACATATAGATAAATAGTAGTAGTAAATAAATGTAATAAATCCCATCCATGGTAGTACATTATATACTACCAGGGATAACAATACTACTTTGTTTAAACATTTGGTCCATTTTCAGCGTGTTATCTACTCGAAGACATTGTCTTTGTTCAGTCCATTATGTACACGCAAAGAGCTCGACAACAACCCCACTGCCCAAAGCAGTAAAGTCAGTAACAAACGAACTTTGTGCCATTTACAGCCCCCAATATCTTAAACGTCGTTTATTTTAGTCCTATTTGCAACAAGTACGGCACCTTCCGTAGTTATTTCGAGTTATGTGACCCATTAGCCGGTAACGTATGTGTTGCGCCTTTTTCTGCTATTTTGTTTGGGGAAAATATATTTTATGAATAGTGAGGTAGAGTCTAAAATTTATGTGCAAGCTGTTCCATATTTTTATAGGGTTTAAGTTGAACATGAGTCTAGTTTAATGGTTATAATAGGTCAAACCACAGTTACAGAGACAACCTATACCTACCTAATCCGTGTGAGAATGGGACAGGCGAGACCTTGTAACAATAATATTTTACGTCACATTTCTCATAATATCTACGCGTTGTAAAAAAACGGAGCCTTGGATCATTGCTTGGAACTTAATTGTCAAAAATTATCTAAGCGGGACAGCACGACGACGAAAACGTCATGAATGATTTATACATAAAGATCGTAGTTCCTAGATTTAGTTTTTTTTTTGTAAATACTCTTATTCACAAAGAAAATTACTATCAAATAAAAGAAATAAATGAGACTACATTTATTTTATAGATAAGAACATATAAACGATATTGTATATTTTATAGTTAGATACATAAAATAGATAAGTTTATAGTAAGGATGATAAATTAATTGGTTTTGTAAGGGTACAAGTCAGTTTATTTTAAAATTCAGCAATTCAATCTGGCAAAATAACGGCGCTTCGGAAAATTGGAATGGATGTCAATAACATAAATCGGTCAAGTGGGTGTCAATCAACGTGATTGGGGCTCAATTTTGAGCACTTTACTTGAATCACTTACACAGAATTTCCTGAAACAGAATAATTTTATCTGTTATTTTTATTTGAGTTACTATTTCATCACGGGGACTTTTTTCTCCTTTTTCGTGTCCCGCATATTTTTACGCTTAGATTTTTCTCATGTCCGCTTAGCACTGTTAGGTACTCGAAAAAGTAATAAGTATTTTAACAAATCAGAGGGGTGAGTCAGTTTGACATTAGTCACGAGACGTGACCGTAACGTCTTCTTTTAGTATGAGATTTGCGTAGTTCCCTGTCCGCACGATAGAGGCGCTGTACCAAATCGTATAATAATAATAATAATAATGCTAGACAATTCAGCGTTATCTAGCCCCAAGCTAAGCAGACCTTCAGTTATGGGTACAAGATAACTGATGTATTTATTACAATACACTACACACATATTTTTTATTATACATAGAAAACATCCAGAACGCCCTGGACAAATGTCTGCAGATCGTACAAACATTTGTCGCGAGGCGGGAATCGAACCCGTAACCTCCTGCGTCGCAGGCAGACCTTCGCCCGCTGCGCCACAGAGGTCGGAATGAATGTATGGAAAAGATGTCACGATCACGTGTCGTTACTAACAAATAGACTCTGACTGAGAATTAAGACTGCGTCGTTGGTCTAGCGGTTAGCTTGTTCAAGCGCCGATTATGAGGTCCTGGGTTCGAACCCGGGTCGGGCCAATTGTTATTGGGATTTTTCTAGCAAGAAAAATTCACAGTAACAGACCGAAGTCAGGAAGTTGGCGGTGTTATACCCCCGTGCCTCGGAAAGCACGTTGAGCCGTTGACCCTGCGCTTGACCTCTCCCCGGTCGTGTCGGTCTGCCGTCCTTATAAGAGTGAGGGAATAGAGATGAGTGCACCTGTGTTTGCGCACACACTTGTGCACTATAATATCTCCTGCGCTTCTGGCTCTCCTATGAGACTGGTCGCCGCGCCGTGGTCGAAATTTGGCTAGGAAGACATCAAATACACTGACCAGCTCTTGTGTTGATACAACCAAATCTTGAGTTTGCGTTTTATTATTTTTCATAGCAGTTTAGTGTTAAATTTTTGGAGGTTTGTATGCAAATCGAACGGTTTGTACCCGTGGTTTCCCAGGCACATCCAGCCTCTTGTAAAATAGGTCAAAAGGCTCTTAGGTAATTGTTCGATGGCTATTCAATTCCGGCTTAGTTGGAAGGTTGATGGCCGAGGAAGGAATTTAAAGTAGGCTCTTTGATTCGATTATTTATTCAAATAATTGAAACATTCGATCACTAAATTGAAGTAATTGAATCACTTGATATTAATTGAAATAAATGAATGGCTCGGTTCTTATGAGCTTCACCCTTTTGAAAGCTTTTCTTGTAAGCTTCTGCTTTTGTTTTCAGAAGCTTGCGTATTATTAGAATATTATTTATCTATACTAATATTATAGAGGAAAGATTTGATTGTTTTTTTGTTTTATTGAATAGGCTCCGAAACTACTGGACCGATTTGAACAATTCTTTTACCATTAGAAGCCCACATTATTCCTGATGAACGTAGGCTACTTTTTACCGCGGTAAAATGCCTCATTCGTACGGGAAAAAGGGCAATAGGACAACGGGTAGTAAGAATGCAGCTAGTGAAGGATATAAAACCTAGGGTGGGTAAATAATCTATGTTATTTATTTACAAAAATCACTTTGGCTGAGGAATTGAATCCTTTGGTTATGTTACAAACTGTTGTTTGAACAATTATACCTGTTCGGCAGTCAGTAAATAATTAGGTAACCTACATAATTATATGTGTCTTTACGCTGAAGACAGGGTGCTATGGCGCTCATCAGGGGAGGCCTATGTCCAGCAGTGGACTAATATAGGCTGAAGATGATGATGATGATGACAGTCTTTAATTAGCTACGAATTAAAAGTACTAGTATTTACGATTGAAACAGTTGTGCTAACTGCAGACTGTTGCAAAGAATCGAAAGGTAGCTCAACTGATCCAAATCTATATCCATATCCTATATCTATATCTACCTAAGATTTGGGTAATGTTTGTGTCCACGTATGCTATAGCTCTTCAGAAAATATTATCCTTGTAGTAACACGGATATAAAGTGAAAAAATTCTAGATGAGTAATACCCCTATTTGTTTTAGAAGAACAAAATTACCCCCATCGGTTGGAAAGACAAATGCACGACACGTATTCCATCGCTCCGGTTCCTCTCCGTTATTAGTAAAAGTGTCATAATAATACACAGTAAGCAATTTTACAATCATTATTTTACGTCCATTTTTCAGGAAGCATTTTGTTGGGTTTCTATTGTTTGACCCAAATTCTTGACGAATTGATGAGGCTCTCTTGTATTACTGCCAGCTAACGGTGGCTCCATAATCAATTAACAACTTATTTCTGATTTGAAAATCATTTTGTAAATCATTTATCTAAATTTTGTTAATCATTTTATTACTATTGATTGCATAGTAATTTAGTTCAAAATTTTACTTGTCTAAGAAATTGCTTTATAAACCTAGAAATAAATGTTATTGATAAAATAAATGTTTCTTTGTTTCTTTCTGCTGGAAGATTTTGTTTTATATTTTTATTTTAAATTAGATTAGGGACTTTGAGTAATTGGTTTAACTATGTCAGTTCCTTGGTCAGTACTTCAGTAGGTACTTATAACTACATTAAATCGAAAATAAACCCAAATAATTATTGCCGCATCACTCAGTGGTGTTGGTTAAATAATTTGAGTAACACCAGTATTGGTATATTTATATGAGTGATCTCATAGATTCGCTCCGCTCACACTCCACTAGAAGATGCTGCACATATTTTAGTTAATCAGTAACTTGAGATTAAAGTAATCAGCTCTAAGTTTGGCCTGCTTTTGCCACAAATTCACATTTATTAATAACGGGTCAAAAGTCGAGTTGTGCTGTAATATATGTGTGAGACCACTCAGTTCCGAAGACAATAGAAAAGATTGGAAGAATTCCAGCGGAGCGTGATAATGAGGTCAAACTCTTTTTTAAAATTTAGCTCTAAGAATGGATTGGTGCATAGTGGAATTACGAATTAGCATCGCGAATCTTAAGCCGGATACTGACCGTTTTAGGATTGAACATGCTGCAAATTAAATTTTTGCAAACTCAACATTTTAGGAAATCATTTTTCTGCAAATTCAGCATTTTACGTTTCAACATGCTGAAAGTTCAACTTCTTGCAAACTCAACGCTTTTGGCTACTTAGGTCTACCAGGAATAATGACTAGGTATAAAAATGTCGAATTTATAAAATTAAATTGTCGAAGGCTATCTATGCCGAGATATAGAAATGACGATATTTACAAACGTCCATATGTAAAAATGTCTTTAACCCAGAAAGTATAAGTATAGAAATGCCGATATTTAAAAATGTAAACATATTATTTTGGCAAGATTATGATCCCGAACGTCTACGTATAAAAATGTCAACAATACCTTACCAAATGTTCTAAATGATAATTACGATTTTCTTTTCGATAAAAATTTTGTGAGTAGGTTCGATAAGTCTATAGGTTTTTTTTCTTAAACTGAGTTTTCTAAACGTATAAATTACAAATTTACTCAAAAAAGGGGTCAGCGTTGATTGGGTGGTCGCGACGGTTTGAACATTTTAGGAAATCATCTTTCTGCAAATTCAACATTTTAGAATTCAACATGCTGCAAATTCAACTTTTTCAAATTCAACATTATGAGAATTCAAGATTCTGTTCCTAAAGGGGTGGAAGAGAGCATGATACGTTACGCCGTATGCTAAGTTCCGTTTCCGTTGTGCGTTGCGAGCGCCTCTTTTCTCCAGAGAAATTGTTACGCCTTATGCTGAGATTCTTCTCGTTCTGGGCTGCAAGCGCCTCTTTTCTCAACATAAATATATCGATATGTTTCCCCGTACTAACTGCACGAATGCTCGGTGTGCTACACGTTACACTACGCCGCGCAACGCCGCCCAGTACTTGGCTTTATATTTTATCAAATTTTTATTAGATTATGATTTCTTCAAAATATGTATTATGAGTATTATGTTGCCAGTTTAAATTACAAGCGAACTCCAAAGGGCAATTTAATGTACCTTAAAAAATATATAAGATGATGTCAAGGAAACCCTACATTAATGAGATGGCCAAACGTTGGTAGAAATATCATTAAACGAATGCTCAAACGATATAGTCAGTTTTAGCTGGTCATAAATCACGAAATAAAACCATTTCATGAAATGATTGGCTACATCATGAAATGATCAATTCTAAGATACGGCCACGACATTATATAAGTTAGTTATTATTATAACACATTGATGATTCTTGGGACAAATATCAGGATCAGAATTGACAGATTTCATTAAAGGGGGCTAGGATCATCATCATCTTGACGACTCATTTTCGTATAAGATTTTCTTAGTTCCATGTCCGCACCGTACGCTAGAAGCGCTGTACCATATCCCGTAGAAGAATGAGACATCACTTTAAGGCCCAGACTCCACCAAAGCGTAGATGTGCGGTGCCTCTACCGAAGCTGTGCGGAGATGCGTGCTGGCTATAGCGGAACTATGCTGAGTGCGGCGAGCGTCGGATGTTTCTTGAGATGAATGAATGCACTTAGCCGAGATGTATCTTATTTTATAAAAAACTAGCTGCTGCCCGCGGCTTCGCCTGCGTAGTTCCCGTTCCCGTGGTAATTCCGGGATAAAACATAGCCTATGTCCGTCTCCTGGTTCTAAGCTGCCTCCCCACCAATTTTCAGCCAAATCGGTTCAGCCGTTCTTGAGTTATAAATAGTGTAACTAACACGACTTTCTTTTATATATATAGACTAGCTGCTGCCCGCGGCTTCGCCTGCGTAGTTCCCGTTCCCGTGGTAATTCCGGGATAAAACATAGCCTATGTCCGTCTCCTGGTTCTAAGCTGCCTCCCCACCAATTTTCAGCCAAATTGGTTCAGCCGTTCTTGAGTTATAAATGGTGTAACTAACACGACTTTCTTTTATATATATAGATAAGATACATCTCGGCTCGCCGCTCGGTGATATCCACAACCTGAGCGGAGACGAGCTCTGTGAATAACAACGTTCTATTGATTGTTTAAAGTGTTCAATTTCCCTTAGACCTTACAGTAGGCCTATCACAGGGATATTTGTCTAGGATAGAATAGAGAATAATGACATCGCATTTTCATACATTGTGTAAATTATTGAAGTTGAAGAAATGAGTTTCAAACATATTACGCATTCGATGACGATATGACGTAATATTTCTCTATTCTCCCCTAGACAACAATCCCCGTGCTAGGCCTACTGGACGCTTGGACACGTCTCTTCACCATCTCTTCTCCGCTTGTCTCGTCTCCGCTTTGTTGAACTCCGGCCCTAACATCTTGATAATATCAAGACGTTGATATCATCGTCCAAACGAAATTAGGGCTCCAGTTGAGTAATCAAAATAACAAAGTACCTACCTACTCATTTAGTGCCATTAATATTATGTCGGTAGTCACTTACATAATCATTCAATATTCCGATAATTTTCCCTACAGAGCAACAAATGAGCGATGTTATTCTAACATTTAATCAGTATCTTTCACGGAAAATCGTTTTACAGTCCCATTTCGTATTTGTCATGATAATGGAAAGGAAACCTAATGAGAACTTATGTGTGTTTAGGTTACAAGCGTAAAAGCGTATTACATTTTCATAAATCATCCCACACTCTTTTATTTCAGACCTTTTTAGGGTTTCGTACCCGAAGGGTGCAAACGAAACCCTATTACCTCTGCTCCTCTGCTGTCTGTCCGTTTACGTCACCCTTACTATTCTAGTTTATTTTACTGTTATTATTATAATTTTCACTGCACTTCGCTTCGGCATTGCTGCTATTGCGGTAAACGAAAGATGATTGCGAAATAACATTATTTATATCATATTTGAACGGTACATGCTTTCATTGCCTCGCAAAAAAAAAGAATGATAATCTAGAGGAAGACATTTGTCGGGCTGGTCATAGGCAATTCTTTTACACTATGAATTGTCTATAAAGGAGTGCGATTTGCCTAGAAGAATTTAAGGAAGTTAGTTTCCTTAAATTCTACTAGGCAAATCTTTTGCACTTGTACCACGCCACATAACACTTACTTTGAATTAAGTTTATCTAAACCTACCCTCTACTAATTTATTAAAAATTGATTTATTTAAATTATCTTTACTTAATTTTACGCACTCGTGTAAAATGTTTTTTTGGTAAGAAACTATAAGAATATTAATAACGTATGTTAAGGAAGAGTGTTACCTCTTAATACAGGTATTTCATACTTAAAGGAGGTTCCGAAGACGGATCATAGCTTATGTAATATTTTTCATCCCCGACGCATAAAGAGAGGGGTGTTAACAGAAGTTTAACGTGTCTGTCTGTGTATCTGTGTATATCATGAGAGGGGTGTTATAAGTTTAACGTGTATGTCTGTGTATATGGTATCGTAGCTCCCAAACGGAAGAACCGTTTTTCGTTTAGTTTTTTTGTGTCAGATAATTTTACTCCGAGTGTTCTTAGCTGTGTAAATCTGTCGGGGGGGAGGGTTTAAATTTTAAATTTTGTTGTATTCGTTTTATTTTTATAAATCTCTCTTTCTCTTGCTGTCTGCCCATTTGGGCATTGGGCTAAGAATTTTGTAAGCTTCTTGCTGCCAGTCATGTCATATATGCCCATTGGCATGTCCATTTCTTTGGTAATTTTATATTAGGTCTTAATTTTGTTGAATTAATGAAAAAAACATTTTGTATTTGTAATGTTAGGTAAACTGGAAGAGATCGCTCATAGCGATAAGGCCGCCTTTGTACTTCGTCTACTCTTAGAATTAATTTCTGTATTGTTATCTGTCTTTGTGTGGTGCAATAAAGTATTATCTATCTATCTATCTATCTAAACTGTCACAAACGAAACGCGTTTGTCCGTGAGACCCTTGTGACTAGGTATGTACGTGGTGGGTAGGTACGTGGACCTTTATTATGTTTCCTAGAATTTAATTTTGTGACATCCATTTATGCCTTTTATGTCCAGATAGGACTACTGAAACTAAATTACATAAGTTTAAGCTGTCCTCATATTATGGTCTCTAAACTTCAAGGACGTTCTGCAAAACTTCTTTGGGCGTACCATTTCATTTGGTAACTATTTCTTTAAGTAATATTTTCTTAGCGAAAATATTACTTGAGGTTTATTGAAAATGTTATATCAACAGAAAATAGGTCTTATTAGAATTACTGTTTTAGCTACTTGTACCTTCATCATTAGCTTAAACTACTCCAGGGCTGGACATAGGCCTCCCCTTGGCCTCCCCTCATGAGCCGCCAAAGCACCCCGTCTTCAGCTTCCCGCATCCAGCACCTGCCTGCAGTCTTTCGTCGTCATCCCACCCTGGCCGAAGATGTCCTACACTACGTTTGGTATCTAGCAGTTATGTGACGACTTATTTACCTATTACTTAAATAAATATATAGAGGATGCTGGATAATCCATAAAGCATCATCTAGTCCTTAAATAATAGTGAATCGCATCCGCAACCGCAACCGCTAGAGAGAACATTTTCTCAAAGTCAAACAAATACTCATTTACCGAAACTACTTTGCCAAATTTCCACCCGCATGACACGATCAACTCCACTTCGCAAACATTAGAAGCAAAATACAATATCAACTTGGCACATAAAGAACCTCAAAGTCTAAGCTATAATTATAAGGAATGAGAGGCGAGGGATTCATTTCGAAAATGTAATTAAATTTGAGGGCGGCGCACACAGGGCGTCTTTTATGATGAATTTATCTCTGGCCGAATTTTTAGCGTGCCAGTTTCAGCTTATTATAATGAGGTACTTATTAAAATGAGAGTACAGTTTCAACTTTGAGTCTAAAGGAGGCAAATTTAATGTTTGTTGGATTTAAATACACGTTTAACAATAAATAATGACACAACTGCCACTGAGTAATGCGGCAGTAAGATTGTCAGATTTAATTTAGTAGGTATTATTGAGTAGTAAATTTTGGTAAATTAGGGGACTGACATATAATATTAAAGTAGTTTTTTTTTCTATTAAAAAGACAGAAACCTTTATTCACAAAGAAAATTACAATCAAATAATAGAAATAAATTAGAACTAATATTTACAATTGTAACAATTGAGCTAACTGCAGACTGCTGCAAACAACCTACAGGTAGCTCAACTGATCCATATCAATACCAGTCGGAAGCGTCTCCAAGACGCTGGCTGCACTGCCCCGCTGTATTGCAATGCTGATGCGCTGTGCCAGATACTAACCAGCTCTCGGGTCACGCGTCGCTTCGAACAGACTCCCAGATAATTTTCGAAGTAGTAGTAATATTTTTAATTCATTTGGAGTTATTATATTTTCCGAGGCCTAAATTTTTGTACTTTTTAAACTGTTTTTCTCCAGTGATTTATTATAAAACTACCCAAATTATCATAAAATGAGGGATAAACTTTCAAAGATCAGCTATTTGTTTAAACAATGTGATATTTTTCATCACATAAATTACATCCGCTTTAGATAAATCTTAAGGACGGTAATGTATGTCAATGTATGAATGGCATTCTTGCTACTTCTTAATCCAATTAAGATTAAAGAAAATATGTTGCTATTTAGATATTACAGATGATAATATACAGTTCATAAACTCCATATTGAGTACTCTCGTAAGAACCAACTTTACCTTATTTGGTGTCAAAATAGTTGGCATGATAAATATCTCATTCAATACAAACAAGAATGCATGGTACCTGCAATATATCGAATTTGTTTAAAACAAAAAAATAGGCACATCATTGACATATCAATGCTCGTCAAAATAAATATTCACCTTATCATATTTGCACGGGTCATTTATTTGCACGGGGTTAGCAAACAACTTTGTTACATTTAATCTCTGAATTAAATTAAATAACTACACTTTATAAGGCCAATTCATTACTTGGTAGAAGGAGCTATTATGATTTAACTAAGTTCTCATAATCACAGAAGACAAGATCTTATCAGGCTCATATGGATTCATGTGCGTGATCACATTAGACAAGATCTTAATCAATGTAAACATTTTTTCAGTGTAATACGTTCATAAGTAACCCAGAATTTAACTTCGAACCCAAAAGACAAGTACGATTCAGCTGAAATAATAAGTCGCTAAGTTGAACACGTAATACCCAAGTTCTACGTGCAGGGAACGTAAGAGCTGTTTCTACAATCTGCGATATCCAGCATAATGTTCTATTTTTACCGAGGAAATAGCAGCTTTGTTCGTAACATTAAAATTCACAGGTTGACTGTGGGACTTAGCATTTCTTCTTATGACCGTGCTACAATGTGCGATGCTTAGCAAGAACATTCACAAATAAAGAGCTTCCTTTAGCAATAAGTAGCTAGATACTCTTATTTGACACTCACGTAGGTTTATTGAGTTTCTTATTACTAATTTCGAGCAAATAGGAATGGAATAACTTATTTAATAAGTCTTAGCGTCTGATTGTAGGCAAAACTAACAAACTATTTTATCTTTTAGGTAAAATCATAACCCATTATAATACAAGAAGTGTCTGAAGTCCTATTAAAACACTTATTTATAGAATAACTAGTTTATGCCGGCGCCTTCGCACGCGTTGTTACCACATGAAAACGTTTAAACATTTAACATTTTTTGTTAAGATTGTAATCTTGTACATTATTTTTTATATAGTTTGACAATGCCCTTATACAGCAACATCCCTTTTAATTAATTATTTATTAGGCTCTGATGGCTACTTAATTATTTTTATTAAATTTTTCAGTCATGTCGGTCTGTTTTTAGGGTTTTGAAGATCGAAGATCGGTTTCAAAACCCTTATGGTCTCGCTTTGTCTGTCCTTTTTTCCCTCCTTAATAACTCAAAAACTACTGCAGCTATCAACTTGAAATTTAAAATAATAATACATTTCGTGCGCCTGTTCAGATTTAGAGAAAAATAAATGAAAGTAAATGAAAAATGAAAATGAATATTTTCCATACAAATTGTGATGCCGAAATTTTAAAAGATACCTACAGAGTCATATGGGGTATCAAATAAAAGGTATCATTTTGTGCATTTCAAAATATTTTTTGAAATTTTTGTAGGTTTTATACTTTTTAAAATATTTCGAAAAAAGTCTAAAAAATACCCATTCCCCCCCCCCTATCTCCGAAGATTGCAGAGCGATCCACGTAAACTGTATGGAGCGTTTATAGAAATAGATCTATATTTTACAGTAAAAATATAGAGAAGTTTGAAATAAGAACACTTTTTGAAAAATGGTCAAAAAGGGGGGGAATAATTTTCAAAAGGGGGGGCTACCTCACCGAGTGGGGTATCAAATGAAAGGTATCGGTTTATACGTTTCAAACGGTTTTTTAAATTTCTGTAGGTTTCATACTTTTTGAAATATATTGAAAAATGTCGAAAAAAAACCCATTCCCTCCCCCCTATCTCCGAAGTTTGCCGAGCGATCCATTTAAAATGTATGAAGCGTTTGTAGATATGGATCTATATTTTACAGGAAAAATATAGAGAAGTCTGTAAAAAGAACACTTTTTGAAAAATGGTCAAAAAGGAAAAATTTTCAAAAGGGGGGCTACCCCACCGAGTGGGGTATCAAATGAAAGGTATTGATTTGGACATTTCAAATCAGTTTTTCAAATTTCTGTAGCTTTCATACTTTTTGAAATATTTCGAAAAAAGTCGAAAAAATTACCATTACCCACCTTAACCGAACCACCCATTTAACCGAAGCATGCAGAGAGATCCATCTGAAATGTAGGTTGGTACCTACTATTCTTAGGTATTCGTTAAATTGCAAAGTCTCTAACCGGTACTTTTGGTACATATTTGTTGACAAACGTTCAAAACCCTCGGCGCGCGAGTTCACTCGCACTTGACGGATCTTGTTTTATCTTTGTACCATATGCTGTTTCCTATAACGAAGTACCTATGTGTGTTATTGTTATAATATAGTTAAATATAGAATGTAACAATATCAAGTGTACCTACGATGGAATAAATAAATACAAATACAACAAAACAAACACAAAATATACGAAGCAAAGAAGCTTGTAAAGCCGTTAACCAGAATATCGCAGTCGCTATCAGTTTCAACAGACGCGCAAAACTTTGCTTTTCAACTCTCGGTTAAGCAGTTCCTGTTTTTAATGAATTTACAGGGGCGAGATTTTACAACAATGGGCTACACTACCTACGTTTTCTCTAAGTATAAATAGTCCTAAGTCCTACCTTACATATTTTTGAACTCGTTATACTTATATTTTTTTTCTTATACGGTACTAGAAACAAATATTTTAGTAAACAAAGGAATTACAGCACAAAATCAAAATAATATCAGTGGAAAGTATTTTATGACAAATATATCATCGTTGCAAATTTGCTTTTCAATGCCTTCATTCGTTTCTCGTCCGTTTTCGAACTCGATTATGAAACTTTTTCGCTACGTTTGTGCAATGTGCGTTCTAGAAGTTAGTGCTTTGTATTAAGTGATTAACTTGCTGTGTTCTGTTATTATTATCAGTTTTAATGAAGATTCCATCAAGCCATTATTGACATAAAATATCTTGGATTCTAGGACCGAATATAGGTTAATACACGGCCAGATGTTTCACGGCAAGTCGATAAAAATTATCACCGCGATAAAAATCTTTCTTAGAATAGTCTATAGAATTCGATCACGAGATAATGCCCGCTGATACAGTATCTATAGTGGAGGTCCTTTAGTAAAATTCTGATCTTTATGAAGCAAAAGACACATCAAAAGATGGTCAAAGAAGAAACAACTGTTAAAACATGATGTCTCCCTACTTGTAAGTAAACGAACTCCCCCAATCTTGAGGCAATAGAAAAACAGGCGTAATACAAAATTTATTAGGTTCAATTTGTTTTTATTGGCTAATTCATTGGCAGTGGGTGTTTTCCGGCCGACGGGTCGCCGAGGACGTTAGACAAGAGGTGTATAAAATATTACGGAATAAAAGTGAGCTCAACGAAAACGAACTCTGACAGGGGAGGTGTTAAGAATTTGGACCTTTTTTGTGTGCGGTCCTTTTCACCTTTAAACGGTACCTTTAGCGATACCTTTTAACGGGTAAGTTAGATGTTGTGGACAGACACATAACGTAGATAAGATAAAATTACCTCTAACATAAAATATTCAGAGTAGGTACCTACTCCAAATACGGTTCTTAGGAAAGCAACAATTCGAAAATAAGTTGGGAAAATACGGAAAATTTTTGTTCTTTGAGTCTTAAAAATCTTTTTTCCTTATAGATATATAAAAAAATATATAACTATATCTTATAAATCTTTTTTCTTCGGAAAATCTCTTTCCCTTAAAATCTTTTTTCTTTGCTTTTGTCTTTGGAATTTAAGGACAAGACAACGTCTGTTGGGTCAGTTAAATCCTACCTATTTGTATACTTTCCCCCGAATTTATTTTTAAGTACGAGCACATAATTTTGTTGAAAGTCACATGTCTACAGTGTCCTAAATCTTATATTCGGTGGATCAGGACGTACGCTGTAAGTTACAGTTCACCCTATTTTTTATTGCGCCTCATTTTACATATAAATCGGCTGCTCTGTAATATAACTGATTCATTGATCGTAACATCTACATTTGTATGATATTACAGTACAAAGCACCTATCATTGCGCGAATCATGACTATTCGCATTTTATGTCACGTCTGATTAATTCCTTCGGTTTCCATAACGCGATGTAGTAAGGACAACATTGTTCCACCTATGAAGGTCTATAGTTCCACCATAAGCTTAATCAATTGTTCAAAGGAACTGCCCTCCGTCGTCCTGACTTCTTGTCCCTGCAGCTGCAGGGCTAAAACCTCTGTTCTATTCCTTCAATATTGCGCTAATCTGACTTGGCGCCACGTTCTTGCAAATGTCGTCATTTTTCGACCCTTGTAAAGCACTCTTCCAAAAATACAGAATTCTTCCCCTGCCATATGCCTCTACATTAAATAAGAACTTTTAAAAAAAACTTGACTTGAGATCTAGAAGACTAAGAAAAATTTCCAACAAGAGATTTGCACACACCTAAGTAGGTATAAATTAACAATGACACAGAAACAATCCTACTATTTGACGATAAAAATATTTAATAATCTTCGGATGATCTAAAGAACCTATCTGGAACCTTATTCAATAACTATATACAACTAAAAATGGCTTCTTAGTAAATGCTTCTTATTCTTAGTAAATTCTATGAATCAACATTTTAATTACAGGGACTTAGAAGACTTCGAATATATTCATTGATTTATATATATTTTTATTGATGAATTTTTTATTCATATAATTAATTAATTATCTAAATTGTATTTGTAATTTAGAAATAGAAATTGTAATATTGTGTAATTGAAAAATTAATACTTGCATGCCTATGTTAGGTAGACTATAACTGGACGTAGTTTATGGTTTTAGGACCTACATTGTAACATATATTCTGGCAAATAAACATCTTTAATCTTTAGTCTTATCCCATCGCCAACATACCGTATCCTGGACCTACAACATTACTGTCCCATGCCGGGAAACAAACGAGTACCATCTGTGGCCTAATTTCTAACCTTTTCGCACTGCACCACTTAAGTTCATCAGTTACAGACCAACATAATTTTCTTCTACGATCGAGTACCAAGTGGAAGCTGTATAGGGCTAAATCCAGCCCATAATTGAATGCAATCATTGCATGAATAGCTTTCGATTCAGTACAAATCGATTAGTTTCCATTCCGAACAAAGTAAAGTGCTATTAATGATCCCACTACCTGTTACTAGGAGTTGAGGTATGGAATAGATTTCTATTTTGTCGGACGGAAATTAAACTTTAACAAGAATTATTTCAATATCGTACAGTATCGACCCCAATATTAAAAATACTAGAAGTAATGTGGTTCAATCAGACTACGTTTCTTCTCTACCCTGTTCTGTAGATACTCAATAATCAAACCCAAGACTTTTGGAACAATTAGGTAAAGTAAAGGAACGTAAACTTCGTTCCTTCTTCCTAATTCCCCACTTCTGGCTCGAAGGACCACAAGGAGGAACAATCAGTGTGACCCTTATGTACAATACAACTATGGCAGTGCCTACAAAAAAATAGACCGATCCTATTTTATTCTCTAAGGAAAACTGACATCGAGAGACAATCGTGAACGTTTTGGGATTTCATTAGGTCAAGTTTGGGCAGACATCAATTGGGTTTTAAATTTCCTTGGTTTCAAAATACCGTAATAAAGACAACTATTAATATAGCATAATTTATGTATAGCATACTGATAATGCTAGGTCGGTCAAGTATACCGAATCCTTCAGATAAATACACAGGCGAATATATATCTCGAACTTATTTTGTAAGATAGCTATTTAATTTTAATAGTTTGTGTTGGTCTATTTCTCAGTTTGTCTTTCTTTTCTTGATTTATGTTTGATAGATAGATATATTATTTCTATTATGCACCATTAATTAAAAAACCAATCAAATTAAAACTTAGGTAATTTGTTTATGTTTCCTTTCTAGAAGAGAATTTTGTCCACCTATAAAGGATTGTTCGTTCATGCTAGCCTTGCAGAAAGTCGGAATACAATCAGTAACAGAATAGTTTTGCCAACTTTCGGTCCGTGACTACAGAGAGCAAAGTTCGCAAGCCAATATCGGAGTCAATATACCGCAAGATGTCTTGTAACGTACTGACATACTGTGCGCTGGCACAAGTGCATGCGCAGACAGTAAGCTAGTATTTGAGAAACCTATATGGATCTGACTCCGCCACATCGATGTGAGTAAAATTCGGGAGATTGGGCTCTAGCTTCTTGAAAGTGGAACGCTCAAATTAGGTAAAATTAGGTCCACCCACCTCAGTCACAGTCGGACCGGCGCTGCCGGCGTACGCGTTTCGCGTGTATTGTTGTCTCGATTGCACTTCGGTCTATATACATACGTCTTTCCATCATTGTTGTTCATTACGTAGAAGTATATTGCAATAGATTGGAAATAGTGTGTCTTTGCGTTTAGTTGTAATACAACACAGGCCATTTGTTGAGATAGCGCTGGGAGAACGTACTATATCTACAGAATTTTACTTAAGTATATCAATGCTCCGCCTCAATGTTTTTTTGTATAATTTTGTGCGGTTTCGCTAATTTTGTGTGGTTTCACATCAAACAAGACGTAGTTTTTATATAGGTTCTTTGTCTTGGATTGGTCCCCATATTCTATCTATCTTTGTTTGGTTTGGTATAGTTTAGAGTTTTATAGACTTGTGAAATGAAATCCACTGTATGTGCAAAACAAACAATGAAACAAAAGATTGGATATCAGATATGGCCCATAATCTACCTACAGGAGTAGATAGACTACGGACACCATTTAGAAAAATGAAATAAATAACTAGCTTCGAATTGTTGGTTCTAAGGACCAATTGTTGTGTGGGATAAGCTGGCTGGGTAGCCCGCTGGTTCTTGCCTTCCTGTCCTGACTTCGGGGGTTTCTTCAGAGAAAGACCGTTCCTCTTCGACTATTTATTATTCACCAATCAAGTTACAAATTTCCTATCTTTGACTACACCCTACGACTATCTGTCTGACAATGCACCAATTTTTACTAGTTTAATAACAATGCCTGTTTTCTGTTCTATGGTATGTTATTAAAATTGAACCCATCTGCATGATTAAAGGAAGTAAAAACTCATTGCTTTTCCTACTGGGATGAATACAAGAAGTAAAAAACTTGTCACGTCCTTTCCGTATCCCGATAGCGCCTCAGGGAGCTATCTCTCTGTATAAAACTACTCTTGTGCTTCTGCCGCGTTCGCAAAACTTTGCAATAAGCTTAGACCGACAAGTTTTGCGGGAATCATAAAATATTGCGACTATTCTAGTCGGGTTACTGTGACTTTTTACTGCAATTTTTAACGCTATTGAAATGACAGAGTGGAGGAACGTGGGACGTGGTTGAATGCAGATAGTGAATCAATATTGTATAAAAGACACGAGAACTGTATACCTTTATCTCTTTCAAACTTAATACACGTCCACTACTGAACGTACGTGCCTCCCGAAAATAAGGGAGGTTTTGCCACAATCCGTCCTCTAAGCGTGGTGCTTGGCGGGCGAATTGACGGTCGCAGACACTTCAAGTGTTAACAACTAGCTATGATACCACAGACAGATAGACAGTCAGACACGTTAAACTTATAACACCCCTCTCTTTTTGCGTCGGGGGTTAAAAATACAGAGAAGCAGGCTGTTGCCCTTTTTTTAGAAGTTTCCCCTAGTTAAACTCTTAGTTAAACTCTTAACTCTTACGATATCCACGGGTAGAGTTGGAGGAATAGAAAGAAAAAGAAAAAGAAAAAAAAAACAATTAAATAGTTTATTTGACACGACACATTACAACAACTAAACATTTATGGAAAAAGATTATAATTAAATATGAATTTATCGATAAGATAGGCGAAGTGTATAACACGGTTAGCCACTAGTGCAAACAAAAATGACCAAATTTTTGGAAGTCTTGAAATTAAAATAGCTACCTAGTAATTTCCAAGAATGAAACAAATTTGATGATTCTACCGCCATGGCTGCCTATATCTTTTCTCGTAATCTATATATATAAAAGAAAGTCGTGTTAGTTACACCATTTATAACTCAAGAACGGCTGAACCGATTTGGCTGAAAATTGGTGGGGAGGCAGCTTAGAACCAGGAGATGGACATAGGCTATGTTTTATCCCGGAATTACCACGGGAACGGGAACTACGCAAGCGAAGCCGCGGGCAGCAGCTAGTTAATTATAAAGTCTTGAGCACTCGGCCAAAGTGTAACTGCACCAGATATAAAAGGTAAAACAGAAAATAAATATGTGGGTGATTTAAGCATTCTTACAAAATGTCGTTGTCATCCACAAAAATTGTTAAAAAATTTTAAAATTTTACTCACTCACAGGTATACAGGGTTTTTGGTAATTCAAAGACAATCCACACAGCATTATCTAGCCCCAAGTTAAACAAATTTACTTGCCTAAAATAAGTCAAGTATATTATACCTATTGTTGTTTTTTTTTTAAGTCCGTAACGAAGATTAACCATACGAAGGGACGAAATATTACAGTCGGGCAGAGTGAAAAATAAAAGGTTCCGTTTTAGCAAGAAAAATCCTCTATCTTAGTACCTTTGTATATGACTGGCAAGTAGCAACTATCTAGCAAGTAGCAACGCATTTTCCCCAGCTAATAAACAGCGGTAAGCTCGCGTACCTAATTCCGGGGTAAATAATAGCGGGAGTACGTGGCAACACTTTATGAGGGCTACGTGCGCAAAGAATTTTTTGTTTTATTTACGGTAAAAAGCACGTGTTTACAACGTGTTTTCGTTTAAATGCTTTTTAAGTATCCAACTGAGTGCTGAACTGTTGCGTTCCTGATTTTTTTACTTTTACTTTGAGTTTGCTTAGGAAATCATACTTTCCTATTTTAAAATAAGATTTATGACGACTAAAATCCAGCAGTGGGTTGGTAATTAATAACTTACGTCTGCAAATTTTGCTCTTCATGAAGTAGGTATTTTGTGTGTCCATAAAAGTTATAGTAGTAGTAGGAGCAATGCAGCCAGCGTCTTAGAGACGCTTCCGACTGGTATTAATATGGATCAGTTGAGCTACGTGTAGATTGCTTGCAATAGTCTGAAGTTAGCTCAATTGTCTCAATTGTAAATACTAGTTGTAATTTATTTCTATTAGTTGATTGTAATTTTCTTTGTGAATGTAGGTGGTGCTTACTTGTAATGTGTTTTGTACCAAATTAGAGCTTAGAAAGTGGGGTATGAAAGATTAGATTTAGTGTTAAACTTTAAAGTAAAATAACAAGGTCACCCCAAAAGTCTTTTCAAAGTTACCAACAAAATTATTTCGTCCCAGTTAGCACCTAACAATGCGTTACTTTACTAACGAACTGCTAAACTTTAGGGTCAGCGCAAACAAACCACAAATGTCTTGTCAAAATTGTATGATCGATTTCAAAAATTACTGTTCGGTTTTATTTTCAGAAAAACTATTTTCTTTAAAACTTCTAAGCCCATCATGGTTATTAACACTAAAAGTCACTTAAACGGACTATTTACCATGATTTGAGTTTCGAGCTTTCCAATATTTCGGCACAGTTTTACGCGCCATGATCAAAATATACCGTTGTAAATGACTATATACCGTGCTCCGGTATTTCGACTGCCGGTATTCCGTAGGACAGTCTATTTAAAGATATATTTTTTTTCAACCACTATCAGAGAATAGAGAACAGAGCAGTAATATTGTTGGTCGGTAGCAAAAATTTCTACCAAATGACAAAATTACTCTATATTATATAGATTCTAAATTATGTTATTTAAAATGACTGCGAATAATTATCGTCAGCTGACCAAATACTAATAATATTATAATTCGACTGAGCCGTAGTCAGCAGCTTGTTTGCCAACACCAACAAATCTCCTCGCTTTTGGCGTTTTTAATATGATTCTAAAGTTTTAACGATCCGGAAGCTAGTGCTTTGAATAGTCGGCCATTTTTAATTACGAGTCACCATTGTGCGAGCCCGGGCGCTCTCGATAGCTTGATCGAAGGGTTGCCCTATATTGTAGAGGTCCGGCCGGGCCGGAAAGATTTCACACAGGTTTAATAAGTGTTTGTTTCCAAAAATAAAGAATACCTTATAAACGTTATTTTTTGTTACTTCTAAAATTTAGAACGATCCACAAAATCGATCGAGGTAAATACCTTTTTGGATCGAGGATTTGGATTTTTTTGGATCGAGCAAATTAACCCTGAATGAAAATGTTTATGTTTTGAAGCGACTATTATATTCGTAGGATTAGTTTTCATCGAAAATTAAAAAACATCACAAATGTAGAAGCAGAGCTTTCGCAAATCTACTTCGTATAGCTTGAAAATTTATCATAGCCGGATAATAATAGAAAAATTCGACTTAATCCATCAACATTGTCTGGGAACACTCGCACCGAGACTGCACTCTGCCAATAATTGCACCGGATTGTTTTTGGATGCATTTTAGTAATTGCGACACGGCTTTCAAGTGCTCGTTTGATTGTTATAAAAGCTTGACAGTTTTTAAGAGGACGTATTGTAAAGCTCTTCAAACAAAGTGGTTTTAGGGTTTTTATTCAGATGTATAAAAGAAAATACAGGGTGGTTTAAACGATTTAGAGTAAGTACAAAAGGAAAATAATGTTGTAGAATTAGTAGTATTCTAGTGATAATAAAGGACAAAATTAGCATGAACATAGACATTTCAAACTACATTACACTGATAAAAGTTTCTGGCACCTAGGTAGAGTACTAAGTAGGTTGTACGTATCGTGTTCAACAATTTCCATCATTGCCTAACCGTTAAAATAAAACTATATTTCAAATAAAAGTCGTTCATTAGCCCAAAACTTTAAAAAAATATTTTTATGACACTTTATACCGCTTCGCTATCAATTTGATCGCAGTCGTGCTCTATCAGTTTTACGCGTTGAAGCACCAACGTAATCTCACGGCAGTAGGTAGGTACTTCCCGCTTCAACAACCCTATATTACGCACACGTGCCTTTCAAAAGATCTAGAAATGGGGCTCGAAGCTCATAATGGGGACGACAGATATATCTAAGAGGAGCTCTCTTTTAGCTCGCGATTTTATTTTATTACGTTCGTCCAACAATTTCCTGAGATCGATTTTTTTTTTATTTTTCGTTACATTCTATTCAAATATGATTGTTTCTATATACCGCTGCTGCGGCATAAAAATTCTGTATTTTTTTTTATTGTCACGCAAATCTGGCTCTCGGTTGCTAGACAAGTCGACGGCAGAATAAAACATGATGTATAACGCAATAAATGCATCCAGCGCATGATCGTGGTAGATGGCCCTTACCTACATCCTCACCTCACCTCAACAGCCTATATTGGTCCACTGCTGGACGCAGGCCTCCCCCTGATAAGCACTTTATTGGCTTTTATCTCATGGGGGTAGTGCCCAAAATCCCCACGCTGGGAATGCTGGTTGGGGATCACAGTTTGATGGTAGAATTGTTTTGCAAGGGCGGGCTACCCGCGACGCCGCTTTCGCCACCCCGCGCCCGCTGAATTCGAGACCGAGGTCTCTTACAACACCCGCGGGAAGTGTTGGGGTCGTGCAAATTCTAAGCTGGCACCACACAGCATACCTACATGTTGATGGTTATTTAAATAAAATTATACTGATGAAAATGATAATGAATTAAATTATACTTAAGTAAGTACCATCATCGGCTTTTCTTTCACTAAAATTGCAATTAATAGATACGAATTGCAAAATATAGTATTTACACTTACATCAATATCCTAAAAATCTAAGCCATATGCCAGTATAATACAAATACTTAGAAAAAGTAATATTCTTAAAATTAAAAATACCAACAGAAAATTGCTTCACCAATTACTGAAATTTCATCATCATTCATGACAATTTTGTAGTAATACTTTCTTACTCAACGATAGATGCAAAAATACTATACATAGGTCTAAAAATGCGGGCAAAATCGCGGGTAACAACTAGGTCTCTATATTTCCGTAGCAGTGACACAGAAAGTAACTAACTCCTACACCCCGGGCCGATCAGCTGATACGGCACGCCTCGTGTCGACGGTCAATGGAGTGGGCGAGACGATTACTTGAGTACAACTTGCTAGGGATTTTTGAGAGTAACGGAGCCGGATGAAGTGGAAAGATTTTGCTTCGTTTGCGAGGTTTTTTTAGTATCTTGAGGGTTTTTTGGGTGGGTGAGGTCCGGTTCTCGCCACACTGGCGTAGAGATGGCAAACCAATATAATTTCCATTTCCAAATACACGACGTGATGGATAAGAAATTAAATAATATCGCCAAAATTTTTGATTCGACGGGATTTGAACCCGGAACCTTCCTTCAGAACAGAACATCGGAAATGCGCTAACCAATTGCGCCACGAGGTCAAGTGACGCAGGAGTCGAAAGACTTTGGCACTTCCTTCGGATCTTAGCGCTTGTGATGGTTATTTTATACACAAAATATATAATTAAGGTTATTCTTACACAATTTTTCCAGCTTTGGTGTCAACTACTCAAACCTGACTCAAATTTCGTAGTTTATTGTCATTATTTGAAGAAAAAAAACTCTGTAGTCACGCGCATCAGCACTTTGAAATACAGTTCGCACACTTCGCACTAGAAAGTTCAAAGTTCATATTTAAAGTTACTACCTACGTTAACGTTTATATCAAACAAAACTATTTTAGAACTTGGTTTACTTAAAACTGCTTTTACTCTGCACTCTCCAGAACAAGAAGCTTTTGAAGCATTTACTCTCAGCTGCCATTTCCACTCAGCGTTAAGATTATTTGCATGTATGGAGCTGTCCCTACAATGTGCATACAACCGACTAACTTAATGTAAGTGAAGGCAGTTTGCGTAGCATAAGCGGAATATGCAAATTTATGTCATTCTAATGTGGTAAAGTGGTGTATTTCAGGTAGACGAGGTCTTAGGTAATTAAGAAAGAGCATCTATACAAAAACTATCGGGCGATAATAAACGATATGTTAATAAATAATGCTGGGCAATTCACACAGCATCAACTTGCCCTGAGCAGAGCTTGTGTTATGGGTACTAACCAGACAACTCAGTTTAATACTATGAATCTCTACGCCATAAAAAATAATAATAATATAATGCTGGACAACACACACAGCATTATCTAGTCCCAAGCTAAGCAGAGCTTGTGTTATGGGTACTAGATAACTGATATACTTAATACAATACACTACATAGATAGATATTTTTTATTATACTTAGAAAACACTCAGACCAACGGAACAAATTTCTGCAGATCGTACACAAATTTGTTCCGAGGCGGGAATCGAACCCGCAATCTCCTGCGTCGCAGGCGGACCTTCGCCCGCTGCGCCACAGAGGTCAATCGTGCTCCAAGCTGTCTTAGGTAATTAGAAAAAAGCTTCTTATAAAAATATCGGACTGTAAATAAACGATATGGAAATAAATAATGCTGTGCAATTCACTCTGCAACATCTAGCCCCAAGCTGTCTTAGGTTATTAGAAAAAATCTTCATATAAAAATATCGGACTGTAAATAAACGATATGGAAATAAATAGTGCTGGGCAATTCACACATCATCAACTTGCCCTGAGCAGAGCTTGTGTTATGGGTACTAACCAGACAACTCAGTTTAATACTATGAATCTCTACGCCATAATGTTCAGACATTTTTTACTTCAATTCTGAAATAAAGAAATCAGGTTTTCTATTGCGTACATTATTGATACTTTAATTTGTAGTATCACTAGCGGTATGTAAATGTCTGTCTCTGCGGAAAAATGTCCATCCTTGGGGTAGTCCCAAGGATGGACATTTTTCCCTGCCAAATTTCATTAAGATCCGTTCAGCTGTTTAGGCAACGTAAGAGGCAGACAGAGTTACTTTCGAATTTACAATATAACAGTATGGATGGATATAAACAGTTAAGAATAATAATACATTATGAACATCTATTACATTATGCGTCTTGGGGACGCTTCCGACTGGTATTGATATGGATCAGTTGAGCTACTTGTAGATTGTTTGCAACGGTGTGCAATTAGCTCAATTGTTTCAATTGTAATTACCAATTATATTATAGTTTTCTTTGTGAATAAAGGCTTCTGCCCTTTATAAATAAATAAATAAATAAATAATGCTGGACAATTCACACAGCATTATCTAGCCCCAAGCTAAGCAGAGCTTGTGTTATGGGTACTAGATAACTGATATACTTAATACAATATACTACATAGATAGATATTTTTTTATTATACATAGAAAACACCCAGACCAACGGAACAAATTTCTGCAGATCGTACACAAATTTGTTCCGAGGCGGGAATCGAACCCGCAACCTCCTGCGTCGCAGGCGGACCTTCGCCCGCTGCGCCACGGAGGTCGTCAAAAGATCGTTTATAGACTTAATTAATATTTATGAACATAGGTAAAACCCTAGTAACTACTATAATGCGGTGTTCTGAAAGTGTACCAAGCAAGAGTTTATAACTTCTTGGTAGTTTCAAAGATATTGGCTAAAACGAAGCCTTAGGCTGGCCACACACGTTTCCCCGAGCTTTCAGTCACGACCTACTTACAAACTTAGTTATTTGAACTGAATCTTACGTTTTCTCAGAATACAAGACCTACATGAAAGGTTAGGAATCAAATATGGCAGCTCAGGTTACTTTTGCTTTGAAAACATATTTTGATAAAATAAATGTAATAGAATAAATAAACTTATATTCTATATAAACATCTACGGGCTATATTTCTAGTCGTAATTTAACCTGAATTAATATAGCACAATATTATTTTGTACGGAGAACATTGTTTAGTTAGGTTGGATAGGCGTAAAATTATTTCTTGGTACCTATTATTATTGTAACATTTAGTTCTCTAGATGGCGAAGTATGTGTGTTTAAATCTAGCGACTGGTATGTACCAGAGGAGAAAAGTTGCTACCTAGAATATCTCTAGACCTGTCATCATCATAATCATCATCATCATCATCAGACCGTTTACGTCCACTGTTGAACATAGGCCTGCCCAAACGACGCCACAAATAGCTTTAATGAGCCGCCTCCATCCATCTACTCCTGTGACCAGTACAATGTCGTCGGTCCATCGAGTGGGAAGTCTTCCAACATTCCGTTTCGCATTGCATCGCGGTCGCCACTCGAGACCTTTTTCTCCTACGGTTATCGTTTCTGCGAGCTATATGGCCTGCCCATCGCCACTTCAGCCTGGTAACTGTGAGAGAACTGTTTTTTAGAACTGTTTTTCTACGAATTGTTGCGAAGACAATGGGAAAGGTATCCATGATTTCAAGAAAGAATAAAAGTTATACTCGCATTTTTCTGTTTGCTTCGCACCAATAGGAAATCGCTAGCCATCATAATTGCAACATTTGTTACACGCGTATGATGTAGAACAAAAGTTTATCCCGTACCTGTGTACGGGAATTTTTGCCAGCCTCCTTATTGCGATTGGATAACAAAACTAAAAAACCTTATCTCAAGATTTTTTAGTTTTGTTATCCAATCGCGATAAGGAGACTTAAATATCTTGAGATAAGATTTTTTAGTTTTGTTATCCAATCGCAATAAGGAGGCTGGCAATAATTTAAGGACCTATACCCAGCACTGGATGACGTAAATGATTGTGATGACGATAATGATGATGAACTACAGTAAAGTTCATTCATGAATGTAGCATGGCAGTGGCTACTCCGTCGCGTCTGACATACAAAGGCTAAGCCGCCGTAGCGATGGCTACGCCGTAGCAATAGCAGAGCGCTGACGTAGCGGCTTAGTAACATAACGATGAATATAGCAAAAAAAGTTCCACAAAACCTGATAAGATTAAACTTTTGTATTGAAAGTTTTGGAATAATCGGCGACAAGCTTTTACCTACGGCTTTGCTAAAGATACTGAATGTGGATAAACGCAGCCCACGGTTTTTACTTCATATCTTTAACTGGTAAAGTCCGTTTGTTCCACCCTATATAGAAAAGAGTAAAATCCGACTAGCAAATAGTTCCAGAGAATCAGAAATTATTATTCAACGTCGCACCACATTTTCCCTTGGCGGTACGGTCACAGATTAACTATATGGTACTATGTACGGTCGCCTGGTGAACTATAAATTCTTGCACAATTTTAACAGCAAGGTATCTCTAAGGCCCCTGTGTAGTACCTATTTCTAGAGGTGATATAATCCCCGGCGTTCCAGAACATAAATAATTCCCGAGATTGCGTGCGAGCTAACTCTGTTAAAAACGACTTTTACCTCGTAAAGGTGAGTAACGACCAAGAAACTCCTTACAGAGCAAAATAAATTATTCGGTAATGGTTTGATTGCAATTTTATTGTAATGTGTGGTGGCTTATTTGGCGTATTGGGTGAATATCCACCTGATAATAGGATGCAAGTTCGTTTCCTGACGGAATATTGTGACCTGCAAATATTTGTTCTTGCTCCAC
The DNA here is from genome assembly GCA_949316285.1 of Eupithecia subumbrata. Lineage (NCBI taxonomy): Eukaryota > Metazoa > Arthropoda > Insecta > Lepidoptera > Geometridae > Eupithecia > Eupithecia subumbrata. Next base: position 8,732,493 of record OX438630.1, on the reverse strand, counting down.
GTGTTTTCTATAAGCTTTACGTATTTTGTATAATTCATCATCATTATCGTTGGCACAGTTTTTCTCTATCAGCAGTAATCTCCGTATCTACTGACACTTTTCTAACCCATGTCCGCTTTCGATGTATTTTCTACAATAAAGATAGAAAATGCGCACGAGTAACGAAAGTCTTGCAACTTGTAGGTACTACATCTGAGACGAAACGTATTGTATGAAAGAATGGTGGTGCCATTGTGGTTTCACAAAGATGCGATATTTGTTGCTCGTCCACCATTGCTTTTCAACCAAGTTGGTAGCATCGAGCCTGCATTTTTTACGTAGGATTTCCAGAAACAAGAAAGGCCTCTATTATTTAGGGATGAGAGCCGAGGTTGTTCCCGTGAAAGGCCCACGAAAAGCTTCCATAAGCCTATAGCTAAAAGGATACCAACTGTAAAATCTCAGTTCGTTTTTAGAAAATCCAAGGAGGATTCAGCCACGGGTCTGTTGTCAGAGAATTTTTGTGTCGCCTTGCTGGGTTAATTCAATATCAAATCAAATCAAATCAAATCAAAAACTCTTTATTTCCATAAATACAATAAATGTACACTTAGAAAAGGTCAAATCATAAAACTAAACACTGACACGGAAATAAAGTGATATTTTTGATTTCTGTCGCTTCGGTATGTAGACTAAAGTAAAGAAGCGACGAAGAAACCTTTAGCCTGTTAGTTGTTATTTTTCGAGTTGGAGCAAAACTCGTCCCAAGCTTTTTTATCCTCTAGATAATCTGATATTTTGTAGTAAGCCTTTTTACAAAGGATATGTTTGACAATTTGTTTGAATTTATTTATTGATAATTTTTGCAACTCACTTGGAGTTTTGTTGTAGAAGCGTATACATTGCCCTTTAAAAGATACATTTATCTTGTGTAGCCTAGTTGTGGGCACAGCGAGCTTATCCTTATTTCTAGTATTTATATTATGTACGTCGCTATTTTTAGGGAATAGATTGATATTTCTATGAGTGTACAACAAGTTTTCATAAATATATTGACATGGTACTGTCATTATGTTTATTTCTTTGAATTTATCACGCAGGGATTCTCTGGGACCCATATTATAGATTGCACGAACAGCTCTCTTCTGCAGCACAAATACGGTGTTAATATCTGCAGCGTTCCCCCACAGCAGTATGCCATAAGACATAACACTATGGAAGTAGCTGAAATAGACTAGTCTAGAAGTATCAACGTCTGTAAGATGACGGATTTTTTTGACTGCATAAGCTGCAGAACTAAGTCTCTTCGATAGCTTATCTATGTGTGGGCCCCATTGAAGTTTACTATCTAAGGTTATTCCTAAGAATACTGTACTGTTTACAATTTCTAACGTTTCTCCTTTTACGTTTACATCAATCTTAACGTGTTTTACATTAGGTAGAGCAAATTTTATACATTTCGTTTTAGTTTCATTAAGCAAAAGATTATTGACATTAAACCAGTGTACTACTTTTGAGATTGCATTATTCACATCGTCAAATTTTATGTTTCGTCGTTTCATTTTAAAAATTAATGAAGTATCGTCAGCAAACAATACAATCTCATGATTATTCTTGACTAGGTGAGGCAGGTCGTTAATATAAACTAAAAATAGGAAAGGACCGAGGATAGAACCCTGCGGTACACCCATTGTAACTACAGACCCCGAAGACCGTTTCCCATTAATGTCAACTCTTTGTATCCTATCACTCAAGTAAGATGTAAGAAGATCCAAAGAGGTGTCACTTATTCCATAGTGATGTAGTTTCCTGATTAATGTTTCATGGTGTACGCAATCGAATGCTTTTGACAAGTCGCAAAAAACGCCTAAAGCATCTTGCGACTTCTCCCAAGCATCAAAGATATGCGATACTAACTCTACACCGGCATCAGTAGTTGACCTACCCCGAGTAAACCCGAATTGCTTACCATGTAGCAGGTCATTGCAATTGAAATGCCTGAGCAATTGATGTAAGATTAGTTTTTCAAAAACTTTGCTGAATGTAGGCAGTACTGATATTGGTCTAAAGTTAGTGGGGTCAGACCTACTACCCGATTTAAACAGTGGAATTATTTTACTACATTTCATTAGATCAGGAAATACGCCACAATCAATACATTCATTGAATATAAAAGCTAGATCTGGTGCAATCGTATCAATTAAAGGTTTAATAATTCTGACGGAAATGCCCCAGAGATCTGCAGTTTTCTTTATATTTAAAAGTTGAAAGGCTTTTTTAATATCTTTTTCATCGACATGGTTGAAATTAAGTTTATTTTCGCATTTAGGTACATTTTCTATAAGTAAGGACTCAGCGATTAATTGAGAAGAGTTTAGACACTTTGTAGTAGAGATTGGAATGTCAGTAAAAAAGTTTTCAAAAGCTTGGGCTACTTCAATGTCATTTTTGATTGTGCAGTCATTAATCTTTAAATTGTAATCATTAAAGCAGGTACTGACCTTTCCAGTCTCACTATTTATTATTTTCCACGTTGATTTTATGACATTTTCACTATTTCTAATTTTGGAGCTAATATAATTTGATTTTGCTATAAGACAAACTTTTCTAAACATTTTTGAGTAATTTTTTACTTTTTCTTTAAACTCCTGGCTGAAATTGTATTTTTTTTCACTATATAGTTCATACAATGTTCGTCTACTCTTATGTATACCTTCTGTTGCCCACTCACTAAAGCTAAGTTTTTCTGAGACCATGATCGATTTGGATGTGAATATTGAATTGAACGCATTGGTGAATTTATAAAAAAAACTACAATACGACTCATTTGGGTTGTTATGTGAGTAATTAAGTGATGTATCCATTCAGCAATATGTTTTTCAGGTACTTATATTTTCGAACTGTTACAAATTCTAGACGAAGCCCCGTAGGAATACCAAGGGCTCCAAATACGCTTTCCTATTTATATTCACAGGTTATGTTTCATAGTTTTTAAGAGTTACCAACTGACTTGGTCTGTGTAAAATAACAACCAACAATGTACCTACATTGCCTTATCGGTAGTTAGAGGGAACACAAACGGATTTTTCACAGATTTCAATGAAACTTTTAACCGCCTAGCTCGTTTCCCATTGAAAACTGTCAAATTTCAGGACACGCTACGAAAATGATTCACGAATTCTCATATTTCCGGGTGATCGATCACACTCCTGGCTCCTGTAACACTTAGATCCACTTATGTTTGAGTGAGGTAACATTATATTTTACCTAGTCGCGTTTTCGCAGAAAATCACTCGTTTTACGAGTATGTAAATAATATGATATTTTGTCCTATTTGATCGAAATTTTGGAGGCGGACTACAAATTGCTTAGCAACACTGAAATTTGTATATAATTAAGTTTAAATGTTTTATGCATCATATGATCAACCAGCTTCTTCCTGCGGTTTCGCAAGCGTTATTTCTATGGAATTGTTTAAAGGTTATTGTTCATAGTTATGTATTTCTATCCTATAGAAACTGAACTATAAGACCTTCTCTAATGGTTCCGGAGAATGAATTAGAAATTATTTTATTATGTCGGTCCATATTTTCCCTTGGCGGTACGGTGCCAGATGCAAAATTTCAACTTAATTCGTAAGAAATATAATCCGGAATCAAAATTCTTGAAACACATCATTTTAAATTAACAACAATTATGTAGCTACACGCGTGTAGGAAGGTGCAAAGAATTTGAACAGCTACCCGAACTCGATTCTTTCATAAACCTTTGTAACGTAAATCTCTAATTCCCTTTTCGCACCCTCCCATCTAATAAGGATAAACTATCAATGTGTTTGCTAAGGGTGTGCTTATGTCAATTTGTATTGTACTGTCTAACGGCACCGATATTGGTCACTGACACTTGGTCCCTGGACTTGGGATTTTGAACCTTCTTTTCCATGGAAAAAGACTGCTTTTCTTCCTCCATTCCTTTACTCCAGGTCTCAAAATTCGTGCGGTTTTTACCACGAGGTTCAGTCCCGTCGAGGTCAGCGACACTATATCTAGTGTTTGTCAATCTATTCCGTGTTTTCAATTACCCAGGGGTTGTTATTCAGTTTTGTGGTTGGATCTGGCCCGTCCGATACGATCAGTGTGGGTGTGTAATCCCGTAAAACAGATAAAATAGAGCTAGTGAATTTAATTCGTAATGATAGTTGGCAGAATGAGTGTTTGATCCACCTTTGTTGTCTACTACGTGATCAACACCACCAACAAAAATGCAATTAAGTTAGTGTAGGTAAATAAAAAATAAAATAGGAGTCAGTGTAGTGTTAGTTAAAAGTTAAGGTCATATGAAGGTGTCCGTTTTTGCTATATTATGTAGACCTTGTCAACCAGGATAGGAAATATTTTATTTCACATTTATTTATATTATACCAGGTCCACGCAAGCTCAGAATGTGATAGAAACATGTCAAATTCAACGATTTTACATATTTTCAAACTACTTTTAGATAAAGCGCTTAGTCCAACAGTAAAATTTCTCTGCTTTTCCTCAAGTTTTCTCGACACAAAAGATTTTATATATGAGATTTCCTTTAAGTACCTACTGGGAAGCTTAATACCTTGCCTCGCGCCTTGGAAGGATAAAATGATGACCACATATAAAAACAAATAGTACCTACCTACTCTGTCAACTCTGTGTCACTTTGGTGCCACATAAGCATTCTCGTTCAGTAGGTTCCTTTCCTACTATTGATCCTGACCTACCTACCTTAGGTATATTTTGAATCGCACACAAAATCACCTCAATAGAACACTTTCCGTAGGTAGTAGATTATCGTGCCTAGTAGATTATCAGAGAACAAGAGTTTACATACTATATGATATTGTTAGGATGGCAGCTTACACTATATGTGTGTATTGAGTTTTGTATAAATTTATATAAGTACCTACTTAGGTAGGTTGTTGTACATACCTGCCTACTTCTTCGCACTTGGGTTTTGAAATAGAAACCAATGGAAATCTGCGGGGAAAGGACACTTTAGCAGTGCAAAATTGGTACCTAGGTACCAACCTACCTACCTACTTTGTATGATAAATTACTAACCTCCTGTAAATTGAGTCAGTAAATTGACTGAGAAAGCGGCTGTTTGCAGTCTGAGAGTGATATAAAGTATGGTCCTGCCATAGGTATTTATCGTTGAGATCCCCCGTAAGCCATAAACTGCATGGAACACAGGACAAGGTAAATTATGTAACCATTTATGTACCTACCTATGGGTACATTTTAGTCAGAAAGCGATGGCATTAGTTATAATGATCACCTGGCTCCTAGGGCACCTAGGCTCTGTAAAATATGTTAAACCTATCTGCAATGTAATTTACCATGACACACGCTTCAGGCATACTTGCTGCTACGTGGATTTTTATAATTACCACTTTCAATGATGTGACTTAAAAACTCCTCAGCTCCGAACCTCATTTTCCTAACTTTGCTATTATGAAAGAAAATCTTCACTTCAGCTGGTAACATCTTTGAGTACCTTCCATTCTTTGTCTGCGGGAATCTTTTGTCTGCATCAGTAATAAAGGCAAGGATTATCCCAAACAGGAAAGCTATTGCCGGTAATTCATGGTAAAATAGAGATATAAAGAAATATCAGAATAGGGAGATAAGTGGGTTATAGTAATAAAAGAGAAATAAGCTACGTGGATATTGTAAGCTGGTTGTAATAGACGATAAGTAGATTATGATTTGCAAGGTAATACAGATTTATTAGAATTTCGTTGTCTCGAAATCTATGAACGACTGGCGAAATGCTCATGTGTTTTTTTTTATACTTTCATTTGTTGGTCCTAGCGATAAAATTGTTTTCAACCAAGCCAAGAATCTAACCTAATAAAAGAAAACCTAAATGAATCCTCATAATTCTATAACTTCTGTGTCTGTGTAATAAATAGGTAGGTATATTAAATATCTAAATATACATGTTAATGTATATTTAGATATTTATATAGCCTGTTTTCACGCCACCTTATATAATTTTTCGATCACTTTTGTCCATCCTAAGGTCGCTTTTAGCGATAAGGCCGCCCATTATACATTATCTGTATTTGTTTTTTGTTTTTTGAGTTCTTGGTGTGCAATAAAGTATTCTGTATTGTATTGTATTGTCTGTGCCAAGATGGCTGGTTCGGTGAAAGCTACATTTCTTCCACTAGAACTAAGCTGTTATCCTCTACCTGCATCATTCGCACCGAACTTTAACTTTAACTTTAACTTTAACTTTAACCAACTTTAACCTTTAACTTTAATTTTTTTTAACCGGCTTCGAACGCGCTGTCTGCTGCTGTTTTTCTGAACTGGGTCTTTTCAAAACATCAGTGAATAGGTGTTTCCTAATCCATTAAGATGCTTCTTCACTTTCCATGAAGTGAGATTGTCGTCGAACGAAAGTCTGTTGTTAATAAAATAATAAAAAACCTTTTATACAGGGCGTCACACGGCCATGCCACATGGAGGGAAAGTATCCTATATAATGTAGATAGAAAATTTTACTAAAAGAAGACTTCATTTCGATTTTAAAAACAGTTTAAACTGCATTAAAAGATTTCTGAATAATCGTCTGTCTGAACCGGGAACTAAACCCGCCAAATTGTAAAAAAACACCCGAAATTTAACATACCAATCAAAAGGCTCAATCGTACGGATTATTTTTTTCAGATAACATACCATTTAAATAAAAGGAAGACCATGAAATTTTATATTTGTATTGTCAGGCAAATTAATAATTATCCTTTCCTTTTACAAGGCCGTGCCTCGAACAAATGGTTTTATAATTTTAAAGTATTAATAATCTAGCTAATTAAACTTTAGGCAACTTACAAACCAAACAGTGAAAATTAGGGCAAGAATTCATGAAATGGATTCAATAAACTTCCAAAAAGCAATTTCCAATTAAATCCGACTCCACCTGTTTTGACAGACATTTCATTAACCCGATTTCACTTTCGGACCTGACCTGTCTGTTTACTAAATATTACCATTATTAAATAGGTATTCTGTGCTAGTTATTTGCAAGCCAAAATGTATTAATCTAATTAATTAATTTAAAATTTTGGCAGTTACGTACCTCATCCTGTGTTCCTGGTATCGATCCTGACTGAATAATAATCTTAAGAGGTCGCCATGCGTGCCGTTTTATGAGAAGGATAGACATAGGATTTTGAGTGGGACAGAGCATACATTTTTGTAACGGCGGTGTAAGCGCAAAAATCATGTTTTTGTTTACTTACTACAAAACTACACTACTTATGAAGAAACTGGTTTAAGGTACAGAATAATTAATAATAACCTACGAATCAAAACAAAAATCATTTCAATAGACCGCAGGATTCCTGAGATCACGACCAAATTATGTGGGAAACAGCGCACCTTCCTGATTTTTTTATCGTATTTTTTTCTCAATCTTGTTTTCACATTCAAGAAACCGAATAAAAAATGTTGAATTTTATGTGATTCAGGTTTTTTACCACGGGGATCCCGTGAGTACCGAGATCAAGGCCTAATTTGACAACCAAACCTACACCTAGCCTACAACCAAGCCTAATTTGACAGCCCCTAGTAGAATAGGGAAATGAGTTGTACTAATTTTCCCCGTCATTTGTTTTTTTTTTAGTTTCGAACTATCAATATTTCGTTGGGTTGGGGTAAAAATGTCACTGGACCATTTTTTGTGCTAGTTGTAAGTTCCATACTTTGAGGGTAAAAATGTCGACGTGTGACGAATAAAACTTTAATTTTTATGGGTAAATTCGTCATCGGTTCTTCCATCGTGGATTTTGTACAGTCAGCATGAGAATAAAGGTAATAGTGCTGTAACACCCCAAGTAAACAAATGACTTCAAGAACTATTTAGTGTGTATTGTAAAGAGTGCCAAAATAAGTTTGATGATTTTGTTAGCAAGTGTTTCCAGTGATCACCTAGTTTTATGGCCATCGAAAGTCATTCATTCGATGATTTATACGGCTAGATTCTTGATTCTATAGACATCGTATTGTTCTACCTCATGTTAATCGATTATGGAGCGGCAAAATACAACAAACGTTTATACATAGACTAACTGAGGATTTGCTTAAAACTTTGTCTTAAATTAACTACTCCCCTCCCTCCTACCCCTGTGGTCTATTCGGTTGCTAGACTCTTACAAGACTAGTGACCTCGAGAGAGACCACAAATGAACCATTCCATACTTACCTACCAACAAATCGTCTCATCATACTTGTTGTACCAACTTCTAGTGTTTGTTCCAATTTGATTTCTTGCAGGATAGAGGCTATCTACCCACAACACAGGTTATCCTAGGGTGGGAGCTAGCGCTATTTACAAATTGAATTAGCAATCAGTAAAGTAAAAAAGTAAATTAATTAAGTAAATTGTAACCTGTTTTGTAACCTAGGAACTAACCTATCTATTTAGTTCGAGAAATGTTACTTTAGATTTGTAAGTTGTTGGTGTGGTGTGTTTGAATAAAATACTTTACATACGCACCAAAAATATGAAATTTGTGTGGTAAGCTGCACTGGGTAGCACAAGTCTGGCCATTGTAAAACCCCCTGAACCGTGAAACTTTTTACATAACTATTTAATTTTCAAGTAAATCTACGCGGACTTTTTCATTTATCTTTTCGAAACAAAGCGAGTTCATTTAGCGTATCTATTGTTATAACTTGGAACTCCGCGCGTCGCGCTCTGTGCAAAGAAAGTAAATAGTGCGATACTAATGGAACTCGAAAGTTTGTACCAAAAAAAATTTTTTTTTCTTATGTGTTTGTAATTTAATATATTCCTAAATAAATACATCCTTGTATTACAATCTAATCTAAGACTAATAAGTGATTTAAATTTGACCTAAACTGCTAAAATACTTGGGATAGTAAGAATGTGTCCATTAACACTTCTAGCGTAGCGATACAATACTTTTGATTAGGTTGATTTGGGTTACTTTTTCGAAACAAGCTATAAAACTAGGTATAAATGGTTTTGTATTGTATTTATGCAGACCATTCTTTAATAAAGCTCAAAACCAAAATATTTTGAAGTGGGACATATGGCACAGTTCGATTTTAACGGAACTTATAAAACGGAGACATTTGTCCCACTTCGATGTTTAAGAGTAAATGTCTCTACTTAAGGCGAAGACACTTTATTTATGTGTTCTTTGTTATAGCAGTCACTATTTTTCACTTACAGATCACAAAACAACTCAAAAGGTTTTGTCCCATATCAGTCGTCCTAATATATCTGTGTTTTCGAGGAGTTGGATACTTTGGATAGCCTCGATATTCACGTAGTAATGAGGTCTCTGTTCGTGAGTAGAAAAGATTTGACAAAAAAGTTCAACATCAAAATTCAGTTGTTAATACAACCCATAGCCGATTAGAATACAGTTTGTTCAGTGCGATCACACCACTCATACACAGTCCAGTTCTGTTCGAGAGTAGGTCCATAGTATGGGCGTTTATGCCTTCTATCTCATTCGAATCAAATTCAGTTCGAGAGTAAGGCTGCTTTTTCACCCATCTACCAATGTGCTACGTTGCTATGTTTTCAGCCGACCTATAGGATAGTTACATTATCGCGTCATTATTGATATCTATGAAAATTACGCGTGGATCAATCTTATTGGTTGGCTGGAAACATAGCAACGTAGCACATCTCCTTAGGGTGGTAGGGAGTGAATGCGATCTATCTCATTGGAATCTAGTTCGGTTCGAGTAAAGGGTCGATGGTAAGGGCTCAACATCGAACACCACTGATGAACCCTCTGCGGTATCTACCGGAGCCCTAATTACAACCCTTCGCGCCGTGCAGATTAGAATGCAGATTGCTTGCTTTTTCTCAACCTTTAGGTATTTTTATAAACTGCAAAGGAATCCCTTTGCAGTTTACAGCTTATCCGCAGAACCGCAGATTTTTTTCAAAACTGAATGCACACAACAATGAATAAGAAACGGTTTACGTTTCATAATAATAATAATGTCCTCCTAGCCGAATTTCGACCACGGCGGCCAGTCTCATCGGAGACTAGCCAGATGCGCAGGACATACTATAGTGCACAAGTGTATGCGCAAACACCGGTGCACTCTCTATTCCCTCACTATCATAATCCGATGGGACGACAGATCGACACGACCGGGGAGAGAGCAGGCGCAGGACCAACGGCTTAACGTGCTTTCCGAGGCACGGGAAAGTACGTTAAGCGTTCTAAGTTTCATATACAAGATATTAGGATATTAAGATATTCGGATAATTCTAAAATAAAAGAACTTAGTAAGAATTGGGCGAACTGCGTATGGATTCTTGATGAAACGCGTGTTGGACGAAACGCGTGTAATTGTAATAAGACTAATCGCGTTATGACGAACCGCTAACAAATCGTTCAGAGATGTGGCCATTTGAGGACGTGGCCGTTCAGAGAACAGGTCGCTCATGGGAAGTAGCCGTTCAAGACATGTGGCCTTAGCTGACCGGATCCATGAAAAATGAACGGTTTTTACAGAAAGTTACATTGTTATGCTTTGTTCAGCAGTGGACCAATACAGGAGGTTGAGGTTGGTGCCTATTGTTACATTAATATCAGGATTCCGAAGGGACGGCAGACCGACACAACCGGGGAGCGGTCAGGAGCAGACCAACGGCTTAACGTACATACAACTTTGAGACTTGACGCCGTGGTCGAAAATTCGGCTAAGAGAACATCATCATAAATATCAGGATTCCGATAGTTTCAAAACTGTTTTAATACAAAGATGCTGAAAATCTTGTACCAGACACTTCGGAAAGAAATACCGTACACGCAATTTAAAATCAGTTCGTGTGCGGCAACTTCCGTTGCTTCTCACAGGTAATATGACGTATAAACCAGTGTTTCTTCGCACAGGTAAAGTGACGTATAAATCGGCACGTAGCAAGGTACCTACAGCTCATATTACATCCCGACAAATCCCTACCCTCAGCCCACCGGGAACACATTATCCTGAAATATGCCGCGTCGTCCTATTTACATAGGAAACGTGTAAATGATTGATATGATTTTAGGCGGAATTTGCGTTTGTTGATGCGAGTAGTTTGGGTCTTATTGAGCTGCACAGAGTGCTTGGTACCTAATAACTTCAAAAGAGATTATTCCGATCATTGCTCATTACTTTTATATATATCTTAAAATTATGTATTACTAGGTTTATATATATCTTAACATTATGCATACAAGAAAACATAGTTTACGATACTGTAAACAGTCAGACATCCTCGAGATCCATCGAGATCAAAAAATTGGTTTGTCAAAACCTTTACACGGTTGGCGAAGATTAACAAATCGTTTGATGTGAATTGTGTTAAATTTTATAATACTTTACCTGAGAATGTAACGAAACTAAACGAACGAATGTTTAAAAACATCATTAAAAAGACGCTACAAGAAAAAGAAATTATGTTATGGAGTGTTTATAACATTTATTATTGTTATATGACTATTTTAAGAGCATATAAGAATTGAACGAATTGAAATTAATAATAATAAAAAAATTAAATACTAATATTACTAACTTTAACTACTGCACTGTGTTATGTGAGAGATTTCTAATTTGGCACTAGTTTATGTTTAAGCTCTAAATTGGTAAATATAGCCTACGTTCTATGATAAAAACTATCGTAGTTTGACGAATTCCTATCGGATATAAGCGGGTTAACTAGGAACCTTATTTGTTTTGGAAGAATCAAGAATAAGTAAAGTTATTAAGTATTAATAAATTAATAAGTATTAAAGTTACTAGATAAGTATTTAGTAATATTATGTGTTGGAAGAATCAGGAATAAGGTTCGTAGTATTTACTAGTATTTACTATTGAAACAATTGAGCTAACTGGAGACTGTTGCAAACAATCTACAGGTAGCAGTTAGTTATATAAATAATTTGATAAACAATTTATGATGATTATTGATACGAATAGGTACCTTGAAGTGTGTATTTTGTTTATTGACGACAGATGTAGCACGGTGGGCGAAGGTCTGCGAGGTTGCGGGTTCGATTACCGTCTTTGTACCAATGTTTGTACGATCTTCAAATAGTATTTGTCCGGTTGTTTCTATGACCGGAGAGCTGGTCAGTATCTGGCACAGCGCATCAGCAATTCAACATTGCCATACAGCGGGGCAATGCAGCCAGCGTCTTGGGGACGCTTCCGACTGGTATTGATATGGATCAGTTGAGCTACCTGTAGATTGTTTGCAACAGTCTGCAGTTAGCTCAATTGTTTCAATTGTAAATACAAATTATATTATAATTTTCTTTGTGAATAAAGGCCATTGTTAATAAATATTTTCTATCTATCTATACCACTGTTAATAAATATTTTCTATCTATCTATAATATAAAAATGAGTCGCTGAATGTGTTGCTAAGCGCAAAACTCGAGAACGGTTGGACCGATTTCGCTAATTCTTTTTTTTAAATATTCCTTGAAGTACGAGGATGGTTCTTACGGAGAGAAAAAAAAAATTAAAAATTAAAGAATCTACTGTTAGGCGATACGAAGTTCGCCGGGTCAGCTAGTGTATGATAAAAACATCTATCTATGTAATGAAGTGTATTGTATTTCAGTCATCACCTCTGTTTAGCTTGGGGCTAGATGATGCTCAGTGGATTATTCAGCAATATTTATTTATTCATATCCGGAACTAGTAGGATTTAATAATATTTCGTTAGTAGTAACATGATTTCTGAGTACTAGAGTAATTTTATCAAAGCACCACGTGAAGTCGCAATTATTAATGAATCTCTATATTCGACAGTATCTTAAAAGTATTCTTAATCTCAATTATGTATTGAATCATTCAGAAGATATTTTTATGTCAATACACTGCGGAATCCATACAAATAAACTCGTATACGCCAGGTATCTGATTACCACATATCTGTAGCCCTAAAGATTTCAGCAAGATGAGGACATTCATCATAGGTGACAGCGCCGGGGTGGAATTTAATAAATAATAATTCAAACGCAAGGGATTTTCAGATCAAACTAGAAGCCCCAGAGACGCATGTTTCGATTGAAATATTCAAATGATATGTACGTATGCTATTTATCAAAACTGAAACCATCTGGAGATAAATTTAGGTTAAATAATACACAGTGTCTGTGCCTAAAGAGACAAAATAGCTAGGTAACTTAACTAAAGCCTAGTTTTCTAAAATTTCCCTCTGAAGATTACTAGTTTAACTTAGACTGTATTTCGAAGGAGGGAATTAGATGACATGAACGTTCATAGTCTAGATCTTTTTCTTCATAATTATTAGTAGTTAGCCCCTAACAATATCGTCGTGATGGGTTTTTCGAAGAGGCGGAGTTATTAATCCAAGTGGTAGAGCTCATTCTCTTTATTTTTAGAGATCCGAAAACGGGGGTCTGTCTTGCGTGGTTCCGAAGTTATGACGGTTTTAAATTCCCTTGTAGCCAAGTTCCTACTGCTCCAACTCCACGTAGACACTCCACACGATGGGTCTTTCTACTTGGATTCGGAGATATTGCGTGAGGGGCTTATTTTCTGGATTATGATATATATTTTTTTTGCAAGGGGACGGTATAGTGTAATAAACCCGGAAAAATTATGAAGGGAAGTATTTTTACAACTACAAAATAAATTCGTTTATCTAGTAATCTAAATAATCGATAAGAAAGAGGAGAAAATGAAATAACTTACTGAGAAAATCGACAAAAAGTATAAACTCTGACAATAATTGCCTGTAGAATAAATTATGAGGCGTAATGGCGCAAAAATTTGAAAAAAAAATTAAAATTTAAAAATTATAAATGGAAATCGTATTTTTTTTTCTTTATTCTTATGCTGATATGGTCAAAGAGGTAAAATAAGTTGGTTATGGAATAATGTGTACGAATTCGTAGTTCAAACGAAAAACAAATGAGAGCTCTCATTTCGTAGAGATTTGTAAGTAGGATATAGGACTTCAAAAGTCTTCTGTGTGTATACCGAAATATCTGACTTCGGTACAAATTGAAACTTGGATTATTTTAAAAACTATACATGCTAGAAAAATGTAATAACTATTTTGAAATGAACTCCAGTATACCTTTCATAAGAGACCAAACTTGATTTTATAGATTGATTTTACCCTTTTTTCGACCCCTTGTCTCAAAAACCCTCGATCGATTTGTACCCACTAAATTACCTGCATATTTTATACCTCTCATCTATCAACCGATGAAATTTTACGTAAATCGGATCATCGGTTGGTCAGTTATGTTCGAAGTGACTATTTTACCATACTGCCATATCACCAATGCTGCCACTGAGAATGCCATAATGCTGTCACTTGTTCGCTTCGCTCTCTCCATTCAATTATTACTTTCCTGATTGTTTTATTATAAAGGTATAATGTTGGTATAATGGACTACCTCCGTGGCGCAGCGGGCGAAGGTCCGCCTGCGACGCAGGAGGTTGCGGGTTCGATTCCCGCCTCGGAACAAATTTGTGTACGATCTGCAGAAATTTGTTCCGTTGGTCTGGGTGTTTTCCATGTATAATAAAAATCTATCTATGTAGTGTATTGTATTAAGTATATCAGTTATCTAGTACCCATAACACAAGCTCTGCTTAGCTTGGGGCTAGATAATGCTGTGTGAATTGTCCAGCATTATTATTATATTATTTATATTATTATAATAAGTATCTAGTAAATACATCTTCTTCTGTTTGTTAGTACAGGTAAGTGTGACCAAATATCTACTTTATGTTGATTGTGTACATTGCGACTATTTTGAACCTAAAAAAACTTTAACTTTGATAAACATACGCAATTTAATGCAACAATTTTATCTAATAAAAATAAAAACAATCAATCAAATAATTTCATTCGGCAGAAAAGTTTCAGAATCCACCCATCTAACTTTCACGAAACATAATAAAACCAACGAAAATACTGTAATAACAACGGCCATAAATCATCTACAACTTATAAAAACAACAGGTATCAGCTTTACAATCTATTTAACTGGCTTTTCGTAGAAAAAAACTTAAATAAAGGCTAAAATGAAATATTAAATGGTTTGTGAAATATTACGAAATCTCATGAATCTCGAACTCAATCGGAATTTTAATTAAAGATGAAAGATGACCTCCGCATCAGAGGTTTAACCGTTGATCACTTTAACGTTTAATTTATGGTAGGAATTTTACGGGTATTTTTAATATTTAGGAAATTTCACCCGCTTTCCTTTGGAAATACAAAATGGTTATAATTGTGCTATCATTAGATTTTAGCGCACCTCTCTTCATCAAAAATGCCAAATAAATACATAATAAATTGTAACTATTTATACTTTTACTAGTTCCCTCGTGCCCTCGGCTTCGTACATACTTTACCGGGATAAAATGTAGCCTATGTCCGCCCTTGGGAAACCCCGTCTATCTCCTCCTCCTCCTCACCTCAACAGCCTATATTGGTCCACAGCTGGACGCAGGCCTGCCCCTCATAAGCGCCTTATTCACTTTAATCTCATTTAAGCCCATAATCCCCACGCAGTGCATGCGGGTTGGGGATCGCAGTTCGGTGGTAGAGTTGTTCTGCAGGGGGCGTTGCTGCCCGCCCCCGGTGGATATCCCTTAGTCGCCTCTTACGACAGCCGCGGGAAGAGTTGGGGTGGTGCAAATTCTTAGCGGGTCTACATCCTTACCAAATTTTATTAGGGTCCATTCAGCCGTTTAGTCGTGAAAAGGTCTGTCTATTACTTTCGTATTTATAATATTATTTAGTATAGATGATATCGGTTTTAGCAAAGTTGCAGTATGCATAAATTTCATACGCACTGCATTTGCAACAATAAGTAATTATGTAAACAAACACTTGAAATGATTTGCAGGGAAATCCACGCGAGACCTAAACACCCAACTTTGTCGTACAACTTTTCCCACAAAATACCAGTTTAGCTAGAGCCCTCACTCTATTAGTCAGCTCAGATATTAGATGAGGAAGTTCGTGAATATACCGTCACTGAGGTTCATATTTCAGTGGTCAGCACATGTGCCCGTGGTAAATTACCCGTCAAAATGTTTAATGTAACTAGGCCTTTCTGGCTGTTTCGTGTTATTTTGACAGAGTAGCCACTTTTGTAGACACAATGGAACAAGTAGCGGTGAAAAAATATAGGTGGAGGAGGACCTATGAAAATGGAATCATGAATTAAGTACTGTTGGTATATATACTCTACTCAATGTAAAGGAGTCTACACACTAAAGTCTCCAACGACACCGATATAGCTATGCGGGTCAGATTTTGGCGGCTGCAGCGGTGACTTCTTGGCGGCTTCACATCTAGGAGTCAACACATCAAAGCCCCCTTTGGTTGGTAAACATTATCGCCGGTAGGAATACCATTTTTGAGAAACGGCGGAGTGCCGCCGACATTGTACCGGACGTGCCGCCGACATATCTCACGAAGTCGGCGGGCACTGTCGCCGACATGATTTCTGTATTATGCGTGTATTTATTCATCATAGAAACGTGTTTCTAAAATTTTCTTGAAATTAGTAGAGTTACTGATATGGAAGCCAAAACTTTGGCGATGACAGTGCATAGAAACCAACATTAAGCTGTTTTTAAAGTCCAGTCGGGTCAGCTAGTGATTCTATAAAATAATATTGCCAACGTCGATCCACCTGGCTGTGTCGGTGGCGTAACCGACTTTGGTATAAACGAAGATTTTAAAATACGCCGTACATTAGTATTTATGTATTCCTGGTCTCCCATCACCATACCTATTTTTATAGTCTGGTCTCCCAACACTAAATAAGATTGATTGGTTAAGTAAGCTACATATTCTGTACTAGCTTATCTTAATTTGAATAAGGTTCCTTTGATAAAACTTTAAAATCCATCATGGTTATTAACACTAAAGTCATTTATAACGGGATATTTACCATGATTTGAGTTTTAGCTTTCAAATTTTTCGGCGCAGTTACATGCGCCATGATCACAGAATAACTGAAAGCTCAAAATTCAAATCATGGTAAATATCGTGGTAAAAATTACTTGAAGGTTCCTTTGGTTTAATATGAGCCGTGCCCTGCCTAGCTAAGTACCTATCTACTACAAAACAAGAAATATAACTGAAAAGTAACCTACATAATGAAATATAAGGAGAATTTCAAAGTAAAACAACAATAACAACTTGTAACAATCAAAAGCCGCAAAATTTCATGTTGTGAAAGAAAATACTTACACAAAAGATTTTAACATAATAAAACAACAACTCCCGAACTCAGATTCAAACTGAAGAGCTAGAAACAGAAACGTTTTAGAAGTAGACGGTAAAGAACCTTGTTATATATAACTACCTTCTGCCCGCGGCTTCACACGCCTATTTTCATAACAATAAGTAGAATATTATCTAAGTTAGGCTTTGCTCTAAACGTACGCCAAATTCCATATTGATCTATTCAGTAGTTTTGAAGATTCTAAGTAACAAAAATTCAGATTTCACAAACTTTCGGCTTTAAAATATTAGTAGGATAGGATATTATTAATTTATGAATTTTAGGTTTTCGAATGCGTTAAATTAAATTTTACTTTTGTTGCTATTAACATTACTCACTAGCTTTTTGTGTCGTCCTGTCTCAAAAATATACCGCTTAGATACCTATTTAAAGAGATTAAGCAGGGTTTTTTCTCACTATGACTTATGTCAATAGAGGAAAAGAAACGACTTAGCTGTGATAAGATGTTGCTAAAAGATCATCATCATCATCAACCTATTCACTGCAGGACATAAATCTTCCCTAAAGGAGTGCCATAGCGCCCTGTCTGCAGCTCCAGCCTCTCGCAGCTCGTCATCCGGAGGAACTAAAGATATGAGAGGTTTATTAGTAAGGGGGTTAGGTTTTAGGTTTATAAGTAGGTCTCTTTTTGTACTGACCTATAATCGGATTCCAGAGTGCTGGCCTGTTTAAATAAAGGAATACTTTTCGACTGAAAAAAACACTCGCAAACTTTAATTGTGAAAATCATAAACTTTCACCAACCATTGCCTTTTACTGAATAGGAATCCGTTTGTTGGGAAATCAACTGAAACAGAAAGATAAGAATGAAAGTTTTGTATTACAACCCTATTTTGGGTAAGAGAATTATGAAATTGATATTTTTATCAATTTATGATCAAAAATCATAGGTTTTGTTTTCTATGTAAATAATGTGTTTTGAAAAGTTGAGACCCAAATAGTTATTTTTATGTGTGAAGGATCGAAAATCCACTTTTATTAACAGAGCAAAATTTGCAATGTATATTTCATATTGGTACATATTGGTATATATTGATTGGTATTTCTAATTTATAACAATCATTTTTTTCTAACATTTTCTATTTTTTCAAAGATTGAGCAATACGACTGTACCAATAATTATAAAAAGCCATTTTTATGCTAGGATAAATACTAAGGTTTTTTGTTATTAAAGTAAAAACCTTAGAATTAAGCAACGCGACACCTCTCGTCAAACGAACTTAATGTAACTTCAGTCTTTGAACAGGATTGGATGAACTTTCAATCAGGTGGAGCTAACGGAGCTAGAATTCGTAGGAAGTCGCAGAGATTTTCGACTCTCACATCACTTGACCTCGTGGTGTAGTTAGTTAGCACATTCCGGTACGGTTGGATGGTAGGAAGGATGCGGGTTCAAGTCCCATCGAAGTCGAAAAAATGTTTGCGATATTATTTGATTAGGATAAATACCTATCTTAATACAAAATTAAAAGTAATTATTATAAAAAATAAAATCAAACACTTTTAATTTCGTAAATCTTAAAACTTTTTATAATAAATTTTAAAACTTACAAACCAGGCATGGATACGATCAGGGTCAAAAAACACGACTGGTTTATTGCCAACTAGAATAACGGATGTCCCTACGAACTTAATAGTTTCTGCTCTCTGATAAACCAAGTCATTTGTGATATCTGGCATCTGCTAAGGACATGTCCACGTCTCGGTTTCCCGGTCACGTCCGTTCTGAATCTCCTATACAGTAACTGAATATTTGGTACGACGTACCACGTTTTATTATATGTGCGGACGTGGGTACTTTATTTACGTATTAGGTTATCCCGTTTGGATACAGATACTAAAGTCACTTATAACGGGATATTTACCATGATTTGAGTTTTGAGCTTTCCAATATTACATGGCGCATGTAACTGCGCCGAAATATTGGAAAGCTCAAAACTCAAATCATGGTAAATATCGATTATAAGTGACTTTAGTGTTAATAACCATGATGGATTTAAAGTTTGATACAGATAATCTACCTGGTTTTCTACAAAAACAGGTTCAAAAGCACATCTACGAATGAGCTGGAGAAACTCAAAATGGAATATTTTGAATACATTTCTGTCAACAATTCAACAGCGAGTTACCTGTACACTAGCCAAACTCGATGGTGAATTAAACTAAAATTCACTCTGTGGCTGCGTCTTTTTATACGCAATTTACATTACTAGTCTACTACTACTAGTCGATTTGAGTGCGCAATATTTTATTGAAGGAAGGACTTCTTTAATAAAATATTGCTTATAATAATAAGTATCTGAAAATCGCCAAGCAAGCAAGCGAGTTTTAGTTATTTGTGTCATGGTGTTTGTGTGTTTGGTTTGTTTGCAAACATTCTTCATCGAGTTTAGCTGGTTTATATGTGTACTATGTAAAATCACCTTGGTGCCTTCAGCTATAACTAACAAAATAGACCATCAACATTTAAACGAACACAAAACACTTAGATCTGTGTTCACCAAGAAATAATTGGACAGTAGGCAGCTTCGTTGGTTAACTTTGAGGTTTTATATAAGAAAACTTGTATCAAAATATCAAAACAACTTTTAAAATGTCACCATGTTTTGAACTCGGGTCTTAGAAGCTCTATCTTTTATTTACAGCTTCTATACAGTTTTATAAATTTTAGTTAATTTTGTTTGACTGCTTATCAACACTGAATAGGTTTTTACAAGAAAGGCATTGCTTTTTTAAACTTATAATATTTAAGAATTGTGTACTTAAGTGTTAACTTATCTAACGACTTCATTGTACTGTGCCGCGCACTGTGTTTTATAAAGACAATTTTGTTGTAGCTCTTTACAATAAATGATATTCTATTCTACATACTTAATATATGCAATAATAATGCATGTCACTATATTTATATGCCTACCTACAAACTTCTAGCTTTAGCTTTATCGTGTTAAGCCTGGTTTTGAGTGGCGTGCACGATGGTTTCAGGAAATTTACTTAACAAGTTTAAAGATAAGCTAAGCAGCTCAGAGAAGAGTTTAAACGTGACATGAAACTCGTGTACAGACTAAAATGTTTTACGAGACAAGCGAGTCTTCGTGTGTGATAAAATCTGTCTTTGCTAAAGTGCTTCAGTACCTTTAAAATTACTGCTGTACTGTGTAGTCTTATAATTTTAAAATTATTTATTTTTGTTTTTATAGGTTACTAGATTAAGGAACTGTCCTTAAATATGTCCGTGTGTGGATGGCAGTCAAGGTGTATTTTATTACTTATAAAGTTATATTCTATTGGCAACAATATTTATAAAAAAAATCTAGTACAGTAATAGACTATCTAAGTATTCTCCGCATTTTTTCCCCATTGTAATCACTAAAAATTCAGCCTTCGATAAATTCCTCACGTCAAGTCGAAGCAACGCCAATGCCTCAAGCTCCAAAACCCGCACGCGAAAAACGCGCTCTGAATGAAATTTATTCAACTAAAATAGGTATTTACGCTGAAGAGCACTAAAAGCACACTAGATATATATTTATCTACTGTGCTAATAGCCTGACTTTGCCTCCATCCGCTGTAAGCACCATTCTAATTCAGCATTGGTATTCGGTATCACACCCACTTTGCATTCGAGCCGGGAAGGATTCAATCACGACAATATTGTACGCTGTTGTTTGAATTCAAGACATCGCCTTGCCTGTATTTATACACCGCCACAAACAAGAATTCATCTCTGTCACGGGGATAATGAATGGGGTGCATACTTTGAACGAGTAGCTTGTAATTCACTGTTCAAAGGAATCTACGGGAAAGGTGGTTAACGATCCGTTTTTGTGTCAAGCACTGCCGGTTATGTGTTTAATCTGATTAGTTTTTATTGACATTAGTTTTCTATGTTTTTACTTTGGGCATGCTGAAGTTGCTGTTTTTATTTTGATATCGGCAAACAGACACGACGAAGAGAGAAGTCAGGCGCGTTGGATTATAAGAGTGAGGGAATATAGAGTGCACCTGTCTGCGCACACACATGTGCACTATATTATCCCCTGCGCACATGGCCAGTCTCCGTTGAGACATGACGTGGCCGAAATTCGGCTCAGGTCATCAACATGATCAAAGATATCACTAATTCAAATTCAAATTCAATTTATTTTATTTCGGTTGTTCACCATAATGCTACTACTCCACTTGCGTCGTAACGAGTAGGTCACTAGTTCTCCCCATTTAGCCATATCCCAAATGGGAAGTAAGGGCACCTGATAAAAAAATATTATTTTCGGGAGCCGTTTGTCCCCACCGGAAATTTGTATGAGGTTTTATACCTAATCAAGAGAAAGTACATTCAACCTTCAAACGCGTTAATTAACACGCTAATTTGGGCGTCATGCAGATATGGCCAAGGTTCTAACGAGTTCATTTATTGACGACACTAACAAGCCAAGGTGCATTTTTAGCGCCTTAATTAACGTGTTAATTGACATTAACAATAATGTCAACGCCAACGCAGGTGGAGCCGAAGCATGACTGTTAGTAGTTTAGTACCGACCTACTGTAGCGACCTTCCTCTTTTTATAAACATCAAGAAATCTTCAGATGATACCTGACCTGACTTTGCAAATAAAATGTTACGTTGAATTTCATTCCAAAAGGTTTTTCCTGGCTTTTCCAATGCAACTAGGTATTTGCCACGCGAAATTCTGTTTCTAAATTCAATTTCCCAACTTGTTTTACAGTAACTAGGAACCTAAATTGAAAACGGATGGTTAGGTATCGATTGGAAACGTGATTCAACTCCGTGGTTGGTAGATATTTCATAGGACCTAGATTCTGCCAATTATGCTCAACTTGGAGAAATACTGCCAGAATTGTTGTTTGTTTAGTAAATATGAAATTAATTATGGATGCGTGCAAGTCCATTGTCGGAACATAAAAGTCAACCAATAAAAAAAAAACCAGTAAAACCAATCTATAAGCTGGCACCATTGTCTCATATCAATATATATTATAAAGGGGTACCTGACTCACTGACAGACAACGCACAGCCCGAACCACTGGTTCTAAGGGCTTGAAATTTGAAGTTTTTTTTTCCTTTTAGACTGCAGAGGTCTACTAAGAAATTTTAAACAAAATTGCGAATTTTGAAAATTCGAGTATTTAAATAGGAGTTGAAAGTTTAAACAAAATTGCTCTGTATATCAGTAACCGTATGCGATAGAACTACAAAATTTTACATGTAGATTCCCTTAAAACGATCACACGTTTCATTCATTGCTTTCTGAAATTCTGACGATGTTTTCCTATATCCAAATTTTAACAAAAAAAGCTAAAGTTTAAACGCAAATGCTCTGTATCTCAGCAACCGTTAGCAATAGAAGTACAAAATTTTACATGTAGATTTTCCTTTGATAATAATCACAAATAGATTCATCGTTCTCTGAAATTATGACGGTGTTTTCCTATAACTAAACGTAAACGAAAATGCTCTGTATCTTAAAGTAAAGTAAAAGTAAAAAATCGTTTATTGGCATAGATACAAGGAACAGAAATATTTTTGAGAAACGATGTCATCTGCAGAAGTTTAACACTGTGTCGCAGAATGACAACGCCCTCCTCACAAACCAGTACATTTTCTAGGGTACCAGAACCAAGACTTACATTGATAATATTTAAATTAAAATATTTAAAATCTATGTTTAGGTTATACTAATTAATCTAAAGCCAGTGCCATTTAGGGTGAGTACGTAAGTATGAGTGTTACAGTTTGTGTAAGTGTTGTGTGTGTATGTGAGGGTGTGTATGTGTGTGTATGTGAGGGTGTGTATGTGTGTGTGTGTGTGTGTGTGTAAGAGCGGTGCTCCTGAGAACTTAGCAACCGTTTGCAAAATAACTACAAAATTTTACATGTAGACTTCTCTTACAAAAAGAACACACATATCATTCATTGTTTTCTGAAATTCGGCAGATGTTGTTCTCATCAATATACATTTATATTATAAAGGAGTACCTGACTCACTGACAGACAACACACAGCCCGAACCACTGGTTCTAGAGGCTTGTACGCATAACGTACGAAGTCGTGGGTTACAGCTAGTTTTTTTCATACAATTATCCACGTTAACGTCACAAATCCCGGCCTCTAACTTTGTATCCAACGTATACGAAAAACAAAAGGGGATCACACCACATCTAGTATCACACTTATATTATAAATGCGAAAGTTTGGATGGGTGTATAGATGGATGGATAGATGGCTGTTTGTTACCTCTTCACGCCAAAACTACTGAACGGATCAGGCTTTAATTTTGCATACAGGTGATTTTAATCCTGGAATCAAACAGGCTACTTTTTATCCTATAAATCAGTTCCCATGGGATAGAAATCACCATTAAACGCTTCCATAGAAACAACGCGTGCGAAGCCACAGGCATAAACTAGTCGTACATAATTCGCTTCCCACAACACCTCTTCCAGCCGCATACAGTAAAAAAACATAATATCGAAAGTCAGCAACCCACGGAGTCAGTAACCGTTAAACTATATTATCAACTTGAAACCCTGGCCGGCTACCGGCGCCCGACAAGTAAAGTTTAACTTGCACGGCGCGTCAGTCCGTATTGAATTAGTGCACTCGCTGATTCCATTCCTTGCACAAGTATAACGTCTGACACTGGTTGGTAAAGTTGTAGAGCTGTCAATACGTTTTGCAAGAATTTTTATTCAACTTGGAGCTGGAACGGGCTAATGGTTCTAACCTTTGAGCTTTCTACGAAGTGAGATTGTCACATACATAACAGCACACTTACGGCAAGTAGAGTTCGTGCTTGCTTGCGCAAAGCTGCACGGCATTTAGATCTACAGTGCAAGGCAGAGCCGCTCGTAAGCTTAAGGTGGAAGATCAGTGCAGAGAAAGTCAATTTCTGCAACGCTAAGTGCTAAGTCTTGGCTATGTCAGAACTATAAAGCTGCCCCCTAACAATAGCAGTATGAGGTTGTGTAGCCCGGATTCCAATGACAGCAAGAGGTGACCACAAGTTCTACCCGATTTATCGAATCGTCTATTTGAACTCCTGGTTCCTGATAATTATGCTGGTTGGAAAACCCCGCTAATAAGTACATTTATAAGCCAATTAAAGCTTGTATGACAATGATAATTTAGGTAAGTTTTAAGAGCTGGAGTGTTGCTGTTGGTGCTGTTACTCGCAACTTCATTAGCATGGTAGGTAGGTTATATAACTAAAGGTAGGGCAATAAGACATCACTTTTATCTATTGACCTCGATAGCTAGTTGATCTCGTAAATCTCAACTGTTTTTCCTAACTTACTGCCTACCGCGCCGTCCCAAGAGAAATACATTATGTTTAATTTTCATATTTTACAAAGCAGATTTATGACAATATCACAAATTCAATCAACATTTTGACATATATTTTTATCATTACCTAGTTCAGGCACAAACATTACTTAATACCAATAGAACCTAAGATAAGCCTTTTTGTTAATGTCTAGTCCTAAGTTATTTTGAATAAATTATTTTATTATTTTTATTATTTTATTATATATAGACATTGCATAGACGGACTTTTCATCTATGTTTTAGTTTCTCGTTGGACGTCATGTGTAAATTATCAAACCCATCTTTTAATCCTAAATCGGGGGCGAAACCCTTAAAAAGTGGCCTATTGTATAAGTTAGGCTGCATTCTAAATGTATTCAAAATTTCATTTTGACTGTTCAGTATGTTTGAAGATCCTACCTAGTTAACAAAAATTCACATTTCACAAACTTTCGCATTTATAATATTAGTAGGAAGTAGGATTAACAGGATAGTCGCGTAGTTAGTTGAAAATACTACATGAAGTTGAACAGGTTGTTTTTTCAATATCGAGGTACGATTCGAATTTAATAATTGGTTGGATATTATTAACCCTGTTACTTATAAACCATCCATGTCTCTATTTGTCGTATGTTTTCTTTTGTTGACATTAAATCAAAGTCAGAGTGAGACAAACACTAATATGCAACTGTTTCAGGTTGACAGGTTTTTAAAAGTACCGAGTTCTAAGTAGATTAATTACTGCTTGATAGGTACTCGGTATCTAAAACAGCACTCCACATCACTACCTAAAACAGTAGCGTATCAGTGTTTGTCTCACTCTGACTTTGACTAAATGGGCGAATAGTAAGGTGAAAAGACGAAAACGACAGTTTTTTGGAAAATGTTTCCGACGAAAATATAGATCGTGGACCTTTGAAATTTATATATCGGGTAACGCATATCATAAAATAATTAATGCCGGTTTCAAATGCTTGCCGGTAGTTATAGTTAGCACTCAGTACAAGTTTGAAGTAACAGTATCTTCAGGTTAATGAACACACTTTTTGACGCAGTGTCTTATTCGTTTTCTACCAAACTCAGTACAGTTATTTATATAGCTCGTACATATTTTTTACCGGTCCATTTGTTTTGAAATAAAGTCAAAATAAGGAGATTTCATCTAAAAGACATTTGCGCCTACTAATTTGTCACTCTCCCACGAACGTTTGCTCGCAAAATATGATCAGGCAATGTTCTAGGAGTGTTCGAGCGAGGGCGCGGGCGCGCGGGCGACACGCCGCGCTAGGCGAAGACGCGACGTTGCCAGCTCTGCTAGCGGTTGCCGGCGGCCGCGCCGTCTCCGTCCCACAGTGTTTCATGGGACCTAAAAAAATTCCCTATGCTGTTTACAGCATTAATCGATTAACGAATGCATTTTAAATGCAAGAGTAGAACACCCACATCTCTATATCAAATACTTTTTTTTAATAACAAATTATGAACTTTAAGTGACCTTGACCAAGAAAAAAATTCAAAAAATTCTGTAAAAGTAACTGGCCCAGATATTATTTTTAAATTAAAATAATCTGAAAAAGGATTTTTAGGCGCATTTTTTTCAGTTTTTATTTTTGGTTTATCACCTCTTTATACCGAGTAATTAATATTTTTCAGATTTTCGTTTTAATTTTTTTTCTCCATAAAAACTCAAAAGTGCGATTTGTGACTAGCACAGAAAGATTGCTCTTAACAAGGCCTATCAGTGGTCAAAATGCCAAGTTGCACTTCCGCGGTCTTTGGGAAAAATATGCAATTTCATTCTAAGGTCAAATTTTACAACATAGGGTTGCCACTAAAAGGTCAAACGTTTGTTGTGAGTTATTACTCACTCTTGTTGCTTATAAACAACAAGTATGTTTTTATATCGCACACCCGTTACTATAGGGCGACTGGTCATTTGCGAACACCAAGCAAGCTGGAGATTAGGTGAATGATGTAATATAGAAACATGGTAGGTAAAAATTGTTTTTGGGAAAATTTTATTACAATTTTAAAAAGAGGTACTTTCACGTAAGCTAGGTCGAAAAAATTATAATTTTGGTACCACCTCCCATACAAGTGAAATCATGAAATCGTAAAATCGGCAACGAAGACGCAGGAAATGACTTTAGTTTACCTACTCAATCAAATCGCTTTCGTTACTAAGTATTAACGTGTCATCTTAGTTGGATGGATCTTCATTATCATCCAATGATAGATCTTCAACATCTACATCTGTCAACTGCAAGTTTTCTTCTTGGATTGGTCTTAAATGTTCTCGTACAGCTTCTGGCAGACAGAGCCACTTGGATCTACGATGTTCAATGAACGCTTCACGTTCAATGGTGCGCCATAGAAATGAATGGATCCGATGATTCTAGTGCACGATGAAAGAGATCGATCATAGTTTGTTTCCTGTCTATTTTGCGGCAGTGACGTTCCTTATCTGAGCGTAGTTTTGAACAAAATAAGTAGCTATACGCCCTAAGGAGCTCGCATACACTGATTTTTTTTTGGGGCGTAAAGGTAATTTTTTTCTCGTATAGGAAATTTATTTCAGTAAATATAACACTTGGTCAGTTTATCAACACAGATTAAGAACGTACGACAAATTGTAAGCATTTTCTTCCTGGGTTATGTCTAACTAGCACCAAAAACAAAAAAAAACTACAGCAAAAATAAACTTTATTTTTATGTTTTTTGCCTCTACTGTAAAGTCGCCTTTTGTCCTTTAGAGCCCAGAGGCATCGATATCAAGAAATCTCAGGAACTGGATTTTTGGAAATTCGTATTTGACGGGGTCAAAGGTCATTTTTATAAAAACTCTTTTTTAGCAAGTAGGCACTCGCTAAGAACGGATTATGAAAATTCGTATTCTAAGGTAGTTAAAATGGGGTCGTAATCGATTAAGTAATTTTTTATGCAAGCATTCTTAGAAGGATGAAATGGGATTTATAGGTTTTCTCAAAATAACTTTAAAATTGTAAAGGATTGGTTGTAAAACTTTGGCGTTGATAGTTTACATGGAAACCAACATTACTTGGGGTATTAGTATTAATATTATTAAGTCCACGCAAATGAAATCGCGACGGGTCAGCTAGTGTCTTAATAAGATAAATTATTGAAATTTAGGGTATAATTTATTTAAAAACTGAATAAAATCAAAGGTTATGTTGAGTGACAACCCTAATACTATATTTTGAAAATCAATTTTTCCCAAAGACCGCGGAAGTGCAACTTGGCATTTTTACCACTGATAGGCCTTGTTAAGAGCAATCTTTCTGTGCTAGTCACAAATCGCACTTTTGAGTTTTTATGGAGAAAAAAAATAAAAACAAAAATCTGAAAAATATTAATTACTCGGTATCCAGATGTGATAATCCAAAAATAAAAACTGACAAAAATGCGTCTAAAAATCCTTTGTCAGATTAAATTTATTTAAAAAATATATCTTGGCCAGTTACTTTTACAGAATTTTTTAAATGTTTTCCCAGGTCAAGGTCACCCCAAGTTCATTAATTTTTAAAAGTATTTGATATAGAGATGTGGGTGTTCTACTCTTGCATTTAAAATGCATTCGTTAATCGATTAATGCTGTAAAAAGTATAGGGAAATTTTTTAGGTCCCATGAAACACTGTGCGTCCGTGCCGGCTCGCGCTTTGTGCGACGTTGCCAGACCAATCAAAACAATCGCACTTACTCGCGCACTTACTTGCTGCATAGATGGCGCGCAGGCGGGTGCCAAATGCCCAAGGTCATTTGCCTTACTATTCGCCTTAATGTTTGACTTGGTACTCTTGGTATTAACCAAGAGAACCAAGTGCCGATAAGAGTTGTGCAATTTGCTGTTGACTCTTAAATTTTAATTGTTTCTGTTTGATAACCAGATTCGTTATTCCACACCTTTACGTAGTACCTACTGCTTTATAGTTATTCTGTGCCTTTATAATTATAATTAAGCCATTTAGTATCATAGAATAAATTAAAGCTAGATACATTACAAAATTAAATATAAATTATTAAACATTATTATAAAATTAGATATTGAGCATTATTAGAAGTAGATATTTTCATTAATCTATGATCTCTGTCCGAGTAAAAGCCTCCTCCAGATTGTGCCATTTTTTCTATTCGTCGCTAAGTTTGCCACTCTTTTCCAGCTATTTCTAAAATTCTGTGCCTTTACTTAAAGATAATTTTATATATGAAACTGCGCGGTAAATTCTTATTCCAGGCACATAAACTCACAATATGACTCTTTTAACCTGTCATCTAGGGGTCCTTACTACAAAAAATGTTAATACATACGCAGTTGAGCTTGGAAATGTACCTAATATTCGTAGAGGGCTATAACGGTGGCCATTCGAGTTTTCTGACAGACATGAGCCTGTAGTCTACGAGACAGTATTCAATATTTTTAACCCCCGACTCAAAAAGAGAGGGTGATATAAGTTTAACGTCTAAGTTGTCTGTGTATCTTTGTATCTGTCTGTGGTATCGTAGGTCCCAAACGATGTATCGATTTTCGTTTAGTTTTTTTTGTGTCATAGTTAATTTTATCCCAAGAGTTCTTAGCCATGTTTCATGAAAATCTGTCGGGGGTATTTAAAATTTTCAATTTTATTCTTGTAAATCAAAATTTGATACAAACTCCTCGCAAAGAATCGTTGTAGAGACCCTGAAGATGATTGTAATTATTAGGACAGCGAAATGCGATGAAATGAATCGAAATTTAAGGGTCGAGCCCTTAAATTTCGAAAAGATTGATAGTATTAGCTATACCTACTTATTGCATACTAGATCAAAAAATAACATGACGTAGAAATATCGCCTCTAGCTCTTGTTCTACACTCACGGTAATAGCGTCTGAGGATGACGAAAACGCGCCGTTTATGATAATCACTGTATTTCACGGCCATATATAGACGAGTGGCGGAACAGCCGAGGGATTTACCACGGACATAATATTACTTACATTATACCTACCTACTTGGTATGACCAGCAATAAAGGCCTTTAGGATGCCAGCTTAGCAAGCAAGTTAGGTTTTCTTTCTTAAAATAAAATCTTTACCGTCAAGTTTGTAACACCGTACGAAAGCGTAAACTAGGTAATTGTTCAAACTTTTGCATACGTAACACAGCGCACCGTACGAAAGTGTACACTAGGTAATTGTTCAAAATTTTGCAAACGTAACACAAAGCGTAAACTAGGTAATTTTTTCTTCGGGTTCGAAAGTAGCTTAAGTACAAGACCCCAATCTAAACATCCCCACGACTGTTATTTCTCAGTCCGCCTCTCAAAATAATTTCATTAAAACGTCTAAGGATATTTTTTTTACTATTGCATAAATTTTACCCGACCTAAATCTTAAGAATAAAAACAAAGCTGTAAAAACGGGAATAAGGTTCATTTGTTTTTATTTTTCATTCGTGTCACGTTCTTACTTTTTTTCGTAATTAGGTACGAACATACCTGGCCAGAATAAATTGTAACCCGTTTATAATTAACGCGGTTCATTTCATTACCTTTGGTGAAACGTTGGAATATTCCGTTTGACTGCATATTGTTTGGAATAAAAATATTTGCAGAAAGCATCGAATACTCCGATGT
Organism: Eupithecia subumbrata; assembly: GCA_949316285.1. Taxonomy (NCBI): domain Eukaryota; kingdom Metazoa; phylum Arthropoda; class Insecta; order Lepidoptera; family Geometridae; genus Eupithecia; species Eupithecia subumbrata. The sequence continues at coordinate 8,702,218 of OX438630.1, read as the reverse complement.
CTGTAATTATTATTCGTATATTCTGAATGGTAAAAAAATGGAAACGAATTGTTGTAGGATTTAACTACGAGAATATCGTAGAGTTCTCTGATTTCTATCGATAATTACTTTTCACCAAACGGTTGCTTAAGGTGTATTACATGTGCCCCAAAAATATTAAGGGATATTATTGGGGTACATGTAATACACCTATAACAACCGTTTGGTGAAATATCTCGTCCTAATACGGCGGATTATCGAGTAAAAACAATATACTTAAACATAAAATTAAAAAAAATGAAATAATTTCGTAATGGTTGAACTTAGATATTTTCTTATTGAACTAAAATGTGCGCCGTCGATGGTTTTATCTACCATCATTATCGATTTGATTATTATTTTTAGATTTCAGTAGTTTTGATTTTTTAAGTATTAATCTGGTAAAAAAATAATCATTTTCAATAGTTAATTTCTCAGTAACTATGATTAATAGACACGCGGGAGTTTTACTCTCGCATTTGATTTGATTCAAACTATAAGAATCTGCATTAAAAAGGAATGTCACAAAATCGGCTCTCATAAAACACTGTGCGGGGGTGTTTCAACTTCCTGACTCCGGGTGTGTTTGCACACACACTTGTGCACTGTAATATGTCCTGCAACATGGCTAGTCTCCGCTGAGACAGGCCTCTGTAGCCGAAATTCGACTAGGAAGTCTTCGTCATTGCAGGCAGCCGAAGGAATTTTGTCAATTTTTCGGCGGATTGCCAACTTTCTTGTGTGTAGATTTAATAAAAACTGGACGCAACACCGGAGTGGTTAAGTTCGGGCAAGCGATTAGTAATTTTCTTTGAAAAAAGGTAGTTCACTACGGGCACAGAAAATATAATACTATACCTACTCTACGGGGATAGTAATTATGCAAATAGAATTCAAAGTCAGAGGTCGTGTAGCAATTGTCCGCACTAAGCTACGTGTTCTCTATACAAAATGACTACTTCACACCAGATGGCCCACATTGGGCAGTCCGCCCAGCCTCTGCGTCTACATGGTAATGTGTGACATGGGCAATGAAAGTATTAGATGAAAGTAGGTAGATAAATAGATAATACATTATTGTACCAAACAAAGACAGATAAATAAATGCTAAGAGTAGACGAAGTACAAAATAGACGGTGGCACCCGAAAAAGAAGAAAATAACACTTAGACTACATACTATAATATCAACATATAACTTACAAACAATATAATGAACTTACATAAACATAAAAATAAAGTTGTCTAACTTTGCAAGGATAGATAATGCTGATGAAGCAGTTTTTTAAAGAAGAGGAGTGATTCGGCACGTCTGATGTCCAGGGGGAGAGCATTCTGTAGACGGGTAGCTTGTACAGTGAAAGATTTGTCGTAGAAAGTGGTAGTGTAGGCAGGGACTTGCATTTAGTGTTGTTTAGGTAGGTACTTGTAGAAGACAAATCCTGAAATAATACCAACTTACATATTTGAAACATATTTTAAACGATCATTACTTTAGCATATTCTGACTCGGTATTTCGAGCAAGATTCGTTGGAACAATAAAATTATTGTTCATTTTAAGCACAAGAACACCAAAGGTATTATATTTTTTTGCAGGTGTGACTAAGTAGAGTTGACTTCGAAAAAAGGAGGTTATTTTCAGCTGTACCTACGTATGTTTTTTTTATTTCTCGATGCTAGCTGTTAATTAACCCCCGACGCAAAAAGTGAGGGATGTTATAAGTTTATCGTGTCTGTGTATCTGTGTATCTGTCTGCGGTATCGTAGCTCCCAAACGGACGAACCGATTTTCGTTCAGTTTTATTTGTGTCATAGATAATTTTATCCCGAATGTTCTTGCCGTGTTTCAAGAAAATCTGTCGGAGGCTTTTTAAAATTTTTGATTTTGTTTTTGTAACTCAGAATAATACGTAGATACCTAGAGTATTGTGTAATAATGACTGAGTACCTTCATACTTACCTTTAGATCTGAAGGTAGAGAGTTTTACTTACTCGTACGTATACAAACGAAGATGGGTATCCTTCTTCTTAAATTGAAACCCAAGGAATGTAACATTCAGGTCAAACCCACACGGGTTTAAAGAGTGTTATTAATTTAAGTCCTATGTAATTCTTTTTGGAGTCCACTGCGCCACTGAGGACGACCTCAGTGGCGCAGCGGGCGAGAGTCCGTCTGCGACGCAAGAGGCTGCAGGTTCGATTCCGGCCTCGGAACAAATTTGTACACGATCTGCAGAAATGTGTTCTGTTGGTCTGGGTGTTTTCTATGTATAATAAAAAAATATCTATATATGTATATAATGTATTAAATATATCAGTTATCTAGTACCCATAACACAAGCCTTGAGTAGCTTACTTTGGGGCTAGATGGTGCTGTGTGGATTGTCCAGCATTATTTATATTTATTTTATTTATATAAATAAATACAAACATAGCTGATTTCTAACGTATAGGTACCTAAAACCTACCTCGGAAAATTACAAATTCCCAAGCGTACCTAATAGAATGAAGTTGTTGTGTACAAACGTAACTAAACTAAATTAAGTTCTAACCGTAAACAGACCAGAAACTTTAGTTTCAGCATATTAAGCATCTAAAATCCCGAGTTGTTACAGTTCCACCGAATGGACATGAAATTGACTTAAAATTTAAGGCACTTAGGTAAAAGTTAAAGAAAGTTTGTGTAAGTTTGCGTTAAAGAAAGTTTGCGTCCCCGAGGTTAAATCGTCGGAGCTTACTGTGAGGTTGGTGTTCACTTTCTTTTGTTTACTACTGAAATGGCAAGGGTTTTTTCTAGAACTTGGTAAGGCTGTCGCAGATCTGAACTGCACCACTGCCGTACAGCACAAATTTGCATTTGAAAATGCAAACGCAACATGTGCGAATTTAAGCTCGTATTTGAATACGGGCCTAAATTCGTAACATTTGGATGGATAATACAGTGACGGCATAAAAAGCCGGCAGCGCACGGGCCACTCGCTCGAAGCTTAGCAATAATGCTACTAAAAAACTTGCGATTTGTTAACATAATAAATGATTATTTATCGGGTATTTATCGTGCATTCCATCGCGTTCATCGCAGGTGGCAAATGACCCTTGACCACGAACGCTGTATACGCCGATGAACATATTACAGTGAACAAGTGGGTGCACAAACACAGATGCACTTTCTATTTCCTCACTCTTATAATCCAATCGGGCGACATACCAACACGACCGGCCGGAGAGAGGTCAGACGTCCACGTCGAGTCATCATTGAGTGTAACGTGTAACTCATGGGCGTGTAACACCCCAATCTAACTTCGGGCTGCTAGTATAGTACTGTTAATTTTTCTTGATGGAAAATCCATCATGGTTCACTTTAAAGATGCGCGACTTTGAATGATTTCATTCGAATTATTCGACTTCACAAATAATTCGAACCATTCGAATGACTAGGGCAAATTAGTAACTAATTGGATAGTAATGGCAACTGCTCGAGTCGGGCAGTCGAACTCAATTCGTTATTCGACGCCTCTGGCGATTACTAACCAAATTAGTAACTAATTTGATTAGTAATGGTTACTGCCTGAGTCGGGCAGTCGAACTCCATTCGTTATTCGACGCCTCGATCAATTCGTAGAGGCATTAGTAATTACTAATTAGTAGTTGTCATTCGACTTTGATGATGAGCATATTACTAATATTCAAATCGAATGAGTAAATTAGTAGTCGTAGATCATTCGACTAACCAGATCATTCGCAGTCGCGCATCTTTAGTTCACTTCCTACGTGTAGACCATGTAGGTACATGAAAGAGAGGCTCAAATAAAATTATCTTAAAGTTAGGGTGGAATGCCAATAAGAAGGCAGAACAAGAAGTTTGAGTTTGGTCCAATAAAGTTTTCTAAACTTAGGCGACCAGAACATTGGCATTCTTACGTTATAAATTCACTAACGAATTAATGGGAAAAAAATACGAATGGATAATAAGTAACGTGCATTATCCAGTCAGGCCATACAAATATCTAAACTTATTAATTTGGCACTGTTCCTAAATTGTTGCACAACCTTGAACTAAAAATTTAACTAAGTAACAAACTTCAAGGTTATAGTTTCTAATAATCAACACTTAAGTGCAGAACCTTATTACTATGGACCTTCCGACTTCGTATTACAGTGTCTTTTAGAATACACATGTTAGGTTGAAATAACAAAGGAGAGACCTCGGGTATTATGTACCCCAAGGGTGAAGTAACAGGGTAAGTCGACGCTGGAGGAAAGACACGTTTTTGTTGGAAATAGGATGAAAGTTAGGCCTGTATGGTTAATTAAATACAAGCCAGATATGATTATAAAAATTAATGAAATTCTTTTGATATCGGCTTTTGATTCGTTTGTCCATATGTATTTTCTCAAACACGTAATATAAGCTTCAAAAACATTCCTCCCTCACGTAAAATGAACCCCCTTCGCAAATTGGGCTTGAAATTTACACATCGTGGGTGAATGCACACCGTTCCATTTCAGCGATGCGATTGGTCGCACACTCACAAAAACAAATGCAAGCGTTTTATGAAAATTTTGCATTTTGAATTTTTATTCAAACCTCTATTCGAACCTTTTCCTCAACCCTTTACTTTAGAATTATTATTTCTTACAATACGTGAGGTTAGGCCTACCAATTATTCTGTTTTTGGATTTCCCTAGGTTTGTGCTTTTATTTTCGTAAAAACTGGTTGTGAATTTTCCAGTTTTACAAATGTTTTTGCTACTGCACGTTTTTGGCTGAAATGTTGGAACAACTTTGTTGAGTTTTACTCACAAAATCCGTGTAGGTACCTACTTCGAATTTGAAAAATGAAATCCGCTAATACAACCAACAAAAATTCAAAAAACTGGTATTCCAGCGTATTTATTCGTACCCATTCCACAAAGCACACAGCAAATAAACGGCATACAGATAGACTTTGTTTGCCTGCCGCGGGGCAGGATCTCTCAGATGTCGGGGTAGTGAACCGACAGAACAAAGTTGCCGTCAGTGCTGCCAGCTGCGGCAAACTTGCAACTTTCTGCGGTAACTGCCGGAACTTGGGCCTCGCGTCACTGGATCTCATGTTCGTATTTGTTGAACACACGTTGAGTTAAATTATTGCAGTGCCGTTTTGAGAGAATTAATTTATTTTAGGGAACCAGCTGTGGTAAAACCAGGAGACACGAAAATTTAATGGGTGGGTACTTTTCATCTGACTTAACATATTAACTAACGAACGCAATGTATTTCACTGTGTTACTTTTTAGGAACATTAATAAGAAAATTAAGGGCCTTAGAATGAAAAATTAGGCATAAGAATGATGAAAATCGTAGGGTACAACTAGAGTAAAGTATTTTACATGCCCAAACTTGATGGGTTTGCGTCTTTTTATTACAGTGTTTCCATAGCCGCCTTCCAGGTGCCTTCTTCTAGCTCCACAATCAGACACTGGATTTCGTCTAGGACCAAAATAAGTACTCTGGCTTTGACAAGTGTCAAATCGAATCTAACGAGCCCATACTCGATAGGGCTGCATCGATTCATTACAGAGTTCCCATGGTCACCTTCCGACACCATTCTCAGATCAGCTCTGTGGCATATTGCATTGTCATCCAATTTACGGAAAGAGGGTCAAATTTAACTTGCAATAATTGATTACAGACAGATACTGGACAGTTGAAACTAAATAAATGCTTGTAATAATGAAATATAAGACTTATGTCCTACATTTAATTTTTTTTTAATTTTAATTTTTGGTTTTGAAAATCTTTGAGCTTGCTTATTATCAAACAAAGCAACTCACAGGTTTTCATCACTGAAAACCTCTCTGAATAAAATAATAGTCATTCGAAAACAATGTGGCTTAATTTCGGTATCAAAGACCTTGCATTGAATTAAAATAATTTTCACCATAATTATGAAGCATTAAAAGCATTTCTATTCGTAGCTACTAAAATACCGGACATAAAATAATTAAATTCCACGCTATGCCAACTAACACCGCCCATCAAAACTCAGTTTACGTTGCAATAAATTAAATTATTACACACTGTTTGTCGGTTTCCTGAAGCGTCTAACTAAACTATTAATTACAGCGTTTCCTCCCTTTCCCAAACTGAATGCAACACAAAGTCCCTCTACCAATTGCTCAAATCACGTAAAAGGATACCTACCACGCTGGTAACACAGTCTTAAGAGATTAGCACAACCACTACCAAATGGTGCGGTTCTTGTGTGTGAGGTATTTGAGGGAAAACATGTTTGTTAAAGGGGGGGGGGGGCTTAATAATTACTTACGTTGAGTAGGTAAACGGTCGAGTAACTAATTTAATTTGGTGTATAAGCACTCCCTAAAGAAACCAATAATGGAAAACTTTATATCACTACGTCACCACAGCACTCACGAAATGATGTATAGTAGAGGATTTTACACGTACGCCATCATAAAATTAATATGGTTGTTCGTATGATTGAACTGTATGGATGCGTAAAATACCACAATATACGAATTTAATTTTATAATGAAATAGCTCGAGCCGATCCTTCTTTATGCTGTGTCTGAAGATAAGACAGTCCAACTTTCAGCAGTCTTTCCCAAACTCAGTTTCGTTAGTTTACAAAGGAGAAAATTAAATAGATTTACAAGATTTCTGATTCCTTAAATACAAAGTTAAGCTTTGCTGAAAAGTTTAAATGTTCATTTGTGTTTGTTAAAAAGTTTTATCGAACGTTTTGGTTCTATTTATCTTGGAAATTGTTTCTTTTTACGTAAGCACGGCGGCGTGCTAAAACCCCAGGGTAAACGGTTGCCAAACCTGTATATAATATGTATGTGAATGGTTCAGTTCAGTTCACTTGTGCACGAGTGTAGGTCTTATAAGCTAGAGACTTACCTAAAAAACTTAACAGCAAATACGTGCAGATCTTCATTTTTCTGATTTTCCTGAAATGAAAGAAAAAACAGAGTTTATTAATACATTTTCTTAAAAACGTCTTATCTTAAGTGTTCTTGGAAAAAAACAACAAGAACCTAAGCTATTTTATTTAACAAGAGATAAAATAATATTTCTTTTCCAGACGTCTGCTCTCCCACGCTCAACAAAACAAACGTTTGAAAAGGATTCCAGGTATTTTGTTCATCAAAGAATATCAGAGTGGCTGTGACAAAACACATCTACCTAGGAATATTTACTCGGCTAGTAAAATAATATTTAAAATATATTTATTTAGCACAGGAAATTAGAATAATAGAATAAAACAATAACAACAAGTATTTTCACTAATATCTATTTCATAAAAATGTAAGCCGTCACCAGAAGGCAGAGTGCCCAGAATGCTGGCAACATTGCCAAGTTGAATGGCAATGCTAATTCGTTGACCGAAATAGAAGTCAGCATTCCGATCACCTGTGGACTAGATGAGAAGTTACGTAAGATCTTTATACATATTGAGTGTGCCCCTGGACCCCAAGGACCTAGAATGTCCACCCCGAACGGCTTAAATAGGTACCTAACCTCGCTCAAGATTATCGTATTTTCGCCGTTTCAGGGACTCCACTGATGTTGCTGCGGAGCCAGCCTTTACTTAATCAATGTCTCTATAAGATGTGAAGGCGCTAGGGTATCTACGCTAATATAATAATTATTTATATAAAATTTATCAGAGCATCTGGTCAAAGCGACGCGTGACCCGAGAGCTGATGAGTCCTTGAGGACGGTTCCGATTGTTTTTTTTTTGTCAATCCACAGTGGAATGTCAAAAACAAAACAATCAGAATTGTCCTCCAAAAAAAACAATTTATGGTCTCTTTATTAATTACTTTATTTAAAAAAATGCTTCTTTTAAAATTTTTGTTTCGACACGAAATTTTAGATCCAGATTCTATAATCTGGAATAAAAAGTAGAAACTAAAATCCAAATTTTCGCATAAAAATAAGATTTAATGAAGGAATAACAAGTAACACAGCCTCTGTGGTGTATCCACACAGGCTGTGTTAATGCGACAAAATGCGTGTAACACCGCGGACAGAAGCACGAAAGAAAGAAGAACTAAAATAATACAATTTTACTAAATAGTATTATTTTGTTGTCCATGACGAAATGTAAACCGTCATAAATCCACTTTTGGTCCCGTCGAAATCGCTGCGGAAAAAAGGAGCTCCAACTATTACGTAGCGTGTTTGCCCCGAGCTTTACGCAGTTCAAGTCTCAACAACTCTATAATTGCAATTACAACTTTTATTACTTCGCTGGGCTGTTCTAATTGGGAGATAAAGTATTTATCCATCTTAATCTATCCAGTTTGATCCAGTTCTAGAGTGATAATGGTCAAAGTGTACTTACATTTGAATTCGAAGGTGGTTTATTCAACTACATGACGTGTGCTTGAATTTATTTATCTGAGCATTGTTAGCTCTACTGAAGTAACATTGCCAAATTTGTGGCTCTTTCTTTTCAATAATCTTATTTTAATGCGAAAGTTTGGATGTTAGTTTCTACGTTACGAAAAATTATTATTAACAGTTATCTGATACCCACAACACACAAGTTCTGCTGACTTTGAGGCAAGATGATGGTGTGTGAATTATCCAGTAAGTAAGAAGTATTTCTTTAATGTTATAAACTGATCAGTCTTTCAATTTAGCATAGATATAATTCGGTCCTGTAATCTATGCCTGTAATCTTGTAAAAACGTGGGAAGCCATGGTTTTGTATCGGGTTTGCCAAACCTATTTTATGAACAACTAGTTTCTGCCCGCGGCTTCACACGCGTTGTTTCTATGGAAACGTTTTAAACTGTTTTATCCCTTTCATATTGATTTATGAGACAGAAAGCATTTGTTTTTTCCAAGTTTGGCTTCATCAGATTATCTAGATGATAAAAAAGCTTGGAACTGGTTTTGCTCCAACTCGAAAAAAACAACTAGCAGGCTAAAGGTTTCTTCTTTACTTTAGTCAACATACCGAAGCGACAGAAATCAAAAATATCACTTTATTTCCGTGTCAGTGTTTAGTTCTATAATTTGACCTTTTCTGAGTGTACATTTATTGTATTTACGGAAATAAAGAGTTTTTGATTTTGATTTTGACATCGATGCAAAATTTCACATGACAAACATCCACCCATCCACCCATTAATCCATCCATCCATCCCAACTTTTGCATTTATAATATTAGTAAGACTAAATCCTTTATTTCTTTGCCAGGCTGCGACCCAAAGTGGGAGTTGAAGTGTTTATCCGTCCTTAATCTGTCCGGAAAGGCGTGAGAAGAGAGATAGGTCAATGCTGGATCGATACACCCACCATTCATTATCATTAATGTTCATTCGGGTAGAGATCACCCGATACTACCTTTTGGGATGTTTATGTACAAATATAGAACGGGGATTCTCGAAAAAGGGTTTAACATGCAACTTTTTGCGTGATAATTGAGTCTTTTTACCTTTATCTTTTTATTTTTAGTTTGCAACTGTTTTTCTATACATTTTTGCCTAAATCATGATCATCTTGGCTCGTTGATAGCCACTGCTGGTTAAAATAAATGATATATAAGAATTACAATAATATTAATTCGAAAGAAATTGTCTGTCCGCCTGTTCCCTTTTCAAGCCAAAACAACATAATGGATCGTTACAAAATTTGGCAGGGAGATAGATGGTAAGGTAACCGAGGAAGGGCATACGCTACTTTTTATCCAAATAAAAAAGCGTGTGAAGCCGCGGGCAGAAACTAGTATTTTTAATTTATTTTTTATTGATAATGGTCAAGCCTTTGGCCACCAACTCAAAGTAAGTGAAGATAGTATATATTATATATGTGCGAGTATTCCGGCTGCTACGACCAATTTTCAACGATTTTATTTTCATTGCGAAGTACCTAGGGCATTTACAAATGTAGAGTTCTCTCATCTGTGGCAGTAGGTGGCAACACCGTTGGTCCTAGGAAGTCGAGAGAAAACCACTGACTAGAAAGTTCTACAAAAACACCCTCAAAATAATGCTACGCGTAAATTCTGGCAACTTTTCCCTTCTAACAAATTCCTTGCAAAGATTCAGAATAACGTTCGCCGAGAGACAAATATTGAACAAAGTAGATACCTTAGCGCATAACATGTTGTTGTTTTATTTATTAGTCCCTCGGGATACATTAACTGAATAAACGAGGATCAAAAACAGCCATGAATCTTGTTCATAGTAATAAACATTTCTAAAGGCCGGTTTCTATCAAAGTATTGAAAGCTGTTAACAAATTTTATTAATAATACCAACAAATGCTCTAAAATGTGCTTTCGGACCTGAACAAAGCATTTGTTCAAGAATACTTTTGACAATTCTTACATAACTATTTCAGTAGCTTACTCGCTTACTATTTCCTTTCTGAAAAGGAATTTCTAAGAAACAGTGTTCAAAGACAAAGCTAACAGCAAAAAGGAATGCAATATGTACCTACTACTGAGAATAAGTTCCCCAATATAATAGTAGTATAATAGTAGTACTAGTATAGTATTATAATATCTGTGCCCAATATAATAAATAATAATAATAAATAATGTTCGACAATCCACACAGCATTATTATGATTAATTAGCAAGCTAAGCAGAGCTTTTTTTATGGGTACTAGATAACTAATATACATACATAATACAATACATTACATGGAAAGATTTTTTATTATTTTTTTATTATACATAGAAAATACCCAGAACACCAGGAGGAAATATTTGCAGATCGTATGAACATTTGTCCCAAGGCGGAAATCGAACCCGCAACCTTCTGCGTCGCAGACGGACCTTCGCCCAGCGTGCCACATCGGTCTTCAAACACTCGAGCAGATCATTTCAGTATGAAATTCTACTGAATTTTCATGACTTGATGCATTTCACGTCAGAATTGAATGTTAGTTTGAGATTTACTAGAAAACTGAATTCATAGTATTAATGTAGAGGTATTATCTTTCCATGGCGCGTTCTAGGAATAGTTCGGTTTTACTCAAAGTCAGCCAGCGTGATACCTACTCTGCATAATACAAACTGGATATCTTTTACTCGACATTAGGTTCTGGAGAGTTCTGAGGTAACATTTTAATAGGTTGTTGGGATAACGTTAATAACGTAATGTTAATAGGGATGTTAATAGGTTGGCTAATTCACGACCAATTGCAAATGTATGGCTTGTTGCGATTGCTGTCAGTTTTAGTATTTAAAAACTTTAGCAATCGTCAGTTTTTAGTTGAAGTTGTTATAGTTTGTAGTTTGTAGTTCCAGGTTGCCTGGAAGAGATCTTACTAAAGCCGAAAGTTTGTGAAATCTGAATTTTTGATACCTCCAAAACCACTAAACAGATCAAAATGAAATTTGGCGTACGTTTAGAGCAAAGCCTATCTTAGATAATAGGCAACGAAGCCGAGCACAGAAGCTAGTCAATTATAAACAAAAAGGCATATAATCTAGCGTTATGAATTTGGTCTTCGTGGTTTTTTTATCTAGACATTCTGTTTGACAACAATTATTTGGCATGTAGCTCACGATTGATCTCAAAAGGTTATACCTTTACATTTACCCCTTTCTCTATACTATCTTCATGTTACAAGATATTGTGCACAATAAAATACTATCGTATTCATCTAGACAGGAAAAACCTTCTTTCCTCACACTCATGAATGAAAGCAGACAATTTTAAACCGACGAAAACGCTCCAAAATTATTTCGCCATAAAATGCGGTTGTGAAAAATGGTAACACTGTCGTCGTACGAGCCAAGCTGGGCTAGGATTAATGCGCTTCATTCCTCACTTCAGACGCACGCGGTGGCCTGGCTGGTCTTGCCGCAAACACACCGCTACAATCATAGCTGGTGTGCAAGAGCCGCTATACAGGGTGCCACGGAAAGGGTGTACTAAGCCGAAAAGGGGTGATTCTGGACATAGAAGCGGTAAACGTTTGTAATTTTTGTCCCGTTTTTGAAATTAAGGGCGTGTTTTCATAATGTTCGTGTTTTACGTACAAATATGTTTACATAATTATTGTTTTGAAATTTCAAGTGATTTTCATAATTTTTTTGGAATAATTTCAAGACAAAACACTTGGTTTTGCTGAAAAAATAAGCAAGAAACATCTGTGATATATTTTGTAATATTGAATGCTAAAAATATTAAAAATTATCAAAATTAAAAAAAAAACGTTATTTAGTGAATAACGTTTTTTTGAATTTTGATTATGTTAATCCCCGCGAGGTCCAAAATCACCCCCTTTCGACTCAGTACACCTTTTCTGCGGCACCTTGTATAGCTCAGTGTATTATTACTCATAATCTACTGTAGCCGGTAAAGCTATTATAGACCAGACAGATAAAGTATTAATACTGGAGCTGGTAACAAATAAAATAAATAAATAATGCTAGACAATTCACACAACATCATCTAGCCCCAAGCTAAGCAGATTTTTTGTATTATGGGTACTAGTTATCTGATATACTTAATACAATACATTACAAAGCTAAAGAAGGTAGAGCAGCAATATGTTACAACCCGGGTCAGTGAATAGGTACCTTCTAGACGTTCGTTAAACCCCGTCAGCCACATCGTCACCTTCTATCAGGTGAGATGAGGTCAAACGAAGGTCTAGATTATAAAAAAAAGTTAGATTATTAGAGTTCGGATAATCGCCGCCGCATATTTACATACATACCTATCGCACCAAATTCGATTTTCACGATTTAAATTTTCAATTAATTTTATTTGCGATGGTTGCGTATCACTGTTGCGATTATGCGGACTTAATCCTATGCCATAGAAATATTATTTTTTTTGCCGCGTCAAGTTCTGTAACTAAACTTTTTCCTTTTCTGCCGACAGGTCGTAAAGGTGCTGAGCCTTGTGTACTCTGTATTTAACAGGCGGCTATTACCCCTCAAACCAAAGATTATAGCAATCCTGCTAAAGCTTTGGTCTCTTGATCACTACGCAGTACGCTGCGTTATGTGCCGGACATATAATCGTATGAAAAACGTCTAGAACGTCTTTTGTTCCGTCGAAGTATGTGTGAGCGGTAAGGGGCAGTACGTAGCGTACTGTGCTCAAGACACCAAAGTTTTAGCAAAGGTACTCAAGACACCAAAGTTTAAGCAGGATTGCTATATGCTTTGGCTAAAAGGGTTTTAGCCGCCTGTTAAACACAGGGTCCACAAGGCCTAGCACCTTTACGAGGTATCAGAAAAGGAAATAAGCAGATTTGAGGTTAGTTATAAACATCATATCTGCTTCCAACTTCTCTAACAATCTTTATTAAATCTATAATCTATATTTCTCTTCTTCTACTTGCAAACTTTTCTTATATTTTACGCCAAACCAAGAGGTGTTCAACGGGGCACCCCTATACGGTGCAATTCGTGAAGCCCCACTGCTAACGACACAGCCACTTCGAAGTTGCCAAGTTATACATGTTGCTCGATTTACGCAGCGTAACTGCCATGAAAATTCACACCAGTAAGCTTGTTAGGTATACATTGCAGCCGTAATTTCTGCATTTTATACCAGACTGCTGGAAACTTATTAAGGTGGAAATATGTAAGAACCTGTATTTTATTTTTGTTCCTTCCTGACAGGTTTCAATCCTCGTAGTTTTGTATATTTCATAATAAGTATTTAATTTTTTTGTTTTAGGTAGGTAATAAATATATATAAATAATAAATAAATAAATAATGCTGGACAATTCACACAACATTATCTAGCCCCAAGCTAAGCAGAGCTTGTGTTATGCGTACTAGATAACTGATATACTTAATACAATACACTACATAGATAGATATTTTTATTATAAATAGAAAACACCCAGACCAACGGAACAAATTTCTGCAGACCGTACACAAACTTGTTCCGAGGCGGGGATCGAAACCGCAACCTCCTGCGTCGCAGGCGGACCTTCGCCCGCTGCGCCACGGAGGTCGTCATAAGTCGGATATAAGCAGATTTGATGTTATAATAAGTTATAACATCAAATCTTCTTCCAACTTCTCTAATAATCTTTATTAAATCTATAATCTATATTTCTCTTCTTTTGCTTGCAAACTTTTCTAATATTTTACGCCAAACCAAGAGGTGTTCAATGGGGCACCCCTATACGGTGCAATTCGTGAAGCCCAACTGCTAACGACACAGCCACTTGGAAGTTGCCAAGTTATACATGTTGCTCGATTTACGCAGCGTAACTGCCATGAAAATTCACAGCAGTAAGCTTGTTAGGTATACATTGCAGCCGTAATTTCTGCATTTTATACCAGACTGCTGCAAACTTATTTAGGTGGAAATATGTAAGAACCTGTATTTTATTTTTGTTCCTTCCTGACAGGTTTCAATCCTCGTTGTTTTGTATATTTCATAATAAGTATTAAATTTTTTTGTTTTAGGTAGGTAATAAATATACAGGGTGTAACAAAAATAAGTAACCAAACTTTCAGGTGGGGTGTAGAATCGAACACTGAATTCAGGAAAAATATTAAAAAAAAATCCCGCCCTTTAGTTTTCGAAAAATAAAATAAATACGGAATTTTCACTACATTACGCAAACGACTGATGCACGTGTTTATTTGACATTAAAATATGATTAAAAGGTCTACGTACCTTGTGTACACCTTTTTAGCAGATAAACATCTTTTTACGGGGGACACCCACGACCGGACACGCGATATCGCAGCAGCGCGCGCGGCGGCGGGCTGCACGTGTTGTAGTTATGTAGGAAGCTAGCCAATGCATTCCAATTTTCCCATTTAAATTTTCATCTCGTGGTATTCAATATCTGAATAACGCATACGAGCCATTTTTACGCACAAAAAACCGATAAGCGCCGCCGCGACCTTCACCTTGCGCTTGCAATGATGCAACTAAACGGCCATTGACCCTATGATAACATTTCTGTTGTATGACAGTTTGACAAAACTAACAATAAGCCTAGCATTGGGGGAACATTCGGATGAACTAAGTTTGTATACCTATCTCGCTCTCGCGCGCTAAAAGTTTGTGCCTTTTCTTGTCTCAATCTGGTGCTTCGGAAATGCAAATTGTAACAACCTTTTATGGGGTTCATTGTAAGTTACTCACCGTGTTTTTAAAGGTCAATGTGAAGGTAGGTACTTAGGTAGTCAACGATATGAAAAAATAAAAGCTAGTAGTGAATATCTTTTAGTAGGAAGGTGCATGCTTAATGAATGTACCTACTAACTATGCATTTTCGCGATAGAACGTGTGTAAAGACTTAAAATAATTTATTTATTTTTTAATTCCTAGAGGAAAATTGGAATGTATTTGTTGTACGTAGGCTCCATATCTAAGCACGCCGTGCAGCCTGTTCGCTTCCGCTGCAATGATGTCGCGGGTCGATGACCGCGGTGGCCGCTCATTAGGGCACCGTTTAGGTGTTATGGGATTATAAAAGAGATGAATACAGGTACTTAGGCCATTTTTTTTTAATTCCAAATAGACACGTCTATTGCCTAATGTTGTGAAAATTTCGTACCTATTTATTAAATTTTTCGAAAACTAAAGGGCGGGATTTTTTTGCAATATTTTTCCTGAATTCAGTGTTCGATTCCACACCCCACCTGAAAGTTTGGTTACTTATTTTTGTTACACCCTGTATAAAAAGTATATCTTAATTTCACCGAATTATTCTAGTCTGATTTTTTCTGTATTTAAAGAAATTTACTTCAAACATAACACTAATAACGCTACCTATGTTTTGTCAGTGTACCTACATGATGTAAATAAATAAAATGCCTTGTTAATCTAGCCGTAAGAGGCGACCGGGGGCGAGGAGTAGCTCCCTGCAGAACAATTCTTCTATCGAACTGCGATCCCCAACCCGCATGCCCAGCATGGGAATTATAGGTATTACCCCCCATGAGATAAGGCGCTTATCAGGGGGAGGCCTACGTCCAGCAGTGAACCAATACAGGCTGTTGAGGTGAGGTGAGGTGAGATTATCTAGCTTATCGCGAACGCTAATTTCTCTAGTAAAATTACTTAGTTCGCAATGAATTCTTTAAGTATCAATCTACTTCATTAGTGTAAGTGCTCCCTATCTACCTACTCGCATAATAGCTATGTATGTATCCCTACCTATGATAGCTTGTTATAGATAAAAATAAATAAATAAATAAAATAATTTATTCAAAATAACTTAGGACTAGAAGGATAACAAAGAGGTTCATCTTAAATACTAATGGTATTAAATAATGCATGTGCCTGAACTAGGTAAAAACCTATTTTTCAGGCCAAAAGAGTGCTAACAACAAAATTAATCAAATAGACTTACTAATTATACAAGGCGATGGTGCATACTTTAAAATAATAAGATGCAATCATACAATAAATTCCTACATTAATCAACCCAATTATTAATAATAATTGCGACGATTGCGAAATTCAGGACAATAATTGATTTCCAAATGCCAGTAAAGACTAGGGGGTACAGGGGGGTTCAATGGAGTAGGTACGTTACTACAAACGTGACGTCAGTAATCGGGTGTGACTCCGAGTAGGGCTGACACTCATGACAGTAGAGTTTATTCAGATTGGCAGGTTGATCTATTATTCAATAGCTTTTTGGATTTGAGTGCGTTGAACCGCTATTTGTGGGATGGATTATTTTGTTTTTATTTTATTATTGGCGATGTCAATTCAATGTATTTTATTTTGATCGTTGGCCGTCTGCTTTATTTTGGAACAAACGACTTTTTAAGTTGAACTGCACATCTATGCACGAAAAGAAACAAAAGATTTGTCACACTTTGTCTGCGAGATTTGATTCTAATCGAATCAATAGCATTTTCTAGTGTTTCTATGACATAGATATGTATGTTATTTTCAAAGAAAATTACAACAAAATAATAAATTAGAACTAGTATTTACAATTGAAACAATTGAGCTAACTACAGACTGTTGCAAACAATCTACAGGTAGCTCAATTGATCCAGATCAATACGCTGGCTGCATTGCCCCGCTGTATGGCAATGCTGAATATGCTGATGCGCTGTGCCAGATACTGACTAGCTCTCGGGTCACGCGTCGCTTCGAGCAGACGCTCAGATATTTTTTTAAAAACCCGAAGCGCCTCTGTACCCCACGGGCCTAGGGTCTCGACTCCAAGAGGAGCAAAATGTGTAGGCTCTGTCGAGACCTGCATATTTGCGCCTCTTGAGATATTCGGCCAAATCTGCTCACGGATGTCCTCGGAAGATGGGAAGGCGCAAGATTATTATTTAATTATTGTTATTTTCCAGTGTTACTATTATATCTATGAAATACCATCCGTGTCTAGCGACACGTCGTCGTCGTCGCCGCTACGGGCCGAACAGCAGACGACAATGTCGCGTTCGAGTGTCATCCAATCGTGATCGCTATTCACGAATACGTCATACTAGAACGTTATTTCGTTCGACGAAAATGCGGTCGCAAAATGTTCCTCGGTTCGAAAACAAACTGATGCGACTTCATGATGTCATCGATGTTGCTGCGACAGATCGTCTTCTGCTGCTGCTGCGTATAATTTAATTTATTAAATTAAATTAAATTAAATTTATTTATTTATTTAATTTATTGGAAAATCAATAATCAAATTACGTAATACGTAGGACGTACGTAATACGTACGACGTGTAGTCGGATTCGAACCTTCCTTCCTTGTACCTTCATGTTCAACGTACCTACCTACATCTCACATAGTATATATTATTTAGAACTAACTGGCAGCCCTTGAAGCCTGCCGGCATGGGTGCGATGTGTGTACATACGACCGGATATTAATGAGGCAATCGGCGCTGGTCCCGACCCGATCGCATTAGCTCCAAATCACCCATCCATTATAAACATAACCGATATAGCGTGCGTATTAAGTTTTATAGGGTCCAACGCTTGCCCCGAACTACGTTTGTGAGAAAATTATGCGTACATTTCCGTCGAGGTCGTATGCTTTAAATTTGGAATTTCCGCAACGAACTAAGCGAAAACCGTTAGAATTGGGTTGTGGTGTTGCAAATTTATTGGGTACTTTTTAGGTTATTTTAGGCTGCCATGAGCTTGGAGAGATCCAAAAATAAAGTTGTTGGAGATGAAGTTTGTTCCGTACCTACCGTTTTGTTCACAAATCCTGAAGGACTTTCATTTATTCAAATTCAAAGTGAATCCATTAAAAGATCTATCTTTAATTTTATCTATCTATTATCCTCATAAGAATACCGTAACGTTGCCGTGTGGTGCCGGCTTAGAATTTTCACCACCCCAACTCTTCCCGCGGGTGTCGTAAGAGGCGACTAAGGGATATCCAACGGGGGCGGGCAGCAGCGCCTCCTGCAGAACAATTCTACCACCGAACTGCGATCCTCAACCCAACCCGCATGCCCAGCGTGGGAATTATGGGCATTACCCCCATGTGATAAACGCCAATAAGGCGCTTATCAGGGGGAGGCCTGCGTCCAGTAGTGGACCAATACAGGCTGTTGAGGAGGTTCAGGAATACCGTAATGGACAATGTGTTAGTACTTATTATTAGTAATTGCTTACTCGGTCGAACAATGGGATTAGTACGTTCCCTAAATCTAGCACGTTATAATACATCCGTTCATACGAGTATTATATTAGTATTCATAGAAACAGACTTACAAACTCAATCTGTTTCTATGTCTGTCTGTTACTTTTTCACACTTTAAGGCGGTTGTATACCTCAAACTAGCGTAACTGCCTTTTCTTTCATATAATTACGTTAATCAAAGCAATTTTTAAAAGTCCATGGTACAGTTTATGATACTTCTGATAAGCTTTTTTTATGCCCATTTTCTTTTATTTTCTTTATGCAAAATAGCGAAGTTGCTCTTGTAGGCCAACGAACTCTGTTTTCGTTTCTTTATCTGAATTATACGAAACTTAACTATTTTAAAGGGTTTAAAAAAAGCTTAGGATACGTATCACAAACTGTACATTGGATATAAATAATAAATAATGCTAGACAATTCACACAGCATTATCTAGCCCCAAGCTAAGCAGAGCTTGTGTTATGTTATGGGTACTTGATAACTGATATTCTTAATACAATACACTACATAGATAGATATTTTTTTATTATACATAGAAAACACCCAGACCAACGGAACAAATTTCTGAAGATCGTACACAAATTTGTTCCGAGACGGGAATCGAACCCGCAACCTCCTGCGTCGCAGGCGGACCTTCGCCCGCTGCGCCACGGAGGTCGAATATATGAACATTCTTTTGTTTAACGTAATTATATGTAAAAATAGGTGGCGGCGCTAGTGTGTGGCATACAAACGCCTTAAGGGCTGAACGGATCTTAATGATATATAGCATAGATCAGATTTCGTCAGATCGAACTTATTCTGAAAAAGAACATAGACAATTTTCCCCAAAAATGAATGCGAAGCTGGTAGAAAATATCTCTGAAGTCCAATAGGTAAACATCCATTGCCATCTTCTGATCAAATTAGATTAAATTCGACGATTGGAGGAAAAATCGGATTCCTATGCTAATAGTAATCAAAGACCCAACGCGTTGACCTATTTTCAGCGATCAAGGATCTTTCAAAGGGATCAAACTAAGCACATTTCCTGAAAAACTTCTGAATTCGTGCATACCAAAGTTTGACTTTGACCTTTGTCATAAAAGAAGGGTGAAGTCTCAAGGGACTATTTTATCGCTTCCGACTGGTTTCCGTTCGGTTTTACGTGGTCAAACCGAGATTGACTCAGAAATTAAAGAAGTCACGTGGTTGCTCTAGTTTCGATTGGAGTGAGTTTTATGAACATGAAAGTAAAATGAAAATGTTATATTTTTAAAATTTTATGTTATTTATAAGCTACAAAAGTAGACCTGTCCTGTAAGTACCTGTTGTACAATCTTTTTGATTTTTTATGAGTTTATTTTAATTTGTTCTCATTTGTGTTTTCTCTTCATTTTGTCCTATTTATGTGTGAGTTACGCCGCGACTCACACGTTTCATTCTGGCCTCCACGGAAGACCTGCTCTATGGCAGGTACATCCTGCATCTCAAATCAAATCAAAAACTCTTTATTTCCATAAATATAATAAATGTACACTTAGAAAAGGTCAAATTATAAAACTAAACACTGACACGGAAATAAAGTGATTTTGATTTCTGTCGCTTCGGGATGAAGACTAAAGTAAAGAAGCGACGAAGAAACCTTGATCCTGTTAGTTGTTATTTTTCGAGTTGCAGTAAAACTCGTCCCAACTTTATCCTCTAGATAATCTGATATTTTCTAGTAAGACTTTTTACAAAGGATAGTTTGACAATTTGTTCAAATTTATTTATTGATAATTTTTGCAACTCACTTGGAGTTTTGTCTCTGCTGAGTGTTGACCATTTTTGTGACCTATAAGTTGTTACTTTTGTATATATTAACCCGTATCTTTTGTATCTGATATGTACATATATGTATTGGATACAAATTAAACTCATTTTTACTTTTACTTTAGGTACTAAATTTGTCACATATCGACGCGGTCAGATTTGTATTGTAAGTATATGTATTTATTTGACTGACGAAAAACTTACACTTTTCATATTTACAATTTATACACTACAAACCAGAGAAGGATAGAAGAAAAGAATAAGATTACATCCAACAGAGAACCAAAGTTGTCGACATAGCTCAAAGAATTAGCAAGCTGAAGTGACAGTGGGCCGGCCATATCTCGCGAAGAACCGATAACCGCTGGGGTAAATGTGTTCTTGAGTGGAGACCGCGACTCGGCAAACGTAGTGTAGGCTAGGTTGCGGTTTCAATTCCCGCAGCGGTACAAATATTTGTACGACCTGCAGATATTTGTTCAGGGTGTTCCGGATGTTTTCTATGTATAATAAAAAATATCTATCTATGTAGTGGATTGTATTAAGTATATCAGTTATCTAGTACCCATAACACAAGCTCTGCTTAGCTTGGGGCTAGATAATGCTGTGTGAATTGTCCAGCATTATTTATTTATTTATTATGTAAGTCTAACCGCCGAATACTCAAACGCATCTCAGATTTAAGCACGTCTCAAGTGACGAATTTTTGACACATTTTCATTGAAAACTGTCAAAAAATCGTCATTTGAGTTTGAGTATTCGGCGGTAAGTCACGTTATTGTTTGGACGATGCACTTTTATTGCGTTTATTTCCCTTATAATGCATATATAACGCGAATAATTGCGATGAATATAATGTGAATTGTTGATAATATTTTAATTGTGGTCAAAAACATGGCCACTGCTTTTTCAGTCAGAATTTGATAACAATACAGGGTGTAACAAAAATAAGTAACCAAACTTTCAGGTGGGGTGTAGAATCGAACACTGAATTCAGGAAAAATATAAAAAAAAAATCCCGCCCTTTAGTTTTCAAAAAATAAAATAAATACGGAATTTTCACTACATTACGCAAACGACTGATGCACGTGTTTATTTGACATTAAAATAAGATTAAAAGGTCTACGTACCTTTTTAGCAGATAAACATCTTTTTACGGGGGGCACCCACGACCGGACACGCGATATCGCAGCAGCGCGCGCGGCGGCGGGCTGCACGTGTTGTAGTTATGTAGGAAGGAAGCTAGCCAATGCATTCCAATTTTCCCATTTCAATTTTCATCTCGTGGTATTCAATATCTGAATAACGCATACGAGCCATTTTTACGCACAAAAAACCGATAAGCGCCGCCGCGACCTTCACCTTGCGCTTGCAATGATGCAACTAAACGGCCATTGACCCTATGATAACATTTCTGTGGTATGACAGTTTGACAAGACTAACAATAAGCCTAGCATTGGGTGAACATTCGGATGAACTAAGTTTGTATACCTATCTCGCTCTCGCGCGCTAAAAGTTTGTGCCTTTTCTTGTCTCAATCTGGTGCTTCGGAAATGCAAATTGTAACAACCTTTTATGGGGTTCATTGTAAGTTACTCACCGTGTTTTTAAAGGTCAATGTGAAAGTAGGTACTCAGGTAGTCAACGATATGAAAAAATAAAAGCTAGTAGTGAATATCTTTTAGTAGGAAGGTGCATGCTTAATGAATGTACCTACTAACTATGCATTTTCGCGATAGAACGTGTGTAAAGACTTAAAATAATTTATTTATTTTTTAATTCCTAAAGGAAAATTGGAATGTATTTGTTGTACGTAGGCTCCATATCTAAGCACGCCGTGCAGCCTGTTCGCTTCCGCTGCAATGATGTCGCGGGTCGATGACCGCGGTGGCCGCTCATTAGGGCACCGTTTAGGTGTTATGGGCTTATAAAAGAGATGAATACAGGTACTTAGGCCATTTTTTTTTAATTCCAAACAGACACATGTATTATAGTCTATTGCCTAATGTTGTGAAAATTTCGTACCTATTTATTAAATTTTTCGAAAACTAAAGGGCGGGATTTTTTTTCAATATTTTTCCTGAATTCAGTGTTCGATTCTACACCCCACCTGAAAGTTTGGTTACTTATTTTTGTTACACCCTGTATAATTAATATTACAATGTGCAAATACTTCAGCGCAAAAACACATCACAGTCACATATTTGATTTCCGCATATATAATTCGAAAGTTTGGATAGATGTTTGTTACTTTCTCGCGCCAAAACGAATGAACAGACCTGACTGAAATTTTTAATAGTTGTATTTCGGTAAATAGAATAGAATCGTTTATTCACAGATAACATGTCAAATATTACAATGCTGTTAGTTAACAGTGGTATCAATGTAATACTACCAGTAGTTTTGGACTGGTGTGTGAATATTAATAAACCTACCCTTGGAGTCGAGACCCTAGGTCCGATTATCTGAGCGTCTGGTCGAAGCGACGCGTGACCCGAGAGCTGGTCAGTATCTGGCACAGCGCATCAGCATTGCCATACAGCGGGGCAATGCAGCCAGCGTCTTGGGGACGCTTCCGACTGGTATTGATATGGATCAGATGAGCTACCTGTAGATTTTTAGCAACAGTCTGCAGTTAGCTCAATTGATTCAATTGTAAATACTTATTCCAATTTGTTTCTACTATTTGATTGTAATTTTGTTTGTGAATAAAGGCTTCTGGCCTTTTTTCATAAACCTACCTAATTAAATAATAATAATGATTAAAAATTAAATTAAAAATGTCTTGGCTGCTTAAAATTAAACTGTTCCTCCACGCTCTAAAAACAATGAGTCGGTAACCATTTATTGAGTCTATTTTTAGAAAATGTCATTGACAAGTACTTAAATTCCATTGGTAACATATTTTATACAAAACGAATTTCTGTTGATGCAGGAAAGGATGTGTTCATGTTATGTTAGCAAGTTATACCTACTTGCGGGATAAGTTATAGCTGCTTAAGACTACACCACTGTTTAAAAGTTAACCATCTCTTTGTGAACCCTGAGTTCACCAAGAGATGGTTAACTTTTAAACAGTGGTTTTAAGGTTTTCAATACAAGTTTTCATACATTAAACGTCAACGTTAACCGACGAAGCACCCTAATTGTTCGATTATTTATTAGTGAACACAGAAGTAAGGCTACTTTTTATCGAGGAGAAATGCGTGTAAAGCTGCGTACAGCTAATATGTAATATATCTAAGAAAAAGTACATGCACTTACTATAAATTAAATAAACAAAGTTGACACAGAAGAGAAGAACTTTTTGCTTCTGTTTTTCCGGTAGAGTAAAATCTCGGAGTCTTGAAATCCCCTGTGAATAATTTCCTTCTGCTCTTAGAAGGAAATTCGAAAGTCTAGGTAAATGTGGTCAAAAGCTTAACCATCCCCAATAAAAAATAAAAACAAGACCTTGATTAGCACAAATGCATTGAATGCATTTAAACAGAAAATCAAGTATCAAATCCAATCTCATGCCATACAAGCAGTTCATCTTCATTCCCATAAGCACTATGTACTGAATCAGCACACACCATTAACCCTGTTTTACACACCATAACGCGCGGCTTACAAACCCATCAGCAAAGGTGCTACGCAAGAAACATTGGAATGAGCAAACTACAGCAACCGTTGAGAAAAATTGGGTATCTATACTCCACATACTTCTTTAAGGCTACACGTAAAAGTGGCCAACACAGCCCAGCAGCGAATTGATGTCACCGGCATTAAGGACTTATCACATACATCCAGCACCGCTACCGCAACTCACTTTAAGAAGCATAAATTCCTAACGCTCACTAGTTTATACATCTTCGAAATTGACTGTTTGGTAAAAGAGCACTCTTCATTCCCTAACCGGTATAGATAAAAATACCTCGTTTAAAAAATAGAGATCCTACTGGGCTTATATCCACACAAAACTGCACTGCGTGGGAAAAATTGCTCTACCAAATTCCTAGAGACATAAGAGAACGTCTACTAGTAAATTCAAGACAAAACTTCGTAAGTGGCTCTTAGATAAATGTTTTATGACTTTTAAGAATTTTTAAATCAATAAATTACCTAGTTATATAAGTTAAATATTGAACGTCCATAAGTAATGGATAAACAATTCTTCCACCTAGCTTTTAAGATCTTTTGTACACAGTTTCTGCAATAAATTTCATTTCATTTCACTTCACAACAATAAGCATTCAAATATGGGCTTAATCTCATCGTCTTTAGATTCATTTACAGTAGCATAATTGCTTACCGCAAAAAAAGAATATATAATACTACCGTATAGAATGTATACTCCACGCCCTCCACCTGACCGATCTTCCTCACCCCGCCGCGTCCTAGCGAGTTTGGTTTGCGTTCCAAATGCACGGGATGTACGGCGCACGTATGAACGACAAGCAGCATTTTGGCAGACGACCGTTCGATTGAAGTTTCTCTCGAGTTTGACACCGAAAAAAATATGTTAACTCGATTCTAACTGCATTTCACGTACATAGAGTCTGACTATTGAAGACCTCACCTTTAGAGTTAAGATCTACCTCACCATTGATATTTGCTTTTTTGCACGTACATATGTCCGTCCATGCTCGAAGAAACAAAACTTTCTAGATTTTTTCTTTAATTTCACTTCCTTACCCTCTCGTCGCTCCCATACACGTATATAATGAATTTAATTTTTCTCGCACAAAGACGTTTTTAAGATCTAAAAAATAAGGAAACTTCAGTACCTTTTGTGCAATAAAATGTATAACAATAAACCATTTATCAAATAAATGGTTAAAATCCTTGGGCGGCGGTGCGGTGCCGGCTTAGAATTTGCACCACCCCAACTGTTCCAGCGCGTGTCCTGAAAGGTAACTAAGGAATATACACCAGGGAAAGGCAGCAGCGCCTCCTGAAGAACAAATCCACCACCGAATTGCAATCTCCAACATACATGTTCAGCCTCTCTATTGATATGAGCTAAAAAGGTTTTTATCGGAAGGCCTACGTCCACCAGTGGACTGTACTAAAGGCTGTTGATGATGGTTAAAAACCTAGTTGATGCTTGTAATCCTTCATAGCAACGTAAAGCACACTCATCAAAGTGAGCCCCAAAATAACGACCCCAAACCAATAACGACCATTGAGCTTTCAGAAAGTACGTACTTTGTATGTAAATTCACAAGATATTTTCGGAAAATACGAGAGAGTTTTAAAGTAATTTAGTTAATAGGCACTTAATGCTTTTATGGATAATAATGCTTTTTAAATTAAGAGACCTTTAATGAACAGTTTGTAATTAGTAGAATAATCGGTGTAGAAGAGATAAACATATAATTACGCATCTACGTTTAATTTTACAGCATGTACCAAACATGTTGTAGATTAATAAATAAATACATTTAGTTATAAATGAAATACGAAGTCAAGACAAATTTCTAAGGTACATTGCGGAGATGTCCAAAGCGGAGTCGAGAAGAGACGTTTTTCGGCTAGCTTTTCTCCATCGCTGTGCGGAGATGCGTACTGGCTAGACTGGATCTGAGATGTGTGCTGGCTAGAACGGCTGTGCTGCGTGAGGCGAGCGTCCGATGTTTGTTGAGATGAATGCATTAGTGGCGCGCTCACTGCATGCCGATCACATCTCTTCTCGTGTCCGCTGCGTGACGTCGCCAGCTTGCGAGGCACAGCTGACATCTACGCTTCGATCTTATTTTGTTTCTTCGCATATATGATACATCTCCGCTCTGTGTGAATAACGACGTTCTATTGGTTGTTAAAATCCGTTTTTTCTCCGCTTTGGATTAGGCCAGACTCTGGCCCTGGCTATAACGCGTAAAAGACCTAGCCAATGTAGGTTTTCCATTAGATCCCAAATATAGTCGACGTCACGAACGGACTTACGCTGTGCACAAACACAAAATTAAACTTAAACATAACAACACAGTTACATAACATGTACATGGTATTCTCAATTGGCCTCTAATGATAGGTAAACTCTACTGTATTGTAGCAAATTTAGAAGACTCGTCTACAGGGAGGACCAAATAGTTAAACACAGATAAGAAAATATACTTTATGTTACGTGTACGATAAAGTTTCTGGAAATAGCTTAACATAATTTTCTTGTTACACAGCCCTACTCCTGAGCACAGGTAAAAATAACAGATATAATGAACGCGTGAAAAGAATGGGTCGAAACCGGAACATAATCATAGTGAATATTTCTAAATACGTCACATTTCTTCGCCCAATCCGCACGTTATTAAAACGGAACAAAACCTTGTCAGTGTAAATCTCCGACTGCTTTTGTTTCAGTTCGAATTGGTTCCATCCCATTCTGCTCACGCGTGAATTATAACCTTACAATAATTTGCCGTGTTTTAAAAAACGATAAACCAACTTGAAATTCTTCTAGTGGCGACATCTAGTTAAAATTCGAGTCTAATTTAGTTTAATAACACATTCCTCTCCAATAAAAAAAGAATTATCGAAGTCTGATTACTATGCAAAAAGGTATGCGTGGTCATACATTAAAAAAATATATACGCGTCGACTTGAAAACCTCCTCCGTTTTTCGTCGGGTGAAAAAACTTTCATTATTCTGTATTTTAACAAAAAAGAGCAAGATGTAAAAACCTCAGAGCGGTCCGACCGAGAGCAAGACTAGTGCAGTAATAAACGGGAGGGATGCAGAGGCACGTAGCTTGTTACGAGAGCGTGCACTATGAGCTATGGAGTACTGCAAATATGTACTGTACTATGAGCCTTCGTTGCACGAAGCGATGGCTATAGCAGAGATTTATAAATAATGCTGGATAGGTATTTCATTCAGCATCATCAAGCCAGCGAGTAGAATAGTACCTACATAAGCAGAGCTTGTGTTGTGGGAATAATTGAATTATGCTTTAAATAGAGTCTCTACATTGTTGGGTAGTAATGGAACTCATGTTCCTAAAGTAAGCACAGGTTTTGTGATATCAGTTAGGCAACTAGAAGACCAGCTAAAAGGTTATTTAATAGTTTTGCCCTGCAATAATTTGTGTCTTTACTAGATACTCTTTTTGCGAATAGGGCTACTGTCGAAGCCTTCAGATGAACTATTAGCCCTTAGAGCTTTTATCCTTTATCAGTCTGTAAAGTATTGCAGTTTCTGTCAGCATTCTAGGCAAAACAAGATCCGTCAAGTGCGAGTGTATCTCGCGCGCCGAGAGCTTCGAACGTTTGTCAACAAATATGTACCAAAAGTACCGGTTAGAGACTTCGTAATTTAACGAATACTTACCTAAGAATAGTAGGTACCAACCTACATTTCGGATGGATCTCTCTGCATGCTTTGGTTAAAGTGGGAACTAGCTAGCTAAATACCTAAGCAATTACTGTCATGTAAGTACGAAGTCCCACGCTGAATTTAGGACTATAGTACAGACTTCAGAAAAGGGAAATATGGGACAGGCGGAAACGCGGTGTCAGTATACCCACGCTGGGCATGTGAGTTGGGGATCGCAGTTCGGTGGTGGACCGGTTCTGCAGGAGCGCTGCCGCCAGCTCCTCGGTGTATATCCCATAGTCGCCTCTGATGTCATCCGCGGAAAGAGTTGGAGTGGTGCTAATTCTCAGCCTGCACTATTCGGCTGCATTATACAGTAGTTCCAACGTAATCAATCTTGTGTCAAATTTCCCTTTTTTGAAGACTTTACTGAGGGCCTAGACAATGTACCAGTCGATTAGCGAAGAAAGAAGAAGCGGGTTTGGCATTTGCCTTAGATATGTCACGTGATCTGTTTTCAACTTAAAGATAAATAATGGTAGACAATATACATACATTTCGATTCCACCAAACGAATCGACAACAAGTAATGGTTCGATTACTTCCATACAAATGCCAAGCCAAGTTGCACTTTTGACAAGCGATTTCGCTTATGTTATGGCTGATCTTCAAGTCTTAAGCGGAACTTTACCCGCCAAGCGGTCGTCTAAGTCAAATTTTGGCATATAAAATCTGATTATACAAAATTTACTCAACTCGTTTTAATAACAAATCACAGTCACTTCAAAATCCGATTCAATTAACGAACTCGATCAGGTACCTAACACAAATTCCTACGAAACATGTCCGAAACATTCGCATAATTTCCCGCAGGTTCGACTAACTCCGAAATTCTACGAAATACTCCGAATTCTCCGAAGTTGCAGATGTTTCTAAGTCTCGTTCAGAAGCTGTCGTCGGCAGTAGTTATTGCATATTGCGCTCACAGTTTATGCTGTACCGCAATTTCTGAACGGAAATGACTATACATTTAAAACATATTGCTTTGCAGAATATCGTCGTAATTACATAGAGCTTTGTAGCAAAATTCCTTTACGGATTTAGAGAATTGATATGAATTTTCAGAAAATGCCTAAGATTTTGACGAATGAGTGGATTCCCTCAACCAATACCTTCCTATGTTTAAGGTGCAGTCTGTACAGTTCTCCGCACACTTGCTTATACAGGGTATTTTTTTTTATTTCAAATTCTGCTGACAGAAAATGAAAATTGGACAGACAAAAGGTTTCTATGTAATGTGTTGTATTAATTAAGTATATCAGTTACCCATAACCAGTGATAGGAATAGGTAGGGCTTATTTACCTAAACTTCGAGGAACAGTGACAAGAATCGGAGACTTCCTTCCGACAACATTTTTTTCCTGGAAAAAATTCCGGACATTACTTAGGTACCTACATTAAAAAATAATGTTATTCGAATAAGTAGTTGATCTATGTTTACCTAAAGTTCGCGACTAGACATAACATAACATGGGAGTCGTTACAACCACAAAATAATCTGACAAAAATCATTGAAAAGTATTTTATCTATTTATACATAAAACTATAACGATAAAAGAAAAATAAAACGTAGTGAACATTGTTGTAACAGATACAGGTTATATTTTAATAATTTATCAACATATAATTGGAAAACATGAAACGAAATGTACAGACGGAATAACTTAAATTACAAAGTGAACTCTTTATGTTTACATAAGCAAGATATATAATATAGCAAGATAGATTCCAAGGTTTCTGAGAATTTAGAAAATCATTATTTGTCTTAAGAAAATGCCATTAAAAATACAGATTTTCCTCTAATCATCTTGATTCGATTCGTCAAGTTCAGTGTCAGTACCGAAGTTCTCTGCCTCAGAAGAGTCAATTAAGTTTAAATACACAATCATATTTTTTTCTATATTTTAAATTTTCAAGCGATTTCATTTTATGTTATGGATCCATTTATAAGTTGAAAACGACCTCTCAACTTCGACTGAGGTCAAAGGCACGTAAATATAGTACGACCGATCATCTTTTCCTGCTGTTAACGCGTCACGTGTCTCTAATTTTATCTAGATCGTGATTTCTGGATATTAATTTTAATTAATAATATTTTCCTGTTTATTTTTTATGTGCTCAGACGAACACCAGCTTAGCACAGTTCTTACGTGATCAAATATCTCGAAGGATGCTGAACATGTGATACGCCCATTATTTTGATAACATTACGTACATTTTGAAATAAACTTTTTTATCTTGATCTTAAGATAAAAGACATATACTTTTCGTTTTTAAAAATGATTATTCCTCTATCTCCGTCCAAAGTACTTAAAAATACTGCTTAAATGATAAAAATGTCTGTTTTATCGTTTTAAAGATGGCCGGATTATTTTTTTAATTATATGCTAAAGTTCAACTTTAGAAATCTTAAGAAACGTGGTCGAGAGCGAAAGAGAAAGCAGATATTTACTTCAAAACGTGTCCGGCTTCTTAAACAAATATTTTGTTTGATAGTTTTAAGATCAACAACTTATTTATGTCTAGTCGCGAACTTTAGGTAAACATAGATCAACTACTTATTCGAATAACATAATTTTTTAATGTACCTAAGTAATGTCCAGAATTTTTTCCGGTACATCTGTACCGGAAAAAAATGTTGTCGGAAGGAAGTCTCCGATTCTTGTCACTGTTCCTCGAAGTTTAGGTAAATAAGCCCTACCTATTCCTATCACTGCCCATAACAAAAGCTGTGCTTAGCTTGGGACTAAATGCTGTGAGAATTGGTCAGCATTATAATTTTTGTATTTTATCATGGCGTAAACTTTAAAAAGCGCTTAGTTTCAATAATATATATTTTACCTCGTAGCTCCTCTACCTACGTTACAGTGTTTAATGAAGTTCACGTCAAACAATTTAACGGCACCTCGCCATTTAATTTCCGCGTGTCCCAAATGTGCAACGTTTTAGCTCATAGTTTAAATCCCTACATAGTTTCCTTCACATAGGGTGAACATTTTGTCTTTACAATTTATCTTTTATATAACTATTTCATAATAGTTATTGGAGTATATTATTTTACTCGTAGCATTGTCGTATTTAGGGTAAGTAGGTAAGTTAAGTAAACGAGAACTATAATTTTTAAAACTGTTTTTTAGGCAAAAACTTCAAATAACTAACATATAATACCTATCTACATTACATAACGTGCATTCCTGAGACAGTTAGGTATTTACAAATCAGTACAGAACAGAACAGAAGAGAAGATATTTATTATTAAGGTATTTACGAAATAGTAATCTTGTTCGGGAACGCAAGACAATCTAAATACCTCAAATGCCTGTATTGGTCCACTACTGGACGCAAGCCTCCCCCTGATAAGCGCTTCATTCGCTTTTATCACATGGGGGTAAAGCCCATAATCCTCATGCTGGGCATGCAGGTTGGGGATTGCAGTTCGATGGTAGAATAGTTCTGCAGGGGGCGCTGCTGCCCGCCCCCGGTGGATATCCCATAGTCGCCTCTTACTACACCCGCGGGAAGAGTTCGAGTTGTGCAAATGCTAAGTCGGTACCACACAGCTAATCTAAATACCGGTGTCAAATAATCAATGGAGTTAAATAACTTCCTTACTGTTTATACCTACTAAAAACTTAATTAAACTTTTCACTATAAGCAATGTTGAATAAAGGTTATTATTATTATTATTTCTATGTGCCTACTTACTTTATACGCAAAATAAAATAACAATTATATTCGATGATAAAACGACATTAACTATATTTATGAACTTTGAAGAGAGGTAAATCGTAACATTACCTTCACAAAGTTATAACATGAAATTGTATTAAGTTGATGGTTTTTTTATATCTATGAGGTACTTTTAAAATATTTCTGGATCACTTAAAGTGAAAATTGTTGTGAAGATGAGAGTGAATACCAAAACCCACTCTCTGCACCTCACTCTCTTACTGTGTCTTTATTCAGGAAAGATTTAACGAGACCCTGTATACCGATACTGTATTACAGTACTATGATGAATTCGTTTAATAACGCGCCGCCGCCCGCCGGTCACGTTCGCCCACAATGCATCGCCTGCCCTGAGAAATGCCGTTAAAATGGTTTACATTTTAGCAATAGCTATACCACGATCTAGCACTTTATAGCAGACTTTAATTAAAAACCGTCATGGAGCTTTTAATGGATCTAGCTATCGGTTCTTGTAATAATATAGCAATATTTCTAATAAGAATAAGAAAATCTTTATTTGTAGCTGAGAAACAGTACTTTAGAGTAAATATTCATGAAGTTTGTTACTGTTATTAATAATAATATTAATAAATCATAAAATTCTTTTATTTTTCTCTCACAAAGGTTAAGCGATATATCATACAAAGGTCGTAAGAATAACGATAAGGCTCTAAAGTTAACCTGCTTTGTGAGAGACTGGTGCCTGAAAAGGGTTTAAGGAACGTCTATTACAGGTCACCAGAGCTCTCGCTCCGCGGATCTCACAGTAACTTTACCTTAATTATTAAATAAATAAATAAATAATGCTGGACAATTCACACAGCATTATCTAGCCCCAAGCTAAGCAGAGCTTGTGTTATGGGTACTAGATAACTGATATACTTAATACAATATACTACATAGATAGATATTTTTTTTATTATACATAGAAAACACCCAGACCAACGGAACAAATTTCTGCAGATCGTACACAAATTTGTTCCGAGGCGGGAATCGAACCCGCAACCTCCTGCGTCGCAGGCGGACCTTCGCCCGCTGCGCCACGGAGGTCGTCTAATTAAGTTTGGAATAACAATAGTTTATTATATGCTAGTTTTAATCTGTTTCTATTCTCTGATTGTAATTTTCTTTTTCAATGAAATTTGACTACCTTCTAAATACTTAAGTTTTGAATAAACGCATCGAAAAAAAGTAGTCAGTTTTTTCTTAATGAAAATTAATTAAAATTAAATGGTTTGGAAATGTGTTTTTTTGTTTTTAGTGTAACAACATGATGGTAAATCTCTAAAATAAAACTCAAACTGGTCATAAAAATTGTAAATTTTTTTTTTATGAGTTTTAAAACTTCGATAATTTCACCATATTTATGCAATTATAATTAAATTTTAATTCAACCTCATTAGTTACGTTACACAACATCAGAATATTTACGTGTTATTTTATATGAAATTTTATGGAGAATCCAAATATATATAGATGTTACTAGGTATAACTAGATAATTATCAAGAAATCAGCGAAATAGTGCATCACATCCCATTTCCGCGCTGGCGGGCATGCTGGCGGAAGCCGTGCCACGCAGTGGGGTGTAGCGGCGCGCAGAGCTTGCCTTGACGCTGTTGGCAAAATTCTCGCCGCGGGAGAAATTGTGTGATCTGCAGATATTTTATTCTACAAACTTATAAATAATGTTATTCATTTGACGTGTATCTAATGGTTAACCCTCGCGAACTACAATTAGCTACGATGAAAAAAGCTCAGGAAACTATATCCTTAATGCAATAGTACCTACATTCCTAGGCTAAACATCTAGGTACGTTTTAAATACGAGCGAAGCGACGAGAATAGCAATTTGTGACTTATAGTTAAAAAAATTAAAAATATCTATTTAAGATAAATAAAATAGATTCAGGGGATTATCTGACTTCAAGTGGGAGCAATTTGTGGGCGGGCGGGCGGTACACGCGAATCGCACTTTGTTGGATCTTATAAGAGGAGGTTTTGCTCGGAATTGTTACTATATATTGTTTTATCCTATTATTATATCTATTTAAGTATGTAATGTATCAAGTAGATATGTCAATTATCTTGCACTCTTATCACATGCTCTGCTTACTTTGGGAGCTAGGTGATGCTGTGTGTATTGTCTACCATCATTTATTTTATTATATTGCAGTTTAGAAGGTGTATGTATGTATCTATACGCTGGCCAAACTCGATATATAATGTTTGTAAATAAACCGCCCATACTTAACCGAAAATTGCCATACGGGGCAATGCAGACAGCGTCTTACGGACGCTTCCGACTGGTATTTATATGGATCAGTTGAGCTACCTGTATATTGTCTGCAACAGTCTGCAGTTAGCTCAATTGTACATTCTAGTTCTAATTTGCTTGCTACATCTGGAACTCGACGCAAGTGAGTTTTAGTTATTTGCGTCTTAGTTTGCTTAAAAACATTCGACATCGATTAACCCTCATACATTCATTATGAATTCCTCATCAAGTTTGGCTAGTGTTTAGCTATGTTGTTACTTTAAACGTGTTCAGTGTTATTGGGTAATAAAGAAGCTACAGTTTCAGTGAGGGGTATAAAGAGTGGTGCTAGCATGTTAATTACTATCTAGGGGGATATATGGGGTCATTTCGCGGATAATTCGGACTCCGAAATTACTAAAGAAGCCTTTACTGTGGGTATCATGGTCATTTTCATTGCATAATTGCGTATGTTATTGAAGACATCAACCGTACTTATAGCCGTGGCGATCCCGGCGTAAAAATTGACCCCCCCCCCCCCCCCTGCTCAGCCCGTGGATGTCGTAAGATTCGAATAAGAGAAGAATTATATTAGAACGGGCCGTGCCCGGATGGGGCACGGATTTGAAACGACATAATATACATTTTGTATGAAACAGTTTATATTAACAAGAACTAAATTTAAAATTTTAAAAAACCCCCCGACTGATTTTCATAAAACACGGCTAAGAGCACTCCGGATAGAATTATCTACGACACAAAAAACAAGATCCGTCAAGTGCGAGTGTAACTCGCGCGCCGAGGGTTTTGAACGTTTGTCAACAAATATGTACCAAAAGTACCGGTTAGAGACTTCGCAATTTAACGAATACCTAAGAATAGTAGTTACCAACCTACATTTTAGATGGATCTCTCTGCATGCTTCGGTTAAATGGGTGGTTCGGTTAAGGTGGGTTATGGTAAATTTTTCGACTTTTTTCGAAATATTTCAAAAAGTATGAAAGATACAGAAATTTGAATAACTGGTTTGAAATGTCCAAACCGGTACCTTTCATTTGATACCCCACTCGGTGGGGTAGCCCCCCTTTTGAAAATTAATCCTTTTTGACCATTTTTCAAAAAGTGTTCTTTTTACAGACTTCTCTATATTTTTCCTGTAAAATATAGATCCATATCTACAAACGCTTCATACATTTTAAACGGATCGCTCTGCAAACTTCGGAGATAGGGGGGGGGGGATGGGTATTTTTTTGACTATTTTCAAAATATTTCAAAAAGTATTAAATCTACAGAAATTTGAAAAACTGTTCTGAAACGTACAAACCGATACCTTTCATTTGATACCCCACTCGGTGAGGTAGCCCCCCCTTTTGAAAATTATTCCCCCCCTTTTTGACCATAATTCAAAAAGTGTTCTTTTTTCAAACTTCTCTATATTTTTCCTGTAAAATATAGATCTATGTCTATAAACGCTCCATGCATTTTACATGGATCGCTCTGCAATCTTCGGAGATAGGGGGCGGGGAATGGGTATTTTCTCGACTTTTTTCGAAATATTTTAAAAAGTATGAAATCTACAAAAAATTCTAAAGCTATTTTGAAATGTACAAACTAATACCTTTCATTTGATACCCCACATGACTCTGTAGGTATCTTTTAAAATTTCGGTATCACAATTTGTATGGAAAATATTCATTTTCATTTTTTATTTATTTTGATTTATATTTCTTGAAATCTGTACAGGCGCACGAAATGTATTATTATTTTAAATTTCAAGTTGATAGCTGCAGTAGTTTTTGAGTTATTAAGGAGGGAAAAAAGGACAGACAAAGCGAGACCATAAGGGTTTTGAAACCGATCTTCGATCATCAAAACCCTAAAAACGAAAATCGGTTCATCCGTTTGGGAGCTACGATACCAAAGACAGATACACAGATACACATACAGACACGTTAAACTTATAACACCCCTCTCTTTTTGCGTCGGGGGTTAAACAGTGCATGATCCGTGTCCCATTCGGGCCCGTCTACTAACGTTCTCTTCGGCTCCGCTCCGGCCCGCCCCGGTCTCGGCCCGCCCCAGACACGGACAGGTCTAATATAAATCATCCCTAAGTGAACCTGCTAGGGTAAAGCTTCCGTCTGTATTTTCAACACCTCTATTCCAATCACCATTTTGCCTCCCGAACGTGGTGAATATGGCACAAACCTTCTTGTAAGCTGCAAGCACGTTCAGCAGTGGACTCATAGGTCCTACGTGCTGTGAGGTACAGGGTTTATTTCTTTTATGAAAACTTTTTAACGCATTCACTGCCCAGCCTCGTCCCGCGTCGCGGCGGCGGCGATCCGACCCGCAGGGGCGCGCCGCCGCCGCCGCGACGCGGGGAAGTGGAGTGGCATGACATCTGCGTCTTGGGTTTATTTCTAACCCATGGAAACTGATTTAAAGGATAAAAGTAGCCTATGTTTGAATGAATGAATGAATGAATGAATGAATGAACACTTTATTGCACAAAATTAATAAAATAACATATCTAAATCAAGTAAAAACGTACAATAGGCGGCCTTATTGCTTAAAGCAATTTCTTCCAGGCAACCTTATTAGGTACTACCAAAAGATACAAGTCACTTACTAGTTGGTAGTGCACATAATACAGAAATATACTTGATTTTTTTTCTTTGATTCCAGGCTTAGAGCTACATCTATGCAAAATTTCAGCCTGATCGGTTCTGTCGTTATGGCGTGAAGAGGTAACAAACATCCATCCAAACATCTTTAACCATCCATACATTCGCATTTATAATAATGAATGTGATGCAATAGCTTTCAGTCGTTTGTTTTCATCGGGTGACATAAATCAGAGTGCGAAAAAACACAGCTAAACAAACGTTTCCTTTTTGACAGATTTTTGGGTATGTAGGCAGTTGGCATACTTGGCACCATGCGTACGCTAAAAATAACAAAAGAATGCTCCAATAGACGGACGGACGTAAACATTCATTATTGACAATTTCAATAGCCCCAAAAAACGTCAGACCCGCGTTTCCGGGATAAATATTTGAGTATAGAGGACGGTCCTTCCGCTACCCATATGGGATATTTGACATATTCAAATTTTTATACATACAGACTCCTACTCTATACAGGGTATTTGTAAAGATTCTGTGGGTGCTAGGAGGAAAATTTTTGATTGAGTTTCGAGATTTTTCTTCTCTTGCTAACTAACTCAGTGGCTACTGTTATAAATGACTTATAATGTGCCTACGTAATTTAATTAAACTTATGTATTAGTTGAGCTAAGTAGCTGTAGATTGTTTGCAACAGTCTGCAGTTAGCTCAAATGTTTCAATTGTAAATACTAGTTATAATTTGTTTTTAATTTTTGATTATTATGTTCTTTGTTAAGAATTATCAAATACTTATAAATATTATCATAATATCACTCACAAGTTTGTAACTTCTTCACGCTCAAACGGCTGAGTGGATTTAGATGAAGTTCGGTATCAGAATAGCTCATACACAGGATTCAAACATAGACTACTTTAAATTCTGGAAAAGTGCAGTGTTCCCGGTCAAACAATTCAAATATCAACGTTGTTAATACGACGGGGAGCAGCAAATTACGTAATAAAAAAAACAAATTACTTACCAATATAGTGTTAGCACACTGCTAAACATATTTTACAGCAAAAACCCCAAGGGAAGTTTTCTCAGATGTTCCTAATGTAATAAAAATTAATTAAAACGGCCTAATTTAATGGTAACTGACATCAAAGATCCCATTTTACTAAGGATGTCCCTATTACTAACACTTGTTGCCTGTATTTTATATTTATAATTTTACTTTTGTACGAGGCTACTGTGCTACTGTGGGCCGGCCATATCTCACGAAGAACCGACAACCGCTGGGGTAAACGTGTTCTTGAGTGGAGACCACGACTCGGCAAACGTAGTGTAGGACGCCCTCCGGCCAGGTGGGATGACGATCTGCGAAAGACTGCAGGCAGATGCTGGATGCGGCAAGCTGAAGACAGGGCGCTATGGCGCTCAATAGGGGAGGCTTATGTCCAGCAGTGGACTAATATAGGCTGATGATGATGATGATGAGGCTACTAAGCTATTGGAATCCGAGCGTTTATCTATATATATATAAAAGAGAAGAGAAAACTTGACTCATCAAGAGATCTCTGAAACTACAAGAGCTACGAAGCTGAAATTTTGCATGGAGGATCCGTTTCAGGAGGAACGGATTTTTAGAAATTCGAATTGTAAGGGGGTCAAAGGTCATTTTTATAATAACTTTTAGAAAGTAGGAACTCGCTAGATTTTGGTAATTCGTATTCTAAGGTAGTTAAAACGGGGTCGTAACGAATAAGTAATTTTTTAAACAAGCATTCTCAGAAGGATGAAATAGAATTTATAGGTTTTCGCATAATAACTTTAAAATTGTAAAGGATTGGTTGTGAAATTTTGGCGTTGATAGTTTACATGGAAACCAACATTACTTGGAGTATTAGTTTTACTAAAGTCCACGTGAATGAAATCGCAGCGGGTCAGTTAGTTCTTCTTTATATTATACTAGCGACCCGCCCCGGCTTCGCACGGGTGCAATGCTGATACTAAATATACAACAGAATCGGCCCCCGGTCGGTACCGCTGCAACCGCTATGCCCCTGCATTTTAAATCTGTATTTTAAGGTGTACAATACTGTAGTACATTATCCAAGTCTGATTATTTTTTTGTTATACCACGTTTTATAGTGACTGACGTTTTATGTCAAGTCACACGGGAACTCTGTCGAACGGGATAAACAGTATCCTATGTCCGTCTCCTGCCTTTAAGCTACCTACCCACCAATTTTCAGCCATATCGGTACAGCCGTTCTTGAGTTATAAATAGTGTAACTAACACGACTTTCTTTTATATATATAGATCATTAATGATTTTGTCTGTGTGACAAGTGACAATACGTGGGGAAGGATATGAGTTATATTTGTGTAAAGGGGCCACTGGATCTTTTTTTATTTTTTGATACTTACCTAGTACCTTTACGGTGTTAAATTTCGTTTATCGTTTGCTTATGTCGTAAAACAAAAAGAACAGGAATACCTAAAATAGTAACATAACCTATAAGTGAGGAGCGATTCATAAAACTATAAGTCCGACCTGTATCTTTATGACCCTGTATACAAATTATTTAACGAAAACTAAATATTAACTAACATAAACCAAACTTATATTAAATAGAACAAACTTATTTGAAACAAATTAATATTGAATCTCCTCAAAATTGACCCTGTATAGGTACAAATTGTTTAACGAAATCTAAATATTAACTAACATATGCCAAACTAATATTAAATAGAACAAACTTATTTGAAACAAATTAATATGAATCCTCAAAATTAACCATTTCAACAACTATGTGTAGAGCAGCGTGATAATATGGAGTCGAGTATTATTATTGGTTTATTGAACCTCTCATCTTTGACTCCTTGTTATGTTTCGTATTTGAATTTCGAGAGCAATAATTATTTTGGGTCTCCATGTATTCCGTATACCTCTCTCATGACTTTGAATTCTATTTGACCGGCATTAAGATCACAATTCAACACATCTGTCTCCAACCCGTCGGGATTTCAATATTCGAATATTTCTGTTATAGGCACTATTGGAGTATCGGAGCAAACGTTCATATAACCAGCTGCGTAGGCCCCTCGCGTCTCTCCGCACTGGCTTAGAATGTTGAGCTGTAGATCTATTTCTAAGGAGGTCGGAGGGTCTTAAAAGCCTGGTCGTGAGCTCTGGCCCTCAAATGGGTTAATCGTTCGGAGTCGACATCTGCACCTGACGGACTGAATAACGGTCTGATACCTACATTTTATATGGAACCTTTCAGCATACATTTGTCGGAAAAGTTTTCTTTGAAGGAGTTTTGTACCTGTCTTGTATATCATTATCCTGATAACGGTAAACAAGTGAAAAGCTTATCATGACATTTATTTTATACTAGCTGCTGCCCGCGGCTTCGCTTGCGTAGTTCCCGTTCCCGTGGTAATTCCGGGATAAAACATAGCCTATGTCCGTCTCCTGGTTCTAAGCTGCCTCCCCACCAATTTTCAGCCAAATCGGTTCAGCCGTTCTTGAGTTATAAATAGTGTAACTAACACGACTTTCTTTTATATATATAGATATTAGTTTCTGCCGGCAGCTTTGCATGCGTTCTATGGAAAAGTCCACAAAAGACTTTCTTGAAGTTGTATTGAGATACATTTTTAACAAAGAAAGAGCTTGGAAGAGTCCTTTATAAGATGTAAGCTTGTTGATGCTGCAGGGCGTGAGATTCATCTTCTGGGGTGAAACGTTGGTGTTCTTCCAAAACAAATAAGGTTCGTAGTTAACCCGCTCACATACGTAATGGATTTTAAGCGAGTTCGCATCATATAGTTTTCAAAATGAAAGCCAATTCTTAAAATAAAATTTTCGTAGTTCAAAACGGAATATCTTCGATTCAAAAACCTTATTTCAAATCGATAGTTTTCGCTTCGCAGTTTTATCCTATTAGCTTAGTTGATCACCTCGTAACTCTCCCAAAATGGTCACTCTGACGACCTTTGCCATTGTAAACTGAACTTTATCACCCATTACCAAAACTTCCAAACATATTTGCGAATAAACATTACATAAAACTAATAACGCAGGTAGGTAAAGTTTTTACCCCTAAAGTTTAACAGTTACGTCCTCCTGTATCGTGACCCTTGTCACAGAGGTCATTTAACAAGAATATACCTACAGGGAACAAAAGGATACGAATGACCTTTAGAAGGTTTTGCATAAATAGGTCGATATTAATTTATCAGGCGTGTTTTTTAAAGAACTTTAAGACTGCATTTACTGTAGACAGCAGGAGCAGGGAATAAAAGGATAAGACTGACCTTTAGAAGGTTTTGCATAAATTGGTTGATATTAACTTATGTCGCGTGTTTTTTATAGCACTTTAATACTGCATTTACTGTAGACAGCAGGAGCAGGGAATAAAAGGAAAAGACTGACCTTTAGAAGGTTTTGCATAAATTGGTTGATATTAACTTATGTCGCGTGTTTTTTATAGCACTTTAATACTGCATTTACTGTAGACAGCAGGAGCAGGGAATAAAAGGATAAGAATGACCTTTAGAAGGTTTTGCATAAATTGGTCGATATTAATTTATCAGGCGTGTTTTTTAAAGCACTTTAAGACTGCATTTACTGTAGACAGCAGGAGCAGGGAATAAAAGGAAAAGACTGACCTTTAGAAGGTTTTGCATAAATTGGTTGATATTAACTTATGTCGCGTGTTTTTTATAGCACTTTAATACTGCATTTACTGTAGACAGCAGGAGCAGGGAATAAAAGGAAAAGACTGACCTTTAGAAGGTTTTGCATAAATTGGTTGATATTAACTTATGTCGCGTGTTTTTTATAGCACTTTAATACTGCATTTACTGTAGACAGCAGGAGCAGGGAATAAAAGGATAAGAATGACCTTTAGAAGGTTTTGCATAAATTGGTCGATATT
Source organism: Eupithecia subumbrata (assembly GCA_949316285.1). Lineage (NCBI taxonomy): Eukaryota > Metazoa > Arthropoda > Insecta > Lepidoptera > Geometridae > Eupithecia > Eupithecia subumbrata. Next base: position 8,660,914 of record OX438630.1, on the reverse strand, counting down.
AATTTATCAGGCGTGTTTTTTAAAGCACTTTAAGACTGCATTTACTGTAGACAGCAGGAGCAGGGAATAAAAGGAAAAGACTGACCTTTAGAAGGTTTTGCATAAATTGGTTGATATTAACTTATGTCGCGTGTTTTTTATAGCACTTTAATACTGCATTTACTGTAGACAGCAGGAGCAGGGAATAAAAGGATAAGAATGACCTTTAGAAGGTTTTGCATAAATTGGTCGATATTAATTTATCAGGCGTGTTTTTTAAAGCACTTTAAGACTGCATTTACTGTAGACAGCAGGAGCAGGGAATAAAAGGAAAAGACTGACCTTTAGAAGGTTTTGCATAAATTGGTTGATATTAACTTATGTCGCGTGTTTTTTATAGCACTTTAATACTGCATTTACTGTAGACAGCAGGAGCAGGGAATAAAAGGATAAGAATGACCTTTAGAAGGTTTTGCATAAATTGGTCGATATTAATTTATCAGGCGTGTTTTTTAAAGCACTTTAAGACTGCATTTACTGTAGACAGCAGGAGCAGGGAATAAAAGGAAAAGACTGACCTTTAGAAGGTTTTGCATAAATTGGTTGATATTAACTTATGTCGCGTGTTTTTTATAGCACTTTAATACTGCATTTACTGTAGACAGCAGGAGCAGGGAATAAAAGGATAAGAATGACCTTTAGAAGGTTTTGCATAAATTGGTCGATATTAATTTATCAGGCGTGTTTTTTAAAGCACTTTAAGACTGCATTTACTGTAGACAGCAGGAGCAGGGAATAAAAGGAAAAGACTGACCTTTAGAAGGTTTTGCATAAATTGGTTGATATTAACTTATGTCGCGTGTTTTTTATAGCACTTTAATACTGCATTTACTGTAGACAGCAGGAGCAGGGAATAAAAGGATAAGAATGACCTTTAGAAGGTTTTGCATAAATTGGTCGATATTAATTTATCAGGCGTGTTTTTTAAAGCACTTTAAGACTGCATTTACTGTAGACAGCAGGAGCAGGGAATAAAAGGAAAAGACTGACCTTTAGAAGGTTTTGCATAAATTGGTTGATATTAACTTATGTCGCGTGTTTTTTAAAGCACTTTAAGACTGCATTTACTGTAGACAGCAGGAGCAGGGAATAAAAGGATAAGAATGACCTTTGGAAGGTTTTGCATAAATTGGTCGATATTAACTTATGTCGCGTGTTTTTAAAGCATTTTAAGACTGCGTTTACTGTAGACAGCAGGAGCAATTTCATCACGCATACAATTTTCGGTGTTATTAAAGTGATTCTGCAGGGGTCTTTTAATTCACCGATTCGTTTCCGAATCGAATCCGACGGATCTTTAAAACGCTATTTTGTTTTCGCCTCGGGTTGATGCGGGCGAAGGTCCGCCTGCGACGCAAGAGGTTGCGGGTTCGATTCCCGCCTCGGAACGTGTACGATCTGCAGAAATTTCTTGCATTGGTCTGGGTGTTTAGTATGTATAATAAAAAAAATATCTATCTATGTATGTAACGTATTAATTATTATTATTATTATATTATTTGTTTATTCTTTAAAAACTAAAATTTATTTTGCAGAAAACCGAACAACCGCGAAATAATACAAAACAATATCCCGCTGAAGCTTCATGACAATACGAAATGTGAACTTTGACGTCACGGTTCGCTCTTGCCTTGCGTTCCGTTTAGAAATTTTGCTATTAAGATTTAAAATATCGACTTTTCGAATATTAAATATCACAATAAAAACGTCAAAATATCCAAAAATCAATATACAGATATATTTCTATATCAATAGAGAATACGTAAAAAAATTATTGGCTTTTTTGAAGTCACATGCATATACCCTATTGAAGTAGGTAATCCAATTCCGAAACAGCTACGGAAGGGCCCCAGTACGGGCGCTCTAGATTCTGGTCACAGCTGAATTCAATTAAACGCTCCGGACGGATAGATGGGCACGGCTGGAATACCCGGGATTGCTAGTGATTTTTACGACGTGACGGATTGATTATAGATCAAGCACTCAAGGTGTTACAGATTTTTTGCACGGTTTCTTCAATACTCCTCGCGCGCCAGTGTATTTCTAGTGAGGCTTTTTCGTAAAGTAAAAAAAAATTTGACCATAAATCTTTTAAATCCGTCATGGTTATTAACACTTAAGTTATTTACAACGGTATATTTATCATGATTTGAGTTTTGAGCTTTCCAATATTTCGGTGCAGTAACTATAGTACATTATGGTACTAGTGTAACATTGGTGATTAACGCCGAGGCGCCATTGAGTCTTAAGAGAGCCGAGGACGGTAATCATCAATACACACGTGTATCATACGACGTTTTTCAACACACTTGTGAATAAAATAATAATAAAAACTGATTTTATTATAGAGAAAACAAAAGTTATATGTATATATAAGTAAGTTTTATTTATTAAACACGTAGGTACGAGTTAAAATTATCTATTTATATAAGAAGTTGCATGAAATGAGCAAGGAATAAGAACATTAATTTATTTGTTCTATTGAACACGACCTTTTTTTTGAATAAAAACTTTTTTAAGAACAAAGCGACTCAACCAATAAAACTTTTAAAAAAAATCTATAACTCACTAGTGAGTTATAGCAATGAAATAGTCACAGTTTGATTATGGGTGTCATTCTGTGCCTAATTGCGGTGACCATAGAGTCTATATGACACTGTAGGTACCACAACCTTGATTCTTCCACGAAAGATCCCTGCCATCTATTGAATTCTAAGGTAAATAGGGTTTTGTCCTTTTTTGGAAAACGCCTTATTGATGGTACTTTCGGGCCCAGAGACGGTACAGGAAGTGAAACCAAATACTGACCGTTTTCACTAACATGAGAAAAATAACTTCAATGTTAATTTTCTTTCTATAGTGGCCAGTCTCTTTTTACGCACTTACGGTCAAGTTCCTGCAGCATTAGGCGGGCCAACGCGCGCTCGTGTTTTTTGCTCGGGCCCAGAGACGGTACAGGAAGTGAAACCAAATACTGACCGTTTTCACTAACATGAGAAAAATAACTTCAATGTTAATTTTCTTTCTATAGTGGCCAGTCTCTTTTTACGCACTTACGGTCAAGTTCCTGCAGCATTAGGCGGGCCAACGCGCGCTCGTGTTTTTTGCAGTTATTTAAACATAGTGATTAAGAAAATCATTTTATTAAGTCAAACTCTGCGAATTTGTTTAGAAATATTAACTATAGACACCTAAGGGTCCGGCGACGGATGAATTTCCCATACAAACGTAGTCCCAAAATTATTTGTAATTTGAGAATATTTTCATCATGGTTTGCTATTATTTGTGTTAGAATAGTATTTATACAGGTTCCTGCCATAAGATTTTTTCAAAATACTTATCTACACAATTACTAAGACAACATTCATTCTTTGATGTAAAAATGCGATTAGGTTTAATTTAATTTCAGAAAGGTATTTTGAAAAAAAACTGTGGCAGGAACCTAGATAAATACTTATTTAATACAAATTAGCAGACCATACTGAAAATATGCTCAAATTAAAAATCATTTTGGTATTACGTTTGTATGGGAAATCCGATGAATTTCCCATACAAACGTAATACCAAAATACCTAACACAAATAATAGCAAACCATGATGAAAATATTCTCAAATTACAAATAATTTTGGTACTACGTTTGTATGGGAAATTCATCCGTCGCCGGACCCTTAGGTGTCTATAGTTATAATTACAAAAAAAAGTAAAATATCAGTAGTTCGCTAGACATATTGAAAAAACATTAGAAAAAGGGGTAAAAAAAATTTTAATCTATAGAGTGCGCTTTATTAGATCTTGTAACTGAATGCTACTTTAACTAGACTAGATCCTTAAGTAATATATAAGTATAGTATGCCATTCGTTCTCGCACAAGCACTATAATAATAATGCTGGAAAATCCAGCCAGCAGAGTAAGCAGAGCTTGTGTTATGGGTACGTACTAGCTAACTCATAAAGGCAAGCACTGCAGACTGTTGCAAACAATCTACAGGTAGCTCAACTGATCCATATAAAGTGTTGATACTTTCATCATACAAATATGTCACTCAGACCCGGAATTAATATCTGCAGATCGTTCGATCGTTCGTATCGAGACATTTGTCCTGCGGCGGGAATCGAACCCGCAACCTCCTGGCTGCCGTCCAGAATACCAGGCTGGCTTTCGCCCGCTGCGCCACTAATGTCGTCCAAAGTCTGTGACGTGTCTCATCTACCGCGGCGTTCGGCCGAATGAAACCAAAAGACACACCTCCCGGCCATTAGTAAATTACTAATGAATTACCCTCGGTGGCTTTTAATTTGTTAAGTAAGCACAAACAGAATTTACTCATACTGTAGTAGATTTACTAATTAAATGTAATGGCTGAAGTAAAAAGGTAACTTTTTCAAGCTCAAAGTATATGTACAAATTAGAACCAGTATTTACAATTGAAACAGTCGAGCTAACTGCAGACTGTTGCAAACAATCTAGAGGTAACTTAAATGATCCATATCAATCGGTACCAATTGAAAGAATCCAAAAGGCGTTGGCTGCCCTGCTGTATGGCAATGCATTTACAATAGGGAGTAGATTAAATTGAAATTAAATATCTAATAATAAAACAACTAAAAACGAATATTTCGGTACATTTTCGACATTTTCGCAATTATGAAAATTTATTGTTACAGTTTTATTAGGAATAGAGATTGTTGTAGATTATACACCGGTAGCGCGACTATGGGCCGTCGTACCAGCCACTTTTATTCCAACAATATTTGCGTTCGATTTCTTTGGCGCTGAACACTTAGATGTTCCAAATTCAAACAGTGCTCGGCAAAGATAATTGCGGCGCACTGATAAAGCGGATTAAAAACTCATTACTGCCCGCTAAAAGTTTCTTAAAGAAAACACCAACTTTGGGTGCACTTAAAGGCGAACCAAGTCGTCCTTTTCGAATAGATGGGATGCAAATTTTATTTACCAATCACCTCCCCTCAACAGCCTATATTAGTCCACTACTGGACGCAGGCCTCCCCCTTAAAAGCGCCTTATTGGCTTTTGTCTCAAGGGGAGTAATGCCCATAATCCCCACGTACATGTGGGTTGGGGATCGCAGTTCGGTGGTAGATTTCTTCTGCGGGGGCGCTGCTGCCCGCCCGCGGTGGATATCCCTTAGTCGCCTCTTACGACACCCGCGGGAAGAATAGGGGTGACCGGCACCAGCTTTACCAATCAAATATCTCAAATGTCTGATCTGAATACTTCAAATCTACGATGGCAAGGTGTGCCTAAGTACTACAACTGCGGTGTGCCTACAGACATTTATGTTCTAACTGGCTAAGACGATGTGTTCCTCAAAAAATAAACAGGCCATTTTTGACATTATAATTGACGTTTTTTGACCCAAGTTTTCATAAACTTAACGTCAAAATTAGCAAATGAAGCTGCTGAATTATCCAATTATCTTTTGATGTACATTAGCATAAGCAAGATAAGTATTCTTTAAAAAAATATATTATTTCAGTTAACGTTTTCAACAGAAATTATTTAATTTTACGTCAAAGTAAAACCGATAAAGCTGGTAATTACCCGATTATTTTTCGAAGAACACCACCCTTAAAGTTTCTTTATCACTTCATTTAATCATCAATTTTACTTTGCATCTCGTTCTTGGAAATAAGTATCCTGTAAATAAGAATTGTTTGTACACGGTAGTAGGCATTAATTACAAATTAAATCTTTAGAATAAAATCCAGGAATAAAATCCAATCCACTTATGGAATTCCACAAAAAGGTATTTTCAAACAGATATTGTAATTCTGATTCCCTTTTTATAATAATTATGTAACAATATTAATTAGCCTTCTACCAATTATAAAATAATATTATTACATTGATATTATTACCCACAACCTCCAACAAAAACAAAAACCTAATAAATGCGAGCATTAGAACTGTGATATAATTTACGACCCAACAATAACCCGGGGCATCGTAGTCCTATCTCGGCTGTATTATATCTCAACTCATTGGATAAGACTTTAATTACCTACCTAATTTATTATGTTTATCGTCGAGGCTTTGAGAGCAAATAGATGTCGAAAGATACGTATATGAATGACTAGTCTATGCCCGCGAATTTGCACGCGCTTTTCCGGGATAAACATAAAAATATAAATAAATAAATAAATAATGCTGGACAATTCACACAGCATGTGTGTTATGGGTACTAGATAACTGATATACTTAATACAATACATTACATAGATATTTTTATTATACATAGAAAACACCCAGACCAACGGAACAAATTTCTGCAGATCGTACACAAATTTGTTCCGAGGCGGGGATCGAACCCGCAACCTCCTGCGTCGCAGGCGGACCTTCGCCCGCTGCGCCACGGAGGTCGTCAATAAACATATGTTCTATATACTTCCCCTAGATAGCTTATTTATGTACTTTCCCCGGAGAGAGACATTTAGGAACTAAGAATATTATATTTGTATGGATTTACTATAAATTACCATAGGTACATACGATTACATATTATTATGTACTCGTACTTATGATCATCATCTTTCCAAGTTTGTTTCGCAGTTACCCCCAAGCAAGGTGGTCTCCAATTGAATAAGTTAAAAAAAATTAAGGCTTTGCCCCCTTTTGGGAAAACCGATTATTCTTTATCTGCTCAAAAACTACCTATACCAACATAATAACCTGAATAAAACAAAAGGTAGTAAAGTATATTATATCGGTATATCAAGGTCTGTGGTTACCTCTTTTCTCATTGTTATAAAAAGATCTGATAAAATAATGTGATATTAAGTACCTACATGTAAAACCCTACTCGTAAATACTCGAGCTTGTTTGAACTCCTAAGATACCACAAGCCCTTGGAAACATACGAGCTCCCCTTACTGTGGTTTCTTCACAGCTTTTTGAAGTAAGGTTTCAGTAACCCGGTTCGTATTTATTTGATCTAACATTTAGCGATTCTGCTCCTTATTTTATTTACCTACTAGTTTTTCGCACGCGTTGTTTCCATGGAAACATTTAAAGGTTATTTATATCCTATGGAAACTGATTTATGGGATAAAAAGCCTATGTTTGATTCCAGGCTTAGAGCTACATCTATGCGAAATTTCAACTCGATAGATTCCGTCGTTTTGGCGTGAAGAGGTTACAAACAACCATCCATCCATTCATCTAAATATCCAAATTATCGCGTTTATAATATTAGTGTGATGTGACTGTAGGATGTCTAGTTTTGGCGTGGGTTATGTTTTTCAAAAACACTGATACCAAATTGTTAATCGAGCATGTGTTAAAAAGTTTCATGACGCCGTAAAATACTAATTACCTACTAGCTGCATTCTTACTACCCGTTGTCCTATTATCCGTGTTTTTTTCGTATGAAGCATTTTCCGGCTGAAAAAAATTAGCCTATGTTCATCAGGAATAATGTTCGCTTCTAATTGTAAAAGAATTTTTCAAATCGGTCCAGTAGTTTCGGAGCCTTTTCAATCCAAACAAACAAACAGTCAAATCTTTCCTCTTTATAATATTAGTATAGATAACAATGTAGTACAATTCACACAGCACTATCTAGCCCCAAGCTAGGCAGAGCTTGTGTTTTCGGTACTTTATAACTGATATACTTAATACAATATACTAAATAGATTGGTATTTTTTATACATAGAAAACACCTGCAGATCACACACACATTTGTACAGGATAACAGAATTTTTTTCTTCCTCAGCGGTCTGAATCTAAGTTCTGAATGAAGGAGGACCAGAAATTCATGTGTTTCAAAAACGTTTTATACTAAAAATTAACGTAGGTCTTTGATAAAAAATAATAGAACCAGAACAAAGTAGGAAAACTTTCTGTGAACGCTGCAGTCTTCATAACTTCCAAGTCAAATAACTTACGTAATTCTCTACAGTTCTGGTAGATGAAAGAACACTTTTATTATTTTAGTTTGCGGTTACTCTTGAAGCCGTTTTATCCATAGTAGGTAACTTGATTTTCTTAGGTCATCAATATGCACAAGTATCATGAAATTATTAATAGTATAAATGCGAAAGTTTGGATAGATGGATGGAGAGATGGATGGATGGATGTTTGTTACCTTATCACGCCAAAACTACAGAACGGATCAGGCTGAAATTTTGTTTACAGGTAAGTCCAACCTTGGAATCAAACATAGGCGACTTTTTATCTCATAAATCAGTTCCCATGGGATAGATATAACCTTAAAACGTTTCCATAGAAACAACGCGTGCGAAGCCGCCGGCAAAAGCTAGTGATTAATAAACTATGTGTGTCAACCACAATTTTATGAAGTCAGCCCCAGCTGCAATTTAGATCTCAGATTCATTAAAAATCTCTGATATGATCTCTTATTAGGTATTGTGGTAGGTACATATGTAGTGTAAGTATTTGTTTCCTTTTCTTTAAGTAGGTATCTATATATTTATTCAGTGCCACTGTCTATTTTGTTCTTTCATTTCCAGTCCATCCCTAGGTTGCCTGGAAGAGATCGCTCTCAGCGATAAGGCTGCCCTTTATACTTCCTTTTTTCTAAGCATTTTCTTTGTATTGTTTCCTGTATTTGTGTGGTATAAATAAAGTGTTTTCTATCTATCTATCTATCTTAACCTAACACCAAAATTATTCCTTCATGAAATTTATTTGTGGTGCATGGATGATTCAATCAAACTTCGTAAAAGTGTCCACCTTAATCGTAAAACACCAACGTTGAACACGCTATTGAATTAGCTAATTTATCTATCACTAGAAGCATTTTTACTACCCGTTGTCCTATTACCCGTTTTCCCGTAGGAACGAAGCATTTTCCCGCGGTAAAAAGTAGCCTATGTTCATCAGGAATAATGTGAGCTTCTATTGGTAAAAGAATTTTTCTAATCGGTCCAGTAGTTTCGGAGCCTATTCAATACAAACAAACAAACAACTTTCCTCTTTATAATATTAGTATAGATGGCTTCCAAAAACCAAAAGTCCTGAATATGCCTGATATACATAGGTAGGAAAAGGTACCTATAAAACACCTGGCAACACATTTACTGCCCAATCTCGGCGGTGCAATACGCAGGGGCGCGCCGCTGCCGCCGCGACGCTACACGGGGGAATAGACTGGCATGGCATCTGTGTATATGGGCATGATAGTGTTAGTATATTTATTTTACAACAACTCAACTTTACCTAATCTGTGAATGAACTAGGAAGGAACGTCGATGAACACATTATCCAAATAACAATCTACTAATGAAGAAAATAGCACCTACTAAGACTACGGAACTCTAAAAATCAGGGCTTTGTTTATCTCCGCACAATGCATAGCCCTTCAATAAATAAGATCCGGTGTTGAAAGAACAAAATAGAGTAGGGAGTATTTGAATAGACGCGGTACTCGACGCGGCGCCGCGTCAGCGTCACGTTTCAAGATGGCGGCGAAACCACTTTAGGCGGGAAACGTGACAGGAGTTAGCCGCCATTTAATTGTGGATGTGGTCAATGTTTTCGGTCGGTTGCTTTGCTGCCAAATGCAAAATAGACGATAAAATAAACTTACTGAAAATATCTACTTATCAACATCATCCCCTACCCGACTTTACCCACTGCTGGGTAGGAAAGGAATAGGCCTCCAAGCTCTTGTCTCCACACGGTCTTGCGCCAATCTCATTCAGGTTCGCCCGCCATGTAGATATTTATCTAAAAATACCTATTATGTTGATTGAAAAACCCTTGTCAACCCTTAATTTGTTCACGCTGTGGCACCCTTTATTTAGAATATCACTAGACTTAAGACCACTTTATTTGATAATCTGTATGTGATGTGATTTTTCTGTTGGGAGTCCTTAAATAAATAAATAAATAAATAAATAAATTGAAATGCAAAAGTAAAGGATAGTACCAACTGAATTCTGATCACCCACTGCTTTGTATTAGACACCTTTCTTTCGCATAATTATCTAATATAAATTATCTAATATAAGGTAATAAATTTTCTTCTACTGAACTATTCAAACACAGATATTAAATATTCGGTAGAGCAGCAGTATAGGGACGTTTTCTCATAGAGCTAAAAATGAGCAATGCTGGAGACGAAAGACGAATGAAACCGAAACCCTAAAGGAGAATTTGTTACTTACAGAACTTAATGGAGAGCGTGGCTTTAGCTATAAGCTCTCGGATTGAAAGGACTGAACGACTGGCAAAATGGACTGCGCTCTATTTGTTGTGAAAGAAACGAAATAGCCAACGCTATAGCACAGCTATAGCTAGTAGCTATAGAAGTCATTCAAGAAAACGCAACTGGGGAGACCGAGAGGGCAACACTATCAAACAAAGGAGGAATCTTTGATAACCAGACTTTTTGGAATAAACCTTCGGAGTTAGATTTTCGTATCCGAATATTTGATTATACCTGTTCAACGGTTTTTGGCCTTGACCTAGTTTGCTTTAGCAAACTGTCAAATTAATAATTCACAGAATAATCAATGCTAAATTTAAATAAGTGTTTAACTACCCTACAATAGTTTTACGTACTAAGTACTGAACCTTAGCAATTACCGAGGTTGACTCGCCCTTGACGAGTTTATTTAAGAGCCACCAGTTTTCAAACCCTTTTCAATAGCCTATCTCTCCGTAGAAACAATAGATTCTCAGGGTTCCCAATTCTAAGTGTTATGCAATTATTATGCCGAAGGAAGTTACTCGGTAGACGTAAATAACATTCAGAACTTCGTAGCTTGCTCAAACAGGTCCTCGAAACAGTTGTATAAACGATCCTAAGTCAACGGAAATGGAAAACAAATTAGTTACGGCGAAAAGAGGAAAATATTGAATATCAAAACCACATTGATCCAGCCATCCAATCTATTTTATTACTGATAACCTACTCGTATTACCGATAGATAAAAAGCTTAAAGAGATTTCGAATAGGTATGTTTTTGAAACAATACTTTTCGTCCGTTTTCGAAAATAATCCATTCCAGTATATGGATCAACAATCTTTAATAAAAGTTATTTATTTTCCATCAAGCAATAAACAAGATAACTTAAGTAGGTACCTACTTAATCTATATTAAAGTTGGTAAAGTCAGCAATGAAAGACGCTATACACGTGTCGATTTCTAAAACGTGCTCAACATTTTATGAAACAAGTTTTGTTCTGCAGTAAAAATTTTCGGTTGAGATGATGATGATGAACTGTTGTAGCCTAAATATGTAAACAAACTTAGTACCATAATTTCTTTAAGTTACTTTTATCGAAAGGGTTGAAGGTAGTAAGGGTCTATCTTTCTATGTTATTATTAAGTAAATCAGTTATCTTGTTAGTAGGTACCTACGTACTTAGTTTGGAGCTAGATGCTGCTGTGTGAATTTTCCGACAGGATTTATTTATATTAGCGCATCAGCTTTACCAAACAGCGGGGCAATGGAGTCAGCGTCTTGGGGATGCTTCCGACTGGTATTGATATGGATCAGTTGAGCTACCCGTACTGTTGATGAGCTACCCGTACTGTTGATGAGATTGATTGTTTGCAACAGTCTGCAGTTAGCTCAATTGTATCAATTGTAAATACTAGTTCTATTTGGTTACTATTATTTGATAAAAATCTTTCTTTACAAAGAATATTATAATCAAATAAGATAAACAAATTACAACTAATATTTACAATTGATACAATTGAGCGAACTGCAGACTGTTGCAAACAATGTACAGGTAGCTCAACTGATCCATATCAATACCAGTCGAAAGCGTCCCCAAGACGCTGACTAGCAGTATGGCAATGCTGATTGTAATTTTCTTTGGCGCTACTCCGACCCAAATCAGCGCCACCACCTATTTTATCTTGTAATTATGATAAACGAAGGAATTTTCAAAAATTGATTGCGCAATTTGAGATACCTATTCTAAGCTTTTTTAATGCCTCTGTAAAAGTTTATTTTGGATACTTTAAGCAGAGATGAGCAAATTCCTCGTTTTGGCCACCATGGTGGCAAAAAAGCGCAACTATGCATCTCTACACTATACAAACTATAACATGTAGAGAGGCATTAAAAAAATCTTATGATACGCATCACAAACTGGAATCGATTCTTGAAAATTCCTTCGTTTAACAATAATTAATCATACTAATATTATAAATGCGAAAGTTTGGATGGATGGATGGATAGATGGACAGTTTTTTTTACCTCTTCACGCCAAAACTACTGAACAGATCGAGCTGAAATTTTGCATACAAGTAATTCTAATCCTGGAATTAAACATAGGCTACTTTTTATCCCATAAATCAGTTCCCGTGGGATTGGAATCACCTTTAAACGTTTCCGTAGAAACAACGCGTGCGAAGCTGCGGGCATAAACTAGTATTATGATAAAATAGGTGGTGGCGCTGATTTGGGTCGGAGTAAGATATTTTATATTTAGGCAATGTTGAAATTCAAATAAATTCGTTACTGACTGTACCTCAAGTTTCTAAGTAAATTCGTTTAACACATCTGTTTCTGAAGCTCTCACCTTCAAGCTTTGCAAAGCTTACGCTTAAGTTCGTACACTCAGCTGCGCTAAGATGTACCTAAGTACTTAAACTTTTTACTTAAGGCGCTGCCTGTTACTTTATAAAGTATAGTAGTCTTATTATAGTATAGTAGTCTGTAATACGCCAACGTCTATACCTGTACAATAGTTACGTGTCCATCCAAAGGTTGCCTGGAAGAAATCGCTTTTAGTGATAAGACCGCCCATTGTGCAACTGTTTTTGTGTTTGTGTTTATCTTTCCTATTTTTCTCTATCTTGGTGTGCAATAAAGAATATTTGTATTGTATTGTACTTTTCCTATTTAATTTAGGGTACCTTTTACTTCGTAATTATAGTGTTTATGGCAAACTGCAATACAAATTGTTGTATGTATATCTTAGTCATTAATCCCATTTCATATTTTTTTCATTTGTTCTTACAATGCTGGAATCTAGGGTTAGATTATTACAAGTTCAAAATTAGGAATGAATTTTTATTTAATTAATTTTCATTAAATACATTACTAAATTCTTGACTAGGTACAGAAATACACAAGCCATTATGAAATCCCATTTCATGGTAGTAGATTTTTTAACAAATAACTCTTGTCTTTTTATTATTTACCGAGGTACCCAAGTCAACCTTAACCTTAAGGCTTTTACTGCTCAGGCTCCAGGAGATCCTCTACTTTGGCATGTAATTCGTGGGCACCCAAAGTGTTATTGACTTTCACTCCCCAGGCTCGGCAGCCGTGCCGAAGCTAAGCGCTGCGCCGTCGCCGCCGCCCCAGGAAGACCTCTATTTCGGCATATTCGTCGTGGGCACTCAAACTGTTATAGGTAGCGTGAAGTTTTAAACACTTTAGTACCGTGACAGTCCTAAAGTGTGTAAACAAATTAGTGCAGTTGACTGTACCTAGGTGTGTAAGCAAGTATATTGGGAACGTCTGGTATTAATATTTCATGTTAATGAATAGCTACTATTTAGGGATCTAGTGTAAGTACCTACGTAAATGGCATAGCAGTGTGTTAAATATAGTTTGCGAATCTGGAGATAAACTAAACACCCACATATCTTTCAAGTACATAAATTATTTGCTCTCAAGCAACTTTAGGATCTACAAGCGAAGATTTATGTCATAATTTAGCAGTAAGGAGTCAAAACTTGAAGAACACGACTGGAGTTTAAAGCTATCAAAGGTTTATTTGTTATTTTAACTCTGTATTTTTTAATATTTAAGCATTTTCTGGCATTAATGGTGGAAGGCGAGTGGCAATGAAAATTATAAAAAGAATAATTATTGTTTTATTGGTTTCAGCTCTGCAGATGAAAATCTGCAATAATAAATAAATAATAAATAGTGCAGGACAATTTATACAGCATTATCTAGCCCCAAGCTAAGCAAAGCTTGTGTTATGGGTACTAGATAACTGATATACATAATACTATACAATACACAGATAGATATTTTTTTTATTATACATAGAAAACATCCAGAACACCCAGAACAAATATCTGCAGATTGTACAAACATATGTCCCAAGGCGGGAATCAAACCCGCAACCTCCTGCGTCGCAGGCGGACCTTCGCCCGTTGCGCCACTGAGGTCGTTAAATCTTATTATTATGTAGACGATCCACCTATGAACCTATGTATATTCTTATAATATGCATGAAAGAAAGCACCATAAATAATACGCTGACCAGTTCTGAGATCATGGCCTCAGAGTCTCTGGCCTTCCGTCATGCCGTCATGAGCTGGCTATGACCTACACACATATACACCTAGACCTATGTTTAAAATTTCCTCCTCCTTGCGTCGTTTCCCCAGTACTGAGAACGGAAATAAAATAATACGGAAGTAGCTTTTCCCGTACGATGTCGCGCCAGACTTTCCGCAAGATGTACCGCTTCTGATGTTGATGTCGAGTGGGATGCAGATCTGTTCACCAGACCATTGGGCTCCTTCCTCTCAGTCTATTTGCCTTTACTTTTATCGTGACCATAAGTTTTTAGAGGTTGTCTCCGGGCTTGCGGGTTATGTAACCACATAACTCGAGAATCCTTTGGAGGGACACGGTCGCCGTGGCCGAAATTCGGTTAGGAGGAAAACATCAATCATACGGGCAATTATTAATTATGTTTGCTTAAAATCGCCCTGTAATTGATATAAATCGTAAAACACGTGTTTTTTAACATCATCCATAACCCCCGGGCTTCTAATCAACATTCAAAATGGTCTGACGCGTAAAAAACAGCCGTCCGTGGAACACGGCCATTGATTCACCGATTACGCTGTACGGAACCCTACCGCACCCATTTCCCACTTGACCTATTTCACCACGTTTTTTATTTTAATGAGCGGATTCCTACAATGTTTGCAAAAATGTTCATTGCCTTTGGGACAAAAGGGTACCTAGTTGAGCGAAATTCTTTGAAGTCAAAAACTTTGATTTACATCACTTTAAGCTCGTGAGTTCCTTTATTTGCGTACTTTTGTTATTTATGGCCGTAGTTTCGAGCTAAATTATGTTTTATTCCTCGGAGATACGCGTGAAATGTGCTTTGTTGGAGTGCATAAAATAAATATTATAAGTATACAAATTTGTGAATAAAACAAGTTTGTTATGGGCTAGACTTTGTATAAATACTTAATAATAATTTCCGTGCTGAAACGGCTTTGTATTTAATTATAATGCAGATATTTTAAAGTTTGCTGGAACGACATCACTCAAAATGATGCTGGACCAGATCAGATAATCGATAAACTACATACTTACATAAATTATTATAACAGAAAACCCCTAGACCTTAAACTAAAACCTGTAAGCATCATATGATACAAATATGTATGTGTCCCGCAGACAGAAATCGAATCCGCAACTTTACGTCTCAGTCGGCAAGGAGCCATTATCGCCTACTATGCCATATAGGTCGTCAATATGTTTAGAGTAGTGATGGCATTGTCGTCGGATCGAAAGGGCGAGGGATAATTGGCGACCATTAGAACCTCTGGCCGGGTCGTTGATTTATCGGGGCCAGTCAGCGATGCCTCAACCTTCTTTGATCTTATTTTCCCATCATTTTTCTATTGATAGAAAATGCTACGTCACACGGTAAATGTTTCGAGAAGTAGCAGCTGTGTCGTAAGGTTCTAAATAACGTACGTCATAACGTAGTACGAGTAAGTTTTACCCAAAAAATCATATCAGTATTCTCGAGTGATTTCAAAACTTTTATGTTGTGACAAATATTCATAAAATTTTAGATACCTTTTTGATAAAGCAATAAAAAGTCAACAAGCAATTTGTAAGCTTTTCCACCACCTAATTAAGGTCCTTATTCTTATGGCGTTTTCTTTAAACTTTAGTAAAAAGAACAATGAGAGCAAATACTCTAACGTAATTACAAAATCAAGAACGAATAAAAACAAAGTAGATCCTTCTTCTTCAATCGAGATAAAGTGTTTATCCTTTTTTAGAACAGGAAAAATCTGCAGAATGTTTGCCAAAAGGGCTTGTTTAGATCCGGCTTTTAGTAAGGATAAAATCCGGCTAATTTTCATGACCGTACATGACGTACAGTGACGTTCATTGTTAGCTGACCCTCTATTACGTTTGAAGTAAATTTTAATGAATACAGAACTATTTTAAGAAACCAGAATCTTTCGGTAAAGTTTAAAAAAGTAAAGTTTTAAATAAAAACAACAAATATAATAATATAAACTCAAAAATGATATAATTACGAGACTTTGAACCTGCTCGGTCAGCTTACGATAAACGCCACTGTAGGTAAGCAGACCCTAACTATAATAATGTAAAACCATAAATTAGAATAGTTTTATCACACACACTAATACCTATTTATAAAGACTGGTTGGAAAAACCCATGCAAATCCTCAGTTGTCTTCCCAGGCAAGGGTTTGCTGTTGCCCGAAGAAGACAAGCAATCGTCTCCGGAGTGGAAATGTCCCGTACGTCCAGTTGTGTTTATTAAAATTCGGTACATTTTGGGTAAAAATGTCTATCTGTTCATATTTTTTTATATATCCTCTACTGAAAGTGATGGTGCAAAATAAAAATCGAACAACCGTGCTTCCGACTATTTTCAATCCAAACTTCCGGCTTTTTAGCCTCTCCCAGCCCTGACTGGAAATCCAAGCAATGCCATTTTATGAGGCTGTATTTTTTCACCAGCCAGCCGGTGCTATTTATCTTCCATATTTCATGTTCTTCGTTTCAATTTTCCTTATTTTCGCATAGACAATAGAGTAGCATATCTTCTGGGCCGTTAGATTAGATAATGGGAACTGCTCTTTGAATGGTTATTGCTAAGTTACTGTTCGCTACTTTGTTATGAACTGGGGGAGTGTTTATATTACAAGGTTCCTTGGGTAGGTTTTATTAAGGTTAATCGTTTCTTGTTGGCGCAAGATATTTTTTTTTGTAGTGTTAAGTTTTTCTGCGTTCGACAAAGAATAAAACTGGCGGTAAAATAATTTCAAATCGTTCATGAATTTTTGGAACATTTGGGAAAATAAGAGATTTTAAGCAAAAATTGTATTTTTAGGGTTCCGTATCTCAAAAAGAAGATCACTTTGCTGTCCGTCTGTATGTCTGTCCGTCTGTCAACCCTCTTTTCCCAGAAACGCGTGGACGTATCGAGTTGAAATTAACGTCGAATACTCAAGTCCGTAACCTCTTGGAGCCACGATATAAATAAAACTTTTAAGTCAACGCACTCAAAAGTTACAGCCGTTAATGTCCGAATATCTTGAAATTTCCAAGGGAATGATACATGCACACAAAACCTATAGGGTACTTCCCGTAGACCTAGAATCATGAAATTTGGTGAGCAGCAAGGTCTTATATCACATGTTAAAGGAAAAATCCGAAAACAGTAAATTTGTAGATTATTTACAAAAAAAAATACTTTTGATTCTCGCCATGGACCAAAACGTATAGGGTACTTCTAGTGTACTCAGAATCATAAAATTTGGTAAAAAGCAAGGTCATATATAATATAGCACAAATAACGAGAAAAATCTCAATACCATAAATTTGTAGTTTATTAAAAAAATATATAATTTTTGATTCTCTCTCTCGACCAAAATATACAGGGTACCTACTTCATGTTGACCTAGAATCATGATATTTGGCAAGAAACAAGGTCTTACAACTAAACGGAACCCTTAGTGCGCGATTCCGACTCACACTTAACTTAACGTTTTATTTCCAAATGCTCCCAAAATACAATTGAATTGAAATTGGTTTTATCATGGGTTTATAGAAAATAGTTTACAATTTGCGGTAAACTACTTTTTTTCATGAGATTTTAAGCTAACATTGTATTTTTTCCCAAAATACAATTGAATTGAAATTGGTTTTATCATGGGTTTATAGAAAATAGTTTACAATTTGCGGTAAACTACTTTTCCGTTGATTTTAATCATTGTAGAACACAGAAAAAATTAATGACCAGAAATTATTGAATCTCGCGCCAACACGAAACGATCAAAAATACAAGCTTTTAAAATTACAATCAAATATAGAAATAAATTAGAACTTGTATTTACAATTAAAACAATTGAGCTAACTGCAGACTGTTGCAAACAATCTACAGGTACCTAGCTCAAATGATCTATATCAATCCCAGTCGGAAGCGTCCCTAAAGACGCTGGTTGCAGTGCCCAGCTGTATGGCAATACTGATGCGCTGTGCCCGATACTAACCAGCACTCGGGTCACGCGTCGCTTACAGCGATATCGCTAATAGCGGTGGCATGGCAAAGCGGCTTTAAGCCGCTGTCCCACCGGTGCGCACGCTGTGCACGGCCACGCGGCGCATTTTAGCTGCATGGGTTCATGTGTTTGACACGTGAATCTGCGTTTCCAAAGCACCACACACTATATATGAAAATTAACCCATGTACAACTGTAGCGTAGCACCGTTTTGACGGCCCACTTCCCTCAGTAAAGCACGGTACACCGTGTGCATAGCGTTGACAGCGTTGAGCCGCGTAGGTGTCATATTCGAGGAAGCCACGCGTGTAGCTATGATATCATTAATCTCGCATTCGTGTATAGTGTGATCGAGGTTAGCAGTGGACGTTATTACATACATTTTCTTGTAAAGTTTGGCTAGACACACGTGCGTAGCATCTCCGTCCGCAGCGGTGGGGCAGCGGCTTTATTTCCCATGTGCGAATTACATAGGCGTTAAACTCCAAGAAGAATTTTCATCAACATTTGATAAATAACTAGGCTGCCTACTTTACCCCAACAGAACTCCGATCGCCGATATTAAAAGCAATAAAGGCAACCCTTCATGAGTTTATTGCTGTTTATTAAACAGGGAAAATGAATAAAAATCTGTACGTAGATTTACTTTATGATCTTTTTTATATGTTTTTATCGTTTTGTATTGTCAAGGACCATTAATGTCAGGGAATATAATTTTTTTTGCAGGAAATAACATCCCTCAGATCCACTTTTGAACATGCTTCTTGCAAGCAAGAAGCGTTTTGGCCTACCATACTAACCTCAATAAGGCGTTTTCCACAAAAGAAAAAAAAACCCATGCTCAGTATTTATGACTAATTTTAGTTATATCTCGCGACACACACACACACATACATCACACTCATAATCACTGATAGGTATGTGTATATTTAGCTTGAATTATTTCCTCTTGTATTGAAATGGGTAAGGGAATTTCGTTCGTCCTAATGAAACCCAGACACATGATGCCATCCACAAGAACTGTCAAGCAAGTCGAGGGAATTCACCAGGCTTAGAAGAGACGGTAAAATTATGGAAACACAGTACAGGAAGCGTTGTGACTTTCCAACTTATTTCAAATCAGTGAAAATTAAAGGAATGGAGACAGATTCGGCGTCAGATTCCAACGGGAATGTTTCAATGATCTTCGTTAGATCAAACACCCTATGTAGAATGTCAGAACTAATAAATGGCGTGAATTTTCGGGTTAGGGTACATCTGGTCCGAATCTCAAACTCATCCGCGGACGAGATGTCATCTTCACTTTTGGTTGAGAACACAACTCATCCGAATCTGAAATCAAGAGATTTTAGATTCGGATGAGAAATACCCTAACCCTTTATCGGGTCCTGTAATTTACAAATTGGTCCAAAGTACAAAATCAATAATTAATTTTAAGTACCAACCCCTAGTTACAAGCAAAGTTAACGCAACGGATTGTAAAATTATCTGAATAAATTAATTCAATTATTATATTTATAGTGATGAATATGATGATAATGATATTCTCGGCACTAATCCATAAGAGCCCGGCATAAGAAGATAAAAAGTGGTTATCGCTATTCAGTATTCAGAATCAGTTCTTGGTGATAGCTTCTCGCTGATGTTACATATTAATTGATACGACTAGACACGGCTTAGCTTAGTCAATTCACTAAGCTCTGTCTAACCCGACGGGGTGGAATATAATCTGAGCTTACCCTGTTTGATAAAGTCACAAAAGGGGTGGGAAAGGGTGAAACTATGATGCATGTTGGTGTGATAAACTGGTGGCGTTTTGATGTAGAAATTCAGTTGGTAAGTGTAAAAGTATTAAGGCGTATATCCGATCCCAATCAGCGCCACCACCTATTTTTAACACCCGACGCAAAAAGAGAGGGGTGTTATGAGTTTAACGTGTCTGTCTGTGTATCTGTGTATCTGTCTGTGGTAACATAGTTCCCAAACGGATGAACCGATTTTCGTTTAGTTTTTTTGTGTCATAGATAATTTTATCCCGAGTGTTCTTAGCCATGTTTCATGGAAATCTGTCAGGGGGTTTTTAATTTTTAATTTTGTTCTTGTATCTTATTATTATGTTATACGAAAGAAATCGATTAGCAATTTATGATGCCTTTCATAAGCTTATTCTTAATGCCTCTGTAAAAGTTTTATTTTGTATAGTGTAGGCAAAGATGCGAAGTTGCTCATTTTGCTCACCATCGTGGCCAAAAAGGTGGCGCTAGTGGCAGGTTAAAATAATGTAATCTAACTAACATTGTATTTTTTAAAGTGTTAAAAGTAATTGACTAGCTTCCGCTCGCTGCTTTACTCATCTATATCCAAATAAAAGTATAAGTAAAGTAGCTTTTAGTTAAGTAAAGTAGCTTTTATGCTGGCTTACGAGTAGGTATGACTAGAACTCGAAGAAGGGCTAGATCAAGGAAAAATTTTAGCGTGATTTTACTTGTAGTTTTAGCGTGATATATAGTTAAACATCCATCCAAACATGCAACGAATCGAACTTGTTACCGAACATTTTTTTGATTTCATAATATAGTAGGTACACCAGAAGTAAAGTCTTTGAAGAAGACATTACATAAATGTTGATTATATCCTCCTAGCCGAATCTTCGGCCTCAGCGGTCAGTTTCAACGAAGACTAGCCAGATGCGCAGTACACATTACAGTGCCCAAGTGAGTGCGCAAACACAGGTGCACTCTCTATTCCCTCACTCTCATAATCCGATGGGACGACAGACAGACACGACCGGGGAGAGGTCAGGCGAAGGGCCAACGGCTTAACGTTCTTTTCGTGGCACAGGGCTGCAACACCGCCAACTTCCTGACTCCGGGCTGTGAATACTGTGAATTTTCCTTGCAAGAAAAACCCCCAATAACAACTTTGGCCTGACCCAGTATTTGAACCCAGAGCCTTATTTTCAGAGGTTAAACACCGCTAGAACAACTAGGCAGTCAAATAGAAACATACACACGATAGTAGAACCTACACTGCCAACTTCCTGACCCCAGGCTAATACCTACTGTAAATTTTCCTTGCAAGAAATACCCCAATTACAACTTTGGCCTCACCCAGTATTTGAATCCAGAGCCTCATTTTCAGAGGTTGAACACCGCTAGAGCAACGAGGCAGTCAAATAGAAATATACACACGATAATAGAACCTACAACATCCTTAGTTTATAATCTTCACGCAACATTATTATGTAAACAGTACGGAAGGAAAATGTAAAACGTGGCTCGCGTAGAGTCTCTACGTTGCTACGACATGCTACCCCGCAACGTCTACGTTGCTACGAGCTTTGTTACGAAGACCCGACTAATAAATGCACATATTAAAGACGTCAACGCAATTGCCCCAAGCCATAAAGCAGTCTATGGCTTTGACTTGCATGCTTCGTACTAATTAGGCTTCACAGTGCTTATAAACAAGCTTTAGCTGTGTTCATTTCCTTTCAGAGCTCTGTGACATCAAAGAACCGGTGAGATTTGCGTTTTGGAATTGAAATGAATGAGCATTTTCATCTTAAAAACACTGGCTAAATGGCTTTATACGTCTATGTAAAGAAAAGCTTCAAGATGTCTTGTATAGTGGTACAATTATTAAGGTCAAAAACTTACCTATAAACACCGCAGGAAAACACATTCACGGAAAATACCAGTCAACCAACATTCATATACAACACCGCACAAACGTAGTGTAGTAGTAACATGTGAGGCGTGTCTGCCGGCGATCAGCTGATCGCGTACCACTGACGAAACTAGCCTTCGAAGTTTAAAAACTGCACCGAGGTTGGTAAAAGAGTTTTTAGTGTAGCAAGGAGGTTGAATAGGGTAAGGTTAAGGGAAGTCTCGCGTCGGACCGGTGGCGGCATGACGAAGAAGCGAGACCTCGCTCTCGCCGCCACAGCCACACTAATCAGTAATCGTTGCCGGGAGGCTGCGTGCACCCCGCGCCCCTCGCCCGAATCCCCACCCCTCACCGTAGTACGGACGTCGGTTTGGAAAAATGCTTCATATTTATATTTCTGTTGGTTTGGTAAAGGTGTGATCTGCTAATGGAACATGGTATTTCACAATGGCGTACGTGTAGTATTGTCAAATTAACCGGATATTCAAAATAGCTGATAATTTTGATGGAGGTAATTTCTTATTATGAAACGACTTTTCGTTGTTTAGCTTAAAACAATATTATGGAGTTTTGTAACCTAACAAAAATGTTCAAATTCCGTGTCAGTTGTAAAATTTACACTAATTACTCAATACTTGTAATTTCTCTACCGTCGTTTCGTCTCTCTTCACCTTTGACCCAATTAATATAGACCTAAATAGGTAATTTCTCCCATTCAAGTTTGAAATATCCAACAGCCGGTAAATGACCTGAAAACTTAGGCAGTATTTATAAAT
Organism: Eupithecia subumbrata; assembly: GCA_949316285.1. Taxonomy (NCBI): domain Eukaryota; kingdom Metazoa; phylum Arthropoda; class Insecta; order Lepidoptera; family Geometridae; genus Eupithecia; species Eupithecia subumbrata. The sequence goes on along the minus strand of OX438630.1, from coordinate 8,638,161 downwards.
CAGTGTACGCCTTATTCAAGTTGAGTATTAATAATTCAGCCGCGGATTTTCAACTAGTGAATGAAGATAGGGGAGTGATAAGCCTTTTACTAACGGTTTGTCGCCCTCGAGGGAAATAGGGAAGTGTTTGGCTGACTTAGCTCAGCCGGGGTCGGCCTACCGATGCTTACTGAATTAACTGTGAACTCTAATGTTTACGATTATTAACCTTGTCGGCCAGGATAGCTCATCCGTTACATAATAATAATTTCATTGTTTAAAAAAACTAAATACCGACTTCGATTCTCTTAGTTTTAAGCTGTAAGTAATTAGTGTTTTTTTAAGTTTTGAGGGGCAAATACTAATTCCTTAGGCATAATTGCTTCATTAAATACGCAATTGACGATGAAAAAATTTTTGTGTTTACACTTAGGTAGTTTATTATTTTACTATTAGCGAATGCCAATTATCAGCTGTGTCTATTTTAAATACTATTTATCCGAATTAAATAAATAAAAGGCAATCCGAATTAAATAAATAAAAGTTTTGTGGCGCCACCTCGGGGTCATCCTTTATACAATTGCAACAAAAATTATCCATCGGTCCTTAATTATTGACGGAGAAATTGACGAAAGATTTAGTTACTCGATGGAAAAAATCAGCTGTATGTATATTTTTTATATTTATAAAAAGACATACCGACACAGCCGAATATAGAAACTCCTCCTTTTTTCGAAGACGACGGTTAGAAAACGAGACCGCGCGGGCCGTAAGCGATTGGAGTTATTTTTATTTACTAGGAGTTATTTTTATTAACTGGAGATATTGTTATTTACTCTCAATAACATTGTAGTGTTCTACTATAAAAGCTTTCGTAGTTTGACAAATTCATAGTAAGCGGGTTTCTTGTGTGTTGATTATGAATCTAGTTTGTGTCGGAAGAACACCAACGTTTCGTCCCTTAACGAGGGACTTCATCAGGGTGAGTGCGGTACGAGTCGCGTGCGTTCCGCGTGGTGTTCTTCCAACACAAAATCGGTTCGTAGTTAACCCACTTACATTCATAATAAACATTGCAGCGTGTTTTCACTCTATGTGCTTCGGTACCTATTTTATAAAAAGGTAAGATTAAAAATAACCGAACCGAATGTTGAAGATTTCACAACAAAGTTGAAAACCTAGAATAGTCCTGAAATGTTGGCTGACAGGAAATTTAGTTAAGTAACTTCATTAATACAATGCTGATGATTTTGCTGAGTGCTGACGGTCAGCATTCAGCATTGTATCAATCAATATCTAGTTATTTTTGTCAGTTTAGTGAACGGAACAGAATTGATTTTTTTAGGCAGCTCAGATCTATAGCAGCTTGGCATCCAAATTGAGGAATTTATGGGCTTTCGACATTGGTAGGTATTTCATGAAATACTTAAAAGTACTTATTGGTAGTTTTTCGAAATAGTAATATGTCGACGATAGGTACAAACCATCGTTACGTGGTGGGTGCAAATATTCAATAATTTTACATAACATTACACTTTATTGCACACCAATAAAATACAAAATTAAAATACCGGAAAAGAGAGATACAGAGATGCACAATGGGCAGCCTTATCGCTAAGAGCGATCTCTTACAGACAACCTTGGGATGGACACGAAGCACTTGTACATATAAAGACGGTGGCGTATTACTTCAATAAACAATACAAATATTAAATACTTACATAATATAAAACAAAATATTTATTTTTTCGTCTTTCTTCTATTATAAACCATATTATGAAATTAAACATTCCTTTAATATTAAAAATAAATAAATCTACATTTTTACAATTTTAAAAAACTTCTGACTGGATCCGGTAATCGAAACAACTAAAAACTTTAATAATAGCACCCTGTATTTGTATGTCACCTATGTATGTTGGTAGAGTCAATCTTATGAATCAATTCTGCCAAATAAACATTGCGTATTAAATTAAAGGAGCTCCATAAAATCCGCCAAAAGGGACGAGCTAAAAAAATACGTCTAATAAGAAGCAGTAGCCCTCCAGTTATATTTTGTTTATATAGTATACATGTATAATTGATAGTTTCATTAGGTAATATTGATAGTTTCGGTAGTTTTCCGAAATATTTTTCGGAAAACAACTTAAGTATCAATATTAACTTATTTTCTACTTACTCTACTTCTTTCTCAAACTTACGACAAAGTTCATATTTCTTGTAAAGAAGGAAAATAGAAAATGTTGCCGTCGCGCCTGCGTCGTATCACTGATCTCCACACTTCAGATGCAAGCTGACCCCAGCCAAGTCTCTTGTGATACTTGAGGAAAGCCTTGTGCTCGGGTAATGCCCTTCCATTCATTCTCTCATCGAGTTACGCAATACACTGACGGTGCTTTGTCGTCATAGAAAGATAGAAAAAAAAATTAGTTTCTTTAACAAAATAGATGCTTACCAACCAACTTAGTGAATAATTAATTTATTTATCAGAAATCATAGAAAATTACAGTAACAGAATAAAAATATTACAACTAATATCTACTACACTACACTAATATCTACTACTAATATATACTAATACTTATATCTATTTCTTAAAAATCTAAGCCGTCACCAGAAGGCAGAGTGCCCAGAATGCTGGCAGCATTGCCAAGTTGAATGGCAATGCTAATTCGTTGACCGAAATAGAAGCCAGCATTCCGATCACCTGTGGACTCTATAAGAAGTTTGGTAAGATCTTAATAAATTGCGTGTGCCGCAGGAGAGATATTAATAGATATATGTATATTAATTTATTGTTTCATAGTTGATACTATTTAACGTTATCTACTATTTAACGTTTAAAAGGTTTATCTATAAAATAAATCAATAAATAATGCTGGACAATTTCACACAGCATTATCTAGCCCCAAGCAAGCAATCTACCTATACACTAGAGTTTTCTTAATAATACTTAATCTTTACATAGTATAAAACAAAGTCGCCTCCTGTCTGTCTGTCTGTCTGTCTGTCCCTATGTATGCTTAGATCTTTAAAACTACGCAACGGATTTTGATGCGGTTTTTTTTAATAGATAGAGTGATTCAAGTGGAAGGTTTATAATACATGCACAATTTAAAGTATAGAAACACTGATAACTTTAGAGGTTTCTAATGTGATGTTGTAAATTACCACATTTTTTTGTTTTTGCATTGCAAACGCTGGTTGAACCCTACGAGATGGATCAAAATAATGTACTACAGTATTGTAAACTTTAAAAAGGTCTACAAAAAAGTCCGTGATGGCATATGTCTATCTCTTAGGGATAACCGACAATAACCATTTTTTATCCTTTACTTTTTACGAGAAATAATGGCTTATTTACGAAACGATTTCAAGCAATACAGCATTAATCCTTATCCATTTAAGTACCCTAAATACATTGTGCATTTAATAAAAAATATGGTCATTTACAGCATGTTATTTAAAAATATTACAGATTTAAAATGTAGGGACATGGCGGTTGCGGCGGCGGCGCGCGGCGGTACCGACCGGGGGGCCGATTCTGTAGTATATTTATAATCAGCATTGCACCCGTGCGAAGCCGGGGCGGGTCGCTAGTTATAAATATAAGCTAGCATCGGAAATTAATGCGGTAGGCAGTCACGCACACAAGCACAGTGACATTGCTGTCCAATAGGAACAGAATTTCAAATCATGGGTTTCGGTAGGGACCTACATACCTATATATTTTATAGGTTTACCTTTAATATAGTCAATAAGTCTGCATTGTGTGTTTTTTGGCCTATATAAAGAAACTTAAAATATTTTTAATAAGTATTTGGTTACTTTTTAAGCAACATCAAAAAAAGGTTGAGGTTCGGCTGTATGTGTTTTTTTATGTATGTTCATCGCTTTCTCCGACAATTGTGGATCGATTTTGAAAATTCTTTCGCTATTGTAGAATGATCCCGAGGTGCCATAAAAAAATCCCGAGGAATCAGTATTTATCCCGCAAAACTTGAAAGAGTGTCAAGTCAAGGGATTCAACGTCGGTTTATAGTATTTTGTTTATTATATACATCAGTTATTCAAAGCCAGCGCGATCGTCTTTTCTTTTTTGGTTAGGTTTAGGAGTAGGGAAAAAACATGAGACGATCGCGCCTGCTTTAATAACTGAGCTAATAGTAGCTGCTTTTATTTACAGAAGCCTGACATTGTTTGAAAAAAAAAACAAAAGAAGATCCTGAAATAATAAATTTGACGCACTTCGAAACAAAATTCAAAATTTGTAACAAAGGAAATTAAATTGGTAGCGAGCCCTAACCATCAAAAGTTAATATAATTATTCGTAACCTTGATCGAATTTATTCCTCAACTCAAGTCTTGTCCCGAGTGTATAATTAATCTTAAAAACAATTAAAATGGATAATTACTAAAAGCTATCTATGGTTACAAAACTCTTGTTAAATTTACAGATACCCCATATACAAAACAAGCTGCGTGGTGCCGGCTTAGAATTTGCACCAACCCAACTCTTCCCGCGGGTGTCGTCGTAAGAGGAGACTAAGGGAAACCCACCGGGGGCGGGCAGTAGCGCCCCCTGGAGAACAATTCTACCACCGAACTGCGATCCCCAACCCGCATGCTCAGCGTGGGGATTATGGGTATTACCCCCATTTGATAAAAGCCAATAAGGCGCTTATCAGGGGAAGGCCTGCGTCCAGTTAGTGGACCAATACAGGCTTTTGAGGTTGATACAATCCAACGGTCCTATCCATTTAAGGTTGTCTGGGAGAGATCCGTCTTGAGCGATAATATCCCGGTCTACTTGCATTCTGTGGGATCGTTTTTCCATTCTGTGGCCCAATTCCATTTTGAGGACCAATAGGTACAATAGGCAATAGCCACGCCTAGCTTGGGTACTAATATGTCTCTTATAAATTGCCTAGATTGTAAAACCTATAACTGTAGGTATATAGGTACCTACACAATAATTGCAATAAAACAAAAATTAATAAGATTGCTAATAGTCGGTTATTCGAAAATTATTATTTTGTAAATTATTTCTGAGATAAATGTGCCGTAAAGTATTATCTATCTAACGAATTGTGATTTTTAAGTACATCTTAAACTTCAAGTAGGTAGGTCACGTAGGTCCGGTAGGTATTATAAAATAGTAACACACGTCTATTAACTGTTAGTTTGACCTGCCCTGGCTTTAGTTAAACAGCTTAGAAAATTAAAGTGAATTACGAAGAAAGTTCTAGCCATTTGGAATTAGTTTCTGGAAATAGGAAGTAGGTACCTAAGTGGGTTGGAACTAGGTTGTTGGATAAGAACAAACGTAAGTAAAAGTTTCAAGTTTTTCAGTTACTTAAGTGGATATCTAATTTCATTGAATAGGGTCGGTCGTAAGTGAAACTCGGTTTTCTAATAGATTTTTGTTAAGAGAAGTTTACAATCCTCATCAACTTAGAAGGCCTAAGGTAAAAATGTGTAAATTTTAGTTAGTTACTAAACCACTTACACATTTTTTCGCCCAACCAGTACTAAAAATGGTGCTGTCCTTTCATAGCGTAATAAAAAGGAGGACATTATTTTTGATTCTGTAAAATTAGTTTAGTCCAGTTTTGGTGACACCTGTGACACCAATACTTCATTGTGTAAATATCACCAATAACAAGGTGTCGAAATAGCGTCACATCACATTCCCATCACGACATGTATGCAGGTTTATTAGACGACCTCTGTGGTAAGCGGGCTCAGTTTGTTTTATTGACACCATTGCTGTCTTTCTGCAGGCTTTCTTCACGCGCTTCGTGTTTCTGCTTCCAAAGCGTTCAGTAAGGGCTCCGAGGTTTTCCTCTCTCCCCGACTTCTACTCGCAGAGGCCTCGCCTCTGGGTCATTTGGGAAAGAAGCGGAGTGTCGCCTTTTGGTGAAATAAGGGATTCTCATTCTTCTTCAATGGTCTTCAACATAGAGTAAAAACTCGCTGCAAGGTTTATTAAAAAGGGTCTTCTAAGGTAAATTTATGTAATTTTTTTTAACATTACCATTAATGTCCATTCAGATGCCATAAAAAAAACTGTTGGTCTGAAAGGGACGGCAACATTTTTAGTGCTGTCAAATTACTTTAGTTTTAGCGACATAATAAGTAACCAATGACAGTCAAGTATTTACCGGACGTATTCTAAAGTACCCTCACAAGTTTCGTTCTCAGATCCTTTGTAGGAACTGACTACTCAGACCTTTTTGTCTTATCAGTTCCTTTAGATTCATAAAAGTAACTATCTACTGAGATAACTCTGCAAACGTAGTGCAGCACGCTCTCCGGCCAGGTGGGATGACGATCTGCGAAAGACTGCAGGCAGATGCTGGAGGCGGCAAGTTGAAGACGGGAGCTATGGCCCTCATTAGGGGAGGCCTATGTCCAACAGTGGACTAATATAGGCTGATGATGATGGTGATGACTGAGAAAACAGATGAAACAACTCAGTACCTAGGTAGTTTTTTGTGTTTTGCTTGTTTGAAACATAACTGACAAGTACTCGAACATCCAAATACCGATTCCAAATATCCATCCCAACGATTTCCACTTCATAAATCCGCGGCTCATGAAAATGTAACGCCTAACAATGCCCGAAAAAGCTGAAAACGTGGCACGTGAAATTTTCAGGTAGGTATGTTTGCCAACACCGTTGCATTCCACCCACCTCCCCAGAATTCAGTATTGCCAACTGCATCTGGGTACAACGGTTCTAGAGTTAGAAAATCCAAGTTTCATTAATAACTTTTATCGTATACTTTTTGCTTCCCTTGGAGTCAAGACCCTATGTCCGTAAAGTACCGAGGCTCTCCGGTTTTTTAAAAATTACCTGAGCGTCTGGTCGAAGCCACGTGCGACCCGAGAGCTAGTGAGTATCTGGCGCAGCGAACCAGCATTGCCTGACAGCGGTAAAACTGTAAAAATGTCAGTTGAAACATTTTGCAGTTAGCTCAATTGTAAATATATATATTAGTTCTAATTTGTTTCTAATATTTGATGGTAATTTTCTTTGTTAATAAAAATATTTAATTCACACAAGACATCGGAAATCTTCGACTCGAATTTCTCTAAGTTAAGATATTACATTTCTTTTGGTAAATCAAATCAAATCGTTTATTTCTGTTATAGTAAAATGTTTACAATATTATGTTGAGTCCGCAGGATTCCGAACTAGCCTAAGCTGTATTACAGGACCCAAAAATTCTCTTTATAATTAACAAAATTGTGTCTCTAATAGACTATTTAAAATGTATCTAAAAACTAATACTTAATGAAAAAATACTTAAAGCAGTAGGTAATAACATTAAAATTAGCTAAACCAAACAAAATATTATTAAAAAAGTACTTAGTAACAAAGAAACAAATTAAATCTAACCTCATAAAATTCTTAGATAACTGTTAATTCCATAAACACAGCCAGATAATTCTGTATCATCCATATTTTAAACTGTAAATTCTTCCTACACATGTCTCCGTGGCAACACCGAGGGAGGCAGGGTGGTGGGGTGTCCCATTGTGCTGAATGCTGTCACAGGTGACTGCAGCCTGCGGTCGTCTGCCCTAAAGGTTCCATGGCAAAGGACATGGCTCCGAAAGGGTACTTCAATACCCTAGGACCTTTTAGACCAGCTGAATTAATAATACGTATTAACAGTCCTTTTGACCGTATCTTATAAATCTTTTAATATTAGGTAGATATTTGTTTTAATGAACGCCCACACGTATCAAGTGATATTCTTTAACGTCCTGTTGCTTTGTGTAGAAGATGAAATAATTGTCCCAGAAAACAGGTATGAAATAATTTACTATGAAATTGCCGTTTTCTGTAATTCTGTAATTCTTTATTATACACAATTAAACAAAGCATGAACTTATATAATAGGATATGTACATAGGCGAGTTTAACCCTGAAAAGGGGTTTTCTTCCAGCAAACCTTAGAGTTATAGGAGAAGCGATGGAATAGGTAGAGGAAGTGTACAAATAATGAATCCACAATACATAAACTTATAATAAACATACTTACCTATATTCAAATAATATATATTTAAACATTAATGGAATATATAATTGTACAACACAATGGAACAACCTTTAGTGGAATATATAATATTTGTAATTAATTTATTTGTATCCGTTTTGTATGGAGAATTTCAAGAAAACTTAGTAACTTAGTTTATATATACGTACTTTAAGTAGGCATAGGATCCGCGTGTCAAACAAGTGACTATAGGAAACCCACTCCCCTTGTTTGGCATGTTCATTCAGTAATGGCTTGGGAATGATTAGGAAGTAGGCATGGCTTAAATTTCTATGTACATTCATACATCATCATCCCGTATTATATTTGACGACCTCCGTGGCACGGCGGGCGAAGGTCCGCCTGCGAGGCAGGAGGTTACGGGTTCGATTTCCGCCTCGGAACAAATTTGTGTACGATCTGCAGAAATTTGTTCCGTTGGTCTGGGTGTTTTCTATGTATAATAAAAATATCTATTTATGCAGTGTATTGTATTAAGTATATCAGATAACTAGTACCCATAACACAAGCTCTGCTTAGCTTGGGGCTAGGATAATGCTGTGTGAACTGTCCAGCGTTATTTATTTATTTATTTTTAATAGTCCACTGAACATAGGCCTCTCCTAATGAGCGTCATAGCGCCCTGTCTTCAGCATCTGCCTGCAGTCTTTCACAAGCCGTCATCCCACCTGGTCGGCGGGCGTCCTACACTACGTTTGCCGAGTCGCGGTCATGTACAATGTTTATATAAAATGTATGTATAAAATGTTTTGTAGGTGCAGATAAAAAAGATGAAATAAAAACTCATACGAGTGAAGTTATTGATTAAATGAACAAGAACAGCTTTCATGTTATAACTTCTGAGGAAAATGCTCAAGAAAATGTGCGTTGATTAAAATTTCATATTGTGCGAAGGCTCTCTATCCTTTTTCATGTCATCTACCATGTCTGGATATGTACAGTACGAAATTATATGAATACTTTATTGAAATACTTAGGTACCTACTGAGTGAGCAAAAGGTTTGGGAAGAGAAGACGCTCCTTGAGAATTCCTCGGTGATATGGCCATGTAAATCGATACCTAGATCAAGTACGAAATATTAATCGACATTACGACGGCAAACGTGTTCTTGAGTGGAGACTACGACTCGGAAAACGTAGTGTAGGACGCCCTCCGGCCAGGTGGGATGACGATCTGCGAAAGACTGCAGGCAGATGCTGGATGCGGCTAGCTGAAGACAGGGCGCTATGGCGCTCATTAGGGGAGGCATATGTCCAACAGTGGACTAATATAGGCTGATGATGATGATGATGATGAATCGACTTTAAATACAGGGCATCCCACAGCTATGCCACTAGAGGGAAGTACAATTTTCTATCTATAGTTTCTTTTTGTTTTCCTTATTGAAAATTATCTGTGGTTTTTAGTACGTACACCTGCCAGTCAACTGAGGCTTATGTTATTGTCATTTGTTAATAATGTTGGTTCCCACGATACATACCCAGCCTAATGTGGGAATCGTTGTCACGTGGGTCCGAAAATCCTCTTTAGGGCGCCTTCAAATTAGCCGCAAGTTGTCGCGCGGAGGCAGCGCTGCTGTCTAAATCCATACAAATTAAGTACGCGCGACTGCAGCGCTGCAGCCGCGCTGCGGCCGCGCATCAATTTCATCGATCGACTAGTGACGGTGCGCAGCGTTGCCAGAAGGTGACTTTTGTTAGGTACCTTTTAAGTAGGTGATTTTTAACTACGTCGGCCACGAGAGTTGTCACGCGTGAGATGAGATGACAATTTATGTCGTCGTCAGTTGCATAGTCATAATTTTGTCATAATTTTTACTCATCTGAGGATTATAAATAGTCTTTCTTCAGCACAAATAGTATTTTTGAAGGTTGTATTTTGTTTTCCAATAAAACGTTCCAAACGGGGAAGTAATTCGTAGAATTGTTTTCTTGATAATCTTGTAATTCTGAAATTTTTTGTCACTGTAATCTTTCACTTTATAAAATTCAGTTTATTGAGTTATACAAAATAATCGGTAACGTTTTCTTGGGCTTCTTTTTTTGTTTTTTGTCCAAAATCCTTTTTCTTTTTAATAGTAACACTAATAGCAGTGTTTCTTAGTCAGAGTCCATCGTGAAACTAAATATACAACACTATGATTCTCGAACCAAGCTGCAGCAGCGCGGCCGCAGCGCTGCAGCCGCGCTGCCTCCGCGCGACAACTTGCGGCTAATTTGAAGGCGCCCTTACTCAGTAATTATTGTAGTAAGTACCTACTAAGATCACATAATGTGTTGATTTTGATTTTGTTGTTTACTCGTAAGTATCAATATTTTTTTTCAATATTTAAGATATCTACTTGTAGATAGAAAAGTTGACTGAAAGAAGACTTCATTTTGATTTTAAAAGCAAATTAAAATGCATTAAAAGTTTTTTAAATATACGCCTGTCTGAATATCGAACCCACTAAAAAACTCAGTCGATTCTCTCAATCTTCAAAATGAAGTCTTCTTTCGGTATAATTTTCTTCATACAATATTAAAGATACTTTTCCTCCATGTGGTATGGCCGTGGGATGCCCCGTATATTAAGATGGCAGTAAATCGATCGATTAGAGCAACCAAATACTGCACATTGGTGCTGTGAAATTAGTTTAGTTTAATAAGTACCATGGAATAGACACCATTTTTAAATTCGTTAATTTTAAGAGCCTCTCATTTGAAAAATGGGTGGAACTGAGTCATTTCTTGTGATTTTACGTTACCTAGTATTATTTTTCCACTTCCTTTAAAAAAATTCGTGCGTTTTTGTAGTTATTTAAGTAAGTAGTAAGTACACAAAACTTTAAAACGCCGCTCTCGCCGATTTCAGTAGCAGATAAACATAAGCTGGCACGGCTGTTTGCAAGTAAGCAGATGAATGTGTATTCCAGACAAATTTTATGTTGTCTGTCATCAAAGCGCCCATACTTAACCTAAAATTCTCTCAGTTACCGCGTCTAATGACATTTACATTACATGTCGATTTGAAATCTTTCCTTTAACAAATGTTGCTAACAAATTTGCTGTAATTTAATCTTGCTGTATCTGAAACTCAACGCCAAACGAGTGAGTTTTAGTTTTTATGCATCGTGGTCAGTTCACAAACATTTTACGTCAAGTTTGGTTTGCGTATAGTGAAGTGTACACGAAGGAATGTTACCATTACGAAGTTCGCAGTAAGTTTAATTTGGGAACTGTCCACTGCACGGTGATTGATGGAGTTGTGAGACGTGCCAACAAAGTTATGCCTCTAACGATTACTAACGATTTCATCTTGGTCAGACGTGGTCGATGAGAGACCTACAATCTGCTCAGGAAAGCTTGAGAGGGTAAAAAATACTATAATCAAGACTATAATTAACTTTGGAAACTTCAATTCCAGTAGGTTCTCGTAGCCGGTCAGACGTGGTCGTTGAGAGACCTACATTCTGCTCAGAAAAGCTTGAGAGGGTAAAAAGTACTATAATCAAGACTATAATTAACTTTGGAAACTTCAATTCTAGTAGGTTCTCGTAGCCGGTCAGACGTGGACGTTGAGAGACCTACAGTCTGCTCAGGAAAGCTTGAGAGGGTAAAAAATACTTTAATCAAGACTATAATTAACTTTGGAAACTTCAATTCCAGTAGGTTCTCGTAGCCGGTCAGACGTGATCGTTGAGAGACCTACAATCTGCTCAGGAAAGCTTGAGAGGGTAAAAAATACTATAATCAAGACTATAATTAACTTTGGAAACTTCAATTCTAGTAGGTTCTCGTACCCGTTCAGACGTGGACGTTGAGAGACCTACAATCTGCTCAGGAAAGCTTGAGAGGGTAAAAAATACTATAATCAAGACTATAATTAACTTTGGAAACTTCAATTCCAGTAGGTTCTCGTAGCCGGTCAGACGTGGTCGTTGAGAGACCTTCAATCTGCTCAGAAATGCTTGAGAGGGTAAAAAAAACTATAATCAAGACTACAATAAAATTGACTTTGGAAACTTCAACTCTAGTAGGTTCTCGTAGGTACAGCTGATTTATGATTGTTATTTTTTATTATTAGTCAGTGCATAGGTTCTCCAAGCTCTCGTCAAGTTTTGTTTAAAACGAATTTCGTTGGAAGAATGGACCATGCGTCGAACAATCTTCGAAATAAAACTTATTTATCGACAGTTATACAACAAAGCGTGCGTTGCCGCGGGCAGAAACTAGTTTTCTATAAAATTCTGTGTCACAGATGTTCCAAAGATTTGTTTATAACAAACTACGCATTTACACAAAGCCACCGGACGCTTTTAAACGAAAGAAATTGTAAGAAAAGAAAATCTTCTGCCAGGTTTTTCTTTAAGCAATGTAGTTTTTCTATAAGTCCCTTATTTGGAAATGAATTATTTTATTATATGAGTACCTACACCATTATGGTTAATTATTTATCGTAAATAGGATAAATTGGTAAATGGCATTATGGTAGTTTTCTACAACTATCAATCTGTGTTTTCATTAGAAAAATGAAGGAATCAACGGACAAGTAAAAATACTATCAATAGCAGCAGCTGTCTGCAAACTACAAACCGTATTTTTTTTTGGTGTGTTATTTGTTACTCTAGCTAAGATACCTAATTACCTTGTTTTATAGCACTTAAGAAGTGCACCCAAATGTAATTAAATTAAGTCTTTGATGAAATAAATATATTTTACTTGACGTTTTTTAAGTCCGCATTCAAAAGAACTCGACAAACCTAGCACTGTTTATTTTGTACTGTGTTTAGACTTGCTCTATACCTAAACTCCGTTTTGAAAACCAACCTCTCCATGTTCACTTTCACAAAATAACCTGTCCACATCCAACCAGATTTGAAAACGACTTTGTCGGCACATATCTTTTATTTTTCATTCGGATTGAAAGAGCTATCAGTGAGTGTAGCCCGTCGGTTGACCTACCTCGATATCTCGTTTTAGCTAGTCAGAAATATCTCGGAAGATCGATACTGCCTGTGACCAGGGACGATTAGCCTTTGGATGCAAAGTGGAAATGAAACCATACGCTTCTGTTTTGCTCGTTCTAGAATTTTTTATTCGACTGACTTTTTGATTGAGAAAGCATGATAAGTCGAAAATTAGAGGTTTGAAAACCTGGGCGTACAAACACTTAGTATCGAATGCCACTGTGTTCATTTGTAAAAAGTATTACATAAAAAAGTTTCTGTTAGTTATATCAAAAGCTCATCAGTAGACACTACTTCTTTGTGGGTGCCCTAATTGGGAATAAAATAGGTGCCGTAAATGTGGTGCCCTAAAAATTGGTGGTTTGCCTAAATGCGAATGCTAATAATCAATAGCGATTAAGTTATATCTTTATAATCTTTTCTGGAGGCTGGTTTTTCAATAATCTATTTGAATTCATTGACATTTTCCTCGTCATTTCAAACTGCTACGCCGTAGACGTCTACGTCGTAGAATGCTACATTGTAGATTGTTACACATCGTAGCATTGCTACGTCGTAGCATACTACGTCGTAGCTTGCTACGCTCCAGTTTCCTACTTCTCAGAATACTACACCATAGATAGCTCTACTCTATGCTCGTTTCTAGAACACAAGATTTATTTTGACAATAAAGACATCCGCCAAAAAAACAAAAGATTAAAACATAACAAAATAACAGAAAGCCACAAGGTTACGGCGAAGTATTGCAGCGAAAAGGGTTCAAATGCGAGTTAAAACGGACGAGAAAGGAATAAAATGATGAATGAAAGTTTTCGAAAGCAAAAATTGTTTCGAACTTCTTCGATTTTCTGCGATTATAGGAGTGTTATTAAATATTTCTTTAGATTTGTTACCCCTTTCTTAACAAAAAATGTATAGTATTCTACAATCGAGTAGGTACCTATTTTATGTTAGCTTTGACTTTTTTTCTTAGAAAAAACTTTCGAGTCCTGTTAGTCTTTAGCCACTCGCGACGTCTCTCAATGTTCTGTTTGAATTATGTCAGTTTATTTGCCGTTAGCGGCACGGTATCCGGCATTATCCGAAATAGGAGCGTTGGATCGCTTTATTTGTCCGATTCCACGAATTTATTGTTGACTTCTTTATGTTTCTTTTAACCAAAAGCAACTTATTTGTCCAGCTCTTAGCTCTTTATGTTGGAAACGGAAATGAACAGAGAAAATTGAACTGACAATATTTGAATTTTATATTTCACATTCAGTTCAGATTGAGATTTCAAATTGAATATTCTGTACATAGCTTTAGTGTGGCTTTAGCATGTTAAGCATAGAAAAGACAAGTAGGTAGGTTGCTTTTTAAAGTTTAGATATAAATACTTCTATCTAGTATAACTGAACTCTTAGGTAGGTATTTAACAAAAATCGCATTCTATCTGATAGGTAACCTTACCTTACCATTGTGCTGTGTGATGCTGGCTTAGAATTTGCACCATCCCAGCTGGATATCCACCGGGGGCGGGCAGCAGCGGATCCTGCAGAACAATTCTCCGAACAGCGATCCCCAACCGGCGTGCCCAGCGTGGGGATTATGGGCCCTAGCCTACCCCCATGAGATAAAAGCCAATAAGGCGCTTATCAGAGACCAATAAAGGTTGTTTAAGTGAGGTACTTATCTAAATATTTGCATTTATAATTATTCAAACATAACCATTATTCGTACAGCTATAGGTATGAAAAATAATAAAATGTTATTTATTTCTCTTCACAAAGGTGGTTGACAATATAACAATGGATAGACTAAGATTAAGGATTTAACCGGGTAAATATTAACAAACCCTGTTTTGTGAAGACTGGTTTTTTTTACTCTATGTATGTTTGGGGTGAGGGTGTATATTTAGTAATTTATTCATTTTGTTAAATGCAAAAGGTCCATATAACCAAAGAATTTATGCGAGTGGGAGCTATTAAATGTCACTGTATCAAACACCGTACCCGTACCGTATTTTTTTGTCGCAATAGGTCATAATATTGACGAGAGTGTTTTTTAAGGACAATAAGGATTATGTACCTTTGTTTGTCTCACGGTGAGACGTCCCACTCTTTATACAGATCATCGATAAGGAAGACAAGCCTCAACTTTCAATATAGCACGTTGCAATAGCACTATCCACCTCCATTAAATGAGTTTTAGCAGATCCAACCCACGTAATCAGGCAATATTTTATTATGGATTTACACAGTGCGCAGTAAACGGTTTTAATGTTTGTACGGTCAGCTACATGCCTAAGGCCTTTTTAAGTAATGAGATTCCACATATGATTTGATAGAATATCAAGCTATGGCCTATGATATAATACAATAGAGTAGTCAGTCAGCCAAATAAAATCAGTAAGTCAATATGCCAGATAATTATAATAATACTAGTTTCCGCCCACGGCTTTACACGCGTTGTTTCTATGGAAACGTTTTCTATCCCATGGGAACTGATTTAAGGATAAAAAGTAGCCTAAGTTTAATTCCAGGCTTAGAGCTACAAGAATGCAATTTCAGCTGAATCTGTTCAGTAGTTTTAGCGTGAAGAAGTAAAAAAACATCCATCCATCTATTCATACATCCATCCAAATTTTCGCATTTATAATCATCATCATCATCAACCTAAATTAGTCCACTGCTGGACATAGGCCTCCCCTAATGAGCGCCATAGCGCCCTGTCTTCAGCTTGCCGCATCCAGCATCTGCCTGCAGTCTTTCGCAGATCGTCATCCCACCTGGCCGGAGGGCGTCCTACACTACGTTTGCCGAGTCGTGGTCTCCACTCAAGAACACGTTTGCCCCAGCGGTTGTCGGTTCTTCGCGAGATATGGCCGGCCCACTGCCACTTCAACTTGCTAATTCTTTGAGCTATGTCGATAACTTTGGTTCTCTGTCGGATGTATTCGTTACGAATTCTGTCCTTCAGAGAGACTCCGAGCATAGCTCTTTCCATAGCTCGCTGAGCGACTTTGAACTGGTGGACCAGCCCTACCGTGAGTGTCCACGTCTCAGCTCCGTAGGTCATGACGGGTAGGACGCACTGATTGAAAACTTTAGTTTTCAAGCATTGCGGTATGGATGACGAGAAGACTCGACGTAGTTTCCCAAACGCTGCCCAGCCTAGCTGGATCCTCCTCTTGGCCTCCTCCTCAAAATTATTTTTACCCAACTGCAGAATTTGCCCAAGGTAAGTATACTCGGAAACAATTTCGAGAAGGTGGCCATGTACGACGACCGGTCCCGGATCAATGAGGCCATTGATCATGACTTTGGTTTTATCCAAATTCATGCCAAGACCGATGCGTCGCGAGGCTGAGGCTAGGCCGTCCAGCATCTGGTCCAGCTCCTCTAGCGACTCCGCCATTAAGACTATGTCATCAGCGAATCGCAGGTGTGAGATGTGGTCGCCGTTTATGTTGATGCCCTTACCTTTCCAGTCCAGCGTCTTAAACATATCTTCCAACGCGCTCGTGAACAGTTTCGGGGATATAACATCCCCCTGTCTCACTCCTCTGCGCAGTTGGATGGGTTTAGACTGCTGGCCCTGTACTTGGACACTCATGGTGGCGGCCTCGTAGAGACATCTCAGCACCTCGATATAACGGTAGTCTACTTGGCATCGCTGTAAGGATTCTAGAACAGCCCAGGTTTCGACAGAGTCAAAGGCCTTTTCATAGTCCACAAAGGCCAGACACAGAGGCTGATTATACTCTTCGGACTTCTGTATAATCTGCCTCACCGTGTGAATGTGGTCTATGGTGCCAAATCCTCCGCGGAACCCGGCCTGTTCTGGTGGCTGGAACTCGTCGAGTCTCCTGGCGAGACGATTCGTGACCACTCGTGAGAACATTTATAATATTAGTGTGAAATGTGATACCTCATAATCATCATCATCCGTGGCGCGGCGGGCGAAGGTCCGCCTGCGACGCAAGAGGTTGCGGGTTCGATTCCCGCCTCGGAACAAATTTGTGTACGATCTGCAGTTATTTGTTCCGTTGGTCTGGGTTTTTCTATGTATAATAAAAAAACTATCTATGTATATAATGTATTAAATATATCAGTTATCTAGTACCCATAACACAAGCTTTGAGTAGCTTAATTTGGGGCTAGATGGTGCTGTGTGGATTGTCCAGTCCAGCATTATTTATTTATTTATTCATTTATCATCATCAATGGCCTTTACATCCACGAAGGATGGTTTAGTAGAGTTTGTTTTTTTCCAATATCTACCGGAGTGCACGTATGTTAAAAGTCATCTACGTAAGTGCCGAAAAACGAACATTAATACACCTACCCCACTAGTACTTCAAGGAGCTGGGCTGGTTAAGGCCTTGGCTTAGGCAGGGGGACAATGCACAATACACTCCTATGCGAGATGTCAGTACAGATCCGAGTTCCCCCATTCAGAATTAGAATTATACACCCACCCCACCTATAGGTACTCCGTTTTGGTAGGCAGCGCAGCGTGGTACCGAATTAATTAAAATACCCATAGGCTAAACACCACTAGGTATAGTTAGATACCCACGCTGAGTTTCCCCGCGGGCGTAGAGGGCATGCAAACAATACATGCACTCGCAATTAGCTCTCACCTCAAGCATTTCTTGACTTTACACTTATTTGTGTTTCTGGGTAGGTATACGAGCCGAGGGTGTACTCATATTTCCACAAAAACTTGCTCTTCCATTTCTTTTGAGGATACAAGATTCACTCAAATACTACAGGATTTGTCACTGCGACCCTCAGAGGTCAATCTATAGGTAAATGAACCGAGGGTGTATTCATATTTCCACAAAAACTTGCTCTTCCATTTCTTGCGAGAATGCAACCTAATGCTACAGGATTTGTCACTGCGACCCTCAGAGGTCAGTCTATAATACCTACTTACAAGTCGCGGAATATAGGTACATATTATATGCTTTATTAAAATTACGTAGATTGGTAAGTACCTAGTAGCCTGAAGTCGCTACCGTTTTGGTCCCTAAAAATATAACACTATGGTTCACACACACGGAATTATTAACCTATTCGTAACTAGGACATTCATTCGGCATTTCGTCTATTATTTTCGTGCTCTCATTTACTGAAAAAATATAGATAGATAGAAAATTCTTTATTGCACACTTATCACTTATCTTAGAGAAGCATTGAGCTGAATAAATAAAAAGAAGCTGCCCACTCACATGTGCGCTACTAACCGTGCAATAAGCTTCGCCCATAGAATTTCTACGACCAAGCCTCAATACCATGAACTGCAATCCGTGTCCTTCGCCCATAGATATCTACGTACTATCTAGCCCCAAATTCAATGTTCAACCGTCCGTAACTCACCTTTGTACGTTCCATTGTAAGCGGCGATATACGGCCCTCCCTCACAATTTCAGGGTTCAAGTTAACAGCCAGGGTCGTGGTTATAGCCCGTCCTGTTTTATGCCGGCCCGATGTATGGAGATTACGGCACATTCAATGGACTAGGAAGTTGAATGGCTAATACAAATTCTGAAACACAGTTGCGAGGAAGTGCTTTCTAAAGTTTTATATTATACTAGCTATACCCGCGGCTTCGCGCGCATTTTTGGAATAAAAAGTAGCCTATATGTTATTTCAGGTCCAGATCTATAAGTGCGCAAAATTTCAGCCCAATCCATTAGGTAAATAGTTTTACCGTTGTCTTCGGCGAAACATCTTCACTACAACATAGCACAAACTTTAGCCTCTATAAATATTATTTTTGTATTTTGTATATATTTAAAACATTAGGTACCTACATCTATTAATACAGGTCAGACATAATACAACAGAGAAGTCATGTAAATAATTATATAATGTAAATCAACAAGCTAACTAATTTAAATACAAATGTCAATATGCAAAAACAATAAGTTAGATTACGGAATGATACCTAGGTACAACGTCTTCTCTGATAAGTGATAAGTGGTCAATAGTTGTAACTATTTTCTACCTAAAAACTCCGTTGGGTATTTACTTAGATGCCTATAGCTAATACCCAGATTACAGAGTGAATATTGTGAACAATTTTGTACAAAAAACGTACCATTTACATGGCCTCTACCTCTAGGATGGTTGATCAGATTTTTTGAACCGATAATAATCATAGATACATGATAGAGTTCTCTGCAGTATTATCCTCGTTGCATTATTTTATGATTGTAAGTAGGTTTACTGCCTGCGTAATTTCAGACTAAAATCAACACAAAATCTACCCAATGCATACATGCATACGCAAGACAAGCCTTTAGTACGTATCTATTGGACATCTAAACCTTGCGAAACCTTACAGCTCTACGGTGGTAAAGCTGTAAGGTTTCGCAAGGCTTCGATGGTGTTGATGATGGTGGTGAGTGTGGTGACCATCATCAACACCCTCTCTAAAGACATCAAAAATAACGGAGCTGCATAAAAACAAATTCCCTGTGTACCCTTTAATATTCGTCAACGTAGTACCGATCGTACGAGTTGAAAGTTCCCACCAATGCCGATGAATTTATAAGGACCTGTAGGTAGGTAGGTACTTAAGTTCAGCAGCGTGAGCGTAGCTCAGTGAGCTAGGCTCGGAGTATCTCTGAAGTATAGAATTCGCAACGAATACTTATATTAGGTACCTATATCCAACAGAGACCCAAAGTTTGTTTAAGCGTGCTATTGAATGGAGACCCAACTCGGCAAATGTGCATATAGGACATCCTACGGCCAGGTGGGATGAACACCTGCGAAAAACTGCGGACAGATGCTGGATGTGCCAAGATGAAGACAGGTCACATTAGGGGAGGCCTATATCCAGCAGTCAATGGTCTAGTATAGGCTGGTGTTAATGATGTAGGTATGTTCTTACGTTTGTAAGCTAACAAAACACTACTAAGCAACCATAGCTTTTTTTCCCCTATCATTTGTAACACAAATGTTATCAGACAGCAACCACGGCGGCGTGGTGACTTGATGGATTAACTATCCTCTTAACCAGACGTGAAATATCGCAGTCGCTTGAGGAAAATAGGGTAAAAATAATAACAATAGAAACCAGAGGTTGGTTTGTTGAACACACTATTTTTGATTGTTACGAAATGATCGTTGAGTTTGCCAAGTAGGTAGGTCAGGTAGGTACCTTACCTTGTAAGAAATAGTGTGTGCTGTAAATAAAACAATGACCCAGTAGCAACAGCGATAGCTTTTTAAACGACTGACTGTGCAAAAAGGAAGCCGCCGCCGCCGTAGCTGTGCTACGGGCGGGGTAGCAACGGCTACGAAAAAGCCTATTTTGAAGGTGTGCTATTTTTTTGTCGTCAATTTTATGTCGGCATGTGCCCTGTCCAGTCCACACACGTCCATTGTTTTAAATATATAAATAATTATATTCCATCGGAAATATTATCTGCGCGGAAGCACGCGCGCTCTAGGCCAGCAGATATTTCCGACGGGTGATACCAGACTTTAATTAGTGTTTCACAGAGTAGGTATTTTCCCACCTTGGTTACCTATGCTTAACCTACATCAGATGATTCAGATATAGCAGTTGGTACCTACTTCAAAACTTCACGTCTTGCTTTAAACTTTATAACCGTAAAGTTCGCAAAGCAGTGTGCAAAGGAAATCATATAGGGTAAACCCAGGATACATGCCTCATTGGGATAGATGCCTCGGTTTCAAAAAACATAACTTCCCGAAATCGCAACTACGAATTAATAGTTTAATTTAAATAAGGCGCGGACGTGCCACACCCCTCAGTTCCCCGCAGGCGGTTGAGCAGAGTGGACGTATTTTTCTTGTGCGTGCGATTATCTCCGCGGCGAACGCAGGCTTACTGGTCAAAGTTTTAAACTTGAGTATTCAGTGTTGCATAACTTTTTATGTAGTCATAAATTTTATTCAATTTTACTAACGTTGATACATTGGTACATTGAGTACACACCTAAATATCAATACCCTCTCTATTGTATTTAGTTTAGTTCTACTTATGAAAGGCATCTATCCGTATCAAAAAGTATAGTTGCCTCAATTTATCTGGGGGATAGTTGCCCTTAAAGGCATCTATCCCCCAGAACTCTAAACATAGTCAGTGTTTGTTGGAAAACATAATTTTGTTATATTTTACGTCGGAAACATTTTGTACATAACTATTTGTGTTCAATACCTAATGTTTGTAGGGGAACCATGCCACGAAAGTACAAAAATGTTGGTTTTCTTCTTTCGTAAATGTTGGTTTTCTTAATGTTCATTTTCTTAATTTTCTTACTGTTGATTTTCTTTATTGTTATGTTTTGTTAGACAAATTCACACGCTCAATAATTATTGTATAGGAATGCTCAAATAAATGATTTTAAATTGTATTTTACTTTTATTCATTCTATAGGGCATCTATCCTCCATAGCATTTTCATGCTGTGGCATCTATCCATATAGGGTAGGCATCTATCCCCAAAAAAAGGGTTTGCGAAAACTCAATTCCTGCCTAATTAGAGATATTTAGGTCACTAGCAACCGTTATAGATGTGAGATAAAAGATTAAACTATCTATATTCATAAAAATTACTCACGTCAAATTAAGAATTTTAAAACTACAAGGCTTATTCAAAAAGTGTGGCTTCTATCCTGGGTTTACCCTAGCTCTGCCAAAGGCAATTCCTCAAGTCGTGTCGTTAGGTACCTACCTATGTACTCGTAAAACAATAGGTACCTACCTACCTAGCTAAAAGAATCTCAACTTTCTTTTATCTAGAGGAAAGGGACAATTGCCTAGGAAGGAAGCAGGTAGGTAGGTGAAGTTACCTCGGAAATCAGTTTTCCATTCGGAAATTACCTACATAGGTAGGTTAGGTACGTCTTTTGTGCCGCGGCGCGCCTGCAGTCGACTAATTAATGGTACCTACCCAAGCCACGTAATCTGTATTAGCACTTTCAGATATTCTGAAATCTGTGTACCTATAATAATTAGTAGGTGCGTACTATACCTAGTTATAGCTCTGTAAAAAAATAGGTAAGTAACTACCTACCTATACCTACCCAACTAAGCTAGGCGCAGTGCAGTGCAACTTGCACCGTGCAAGCATAGATGTAAAAAACCCTTTTATATCAATGGTAGGTAAGTTCCTTTCCTACCAGAGTTTCTGAACCAGATACGAGTCTACTTAGATACCTAGGTAGGTACATTCTCTACTACCTACTACCTACTCCTACTTACTTTAATTTCTTCTGCAGAATTCTAAGTACCTAGGTACCTATCTAGATAATACCATTTTGTAAAATAAGTATCGATCCTCAATAGGTACCTATATTATCGTTTCGCCCAGGCTAGAATAATGGTCGGAACGTAACCAAAGGTTTTTCGCTAAATAGACATTCCTATTCCTACACATGTACCTATGTGTAGACGATACCCCTGATACAAAACCAGTCACACCCACCCCTAGCTTAACATGCCCACCGATTCTTACCTACAATCTGCCGCAGTTGCTAATTACCATCGCAGTAGGTAGGTACCTAGCCGGCAGTCGTAGGAGTTAATTAACGACTAGAAAAGAACAACACTTCTCCGATTTGATGAATGAGGCTTGGCACTAATTAAAAAGTAAAGAATACTTGATCATAATTGGGTAGCATATCAGCATTGAATTTGAGCCCTGAAACAGGCTTTTGTACCTCACATGAATACTGAGGTCTGTGTACGTACCTAATAAATATTTTGTAGGTATGTTGTAGGCAACCTGCAGCAGCTGAGTTTGGTGATTATGACGTCCATAAAGGTTTACTGACAAACTTCTTCTATGGCAGTATCACAATAAGGAAATAAAAATAGAACAAATTAAAGAAACTTAGTAATTTTTGATCTTTATATTGGGTAATAAAAATGCTGGAATGCAATAATAAATGCTTACACAAACAAATCACATTAAACCAGCTACTTAGTTTTCAGTTTAGAAATCTCAGTGAAAATAACTATAAAATATGAAATATTGATTGATTAGAACATAATAAGTCTCTATTAAATCTTAATTAGTTCATTACTTATCCTAACATTAAATTGTCACTGTTTAAGAATAATACAGGCATACAGTCATGACTTTGGATTGATACTTCCACATTATATAATCAACAAGAAAGGTTTTTGTTGATTTTCTGTAGAAGTATCTGTTAATACTTTTGATAGAGACCATTATGTCATTGTGCCGAAAACTGGGTTGTGCCTACAGATGCTGGGTCCATACTCCATGTAGGCCTGCTTAGTGTGACACACTTGATAGAACTCCGGGGTGGAAGCAAGCATACTACCTCCAAACCACACAGCATAACGCTGCATATTGTGCGAAAGAACTTGCACATCAATCGGCTTTGGAGTGATGCGACCCTCTGATAGCTGGGTAGAAAGCTTCAGCCTTGCATCTACACTCCTCTTGATATCTCGCTGTAGTCTCCGGCCAAAGTCCCGGAACATTGTAGACCCTCCAGACAAAACTATGTTGCCATACAATCCTCTCCTCACATCAATAGGGCAAGACTGAATAACATCATCCACCATCTCATTCAAAGGCACTGTAAAATCAGCATTTGAGAACTCTGGGTGGAAGAAAATCTCAGGTCCCAAGAACCTTTCATATCCAACATCCACAGAGAAAGGGTTTTTAGTGATAGCATTGATGCCAGTGTATTTCTTCATCCATTTTCCTGGATCGGAGTCGTACTTTGCAAACTCTTTGGCAATGTCAGGGCAGATGTAACTGTATCTTTCTTTGATAGCTTTTGCTGTTTCCAAGCTTTGTTCCGGAGGGATTCCTACTTCTCTTTCACGCAGTAGGGATTGTATGAAGGAGGTGATGTTCCTTCCAGCGATGGGAATGTGTTTGATGCATGATCCGATTACATATCCTTCCGCTACAGGCACTATGTGAGTCACACCATCGCCACTGTCAACTACAATGCCGGTAAACGTGCGCTCAGCAGACGTGCGGGACTTCCAAGAGGCAGCAAGAGCCAGAACTGCCTGTACAGCAATGTAAAGACCAGGAACATTGAATGACTCAAACATAATTTCAGCTAGATACTCCCGGTTTTCAGGCGTGTTCAGTGGCGGCTCAGTGAGCAGGAAATGGTGGTCTTCCGGCTCCGCCCTTAAATACTTGAAGATACACTGCTCGATGTATCGCTCCATTAGATCCCAGTCTTCGACAAGGCCATGTCTAACGGGGTACTTCACAGAGTACCCCGTGGCATCGAACGCTTCGTCGCCGATGAAGAAATCTAGGTCCTCGACCGCCTTAGTCATCCGTCGGGTTGATTGGTCACCAACTTTAGCAGTTTCTTTTATCGCTATGGCTGAAGGAATGATAAACTGCGGTTCCTTGTTGCCAGCGAAGCCCAGCTTCGTGTATCCCGTGCCCACGTCAATAACACAGGCTGGCAGGTGTTCCCCCATGGCTTTTCAACACTTTTTATGGCGTTTTAAGGAAAATAATGGAGAAATACTTGTGGGTGCGGTGTTTGTCGCTACGATTTTCGATCGACAAATTTATTGAATGCAGCTGATGTCAAAGTCGCATGCTGATGTCAAAGTCGCAATGATGAATAATCAAAAACGTTCCATTTCACGCAGTTTCATTCAGCACGAAATTACGTTTCTTTTTTACCTAAACCCTCGATGGGTGTGGATAAAAAACATTTTAACAAAAACAGGATTGCCTACTTTAGGGATTCATAGCAAAATGCAGCGGTGCGATTAGCACAGCCGCCACCCCCGCCATGCTGCAAAACATGGATATTGTGCACCGCACACAATTTATTTATGAGCACTGATAATAACTAGTCGCGGGTGGGGGTGGTCATTGGTCATAAAATAGCGCATGCTGTAAGCACCGTTATTAGTGAAGCTCATAGAAGGTACAATCACGTAGTAACAATAAAGTGCAGGTAATGTTATATTATATTATAATGTAAGGATGTATCATCTACGTATTTCAATGTAAGTAATAAAAAACAGAATTAAAGCAGGTAGTTCTTTATTGTGACCTGATCATTGAGCTAATTGTAGCTCAATGGACCTGAAACTAGATTAAATATTTACATAATTTACACTGCAGGAATGTAACTATACCCAACATGTAGGTATATTATACATACATGTTAAAAAACAAAGAAATTAATCAAAATATAGTTGTAACAGGCAATATTAATTTTAAGCCTTAAAATAATACTTGCACGAAAATGAGAGTATAATAAAAAAAAAAATTAGTATTATTATTAGTTATCTATTTACCTACACATCTGTATTTTCTAACTAAATTCTCTATTATAACTATTACAAAAATATTCTTCTGTAACTTTTCCTTAGACTAAAATTTTGTATCAAATATATGGAAGTATTGTTTTGTATAAACTAACCATACAACATAATTAACTTAAAACTATGATAAATAATTTTAATGCTTTGAAGATATTCAGATCATGATCTGAAATTAAATTTAAACCATGTTTGATCATCATGAGATTAGTTTTGCAGAAATTATTTAATTTTAGTTATTTGTGTAAATAATACAACACATACAAAAAGTTTGTATGTTTTAATCTATTTTACATACAATGCCATAGTTGTACATCATGAATGATTAAAAGTAGGGTGTCATAATCACATATGAGACAAAGCCCCTAATAAAAAATTTAAAAAATGGTTATAACCATTATGTAATATTTTCTTGTTTACTTCGGTACACTTTTTAGCAAAAACCCTACGTTTAAAAATGGATGTATACTATGAAATAGTACACAAAAATTTAATAATATCAATAATAGTTAATGGGATGCCTTTGCACACAGGGTTTTGAATTGTTTTTGAATGTTTAACAACCATAAGTCTTATAATAACCATAAGACATCAAAACTGTAATTTTATATCAAATGTGAATTTTGAACATCTCAAAAGTATACTAAAAGGCGGCAAAAATAAAAAGAAGTCTGTGTTCTTCAGATTTCACCGTCACTAGCTACTCAGTATAAAATATCAGACTTAAAACAAACATAACCACAGCATATCTTACGATACTTTTAGTCCTTAGGGTGGTATCAAACCATGACATTTAGATTTCTCACCACATTGTATAATCGGAATCGTCCATGTCAAAGATTGTAAAGAAACCGATGATGGTAAGGTATACAATGACATTCCCAGCCAGAGTCAGGTAGCAAGCACCCGCCGCGATCTGAAAAAAAACAATTTTGACCTTCAAACTAAATCTACATAAGACTAAGTAATTATATTTTGTAACGCGAAGTTTAAAATGCTGACGTAAGTATAGATGTACCGAACCTAGCTTCTAAAACGTTTTTTATTTCAGTATGATTGTGCATTCTAGCATTAAGTTTACACTAGTAATTGTACCCCACTAATGTTAAATAAAGATTTTTTTAAATTGAAAATTGAATTGAATGAATTCAACATGTTTTCAACATTAACTCATTGAATTTATTGTGTACTGAAGTTATACATAATACCTTCAGGTATTATGTATAACTTCAGGAAAATGATGCGACTCTTGTTTCCAAATAGCTTAATTATTGTTAATATCATACAGGTTTATGAATCTTACTCAGGAACTCAAGAGTCTATCTGTGCAGACTGCAGTTTCATTTTTTATGGTGTTATGACTATACTACATCTATATGTTTATTTTCTTTGACCGAATGAAAAAATGCAATATTTTACATTAAAAACTATCGTAGTTTGACAAATTCATTACTGATGTAAAAGGCTTAACTATGAACCTTATTTGTGTTGGTGTTCGCTCCCGTCGCGGGCTCAACGCGCGCTCGTGCGTAGTGCTCGGAGTCACTCACCCTGTAGATGTTCCTCGTTAAGGGATGAAACGTTGGTGTTCTTCCAACACAAAACTTACATAGTTAACCCACTTACATCCGTAATTAATGCAATATTTCATAGATATGTAATCTGTCAGATCGATAAATATTGAATCCCACTAATTTTGAAGTCAACAGATTCGCTTTTTTTTTCAAAAGGATCAGGCTGAATTATTGAATAAATGTGTGAATAGTCTATAAGCATGCATAATTTAAAATACTCTTACCACTTCAGCCCTAGCCAGAACTATGGGCAGCCCAAATGAGCTAATTATAAAACCCATGGTTATAAATATGGCGGTCTCCATGCAAGGTGAGTTAGTTCCCCCTGTGGCATCAGCATGTCGTCTTGCTATCATCGTGGGAATCGGGCATAGCAAGTAGAATAGTACCACAAAGAATGGCCACCATAGCCTGAAAAGAGAAGAGTATTACGAAACAATGGCCATTGTAATCCAATTAAATTATTTGTTCGGACAGTACCTACTTTGGTACCTTATCATACTTAGGAGATGTTAATGACTGGAACATGCTTGTTAATCTTTAATGGGTCAGTTACACTTTGTAAAGTATTAAGTGTGAGTAACCAGTGTAAGTAATCAGTGATTAGTAAACTTCATCTGTTTACAAGCTGATTTTACTAATCACACCCGTTTATAGTGAAGACAGGGCACTATGGCACTCATTAGGGGAGGCCTATGTCCAGCAGTGGACTAATATAGGCTGATGATGATGATGATGATCCGTTTACACATAGTAACGTAAAATCAATGATTTGAAGTCACCCTTCATAAATAACAAAGTGTAAATCTGGCATTAAATGATAAAAATATTGTAGTAATAATAAAAATTTATGGTTTTATTATATTGAAAAGGGATACTTTAGTCTTTTCTCTCAAACTATCCATGTTTTCTTTTGGACTTTTTGCGAGCTGAAAAAATTGAAGGACACAATGACGTAATTAACTTTGTGATGTTACTAAAAATTAACTGTTTTCAGTTTTTTCAGACAATATATGTATTTTTACTTTTGCTTCTTGCTTAATTTCATGATTCTAGGTCAATGGGAAGTACTATAGAAGCTTATGTATTAACTTAAGATTCTATTGTGGAACTTACTTGTATTGTGGTAGGGCACAAGCTAGAATAACAAATGTCATTCCAATCGAGCCAGCAAATGCCAGGGACACCAAACTGTAAAAATAATTCATATAATTTAAATTTCTTTGCCAATTAATAAAGTTCAACATGAAATGGATATTTTTACTAAAAATTATCATTCATATTTAACTTTCACAATAATTTTGAAGGTTTTATAAATAATGTATGACTTTTCACAATCTAGTTGGCTTGCATCGTATTTCATAGATGTTAACAGGCCCATGTATGTAGTTGGAACACGTCTTAGAGTAGGTACTGTAGGAAGGTAGTTTTTTTACAAAGGTGACATAAATGAAGTCTTTGTTGACATATTGATTATAGCTACTGTGCTAGCAAACGATAGCAATTTCTAGATAAGGTAGAAATAGGGTCTTGGTACATTAGTTGTAATTTTATAAGGGTTATAGGATGGTCGCATAAAAAAAAACATTTCGCGACAGAGGTCAACTTACCCTGATTATCCAACACACCCATGATGATTACATGAAAAGAATAACATAATCAATCAGAACTGAACCTACAAAAGCAAAGGATTATTAGTAAATAAAAATGAGTCATTCAGCCAAATCCGAATGACTTTCACAAGACAAGCCCTAACAAACATAATCCAATTATGTTGTTCCAAGAGAATACCTTTGATTCCAGCCATTGTGCTTGTTGGTAGACGTAAAGCCACAAAGTGGGAGACTAAATTAACTCTCTAAATTGATAAAACACGAAGGATTCACTTCGAAATTGTCGATTTCCTTTTCTTTCAATCAAGAAAACGAAAAGCAGTGTTTGTTTGACAGTTCCATGAAATGACAAGTTTGACAATAAAACAAAACAACAACAATGCTGCCAACAAGCTTTAGCGTTGTTTGGCCATATTTTAACCAAAATAAAACTTTCAAACTCGTTAAGGGCCAAAATAAATTAATTTGCAGGAAATGAGAATGAAACAACTGTTTTTTTAGCATTGAAATTTAAAATGTATTTACCATTTTCAAAATTTTACCAAGTTTTGTATTTTAGGATTCTTACATTAAAATAGCTTTCGTCCCTCAAAGGTGGCGCGCGCGCGCCCCGTTTGACTGTTGACGCCTTAGTTTTATTTCGTGTAAAAACTAATTTCATGGATTTTACACATGTTTTTTAGTGCAAAACTGTTGAGTACAACCCTTAAAATAAAGTTATTGTTCATTCCGAATCAAATGAATTATAGACTCCAAGCTACAAATGAGTAGGTCATAGTCAGGAAGTCAAATTCAGACCCAATTCCAAACACAAAGTGGCCCTACTTAGAATAGAACCAAAACGACTTAATGTATGATTGAAAAAACGAATCACATCCAAATTTAGCGATAGACATGCTTGGTGATTCGTTTAAATTCAGTACGAAGCAGGGATTGGTTCGCGCTTGCTGAATGAAAGCAGTGATTGGTTCGCGCGCGTGCTGCAATGACTGCTATGACAGCTGAGTCATAGCGGCGTGGACGATGTTATGCAATAAGTGGATAATAAAACAAAATTACGTACTTAATGTTTTATTAATATTTTTTGTTATATTTTACAATTTCAAGAATTCAATGAACTCTGTGTCCCGCAAATATGATTAATTTATTTGGTTTTTGTCTCGAAGATATTAAAACAGAATCTTTCTTGGCAATGTAGCGAAGACGGATTCTGATATGTTCAACGATTTTATACATGTGGCATGCAGTCATTCTCTTGTCTTTCTAGCTTAACTACAGCTATCCACTTATTTTTCCGAATAGGACCAGCAGGGAAACTAAAAGAAAACAACCAAAATATACAGGTTGAATTTTTGAGCGGGACAGCGGAACTTACCTTAGTTTCTGTTCTCAAGCTTCGGTTGGCCTCAAGAGAATAAGAAGAGTCTTGATCACAGTAAGGAAGAACTATGATCGTTTGGCAACAAAGATTATTTTGATTTGGTAAATCGTTTTTCCGTACAAATAATGTGGAAAAAGTTTTTCGCAATTTCCAACATTTCTAGTAAGTGCTCAAACCTCAGTCGGTGCAGTAGAAAATTTTGATCCTCTTGAAACAGGATCGATGGCATCAACAAAAGTTTTTGTGTAAATTACCATTATCTTGCTGGCTGTACATTTTTTCCAAAAACTATCAGAATATCTCAAAAGGTTATGGATGGTCTTCTAGGAACATTTTCCTGTAACTATAAAGGTTAAGGTACCTGCCCTTACTGTCCCGTCTCAAAAATTCACCCTGTATACATCACTATTATAAAAATAATATGTAACTTTATTGATTTACATTTCAATGTCATCAAGATGTAGATAAATACTAATTTATTAAAAAAATTAAGTTTGTAAAAAATTTACTGACTTCATCTTGCATAGACCATTAAATCGTTTTGATAAGGCATTTGAAAATTTTTGAAAATAATAAACAAATATACAGTGGATCCCTGGACGTTTTAATCTTGTGTGGCTTCTGCACCACTTCACAACTCATGATGGCATGATGATTCATAGCAAGTTCATAATGATAAAAACGAAAACCTACGCGAAGACTTGACGTGTTCTCCCTTGCAAGGCACATGTCCGACTGATGGCGCGCTGTACATGACTTTTTACCTCCACCTACTTGTACACGATTTTTGTTGGGGTAGTTTTAGCGCAGTTATAAATAAGATTTTAATTGGCCTGAGGCGTTGGGCCCGGAGCGGGCCTCGTCATCCCTGACGGTATAAATGGAAAAAGAAAGTTAAACTTTGAAACAAAAGACTATCGAATCAATTATTTTTTCAAATTAAATAGGTACAAATATGTGGCCTGATTGGGCTAAGAACTTTTTTTAAATGTATTTCAGTCTTTTGTTTCGATTGACAAATCGTTCCTCTAAATTAGTCCAAGAGTGTATTATTTTATTCGGTAGTAATGGACATTTATGTTTTGTTTTGACATCTCGCTAGGTTGTATAGAACAAAATTACTCACTAATGAAATTATATACTGTTATTTAGTTAGGTCGTCAAGGACAATTTATTTTTTAAATTCAACTTTACAAGGTCGTAAAGGAAAAATCATTTTTTTAAATAAATTTTTGCAAGGTCGTATAGGACAATTGTTAAAATATAATTATATATTATGACCAGTGACATGACCCAAAAGTTTTTTGCGTGCTTTTCTTTTACTACCAAGATGACTACACTCCGGTAACGTTTTGTCATTTACACCTTCTTTTCCCTATAAATCGTGTTTCCGTGACAGAAATGCTAAGTCATAAAGGTCATTTTTTTGCGAATTTGAAGAAACTAAATAATATACAGTTTGATAGAGAATTAAAAACTGAGTAAAACTGCATTATTAAGTCAATTTCGACCAAATGTCCTTTACGCCCTTTGAGCCCAGAGGTATCGATATGTTCTATGTTCATACTTTAAGAATGCTTTATGTATACGCTGTTGAACGCCAACAACCAACCAACGCAACCTTATAAATAAATAAATAAGTATAAAAATGTTACGGCCCGCTCTGGGCCTCATAATCCTTCACAGGTCAAAATTTGAATACCTAAAATAAAAAAATAGTAGTAGCTTAAAATATTGCCAAATGGCAACAAGGTATCTTTATAATTTAAAGGCAAAAAAAAAAACAGTTAGTTTATCCTCATTTTCTGCAAATCAATATATTTTTTCTAGTAACGAGCTTAAATGTGGTGTTTCGTTTTATTTTGGTTAAGTTTTGGCCTTTTTATTTACGTGACATGATAAAATTTTGCAAAATGGCTAATTAATGTCCATACATCTTACTGGTAAAAATAAAAATAATAAAAATACATCTTACTGGTAAAAATGGATTGTTCTAGCTTTTTGAACATTTAGTTGATTGGTAATGTTTAGTAACTCACTGTCATTGTCACCGTCATGCAATTCTTACTTCACTGTCAGATTTCGGCTGCGTTCCGTTTCTTACATAAAGGCTCTATTCCACAGCCACTATTTTGAACGTAGAAAGAGTATGCTATAGAACACGCGCAAATGCTATCGCATTCACACATAAAGAGAGAACGACTTATGCCTAAAACCTAAGAAGAAATGAGATAGAGCGAATGGCTTGCTATCACTTTCCCGCGTGCCGGTTTTTTCATATTTTAGCAACTCTAGTTGCTAAACAAATTTCCTACACATCGACGGAGCTCACACGAGAATCATCGAAATTGTTGTAAAATTTTGATTTCTAAGTATAAATGTGAATAAAGTGTTCCTGTGGACATTCCCGCACCTAAAAACAATAAAAACTAAAGGCAACAATGGTGCGGTGCTGTGTTTTCGAATGTACAAGTGACAGTGAAGCAAAAGTGCCGAATTTATCATTTCACTCGTAAGTAAAAGTTCTTTTGACTACAAAAAGGTTCAAAATTTACAGATTCATAGATTTACATGAACAATTAAGAGGTACAAGGCTCAAAAGTTATGTTTTATGAAAATTTTAATTAATATAACCTAACATTGCGAAAATTTAGGGTTGCCTGCACTCGACAATAAAATTCCCCAAATGGCGCGTTGAAATATTTTTGAATACGTACATAACGAGAAACATTATCTTAACCCTTTGAAGTTGTCAGTGCGAGCAAGCGCGCGCGATATGTTACCGCCACTCGAACACCTCATTTTTGCCTCACGGCGCCAGCCCGGCGAGACCACTTGATAAACTTATCATAAAATCTTAAGTACTGAACCGATTTGTATTCTGTAAATGTAGTTCTGATGAGAAATATATTACCTATCCGATAGGTGACAAATATACAATTTTTTTAAAGTTATAAATATTGATTTTCAAACACTAAGTCAAAAATAGATGAGTTTTTTGTCAAGGTAATTTTCTCTCATTCTCGGCTCGATTTTGAGGCTAGAATATCTACCCCGGCACTAAGAAGGAACCATATTTTCCACCAAACCTCCTTTTCATGCTAGTTTATAATAAAAATCAACTAAAAAATCAAAATGAAATCGATTATTTTTTGTCGCAAAATTTGCGAGCAATTTTGCGACAAAAAATAATCGATTGTGGACTAGTGCTGTGCCGACCTCGCGGCACGAACTTTTTTGGATTTTATGACTTTATTTTGTAGTTATTATCGTGATTTCCGATGCAATATGTAATTATGACCTATTTCTATTGATTTCAAGCCCATTGATACAGAAATTACACCATAAACTATGAAATCAGATGCGCGCATTTCAGTTTGAAATAATCAATTATTATGACTGAATTCGGGATATCATACATCTTAGCAGCTTTATTATTAGCATAGAACAAGAAATAATAGCATTTTACATAATAATATTCATCACTAACCTCTTGAAAATCCAAATAATCACACAAATCAGAACAACACAAAACTTTGAACCGCGCGCGTGGAGGTCAACTTCACAACTGTTTTTGTCACAACTAAATAGCACTTGACTAATGAATGGCGGGGTTATTTTACAGTTCTTTCTCTAAACAACAGATGGATATAAAATTCCCATGCTATAATCGACTCTGTACCCTTGTGAAAAGGTTTTAAATGACCTGTAGTACGATGGTTCAAATCCGCACCATTAGCCATAGACGGATGCAAACATTCTAGTATTTTTGTTGGTTCGGATTGGAATCATTAGCCGTCAGGGGGTTAAAACTAGTTTATGCCCGCGGCTTCGCACGCATTGTTTCTATGGAAACGTTTAAGGGTGTGATTTCTATCCCATAGGAACGGATTTATGGAATAAAAAGTATTTTAGAATTTGATACCTGTATGCAAAATTTCAGCCGATCCTTTCAGTAGTAAGTAGCGTGAAGAGGTAAACATCAATTCATCCATCCATCCAAACTTTCGCATTTATTATTTAAGTGTCATGTTTTTATTTGTTACAGATTTCCTGCAGATAAACATCTACGTTTACGTTGGAAAGAAGCAACGGGTTGCAAAGATTGGGGACCCAAAATATAGTCCAAATTTTGTAGTAAACATTTCTATGAAAATTTATTAATAAAAATAAAACAGCGAACTTATCTTTTCCCTCATGCTGTTTCAAGGCTGGTACGTAATATATATAAAAAGAATGAAAGTCTGTTTAAGACTCTGAGAAAGTTTGTCATACCTACTTTGTATTATAATCTACCTTCCAAACAAATATAGAAATAACCAATCAAAATATTTAAATATTGGGTAGTATTACTTTTATATAGGGTGTAAAAAAGAGTAAAGACCAAACTTTAGCTTCGATCAAAGAACACAGGAAAATATGAAAATTAAAACAAATAAATAAAAACGAAATTATCACTAGACTGGGTAATGAATGAAAGACTGTTGTCATTTGCTTATTATCATAGAACCGAGGAAAAATGCATTTGTAAGACCTACCTATCACATCTAAGAGGCGTTGTCCGCTGCGATGACGTCGCGGGTCGTTGAACTCCACGGTCAACGACCCACGACGAAGGTGTTTTGTGTTTTAAAAGAGTTGTAAAGAGGTACGTAGGCCTTTTTAGTTTATTTTACCTGAAAACAAGCACAACATTTAGTTTACTTTTTTTTCGAAACTATTCGGGAATTTTTCTTCGGTTCTATAATCAAGTCGGAACCCACCCATGAAAGTTTAGTGCTTACTTTTTGTTACAACCCGTATATTATTCATAATCAATAATTATGATTCAATATTCTTACATACCATAATATAGATTTAATTTGAGAAAATTAAATCTGAGAATGTAAAAGAAATGCAATCCAGTATAAAAATAATAAATTTTATTTAACTAAAGACTATGTGATTTGATTAAGAACATATTGAAATAATCGTCTTAAAGACTGATCATACATACTTATTAATTATAACAGAATATAAATATTTGGATTAGTAGGCAGGAATGTTGGTAATATTGTGGTGTAAAAGTGTCATTTAATTTTGTTGTATTTGCACTTTTTTCTTTTAAGCTGCATAATAATTTTAAAAGTGCCATTACATTTCGTATTAAAGGTTACCTTAGCAATATCTAAACCGTAAGATTTAATTTATTAGGAGAAATGTGATTTAGAAGTCTGTTGGCTAAGCCTGGTTAACGTGTAAGAATTTAATTCCCTAATAAAAATGTTATTTAATTACTATTAACATAAAACTATTGATATTATTTTTCTATATTCTAGTGTTTAAAATTATTTCTACTAGTATCGTAATAAGTGCCTATACCTACATAACAAAACAAAATTGATAGGTACCTAACTAAACGTTGTTTTCTTTCTAGGCTTAGTTAAATTAAATGTTTACCTATTCCCACATTCTTACCTAATTTAAGTACCTACTTATATATTTATTTACTAGAAAACTAATAACTTTACTGGAACTGGAACGATTAAACTCAACCAAATACACAAAAAAGTTTAAAGTTTGCTTTAAATCCTAACAGAACAGGATCAATAGGTTGTAAGTGCGCAAATAATACAATAAGACCTACCGGACCGAGGAATACCTGCAGGCTGTAACAAAAAGTAAGGACCTAAACACACCAGTACTTAAAACATTCACTACAAAGGTCAACCAAGGTTTGGTGAAATTTCCTGTTCTGAATTTGAACACCCAAATTTATGAACTGGAAAATCGCAAATCCAATCCACCAACAGAGACATGTAATAAGAAACCTAAAATCGGGGTAATAAAATTGCATGGCAACACTTTCCCCCCACCACCTTGCAATCTTTGGTCTTGCTCATCGCCACGCTTGCCAGACATCTGGTTATATTTAATCTGTGATTTTGAAGAACGTCTTGTGTGACTTGTGTGTGTCGTGTCGCGCGATTTGTTGTGATTTTGTAGCGCGATTCCTTCGACAGCTGCGATTTTGTAAGCGCGATTTCTAGATTGAAGAAGACTCAAGACTCAGCTGTGTGTAAAATGGCATGCGGCCTAATACAAAATGTTCCGTGAACAATTATCGCGATATCGTAGGACGCTGAAACGTTCAGGCGCACACGAAGTCGAAGTGAGAAACGGAACGCAGCCTTAGTAATCCCAATCCTGCTGCGGCTGCCAGTGTCAAGTCAATCGTGTGTCACAAACAATAACAAAGCTCCTCTCTCACCCCCGCGGTATTATTTTTTGAGGTTATTTTCCTTCCAATCTTGATTGTTCAAGTTTATTGCATTTCCTGTAGTTTAGAGAAACCACCATTAAAATTGACTGACTTACCATGGATGACGACGCAGAAACCTATAAACTTTGGAGAATTCGAAAAACTGTAATGCAGGTAACGCAGACCACCACAACAAACAAAAGCAATGTTTTCGTTCCAAAGTCAGCATCCTAACAGGAGTCTTCTTATTTTCCAGCTATGCCACGATCGTGGGTACTTGGTAACGCAGGATGAATTAGATCAAACCTTGGAGCAGTTCAAAGAACAGTTTGGTGATAAACCTAGGTAAGCCACACTATTGTTTACCACTTCAGACCGCGGCTTCCATAACGTGAAAACTGAGTAAAGCGTCGCCCTATATTATATACCGGGTGTTTGGTGGAACGATGTAGGGATTGAAGAAGCTGATCAAGGGTACCCATGTGATCATGTTAAACCACTTATTTAAATTGAAAAGTTGTAAATTTTTAAGTTATTAGGTACCAAAAGCTTTGTTTAATTTTGTGTATGATTTCCTGCTCAATGATTGGGTATAGCTTATTGTGATAAAAGATTGTGTTGTTGTGACTAATTAGAAGCGACATTAAAAGTGATAAATGCACTATCTGGTATTTTAAAATCCTCTAAACGAAAAAAACCCATACTTAAAAAACAACTTTTGATAACAACGTGAAAACCATGATGCTTTTCATTTTATTAAATGAAAAGTGTTCTTAATAGTAAAAAAAAAAACATAACAGTACATGTGGCTTTAAATGTTCACTTGGGTACCCTTGTTCAGTTCCTTCAATCTCTACATCATTCCACTAAACATCCTGTATATTAGATAATATACCTATTAATATACCTGTAGCACTCAGGGATCTCCTAGTTACAGTCAGTTAGTGGAAGATTTATTGTGATCAGACCAGTGGTCCGGAGACTACCTATCTCAAACTTAATACATACAACTGTTTATTAATGAGTACACAGGTCTATTTCTGCTATGTAAACATCTTGTCTAAGTTAGTTAGACATAATTATATCTACTATCTATCATACACACCAATGTGTAGTTTCGTGTTTTGCGATAGTGTCTTGTCCACAATGTTTTTCTTAATTGCTTCATCTAATATCTGCATAATTCTGAATAGGAACACTAAACTTTTTAACAAAAGACACTATCAAAATCACTGTAAAAGATTTTTAGTACCTAACAATACAACAAAACATTGAACAACTATTACTGTCAATATGTACCTTGGTGACATGTACAATGACAACATAAGCATGTCAAAAACTAACAATAAAACCTCTATAGATCAATTTACTGACTCTACCTTTGAGTTTTATCAAACCCTCTAGAAAAATTAAAAAGTTTTTGCACCCTTAAACTCTTGACTTGTAAGTATCTCAAATAATGCAAACAAGATTCTTCTTCTCATTCGTAGCATTCTTAGCAGAAGGGTTGTGGTCGTCATATTGAGCCTTTTGTTGGATGGGCTGATATTGCTCGCCATCTTTCCGTGTTGGTAGTCATTCTGGAACATTCATGAAGGGGAACACCTACGTCAGATCGCAAACAAGATTAGCTAGATACAAGAACATTAGTCAATAGGTGTTTCGTTAAACACAGACCTCTGTATTTTAAATTCTTGTCTGTCTCTGTTTTCAGTGAAAAAAGGCCAGCAAGAAGTGACCTGATTGTTTTGGTGGCCCACAATGACGACCCCACAGATCAGATGTTCGTTTTTTTCCCTGATGAAGCTAAAATCGGCATCAAAACCATCAAGACATATTGTACAAGAATGCAGGAGGAGAATATTCATCGAGCTATTGTTGTTGTGCAAGCAGGTTAGTAGGTATAGATGTTAACAAATTGTTAACATATAGTTGCATTACACGAAGGAATCACACTTATATTATAAATGCGAAAGTTTTGATGGATGGATGTTTGTTACCTCTTCATGCCAAAACTACTGAACCGATCAGGCTGAAATTTTGCATACAGGTAATTCTAATCATGGAATCAAATATAGGCTACATCAGTTCCCATGAGATAGAAATCACCTTTAAACGTTTCCAAAGAAACAACGCGTGCGAAGCCGCGGGAATAAACTAGTTATAAATAAAAGTCCTCGCCATTCCAGTAATTCTTATGTGAGTTGCCGCGGTGTTTGCGCATGTTGTGGCTAACTCTAATTTAGAGAACACTAGGTCCAATTGTAAATACTAGTTATTTTTTTTTTCTAAATGTTGATTGTAATTTTCTCAGTATTTTCTTGTTATTATTTCTTTGTGTTATCTTTAGTTGGTTGCCCTAAATAATAAATAAATAATGCTGGACAATCCACACAGCATTATCTAGCCCCAAGCTAAGCAGAGCTTGTGTTATGGGTACTAGATGACTGATATACATAATACAATACATTACTGACATAGATAGTTTTTTTCATTATTCCCCTGTTTTACGACAACGAATTTATTAGGAAACTGCACGTCTATGTGACATTACACCTAGGTATTACACAGAGCACTCAGTTTGCGGGTTCGATTCCCGCCTCGGGACCAATATTTGGACAATCTGCAGATTTTGTTCCGATGTTCTGTGCGTGGAACAGGGCTTAATATTTATTGTATTCCACAGGTATGACGCCTTCCGCCAAGCAGTCCTTAGTAGACATGGCTCCGAAGTATATCCTGGAGCAGTTCCTGGAATCAGAACTGCTCATCAACATAACGGAGCACGAACTGGTGCCGGAGCATATTGTGCTGACACCTGATGAGAAGCAGGAGCTGCTGGCTAGATAGTATCCTTTTATAATGAGTATTGTTGGCTGATGACTGCGGTCGCTTCGTAAGAATCGACCCCTCCAACTTGGATGTCGTAATAATCGACTAAGGACGCGTTCCCACTGTGTCGTGACGACAGAATGTCGTGCAGTTTAAAACATTGTGGCTTGTATATTTAAATGGAAGTGTTCACATTAGGACTGCACGATTAATGACGACGACGACAGTCGTGAAACGATAAAAAAACGTCACGATCGAATTTTTACTGCCGTGTACCGCAAAATGTCACATTCCAATGGGGAGAACTAGAACGACAGTCGTTCCACGATAAAATCATTCCCATTATACCTAACGACTGTTTGTGGTTGCGATTTTTTATCGTGGAACGACTGTCGTATCTAGTTCTCCCCATTGGTTGGTGACTACATTTTGCGGTTCACAGCAGTGACGATTAAATCGTGACGTTTTTTTATCGTTTCACGACTGTCGTCCTTGTTTGTGGCAGGCACGTTCAGCAGTAGACGTAGGAGTGCTGATCGTTATGTTACATTCTATGATTTCCTGAAGCAGTGACTCAGTAAACTAAAAGAGAACATGCTGATGAGAATACAGGCCGGTGACCCCGTCGCGAGGTATTTTGGACTGAAAAGAGGACAGGTAATCACACTAATATTATAAATGCTAAAGTTTGGATGTATGGATGGATGTATGTATGTTTGTTACCTCTTCTCACCAAAACTACTGAACGGATCGGGCTGAAATTTTGCATACAGGTAAGTCTAATCCTGGAATAAAACATAGGCTTTTTACTTTTTATCCCATAAATCAGTTCCCATGAGATAGAAATAACCTTTAAACGTTTCTATAGAAACAACACGTGCGAAGCCGCGGGCTGAAACTAGTCATAACCTATATAACACCGTTTCAATTTAAGACACATGAGTTAACTAATTTCTGCTCGCGGTTTCGCATGCGTTGTTTCTATGGAAACGTTTTATCCCATGGGAACTATGTTTTATTCCAGGCCTAAAACTACCTGTATGCAAAATTTCAGCACGACCCATAACACAAGCTCTGCTTAGCTTGTAGCTAGATGATGATGTGTGGATAAATAATGTTGCGATTTTCCAATTCTATTTATTATTATCACACTAATATTATTAATGCGTAAGTTTGGATGTTTGATGAAGGATGGATGATGAAGGATGGATGAATGTTTGTTACTTCTTCACGCCAAAACAACTGAACGGATATGCCTGAAATTTGGCATAGATGTAGGTCTAACTAGATATATTCCTTTGTAAATAACACAAATCCCTTGAACATTTCCATAAAAATAACAAGTGAAGAAGAATGAAGCCTCGAGCAGATAGATAGATAAAATATTTATTCGATATTGGCAACACATAATACGATAAATAAGGTACATCTTAATAAAACCCAGAAAAACTTACAGTTCAAAGTAATAAAGATAACACAGAAAAACTTACAGCTTTTAGTGAGGCTCATAAATTAGCGAAACACAAATAAATGCTATGGCGATAGTTGTAAGAACCCTTTCACAACTAGATTTATTATCATGGTTCTGGTAAATCGTAAAATTCAATTCCCGTGCATCTTGGGTTACAATAACCCAAAACATTTTTTTTAAACTGGCTCAAGTTCGGCTTAATCGACTTCCGGTCATTCGTCCGGCAGGTGTTTCCGGCGTCACCAATAAATAACTAGATATAACTAGATAGTCAGACCACACTCAGAACTGAATTCTGAGTGTGGTTTGACTATAGTATCAATTCAAATTCAATTTCAAAAATTCTGTATAAAAACCGTAATAAACATTAGTCTGGTACAATAACTAGTGTAAATTCAATCCTAGAATGCACAAACATACTCAAAAAAAACGTTTTAGAAGCTAAGGCGGGCGCTTATCAAAACTTACGAAGGTACTTTTAAACTTCGGGTTATAATATAAAACATACTTAGTTTTAAGTAGACGTAGTTTTATTCTACAAAATATGCAGCTTTAAGGTACGAGTTGGCAGCTGACGCCATGAGGCTGCAGCGGACGACGTGTCGCAGCGACACTACTGGTTTCTATGTATTTCTATGAAATTCCCTCCGTAGTTAGCGACACGCAGCGACATTTCTATGAAATGTGTCGCTAACGACGTATAGCAATGAAAATGTCACAGTTTCATTATGTGTCTCATTCTGCCTTATTGCGGTGACCATAGAGCCAGTTTATGAGCAATTGCGTTGAAAAAAATATTACAGCTTTTTCATTTTGATAAATGTTGGCGGATAAGGATTGCAGTGCAATAGGTAATTTAAATTTGTCATAGGTAGGTAGATATACTTAGTGCTTCTTTTGTAAGCCGAAAGAAATAAAACTTATCAATTCTTAGCTTAATTCTGATCAACAAAGTAACTTAGTTGGATGCACCACTTTACTTGATTCAAAAGAACTTGCTAAGTTAAAATTTCCCATATTCTTTCATCTACAATTTTTATCTAAAGAAACCGGGTTGCTTAGTGTTGTTTTGCATTAATTGAACAGTTGCCAATACAAAAGTTTCACATAGTTATATTTAACCCCAAAAAGTACTATCATTATGGAACTCGATAGGTATTTTGGTACCTACTTATTTAAAGATCCGATTGCGTCAAAGTTAATGCCATCTGAACATAGATATAAGTAAAATTCAGTAGAAATGGTACGTTCTTCCAGCGCTAACTCAACAAATGGCCTGTGTTGTGTTACAATTACAACTAAATGTAAAGATACGCTATTTCCAATCTTTAGCAATATACCTACCTGATGATGATGAACAATAAAGATGGAAAGACATACCTAGACAGAAGTGCGACCAAGACCATACGCACGTGAAACAGGAACGCCCCGGCGGTGCGGACCTACCTCAACAGCCTGTATTGGTCCACTACTGGACGCAGGCCTCCCCCTAATAAGCACCTTATTGGCTTTTATCACATGGAGAGTAATGCCCATAATCCCCACGCTGGGCATGCGGGTTGGGGATCCCAGTTCGGTGGTAGAATTGTTCTGCAGGGGGCGCTGCTACCCGTCCCGGTGGATATCCCTTAGTCGCCTCTTACGACACCCGCAAGAAGAGTTGGGGTGGTGCTCATTCTAAGCCGGCACCACACAGCTAGGGTGGACCTAATTGGACCTAATTTGAGCGTTCCACTTTCGAGACGCTATGTAGTACCCAATCTCCCGAATTTTACTTACATCTATGCATCTGAATAAAATTCAGGTTCACATCGTCGTAAACTTTGCGCAACTTTACACCTCATTATCATTATTGTGTTTTGCGAATAAATGCATTTTAAATACAATTTAGAAAGCATTGGTTTGTTCATTATGACATAATATGCAAAATGATCCAAATAAAAATTACGCAATTCTGTGTATCTTCGTAATAAATGATAGAGATGGTTTTGTAATTATCTGTTTTTCGCAGGTGGTGAAAATTATTCGATCCTCGGAGACTGCTGGCAGATACATTTCATATAGATTAGTATGTTAATTAGAATAATTAAATAAAATATTTTTCACGAACATTCGCTTTTAGTACTTGCACTATCTAGAAAATTGTTAAACTGTCGAAGAACGATTTTCTCATAAATTTTGAGAAAATGATAATGAAAAGGATTTTAGATCCCTGATCCTGAGATCAGGTCCCCTTTTGGTGGGCAGTCTACGTATATGTACGCTGATGATGATGATGAATATAGATATGTGTTTCATAAAATACCCCTGTTTGAGGCGCTGTTATAATATAGTACAAACACCCTATATAAGATTTTGTCTGAGCCAAGTAAAATAATAGCTGTATTCTTGTCTAAAAGAAAGAATAGACAAAAATGACACCGAACCGTTAACGAAAGCATAAAAACATTTGAAATTCATTCCTTGAACTTAAATTATTTCCGCAATGTATGAAATTTCCTTTATTCTAGCCCTGACTAAAATCGCAATGCTAGGGGGCAGCAGGATACATAAAAACGTCTTACGATGCGTAAAATATTGAAGCTAAAGTTATTAGGTAGAAGCACAGAATAACTAGACAGACATATACCTACCTAGCACGTTTCGACACTAGACAAACGTTGTATGGTTTAAAGTGTCGTATCGTATATATAAGAATAGAATGAGTTTTTGATAAATAAAGAAAATACAAATAAGTACCTACCTACGTAGAAGTAGGTAGGTAATTAATTTCAAATACATTATGTATTTCACGCGTTCACAAACACTTGCAATGCTCATCAAATTTTTTAAGCGAAACTTTTCTAGTGCGCCTAGATTTAGTGTTATTTATTACCAGTTACCTATATATTCCCATCCGCTTGCTAACAATGCTCAATCATAAAATGATTACCTATTGAATAAGTACCTACCTACCTTTTATTGGCGGAAAAAGACTTAGATCTTCATGTAACATCTTCAATAACCCATACAAAACATAGGTTAGGCACCTTTTTTGTACATACAGATTTCACAATTGCCTCACACGTATAAAATGCATCTTGCTTGTTGCACGTTTGCAAATAAAAACGATCGAACTGGAGCAATTTTCGCAATAAGTTCTCACGGTGTGAAAAATTTCAAGGACAGTTTTTACTACGGACGAAATTTAATAGCTTGTCAGACTTTTAAAGCCTAGTAGGTACTTGTGATTATCTTCGAAAAAAGTGTCGACACAGAGTGCTCGTTTAAATTGAACCAATTTATGCCGAAATGATTTCGGTAGGTAGGTAAATATTTTTGCTACCTATAGTCGCCGAATTCGGTAAAGATAATAAGCAGCAATAAATATCATTCGTTATAATTCGTATAACTATATTACGGGTATTTATCGCGTTTAATTACCTATTTCCCCGACGTTTCAGCAGGTCTACAGGCTGCCGTGGTCACGGGATAACTGAAACCCGTTTAATCGTTATAATATGATCTAATCCTCCCCTTCTTTGTTTTGTTCGTGTGTTCTTTGCGTCCAGGAGTGGACCAATATAGGCTATAGGTATTGGTCCTCTGCTGGACGTAGGCCTCCCCCTAATCAGCGCCTTATTGGCTTTTATCTGTTGGAGGGTAATGCCCATAATCTCCACGCTGGGCATGCGGATCGCAGTTTGGTGGTAGAATTGTGTTCATCAGGGGGCGCTGCTGCCCGCCCCGTGCATATCCCTTAGTCGCCTCTTACGACACCAGCGGGAACAGTTGGGGTGGTGCAAATTCTAAGTCGGCACCACACAGCACAATTATCTGATCGCGTCAGTTTAAAAAGCTTTACAGTAATATCATTATGTTGAGACAATGTTTATGTTATGACACCACTATCAAAAGGTATAAAAAACTGGTGCAAAATAAAACATAATACACGCATCAAAAGCAGAACGTGAACCCGGATGGAAAAAGCCAAAAAACGTGATTTATTGACAGTGAAGGTGCATCGAAAATACCAAAC
The DNA here is from genome assembly GCA_949316285.1 of Eupithecia subumbrata. Classification (NCBI taxonomy): domain Eukaryota; kingdom Metazoa; phylum Arthropoda; class Insecta; order Lepidoptera; family Geometridae; genus Eupithecia; species Eupithecia subumbrata. Next base: position 8,593,717 of record OX438630.1, on the reverse strand, counting down.
AGAAAAATGTTGCATAAGTGGACCGAATCTCCTATGAAACTGTGTTAGGGACATTGCAAGACCGTGTTGTGATTGAGCAGTTTACCCGACGACACGAAAAAGGCTTATTGATGGATGTTTGAATCAAAGTGGAGGACTAATAGTGGTGTCTTCCATTTATTTGAATAACGTAAGTACTTATTATATTAGCTACTGGTTTTTATTGGTGTCAATTCAGATGTCGCCAAAACTAAACTATACTAATCTGACAGCTCTAAAAATGTAGCGGTCCCTTTCATAACGATCGAAATAAAAAGGATGGCATCATTTTTAGTGCTGTCAAATTAGTTTAGTTTAGTTTTGGCGACATCTGAATTGACACCATTACTGACAAAACTTAAATAGTTTTTTCTGTGCTGAAATGGTGTTTGTAACTCTTCTATATACGAATGCTCTGTGACGCAGTGAGTGAATATCCGCCTGAAACAGAAAGTTGCAAGTTTGTTGTGAAAAGTTCACTTCCTACTTATATTAGAAGGCCGAAAGTTTGTGTAATGTGAATTTTTGTTAACTAAGATCTCCAAAACTACTGAACAGGTCATGATGAAATTTGGTGTAAATTTAAAACATAGCTTAACTTAGGTAAAAGGCTACTTATTGTATCGAAAATACGCGTGCGAAGCCGCGGGCAGAAGCTAGTATATTCTCTCATCCTGGTACAACCGTCAAAGTTTTTCGTCTAAGCTTTGATTTGGTGCTTTGCTATGATGAAATAAGTAGGTACTGTCCAGCATCAACGCGTTCACTGGCATAAGCTTCATCTGCTCTACATCACCGTGTGCATGCGCAAATAAATTATTTGTATTTGTATTTGTATTTGCGTCGGTGGCAGTCAAAGTGTTAAAAAAAGTCAAAGTGTTATGCGGCTATCTCGAGCATAGACTGGCGCGAAGTACAATACAAGCGTACTTCTCCAAACGCACTGGCGTCGTCCATAATAAACATATTAGCTAATATGATTGACATCTGTTTTCCTCTCAAACGTAAAAACATACGATCTAACTCATGGATTACCATTGAAATAAAAAACTTGAATGCCCTTCTTTTTGACATTACTAGTATGTATGAAAAATATCCACAATTCAGCTATTTAGAAGATTTAATTACAAAGATTAGCCTTCAATATGACAACTTAATAAATTGGTCTAAATCAAATCACTACACAAATATAATTTCAGCAAATTCTAATACTCAAAAAGCCGTGTGGAAGGTGGTCAACGATGAGAGAGGAAAACACTCATCACCCTCAATTAATTTTATGGACGTCATCAAAGACCCTAGCTCTGGAACCAAATTTTGTTCAGGGAAGGCAGCCGCGGACGCCATGAACGCAAGATTTGTGGGTGCAGCGGCCGCGTGCGGCGCCCCGCGCGCTGACCTGCGCGCCGTCGGCGCCGCCCTCGAGGCCGCCCGCCCAAAAACTGACAGCTCGCTGCGGTTTGTGCGATTCACACCTGCGGAAGTGTATCAAATTATAATGACGCGGATCCCAAGTAAGCCTACCAAAGACTTATTTAAGATTTCTATGGAAACGTTACGCATCGCAGCGACGCCGCTCGCGCCGACCCTGGCAGTTTTATTAAACTCCTGTTTGGACGGTGGTATCTACCCACTAGCTTTCAAAACTAGTAAGGTCTCCCCACTATTCAAGGGCAAAGGTAAGCGTGAGAGCATAGACGGCTACAGACCGGTGTCCATTATTCCAGCGCTGGCCAAGGTGTTCGAGAATGGAGTAAGTACTCGACTTACAAAGTACCTCGCAGACACCGAAGCATTGTCGGAGCGCCAGTACGCGTACCGCGCGGGCCGCTCCACTACGTCTCTCGCACGAGAAGTGGTCCGTCGTATAGTAGATGCCTGTGAGCGCCGGCAGCGAGTCGCGGTCTTGTGCTGTGACCTCTCAAAAGCCTTTGATGTCGCAGACCATGGCGTACTCGCTGCTAAGCTGCGCCACTACGGCATAGACGGACCTGCACATGCTCTCCTGACCGACCTGCTGCGGAACAGATCGCAGGTCGTAGTTGGCGACGGCGGAGATGTTAAGTCCGATCCACTAACGACCGTGATGGGCGTAGCACAGGGTTTTTCTGTATCGAATTTGCTGTTCTCTCTATTACTCAACGATCTTCCTGTCTCTGAAACCAAGAGTGACATATTTATGTATGCAGATGACGTAGCAGCAATCATCACAGCGGAGACTGTGGACGGACTCGAAGAAAAATTGAATGAAGCAGCACAGGAGCTGGCACTGTGGTTCCAATTCAACGGACTCGTGCTAAACATCAGTAAAACACATTTCATTCATTTTTCAATCTCGGGCCGGTCATCCAGGAACATGTCGGTATGTGTAGGTGGCACTTCAATACACGAAGTGCTGTCGACGACGTTCCTCGGGTTCGAGTTGGACCGCGGGCTGACGTGGGCGGCGCACGTGGACAAGCTGTGCAAGCGGCTCGGCAGTGCGTGCTACGCGCTGGGCAGGCTGGCGCGTCTGGTGCCCGCTGATATGGTCCGGATGTGCTACTTTGCGACCGTACACTCATTGTTGCAGTACGGCGCCGAGCTCTTTGGACGCGCTGCCGAAAGGGAACGCGTCTTCAGAATGCAAAAAAGGGCCGTACGTGCGATAGTACGCGTGTCGCGGAGAACATCTGTTAGACCATACTTTACCCAGCTAAATATCATGACCTTCCCATCGATAGCTATCTATCAAGTAGCATTGCATGTCCGTCGAAACATAAATTCATTTTCAAAACAAGCGGATATGCATTGCTACAACACTCGCAATGCCGCCAGTGGCTGGTTGGTGCCTGCAGCAAGAAAACTGGCCAAATCGGACAAGTTGACGCACGTAATGGGACCGGCTACCTACAACAAGCTCCCAGACAAAGTTAAGGACGCACCGAGTCTCGAAAATTTTAAAACTAAACTAAAAAACTGGCTCGTAGAGAAGACGTTTACCTACGACGAATTTTTAAACTCTGAATAATTTGCTAGTTAAATTTAATAAATTTATATAAATTTTATTATTTTTATATCACTTTATCATATTTACACAATTGTGACGTATAATTTGACAAATTATAAATAAAATGTTTATCTGTTTATCTGTTTATCTGTTAAGCATTCAACATTAACAAAATAAAGCCACATCGATGCGGTTTGATTCTCGATATCGTTTCTCGCTGATCAGGTAGATTAGTCACCTTAAATCATCGGCCTTGCATTTAATAAGGTCAATATTAACATAGAGTAGCTGTGACACCACGTTAAACACCAAATGTTTTCTTTTTACCCATATTTGGGACAAAAACAATGGTATGTTATCGCTGGACGCGGATTCGTTTGCATAAGTCAAACATGCAACAATATTAGGAATTCGCACGTTCCGTTAGCTTGACAGCTCGGAAAATCCATTAATGATTAATGAACATGCTCACTTGATCACGAATAGAGCCGCTGCATGGGTAAACGTAATCTTGAGTGGAGACCGCGACTCGGTAAACGTAGGGTACCACTCCCTCCGGCCAAGTGGGATGACGATCAGCTAAAGACAGCAGCCAGATTCTGGAGGCGGCAAGTTGAAGACGGGCGTTATGGCCCTCATTATGGGAGGCCTATGCCATAGGCTGATGATGACGAATCGTTTTATAAGTCAAGCATGCAACTAAATAGGAATTCGCACGTCCCGTTAGTTTCACAGCTCGGAAAATCCATTAACGATTAACGAACGTACCTCACTCGATCACGAATCGGAATTAGAAAGTAAATCTGTAAGTATAACCAAAGATTTTGTTGCAACATAAATATTTAGATGTGACCGGTTTCCAAAAGTGCGGAAATAAAATGGGGAAGTGATTTCTCTGATATGTAAATGTGTTTTGTCTAAACGAGCGGTTAATGTGTGCTCTGCCATTTCCACGGGCAAATGTACCTTTAATGGTCTCAATATAGGTACTTCGTTTATGCAATTAGTGCAGTGTGGGTTTTCTTCCGTTGAGATAAAGTTTATTGATGTTGTTCGGAAATAGTTTACTGACACTGTCGCTCGCTTTCCTTGGCCGTCAAAATCACGTTGCTGCGCCTTCGGATGTCAGATAGATAAGTTTATAGGTACCTATGTTTTTGTATTAGTGTCATATCAACCTCAGACTGGTTTCGCTTCTGCTAAAGATAGCTCAGAGGTATTGTGGTAATATAATAAAATTCCTAGTAGCTAGATGTTCAGATTTCAGATTTCGGATTTATTTATTGCATACATATACATTATTATTCATTATTACAGAGTTTTAGCTTATGTGGTAATTAACTTAAAGGTACATTTACCCTGTAAGTGTAAGGGCGCAGCAATTGATCTTAACATTGTTTTAATAGGTAGGCACTCAATCTATATAAGGCTAGGAACATAGAAGTCGGAAAATATAGGCAATGTCACTTACATGAATCAAAACAATTGTAGTAGGTAATAACTGGATATGTAGGTATATAAATTTTTTACTCAGGCAGCCAAATAATTAGGTATAGTATGGATTTATCATTTAAAAATTCATCATTCGAGTACTATGGGAGTACTAACATTTAGAAATGAGGTATTCTTTGAGTTTATTACGAAAAAACTAATCTTTTTTAAGATCTTTTTATGTTTGTTGTGTTATCTTTGTGATGTTAATAAGGTTATCGCCAACTAGCTGCATTCTTACTACCCGTTGTCCTTTTACCCGTTTTCCCGTAGGAATAAAGCATTTTCCCGCGGTAAAAAGTAGCCTATGTTCATCAGAAATAATGTGGGCTTCTAATGGTAAAAGATTTGTTCAAATCGGTCCAGTAGTTTCGTAGCCTATTCAATACAAACAATCAAATCTTTCCTCTTTATAATATTAGTATAGATTTGTTAGGACATTTGGTCGAACAAAGAATAAATGTAGGCTTAGTAGGTAGGTACCTATAATGAAATTGGACTCGGGTAGGTGTAGTGTGGTGCTTTAGAATGTGCACCAACCCAACGCTTCCCGCAGGTGTCGTAAGAGAGCAACTCAAGGAATTTCCAGCCGGCGGCGGCGGCGGGTAGAAGCGTCTCCCGCAGAACAATTCTACCACCGAACTATGATTCCCAACGCGCATGCCCAGCGTAAGGATCATGGACATTACTCCCATAAGATAAAAGCCAAAACGGTGCCTATCAGGAGGAGGCCAGCGTCTAGCAGTGGACCAATAAAGCCCGTTGAGGTTGAGGTGTTTAGTGTAGAACTCACTCTACGTCTTTTCTGTCTCTCTCTAGCTATGCTTTGAGTTTCTCTACGAATAGAATCCGGAATACGGAAATCCGTAGAAAAGCCATTCAACAACGTTCGCTTAAAAATTTAAAAAACATCAATCGGACTATCAAAGAGACAAAGAGCATTACGTACCTATCTTTATGACTCTGTTGTATTTATGTATTTATTCAATTTATATGCGTATGTATGTATTTATAGTATCTAATTTTGTTAGGTTATAGTATTTTATGTATTTTTTATATTATGTAGTTAGTCTATTTAATAAGGTTAAAATTAAATGTTTTAGCACATTACACACTTCCAAATTAGTCTCTCTCTCCCAATAAGGTTAGCTGGAAGAGAACTGTTTTTAGGGTTAAGCTCGTCTTTGCCTATATTTTTCTTGCGATATGTTTATCTTTACTACCTATTTTGTGCAATAAAAATTATGCACTATCTTTCACACCACATTTAGGAGCGCGATTCAGTCGGCCAATTTCATCAAGCGTTGGTATGTTATGCATACCATTACCATAGCATGAAGATGCAAGATGAAAAGAAAAGTTAAACTAAACGCCGGTGATCATTGCAGTTACGTAGCGTGACTGAAGCGCAATCAGCGTAAACCCATGTCTATGAGATGAGACAGACACGCGCAAACTAGAGATGTTACTGCAGAACAGTAGGCCAAACACGGGGATTGGTTGTCTAGGGTAGAATGGAGAAAAATTTCGCCACTTTGTCATCGAATGCGTAAATTATATGTAATTCTTTCCTTCAGCTTCAATATTGTACGCAATGTATGACGATGCGATGTCATTATTGTCTATTCTACCCTAGAGAACAATCCCCGTGCTTGGTCTACAGGTAGAGAGAATGAAACTAGGTGATCACACGAATATTATAAATGCGAAAGTTTGGGTGGATGGATGTTTGTAACCTCTTCACGCCAAAACTACTGAAGGCATCGGGCTGACATTTTGCATAAAGGTAATTCTAATCCTGGAATCAAATAAAGGCTACTCTTTATCCTTTAAATCAGTTGCCATGGGATATAAATCACCTTTGAACGTTTCTATAGCAACAACGCGTGCGAAGTCGCGGGCACAAACTAGTAATAGTATTAAATAAATAATGCTGGACAATCCACACAGCACCATCTAGCCCCAAAGTACTCGAAGCTTGTGTTATGGGTACTAGACAACTGATATATTTAAAACATTATATACATAGATAGATTTTTTTACTATACAAATTTCTACAGATCGTAGACAAATTTGTTCGGACTTCGGAGGCGGGAATCGAACCCGCAATCTCTTGCGTCGCAGGCGGACTATAGCCCCCTGCGCCACTGAGGTCGTCAAATCGTTAAAGTAATCAGAGGGGTGAGTCTATTTGACGTTAGTAAAGACACGTGATCGTGACGTGTCTTTTTTGTATGGGATGCGTAGTTCCCTCTCCGCTCGATAGAGTCGCTGCACCTTGTATGGAAGAGATCACGGTGTCTATTTTGACGTTAGCAATGAGAAGTGTCTCATTGCTAACGTCAAAATAGACACCCCTCTGATTACTTTCGGGCTAGATGATGCCCTCAGAGCTAGCGATGATGGTGAAAATGTTCATTAAGTTTTATTAATCTTTTCTTTTTCTAACTTCATACCATATTTACAAATGAATTTTGAAAAGTACCTGTGGTATTGTGAGTGACTGGTCATACCTATTATGATTATGATTATGAGCAGTCAGTCACCCTGACTGCTTATAATATAAATGTGAAATAAGGAGTAGTAAGATATTTTGAACACCTTGGGTGCTTACAACATTATGATGATTCGAACTGCGTACATCAAATTGCTTTTATGTTTTTCAGATCATTTTGACTACTCTAGACGCTCATTTCAATTTGACGCTGACTGTACCTATTATGCCCGGTTTAAAATACCTTCCTATTATATTATATAGTTTTAAATTGGTACCAGACCTAGGTAGGTATGTACATATTATTCAAGCGTTAACTCCAACCCTGGTGTGGTAGGTAGAGATTTCACCATTGTTCTTTTAATTCTGTGCATTGACGATTATTTCAAACAAAAGATTTCAACGCTTTACGCATTCGTTTGTGTCTGTGTGTTTGCTGAACCTTTGGTTTCCTGATATTCTATTCCATAATATGATTCACAAATATAAGATTTCGGGTGGTGCCAATTCCAAGCCGCACGGCATACCTACTTATATACCTAAAAATACTGTCGTGAAAAAAAATCGGGTGGTGCCAATTCAAAGCCGCAGGGCATACCTAAAAATACTGTATGATTTACACGTCAAACCATAAACTGCTCTACAAAAGTGCTTGGCTACAACAAGCTTAAAACTCTTCAAAACTGTTTCGTGCGTATTAAGCAGGGATTTAGGTCGAGTTTCAAATCCATAATTCACATTTCACATTCATACAACACATTTGAGCATTGCTAACAGTTACCTTTACGTTATTTGAATGTGCCCATCCACTAAATACTACAGTTATCGCCTCATAAAATAATTGCTACATAAACTGTCGGATTATGTACGGTTGAAGAGAAAAATGCGTTCAACAAACTGTTGAAGTATTTTCATTCTTATTTTTTAACTGACTGCGAAAAAAGGAGGAGTTCTATTTTCGGCAGTATGTATTTTTTATGTATGTTCGTCGATATCTCCGTCAGTTGCCGAACCGATTTAGATGATTCTTTTGCTATTGAATAAACAATGATCCCGAGATGGTCAAAAAAAAATTCGTGAGAGATTAGTATTAAACACTTTTTAAATTTTCGCGATTTGTTAACATAGATAATGATTTTATCGGGTATTTATCGCGTATTTTTTGTTATTATTTAACCTACGTTTCTACCGCGTTACAGCGATCGTGGTCACGGGGCGACTGAACAAAAGATACGCGATATATACCCGATAAAATCATTAACGACATTAGTATGTCCCGCAAAACTTAAAAACTGCGTTTTAACAAAGAATTTGAAGTCGTTTATTAGATTTTCATAATATATATTTAATAATAAAATTATTTGTATCTTACATGGAATCCCATGTAAGATACAAATAATAGGTTACTCGGAAAAGTCTACCTTTGCTTAGATAGAGAGAGGTACATTAGCTTCTAGAAAAGTGCTGATTTATATCTATCTGCTAACCTACAGAAAGCTGTCTAATTCTAATCGTAAAGGGCTATCGGTGGTCACTATGTATCTTAATAATAAACGCTTTCATCAAATACAAAGGTATTAAACGGACCAGACACTGACTCAACAAAACCCATAATAAACACTATGGAATGTCCGATTGTAAACATAGATTGGTCTATTGTACACCAAACAAATAAAATCAAGTGTACTTATACAAAATGATCACTGTCAAAAATTATAAAGTTCCAATTTCCAAACGTGTTGGCAAGGTCAAGAGTATCAGAATGGGTCCAGTGCCACCCAAATTTCTGTTCCTGAAGTTAAAATGGAACCGAGTCGTTAGGTATCTACTCCCTAACACATACGTCCACATAGGTACGTACTTCCACTGGTGAATATGCCTGCTCCAACAGCTCCAACCAAGTGGGATTGTTTTGACAAAATGAACACATCGCATGTCTCGATTTTCTTTTTTTTTTTTTTTTTTTATTTCATACCACACAAAAGGCTTTGTCGCTGAGCGACCACATCGCCTAATTTATACATATTTACAATCTTTTACAAATTAAAACTAAAACTAATCTGTACAAAAATAACATAACGCAAGGTTGTAATAAAAATTGTGCGGGCTTCTTCAGACAATGGGTTGGATAACATACTGTTGCATTTGCCAACATCATATAACTTAGTCACTCCAAAAATACGAAGTCGTTCGTTTGCGTTTCGTACACATTCCATTATAACATGATGAACATCATCAATACTACCACAGATGTCACAATTTGGTGATGAGACTTTTTTCATTAAGAATTTAAATTTGATGCATGGAATGTGTCCTGAGCGCAGCCTGAGAGCAGTAACTACTTCCTTCCTTTCTCGACCGATCTTTTGTCAAAATACTCCTGCCATTGATCTTTGCATTTCATTTTAAAAAAGCTGACGTAGTCAGTATGTAACGGGTTCACAAAGTAAGGTACCCCGTCGACTATGGCTTGTTTGGCGAGATAATCAACCCAATCGTTTTCGTCTAATTGAATATGTGACGGTATCCATTGTAGGACAATAGTTTTATTTTTAGACTTTAATTTTGAAATAGACTCCAAAATTGTATAGGCTATCGGGTAACCTCGTAAAGACGAGGTACACCGAGCCAAATGCTGTAACGCGCTCTTTGCATCACTAAGGATAACAAATTTGTCACAATCAATTGAATCTATATAAGAAAGTGCTTCCGATAAGGCGATCAATTCAAGATGCATTATTGAAATATTAACAGTGATCGATTTTCTTAAAAAATCCCATGCCTCCTCCAACCAAGTGGGATTTTTTTACGAAATCCCACTTGGTTGGAGGAGGCATGCTCACCGGTGGAAGATTTTCCTCCAAGCCTGCCAAGCGCGATGCGATTTTCCTTCAAGCCGGTAGCTTGGAGGGAAATCGGATTGGTGATCGCTCAGTGGTGATGAAAATACAATAAATAAATAAAAATAAAGTTGGACAATTCACACAGCATTATCTAGCCCCAAGCTAAGCAGAGCTTGTGTTATGGGTAGGTACTAGATAACTGATATACTTAATACAAATATACTACATAATAATGTTGATAGATTTTTTTATTATACATATAAAACATCCAGAACACCCTGAACAAATATCTGCAAGTCGTAAAAACATGTGTCCTGAGGCGGGAATCGAACCCGCAACCTCCTGCGTCGCAGGCGGACCGCCCGCCGCGCCACAGAGGTCGTCGCCAATAGGTACAGAGATGGTGCTGCTCTTCCTCTGGTAGGTTCTGGCAGGTGAGTTGGAGGATTCGATTCATATGTCGCGACCGTCATGGCTTAGGTAGGATCGATTCGGACATCTAGGTACGATCTACCTACTTCAAACTTAACTTTCCTCTGATAGGTACTAACGAATGATAGATGTTAGATGTGATGACTCGATGGAATACAAGACCTTATGGCAATTCGAGTGGCAGGAAAAAGTCAAGAATAAGATCGAATAAAAAAAGAAAAAAATTACTCGACTAGACCGAAGCCTACCCAAGGCTGTAGCGTCAGGATGATGATGATGACACTAATGAAATTTTCGTCGCAAACAAATTAATATAGATAAGTTTGTAGCACTATAATACATCTCAGAACATGGGATTCTGTAAGTCATTCTGTAAAAGAAGCTTTTTAATGGTGATGAATGGACTCTCCATTATCAAATTAATCTAGACGACGGACACGATTGGTAGACAGAAAAAAGTTATTCTTCGCTGAATTTCTACTTTCTTTGGCATAAACAGATTAATCATATATACCTATAGGTACCAACATAACCTAGGTGTAAGGTATCTCTAGAATCTTAACTCTTAGAAAAAATGCGACAGGTGGTAGCATTAGCTCAAGGAACTTGGAACCTTCCACCCATAGTTTTAAGGCTTCACTACGTTTTTCTCCTGCTCCGAGCGATCAAAATCCATGCCGAAGCTTGTCAAAAACTAATTTGTATAGAATTTTGACACTAATATTATGATCCATCCAAACTACAATCGTTATTAGAAGCGTACAAAAGCGTATTGCATGTAAAATCGGTGACTCACTCCACATAATGATCTCTCAAAATATTAAGGTTTGAACCCGTCGTAAACACCTGACTCAAAAATGACACTTTAGAAAGATGCTGTCAATAAGAGCTGCACAACTAATTCCCAACAGATTTAGCTGTTGAAGAAAAAGTGAAGTAAATAATTTGTTATTGGAATAAAAATAGTTCATGTTTGGATATGAGGCTGGCACAGATTTTAGGGGTACCATAAGTAAACTTAGTGGGTTTTTATGTTTGTAGGTAGGTGCGGATAACATTACATAGATCGAAGTTTTTAAAAAGCTATGTTAAAAAAGGTTTAGCATCAGCTATTTATATTATAATTTTCGTTTAGAGCAAACAACTTTGTTATCGCAATCGATAGATAAAACAGTATAATTTGATCAATCCAAATTATGGTAGGTAAGATGAAAACGTACAAACGGAACTCACTCGTGTGAAGCTACTTTTGATTACGATAATTCATAAAACGGTAACGCCTCATTGTGTTATGAATTTATTGATGATGTTGAATGGTCAATCAATCAATCATACGTTTGTACAAAAATGTTAATTGCTTTAAGTGTGTTCGCAATTCAATAATTATGGTTTAGCATGTATGTTGCCTAATGCGAACTTAAATAGATGTACACTATTTATGAGCAAATTTAACTTCAGGTAAATGTATTGATGGTCGCAAAAAATCATGCCACCTTTCTTATCGAACGAAATAAATAGGGTGGCATCATTTTAGTGCTGTCAAATACTCATGTATACTGTTAAGTTTTTGTGTCATCTGAATTGACATCGTTCTTTGTGCAGTGTTTTATGGACATTCAACTACGACAAACTTAATTGATAATGTCTGAGTAGTACTTACCGACTTTATATATCGATGTGACTTTTTTAGTAGGCACAGAAGGGACCAAAAGTGTGCTCAATGGTTAATATTTGAAACTCTTCTATTGCGTCTCCCGTTTCATTCCGAACTTGGCTGAAGTTCTATCGCGCGTCTCATTGGTTAAAATGATACATTGAAATATCTGTATCAATACAATAAAAAATCCAGAACCGAAAGCTTTTTAATCTTGCGGCGAATTGAACCCACTTACTTCTTTGTCTCCGGCTCACTACTGAGCCAAGAATGTCGTTATACCGTACAAAATAAAGTCTTTACTTTCCTCTCTGAATAACTCAATTCAGTAAATTGCCCTGCAAACAATAGACTACGGGTCCGTCAAGAATAGTTTTCACATAAATGGCTAGAAGAGCCTTAAATCTACGAGGGCCTAGGGGCCGAATTGGCATAGGTACCTTAGTAGTTACTCTAGGTAGTAAACAAGTAGAATATTAGGGATAAATTTATAACATATTGTACGGACATCGCACAAAAAGTAGTATAATAGAAATAACTAGGTACCAAAATTATGGTGTATGTATATTTTTGAAAAACATATAGAACAGCATAAGTTTAAATAGATATTAATTAAAGATGTATAAAAGATAGGTATAATATTATATAGATTTAATAAATAAATAGGTTAATTAATTTTGTAAAACTTAGGATAAGTAAGATAAGATAAAATGTAATTTAGAGTATTTAAAATAGCATAAATCCTGAAGCCCTGTCTGGGCATGAATGTATCCCCCCTGTAGTATATAAGAAATAAAGAAAACAGACTTTGATTCATTACATGTCAAAGGAATTATTTGTTTGGTAGGGTCTCATAGGTACATCAATGCATTGTTTGCATTAATTTTAAGTCTTCGTTGTTACACGGCCTAAAATCGTTTTCTTCTTATTGATTGACAGAATTTGCACTACTGGTCGATTTTAGCTTTCCTACAATGATAAGTGTTTATGTAATTGTCAATAAAATGTAATGAGAATTTTAGATTATTGCGTTGTCAGTTGTTTACAAACTTTATTTCTTGAGAATGGATCGAGTTCTTTGGCTTCTTTGGGGCTAGATGATTTTCTGCGAATTGTCTTTATTTACTAATTTATATTATTTATCATGAGATCGAGTGACATCAAATTATATGATTCAAATTGAGAAATTTCTCATACAAAAGATATCAACGCGCTACGCTTGTTTTCATGTTTGTTATGTTACTTTTCTTACCTGCATTAAATTTGCTTTATAAAGCGATGTTTCAAAGAAAGGAATGTTTTTCGAAAACTAAAAGTAGGTACCTACAGGCATAGAAACCTCTACGGGAACGCACCACGTCTGACCGGACTGACCCATGGGGTACCATAGGCGTTCTCATCGAGAACTGATAAAGTATATAATTTTGAAGTCAAATTGATAACTTTCTCATACAAAAGACTTCAACGGGTAGTTCCCCAGACTAATAGACTTAAGCCTTTGTTTTTTGATCACTACCCAGTCCGGAAAGCCACCACCCAAATTACTTGTTCGTCCATTTCCCAGTTCGGCCATTTCCCCGAATGACCGCTGGTCAGCTACGGCCATTTCTTTGGACAGTCACCACCACCACCCAAACTCCTTGTACGTCCATTACCCCGAACGACCACTGGTCAGCTACGACCACTTCCTCAGTTTTTTGGTTTACAAACCGACCACGCAGCAGATATGCATTTAGCTGAGCTTGCGGTTGAACACGTATTCGCTCGCGATTACCTAAATTTACTCTGTTCGCGATCGACCGCCATAGTCGCGGATTCAAACCAATATTACCATTTCAACCATTTCGTACCATTTTACCATTTCTACCATAAGTTGGCGGCAGCAGTTTATTTATCTATAAATAACTGTGTGTCTTGTTAATATAGTCCGTACCATACCACACCAGTGGCTTTCCTTGACCAATATCAAACTCCACACCAAATACCAATCTCAAAGGGCAGTTTGGGGATCAACCAGCACCATCTACTAAAACCCCCAATCATAAACCCTTTTCAGTATCGCATAATGCTATTATTAGGTATTTACAATGCTTTTACTAGGCATTGTCCGCCTTAGGTATTATGTGTCTAAACAGGCAAAAAATTGCGGTGTCGCATACATAATCGTATGAAAAACGTCTAGACTGGTCTTTTGTTCCGTATAAGTCTGCGTCAGGGGTAGGTAACTACGCAGAATATTGCGTAATGTTCAAAATACAAATACAAAAATCTTTATTAGGAACAAAGCAAACAGTATAGAGTAAAATTGTGGGCTGAGTACCGCAAAAGTTAAAAACTGTGCAGTAGAGTCTGCGCCCTCCTCCGCTAACAAAATAAATATATTAAAACTTAAATAACAAAAAAAAATGTTATACATAACAAGGTTACTCATGAGTGTGTGTGTGTGCGTTGTGTGTGGTGGGTATATGTGTGTGATCAAGAGACCAAGACTTGGAGGATGAAATTACACTGATATTATAAATGGGAAAGTCTGGATGTTAGTTACCTACCTCATCCCGACAAAAGTATTGAACGGAATCAGTCTGAAATTTTGCATACATATAGGTATGTTATAAAAAACCTATTGTTGATTCAGGCCTAGGAATTAACAATAGGCTTTTTATACCGGAAAAACGCGTGCGAAGCCGCTAGAGTTTTATATTTAACTGCTCGAGTTCTCAGCTCAGCCAACCTTCAATAGAAAGTATTATCTTTATTATCAGAAACCGCGATGTCTCCCGATCACGTTCACCATCACCATTAAGGATGCTCTGATACCCATCTAGATCGGCCTTCCACCACATTGTACCTAATGTTGTGGTGGGGTTCTATAGAAGCTATGAATGATGGGTGGGCCAGTTAGTCAATTCTTGGGGTTTATTCCGTTGGAAGTTTAGGTCTCTATTTTGTCTCCACACGGCGATAATACTCATGTTGAAAATTTGGTTTGAGCGATATTATTTGTTCATTATTAATTTCTTGTTATTCACTGACAAGTCCACTGATCGGCAATAACGACGTAATTCGCACTAAACGGAAAAGTTGCCTGCAAGAATCCAAGCTGGCATTGCCAACAGTCCGCTCCGTGCGGTGCGGATCTTGTAAGGCAAACAATTAATGGGGCGAGTGCGAATTGTCCGTTGCCGGCCTGTGAACGCGCACCCTAACGTTTCAACTGGTAACGCTTGAGGCGTTGACCACTAATGACAATAATATTATAAATGCGAAAGTTTGGATGGATGGATGGACGTTTGTTACCTCTTTACACCAGAACGACTGAACCAATCGGACTGAATTTTTCCATAGTATAGCTCAAAGCCTTGAATCAAACATAGGCTACTATGTATCCCATAAAACAGTTCCCATAGGATAGAAATATATATACACGTTTCCATAGAAACAGCGCGTGCGATGCCGCAGAGTGAAATAAAACCTAAAATCTGGTGTACCTACCTACCAGCATTCATACGTCCACTGCTGAATGTGAAAAAACAAGGGGGGCTTTGCCATAATCACCACGCTTTTCAGGCGGATTGATTATCACAGTTAAGGTGTTACAAATAGAAAGATGGAAGCAGCTGCCCTACCTCTGATAGGTTCTCTTAGTCGCCTCTTACGACATCCAGGGGTGACATGGAGAGGTCTATTTCCACCGCGACCGCCACGGCTAAAACCAGAGGGGTGAGTCTATTTTGTGAGACGTGATCGAAACGTCTTCTTTTTCCATCATCGCCTCTATCCTGCTGACATGGAAGGACGCAAATCCCATACAAAACTAAAGTCAAATATAATTATCCCTCCAGTTTATAGTATGTTAACGCCAAAGTCTAAAATTTGTAGGTCACCGTATGTCTGAATTCACGCAATAAAAATCTACGATTAAATTAGGTAACATTGGTTATGTTCATAATGCTTATCTACACGAATTTTGTTCATACACACAAAAATAATATGTTATTATAATGCAATTTCTACGTTACAGGGTAATGCCTGATCGTCCGTGGCGGATCTTTACTTTCACTCTTTCATAATATCTACTCTACTGATTCCGATTAAATGTTTGGGAAGTAAATTAAATTACTTAGTTTTAGGGCTGTACTAGTCTCTCTTTCTCTCTCTTTTAGTATCTTCCAGTCTTGGGATACTGGTTGTTTTTGTTCACGCGTGTCCACACACGTTAGTAACGAGACGTGATCGTGACGTCTCCTTTTTCTTTTTTTTATTATTCCTTTTTTTATACCTGAGTGTGAACTCAGGGTAATTTCTAAGAAATCAAATAATATCACAAAAATTTTCGACTTCGACGGGACTTGAACCCGCATCCTTCCCTCAGTACGGGAATATGCTAACCAACTACACCACAAGGTCAAGTGACGTAGGAGTCGAAAACCTATGGGACTTCCTACGGTCTCTAGCGCCGTTATTTGATTTCTTAAATTACTTAGTTTTAGGGCTGTACGAGTCTCTCTCTCTCTCTCTATTCTAGTATCTTCCAGTCTTGGGATACTGGTTGTTTTTGATCACGCGTATGTGGACAGGCGTGATCAAAAACAACCAGTATCCCATAAACAAAAGGTGGGTCTTGTATGGTCTTCCTATTTCTTCATTCACTCCGTGATCCGTGATCTTCCATGGCGGACCTTTACTTTCACTCTTTCATAATATCTACTCTACTGATTCCGATTAAATGTTTGGGAAGTAAATTAAATTACTTAGTTTTAGGGCTGTACTAGTCTCTCTCTCTCTTCTAGTATCTTCCAGTCTTGGGATACTGGTTGTTTTTGATCACGCGTCTCCACACACGTTAGTAACGAGACGTGATCGTGAAGTCTCCTTTTTCCTTTTTTTATTATTCCTTTTTTTAAACCTGAGTGTGAACTCAGGGTAATTTCTAAGAAATCAAATAATATCGCAAAAATTTTCGATTTCGACGGGACTTGAACCCGCATCCTTCCCTCAGTACGGGAATGTGCTAACCAACTACACCACGAGGTCAAGTGACGTAGGAGTCGAAAACCTTTGGGACTTCCTACGGTCTCTAGCGCCGTTAGCTGATTTCTTAAATTACTTAGTTTTAGGGCTGTACGAGTCTCTCTCTCTCTCTCTCTCTCTCTCTCTATTCTAGTATCTTCCAGTTTTGGGATACTGGTTCTTTTTGATCACGCGTTTGTGGACAGGCGTGATCAAAAACAACTAGTATCCCATAAACAAGAGGTGGCTCTTGTATGGTCTTCCTACTTCTTCGTTCACTGTTGTAGGTTTGTAGCTATGAGGACTCCTTATAACAAACCTTATTAAAATTTCATGCACATATATCAGTTATTCTTGAAATTAGAGCAATAGTTAAGTTAATAAATCTTATAATCTTGGCCTCTTGGCCATGTCGCAAGAAATTGGACAAGTACCTAAATAGTAGTTTGTTAGTTGGTATAATGTTCATTAAAATAAATAAATAAATAATGCTGGACAATTCACACAGCATTATCAAGCCACAAGGTAAGCAGAGCTTTTGATATGGGTATACGTAGTGTATATATTAACTATATCAGTTATCTGATATAGTTAATAGGTATACACTACGTATATACAGGGTGTAACAAAAATAAGTAACCAAACTTTCAGGTGGGGTGTAGAATCGAACACTGAATTCAGGAAAAATATTGAAAAGAAATCCCGCCCTTTAGTTTTCGAAAAATTTAATAAATAGGTACGAAATTTTCACAACATTAGGCAATAGACTATAATACATGTGTCTATTTGGAATTTAAAAAAAATGGCCTAAGTACCTGTATTCATCTCGTTTATAAGCCCATAACACCTAAACGGTGCCCTAATGAGCGGCCACCGCGGTCATCGACCCGCGACATAATTGCAGCGGAAGCGAACAGGCTGCACGGCGTGCATATGGAGCCTACGTACAACAAATACATTCCAATTTTCCTCTAGGAATTAAAAAATAAATAAATTATTTTAAGTCTTTACACACGTTCTATCGCGAAAATGCATAGTTAGTAGGTACATTCATTAAGCATGCACCTTCCTACTAAAAGATATTCACTACTAGCTTTTATTTTTTCATATCGTTGACTACCTAAGTACCTACCTTCACATTGACCTTTAAAAACACGGTGAGTAACTTACAATGAACCCCACAAAAGGTTGTTACAATTTGCATTTCCGAAGCACCAGATTGAGACAAGAAAAGGCACAGACTTTTAGCGCGCGAGAGCGAGATAGGTATACAAACTTAGTTCATCCCAATGTTCACCCAATGCTAGGCTTATTGTTAGTTTTGTCAAACTGTCATAACACAGAAATGTTATCATAGGGTCAATGGCCGTTTAGTTGCATCATTGCAAGCGCAAGGTGAAGGTCGCGGCGGCGCTTATCGGTTTTTTGTGCGTAAAAATGGCTCGTATGCGTTATTCAGATATTGAATACCACGAGATGAAAATTGAAATGGGAAAATTGGAATGCATTGGCTAGCTTCCTACATAACTACAACACGTGCAGCCCGCCGCCGCGCGCGCTGCTGCGATATCGCGTGTCCGGTCGTGGGTGCCCCCCGTAAAAAGATGTTTATCTGCTAAAAAGGTGTACACAACGTAGACCTTTTAATCATATTTAATGTCAAATAAACACGTGCATCAGTCGTTTGCGTAATGTAGTGAAAATTCCGTATTTATTTTATTTTTCGCAAAATAAAGGGCGGGATTTTTTTTAATATTTTTCCTGAATTCAGTGTTCGATTCTACACCCCACCTGAAAGTTTGGTTACTTATTTTTGTTACACCCTGTATATATATTTTATTATGTATAGAAAACATCCAGAATACCCTGAACCAATATCTGCAGATCGTACAAACATTTGCTCGGAGGCGGGAATCGAACCCCTGCGTCGCAGGCGGACCTTCACCCGCGGAATCGCACTACAAAATCGCAACAAATCGCGCGGCACAAGACGCGCTTCAAAATCGCGGCTATGGGGTGGAGGCTTTGTACTTCGCCCAGTTGAAGCCATCACTGGCTCTAAGCTTGTTACAAACCTGTATATAACCATATCTATTATGTTTCATCCGGTTGAATCTGTTTTCTATTTACTATTACCTAAGTTGAATCAACGACAACATTAGCTACTGAAACGAGGCAGTTTTCATATCGAATCGAATATTGGGATATTGACCCTCTTCAGCTATCTTCGTCATTAACTGTACATATACCTAACTTGCGTGTCCTACCCGTCATGACCTACGGAGCCAACTCACGGTAGGGCTGTTACACCAGTTCAAATTCGCTCAGCGATCTATGGAAAGAGCGAGCAAGTTTCTCTGAAGGATAGGATTCGCAACGAATACATCCGACAGAGAACCAAGGTTGTCGACCTATCTCTAAGAATTAGCCAGCTGAAGTGACAGTGGGCTGGCCATATCTCGCGAAGAACCGATAACCGCTGGGGAAACGTGTTCTTGAATGGAGACCACGACTCGGCAAACTAAGTGTAGGACGCCATCCATCAAGGTGGAATGACAACCTGCGAAAGACATGGCAGATGCGGCAAGCTGAAGACAGGGCGCTATGGCGCTCATAAGGGGAGGCATATGTCAAGCTGTTGACTAACATAGGCTGATGATAATGATGATGATAACCTGCATGATTAAATAACAAACTTTCGTATTTAAATGAAGTAGATGTTTCCTACTCCACTGTCAAAAGTTGTTGATGAAAAACGATTATCGTGTTTAATTAGTCGACTCGTAATTATGTTACGATACCTACTGACTCGAAAAATGAGAAACATGACTGCCTGTCTGACCTGTGGTCTTATTCATTTATTTCACTTTGGATTTCATTTTGGGGAATTTAAGTTGTGAAATATCTTAAAGTTTTATGTGGGGTCCTGCGAAGATATATTTCTGATTGCAAAACGGAAGGTGGAAAAAATGAATTCTGACGATTCGTCCAACTCTGCGCAGTCAAGTGTGTAAGGACTGCAATTTCATGCAATTTATCCTAAAACTCGATTCCAAAGCTCCCTGGGAGTGTTTGACTGCAAAAAGTTTGGGTCGGTAAGCTTTTACTGGCCAAACATAGAAAATACTTACCTTATAACCATGATTTGAAATTCTCTAAGACATTTGAAGATACGAGTTGTTTAGAATTGTCGATACTATTCATCAACCTAAAGCCCATTTTGCAATGTAATTTGAACATCATGTTAGAATCAGCTCAAACTCGCGACACAAAGTGGCCTCCTCTTAACTAAATCACATTTCCAAACTAAAAAATCTCAAATTTCCATAAGTCCTTTCGAAATTTTGAAATTTCAGTAGCCATAAGACTTTGGGCCATCAAAAGTAGTATTGTTCCGGAATGGGAAAAATCTGTGCAAATAATAACCGAACTTCAGCAGATTTTCACTGCTCTGACCGATATTTTACCGATAATGTTTTAATTAATTTCTGGGTCCGACTCTGTCATTTTAGCATAATACGATTTTTAACCCCGGACGCAAAAAAAGAGGGGTACGTTATAAGTTTATCGTGTCTGTCTGTGTATCTGTCTACGGTATCGTAGCTCCCAAACGGATGAACCGATTTTAGTTTAGTTTTTTTTGTGTCTTAGCCATGATTCAAGAAAATCTGCCCGGGGGTTTTTTTTTAATTTTTAATTTTGTTCTTGTAGCTGCATAATTTGGTTGGTAGTCGCAGAGCAACAGTGGCTCTGCCACTTCTAGAGTGGTCGCCACTTATTACGATCCGGTTTGCGCATGTCCTTAATTAGGATTTTATCAAAGCCTACCGCATTGTTGGTTATTCAAGCTTTAGATTCAATCATCGATTGCCATCGTGGATTCCTAGGATCTGTATCTGCTCCGTAATGACCTTTTAGCTCTCTTATTCAGAGGTTCTTGGAATACTTACCTACTAAGGTTCTATTAATTCTACTGCGTTATTCAATTTTGATCCTTAAAATATCAATTCTTAGATGATGTAAGGGTTATAATAGCTGCTTTAGATTTTTATGAAATCGCAAGCATCTTTATCCTGTTTATAGGTATGCAGCTGTACCAATCTCGGGAGCCAAGTTACGCTGCATACCTATTGACGATCTGAAATAGGTCCTGAGTATAGGTGCAGACTCATCATCATTCTCAGAATCTACTATTGGTTCAGTTAGGGGTATATTCCCCTTCATTTCCCAGTATTTATTTATTTATTTTAACCACCTAGGTACAGATGATGCATTTTATTCTCCATGTTGTCTCCTCTGTCTCATGTAGGAAGGTCTCAAGTACCTCTACTAGACATGGTAAAACTTTATAGGGTTCAATCATACTGCGACCATACTGGGCCCGGTGGCTAGGGTTAAGGCGGGCGCAAATTATCAAAGATTTGAAACCGCCGTTTGCGTTCATACTAAGTTAGTTCATACTAAACTAAAGCGACCTAAGGCGCCTAGCGCGATGGACTTGAACAAGTAATTTTCAAACGCGCCCGGGCTAGCGGTTTACACTTTACTTATTTTGCCCTTTGGAAAACGAACTTCTTTTTATAGAATAAGTTCATTACTGGTGCTAATCAAGAATTGAACCGGCGGCGGCGGCCTTCAACCTTTCCCAGGTTTAACAGTTGTCTGTATACTAAAGTTAAAGATTAGGTACTTATTGTATTATCAGCTGAGATTACTTTCTTTTAGATAGGTAGGTTATGGTAAGTAAAGCTAACATAAATATTTAACAGTGGTAGGTATGAATGATGCTACTTCAGTTAGAGAGCTATGTAAATCTAAAGGTATGTCTACATTCAACAAGCTGCAACCGACGAACACGCCACCGGGTGTTCGTACCGCTGCTACCGACACGACAACGAAGCGACAACGACAACACGTGTCCCGCAGCGTCCGATACGACGACGACGACGCGACAACGACAACACGTATCTCTGCGGGTCGCATCATATCATGAGCGAAGATTGGCAGTGAACGTGGTAATGGCCTGAGTGGTAACGCATTTTTGCTGAGCCGAGACCTTTTTGGCTGCTGTAAAACACAGTACAGTCTCTCTTGTTTTCGGGAAAAAAATAAATGTGTATTTTTTTTTTGTATAATTACCTAATATAAGTTAAAGTAATATTTTTATGTCTGTTTTGTACTGTGTAAGTAGCAAATAAATGATTGTATATGTCTATGTAATCCAATGAATCCCCCTGAAGACGCCAAAATAAGCCATTTTGAACCTCAAAATGTCTTATTTTGGCGTCTTCGGGGGAGACATATTGGATTACCGCGTTCACTGCAGTCAAGGTGTTCAAATTAGTTGAAAGGTGAGGTATTTACTTACGATGCCCTCCTAGCTAGCTGAATTCCGACCACGGTGGTCAGTTAAGACTCCGCCAGTTGCATTATAGTGCACATATAAATAAATAAAATAAATAAATAATGCTGGACAATTCACACAGCATTATCTAGCCCTAAGCTAAACAGAGCTTGTGTTATGGGTACTAGATAACTGATATACTTAATACAATACACTACATAGATAGTGAAGTGTTGTAACTTAAAGGGTTGTTTTGAAGGGTGTGGAAGGAAACAACCTTATTTGTTCATGGTTGTATATTGACTGAATAGAGTAAACTAAAAGTGCTATGCCTGCACAATGACATAGATTAGATATAACTTACTACTACTCGTAATGCTAACCTACGTTACAGTAGGTACCTAGAGTATAGGTACTTCACCTCCGAGGGCAAAGAAAAAAAAATTTAATTAACAATTTTTTTTTAGATTAAGAGAAAACTTACATTTAGTACAAACTTATTGGTAAAAAGGTCTAGTTCTATTCTTATGTACTACTTCAATTTTATTATTATAACTTATCTTAACATTACAACCTAAATCTTCTAATACTAAGTAAGGACCCTTATATATTGTGTCCAATTTACGGCCAGTTTCATTTTTTAACAAAATTAAATCATCTTTATTATATCTAATAGAGTTAACTGATTTATCATAAGTTTCTTTTCTTTTATATTTACTAGTTAATAAATTTTTCTTTGCTTCAGCATTTGCTATTTGTAATCTATATTTTAGTAGTAAAGGATAATCATCAATATTATACAGTGGTTCTACTGATTCACTAATGTTAGAAGGAATGCGACAGAGTTTTCCGAAAACTAATTCATAAGGCGTGTAATTAGTTCCACTATGTACTGTGTTATTAAAACTAAAGCACCAAAATGGAAGCCAATAACTCCATGTGTCAGTGTAGTTTTCACATTGAATCCTCAAAAATGCTCCTAGGTTTTTATGCGTGTTCTCTAGGGCTCCTATGGATTGGTGATGGTAAGCTGTTGAAGATAGTTTTTCAATATTTAAAATTTTACATACCTGTTCCATAGTTGAAGAAATGAACTCTGTGCCTCGATCTGTGCCAATAGTTTCAGGAACTCCAAACCTTAAAATAAAATGTGTCACAAATGCATCGGCAATAGAAACGGTTTCTTTGTTTTTCATAGGAATAGCTTGGATAAATTTTGTTAATTCGCATTGTATAGTCAAAATATAGCAGTTTCCATTTACGTCCTTATCTAAAGGTCCAACTACATCTAAATATATTTTTTGAAATGCTGAGGAAGCCGTTGTGGTTATTTCCATAGGCTCCTTAATGTAACGTCCATATTTCATTTTTTGGCATTTAGAACATTTTTTGACATAGTCAGTGACATCTTTATCGATACCTGGCCAATAGTACCGTCTTTTTATTGTATTAACCATTCTTTTAATGCCTGCATGCCCACTCGATGGTAATAAATGAAAATCGTTCATTATAATTGTCTTTTCGTTTTGTTCTATTATTCTTTTTATTCCTCTTAATATACATACTCGTGGTCCGGACCAGTCCTTCTGTAATTTTATTTCATCACAAATATTCTTTATTATATCAATATTTAATTCATCTTTTATAACGCATACTTCATTTATATTCATCTCATTACAAAATAACCTTAATTTTTGCACAAATTCGACTCGCGTATAATGCGCCTTAAAATCAAGATTTATGTACAACATTTTCTTTCTCGATGCGTATGAAAAACATTCAGTTTCATAATTTATAACATTGTTTTTTCTAAGTTTATTTATCTTACTTCCTTCCACAAAAGTCATTTCAACAGATTCACTCGGTTTTCTTAATAAATCTACAATTCTTGGTTGATCAGGCCAATTATCAGTGGATTTACTAAGATCCGTAGATTCACTATCGTTATCATTGCCATTTAACTCATTCATTCTTTTCTTCTGCGCTCTTGTCATCACATTCACTACTTTCTCTTGCATACTTTTAAGCTCATCAGATGTTATGTTTATTCTCGATAAGAAATCTGCAACTGCATTGTTCTTTCCTTTTATATAAATTACTTTGAAATCATATTCTTCTAAAGTTAACCTGAATTTCAATAGTCTTGTCGAAGGATCTTTCATTCCAAAAAGATAAATTAATGGTTTATGGTCTGTAAGTATAGTAAAAGTTCTACCATAAATATACGGTCTAAAATATTTAACACCCCAAACAATAGCAAGAAGCTCCTTTTGAATTGTAGGGTAATTTCTTTCTGCTTTATTTAAAGGTCTACTAGCGTAAGCTACGGGTCTAAGATCTTTGTTACATAAAACAGCACCAATAGCGTTTCCTGATGCATCTGTCTGTATGATAAATTCATTTTCTTCTGAAAAATCGGGATACTGTAAAATAGGCGATGAAATTAGTTTTTTCTTTAAAGTTAAAAATGCTCTTTGACATTCATCTGTCCAAACAAAAGGTTCATTTTTTCTACACAATTTGTTCAAAGGCATCGTTATCTCAGCAAAATGATTAACAAATTTTCGGTAATAGTTACAAAATGCTACGAAGCGTTTGACTTCGTCTGAATTTTTAGGTGTTTCATAATTCTTTAGAACTTTTGTTTTGTCAGGATCTGGTAATACTCCTTTTTCAGAGACTAAATGACCAAGATATAAAATTTCTCTTTTTAAGAACTCACATTTTTCAGGGTTGAGTTTTAAGTTTACTTTCCTTAATCTTTCTAAAACACTTATTAAATTTTGATTGTGTATTTCTAAATTTCTTCCAAAGACAATGAGATCGTCACAATAGACAAAGCATTTTTCAAACGATAAGCCTGACATTGCAACTGACATCATGCGACTAAATGAGCTCGGGCTAGTTTTAAGTCCCATTGGTAAGCGTTTCATTTGGAATTGACCAGTGCTGGTGGTAAAAGCTGTGTATTTACGACTATCTTTGTCCAAAGGTACTTGGTAGTAGCCTTGATGAAGATCTAAATGACTGAAATATATCGCACCAGACAAAGAATCTAAAATTTCAGTTATGTTCGGTAGTGGGAATTTATCGTCACATACTGTTTCATTTAATTTTCTATAGTCAATTACTAATCTCCATCTCTTTTCCTTTCCGTCTAGATCCTTTTTGGGAACTAGTAAAACTGGACTTGACCATTCGCTTTTACACTCTTCTATTATATCATTTTCAATCATTTTATTAATTTCTCTAGCTATATCTGGTTTCGATGCTTGTGGCAATCTATAGGGCTTAGTATAAACAGGTGTAGAATTGGGTTTTACAGTAATTGATTGTTTGTATATATTTGTAGTTGTTAGTTTATCCCCATTTACATAGAAAACATCTGAATACTTTGCACAAATAGATTGTATAGATTTTTGATCTTCTATAGGTAAATGACTTAGATTTATTTCTGATAAAATTTTATTTACTCTTTCTACGTTTTTATCGCATTTGGAGAAATTACAAATATTGTAGTCACTCAAAGGTTGTATGCATGGCTCAAAAGACTTTAAGTGTACTACATTATTTGAGACATTTAATATTTTGACTGGTATTCTGTCGTTCTTCACCTTTGCTATCGTACTCGCTAAAAATACATCTTTCGCTAACTCTCTTCCACATATAATCATCTCATCTTTCATATCGGTATTATTTAAGTAAATATAATGTATAGATTCTGATCTTGCTGGAATCGTTAAGTTATTATTCATTATTTCGTTACTTTCAATGAATTCTAGTTCATAGTCATATCCGTTGTTGTTTAATGTTAAAGTATTCTTAGTTAAATTAATATTTGCACAATATTTGTTAAGGAAATCTAAACCTAAAATGCCGTCAGCTTTCATTGGTAAGGTATCAAAAACCACAAAGTTGTGTGCAAAGAATAATTCTTTTTTAACTTTTAGATTTAAATTGACAGAACCTAAAGAACGTTTCTGTCCTCCTATACCATTTATTATGGTGTTATCTTGATATACTTGTACGTTATTTGGTAGTACTCCTCTTTTAACCACTGAAAGTGTAGCACCCGTATCTATAAGCCAATAATTTTTAATATTATTAACATAAAATACTATAAATTTTGCATTGCTGTTACATGATAGTATGAAATGTTTAAGAACGAAAAAACTCACTAGCAGAAGCTTCACCTTCAACCTTCTGTTTGTCACTGGGTCTACCAGCTTGTTCTTCTGCTACGTACACGTTACGAATACCTCCACGATTATTATTGTTTCCATAGCCAAATCTACCTCTTCCTCGCTGCATACCATTGCCATAATAATATGTTGATGATGGCCTACGATAATGGTTGCCTCTATAGTTGTTGTTTTGGCCAAAGCGAGTCCAACCTGATCCACGTGATAGTTGCCCACGATAATAGTTACTGCCGTACTGACCATACCTATTATTGGTGTTATTTTGACCATACTTGTTGTTACCCCTTTGGTATTGATAACCACGTCCTTGTCTTTTATTAAAGAAACTTCGTCCTTGCCTGGATGCATACATGACATTGTTACCTGGCGATGGCTGTGTACCTGGCGAAGACGCCGTCTCTTCGTCCTTGGCTGCCTGAATAGCATCCGCCAAACTGCTGTAGTTCCGGGCTGCTATGATCGTAGAGAGCTTGGAATTGCGCAGACCGTCTGAAAAACGTTTTATTGCAGTTGTTTCATTAATCGGCTTCAGTACAGTGTATGCATTAAGGTCATTTCCAGCCTGTGAAATAGTCATTTCGGTGAATAACTTTTCTATCTCTGTCCCATAATCATCAATAGACATAGAACCTTGTTTGATGACCTGTAATTTTGTTTGTGCAGCCATAAAAGATTTTTCCGGCAAAAGGTTTGATTTTAAGTCCTTTATTAATGTGTCAATAGACAAATAGCTGCTAGACAAACGCAATTTAGCGTTTTCACTGAGCCTACTTTTTGTAACAAATGTTATCAATAAAGTCTTACCTGGGTCGTCAATCATGTTCGCGTACATCTCGACAGAGTCAATCATTCGTTTGGTGGTCGACTCTGCGCCGTCCATTACTGGAATCAAACTACATGCTACTTTTAAATCAAACTCCATTTTGTGTGATTTTTGCCTAACACACAAATTGCAAATTTCCTCGTATGTCTGTTTGATTTTCCCAAAAGTTTCTGTCGCTGATGAAACTAACTCTTCATTCTTGCTCGTCTGTAAATTCAAAATTATTTCCTTACACTTATCATAAATCGCGCTAGCTTCGGATAACTTTGTCGCAGTACTTTTACATGTATACCTACTCTGACCTTTTTTTATCAAATATTTTCTTATACTTACTAACTCAAAACAAAATTCTATTAAATTTTCAATCATAACTTTTTTCAATCATCATTTTCTTCTGTGTATGGCTGACTACGTGTAGAGCCGCCTTTAGTAAAAGTACTTATCAATAACGTTATACATACATATTTTCATAAACAAGACTTAGCTAAAGTTCATACCTAATATAAAATATTCTAGCAAAAACTTTCAATACATTTAACCATTTACGCCAATGTCCTCGAAATGTGCTGCGCTAGGGATTTCAATCGCGCGGTATCAAGTTCACTGAGTCTTTTGCACCGTTTTACGTAAAGTTATTTTATTGCGTTATAAAAATGTTCATCGGGTCGTCAAGGTCATTAATCTAAGGTCCAATTTTCAAAAAAAATATTGTTCCACTTCGTAGTAAATGATTTAGGCACTGGAAAACTTTTCGAAAAATACACTCGTACTTTAGGTAGATAAGGCTAGTACGTACCGTTTCAAACACAACACTCACAAACTTTCACTTATTTTTTAATTGGTCTCCTCCTCTGGGTTACGCCTGCGGAATGAGGCTCGGAAGCGGTCCATTCTGCTCATAGCCATCTCCTGCTGCATCCAGCGTCCATGACATTTTCTGTAGATGCGCACCGCGAAGTACAGGAACAGAATCACTACAATCGCCAGCATGATGAACATCACAATGCTCATGCGGTCCATGTGTCCACCGATGTCTGCTAGAGTTGACTGCATATTTCCTCCGGCGTTTTCGGATATAAACACTTCTTCTTTTACAATCGTTGATCGGCACATTTTGATAATTTTCGGGGGTTACTTTTTCGGCAGGGTCGCCATGAAGTGTTGTAACTTAAAGGGTTGTTTTGAAGGGTGTGGAAGGAAACAACCTTATTTGTTCATGGTTGTATATTGACTGAATAGAGTAAACTAAAAGTGCTATGCCTGCACAATGACATAGATTAGATATAACTTACTACTACTCGTAATGCTAACCTACGTTACAGTAGGTACCTAGAGTATAGGTACTTCAATAGATATATTTTTTTTATTATACATAGAAAACACCCAGACCAACAGAACAAATTTCTGCAGATCGTACACAAATTTGTTCCGAGGCGGGAATCGAACCCGTAACCTCCTGCGTCACAGGCGGACCTTCGCCCGCTGCGCCACGGAAGTCGTCAAATATAATATATAACTCATATAATATAACTCATGCCCGTTGCCCGCATGCCCAGCGTGGGGATTATAGGCACTACCCCCATGAGATAAAAGCCAATAAGGCGCCTATCAGGCTGTTTAGGTGAGGTGAGGTAGAGTATTGGTGACCTAAAGATTCGCAGCAGCACAGCACGGCATGCAGAACCCTACGGAGCAAGGCACATTAGAAACCTTTTTGTAGTCTTGGACATCCCAAGGCCTCTGCCTGAATCTCCCTCTGATGTAGAACTGGCTTAAAAATAATAAATAAGTTGACATTTGACACTGCATTATGAACGTTGAATAACTAACAGATAGGTAGGCATTGAATAATTTATCGTTATTTAATAAAACATCTTTTGGTTCCCGGTTTCTCTATCGTTAAATTATGATGCTGTAAATTGATAGACAAAACTGCAATCATTTGGTTAATTCACGACAAAAATTACGATTTTCTTCTGTATTCCCTGAAAATTAAATACTCTACTTATATTCGTGTCTCAATACAAGTTATTTTAACTTAGTTAGAGCGAGGAGTCATTTTCTTTGACCCTAATAGGTTTATATTAAGCATGTTTGTGCTAGATAGTGAACAGTTGAAATGTATATTACTATTAATAATTAGACTAGTACGAATATTGTAAACCTTTCAGTAAATAAATATTATTATTATTATGTTCTGTACATTCTAGGGTTAGGTTCAACTAAAGTAGAAAATTATATATTAATCTTTGGAGAAAGGGTTGAATTGACGTTGCTATACCACCAGGTAGATAAACAGGCACACACAGCTGTGCGGTACCGGCTTAGAATTTGCACCACCCCACTGCTCTTCCCGCGGGTGTCGTAAGAGGCGACTAAGGGATTTCCACCGGGGGTGGGCAGCAGCGCCCCCTGCAGAACAATTCTACCACCGAACTGCGATCCCCAACCCGCATGCCCAGCGTGGGGATTATGGGCACATGAGATAAAAGCCAATAAGGCGCTTATCAGGGGGAGGCCTGCGTCCAGCAGTGGACCAAAACAGGCTGTTAAGGTAAATGAGAATATACAATACAATACAATTAGGTACACTTTATTGCACACCAAGAAAATACAAAAATAAAAATACAGGAAAAGAGAGATACCTACAGAGTTGCACAATGGGCGGCCTTATCGCTATGAGCGATCTCTTCCAGACAACCTTGGGATGGACACGAAGCAGTATTATACTCAATGATCAATGATGAATGAATGGTGGTTCTGGACCTTTATTTATATGTAAGTAGAAAAATAACTCCGCCCACACAAAAGAAAACAAAATAGAGAGAAATAACAATCTAGATTTTTTACTATAAGTTGTTGTAGACTGTTGATGTGCTTATTACCTAATTAATTAGTTAATGGCACAAAATCAATTTCGACTAAAAGTTTACCTAACTTTTATAATATTTACAAGTTATTGCATAGGTCACAGCCAAGAACTGCAGGTAGGTCATCTATATTATTCCCATTAAATTCAAGAATTAATGTCAGTATTAACATAATTGATTTAAAGACGTGAAGATGTTATAAAACTTGTTTTCTAGGTCCAATGATGAGCCAATCAGCAAAAAATTTGTGGGTCACAAATCACAAATAATAAAATTAGTTAGGCAAGTTTTTTTAATAAAATTTCATATAAAACTCTTGGTTATCAATAGTTTTTATGTGAATTTAGAGTTACCGTTAGGTATGCCTGTAGATAACTAAGTCTATTTCTATTTAGATATACTGAACACAAAATAAAAAAGATGACCCGAGTTTTTGTCTGATACCACGAAAGTATCATTAATCTTGGCGTTTAGAATCCACAAAGCTAAGTTACGTGGTCCGTAACTAACTAGTATTGCATTCTTTATTGTTCCTAAAAAATAATAATAACTAAAATAACTTTCTTAAAGGGCCTCTGTGCTGCGGGCCCACGCAAGCCTTCCAAAGAACCGCTGTCACTATACCGTGATCATAGGAAAGAGACACTAAATTATAATAATTTTAGGCTTTTAACTCTGTGACAGACAAACTCAACAGCATTGTGGTGGCGTATAACACTTTCGTTCATGACTGTAGAGACGCCTTGCCTGGTCTCCCAGTCAGGAGTCGTCGCATACACTTGTAGGGTGTGTTGCCGAGGGATCCTCTCCCGGTCTAGAAAAGTTAAAGTATATAAATAAGATAATATGCCGACTTACGTTAGTAAAAATTCTCATATTTGTGAAATCAGAAGGAAAGCGCAAAGGCGCGGCGTTATATTATTCCTATTCTACCTACGCACTTGGCATTAAGCTATAAACTTTATAGTGTGAAGTTTTATTGGTTTGTTACCTATGTTAATTAGGTATTTTCTCGTAGAAGGTACATGTGCAGTTAATTGACTTTTCAACTACCTGTATTACACCCTGCAAAGCTTGGCTAGATCGTTAACAGTTTTGCTTATGACTGCACCTTCTTTACTTACCTTCGGAATGTCTGAAGAAATTACATCATGGTATGCCTGGTCAGGAAAGTTTCCGACAAGTAGATATAATTCAATGTGTAGTTAAAAATGTAGAGAAAACCATTAAGTATGTTTTGAAATATTAAGGTTTATGGCCAGGGTATTGGGTCATTTGAAGATTCTATTCTTCAATGTAAAAAGCTAGACGTAAATTAAAATACTAAGACGAATAATAAATTCAAGTTTTGTAGTAAAATGTCTTTGTTTATTTTTTTTAATAATTAAAATATAAGTACTTGATGTGGTGAATAAGCTTAATAACAAGAACATAAGGATATACAGGGTGTTTGGTGCATCGTTTGCTGAATTGAAATGAGGGATGGGGGAGGGTTTGCTACCTCCTCAACCCCCATAAAAAATTCTTGAC
The DNA here is from genome assembly GCA_949316285.1 of Eupithecia subumbrata. Lineage (NCBI taxonomy): Eukaryota > Metazoa > Arthropoda > Insecta > Lepidoptera > Geometridae > Eupithecia > Eupithecia subumbrata. Next base: position 8,562,017 of record OX438630.1, on the reverse strand, counting down.
CCCATGGAATTTTTTATGACGATTTTTTTTTTATTGGAAATTTACAAAAGTCAGCACTTAAACTTTAATAAAAATAAAAATAATATGTGTAGCCTCCTTTGTATTTTATTTGCATTTATATTATTGTACGGTTCTACTAAAATCAAAATTAGTCACTAGCAACGTCTTGTTTTTTTTTTATTAATTCACAAAGTTTTTTATACAAACATGAATGAATTTGAAGCTCATCTTTGAATGGAATTAAAAAAAACTAAAACTGATTATGTGATTCGAATTCCTTTAAAAAGTTTTCTAGTCTATCCCCCTTCTAACGGTATGCAATACGCCAAGAAAACCTTTTACGAACTTTACCTACTGATGGACTCAGTAGGCATATGTATAAATAAAATTTATCATAGAGTAGCTTATAACGACATTATATTTTGGTCCACGTCCTCTACATAAACTTTAGTTAAAATAATACTAAGCACCATTCGAAACGCCTTACCGAATGGAAAGTTTGTTTTTTTTGACAGGTTTCATTCATGTTTACAATTACCTTATAATCTACTTATATAATCTCAGTTCCAATTTTTTAGGGTTTCGTACCCGAAGGGTAAAAACGGGGCCCTATTACTAAGCCTCCGCTATCTGTCTATCCGTCTGTCTGTCTTTCCAGTCTGTCAGCGGGCTGTATCTCATGTCATTCGTGTTCGTGACCCGTAAAGGTAGACAGCTAAAATTTAAAAAAAGTGTGTATTTCTTTTGCCGTTATAACATCACATAATAAAATTAAATAAAAATATTAAAATTAAGGGGGTCGAGGCCATAGGTACCATGTTGAGCACCGATAAGCGATGTTAAGCAACTTTGGGCGCGGTCAGTACTTGGATGGGTGGGGTGACCGAGTCAGTCTTGTAGATTTTCGTTTTTTTTATCCATCAAAAAAATCAGTTTCTCCGAAATAATTTTGCATGATGGTACGGAACCCTCCGTGGGCGAGTGGAATCGCACTTGGCCGGTTGTATTTCTGTATCACTGGTGTCAATTCAAATGTCGCCAAAACTAAACTAATTTGACAGCACTAAATATGGTGCCATTATTTTTATATTGATCATTATGAAAGGGCAACATTTTTAGTCATGTCAAATTAGTTTAGTTTAGTAAGGACAACATGTTTAGTCATGTCAAATTAGTTTAGTTTAGTTTTGGCGAATCTGAATTGACACCACCTATCGTACTTCGATCTACAATACGAACCTATCGTAGCTATAACAATGTTGCATCTAGTTCCCATAGTTACCTACAAGCGGTGTCGTGTTATGTTATGAATGCTGTTTTCATAAACACTTCCCTCGCGAATCGAGGAATGTTTTGCATTCGCAGACTTGTTGAACTAATTATGAGCTAGGTTTGGACAGTTTTGTCTCGGTTTTGTTAATTCTCTATGCAAAAGCTTGAAAGGTCAAGCCATTATTTACAAAAGAAACAGCTATAATAGCTTATATTATCCCACGGCCCAGACAGAAGTCTTGTAAACTCTGAACTGAACTTATTTCGGTTTCGGTTCGGTTTCGGTTTAAAGATGATTATTCTCATAAAATAAAAAATAAATCACTTTTATGAGATACAAAGTTCTGCTGAGAGTTCTCTGTAACCCCTTTTACTGTCTTCATATCGTCTTTGACTTGGTAATTTCTTCTCGAGTTTAATGTCATTTCCTATAGTACATAGGTAGGTACTTATATTATATTGTTTTTAACCGATTTCGAAAAAAACCTCTGTTTTTTATAGCCCTATCAATCAGCATAGTTGTATTTATAATCTAGATAGCACCACTGCCGCAAAACACAAAAATGTACATTCAAATATATGCTTTAACTCGTTATATTTAAAGGCTGTTGTGCCGTGCGGAAGCGGTGCTGGATGGATGTGCTAAGTCCTTACTCTTGAAAACAGTAAGTTTCAATATAAATTCTCAAAGATTGCTTGATTTTGTAAAATTGGCTCTATTGAATGAGTCTATGAGCAGATCTCTGTGAATGGAATTTTATTAAACTAAATTAAATCGACGTTTCTGTTTATTATCGTTCGAATTTGGAATAGCCGCCAGCCGACCCAGTTACGGAATCCGTGATCGTCTTGCAAGCATTTGTTGAAATTGAAATTGGAACTCTGAAAAAAGTTAAAAAATTCTGAGCATGCAGGTCTATAAACCGAGGAGGTACCATGTAGTAGGAAGTACAATCGTAAATGTAAGATGGCATATCTCGCGTCTAAATAGCTTCCTTTCAAAATCCGCTCTAAATTGTTAACCGCACGGAAGGATACGGTTGGTACCTTCACCTACGCACCTTCTAGTCCAGCACCTTGAAATAGGAATGGCATAGCCCTTCTACTCGACATTTAGAATATAGAACTATGCCTTTCAATAAGGTGCGAATCTCTTAGGAATCTCGGTATCTGGTGCATTAGGTACTGGTCGAAAATTTTGTTAATAGAAAAGACATCAACGCGCTCCAACCGCCAGCTCATTTGAAATACTTGCACTAGGTACTTACTAATTGAATAGTTGGCAATACCAGACACTTAATATCTACTCACAGGAGCCAATCAGAGGGCCATATCACTAACTTTGTTAAAAATATATACTTACTAGTTTATGCCCGCGGCTTCGCACGCGTTGTTTCTATAAACGTTTAAAGGCGATTTCTATCCCATGGGAACTGATTTATGGGATAAAAAGTAGCCTATGTTTGTTATATAGTTTTGGCATGAAGATGTAACAAACATCCATCCATCCATCTATAAATCCATCCAAACTTTCGCATCTATAATATTAGTGTGATCTGATCACAGATAATTGTGCACAAATATTATACTTTGAAGAAGTCATAATGTTCAAATGATCGTAGGTAGGTATAATAATCGTCAAACTTCTTGTCCTCTGGCAAACTACGTGACAAAGATGCGAAGAATGCAATTCTTAGGCCTTAATTGGTGGGCGGTTACCTTCTGAACATTCGCGTCGATTATTTACTATTTTTGTTTCAAACAATGAAAGTGCGAGACAGCGCTATACGGAGCTGTACTTATCTCATTCATTTACTGCGTTGTCGGCGGCATATCAATGATAAGCGTGAGTGGACCTGAGACCGGAAACTTCCCACTCTCGCTGCCCGTCACTGTACAAGTAGGTAGTTTGTCGGCTACTATACCACGGAAGGATTCGGGGGATGTCTTTTCTAGCAGTGGGGCGATAAAGGCTAGAAAAACAAGATCCGTCAAGTGCGAGTGTAACTCGCGCGCCGAGGGTTTCGAACGTTTTTCAACAAGTAGGTATGTACTTAAGGTACCGGTTAGAGACTTCGCAATTTAATGAATACCTAAAAATAGTAGGTACCAACCTACATTTTAGATTGATCTCTCTGCATGCTTCGGTGATAGGGGGTAACGGTAATTTTTTCTTTTTTCAAGATATTTAACAAAGTATGAAACTTACAGAAATTTTAAAAACTGTTTTGAAATGTCAAACCAATACCTTTCATTTAATACCCCAGGGGTAGCCTCCCCTTTTGAAAATTATTCCTCCCCTTTATGACCATTTTTCAAAAACTGTTCTTTTTACTGACTTTATCTACAAACGCTTCGTACATTTCAAATGGATCGCTCTGTAAACTTCGGAGGTAGGGGGGGGGGGGGTATATTCGACTATTTTCAAAATATGTATTTCAAAAAGTATAAAACCTACAGAAATTTGAAAAATAGTTTTTAAATGTCCTAATCGATATGTTTCATTTGATACCCCTTTTGACTTTGTAGGTCTCTTTTAAAATTTCGGCATCATAATTTGTATGGAATATTTTCATTTATTTCAATTTTTTTTTCTTCATATCTGTACAGGCAAATGAAATGTATTATTACTTTAAATTTCAAGTTAATAGTTGCGGTACTTGCTGAGATATTAAAGAGGGAAAAAAGGACAGACAAAGCGAGACCATAATATGGTCTCGCTTTGTCTGTCCTTTATGGGTTTCGAAACCGATCTCCGATCTCGAAACCCTAAAAACTAGTCATCGTCCTCTGTCGGGGTAATTCTGACCAAATCCAAAAACAACACATACACAGAAATCTTGTTTGTGACCAACACCATTTTCATACTAAACAGAGTATGGAAGAGTATGGTTAAGTTACCTATTATGTTCATGATGAACCATGGTAATCCTTCTTTGATGTACCGACAGCCGTCGGATCACGACCGAAGACGAATAAAGGCCCGCGTTCGTTTGGGCTCGCTTGCTTTCGCAATGAAGTCCACACTGGTTCTTTCGCGTTCGTTCGCTATCCTTCGTTTGCTCTCGTTCGATTGGTCTGTACCCGGCATGAGATACTCATGCAGATTCTAATATACGTAAATTTATAAGTTCAAAGGTTTCCAAGTTGTTAAATGCAAATAAATTAATAAAACCCTCTTTAGTAGAAAAGCTTGTAGAAGCTGGTACTTAGTACTTACATATTTTAATCTCCTATTAAATTTCTAAAACCACTAACTATGGGTAGTTTTGGTTAACCACTTTCACATGATTATGGTTATAATCAAATACGCGGAAAATAATTTTTAGTTGAGTGAGATTCCTTGCATCCAGAGGAAGTAACACAGTTTTTTTGCCTATTTTGTCCCAGTGTAGGGCAAATAAGTACACACAAATATATAGATAAGATTTCTTTGTTATGAAATTTCACAAATGGTTTATTTACCCTGTTCCCGTTCCAATGCTGAGCAAAGGATTCTCCCAGAATTTTATGGAGAAGAAAAACTTACCTACAACCATTTAACTTGTTTCTTAGTCATGTTTAGGGGGGTATACCCCCTTAAAGCCCCCTTGTTTAGGGGATGTATGATCAGTAATGAACGTCAGTGTGTGCTTATGAGATAGGTAAGCGTAAACCTTTGAATAATCCTCCGGAAGAACTGAAATGATTTTATTTATTTTGTATTTGGATCCTGGAAGTTCTTTCCCTGCCCGCGCATGGCTCGTGAATAATTTTTATTTGTGCTGTACCCTAATTGTTTGATAGTTATTCCGTTATTCGGTACGGGGACAAATCCAACAAGTAAACGATCATTAAAATCAGGTCAGCCGTTCTTGAGATATAAATGGTGTAACTAACACGATCTTGTTCTATACAGGGTTATTAGTAATTTTCGACCAATTTCAGAGATCAAAAACTGCTGTCTTCACTAAAGAGTTCGTGATGATGGGCGGATATAGATCTGTAGTTCAAATCCAAATTTATTGTTCAAGCAGTGTCAGTGAATTACCAATAACCCTGATAGCAGTGATAGGAATAGGAAGTGCAATTTCACGGGATTTCTTGAGGATAATATCATAATGTGGACATGCCTAACAAGTCCCGGGAATTGAATCCAAAAATATTGTTTAATAACATATAAAATAATATTTTAAATAGACATTCTTACGATATTATCAATTCATCATATTATGAATGAAGCTAAACTTGCCGCTATATTATTATTTATCTACTTCAACTTAGACCAAGAATATTATGGAATGCATTGCTTCAGCATCACAAAGGCAGCAATAAGATAGAAGGGATCATAGCGAAGCAAAGTTCGTTATTTTCGTTTAGTTTGCTCATGTCCTTCATCAAGTGCGCACGTTGCAATTTTAGGTTACCCGATTGATTTGGTTATTTTAACGACTCCTTGGCTTGTTTTGTGGACTGCTTTGATCTCTGTGTTGACCATTTGGCTTTTGTATACCAAACCTCTGATTTGCCTTTGCTTAATAACATTAATTTTTGCTACTGAAATCCAATTCAGTAGCACAAATTAATTTTATTAACTTAAAAGTCAAGTGAAGCTTATAAAATTCATTAAAGTTATTGAAAACGGGTAGTAACCGCATTCAGTATAATAATATTTTCTAATCCCGGAATCCCGGGGGCGTATCCATACTATATATAATGTTTGAAGTCATCAACCCTAAATTGCACTACCTATTCCAATCTCTGATAATTAGACCTTCGTTTGACCACAATCTCACCTAGTGGAAAGTGACGATGTATAAAAGTTATCAAAACCAAACACTTTAAAAATATTTAAGCCGATAAGAGCCATTATTAATAATAACTTTTTACAACCTACTAAAATCAAAATTAATTTAATTTTTAAAAGGGAAAGCATCAAACATTTATGTTGTTATTGCACAGTTAAAGTTAAGAACCATAAATTATAACGCACTAACTCTGATGCAAGAAGTCGTTAGCATATATTTATGGAGTCACTAATAGTGACCAGTTTATCTATTACTGATAATTATAAAACGGCCTCTGTAACGCAGTGGGGTAATAACCGGCTGAGTCACGGGAGGTTTCGGGTTTGAGTATCGTTGGAATCTTACATACATTTTTACATAGCATCTTTTGGCCCCAAATATATCACAGTGTTATTAACTGATATCACACTAATATTATAAATGCGAAAGTTTGGATGGATGGATGGATAGATGGATGGATGTTTGTTACCCCTTCACGCCAAAACTACTGAACAGATCGGGCTGGAATTTTGCACACAAGGTAATTCTAATCCTGGAATCAGGTTACTTTTTATCCTTTTTATACTTTTTATCACCTTTAAACTTTCCCATAGAAACAACGCGTGCCAATCCGCGGGCATAAACAAGTACATAATACTGATGCCTACATCGAGAACCGGAAGACATACCAACAGATTGTACAAAACATTTTGTCCCGCGGGGAAAACGAACCTGCGACTGCCTGCGCTGCGCCACTGAGGTCGTCAACATGCAGATTGCAGACAGTTTTTGCTTGCAAAGGAAAATTATTAAAATATAAATTAAATTACATAACTCACCTAGTTTGAAATAGGCTTGTAGAGATCAGGAAACGGTTCGTCTTTGAGTAATTACCATAGTCACTGACTAGGAATTCACTTACATTATGATTGTTCACAAGTTATGAGTCGAATAGACAATGGAAGTTTGTTAAAAAGTGTAGGACCAATAACTTCCGGCTATAATATTAGTAGTCGAAAGTCACTGTTACTTTTTCACGGCTGAACAGATCTTAATGAAATTAAGCAAGACAATTAGGTCCTCGAAGTGAAGCGATCAACATTCATCTGCTTAGCTTGGGGCTAGATAATGTTGTGTGAATTGTCCAGCATTATTATTATTATTATGATTGGCTACTCTGTATCCTCGAAAATGGCAGGGCAGGGCAGAAGCTGGGTCTCATAACAATTTATTGATTAATTCATAATACTGGTTATTCTTTACACAATAAGCCTATAGGTAGACCACACAACTGGCGGATCTCTGTAGAACCTTGTCACAATAAGAAAACAAACGCCAACACAGTAACAAACGCCAGTTTTAGCGTTTGTTACTGTGACATGGTTCTACAGCCATCAGCCAGTTGTGTGGTCTACCTCTAGCTTAGGCAATTATAGCTTACTAGTTTATACACGCGGCTTCGCACGCGTTGTTTTTATGGAAACGTTTGAAGGTTATTTCTATCCCATGGGAACTGATTTATGGGGTAAAAAGTATGCCAAAGTAACGCTTATGTTTTATTCCAGGCTTAGAACTACCTATATTGCTACAAAATTTCAGCCCGATCCGTCCAGTACTTTTCGCGTGAAGAGGTAACAAACATCTATCCATCCATCCATACATCTAAAATATTAGTGTGATGAACAGAATAAACAAAAAAAATGGCAAAACTTTTTGCCGCTTCTGGCATAATTTTCGCACCACCACCATTTTGTAAAACGTCCCAAGACGAGTGTCATCAATAACTCCGATAAATAGCGAAGTGGGTACAAAAACTGAATAATCACATTCCATAGTTACCACATTATGCACAAATGTTTGCATTTCCGCCGCATGGTGGTAAATTTCTTATGGATCGCTTATTATAGCACAAGGAAGCAATGCTGTGAGAAAAACAGCGCCTATCCGGGAAGTCGGTTTAATGTGCTCCATTGTCGACACTACGGCGAAACGGTTAGTGGGTTGACTTTGTTTCATAGTTCCTACCACTAACGCCCGGACTCCACCAAAGCGGAGATGTGCGGAGATGTCCGAAGCGGAGACGAGATGAGACATTTTTTAGCTAGGTTGTATCCACCAAAGCTGTGCGAAGATGCTTACTGGCTAGACTGCAGCGGAGATGTGTGTGTGCTGGCTAGAGCGGAACAGAGCTGCGTGCGGCAGCATTGGATGTTTGTTGAGAGCGGCGCTGCGCACATCTCTTCTCGTCACCTGATTGCGAGACACAGCTCACATCTCCGCTTCCCAATGCTCGCCGCACTCAGCTCAGTTCCGCTCTAGCCAGCACACATCACCGTTTTAGCCAGCACACATTTCCGCTCTAACCAGCTCACATCTCATCAAATATGATACATCTCCGCTCGGTGGTCTCCACTGAAGCTGAGCGGAGACAGGATGTGTAAATAACGACGTTCTATTGGTTGTTTAAAACACATCTCTCCTCTCCTCTCGTCTCCGCTTTGGTGGAGTCTGGCCCTTAAGCAGTTCTTCAAAAAGATTAATTGACATTTTTGACCACTAAATAATGCCGGACCTTTTTAGACCTGTTATTTACCTTTTCTAGGAAAGTAGCGGGTCCTTGTAATTGATTTAGTGTTTATAGGTACCCTAGCTCTGTTCTCAAATAGGCTTTGATTAATTAAATGCATTTTATGTTGCATCTATCAAAATGAATTAGCATTTTACGACTGGGCAACGTAGGGCTTTTCATTTAGTTACTACATTTAGTACTAACGATTAAGAGTTCGTCTGCCGATCTAGCATAGGAATAGATAATGTTTTTAAGTATTAACGCATTCGCTGACCAGCCTCGGCGGTACGACCCGCAGGGGCGCACTGCGTCGTGCTACACGGAACTGGAGGTAGGCAAGTGCGTCCTGGGCCATGGGATATCAGATGACATGGAGGCCAAGAGTGGATAAGACGACCCCAAGATCGTGAGGAGTGGAAAATAAGGGAAGAGGCCTAGGTACATCCAAGAGTGGATCCCGAAAAGCCCAACGTGATGGTGAAGGTTATCAAGTCTATTTAAGGTAATACAATAATCATTTATTTCGTACATTACAAGAATAACACGTCATATTTGTATCTATAAAAAAACATTAAATTCTAGAAGTAATAGTAAATTAAAATAGATGCATAAATAGTTATTTGTTCAACAAGTGGGCAAAACGAGTATTTGTTGAGCAAGAAAATAAATTAGAACTAGCATTTACAATTGAAAAAATAAGCTGCAGACTGTTGCAAACAATCTATAGGTAGCTCAATAGAAGAGTTAGATACATAATAATTAGTATATCTACAGTACAGCATAACAAATTTTTGTACGATCTGCAGATATTTGTTCAGGGTGTTCTGGATGTTTTCTATGTATAATAAAAAATATCTATCTATGTAGTGTATTAAGTATATCAGTTATCTAGTACCCATAACACAAGCTCTGCTTAGCTTGGGGTTAGATAACGCTGTGTGTATTGTCCAGCGTTATTTATTTATTTATTATGCATTTATTTATAACAAGAAAAGTCACTTCACAAAACCAAAACTACTTTTATCATTTATAATCAACACGTTCTTAACACTAGTGAATGATCATCAACTATTTGTTTGACTCTATCCATCTTAAATTAAAAGTCACCTACACTCACATATCTCACAATAGGTAAGGACGACCTGCACCCATCTCACTTTACTCACTTGACAAAGCCAAAATCACTGTTATCATTTATATCAACACGTTCTTAACACTAGTGAATGATCATCAACTACATATTTTGTTTGACTCTATACACAATAAAAAGTCAACTACTCCCACTCACGTATCTCACAAAATATAAGGTAGAGTTCGCTGACATGGACTTTTAAACATTCAAAGGCCTTCACCCGTCTGTTTAATGGATGAAAAGTATTTATATCATCCTTAGACTAAAGGCGGCAGCGTTGGCGAATTTAATGTGAAGAATTCTTAGTAAACTTTTGCGATACCTCTTTGACCTATTTCGTTTTGCGTTGAAAAAGCGAAAAGTAATTACCAAGTAACCTACAAAAGGTAAACAGAAGGGACGTAGCAAAAAAAATATCCAATCAAACGTGTAGAAATGTGCTTGTAATGGAGCTAGATGGACTCACATTAGCGGTAGCCAATCTCCGGCACTAGGCAAATGATGTGCTGCAAAAACTGAGAGTAAACCACGTGGCCCCTTTCATACAAACAAAACTTGTAGGTTAGTCTTAACGCTTCCGCCGCGGTGACTTACCAACTGCATACAATTAATAATATATAATAACAAGCTTGCGCGGGCCGTACACGAATGAAGTTGTGAAAATAAGCACCTACGCAAGACGAATAAGTGGTGATCACAATAAGAAACAATGCGGCTTTTCAAGAAATAATTGGAATCCTTATCCCATCTGAGTCCAAATCAGACTTTCGAAAAGAGCATTGGTTCGTTTCGTCCAGTGGTCAGAGTCGACCCATTCCAAAAGATCCCTTGGGCAATTCTCACCGCTCCAACTACTCGTGGCGAAAGGACTCATTCAAAAAGAGCCCTTGGGCGATTCGCATCGCGGTTCGAACCGCTCGCGGTGTGAAACGACTAAAGACCCGAAAAAGCCGGCAGGAAAAAGCAGGGAGAGGAACTACAGTGAAAATAATAACTGAATGGTGGCCCAAAGACTCAATAACAAAGAAGCAGGACGTTGGTCGTGATCAGACGACATTGACAATCTTACTGGAAAAAAAAACGAGGGTTGCACAGGACCGTACAGAATGACGCAATAGAAGAATGAATTAGGCCATCCAATTTCAGCACTTTTAACTATATCCTCGCAATGCTAAAGTAAATTATAGTAAAAATGATTTATTTGTATTACTACTACGCACATTTAGCAATCAACGTCGTTTCATAATGATATTGTTAAATATTTATTTATCCATGTTTCAAAATAAACGCATATGCTGCGTGCTATTGCAATTTGGCAGGAATTTACAAAACTATTAGGACATGTCAAGTCTGCGCGCGATCAGAATGGGACGGTACCTTGTCGAAATAATTATCTTACGTCACATATCTCCTACAATCCGAGCGTTGTCAAAATGATACGAAACTCTGTCAATGTAAGTTTTTTTTAATCACACTAATATTATAAATGTGAAAGTTTGGATGGATGGATGCTTGTAACCTCTTCACACCAAAACTACTGAACGAATCAGGCTGAAATTTTGCATACAGGTAAGCCTAACCCTGGAATCAAACATAGGCTTTTTATCCCATAAATCAGTTCCCATGGGATAGAAATAAACTTAAAATATTTCCATAAAAACAACGCGCGTAAAATAATTTTATTCCATCCGATTAGGATGGGCGAAATACACTTATGTTAGTAAAACATGTGTATGAAAACGCTTTGAACAGCGAGTTTGGAGATGGTGTGCTCTTAACGGCTAAAATCTCTGTCGGAGGTAATGCCCTTCTTAATGGGTAACTTCATCTTAGCGGCTATCCACAATTACAAAAGAGCCTAGGTACCTACCACATAGGTGATAGATATTTCACCAGAGGTCTATGCACAAATGCTAAAGTTTGGACTTCCATTTTGTTACAAAGCCCAGCAAGTATTATTATATTTTATTATTTTATTTTACAATTTTAGGGAAACTAACAGCTAGGTAACTATTATTACAGAGATGGTGGGTAACTTACGGCTAATTAGAAGTTTCCACAAAAAATAACTATGTTAAATGTAAGTGTATCCTATCTTAATCTACACTAATATTATTAAAAGGAAAACAGAGAGGAAAAAAGATTTTTATTTTTGTATGTTAGTAAAGAATAAACTCAAAAACTACTGGACCGATTTCGAAAATACTTTCACCATTAGAATGCTACATTATCCCTGAGTAATATAGGCTATATTTATTACTAGAAAAAAATGAGGATCCCTACTAAAAAGTCAATAATGTAACCCGAGGTTTAAAGATACATTTACTCCACGTTTACCAAATGTTTAAAAAATAAATGTCCACCCGTGTCAAACCATAACAGGCCGCTAGTCTATACTAATATTATAAAGAGGAAAGATTTGATTGTTTGTTTGTTCGATTAAGCGCTTTGAACGAGTTCAGCGCATAGCGTACGTTGATCCGGTTTAAGCTGAACTTAGTTTAGCAGAAGGTGAAAATGGACCTAAGTCCACTTCTTTCATGCGATCCGACGTCATCGTCGAATCGCATGAAACGAACAACGTTACATTTCAATCTTTCAATCAAGTTGCTTCGGCGCGTTACCTTTCGTTTCTGATTTTCGGACGTTTCGGAATAAGCGTCAGAATTATTTTCATAGTAAGGTTATCGAAAGAACGGATCGGCCGTCCTTCGTTTTGTACGATCCGACGTCATCCGACCACTTCTTTCGATTTTCAAAGCAGACCTCCTAAAGTAGTCTGTATCTTTAAAGATATACAGAATTTGCTACCTAAGCCTCGCTCGGGTAGTAATCAAGAATTTTATGAAGGATTTAATTAATTTATGAGCAAAGTTCAGAGGCCAGTAGCTAAGGCCTCATAACGTAGGTCGCTTGTCATTTTGTGGGGGTCAAAGAAAGTGCCAGGTTGATTGTAAAACTGTAAGCGGTTGTAAATTTCAGTGACATTGAAGATACAAGGTACATACTACTAGCAGTACTAACTTTATTTATGGGTTATTAAGTGCCTATATATTGCCTATTTCAGTCAATAAATAGGCAACTCCTGCGTAAATTGTCTTAAAGTTGAGTCTACCAATAGGTTACTATTTATTTATTGCCCAATAATATTTATTTATTGCGCCAAATTTGATATTATTATTGATATGAGTCAATCATATCAAATTTGGCGCAATAAATAAATATTTTCTGAAGTATTTGACTTAAGAACCCAATATTTATAGATTTTTGATATTAAAAGTGTAAGATGACTGCATGCATGCCTATGTTTAATTAAAAAATGTTTTTTTTTTATCTCTGAAAACGCTGTCGGCCATGTTGTGACGTCATAAGACTCTTTCGGACGAAACTTTCATGATGGGATCATAAGCGAGTAAAATTCGCTATGTAGTCTGTCTATATTTTTACAATGATAAACGTTTGCTAATGTCAATTGTTAGTTTTCGAGACGTATGACGTCATAGCACAGATAAATATGGCTGACAGCGTTTTCAAACTTACTTACTTTTTATCCCATAAATCAGTTCCCGTGGGATACAAATCACCTTTAAACGTTTCCATAGAAAAAATGCGCGCGAAGCCGCAGGCATAAACCAGTTTGTAATATCTTCAAGCTAAAACTACTAAACGGATCGGGGTGAAACATTGCATGGATGTACAGATAGCGTCAGAATAAAGTAACCCCCCTGCACACAATGCAGGTTAGAATCCGATTATTATTTTTTTACATATTCGTTCTTTTTTTATGTTACCTAAATAAAAATATAATTTATTTTCGACTTTTAAAACTACTACAATTTACAGGTTTGGATTTAAACCTGCAATGCGGTAACCCCCTTAAGTAACTGGAATACTTTTTATCCGATAAATCAGTTCCCATAAGATAGACATAAACTTAGAAAAAACCCTGCGAATCCGCGTGCAGAAACTAGTTATAATAAAAGGCTGAATGCACCAAAAAAACCCAAGATAGATAGATTGATAAATGGGCAAAAAATACTTTATTTTACCACACAAAGATCGCAAACAATACAGAGAAAAAAGCTTAGAATAGAGGAAGTACTCATAAAGGGCGCCTTTGTCGCAGGAATAGTACAAATTAATTTAATTTTTATTTTTCCAAAGGACTTATGGGACGGCCACACTATACGTGCCAAGTTTAGACAATTTAACCCACTGTATGCCAAGCTCAGAGATAAACCTATGACCCACGCTTGTGTTAAAATTCGATTTCGTCGTCTCCTTAGCTAAGCTATCAATTTCTCTATTTTTGAGGTCAAAATAACATTTTCAACGCTAAGCTTCCAACGCACATTCTAAATGTGCTATATCCATTCACATCCTGAATACGAATTATGTTATGGGATTCGAAACTTAAATTTATTTAAATTGTGTCCACCATTGACCAACTTACCACAATCTCTAAGTAATAGAGTAAAACCATTGCAAGTGATACAAGCATAAAATAATGTTATAGCTTGCCATTTATCATGGACATTGTATTGTAGATTAAACGTCTTCGGATATCATTACGGCTACGACTATAGGGTATTTTCATAAGTTCATGTCATTATAAACTAAGATAACATCTTCGAGACTCGTCGTGATCAAGTCTCAGTAGGTTTACCAAAAAGTTTCTACACTGCTTTGCTGGTAGAAAAAGTTTAGTCTAATCGGCCACTTCACCGCATTTATTTATTATGAAATGAAATGGAATAATTTGTTTGACACGACTCATTACAATAACTAGATATATTATATGGAAAAAACTAAACTAGATACGCATTTGACGACCTCTGTGGCGCGGCGGGCGAAGGTCCGCCTGCGACGCAGGAGGTTGCGGGTCCGATTCCCGCCCCGGGACAAATGTTTGTACGATCTGCAGATATTTATTCAGTGTGTTCTGGATGTTTTCTATGTATGATAAAAAAATATCTATTATGTATTGTATATCAGTTATCTAGTACCCAACACAAGCTATGCTTAGTTTGGGGCTAGATAATGCTGTGTGAATTGTCCAGCATTATTTATTTATATATTGTAAATACCGACGCTGCCTTCGCGTACGTGGTGCGTACGCTCCTATTCCGACCCAAGTGGACGCTTAACTTAATAAATGGATTTTCTTCCTTATGTATAAGCAGAAAGGTATTCGTGTTTTAGGGTTCCACGTATTACGTTATACGTTTCTAAGTATCATTTCAGTATGATACGTTTTATCCGGGTACCGAATTTGCAGGCAGAAGCTAGTCAATCATAAAGATAGAGCAATTACGAAACACATTAATTAAGAGTTCACAAAGCCATAATTCATAAATAACAGAATCTTCCTTTTAATGATAGAGTACGAATAAAATAATTTAAGTCTTGATGAACGGCCAACAGATTTTTCAATTTAGATACAAAAAAATTATACAAAGTGAAAGTGCGAATCTATTAATTTTTTTAGGTTTTTGTAGGCAGGTATTTATGTACTTACAATTTTATGAATTATTAATTTTATAGGTAACTTTCGACGACCTTGCGAGATTTATCTTCTTACCATAATTTGTCTTAAACTATCGTTTATTAAAAAATAATTTTCCTACAACCGGAATCTCATATATCAGATTACGGTTTTAGGGAAATTATTTTAGAAATTTACATAATTAGGTAGGTACCTAGGTATCTACTTGTTGTAAATAAAAGGTATCTATGTATTTAGAGATATAAACTACATACTTAATCTATGTATAGGTACAAAGTGATACATAGATTTTTGTACTTCACAAGTAACAAAAAAAAAGGTAAAAGAAAAAAAAAAAGTAAAGGTAAAGTAGGTAGGTACGTATGAATTTCTTACTTAGGAATCTATCTTCAAACTATTTATCTATCTATCTCTCTTCAATGCGACGGATCTCCTTATTTAACCATTTTGATGGCTCTGTGTTATTAAACGACATAATTGCATTTGTTTTTTTAAATGATAATTGGACTTTCACATTTTAACTGACGCTTTTGACATAACTTTTCATAAATTTTACGTCAAAGTTCTCCTCCGAAGCTTCTAATTACCCAATAGTTAGAGAAGATCCACCCTAGATAAGTAGAAGATCCACCCTAGATAAGTAGATATTTTAACGTTTCCAAGTGTTTGGTAAACTTACGGAAATAAACAATATTCAAATACGGAGATATGAAACGCATAATTTTACCATCAATTCAACCCGACCACCTACTTTTCACCGAACTCCATCACCATACAGCCCTACCTCAATGAAAGTTAAACATTCTGCCATCAAAATCAAAATTTGAATTTCGAAGTTATTGAACCATAATGTTCCCGCCTCTATACCGAATTTTTATCAATAAGGCACACTGACCTTCTTTCTATACGACTTCGCGGTTGAATAGCTTACCAACCGCAGCGGCGGAAAAGTCAACATTCGACGATAGAGCATCGCCGTGACGGCACAGCAGATGCGTTTCGCGCGGGAAATTTTGAAGTTGACGTCCCTGGAAAATATGTGAATATATTTTAATGAGTGACGTTTGTGTTTGGATTGTAATGTTTTGATACTGATTGTGGATGGTGTGATTTAATTACAAGCATAATGGATATGTTTGGTGAGTAATAGTGTAAAATATTCCCATGCCTAATTTCATATAGGTAGGTAGAGATAAACAATTCTTAAAATGCACTCCAAAATGCATGTTCCCTCCACTAAACGTCATGCAATCGGCGTTCTTTTTTAGAATGGTTTATCCCTACTGTTCTGAAACGAACTAATAGGCAAGGATGATGAGTAAGTTGAGAAAAATAAAAACTATATTCGTTGAAATATTTTTATCAACAGTCAGTTACAATTTAACATTATTTATATAAAATATCACGAATCTACCGAATACTGATGTAGGTACACCTACATACGTTCTTTAACTGTGGAAATCATATGGATAAAAACTTTTTAGCTGGGGCCGTCCAGTCCCAACCTTTTTACCAATTGTCAATCAATCATTTTCGACAAGACATACAGAAGTGTCTAACCTGTCATGTTATACAAATATACATGCATAATATAACACTTAACATTTGTTACATATCTTGTACATTGTGAGTGTACATTGTTTATAATTATATTGCACTAGTGTAATGTTCTATGTCTATCTTATGCATAATGTTGATTGTAAAAAGCAGTGTCAAAATGACACTCTCTTTTACAATCTTTATAAGTATCTTACTTCCTACCTGTTGTATGTAAATAAACAATTTTATTTATATTCAGTGCATAACACGACATGCATTATTTAAATGGCTTTCAAAAAACTTGTGCATCTTTTTGTTGGATTGTTAGGTACTTAGTAAGCATTTTGTCTCCGTCCACCAAACCATGACGATACCTACTTTAAACCGACTTTGAAAAAGGCGGAGGTTCTTTGTATGTTCTTCGATTTCTCCGTAAATTTTATGAACCGATTTTGATTTTTTTTGTTTAGTATAGAGAATAATCCCGAGGTGGTCCGATAAAAAAATATTTGTTAGGGATTGTGAAGAGGAAGTAGGGGAGTATCAAAATTTATCCCGCAAAACTTATAAACAGTGTAAAATTTAGGGATTCGAGGTCAGTTTTTAGATTTTACAATCTAAATTAATACCTATTTTTACGAGATAGTCCTCAGATAAGTACGAGTATTACCTACCTAACTTAACAATATCACAAAGAAAATAACAATAAAATACAAGGCTTCTGCCCATTTAAAACAATATCACACCAGAAATGAACTTGTGGCCTACCTCATTTGCTGACATAAGTAGATAATAATTTCATGTAAGAAACATTGCACGCCGATGTTTCTTAGTAATCTCGTAAACTTCACTTTACTCGGTAAATACTTGGTACAGTCAGCATCACTAATCACTGTGCATGATGATGATGATGTCTTCCTTTAACCGAATTTCAGCCAGTGCGGCTAGTCTCAACGGAGACTAGCCAGGTGCGCAAGACATATTATGGTGCCAAGTGTGCGCGCAAACACAGGTGCACTCTCTTTTCCCTCACTCTCATAATCCGATGGGACAGATCGACATGACCAGAAGAGGGGTGTAACACTGCCAACTTGTTGTAACACTAATCTTAGCCCGAGCCGGGATAAGAACCCGCGACCTCATTATCAGCGGTTGAACTCGCGACTGCTAGACCAACCGAGGCAGTCTGTATAGTACTGGTTCAAGCAATGAAATTAATATATGAGATATGCACCTATGTAGTACCTACTTATGATAATTAACCAGCCGAAAACACTTTCCAATCGTTTATTTTAAAAACTCACTATGACATGAGCATTTTGAGTGCGAAACTTAGTAACTGAGTAATTGTAGGTAGCTTGATATGCCAAATCTATAATGTTTGTGATTGATGAATTCTTATTTCTGCACAAAAAAACATACTATAAAACTAGAGAGGTTATGAGTGACCAAGGCGACCTTTACGCTAAAAAGAGATGAAATCTTATAATCTCTTAATTTACTGTTCAAATTTTAGAATTAGGGGGTTTCTAGTTTGTTTATGAAAAGTTTTTGGTTCTAGCAACTTATAAAAATGCGCTTGCATAAATCTTGTGCTGACTGTACCTCTACTTAAGTGAGCTCATAAAGTTTAATAGCCTATTAATTAAAAGTGTTTAACTCACGCATTCTCTGAGAAATAGGATGAACTTTTCCCTCAGTAACGCTTCTCGGTGTATCATTATTTTTTTTCTCTTAAGTTGGCCCGCTAAGAACATAATGACCTGTTAATTTCTTAATATTGTTTGTACCTGCCAAGCCAATCGACAGTCAACATTTTTAAAAACATAAAAGATGAAAGTTAAGACAATGTTAAAAGATTTTTTTTATAAAATATAATTAATTTGTGTAACAGTTTTACAATAATTATTACCGTAGTGGAGACCTTAATTTAAGTAAAAATACTAATTGTGTTTGAATTAAATTACTGTCAAATAGTAGAAATAAATTAGAATTAGTATTTACAAATGAAACAATTGAGCTTACTGCAGACTTTTGTAAACAATCTTCAGGTAGCTCAACTGATCCATATCAATACCAGTCGAAAGCGTCCCCAAGACGCTGCCTGTATTGTCCCGCTGTATGGCAATGCTGATGGTAAATGAATTCCGCGTAGATAAATTGGTTGTAAACCTTAGTGTTTGCCTTTATATATCATTGCTTAGGCTTAGTTACATACTGCTTTTACAAAAGATTTCGAATGTAAAATATACTCTCTGACTCTTTTAACGCATTCACTGCCCAGCCTTGGCGGTGCGACCCGCAGAGGCGCGCCGCCACTGCACGGGCTGGGGGAGATCATCTGTGTCTTGGGCCATGAAAGTGTTAAAAAATATACAATATATGTTTTTGTTTGAGTTATAGACAACAATCAAAAACGTTTGCCCTAGCAACAACACACAAAAAAGAAACAATTGAATATTTGACAACCCAAAACAACAGACCTCTTCTCATACAAAAGACATCAACGCGCACTCAATCCAATAAATTTATATTTTATATATATATATATATTTTTTTTTTTTTTTTTTTTTTTTTCAATTCACACAACATTATCTAGCCCCAAGCTAAGCAGAGCTTGTGTTATGGGTACTAGATAACTGATATACTTAATACAATACAATACATACATAGATATTTTTTATTATACATAGAAAACACCCAGACCACCAGAACAAATTTCTGCAGATCGTACACAAATTTGTTCCGAGGCGGGAATCGAACCCGCAACCTCCTGCGTCGCAGGCGGACCTTCGCCCGCTGCGCCACGGAGGTCGTCAAAATTATCGAACACTTGTAACATAAATCAATAAAAATAATTGCAAACTTAATTCATTGGATTGCCTTGAGCTTTTACGGCTACTGAAAAAAATATAACACGTTTATAAATAAAGTTAATTAACCTATCAGGTAAGACTCTCTTTAATTTAACTACATAATAGTATATTAACCGGAAATTTTAATTTTAATAATTTATAGCTATAAAGTCCCCAATATGTATTATTAACGCTTTTGATAACATGAAATCTTTTTAAATCATAGAGTAAATTGACCGGGTAGCTATTTTTACGGGGACAATAACCCTGTATAAAACAAATAAAGAAGTAATAAGGCTGGACAATTCACACTAATTAATAAAAACAAGTACCTAGGTACATAACTAAAAATTTCTTTACAATTCTTTACAATTTGTATAATCATTTAATCACACACTATAGTTTAAACATTTTATTTTAGAAGTATATTTAATTTCAAGTATGATATCTTTTTAATTGGACACCCAAGATTGGGTGTAGGCCTCCTCCATGCTGTTCGATTTGCTGCGATCTTTCGCCAGACGGGTCCATGTCGTTGTGGCAACCTGTACCTACCAGGTCGTCGTACCATCTTTTTCTTGGTCTGCCTCGTGAGCGTGTGGCGTCTCGCGGGTACCAGTGCAGGATTCGTTCACTCCACCTCTCGTCTTGGGCTCTCGTCCCCGCCCACTTCCACTTCAGTTTGCAAAGTATACCCACTGCATCAGTGACTTTAGTAGTGTTCCTAATATTATCGTTCTTAACTCCATTCTTAGGTACAACAGTTAATTTTTAAACTTAATGGTAAAACCAAAGAGTAAAAAGTGCACACTTATTTAGCACGCACTGGTTAAACATTTTGCGAAGACACTTCACTATGTTCGCGAGTGTAATTGGTTCCTAACTCCCACGAGAACGGAAATTGCCAGATACAATCACGTATACCCAGAATGCATGATAGCATGTCATACAGATATATTTAATAACTGGGTATGCGAGGTGCCGGGAGCTGTTTTACAATTCTAGCTTTGTAATCCCTGATCATCATGCGATATACTGCAAAAAATTTGAAAATCGTAAACGGGGCATTCATTTTCAATCGAGAGTGCAGATTTTGAATTAGCCTTAGCTGCTAAATTTAGATAGCGATGTAAAGTTTGAAATAAAAAGTAAAACATGTGAACTGCGATTAGGTTTTTACAAAAAAGTTTCTACGCCAAGCGATTTAGATTAAATTCTCTCCATGTCGGCCTGTGAACGCGCACCCTAAAGTTTCAACTGCTAACGTTTAAGCCGTAATGCCGTGCCTTACCACACCGTAATCGCTCAACAGGGAGAGGTCAGGAGCAGGACCAACGGCTAAACGTGCTTTCCGAGGTACGGGGGTGTAACACCGACAATTTCCTGACACCGGGCTGCTACTGTGAATTTTCCTTAAAAACCCCAATAATAACTTTGGCCCGATCCGGGATTCAAATCCAGGACCTCATAATCAGCGGTTGAACAAGCTGACCGCTAGACCAACGAGGCAGACTATTTAGATAGCTAGATAACTGATATTTTTATACAAAGAAAACACCCAGTAAACCTGGAACTAATATGAGCAGATCGTACAAACATTTGTCCTGAGGCCGGAATCGAACCCACTGCGCTACAGAGGTCGTGATTCGTGACTATACACTCGATAGCTTCACGTTCCTAACGTCTGTGATGTTACTTACATAAAGCACTAGATAATTATCACACTATAAAAAACCATTAATCTTAATTCAAACTTTCATTATTTACCTATCTGTGTATAAAATATCACTTATATTTATTTTAGTTAAGTAAATTACATTAATATAAAATAATTTATTCGTTGAAAGTCACGGAAGTGGCTGCAGCAAAAGTGAAAAGCCGTTTTGAATCATTTGTCTTGTTTGAATCATCTTGTTTAGGTTTTTTTGCTGGGCGCGATAGATGATACTTATGTTATTATTAACTAGCGTTTGCCCACGGCTCTGCTTGCAGTGGAGAATGATTCTGGGGAATAATATCTATAATAATTCACTAAGGTGTTTGGAGAGAACTAACCTATAACTACGTACAATTTAACACCGTAAAATATAACAAAAATCCAACTCAAAAATTCATGCTTATCCATCCATACTCCATACTACCTACTTGAACTACCTCTAGATTGTTTGCAACAGTCTGCAGTAAGCTCGTTCTAATTTATTCCTATTATTTGATTGTAATTTTCTATATGAATAAAGGATTTAAATTATTATTATGGAATTCCATCAAGAAGCAGCAACACAATGTGTACCTAGTACATTTTAGATATGATATTTTAAAATGAGCATTTTCCTTTCGACAGTCAAAGAATCCGATTGTACTCCACTGGCACTTCTTGTTAGGTATTTTAAAATCCGTGCATAGCAGGAATCGAGCATAGCGAAACTAACCGAAGGGATTGAGGGATTGGTACCTATTTGTCCGGAAAAAATTAAAAAATAGTGTTATGCAGTCGGTTTATAGTTTTCTAGAACAATTTAATTATCTCAGATATTTATCTACCCTCTGATGGGCGCAATGTACAAAAGTTACATACACGGCGTGAATAAAAAATAAATAAATAATGCTGGACAATTCACACAGCATTATCTAGCCCCAAGCTAAGCAGAGCTTGTGTTATGGGTACTAGATAACTGATATACTTAATACAATATATTACATAGATAGGTATTTTTACTATACATAGAAAACACCCAGACCAACGGAACAAATTTCTGCAGATCGTACACAAATTTGTTCCGAGGCGGGGATCGAACCCGCAACCTCCTGCATCGCAGGCGGACCTTCGCCCGCTGCGCCACGGCGGTCGTCAACATACACAGCGCGCATGAATATTTACAAGCAAAGAACTTCCGCATTCATATTATTAGTAGAGATTACGCCAACAGCCGGTAGCCCTTACAAAATGACACCATTTATCTGATTTATGATAGGGCTTGTTGTACTTTTATACCGGCGTTCTAACAAGGCGTTTATTAATGGTCGTGGTGATGTTGTGATGAATGACGGTTTAAGTTAATTCAAAGTGCCTAGAGGCTTTGTAAAGATGAATTGAGTGAGCTACCTCGTAACGACAGTGTGGATGGATGGCATGATCTCGACCATAATATGATTTTATGGCATGTTCTAAAATCTAAGATATTTTATGTCAACAAAGTCATTTATGAATGAAAAATTAACATTAACATAAACGCGTGATCCGAGAGCTGGTGAGTATCTGGCGCAGCGCATCAGCATTGCCATACAGCGGGATAATGCAGTCAGTTGCTTGGGGACGCTTCCGACTGGTATTGATATCGATTAATTGAGATACCTGTAGATGCTCAATTGTTTCAATTGTAAATACTAGTTCTAATTTATTCCTATTGTTTGATTGTTATTTTCTTTGTTAGTAAAGTTTTACATAAACTGATAATAATAACAGAGAACTACAAAGTAACAGTAAAGCGATCACTACACATCTAAATTAAGCCAAAAAAACCAACATGGACATTGCACACGAGCAGCGAAAACTTTAAAATTCGAGTTCAAAAACGGACGAGAGATGAATTAATTGATGCATAAAAGCTCTCAAAACCAAAATCTGTTTCGAGCTTCTGAACTTTGCTTCGATGACACCAAAAGCTTCTGAGCTTTGCTTCAAAGACACCACATTATTGGCGTCACCAATGACACCAATGTGTTAAGACACCAATGCAATGTCGTAAAAAAATCCACCAGAATGCATTGGTTTTGTAACCCTTTTGTTTACACAATATTTATTTAGGAAAATAGTTTAGTTTTGAATAACGTTTGCCCGGTTTTCCTCTTGAAAACAGGCGCTTGTTATACTCTCTGAAAGATAGCAAATCAGCTAGAAATAAGTTATAATGTCCCCAAGAAACATTTGGAATCGTGCTTAGGCAATAACGCTCGCGAAGGTCAATAACCATAACGTCCAACATTCAGTAACTGTAAATTACTTAATTTATTTAGTTGGCTATCCACTAAAAACATACCTGATCGATACGATCAGGTATGTTTGTGAGGTTGTGAGGTTATGTATCTTGCGCTCCCTTAATCACCACGCTTTGCAGGTACATTGATGATCGCAGTGTTTAATAAATTTTAATATTTAAAATAAACTTTTTTTAAATCAAGCTTATAATACATTGTCATCCAAACTGTTTAGATTGGATGATAATTTATTAAAAGCTAGTATATACAAAATTTCAACTCAATCGGTTGAAGACACCTGCTTCAAAATTGAGTTGCAAGATTCCACCCGTACAAAAAAAGTTACAAAGATTGCAAGTTAATTAAAAGCATGTTAAAATACACAGAAAGAAGCTGCTACCCTTCCTCTGCATTGCATTGTTACTGGAAATTCATAGAGCTCGTCTCGTAGCTGGTGTCACCAAGACCGGGTCAGACTGAAAACCAGCGCTGTTTTGTACCCCGGTTCAAAACAGCATAAATCTCAGACTGATCCGTTTTGGCTCACCTCGGCAGCACTGGCATACCTACTTGTCACGAGTAGCTTAGGTAATTATTTCAACCTTATCATAAGTTTTAATTCTTGTTTTTTTTATATACCTGCCTACTTGTCTTTGTTTGATTGTATTTTGTGCTGTCCATTTGTGAATCAAATAATCTATCGCCTCTAATATTTCAGTATTCAGTATTTTACTTATTGCATTCATACAATCAAGTCTTAGTGATAAGGTGAGTTTAAGTTAAGATCACAGTATGTACCCATTTAGGGTGTTGCAATGGAAAACTAGCAGGAATCGTGCCTTTCTAATATAGATGAACTATATGGTATCTTTACTAATTTATAATTTTATTTGCGAGTCGCTAAAAGAATCGTTGAAGAAAGTTGTAGTAAGTCGTTGAAGAAAGTAGTAGTAGTAAGTCCCCTTAGCTGACTATTACGACATCCATATTCTGAGTTGGAGTGGTCGAATCTGAAGCCGCCTTGTGCTCATCTGCATATTATTGAAAAAGCCTACAAAAAGGCGAGTGGTCGTCCAATGACCGTAATAGTTGGTTAAGATCCTTTCGATCAGAAATGGTTACGAAATCAGTAATCTCGTAAGATGATAATCTTGATGAAATACGACTCTTGTCCTAATTCATTAGATTTATAGAGCTATGTTTAAACTATACCTATAACATTTCGTTATATAACCCAAATTCAACATCATACAGACACAATGCGCGAATATTTAAAGATTCTACCTTTATATAAAATAAGAATTGGTAAATTATGCAAAATATTCGTGCATCTGTGACCCGATGTTTGTGAATTCATTACATTTATAGATTTTGGAAAGCTAGGTAAACTACTTTCCCTTGGCCGATGTGACTTATACTTTATGTTGGAGGACAACCTAATTTTATAAAAAATATAATGGTACCTACCGACTTCCATGAAATGTTACTTGTATATTATATACTTAGTCTGTTTGCTCTTAGTCCAAGTATGTTATTTGTTCCGTGTAAGTCTTTTAACAAATAAAATATATTTAATCCCCACGATGGGCATGCGGTTTGGAGACCGTAGTTCAGTTTTAGAATTGTTCTGCAGGAGGCGCACTTGCCCGCCCCTCGGAGGATATCCCTTAGTCGCCTCTTAAACCACACATGAGAATATTTCGAGTGGTGCAAATTCTAAACCGGCATAACACGGCAATTGCTTTACTTACCTAGATCACAGATATAATAAGCCTAGATATTTAAATCTTTGTGTACCTATTGTCAGTTTTGTACCTACCTTAAGCAGAAATAGTGGAACTAGAAAAAAATATAAAAAGACACATTATCTAACATACCCAATACATTATAAACGAATGAATACCCTGCAACTATCTAAACGTGTTTTTTTTCCATACGGAATATAAGAGCCAAATCAAAATGCTAATAGCATAATAGAGTAACAGTATTGGTTATTATTATTCGTTCACTAATGTGAACGAATATCATAAATTATATCCAAGATATACGTATATTTTCCGTAACAACTCAAAAACAACTTTTGTTGCATATAAATGAGGTTATCCGTTACTAAAAGTATATTCAAGTGGATCAAGGATCTGAATCATCTTTTACTTCTTAACTATATCTCTAGCTAGACTCTAGAAGAAGTAGTTAAAAGTACTTGGTTATAAAGGGTTGTTTGTTATGGTAGGTGATCTCCAGAACAACAGATCTGATCCCATTCTAATCGCGCGCAGATGTAACATAAATTAAATTCGTTTATTGATTTAGACAACACAACACGACCCATAGATTAGTAGAGCAGTAAATGTCACAGATTCAGATACCTAGTCAAACAATAAAATGTAAAAGCAAGCAATGTACAATAAATAAATTTGTTTCGCACAAGGGCTGATCAGGCTTGACATCCAGTGTCTTTGCAGTTTACTGCAATATCTAACAGAACCCTTATCAGACTTTTGGTGCTGCTCAGCATCCTGCGTTTTATAGATATTATTTTATCGCGAATTACAGCGTAAACGTGTGTGTCAGCAAACATGCCAGACGCACCAAACTATTTGGGCAGCTCCACCATTGCTTTTAACAAATTATTTTAAAGGACGCGTAGGGCACTGATGGACGCAGGCCTTCCCCTGCTAAGCGCTTTTTTGACTTTTATCTCATGGGGGGTAATGCCCATAATCTCCCCACTGAGCATGCGGGTTAAGGATCGCAGTTTAGTGGTAGAATTCTTCAACAGGGGGCGTTGCTGCGCGCTCCCGCTTGAAATCCCTTAGTCGCCTCTTACGACACCCGCGGGAAGAATTGGGGTGGTGTAATCTAAGCCGTAAAATCTAAGCCGGCAACACACAGCTGATGGACGCTACAAGTATAAAATTCTGTATCAATCCACTACACACAGATACACTAGTCGCAAAAATAAAGGTAGACGCACACTGGATCTCTGTCGGCAATTATTACAACAGTGAGAAGAGTCATTGAGGTCAGTTGCGAGTTCCTGCTCGGCTTTCGTTCCTTTGATAATCTAAGATGAAAATGTGTAATTATGGGTTTCCTCACACGTAAGAAATCTATGAGGAAATCTATAGAAAATTAACGTCTTGAATATAACAGCTACAGCAAGTTGGTAGCTTTTTATAATATTCTAAGGACGGGGGTAACGATTTATTTATTTATCCGGATTGGAACAAAGATAAATAATAATTGCCAAATAACAATATCAAGAAGGTATCACTGCAACTTGTTTGCAACACATGTTTACAGAATAATAGTGGTTGTCATCTTCTGCAATCTGTTTTACTATAAAAACTATCGTAGTTTGACGAATCAGTACTCGGAGAGATGCGGAACGCGCGCGTCTAGAACCGCACTCACCCTGGAGATGTCCCTCGTTAAGGGATGAAACGTTGGTGTTCTTCCAACACAAATAAGGTTCGTAGCTAACCCGCTTACATCCGTAATGAATTCTGCAATCTGCTTATCTCTACCCTTTTTCTTCAAAGTTTCCTATAGTCAGCGTTCGACCAACATCTCACTTCTTTATGCTAAGATTTGTCCGAGGATGGAACACACTGTCCTTGAAGGTTAAATCTATTTTCAAAGACTAGGGCACAGATATTATAATACTACTAGGGTATAATTTTTCTATATATACTACTAGGGTATAATTTTCGGGAAACAATCAGCATGTAATCTGTTGTTCTCTCTACCGGTAGTTTTGTAAGTAGGTATAGTGTGGATTCAGCTTATTCTTTGGGAAACCTTAAATCCAGTTAAAATAAAACATAAAGCTACTTAAGCATAATGTTGCTCCAGTTATCGAAACCTGTAAAAACTAGTTGAGCGTTGAACATCATAATAGCGGTTTTCACAACGTAATTGTTTTTGTTTGTTTCTACAAGTTGCATAAAGATGAAATCATGAATAGTTATAAAGCAGTCAGACTTGCATGCTTTCACCATATTTGTTAATTCAAAGGTTGGATTATAGGAAATGATGATGATGTCTTCCTAGCCGAATTTCGGCTACGGCTACCATCTAAGTCTCAATGGGAGTCTTTATTGAGTCTAGTAGCCGTAGCCGATGAGCACCGGACATCTAGAGTGCACGAGTATGAAAACACTGGTGCACTCTCTATTCCTTCACTTTAATAATCCGAGATGAGACGGTAGACCAAACTAAGAAATAAATATCATACGTCTGTTGCTGAGTATACCTCCCCGAAACAAGGGTCGTTTTGCTATACCTAATCAACTATCTTCGCAAGAGGATAGGTGATCCGTTATGCTACGGCCACATTACAAGGCGATGATTCGTCTTCGCGTTGTCGTGATAAAACGACGAAGTGTTTGGCCACATTGGCAAAAAACTTCGCAAAGTCCCGAAGGGCATTTGTTGTTGCGATGATGATTCGATAAGACGAACTTCTTGGCCAGACTTGTCGCGACAGCGCTAATCTTCGCTTAACATAGGAAGCCGCTGTTCTTCCTCATGCATCATCCACGGGCTGATTGGAGCAGCCGATTCTTCCGCCACGACCGCCACGGCCGATATAGTAAATAGTAACAATAGTAATCGAGAAATAGCGGGATTAGATCTCCCAATCTTCTACGCGTCCGATAGAGTTATACCCACTGCGTCACAGAGGTCGTTGATAATCTTAGGTCTTTGAGATCTAATTGAGGAAAAGCCTACTCAAAGATCTCAAACCCTATATTTATGCACAAATTTAGTCCCATACTTAGAGAACTAATTCAGGTGATCTTTGATCCTAGCAGAGCAACTAATAGAGCATGTAACAGTAGAACCAGTTACCAAATGATCTTGAGTTCTCGACGGATTGATGAATTGGACATGTTGCTACGGGAACTTGACCTATGCCAACAAGGACTCTGGCAGAAACTCAACTTTATTACTATGTGCTTAGAAGTGAGTAGACACATGGGTGAGTAGTGCATTTTAATGGAATATTATGTCGATGACAAATTATTGTGCACCGTACAGGATGGTAACGATCTCTATGATGAGTAGGATGCGAGATTTCCTTCATTCGAATGCTCCATATTATGGTAAAGTTTGTACCATGATAAATGAAGGAAGACAGTTGAAGTCAACATTCCAGTTGTTTATTGCCATGTTATAAATAGACATTTTGTCTTCTGGTATTTCAAATAATTTTTACCATTGTTTGGATAAACCTACATAACACTCGCCGAGCCCTACCTACCTGCCCCAAAAATTAAATGAAGAACCTACCTACTGCCAGCCTAGTCAGCGCCATCTATACTTACTTAGAGAAAGTTTTTTTTGTTTCATTATCGTCAATCCAAAATCCCTCAATGTATTTAACCCTTAAATGTAGATGTAGTCAGGTGGCAATGGTAGATACCTAGGTAAAGGGTATGGTATGCAAAAACCTTCAGTGAACCGTTGAGCAATCATCACTTTCATTTGGAAAGGTAAACAAGGCTTTGTGGTTTCTCAGTGGTCGGTAATCAATGTAATCATGATCACCCTTGGGTTTCCAGGTAAACTGCTGTTTGTTGCCTAAATACCGGGTAAAATGTGCTAACAACGTATCTGGTAGCCCACGTTGTTTACCAAATATCAAATCTACTTGATCCATTATCAAACTGCTATTGTATTTTCTGGTGTCATTTGTTCATTTGAGTAGTGTTCGAAGTTTGAATAATGTCAAACATCTAGGTACTTATGACAAAAGTTTTCATAATGATCTTGTAGTTTCCGTTTACTTTGTACCTACTCTGTTTAGTTTCTTTTCAATTAATTGTTTTGTATAAATATTAATACTGTCAATGTATTTTCTTCGTCTTTGTCCTACCTATCTTCTATACTCCGTGACGTCGCAAAATGGATCAGTTGAAAGTTCGTTGTACGCAAATAAAACCAACTCATGCTGACAGAGACCTTTTTAAAGTTCTAGCAAACTGCCTTCTTTTCCTTGTTCTTTCTTTTTAAAGTGTATGTGTCTGAATTACAAATAAACATTTCTATTTCTATTTACATAGATTTTTTTGTCAATGATGTTAAAAAGGAAAAAAAAGGATTCCGACATTGTGATTGGAATCACTCAGTTGTCAGTTGCACTTTTGATCGTAAGCATTGATCGTATTAAATGTTTGTTTGATTTTATTATTTGTTGATTTTACCTTTTGTTATCGTGCACAATTGATGCATCCAGAAAGGCGGGCTCGGATCGTGCTACAGTGGGTGCCTGAGGGCGGGTGGCGTCGCCGAGGTAGATCTAGGAGACGCTGGTGACACGATTTACATGCATTCCGGAGAGATTGGTGGGACCAGCAGGGCTATTCTAACTCTGCCAGCTAGTCATCGACATGGAATCTGACAGTCATCGACATGGAATCTGTCATACATTGGCGCGAAATTCAAACATTAGCGGTTATTAATATTTTCTGCGTTCTGCAAGGAATTAAAGTACCAGGAATGTAGTTTGAAGAAAATGTTTTAGTATTTAAGGGACCCATCTTTTAACGATTGTTGATTACTCTATAATAGTACACTGCTCATCAAAGTAATTTTTATTCAAGTTCTTTATTAAAAGTAGTAGTACTACTTTTAGAGCAATCAACAATACAAGAGCTTTATAACTAAAAATTATATCACCAAAAACTACATTATCATACTTAACTGTAACATGGGTATAGAACATGGTCTATGATTTGAGGAAAACTACTTGTCTGGTAGTTCAGTACCTTGCAGAACGCACAAAATATTAAAAACCGCTAAAATAATTGAATTTCGTTCGAAACTGTGTCGGATTCCGTGTCTATGAATGACTAGGTAGCGGAGAGTCTGAATAGCCCTACTGACCAACGAACGCGTTTGTTGAAAAAGTTTGGGGACAGGTCCAGCTGTGGGACAACACAGGGTTACTTACCCCTATTGCTCAGCGATCCAAAGTGGATCTTGGTCACTTCTCTGATCTGGACTGTCTCTCGCTAGCTATAATAATATTAAATAAATAAATTATTCTGGACAATTCACACAGCATTATCCAGCCCCAAGCTAAGCAAAGCTTGTGTTATGGGTACTAGATAACTGATATACTTAATATAATACACTACATAGATAGATATAATATTAGGATAAAACAATATTTTGTAACAATTCCGCGCAAAACCTCCTCCGACAAGATCCAACAAAATGTGATTTGCGTGTAAACAAATTGCTCCCACTTGCAATCAGAGAAAGTAACCAACAAACTTACGCAATACAAAATTGTAAAAAAAAATTTAAAAAAATTTACTTAGATAAAATTAAAAAGATTATTTTTCTTTGAAAATTATTTATCTTAGATAGATATTTTTATTATACATAGAAAAAACCCAGACCTATATAGCTATGTGCGTAGAGTTCGCGGAGATCGGTTTCAACTTCGTCGATCCAGCGGTATGTTTTTTTTTTATTCAGCACGGAAATTCGTTGAAGAATAAACTGGTCTGGGGGGACCAAAATTATGTAGGACTCGACGCCCTAAGACGGCCGTTACACCCACTAAAATCTCTGCGGTGTCCCTCTCTCGCCATTTTCGCCGGAACCACGGGAACATTTAAAACCTACAGCGGCCCGACTGGCGTCCTCACTTCCTCATATAAAAAGAGACAGACAAAGCGAGACTAGAAGGGTTTCGAAACCGATCTTCGATCTCGAAACCCTAAAAACCGTGCACAAAATACCTAAAGACATTACTGCATTAGGCACACACATAAAACTTCCCATTTAAAACCCTACACCGTAACGAATCTCCTTTAGAAATTGCCCTAACATATCGCACTAAGGTCAATATCGAGGTCAAAGTTATAAGATTAGCAGGTAATAATGCGTGTGCGCACCTGGCGCTATTAAAAAAATCTCAGATCCATCATTCAGCTGTTAGTGATAGTGAAAGGTCTGTGAGTTACCATTACGTGGTTATTGATGTACATTTCGACCATTTCATTAATTTTCTCTCGATAGGTACTAATAAAGCACATACTATGCTTGTATTTAGAATCCAAGATATTCTTTGTAAACAAGGGATAAGTAATTTTATGTGAACAAAAGTAAAGAAATATCGTTGAAATTATTTTGTGACACTGGTAACATCGGAGCAAATCGCAGAACTAGGTACCAAACAATTTTTGGTTACGACAGCTTTCATTCGTCTTAGAATTCCAATATGCACCATTCGCTTCGCGTGTGTTTTTTTTTATGCGTTGCCGGGGTATTTAATTATTTTTGTTTTACGTTGTTTGCTGATGTCTGTTATTGTTAACATTTTTTGTTTAATTTTTTTATATTTTTTTACCTTCATTGTCAGGGTGCCATACCCAAGGGGTGCCAAAGCCAACCAGGTGCCAACAGAAGCCAACATACACTGAAGTCTCGTCTGACTTTTCTTACAATAACAAGTCTATATTTTTTGAATAAGTGATAAGACATTTGAAAATTAAGAGTGCGTTCTTCTGGCCGCTCGCTACAACAATTAAGTTTAACCAGACATTTCAGGTTATTTCAGTCCATTTTCCATTCAAGTTTAATCAACTTTTTTAACCAACTTGGTACGGAACTGTCTCGCACTTGACCGGTCTTTTTATAAATGGTTAGGTTTATTGTATTGTCCGTGATCTGCCTATTGGAAGGGGTTAAACAATGAAGTCCGAGTCTACGACTATTAAACTTTTAATGGGTCCATTATTGAGATATCATTCCAATTAAATTTTATTGAGTAGTTTTTTGCCCAGCTCAAGATCAAAACCATAGAAGTATTATAATACCAAAACTGTTAGGATCCTACTTTCACATTCCGTGGATGATTTTTGCATAGATACACACTATGAGTGACATCGTCAATACGGTACCTCAATCTCTAGACATGATTAGGCTTTTTATTGTAAGTAAATTGTATGGGAAGAAGTGGCGAATCACCGTCTCCTAATTGCAAAAACGAATGGCTATGGAAGCGGTTTTGATGGACATCACAAATTACAGTTGCGAACTTTGATAAAAAGTTTATAAATGTGGGTGTGCTTAGATACAATTTTTACACTAGTATGAAAAAATGCGAGAGGTTGAATATTAATGATTAATGGCAGAAGAATTAATGAAGGATCAATTTATGTTTTTACCTGTCTACGCCAACATCTACCTGTCCAACGTCCTACCCGTTAAGACCTATGAAGCTGAAACATGGAAACTCACCTTAGGGCTGGTACATCTCTTTCACTTTCTCTGAAGGATAGGATTCGTAACGAATACATCCGACAGAGAACCAAAGTTATCGACATAGCCCAAAGAATTAGCAAGCAGAAGTGGCAGTGGGCCGGCCATATCTCACGAAGAACCGACATCCGCTGGGGTAAACGTGTTCTTGAGTTGAGACTGCAACTCGGCAAACGTAGGACTTCCGCCGGCCAGGTGGGATGACGAGCTGCGAACGACTGCAGGCAGATGCAGGATGTGGCAAGCTGAAGACAGGGCGCTATGGCGCTCATTAGGTGAGGCTTATGTTCAGTGATGTCATAGGTTGATGACGATGACTTCAACATAACTGCAAACGGTTGCAAACAATGTAGAGGTAGTTTAACTGATCCATATCAATACCAATCGGAAGCGTTCCGAAGACGCTGACAACATTAAAAAAACTAACTTTTTCACCTATAAAATTAGTTTGAAACAGCCGATTTCAAGATCGAAAGATCACATAATACTACCGCAAACGTCAAAACGAGTGTTTAAAATCAATATAGAAGCAATTCGTCTCGCAAGGTTTTATGAAAGCGCGTAGATGTGTTCGACAAATTAAGAAAAAAAAAGCTTTATTAAGTAGGTGTAGTTCCGGCGAGATTTGTCTCGAAGTGAAATTTATTTTCAATATACTTACAGTAGATTATTTATTGATTACCGATCGACATACGGCCTTTGACCGGGTGCGCATTTATATTTTTTAAATGAACTAATAATAGTGTAGTTCAACCTTTTGAACTTGGCCGCGCTTCTGATGCTCTTTATATTCAACTATGGCCCCGTATTCAAAGCCGTTAGAAAGCCTTTAGTCATTGGCACTCTTTGAGTTTAGTAAGTCACCATTTTATAGATTAGAGACTACCACAGCCTCTGGCTTTTGAATTATCGACATCATTTATATCATTTTTTCGACAAAGCGTAAATAATTAGCAAGCTGAAGCGGCAGTGGGCCGGCCATATCTCCCGAAGAACCGACAACTGCTGGGGTAAACGTGTAGGAGACCGCAGTTAGAATATCGTAGTGTAGGAAGCCCTCCGGCCAGGTGGGATGACGACTGACAGACTATAGGCAGATGGTGGATGAGGCAAGCTGAACACAGGCGATTTATGACCATAGGAGCCCCTCTCCTGAACACCCATATCGCATCAGTAAAATAATCTAATTTAACGAATAAAACATTCACGAAGACGAGCTATTGTTTATACATAAGTTTGTAAATACTCTAGTTCCCGCTGATTATGTAAAAGTCAAGAATCACATAAAAAAATCTACATTTTGGCAGCGTCAGATACACGTAGGTACCGATTTCGAAGACCTCTCTAGCAGCGTAAATTACTATTTTACGAACGTATAATTGGCGAAAATAGTAATAGAATATTATAATGATTGATTGGAGCTTTATGAAAGGCAACGAGTTTATGATTACAAGCATTCAAAGGTATCTTCTAATGACAACGTGAAAAAAATGCTACGTAGTAATATGTGGCACACCTTCTACAAGAGTTAAGACCTTGTTCAATGGACTTCTGGACCAATCTAACTGTACCATTCAGGCTCTAAACCTTAAAGTACATTTCAATGATGATCTGCAGATAATATCTTGAGGGCAGGCATTGATAATGACGGACATTTCTGGCTGATTATTGGTCTGCCCTTGCAGCAATTTCTTGAGATTTGAAAGCGTGCAAATTGTAACCCTACTTAGGTCTTTGTTGTTTTATACAAATGGTTATTTATATCGAAATAAACTTTTGAATGCCAAAATCAAAATTATATCAAACGATCCCATGAGTATTTTTTAAATGACTAGCTTCTGCCCGCGGCTCCGCACGCATATTTTCGGTATAATAAGTAGCCTAATGCTAGGCTTCGTTCTGTGTGTATACCAAATTTCGTTTTGATCTGTTCAGTAGTTTTGGAGATCCTAGGTAAAAAAAAATCACATTTCACAAACTTTCGCATTTATATATATTATATATCTATAAGCAGGATAGTAGCTAAGCTATCATGAAGAAAATAAAGAAGCTCGGAAAATTTATGCAATCTACCTACCTACTGACATATTTTTATTATTTCAGTGGCTTGTGATCTTCATATTTTGTAGTTTTTGATGAAAGTCTTACCTGTGAAAAAATAGGATTCTGTATCATCGTTAATACGTAAGAAATTTGAGCGCGTTGATGTCTTTTGTATTCGCTACAAAAAATATTCGCATATTTTTTGAAACATAATTGGGGCTAAAGCTTTCAATTGATACAAAAATTTGGAGACTATTATTGAGACATTAGTAGGAATAAGGATTAAACTTAGGTCATTTAGTTTCGAGTAGACAGGTTTAATTGCGAACATGAATATTTTTTGCGACACAACTTGACATTTAAGATGTTCTTGATTTTTTGCTTCACGCTCACTGCATTTAATGCTTAGCTTGTTGATTTTTCTCCAAGCACTATTATCAAACATTGTAATATTAACATTAGTACTCGATGGTCGAATTATTATGCACTTGAACATAACGGTATAATAAATTAAATATAGGAAACATGTTGGCATCAATCTAGTGTCCTATCGAAATTAATGTCCAAAGTTCGTGCTATGGAAATGATGCGGTTCTGTTAGCACTTTAATAAGTTTAACCCCAAGTTCTGGGCTTAACCTAGACAGCATCGTCATTTATTTATTTATTAAACCACCAACGATACAACATAAATTACAAAAAACGATACATCATAAATTACAAAAATCAGGAAATAAGTTTAAAGGCTGGTCCTTCGTGATGGTTGGATCAAAATCACCTAAGTAGTTTTTACCCTCACAACGGTATCAATTCCTTTTTAAATCATGAGTGGGTCCGTTTCCTTGCATATTTCAGGAGAAAAAATAAATGCTCATCAAACATATCAAACAGAAGCACCATGTAAAAGACTTAAACATTTAAAATAAAATGACTAACATGACAAATGTCTTCTTATCATATTTTCACTTTTTTATCGTAAGTAGGCAGATAGAGGCAGCTCTATCAGGTTGGTAGAGGCGTGTCATAAAGAAGCCTAACAGTAAGCAGGCACTAATGAAAATTCATAAGTTAATAATAACTCAACATTTCCATTTTGACCCCTGACTTCCTGTCAATCATACTGAGCATTTTGTAAATTACTTTAGAAAGGTGGACGTCTAAGGAGCGAAAACCACCCAACACTTGTATGTCATAGGCATTATAGACTTTCTAAGAATAAATCAATGTTATTAGAAATTCATGTGAGCTTTATTTTATTCCAGTCTATGAAAACTCCTGCCACCCATCTTGCGGTTGAAATGCTCTACCAAAGAACCATGCGCGTCAGCGCCATCTATGCGTTTCAACCTACATGACACGGCCGACAAGAATGCTAACTGGTTCAAGAAATAATCACAAGATGGCGCTCAAGCTGCTTCTGTTACTGGTCGTGGGTTTATCCTGTGTATCATCTCAAGGAGAAATGGCTCTGGCAAACGTGACTAGATTGGCTTCTGGGGATATTTTCTCTCTCATAGGTAAGAAAATGAAAAAATGCGTGGGCAAAAACTGCAAAAATATATGACTGAACCCTATGGAATCTTACAACAAAAATACTCGATCTTACTTTTTGTACTCCCTAATATCAAATTTAAAAGGTTGTTTTACATACAATTTCTTGAATTTAAGGGACAAATTGCGGACCAACTCGATGTATGGAAGCCTCCCACGGGACAGCATTGGGATCCCTCGGCGATGGATGTGTTTGCCGATGCCAAAGAGAAACGCCGACTTTCAGAGAAGATAGGCATGCCTGTGTCGATCATGTTGATGGTAAAATAACTATGAACTTTAAATTGAAAAATTAATCTAAATGCCTTTGAAATTCAATGGTTGAATCCATTTAATATTATTACAGAATGTACGATGGCTAGTTTTGGGCGCGGAGCAACGAAGCCCTTGATACCCTTCGTCTTTTTGCCGTTGAAGGGGCAAATTATTTATCCTTCGAAAGAAATTATTTTTACAGGTAAGTAGAACTTAAAAATAAAGCAAAAAGTTTTTCCGATACCGGGAATCGAACCCGAGCCTCCTGGGTGAGAGCCAGGTATCCTAGCCACTAGACCATATCGGATGTTGAGAGTCAATCTGAAATTTATAATTAGAACAGTGTCAACATAACTCCTCGCAACCTCGCACAAAAAATACCGTCGAATTTTAATTTCTAAAATTAACTAACTAGACCCACGTGATTATAGCTGACCATTAATCTGTATTCACGAATTGTAACCGAAATTAACTCGGGCTAGTAGCAATCATCCTAGAAATCGTTATTAACGTTAATCACAAACAAAACGTAAATTAAATACTAACTGTTATAATGTTTTTCTAGATGTAGAAAACGCGATATGTGCAGTAACCAGTGCGCAATACCTGTCTACATCTGGCTGGGTCACTCTCAGGGACCTTGTGGACAACGACGTGCCTTTTGGACTCTATCGAGATGAGGGCAGCACTTTCTTACAGGTTAGACAAAACTAGCTGGCTTAGGTTTTTATCGTTTTTACGTAGTCAATATCTTATAGGGAAATCTTGCGCTTTTGCGAGCTATTTTCAAATGTGGCGCGCTGCGTTTAGTGCTTTTAAAAATCACAGATGGCGTTGTCACGCGTTGTCACTGACAAGACAACGCGTGACAACGCCATCTGTGATTTTTAGACAATTTTCAGACAATTTTTAGACAACTTGTCAGTGTTGACTGACGCACATATAGCTAAGGAAGGGTAAAAATTAAAAAAAAAATGTGTCTCGTAGTATGCGTACATTCCCTTAGTAGCTTGGTCGCTTTCACGCATAGAAGTATGTTTACGAATAGGAAAATAATGGGTACGGATAAGTCGCATTTTTTTGGCTACACCTCTTTTGTGTTTACTATATGTATTTCTATGGCTATACAGGGCGTCCCACGGATATGCCACATGGAGGGCAAGTACCGACCTTGAATATTGTAGATGGAACATTTTACTGAAAGAAGACATTATTCTAATTTATTCAACAATTTAAACTGCATTCATAGATATTGTAATATATGCATTAGGTGCGATTTTGGTTGACGTCAGAAACGAAGGGCACTTTGTTGACAGTTTTTCAAGCTCATCACACTAGAATCTTTGGCTCATTGTCAAGATTCATATTTTTAGGGAGCTGACAAAAAAATTCCATTCACGAAAGCTTCAGCTACATTTCAAACAAAAAATATATAAGCGATAGAGTGGTCTTATGTGGCCTTAGTTTACCTATGTTCAGGGGCATATGGACTCACTGTTAAACTAAAATAATATATGTCATTAAAACAAATTTATATATACTTCAACGCGAGGCAGAAAAGTAATTCCCTAAAGAGATAGAATAGATTTAATGAATTTATTAATCCAACAAAGTATGGAATTGAGGTAAAAACAAAGTCAAAATATGTCTGTACAAGGAAAACGCATTAATTACCCCAAAAATTATGTCAACATCGTAAAATTAATGTTTGAAACATTCGTCCACATGGTGGTCCAAATATTACCACCCAAGTGCTTCCGATTTAGTAAAATTAAAAGGTAAAATAATTACCCTTTTATATGAAGTTCGTAAAATTAGGCTTGATTTTGTATAAATTAATTGCGCAATGAAGTTGCGTATGCGATCTCTTATCTAAAGGGTGATTGTATTGCGTTGTTTGTAACTTGCAAGGAGGTTGACTTTATGGAAGGGCTGTATTCTGAAACTATAGATAAAATAAATAAATAATATAAATAAATATGTAGTTAGATATATGTCTACATGTCTAGGTATGTCTGAAACCTACCTACCTATGTTTGTCTGAAAAGTTATAATTTGGAATAAAATTGTAAACCAAAGCGTTAAAACTTTTCATTCTTTCTCCTTTTATAAGCCAAAAAACAGGCAGGCATGCAAAAATTAACATGCCTAGGCAACGAATTAATTTGTAAAAATAAGCTGTTACCTGTTAGAAGTTCCTTGATTAAAGAGATGATTAATTAAATAGACATCTATGGGGTATTAAAAGTATATTTCGTGAGGTTAATTCGTAAGCTTTTGATACTTTTGTTGAGCGCCGAAGAGCCAATTCTTAGACACTCACCAGTAGCTTCAAAGGATGTCGGGTGATATAGGTTCTCAAGACCAAAGTGTTTAATTTGAATACTCTTGCGACGAGCGCGGTTGCCTTTAGAGTTGGCTCCATACCCTTGGACTAAGGTCTATACCTTTAGAATTAACATAACACATAAACTTAAATTTACATAAGGAATACTATAAATAAATAAATAAAATAAATAAATAATGCTGGACAATCCACACAGCATCATCTAGCCCCAAAGTAAGCTACTCAAAGCTTGTGTTATGGGTACTAGATAACTGATATATTTAATACATATACATGGAATTGGATAGACATTTTTTTTACTATACATAGAAAACACCCAGACCAATGGAACAAATTTCTGCAGATCGTACACAAATTTGTTCCGAGGCGGGAATCGAACCCGGATTAACGGACCCAATAAACCGTGATATGGGTCTTTTTGTGCCTACAATAAACTGATTTTATTTATTTAATTTTTATTTATTTTATAAACCAATATTTATAGATTTCTGATATTAAAAATGTAAGATGACTACACTTACAGTTTTCAATTTAAAAATAGTTTTTTTTTTATTTCGGACTCTGAAAACGCTGTCCGCCTTGTTGTGACGTCTTAGACCTCTAAACAAATTTCGCCATTTAATCTGTCTACATTTTTACAATGATGGAATGCTAATGTCAATAGTTTGTTTTCTAGGTGCAGCTAGTATTATGTCTGTGGTTTTCTACCCGTATGACGTCACAGCACAGATTAATGTGGCTGACAGCGTTTTCATCTGTTTACGAACAGTAGACTTTTAAAATAAAGTTTTGCGATTTTCTGGGTCCTAAAAAATAGGGTAATATTTTTTCCCTCTAATCGGACAATAATTAATAATTTAAGACCTACTTTAAAAAAGAGTCTACTAGCCTATTGTGATAGTCATATCAAAAATAAAAATAAAACTTACACCCGAATTGATAAACTCTTTGTTTTTTTGAAGTCGGTTGAATAACTTTTTTGAAATGACATAATTATCAAGTATAAACTAGTCACATCCAGTAAACAATCTTAACTCTCCGTGTCGATATCAGATCCATAACGTTTATGAACACGCGCCAATCTCATTATACTGATAGCTGATTATCGGAACTCTGAACCAGTTTAAAGATTAAGATTTTTGGAACATAATACTTTAAAAATGAAACTTTTAATCCAGGTCGGAATATTCTAAAGCCGAAAATGTATCTAAGACATAAATTTGTAGCTTAGGTAACTGTATACTCTAGCCATTCTTATGGTACAATGTTTGTAATTAAATCACCACACAAAAATTCTAAATTCTCTTTTTGGCATCGAGTGTGAACAAAAATTATTGTCTACATTATGTATTGCACTTACAGAACAGAGCGATCAAACCGACAAGTAGGTAGGTTTTGCAAATTCTGTCGAAAAATCCACGACAAGAAAGTGATTAGGTATATATTAGTAAAGTTTATGGGCAATTTTTACAAACATTTTATCTTGAGTTTCGTTGGATAAGAATTTTAAAGGCTATATAAGGTTTAGTAACTTTTTTTATGATAATTAATCAGACAAGTAGTCAGTTTTTTCATACATTTTCTTAATTCGCTGCTCAGTTAAGTTTCACGGTTACACCTTGTTATCATTGCATCAGGTACTAGAAGGTCATATACTTTTATCTAGGAATGTCGCAAAACTTCCCGAACAGAAAACTTGCACACGTTTCGCTATTTCGACAAAACGATATACTTCCTGAAATACCGGTTAGCACTATGATGAGGATCTTCATGTTACCAGAGACAGATACCATCTGAGAAATGGTCTTTATACTCAGAATTGACAATGACATGCCACCTCTATGTTACATCTGCTACAATCTAGTTTACTTTAGTTTTGCTGCATGTAGAACAAGGTAGAGTCTTCTATAGCTTACGTCATGCCGCCCTAGATATGAACCTTATATTTAAAAATATTTCAGCCGCTTAGAATACCTATTAAATCTCACGATGGTCGTTGGAACTGCATAAACTTAACATTTGGATACCTTATTTTTAGACATTCCTGAATCAAAATCTTTTTCGATTTCGAATAATGGTGACCCAAATAAATAAAAAAAACTAATACTGGACAATCCACACATCATCATCCAACCTTAAGCTAAGCAGAGCTTGTGTTATGGGTACTAGATGACTGATATACTTAATACAATACACTGCATAGATAGATATATTTTATTATACATAGAAACCATCCTGAACAGATACACGTAAATCTTACAAACATTTATCCCGAGGCAGGAATCGAACCACAACCTCCTGCGTAGCAAGCAGATCTTCGCCCGCTGCGCCATGGAAGTTGTCAAAATACCCAGAACACCTGAAACAAATATTTGCAGATCGTTCAACCATTTGTCCCAAGGCGGAAATCGAACCCACAACTTCCTGCGTCGCAGGCCGCCGCGCCACATCGGTCGTCGAAAACAAAACACTATCAATTTCTACGAATAACTTTCTCCCATTGAAGCACTTGGAAAAGTCATTACGTAACGTTTGTCCTAGCTCTACATTTTATCTTTCAATTAGTACGACTAAAATCGTGCTGGACAGCAGCTGTTATTGTAGTGTTTACCTACTAGCTTTCGGTCTAATATATAAAGCAGACTGGTAGTGACCACACACAGAGCCAGTTATGACGGATAGGATCTCACGGTAGATATCGGAGTAATAGAAATATCTGTCTTTATGTCGCATGCGATATTCACCTTGCTATAAACATTTTTGCTCTTATTTGATTGAAATCTACTTTGATGGATTTATTACAAATACTAATTTGTCGCCCTGGTTTGCCCCTGAAGAAGGTTAGGCCTAAATCATGTCAACGTATCCATAAAACTCAAATATTTATTGAATTGGACACTGTATTGAGCAAAACACTTCAAAAACCAACAAAATCTGGAAAGGTATCGCAATCAAATTTTAATTAAATACAAATAACTGCACCAATTCATGACAGTCGTATATTTGCTCTTGATTTCGCATAAATAATTCATTTGATACCGGGATTATATCGGAATGAGGAATATGTAGATGATATCTAAGAAATCCGACTTATTTCGGGCGGTTTGAAGTAAAACTAAAGACTAACAATATTTTATTTAATTCATCAATCGGTTGGTGGGTCCGAGTGTTGAAAAACGCGATGCGATGGTTCAAATGATAAGGCAAAGCGGCAAACAGTCGATTTGTATATATGTTTGGATACACGGTTGATAATTTCAATCCATTCCTTCCTTCCTCACCAGCACACATACATCCAATGCTGATCAAGCCTTCCCCAAACAAAGGGGTGTTAAGTTCATTCCATTCATCATGATTCTCTTGCCTTTTTCTCACTTAAGTTCAATCCATTATTTTGTTTAAAAGTTTCAAGAATCATGAATTGGTTTTCGAGGAAATAAGGTATCACGTTATTTCGTGATTTCCAGTAATTTTAATAACTCCCTGTTAATCGAATTCATTCCCGAACTCTGTATAGTAATAAGTCTATACTTAACAATATACATTTTTGAAAAACGAACCTCAATATGTCTTGTCGTCTACCATACAAATAGCTAGATTAAACATACATAAGAAATACTATATATATTTAATTTTGGTCGTTCAAACCGTACCAACCATGTGCCAAGTACAGTACGCCAGACTTTTACGCGTTCAGATCTTTCACACTGATAAACGAGTGTAATTTACTGAGCTCAAACGAAACTGCTTCACGTTAGATGCCAGTAACAAATGTACGTGCTTCCACACTTAAACTTGATTAATAAAACTGTAATAACTCTCTGAGCATCAAGGGAACTGGAACACTAAAGCGGACTGCAAAAATAACACATAAAATACTCTTGCTTGTAAAATTTAATGGTGGTAAAAGAACACTTAATAGGTGCAGTGCTTCGATGAACCAGCCGCTTAATACACATATAGTCTGACAAATTGCATCAGAAAGTTATGGCCTTAATATCAGTTTATCTCTTTAGAGGCACTGAATCGCGGAATAAAAGGCTTATTGAAATTTTTCACCTAAACTCAAGTTATTGCTCGAATCCGATTTAGGCAATAAGAGAAACACAAACAAAGATTTTGCGGTTACATGTCTTTGTGGGCAGCACCGTTACCGTAAAAAGGAGAGTTGATTTTCGAGGCTTAGGTCAACGCAAGCTTATCGGAATGAATAGATGCGTAATTTTACAACGCGCACACTGTATTCTTAGCCCTTATGCCACCCACCGAGTACGTGTAAAGGGACATTCGGGAACTTGGCAGTCACCGTCTTTTGATTTTATGTAGACCGTCTTTTGTGTAGGTTAGGTTTAGCTTATCCAAGACCATTTTAAGAAAATCAAGGTGTAGGCAAAGCATTGGAGTTTCGTGATTTTTTTGAATTGCCAATGACAACAGATTAGAATTTCCGAGGTTTAGGTACTAATAATATTAAATAATATATTCAATTTAGATGTCACCAAAACTATAATGCCATGCTTTATATTTCGATAATTATAGTTAAGTTTACTTTTGGCGACATCTAACCCATTAGATTATGTAATGTATTCTGTCGCTTATGCGTGCCAGTAGGGAATTGAGTGTAGCGTTATTTCGGAAGCACCAAATCGCGCGCAAAAATAGAAAAGCTATATTTACTGTGGGGCTTGATGATGCTGTGTAGATTGTCCATC
Source organism: Eupithecia subumbrata (assembly GCA_949316285.1). Lineage (NCBI taxonomy): Eukaryota > Metazoa > Arthropoda > Insecta > Lepidoptera > Geometridae > Eupithecia > Eupithecia subumbrata. The sequence continues at coordinate 8,518,211 of OX438630.1, read as the reverse complement.
ATTTTTATGAATTTATTATTGTACTTTACAAAACTAATAAAAAACCTTCCTCTATTAGTGGCGGGGATCAGCAGGCCTCCACGCAAGATTGGAAGGCCGCCTAGTGTCCGTCCATGTGCTATGCTCCTCAGCGACGTCGCATCCCGCCTCCTCCTGTGCTGCCTTCAGGGTGGCTGGAGCTTCCAGCAATGGGTTACTTGGTAAGTTACAATTAATCAGACACGCCTTACTATGCTGCTACTAGCTGTGTGGTGCCGGCTTAGAATTTGCACTTCCCCAACTCTTCCTGCGAGTGTCGTTAGAGGCGACTAAGGGATATCTACCCAGGGGCGGGCAGCAGAGCCCCCTGCAGAACCATTCTACCAACTAACTGCGATCCCCAACCCGCATGCTCAGCGTGAGGATTATGGGGACTACCCCCATGAGATTAAAACTAATAAGTCGCTCATCAGGGGGAGGTCTGTGTCCAGCAGTGGGCCAATATAGGGTGGTGAATATAGGGTATGAGGAGGTCTTACTATTAGACACGTCTTAAAATCTCAGTTATCCAATCCGACCCGTGCCACTGGTGGGCAAAGGCCTACCTGGTCCTATGATTTTAGGCCTTTTGGTTCAAGAATTTTAATCGTGGGTCTCTAGGGAAGGTTTTGTGTTCTGAGCTGACCTCACCTCAGGAGGACAGATTGCTAATGTTATTACTTATTGCCTGGAGCAGGTGATCCGGCAAAAAAAATAACAATTAATAATAACATTACAAATGCAAGCGATTGGATCTGCGGATTAATGTTGAAAAACGCGCAAGAAGCCGAACGTGAACTTATCATAATTTAGTTTTAGGGCAAATATTCGTATTAGCGCTCCAAAAAGGTAAACGTTCAATACGATTTTTTTAAGCTACTCATAAAACCACCATTAGATGATGCAACATGATTCAAATGACTCAATTATATCCACAGACGTACGTTCAATTCCCTTCCAAGCCGGCGAGGTGATATCATCGGACAACAACCAGAAAGAAGGTCTAAGCGTCCTAGAGTCCCTAGCCATAGGAGTCTGTGTTCTGATGCTGTTGTTCGTATACGCAGCAGGGATCATCTTCTACATCCATTACAAGCAGAAGCAGAAGAGAAAGCAGAAAGATGCTGAGAATAATATGTCCGCTAATTCGTCGGAGAATGGTTCGTCGTTGGAGTCGAGGATTGATATGAGCAATGTGGTATGTACCTACTCCGTTGCATAGAAAATTTGCCTTTGACAGCGGTTCCGCACACAGATAATAAGTAGCCTATGTCCTTCCCCAGGAAACTATCTATGACCTCAGCAAATTTCATAAAGATCCGTTCACCTGTTTAGGCGTGAGATAGTAAAAGGCAGACAGACAAAGAGACAGGATTACTTTAATGGATGTCATGCTCTACAGTTTAGTTAAGAACTACGTTGTTTTTGGAAGGCCTAAGCCCAGCAGCACAGCAAAAAAAGCTAAATGTTGATGATGGTCGTAAAAATTTACAATACTTATAAATGATCTTTCAACAGCACTGTCGCATCTTATAAGAATAAGATAATCTTTAGTTGTAAAAAGTATTAGGTCTATTAAGTACTTCCTGTTAATGAAAAGAGGTTATTTTGACTGCATCTTTCCCTATGGCTGCCTATCAAGCAATTCCTTTGCCGTACCATTGAACGAAGACGTTGATGGTTCTTAAGCAAATAATATGTAAGGAAAATTACCGCATCAAATCTTTTCCATTCTATTTCATATTTCACACTTGCTGTTTTCCCAGATGCTGAAGACAAACCCATTGCTGAAATTCAACAACATGGGCGATGAGTTCATGCATGACAGTAGTGGCATGTCAGATAGCGGTAATGAGAATACTCTCGAATCTTCCAAAAGCAACAACCATGGTAACAACACTAAGGTAAGAAAAACACAAACAAAGAAAACAAAAGCGAACATTAAAGTAAATCAAAAAGGAGAAGCGCTTATTAGAAGAACAATTCAGTGACCTTTCATTTCCGATTAACGTTTTTCAAAAAATGATAAAAACATTTTTCGATTTCAGAAAAACCCAAACGTGACGTCAGCCATGGTTCATTCAAAGAGGAAGAAACCAAGCAGACCATCATTAAGACAATCATCGAACGACCGTTTGCAAGAACGCCTACAGAAACGTTCTCCTTCGCCAGACGGTTTCGAAAGAGCACCTCATTCAGATCTTTCCATCGTAGACTGTTCCGTAGAAAATAGCTACGACGGAAGAGCTATCTCCCCTGAAGGTGATCCAGTAATAAGGAAGAAGTTGTATTTTAACCCTGTGTTCTTCGAAACTGATCATCTCAAGGTAATCTAATATAAAACTTACGATTATGATGTACAGTTTTAGTATAATAAAGAGAAAAAAACGAATATAGTAATTTCGTTTTGTTACAGGATCCTCCACCAGCTGCTATAGAATTTCTCGTCAAAATTCGTGAAGTCATGTCGATAGCGAAAGACAAAATGACAGCTAAGAGGTTTATTCCTATTCTATCCGATATACCTGAAGAGGACCGTTACCATACAATAGACTTAGGCTGGGACATACCTTGCGCAAGACGAGGTAGGAGATTCAGTGCTATAAGTTTGAAGCAAGAGAACAGTCGCAAGTCAGGGCACTGTGGAGGCTGTCCCGGTTGTGATAGCAATAGCAGAGTTAGGGCTGCGCCTTTGACGCGATCAAACTCTTGCAAGTCCTGTATTAGTGAGGATTACAAACAACATATCGTTAGAAAATGGCTCGATGATGTACCATTACCGCATCCTACAACACCAGCACCGAAGCCCTTAAAATCAGTAGCAAAGGTAAGCGGAACACCGAGAGCTATCGAAACAAAATCTAAGGAATCTTCTCCTGAATTAGAAGAGACTGAGAGAATTGAAGAGGCTAAAGTACATGAAAATACTCCAAAGAAACTAACAATTGAAAAGAAAGACATATCAAAACTTGAATTAGAAACAAAATTAACTAATCATGCAGACACAAATAACAAAACGTCTAGAACTGAAAATACTGCCAGCGAAATAAAACTCACGATATCGAAACCTATCATAACACTTGTAACACAGCCGGAAAAAACAAGTCCTTCTAAACATGCAACTAGACGCATCAGAAAGAAGTTGTTACCACCTCCTCCACCACCACCAGGCAAGCCACCACCGCCACCATCCAGTAAAGCCCCATCAACATCATCTGGGAAAGCACCAGCACCACAACCTCCTCTAATTCATAAAAAAGAAGAACCAATACCAAAAGAAGTCAAAGTCAAAATGGAGGCAGTTATAAAAGAACTTCACAATTGCAGAAGAGTAGAACCCATAGAAATAGAACAAATGAAATTGGAAACAATCTCACCAATAAAGATAGCACCGAAGATAGTAATACCAGTTTTAGCGGCAGATTCTGTGTGCTGCATTAACAGTGATGATAATCATACTAATCCGAGAAAGAAGAAAATTATGAAAGATGACTACATGGACTTCGATAGTTTGGAAAGAACTATAAATAGAAGACGTAGATTTTCTTTAGCTTGTGAACCCGAGTCAATCTATATGAATGACTTTGTTAATAAACGGAGATTTATGGTGGACAGAAGTAGGTTGACAAGTAGCTGGCTTGATATGACTAAAATGGTAGACACACCGTCAAAAGTAAAGAAAACCTGTTCCGCGAATGAAATATTTATTTCGCAAACTGAACCACTGTATGATAACATAGATCACTTTACTCAACCTGGCCCATTGACGATTCAAATAAGAGGATCTCCAGTTGAGAGCAGACGCAATATATACGAAGATTTTGATCCAGACACTCTCGATAGAAAACCGAAACATGAAGCTAAGAAACGTGTAGAAAAAATACTGCTCAAATCAGCAGGCAGCTTCAAGCAAAAATCACCGTCGCCTGAAAAAGATTCCACCAAAAAGTCCCCTGTATTAACATCACCGAATAAAATTGGCAATCTGAGGCAAATCTACGAAATGAGAGCGAAGGCACAGCAAGAGGAAAAACCAATTTACCAAAGACGTGGTAGTTTACAGTACGGAAGGCAAGACTTATCTGATTTTATGAGAGCTTTAAAAACACCCGACTTAATACGCCATATTGAGGGACAGAAAGAGAAACCACCAGTGCCTCCGAAAGTGCGACGAGGTTCAGACGTCTCTCTCCAGTTTATAGCTCCACTGCGAGAGAGTCCTCCTGACCGGCGAAAGGCAGAGGAAAGAGATCGATTCGGAGCGTACACTAGAGCTGAAAATCTAAACGCAAGACGTTCCGGACGTAAATCAGCCAGGACTAGATCACGACGAACAGATCTCAGAAAACTTTACCGCACAGAAGACTCAGGCTACATGAGTACAGATTCCAATGAATCTAAACGTAGAGCCAAATATTTGCTTCAGCTCAGACCTAAAGCAACAAACGCTAACGAATCCAATCTCATACAGGTTACCAGAACAGTCAATAAAGCTCCCATAGTGATAGAATCTGACACTGACGATTTCGAATCTCTTTGTGATGGACGCAGCGAGTCAGGAGGCGAAAGTGTAGAGACAGATTCCGTATTTTTCGGCAACTTTGACGATTCCAAAGAAATGCTCGCGGAATTGGGCCTAAATACTTTTGAGCCTCGGAGTAAATTAATGCAGGGGCATAAACACGAGCAAATCGACTCAGGTTTTATGGGTGAAACGAATATTATATTGAGTGGGGACAGTGATTCGGAGCATCGCAGTGTGATTTCGATAATTACGGGTAAGGACGGGCGCGCGTCATCGGCCTCTATAAAACATTTAGAGGAATCCCCATATCACACTATCGAATGTTAAAACGGGGGTAATGATGTCGTAAAGTTAAAACTTTTGGTGTAAGTGTTTCTTTACTGGTTGAACTTGAAATATTTTATAAAGTTTTCGACATGAGATGTATACTGAGAATAAGGTTTAGTATAAATAAAGTAATACCCAGGTACGTCTTCCATTACCCAGGGTTATGGAATGAAATTTTTAGTTAAGACCCCGGTTATAAACATACCTTATATAAGTATGTAGATTTAATAGCCATATTTACCTCAATTTTAATGCGCAAATGAGTACCTATAGTTTTATATTATTCTTGCCATAGCTAACGTTAAGTTTTTCCATAACATAAGGTAGGTATGTAGTTCTAAACTTCGATTTTCTGTAAATAAAACTTATTGTTATCAACTGGATGTGTGCCAAGTTTATTAGAGCTCAGTAAAAATTAGAAGTACTTACTCATAATATTGTAAAAAAAAAAACATAAGTATACCTAATACATAGATATATAGATTTAAGTATATCTTTTGACTTTTATGGTATTTTATAGGATGTTTAACATTTTTACCTGTATGCCATTTGTTATTCCATATACAATAAAATAAGTAAGTAATGTAAATAAAATATGTCACCAAGTTTGTAAATTTTATAACCGGCCGGTTGTGCAATTAACTTTATAGTCTTTCGGGTTCTAAATAATTTTGGAAAATAAAATATTGGTGCTGGTATAAATAATACGACGTCTTTGTAATTTTGTAAGTTTTGTGCCTGTAATTAAGATTTGTTGATTGTTTAAATACTTATTTTCTGACTTTTGCTGACAAAGTCACCAGATTTGTAAAATATATTTTGATAATTACCTATAATAAAAGTTATTTTATTAGAGTGTGTCTTATTCTAATCAAAACGTCAGCTATAATAAATTCGTATACGACGATGATGCTCAATCCTGAGAAAGATATAATTTTATGTCTACTTAACCGATAAATAGGGTAGGTACTTACAATACTCTTTCTTTTTAACCGTCGAAACAGAAGGAGATCTCAAGTATTTTTTATTCTGTTTGCTAAGAATGACGACTTTTTTTCAGAGTAGCTGGGATTTTTATGTATTTTATATTCATTTTTATCAATTAGACGTTAGGTAAGTAAATATGAAAAGAAGTTTCTTGCCAAACCTTGCCCGATAGGTTACAAATCAGCGTATTATGTCTTTAGTTATTGGAGATATTTTTTCCTGAAAACGCAGTAAGAAATGTTTTCACCAGAAATTTCACCGGCCCATTAGCTCAGTTGGTTAGAGCGTCGTGCTAATAACGCGAAGGTCGCGGGTTCGATCCCCTCATGGGCCACATTTTTACATTTTGTAAGTACATTTATTACAAAGAAAATTTTTGTACCTTTTTTAACAGAATAAACAAAATAATTGAGATTCGTTCCTACAACTTTCGGACCCATAACAGGTACCTACATTTTCTGTTTCTGCATGGGAAACACAGTAATCCTATTTTATTACCAACGATATAATATAACGATTTCAACTCAGAACTTTTTCAGGATATTATTTTGAAAAAGTCCTGAGTTCCAATCGATAATGGAGTTTACCTACCATCTGTTTTCTAATTTTTTTTTATGGAAATTGATAGGTAATTTTATACTACAAAAATGCTGTTATACTAAAATACCGCCAATACTGTCATTTTAAAATAGCACGCAGACTCTAGGTTTACGTTAGTAAAACAACTGAAAAACTATTTAGGTAGGTATTACTACCTCTAAAACCAAAACTTATTAGATGGCCTAAATGAGATACGCAATTTCAAAAAAAATGTGGCGTATACAAGGTGGATTTTCGAGACGAGACGGTAAGGGCAGGTACCTTATCCGTTATAGTTACAGGAAAACGTTCCATAACTTTTGAGATATTCTGAACGAAGTTTTTCACGATTTCTGTTCTAGTACTCAAACCTCAGTTGGTGCAGTAGAGACTTCAGATCGTTATAACAAACAGAATCGATTGGCATCAAAACAAATTTTTGTGTAAAATTACCATTTTCTTGCTGACCGCACATTTTTTCCAAAAGCTGTGAATACAGTTCAGAATATCTTAAAAAGTTATGGATGATCTCCTCATGTTTTCCTGTAACTTTATCGGTCCCGTCACAAAAATCCATCCTGTATGAAAGCCCTGTATTAAAACATTGAGCTTAAAACCTCTTTCATCTCGTAAGGTGCAAATTGCTATAGGTAAACTTTAAAGAGGTGGTATAACGATAAAATAATAATAAAGTAGAACTGGCACCGATCGAATTTAAAAAGGTTTTAATAAGAATAATTGTACGTTGAACGCTACTTGTAATTTAGATAAATTTCCGTTGGAAACATTGTGATTAACTTAATAGAGATGTTCGTTCGGTATGATTATGATAGAAATCAAATGATGAGAAATCTGGTTGAAGATTCTACTCATAGGTACCCAATGTAGGTACTTACATTACAGCACGTAATTTAGAAACAGTAACGTATGTTTTAAACTTACTTACTGTAACAGGAACGTACGTACGAAGAACAGGTCGGCCAAAAAAACGATGGACCGACGATATCAAAACAGCTAGCTGGAAAAAAATGGATGAATGTTGCAGAAGATCGAGAAAAATGGCTCAATCTGGGGGAGAAATTTACCAAAATGGGGTCTCTGAAGACCACTAGCACTACATAGAAACAAAACAAAAAACAACAAAAGCAGTGAATTTACAACAGGCTTATTATCATTATTATAACGTATGTTTTAAGTTACTGTTTTAAGGCGTAGATATATATGTAAATGTGCGTATGAGCGTCATTTGGGTTGCCAAAGCCTCTAAAGAACGATTTTTTTGAGTAGGTACCTTCTACCAACACTAAGTTTAAGAAATAAGACCTGGTGTCTTCACAAATGTGTTCGTGATGATAGTCAGAAACTGCAGCTCACGCAGTGTCAGTAAATTACCAATAATCCTGTATAGTTTTTTTATTGTTTTTAATTCCATAGTAATGGAACGTCACCCGCTACATCCATTTGATCCCCTTTAAGATTATTTCTTAAACAAGGAGTAGCCTATGTCTTTCTCTGGGACACCATCTTTTTTTTAGTAATTTACACTAATATCCGAGAGCTACTTTTACATGTACCGTATGATATTAGTAGGTATGGATTAATATTCAAAAGGTGTTAAACTTCACAACATTCGAACGGACTAGGCAATCAAATTTGAAGATGCCAACAGACCTTGACATACTGGCAATAGGAAACGAAGATTTACGCAAGATCTGGATTTAAAATCAATCATTCTGAGATCTGGTTTTTAAAGATCAGAAGGTGGTCTACAGAATTAATTATTCGTATAGACCTAAGACTTTTAAAAGTGTTCTAAAAGTAAGACTTCTAAAAGTCATATAAAAGTCATAACAAAGCGACAGAAATCAAAAGTATCACTTTATTCTTTATTTTATTTTGTGTCGGTGTTTAATTTTGTAATTTGACATTTTCTAAGTGTACATTTATTGTATTTATGGAAATAAAGAGTTTTTGATTTTGATGATTTTGATTTTGAGTCATGGCGATGATTTGGTTATGAATGGTCAAGACGGATTAGTAGGTTTCAAACTCAACAATGTCGCTTTTTCCAAAAATAAATAGGAATCTAAGATTTGGAAAACATAGAGTCAGTCAAAATTGCAGCATGCTACTAAAGCCTTACTGTGTTTATAAACAATAATTTACACAGCAGCGTCTAAATTTATTTCTCACAAAGTTTTCTAATAAACCAACAAAAAATCGAGTAGGTAACACCTCTACCATTTCAGAATGGTAGAGTAAACTGTCCATGGGCGCCATCTATGATAATCTGCTAGAAACTAATAACGGGAGATTCTGGCATAGGCTCGCCACAGATAATGCTAACAGTTACTATGCACACGTCGGAGTCAGATAGGTCAGAGCGACAGAATAGCAATGAAGTAAGTATGAAACTACATTCGCCTAATAATATACTCCTAGTACAACGCATTAATTAAAGAAAAAAGTAAATAAATTCTATTAGTACGCTACGTATTTAGGAGGAGAATTGTGAAAAAGGTAGAATAAAATATAGAGAACAGCGAATTAAGGAATGTAAAACAAAATCACATTTGCTCTACATTTTGTTCGTGCTCTTTTCTTTTTTTATTCAAATTGTGCGTAATACCTACATTAACATTTTCGATTTCAGCAACAATTTATTGCTTACATAACAAAACAATTTGAGAGTCCAATTAAAGGGTTCCAAATATAATTGTAAATTTCGACTAGTCCACTACAAGGTAGCGTGGCCGAGCGGTCTAAGGCGCTGGTTTAAGGCACCAGTCTCTTCGGAGGCGTGGGTTCGAATCCCACCGCTGCCAAGATTGTTTTTGCTGCCACAGGATATTTAATTTTTATTTTGTTTGTTCCATGGCATTAACACAAGTAATCAACTTTACAAGTGCAAATAAAGATCACAATTTTTTTTATAATTATTATACAGGGTTATTGATAATTCACTGGCTGACACTGCGAATGCCTACCAGCAAAATATAACTCTGTACAGTTAGGTACAGCAATAACGAACTGTAATACAATAAAAAATAAAGAAATAAATAAGTATAATAAATTACGAGAAAGGTGCCTGCAGGTAAGGCACTACAGAAGCCCGATGAATGGTGCTAACTAGCTACCAAAACCACCCAGAACCTTAATCGTTTAATTTGTTCAATCTTTTCTCCATTGTTGGGATCTTCAAGCCAACAGGTTGAAATAAGTTTGGATAACAAGTTTATATTGTTAACACGTCAATAAAATATTTACCTATGAGTAATCATTCCAATTTGAATAAGTACCTGCCTAGTATTTTTGGATGACTACACGTTCCATGGTAACAAAATAAGACGCATCCATTTATTATATAATGCGACCCGTTCGTATATCAATCTAGATAAACCCAAAAGTCACTAAAGCCTAGGTACCTAGGTAAGTACGAGTATCTACCTAAAATTAACTAGGCAATTATTTTTAAGGTACCTAACCTACGTCCATCATGTGCTTAAATCCTAATGTAGAGCAGGGAAGCTAAACGTCACTAAAAATGAAACGATGTAGGTATTCAAAAAGTCTAAAAAGCGTCTATTATTATTTAACTAAATAAATAATGCTGGTCAATTCACACAGCATCATCAAGCCTCAAACTAAGCAGAGCTTATGTTATAGGTAACTGATACAATTTACATAGATATTTAAAACTTACGACTCATTCGTTTGTATACCAATTCAGAGAAAGCCAAAAGTCGCCAAAAATACGTCTACATTCTAAAAGTTTTTCAAATTGCAAATTCGAAGCGTAAAAATGTGTTTTCAGTGCGTATCATGTTTGCCGGTGCAATACCGCCGCACAGGTGCCTGCATCATGCCATTTATCCGACACACGCTGCGAGAGAGAGTCACCTCGCGCGCTCGCGAATTTGCACGCGCGTTTCCGTTCCATTTTCAAAAAGATCCCGCGTTTCAGCGCCAGAAAAAGATAAAAAGATTATTACCGGCCAGTGTTGTGCAGTTTTTTTTCTTTGACAGTTAGAAAATGAGGTTTTGTTTTTGTTGATTTTCGCACGGTCTTCGAGAGAAGATTATTGGGTGAGTATCTTTAAGTAACTACCTGCTACTTGTTAATGCGATAGTTTACGCGAAAGCCACTTCGGAGAACAAAGATGTTAAAGTTGGCTACACTATAATGATACACTTAGCTATTCAATTACGATATTCCTCTTGTGATAGTTTTAAGCTGAAAATATATATACCAAATATTTTAGTGCCTTTGTCGTTCTATAGAGCGCTAATTCGCATAGAGTTTTTGACGAATAGGTAAGTCAACTCTAAAGCATTCTGGAGCTTGAAATCCTTATGTAGCTGACTTGTACCTATGCTGGTAATTTTACCTAGGTAATTCAAGGATTGGCGGTATAAGTTGATGGCGATTTAGTATCTATGTCGCAGATATTATGTAGAGCGGATCATAATTATGCATAAATACACGTTTTTGAGTAACAAAACAAGTCAAAATCTAGTTTACAGCTAGGAAAAAACATCATTGTAAGTAGTTATTGTACCTTTTTTAACAAGTTTTTAATTTTCAGTTTACTTTGTATTTTTTTTCTTCTAATTTGAGGTAACAAGGGGACTGTAATTTAGTCAGAACTTCTGTAATTAAAGAATTACAGAATTTCTGACAGTAAATACTGTACACAATTAATACAAAACATGAACTTATATATTAGATATAATAGGATATGTACATAGGCGAGCTTAACCCTGAAAAAGAGTTTTCTTCCAGCAAACCTTAAGAGTTATTGGAGAGGCGATGGAATAGGTAGAGGAAGTGTACAAATAATGAATCTACAATACATATTCTTATAATAAACATACCTACATTAAAATAATAATGACTGAATTAACCTAATACGGAAAAAAATCAGGAATACGACAGTAAATAGGTACCTAGGTATGATAACAATTTACCTAGTTTCATATAATTTTCCATCAAATCAATCGGTAATAGATGCATGAGAAACAGATATACATTTAGTTTAGACTCGATTTCAAATCAAGACGAAGTCATCAAAGTTTAAATAATTAAGAGATAAACCTCTTTCGATTCTTCAGTATGGCCAGATGCAACCTCAATAGGTAATAGAGGCATAGCCTACCGTCTTTAGTCTTCATTTAATTAAATTGAAAACTTATTCTAAGTATTTATTTGTTTAATGCCACTTTCAAAATAAGAATCATAAACGATAATACAATTATTATTATGTTACCGGACAATAAAACGGTAGCGAGTCAAGTGTGTGTTGGATAACATGTCGTTCTAAGGTTTATTGGTTTTATAATAGGTTTTATTGCATTTGTCTATTATTCAAGGACATGATATGCAAAGATTTACTAACCATAAAAAGCCCTATGATATTCATAGTGTAATTTGAAAATTGTTAAATATCTAAGCAACTTTATCACTTCATCAACTAAAACAAGCAATACGATTTCTTTAAGATAAAAAAACATAATATATCATTCATTACAATTTATTGCATATCACTATATCTACTATATCATTCATTACTGTTTAATGCATATCCTCACATTGTGCAACTAATTATAATAAAAAACTTTATTTTATATTACAATTCGATAAAAAAATATTTATTACACTTTAACAAACATAATATTTATGGGCATTCTCGAGCAATTAAAAAAAAATTTACCGACCTATTTACGACCTTTTTTTTTTTATTACTACTTTTCTCAAACATGTAACTTTTCTTTGCTTTAATTTAGCTTGATCGAGATTCATACATGAACATGTAATAAGCGAGTTTTACTTATAAGTGAATAGCAACGGAGCTCATGTTCCGATAGTAATTGTTCCGGTGTGTTCCCACCAGCTTAGAAGAGCTCTTGACAATTAAGAAGAGATGATTGACGCTACTCATCATCATCATCAATAACAATAATAAGTAGAAGTATTTAGAGTTCGAGAGAGCATTCAAAAGAAATTTCTATGAGGTACCTAATTGGCAAGTTATTTAATCTGCCACCGGAGACCCTGTATGCTAGGCTAAGGCAATAATACAAAAATATCAGAAGGTAATTTTAGATACGCGAACCTACTATTATGATCTAGCGTTGCATAAGTTTTTTTAAAATTAAGGTACTTTAACCTACATTTAAATTAAAAGAATATTCATTGCGGAAACCATAAAAATATGCATATTATTTTAGAGCTAGGTAAAAAGATAACATGGAAGATTTTTTGTAAAAAGCAGAATAAAATCTGCATAGCTGATACAAAGAGCACTGATTTGTAGAAGCTAAATATTTCAATGACACGTTTTTGTTCTGTGGTTCGGTTCGAATCATGTCTAACTAGGAATTTCATAATAAAACATAATTGATAATGCTGCACAGCATTCTCGTCCCAACGTAAGCAGAGCTTCTGTTATGGGTACTAGGATAACAGAAATATTAAAGGGGCGAACCTACCAGGTGTGCTTGTCAAACCAGGCCGAGATCTCAATACTCACGGAATCCCCGTGGTAAACAAGATCCGTCAAGTGCGAGTGTAACTCGCGCGCCGAGGGTTTCGAACGTTTGTCAACAAATATGTACCAAAAGTACCGGCTAGAGACTTCGCAATTTAACGAATACCTAAGAATAATAGATACCAACCTACATTTCAGATGGATCTCTCTGCATGCTTCGGTTAAAGGGGGTATTGGTAAATTTTTGACTTTTTTCAAAATATTTCAAAATGTATGAAACCTACAGAAATTTGAAAAACTGTTTTGAAATATCCAAATTGATACCTTTTATTTGATACCCCACTCGGTGGGGTAGCTCTCCTTATGCAAATTATTCCTTTTTGACCATTTTTTAAAAAGTATTCATTTTACAGACTTCTCTCTATTTTTCCTGTAAAATATAGATCCATATCTACAAACGCTCCATACATCTCAAATGGATCGCTATGCAAACTTCGGAGATAGGGGGGGGGGGGGAACATTTTTTCTTTGGTTCCATAATGTGAAAACACGAACATTGCGAAAACAATTACATAAAAAAATAATGTAAGTGCAATCTTTTGCACTTAATTTGATCAAGATCTCAGGAACCCTGCGGTCTATAGAAAAGATTTTTGTTTTGATTTGTAGGTTATTACTAATTCTTTGTTTCCTTAATACAGTTTCTTCATAAGTTGTGTAGTTTTCTTGTAAATAAGCAAAAACAATTTTTGCGTTTACGCCGTTCCAAAAACGTATGCTCCGTCCCGCTTCTATGAACGCGATATCCTATACCTATCCTTTTCACAAAATGACGCGTAATGCGCCCTCCTAATACATTACACCATAGATATATTATAGCAAAAGCCAATTAGAGAGAGAGAGAGAATATTTTATTTGTAACTCAATCAACAAACACGATTTAAAAATAAAATAAAAGAGTACAGCTTTTTAATTACACACTTATGGATTAAAATGTTTATTTTTTTTCTTTTTCATCGATCCATAAATTGGTGAAATAGTTGTCAGTGTATTAGGTGTGAAAAACGCCATAAATCACACTTGTAATTTAAAATACAGTCCAGGGTTGCAGAAATACCGCTTTCAAGATTTTAAGTTACCAACCTTACCATTCAGAAAATCCCTTCTCTCTACTCTCTATGATGTAATCCGAAAAAAATTGCACCGCCATCTACCGGAGTGCCTGGATGAGAATACTGATAGGCTTTACAATGTTACCTACGTAAGTGCCGAAAAACATACACTGCATACACCATTCTTCGTTGATTTATTTATTTATTAAATAGTACACATATCCTTACAGGCACGCTAATGCGATAGGGTACATAGTTATTATTCTCAATCTTAATAGGTAGAGTCACAGTCATGTCATACAATATTTGGTCATTTTTAAAGTAATTAATTACAATTCAATTTATAACATAAAACAATACAAAACGATACAAATTGATTAAAAAAAAAAATAATAACAATAATAGTAATTAAATAATTAAATTAAATTCGAAATCAATTATTCAAACACACCAAAATAAAATAAGAAAATAACAATTAATTCAATCATAAATAACACGACATTTAAAATAAATAATAAAGCCTTTGCCAACTCGTTCAGGGAGCAGTAAAACAAGTCCAACTTCTCTGCAAGCAAATTGAGTGTGCGGATGCAGCGCGTCATGGGACGCTGTCATGGGGTTGATGTAAATGCCATTGATGATGATGATGATATACCTAATGTAACGTCACACTAATATTCTAAAAGTGAAGGATGTTTAGATGTATGGATGGATGTTAGTTATTTATCACGCCAAAACTACTGAACGGAGCGCTCTGAAATTTTGCAACGATATTGTTTTAGGCCTGTAATAAAATATAGAATTTTTTTCTCTTAAACACTGATTTATGGGATAAAAATCATTAAGGTTATTTATATCCCATGGGAACTGTCCCATGGGATATAAATAACCTTAAAATGTTTCCATAGAAACAGCGGGGCTAAAACTAGTAGGTAATCAATAGTTCTCTGTTTGTAATGTAACGTATCAATTTCAACATAAAAATTTTAGACTCGTATCTCGTCTACCAGGAACCGAAAACCGAAGAAAATTGCAAAAATTAAAAACAGATCACGTACCCAACACGATCGCCTCTCTAAAGCAGACTCGCATATTGTTAGTGCAATGTTTTGCAATATTTAATCCGACTTTCACTCGGTTCCAACAGTTGCATTGAGAATAGTTTGCAGACATGTGGCATTCTTTATCTATTTATGTAATCGGCGATCGGTTTAACATTTTTTTGAAACCTATTTCTGAGACGTTCGATTCTGTTTAATATTAGTTTTAATATTAGTTTAATTATTTCTCTCGTAGTGTCGTGTTGGTGTGCCTGTGTTGGAAGAACACCAACGTTTATTATACTTATAATATACTAGTTTATGCCCGCGGCTTCGCACGCATATTTTCGGTATAGTAAGTAGCCAAGTATCTAAGTTATGCTTTGTTCTAAACGTACGCCAAATTTCATCTTGATCTGTTCAGTTGTTTTGGAGATCCTAGGTAACAAAAATTCAGATTTCACTAACTTTCGACTTTATAATATTAGTAGGATAGGATTAGCAGGAAGTAGGAAGTGACAATACTCTTTTTATGCGAAGTAAAACAGAACTGTGACAGGATGGTTGGAATTATATATATACAGGGTTATTGGTACCTAATTCACTCATACTGCGTAAAGTGCAGGTTCTGCCCATCACCACAAACACGTTAGTGAAGACGCCATGTCTTTATTAAAATTTTTTTATAAAACGCCACCCATACAAAATAATGTCCGAAACCTAATTAATTACTATATACCGATCTCCCACTCCTATTTAAATCCACATCATCATCATTTGCTTATTTTACATCTACGAAAGATGATTTAAGTGGCATCAGCCTGGCTGGGAGTCAAACGAACACACACACCCACTGATAATTCAGGGCACAGCAGTTTTTAGGTTCAGTTTGAAAGAAAACAATTTTTGATGTTCATTATGAGGAATATTATACAATATTCAAGAATTCATCGATTCAAAAATTGTTCATTATGAGGGTTTTTAGGTTCAGTTTGAAAGAAAACAATTTTTGATGTTCATTATGAGGAATATTATACAATATTCAAGAATTCATCCATTCAAAAATTGTTCATTATACTAATATTCCTAATATTCCGTTTTCACCAATTTTAAGAATTGAGACCTGGCGTCTACACGGACGTGTTCATGATGGCGGGCAGAACCTGCAGTTAATGTAGTGTCAGTGAATTACCAATAACCCTGTATATAATACATAAAGTAACCTTGCACCGTACTCTCTAGTTAGATTAAGTTCTCAGCAAAAAAGGCACATCCCACTTAATATACGAATATCATCGGATATAATCAGACCCTGCTGATCAACAATCAATACCCACATTAGGGTTAACGACTATCTATCAACTGTACAGTCCGCAGAAAAAGCACATTCACCCTTGAACTCTACCTAGTGGGAATACGTATGAAGATTACTAGTTACATAAAACTTTTTATCACAAGTGTTCTACTTTATACATAGTACAGAGGACATAAAAAGGTCGTATATTGAACCTTATTTCAATGGGAATAGGTTTGGAGATGTTAGCAAAAAGTGTATTAGTTGAACTGTATAGAGTCATTTGTAATGTAATGAGACAGCTGGTCTTCAAATTATATGGTTTAAAATCTTATTGAAATCGGTTCTTGTTATTTGATTTATACAAATTTGTGAATAATTTTAATAAATTTCCTGCATGATGAAGAGATTCGTTGATATTTTTTTTTGTGTTGGCAAATTATGAAAATGCTTCGGCGTCATGCAGGAAATATAATAAACATATTCACAAATTTGTATAAATCAAATAACATGCACCGTTTTTCAAAAGTAACGGTTGTTTTTATTTGATTTTTAGGTATAAAAAATTACATAATAGGGAAATTCTAAATGGATAAAATATCATAAAATTAGTCTATGAACGGTTGTTTTTATTTGATTTTGTAGGTCTAAAAAGTTACATAATAGGGAAATTGAAAAAGGATAAAATATCATAAAATTAGTCTACGAATGATAAAAGATTTTTACAGAACATTGTAGAAAACATCTGTAGCTAAAACTGCTCCATACAACATTTCTTAAGGTATTTTCTTAGCTACACAAGAATAATGGTTACGAATAGGAATCTTCCGTTACGCACTATACCTAAAATTATGTATTAAGCTACCTACAAATCCTGAAAATATACCTAATCAAAGCATAGAAACACAATATTACAAAGACAAGATCTAGCTTGAGCTACGGAACCTAATGCTCATAATAATATCTCAGTTGATTCACTCAAATTGATAAGATTTCTAAAAATAACCATATCAGTACTATCGTAAGATTCAATATGAAGCCAAGTTGCTGCAAGATTTTTGAAAGCTGGTTGGATCGGTTGGTTGATAAAGTTGGCTTTGATTTGTCGATGATAGCTGATAAAATAACTGAATGAAGTGAATATAACTATTTATTTAATTAACACGGTTATTTAAACATATCACAATTAAATATACTGAATATTCTGAAAATTAATATACTGAAAAAACGTCTAAGAATTATTTTTGTCGCCGAAGTCAAAATCGTAGAATTTCGAAAAAAAAATTGGTTTTGAAAACTTTCATCCATCATTTCTGCGTCTGTCATGCAAACAAGTGTGTATTTTTGTTTTAAGTGATAACATTGCTATTACCTTGTTGTTTTCTGTTACTGTTATCAGTTTTTGGTAAGTTTCTATTAAAAAATACCTCCGGTGACATACAAAATCTTGAATTATACAACCTAGTAGGTACAGGTATGTCAGCAACCAGCTCACCAGGGCCTTAATTCCACTAAATTAATCGCTTCACTAGTATACCATAACCCTAATCGTAAAATGCCATAATGTATCATTCTAAGACGACCTCAGAATGATACATTTTGGTATTCTACCTTTGTTGAAAGAAACTGTCAAAAGTGGTTGAAACCACCATTCTACCAATCTCTCCGTGCAAAAAGCACCACACACATATACCTACTAGGTATCAGTTTCTGACTGCCTCGTTGGTCTAGCGGTCAGCTTGTTCAACCGCTGATTATGAGGTCCTGGGTTCGAATCCCGGTTCGGGCCAATAGTTGTTATTGAGGTTTGCTAGCAAGAAAAATTCACAGTAGCAGCCCGGAGTCAGTAGAAGTTGGCGGTGTTACACCCCCGTGTCTCGGAAAGCACGTTAAGCCGTTGGTCCTAACCTCTCCCAGATCGTGTCGATCTGTCGTCCCATTGGATTATTATGAGAGTGAGGAACAAAGAGTACACCTGTGTTTGTGCACACACTTGTGCACTATAAAATGTCCTGCGCATCTGGCTAGTCTCCGAGAGATTGGCCGCCGTGGTCGAAATTCGGCTAGGAGGACATTATTACTATTATATAGAGTTTCTAACATCTATGGACGATTTTGCAACGATACCTTTATTTATTTAAAGACGAACAGTTATAATATTGTATGTTTACAAATAGTGTCTTACGTTAAAACAACCCTTACAGGTCTTTCAAAATATGGTGATGACTTAATTATGCTCCTACCAAAATACATTACTTATAGAAATAGAAATATGAAAGCTTAGTGCAACAAAAATCCTCTACATAATATATTTGACAGTAAAGGTACATATAACAGAATTAAGAAAACTGCAGCTTAATTAGTACAATGTTCTTTGTTTTTGTCCCAAATTATTTAGTTTGAAACTTTTTGTCAAGAGTGGCGAAATAAAGAGATTATGTAATAAGTTAATATTCGACTTGTAAATTTCTATCAATTTATCGCCTTACTGGTTATTGCATAAAATTAAGTCAATAACATGCCTCCTTTTTAGCTTGCTAGAATTGAAGATATTTACACTAGAAAAACGTTTATTATTATTTGAACAAATTCGGTACATATTACATTACATTTATAGCAAATTGATTGGCAGAATTCGGCCCCAGTTCTGTTCTTCTAAGGAAATGAATCTTTATTAGACACTTTATATATTCTATGGCTACGTCGCGGTCCATCAAATACCCACCAGTGTGTCTATCTTTTATGCTCCCTGTGCATTGCTTAGCATTTTTACGTAATTTAAAATTAATTATTGCCGATGGTATATTATTATGCGCATAGCGTGGAATGTTTGCAGACGACTTTTTACTGGGTTTTTGCAGTATGCAGTTGATGCTTAGTTCTTCTTTTATTATATTGTTAGTTCTTTTAGTATATTGTATACCTATGTATGCAGGTTTATATACATAAGCTGTTGAATTATTCAGTCAGGTAATAAATGATTTTATACATTAAACTTATGTTGTCCTACATTTTTAGAGCGTTTTAAAATATCTTCTCTATTTTGATTTATTTATTCAATATGTTGGAAAATCAACACCTAAATTGATTCGTAACCTTATTATTTATAGTTTAATGGTTTCCTTTTGTTGAAAAAATATCTGTGGTTGATAGCATCAAATTCTCCAGGTGTGAAGTACCTGATTGGATACACAAAACGCAACAATAGAGGAAATTTCTCTGTGTGCTGGCAACTCCACACTACATCTCCCTAAACTTTACTTATATTTATTTTAGTAGACTTTATTTTTATTTATTTTAGATAGATTATATATTAGCACTATTTTTAAGAGACCCAAGATTGATCCCTCTGGGTAATATAGGCCTCCCAAAGTTTGCGCCATCCACCACCGGTCTAGCGATAGGCGCAAGGCCATAGTCACCCCGCGTATCACCATCTTAAAAAGTTTTCTATCGATCAGTCTTTGAATCTGTGCGCAGTCAGAATGGGACAGAACTTCCCATACAATCCACTCGTTCTCAAAATACAATGGAACCTTGTCGAAGTAACTGTCCGTACGCTTTTGTTTTAGCTTGAAATGATTCCATTGCACTCTTGGGCTCAATTCTGCTAACCAATTGCTTTACTATGACAGTTGTATAGTCGCATAATCGTCACGTGGAATTCTTAGATGAAGGAAACTATAGAAGTCTAGATACCTATTGCATGCGGTGATATTTGCACGGATAGGTTGATAAATTGTTTCAAATTATTTATTTATTTCTTGAAAGAATAACATCATTACAGGTTTTATTATTTAGCCCTAAGGCGATGTTATATCTAGGTACTTATCATAACTTATTTATTAGTTCTAAGGTACATACAAGCAATACACAATACTAATCTATAAATTAATAAATAAATAATTCTGGACAATTCACACATCATTATCTAGCCCCAAGCTAAGCAGAGCTTGTGTTAAGGGTACTAGATAACTAATATACTTAATATAATACTCTACATAGATAAATATTTTTTACTATACATAGAAAACCTCCAAAACACCCGGAACAAATATCTGCAGATCGTACAAACATTTGTCCCAAGGCGGGAATCGAACCCGCAACCTCCTGCGTCGCAGGCTGACCTTCGACCGTCGCGCCACAGAGGTCGTCCATTTGTCTATACATTTTGTTTCAATAACAAGCTGTGCCATCTCCATGGATTTCGGCATGTTCTGGTAAATTATAACTGAATAAATAATATATAAGAAAACCAAATGTGTCAGTCTGTGACCATACCATTGTCATATTGAAGCGATTAGTCTAGCAGAATAAGGCCCTGATTGAGTGCCGAACCATCTTAAAAGTTTTCTATTGATCGCGTCTCATTTAAATCTTAAGCACGTAGGACTTCAAGGTATTCATTTAGGTAATTATAACTGCATTTATAAAAAGGCTGCGTGTGCAAGCGCAGTATTCAATCAATGCTTGGTTAATGGTGGAGCCAGGGCGTTACGTTGCCATTGTTCCGGGTTCACATGTCGTGTTCCCGACTTTCTGATGTTCTTTTATGAGTTAGTACCTCGTAAAAGAAGATAATCAGTTTAAAAAAATGTGTGTGCTAATATGAACTAAAAAAAGTTAGTTTGTGCCCGCTTTTTAGCTCTGTGCGCAATTATTAACCCATTTACGTTTTTTCTGTAGGATATCTTTAAGTTGGCCGAAATAACAGTAACTTTAAGATTTGATATCACAAAATAATTTGAAAGTTGCTAGACCCACATAAGGGTCCGGCGACGGATGAATTTCCCATACAAACGTAGTAACAAAATAATTTGTAATTTGAGCATATTTTCACCATGTTCTGCTATTATTTGTATTAAAATAGTATTTATCAAGGTTCCTGCCACATTTTTCTTCAAAATACCTTTCTGAAATTAAATTAAACCGAATCGCATTTTTACATTAAAGAATGAATGTTTTCTTAGTATTTGTGTAGATTTGCATTTTGAAAAAAACTTGTGGCAGGAACCTAAATAAATACTGATACAAATATTAGCAAACCATGATGAAAATATTCTCAAATAACAAATCATTTTGGTACTACGTTTGTATGAGAAATTCATCTGTCGCCCGACCCTTAAGGGAGAGGCACCCTTATGGTGCATTGTCCCCCTGCCTAACCAGACCTAACCAGCCAGCTCCTTAAAATATCGTAGCAGGACTTTTGGTGATTGACTGATAGGCTACTTATTATACATTCTACTAATATTATCAATTATGCTGACAGTTTGTGTACTCCGAATTTTTGTTACCTAGGATCTCCAAACGATTGAATTGATCCAGATGAAATTTGGCGTACGTTTAGAGCAAAACCTAACTTAGATAATAGGCTACTATTATACCGAAAATACGAATGCGAAGCCGCAGGCAGATTATATTTTTGATTGAAAGGTAGTAACTTGTTCTCATAAAAATTTGGTAAAAATCTGATGAGGATTTTCGGCATGACGAACAGAATATTGAGCGAGCCGTTAGGCTACTATTATACCGAAAATACGAATGCGAAGCCGCAGGCAGATTATATTTTTGATTGAAAGGTAGTAACTTGTTCTCATAAAAATTTGGTAAAAATCTGATGAGGATTTTCGGCATGACGAACAGAATATTGAGCGAGCCGTTTCGCTAACAGCGAGCAGAAAGTTAGGAACAATATTTCTACCCATGTAAGAATAAAAGTTGATTGGTGAAAACGAGTAAGGTAGGTATCTGTTACGAATTAACATTTCGTATGCCTGCCAGGAAAAAATGGTAGGTACCTGCCTAAATACCTCAACCTCAACCTCAACAGCCTGTATCGGTCCATTGCTGGACGCAGGCCTCCCCCTGACAAGCGCCCTGTTGTGTCTTATCTCATGGAGGGTAATGCCCATAATCCCCACGCCGGGCATGCGGGTTGGGGATCGCAGTTCAGTGGCACAATCGCTCCGCAGGGGGCGCTGCTGCCCGCCCCCGGTGGATATCCCTTAGTCGCCTCTTACGACATCCGCGGGAAGAGTTGGGGTGGTGCAAATTCTAAGCCGACACCACACAGCTAAATATCCCGTTTTATATAACTTGTAATAAGTAGGTATATTAACAGTTGAAAAAAAGTTAAGAGCCCTGTCACATATCGGAGAATTGCAAGTTTAGGTATTTTACGCACCGAGTGGGCGGCGACCTGAACAAGCGTGCTTTCTTTTGCGACTAAATGATCTTGATCCACCGTAATACAAGTTTTCTTAGGATGGAGTTCGATGGATTGTTTATTTATGTGAAGTATTAATTTTGTTCATAATAGAGGTACCTAATTTGTTTTGATATATTTTTCATTATTTTACGCAGTAATCGATTGCTTACCGACATCCGCAGCATATATAAACAGGGTGGAATTTTGAGACGGTTCAGTAAGGGCAGGTACCTTAACCGTTGAAGCTACATGAAAATGGTCTGAGGAAACTAAACATCCTTTTTAGAAAAAAATATCTTCCCCTTTCATAGATTTTCAAAAAAGTTACGTACAGATTTTTTGAACTTTTTTTGATGCCAATCAATCCTGTTTTTTATACTAATCAATAATTTCTTTAGAATCAACTAAATTTTCTATACTAGAAAAGTCAGAAATCACAAAAATAAGATCCAAAAATGTAGACGAGATATAGTGATTTGAAGTTTGACAGCTGTCATCAAAAATGTAGATCTCGACGAGTACTACAATTTCACTTTAGAAACTGGTGCTCTGCGATGGTTAGTTCCCGAGATATAGTGATTTGAAGTTTGACAGCTGTCATCAAAAATGTAGATCTCGACGAGTACTACAATTTCACTTTAGAAACTGGTGCTCTGCGTTGGTCAGTTCTCGAGATATCGTGATTTGAAGTTTGACAGCTGTCATCAAAAATGTAGATCTCGACGAGTACTACAATTTCACTTTAGAAACTGGTGCTCTGCGTTGGTCAGTTCCTGAGATATCGTGATTTGAGGATAGCTGTCATCCTAAATGTAGATCTTGACAAGTACTATGTTTTACCATTAGAAATCTGGCAGCATTTGTGCTGGATGTATTTCGATTCAGAAACCTTGAAAAGTAACGAAGAGATTCGGACGAGATGTCCCCTTCACTTTTGATTGAGGGTACAACTGATCCGAATCTAAAATCAAGAGAATTTAGATTCGGACCAGATGTACCCCAACACAAAATTGAAGTGGACATCTCGTCCGCGGATCAGTTTGAGATTCGGACCAGATGTACCCTAACCCCTTACTGTGTTGGGATAACTATAATGTATATATATATATATATACACCACTACAGTTTAATTACCAGAAAAAAAAAACTGGGATATCTGTAGCAGTTACTGAACCCATATTTGAAATAAAAAATATAAAAAATTAAATCAAAGATTTGTCCCACATATCGCTAAAAATACAGACAACATAAACCGGCATACTAACTATTAAACACTTACTATTCTGTGGTAGGCGTAGCGTAATTTCGCGGTTACAACTATTCATTCATTAAATTTTAGCAAACTCGCGTCGAAGCTCAACCTGCTGGCCACCGGACCCTACCCCTCACCCCCGCTTCCCCACCCGCACCGCACGCGCCGCGCGCCGCGCGCCCGCCTCAGTGGTACGGGCGCACTTGTTGCGTAATTATCTTATCGCTTATCGTTTCGCATATCATTACAATGGCTTATCAATTTACGTCGCGAGAGTACACATTAATGGTTCGCGCGTATTTTTTAAGTGGTGAAAATGTGAGTGCCGAGTGAATATCTACACATAGGTACTTAACTATCGCCGTAAACAGAGTAGGTAGGTAGTCGGTGGCGCGGGTGGCGCGCGCGGCGCCCCGCTCGCGCTCGGGCGGCCGACGAAGGAAAGCGGTTGCGCTCGCCATAAGAGTGAAAGAGTACAAGATATTAGCCTCTTTCCTATCTACGCGTCCGCGATAGTTTAATGAAATTTAGTAGTGTGGGTGCAGAAACGAATGATCAGCTGTCTATACAATGTACTATGTCCAGAATTTCGAAAAAACTTTAACATGATGTAACTTTCTTATTAAAAGTAAAACATAAAAACTAACTTCACATTTACAATGGTAGCCCTCATTTACAGCAGCTAATTTTTTTTTTCTGGTAATTAAACTGTAGTGGTGTATAATCTATCTGGTATTGTAATAATGTACAAACTAAATAGTAATTGAAAATACTGTACGAATGTAAATACTTACAACGATCAAAAACTTTGGTCGTAGTTTACGATGTTCTAGCACGCACACTCTGACGCAGTGCGTGAAAAAAACTGACATAGGTCCGACCTCGACAAGCGCTCGCGCGGTACTGAGGGCAGATTGCCGGTGCAATGAAATATATAGCACTTTTAATAAATTCATAAAAAAATAATGGTAGTGATTTAATAAATAACATTAATATTGTAGTTTAAGCAAATGTTGAGGATTATTAAGGTATAAATATTATGTCAAAATGACGTAGAACTTCGGAGATATTGGGGTTTGTTTTGAAGCCTTTTCGGTCGTTAATTGAATTTGGTTTAGGTTTTTTTTTGTTTACATAGAGGCCTATAACAAAAATGTATTCTATTATTATTGAAGAATAGGATATTTGCAATCTAAAAAAATATATTTTATTTATCTATATTCAATAGAATCTACAAATTAGATCAAATTAGATAGGTCTCGCGAGACTTTTTGCGTAAACATGCATCGGTAGAATGATTATTATAAAATAAATAAATAAGTTTTCTAAAATTTGTTCTATTATTATTGAAGAAGAGAAAACGAACTATTATTAACAAGTAATTGTTATTTCAATCAACGAACGAAAACCATAGAATTTGTACAAGATAACCGTGGAATTTCTGGTTTACTTGTGAATGCCGTCTTAAGACGGCATTCACAAGTAAACCAGAAATAAAGTAAACCAAAAAAATGCTCGCGAGGAATACTGTTCGTAGAACTACTAGTATATAATTATATGAGTAGCAAGCTGACATGTCTAAAGGTGGGCACTGAACGTTGTTACAGATTGTAATGTAACATTCGCAGCGAGCATGATACGTTACACCGTGTGCTAACATCTAACTCGTTGCTCGTTGCGAGCGCCTACTTTCCCTGTACTGCACGAACGTTCGCTGTGTAACACATTACGTACCGTAACGATCAGTACCCACCTTGAGATAACAGCAGTAGACACGATTTTCATAAATTTATATTTTTTCCAGACAGCGACCACTAGTCACCCCGTGCTCTCAAACCTGTAGGCAGGTAGTTATTTAAACCTACCTGACGATAAAATAACCTAGTGGTATTGTGACTAGTACCTAAGCTGTGTATTGGTGCTTTGGCTAATAGGTAGTTGTAGGTAATATTCGTCACTGATATGATAGGTGATAATGTTAGGTTTACTTTGTATTTTTTATGAAACCTTATTTTTATATCAGTAAAACATCACGCCGAAATGTGTGGCAACACGCTTTTACTGTCGACACGAGACAAACTTTATATGGTTTAAAGGAGGGGTGCTCAGACTTATGGTGTCTGCGATCTACCACAAAATATTTTGAAAGCAAGAGATCGACTAAGCTACTATGTAGGTAGGAACATTTTTTTTTTTTAATATCGTTTTACTGCACTTTAAAGTTGAACATGTACAAAATTAAGGAATCTAACGTAACTTACGAGGTCCAAATTCTGTGTGATCGTCGATCGTCGCCGCGCACCGTTCAATGTTGCCTATTATTTTAGGTATGAGTAGGTACTAGGTAGATATTATGAGTATATTGCTTGTGATCGACGAAGAATAGAATAAGTTTTGATTAATAAAGAAAATACAAGTAAGTACAAATACACGCCATCAACTCACTAGTGAGTGGCGGTAAGTACCTACCTGAAGTACTAGATTAGGTACAAGTAGTAGGGGCCACCGTTATGGTGACCACATTGGTTGGTCAGTGGTAACGCCTTCTGTAAAGGCGGTTCGCAAACAGCGAGTTTTTTGTCGGAATTACCGTTTGGGTAATCGACTACTACAGTACCTACCAATGTTTGCTGATAACGGATGGCCATTAGATTTTAACATCAAGATTTCAAGTAGTCCATTAAATGTATTTACTGACTACATTAAAGTGATCACACTTTGCGTGATGCAATTGTGAACCATAACTCTGGAAGGACCTTTTAATTTCCATTGACGATATTAACTGTGAACCCTGGAAGGACCTTTTAATTTCCATTGACGATATTAAGTTTTACTAATGTACGAGTGTAGTTTACCGTCGACATTATTTAGGTACCGAGTTTAAATAGTTAAATTTAAATAATCCTGGATAATTTACACAGCATTATCTAGCCCCAAGCTAAGTAGAGCTTGTGTTATGGGTACTAAATAACTGATATACTTAATACAATACACTACATAGATAGATATTATTTTATTAAACATAGAAAACATCCAGAACACCCTGAACAAATATCTGCAGATCGTACAAAAATTTGTCCCGAGGCGGGAATCGAAGCCGCAACCTCCTGCGTCGCAGGCGGACCTTCGCCCGCTTACCAGAGGTCGTCGAAATATAACTATGGTATTTAAGGAATTCCGTGAACATGGCTGGCTGCGTGTAGACCTGCTGAAACAACGCAATAAATATATCTCAAATAGTTGTTATAATTATAATGTCCGATGTAAGTAGAGTGAGGGAACAGAACTCTCTATTCCCTCACTCTACTTACATCGGACACCTGCGTTTGCGCACACATTTGGGCACTATAAAAGTCCTGCGCACCTGGCTAGTCTTCTTCGAGAACGGCCGCCGTGGCCGAAGATTCGGCTAGGAGGACGTCGTCAATCAAATCAAAAACTATTTATTTCCATAAATACAATAAATGTACACTTAGAAAAGGTCAAATTATAAAACTAAACACTGACACGGAAATAAAGTGACATTTTTTATTTCTGTCGCTTCAGTATGTAGACTAAAGCAAAAGAAGCGACGAAGAAACCTTCGTCAGCCTGTTAGTTGTTATATTTCGAACTGGAGCAAACTCGTCCTAATCTTTTTTATCCGCCTTTTTACAAAGGATTTGTTGGACAATTTGTTTGAATTTATTTATTGATAATTTTTGCAACTCACTTGGAGTTTTGTTGTAGAAGCGTATACATTGCCCTTTAAAAGATACATTTATCTTGTGTTACCTAGTTGTCAAAGGGCATGAAGTCAAAACACAGCACGAAAAAACCGCTTCATCCATCCTTACAATGTTGTTTCTGTGGTTTTGTTCATGCTTGACTGAATGAACGCGTGCCTTCGTTTTAAGACATTTTACCATGGCCACATTAGAGATGCTATCATATCCGATACTAAATTGACGAGCATTAATTAAATAGAGGCACACTTCGCCCGTTATTTCGGTATTATGGTCAATTCGGTAACGGCACACCGGAACGAGGTAACGGACAGTATATAACACGCGATTTTCCGTAACACAAGATAATTTCAACTGTGCTGTCGAGTTTTATGAGTGATGCTGAAGTTTCAAGAAATTTTTATTATTTCGGCAGAATGACTCTCCGTTCCGTTCGTTTATTATTCGTGTTGGATTCTGGACACACAGCAGAGAAATCACAATGAAATACTGATTCCATTTTTAAAAAGCACGTACGTTTCAACTCCTGAAAAACAGAAAGAAAGATCTTGTTCATTTACCTCTAGAAAAAATCAGAAACTACCTAATGAATTCTATAACTTTATGTCGATGTCTAAGTACCTAAGCCACGTAATAACGTACACATCGACGTGAATTTGTAGAAATCACTAGAGAAACGTTTATAGGTGATTTCTATCAAATGGAAACTGATTTATGGGATAAAAAGTAACTATGTTTTCAAACACAGTAACTTTTGTTTCAAACATAGTGACTATGTTTGATTTCAGGATTAGAATTACTTGCATAAAAAATTTCAGCCCGATCTGTAGTTTTGGCGTGAATAGGTAACAAACATCCATCCATCCATCCATCCAAACTTTCAAATTTATAATATTAGTGTGATTAGATAGTTTCTGATGTATTCTGGGAATACTTACCCTATTCTTGCCACTTCTTTTTATTCATGTACCTACTTCATTGAATGCAAAACCATGGGATGATGACATTGTAAGAATTGCAGGGAAAACATGGAGCAGAATCGCTGTTGACTGAGTAAGATCGAAAGAATTGGTGGAGGCTTTTACCATCCACCAATTCCACATAAATAAATAAATAAATAAATAAATAAATAAATAAATAAATAAATAAATAAATAAATAAATAAATAAATAAAATAATACCTAACCTAATAAATAACGAATATAGTAGTATAAAATTAGGTTAGTTTTGCAAAGAATACCATGAAATAACATGAGGTCATGTTATTTCTTTTCGAATGTTGTGTGTGAAAGATAAAGGACATTTATTTATTTATTGTTTCAACGAATACTTATTTACATTTTTACGTTTATTGTACAAGATCCTACTAATATTATAAAGCCGAAAGTTAAGAAACAGATCAAAATAAAATAATAATAATAATAATAATGTTGGACAATTCACACAGCATTATCTAGCCCTAAGCTAAGCTGAGCTTGTGTTATGGGTACTAGATAACTGATATACTTAATACATGACATACCTACCTAGATAGATATTTTTACTATACATAGAAAACACCCAGACCAACGGAACAAATTTCTGCAGATCGTACAGAAATTTGTTCCGAGGCGGGGATCGAACCCGCAACCTCCTGCGTCGGAGGCGGACCTTCGCCCGCTGCGCCACGGAGGTCGTCAAAATTTGGCGTATGTTTAGAACAAAGCCTGACTTAAATAATAGGCTTCTTATACCGAAAATACGCGTGTGAAGCCGCGGGTAGAAGCTAGTCTGTTATTATATCTGTCTACGAGACCGCTCGATTGTCAGTCATATAATATGATCTATTTATTGCATAGACCATACACCACATCCCGCATACTTATTGTAAACCACTGTAAATTGGATAACAGCATTGATGTAACACAGTTTATATGGTAACAGCTTATGCATTCTAAAGCTTAGTATAAAATGTAGCTAGTTTTATACAGCAATCTTGTAATAGTCATAGCATAAAGTACACCGCATATAGGTAACTAGCTTCCGTCTAGTTTTTACGTATTAGCATGAATATCTCATGGAACATAATGGACATCATTTACAAACAGGTTCAGAACTCTATAAACTAATTTAATATTTTAATGTATTAATTTAATGTTGAAAATACTTTTGTTTATGTTTACATGTAAGTATTCTAAATATCTACTTACGCATGTACTCCTAGAATTAATTTTTGTTATACATAACAGTCATTTTGTATAACTGTGTAAGTATCGATTTTAGCTACTCGTTTTTTTTTCTTTGACTGCAAACAATGTACCCTGCAATGGGAAAGACGCTGCCTTCTGTAACATAGTTTTTATAACTAAAACAGAAGACAGAGCTGTCCAGAACTTTGTCCTTTTTTTGTGAATTCAAAAAATAAACATTTTAATTTTTTCATCATGACAGACAAAATAGAGAAAGTAAAAGGAAAGTAAGGAATGAAAAATGGCTATCACTTAGCGAATTGAACAAAATAAATTTTGCCTCAGCGCTGACATTTTGTGGATGCCAAATTTTTTTATATTTATTTATAAAAAGTACATACACTATTTTTACAGGGGTACCTAATGCAATAGTGTAAATGAAGTGCAAGTGAGGCAATGCGTACCACAGCGCTTACAATAATTTAATGGTGGGATTTGATTTTCCCCATTTTCATCATAAAAAAAGCTATTGCTGAGCCTACCACATAGCAGTAATAAACCGTTGAATACGCAACGGTTAACGAATATATCATCACAATTAGATAATACGTATTTTAACTATTGCATAAGCCAACTATAATACCAAATGAATGAATAAAGCCCTTTATTCGTCTGTGAAGGTATAGTTTAGCTATGAGTTACGCATTCCACAGACTCAATGATTCCTATTGCAAGGCAACGCATTCGATAGCACGAAGACGTTATAAAGTTTTTGATCACACGCGATCGGTGCACTGTTTCGTTTCATAATGCCGCTATAAAATTATAATACTAATAAATAAAGGGACTCTTACATAATCATAAGAAATACATAATCATTGGAAAAAGCAACAGGTGTTTTGTTCGAAAGAATCGTATGTTGTACATAATGGAGAAGGAATAGTAACAAAAATAATTCATAAAAAAAAACGCGCATTACAATCGCTCTGGGAAAAACAAACGTTAAAAATTTATCTGCCAAGTTACGTTATAAATTGTAAGAAAAGCTGAAACTAACTACTAAATATCTACTACTTACTAATAATTATTAACACATATTTATTTTATTTGTTACCTACTTAGACTATTACAAATAACCACTAACTAACGCCTGCTAAAGGTTTCCCGGGAAAACTTAAAGCGCAAAGCCTCCGCAGTGTTGCCAACTGTAAAATTAGTAATAAACGTGATCGCACATTAGTGTTGCCATTTAAACAAATATGTAAAACGCTGCTTACGCCATTTTATGACGTGTTTACTTATAATTTTGTAGTTTATGGTTAGGGTCAGCTTGTTAAAGATATCGGCCTAGTAGTGAGCCCTGTAGGTGTTAAAATAGCGAATAGTTTGTCTTTGAATACTGTAATGTTGCCTACAGTATGTTACACAATTTCACAATCTACAGCTGGTACTGGTCCACGGCTGGACGTAGGCCTCCACTTAATAAGCGCCTTATTGGCTGTTATTACATGGGGGTTAATGTGGGTATTTTCATAATCCCCACGCTGGGCATGCGGATTGGAGATGGCTGTTTTGGTGGTAAAATTGTCCGGCAGAAGGCGCTGCTGCCCACCGCCGCCAGTGGATATTTATCAGAATCAGAAATATATTTATCGTTAAATGTTCTACAAAAAAGATCGTATGTATAAAATAGTGTACAGTTTCAACATATTATCTAAAAAGACATACAATCTTTTATCCCTCAGTCGTCTCTTACGACTCCCGTGGTTAAACATTGGGCGGTACAAATTTTTAGCCGGCACCACACGGTCGGACATTTTCACAATATTTTACAAAATTTTAAAGCATTGTTAAAGTAGGTACCCATTATTAAATATAAAAGACTATTAGCACGTTTCATTTCGCGAAATGATCCCTGTTAGCACAGAGAAGTAAAATACTACTCAACGTACAATACAATACATTACACTTTATTGCATACCAAGAAATACAAAAATAAAAATACAGGAAAACAGAGATACAGAGTTACACAATGGGCAGCATTATCGCTAAGAGCGATCTCTTCCAGACAACCTTGAACGTACCTAATTAATCATTATTTATCGGGTATTTATCTCGTACCTTTTGTTATTATAAATTACCTATGTTAACAAATTTTGAAAGTTTAAAATGTTAAGAACTCAACTTGTTCAAAATAATATATACAAAATGGGGTATACATGTAAACTTGATTTTGTTATTATAAGATGACTTTTGTTGGTAGTAAATGTTTTGAACAAATAAATACTTTGTTTATCTTGATATACTTAGTATTAGTAGTGCCATTGGTAATGAGATAATCCATGGGAGATTTTATAATATGCGTTTAATCAGCTAATAAGAATGGTGGTGTCACGGGAAAATAAAATTTATCTTGACTCTACTAGTAATGCCAAGCGGTAGTGCCTAAGAAAAGAAAGGAACCCCGACCATACTGTGACTGGCATACAAACTATTTGAATAATAGGATTCAAAATTGAACCTAAATTAGACCAGACAAATCACGCTCCGCTTGTCGCGTGCTAGTAAAAGTAGACATCACGATTTTGTCGTATGCGATTATAATAGTATTGACTTGGCATGGCCACTACCACGGCTGCTGACTGTTTTACAATTCTTCAGTTTGTAAAAGGACTCAGTTTTGTTATACATTGATGATGATGATGTTCTCCTAGCCGAACTTCGACCACGGCGGCCAGTCTCGTTGGAGACTAGCCCGATGCAAAGGACCTATTATAGTGTACAAGTATGTGCGCGGTCTTTTGACTATAATAGTTTCGGCAGAATATCAGCGCCTTTCTACTCCTGAGTGGTAAGGCATTTATGCTGAGCCGAGACCTTTTTGCTGTAATACCTCAAAGTAAGTAATAGGCTTTCTTCTTTTGTTTTATTTCGGAAAGTATATGCATAGACTGAGTGCTTCCCCGTTCGACCCAAGATTTTTCTACCCAATAGGTATTTTGCTCCGTTCAACCCAAAACATTTAATTGTAGTTCCCCTTTCTACCCACACCTACTTATTCCAAATTTCTATTGTTTAAATTCAAATAATTGACACAGTGAAACACCGAAGTAGAAGGGCTGTTTAAGCCGTGTTTTGTTCGTGCTGTAGTGTCGTGAGATCAGGTAGGATTGCAAGCATTTATCACTCGGAATGATTCCGTCAAAAGTATGGTTTATTTTGAATCGAACTGTCAAATATTTTCGTGTACGGTCGAGTGTGAATCGCAATTTTCGAAATCGAACTCGGAATCCAGCCTCTACCGAGTAAAAACGTTACCGAGTGAGAGTGTGAAAGCCCTACTGGAAGCCTCCTCGGAAAAGGAAAATAGAAATTTATGATTCGTTTTCGTGCACCACCAACTCATATGTCGCTTGCTTATGATTAGCGATTGCACGAAAACGAATCAAAACTTCGATTTCGTTTTTGCGAGTACGGGCCCTGATAGATTTGCGACTTTCGGGGTGCAACCACAAGCGAAATTTGAGTAAAAAAATCTGTCGTGATATTATTACGTCCTTTGAAAGTTTCAAAAATCGGCCATCTTTCTACCAAAAATGCAAGTATGCAGCCTCAGTGCCCGCAAATGGATTTTGGCTTTGTAAAATATCTATTATTGGTCGAAGCGATGCGTGCCGGGAGCTGGTGGGTACAACAGTCTGCAGTTAGCTCAACTGTTTCAATTAGTCAATACTATGTAGTTCTAATATGTTTCTTATTTTTCGTTAGGTACTTACTTATGTACCTAAACTATGGGAATATGATAACCAGTCTCATTACACTGTTAGCTTTGCCCTTTGGTTAGTAGCCCTAACCACTGCGGTTTTTGAATTTACTCAACTGTGGGAAACGTAACGTCATATAAGTGGGCTCAGGAAGCACTTAGCTCGTTTAGCCATAATTGATTTTACGGCACATATTTAATTGAGAAATCAGAATAATAAATCAATAACTTTTATTTCTACAGGCTCACACAGCTACAAAATAAACTCGACAAGTCAAATTTAAAACAATAATTATTTTATAAAAATAAATAAGGGTGCTAATTGATTTTCCCTTCACTTCAATTATTCTTTAATTCCGTTATAACTATATCCATCAATAATTGAGTCTCTTTCTAGTATTAATCTGTATTAGAATAAGCCAACATTTTGAATTATGTTATGACAGACGTTTTTGTAGATTATATTCAAGATGGTGAGTGTTGAACACCCGATTTTTTATGAATACGAGCCCAATAATTATTTTGTGATTGAACTTTGAAATTTTCGCAATTTGTTTACATTCCTCATTTCAAAGATTATTTGATTATGTAGGTAATTTCAATTTTAAAA
This sequence comes from Eupithecia subumbrata, assembly GCA_949316285.1. Taxonomy (NCBI): domain Eukaryota; kingdom Metazoa; phylum Arthropoda; class Insecta; order Lepidoptera; family Geometridae; genus Eupithecia; species Eupithecia subumbrata. The sequence goes on along the minus strand of OX438630.1, from coordinate 8,484,112 downwards.
ATGGTTATTGTGAGAAGCGGTCTTTTCCAGATCTGGACATTTTCGTTATGGTTATTATTAATATCTACTTATTGATCATTTCTAACTGTGTATATATATCGCAACTTTTAACGTTTCGGCAGGTTAGGACACCTGCCGAAACGTTGAAAGTTGCGATGCTTAAGGCTAAACAGGATAAAAAGTTTGGTTTGAAGAAAACTAAATAACTCAACGATTATGGAAGCAAAGGTTTTGAACTTAATGATTATATGGGTAGTAATAATCAAGCACATTTTCACCAGTAAGTAATTAAGATCGATTATACTTGAGAGATCACTTCTTCGAAGACTTTAACTCAAAAAGTAAATATTAGATAATCTAACAATCTGTAGGGAATTCCAGTTTATGCGTAATTTCTACGAAAGCTTATGAAGTGCCTTCGTGCATCAATTATTATTATAACCGTTAGTAAAAACTTAGACTTTTTAATTTCCGGTACAGTCGGCGTAAAAAAACAACCTTACTAACACAAGCTCTGCTTATCTTGGGGCTAGATAATGCTGTGTGAATGCTTTGCGGAAAATTCAACTAAAACAATTCGTTTCAACAAAAAAACATTCTGTGTCAATTCAATATATGGCTCTGGGTGCAATTATACATATGCACACCCTTACAGTCACAGAGTCACCACGAACCCGCCTCCTCCCCGCTTCGCGGGGGTGGTACACCTACAGGTCGGATCAACTCAAGAACGAATTGCTTTAGTCGAATTGTTACTAGTCGAAATGTTTTTAATCGAATTGTTTTATTTGAATTTTGAACACGTTAAGCCGTTGGTTCTGCGCTTGATTTCTCCCCGGTCGTGTCAGTCTACCGTCCCATCGGATTATGAGAGTGAGGGAATAGAGATTGCACCTGTGTTTGCGCACACACTTTTACACTATAATATTTCCTGCGCATCTGGCTAGTTTCTGATGAAACTGGCCGCCGTAGTAGAAATTCGGCTAGGATGACATTTTTATTATTATATATTCATTAGCATATTTTTTTGGGGGAGGCATGTCCAGCAGTGGACGTGGACGTAAGTGGGAACTACATGGTTGACCTGACTGTACCTCCACTAGGAAGAAACTTGAACCACGCATCAAGTTATACTACACGCCTCAGTGCTGGTCATCCTACCATATCGCACCGTCATAACTCATAACCCTCGTAATAACCTTTATTCTCTGGTCCATAAGGTTCAAGCGAAAAATCAGCTCTAGGTTGGTACTCATTGGCTCCAAGATAATTGCTTTAAGTGAATGAACTGGTCTCATAATTTTATTTGAAGAGTAAATGTATTCTGAATAATTAATATTGCGGTAAGAAATTGAAATGGATTGTTTCTCTAAAAGCACTGAATGTGGTTTATAAAAATAAGTTAAAAAGCATCATTTTCGCAAAAAAAAAGATATAAAAGTAAGTGTTATAAAATAGGTGGGCATTTGAGTAATAAGCTCAATGTAGGTGATATTTTAAATTATGTAATACAAGCATACGTCAACCTCAACATCAACAGCCTGTATTGGTCCACTGCTGGACGCAGGCCTCCTCCTGATAAGCGCCTTATTGGCTTTTATCTAATGGGGGGGGGAAGTGGAGGGAAGAGTTGGGGTGGTGCAAATTCTAAGCCAGAACCACACGCCTAGCTGACGAAGTCTATTTATTTTTTGATTCTATTGTGCCAAAAGCGAACAAAGCGCGTTGATGTCTTTTGTATGAAAAATTAATGTAGACATTTTCCTTACGCCCAACTACTAAACGGCTCGGGCAGAATGTTTTCTTTCAAGTTCTCATCATCATGACCTGCAATCCAAATTCGCCTACAGCTGGGTCCAACTGGTGCTTGGTGGTTTGTGGGTGTGTGGTCTTCAATCACTTGCCTCTCCTTAGGGTCCTGCGCAAGCCTCACCCAGGTACACTCTGCGTTTACAATACCTAAGAAGTGTTAAATCTCCCGTGCCTAGGAAAGTACGTTAAGCCGTTGGTGCTGCGACCTTTCTCCGGATTATGAGATTGGGCACCTGTGTTTGCGCATACACTTGTGCCCCATAATTAGGTCCCGCGCAATGGTAATTCTCCATTGAGACAGGCTGCCGTAGCTGGAATTCGGCTAGGAGGATAATATATCATCTTATTGTTGTTATTATACATATTTACGCAGGTTTTTAGGGTTCCGTACCTTAAAAGGAAAAAAAGAAACCTAATAGGATCACTTTGTTGTAAGTCTGTCTGTCTGTCTGTCCATCTGTCAACCCTCTTTTCTCAGGAACGCGTGGATGTATCGAGTTGAAATTAACGTCAAATACTCAAGTCCGTAACCTCTTGAAGCCGCAATATAAGAAGCAAGGTCTTATAGCACAAAAAAAGGGAAAAATCCAGAAACCGTCAATTTGTAGTCTATTGACAAAAAAATATTGATTCTCGCCATAGACCAAAATTTACACGGCACCTACTTCCCAGTGACCTAGAATCATGATGATTTCGCAAGACACAAAGTCTTACGGAACCCTTAGTGCGCGAGTCGGACTCGCACTTGACGTTTTATTTTTGTTATTATACATATTCAACGGAGACTCCGTTGAAACTGCGTAAATATACACGTTTCAACTTCGACACTTTTGACGTAATCCTCGATCCGTAGTTTCTTTAACTGGTAAAATATTCAGTAGTAAATTTATTTTATTGACCATAAAGTTAATTACTAACATTGGACATATTAAATAATATCATAACGTATCTATGGTGGCGATTTTGCGAGGATATAATTTTCATAGTGAAGCGATTGGTTAGAAGAATTGGGCCCCTTGTTCTAATGCAAGTGAAGGCACAAGCAGAAAGTAGTCGGTAATTAATATGTCGGAAACAGGGATCGGAACGGATTGTTTCTATGAGCGCTATTACCGAGCTTTACAACGTTGGTTCAGGGCCCATTAGCAGCAGGAGGGCATAGGGATGTTTGTATGTATTCGTTACATATCTGAGCCGAAGATCAACATGTCTAATTTGGCTATAATCGCCAAGTTTGGCGTCGTCTGCCAAACGTGGGGTTGCAATTCCAGCAGAAATAAGAAAGGAGCTCCTCCTCATTGACATGGCCATTAGTCAACAGATTTGCTTCGAATATTCGATCATCAACCAGAAGCTAAAGCAAAATAGCCTTATAAAGATCCTTCGAATTCGATTCGGAAACGAATCGAATGAATTAAAATGCAGATTGTGGTGGGGCTGATCTGCAGGGGGCGCTTGTATTCGTTATTTCGGATTTTTAGATTTTAGATTTTAGATTTCGGATCTATTATTTTTTTACCAGCAATACTATTTTATTATTTATGACTGATATGACAGGAAAGCTGAAACCGAACAACTAAAAAAACTTGAATGAAAATATGGTACTTAATGTCCAGAGTAAAAATATGATTTTCGAAATCGTTGCTATGGTATCTGCGTGAAATTGCTATTAATTGGGCACAAACGGGATGTATGTGCCCAATAAATATCATTTGGTAGATTTAATTATCTTAATTTCCGTAACAAGCTACGAACATTATTTTTTGTTTTCACCTATCAATAAAAATGTTATCCATTTTCGATGTACACTTTCGTAATTCGCCACCGTACGCCTAGTATATTTTTTCCCATTTCATCATTCACCCACTTGATCATTTTCCTTCACGTCATCGCTTACCCAGTTTATCATTTCCTATTTCATCATTTCTGGAGCCGAATCTTTACTCAAAACTGACCCCACTCTACACACGACACAAGCAATGACACACATGCTTGTAATGACCACCGGCGTAGTTATTCCCGAACAATATGCCTTCCACAGATTGAACGCACTGAGAATGGATTTTATGGAAACTATTGTAAACTTTGACTCTACCTTCTATTTAAGTCCGTAAATATTTACACGTTAGTTGTCAAAGTAGGTATTTTAACGACTGTTTAGCGAATTTCAAGTCTGTGCTGGTTAGTTTTAGATATAATTTAGTTCTAAGTAGGTAGTTAGTTCGTTAAATTACGGTACTGACATAGGAACCAATGACTGAAAATCCCCTCAATAAATAAATAAAAAATCTGTGCTGTATAAGCTGAATGAATACTGACTTCACTACCTTTGCGGAGCAGTGGGCGAAGGTTCCCGACCCAAGAAGTTGCGGGTTCAGTTCCCGTCTCACTCGGTCCGGATATTTTATCAGGTGTCATATGTTTTTTATTTATATTTTCTAAAATTCTATTCTTTCGGCATTTTCGGCTCGTTTGGCTCAAAAAGCTGAAAATATGGTAGTCATCTCAGGCACGTTCGAAAAGGTTCAAATTAACAACTAAGTTTAACTTTTATCACCTACTATTTAGAGTTTTTTTAATAGATCATTACAGGTTTTTTTAACCCTCAGGCAATCTAGGAAGGTAACTTAGGTTAATTAATCTTAGGCTTAAATACTGTACTAAACATACATTATTAATTATTATACATTAAGTTCACTATTTACGTCGTGTCTTTTTTTTGATCACATAAAATCCTACTTTAAACGAATCTATTTACACTTTTAAATAAATACTTATAATAATTCCTATTGAAAGTCACTCATTGAAAAAAAAATTAATAGCTACCGTAAAGTTCAAACATACTTAATTTACTTAAAACGGCTTGTAAAACACGATGGAGTAGAACACAAACATAATTTAAGACGGGTTGTTGTGTGGCATTAGAGACCACCTAGACAAGCGTGTTTTACTGGCGATAGCTAATAATTTTTTTAATCCTTGACCCAAAAAGTGGGGATTTTGAAGTTTGACTATGTGTGTAGGTATGGCATCTTAAAACGAATTAACTGATTTGGATTTAAGGCGCAAATCCGACCAAATCAGCGAATTGCTCTTTTTGCTCACCATCGTGGCCAAAAAGAGCAACTTCGCATCTCTGCCTACACTATACAAAGTAAAACTTGTACAGTGGAATTAAAAATAACCTTAGGTAGGTATCAGAAACAAAAATCGATTTTAAAAAATTCCTTCGTTTCACATAATAATAAGATATAAGGTGGTGGCGCTGATTGGGGTTGGGTTAGCGCCTTAATTTATTTTGAGGATTTCGTTTAGTCCCGTTTAGTCCCGTTTAGTCCCGAAAAAGAGTGTGAGGGCTCTTTTTCGGGACTCGCACTGTTTTTGGGATACTTTTTTTTAATTTCTTTTTTTTGGAAAGGTGACCTCATGTAGCTTGAAGAAAATGTTTGCAGCTGTAACACAAAGTTAAATTATTGTTAGAAATTTCGTTTTTTTTTTAAATAAATAAATAATGCTGGACAATCCACACAGAACCATCTAGCCCCAAAATAAGCTACTCAAAGCTTGTGTTATGGGTACTAGATAACTGATATATTTAATACATTATATAGGTACATAGATAGATATATATTTTTATTATAAATAGAAAACACCCAGACCAACGGAACAAATTTGTGCAGATCGTACACAAATTTGTTCCGAGGCGGGAATCGAACCCGCAACCTCTTGCGTCGCAGTCGGACTCTCGCCCGCTGCGCCACTGAGGTCGTCGAATTTTATGAGTTGCTAACGGCGGCGGCCCTTTCTCACGGCCATCCTGTTCTGAACGGAACGGTTTTTACTGAATCTTATACAAAAACCGAATTAAATTGCAAGAACTGATCGGTTTTTTGCAGGATACTGTTAACAGGATCGTGTGGATACTAATATTGAAACACGTATACTAGAGGTACTAAACGGGATCCTGAGAAAAACCGTACCTGCAAAAAACGGGATGTTGCCGTGGATAAAGGGGTGTAAGACCCAAGTTCGCCATCAGATGGTAAAATTTTAAACAGTTATTTTAACTAAAAGTTTTACACTAAACGTCAAAGTTAACCGACGAAGCAGCCTCATTGTCCGATTGTCTATTGGTGAACACAGACCCAACTCTACTTTTCGTTTCCTGTTTCTTTAACACGGCGGCGTTACCATCGCGTCGGACAAACGGGGGAATTCTTTGTTGCAATTCGAGTCCATTGGCTCTTTCAGCAGCTTTCTTTGTGTATCTTTAACACTTCAAGCTGGTCAATGCAGCATAATGGTCACCCCACGAGGCACCTTCAGCAGTCGGTGGCCATATGTGTGCTGAGGTGGGGGGATTCCTTAGTTTTGTACGGCTCGGATAGCGTATTGCATAACAAGAAGAACTTATTTTTTAGCCTGCTCTGTCCCACTGCTAGGCAAAGAACTATTTACATATTCTTATTTAAAATAATTTTCTTGTTACAGATAACGGAGCAAGAAAACTATGGAAATGGGATTATAAGGTAAACAATCATTGACTATCCAATCATTTAAACAAGTTTGATAATTATGAATTTGTGAATTACGAAACTTTGGTAACAGGAAATTTATTTAGCACATAGAAAATTACAATAACAGAATAAAACAATTATAACTAGTATTAACAATTACATCTATTTCTTAAAAATCATCTCAGTATTAGTTAATTACTTCCGTTTTACACGAATTCCAGAACCCATAATTGCCGAAAAAACGGAGACTACCTAATGTTAAATAATTCTTATATTTTTTTTGTTTTTTTTTTGACTTTTTACTAGGTAACTTATTCTTAGTAAAGTAAAGTAAAAGTAAAGTAAAGTAAAAGTAAAAGTCATTTATTTGTAAACACGTGTAAAAAAAGATGACAAATAGTATTTTTTGATTCAACATGTTTGACCAATATACATTGGTGTACAAAATAATTAAAGAGTATGGCAGGTCTAAATGTGATTGTAAATTTATTATTTATTTATTTAATTACAAATTTTTTGTTTTGTTTTTATGTGTAATTTGAAATATTTAAAAACTTGTATACCTATGCTTTGTTTGTATACATAGGTACAAAGACATTGACATGTAAATTGGCTTTATGAATAAATTGTATTTCTGTATTGCGCCCTTCAGGGCCTCGATCATTTTACGTTCTTTTTATTGTGTGTATGATGGATGACTGAATCGAGCTTATAAATAAAGAAGACTCTATTATTATGAGCACATCTCAAACCGGTGACAGTCGTACGAATTTACCACACAACAATCATTGATAGACAGGACTTGTATTTTATAAGGTCTGATCTGAATTATATTAAAGTACTTTTAAACTAGTAATTGGCTGTGTGGTGCCGGCTTAGAAAAAGTATATGCTGGGCTGGGCTCTACCATCTCTTACAGATACAATTTAGTAAGGAAAATTAACACTTAGCCTCTTTAACCGTAAATTTAAATTTGCATGATAGGTGCTTAATAATATAAGTTGCAAGCGACAGGTCAAAAGCCAGAGTGAATGGAGCTTTCAACTTAATTGCAACCTTCATAGTGCAATGTAAGATTGATAATTGGATGATGATTGTCGAGTTCTGATTACCTACTTATAGAACAGTTAATAGGTATAGTTTCCGTTCATATTAAATGTCATATAAGTATCGTTTAAGACAAGCTATTCTCATCATGTTTAACATAGGACGGTTACACAGGACGTTGGTGTTGAAAACTATAGATAGATAGATAGATAATATCTTTATTGTACCATCAATGCTTATAAAATATCTTACTATACTGATGTAAGCGGGTTAACTACGAACCTTATTTGTGTTGGAAGAACACCAACTTACATGCGCAATGCTCGAATTCCTCAAACTACGACAGTTTTAAAGTAAAACTATACTTTTTGGCAATAAAACTTCATATCAAATTTCGTCTACCGCTAGGTACCCAATGCAGTTTCAAATAAGCGATTGTTTATAGTTATACAAATCTACTAGTAATGTGACCATACAACTAGGACGCCAATGTGTTCGGTCATAAATCGGTCAGGTGACTGACACAATGCAAGCAAGAATGTTCAACATTTATCGAGGTAAATTTTAATTCGAACCAACTAATTATTTATTGCTAAAATTAAAGTTTTTTTAATCAATTATGATTTATTTAAATTATTATTATATAGAATTACGTTTTCATTTAAATTTTAAGGATTTTTTTGGTTGGAAAATAGCAATACGTTTGATGTTCCAAAGTAAGTACCATGCTTCGATGCAAACTACAGCTACCGTACAAGATGCTTTGAAACTTAGTACCAAGAAGCTAGTTAATAATGGTGCCTATTATAGCAAGATTTCAACTTCCTTCTATAAAGTTAAAGATCACAGCCACAGTATAAACCCTGGACAATGTTGCTAGAATGCTTTTATGACCAAATAAATTGTTTATAGGTAACCCAGCTAATTATAAAATAGTTTCTTTATTATTATGAAACTGTTAATAGGCAGCTTGGGTTAGCGCTGTTAAAATAAACGGAAAAGTCAACATAACTTATATAAACTTGATGGTTGATTGGTATAGATTTATCGTAAGTAAATGTTGTGAGATGAGCCATAGCTATTAAAACCAAATATAACTATGTTCTTTGTGTATCGAAAGATATAGGAATATTTTACGATGGGTTTGAGTTAACACCAACACAGCCAGTATTTTGCGGGTCATGAATACGGGACAGTCGCAACAGCATCCTTAGAACTGTGGCAGAGTGCATAACATCTCCACTCTGGAAGTGTCTCGTGCAGAGGGTGATCAATGAAGGCAGCTATTTCCTTAATTGATTATCCTCTTCTCGTTGTCTCATAGTACCTATTTTTATATTATTTTGTTACTCTTTAGCTTTGAACTGTTTTGTGATAAACTCGAATCAGATTTCATTTACTTAGATCTTACAATTATTCTTATAGTAACTACCAAAACCTGCCTTTTCAGGCGTATGAATATAATATTAAAATTTAAATTATCATAGATTACATGTGAAAACACAAATTAAATGAAATTTACAATAAAAAAAATCGTGTGTGTGTATAGACTCATTTGTTGTCTGAAATAAATAAAATTTATTTATTTAAAGGTACGTACCAACTTATAATACCACTCTATCGGAGTTATTGTAATACCCTGTTTTGCTTATTATTTCCCATCAATATCGATTGTGCAACCAATTTTATACCAAAAACATTCTAGTATTCTACAAAAACTAAAACACGATTTTGATGCACATTAAAATTGTGAATTTTAAAAATTGATGCGCTAACGTTAATCCTCCTAGGGGCTATAAAGATTTAAAAAAGTTGCAAATTATTGTAACACCTTGTATAACTTAATCATGGATCATAAGACATTCCTGACGTTCTCCATCAATCAGACCGTCGCCAATCGTTACCATCAACCACATGGTCTGCTGTGTGCAACCACAAATGGCTGCGTTTAGTATCGGCACGCGATCGATGACACACGCGGGGTCCTACAGAGAAACTATAAGAACCCGGTATACAGTTATGTACCTATCTTATTTTATTTATTTAAATCCTTTATTGCACACATTTATCTAAAAGTATATAAAAGGTGGGCTTAAAGCCGATGGCATTATCTACCTGCCAACCACACATGGTTGCAACAAATCAAAAGGCGTGCTATAATTAAGCTAACCTAGATACAAGTCTAATTACAGAGAAAAACTACAGTTACTTACTTATCTATCCTCCTGTTTATACTTATGTGGTATGTTATGAGAAACAAGCAAGTTTTAAAAGAAAGTGGACACTTTGGAACGCATTTTGTTCATCAATTAATGTTATTCAGTGAGTTTTTTTTTAGTTTTATAAATCAATACTTTAAATTTAAAACTTAGCTGAACTAAAAGCGTGACTCGCTCAGTAGTAGGTATTCGTCGCCCATTGGTTTTTTTTCTGAGTTTATTCAAAATGTAGGTGTTACGAAAATTGTAGGAGTGAGACAATTAATGAATGGCATAAGTTAACTTACATGTCAAATTCAGACCGTTACCATCAACCACATGGTCTGCTGTGTGCAACCACAAATGGCTGCGTTTAGTATCGTCACGCGATCGATGACACATGCGGAGCAGGTCCTACAGAGAAACTACAAATACAACATATAAAATAATTTATTGCCATTTGGGTTACATACATAATATCTTAATGTTACCTAAAATGTTAACTATTAGCAGCCAGTGTAGTGTAGGAAGAGTCAATAAACAAGTAACTTAAACAGTTCAGTTTTAATAGCCTGGTGTAATTTTAGAATGAATGAAAAATTTTGTTCCTACTTATGTCATTCGGTGAGTGAGTCGCTCATTTAGTTTTCGTCGCCCATTGGCTCTTTTTCTGCGCAACTCAGAATACAGGCAATGAGCGCAGCGACGAAAATTTAAGGGTTATTACAATGAGGTTTTACCAAGCAATCATCAGTTTGTAATAACATATAGTTTTATTAAGATTATTTTAGTTGAGCAAGCATTTTGTGCACGCTGCGGCGTTCGATAAGTGTGAAAACATATAGATAATAAGAGCTGTACTGTACAATTAAGCCATAATGAGATTTTCACGTAGGATGCTCTTTTTATAAATAAATAACTTCATTTGGTTATTATAATTCATTCACTGTATGACATAAATTGATTTGCACATCAAAGTTGCTTATGCGCTTGTTTATTTACCAATCTCAGTTGTAGCATTGATCCTCAATCAGAAGAGCAGAGCTCCGTATATTTTTTTTCTAGAATTCGTTTTGTTAAACTAGCACAATCCTTTATTCTCCAAAACACTGAATCTCTTGTCCAAATATAGTTGGATTTCTGATTCCTTTGGCGAGGCCTCTTATAAACTACAATATCTTTTATAATTCCATATCATTTTCATAGTAGCATCATCATCCGACAGGGGTATTATGTGGTCCGCCAACCACGCTCAGTTGCAACCGACAAAACAAAAACAACAGCATTCACGATGCGCAAAACAAACAGATCGAGGCGTTTATCTTCGGTTGCATAATATCTATGATATCGTTGATGATATTGCGTTACAATGTTGCATAGAATGACATAGATATTTACTAGGCTATATTTTATCGCCACGGTCGATAAAGGGCCCATTGACCTGTGTGTGAGTTAGTAACCTAGCAGTTATTTCAGTCAAAAAATAACCTACTAGCGAACAGTTTTTTTTATTCTGTAGGGTTCTTTACGGAGCGGTAGCGGCCATACTAAGTTGAGCGCATTGTCACCTAAACATCTTTTAGGTTACCTATTCAGTTTATTACAAAATTAACCCAAACTGTACACCATTATGTAATTTGAGAGAAGGCAGAAGTACTTATTTCTTACCAGAACTATCCGAACCGATAACCAGTACCGATACCTCTACATCTTCTAAAATAACTTCATTTCCTCAAAGACCTCTCGATTATATGATATTATCAGATTATTCTCGATAAAAAGTAATCGGAAGACATCCCAACAATGCATGTCTAACGCAGTCGCGTGCGCATCACAGCGGTATGCGGTTTTTGCGTCAACCAGCTGACGGACTGATGGACGTACCGTAATTGAAGTGAAGTAGGGTTGGCTCGAGCCTTGCAGCAATTAAGGGTTAACGTTTAATTGTAATTCAATACGAAAATCCTTTGATCTTATTACTTATCTCTCTAACCTACATAATCAATTATTAAGTTAATGACAGCGGTATAGTATCAGACTACCTACCTAATAGGGTTAGGGTTAAAATAATGATAATGTTAATAATAATGTCTCTAAAAATCGTATAACTTTTTTCAATAACTAAACTAAACAGCTGAGTATTAAGGACCAATAGAAGAGTCGAAATGAACTTTAGATATTTACCTAACCATTTTTAATTTCCGCAAAATTAGGTTTTAGAATGCAAAATACGCCATGCAAATTAGAGAAAGTACCTCAGCTAGACATTAAAAATACTTTTTAGGAAGATGATCAACTCAAAAATGATCTCTACTCAGAACCTGTATGAGGAGGACAAACTCGTCTCTACAGAAACCAATATTCACTTGAAAGTAGCTTTTTAAACATCTTTGACATTGTAATAAGATTAATTATTCATGTATTTATTTAAGGATTTTATTAGTTTTTAAACCATGTCAACTAAATTAAAACGAATTAATAAGTAAATGTGAGCCGTAAACGGTAAATCCTTACTTACCTACATACATATAAAATAAAGAATGCAGGACAACACACATGCATCATCTAGCCCCAAGTTAAGCAGCTGGTCAATTCAAATCATCATTATCATCATCATTTGCAACCCGAGTTCACCCATTGGTAGGCCTCCAAACTTTTGTGCCACTCCACATGTTCCTGCACCAAGCCCATCTAGGTTCGCCCCGGGGATGTTAGAGATATCGTCTGCCCATCTTGCCGCTGATATTCAGATATTTCAGATGTATTTATGAATACTCATAAATACATCTGAAATCATATAATATCGCAAAAATTTCGACTTCGACGGGACTTGAACCCGCATCTGAAATATCCGAAGAAAATGAATACTCATAAATACATCTGAAATATCTGAATATTGTGGAATACACTACTACTACCATTTTCTCCGCTCATGGGCTGCATTCTGATATCGAATAAAAAAGAAAGGAAAATGAAGCAATGAACGGTGAAAATCGTATGAGTGGTACACCCACAAATACATTTGAATTGACCAGCAGGGCTTGTGTAATAGACAAAAGATGACCTGATAAAGGAACTTACGCCCAAATCCCGCACGTTAACCAGTTGGTCCTGCGCCTAACTTCTCCCCGGTCGTGTCGGTCTACCGTCCCATTGGGTTATAAGAGTGGGGGATTAGAGAGTACACCTGGTTTTTCGTCTACCCGCACACTTGTGAACTATGTATAATATTTCCTGGGCACCTGGCTAGTTTTCCTGGAGACTGGCCTCCATGGTCGAAATTCTGTTTCGGCTGAAGGCATCATCATCATCTCCCCCGAGTAGACAAAAACAATTCACATGGAAACACGTCTCAAATGACGATTTTTTGACAGTTTATCATGAAAATCTGCCAAAAAATCTGCTCAAATCTGACTTCCGTTTGAGTATTCAGGAGTATATTTATTGAAAGTGTCAACCCTAGCCACAGTAGTAGGCGTAGAAGGAAATGGCTACTGCAAATGGAGACCGCTGGTAGTGGATACTTAGTGTCATTACACACATGTCGCTATATTCGGACCCTGGGTTGGATTGGACGTTTCTAGGTTAAAATGGGGGAAGTGCTTATTTTAGCTGAGTAAACTTTCTTGTACAACTTATACAAAACATCAAACGAAAATTTTTACAATAAAATTGTAAATGCATTAATAATAATATTGAGCGCTAATAATCGCTTAAATTAATAATTAAATGATAATAATTAAATAAAATAAAATAAATAAATAATGCTGGACAATCCACACAGCACCATCTAGCCCCAAAGTAAGCTACTCAAAGCTTGTGTTATGGGTACTAGATAACTGATATATTTTTATATATTATATACATAGATAGATATTTTTTTACTATACATAGAAAACACCCAGATCAACGGAACACATTTCTGCAGATCGTACACAAATTTTGTTCCGAGGCGGGAATCGAACCCGCAACCTCTTGCGTCGCAGGCGGACTCTCCCCCGCTGCGCCACTGAGGTCGTAATTGACTAGGTTGTGCCCGCGGCTCCGCACGCTTTGTTTCTATGGAAACGTTTAAAGGTTAATTCTATCCCACGGAAACTGATGATAAAAGTAAAAGTTGCCTATGATTGATCCCAGAATTATAATTACTTGTAAGCTGAGTTGAGTAGTTAGTCCGTAAAGCCAACATGTGGCTCTGACGGAAGATCAGCGTTGGTTGCTAGCTTGCTAGTCAACCAACCCATGCTGAGGCAGAGCCATTTTGTTACTGGGTTTACATCTTAATCTAAGTTTGTCATTTATTTTAGTCTAAGTTTAGTAGGTATGTGTAAGTCTGTTAACAAATAAATTTATATTCTATTCTATTCTATTCTAAGCAAAATTTCAGCCCGATTCGATCGATAGTTTTGGCGTGAACAAACATCCATAAAACTTTCGCATTTATAATTATAAGTGTGATGTTTGTGTCTTAAGTAGCAAATTATAATAACAATAATGCTGGACAATCCACACAGCACCATCTAAAATTCTAAATAAACGATTTATCTATCTATTTAACCCGCCAACGGTGACGTCGATTTGACTTACACCTTCGGTGACCCCGGTCTCACGCACCGGGGTTTTCGATGGATGATTTTTCAAAGTCTTTTATTTACTGGCCATTTTATTTGGTAATTATAAATTATTTGACATTAAAACAACGATATTTCATTATTTACAGCCTCGTTTATTTATTTTTTCTTATGAATAGACAACTTCACATAGAACCTACAAAATTGGTTAAGTTTATAGACATAGCTTTTAAAAAATTAATAAAGACATCAATCAACATTATTTTTGAAATTAGTTCAATCTTTTCATTTTCTAGACTCTAGGAACTTACTTATATTAAACAAAAAAATTCATCCTACCACCAAAATATAATAAAAAAAAATCTTTGAAAACCATTATTCTTCAGTCAAGCAAATACTGCAATAAGGCACTACGTTCTCAAGACACAAATGTTTTTTGCACTTGTGGCAAGTGTATTTGGTCTTTTTATTTTTTTCCATCCACATTTATGCATCCATCGTCATCAAGCAGTTCATGGAGAAGCGACTCTAGAAGATGCTGTTCCCTTTCGAACGACATGCTGTAACAAAGTGTACATTTGGAACAAGATATAATAAATTTTGTGATATTTCGATAAAATTTATAAAATCATGCAATAAACTTACTGATTATAGTATAATGCAATAAAACATTAACAAAAGTAAGTAAAAAATGTACATAAACCGGACAAAAAACGAATAGTAAATAATTCAACTCTGTCTATTTTACTTACATATTCGGTGACCCCGGTGTACCGCACCGGGTTGGCTCCAAAACTCAAAAACCTGCGCCCGCTCCGACGTCACAGTATAAACTGACGATGGGGGAGGGGAAATGAGGCAGCTACTCGAAATCGCGACGAAAATCGGTCGCGGGTGAAAAAGTTATTCGAATTTTTCAAGTCACCCGGTCCCACAGACATATAGGTCACCGTTCCCGGGTTAATTTAGTTTAATCTAAGTCCATTTAGAAGTAAAGAGAGCCCAAAATATGATACACGATTATAGGACGAACAGCATACTCAAAAAATACTACCAATTTCGAAAAATACTGCACATAATTTGTAGAAACAGTTTATTGCGATAATAAATCAGTAAGTCAGAGACGTAAGCACTGTTAATATTTAGATGAATTGACAAAATAACTCTTTTCTCCTCATTCCGAAAAATCCAAATCTAAATAGAAACAAATTGGCAAAGGAGAAAGTAGCTAGACACGTACAGTCATCAGCACTTCGATGTAACACTTTATTCATATCAATTTGAAAATGATTTCGAATATTCAGTTTTTAAGATTTATTTATAGATTTGGCGCAAATATGCATATCTCGACAGAGCCTACACATTTGTTCCCCTTGGAATTGAGACCCTAGGTCCGTGGGGTACCGAGGTTGTTTGGGTTTTTAAGGAGCGTCTGGTTGAAGCGACGCGTGACCCGAGAGCTGGTGAGTATCTGGCGCAGCGCATCTCTTTTGCCATATAGCGGGGCAATGCAGGCAGCGTCTTGGGGACGCTTCCGACTGGTATTGATATGGATCAGTTCAGCTACCTGTACATTGTTTGCAACAGTCTGCATTTAGCTCAATTATTTCAATTGTAAATACTTACTAGTTGTAATTTATGTATTTTATTTGATCGTAATTTTCTTTGTGAATAAAGAGATTTTATAGATTTTATTAAAACAATTGGTGGTTTATAGTCTTTGTGTCCAGTCCGTTCGACAAACCGTTGAGAAGTTTCAATGTGAGGACACCTGGCTGAGGAGTCCTGGCTGCAGCATCAGGTTTTTTTGGGGGAGACCTTTGTAAAGCTGTGGACGTATACGAGCTGATGATGATGATTGTAGATCTATTGTGAATAAGCACGCACAATTTCAAAGTCGTAACACTCAGGGTACCTAATTTTAATACAATTTCTCATACAGCGGGGCAATGCAGCCAGCGTCTTGGGGTCGCTTCCGACTGGTATTGATATGGATCAGTTGAGCTTCCTGTAGATTGTTTGCAACAGTCTGCAGTTAACTCAATTGTTTCAATTGTAAATACTAGTTTCAATTAGTTTATTTTATTTGATTGTATTTTTCTTTGTCAATAAATTAACTTACAGGTACTAAAGTGAACGTTCTAATGCAGACAGTACAAATATGGCAATTCTATCGTGTAAATATGAAACTGGCTAACAACTGTCATCTCACTGGCGTTTCTACAACAATGAGTTGCAAATCTCACTTTTAATCTTATACAGGGTGATTAACTGATAAGAGACGTAAACTTCATACAGAATTGTAGCTTATTAACGTCTTTGAAGCAATAAAATACGTATAATTCAATAGTCTTTTTTATGACATTTTTATTTCTTACCTAATTATTATAAAATCAAGGTTGTTATAATTTCTTCCGTCTTTACTTCGAAGTTATAGGACGCACTACCCTAATTAATATTTCTTTGATAAGTAAATAGAATAAAATAGATGTAAAAAATCTAATTGAATTTATCAGGAATTGTGAAAGCGATCGATACGATCTGTTTGACGATATGAATTATAAAGTATCGAATATATTGATATATATTTTATATATATTTTATATTTATATATATTTGGTCTTTCATAGCTCGAAAGTAAAAATCAAACCCTTCAACTTTACCCGAAGATGACGTAGCGTGGAGTCGAAAGAAACCTGCCAGAGAAAATCCAGCAACTTCCTTCTGTATATTTTTAACACCTCAATGCGATTATCAATCCGCTAAGCGTAGTGATTTTATTTTTAATGATTTGATTGTGATGTGTGAAGTAATTATATTTATTTCAGATTAATTTTATTATTTTGATTATATTATTTTACCTTCTGCCTGCGGCTTCGCACGCGTATTTTCGGTATAATAAGTAGCCTAATATCTAAGTTAGGTTCTGCTCTAAACGTGCGCCAACTTTCACCTTGATATGTTCCGTACTTTTGGAGATCCTAGGTTACAAATATTTCGTTTTCACAAACTTTCGGATTTATAATATTAGTGGGATTATGTTAAAGCAATTGTGACGTATAATTTGACAAATTATAAATAAAATGTTAACTTATCTGTTTATCTGATTATGGCAAAACTCCATCTTGTTAGGGGGTGTACGATCAGCAGGGCGTATGTGTGTGCTGAAGTATTTTCTACTCTTAGCGATTAGAATAAAGTATAAAAATATGTGCTAGTGAAACACCCTGTATTCTATAACCATTGGCACGGCGAGGTCACCGTCACATAAGGCGCCTCCAATAATTATCGAAGATCTAAAGAAAAAGTAATGGTTCTTTGATGATCGCTTGATTAATGAGAATGATAAATCAAACCGATATGGACATCATATTTTCAACTCTAACCTTGTGCTATAAGATTCAAAACAAAATGATACAGATAACTCTCTCTGTAACTAAGTTAGGTATCTCATTTTCTAGATTTATTTGTGGCTTGATTTCACCAAATTCAAGGTGAACATGATTCTATGTCAAAGCTTTTGTCTATTATTGGTCAATTGTAACTTTGTGCTTGTGTCGATTGTGTAAATTGTGCGTAAATTGTGCACTAAGGCATTTTCTGTCTGATCCATGTATCAAACTCAATTATAAAGTTGAACTACAAGATAATAATTTTCAACCATTTAATTACGACATAAATTTCAAAAAGACCGTGTAGGTAGGTACCTATTTATTAATTTCCTATATTCTTATAGTCGTACCCAATGCAATATGCCTAGTCATTTTTAACCTTAAAAAAATTCATAACTAAAAATAAACCTGCATTAAAAACGATAATTATATTATTAAAAATAATAAAAAAACATAAACCTACACCAAAAATCTGTCAAAGTCAGAATTTCATTACATTTAACATAAATTCGTCAAACCTAATTGATCAAAATATAACAAGACTAGTTTCTGCCCTTCTGTTATTTATATCCCCTGGGGACTGATTTATGGGATAATAAGTTCCTATGTTTGATTCCAGGATTAGACTTACCTGTATGCAAAATTTCAGCCTAATCCGTTCAGTAGTTTTGGCGTGAAGAGGTAACAAACATCCATCCATCCAAACTTTCGCATTTATAATATTAGTGTGATGGCAAATCATTTCCCATCCTGAGACAACTATATATATATATATATAAACACAGCTCAACTTTCAAACTATCTATCTTCTGGTCTGTCGTCCTCACTAATTAAGTCTACTAATGACTACATCTAAATCACCCACCTACAGGACCAGGCAGTCTGATGTTATCTTACCCATTTGCATTTTATTGCATACACCTTCACTTTATTAATTTATACTCATACAGAGATTTTACACATTTACAAACTTTGTAACAATTTTTTTATTGTCAATGGATCTTCGTTTTACCGCAATTTCAATGAGGAACCTGAGGTAACGTTTTTAGTTGAGAATGCAGATTTATAGAGCTAAGAAATCCATAACGCACAGTGCAAAATTTTACTTCTACGACAAAAATTGACGAAGTTATTAACAAATTACTAGAGAAGTTCACTGAGTGTCCGCCACGGGTGCGTGTGACGTCACTCGCTCGGTCGCCTCCCGTTAACCGTAGACAGATATCAGTTTTTAGTGATTTACTCCGAAACTATAAGTTTAGAAAAAAAATTAAACAACCAAATAGACTCAGTATATGTAACCGATACTGTAAGTAAATCATGATCAAAAAGAAATAGTGGCAAAAGCGATTATCTAAGTAGGGACCTTTAACATTCACTTAAACTTTTTACAAAATATACGTGTGTGGTGTACCTAACCGCCGAATGCTCAAACACAACTCAGATAAAGGTAAAAACGTCTCAAGTTACCAATTTTTGACAGAATTACATCGAAAAATGTCAACAAAATCGCGACCTGAGACATACTCAAAGGTAAGTTGCGTTTGAGTATTGGCCGGTCGTTAGGTGTACAAAAAGTAAATCGGTAATCCTTTTGGTACTCATTAAAAATCTAGTTTGTACCAGTTTCTAACAATGGACCTACTGAATATGGTCTTGTTCAAGTTGGACTTGTAATTATTCATCTTCTAAGCCCTTTTGTAGAAATTTTTAGAGCTGGTTAATGTTAAGGGTTAATTATATAGGAAATCTCCTAAGATTTTACTATATAACCTAAACCTGTGGTGGTACTTATGGTGAAAATATAAAGATAATGTCTTCCTAGCCGAATTTCGACCACGGTGGCTAGTCTAATAGGAGACTAGCCAGATGTGCGATGCGCAGGACATATTATAGTGCGCAAGTGTGTGCGCAAACACAGGTGCACTCTCTATTCCCTCAATCTCATATCCGATGGGACGAAAGATCGACACGACCGGGGGGAGGTCAGGCGCAGGACCAACGTCTTAACATGCTTTCCGAAGCACGGGGGTGTAACACCGCCAACTTAGAATAACAACTATTGGCCCGACCCGGGATTTGAACCCAAGGCCTCATAATCAGCGGTTGAACGACTGACCGCTAGACCAACGAGGCAGACAGAAGTGAAAATAATATATAGGTAGTGTGAGTAAAATATATGTATAGGGTAGTAGGTAAAGTGAAAATACACTCGAGAGCAATGAATCCGGGTCACTCAAAGAATCCAAAAAAAATCTCGGAAAGTAAGAATGCTAGGTTAATGCAATAAATTGTATTTAATAGACAATTTAATACTCCTTAAATGAAAGTTAAAAAAATATGAGTCACCATACATTTTATTTACACAAAATTACATAAAGAAAAAAAACTGCTGATCTCTCCTTAAAACAAAAATAGGAAACATGAAATTTTTTAACGTTATGACGATTTTCTTGAATTTCAATACTTCGTATTACCTCCTCGTGCTTCCATTACTGCGTTTACGCGGTTTGGCATGCTGTACACCAAGTATTTTATACGATTTTGGGGAATATTCTCCCATTCCTCTGTGAGAGCAATTTTGAGCTCAGGAAGCGTGATTGGGGGAGGGTTTCGTTGTTTTACGCATCTCCCTAGCTCGTCCCAAGCATGCTCGATCGGGTTGATATCCGGGCTGCGCGCTGGCCACTCCATACAAGTAATGTTCATCTCTTGAAGGTAGTCATTCACAATCCTACCTGTATGAGGTCGGGCATTGTCATGCATAAATATAGCATCCTCATCCAAATTGACCATAAATGGACCAACGTGTTCGTTGAGGATTTCTTCCACATATCTTACGCTAGTTAAAGAGCCGTTTTCTATGCGACTTTCAGAGGAAATTCCGGCCCACACAAGTACAGACCCACCACCGTAGGCTACTTTTTCTTCGATGCATGCTTGCTTGAATCTTTCCCCTGGTCTTCTATACACTCTGTGTCTTCCATCGTGCTTGTAGAGCATAAATTTTGATTCGTCGGAGAACATAACTTTCGACCAATCTTCAATACTCCAATTTACGTGGTTCTGGGCATATCTTAGTCTTGAAATACGATGGCCACGCTCCAGTTTAGGGCCGTTTGCAGGTCTAAGGGGTTTTAAGTTAGATTCAGCAAGCCGACGTCTTACTGTCCATGCACTTGGGTTACTTCCTCCGAGGCGTCGAAACTGATTTGTGAGTTCAGTTCCTGTGAGAAAGCGATTTCGAAGCATGGTGTTCACCAAGTATCGGTCTTCTCGTGCTGTGGTACACCTAGTTCTGCCCGTTCCTGGTCTGCGTAGGTTAGAACCAGTTTCTTCGTAACGTCGGAGAACTCTTTGTACTGTTGACAGCGACACACCGACAGTCCTGGCTGTATCGCGCTGACTCCGGCCGGTTTCCACCAATGTAAGTATTCTGGTGCATTCTTCAAGTGTAAGCGACATGATTTCAGCTTGAATAATGAATATTGAGCACTATCAACCTGGTTTATGTACCAACATAAATGACAGATTACAAACAAAAGCAAAAACAAATCCTGTAATTTCGTAGTTCCATCTTCGACAGTGTTCCCTTTTCAAATTTGATTTTTTTATGATATAACTTTACAATAACTAAGAAGTTTTAATACTTTCATTTAAGGAGTATTAAATTGTCTATTAAATACAATTTATTGCATTAACCTAGCATTCTTACTTTCCGAGATTTTTTGGATTCTTTGAGTGACCCGGATTCATTGCTCTCGAGTGTATATAAATAGGTACCAGAAGTATAATGAAATATAAAGTACCAAAGATTGGCATAGTAGATATAGATACCTATTTTAGAAGATTTTTAAGGGGTTTTTAAGTATTTTTTTAGTATTTTTAAAGGGTTTAGAAAAGTAACGAAAACGTGTTTCGTATTGTTAATTTATCATTTTTAGAAAAACTAAAATTTGTATTTTAATTAAATAAATAAGTTGCTGGTCGTTTTTGTGTCAATCATTTTGTCCAGACGTTGAAAAGATCTCATCTCATTACCAATAAGATTTGACACTAATTTGACAGGTTATATTTAATTTTACGTAACATAATTGCGTAGCCTACGTACAGTCAATGACAAAAATAACAGGGCACAAGTTATAGAAAAAGAAGGCTTAGAATGATAGTAGATACCTACAAACGAGGCGTTGCAAAAAAAATTGTGACTAATTAGTATCAATTTTCTATTCGTATATAGGTACGTGCGCTTGTGTGCTGAAAGTAGGTATGTTTGTCAACTCACTCATACATTCGTTTTTGGCTACAAAATCAAGTAAATTGTTGAATAACACTATCCCTCTGCTGTGACAGCAGCGTGTTTTAACTCTATGATAAAACCATTAAAATTTTAAGGTGTAACATCATGATTAGCAATCACGAAAGTATTATTATGTTCACAATTGTTTTCGTTCACTTTTCGTGCTTAGTTTTGCCGTAGAGCTAAAAAATTACGCTTTAATTTTATATGCAAAAGATTGGGTATACTGAAATGAAACTACTGAATGGCTGAAATTGTTGCATAGTAAATTAGCAATACCTAAAATAATAAAATTGTATATTTACGTTATAGCTTTCGTATATTCAATAGGAAATACACGTGAGAAGCCTCAGGCTAGCGGCTAGGCTAGTTTATAATAATGACTTCAAACTGTGCCTATGTACTCAATGCGTTATGAAGGTGGGCAACCGCACTTGGTATAATTTCGCTCTGATAAAACCAGCAAGAAGAGAGAAAGCCTAAAGAAATTAGTACAATCATAAAGGTGGAGTCATACTGAGGTCAACATTATAATATATACAAATTCAATTATTATATAAATCCGTCATCTTACAGACGTTGGTACTTCTAGATTGACGACCTCCGTGGCGCAGCGGGCGAAGGTCCGCCTGCGACGCAGGAGGTTGCGGGTTCGATTCCCGCCTCGGAGCAAATTTGTGTACGATCTGCAGAAATTTGTTCCGTTGGTCTGGGTGTTTTCTATGTATAATAAAAAATATCTATCTATGTAGTGTATTGTATTAAGTATATCAGTTATCTAGTACCCATAACACAAGCTCTGCTTAGCTTGGGGCTAGATAATGCTGTGTGAATTGTCCAGCATTATTTATTTATTTATTTATTTATTTTATTTAGACTAGTCTATTTCAGCTGCTTTCATAGTGTTATGTCTTATGGCATACTGCTGTGGGGGAACGCTGCAGGTATTAACACAGTATTTGTGCTGCAGAAAAGAGCTGTTCGTGCAATCTATAATATGGGTCCCAGAGAATCCAAAGAAAAGATAAAATTCAAAGAAATAAACATAATGACAGTACCATGTCAATATACATATAGTATATAGGTACGTGATATTATCACTAGCTGCATTCTTACCACCCGTTGTCCTATTACCCGTTTTCCCGTAGGAATGAAGCATTTTCCCGCGGTATAAAACCTATGTTCATCAGAAATAATGTGAGCTTCTATTGGTAAAAGAATTTTTCAAATCGGTCCAGTATTTTCGGAGACTATTCAATTCAAACAAACAAACAATCAAATCTTTCCTCTTTATAATATTATTAATAAAGATCATATCATGCGACGCTCCTTTCGCCAATCAAATTGAAGTGGAAGTGATTTTTGACAGTTTTGCGTTAACTTTATAATATGACTGATGTTATGATGATAGATTTGAACAAGAGTATGTAGGTACCTACTAGTTTGTATATATAAAAATCAATACTATTCGTTAATCCAGCTCAAACTAAAAAACGGATCGAGCAATTTGTTTTTTTTTTTGTTTTGTTTGCTCTAATACAGGAGTGGTAAAAAGAAAAAAAATAGGGAAAAACGAATACTAATATACGAAGTTCACTGGGCCATGCAGTTTTGAATAAAAATAACTTATTGTACCTCCACCTTAGCTTACATAACAAAGTAACCAATGATTAAGCACGGACAAGGAACGGGACTTCATTTAATAGTCGGGTAAAACAGAAGGCTACTAATGACCGCCCCTGGATAATGTAATCCCAAAGATCTATTACCATAAGAATAACTTGCTAGATTACAGTAATATCGTGTTTACTTGAGCTGGAGCATCGTTAATCAATGTAGACGATAAGGCTATACAGAGTAGGTCCCTAGTTATTGATGTCTTGATAAATCGGTTCCTATAATATACAAATTGCTCAAGAAACTTCACAAAACTACTTAAAACTACACTACTAGGTAGCAACCTAAATTTTTAACTTTTGTTTCCTCAACCTCATCTCAACAGCCTGTATTGGTCCACTGCCGCACGCAGGCCCCTGATAAGCGCCTTATTGGCTTTCATCTCATCAAGTGCTCATAAGCCCCACGCTGGGCATGGGTGGTAGAATTGTTCTGCAGGGGGCGCTGCTGGCCGCCCCCGATGGATATCCCTTAGTCGCCTCTTACGACACCCGCGGGAAGAGGTGGGGTGCGGTGGTGCAAATTCTAAGCCGGCGGCACCACACAGCTGCACCACGCAGCACTTTTTGTATGACTCAATAAAATGATGATTTTTATAGGACTTGATACCTAAGTTTAAATGGCGAGGACTACAAGGAATCTAAATCCTTCAGAATGCAAAGAAACTTTGTCAAAGTAAATATTTTACGTCACACTTTTATTACAATTCGCGCGTTGTCAATGTAAGATAAAACCTTGTCAAAGAAAAAGTCTGTTTCTGTTTCAGTTCGAAATGTTATATAATATAGTAAATGGAATCTATGAATGCATCTTATGGTATATACGTGGATTTCTATCCAAATATAATCGCGCGGGTAAGTACGTAAAGAAAAATTTAACCCCTATTGCCCCTACCCTACCTTTCCGCCAAGGACGAACAATGTTTTAAAACTCCCCAAGATTTAATAATTAAAGTTGCGACCTTTATCTTGATGTAAAGGTTAAACGACAGTTCTTGTCAAGTACAACGAAAACCGGTCATGCATTAAAATCGTAGGACAGCAACGATCTCAACCACCCATAGGAAAGGAGGCCCGGTGTCACGTCGATTCTGGTGCGTGTGTAATCTAGACACGGATTGCACTCAAGGAGATGGACGTACAATGAGCTAAAGCCAATGGAAGAGCCTTTTTTGTTTTACTTGCTATATAGTTTCCGAAAAAATTACAAAATAACATCAGATGTTTTACCTATATTGTAAACTACGATATTGTCTGAGCATGACGTTGGATTACTTTTCGTGAGACGTTGAGAAAAGGTGCGATTTTAGTGAGACGCTCGGATGGTCATGCGTGACACGTTGGGAATTGGCGTGTCTTACGGGAGACGGTGGGACTCCAGACCACAGCCAGCCGCATCTGTCTGGTAGACACTTCTTATGGCATGATATTGGTTGCCTTGCATAATAATATTGTAACATATTGTATTAGTTATTCGAAGTGACGAGGAAAATAGCAGTCAAAATGTATTGATTTGACCAAAACGCGGAACGAATTAAGATATGCTAATGTTAAATATCCTCGAACAAAACAGAGTTGAGGAAACGATCTAGACAAGGAAATAACTTATAAAAATTAAATGGAACTTATAAATATATTTTTTTACCTTTCAATCCATGTCTGATTCATAACGGTAAAAAATATAGTAGCAAAAGTACATATACCAAGTATCCCGTTCCAGCCACTCTAATTCTTCAAAATAGGCGCACGCGCATCCGTTATGAAGTCTACTAATAACGACACGTAACAAATTCAAGAGCGAGGCAAATCTACGATTTTAGTCGCTCTATCCAGTATATTAGACGGATTGGAAAACGATTTATATAAATGGATTTTATAAATCACGGAAGTTATGCTGTGTAGGTTACCTAACCTAGGGGAAGCTAAAGTTAAGTTTATTGAGCACATATAAATATAATACAAGATCCGTCAAGTGCGAGTGTAACTCGCGCGCCGAGGGTTTTGAACGTTTGTCAACAAATATGTACCAAAAGTACCGGTTAGAGACTTCGCAATTTAACGAATACCTAAGAATAGTAGGTTACATTTCAGATGGATCTCTCTGCATGCTTCGGTTAAATGGGTGGTTCGGTTAAGGTAAATTTTTCGACTTTTTTCGAAATCTTTCAAAAAGTATGAAAGTTACAGAAATTTGAAAATGGTTTGAAATGTCCAAACCGATACCTTTCATTTGATACCCCACTCGGTGGGGTAGCCCCCCTTTTGAAAAATATTCCTTTTTGACCATTTTTCAAAAAGTTTTCTTTTTACAGACTTCTCTATATTTTTCCTGTAAAATATAGATCCATATCTACAAACGCTCCATACATTTTAAACGGATCGCTCTGCAAACTTCGGAGATAGGGGGGGGGGGGGAATGGGTATTTTTTCGACTTTTTTCAAAATATTTCAAAAAGTATGAAACCTACAGAAATTTGAAAAACTGTTTTGAAACGTACAAACAAATACCTTTCATTTGATACCCCATTCGGTGAGGTAGCCCCCCCTTTTGAAAATTATTCCCCCCCATTTTGACCATTTTTCAAAAAGTGTTCTTTTTTCAAACTTCTCTATATTTTTCCTGTAAAATATACATGTCTATAAACGCTCCATACATTTTACATGGATCGCTCTGCAATCTTCGGAGATAGGGGGGGGGGGAATGGGTATTTTTTCGACTTTTTTCGAAATATTTTAAAAAGTATGAAACCTACATAAATTTCAAAATATATTTTGAAATGTACAAAATGGTACCTTTCATTTGATACCCCATATGACTCTGTAGGTATCTTTTAAAATTTCGGCATCACAATTTGTATGGAAAATATTCATTTTCATTTTTCATTTATTTTTCTCAAAATCTGTACAGGCGCACGAAATGTATTATTGTTTTAAATTTCAAGTTGATAGCTGCAGTAGTTTTTGAGTTATTAAGGAGGGAAAAAAGGACAGACAAAGCGAGACCATAATGGTTTTGAAACCGATCTTCGATCATCAAAACCCTAATAAGCGTCTTACGTACAAAATCACCGAAATTATGTGTGATTTTTTAATTTTTAGGGTTTTGAAGATCGAAGATCGGTTTCAAAACCCTTATGGTCTCGCTTTGTCTGTCCTTTTTTCCCTCCTTAATAACTCAAAAACTACTGCAGCTATCAACTTGAAATTTAAAATAATAATACATTTCGTGCGCCTGTACAGATTTAGAGAAAAATAAATGAAAATAAATGAAAAATGAAAATGAATATTTTCCATACAAATTGTGATGCCGAAATTTTAAAAGATACCTACAGAGTCATATGGGGTATCAAATGAAAGGTATCATTTTGTACATTTCAAAATAGTTTTTGAAATTTTTGTAGGTTTCATACTTTTTAAAATATTTCGAAAAAAGTCGAAAAAATACCCATTCCCCCCCCCCCCCCCCCCTATCTCCGAAGATTGCAGAGCGATCCATGTAAAATGTATGGAGCGTTTATAGACATGAATCTATATTTTACAGGAAAAATATAGAGAAGTTTGAAAAATGAACAGTTTTTGAAAAATGGTCAAAAAGGGGGGGAATAATTTTCAAAAGGGGGAGCTACCTCACCGAGTGGGGTATCAAATAAAAGGTATCGGTTTGTACGTTTCAAAACAGTTTTTCAAATTTCTGTAGGTTTCATGGTTTTTGAAATATTTTGAAAAAAGTTGAAAAAAAACCCATTCCCCCCCCCTATCTCCGAAGTTTGCCGAGCGATCCATTTAAAATGTATGAAGCGTTTGTAGATATGGATCTATATTTTACAGGAAAAATATAGAGAAGTCTGTAAAAAGAACACTTTTTGAAAAATGGTCAAAAAGCAATAATTTTCAAAAGGGGGGCTACCCCACCTAGTGGGGTATCAAATGAAAGGTATCGGTTTGGACATTTCAAACCAGTTTTTCAAATTTCTGTAACTTTCATACTTTTTGAAATATTTCGAAAAAAGTCGAAAAATTTACCATAACCCACCTTAACCGAACCACCCATTTAACCGAAGCATGCAGAGAGATTTATCTGAAATGTAGGTTGGTACCTACTATTCTTAGGTATTCGCTAAATTGCGAAGTCTCTAACCGGTTTTTTTGGTACATATTTGTTGACAAACGTTCAAAACTCTCGGCGCGCGAGTTACACTCGCACTTGACGGATCTTGTTTATTTTAAATTAGGTAAGTACTTAACTTACCTCCGACGCAACTCAGATTTAAACATGTCTTGTGACGAATTTTTAACAGATGTTCATAGAAAACCGAAAAAAAATCACTTCAAATCTAATTTGCGTTAAACGATATTCTTGATATTGCTAAACAGTGTTTTTTTTTATTCTAATAGTGATTTCATTTTGATCTCGTTGTCTGAAGCATTGTGAAATTGATAGTAGATATATTTAAATATAGGTATTATACATTACCTAGTATTTTGATCCGATATCAAACAAAAGACTTGGTCGGATAATGTAGGAAGAGATAAAAATCAGCGAGATCAAGTGGTAAGTATTCGAACCAAATGAGCTAAAAAATGCCTCTATATCTGTCTGTCCCTAGATTTGCCTCATAACTAGAGACTAAAAGTTAGAAGTGCCTACCTTCTCACCTTACCTGAACAGCCTATATTGGTCCACAGCTGGACGCAGGCCTCCCCTATGCCCCTTATTGGCTTTTATCTCATGGGGGGGTAATACCCATAATGCCACGCTAGGCATGCGGGTTGGGGATCGTAGTTCGGTGGTAGAATTGTCCTGCAGGGTGCGCTGCTGCCCGCCCAATGTAGATATCCCATAATCGCCACTTACGACACCCGCGGGAAAAGTTAGGGTGGTGCATATTTTAGCAAACGTCACACAGTAAGTTAGAACCAGGGCAAAAATCGATTACGTTGTTTGACCAAGAGATTTTGGCCGTCAGTAAAAAAATATATGTTTATCCCATGTCATTTTTGGTATTTTTCTGTCAAGCTTGTCGACTGCTCGTTATCGTGTTTGTAATATGTAGTAAGTTTGTTTAGTGGACAATAACGATCGTTAAGTTTGTCCGACGTGCCCTATGACCCCAGCTGTGGTTTCTCATAGTCCATGCTTATCATGGTGTCAGAAATGATTTTAAATAAAAAGAGATAAAGTTTAATGTAAGAATTTACTACTGAAGTTTTGTTAAAAACGTTCCAAAAAGTTGGCTAACATGAAAGTATTTACGTTGCATCACAAACCCATCCAACTTTATAGAAAAAGACGTAAGTCATCGTCAATTTCGAGTAGCGCCTTCAAATAAATTATATCAGAAAATAGATATCAAGATTCAAGCACGTGTGTACCTAAACTGTAGGACATTATTTGAAAATATCAACAAAAAATAAAATAAATGTAATGAACATACCTACCGTTATAAATAAAAATTTATACCTATCACGCTGCGTGCCGAAGATTTCGGCTCATTATAGGAATCGGTACTAAAATTCCACTTAAAAATATTACCTTAACACGTCAACAGTTAGGTGTTGCAGTAATGTCGTTGTACTTTGTCAAGTAAACACCGAAATCAGGTGTGTTTCAACGGATTTTAGTGTTTTAGTCGAGTTGAGATGGGGTTAGCACTCGACATCACTATCTACCGTTAGGTAGTCAAGCCTTGTTATTGACATTAGACACTTTATTTAAATTACCGATCGATAACATATATGTATATTTGACGACCTCCGTGGCGCAGCTGGCGAAGGTCCGCCTGCGACGCATGAGATTGCGGGTTCGATTCCCGCCTCGGAACAAATTTGTGTACTATCTGCAGAAATTCGTTCCGTTGGTCTGGGTGTTTTCTATGAATAATAAAAATATCTATCTATGTAGTGTATTGTAAGTATATGAGTTATCTAGTACCCATAACACAAGCTCTGCTTAGCTTGGGGCTAGATAATGTTGTGTGAATTGTCAGCATTATTATTATTATTATTATTATATGTTGGATTTGGCTTCATTACTTTAGCGGATATTAAATAAATAAAGCCTTAGGTACTATTGTTTCTCATAGCTTACATAATTTAACACTTCTTCTGTGTGATCCGTTTGCCCATTTGTTTGGCATAGGTCTATTCCATAACGGATGTAAGCGGGGTAACTACGAACCTTATTTGTGTTGGGAGAACAACGCGCGCTCGTGCGCAGTGCTCGGAGCGATGCTCTCACCCTGAAGATGTCCCTCGTCAAAGGATGAAACGTTGGTGTTCTACCAACACAAATAAGGTTCGTAGTTAACCCGCTTACATCCGTAATGAATTCGTCAAACTACGATAGTTTTTATAGTTTAATAAGATACAAGAACAAAATTGAAAATTAAAAAAAAACCCCTGACAGATTTTCATGAAACATGGCTAAGAACACTCGGAATAAAATTATCTATGACATACGATACCACAGAAAGATGTGTATCAGATACACAGATACCGAGACAGACACGTTAAACTTATAACACCGCTCTCTTTTTGCGTCGGGGTTTAAAAAAAAGGTCTATTCCATTCGTTTCTGTGCCTGTCAATACTTGACCATAACTATCCAGCTCTAGTTTTTAAGTCATATCCAAAATAATTTAAGTATTGCGTTGTACATTGTATAGGTTCAAAGGCTATATTAATCGTCTCAAACGTGAACCGATTTCATTGAACCTATGTACCTATAATAAACGCGTGATAATTAGGCAAACTTTTCATAATCTCTAACTAGAATGTAATTAATATGTCGAGGATTGTTCAACAAATCATCAACTAGTGATTATTATTGCCCATTTGTCATTTGAAACGATTTGTTTCAAAACAAACAACCACTCCAAATAACCACTGGATCGAAACACTGGATCAACAAAAACCAGCCTCAACATTTCATAATGTACGAACACTAAATACAATCGTAAAATCAGTTGTCCCTCGACTTTAGCACTTCAGGGAGAACATTTATATCAATTTTATCACAATTTTTGATAATAAGCTGTCGGTATAGCGTAACTTATCCGCTACTGCTCTCAAGTATAAAGTTTCAATACTTTTACAGTCGCTCTTAAACACTGATTGGGTTGCCAACACATTAGTAACTCTCGCGCAATAAATGAAGATGACACCGGGCAAATGGCCGTGTCCCCAAGGGCCATAAAATAAATTGAGGCTTTTGCGATTCTTTGACATTGCGTCGTGTCATAAATTACGAGGTGTAAAGCTGCTTTCGGATTCCGTGAAATGAAACGTTTGTAAACAGCCTATAGTCATTAAAATGCCTAAGTTCTTTACCTATACCTACTAACTTGTTACCTACCTACTTTGTTTATTTTGTCCCTAAGTACCTATCTATATTTTTTCTTAGCTTCAGGCAGATGTTCCTTGCAATCAAGCAATTTATAAAAGAAATAAAAATCTTTATTAACAGTAAATTACAATAAAATAAAATAAATTAGTTTGAATAAAGGAGTCAGGTGTTCATCAGTCGTCGAAGTGGCGGTTTTCGCTGTTATTCACAGATATTAAATATTAAATATTCATAACATGTCAACTAGATAGCTTAGTTTCCAACGCCAATTCGCTTAAAGTGGTGCATTGTCATTAATTACTGCTATAATTATGATATTTCTATGCTAACGGGATCAGTGATGTCGGCAATGTTTGTTTGATTTAATGAGGTAGGTGTGAATACACAATGTTAATAGGTACTTAACCGCTCGCGTGCAAAAACTGGCATTTCATTGCCAAAATTTTCCAACCGCAAAAATCTTTGGTTTTTGTCGAGGAACTGCGTAACCGATGACAGATTTTGAGGTGTTGTTAGAAAGGTGTTGAAATGCTTCATTTATGTACTTACGTCAATGGTTTCTGTATCGTTGATTTTTGCTGTATATTGTTGCCATATTAGTCTAACTTCCTGTTTTAAGCAGAAACTTACACAGCCAAAGTTACGAACACGGACAAAGTTGGACATTTCATATTATACTAGTAATGGCTGAGAAGATAGATTTGAAAATCACTTAGCAGGCATATGTTACTTACAATACAATAGTACCTGTACAATAGTTCCGTGGGCATCCAAAGGTTGCCTGGAAGAGATCGCTCTTATCGCTAAGGCCGCCTATTGTGCAACTGTTTCTGTGTTTTTCCGTTCTGTTTTTTAGGGTTTCGAAACCCTTAAGGTCTCGCTTTGTCTGTCCTTTTTTCCCTCCTTAATAACTCAGCAACTACTGCAGCTATCAACTTGAAATTTAAAATAATAATACATTTCGTGCGCCTGTACAGATTTAAAGAAAAATAAATGATAATAAATGAAAAATTTAAATGAATATTTTCCATACAAATCGTGATGCCGAAATTTTAAAAGATACCTACAATGTGGGATATCAAATGAAAGGTATCAGTTTGTACATTTCAAAATAGTTTTTTAAATTTTAGTAGGTTTCATACTTTTTTAAATATTTTGAAAAAAAACGAAACAATACTTACCCATTCCCCCCCCCCCCTCGCCCCTATCTCCGAAGATTGCAGAGCGATCCATGTAAAATGTATAGAGCGTTTGTACATATGGATCTATAGGTATTAGAAGTATGTAAAAAGAACACTTTTTGAAAAATGGAAATAATTTTCAAAAAGGGAGACTACCTCATCGTATCAATTGAAAGGTATCGGTTTGGACATTTCAAAACAGTTTTTCTAATATCTGTAAGTTTCATACTTTTTAAATATTTTGAAAAAAGTCGAAAAATTTACCATTACCCACTTTAATCGAAGCATGCAGAGAGATCCACCTCAAATTTAGGTTGGTACCTATTTTTAGGTATAATATTTACGTTAAATTGCGAAGTCTCTAACCGGTACTTTTGGTACATATTTGTTGACAAACCTTCGAAACCCTCGGTGCGCGAGTTACACTCGCACTTGACGGATCTTGTTTCTTTATTTATGTGCAACAAAGAGTATTAATTTGTTTTCTAATGTTACTTGTCTTAAAAACCTCGTAGAGGCATACTAGTGAATCAAAAATAGAGCCCCAGAAGCGAAATAACAACGGCGTGCGAAATAGCATCAGCTCATGGGAATCTCACCGGCACCGCGAACCCAGCGAAATGACGCGCGATCGACAATTGTCTTGACGTCACACATCACGATACAACGTTCACACGGTAACTACACGGGGCTGTAGTAACACACGATTCATAGGCTCCTATAAGACTCTACCAATAGGAGCGTCTAAAAGGTTGTGGTCTTTTTTGATATAGTTTTTTGGATCGGGGGACGTCATTCAGAATACTTTCTTGGAGGTGCTACGTGGTCTCAAACGGCACGCAGCAGAGAACTATGGAAACGGCTGGAAGAGGCTTGTATGTCACAGGACACGCTGATTTTAAATATAGAATAGACTGAGTAACGAAGGAATGTTCATTTTTAGCAATAAATAATAGTAGATTGTTTTACAAGGGACTAAACCATCCCATTATAAACGAGGTTGTTATACTCCCGAGCGTAGCGAGGGAGGATGACAAGACCGAGTTATAATGGGTGGTTTTGGCCCGAGTAAAACACTACTTTTCACATCGATTGCGAGAAAATAAAACAAATCAAAATTAAACAATTTTCAGAAAATTTATTAATCTCTATCTAACCCGCAACGAAACAGTTCGCATTCTACCGTGAAGGGAAGAATCAACCTTCATAAAACATCACCAAGAAGGTTCTATTTAAAAAAAAAAAAAAGATTGACGGAGCACCAAGAAGTCGAGTTTTTATATATGAGAACGAATGCTTTGTACGGGCTGATGATAGACAAAAATTAAAAAGAAAATATACTTTTTAGCCCTAGGTATTAAACTCGAGTTTTAGGCCCGCTAAGCTACACTAATATGATACACTTATTAAGCAAGATAAGTGAAAAATAAATTAATATAGGAGCGCCGAACATTCTGAATTTCTCTAAGTTCTGATCGTTGGTAGCTCAGAACGGCAAGTTTGCTCCAATTCGGCGAGCGTTTGAGCGACTAACATAGTAAACGCATTATGAGAGTGAGGGAATAAAGAGTGCACCTGTGTTTGCACACACAATTTGTGCATTATAATAATGTCATGCGCACACGTCTAGTCTCCGGCTAGGAGGAGCACTCGTAGTTACCGGATCTAATAAATCTTTGGCGTTTTTAAATTGATTTCCTCCTCTTTACATCGATATCCTCAATGCTGGTTGCTGAGGATTATCGGGACCCCATGCAGGGCCTTGTTCTTCATGATGTGTCACAATCGGAAACAGTCTTCCGCAACGCGGATAGCGTCAATCATGCTGGCTAAATTGCTTTTACAATGATGATTTTATTACTACATTAAAACTCCTTGTTTTTGAGACGTAGTAAAATAAGTGACGACTAATCATTGCGGTCGATAGCGATTGAAGGTGTGTTCCAAGCTTCTAATTATAAAAACGATTCGTTCTCCGTCAAATATGTAAATTTGGTTCCCTAGATACCTAGTTACCTATAAAAAAAATCATGCTTGTTAGTTTATTAGAGTTTCGTTACCAAAACACAATTTTCCATATTGACAGTGGCGACGACGACGCAGCGGCGGGGCGCAGGCAAAAGCAGCAAAAACTCAAATATCTAAGTGCTTATTTCCTTTAAACCTTACAGGACTCTTGGACATGTCGAAAATTTCAAAGTACTTAAGTAAAACAAGGAAATAAAGTGATCACTTCGATTTTTTTATTCACTTCAATCTTTTTAAGGTAACTGAAACTCCTAATGTGTTGCACTGCAGAGCACTCCATTCTTAACAGAAATAACAAAGCAAATTGGAGAGATGACATTGATTGTTTCGTAATTAAAATTCTTCCAGCAAAAGCTAATGGTAAGGAACTCTTAGTGGTAACAAGTGTTATTCTCGACAAATTAACACAGAAAAATCTAAGCGACTATTTAATAAAATAACAATACAATAGGTACTTCTCGTTATAATTTGATACTCAAAATACAACTATAATAGATAATTTAGTTTAAAATTTGACTATTTATTTGATAGTAATTTTGTTAAAAATTTTACTTGTAGTTTCGTAATAAATAAAAGTTATTGTTTTTTAATTTTGAATACGAATAAAATTAAAACGTAATAAAATACAAACAAGGGAAAAGAAGTTAGAGTATGTTCTACGTGCAGGTCAAATTCCATCTTGATCTATCTATTCAGTAGTTTAAGAGATCTTTGAAAAATGAAATGAAAAGAAAAAATGAAAAATATGTTTATTTAACTTATACAGAATTAAAATTACAAAATTATAACTAATTATAAAAATAATTTCTGTGTAAGTAGAGATCATTTACAGGTCAAAATGAAAACGATTCCCACA
Organism: Eupithecia subumbrata; assembly: GCA_949316285.1. Taxonomy (NCBI): domain Eukaryota; kingdom Metazoa; phylum Arthropoda; class Insecta; order Lepidoptera; family Geometridae; genus Eupithecia; species Eupithecia subumbrata. Next base: position 8,449,189 of record OX438630.1, on the reverse strand, counting down.
CTAGGCTAGGCCTGGCCTTTGGGTCCTATTATTCAGGTTCACATCCTAACATACTTTCGCCGTTTTATTACTTGAAGGATTAGGTACTGTATTTATAGTCAATAGCATAGGATAGTGTGTGATTTGGTTCTTACACTGTAAACTTCTATCTTCTTTAATAAATAAATTAGCATGCAGGAAAGCCTATGTTATAAGGTATTTTTTAAAGCTGCACGAATCCCCTTTAGTTTAATACTGGATGCATGGATTGTGACGTAAGCGTGGAATAAGTATATGCATAGAATTTTAGAATTTTAATCGATAGTTTAGGTTCCTACATTACAGAAAAAAAATTAACACCCACAAAATTGTAAATAATGAAGGTATAAAACCAAAAGTAAAACTGCACTCGGTTTCGGGTGATAAAACGCTGCTATATTGGCCCTTGTTCTGTGACGTCAAGTTTCACATTTTCAACTTAAATCGCTTCTGTTTCTTCGTTGTTTTTTCAATCAACATAAAATCAGATACAAATAAATGATGAAAACTAAAATTTTACTTTACAGAAGACACCAAACAACCGCGAAATAATACTAAGAGATATCCCCCCAAAGCTAAATGACAATCGAAAATCTGAAGTGTTACGTCACGTTCGCTCTTGCCAATGGCGTTGCGTTTAAAGTTTAAATATTTTACGATGGAGATTTATAATATCTACTTTTCAATGATTAAACTTCACAATAAAAACATCAAAAATACATATTCAGAGATATTTATATATCAAGTCGCATGCAAACATCTTTTCGTATGATAAAAACAAGACGATCGCGCCAGCTTTTCAAAATTCATCTATAGAGCTTATGCTCCAGCTACTGATTACTATTAAAAATTAATCTGTTCCAAGATAGAGGCATTAAACGATAATTATGGCGTCCACTTGAATGCATGCTTGAATGCATGCATAAGCAAGGTGATGGTAAATTAATTACGTATTATTATATTACATTCATTATAAGGACAATTGAAGAGCTTTGGCATTTCAATGCTCTTGTAACAGTTAAGTTGTTTTCGATGTCTATTGACTAGGACTTTTGTATGGAATGAACAGATTATACGCTATTTAGTTTTGAAAGAAATTACGAAATTAATCACTTCAAAAATTTTATTCATCGTTAACCTAAAACTATTGCAGACCCACAAGCATCTACTAGGTACAGACAGCGCCAGAATTAAGTAACCCTCCTGCATAACACATGCCGGTTTAAATCTAACCTGTACATCGTAGGAGTTTTAAAAGTCGAAAATTAATTATATTTTATACATTAAGTAACATAAAAACCGTACAACAGTAGATAAAAAAAGAAAAAATCGGATTATAAACTGCATTGTGTTATGCAGGGGGGTTACTTAATTCTGACGCTGTCTGTACCTACTAAATGTTAATCTGAACAGAATAAAATTATTGTTAAATTATGCGATTTGTTAATCTAGGATGAGTCTGGGTTAGGTTCGGCGAGGTCACTTAAAAAACGACATTCTTTAGCAAGGCCATATTTCGTAGGTCATTGTAGCGTTGTTCTTATGCTAAATAAATTGAGCTAAGTAATCTAACTACGAAGACTTTTGTTTAACACTTTACGTAGGAATCTAAACTTAAAGGTCTGAGATATAAATCTCATAATGTTGTTTTTAAAACAATAAGATGTTTTTACTAAAACTAGGAACGGACTTCAAATTTTAAACATTTATACTGTTTTTACGAGATGCGATATTAATAACAGACAAGATTTGTATTTATGTAACGAATAAACTCAAAAATCTCGATCTACTGGACCGATTTCAAAAATTCTTTCACAATTAGAATGCTACATTATCCCTGAGTAACATACCTATGTTATATTTATATATTGAAAAAAAGGTCCAACTTTTCTGGGAGCATCTCAAAATCGTTCTTTATACAAAAAGAAAAGAATTATCAAAATCGGACCACAATTGGCGAAGATATCAACAGAGGTAGATATAGGTATAAAAAACTTACGAACGAATTAAGAACCTTCTTGTTTTTTGTTGGATATTTTCACTATTTTTTAAGTATTTACAGGGTAGTGTGTTTGGACCGGGTATCGACAGCAGAAAAAACCTAATTAATAGGCTGGAATTATTAACAGGAATAAAGCACGAATTTACGCCCCTAAAAAGGTAACCCACCAATAACTCGCCCTTAATTAAGTTTAAGTAATGATAGCAAAAAGACAAAATGTTTAAACGAAATCAATCATTACTCTTATGGGTGTTTTGCGGCAGAGCTGAGGTGCTTAGAGTAATCACTATCAATCATAGCTGGACATCCAATTAGATGTTTACGGCTTGCCGCCTCTTAATAGATTGCTACTTGACTAGGCATTTAAACGACGGTACCCACTACAAACTTATACTAACACTTGGGTTTTATACGTTTTATCGATGGGCATAGACATGCATGTTTATGTTTTAGGCTTCCTATTTTATTATCAGTTTACAGAATTTTTATTTCTCAAAAAAACTAAGTTCACTTAAATGAGAATATATGTACAATATTCTTATGCTTGCTATCTTAACTAATTAATATATTATGATACAATGTAATGCATAAGCAGTTAGCTCGTAGTTTAAGTTTTTTGATGTTTGCGTTTAGTACCTACCTATCGTTTGTTTAGCAAATTTTGTCATAAATATATTGTTTTAATTTTTTCTTAAGCAAGTGCATCGATAAGCAGTTTTTAATGTTATCAGGTTACGCACTACATTATATGAGCAAATAAATTAACTTTCGCGATGGGTACATACTTCAGTGCCGATATGCACTACGAAGTAACATTACCTCTGTGTTATATGTAGGTACAAAAACCACCCAAAAATGGTTCATTACCACCGTCAACCTATATTGGTCCACAGCTGACATAGCTGCTCCCCTAATGCGTCATGGCGCCCTGTCTTCAGCTTGCCACATCCAGCATCAGTCTGCAGTCTTTCGCACGTCGTCATCCTACATGCCCGACAAAAATGGTTCCACAAAATCTAATGTCCCCTCGGTAGTAACTAAGTAGTTTATAAACATTTATTGTCTATACCTAATCTTGATTTGTCAGCCTAAAGAAATAACCGTTATTGATTTCTGAGTAGATAGGTTTCAAATTATCAATTCCAAATTGACCTTATACACCTACTAGCTGACCCGCCCGCGATTTTATTCGCGTGGAGTTTAAAAATACCTTAAATAATGTTTTTTTTTAAATTCAAATTAATAGTTTTAAAGTTATTTTGCGGAAACCTACTTATGAATTCCATATCCACCCTCTGTGTCTATTATCTTTTATACCTACATCATAATGTTTATCTAAATGATGTATTGTCATATCAGTTATCTAGTACCTATAACACAAGCTCTGCTTAGCTTGGGGCTAGATGATGCTGTGTGGATTGTCCAGATTAATTATTTATTTTAATTAAGTATAAAAGAGAAAAGACACTAATATTGTATATAGGTATGTATTATATGCAGATACGGAAAATTGTTATCGTAACAGCGCCGCATTCTTAGCAAATCAACATTTTAAGCCGACATCAAAGTAGGTTTCTTTCTCAAAAGCCTCAATTTTTATTTTTTTATAAAAACTCGTCCAAAAAACCCAATGAACTGTTGTAAAAACAAACGTTCACACATTTACCACTTCACAAGTTCATAGTAACATGGCCATTAAACAGCGAGATTTGACAAGTGTTCTTAAAATTTAACTCGCTTGACAACCTCAGCACAATGTGCACAAACAGTTCACCGAAATGGGATTTCATACACGTCTAATGTTGCGTGGCGATGGCGAGTGTGTGGGTTAAGCTTGAGTTGAGTAAGGAGCGGAGCGATGAACGGAACGACAAGCGAAGCGAGCTGAAGATATAGTAAGGTCCTTTTTCACATACATACGGTCACGGCACGGTCGCTGTGCCGTGTAAAGTAGAAATGTATGGGTCGGGCGACACACGGTCACGGCACCGCCATGCCATGTGAAAGCTGTCTATTAGGCTCTTATATTACTTCTTATCTTATATACTTTTATTCTATACATGTGAAAAGGCAGTAAGTATGAAAAAAATAAGAATTTGAAATGTCATGGGTGAGTTTTTTAATGTAGAGTACTTTACACTCGACTTTATTAACTCAAGATTTTATTTGTTTTATTTGTTAGTAGGTATAATATGTATAATTGTTTTATAAAGTGCAGAAGATTTTATTCACAAAGAAAATTACTGCAATAAAATAATAGAAATAAATTAGAACCAGTATTTACAATTGAAACAATTGAGCTATTGCAGAAAATAAACAATAAAACAAACCTACAGGTAGCTCATAATAGCTGTATAATTTGGTTTTTACTGGTTTTATTCGATAATTAAAATTGATGAAGGCCACAACCCAGCCGGATTTTGATTCAGAAGATTGTATTGAAGAATCAGATGTCAAATCCGGTCGATCTGAATTTCACTACACCACACAAAGATAATGAAGTACCTATCTGTAGGGATTGTTCGAAGTAGTTTTGACTTCTTCACATATCAATTCAAAGTAAGGCACCCAGAAGCTGACCGATGATAAAATAAATGCTAATATCCCTGTTGCGGCGAGTATAATCGGTTCAAAATACCAGTTTCTACACCTTAATCGCCAGGCCAACGGTGTGTGCCAAATTAAATTTAATTTTAATTATTAATCTACACTAACGACATGGAAGGCCCGGGATGAGATGGCGTGTTATGCCTCGAGGCACATCTTCCATCGTGGCCTGTCGCAGCGTTGGATTGCGAGGAGTGGAAGGACAAAAGATAGGCCAGCAGTGGGACAGCAATGACTTTAAATAAATAGTAATAAAGAATATCGGTCGCGGACAATCCCGTTTCTGAATCCGCTCAGCTTATCACCAAACACAAGCACTGCTAGACAAACATCAATGTTTGAGAATTTATGTTTGTTAAATATTAGCCCATGGCTTACCAGTCTCATCATCGGTTAATAGAAAGACATATCAAAATAATCAGCGTGGCACGCGTCGATAAGAAAACATAGATAGGAGGCAATCGATGTTTTTCTTTAATTTGGATGGGATTAAAGCCAATAATAATGTTTGCTCATGCATTTGACCGTGTAATTAGGGAAGGAATTCTCGGATTTACCAATTACTAATCTGTCGAAAGGTTTTAATTACAAACAAGTAAATATGAAGGTAATCGATGCTTGTGATATGGATGAAGTGTTTTTTGAGCACAGAGCACAAAATAGATATGGCTATAGGCCACCCAGAAAGCTTCCTTGGGTCACCGAAGATATATTTACTCACTCTGTTAAATACTCACGTAAGGATGCTACAAGCCAGTTTCAGCCTGGTAACTCAGTCATAGCGGACGGAAGATATTTTCATCAAATGAATCATGTTATTATGAAAAAAATACAAATTTATTTATATTTATTGATGTATAAAGAATCCAGGTTGCAATTTACCATTTATTTTATAGGTCATATTGATCCGATCTCAAAGTTTTTGTTGGTCAACGGTTGTACACAAAATCAAAATATTTCCAAAATATTTATCGCAGAGAACAAGAATCATAGAAGAAAAGTTTATTTAGGACTCTGACAAGGGCACTGCCAATTCTGCTAAGTCTGCTGCAAGATGAACCTCGATAAGAAAGAAAGAAAGAAAGAAGAAAGAAAGAAAATCCATTTACTGGCTCACACTAAAATAATAATGATAACACAAAAAAAATCCTTAAAATATAAAAGTATAATAAAAGTATAATTCCGGTGTGAACCAAAAGGTCCTGCCTCAGCTTCATGTTGCTCAACATAAATTTGAGCAACGCTGGTTTTCTGGCAAGACCTTTGGTGCGTGCGTGTCCACACGGCTTACAGACCAAACACAAAAAAAAAAATTATAACAAACAATGTATAACAGTAATAAATAAAAATACCTATTTAAAAGTAAGTTAGGTCTAGTGACTTCCCTACGATTATCGTTCAACAATAAGAAACAATAAGACAGAAACAATGAGAAAGATATCGAAGACTACACAATCTATTACCGATACACATAGAAAGTTCAAGGACTATAATTGTATAGCGTTTGACCATCATCTCACTTAAGACGCTACCCAAACAGCGACACCGTAGAAAGTACACTTTTTCGTCGCACCGTTAGCCGTTCTCCGACATATTACAAGCCCAAAAAAAAAACAGTGTATAGTCAAATGTATGGAAAAAAGACTTATACAAAAATATTTTATAAAACGATCTAGGATCTTGAAAAAAAAAAATCACAAGAAAGAACAAGAAAAAAATTTTCGTCTCGAAATGCTCAATATTTTGAGTGACAACCATTAATTATTTTAATACTATACAGGGTGTTAGGGTAAACAGTCTTATCCTTGAAACCACGTATGTACACCCCTAAAATAAGACGATACAAGTTATTTTTAAAAATAAAAGTCAATTAGTTTCGATGGAATTTCATAATTCATTTCTCTGCTATCCTACGTGATTTCATGGACACCCTAATGACCTTATCACGCCGCGCCGCCGCCCGCTCTCGCCTGTAGCCGGCCGGTGGTGTAGGTATCGAACCACTCGAATTGTAGGTACCTACAACTTGTGATGGAACTTTCCCTTCATACTTTTCCTGGCTTAGGACAGGCAAAAATAGCTACTCGAACACATTTGCCAGTAAGTACCTAGGCTAAAGTAAGTAGGTACTTTTGGCGTATTTAAAAAGTTCATCATCAATCAAGTTTTAGGTATGTACAATTCAATTAAAATTTACAGCTTTATGTACCTACAGTTTGATTTACTCACATTAGGCATAAAATGTTTTGAACTGGCCGTAGGCACGTAGCCTTTGTGTAGCCGCTAGGATCGTTTCCCGGCTTGGCACACGTTGTTCTGGGAACCGCTCTGCGTACATCGTACGAGCCAAGTTCATGTTGTCACCAGCGATGGCATAAAGTCGCACCATTTCAGTCCACTGTTCATTTGTGAACATCGTCACTTCTCTACTTAACACAATACGCGAACAAATCGGCACATCACAAATTAGCACGGAACGCGTCGTGACGTGCTCACTACCTAGCAGACGGGCCGCGACTGACGAGCGCGCGAGCGGCGTCTTTGTCGGCGCGGACGCGGCGTAGGTATGTAGGCAGCGCCTTTAAGTCGGCGCGCGAGCGGGTCTTTGTTAAACCGACAAAGCAGGCGGCGTAGGTATAAATGTAGGGTGAAATGCTTTTATGATGTATGAGGATATTTTTTTCAAAATTATGTAAAAAAAAAGTTTAGTTTTTTCATCGGTTTTGGACTCTGTTCATGATTCTGAACTTCTGGTTTCAAGGATAAGACTGTTTACCCTAACACCCTGTATGAAAGGAAATTTTATCAACAAAAGAAATATGTAAGAAGTTTTAAATAAATAAAACCATTAACATAATAAAACCCAAAAAACACATTTTTGTAAGGCGTTTAGCGAAGTAATTGCAAAAATGATAATATTTTGCCAATAGAATTTCAACCTTATTACTCAAACCCTTTCAATATATGCTCAAAATAGCTTCCACTAGCTTCATTCGGAGGCTGGATGCCTCCTCGGACGGACGTGAGGTTATGTAACTTTTTTCGCGATGACAGCAGGGTTCGACGGACGAATTACGATTTTCGACAACTTTTGTTTTGCGGGTTAAATGGTTCATTCGTCATTGAAATAAAGTCTATATTTGATTGAAGCTAAGCCAAAAGAAATTTGCAGGAATTTTATTCATTGACAGACCTACCAATTAAGTAGAATAGGTTTATAGTGGTTTTATCTCTGGTAGCTAGATAGGTAGGTAGGTACTACTCAACATGTTTACAGCACGAAAAGTATTGGTCGAGTTAAAATATGTTAAATAGGTAGGGCGATTTTGATGACCTTATATATAAATAAACAATGCTGAAAAATTAAAATAGGAGCCTACGTCCAGCAGTGGACTTATATAGGCTGATGATGATGAATTCACACATCATCACCAAGGCCGAAGCTAAGCAGAGCTTTGTTATGGGTACTTACTAGATAACTGATATACTTAGGACCAACCATTTGCATTTTTTTTCTCGTAGTTCTACCAGTAGAACTACAGGCAAATTTAAATTACTCGTAGTTCTATCGGTTTGTTCTCTTAGAGAAGAGAGATTCTCAAAAGGACAGATACTCAAAAATAATAATTTACTTTAAATTTTTAATAACTCATAGAAAAACCTCAACGGAGCGGTTTGTCATAACTTTTTTGTTATTGGCAATATGTGTACATTGACATCAATATAATAATTTTTTTTTAGCGTAACAAAGAAGTCAAGTAAAGGAAATGTTTAAAGACGCTAAAAACGTAATAAACATGCAAAACAATTGTATTTCCAATGACAGTTGTCAAAATTATTATTAATCACTCATGTTAATCATAATCACTCATGAGTTCTTGGAAGGCAGCAACATAATAAAGAATACTTTATATCGGTATGAATATCAATTTGGATAGCAAGGCATGGTCTGTTGTGGTTTTTATGATTATTTTGTAGAATTACAATCTAAACTAAAACTATCTTCATGATTGTTGCGTTTTATTTCCGGAAAATAAAATTAATTATGTAAGCGAGTAGTACTGAGATTGTGTACAAAATTATATCCGTGAAATTCATCATTCAGCATTCCAACATTCACGTATTTTATTTTACGAATATTTTTAAAGATATATATTTATATATTTTTGTAGTATCGATTTATAGATTATCTTTTAAAGGGAAATGTATACGATTCTACAACAAAACTCCAAAAGAGTTCAAAGTTATCAAAAAATAATTTCAAACAATTTGTAAAACATATCCTTTGTTAAAAAGGCTTACTACAAAATATCAGACTATCTCTAGAGGATAAAAAACTTAGGTATTGCTAATAGTATTGCTCCAGCTCGAAAACTAACACCCTAACAAGGTAAAGGTTTCTTGTTCGCTTCTTTACGTTACCTTAAAAAGATTGAAGTGAACAATAAATTAAAGTAATCACTTAAAATTTAATTAAAGTTTGGAGACCTATACCCAGCAGTGGGTGAAGTCAGGTTGCGGATGCTGATGATGATGAATCACTTTATTTCCCAGTTTTACTCTTGAACCTTATTTGAATTTATTGACGTGTCCAAGACTCCTGTAAGGGGTAAAGGAAATAAAGCACTGTTATATTTCATTTTATATCTGATTATTTGATTGACGACCTCTGTGGCGCGGCGGGGAAAGGTCCACCTGCGACACAGGAGGTTACAGTTAGTTTGATTCCCGCCTCAGGACAAATGTTTGTACCATCTGCAGATATTTATTCCAGGTGTTCTGGATGTCTTATGTATATAAAAAATATCTATCTGTGTAGTGTATTTAATAAGTATATCATAACACAAGCTCTAATTACTTTGGGGTTAGATGATGTTGTGTGGCTTGTTCAGCATTATTTATATTTTAATTTTTTTTTGAGAAAGCCCTTCAAAACCAAATCGAAATATCTTCAACGATTGACACTTTTGTAATCCATTTAGACCTCAGTTGTTTTGACTAAATTAGTATTTTTTTTTAATGTATAAAGTATTATCATAATGGTCGGTGATATTGTCGGCACTTCAACATGCATGAAGATGATATTATTTTTTTAAGTGTTTCTGATTTCTATGAATAACTATCGATGAATGTAATTTTTATTATAATTGAGAAGCTACAATGAGCGACATAGGTTTTATTAAGGTATTTTACATGCAACGATAGCAAAGCCGCGGGCAAATGTTAGTTAACATTACATTATTACCATGATTGTGCTATCAACCAAAATAAAACAAAAGTTTGCCTCTTCTACAACAGATAAAATTTGCATAAGTCTATGTTAAAAATAAGCGCCTCTGCCGACCACATTTGGTAATATTGACATGCAATTTGACAGTCAGTTTTCCACGGCAGCGCCTTAAGAATGTGAAGATGCGGCGTAAGGTCCACGCACGCACGCTTTCCCAGTAGGAACTTATTCACTCGGGATTTAAAGAAACCGATATTGTAGGTATAGGTACCTACTCTACATTATTTTATAAGTTTTGATGGTGCAATAAAAGTATTACATATTTATATATCTACCGGGAAAACAAACAAGGTCAGTTAAATTAGTTATAAGTTACCTCGCCTTACCGTTACAAAATCGGATAAGGGTGTTCAGGATTTTTTTTATAGCGGTTAATATACGAAGGGTTTGATCAAACAACGCTACAAATTGCAGAACAATGTAAATTTTCCAAAACAACCAATAGCTACATTTAAAAGCGCTTTTGGATGTTTCACTCTGTTCAGCTATTTTTGTTGACTCTTTTTCTAGTTCTCGCATGCTCATGTAATAAAACTAATAACTTCTATAATTCCACACTTGTTTCACTCGCACTTATTACCAACCCTAATGATATAACTCGCATATACCTAACGTTATTAGCATGTTATATATTTGCTATACAGCTATAAGTAGGTACTTTACTCATTCGATAGAAACACGTTAGAATAACCGCTACTGAAGGTAATTCAGTTCTTCTAGACAAGTGTCTAGGCATAATAGTCTTCAACGAAAACAACTTAACTTCAAGAAAGTAGTATAAAATGCCTAAAAGATTTAAAAATAATGCTCGACTATAAACACAGTCATCTAGCCCCATAGCTATGAGCAATAAGGCCGAATATAATTATATTTTTTTAAAGTCATTAGACCTTTATTTGACTGCAATATCACCAAATGGAAAGTGAAGATGTGGCCGTCGACGGTGTATCACGATTCACGAAGGTGTAGAAGACACCTAAAACTCTTAACCCTATAAGGGTATTTTTAAGTTGCAGTAAGCAAACGAATAGCGGGCCCAAACTGGATACAAACAGCGCAATCCAGAGAAAACTGGCTCAATTTGGAGGAGGCCTTTACCCGCAGAGGGGTTCCTACAGAATAATTAAATTATAATATTAACGTATTTATCTAAAAATCTCGTTTAAAAACTGTAACTACTAACTAAAAATAAGAAACTGTTAAATAACATATTTTTTTTTGATACTAACAAGTTAACTATTTTTGTAAACTAGCATTTTCTGTATGAAATAAAAGGCTTTTTTATTTTTTTATTTTTTTATTTATTTAAGCATGACGTACATACAATACCTTTACAATCTATCTATCACCTAAGTAACCATCTTTGTTTTCTTCTATTAACACAATCAGAATACGAAAAAAACACTGTTTATATTTCTGTGGCTCAGTCATTGCTTAACGCAACCACTGGCCAGCCTCCGCAGTGGGAAACGAAGGGGCCGCGCGGCTGCGAGGCGCAGACATCCACGTGGGTCATGGGCAACGAAAATATTTGTTTAAAAGTTGAGAGGAGGATTATTCACCTCTTTAAAGTTTCTTTATTGTGCTTCTGTACTTTTATTTTACGGATTACCTTTCCGCTTTCGTTCTTAAGGTAATTTTGTGGAAACTTCCTACGTAGGTGACGATTTAATCACGTTTTGATTGGCTACGTGGGTGCTACACCATTTATTATCTCGTCTTATTCTATGTTATTGAATGGGTCATGAGGTTTACTAGGCCGGATGTACAAACAATTGATGTATAGCAACTTCTGGTAGATGAATTACGTAGCTATTTTGAAGGAGCGCGGTTACTCCCGCTCTGCTTCAAAATAGCTACGTACTTAATCTACTGATATCGTACTGATACCTAAATCGCCGATGGCCCCGAAAATTTCGGCGACTTCGACGACGACTTTAGGTATAGTAACGAGGTAAACGAGTTATAATATTTTATCTATTTCTATACTAATATTATAAAGAGGAAAGATTTGATTGTTTGTTTGTTTGTATTGAATAGGCTCCGAAACTACTGGACCGATTTGAAAAATTTTTTTACCATTAGAAGCCCACATTATTCCTGATGAGCATAGGCTACTTTTTACCGCGGGAAAATGCTTCATTCATACGGGAAAACGGGTAATAGGACAACGGGTAGTAAGAATGCAGCTAGTGCTAAATAAATGAACGTATAGGTAATAAAGACAGGTTATAAAATTATCGAGGGGAACCTCTGACCTATGTAGAGAGTTTAAGTGCTGATATACCCCAGCAAGTATAGTAGGTACATTGATTTCAGCTTTGCACTTAGTTGGGTTGTGCTAGGTATGTGTTATTCTTTTTAACCCACGACACAAAAAGAGAGGGGTGTTATAAGTTTATCGTGTCTGTCTGTGTATCTGTCTGTGCTATCGTAGCTCCCAAATGTATGAACCGATTTTCGTTAAGTTTTTTTTGTGTCATATATAATTTTATCCCGAGTGTTCTTAGCCATGTTTAATGAAAATCTGTCAGGAGGGTTTAAATTTTATTTATTTTGTTCTTGTTAGATAAGTACTTCTCAAAATTGCTAATTGTACATTTATAGGATTTGGCTGCGACCGGCAATCATCTATTGTTTTGCAATTTGATAGAAGCGAAATAGATATACATCTCTATAGAAAGAAATATATGATTAAGTATAGATGGTAGACCAATATGGGTCGATTTAGTGTAATAAGGCCGCCGAGCCATTGATCGAAACTTTTCCAGATTAAATTGAACCAAGATTATGTTAATCAATAGGTTGACTTTTGCAATTCTTCAAAACGTTGAGATATACAAAAGTATCTATCAAAGAAGGTAATTTATGTAATTTAATTTATACTTAATTTTACTTGACGATAAACTGATAACACCTTAATTTAACTTAACATTGACTTAACCATTGTTATTGTGTACCTATTTCTTTTTCAACAAATGTTTTCATTTAATTTCAAAGCCTAACTCTAGATTCTTAAATACCTTGCTATGAACACGTGAGATTTTGTTATTTCATAGGTGCTTGCCTAACATAATAATCGATTCTGACTTTTGGTGACTTACGATTCTTCAAAACGTTGAGATATATACTTACAAAAGTCTCTATGGTAACTCTAAATCCTTGAATACCATGGTATGAACATATGAATGAGTGCCACCGGGTACACTACCGGAACACTGCTATCCACCCACCGATCACCATAAGTGCATACTGCTGCAAACGTGCACTTACATCTATACAACCTTATCGCTCTAAGCTAAACCTATCCACAAATGCGACCCAGGCTGTCAATAACCACTCTTTACTTCGACATGGTACGTTCTGAGTCTGTAGTAGAGTAATGATGGTAACCAATTATCCAGTTCAACCGGTGTCACTTTGCCGAGGGCTAAGTCCCTCTGTAATCTGTCTTGCCTTCATTCAGAAATAATCATTCACTAGAACATTCTTTAGAATTATTGTGATTGCTTTGGTTTAAATGACGCTTAGTCTATTCTTGGTAGTATTGAATACCTAACCATTTCCTTTTATATGAAAACTAGCTGCATTCTTACTACCCGTTGTCCTATTACCCGTTTTCCCGTAGGAATGATGCATTTTCCCGCGGTAAAAAGTAGCCTCTGTTCATCAGGAATAATGTGGGCTTCTAATGGTAAAAGAATTTTTCAAATCGATCCAGTAGTTTCGGATACAAACAAACAAATAATCAAATCTTTCCTCTTTATAATATTAAGTATAGATTAACTTTTGCCCACGGCTTCGCACGCACGTAGTGACAAAAAGGAGCCTATGCCCTTCCCCGAGTTATCATCTATTTCCATGCCAAATATTACTAAGATCCGTTCAGCTGTTTAGGCGTGAAAAGAGAACAGACAGATAGACAAAAGAAGGTAATTTCAGATTCATAATATTAGTGATATTAGTATGGACAGTCTTGGATAGTGATCGTTTAATTAAAATGTAAAAAAATAATAATAGCACTAAATAATTTGATGATACTTTAATTTTTGAACAAAAGTGGCTTAGTATCGCGATGCTGGAATGCTGATGGTGAGCAAATGCCCAGCAGTGGTTACAATTTATCAAAAAAAATTTTTATTTACTTAGGTAATGTCCTCCTTGCCAAATCTTCGGCCACGGCGGCCAGTCTCAACGAAGACTAGTCCGGTGCACACGATATATTAGTGCCCAAGTGTGTGCGCAAACACAGGTGCACTCTCTATTTTCTCACTCTCATAATCCGATGGGACGGCAGACCGACACGACAGGGGAGAGGCGGGCGGAGGTAAATCTCCTTAACTTTTATTTTCAATGGCAACCTGAATAATTCTTCTGGTTTATATGCCAGTCCATTGCGATAAACTTGAAAGTTAAACAAACTTACCTTAAATGAAGTTTGACCATAATTAAACCCGTCGCTGCATCCGAAGAGAAGGAAGTTCTTCTCTTCAAGCCATGCTCAATGGTAAAATAGTTGTTCTTATGGGCTTGAGCATAAGCTCAAACCCATAAGAACAGCTATTTTACTAGTTGTTCTTATGGGCTTGAGCATTAGCTCAAACTCATAAGAACAACTATTTTACCCTTGGCGGCAGAAGCAAAGCATTGCGGTGGTAGTTTTATTAATTTAGATCTATTTCTATGGAGTACTAGCTCATCTTCCCTATTGTGATGAGTTTTGCGCCACAAACGGAATATGTAACCACAGAGTAGGGATATTATGTTTGCATGTGTACCTCAGACAAGCATGCATGTGTACCTTTTTGGATCTAGAATCCAAGATAATTTATTTTTTAAATATTCTTTACAAAACTGAAGAAATTTTGGTGTCAAATATTTTACAATAGTGGTACTAATCCCCTTCGCAGGGGATCATGGCAGGGGATTATTGGAATAAGCCAGTTTCATCTAAGCAAATAACAGAAGTTCGATTTTATTTTTTATTTTGGCAGTTTTTATTCATGACTTCGCTCGTTTCTCGTCCGTTTTTGAATTCGAATGCAAATTATCGTTGTTCGTATAGAATTAGGCGTTGTTAAAGTTTTTGGTTTTAGTCGTTATATAAATGTCTTTTTTATTTTAATTTTAGCCATTGATGTCCTACGTCTCCCTTGTCTCCTTCCACTCCTCGCGATCCAACGCTGCATAAATGTGTTAATATGCAAAAAATATCTTTGCCTAGACACGTTCAATTTTGTTACAATCAAGTAAGGAGGTGATTTAGTGTCTAAATAATCTTAATTCATTTTCAATGAAGTAGAATCCTAAAGTATCTGAAACTGTTCCCCATCGCAGGTTCCTAGACTTAGGTATATTAAAGCTATGTCATTACCAGGCACTTATTCTTTCCTACTCATAAATATTTATCAATAACACCTGAAAACAAAGACAAAGAAACAGTAACTTCTAATGATTTTTGCTTTATAAGTCATTCCCAGCGTTAGATCTTTGATTGCATATTGTTGAATTATCTAAATGGCCAATTATGTAAATATCTATTATCCATGAACATATTTTACAAGACAACTGTCCGTCTCTATAAAACCACCGCTTGTTCCATGGTCTATGGAAGACGGTACTTTAAAGCGTCAATGAATTGTGCTTTGCTCATGCAATGGACGCCAAAATATCTTCCTTCGCCAAACAACAATAGACTATTTCGTCGAAATTACTAGGAATGTAAATATCTACTGTGTGAAGACTATGCACAAGCCGTTCTCTGTCTATTTCAATATTCAGTTGGTATTATTAGGTACTTAGATAATATGGATTGTTATGTTACTACTTGGGATTTCTCAGCAGAATGTGTAATGGGATTTTGTAAATCCAAGAAGTTCTGAACAATTACATACAAGGTTGAAAACCTTAGCGTAGTGAGCGGCACTGGTAGTTTACAAAGAAAAAAAATAAAAAATAGGTACCTACCTTATTTCATTTAGGACACGCACGACAGGCATGGTAGATTAATACTAGCTAAAAAAGGAAACGGAAGGATTGGTTACCGTCTCCGAAAAAAATTTAAATAAAAAGTAACAAATAACTGACACTAACATACTTTTTATCAACAAATACAATTCAATAAGACAGCTAACTATCTAACAAAACAAACACCCACTATTGTCGATTTAGCAGTGCGCAGAACCATTCAATCATTTGTCAGCAGATCGTTTTCCGCATTAGTTATGAAGTTTGAAATATGGTCAGGCATACCTACAAGCCTGATGATGACGATAAATCGACTGCATCCATCCTCCTTGCTAATAGAACTTCCGTTATCATTGCTAATGCTACCTCGAGGTACCTACAAAGGGACGAACTTTACGAGCAAGTGTCTCGCGGCGGCGGCGAGACTATAGAAATGAGTGCCGCGATTAAATAATAATAATAATAATGCTGGACAATTCACACAGCATTATCTAGCCCCAAGCTAAGCAGAGCTTGTGTTATGGGTACTAGATAACTGATATACTTAATACAATACACTACACAGATAGATATTTTTTTTATTATACATAAAAAAACACCCAGACCAAATTGGTACTGGTACGTAAATCACCGTGTGTGAAGGAGACACGCATAAATCCATTACAAATGTATGGCTCTTAAGTCATTTATGATTTGAAAAATAATGTAAGGCTAACTACGAACCACAACTACTACCAACGTTTCATCCCTTAACGAGGGGCTTCTTAAGGGTGAGTGCGGTTCGAAACGCGCACATTCCGCTCCCTGCGTGCATTGATCTTACATTCATAATGAATTTGTCAAACTACTTACGATAATTTTTATGGTAAAACGCATTAAAATGTTCGGTATTAGCTACCCTCATCACACGTGTAGCAGTTTAAAAGGTCTTTTAATTTAAGTAAGCGGCGCAAGCTAACAAAGTACCCAGTAGACATGATTTTTCAGACATCTTCAACAATCATCGTCATATTTCATACAATTTACACAAAACGCTGATGAACTTCACTTAAACCATAACCTTCCTCATTTATCACTCAGTCCATTAGTGAAAACCATATGAAAATCCGTTGTATAGTTTTCGAGTTTAGCTGTCCATGTGAGAATCGTATAAAAGTCCGTTAGATAGTTTTTGAGATTATTGCGCTTAGACAGTCAGGGCACGTGGCAAGGACTTTCTTTTATAATATTTAAGATGAGGCCCTTAACGAAATACTCAGTCTTGGAAAGGGTGCTTTAGGTACCGACACGATCTATAACAATAAACTAAATGAAATCCGTCGACGATACATTCGCCTTTGTAGGTGGTCTCTTACCGAAAAGATTTTGCCTTCATAGCTAACAGGTGGCAAGTCCTTGTTGACTTAACCACCGCTGAGCGAGTTTACCAGAATCATTAGATAAATCTTTCCCAGTTAGGTATAAAGTGCGATTTTTGACTGTCAATCATCATATTCTAACATAAATAGGAACTAACCTTCAACGGTACTATTGATAGAAACGGTATAGTTTTCAGAAGACGCTTGCTTTTCGTCTTATACGAATACGAATACATGCATTGTTTTTCTATACAAACATAAAAATAGATGTTTTAAGTATAGAAATCCGTTGTTTATCTTAATTAAAATAAATTAAATAATTCTGAATTTTATAAAAATTTGCTTCAAATTTAACAGAGAGCTACCGATTAGTGAAGCTACTAAGTCAATTTTTAAAACCTGGCGCAATTGTCTTTGGTTTTTTCATATCCACGCTGATGTCACAAATCCAGGCCTCCATGTATATACGAAAAACAAAAGAGGATCAGTCAATGCCCTTCCATGGTTCATATTTCTCCCGTATGAGAGATCAGTGAGAGTTTGTAAAAATGCACCGCCATTGTTTAATGTTCGATTTCACTTAGTTCACATGATTTCCTATCTATGTATGGAGTCATCGCTATTTACATGAGAAAATATCACTTAGGAGATACCGTTGGTTATAGATTATCTACGATGTAAGCTTAGCTTCTTACAGAAGAGGTCAAAGAAAGCTTTTAGCTCGTAGACATTTTATTCAAATCTGTTGATAGGTTTCCTAAGTACCTAATTTTCTTTATTGAATGATCATTGGATGTAATTTGCTTCAGTGAATGATAGAAAAGTCGACGAGTTATATTCGAATCGAATTATCTTGTCATAGTCACCTTTGAGTAAAAATAAGTAGATATTACCTTATATATTTGATTGCCAATAGTGGATATAAAGCCAACACTTTATGCGTAAAGCTATGTTTAATCCAGTAAAGTAAAGGTGGTTATCTACCTGAGACATGTTACGTCGGGATGCATATACCTAAATCATTGAAAAATAGGAGCGATCAACGTTAAAAATGCTTATTTCCTTTTTTCCTTTTTGTTACAGGTGTTGAGAGCAATGCGGGTGTCGGAGGGGGGAGACGGCGCGGGCGGTGGGGGGTAGCATGGCAGCGCTGCTCCTGCTACTGGCCACGGCCACAGCGGGCGCGAAGATCGGCTCGCTGGCCAGGCGCGACACTGGCGACATCTTCACTCTAACCGGTGAGTCATGAGCGAGTTGGTAGAAGGTTTAATTTAAGCTACTGGTTGTCTTATATAAAGCGGGTGAATCTGTTCGTCGGCCAGGCACGAGAAATTTACCTACCCCAATCGGTGAGTCGTGGGGTGTTACTGTTAGGTAAATGGGGCAACCCAGTTATAGGTTAAACTAGAAGTATTGTAGGTCAACTTAATAATATAAATTACTACGATTAATTAGACGTAGTGTCTAATACCTACTAAATACCGATAGAACATAAACGTATGGGCAATGTTAATCTACTCCCAGGTGCGAACTCAACAACCTTTCTCTACATAAAGCGAAACATAAACACAGTTTCGGCTACTCGTAAAAGTAGTTTGTACAGGCAATTCTTTTACAACGCGCTAACTATCACGTCTTGTTTGCCATTTCAAATATTTACCAAAATCTCAAAATTACGGACCACGCTATTCACGTAAGCAGTAAAACCGAGTCTTAAAAATCTAAGGCACAGTTTCCACTCGAGTGACATGGCGCGATTCAGTTTTCGTCTCAATCACGCTGCAAACGTTTTGCTTCCAACAAAATGTACAGAGTAGTTTACCTGTTCCACGCGTGGCAAGCTTTTATGCTCTACCGACGTATAAGAATAGTTAGAAATGGAAATCACACTTCTGGAACATGGAGTGGGCAGCGCCACTTGAACACGTACGAAACGAAACGGCATTAGTTCTTGTACTGACAATGCATTTTTACAAGCAGCACTTCTTTAACTAGAGCAACCGTAAAAAGTTTTCTTTTACGAACTTTTTTCGTTACTTTTGAACAAGAGTACCTACTTGAGACTGTGATACATTTAGATTTTTTTTACAAGTAGGAACGTAGGTGCTTCGAAATAATGTTATCTCTAAGTTGAGTGTGCACGTGTTAAGACATCTTGACCGCTTTTATCGATTGGCTATCCCTCAAATTCGGTAGCCGATTTGAAGACTTCAGCTGTTTGCTTTTCGTTTACATTTGTATCAGAGCTTTTACTAGACTTTTCGACGGTCTAAGTATCAGTGGATGTAGGTGGCTTATGAATAATGTTTTAACTTTGACGAGTGGGTATGTCATGTCTCAACCGATTTCATTTACATAGTTAAGTAGGTAAGATACTATAATAATCATGTAAAATGATAGGGTAATATATAATGATACGTTGCCGCGATATTTTTTGCCGTTTTTAATATTTTCTGCGTTCTTCAGAGGAATAAAGAAATATCCACTTTAAGACCAATAAACGCTATTGTTTTAGGATCATAATATCTTTATCGACGACCTCCGTGGCGCAGCGGGCGAAGGTCCGCCTGCGACGCAGGAGGTTGCGGGTTCGATTCCCGCCTCGGAACAAATTTGTGTACGATCTGCAGAAATTTGTTCCGTTGGTCTGGGTGTTTTCTATGTATAATAAAAATATCTATCTATGTAGTATAATGTATTAAGTATATCAGTTATCTAGTACCCATAACACAAGCTCTGCTTAGCTTGGGGCTAGATAATGCTGTGTGAATTGTCCAGCATTATTTCTTTATTATTTATTTATTTATTGAATAAAGATCAGTTAGTCATGTCTGGCCGAGTTTTAGAATGTTTATAACTTTAATCCACTAAATAGTTACCCTAACTTAGTACCTACAATACAACCTATATGATGATGTCCTCCTAGCCGAATTTTGACCACGGAGGCCAATTTCAACGGAGACTAGCCATGTGCGTAAGACATACTTACCATTTCTGAAACTCCCATTTCCTTTCAGGTGAAGACGCCAGCACGTCACAATGCGGCGAGCACGGCGCCAAAGAAGCACCGAACGAGCTAATAGGAACCTGCGCCTGCGCTTGTCCCAGCCGAGCGCCTCTGTTCAGGGAGGACCGAGAGCTGTGCGTCGATGATCTACCAGGTAACAAACGATATCATCGTCACAGCATACGTCACAATGCGGCAAGCACGGTGCCAAAGAAGCACTGAACGACCTCATAGGGACCTGACGCCTGCGCTTGTCCCAGCCGAGCGCCTCTGTTCAGTGATGAGATGACCGACAGCTGAGCGTCGATGGTCTACCAAGTAACAAACGATGTCATCGACACAGCACAATGCGGTTAGCACAGCGCCAAAGCAGCGACGACGAACTGAGAGTGCCTCTGTTCAGGGAGGACTCAGAACTGTACGTCGCTGCTCTACAATGTAACAAACAACTTCATCGTCACAGCATGCGTCACAATGCGATTAGCACAGCGCCAAAGCAGCGACGCTGAACTGAGAGTGCCTCTGTTCAGGGAAGACTGACAGCTGTGCGTCGCTGCTCTACAAAGTAACAAACTACTTCATCGTCACAGCATACGTCACAATGCGGTTAGCACAGCGCAAAGCAGCGACGACGAACTGAGACTGTCTCTATTCTGGGAGGGCTGAGAGCTGTGCGTCGCTGCTCTACCAAGTAACAAACTACTTCATCGTCACAGCATACGTCACAATGCGGTTAGCACAGCGCAAAGCAGCGACGACGAACTGAGACTGTCTCTACTCTGGGAGGGCTGAGAGCTGTGCGTCGCTGCTCTACCAAGTAACAAACGACTTCATCGTCACAGCATACGTCACAATGCGGTTAGCACAGCGCCAAAGAAGCTACGATGAACTGTGAGTGCCTCTGTTCAGGGAAAACTGAGGGCTGTGCGTCGATGATCTAACACGTAACTAAATATTTAAATCACGGATTGAGAACTATGTGTCAATGATCTATCTATACGATATAAACTTCATGGCATCCTGTTGCGTCTCCTGAATGTCAGCGGAACGTAGTTACTTAGATACTGTTAAGGGACCAAATGATAGGTAGCAACATCTTCCAAACTAAACAGCTTTACAGCTATTATATTCTACCTGCAAAGGCTGATTTTTGTATAACGCTCAGGTTTTAGAGCTGGTTCAAAAAGGAATAGGTATCTTTAGGATACAAGTCAAAGCTAAGAGCTCATTTAATATCGCCTACACATTGTATAGGATTAACTTACTGTGAAACTAAGAAAGTTTATCCTAAGAGTATCTGAACATACGGCTCCTATTAACGTCCACTTAGCAATGAAACTTTCCTTTATACATATTGATATTGAAGTTTACCGTGCAATCAAATTTTACTATAACATTATACAAAACTTATGGATTATTTATAAAGCTATTCATTTCAATAGCGCACCATCATACTCGACTTAGACGAACTCAGTGGCCACCCGCGACGCAGAAGGTTGTGAGTTCGATTCCCACCTCAGGACTCTCGAAATGTTTGTGCGATCGGCAGATATGTATTCCGGTTGTTCTGGGTGTTTTTCTATGTTTGAAAAAAACACCCATATCTATTTAATGTAACTATTGTTTTATGCGTTTATTAGCGTTTGCGTGCTATTTAATCTTATTAAACAAAGAAATTTTCAAAAATCCATTAGCCAGTTTGTGATATTTATCATAAAAGCTTTTTTTTAAGGTCTCTGTAATAGTCTTGATTTATATAGTTTAACGGAAAGTAGAATAAAAGTCGAGAATGTGGAGATTGCATACCTATGTAGCGGTGGCCTGTTCGGGGTTGATAATTAGATTTAAACACTGAGTTTAATTTAAGAACAAAATTTTTACAAAATTTATTTATCCGCACAGTACAGATCTAGAGACATCTTGGAAGTCTCGTTCTTTCATTATATCAAAACAGAACCGGAAGTAAAAACTATTACCATAAACAATTTATATGCTAGTGTGACATAGACAACAATCATTCACAGACAATGAAAATGTAGACTTAATAGATAAGTTTGTTGCATGCCAACAACATATGTCCAGGTGTACCTACATATACTTAGGCCAAATAGTCTCCTTCCAGGCGAGACAGGTCAAAGTGATAACTCGCCGCACGGAAATCGCCTGGAAGAGCTATTGGTCGATGACACATTTTATGAAAGGTCCGCTGCCACTCTCCTTAAAGCGAAAACTAATGGACATGTGCATTCTCCCCATTCTCACGTACGGTGTAACATGGTCACTCACCAATGTCCAAAAATCTCGCCTCGGTGTATGCCAAAGAGCTATGGAACGCAGCATTCTTGGAGTTAAATTAAAAGACCACATCAGAAACTCAACACTGTGTTCCAAGACTCAGATAGAGGACGTAGCTGTGAAGTCTGCCAAATTGAAATGGGACTGGGCTGGACACGTATGTCGCATGCCGGAAGAACTCTCGGCGAAAGCCATCACAGACTGGGTTCCTAATGGGCGAAGACCGCGTGGAAGGCCCAGGCGGAGATGGAAAGATGAACTGAACAACCAAAAATGTCACAATTGGCTGACAATAGAGCAGAATGGAAGATGGAAAGGGAGGCCTTTGCCCTGCAGTGGGATCATACGGGCTCTTAATAATGATAAATAATAATGTATAGTTTAAACAGAGGTGCGAAAACAGAGTTTGGTGGCCAAAAACAGCAATTAAGCACCTCTGCCCAATGTATACAAAATAAAACTTTTACTTACTACTTTAAAGAGACATTAATAAAAAGGTATTATCAAATGTATCACAAACTAGCCAACGGATTTTTAATAATTTTATTGTATACCTAACGTATTAATATTAATATGGTGGCGGCGCTAGCGTGAGTCGGGATAGCGCCATAAGCATATCAAATATCTAGTATCCTTAACAAAAGCTCTGTTTACATTGGGGCTTGGTCCAGTATTATTTATTTAGTTTTAACCGCCTTCAAAAAAGAAGGAGGTTATTATATTCAGCTTCATGTACGTTTTTTAATTTTTTTATGTATTTTAGCCGATTTATTTCTACTTTTTATATTTCGATTAGTTTATGCCGATTTTGAAAATTATTTCGCTATTGTATAGGGAATGATCCCGAGGTCCCATAAAAATTGTATTCTCGAGGAATTAGTATAAGTCCCGCAAAAACAATGTAGGTAAATAAAATACTAAGGAATTAGAAGTCGAATTTAAGTTTTTATCAAATTGGTGTCAATTCAGATGTTGCCATAACTAAACTAAACTAAACATATTTGACAGCACTAAAAATTATACCAACCTTTTTATTTCCATCGATATGAAACGGACGGTAACATTTTTAGTGTTGTAATATGAGTCTAGTTTAGTTTTGGAGACATTTGAATTGACACTTATGTATTTCCTCCTCAACAGCCTGTGTTGGTCCACTGCTGGACGCAGGCCTCCCCCTGATAAGCGCCTTATGTTGGCTTGTATCTCATAGGAGTAATGCATATAATCCCCACGCTGGGCATGCGGGTTGATGTATTTATGTAATGTTAAATTTCCTTGCAGAATGCTCGTTGGCTACGTTCGGAACCGGCACCGGAGTTCAACGAATACCCTTCGTGTACCTACCATTGAAAGGACAGATCATTCATCCATCCAAAGAGATCACATTTAAAGGTACCTATTGCATTGTACATTTAATGCATGAATAAATAATGCTCGACGCACACCAACACACAGCATGATCCAGCCCCAATCTAAGCAGAGCTTGTATTATGGATACTAGATTACAATAAACTACATAGATAGATGAAGGCTTGTTGCAAGCAAACAGTAATTTTTGACCTGTGTAGGAAAGCTGACTGTTCTGACGCATATTGTTTTGACTATGATTCTATTTCTTTCCCGCGCGATTCGATTGGGATCGAGATAGAATCATAGCCAAATCTATGTGCGTTAGAGCGTTAGAACAGGCAGGAAACCACTACGGTTCCGCTGCTACGGTTTCGCGCAGAGATGTGCTACTGCCCTTATCGACGCCAGTGTTCAAAACGCGGATCGCATACACGCCGCGAGTTCGCTACACACCCGCCTCGCTTTGAAATCGCTCACAACACAAATCACCATATGGTAAGGCACTTAGTCAAATTCGCTAGCCGTTGCGGTCGAAACGTAAGAATCGAGCTCTCCAACTCAAGCCGTGGATGTCGTAAGAGTCAACTAAGGAACCTATCAGAGGTAGGGCAGCTGCTTCTATCTGTGTATTTTTAACACCTCAACTGCGATCACCAGCACAACCCCCTTGTTTCGGAGGCAAGTTCAACAGTGGACGTACCTGTGTGTGCTGAGGTTAGTCTAATTTAGGATCGTAATTTCAGACGTGAAGACACCAATATGCGCTGTATCTGGGGCTCAGTTCTTGACACGAAAAGGTTTCCTGGACTTGAGGAACACCCTTGATGCTGATGTTCCATTTAATTTATTCCGCGATGAAGGGAGAACATTTTTGCAGGTAAATGTTTTATTCTGTATTATTTTCTTTACATATCTTTTACTATAAGTCTAGTCAAGATTTTTCTGTAGGTACAGTCATCTCTAAACATTTTGAGACAGCACAAAAGGTCTTTTATTAAAATAATGTACTTAGCTAAAACGAAGTTAAGAATGAAATGGAACCTAGGGGAAAAGTCCATTGGAGGCAGTACGAAGAACCCATCTAGCCTTTACCTTGAGACCTAGCTAAACTTAGGATTAGCTAGGTTTTATTTGGTTCTCCAAATAACAGGATTCCTTATACGAATGGCGAAGAAAAGGTTAATTAATAGATTCATGCGTTACTTTGCGAAAACAAAATTACCTACTTGTTTTTTTTTCATTGGAGAATACCTCTACTAGCATGATTGAATATTAGATTCGATTTTACGCGGAATTGTTTCTAAATATTTTTTCATCTACTTTCAACTACTTATTTTCAGTGGAGTGGAGAGAACGATATTCGCGCCAGGATGTCCGGACGCCTAATGGTCGTTCGACTTCTGTGTCGTGACGTAGACGCTACACCGACCTCGCCTCTCGATCTCCGGGGGGTCTTCACTCCGTGCGTCGCGTTTAGAGTGCAGGGAACACCTCAGAGATCTAGTAAGTTTTGTTTCCAAGGAGTAAGTGGACAAGAAAACAAAAGACGAAATTTGGTGCAAGCAAGACTGCTTGCACCAAATCAAGGTGTTTTTTTTAAACGTCATAAAAAGACTTTTATGACGTTTAAAAAAAACACCTTGATAAGATATGAAGAGTGTGTCTACTCTATGATAGTAACTTAACTAATCAAGAAATGATTTTATTGAACCATAATCTAATATTTATTGCAGATGTAACAGAAGTTCAGTTTGCATCAAACGCTCAAACGGCCGATGCAGGCAGCACATCCGGTCTCACACTCACAGAATACGTAGCCATAGGAATCAGCTCTCTCCTTCTTGGCCTCGTGTATGTAGCGTCTGTTTTCCTTTTTCTACACATAAGAAAACGTAGAAAAGCAGCTTCTGATGAAGGAGATAGCTTGAGACGACTAAAAGGACTCAAGAGGAAGGATGGATCATCGATCACCGAACGGGATATAGTCAGAGTGAACAATGAAAGGATGCAAACACTGCCAAACGCTATGGGGCAGGATAATGGGATAGTAAAGAAAAATCCACTGTTGTCTATGAACAGATTCCATGATGGGAAAGGGTTTACTAGCGATTCTGGAAGCAACATTTCTGATTCTGAAGATTTTACTGACATCAGTGTCAGAAGCGATGACAATATGTTCAATGTAAGTATTTCTTTTATTTTTTCTATGTCCAGCAGTGGACTAATTTAGGTTGATGATGATGATGATGATGATGAAGTATTTCTTGCGTTATTGTTATGGTCAATTCACTAACATGGAACACGGATATTTTATTTGACTGTTCGGTTTTTGCAGATAAAGACTACAGCAGCAATAATACACCAGCATCATGAATTCAGGCTGAATAATGATAATCCAGAACTAAGTCATCGAGATGAATCAGGGATAGAACGTCTGCCAGACGAACATGTTTCCATTGTAGAAACAACAGACGATAGAGAAATAGCACGACCTGTTGGCACAACTAGGCGAAAACTGTACTTCAATCCTGCATACTTTGAACCACATTTAATGGCGGTAAACTAACTTCCACATTCATCAATTATCAAAGCACTAACAAAAAGAACAAGATCCTAATCTGATTACATGTTTCAGGAACCACCACCCGCCGCTTTAGAGTTCCTTGTAAAAATAAGAGAAGTGATAGCGATAGCAAAACACAAAATGGAAGCTAAAAGGTTCCAACCGATTTTAAACGAAATACCGGAAGAAGAAACCTTTTCTTCAAATGGAAATAGCTTAGATGTTTATCAAGGTATGGGAAGTCAAAGAAGCGGAAGTGTTATAAGCCTTAAGAGGGAGAATAGTAGAAAGAAAAACTGTCTAGGTTGTCCGGGTTGTACAACTATAGATGAAGATGGCGTGCACCATGCAATGAAATATAGTGTACCGCCATGCACAAACTGTCTTGGTACGAAAGGGGACAAACAAAGCAGTATCAGAAAGTGGTTAGAAAATATTCCTGCTGTCAAAAATTCATACAACGACTTGCACCCCATTTCGACAAATTCACTAGTATCAATTCAAGAACAACAACACAGAATACGAAAACAAAACAGTTTTACTTCTCCTTGCACTATGTTTATGAACAATGAATACTTAAAACCAAAGAAGTCATCGTCAATATCTGTTAGATCAGAACCTACACGTCGAGCACATAGTTATAACCTACCACTTCCCGAATTTGACAATGCTGATTCTCATCAAAGTCTTAATCAATATTATGCTCAAACGATTGCGCAAGCTAATGATATCAACCCAGTGGGTTTTAATTATCACTCAGAAAGTCTTAGAAATAAAGCAATAAATCAGCTCAGGAAAAAGAATGATCTGCCAGATATGGTCAACGAAGCAATAGCTCTCGATCACAGTACAAAGTCATATAACCAAAGTAGTTCTGATGATGAAAGATTTGGAATGAATGATAATACCAAAAACGTCAATCCTTATACAAGAAAGAGTTCAGAAAGCCCTATAGCCAATGATTATGAAACAGACAGTCTAGAAAGAAATTCGAATAAGAAAGAATTATCTTCTACAAGCGCTGAATATCCTGAAATACCCTCATCTCAGGCAAGCCCAAGCCTCAGCACCGCGCTACCTTTAGAAGAAGAACTAACTATGAGAAACGCAGTATACAAAACCCATTCAAGCAGCAACAGCAATACACCCTCACCCCACAGAGACACTAAAATAAGTAATGATTATGAAACAACGGGTAAATCGAAAAATAGTGATCCTGATCGTACTTTGACAAGGCAAAAGTCATCAAATGTAAAAGGGGATTACAGTTTGGTAAGTGAAGTGTACGTAAACAATAACTATAATTTTGGAAGTACTCCGACTTCACCAAGCGGCTCGGAATGTTCTTTGGGAAGCCGTAAACTTATAGTACCAACTGCTGATGTCGAAGAAAAGCCCGGATGTCTAACAATAGAAGTAAAGGATTCTCCTGAAAATTACATAAAAGTACATGAATCTGATGATTTCGAACCGGACACATTAGATAGAAAGCATTCAAAGCACAAAATTACAGGAACTTTAGATCGAAAACCCCCAAAGCACACACTCGCCATGGAAAGCGAATTCGGTACAAACATTTTCGATTCAAATAACATTGACCAAAGGCCCAGTCAGAGAATACAATTGAGAAGTAGTGGAACTTTCAAAAAACCAGCGCTCGAACAATCCTCTAAGTTTCACAGCCTAAGGAATGAGTACGAACAACGCCATATATTTGATCGTCCAAAACTGTCTTCAGAATTATTTAGTGGGTCTAAAAGTCACGAAGAAACTGTTGATGATATGTGGGAGGAAACCCCTCCGGAATGGGTCACAGAAGAAGGAAGGATTCTGACTCTGGAACATCGTCATTCTAAAAGGCAGCGGCAAAGTACCCCACCGACAATCAAACAGATGAAAATTTTAGCACGTCCTGATATCTTACCACCTTTACCACCCAGCGAGGACCCAATTTATGAGCATCCAGCATTCCCGCCAAGGCAAGTAGAAAACGAAAGAGTATTAGGAACACATTCAAAAAACTTGAATGGCAGAAGCCTCAGTCCGAGGACATTTACCATAGCGAATGAATTCTCCACAAGCGACAACTCGCTACCAGCTGAATCATCATGCAGTCCCTGTAGTCCTATGAGAGCTTCTGTCCAATCACAGTCCTCGGAGTATGAAAACACAGACCCTAAAGCCCCATGGAAAGCAGAATCTTTTAGGACTTTCAAACAGCCAGCTAGATGTGCTGTTAGTTCGATCAACACTGACACATTTGTGAAAAACAATAAAACTGAGAGCAAACGTTTCAGGCGGAAAAAGTCTAATATCCAAGATTCTGGTTACCTTAGTAGTGATTCTGGTTCTAGACAAATACCAAGAAAATTGGTAGTAGCCAAAATAGTGAGTTGTAGTGAAAGTGACGATACTGAAAACGAAGCAAGGAGCGAGTCTGGCGCTGAAAGTGTAGAGACGCATTCTGTGTACTATGATAACTTTAGAAATACAAACGAAAACTATGCTCATAGATATAGTAATAATAGTAAAAGCTCAAGAGAAAGCGGAAGAAATAAAAGGACAGATTTGTAAAGGTTAATAGTTTAGTAATTTTATGTGCAATATACCGTGCAATACAGATGTAAATGAGTAGCAATACTAGATAAGTATTATAAGACATATAAGTTAGGATATCTGTGCAAACTATAGAGCAAAGCAATCGAATTTAATGTTAGATGATAAGACGGCAATAAAATAGGTTATTATTAATAAAATAACGGTTCATCAAAAGGGCGAGACACACGCTTTATAGGAATATTAGAACTCTATAGATAGAATATATCACGTAAACATAAAATAAATGTTTTGTAAATATAATAATGATAAAGGCCGGTCGTGCAATGCAATAATAGAATAATTGACTAGTTAAGTTTTAATATTTTAATATAATGTTTTTTATCAATATTATTTTGTCTTTTCAATCAAAGTTGTACTCATGTTATAAATAGAACAATCCCGATGATTAAAGATGATAATGAAAAACAAAATTTACTATCACTCTAACTTATATTTTATTTACTAAGCCAAACATTGTAAATAATAAATATGTAAGACGAACGGAGTCGGGTGGCAATACTAAGCTTCCTAGTACCTGACAATGAATATTTCTGCTCCAGAGAGGGACTAGAACACAATAGTCCCCTTTGTTTTAGAGCATACGGTTGGGTTGTGGCTATATTGACGTTAGTTGGGAACAAACAATCTAGATTTTTAATATCGATACACTGTGGATTAATCTTTATTTAATTTATAGCAAATGGAACCAAAAGCATACAAAATACAATGATGTAATTAAGTCAAAACTTATCGTCCGTGTTTAATATTTTATTTCGTTGATTTTATTATTACTATTCTGAAACTATATAAAGCAGGTTCGTCGCTTTAAGCAATTAAATGAAACATAAAAATTAGTATTTTTATATAAAACCGTTTACTTTGTCGTTATTTTAAAGTTTTGAAGCCTTTCAGGCGAACATATTATGAATCAAAATATTCGGATTGTATGTTGCCAACAGTCAGGGATCTTATTTCGGTGGCGGGTAGATAAACAACATCCAATACATTAATATAAAACATAAAATAACATAAAACATATAATCACATGTTGTTTTTAAGTTACAGAGATCTTCCAATGTTAGTATTAATTTTAAATCAAATAGGTATACAAAATATGCAATGTTATAATAAACTATTTTGTACTTATATTACAGTAAGTTTAGCTGATTTTATGGTGCTAAATAAATGCAATTGGTTAAAACCGGGTATGATTTTATATAAGGAAATAATGTAAGGTAGATACATAATATTTTAGTGTTATTTTTAAACTGTTTTGTTGTACATACAAATTATAATTATAAATAGTAAAATTATTTGAGTTTGTGCTTAAATGATAGAACGTGTGTTCACAAAATACAAGTCTTTAAGGCACCTTTTTTCGAAAATATGAACAATACAATAATTATTTAAGTAGTTTAAGTAGCTTTAGATTTGTGTAAGTATTTTATTTTATAAATTTTTATAACTTACGAAATACATCCGTCCTTGATAATTGCCATGTTTTTTACATCACGTCATTCAAAATTACCTTTTTGTGAGCAATTTATGACTTGAAAACTTATGAATATTTTTTGGTAATTATTGGTGTGAAACACCGTGAAAACTTCGAAACACGTGGAAAGGGGAGGCTTTTGCCATGCAGTTGGAAAACACCTTATATTCATTTTAACATTACCTTTGAGCGCCAGTTCAAATTGGATTTTTTTAGACACGAAAGAAAAAAATAATAAAACAAAACAAAATCAAACTGAATGCTTTAAAAAGAAATCAAAAACACGATCTCTTCACATGAAGGGTCGGGTAAAATATTGTTAATGGAATCTTAGGTAGCTCACCAACTCCCTGTCTAATATAAGTGTTTAGGTCTTATAATAATTCTTGCAGAATATCATGTGTGCGTTACTGGGGCGGCAAGCTGACTCGGATCAAGATGAATTTATATAGAAAAATCAGAGCGCTATGTCCTGTAAATGTGCCCAAAAAATTAAATTTGTGCGCCCTATGGTTTCAGAGTAATTCGAGAAAATAAGATTCCGCTGCAGTAACGCCTGAAAACGTTACTGCAGCGGCATCATTTTTAAATATTAGCCTTAGCCAAATTTAAAGTAGCTTAAAAGATAGCTTAGATTTGTGCACCTCCTGGGCCGAGCAGCGGCATTTGTGCGCCCTGTGGTTTTTGAGATATTGCAAATGCCGCTGCAGTAACGTTTTGCAGATTTCCAGATATCAAGATAACAAGTATGGTTTCTGGTGAGGAAGTGCGGTATAATTTGAGCCAATTTTGTGCCCTAGTTGTTTTCTAAAATAAATGCATGGTGTATGAGATAGAAGAGTTTTTCTAAAAATCAAAAACAGCCGCTAGCTCATGAACTACATCAGGAAGGCGCTCTGTGATTGCATTGGCTGATGCCTATTAGGAATACGTATCTTCTGACCAAATTGTGAAACCCTACATCAAATTTTAGATGAAATAAATCAATTTTATCACTGAAAATGGTGTACTTATTTCGAGCCTTACATAAGGAAGTTTTTTACAAGATACAACTTTAAGTGATTTGCCAAAAATCAGAGCGCATATTCAAATAAACGCACACTGAATTTCAGCTTTCTGCACCCTATAATTTCCACATAATAATTAAAAACAGCCAGAGGGGAACTTTTAGACAGTTAACCGACCAAATACGAAAGGCCATAAAGAAGCGGCCGTTAGGAACATTCACCGTACCTTCTTAATTTATCTACCAGCTTTTCTTATGTTTGTACAGTGGTGCAGAAAAGCTATTTCAGTTAATTTAATAGTTAGGTGATAAAGGTAATTTCGATCTCTTCAATTTGTACTATTATTAATCAGGCTAAACTTCGACATGTCTGAGAGTAAATATTATGTACCTATGAATTCAGGCTTCCTGCTCGGTCCAGCAAAGTTTTTATTTAAAACCTTTTAAGACCTAACCTAATAATAATAATGCTTAAGTATAAATGTTCGTAGTACCTACCTACGAACTGAACCGAAATATACCTATACCTAGTCTTTTTAACTTACGGTTCATTTCGTTTCGTACTAGAATAAACAGCAATCTAGGTCTAGACCACATAATACTACTACTCCTAGGTCAAGACCACGTTTTTTGTGTAAAAATTTAGTAGGTAGGTAACTTGCTTAGGTAGAGAGATAAATCATTGTAAAACATGCACGCTGATTGTATGACGTTTAGTGGAGGGGGCGGCGTGCATTTTTGGAATGTTTCATCTCACCTCTAGTGGTGGGTCTTCAGCACGTGTGCTGCCATAATTGTATCTACACACTTCCATAAAAGAGAGCGTCTCGCATAGTTTTCCTAATTGTGCTGTAGGTACACGAATGAGGGGAGGCGCGAGGGCTCGCAAAACAACTTGTCTGAGTCGCAAGACAACTTGTCTGAGACGCGCCTCCCGCCTCTTCGTGTGTCTCCCGCTCGCTCGCGAGGCGGGCCGCACAAGCGAGCGAGCTACACTCGGCAAGATCGTGTGGGACTCGATCAATAGTGCCATGTGTGGGACACACATACTTACCTACCTAACACAATTCTATTTTCTTGTGCACTGTGCCGTATGCCGAGGTCTAATAATATTCTTCTTGGATGATGCATGAATCATGCATGATGAATGTGAAAACGTAGGTAAAAAAAAAACAAAGAAATTAATACCTAGGTATAGGTTAGTAATATTTTATTCTTAAGTAGGTACCTACATACTATTTCATATAAGCAGGAGCAAGTTACCATTCACCTGCGCCTATCCCGCTCCACAGAAAACTAAAAGGTAGTAGAGAAGTAAGTTTGATCTGTGGACCACTACGCGCCTCGCAGTTCGAATGACAATGTGTACCTTAAATTTATATAATTAATTAATTAGTGACTGTCGTATATCGTAACATATCGTACCTACCTACCTAGGTATAATGTATAATTTTCTCTGCAACCTTGTTTAGTTTCTAAAACTATATATTTTTTAATTATTACCAGTATTGTCGCGGAGCCCCGGGGCTCCACGCAGTACATTTTGAGAATGACAGTATTAGGCAGGTACATAAAGGTAAGTATGTACCTACCTACCTACCTACATGGTTCCTCACTGTGTTCAAAATAGCAATAGGTATCTAATACTACGAGTACCTACCAATCGCGTGTCCCGCTCGCTCGCGCAATGTGCACGCGAGCGAGGCGCGCTTCTAAAAATCGTGATGACTCGCTCGATCGTGCAGCGCACCACTCAAGCGAACGGGATGGTATTTATTTTCTGGAGCATTTCATTTACACGCCCGGCTACTACTTGCTGTGTCTAGATGTACCTACAGTGTTTTAATGGTTGTAACTTTATCAATTTTTGTTAAAAAGTCACAAAATTACGTGAGTGAGATAGATCTGTTAGGATAGATCTGTCGGGATAGGTAGGTACTGCGGAGAAACATTATTTTAGGTAGGTAGGTATTATGATACCGAAAGTATTTGTAGGTATACCTAATGTACGCAAGAAAAAAAACGCAATATACTTGCAAAAAAAACTAATTAATTGTTGCTGTAGGTACTTACGGCTCCTTTTATCATGTTATTGGCTGATATGAATGTTGACCAGGACCAATGTTAAATATGCTTCTATCCCACACTAAAACTTCTCTATGCAAGTGTACCTAATGTTAAACATGACAAAGCTACCTATTTAAAGATGTTGGCTTGAAGTACTGAGCGGCCGCTTTTTTATGGCCTTTCGTATTTGGTCGGATAACTGTCTAAAAGTTCCCCTCGGGCTGTTTTTAACTATTATGTGGTAATTATAGGGTGCAGAAAGCTGAAATTCAGTGTGCGTTTATTTGAATATGCGCTCTGATTTTTGGCAAATCATTTAAAGTTGTATCTTGTTAAAAACTTCCTTATGTAAGGCTCGAAATAAGTACACCATTTTCAGTGATAAAATTGATTTATTTCATCTAAAATTTGATGTAGGGTTTCACAATTTGGTCAGAAGATACGTATTCCTAATAGGCATCAGCCAATGCAATCACAGAGCGCCTTCCTGATGTAGTTCATGAGCTAGCGGCTGTTTTTGATTTTCAGAAAAACTCTTCTATCTCATACACCATGCATTTATTTTAGAAAACAACTAGGGCACAAAATTGGCTCAAATTATACCGCACTTCCTCACCAGAAACCATACTTGTTATCTTGATATCTGGAAATCTGCAAAACGTTACTGCAGCGGCATTTGCAATATCTCAAAAACCACAGGGCGCACAAATGCCGCTGCTCGGCCCAGGAGGTGCACAAATCTAAGCTATCTTTTAAGCTACTTTAAATTTGGCTAAGGCTAATATTTAAAAATGTTGCCGCTGCAGTAACGTTTTCAGGCGTTACTGCAGCGGAATCTTATTTTCTCGAATTACTCTGAAACCATAGGGCGCACAAATTTAATTTTTTGGGCACATTTACAGGACATGGGGCTCTGATTTTTCTATATAAATTCATCTTGATCCGAGTCAACTTGCCGCCCCAGTAACGCACACGAATATCATAGTTAATAATCGAAACATATAATCAACATCTAGTTTGCTTCTGCAAGTCTTTTTGTGTGAAGTCTGAAATGTAATTCATCTTGTTGCATAGATTGTTGTTTTGTTTAGTGGTTTACCGATTTTATGGATACTTTTCCAACAGAAAACATTGCTGAGGATAGCTTAACTTAACTGTTCAAAATAAACTATTTCGTATCATAGATAACACGCATCTTTTTGGTGGAAAAGTAGCCTTCTTTCTAGTGGTGCCACAGTAGTTATTATACTATTTGCGTAATTAATTTTTAAAGACTTCTGTTGTGTCTTTTCACGTAGGTATAACCCGGGCAAATTAACATGGCACCTGGCTCGGAACCCGATACTTTCCTCGCTGCCCAGCGCGGCGCCCGCCGCCGGGCGTCTCCATGAGAGGGCTTAAGCTGTAGCGATAGCATCACAGTTACCCTTGCACGTGTAAAATTTTGGAGTTATTCTCTTGCTGTCATTTAATATTTGGATTTATGTTAAGTTTTTTTTGGACCAGGTGCCATGTTAATTCTCCCGGGATATACCTACGTATAGGTGATTTGTTATACGGCTAATTCGTTTTGGCAGTAGGTATATGTTATTTGTTCTGCAAGCTAAAGTTTCATTATTACTGCTCATTTGACTTTCAAGAAAAAAACTTGGCAAGATTTTGAATTTTTTATTTTAAGAGAAAATAAAGGAACGTAGGTAGGTATTGGTTATTATTTTTAAAAAGACTTTACATTATTATATTATTATACATATCTACCTACAATATATAATGTATCGTTATAAATTGGCTCTATATAGTTATAATATTTATTTCTAAGATGGATAGAAAATTGAAATTTGAGATGCTGATTATTTTTAAGATGATCTATCGAATGGATGCAATATTTCAAGGCAATATAATTAATAAACATTTTTAAGTTTAATCGGTGGTTACGCTAATATTTTGAGACCGATGGTTGTTTAAAATAAAGTTGGAACTGTCTAACAAATTGTTTTTATTATACATATCTACCTTATTCCTTCTTTTAAAAGTTTTGATTCTTATAACGAGTTACTTACAAAACGTTAAGTTGATACCACATTACAAAATGTTAATACCTATGAGTTAATATGACATGTTTTGGTTCGCCAGTAATTCTTATTTATGAGTTATCCTAAATGAGTGCGAGTGAACCTATTAAAATTTTACTCAAGACATTTATGAATTTTATTAGGTAGCTATTAATTTAATATACCAACATTTCAAATTCTACTTCAATTAATTCATATAGCTCTTCTACAAAAAGGTAGACAAAGATTTACTACCGATTTACTACCAATCACACTACCCAATCAATATGATTAATAAACTACAAGACATCCAACACTCGCCACTTGCAACTTGCATTTGTTATATGCATTTCCCTGCTCCCTTCAATTACCAACCTACCTATCGAGATCACAAACACCAGTCCAGGGCCGTCCACAGCTATAAACGTATTCTGCTGAACTAATCGCTTTACTATGACAATTGTATCGATCGTCACAGAATGACACATTTTGGCATTCTAACATAGATGAAAAAAACTATAGATGGAGGGAACAATAAAAAAAATTTGTTTACATTGATTAAGAAATTGTCTAATGTGATCACGCACATGAATCCTTATGAGCCTGATAAGATCTTGTCTTCTGCGACTGTGAGAACTTAGTTAAATCGTAATAGCTCCTTCTAATGAATTGGCCTTATCAAGTGTAGTTATTTAATTTAATTCAGAGATTAAATGCAACAAAGTTGATTGTTAACCCCGTGCAAATAAATGTTTAATATGACAAAGTGAATATTTATTTTGACTTAAAGCATTGATATGTCAATGATGTGCCTATTTTTTGTATTAAATAAATTCGATAATTATGTTTCAGCTACCATGCATTCTTGTTTGTATTTAATGAGATATTTATCATTCCAACTATTTTGACGCCAACTATGATAAAATGCGTCTTAGTTGGACTATATTTTTTTCAGTGAAGCGCGTCAAAAGAGTCACGGTTGAGAACAATAAATCAATCTTTCCGTGGAAATTGCACCGCACAGACCGCACGCACTATCTAGTGTTTCTTTCATCTGTGTGAATTGTCCAGCATTATTTATTTATTACTAGCTTCTGCCCGCGGCTTCGCACGCGTATTTTCGGGATAATAAGTAGCCTATTATCTAAGTTAAGCTTTGCTTTAGAGCGTGTAGGTTAGGTACGTTTAGAACGTACCTACACGCCAAATTTCAACTTGATCTGTTCAAAGTTTTGGAGATCCTAGGTAACAAAAATTCAAATTTCACAAACTTTCGGCTTTATAATATTAGTAGGATTAAGTATTCTACGTGACGATTCTACGACCACTGTCATAGTAAAGCGATTAGTTAACAAAATTTTAATTCCATTACACGCGTAGTAACCTTAACGTCTTCGAGCGTTCTAAACCCTAAACTTTTAGACATACTAAGTATTTATGGTGACTATAACTACTTATAATTTATTTCTATGATATTTATGTTTATTTTTATCTCTAATGTACTACTAAAGTCCCTACACCTACTTACCTACTTAATGTGAATCGATTTTACGGACTAGGTAATGTGTTCGTAAAAATGCGGTTCTTTCCTAATAAATCATTTCATTTCATAAAGGTTCTTATCTCATCTAAACCTTTTCCGCAACACGGCAAATCATCAAGTCATCAAAACCACTTTTTTTTGGCACAAAAATATGTTGAGCTGCTAAGGTCCGGAAATAATAACATGACAACTAACCTAAAACCATCGGCTCATCAGCATCCGGTTCCGTTTTCTTCGACAGACTTAAAACCCCTTTCTCTCCTTCTGCCCTCATTTTGTCTTTAAACGTCTTGTATTCGTTGCTGCCACAAGCATATAAATCAATTTGAAAACCAATCTGTCTCACAATCTCAGGGTCTTTACTCTCGCTCATTTTGACCATAGACCAATCCAAGTACTCAATGATGAGTCCGGTTCTTTTGAGTATGGATTGGGCGTACTCAGTGTAATCAAGCTCTGTGACTGGCTTTGACTCATTGAATTCAGAAAGTTCTGGAATCTTTGCTGTTAGCAGATAGTTCGATGTTGTGAAAATGATTTTTGAGGGCACTGCGTTTATTATGCAGTGGATTAGAGCCAAAACTTGAACATCAGTCCTGAAAAAATAAGATATAAATTATTAAGTATAATAAGTTATATAATATTATTATATTTAATGAAAGGGAAAATTTTCTATTCTATTCTATTCTAATAGGTACGTTTGAGTTTGGATGAAGATGTATAGCAAGATATTGTGCAATTTTGCTTTGTTATTAATGCCCGACAATGGGAAATTTATATTAAAATTTGTAATTTTCTTTGTGACTCGAGCCACAATGGGATGATTTATGTAAAATATTAGCAAATCAATAATGCTGCACAATCCACACAGCATCATCTAGCAAGGTAAGGAGATATTGTGTTATGGGTAGGTTAGGTACTAGATAACTGACATACTTATTAAAGTTATAACACTTATTAATTTTTTATTATGTATACATAGAAAACACCCAGAGGACCCGGAACAAATATCTGCAGATCATACAAACATTTATTCGGAGGCGGAAATCGAACCCGCAACCTCCTGTGTCGCAGGCGGACCTCCGCCCGCTGTGCCACAGAGGTTAGGAACTTGATAGCAATGCTAAGGTACGATTGCTAAGATATTTATTCTAGGAACAATCAAAATAAAGTAGCCTGTTATTCTTCAATTTTGTTTCGCTATTGCTATTACAATAATCCCCTGCCATTTTAACCTACCTGTTAAAGGAATTTCTGTAGTGTGAATATAAAATAAAAATACCTACTTAGGTATTAATTCGCGCAAATCTTTATGAATCCTCGGAATTACCTACGCGCGAGTGGCTGCGCAGTAGCTTATTTTAAGGTGTCAGAAGGAATGAATGATTACGCACTCAACCATGCGCAGTTTATGTTCACAGAATTCATAAAGATTTGCGCGACCTATAGGTGCCTACGCGATAAATACCCGATTTGTTACAGGTATTTATGCTTCCAATCGCGATAGTCAACAACTTCTACAAATAACTAACCTGGTGTAAACGGTAACCTCAACAGTTTTATCAGAATCACTAAGAAAATGCATCAGGGTTCCGTTCATAGCATGGTATGGGGACTTCTTGTAGATAATCACATCGGGTCCTGCTTGCACCATATGCATATACTTTATCAGAAGATTTTGGACTCTAAGTGAGAGGCTCTGAGTCCCATCTGCATTGATGTCCCTCAAACGGAGATCTGTCCTCACACTTGTTGATTGAACAGCAATCATGATGTTGATATCTGCAATTGGAATTATTCTACTGTAGGACTGGAATAGTTTTGGCATGCACAAAAAACCTCACCTCAACCTCAACAGCCTGTATTGGTCCACTGCTGGACGCAGGCCTCCACCCTGATAAGCGCCTTGTTGGCTTTTATCTCATGGGGGTAGTGCCCATAATCCCCACGCTGGGCATGCGGGTTGGGG
The DNA here is from genome assembly GCA_949316285.1 of Eupithecia subumbrata. Lineage (NCBI taxonomy): Eukaryota > Metazoa > Arthropoda > Insecta > Lepidoptera > Geometridae > Eupithecia > Eupithecia subumbrata. The sequence continues at coordinate 8,410,006 of OX438630.1, read as the reverse complement.
ATTCAGTTCGGAGATAGAATTGTTCTGCAGGGGGTGGTGCTGCCCGCCCCCGGTGGATATCCCTTAGTCGCCTCTTACGACACCCGCGGGAAGAATACACGCGGGCACAAAAAATATGAACAGAAATATGTACATTAAACATTGTCCTGAGGCAGGAATCGTACCTGCACCTGCTGCGTCGCAGACAGATATCACCCACCGCAGATGTCATCAAACTGATTAGAATCAGCATAATAAGTAACCATGTCATTTACCTACAAACTTACCTAATTTAGAAGCGGACAGAGAATCAAATTCATCTCCCAAAATATCCATAGATGAGATGACAATATCATCAACTGGCATCAAATAAACTTTATTCAATTTAAATGAAATTGCAACATTCAGAACCGTTTTACTAGTCACTTTCAGCCCTTCCAAACACAAAACTGCAACTATTGTGGTCTCATGTCCGGGTAAAAGTTTAGAGATCTCTTGCTCTTTTAGGTCAGGATGTGTTTTATAATGTTTTGTTGTGTAGCTGAGTGCATGAAGTTCAGGCGAATTTAGGAGTATATTAACTTCTTCTAGCTCTCTGAAACAACAGATAATAGTGGAACATGATAAGTTTTCTATTGATAAGCAGAATTTATGTACAGGTAAATTAACATGTCAGTGGATGGTAAGCTCATACCACTTTTGCTAGAAAAACAGCAGACTCCTAGTGCAAAACATTCAAATACACATCCTTTCCAGACCTACAGTCACAGCCATACTGTCCACAAATGTGTTAACAGAGCTGTGGCAGTCCTCGTCCAACTCAGCTCCTGGATTTCGTAAGAGGCAACTTAGTGAGCCTACCAGAGGAAGGTTAGTTGATTTCTATGTGTATTTTTAACACATCTGTGATCCTCTTGCCTGGCATAGTAATTCTGATGCAAAGCCCACCTTGGGCGAGGCAAGTTCAGCGGAGGACTTAAAAAAAGCTGATAGGTAGGTATATTAAAAGTTAAGTACAACAGACATGCAAAAGATCATGTAGGATTATTTTTAAGTGTTGAGTAACTTACTCATTATATTCATTCTTTGCAGTCAATATTACAACTAGCTTTTTGTTGCAAACTTTCGCCCAGGGTTTCAGAGTCTTTATTTTTAGAGCTCCATAAATCTGAAAACAATAACATAAGGAATTAAAAATAGTTTTAGTGTAACAAATAGGGTTGCCACCCATACTATAATATTAAAGTATTGTACCTTATCTCGGGCTTACATACTTTATAGCTTATGAGCTCAATAAAGTACGCCAGAATATGTTATTTGGCTTTTCAAGTTTTTATTTTAATGTTCACTGTACTAAACATTATAGTTGAAGTTTTTGAGTGTAACATAACAGATCGCATCGGGTAATTCTACAATACAAATTGAACATAAAACAACAAATGGCAATAATCAACTTGACTTTTTTTCTGTAAAACTACCGGAAACATAATTTATTTTGTTAACTGCAGCCAAAAAAGTATCCAAAACCGTCACGGCCTCTCCACATGCTTGCTATTTTCAGCAACAGCAGCCTTAAAGCCTGAAAATTGTGCATTGGTCACTCCGCTTCTCGTCAACACTTTTTTTCTTTCAATTTTGGGCATCACCCACTAAATAATCTATTTTTTAGGTTTGTTCGCTTGCCGTTTTGGCCAACTGGTCTAAGCTCTAAAATACATCAAAATAGATAGGTACCTTATTTTTACATGGCATACTTTTTTGAACCCCCGTAGTTCCAGGTAAATATACTCTAAAGGTAGCCCTAGTAACAAACCTCTTTTGAGTATATTCTTTACTATAAATATCTTTTACTTACTTCACTTCTAAAAATAGAATCAATATGATTTGGGTGGAGATTTTCATATGTTTGCAAGGCAGACTTATGCCTCATCTTGATGTATCCTTTGATCAAGTGTTGATAGTTTTGGACGGTGTATTTTGCTTCAACTAGTTTCCTTTTCAGCCCAATGGCGAAAGGCTGAAGATTCGCTGGCTTAACAGGTGGAATTACTTCCTCCCTGCTCTTGAAGTTTTCATCAAACACTAGTGGCACAGCATCGTCTGTTCTGAACACCTTCAAAGATATTTCGCCGTCGCAATTTAAATCGTCCATTGTAAATCTATCGACATTCATAATTCTCTCTTGAATTTCTACGCCTCCGTACGTAGATATTATGAGAAACTCAGTACCGGCCTTCACAAGGTAAAATAGCTCACATTTTGCGTTCCTAATCATCACCAAGTCTGTTGGTGGGGAAGCAGAGTGTAGATTGATGGTAGATACGATATCTCGTCGGTAAAACTCTTTCAGCTCACCGTTCTTAGTGCATACGGTGATGTCGATGCGTTTCTGGTCTAGCGGATGAGGATCGTAGAACGTGAAGCATGATACGTCTTCTATTAGCGACAAGGGCACTAATCTTACGATCTCCAGACGAACATTGTCTGTGATTCCTTGCATTTTTGTTTCGGTAAATATTTATCCGTAGCCTCTCGGGGCTCTCGGTCGGACCAAGGATTTTATATAAACTCGCTCCGCTCGATCGGCCGGCTCTTTAATTTATGTTTTGTTTGGCACCTCTAAATAATTTGATTTTTTTTTTTTTTTTTTTTTTTTTTTAATTTATCCCTTTGGACAAATTAGGCTAAAGCCATTATGGCCATACTGCCTCGTCTTTCGTTATTTTATTACATACTAGCTGCTGCCCGCGGCTTCGCCTGCGTAGTTCCCGTTCCCGTGGTAATTCCGGGATAAAACATAGCCCTAAATAATTTGATTTGTTTGTTGTTGATGACATTTTGAGTCAGTGCTGCCAGCCAGGGCCTTGAGCAGTGTTGCCAATACCAAATTTTACCCCCAGTTTTTTTTTAAATCCTCCTAAAAAACCCTAAAAAAATTTTTTTCATTGTATAGTGCAAATCACTTATCAAATTTTTTTAGAGACGCTTGCATCTATGAATGGTATGCATGTCTTTTTAACCTATACTTGATTTTCTGTCGAAATTTATTTTTAAAGCCTCTTCAAAATTATAAGACGCTTATATTGAAATTGAAATTTTATTGAAAAAATAAAACAACAGTAATATACATCTGTTGATTTCTTGTTGATTAACATTAAAAAATGCGAAACCAAACAAACAGATTAATTTGACTCTGTCACCAATTTCTGAATTGGTTAGAAAGAAAAATAGAAATGCTCCATTATTAGGTTAGGATGAGAACAGTGCTAGAAATAATTAACATCCCTAATGAAAGAATATAATGAAAGAAATCAAACCACAACACGTCGTCATAGACAAACAATTACAAACGCTACGTTGTTTTCGGACTCGATCGTGTCATCTCTCTCACTGCCCTGTTTATTCACTATTTGAGTGAGAGGGACGTACCATACGATGTGAAGTTTGAACGAGGCTTTGCAATACCAATACATACATGACAGGTGTGATCGTGTCGTGCGTTCCGTTCTACGCACGAGACACATGACACGCAGGCTTAGTTCTATTTAATTTAAATGCAGATTTTGTCAGGCCCCCTCCTAAAAAAAACCCCAAATATTTTCTACCCCTAAAATTGCCCCTGTTTAAATTTATTACCCCCAAATTTAGAGGGAAAACCCCTAACTTGTCACCACTGGCCTTGAGTCGTAATTATGTTACGCTTCGTTTCCAGTAATGTTATATTTTTTCTACAAAAGTTCGAAAACCTTTGGGTCTGTGGGGATCAAATAAAAAGCATTGTTTTGTACATTTCAAAACAGTTATTGAAATTTTCTTTAGTTCATACTTTTTGAAATTATTTTAATGAATTTATGATTCATTTAATTTATGATGGTACATTTAATTTATGATGATACATTGGATTTTGTGTAGGTACCTATTTAATCATATGATAAAACAGACTCTAGTTTCATTTGTTCGCAGCGGCATCTTCATCGTAATTGAAACTTATTCTAATAATTTAAACGAAAACTTCGATGGTGGTGCATGTGTTAATTTTACACTGGACTATGACATGTTTGTATATTTTCATTTTCCTAAGTAGTTAAGAAACCGTGAACGGCGCGAAGTAGGAAACTTGCGCGCACACGCTCAAGCAAAATCAAGTTCTAATCCGTTCCATTTTGTCATGGCGTGTTCCATTCAGGCATCAGTGCCTGAGTGTGATTTGGAGTGAAATAGGTACTTTTTAGACGTGCCAGGTAAACTGTTTGCAATAAAAATCTAATCTACAAATCTCTTTGTTCTCAAAAGTTACGAAAATTGCCATATATAAAAAATACGTACATGTTAGGCGAGGGGGTGAAAAGTTACGAAAAATGTAAGAAATGTAACCTTCTGGCAACACTATCAAGTCAAGTCAAATTGAACAGACAAGTCAAACATACGTAGAAAGAGTATGCTAAAGAACACGCGCAAATGCTATCGCATTCACACATAAAGAGAGAACGAGTTATGCCTAAAACCTAAGAAGAAATGAGATAGAGCGAATGGCTTGCTATCACGTTCTCGCGTGCCGGTTTTTTCATTGTTTAGCAACTCTAGTTGCTAAACAAATTTCCTACACATCGACGGAGCTCGACACGAGAATCATCGAAATTGTTGTAAATTTTGATTTCTAAGTATAAATGTGAATAAAGTGTTCCTGTGGACATTCCCGCACCTAAAAACAATAAAAACTAAAGGCAACAATGGTGCGGTGCTGTGTTTTCGAATGTACAAGTGACAGTGAAGAAAAAGTGCCGAATTTATCATTCCACTCGTAAGTACAAGTTCTTTTGACTACAAAAAGGTTCAAAATTTACAGATTCATAGATTTACATGAACAATTAAGAGGTACAAGGCTCAAAAGTTATGTTTTATGAAAATTTTAATTCATATAACCTAACATTGCGAAAATTTAGGGTTTTTTTTTTTATATCTTTATTTAATTATAGAGGGTTTAATCAACATGATTATGCCACCCTCGAAAGTATACTTAATTATCTTATTATCTACGCTTAATTCCTAATTTTACAAATTTTAACATTCTAAGGGCTTCCTCCGAGAGCGGAGTAGCCAAAATATTGTTGACTAAACCAATACAAAACAAATCAACATAGTGCTTATTACAAAACTCAAATCTTTCCGCTTCATTCCGGACACACTCCACAACAATATGGTACACATCTTCTACTACGTCACATTCGGTACAGTTCGGTGAACTAGTCTTGCGCATAAGGAAACCAAAACGATTGAGAGGAATGTGTCCCGATCGGAGCCTCAACATGGTAACAATGTCGGACCTGGCCATTTTCGAACCATCGAACCAAGGGGCTTTAGGTAGTGTTGGTTGTATGGTCTTATACCAAATACTTTTACTCAGCGATCTCTCGTCAAAATATTCAGTCCAATTTTTCTTACATCTTTCTTTAATGAGATTGAGTAAATCACTGTAATAGGGTAAAAAATTCATGTCGATACCATCTACGATGGCTTCCCCGGCAAGACAATCGGCCTCCTCGTTGCCAGATAAGCCGATGTGTGACGGAATCCATTGCAGCGTGATGTGTTTGTTTTTACTCGATAATTTATCGAGAGACGCCAGAACGCTAAACGCTATCGGAGCTCCACGACATGTCGTGGCGCACCGAGCGAGGTGATGGAGCGCGCTTTTAGAGTCCGTCAAGATGACATAAGAACCGCTTGCCAAGGAATCAATGTACGATACCGCTTCCGCTATAGCAACTAACTCCGTATACATAATAGATATATTTGAGTTGATTTTAATTTTAATCGACGAATACGATTGGGGATCGTAAATGGCCAGTCCCGAATGGTCGTCTTTTTTGGACCCGTCCGTGTAAATTTTATAACAGTTTGAGTAATTTTTATATAAATAACTGTCACAAATCTGTTTTAAAACATTTGGATTATAGTTAAATTTAGACTTCGATATAGTGTCTATCTCCGTCTTTATATTGGAAACATCCACACTGCTAACCCATTTATCTAATAAAAATACAGCATTTCTAGGTCCTGAATAAATGGGAGTATCTTTATATTGATCATGAATCGTAATTAGTATAGGTTTTTGTCTGCTTCTACATAGATAACTCTGACTAAGGGTATTCAACTCGCCTAACAAGGTTATTATATCGTTATTATACCATGATTTTATTCGAAGCCAGAACTTGCCGGCCAGATAATATCTTCGAACACTGAGCGGCTGAATGCATAGTTCAGATTCCATTACGTGTATTGCTGTACTGCGTATAAATCCGCCTATAACACGCAAGCATTGATTTTGTGCACTATCTAACTTACCTAAATGAGTTTTGCAGCTATTCCCGTAAATAAAGCTAGCGTAATCTAACCTACTTCTTATACTAGCTATGTATAGGCGCCTCAAATGACTAGGGTGCATTCCCCACCCAGAGCCAGAAAGTACTTTAAATATGTTTATGAACTTCGATGCTTTGTCCTTTATTTCATTAATATGCCTAGACCACCGTAACCCTCGATCTAGCCAAACACCAAGGTACTTATAATAATCTACCACTTCTAGTTGGGAGTTATTTATAGACAAAATCACAGATTCCCTTAAAAAATTATTCCTAAAAATACAAATTTTACTTTTAGATGGCGAAATACTCAAACCTGTTTTGGAGAGGATACCTGATAGTTTATTTAGTGCGATTTGTAGCTTATCTGTCCCTTTGATTGTGTTACTACAAGTTGTGTAAAGGACAAAGTCGTCCGCGTATTGTGATATGTGTACATTGTTTATTTCTCTGCAAACAAATAGGGTCGCGATGTTGAATAGAATTGTTGAAAACGGGTCACCTTGAGCAAGACCACGGTATGTGTTACGGGTAAGACTGAAATTTCCCGAATTAATTTTTAAATGTCTCTCTTTTAAAAAATTCCAAATATACTTACACATTTGAGAGCCAATTCCTAGCGTGTTCATAATGCTAATTAAACCTCCAATATCTACATTGTTATATGCGTTATCTATATCTATAAAGCAGGCTATCGTCAATTTCCTTTGCAAAAATCCTAATTGTATACGCGTGACCAAACTCGTTAAATTGTCCAAAGTTGAATGTCCTTTCCTAAACCCAGTTGTGTTGTTAGACAAAATATTATTTCTCTCAATAAACCATTCTAATCTATTGATTAGAATGTTATGAAAGATTTTACAAAGACACGATATCATAGATATAGGGCGTAGGGCTGAACTCGATTGGGGATCTCGACCAGGTTTAGGTATTGGGATTATAGTGATTTCCCGCCACTGACGAGGTACAAAGCCGGTTTTATAGAACTCGTTAAATAAATTAATTAAAATAGTTTTACCATTATCAGAAAGGTGTGCTATCATCGAGTATGATATATTATCACAACCGGGGGAGGTGTCTTTATGTCGTAAACTACAATTTAACTCTTGTGCTAATATAGGTATATCTAATTCATTGTTACACGAAGTAAAGTCAGGAGTATCACATTGAACATAATCAGGGGTTAAGCTTTGAAGCAACTGATAAGCTTTGTCTTTATCAACATAATGCCGCGGAGAATTGAAACCTTTAAACCACCTCATTTTTCGCCATAGTTCGCTTTGGGGTGTTGAACCGGTTATTGAAGAACAATATTCCTGCCAGGCCTTATCTTTCTCCTTACGTATAAGTTTTTGTGCCTCTTTAACCTTCGTCTGCAAGTTAGCTAAATTGTTGGGTGTAGGGTTGCGACGAAATGTGGACAGTGCAAGACGGCGTGCTGCGACAATTTTAGACAAAGTTACACTCCAATACGGCTTGGGAACAAACTTTTTCTCAGGGTTTGGATTAATTTTAATGTATGGAATGTGACGATCAGCGACGGAATTAATACACTGTAAAAAGTTATTATACGACTGCTGCAAATCGTTTGTTATTGTGAAATTACAAAACTTATCACTTAGCTCGTTAGTGTAGGAATGCCAATCGGATTTTTTAAAGTTTCTTTTTGATACGTGAACAGAGTTAGCCTTAAAATGAGTAATAATTTTAATTATCACGTGATCACTTCCTAACGTTTCACTTAAGGTGGACCAATTTAATCTTAGGGAGATATCGGATGTAGCCAGGGACAAATCGGGAGAACTCTTATACAAAACATCATCTGTCAGTTTAATTCGTGTAGGTTGACCATCATTCAAAGTTATGTAGGAACTGTCAATTAATGCATTAAATATTTGTGCGCCTCTAACATCAGTTTTAAAAGACCAATTGGGATGGTGCCCATTAAAATCACCGAGAATCAAGGAGTTAGAATGTAACAAGGAAAATAATTGATCCCAGTCCTGTTGAGTAGTTCTTACTGACGGGGCGCAGTATATCGAGATTAAATTTTGAATGTGATCACAATTGTAAAGTTTTATACCTATAATTTCGATTCCGGGGTTACTACAGCTAAGATTCAATATTTGTGACTTAATTGATTTATGTACTAGTATTGCAACTCCGCCCCATCCGTCGTCCCTATCGTGGCGATAAATATTATAACTATTTACCTTAATGCTAGTCTCAGGCGTTAGCCATGTTTCACAAAGGGCAGCAATGTGGATGTTTTCCTGAGATAGTAATTGTTCTAAAGCTATTAATTTAGATTTCAAACTTCTCGCATTCCACTGAATAATGTTTATTCTAACTAAACTTTTCACTGTGTCATCCATCTTGACGCATAAAGTCAAAGATGAATTGTAAAATTGGCCAGTCTGGGAGAAAGTCTACAAGGAAAAATACTACACACTCAGCACAACACTTAAACGCCATTTTCAACTTAGATTGTATAGATGCTCCTTTTACGAAAAGAATTTCTTTCAATCTCTGTAATAGATCCTCAACTAGTGAACTTCTTTCAGACTTGTTCTTTTCCTGTAACTTTTCTTTCTTTGTCTCGGTTGGCTCAGATGGCGTGTCACTTCCGGGGTCATCAGCCCACCGATTTGGTGTAGCTGACTGACGTGGTTTTCTCGTCGCAGGGCGTCTCGTTCTTTTACTCTCTTCATGAACAACAGCTTTTGTTGTAACAACCTCAGCATACATTGGTGTATTCGATGACATTGGTGTTGCAGTTGGTTTATCAGGACGAAAGCATTCCGGGAATAAGTTAAAATAACTCGTTGACGGTATCTCTTCTTTTGGTATAGTCTTATCTGATTGCGGGGGTTCCGGGGGTTGGGGTTCAACGTACATTGTTAAAGCTCTTCTATACGTGCAGTTGAATTCAGCCATTATTTCTCGAAGCCGCTTTTCTTTCAAAAAAGATGGACACTCCTTTTTAGCCATCGCCATGTGACGACCGCCACAATTGATGCATTTATAACGTTGGGTTTCACAATTAGCATGTTCCCCGGCACATTTTGGGCAAATCGTTTTGTTTGAGGGACATCTTTTGGTGACGTGACCTAGTCTCCAGCAATTAGCGCATTGAGAGACTGGAAAGACATATGGTTCCACTCTTATATGTATTCCATCAACGTTGACGTAGCTTGGAAGAAACGACCCTTTAAAACAAAGACGGACTGATTCACTTGGTTTCCATCCTTCTTCCTTATCCTCCTTGTAGCGGCGTTTTAGGCGGTATGCCGATAGAAGCTCAACTTTTTCAGGGCAGGATATATTTTTGACAATCTCACCTTCCTCCATATCTAAGTCTACATTTTTGATAACGCCGAAAGAAAGGTTTTTCTCCATAGCTCGATGAACACGCCAGCCTTTGTCTAAAAATTCTTGACAAGTTTCCAATTTAGAAGCGCATTCTTCACTAGTAACATCCACTCGAATTTTGAAAGGGTTTATAAACTTAATATTTTGAATGGTCAGAATATTATAGGTCTTCAAGGCTTTCGCAAAAGAGAACAGCTTTGGCATTTTCTCATTACATGTAACATACATCTCTATAATTTCCATTTTTAACTTCTTCTCTTTATATTTAACTGTGTTCCAATTGGGTTCAGTTTCCTTTTCCGGTGAATCACGTTCTATTTTCCTTTTATTTTCAACCTTCTTCTTAACTTCACTAACTTCCATCTCAATTGGGTTTACTTCTTGGAGTTTCGGTTCCACATTAGGTGTTATTACTTCATCCAAAGAGCTGTCGCTAGGTAGTATTGAAAAACTGTTGTGGTATGTGAAAACATTCTTTTCTTCATCCATTTTTAGGCAATTAATCGCTGCGCATCGTTATCAGTGCACCCGGTAGCCAGGTAGGTACCCCCAGCACACACAGGCGCAGCGCGCGGACAATAGAATCCGAGCGATCGGCGATAACAATTAACTGCTACGAAGAACACGGTCACCTCGATCGAGTGCCGAGACGAGACTGAAAAAATTTAGGGTTGCCTGCACTCGACAATAAAATTCCCCAAATGGCGCGTTGAAATATTTTTGAATACGTACATAACGAGAAACATTATCTTAAAACTAGTTTATGCCCGCGGCTTCGCACGCATTGTTTCTATGGAAACGTTTAAGGGTGTGATTTCTATCCCATAGGAACTGATTTATGGAATAAAAAGTATTTTAGAATTAGATACCTGTATGCAAAATTTCAGCCGATCCTTTCAGTAGTAAGTAGCGTGAAGAGGTAAACATCCATTCATCCATTCATCCAAACTTTCGCATTTATTATTTAAGTGTCATGTTTTTATTTGTTACAGATTTCCTGCAGATAAACATCTACGTTTGCGTTGGAAAGAAGCAACGGGTTGCAAAGATTGGGGACCCAAAATATAGTCCAAAATTTGTAGTAAACATTTCTATGAAAATTTATTAATAATTTATATAAAAAGAATGAAAGTCTGTTTAAGACTCCGAGAAAGTTTGTCATACCTACTTTGTATTATAATCTACCTTCCAAACAAATATAGAAATAACCAATCAAAATATTTAAATATTGGGTAGTATTACTTTTATATAGGGTGTAACAAAGAGTAAGGACCAAACTTTAGCTTCGATCAAAGAACACAGGAAAATATGAAAATTTAAAACAAATAAATAAAAACGAAATTATCACTAGACTGGGTAATGAATGAATGAATGACTGTTGTCATTTGCTTATTATCATAGAACCGAGGAAAAATGCATTTGTAAGACCTACCTATCACATCTACGAGGCGTTGTCCGCTGCGATGACGTCGCGGGTCGTTGAACTCCACGGTCAACTACCCACGACGAAGGTGTTCTGTGTTTTAAAGGAGTTGTAAAGAGGTACGTAGGCCTTTTTAGTTTATTTTACCTGAAAACAAGCACAACATTTAGTTTACTTTTTTTTCGAAACTATTCGGGAATTTTTCTTCGGTTCTATAATCAAGTCGGAACCCACCCATGAAAGTTTAGTGCTTACTTTTTGTTACAACCTGTTTATTATTCATAATTAATAATTTTGATTCAATATTCTTACATACCATAATATAGATTTAATTTGAGAAAATTAAATCTGAGAATGTAAAAGAAATGCAATCCAGAATAACTATTAAAAAAATTTATATAACTAAAGATTATGTGATTTGATTAAGAACATATTGAAATAATCGTCTTAAATACTGATCATACATACTTATTAATTATAACAGAATATAAATATTTGGATTAGTAGGCAGGAATGTTGGTAATATTATTGTGGTGTAAAAGTGTCATTTAATTTTGTTGTATTTGCACTTTTTTCTTTTTAGCTGCATAATTATTTTAAAAGTGCCATTAAATTTCGTATTAAAGGTTACCTTAGCAATATCTAAACCGTAAGATTTAATTTATTAGGAGAAATGTGATTTCGAAGTCTGTTGGCTAAGCCTGGTTAACGTGTAAGAATTAAATTCCCTAATAAAAATTTTGTTTAATTACTATTAACATAAAACTGTTGATATTATTTTTCTATATTCTAGTGTTTAAAATTATTTCTACTCGTATCGTAATAAGTGCCTATACCTATATAACAAAACAAAATTGATAGGTACCTAACTAAACGTTGTTTCCTTTCTAGGCTTAGTTAAATTAAATGTTTACCTATTCCCACATTCGTACCTAATTTAAGTACCTACTTATATATTTATTTACTAGAAAACTAATAACTTTACTGGAACTGGAACGATTAAACTTAACCAAATACACAAAAAAGTTAAAAGTTTGCTTTAAATCCTAACAGAACAGGATCAATAGGTTGTAAGTGCGCAAGTAATAAAATAAGACCTACCGGACCGAGGAATACCTGCAGGCTGTAACAAAAAGTAAGGACCTAAACACGCCAGTACTTAAAACATTCAATACAAAGGTCAACCAAGGTTCGGTGGAATTTCCTGTTCTGAATTTGAACACCCAAATTTCGGAACTGGAAAATCGCAAATCCAATCCACCAACAGAGACATGAAATAAGAAACCTAAAATCGGGGTAATAAAATTGCATGGCAACACTTTCCCCCCACCACCTTGCAATCTTTGGTCTTGCTCATCGGCACGCTTGCCATACATCTGGTTATATTTAATCTGTGCAAACATAGAAAGAGTAATTTAAATTTAATCTGTGCACGTCAAATGGGTCTCCCTCGTCCATAGTTTTTACCACGTTTTTACCTTGGTATTTTATGCTTACCCAGATTAAATATAACCAGATGTTTGGTTTTTACCTTGGTATTTTATGCTTACATCAGCCTTAAATTTAAATTAGGAATTAAAGGAGATGCCCAACGTTTTTGATGGCATTTCTACCTGTAATTAATATTATTTTTGAATTTTGTCATAATTTGTAAAACTCAACTTTTCATTTTGTTGTGAAATCTCAAACATATCTTCCCAATTTTCCCTCTTTATTTTTCAGATTTATTTGGAACTGAGCTTTGAATTATCAAATATAGATAACTCTTGGTCATTAAAATAACAGAGGTCAGCATCTGAATTACCTACCTATTAAAAACTTGTGTAAAATTTCAGGTAACCAACGGCTCAATAGAGAAGGATTTGTAAGACAAAGACAGTTTAAGAGAAGACTCCTATATTTTTTCAACATATTTTGCCTAATTTTAGGACAATAAGCTATAGGTAAATGTTTATTTTTTCTAAATATTTGTAAGTTCTGTTACCTAATGTACCTATAAGAAATTCATCTCAATGAAACTGATCCTATATTAAATAAAATATTGTTTTATTTCAATAGATATTTATTGATTTCGAACGTTTATAAACCAATAAATAATAATATTTATTGGTAGGTACTTACCTATTTATAAATAAACTTTTATGTAATGGAAATTCACGCTAGATAAGATGACAACTGATACCTACACACTACAGCAGTAGAATGATAGCATTATTTTCACCTCAGCTGCAGAGGGTTAAGGATTTAAGTGAACTGCTAACCAATTTGTGTTGGAAGAAAACACCAACGTTTCATCTCATAACGAGAGACGTAATGAATTCATCAAACTACAATAGTTTTTACTATAAATTGTTCTTTGCTCATTATTTAGCTTCCTTGTCTTGCTACGTATGCCTCACCAATTTCAAAAACTGCGGCTCATTCCATTTGCTGATATAAATTTTCTAAGCATCGCAATATTCGCAATATTTCCAAAATTTTCTGGGCTCGTTATTTATTTTTTCATACTCTTCTAGACTAGTTTGTGACCACCCGAAAAAATAACAAAAATTTCGGCGTTACATTATCTTTTCATATTCCTAATCATTTGAGTCTGGCTCGCTTCGCTCGTCCTATAACTAATCTACCACCGCAGTCTTTAAAGATGCTATCTATTTTTTTTTGTTATTGGTAGGTTCTTTCTAACTTACTTTTCCTCAAATATCAGAAAAAAGTTTCTCGAAAAAAGGCTCGCTCTTCATCAGTCTCATCTTTGACGACCTCCGTGGCGCAGCGGGCGAAGGTCCGCCTGCGACGCAGGAGGTTGCGGGTTCGATTCCCGCCTCGGAACAATTTTTTGTACGATCTGCAGAAAATTGTTTCGTTGGTCTGGGTGTTTTCTATGTATAATAAAAAACATCTATCTATGTAGTGTTTGTACCCATAACATAACACAAGCTCTGCTTAGCTTGGGGCTAGAATAATGCAGAGTGAATTGTCCAGCATTATAAAAAAAAATCTTTTTAAAAATTACAGTCAAATGATAAAAATTAATTATACCTAACGTTAGTATTTACAAAAGAAAAACTGAGCTAACTGCAGACTGTTGCGTTGCAAGCAATCACGGGTAGCTCAACTGATCCATATCAATACCAGTCGGAAGCCTTCCCAAGATGCTGGCTGGCTGCATTGCCTCGCTGTATGTATGGAATGCTGATGCGCAAATTATTTGAACCTACTTCGGTAGGTAAACCTAGTAGTTAGGTGCCTAGTTTACTTATTAGAAACCAAATCATCCATTGTCAGACGCTGTACCTACAGTTATGTCTTACCTTAGATAGTTTTACCTCTAGGGGGACCCTAATAAAAATAAAGGTAGGTACCTACATACCTACATCATATCGTAAGTAGGTACAGGGCCGGATTTAGGGGAGGGCATCCGGGGCTACAGGGTCCGGGTCCTCCACAAAAGAGAGGCCCCCTTATTAGAGACATTGGAAAAAAATATTTCAAATTTCTACTAGTAAATACTAGTTAACAACTTTTCCTTTGATATTTTTTTCGCTGTTTTCCTTCACCTGCATTTCTTTGTACAAACATGTTTTCTTAAATTTTAACAGGAATGATTCAACTATATTTGTTCACTACAATCAGACAATCAGTAAAATATCTAAATCTCTAATGGCCCTGATAAGCACTTGCGAATATATTTATAAATGTTTATTAAATGCTAAAAGAAAGCTACATGGTTTCACAATAAATTACTGAATAAAAAACTCGACTGAAACAAAATGTTTTGTTTGGAAAATAATTTGGGGCCTCCTTTGTTGGCCCGAGGCCTCCAGACCTATAAATCCGGCCCTGGGTAGTTAGTTACCTACTTTAGTAGCTACCTATCCTCCTAATAACATGATTTAAAATAGACTCAGACCTCCTCGTATCCTGTCACCACGCATGACCGTGAGCCGTGCCGGTTTAAAATAACTCTAAACGACGCTTCCTCAGGTCAATTGTTTGCATTATGGCGCGTGGTGTAGAATTAAAGCGTTGACGATACCCACAGAAATATACCCAGTGACCATTCCATTGTTACACTCTATATACTCTCTGTGCTGTTTGTAGGGTTTCGAGATCGGTTTCGAAACCTTTATGGTCTCGCTTTGTCTGTCCTTTTTAGGGTTTCGAAGATCGAAGATCGGTTTCGAAACCCTTATGGTCTCGCTTTGTCTGTCCTTTTTTCCCTCCTTAATAACTCAGCCACTACTGCAGCTATCAACTTGAAATTTAAATAATAATACCTTTTGTGCGCCTGTACAGATTTAAAGAAAAATAAATGAAAAATGAAAATGAAAATTTTCCATACAAATTGTGATGCCGAAATTTTAAAAGATACCTACAGGGTCATGTTGGGTATCAAATGAAAGGTATCAGTTTGTACATTTCAAAACATTTTTGGAAATTTTTGTAGGTTTCGTACTTTTTAAAATATTTCGAAAAAAGTCGAAAAAAACTCATTCCCCCCCCTATCTTCGAAGATTGCAGAGCGATCCATGTAAAATGTATGGAGCGTTTATAGACATGGATCTTTATTTTACAGGAAAAATATAGAGAAGTTTGAAAAAAGAACACTTTTTGAAAAATGTTCAAAAAGGGGAGGAATAATTTTCAAAAGCTCACCGAGTGGGGTATCAAATGAAAGGTATCAGTTTGGACATTTCAAAACAGTTTTCGAAATTTCTGTAGGTTTCATACTTTTCGAAATATCTTGAAAAAAGTCGAAAAATTTGTCATTACCGAAGTATGCAGCAGATCGGTCCATGTGAAATGTAGTTTGGAAGGTAGGTATTCGAAATCTTCAGCGCGATTACACTCGCACTTTACGGATCTTGTTTTTTATGACAAAAGCTTTGATGGATGACTAAATCTAGCTATACTAATATTATAATGAGGAAAGATTTGATTGTTTGTTTGCATTGAATAGGCTCCGATTATCCGATAGTACTGGATTTGAAAAATTCTTTACCATTAGAAGCCCACATTATTCCTGATGGATGATGAACATAGGTAGGCTACTTTTTACCGCAGAAAAATGCTTCATTCCTACGGGAAAACGGGTAATAGGACAACGGGTAGTAAGAATGCAGCTAGTAGGTAATCAATAAATAAGTACCTACCTACCTACCTAGGTAATGCTGGACAGGACAATCAATCCACACAGTACCTACCTATCATCTAGTCTAGCCCGAAGCTGCAGGGGTAGGTATTCAGAAATTCCGTTTCCGAGTCTTCGACACGGATCTGGCACAGATTCGCGCGAAAATCAAATATTTTAGCGATTTTATACCGCCCCTTTTAATATTTTCTGCGTTCTGCAGGGAATCGGTTTACATAGCGGAAAAATAGTTGCTCGTAGGAAAGTAAATCGTTAAACCATAGAGTAAAACTGTATTTTTCTCCCATCGTTTTGGTTGCCTGGAAGAAATCGCTTTAAGCGATAAGGCCGCCAGTTCCATTGCTGTTCTCTACATGTTTATATGTAAAATTAGTTTTATATGGTGATGAATAAAGTATTATCTATCTATCTATCTAAAAACTCGCTGAGTTTCCATGACCACCGTGCCACATCTTACAATACCTACCTATGTACCAACCTACTAATATTATTTTTGGCAGGGAGGCCAGACGGTAGGTAGGTATGGGGCGGTCCCAGGGACGAACATAGGCTACTTTTTAACCCGGTAATGTGCGTGTGAAGCCGCGGGCAGAAGCTAGTAATGTATAATTGGAGCTTTTGGTACCTACTATAGGTAAGGTACCTATGTTAACTTTTAGTCAAAGTACCTAGGTAGGTAGTAATAAATAAATTTCTTTTATATATCACACTACCTACACAGTAGTAGGTACCACCTAGATGTTTTTGGGCAGTCATGTATGGTAGGTGGGTGGCTGGATACCTAAGGATGACGTCCTCATCCGTCCCGTCCCGATTGTTTACTCCAACCTTTTTGCCTAAAAACCACAAAATCCACGATAAGAACGCGCACTGCACGCTGACACATAGTGGATAGTGTGAGCTCCGGCAGAACAAAATTAACTCCAAGGCAAAAGGCTAATCGCCAAATAAGCAACTCCTAACTAGGGTGGTTGGACCAATAGATGACTGATTAAGCGGAATTCAAGTTGTTTTATTTATTATCTCAACTCCTATTCAAGGAATATTCTATGTTTTTGTTTGTATACGTAGGTAGATATTTGGTGGATCAACTAGATAAACTGTTTTTACTCTGAACTATTTGTAAATAAGTTAAAATTGTAAAAACATAGAGTAAAAACTCGCTGCTGTCTCAGCAGAGGGATAGTGTCATTCAACAATTTGACAATTTATGCAACCAAAAACCGATCTATGTGTGTTTTGACAGCACGTTAATACAGGGTTCTCACTCACACATTCAAATGATTGAATGTTGCTAGTGAATAGCATTTTCCCTAATAAATTGGGTAACTGAAGCAAAGTTCCAATTAAAAAAATAAGCCATTTTTTTTATCACCTTACTTTTTATTTTCGATATTATCTTATTTCTTTTTTAATTAAACGAAATATCAGCTAGTAGCTTTGGTTACTATCATTCTTCCTCCGTCAAACGACAAAAAGTTTTTACTCCAAGTCCGCAAAATAAGATCGGCTCCGATCGTTTACGGAACAATAATTTAAATAGACGGTCAAGTGCGTGTTCGACCACGTGCAGTGTATTCAGTATTCAGTATTTTTATTGCGAAACAAAAATATTACATACAGTAAGTATTAATGTACCCTGTCAGGTAGGGTATGGCAATATATCTTAATCTAGGACTTAAGTTAAGGACTAAATTAAGTATTTTGTATTTTATACAAAATTAGGAGATCTTTTATGAACAATAAATAACATTTGTGTAGTTTAGAATAATATAAATTTACTTAGGTAGGTACAATAACACTTTTTAACAAAATAGTTTACTTTTTATTAATTTGTGTGACTAGGTTATACTTAACATCTTATAATTAATCAATATTATAACCTATTATATTATTAAGAACACTTCGAAGCTCTTCCATTGTTAAAAAGAAAATGTAGGGATTCTATCCAAATAGTCTGTCTTCAAAAAAGTCTTTTATTTCATAATAGCATTTTTTTATAAGCAATTCTTGTAGTTTTGATGCGAATAGGTATAATGGTGTTTGGGTTCAGATTTAAGGAATGTTGGTAGTTTATTATGTATTTTAATGGACAGGACATGTAATAAGGGCTCTGTCTGTATAGTTCAAGTCTAGGTATTGGAAGGATGAGGTTTGTTTTTCTTCGTGGATTATTATCAAATTGGTTTAAATTCAGGTTTTTTCTAACAAATAATGCTGTTTCATATATATAAAGGCTAGTCAAAGTTAGTAATTTTTGTTCTATAAAATGTGGTCTACAGCTGGTGCGTCTTCTGATATTAACATTATTACGTAGGCATTTTTTC
The DNA here is from genome assembly GCA_949316285.1 of Eupithecia subumbrata. Classification (NCBI taxonomy): domain Eukaryota; kingdom Metazoa; phylum Arthropoda; class Insecta; order Lepidoptera; family Geometridae; genus Eupithecia; species Eupithecia subumbrata. The sequence continues at coordinate 8,391,391 of OX438630.1, read as the reverse complement.
CAACCAAAGTACCTACATATTTTAAGTTGATTAGGACTATTAAGTACTCAACTAGTAAATATATTGTAGCTGTGCAGTTTTCCTTTTAAATCACACCACCCACTACCAGCATTTTTTCCACGAATAATAATGCCCAAGTTAGACAAGTACGAAAGTACGGGAGTAAAAAAAACGAAACCTTGGTTTTTTTTCAGTGTAGGTACCTACACTGAAAAAAAACCAAGGTTTCGTTTTTTTTTCGTAGTTTACAATATGAATCTATTCAGAATATCGTAGAGTGACAGAAATTTTAAAATTATGATATTCCGCGCAGTTTGATTCCTAAGTCCTAACTTGAGTGAAGTCCACCCTCTCCTCTACTATTTTTATAATGTCCTCCTAGCCAAATTTCGACCACGGCGGCCAATCTCATCAGAGACTAGCCAGATGCGCAGGACATTTATAGTGCACAAGTGTGTGTGCAAACACCGGTGCACTCTCTATTCCCTCACTCTCATAATCCGATGGGACGACAGATCGACACGACCGGGGAGAGATCAGGTGCAGGACCAACGGCTTAACGCGCTTTCCTAGGCACGGGGGTGTAACACCGCCAACTTCCTGACTCCGGGCTGCTACTGTGATTTTTTCTTGCTGGAAAAACCCCAGTAACAACTTTTGGCCCGACCCGGGATTCGAACCCAGGACCTCATAATCAGCGGTTGAACAAGCTGACCGCTAGACCAACGAGGCAGTCAACTATTTATATATACCTATACATAGTATTATAATATCTGTGCCTATACTAAGTAACAAAACCGGGGTATTTTTTCCCCAGTGCATAGCAACATTTTCACGAAAATGGTGGACGAAATTTTTAAATTTATTTATGACTTTTGATGACTGTTTTAGGCAAAATTACAAATGTAATATGTGTGTAGACTAGTAAAATGAGATATATGCAGTATTATTTTTCTTGCTACTGGTGTTTAAATACCCTTACACCGCACAACACATCATTTTTATATTTTTATGTGAGACCTGCTTTCCGCGTCATTTCAAGTATTGTACTAACGGCTCAAAATGAAAATTGCGACGTTTAGTCGCAATTTTTTAGATTCACCTCGTTTGTGTCAACTATCATTCTAAGCCTTCTTATTCTAAGTGTAAAAATATAAAAAAAATTACTTTGGCCCTAATTGTGACCGGTTTGGAACTAATTCTGACCGAAATCGGCCCTATTTATGACCGACAAAAAAAGGCGAAATTCTTCATAACAAGAGACTTTATTTTAAAGAAGTGGTGTTCCGTATTTTTGTCTGCATATAATTAATACTAAGGTACTTATCATAATTTTAATTGCTTGATAAACAAATAACAATTAGTCAACACATATGATAATCAGTCTAAAACAATAACAAAATAACAATCAAATGACATTTAATTTAAAATGTAATTTATTGTAATTTATTTTATTTAAAACAATAATAACGAAAATAAGAAAAACTATAATAACAAGTAATGTAATGATGACAACAGTATGTAAGGCCAACGAAATTGGTTTACTTTTCATTACGAAGAACCCTAATAGAATTCCACAACAGTTTTATTGCAACAGTCAAAATCAGCCGGTCACTATTAGGTTTTGAGGTCCAAATTATGAACGAACAAATTTCTTCGGTCACAAATAGAGCGTTTGGAACAATAAATGACCAGATAAAAACTAACAGCCCAAAACAACGATTTTTCTGTAATTAACCTCCGGTCATGTTTTGGTTTATAAAATTATGTATCCAAAACCATTAAGAAAAACGTAAAAAATCAATAAAAAATCAAAGATACAATCTACAATATCAAAACAAAATTTGCAGGTCGGAGCTAATTCTGACCGCTCGGTCACAAATAGGATTTTATGTATCTTTTTTAGACCAGTAATTGAACAGCAAATTTCTCGAAAACCTTATTAAAAATTACTTATTTTCTTTGGTTTTCTACTTGAGATAATAGTCATAAATGCAGGGGAACACATTAATAGGGCCTAATTATATCAAGTAATCGGCCATCCACTCATAAGCTTATGAAACTGGTTTACTCACCTTAGCTCGTTCTCCATACAAAATGGCGATGGCCGAAACAAGTCTGCACTAAATGAGGTCCTGGAGCGTGACTGAGGGTCCAATGACGATGTATTAATTTTTAAAAGAGGGAACAGTAATGCCGCTTCTAAAGAAAAAATACGCCAATAAAGGGAGTACCACTCAATTCTTATTATTCAAGAAAATGTGCGTTTCGGTCATCTACTGGGGGGTGGTCATCTTTTGGTCCGACTACCCTATCTACCTACATGGGTAGGGAAGGTAGGTAAATCTAACACCTACGAATTCATTTAAAAGTTCTATCATACCTAACCTACCTAAGTAAGAAAAGAAATTGAGCCAAAAGTTACCATTAAAACCGACTTGAATAATTCAGTGGTAAAGGAAATTTACCACAACTTGAGAATAATCTAGTGTTATCAAGTTATCATTATCAATAAAATATCAGCTGCTCGAGACAACCAACGCATGCGTGGAGAAATGGACAACATCCACATTTTTACCTCATAAAAAAAACATTGCAAAAATTACCGGAACCAGGTCAGCAGTCGCTCCGTATGTCAGGGACATTAGTTGGCAAACTTGGCAAGGCAATCAGCTGGGATACTCGCGCTATTGGGGTGGTTGCCAGAAATAAAGCTGCAGTGCAGAGCTTGCAGTGGCTGCGGGTGCTGGCTGGCCATTCATTGTCATGTGGGGAGGGTCGATATCATAGCCAGAGCCAGTGTCGCCGCGCCTTCTGCCGAGCGCGGTCGTCTCGAGGCATTTCCGCGTCGCTCTTTTCTCTTGACCCAGAGCACTGCGCAGCCGGCTCGCAAATACTGTAAAGCTTTTTTTATAAACAAATTTGTGATCATGTGCTAAATGAAAGTTAATATATACACCAGTTTATGTCATTGAAAAGGATTTGGATAATGTTATTGTATGCCACGTTTGTGAAAATAACGATCTTTTGGATTACCTATACATAGGTAGGGTACCTTTTGACGGGAAAACTGTCGTGGGTATTTGAAGAAGAAAGACTTCATATCGTTTTAAACAAATTTTTATATATTTTTATGTACGTATAATCCTCGCAGCAGGACTTAAAATAATTAATAGGTATCTATCTACCTACGTAAAGTAGTAATAGGTAAATAACTTGTAGGATAATAAAGATCAATCTGAAAGTTTAGCACAATTAACTATTGTTGACAGTTTCGGACATACATACGAGTACATTATTGGAATGTTTTTAATAGAGGACATACATTTTGAAATTATCACAATTTAGCATGATTTATAAAAAACACACCAATTCTTCAACATAGATTAGGTATGTATTTTGAGGCGTTTATTTTGATAACATATTATTACCTATTACCTATGCTTACAAAAATAATGTATGATATCTTGAAGTGTGTGTCACTATATTTTGAATAAAAAGAGGCATACGGTAGGTAATCTACTTAGCTTCGATTAATTTTAGGCAGGGTTAAAAAAAAAAACACATTTAACTGAGGTAATTACCAAAACCAGCCTACCTAATGCACGCACCGTCATAGATACTGATTAGAGCAAGTTATTTGATAATTTATTTATGCTGGAGAAAAACAAACTATAATTATACTATAATATTAAAAATAGTGTAAAATACAACTTAGTATTGTTATTACCTTTCATAGAATCATACCAACTTCACATAATTTTGTGTGATGAAAGCTGGTAAACAAACTAAATACAGTAAGTACCTAGTCCTTCCTGTTATAATTTCCACGAATGAATGAATTGGGCACCACCGTGAAGGCAATGAGTTTTTTGAACCTTGCGATACGAGTAGCCAATATTTAGTTAACGAAGCATTGTAAAATTATACCATGAATCTGTCATCTGTGCATGAAGGAATGGATTATTATCACGAACGCAAAACATAACAAGCGCTTCACTTAATTTAAATTATATAACGGAGACTTAACAAGTAGGTAAATAGACATGCATAACTTATTAAGTACCTATTATATTTTTACTTTGGTGGTGATTCCCTGCAGGGATAAAAAGTAAAAAAAATATTTTTAATCTTACAAAATATGCACTCAGACAAGTCAAATTTTAAACTAAAAATTAGTAACAAATAAGAAATTAAGTGTTATTGATTTACTCTTTACTTGAATTTTTGTTCACTCGTGGAAGTGAAGTGAAAAAGAAACCACTAGCACATACATATATATATATTTATGTCACTTTGGTGTCTAATACATACCTATTTGTTTTGTCTATTTTAATAAGACCCTTTCCTCCTATTCCATCATTTTCTTTTGCGTGCCATTATTTAGGAAACGCGTTTCTTTTCTTAATATATCTCACGTGAACGACGTGATTTATTTAAAAAACATAACACCTTTCATCAGAACACCACTCTACCTGACTCTAGATTGTTATGCGGGTCACAGTGTTCCTTGCATCACTACATCTCACTATTCATATTCAAATCACAGTACCTACTCATTTATCCGCTCGATTACCTAAGCCTCATCTGATCTAGCTAGTAAGCTATGTAGCAGTAGACTTGTAAAATCTTGGCGACGTTGTTATGCTGCAAACATTTGTAGGCTTGTCTCATTCACAGGCATTTAGAGGTCAACCAGTCTCATCAGAAACATTTCAAGTTTGGCGATATTTTAAAACGTTTCTTTGTCCTCAGTAAAGTTGGGTTTCTTCTTATTTACTCAGTTAAATGGGTCCGGTCTTCCAAAATAAATTTTGTTTGACAAAATTTATATAAATAATGCTTTGAAATGCTGGTAAACCATTTCAGCCCTTGAAAAATAGTTAAATGATTATGACACCATACTTGAAAGCTTTAATAAATATTTAGAACGCATATAATATAATAAAGCCCACCATTAACTCAATAGGAATTAAATATCAATACATAAATGTATTTTTTTGTCATAATCAATTAACCATTTTCTGTTGCCGCTGCCAAAATATTTTACTAACAATAGTCACTTAATAAGTGACTATTGTTTCACTGTCGTAGTAATGTCAATAATCGAGTTATTAAAATATTTTGGCAGCAGCAACAGAACTCAAAACTCCAATAGGAAAAAAAAATATCATAGATCACTTACATAATTATAGTAGGTGGATTTTGCAGTTGTTGGTACATATCGACTTTTGATGATAAGAAAACAATTCCTGATAAAAAAAGAATCTTATCAAATAACGCCTACTTACTACGATTGTTCATGTTTTAAATGGTTTTCTAGCTGATACATTTTTGAATCAAACATTTCAATTAGGCATTATTGTGAAATGGGTCATTTCATTCTGTAAAATTTTCACAAAAAAAACCTTTTCCTTTGTTTGGATTTGTGACAATTTCTTTTTGCCCTATCCTACTTGTGTTATTTGTGTGGAAATAATGCCATAAATAAACTGTCTCTTTGGAATCTTCGAGCGTAACATTCTATAGCGTTTTGTTATTGATCTTATTGACATTATGTGACTGACAGAGTTGTTATTGATTGACTGACATTGTGTAATTTGTTGGGCTAGAAGAGGATTCTTATTTGCCCAATCTTCGATTACGTTGGCGTAGTCGTTATTCAATGGATAAGCGGTATAAGAGTAGAGGCATTGTTTTCTGCTAGTCTGACGTAGTAAGATTTATGTGAATAGGGGAATTGGCTTGGCAATGGTGAGGCAAAAGTATTCTTGAGCATAAACTTTTATTATTTGCACCAGAAATTACGTTGCGTCTATATAAGAATTATTTCGATCCAAGCACTTGGGATTCTCAGTTTTATTACACAAAGCTTGATTTAACAGCAACGTTTCCGTTTCCGTTGCCAGCGATCTAGTCATCGTAAAACGAAACATCAGCTGACTGAATATGACTTACCTATTTGATTTTATTTGCATCTTGTCTGTCTTTAATTAAAATTAGCATCAGTATCCGATCAGAATTCATGGCCATGTTTTTATTACTGGCGTGGGACAAAGTTCATTTTGTACTTATAACCTTCTTTGTCGGAAAAGGTTGAATATATGTTTTGCGTTAGAAAGACAGTAGGTAACGACGGTATTTTATAATTATTACCTACTATAATATATATACAGTATATATATACTATAAATTCTTTCACACGAATCCCATGGATATTCCTAAAACCAAGGACCAGAGGAAATTACCAACTTTTTAATCAATGATTCTACATTTCCACCAATGGCAATATTTTGTTTGAAAATGTGGAGCCGTTGTGACAGTTTCATTGACTAAAGTGTGAAAGAAATCATAGTTTTAGATAAAGCGAGGAATATGAAAGAGCAACATGTCCATTCCCTTTTTTTCGTTTATTTCCAGTATATAATTCATTATATAATTCAGGGTTTGACGTGTAAAATTTAATGCTAATGTTGGTAAAGGTAAAGGTAAACAATTTACTAGTTTTTAATTTTTAAAATTCTTAATTCAAATGAAACAAAATTAGCTTTAGTCCAAACCTTATCCTGTGGTCTAATCAACAAAGGCTTGTCTAAACACAGGATGAAAATCCGCATTGTAGGTACTGCATCGTGGCCAAAGGCCAAATAAGGCTGTGCCTCGAAAGGTCGATATTATCATACTTGAGTTCAAATACCAATAGACCGAGCCCAGTAGGTAAATATCAGTGGGTGTTGCTTTTCTTTCATCATGTTTAATGGTTTGGGAATTATAAAGGTGTTAGAAATGCCATTTTACTGATAAACTAAAGGTACATAAATAATTTTTATTATGTTTTATTCTATTATAAAAAATTGTTTAATATATTTAAGTGTAGGTACCTACTCATATTAATAATGGATGTTTTTCAAGGACTTTTATTTAACTGCAGTGTACTTATACTTAATCGCTATAGGATACCTACTATAATATCTATACTCAGTATAAAATACCTTTATACCTTCATAAATAAAAAAGTTGAACGTAAATGGTGTGTTGTTGACTAATTGGCTTAATTGCTTGGCCTAATTATAACCTATAATTTAACTGCTAGATAAACTGGTGGTATTTTGAATAATTAAAATTCTATATGGGAAAATTTATAAGCCAACTAAGTTAATTCATTATATTTTTTGTGATCTAACCATAGACTGGTTCTATATTATTTAGTGACACAATCGAAAGTAAAGTGATCAATATTATGGCATGGGTAGATATCAGATTGCCAAGCTGATATTTCAAGTTCTTCTGATATTCGGGAATAACCCGTCCAAACTTGGTAACGAAATAACTTAAATTCAGACAAGTTTTTGCGATACAATCATTCCGAAACTTTCCCAACGTTATACCCGATCACGCAACCACGTCATCAGCCTTGCAATTCTGTTTTTTGGTGATTCATCCATCACTGTCGGGTTTGGAATAAAAAACAAATATGACGAAATTTGATCTAATTTGTACGACCTTATTCATATTAGTTAATACACCTCTAACTAATTGAATTCTCATTAAAACCCCAGCTTAACCTCTACCTTGGTAGGAACCATAGATGAATTAAAACTAAAATTATTAATATTTATTATTATTATTAATTAAAACTGTTGGGGAAAAATAAACGGGCGGATTGATTATTTTTATCGAATTGCTACACGTAGCGCCATCTCGCGCTCCAGCAGATAACTAGTAATCGATTCTCGCTCTGAAGTATGGGACTTGTCGGTCTTTGGTTTTATTTGTCCATGGTAGGAACTAAATAAACCGCGTTTTTGTTCTCCCGTCAGGTTAAATTTTTAACACCGGAGCCCGAGTAAAGTCAAATACATAGATAGGTAGAATGAATAGTGAAATTCATAGACATCTGTTAAAACTTAAAACCCAAGGACAGACCAGATCATTCCCAAATTCCTATAGGTACCTACCTATTGTAGATAGATAGGACTAGGAGGTACCTATAGGTACCTACGGGCAGAGCTGAGGTCAGCCAATCTTGCCTCCGATCTCACGAACTCAATTTGGTCAACCTACCCTGCAAACTTCAATGCAGTGACTCTACCTTCCAGATAGGTACATATATTTTTAAATTGCTTAGTGTAGTGAATGAACCTTATTTTTACCCAAGAGTAGAGGAGGTAGAATGAAAAAAAATCTTTAAAAATTCAAAACCTTGTTCGATTCAGAAAATGAAAATGTCTGGACACCGGCGTACCTACAATGTTAATAATTTAAAATCAAATAAGAGTAGATAACCGTCCCTTTTACCGCTCGTAAAATTTAACGGTTTTAGAGTAGTCTTTCAAAAATAAACTGGAGTAAGTAAGTAGGTAGTAGGTACCTAGGTACCTACTCTTATGTACTACCTGTGTTTGTGTCGAAAATTTGGGCAGACTGAAGATTATGTAAGTAGGTAGGTAGGTACTTACATAAAAGGAGAGATTATCTCTGGGACTATAGTAGGTAGAGCTAGCAACTACCTACGTAAAACATAGGTAGGTAGGTATTAGGAACCTTCGCTAACTAGCTAAATATACCTACATGGACTATTATTAGGTATATTGTAATGGGGCTATTTCAAGTGTACCTACCTACCTATAGCTAGGTATACTAGATACCTGCCTACCTACTTCAATATGATTATTAGGTATCTACCTACCTACCTATAGTCTCATTAAGATCTAATTTCCTGGTGCCTAGTTAGGCTTGGTAATTTAGTTAAATTAGCTTCCAATTTTTCAATCTAAAAGTACCAATTTGTGTCTCAAAGCGGAAACGACAATTTTGTCACATAATGCTTACCTACTAATACCTACCCACCTTTATAACTAGGGACTCGTAGTACCAATATAGATATGTTTAGGTAGGTACCTAATACCTACTACTATTTAAGTAGTAGGTATTAGGTACCTACCTGCCTTAATAGATACCTACTAGGTAGGGTAGCTAGTCCGGGATTGAAATTTTCATAAACATTGAGTTTTTTATATTGATACCTTTAAAAAAAGAAATGCACACAGCATCATCTAGCTTGAACAAAATGAGTTTCTGAAATTCGACTTCTTAAAGAAATTACCAACAATGAGGTTTTACCAAAAAACGTATCTACCTCAGTTTTTTATAGATAACTTAAAATTACAAAATATTTTCTCGCCAGTACTAGTGAAAAGTTGTATGTAGAGAGCAAATATTTTTCGTTTCGTGCCTTTTAAATCCCTCTCTACCTTAGCAGTCTAGCTTAGAGCCACTCGCTACGCTCGTGACTATATTCTAGACTGCTTCCCTAGCTCGGAATTTAATAACTGCACGTTCAACAAAATATCGTTTTGCCCACTTGTATACCAATTATCTATCTAATGTAGATAAATAAATGAACATTATTTGACCACGAAAACAATGAAGAAGCAAAAACAAATGAAGTCGGAAAGTCCAAGTGAAAACCGTTTCTATGAGTGAAGTGAACAATTAGAGTGACAGTGAACTATGGTGATTGCCCGTAAAAACGTCAGCATGATGCGTCTTCGAAGGTGCATTGCGTTCTTGGCTGCAGCAGCCTTTCTGCTCCCCTTCACGATTCTGCTGATGGTCGCTGATCAGCAATACAACCTGACCTATAGCTCCAAGCGGGTGTTTTACCAAGAGGTAAGTTAGAGAGCTCTATTCTTCTTATATAAACGAATTCAGGTTTTTTCTACTAAGGCATGTGTTTTTCGAACAGATGATCGGACAATTACATTTTAATTCACGTGTTTGAAAGAATATACCAAAAGAACATTGAACCGTCTGGTTATCATTCGAAGAATACCCTATATCCTAGATCCGGAGCCGGAGAAAATACACCACACTGACAAAGAAGCGAGTGTTGTGTTGACCAAAGATTTAAATCGTTAGATAGGCCCTTTCCGTAGTGAGATGAGACTACCGCACCGTGTTGTTGCCAAAGGAAATGAGTGAGCTCGCTCATTTGGAATCAGTGTATCGTGTGTTTTTGTGGTGAGTTTTTTCACAAATGTTCGTGCAATATGATTGCACAATAACAAAAATAACAGTTAGGTTTATTGGCAAAAACACTATTTTTAACTATTCACGTTTAACTGTTACCTAACGCACGCATTCAAAGACAATGCCACAGTTTTTGGTCTCAGGGCATAGGTATCTAACAATTTAAATCTTTGGTGTTGACCGACCATTGGTAGGTAGGTAATGTAATGAGTACTTATCCCTGTTCTAAGCTAAAAATTTGTGATCGTTTATAAAGTCTGGAATCAGGGCCTTGGGTTAAGGTTGGAATAGAATCCTTGTTGTTGTTATGCATTTTGTTATCTCTCATAAAGAATACAGCAATGGAAGGTAACAATAACATAAAACACAACAAACATCTGTATGTACGTGTTTCTTACTTAAACACAATAACAAGTCCGAGTTTACTAACTCTAGTGTTAGTAAAACTTGTTAAGTATAACATTTCCAAGAATAAGGTAGACACCCACTTATATTAATACCTCTTCTATACCCGCTAAGTTGTGTGTAACATCTTTAAGTTGTAGCTAAGTAAATTAAGAAAAATAACGAAATCTCTCCTTACCAACAAGATTTTTTAGATACCTACCTTACTAGGTACCTATGACGGATACCTATCTACCTACAATTCGGCGTTTCATTGAACTTTCATAGCACGTTTTCTAGGAGAAGTTAAGAAGAACATAACTTCTAAATCCAAAGAGGAATTAAAACTGAAACTCTTTGAAAATACCTTCATCCAACTCTTTCTTCTTTTCCAGAGGGACTTCTATAAAATAAACGGGACATATTATGCTCCCGCGTTCACGATAACCCCTACGCCTCAGGTAACCGAGTGATTGTCTGATTTAAAATTTTTGTCTGATGTTAAGGAGTACATACACCAAAGTTGCCAACGCCGCCGACACAGCCCGTCGGGTTATATGTTGGCGGCTTGATAGGTGATATTTTGGCGGCATCACATTTAGTGCCTTTTCATACGTCCCAATTGCCAGGTAGCCGATGCCGGGTACCCGGCGGCGAAGTGTATGCAAATTACGCCGGTACGTGTGAAAGATAACGTACATGGCCATACTCTTCGCCGTCGGGACCAGGCACCGGCTACCCGGCAAACCGGAATGTAAGGATTTAACACAGCAAAGCCGCTGGGTTGGTTAACACTGGCGACGGCACGTAATTCGCAACCATTGATAAGTCGGGGAGTATCGTGGACATGCCGACATTTTTCGCGGAAATGCCGCCGAATTTTGTCGAGGACATGTAGCAAGAAGTCGGCGGACACTATCGAAGAAACAATTTTAAAATACAAATGATGTTGTCAACATCAACTCGCCGAGCTGTGTTAGCGGTGTTGCCGACTTTGGTGTGTAGACTACTTTAATGTTGAAATCTGTGCTGACCACGCACTCGCTTGAAAGTCATTGGTGTTGAAACGTATTGATCTTGTGCATCTTTCTTGTGGATAAGGAAACAACACTTTTTTTATTAACCTACTTTCTACGTCCATGAAGTTCGTTATCTCATTGGGCAAGTCTTTCCTGTTCTCATTCCTCGAGCAAGATTAAGGTTACATCGATTACATCTCAGGCTCTTAAATAATATGCATGTTGTTTCGTCAATATGCACTGAGCTAACGATGGTTCCCAAAATGGTGGTTCTGGCGTCTGCAAAATGTTTTAAATGAGATCGAATGTGTTGCATTGCAGATCATCGGGCAGTTCATTTTCCAAAAGATTAATAAAATGTTTAGAAAAAGTTAAGACAACTTAATTCGATTACAAAATAAAAATTTAGAGGAAAAATAAAATTCCAATGTACCCTTGGAAATTTAGGAGAAATTTAATATTTTTGTCATATTATTATATTAAGCATACGATAAATACGAAACATGTATATTTACTAAAGGGAATTTTACCTACATTAATTTTAAATCCACAAGGAGATGCATAAAAAATACGGGGCGAAATTCGATACGTTTCTCCTAATTGAACAAAAGTCTGAAGACGACTGCACCAAGCAAAAGCAAATCCCAAAGCACTTGTTTATCGTGTGTACTGTGTTGTGTGTTTTGTTTTGTAGTGATCTTGTGATTTATGGATTTGTCCTGTGTGTTGAAGTTGTAATGGCTATTACGTTTGCCTTGTGTGAAATAAGATTTTTTTTGTCTGATGTGTAACTGAACGTGTTGTACCTTATAGTAACCAAGATTTTGCTACTGAATAAAGATTTTACTAAAGATTTTACTACAAAATATCAGATTATCTAGAGAATAAAAAAGCTTGGGACGAGTTTTGCTCCAGCTCGAAAAATAACTACTAACAGGCTAACGGTTTCTTCGTCGCTTCTTTAATTTTAGTTTACATACCGAAGCGACAGAAATAAAAAATATCACTTTATTTCCGTGTCAGTGTTTAGTTTTATAATTTGATCTTTTCTAAGTGTACATTTATTGTATTTATGGAAATAAAGAGTTTTTGATTTGATTTGATTTATCAAGCCACGAAATCATACTCAAGCATTGTGATGATTTAAATACAAAGAATGAGAAAATTTAATTTGAGAAAATCCCCGTGAGGAAATAATTGCCAGTAGGTTTAGAAGCTCATTGGCTCTTTACTTTTTGCCTCTTTCTTAAAAATAAAAGGCAACACGTGGAAAAACTTTTTGCGGAAAAAACAACCTTGAGCCTTTCTTTTTTCTCTGCTCTCGTCTAGTACACTTCATGAGTTCCTAGAGTCTACCTACTTCTTTTGTTGTGTAGGAGTTTCGCGGTAAGAACTCTCAGGTTTACAAGTAGGTACTAGGTTCTTCACAAGAACGAGAAATTCTGGAAAATCTTTTTCATTGCAATGAGAATTTTGCTTTGCAAACAAGCTAAAAGTCGACTTAAACGAATCAAACATAGAGCTGAAATTCCGAAATTTGCTCTGTTTGAGTAGCCTTGTAAGTAACTACATTACTTGTAATGTTAACATGAATTTACGTACTATTGACGAACTGTGGTGTAAACTTAATATAAAAATTAATATACAATGAACCAGCCGTGTTTTATTGCGTTATTCTGTCAATAAACCACGTTCGTGAATATAGTATTTATTGATATTTTTAACGGATCAATGCCTTTTGACGTGAGAGAAATTGGCTAAGAACTTAAATATCAAAAAAATCGAACAACCCAGCTGCGTTGTCAGAAGCCTTATTGATGACCTAAATATTAAGCGAGATAATTTTAAAGCTTTTTCAAAATATTTCAAAAAGTACCTAGGTACAATAATTACAAATATTTTTTTGAAACCTTTCATTTGATACCCCATTTGACCTTGTAGCTCTCATTTATAATTTAAACTTTACAATTTGTACGGAAAATTTTTATTTTTCATATTTTTTCTTGTAATCTGTGTATTTGCACGATATTTATTGTTACCTATTTAAATTTCAAGTTAATAGCTTTGGTAGTTTCGTATCAAAATCAAAAAATCGAAAATCAAAAACTTTATTTCAATAAATACAATAAATGTACACTTAGAAAAGGTATCCGATCGAAGCCCTACAAATAACCTAGGTTGAGAAAGTGTTATAGTGAATTCTTTAGTGAAATTTACTATTTTTTCCAACAAATATCTCTCGTATGTGTGGTAAGAATTCCATGCATTTCTTTCATCATACGACACAAGAAAATGTCATCCATAAACGCACTGGTATGCGTGGGGTCACAACCATAACGGTTCCCGATGTAGAGTCGTAGCGTTTAACAATAGAGGCGGTGTGAAGTGGGTATCTTATTTATGCTAGGTGATTGTAGGTATCGTGTGGAACGTTTCATAATTTTGATTGACGGTTATAGGTTTCCAATAATTAGAGGAGTAATGCGGAATTCCGTGGAATGTTGCCAGCAAATAAAGGGGCAAATGAGGCAGGTTTTCTTCGAAAAGATATTAGGACTATTTCATTTTAATTCACGTCTATCAAAGAAGTTTTTGTACATTTACGTAGCTGCTAATTGTCCAATTATATTTCAAAGAACCCTAAGATGGACGCAATTCTTCTCTTCAATGGAAATTATTAGCAAATCTCTAATATGGTATTGATATGGATCAGTTGACCTACCGGTGAATTGTTTGCAACGGTCAGCAGCTGGCTCAATAGTTTTAATTGTAAATACTAGTTCTAATTTATGTATTTTATTGTAATTTCCTTTGTGAATAAAGTATTAATTCTTTAATGCAATTAAAATCTTTAATGCCTGAATTATTATGATAGATTATGGGTTTATTTACCAACACCGTTTACTTCCGCTAACATCATTCATTAACCTTGTAAATTTTTTCTAACTGTATTGTTTAGTTACGGTGGATGTAGATACTATACAGGGTTATTGTTAATTCACTGACACTACATTAACTGCAGGTGCTGCCCACCATCATGAACACGTCCGTGAAGACGCCAGGTCTAAATTCTTAAAATTGGTGGAAAGGGAATGATATTAGTATGTACCTCCATTCAAAAATCGTTCATTACAGGGGATTTCATTGAAATTAAACCTAAAAAAGGCTCTGGCCTGAATTATCAGTAGGTGCGTGTGTGTTCGGCTGTCTCCCAGCCAGGCTAATTCCACTTAAATCATCTTTCGTAGATGTAGAATAAGCCAATGATGATGATGTGGATTTAAATAGGAGTGGGAGATTGGTATTTAGTTATTAATTAAGTTTCGGTCATTATTTTGTATGTCAATCGATTTACAAAAAAAAATAAGAATGAAAGACCTGGCGTCTTCACTAACGTGTTCGTGATGATGGGCAGAACCTTCAGTTTACGCAGTGTCAGTGAATTACCAATAACCCTGTATAAAACAAAACTCCATTTACAAAAATTTGAGTAATCTATTTTTAATTTATTGCATTCATACAAATCCTAAGTCCTAGTGTAAGTGATTAGGTGAGTTTAAGTTAAGATCACAGTATGTACCCATTTAGGGTATTGCAATGGAAGAATGGCCAGGCATCATGCCTTTCTACTAAAGATGAAATCACTACCATATCATAAAGCAGAAAGTTTGTGAAATGTGAATTTTTGTAACAAAACATCTCTAAAACTACTGAACAGGTCATGGTGAAATTTGGCGTAAATTTAGAACAGTTTTAGTTTCATAGTTAATGGTTTAATCGGGTATTTATCGCGTACCTTTTGTTTTTATATCCCCTACGTTTCTAACGCGTTACAGCGATCGTGGTCACGGGGCGACTAGGAAAAGGCGAAAAGGTACGCGATAAATACCCGATTAAACCATTAACTATGTTTACAAATCGCGAAAGTTTAAAAAGTTTTAGTTTCATTCATTTATTTCTCATAGGCACATTACATTGCACTTAAGGCCAGGTAGTCCTGCAGGCTGCAGCAGTAGTCGTAAGGGAAAATGCGCGCCTGCCAAGCCGCCGCGCTCGTATTTCTTGTAGTTATTTAAACATGGTGATTAAGAAAATCATTTTATCAATTCAAACTCTGCAAATTTTAGATATATTAAGTTTCTTTAGTCGAGTACAAAAAAAAGTGTAATATCAGTAGGTCGCTAGTCATAGTATTGAAAAAACGTTAGAAAAAGGGGTAACTTTGGGATTATCTTTTTTTTATCGAGTGAAGTTCATTAGATCTTGTTACTGAATGCGATTTTGACTGGACTAGATCCTTAAGTAATACATCTCTTTTATTCAGAATTTTAAACACTATTTTCTAAGACTCAGATGGTTTTAAAAATCCAAGCCTAAAGAAAGTCTTAAAAATAATAAAATAATATGTAGGTGTAGGGTACATAGAATCAAGAATATTTGCTGGCTCATGCGATGTCGTTCCGAAAATTGTGATCTAAGAGACCCTTGATGTCTGATTCTGATTCTGATTCTGAATGGGGGAACTGGGATCTGCACTGACATCTCGCATAGGAGTGTATTGTGCATGACCCTTGATGTCGTAGTAGGCTCTCTCGGTGAGGTGCTTTTTGATGGTGGTGAACATAGCTTAACATAGATACTTATTATACCGAAAACACGCGTGCGAAGCTTTGGGCAGAACCTAGTTACTTAATATGGTACCTAGGTATACTAAACATTAAAGGGCAGAAGCCTTTATTCGCATACATAATTTACATACATATTATGAGTCGCTAAAAGTATCGTAGAATAAGTCTTCAGCATCTCTTTAAGTTTAGTTTCGAACAACTGCATGTTAAGATACTATCAATGGCATACCATGATACCAGCTTCTAGGAAGAGGTAATTAAACCTATCTATTGTACCTTTACAGTTATCTATTTATATCTAAGGTCAGAAACATTAATTAACTAGTATATCTGCGTGTACGGAACGCAAAAACGGATATTTGACATGCAATAACAACTCGTCAGCCTGACAAAGGATTTGCTAAACGATTTTGAGAATTAGTGCCTAATAATAAACTTAGGTTATTTGACTAGGTAGGTACATTTTTTTCGCCCTCTATAATCGTAAAACAGACATTATACGTCATGTATCCTACTAGTTTCTGGAATTCAAGATATTTTTAGTAAACAAAGACCCAAAGGTGTAAGTTTGTGTCGTTGTGCAGTTGTCAAGATGTTTGGCTGAAGATAACGTCAAAACTAAGTATTAAATATATCGGGCTGAAATTTTGCACCTTGAAATTCTTACTGAAATTCTGAAATGCTGAAATTCTACTTTGAAATTCTGGACCTGAAATAACACATAGGCTATTTTTTGTTCCGAAAAACGCGTTTGAAGCCGCGGGTAGAAGGAAGCCTGTGCATGTATGAAAATTTAACAAAAACTAATAACAATAGCAAAAAAAAAAACAAAGAAACGCGTAATTGCACATGCGCCTGTAAACTTGTAAATTTGAGTTCGAAAACGCTTCGTTCATCGTCATGAACGAAAGCTTTCGAAACTAAAAAAGTGTTGCGAACTTCTATGTTTTGCTCCGACGATATTTACCTTTTCCAGCAATATGTTTTTGTTTTCTTACCTCTTTGTTTACGTAAGATATTTAATATCTAGGATTCTACAGACGAGGTACCTATAGATACAAATATAGATACTTTACTGGGAAGAAGACCCGCGTTAACGCATTCACTGCCCAGCCTCGACACGGAAGAGTAGACTGGCATCTGCGTCTTTGGCCATGAATGTGTTAAGGGATGAAACGTTGGTGTTCTTCCAACACAAATAAGGTTCGTAGTGAGCCCGCTTACTTGTATTTGAAATGATTCGTCAAACTACGATAGTTTTTATGGCAAAAATACTTTACTGTGTTTCTTCTTGTGAATATTTCGGGCTGGTTGCCACTTTTAGTGACTAGTGAATTACATTAGAGATCACTCGTCACCTTAGGTCACTGCCACACTTTCGGCACTTGGCAACCAGACGCAAAAAGACACTAAGTACCAAGAGTAGGTAGGTACATAACGTAAAATTGTCACGGTTGCTTTGACACAAATTACTAACGTCTGAGGCGTCTAGATAAATAGACTTTTGGCAAGTGCTTTCACAGTATTATATAAGTTATGTAAACAATTGAACTGTTTTTAAATTTCATTGTTCTGTCATGTTTATTAAACAGTGTAGCCAGACGCTTGGATATTCTTCTAAGCAGTTGGTAACCCCATGACAGTTTTGTGTGAATGAATATACTGTGGGTGGCCTTCTATTAATATTTCTCTTTACTGATGGCGCATTCATTCAATAAACATTTATATTTTAATATTAATTTACGTTGCGATCAAATTAAAAAATATGCTGGTCAATTCACACAGCATCATCTAGTCCCAAAACTAAGCAATGCTTGGGTAATGGATACCTATTAGATAATTGATACACTTACCTACAATACAATACATAGTTTTTCTTTTACTTTTACTTTTCTAAATTGTATGATTGCATAGCGTATTTGATACACACACTGGTCGTGAAGGCCATTCATTAGCTTTTTTGTTGCTAGATTCTTGTAACTCATTTTGTACTTAATTATATAAGCTGTAGGCCTTCCATAAAAATAAATAAACAAATACATCAGAATAAAATTAGCTAAAAGTATAATTTAACTATTATCGGGTATTCCTCTCGTATTTTTCGTGTACGTAGGTACACCTGTAAGAAAAATTAAAGCTAAGATGGCGCTTGGCTTGAATTCTCTTAACCTTTTACTACAATTTTATCGATGATGCAAAAGCATAGTAACCTTACCTCAGGAAGCAAATTATCTACATTATCTGCACCGAAAGGTTACAATATTTAACTCTACCTGCACCCCAACTTTTCATCTATCGTTGACCAAAATCGAACGTGTTTTTTTTGCCTAAAAAGCCTTGGTCCTAGCTATACAATTTACGTCAATCTCTACCGACAATACCCAAGTCAATGGTCCATTAGTAAAGCCGCGCGACAACAAGATTACTTAAAAGAAAAGATAACACGCTTGTGTACTAACAAAACTTGACGAAGCGAATGATGAGCAAATTGAGCGAAATTACAATTTTGCTAAACCAACTTTATCCTAACCGATGAAGTTATAAATCCGTTTGAACGTATTGATCTAAACTGGATCGTACAATTAGTAAGAGGCTTTGAGGTAAGTTCATTGCATTAGACACAGATTATACCGTTCGCGGTCACGCGCAGCATCTGACACAGAGATAAGAAACAGCTAGTGCACTTCACATAGGTACCATCATAAAACATCATAATTATACTAGAAAAGAAAAAAAAAACTTTTTATTCAACAATCAAAAATCAAAAAGTCAGGTAAATAAATACTATCTAGTCCACTATTAGACATAGGCCTCCCCTGATAAGTGCCTTATTAGCTCTTATCATAAGGGTGTTATGCCATGTACGTACATACCTATGCTCTTATATTATAAGCTAAACAGTTCTGTTATCTGTGGAAAATCGTTCAAAAACTCTATGCTGACAGCAGCGTAGCGTATTTCATTAGATGTGTAGCATGTCTTCATCGTCTGCTAAGTACCGAATAGCTGCGCATCGTAGCAAAATGCTACGTGTAATACGTGATTGCTAAGAATCGTAGCAAAGTGCTACGTTACTGCTACGCATCGGAGCAAAGTGCTACGTGATTGCTACGTACTGTAGCAAACTGCTACGTGATTGCTAAGTATCGTAGCCAAGTGCTAAGTGACTGCTACGGATCGTAGCAAAGTACTACGTGATTGCTACGCACTAGACCATGTGGATGCTACAGAATGTCGCGTGGCAAACAAAAATAATTTGTAGCATCTACAGGAGACTTAGACTTACTTCTATAAATGCAGCTTAAACTGCGTTTCGGTAAACATTGAGTAACCTAAAATATTATTGTCTATTGCTTGTTTTCTTCCAAGTTTTGTAAATAATGTATTCAATATTTTAATGGAAAATATATTTTTAAGCGGGATTCGCGTAGCCATCTGCTATTTAATTACTTCGGGCTTAGCATGTTGTTATTGCTTTTGACGACCGATGTGGTCCGCCTGTGACGCAAGAGGTTGCGGGTTCGATTCTCGCCTTGGGCAAATGTGTGTACGATCTGCAAATATTTGTTCAGGGTGTTCTTGGTATTTTCTATGTATGATAAAAAATATCTATGTATGTAATGTATCGTAAAAAGTATATCAGTCATCTAGTACCCATAATACAAGCTCTGCTTAGCTTGGGACTAGCTAGATGATGCTGTGTGAATTGTGCAGCACTATTTATATATTTTGTATATTCTTATAATAGCGTAATACATTTTTGTATTGTATAGTAAGTCATTTTTGTAACAGCTGTTTTCTCTTTCGCTGTGGCCAGTCGTGCTGTGCGTGATATCGTGAAAGACATTTATAACACACGAAACTGTTTCTAGAGTAGGATAGGAATTTCATTTGAAATGGAATCTGATTGTTGTCACCGCACAATGCACCGTATGTCCCTGAACACAAGGTTTATCACGTTATCATGATAAACTAGAGCGAAAAACGAGGTATTCGCAAATTAGAATGTTAATTGTGAAAAATTCTCTGATTTCCTAATAATTATCAGATGGTGTTTTGTTTGCAAGATCTAATCAACTTTTCGTGTTATGGTGTTTTTGGTATCATTAATCATTCTTGTGGTAGACCAGTTTTTGTTAAAATTTATTCTCTTAGCTTGGACTCGAGTACCCAAACTTACGTTACCTAAGTGGTAAAGTAGGTACCTAATTTATTTTCTGCTGACTTAAACATACCTAGTTTTTTTCCGTTATTAATTTATCATAAAAAATCTTAACACATTATGTTTTGTTTTGGTTCTTGAGATTTTTATAGAAATCTATTGTTCTTTCTGTTTCTCTTCAAAAATTTTGAAAAGTTACGGTTCTGAAGTTAATATAAAAATGACCTTTGACCCCCTTAGAATACGAATTCCCAAAAAGCTGTTCTTGCTGTGCCTTAGTCCTGTAAGGAGCCTCCATGCAAAATTTCAGCTTCGTGGCTCTTGTAGTTTCAGAGATCTCTTGAAGTTTTCTCTTCCCTTTTATATAATAAATAGATTTTACATTATATTATTTTTCACATTGTTTTACACTCCGATTTTGTTAGTACTCGTAGTAACTTCCAGTCTCTTTAAAGATACTTATGAGACTTTAAATTTATTTAAAGGACTGACAATGCGTAATTTTCCAAGGCCAGATTCACTGCCAGCGTCGAGCGGTTTCTAGACATTACAAATCTAACGCAAACTTTTCTTGAGAATCCTATCCTACTAATATAATATAAATGTATAAATGCGAAAATTTGTGTCAATGTTTGTAACCACGTATCTCCGTAACTACACAATCCGATTTCGTTAATATTTGGTGTGTAGATTGTTTAGGTTCCAGAATAACACAAATAGGTTCTCTAATTTTCAAAAAATAACCTCTGTGTGGTTAAAGATGGTGGTAAAGTTTCTATGGAAAATTATTATTCCTTGGTTCGATTCACTCAAAACTCTAATAAACATAAATAAACTTTAATGAATTACATATTTTTTTATTTTTACACAACTAGATAAATTTCTGAAATTTGTATGATTTCTACGCGGGCAAAGCATCGGGGCGCAGCTAGTTTAGAATGCTTGGAACCAGGCACCAACTTCCTACATTCAAGACATTGCTAATGGCGAGTGCATGGCTTTTGTACTACCTACGTGAGCGGTACCTACCCACTACGTGACCAGACTACAAAGCGAGCTTATAGTTTCCTAACATAGTGTGTAAGATACGTGGGAGGGTTTTGTGGACGGCCCTGTACTGGGAAAGCTAAATAACGAAAAAAGTACAGTCAGCTGCGAAAATATGTATATTTCGCCGCCGGGTCGTAGAATCAGCTGTATTCAATGGATCATGTGGATCAACGTTCAAAAATATGACTAAGCCATCTCGTCGAATGAAATAAAATAGGATTTTTAACAAAATAATGTTTTATTTGCCTAGGTAAAAACGGGCTTATTCTACGATCCGGCGGTGAATATGACTTGAAATAGTGAGTGTATAATAATTATGATGATTTCTCTGCATTCTGACAAGTACGATGACTACCTTGTACGAAAAAGGTGTGAGTGGACTTTTATCACGCCCACGTCATCGACTCATTGCCAATGACACGATTCTTATTCAGCAAAAGTGTTATAAGTTTAACGTGTTTGTCTGTGTATCTGTGTAGGTATCTGTCTGTGGTATCGTAGCTCCCAAACGGATGAACCGATTTTCGTTTAGTTTTTTTTTTTGTGTAGTAGATAATTTTATCCCGAGTGTTCTTAGCCATGTTTCATAAAAATCGGTAGGGGGTTTTTAAAATTTTTAATTTTGTTCTTGTTATAATTAGGTATGTATGTTAGTCCCTAAGGTATTTATCATATTGGGCTCTAGTTAAGTTAATTTATACTTGTCTTGTGTTGCCATGAAATAAATGATTATTTCTAATAAAAGTCAGTAAGTTTCAATAAAAGTTCCGAGTTGAATTAAGGTGAAAACTTGCGACTGTATACATATCTGAGCAGCTGACTGTACATACTGCCGCGGTGTAGTTTTTTTTTTAACACTAAGGTGGCAAACAGACTAGGCTGATAGAAAGCGACTACCGCAACACATTCCTAGACGCCTGCATCTATGGGACCTACTGACTACACTACAGTCTATACTGGTCCACTGATGGACGCAGGCCTCCCGATAACAGTCTTATCGGCTTTCATCATATGGGGTGATGCCCATAATCCTCACGCTGGGAATGCGGCTTGGGGGTCGCAGTTCAGCAGTAGAATTGTTCTGCAGTAGGCGCTGCTGCAAGCCCCCGGTGGATATCCCATAGTCTCCTCTTACACCTGTGGGAGAGTTGCGGTGGTGCATATTCAAAGCCGGCACCACACGGCCCACACGGCCAGGCCTACTGACGTTAATTGTTAATATTTGAATGTTTGTAGTTTCTTTGTAATGGGTTATATCCGGAACGCAAACACAGTGCGCTTTATTATGTCCTGCGCACCCAGTTTTCATTATGAATGGCTGCCCCGTGGCCGAAATTCGGCTAGGTGACAACGGTTTGACGACCTCAGTGGCGCAGCGGGCGAAGGTCCGCCTGCGACGCAGGAGGTTGCGGGTTCGATTCCCGCCTCGGAACAAATATGTGTAAGATCTGCAGAAATTTGTTCCGTTGGTCTGGGTGTTTTCTATGTATAATAAAAAATATCTATCTATGTAATGTAATTTATTAAGTATATCAGTTATCTAGTACCCATAACACAAGCTCTGCTTAGCTTGGGGCTAGATAATGCTGTGTGAATTGTCCAGCATAATTGATTATTTTTATAACAACATCGTCATTATCTTCCGGAACGACTGGCCCGATTCTAAAAAGTGTTTATTGCTTGCATAAAGTGACAGCAATTACAATACGACAGCAATTTATAGTTAATCAGCCCACGTGAGAGAAAAGCGTAAAGTCTTTTCGGGAGTTTTGGATCAAAAAATAATCATTAAAATAATCATGTTTATACGAAAACGTCCACTCAATGCTGGGCTAAGGTTCTTTCTGCCGTTTGCATCAGTCCTGTGTTGTTTTTAAGGCTTCTTAAAAGTAGGTACTAACATTTTTCTGTTAGGTACTAACATTTTTCTATTTATATGGTGTTTTATACAAATTATAAAAACAGAGCGAGGATAATTGCAGGAAATAAACCGAAAAGAGCCATTAAGATTAGTGTAAACGATAGCATAGGTGTAAACGTGTTAACTCGCGCAGTAAACCGTTTATTGCCCGTCTCAGAAAAACTACTCGCATTAAATCAACGACACTTTAACGGAATGGTGGTAGAGATGTGGGAAAGAGTCTAAGCTCGAACCACACTATAATAGTGTGGTGTATTGTGGCGTGACCTCACTACTAAACTGCTACTAAACTAAAACTACTACTAACTACTAAACTAAACTCGAACGAACCACGATACAAATAACTAGAACTAACTTGGCGTCGAGTTTACCACTACATTACACCTTACACATTACACCTACCGAGGCTCTTCGGGTTTTTAAAAAAATATTTGAGCGTCTGGTCGAAGCGACGCGTGATCCAAGAGCTGGTGAGTATCTGACGCAGCGCATCAGCATTGCCATACAGCGGGGCAATGCAGCCAGCGTCTTGGGGACGATTCCGACTGGTTTTGATATGGATCACTTGACCTGTAGATTGTGTGTCTGAACAGTCTGCAGTACGCTCAATTGTTTCAATTGTAAATACTACTTCTAATAGGTATATTTCTATTATTTGATTGTAATTTTCTTTCTCAATAAATGTTACAATTACTTAAAAATTATCGGTAAAATATTGTAAACGATATGTGTAGACATATAGCTTTTACAATATTTTACCGATCATACGCTTACGCATCCACACACATACGTCCATCCACTGCTGAATGAGCGTCCCCCAAAACCAACCCTTACCTGTGGTGAATATGGCAAAACCACCCTTGCTAGGGGAAATCCACCTGGCCAACGTGGTGAATCACCAGTTCACCACGCTTGGCAGACGGATAGGTGATCACACTGGCTGGAGGTGTTAAAAATACACAGGAGGTAGTAACTCTTCTTCCTTTGATACCTAGGTTCCCTTCATCGTCATCATCATCATCAGCCTAGATTAGTCCACTGCTGGACATAGGCCTCCCCTAATGAGCGCCATAGCGCCCTGTCTTCAGCTTGCCGGTTCTAGGTTCCCTTAGTTGACTCTTATTACATCAACGGGTTCAGTTGCAGGGGTCGATTCTTGGAGCGAACGCCACGGCACGCTTATCAAAAAATTGCGTTCTTTGGAACGTAATTTTTCACAATTGCGTTCTTTGGAACGCAATTTTCAATTTTTCACAATTTTTCGCAATTTGTCAGATTTGTCTGAGAAACTATTTGATACAACGCGCTACAGCTTCAAATTTCAATCTATCAAATACACATAGCGTTTACAATATTTTGCCTATCATGATTTACATGATGTCACGCTTTGAAAATTTCAAATTCCATTCATAAATGATTGGCGCGATTAGATATCTCAATAGCACAGATTATAGTATATCCTTTTATTACATACGTCATGACAGCTTCTTAGGTAACATCATAGAAGGAAAACTAGAAGGAAGACGAGGAAGGGGGAAGACCAAGAATTAACTACATGAGCCAGATCAAAGAGAAAGCTGCTGTCATGTCGTATAAAGAAATAAATAAAAGAGACCGCATTGGAAAGAGGAAAGTGGAGGAAATTGTATCATTACACCGACAAGAGCCAGACTCTTTAATTTAGAATAATAAATAGTAGCCTACGTTCCGAATAACAACTTACTAAATTATCGCGTGGTTCTCGTAGTCCTCTGTCGTTGAGGAAATAAAACTAGACTAAAAATTCCAATTTGATAAAGGAACTAGGTAGTTAGGTCCTACCCGTAGATCCTACCTTCCTAATAGAGAATTTCAAACAATTTTAGCAATTAGTGCGAGTGAAACGAATATCCACAAGATAAAATGGTAATACTTCTGCTTGTCCTGGAGTGGAAAGGAGAGGGAGGGATCAAGTAAAGAAGTTTCAGTGAGCATTCTCCGAATTGTAAAAAAAAAATGGTAATGAATTCAAAAGAGTATGCACTGCGTTTGTTTGCAGAGTTTGCAATCAGAGTCACAGTGTCAGTGCTAGCGACCTTGGCGGAGTGGGCGCTTATTGGATGATTGCATCAATCTAATGTAGGTAGGTATAGGTACTTACTAGATAGATTACGGTACCTAAATCTGTTATCATCGCGATACGCTTCAGTTATCTCATATTTTGTCAATGATGTCAGTCTTTTGTAAATGCGGGCAGTGAAATTATTATCACTGTTTGGTTCTGCCCACGGCTTCGGAAGAGTTTTATCGGAATAAAAATAGCATGTAGTGTAGGTATATGTTATTCCAGGTTCTTAACTATAAGTATGTGTGCAAAATTTCAGCTCGATTCATTCAGTAGTTCTTTACCAAAGAATATATAATATGCTAGTATAGTATTATAATATCTGTGCCTATAACAAATACTACATAGTAGGATCTTATCTCCAGATGGAACAATATTTTTTCCGGTGGTCCAGTTAACTGTGTCGACGAAGATTTTTTCCTTCCGTAGTCCAGTAAACGGGACCATCGAAAAAAGCTTTCGTGGTTCAGTTGGGTGACTGTACCACCGAATTTTTTTGGTGGTCCAGTTCAAAGGACCTGCCGAACGGAACCACATGGACAAGGAGCGAAAATAATTTCGTTAATAATATTGCCCGCACCTACTGCCCCACTGAAAGAACCTAACTTCCCTAGCCTACTTAAAGTTTATATAGTGATCAATGGGGGTCATTCATTTATAATTATGGTGTTGTTATAACACCCAATGGAGCAAAACATTAAATCAGGATTCAATAACTATTGTTTACTGACAACAATCAGAAAGCTAGCAGAATCTAGGTAAGTACTAAGTACCTACCTACTTCATCTAGAGAAAATATATCTACTCAAATGTAGAGTCAAATAAATTAAGACATAGGTAAGTATTTTTTGTGTGCTATATACAGGCTGAGGCGTAAAGCGTAAAGCCAAGCCTTTACCTACGGGTAGGAGGCATCAAATTTGTTCAGAAAATAAAAAATTGTACCTAGTAAAAGTCTCACGGTTTCCGAGATAATGGACATTTCTCCATGCTATGACAAAAACAGATTGAGAAAATTCCTTGATTTGTAGCCACATCAAAAAAAATGGACAAGGGTAAAAAAAGTTAAAAATTTGGAAAATGTCAAATAACTCGAAAACCTAGAGACTTTTACTGGATACAATTTTACAATTTCAGAACAGATTTGATGCCTCCTACCCGTAGGTAAAGGCTTGACCACTCATTACGCCTCACCCTGTTTAAAATAAATAAAAAAATAAATAACGCTGGACAATACACACAGCATCATCTAGCCCCAAGCTAAGCAGAGCTTGTGTTATGGGTACTAGATAACTGATATACTTAATACAATACACTACATAGATAGATATTTTTTACGATACATAGAAAACACCCAGACCAACGGAACAAATTTCTGCAGATCGTACACAAATTTGTTCCGAGGCGGGGATCGAACCCGCAACCTCCTGCGTAGCAGGCGGACCTTCGCCCGCTGATTCGCCCGTCCTAAATTGTTTGGAATCGCATATTTTGGGCACATTGTAAGCCATTTGCTACGAACCCACGGTTAAACTAACTAGTACGATTCAATTGTCGTTGAAGTCTATCAACATCGTAAACAACATCCAAAAACTACATTGCTTGCAAACTTGCAATGTGTCCAAAACTTCTTGTCTTCTTTTCAAAAGGGCTACCTCACCGAGTGGGGTATCAAATGAAAGGTAGCGGTCTGGACATTTCAAAACAGTTTTTTAAATTTCTGTTGGTTTCATACGTTTGGAAATATTTTGAAAAAAGTCGAAAAAAACCCATTCCCCCCTTTCTCCGAAGTTAGCAGAGCGATCCATTTTTAAATGTATGGAGCGTTTGTAGATATAAATCTATATTTTACAGGAAAAATATAGAGAAGTCTGTAAAAAGAACACTTTTTGAAAAATGGTCAAAAATGAATAATTTTCTAAAGGGGAATTTGATTTGATATATTTGATACCCCAGCGAGTGGGGTATCAAATAAAAGGTATCGGTTTGGACATTTCAAACCAGTTTTTTAAATTTCTGTAGGTTTCATACTTTTTGAATTATTTTGAAAAAAATTGAAAAAAATTCCATTACCCACTTTAGCCGAAGCATGCAGAGAGATCTATCTGAAATGTAGGTTGGTACCTATTATTCTTAGGTTTTCGTTAAATTGCGAAGTCTCTAACCCTCTATGTACTTTTGGTACATATTTGTTGACAAACGTTCAAAACCCTCGGCGCGCGAGTTTCACTCGCACTTGACGAATCTTGTTTTTCATGCGTCCTCTCTTATACAGGGTTATTGGTAATTCACTGACACTATGTTAACTGCAGGTTCTGCCCACCATTATGATCACGTCCGTGAAGACGCCAGGCCAGATATTAGTATGTATCCCCCTCCATTCAAAAATCGTTCATTATAGGGATTTTCTTGAAACTAAACCTAAAAACAGCTCTGCCCTGAATTATCAGTGGGTGTGTGTGTTTTCGGCTGCCTCCCAGCCAGGGCAATGCCACTTAAATCATCTTACGTAGATGTAAAATAAGCCCATGATGATGATGTGGATTTATATAGGAGTGGGAGTTCGGAATTTAGTAATTAATTAGGTTTCGGAAATTATTTTGTATGTGAGGCGATTTACAAAAAAGAATGAAGAACTGGCGTCTTCACTAACGAGTTCGTGATGATGGGCAGAACCTGCAGTTCACGCAGTGTCAGTGAATTACCAATAACCCTGTTTAAGCTCTTACTTAAAATACATGTGCTGACCCCACCCAGAGCGGGATAACTGAAGGGAGATAATAATGATGTACCTCTGCAAAGGTTAGAGAAGTTAGGTTATGGTTAGATACGGAGAGCAATATTACACTATGTATCATAATTATTTATTTATAATATCAGCATCAGTACGATAAATAAGAATGATAGCTACTGGATTGCCAGGAAGTAACCTGTGCATCGGAAATGCGACCGAGCCAGCTCCGAGCTAACCGGAACCGCGTCCGGGGCATTGTTTTGCTGACAACTCCATTGCGGTTCAGTTCTGCGGTTGTTGTCAACTGCAGAAACGTTTGTTGCATCAAATTGCTTTAATATAATGGAGGTAGACTTTTCTGTAGATATTATTCTGTATTTATTTACCATTTTAACATAGGTTGTTTCGTTACATACATACACAGGACCCGCCTACTAATCCTATATTATAAAGCCGTAAGTTTGTAAAATGTGAATTTTTGATACCTAAGACCTCCAAAACTGAACAGATCATGATGAAATTTGGCGTACATTTAGAACATAGCCTAACTTAGATAATAGGCTACTTATTATAACAAAAACATGCGAGCGAAGCCGAGGGCAGAAGCTAGTTTAGAATATGTACAGCTTGAAAACAAAAAACATGTTTTGTGTAGGAATGTATGTTAACTAGGGTTCGAATTTTACTGAACACCTGATTATGTAGGGTACCTACAGTTAAAAAAATCTTTTGGATTAGTTTGGCCGTGTAGCAAAGAGGTTCAAAATCTCCTCCATTCATTTTATTTGATATCCACGGGAAACGAATACTTATCGTTCGTAAAGAATAAATGCGTTGATGATTTCACAAGTGTTATGCGTACCTACCTACTATAAACACAAGTTGATACGAAGGTCACCGTGTACAAGGTGTAAATTAGGATTAAAACCTTGTAAATGACCTGTCACCGCTTTTATTAATAATAATAATAATAATAATGCTGGACAATTCACACAGCATTATCTAGCCCCAAGCTAAGCAGAGCTTGTGTTATGGGTACTAGATAACTGATATACTTAATACAATACACTACATAGATAGATATTTTTTATTATACATAGAAAACACCCAGGCCAACGGAACAAATTTCTGCAGATCGTACACAAATTTGTTCCGAGGCGGGAATCGAACCCGCAACCTCCTGCGTCGCAGGCGGACCTACGCCCGCTGCGCCACGGAGGTCGTCAAATATTAGGTGGGTATGTTTGAGAGTATGTCTCGCACCTCGCACTTGAGTCCCTCTCATACTATGAGTGCTTATTATTGAAGAGGCTTTAAACAGAGTTGCTCCTCAAATACTTCTTACAAGAGTGAAGAGGATTGTGAACTCAGGATCTTCGAGTTGGCTTACTTACCAATATACCCATAAACGAAGTTCGTAGTTTTTTTGATGTCTCTCTTATGATTTTTTTACCACCGACGCAAAAAGAGAGGGGTGTTATAAGTTTAAAGTGTCTGTCTGTGTATCTGTCTGTGTTATCGTAGCTCCCAAACGGATGAACCGATTTTCGTTTAGTTTTTTGTGTGTCATAGATAATTTTATCCCGAGTGTTCTTAGCTATGTTTCATGAAAATCAGTCGGGGTTTTTTAAAACTTTTAATTTTTTCTTGTTAATATTTTTATTGTCTTTTATTCCGGTCAGTAGAGGGTCAATTGCAAAAACCGTATGCAACGAAATATGTTATGGCAAGATGGTTTATCATTTATAACTGACTTCAAAATAGGAGGTGGTTCTTCTGTAGGTAGGTATATGATTTCTTCTTTTTATGTATGTTCGTCCATGTCCTTCAATTATGGACAGATTTGGAAAATTATTTCGTCATTGTATGGAGAATTATCCTGAGGTGGTCCATTAAAAAATATTTTTAAGGGATTAGTAATTTTCCCGTTAGACTTAAAGCTCTAACAGTTTAGGAATTTGAAGTCAATTTTTAGTTTTTTTCTAAACAATGTAATTATTTAAGTAAAGAACTTACCGGCGTTATTTATGACCATAATTTAGTTAAGTTTAGAGGATAGAAGCCATTACTCAGTAGCGCATAGCACCTCGTTGGTCTATCGGTCAGTTTGTTCAACCGCTGATTATGAGGTCCTAATTTCGAATCCCAGGTCGAGCCAACAGATAAATTGTTATAGGGGTTTTACTATCGAGGAAAATTCACAGTAGCAGCCCGGAGTCAGGAAGTTGGCGGTGTTACACCTCCGTGCCTCGGAAAGCACGTTAAGTCGTTGTCCTGCGCCTGACCTCTCCCCGGTCGTGTCGATCTGTCGTCCCATCGTAGGTTTTCACACAGCTTTTCCGTTTTAGCTTCATTTAGTACGAACTGGGCTGTTTATGAAAAAAATCTAAATAATTTTACCTACTAATAAAAAGCTCTAAAGGATTCTACCAACATATGCCGCCGCCATAACCATTATTTCTAGACTCAAAAGCAATCCACATTATATGGCCCCAATGATAATTTGCAGATGATTGCTAATAGCGGAGTATTTTGCCGCCATAAAAAATAGCACGTTTTATAGTCCATTAAATTTTGGAACCGTTAGTATGTTCTAAAGATTTTATGCAGGCATTAGGAGCAATTTAGAATAATGACTAATGGAATTGCCAACCTACATGTTTTTGAAGAAGTCTATTATGTACAGTTATCTAAAAAAATAGTTGAACAATGAACATTGTCATACTTCCAAACGCGTTATTAACCCCCGACGCAAAAAGAGAGGGGTGTTATAAGTTTAACGTATCTGTCTGTGTATCTGCGTATCTTTCTGTGGTATCGTAGCTCCTTAACGGGATGAACCGATTTTCGTTTAGTTTGTTTGTGTTATAGATAATTTTATTCCGAGTGTTCTTAGCCATGTTTCATGAAAATCTGTCGGGAGGTTTTTAAATTTTTAATTTTGTTCTAGTTAAGTAAGTACATACTTATGGGTTAATAGCGTGCGTATATTAAATCGTCAAACTTCTTGTCCCTTGGTGGGCAGTTACCGTCTGGACAGTCGCGTCGATTATTCACTGTGAGTTTTTGCTTCAAATAATGGAAGAGCGAGACAGAGCTTTACGAAGCTGCGCCTAACTTTTTCGCCTGCTGCGTTATTGTTGGCATATGAATTATTATGCGTAAGTGTACCTGCGCAAATTTCTCACTTTCACCGTCCGTCACCAATAAGTTGTTTTTCGGCTACTATTCGAGTTTTTTAGCTATTATTAAGTATAATGACATTATATTATTAAGTATAATGACATTAACTCTTATAAATCTGACATAAACAATTCTCTTAATTCAATAATTTCCTGGCTTGACAATAACAATTTATAAATAAACATTACTAAAACTAATATAATTCATTTCAGTCAAAGAGCTCAAATTCCACTGGATATTAATCTAGAATTCCAAGGTTGTAATATTAATAAAGTTGACTCTACACGATTTTTAGGTATACAAATTGACCAAAAACTTAATTGGAAATGCCACATTGACATACTTAGTAGACGAATCAGTAGTTCAGCATATGCTCTATATAAACTATCCACAACGGTTAATACACAATCATTGCTCACGGCTTATTACGGGACAGTAGAATCGATACTCAGATTTGGGATAATATTTTGGGGTAACTCTACCGACAAAGATGTTATATTTAAAGCGCAAAAACGAACTATTAGATCCATGTTCGGCATACCTATGACTGATAGTTGCAAACCTTTATTTACTAAGCATAAGATTCTTACACTTCCGTCACTATACATTTTCGAAGTTGCGTTATTTGTTAGAAAAAACCGTAATCTGTTTGTAAGAAAGTCTGACATTGCAATACGTAACAGACGAGAAAACAACCGACTCTGTATGCCTAGTTGCAAAACTGCACTGTTACAAAAAAGCATATTCTTTATGGCACCTAAAATTTATAATAAGATACCGAAGTCGTTTCTAAATCTTAGTGAGACTATGTTCAAAACTAAATTAAAACAATTATTAGTAAGTAAGTGCTATTATAATATTAATGACTTTTTAATTGACAACCTAAAACTTTGACCATTTAATTATATGAACAAGCTACGTAATATAAAAATAATCAAAAAATTTGCATGCCTAATTTTAAGGTAGAACATAATTGAAACATTTAATATATTTAAGATCTACAACTGTAACCTACATTATGTTGAAGCAAATAAATTTATCTTTATCTTTATCTTTATCTTTTAAAACTACTAAGTACTGTGCAGTAGTTTTCGGCCTCGACTGTACCTCGCTTTTCATTATATTTGCTACAATAGAATCACACAAATATTAATAATGCGAAGGTTAGTATGTTTAGGAGTTGTAGACGCCAAAACCACTGAACGGATCGGGCTAAAATTTTACGTCCGTTTAGTTCGAGACCTGGATAAAAAATATAGGCTACTCTTTATTTAGGATTTATGCGCGCAAAGCCGCGGGCTGAAACTAGTGATTTATAATGAAAGTCTCTAGTTATTAATAAAGAAAATACCGAACGGATGCGTAAATTCTTTCACTGAGAAGAAAGCTTCTGTTTTTGCAGGAAGTTATATTTCCAAGATTAAAATCTGAAGCAAGATTTATAAACATTCGATTTCCGGCATATAAATAAGTTTGTATGAATCCGGCGAGTTATTTTAATCGAAAGGTGGTATGTAGGTAGGTTATCTTTAAAGCCTAGCTTCACCTCCGGTTTTGCATGCATTTTACCCGATTAATAAAATAAAATCTGATTAGTATTAGAATTAGAAACCAAGAGATTAATTGACCGTATATGTCCTCGATTTTTCACTTTTTTGTGCAAAATGAGAGGGCCACTGCCTACAAAATGTACCTAAGAACCATGTAAGAGACAAGACGAGTATATTTAAAACTTACTTACTTACTTAGATATTATTAATATCTAATTTATCAGAATCACTTCAACCGTTCTGATGCTTGGAGGTGGTAAAGAATGTCCACCAACTACATAAAAACACTCGAAAAACAACCCACGCCTCGCGGGTAAAAAGTAGGTAGGGAAGTAGGTGCCTACCTATGTATCTAGATAATTTCGGGGTCCTTCGTATATTTTAGGGATCTATCAATGTTAGATAACTACCTAACATTGATAGGTCCCCTAAATTATACCTATCAATCTTAGGTAACTGCTTAACTTTGATAGGAATGCCAGCTGACACGATCTATACTGGATCCTTACATATCTATGCCCGTGAAGACAATAAAGATTGGTTCAATCAAAATCGCCATGACTTATTTTCAGTATTTTTAGTTACTCAATAGATAGATAACATTTTCCATTCGCTTTTTACCTAAAGATTCCCGAAATTTTTTGCAAACTAAGTGTAAGGCTGTTCGGGGTAACCACACAACGGAATCTTGACGTGCGGTTTTTTTTCGCATTAAAATCCGTGCACTGAATGTGTTTTTTTTCGCAATTGCGTGGAGCTTCATACGATTACCTATTGCAGAATCCTGCGTGAATAATCGCATGACGAAATTTCGTAGTGCGGGGTACTATGTAATAATAATGTAAACCGGAATAAACAGTTACATAAAGTTAAGTGCTACTTGATAAAATCTTGATAAAAGTAATTTATTGATTCAATAAAGCCAGTAAAATTATAGTAATAAAGGCCCGGGTAAACACACCTGTGAGCCGTTACACGGTTTTTTGCGTTCCGTTGCTAATTTTGAGAGGCTTTGAATTGTTCAAACACTAGAGACTTGTGTATGTGGTTTTTTTTCTGCAAGTGCGTGCGGCTTCATACGATTTCCTATTGCAGAATCCTACTTGAATAATCGCTAAGCGAAATTTCGCAGTGCGGGTTATAATAATAATGTAAACCGGAATAAACAGTTACATAAAGTTAAGTGCTACTTGACAAAATCTTGATAAAAGTAATTTATTGATTCAATAAATACAGTAAAATTATAGTAATAAAGGCCCAGGTAAACACACCTGTGAGCCATTACTCGGTTTTTTTGCGTTCCGTTGCTAATTTTGAGAGGCTTTGAATTGCCCAAACACTATAGAGAGAGTCAAGATAGGTACTTTTCCTAAAGTGTTTTGGCTACTTAAGGGTCCGGCGACGGATGAATTTCCCATACAAACGTAATACCAAAATGATTTGTAATTTGAGAATGTTTTCATCATAGTTTGCTATTATTTGTGTTAGAATAGTATTTATACAGGTTCCTGCCATATTTTTTTTTCAAAATACTTATCTACACAATTACTAAGACAACATTCATTCTTTCATAGAAAAATGCGATTAGGTTTAATTTCATTTCAGAAAGGTATTTTGAAAAAAAATTGTGTCAGGAACCTAGATAAATACTATTTTAATACAAATAATAGCAGACCATAATGAAAATATGCTCAAATTAAAAATCATTTTGGTATTACGTTTGTATGGGAAATTCATCCGTCGCCGGACCCTTAAGGATGGGGACAAACGTGCGTAATTTTTTGTGGGTCGCATAAAATGAATTGTCTTAAGTTACACATCAACATTTCTAAATAAATGGACTTACAGATTTAGTCTTAAGATTGTTGGTACCTGATGTGTGAAAATGACCCATTTTAAGGCCTCGCTAGTGAGTTCCTCGCTCTTGCTAAGTCGAAACTTGAGAAGAAGAAAGAAGAAAATTAAGAATTAAGGCGGAGGCTCCTGCTCTGGCTAATTTAGGGCTTTTTTCGCACAATGGTGTATATTAAAAAGTAACAAAATATACAAGTTCAATATAGAGATTAATAACATGAGAAAACGTACCTTATTTAGTATTATACATAAATAAGACGAATTTAGCCTAAAAAATGGAAGAAAAGTATGTTAAGTCACTTAAGTTACTAAGTAGATATTATGTGTCTATGTGAAACACTTCATACAAAAGTTGTTTGTGGAACAATATAAATTGTAAGTTCTCCTGGAAGTATCTAAGCATATGCGACTCAAAATTCTAAAAATTATCCGTATTAAGAATTGAGACTGTAGTTTGTTGTAGCTGTCCGATAAGAGTGGTCATTTTGTATTCTGGCAAGGAAGTATAATTTGTTCGTTCATTACCTTTACAGTTATTTTTTCAACATGAGTAGTAGATTTTTTTTGTCTTCTTTGGGTATCCAAGGCGTGCCAACGTGGCAAAGACTTGGAAACAGCGGGCCCAACTCTCTATCTCTGTAACTATGTAGAGACTCCAACACAGAAATAAATAGAGACTCCAACTTGTCACAGAAGACGTGGACAAGTACCTCGACTATTACTAAAAAAAAAATTTTTAATTACCTATCTACATAGTTTTATTGTAATACTAGCGTCTGCCTGCGGCTTCGCACTCGTATTTTCGGTATAATAAGTAGCCTATTGTTTAAGTTAGGCTACGTTCTAAGTGTACGTACGCCAAATTTCATCTTGATCTGTTCAGAAGTTTTGGAGATCCTAGGTAGCAAAAATTTCACATTTCAGAAATTTTCGCATTTATAATAGTAGTAGGATAGGATAATCTGAATGGATATAAAATAGACTAGGCAAAGAAGACCTTCCATGGACAAGTTATTACTATCTAAAATAAATAAATAAATAAATAAATAAATAATGCTGGACAATTCACACAGCATTATCTAGCCCCAAGCTAAGCGGAGCTTGTGTTATGGGTACTATGTAGATAGCTGATATACTTAATACAATACACTACATAGATAGATATTTTTATATACATAGAAAACACCCAGACCAGCGGAACAAATTTCTGCAGATCGTACACAAATTTGTTCCGAGGCGGGAATCGAACCCGCAACCCCCTGCGTCGCAGGCGGACCTTCGCCCGCTGCGCCAGGTCGTCGATCTCTTCAGGGAACACCTCGGAATTATCTATATCTATACTAATATTATAAAGAGAAAAGATTTGATTGTTTGTTTGTTTGGATTGAATAGGCTCCGAAACTACTGGACTGATTTGAAAAATTCTTTACCATTAGAAGCCCACATTATTCCTGATGAACATAGGCTACTTTTTACCGCGGGAAAATGCTTCATTCCTACGGGAAAACGGGTAATAGGACAACGGGTAGTAAGAATGCAGCTAGTACTCTATATAACCACAAAAGAATCATCCCAATTGATCCATAAATGACTAAGAAATCGACCAACATACATTAAAAATATACATACTACAGGCGGACATAGAACCCCCTCCTATTTTCGAAGTCGCTCAGAAATATTAATTAAAGTTAGCTCTAAACGTCCCATTGCTGGTCAACGACCTAGTATGTACCTATGTATTTGTACCTTATAAACGAACATAGGAATTAGTTGTAGTATTGTAGAGCCAGCGATATGTATTGATAAGCTTATTATCATATTTGAGTACAACATTGTGGGCTATTTGGGGGTAAAGGTATCACGTCGGGGTCACCAGTTTGGGGGTAAAGGTGGATTTCCCCCAAATAGGTACAGAGGAGATCTCCCTCTGTTCCTATTTCGGGGAAATCCACCCCCAAACTAGGGTCACGTACAGGCTATAATTTTAATAAATTAAGTATGTAACTCGTACACCTAAGTTTAAAATTGAGTTGTTTGTTGTGCCTGTATTTAATAAATAAATAAATATTTGAGTAACACGGTCCAACTAAGCCGGGATCGCCGACTAGCCGAACCCAAACACTGCTACGAAAGCTTTCTTTGAATGTAGTCTTTCATGAAAGCTGAGCTATTTTCGAAGCTTTTATGTCCTTTGAAAGGGCAATTCAAAGCCGTTTGCTTATTCGCGAGTCTGCTGAAAATCGTTTACAGATACTTTGTTTATGTAAAATGTTTGATGTTAAATTTTATACCGATTTCTCAAAATTCGCAATCGCTATATCCGTCTTAGGTAAAATCGGTTAAACTTGAACTCAGAATCGCTTTAACAGTTGGTTTATTTTATTTAAATAAGTAAATAAATAAATAATGCTGGATAATTCACAGTGTGAATTATCCAGCACACATTTCACACAGCATTATATAGCCCCAAGCTAAGCAGAGCTTGTGTTATGGGTACTACTTAGTTGTCTGATATACATAATAAAATCACTACATAGATAGAAACATCCAGAACACCCTGAACAATCTGCAGATCGTACAATCATTTGTCCCGAGGCGGGAATCGAACCCGCAACCTACTGCGTCGCAGGCGGACCTTCACCCGCTGCGCCACTGAGGTCGTCAATTTGTGGCTTACCTATCACTGCGGCCTTGTTAGGCCTATGTGATCGCCACTTTATGTGTTGTTTTGTGTTTAGTTCACCCGGCGGCGTTCATAGGTAATATACAATTTATATACAATTTATAATATTAATAATATTAATAAGAATTCTTTATTGCAGACACAAGTACATTTTTTGAGTTCATGAAAACAAATTTAAATAAAAATAATAATAAATAAATTTATAAAATTTAAGGTACTAGGTTCAGTACTCAGTACGTCAGGTGGCCATATTCACCCACCGTCTGTAAGTGTCTGATAAAAACAGACGGTCAGACAGGCTTACAATAATGTCGTTTTTACACATGTCATTTAGTTTTATGTTTAGTGAATTCAACATTCAGATTTTTTCTAGCAACCTTATCTGTTTTTTTAGTGATCATCTGAGTTAGATAAGATCACTAAACTAAACAGATAGGCTAGCTTGTTTATTGTTTATTGATAACGTGGCACGCACGTGTTATGTCATCCTCTTGCTCGGTTCCCACGAGCGCAGCAGTTCGCTTAGGTATTGTTATTTCATAAAATTGTGGTGACCTACTTTTTATAATGTAGGTAGGTACCTAATTGTATACAACTACACCTCGGATCAAATGAGTCTATAAATCCCGAATAAGTTTCTTTTGGCAAAGCGTGCTCTATCATAACATAAGATACCTACATCTTCACTTTCTTAAGAGATGGTAGTCAAACGCTTTACCATCACATCATCATCATCATCATCATCATCATCAACCTAAATTAGTCCACATCACATCACACTAATATTATAAATGCGAAAGTTTGGATGGATGGATGGATGTTTGTTACCTCTTCACGCCAAAAATACTGAACGGATCGGGCTGAAATTTTGCATATAGGTAATTCTAAACCTGGAATCAAACATAGGCTACTTTTTATCCCATAAATCAGTTCCCATGGGATAGAAATCACCTTTAAACTTTTCCATAGAAACAACGCGTGCAAAGCCGCGGGCATAAACTAGTTATCAATAAAGAAAATTTTTGTTAGTATTTTATAATTTGGGTCGATTTTTCAATCCTCAGATAAAGGTCAGATAGTAGTTAACTGTCGAATAAAGCCTAACCTAACTGAGGAATAAAGTTACCTGCTACTCTGAGGGCCAGATAGGGTTTTATCTATCCGATAAGTGTGACATTTTAGGTTATGTTTGACAGTTTCATTCGTTTTTTTTTTTGAAAAAACGATAATTCTAAAAGTCCACTAAACGCATTTTTAGAATGGTTTATTTCTACGGTGATTTGTTATGATGGATGTGTTTGAAGCAATTGACGAGTTTGTTTTGTAACGAACGTCAAATGTCAAATACACGTTTTGTTGCTGTTCTTGTCTAACACGTTGAATACTGTATCTATACATCTCGCTTTCACACATGAACCACGGAGATATTCTCGAGATAATAGACGATGGAAAAGATGAAAATATTTATTGGCCTGAGAAACAGACAGATAATTTAACACGCTAGTTAGCTATTATACGACTTAACTGAGGATTGAAAAATCGGCCCCTAAAGGCATATAATTTTTACAGTATTTTACCCATAGTTTTCTGTCAGTAATAAATTATAGGTATCTGCTAACCTTTCAGACAATGCGGGTTCTTCACTAGGCCAACTGATTACCTAAGGTTAAAGTCATGTATTGTTTTCGCGATTTAACAATTTTCACATACGACAGAAATCAGGTTATAATTATAACTCAAAACCAACCGTAGCTTCATTGTGATAAGGTTAATTTAATAACCAAAGCAGAGTGTAAGTTATACCTAATTAAAATTGAGTTATATGATTTTTGTTACTATAGTGCGTAAGCTCACACACTCAGGGTAATTTCTAAGAAATCAAATTAGGTTCCAAATCAAATCCTTAAATTACCTGTTCACTCATCCAGCCGCTACGGTGGCTACTGTCTATTCGGTTAGGTTATGTAATTCTCTACCACACGATATTCGTGCTAGCCCCTCACTCTTCATTTTCAAGCGTAAAGTCAAAGAGCATTACCTATCTTCATGACTCTGTTGTTTTTATGTATTTACTCAATTTATATGCGTATATAATTATAGTATTTGTTAGGATATATTAGTTTATGTATTGTATTATATTATGTATTAGTCTATTTAATAAGTAGGTTAAAATTAAATCTTATATCCTTTGATTTAGCACATGTACCCACTTCTGCAAATTTGTCTCTCTCTCCCAATAAGGTTTGCTGGAAGAGAACTCTTTTTAGGGTTAAGCTCGCCTTTGCCTTTATTTTTCTTGCGATATGTTTTACTTATACTACCTATGTTGTGCAATAAAGAATTATGAATTAGGTATATCCCAAAAATGTTTCGACCTCGACCAGACATGAACACCGTGAGGGATGGATGCGGCGATTGCTCACCATCGTGGCCAAAAAGAGCAACATCGCATCTCTGCCTACACTATACATAATAAAACTTTTACAGGGGCATTAAAAATAATCTTATGCTTACGTATCACAAACTGTAAGTTCGATTTTTTAAAATTTCTCCTTTTACATAATAACATGATACAAGAACTAAAATTAAAATTTTTAAGAACCCTCGACTGATTTTCATGAAACATGGTTAGGAACACTCGGGATAAACTTATCTGTGACACAAAAAAACTAAATGAAAATCGATTCATCCATTTGAGAGCTACGATAACACAGACAGATACACAGACAGACACGTTAAACTTATAACACCCCTCTCTTTTTGCCTCGGGGGTTAAAAAGAGGCGGTGGCGCTGATTTAGGTCGGTTATGCGACTTAACAGCATTTAAAAGCATTACGGTCGTTTCGGAGGAAGTAGCTAATGAAATGTCAACTAAAAATCAAGGGAAATGTCAATGAAAAGGAATTTCGGCACTCTTGGGATTTGCTGCCTTGCTGCTTGCACTAAATGTCAACCTCGTTAAGTTTAGAGTTTAGTAGAATAATGCTGGTGTTTATGTTGACCAAAAGATAATCGTTCAATTAGATAGCTTCGCCGGTTAGTTATAGAAATAGAAACGTTTATTTGTAACTCAAACACAGACATACAAAAATTAAAACAGAAGAACATAGACAGTTTGCTAAAGTTACAAAACGGTCCCTGTCTCAGCATGAGTTGGTTGTATTTGCGCGTACAACCAATGCTGGTCTTCCGAATGAGCCGTTTCGTGACATCACGGAGTATAAAAATAAGTACAAACAAAGACAAATAAGTTGAATAACATACATTGACAATAAATAAATAATGATGGACAATTCACACAGCATTATCTAGCCCCAAGCTAAGCAAAGCTTGTGTTATGGGTACCAGATAACTGATATACTTAATACAATAAACTACATAGATAGTTGTTTTTATTATACATAGAAAACACCCAGACCAACGGAACAAATTTCTGCAGATCATACACAAATTTGTCCCGAGGCGGGAATCGAACCCGCAACATCCTGCGTCGCAGGCGGACCTTCGCCCGCTGCGCCACGGAGGTCGTCGAATGGTGTAGATATATATAAATATGCAAAACAATGAAATAAAATAAACTAATAAAGATACTAGAAACTAGTAAATGCGAGACCCACACGGTAGTAGTATGGGGCGACAATGCCATCTGGGCATTTCATTTATAAGCGAAGTCGTGGGCACAGCTAAGTACTGGCTTATTCCAATAATCCCCTGCCATAATCCCCTGCGAAGTTACTTGCTAGCTGGGGGCAAATTTTGGAATGATTTTGTTCCAAATTTTATACTTGCACGGCACGCGATAAGGATAGGCAAATTCACCTGTAAGTTTAGTGTCTGGTACGGAATTATACTCGGTTCTAGAATCCAATATATTTAGTGTCAACAAAGACATTTCGGAATTAAATGTCAATAAAATTCATTACAATAACAGAAAACAGAAATGCAATTTGAAAATACAGTTATTATAATAAATACAATTTGAAAATACTATTTAATACAATTTACATGTCGGATTTTCGTAGAAAATACACAATTGTATTGAAATCACAAATTTATAAAATAATAATTTG
The DNA here is from genome assembly GCA_949316285.1 of Eupithecia subumbrata. Taxonomy (NCBI): domain Eukaryota; kingdom Metazoa; phylum Arthropoda; class Insecta; order Lepidoptera; family Geometridae; genus Eupithecia; species Eupithecia subumbrata. The sequence goes on along the minus strand of OX438630.1, from coordinate 8,350,016 downwards.
AAAAATATAATTTAGATTAGTGATTGCACTAAAAACGAAAACTCTTAATCCATCGAGGAGTACAAATTAAAAGGGTACAAATTCGAGTTCGAATACGGACAGGAGACGAATGAAATGATGAAATCAACACCAAAAATTGTTTCTATAGGTATCCTGAGATTTGCTCCGTGATCCTCCGATGATGCCGCAAAATATTTTCCACCAATATTTCTTCAGTTTTGTCCCTTTGTTTACAAAAAATATCTAGGATTCTAGAACCGAATATAGTATCTTATCAGCCGACACGCAAAATATGCATATAGTTGGATGTTCTGCATGTTTGAATTTACGTTGAGCATAAACTGACATAATATTACACAAGCACGGCAAGGAGTACCTAGGTACCAGCACCACGAATAGCGATATACAGATGAAGACTTCATAACCCCGTGACACACAAGCAACAGAAAGCGCTCAACCACACCATTCCATAAGCCGCTATATCCGCAAGACAACAGAAGGCGCTGAATGCATTCTTTTACAGTTTCTGCTTCATTCATTTATTTCTCATCAGACTTAAAAATAATTTTAAATAATATGTAGGTGTACATAGAATCAAGAAAAGGTATTGCTGACTTATGCAATGACTTTCCAAAAATTGGGATCCCCTTTATGTCATGGTAGGCTCTCTCGGATTTTTTTTTTTTTTTTAATGGGCCCGTATGATCCCACTGCAGGGCAAAGGCCTCCCTTTCCACCTTCCATTCTGCTCTATTGTCAGCCAATTGTGGCCATTTTTGGTTGTAGGCGTCCAGTTCATCTTTCCATCTCCGCCTGGGCCTTCCACGCGGTCTTCGGCCATTAGGAACCCAGTCTGTGATGGCTTTCGCCCAGAGTTCTTCCGGATTTTTTTAAAGATCTTTTTTTAGAGATCTTTGGTAATGCTACTCTATTGTAGGTATCTATTTACATTAACTCTTAAACATCGAAGTATCACAACAAATATCTGCAGACAATACAAACATTTGTCCCGAGGCGGGGATCGAGCCAAACATGCCCAACATGCGAACAACGTTTACTTAAACTACTTGAATCTCGCTATATATCTCGTGCAAGTTGTCGGTGGGTGCACTTACTTTCTCCGACACTTTCCCAATACTCTGGTACTCGAGAAATCAGTATGACGTCTTGTTTGTCGGATGCTTCTCGCTTTTGCAATGCCTGGTGGGTGAGGCTTGCATTGTGATTGTGAGAGCTACCTCTAACTACGAGTATACAAGGTCGTAAAACAAAATGCATGCGGGAATTAAACCAGTTGTAACGGAGATAAAGGTACATACAAAGAATAGATAGGTTTAATGTTTGTACCTAATTTTATTATGCATTAAAATTTTTGCTAATGATTCGTGTACCTATTCTAATAGTACGGAAACATACCTGCTTCATTTGAAATAAAACGTCAAGTGCCAGTCGGACTCACGCACTAAGGGTTCCGTATTTGTGTCTTGCCAAATATCATGATTCTAGGTCAACGGGAAGTACCCTGTAGGTTTTGGTACATGGCGAGAATCAAAAAATATTTTATTGTGAATGAACTACAAATTTACGGTTCGGATTTTTTCCTTTACTTGTGCAAATTTTGAACTTTCCAAGGCATGTGATTCCCTTGGAAAGTTCATAAATTTTAGGACATAAACGGATTTAACTTTTGATTGACTTATAACTTTATAATTATAAGTTTTAGCGCCAAGATGTTACGCACTTGAGTCTTTGATGTTAATTTCAACTCGATACCTCCACTCGTTCGTGAGAAAAGGGGTTTGAAAGACGGACAGACTAACAGACAGACAGACGTACAACAAAGTGATCATACAGGGTTCCTTCTTTCCTTTTGCGGTACGGAACCTAAAAAAACCTTTGTGATAACTTTGAATGTTTTTTTCTTACACAAAATGACGTTTGCATGGCTCCACACCGTAAGCCAGCTAGAAAATTACTATAAATTATCTCTGGATAGGTAGATTCATTCGTCTAACGTGTGTTGTTTTTTGCAAATAAAAAAAATCGGTAGGAAGTTGGTTATACTTAGATCTAAGAAATTTATTCTCTAAAAGCTTAGAAAAGACGAGCTGAGTGCCGTATAATAATTTATTTTCTCTTCTAACAAGCCGTGTCGGAATTAAAATCATGTTGCTCCTAAATCCTCATTTAAAACTGTCTTCATTAAAAGCTTGATTGCTGCAGAAATAACGTGGAAAATAATACCAGTCTCAAGTTCTAATTTGTACTATTAAGTTTTGTATGCGACTTTGCTTAAAATGAGTAGATAAAAGTAGTAAGAAGCCATTTTTTTTATAATTTCTACATGACGTCATGTTGATTGACTGATGAAAAATATCACTTTATTTCCGTGTCAGTGTTTAGTTTTATAATTTGACCTTTTCTTAGTATACATTTATTGTAGGTATTTATGGAAATAAAGAGTTTTAGATTTTTTTTTAATGCCAGCTACAATTTTTTACCAAGTTTTTATGTCCCACTTCTGAGTAAAATGTCTTCCCCAAATACTTTCTAGCCTGTCTTTGGCTGCCTACCATTGACTTAATCTTTAACTAAATCAAAAAACAATTCCCATTTAGGTATTTTGTGTTTGCGGACGAAAGTATCCAGCTACAAAATATCTAATACCTAGTTCTTTTTTTTGTTTTAATTGTTTGTAATAATTTTATAAACTATTTGTCTGTTAACTCTACTATGTGTAAGTAAACCGAGCGCAAAATCTCTGTAAATTCTGAATGATGTAGTCTGGCTTCCTCGATACAGGCCCAGTCTAGTGAAGAAGTCGACGAAAATCACAGTTGAAAGTCGCTCAGCAAATTTGTACAAAATTACCCATAAAATGTATCATGTGTTTTAGATTAAGTCCATCTGTTCTTATTTGTATTACTAGCTGTACCCGCGACTTCGTTCGCGATTGCCTTACCTGCCGACTAATTAAGTTCACATTTAACCATAGTCTCTCATATTATGAAACGCCGCCGTGCAAAAAATCGTGTAGGGTCTACGGGGGATATTATATATATACATATTGTCATCTTCAATCCCATTCTTTATCCACACGACTTTTAGCTACGACTCGGCCAGCGTCAGTGTTAAGAAGTGTCCTACTCGTTTGACTTACTCACAGCTGGGGCCCTATTCTGCTATACTAATCGCTTCACTATGACAGGGCTATCGTCACAGAATGACACGTTTTGGTATTCCACCTTGGATGAAAGAAATTATGATGAATGCAGATGGAGAGACGCGCGTCAAGTTTGACACAACATATTAATCTATCTCGCGCGCACCTTCTGGAGTTTTATTAATCTAAGGATTCTACGTGATGATTCTGCGACGATTCCATTGTCATACTGAAGCAATTGTTTTGCAGAATTGGGCTCCTGATCCATTTGACTGGACAACCGTAATTTTTTTTCGTTAGTAGGTAGGTACAGTTGGCTGTGTACCACAATAAAAAATATTTTTCTGCGGTCCAGTTAGTTTAAATGGACCACAATAATTAATTAATTTAATTGTACACGAAGTTTGGTTGGAGTAAGACTCCAACCAAACTTCGGTAGTACTGTTAACTGGACCAGCTAAACCACCATATGTCATGTAAGGCAGGAACCTAACTTATTTTTCCAAGACCCACCACCTTAGTAGGTAGGAACCTAACTAATGGGTGCGTCTTGGAAAAATAAATAGATATGAACTTACCTACCCTTTATCTACTAATTTTTTTCTTCAATCTACAGATTATTTCATCAATCTACTGATTTTCTACTCGACTTTCTACTGATTTAGTCATATTCGATCTTGCAACACTGTTTCTAACAAAAAGAATGCATGAAATCGGACGACGCGTAGACCCGTCGTGATGCGCGGTTAAAGAATTCTACTTTTCCTCTCTCCCAGGGGAACCTTACTGAATTCGAGGATAAAATGTATTCCATGTCCTTTCTTGTAGTATGAACTCAAAACGTGCCAAGTTACATTCCAACTCATTACCTATGTAGTTTCGGCGTGATGAGCGGTGAAGGAATTTAACTTTCATCCCCTCTGCCAGGGCACCTTACTGAATTCCGGGATAAAATGTATCTTTCCTCATAGTACGAACTAAAATCACGCCGAGTTGCATTCGAATTCATTAAGTAGTTCCGTCGTGATGCGCGGTTAAAGAATTTTACTTTCATCCTCTCTCCCAGGGGAACCTTACTGAATTCCAGAATAAAATGTATCCCATGTCCTTCCTTGAACTCAAATCGTACCAATTCAGTCCAACTCATTCAGTAGTTTCGGCGTGAACGTGATGCGCAGTGAAGGAATTTTACTTTCATCCCTTCTCCCAGGGGAACCTTACTAAATTCTGGGATAAAATGTATCTTTCCTTGTAGTATGAGCTCAAATTATGCCGAGTTCCATTCGAATTCATTAAGTTGTTCCGTCGTGATGGGCGGTTAAAGAATTTTACTTCCATCCTCTCTCCCAGGGGAAAATTACTGAATTCCGGGATGAAATGTATCCCATGTCCTTGTAGTATGAAATCAAATCGTGCTAGGTTTCATTCCAACTCATTTAGCACTTTCGGCGTCATGCGCGGTGAAGAAATTTTACTTTTATCCCCTCTCCCAGGGGAACCTGACTGAATTCCGGGATAAAAAGTATCCTATGTCCTTCCTCGTGGTATGACCTAAAATCGTACCGAGTTTTATTTCAATACCTTTAGTAGTTCCGTCGTGATGCGCAGTTAAAGAATTTTACTTTCATCCCCTCTCCCAGGGAAACCTGACTGAATTCCGGGATAAAAAGTATCCTATGTCCTTCCTCGTAGTATGACCTAAAATCGTGCCGAGTTTCATTTCAATACCTTCAGTAGTTTCGGCGTGATGCGCGTTTAACAAACAGACAGACAGACAGACAGACAGACAGACAGACAGACAGACATGAATGAAAAAAAATTGCAGTTTTGGCTTCAGTATCAATAATAAAGTGCCCTCCAAAAAAATTTTTCAAAATATCTTCAATGTACAGAATTGGACCTGTTACAGTTTTATTATAAGTATAGATTTGCTGCAATAAATGTGTTTTTACTTTTTTTACTTTTTTTTACAATGAAAAGCACGATTTTAATTTAAAAACACAAACGGAACGTTGACACAATAAAACACATGTTCCGTTCCGTTTTGTATTAATGTAGAGAAAACTGGGGAGCGAATTGGAGCCGTTTTAAATGAGTTATCCGTCATGGCATGTCTCTGGTACAGTCAGGTCCAGTACAGTCGCGTTCAACTGTACGTACATTTTGCAAATGTTTCTTATTTGCTAAGACCATTATGCAAGGCTAATAACTGTATACCGGTATCCATCTTATACCTCATATTAAATGACTAGTTTATGCCCGCGGCTTCGCACGCGTTTGCTATGGACACGTTAAAAGGTAATTTCTATCCCATAGGAACTGATTTATGGGATAAAAAGTAGCCTATGTTTGATTCCAGGATTAGAATTACCTGTGTGCAAAATTTCATCCCGATCCGTTCAGTAGTTTTGGCGTGAAGAGGTAACAAACATCCATCCATTCATCCAAACTTTCGCATTTATAATATTAGTGTGATTAATATAAAGCTTTGATTATGATCATTTTACAGTGGCCTTTCCCATCTGAGTAAAAAATTTGGGTGAAACTTTTTACTCAATTGAAATCATAGAATTATTTTTCAGTCCAGTCCGTATTTTCTTTATTCTTTATTGCACTAAATAAAACATAAAACTAGAGGAAGAATGGCAAAGGCGAGCTTAACCGTAAAAAGAGTTCTCTTCCAGCAAACCCTATTGGGAGAGAGAGATAACGTTATGTGGGCACAAGTGCATAGTTTCATTGAGAAAAAGAAAAAGGTGGCCTACTTAACTACATAGTCGTAGGAGAGGTCGTAGGTAGTATTGTCTAGCAATATTATTATTATAGGTATCTCAAGGGTTCTATCTATTCGACGTTAGAAACGAGATAATATGATGGTGACGTCTCCTTTTTCTCCTTTTTACAAATTGGTACAGGGCCTCTATCGTGCAGACAGGGAACTATGCAAATCCCATAAAAAGGGGGCATCACTATCACCACAGATAATAAAATACTATAGCTATCACGTTTCGTTACCAACGTCGTCAAATAGACTCACCCCCCTGAATACTGTTCAATAGAATCGTAGTATTATTTAAAGCTTTTGTAGTTTTCTGCTTGAAGAACCTGTAAATAAATCAAAACAACTTTAGAACGTCACTTGGCCGTGAAGTTACTACTAGTTTGGTAGATTTTTATACCTATATTGACATTATGATGATGATAAATAGGGAAAACCCTGCCGTTAGATTTCAACATACTCTTATCAAATGTTATCGGGTTATCGTAGTCGATAACGTTAATGGATTGCCACCAAATTTTTTTGTCTAATCTAATCTATACTTTATTTTTATCGATGCCCTCGTGTATTTTATTAAATCTGTCATATCTCAAAGGATATAAACTGTGTAAAGAAATCATAAATTATGCCTTACAAAAATATGCAATAGATAGGTAGGCAGGCACTCAAGTAGGAGTGTAATTTTTTCCATCGTAGGTACATTTGATGTCGTTACATTCTATTTTTAATTCGTATTTTAACAATAGCATACAGGTATTGCGCTATAGGAAACACCATAAGGTACAAAGAAAAAAAAAACAGACATGACTGAAAAATAAATAAAATAATTGGTTGGAATCAAATAAATAATTAATTAATTAATTAAAGGGCATTGTCAAACGATACTAAAAAATGTACAATATTACAATAATAAATAAACTGAGAAAACAATAATGATATAATGTCAGAAATAAAATAATTAAAATTATATTCACATGTAAATAAAGCTGCTGTATAAACTACTGCAAACTTAAGTAAATTTCACCCGTTCCTACTTATAATTTTATTATTATTACTAGTAGGTATGTGTGATACTTAAGATGTTACCTAGAGCTAGAGTACTTAAAACTTTATGACAAACTTTACGAGCTTTGGTACCTGTCACTAGAATACCTTTACACAAAATTACCATAACTACTTCGCTACCTTCGCATACCTAAGGTACATAACTCTAACCTCAGTAAAAATGGGTAGTATTAAAACGCAAATCAAAAAATTACTCATTGCACAGCAAAATACTCAAATGGTACGCTTTGATTAATTTGCTGTGCAGTTAGTAGAATTTGCTATGCAGAAATTGATAGGTGATTATTTAATTCGATGTGCAATTAATAATATCCCGTAAAAAATATGTTAAGACCCTAACAACACAAACATATTTTGTTGGCTCAGCTTTTGGTTAGGTGTCACCCTTTTTGGTGTTTTAAAAGTATACTTTTTTTTTTTTATTTCACACCACACAGAAGGCTTTGTCGCTGAGCGACCACATCGCCTAAAAATGTATACTTAAAAAATATGATAGGAGAGCATGGACGAAAAACTATTTCCTGGCGGGTTGTGGGCTCAATAAAAAATGCAATAATGATATTGTTTAATCGAAAATTAAGTACCTACCTATACATATAAGGACGTCATAGTCCTAAGCAAAGGGGGCAAGGGGCCCTTACATCGAATTATCACATTTTGTTTTAAAAATCGCCGCGCAAATGCAAGTAATGTATTTGGATAAGGTACACTTTTACAAATAAAACATGCCCTAACTAAATCGTCAGATTACTCAGATTATCACAGATGAAAATGCCTTTTGCCGATTTTTCTTTTGTTCGTATTTTTTTTCATAAACTTTCATTGTGTGCGGCGATAAAGTCAGTGTCGTAGCCGATGCTAAGGCCAAAATCTTAAACCCCTTTACAAAACAACTGAAACTTCCGACGATTCTACTTTGAATGTTATTCAAATGGTTACATCGCCTTTGATGAAACTCACACAAAACATAATCATAAATTGTAATAAGTTCATTCGCTACGAGATGCCACCAAAGACGTGGTAAACATGTCTTTGGATGCCACAGACAGACAAACAGAAACACATGTAAAAAACATAATGTCCGTCTTTTTGCGGTCCTTGTAGTCCTAGGGATATATATAATAAATATCACAGTCAAACACTTAAGTTCGCGACTGTACGCTTTAATTAAATTTCGCATTGCAGCCAAAAGCGCTGCGTTAAAAATACTCGGGTAATTGCTTGTTCAAAATTGCAAGCTTTGCTGAATACCACGGTAATGGTAACCTTCCTTATTTACACGTTTTGCAACTGTAAACAAAACAATCAACAACAAATTTTTGTTTTTATTATTATTGTGCGTCAATCCTCACACACGCAGTTTTATTTGATTTCCTACTTATATGTTTTTATAATCACCTGTGTACCTAAACAGTTTGTACTGTATGTAACTACCTATATACCCACGTTAGTTCATCCCACTGCTGTTGAAAGTTCTCTTCCATTTCTTATGCTACGCCTACGGCTCCACCTTCTTTAGCGTTGACGTTAGTGTTAATGTCCTTTAACGCGTTAATTAAGGCGCTAAAAATGCACCTTGGGTACTAGTAGCCAAGGTGCATTTTTAGCGTCGTCAATAAATAAATAATAAATAAATAATGCTGGACAATTCACACAGCATTATCTAGCCCCAAGCTAAGCAGAGCATGTGTTATGGGTACTAGATAACTGATATACTTAATACAATATACTACATAGATAGATATTTTTATTATACATAGAAAACACCCAGACCAAATAAATAAATGAACACGTTACCTTTTTAGCGTCGTCAATAAATGAACACGTTAAAACCTTGACCACATCTGCGTGACGCCCAAATTAGCGCGTTAATTAACACGTTAGGTCGCAGGTGGAGCCGTAGCATTAATGAAAATTGTATATTTAACGGTATATTTCGTAACTATTTGTTCAGATAACAAAGGTTATGTACGATGTTACTTACAGTATCTACCTATAATACTCTATCTTTGACGGCAATTATCGCAAAAGTACACATAACAAAGCAAGGTTTCATAAAAGGTCAAGCAAAGTCAACTCAAAAGATTCCTACGATTAGTAGACAGGGTAAAGGTTATTTTTGTTGATTCTAAGTATTGTATACTTATAAGTATGTACAAGAAAAACAATTTGTCAACCTAACATTGTAAACAGTTTCGAACAAGGACCTACCCTTTACTCATTTTAATTCCAACTGACAGTCAATAAATAACCCCTCGAGTACCATTAAATTAACACGTTGTCTGGCAACACCAACCTCATTAAGCTAACGTATTAAAAACCTACCGACATGCGTGACTATGTATGGAATAAACCCAAGAGCGATCCCATGACAGCCGAATGTGTAAAGATTACAATTATCGTGATGGGTCCTACGCCCCACAGCTGGGCAAAAGCCGCTCCTAATCCCTTCACGCAATAACCTGATATTTCTACGTAATCAACTAATGCTCCCGAACGTAAATTTTCCATGAGGGCTCTGTCTTTTTAAGCGTAGGAACGTCAACAGCTAAAGAGGACTCATCGATCGAATGCGAAGGTTATTCATACCCACCTATCAATTACTCTAATAACCGATCGTAAAGGTAAAGCTATATTTCACAGTATTTCCTTTACTTTATAGACAGTAGTGGTTTGTTTTAATTGACACTATTTCAGCAGCGCTATATTTTTAACCCCAGACGCGTAAAAAGAGAGGGGTGTTATAAGTTTAACGTGTCTGTCTGTGGTATCGTAGCTGAAGCGATTTTCGTTTAGTTTTTTTGTGTCATAGATAATTTTATCCCGAGTGTCCTTAGCCATGTTTAATGAAAAAATGTCGGGGGGTTTTTAAAAATTTTGATTATGTTCTTGTGACATTTTAATTTAAGAAAATGGGAAAACTTGACACGTCCATGAACAAAACGATCCACAAAATAAGATTGCAAGTGTCATAGGTACTTATTTATATCTCTTTGTTTAAGTTTAAAGATATGGTGATTGGTTTCATAGAGTTAGTTATCGTTAATGAAACGAGCCCTATACCTACTGTAAACATTATGATATGTATGACGTATAAAAAAATTTGATTATACTTACTACCTGTGTTTTCTATCAAAACTACTTTTTGTGTGATATTTGGGAGACCCTTTAAAACCGTGTGTGACACTCGAAGTGCAACGAAAAAAAATTACCGTCGCATATTATTATGTAGCTTTATCCTCTGATGATCTCTAGTAAAAATTGCTCTTACAAACTAAACCCCGAGTATTTATATGTTGTAGAAAAATAATAGATTCAGGCGTTACTTTGCGGAAATCCATTGTATACTATAAGGATGAAATAATATTTGGGAGATTAATATGGGAGGGGGGGCGGTACACACAAATCACATTTTGTTGGATCTTGTCGGAAGAGGTTCTGCGCGGAATTGTTACTAAATATTGTTTCATCCTTATAGTATGTTGTAGAAAGTCCAAAAAGGTCTAAGGTCATTTTCTTGTTTCAGTTTATTTTCGACAACGGCACCAATGATGGTCTACTTACAAGAGACAAGTTCTTGGAAGTCAACGCAAGGATGGACGCGAGGAGGGAGTACTTGACCAAAGAATGTTCTAGATTAGGCCTGGACGACAAGAAGAACAAGGCAAATGCTTGGGAGTACCTGATCAATAGACAGTATCATGTTATATGGTGAGTTATGGCATTAATATGGATCAGTAGAGCTACCTGCAGATTCTTTGCAACGGTCTGCAGTTAGCTCAACTGTTTCAAATGTAAATACTAGTTCTAATTTGTTTCTATTATTAACCCCGACGCAAAAAAAGGGTGTTATTATAAGTTTAACGTGTACCTATTCATGTGTATATGTCTGTGATATCGTAGCTCCCAAACGAAAGAACCGATTTTCGTTTAGTTTTTTTTGTGTCATAGATAATTTATCCCGAGTGTTCTTAGCCATGTTTCGTGAAAATCTGTCGGGGGGTTTTTAAAATTTAAAATTTTGTTCTTTTCTGATTAACAATTGGTCGAAAATAAAGGTCGATGAAAGCACCGATAGGGATTCGGTTCTTCACGAGAATCTTCTTCAGAGTACAGGGTGCAGATTCGAAACCCGGTTGGTGCTTAGATCGACCAATTTTGACTTGAAACCGAATAAAGTTGTAAAGTATTAGTTGTGACATTTATGGAACTTGTGTTGTGATTTTGAGATTAGTACTAGTGTAGAAAGATACACTACAGCGGCTTCCCAAATATCCCTCTGTTAGAAGCTGACGCTAGTTGAATTTTCTAGAAACTTAGCTTAAGAACCCCAATCAGTGAAACTTCCGACCAAACCACCATATCTCCAATTTTGACTTGAAACCAAATAAAGTTGTTAAGTATTACCTAGTTGTGACATTTATGGAACTGGTTGTGTGATTTTGAGATACCGGTGTATTAAAAGATACCCTACGGCGGCGTCTCGAATTTCCCTCTGTTAGAAGTTGGCGGTAATTGAATATTCTAGAAACTTTACCCTTGAGCAAAGTTAGTGGAACTTCCAACCAAACCAAGAATAACTACCGTACTACGTAACCAAACGATTTATTTATTTATTTACAAATGGACTTACGGTTGAAACCAAAACGTCCAGGAGTCAGATACATAAGAATGACAAATTAGACACAAAGTAGTCAAATCTTGAACAATACAATACATAATTAGGCGTGTTTTAAAAAACTATGAACCGACTTCAAATTTTTATGGGACCAACTTTGGAGTATACCCTTTCCAATAAAATAATAATAATTATAATACTGGACAATTCTCACAGCATTATCTAGCCCCAAGCTAAGCAGAGCTTGTGTTATGGGTACTAGATAACTGATAAACATAATACAATACACTACATAGATAAATATTTTTTATTATACATAGAAAAACATCCAGAACACCCTGAACAAATATCTGCAGATCGTAAAAACATTTGTCCCGGGGCGGGAATCGAACCCACAATCTCCTGCGTCGCAGGCGGACCTTCGCCCGCTGCGCCACAGAGGTCGTCAATAAAAAAAGAATGATCAAAATCAGAGTACTCTGTAAGAAGTTATGAGTGGTCATAAATAAAAAAAAATCGCGTCGACTTGAGAATCTCCACCGTTTTTTGTCGGTTAAAAACTATTATCAATTTTAATGTCAATCTCGAGTCAATACAATCATTAATAATTAAATCAAAAATCAAATACTTTTATCTATTTACCTGAAAAATAAATGAATAGTTTAGGACGTTGTTAAATTGCATTTAAAAATGAGGATGCATATCTCAATACTCAATCATTTATTGTACAGAGAGGAGGACGTCATTGGTTATGAATATTTTACTAGTTTGCATATTTCTTATTTTTCATTTAAATATTCGTGAACCGTGTAATATGCTTTTGTGATTAATAAAAGCTTTAATCACATAACACTAATATTATGAATGCGAGAGTTTGGATGGATGGATGGATGTTTGTTACCTCTTCACGCCGAAACTACTGACCGGATCAGGCTGAAATTTTGCTTACAGGTAAGTCTTACCCTGGAATCAAACATAGGCATAGGCTTTTTATCCCATAAATCAGTTCCCATGGGATAGAAATAACCTTAAAACGTTTCCATAGAAACAACGCGTGCGAAGCCGCGGGCAGAAACTAGTTATTTTACAAATTCTTTGTCGTTTTTCTCATTTTTCAACTTGTCAGGCAGTTTATTATATAATTTTATAGTCATTACATAGGGGCTGGCATGAGGACCTGTAAAAGACTGCAGGCAGATGCTGGATGCGGCAAGTTGAAGACAGGGCGCTATGGCGCTCATTAGGGGAGGTCTTTGTCCAGCAGTGGACCTAACATAGGCTGATGATGATGTTTATGATGACATATCCATAAGTGAAGTTTAAGTTTGGAGTCTGGTCTAATAAGTTGTATCTCTTACAGGTGTAACATCTTCAAAGCAGCATCAACCTCCTGGATGTACAACTTCAATCTAATGGCAAACTACACAGCAGCCTTCCTAGACAAGACCAAGCAGGTTCCACTCGAGCTGGCTCGGAAGAAATACGCCCGGCCAACGGTGGAGATGATCAAGAAAGCCCAGGCGGATTCCATTTCGTTCTTGATTGTTAGACATCCGCTGGAGAGGCTGGCTTCAGCGTATAATGATAAGATTGTCCACGCGTGGCCAAAGTCATTCCATGATAAAATGGGGCAGATGATTATTAGGAAGTTTAGGCGGGTAAGTGATTTATTTTAGAGATTACTAATTTGGAAAAGACGATAAATCGGCAATAAATAACAATTCGTCATAAGTTTTCAAGAACAAGTAGGAATAGTTTTTGCGATATAGAAATTAATCTCCACAAATCTTCAGCGATGCGAACCGAAGAGGCGCCAAGCCGCTGATGCATAATTCCGACTCTACATATCAATGTTTGTTAGTTTATTAGCTAGAATAATTCATAGTAATAATAATAATAATAATGCTGGACAATTCACACAGCATTATCTAGCCCCAAGCTAAGCAGAGCTTGTGTTAAGGGTACTAGATAACTGATATACTTAATACAATACACTATGTAGATAGATTTTTTTTTATTATACATAGAAAACACCCAGACCATCGGAACAAATTTCTGCAGTAAATATTTTCAAACTTACGCGATCTGAACACATTATATTATAATATATTATTATATAATAAGTTTCTGCGGATCGTACACAAATTTGTTCCTCGGCGGGAATCGAACCCGCAACCTCCTGCGTCGCAGGCAGACCTTTGCCCGCTGCGCCACTGAGGTCGTCAAATAAACCACCCATTTAAAACCATTAACCATCCTTGTCCAGATAATATCCCTTTAGATTTTTATTAGTCATGTCTACTTTGCATTACTACGATCCCTGTGTCGAAGTAACATTACCTAATCTGTGTGTAAAAGCCATAGGAACCTCGGACCACAGTCTACGGTATATTCGTCTAAAACAATTCATCTAATACAATTGGACTAAAACAGTTCGACTAAAAAACAATTCATTTAAAAACATTTCGACGAGAGAAATTCGAACTTGAGTATATATAAAACTTTTAAATCCATCATGGTTATTAACACTAAAGTTATTCCGTGATCATGGCGCATGAAACTGTGCCGAAATATTGGAAAGCTCAAAACTCAAATCATGGTAAATATCCCGTTATTTATGACTTTGAGTATATATACTTCATGTAGCTATATGTCGATGACTCGGCAGCGATAGAATCTGAATAGCCCTACAGAGCGTGTCCCTGCGGCGACTGGGCTGGGCGGTGAACGGAATACACTAACCTGTATCTTTAACTATACTATATCTTTAACCACAAATTCCAGAAGTCAACACCAGAAAAACCAGCGCCAACGGAACGCTACCCTCTATTCGAGGAGTTCGTGTCTTACATTCTAGAAGAGAGGCGACAGAAGAGAACCCTGGATATGCACTGGACGCCTTACTCAGACTTCTGCACGCCTTGCAGATTCGCATTCGATGTTATACTGAAGTTTGAGACACTTGACGTGAGTACAAATGTTTCTTTTTTTTAATAATGTTCGCATAAGGACGGAGGTCTGAGGTGGGCAAATGCCATTGAAAAAACCAAGTGGCTGACTATCCGCACAATAAATAAAATAAATAATGCTGGACAATTTATGCAGCATCACCTAGCGGCTCGATGATGCTGGGCAAACGACGACGACGTCCGTGGCGCAGCGGGCGAAGGTCCGCCTGCGACGCAGGAGGTTGCGGGTTCGATTCCCGCCTCAGAACAAATTTGTGTACGATTTGCAGAAATTTGTTCCGTTGGTCTGGGTGTTTTCCATGTATAATAAAAAAGTACCCATAACCCAAGCTCTGCTTAGCTTGGGGCTAGATAATGCTGTGTGAATTGTCCAGCATTATTTATTTATTATTATTTATATTTAAACTGACTGGAATAGATACTAGCCCCAAGCTAAGCAGATAGGTAGCTTGTGTTATGGGTACTAGATAAACACATAGATACTTATAATAATAAATTACATAGACAGATATTTTCTTAACATCTGTAGAAACAACTAAAACACCCGGATCAAACATCTGCAGATCGTACAAACATTTATCCCGAGGTGGGAAGCGAACCCGTATCCATCTATATCGCAGGCGGACCAACGTCCGCTGCGCCACAAAGGTTGTCAGGTTGGATGGTCTGACAGATCGATCACATTTGTGTTCTGGGTACGAGTTTCGGGGCAGCAAAGTCATAGTATCATCATAAACAGCCTTCACCAGTCCACAGTTGGACATAGGACGATTTATGTCATATTCGTCCCGAGAAAGTTCGACTCAAATCAAAAAATCTGCTTTCGTCCACCCCACATTGTATGCCGTACTGGGCCCATAATTTATTTTATTCAAAAAATCTTATTTAGTCCTACTTTTCAGCTCCACATTCGGCCCAAGTTGTTTTGTGTAGGAAAAAAAAATCACTATGGTACAGTTGAAGCAATAAGTCTTCACTAGACTTTCATATTTTTATGATATGAACTTGTTTTATAATATAACCAGTGATGATCGTGTGAAAAGAACCAATTATGTTTTCCTTAATATTTTGAAAGAAAATTCAAGTTTCATGCCAGAAATAAAGGCCACCAAACAACAAACCAAACCGAAACTAATTTGATCTAATTGAATTAGTTGTTGAATATTCCCGGTCCATTCTATTTTGAATGGAATTTGTTAGTATTCTTACTGTTAATGGAACATCGTTTCACGTTTTCTCACAATAGCTTTGTGGTCAACCGCCATTAGACTTACCGTTAGGAATTGGATATTGTAACCATGGGACCCAGTTCTAGTGAACTTTGGAATGGATTGGTATAGTTCATTAATGACATATAGGTACGGTACCTGGGCATGCAATTATCGAAACTTTTCGATAATCGATAATTCGATATTTATCGCTCTATTTATCGATAAATATCGAGAATTATCGGTTTTGGTGAAGGAAAAATATCTTTACGTTTCGGTATCTAATTTAACTGCTCTATTTATCCAATCTGCTGCACTTAGCAAGATTTATGTATTACCTACTATTAATATATCTATATCGTTATATGTATTTAGTTATTAAATGTTTTTCCTTATAGCTTTCGGTCATTAAAGTATCAAAGATTAAATGTACCATTAATAATATGGAAAACAACTTATATTGTTTAAATTTTACATTATTATTTTATTGATGGATAAAAGATAATGATAACTCATCATTATTTACTCAAGAATATGGTTTTATTACATACGTATAGCACTTAAGACCAAGTTTGGTCTAGCGAGCCATTTAAGAGCTCATGATTATAATAAGTAGGTATAGATATTTGCGAATAGAACAAAATTAAATGAAATATTTTCTTACTTACAAAAAACAAAATCCTCCATTTAGGTATAAACATAATATTATTTCGATTAGTGTTACTTATCGAATAACTTTTAATTAGTTGACACTTTCAGTCTTCATAGAACGAACTAATTAAACAATTGAGTGAATAGAATGCTAGGACTATAAATCATTTTCTATAAATAGTTTTTTTATGAAGAAATCAAATTTAAAAAAATTAAATTTACGTATTGACATGTACTTGACATTTTTGGTCTAATTACGAAAAAAAATGAAGTATTCGTATATTCGTGTTATTAATTCATTTATAGATTTTCAACAGCAGAAGGTTGATTAATTTTACTAACTTTCTGCTGTTGGTTGCTCACCGGAATGAGTGCGGAGAAATGACAAGCAATCAATTGTTTTGTCATTAAGACTTGTGCGCAGTTTATTACACAGTATTCCAGCCGCAGAAAAGGCACGTTCACTTTCGACACGTTGTTGGCTTCATTGAACGAAGCCATCGATAACCTTTAGACAACAACTGTCCTCGGTCACCTCCATTTTCAAACAATAACATTTCATCCTTTAGCAGCGTCAAAATGTCTTCCCCAGCCGTAGAAACATTTCCAATTCTGCCTTTGCCCGTGTCATCATGGCTAATTTTGCTGATTTGTTTGTTAATCAATTCTTTATTTGATAATGGGGTGCTGACCACAAGTGACTATGACCACTGCCACCGACCGAATAAATGATAAAATGAACTGACGCACCCCGCGCGCAGCGGTTAGGCGAGCTCATACACAAACACAAACGAAGAGTGAGCGAGAGAGCCATAAACACAGGTAAGCTTGCTTGCGCGGCATTTGCGCAGGTAATTTTAAACACTCGCGATTGAGGCGCCGTGATGGGAATGGTTTTGATAATGATTATTAAAGAATTTATCTTTTATCGATATTTTATCGATTTTTTCGATAATTATCGCCGACATAAATGAGCCGATTACCGATAATTTATCGATTATCGATTATCGGTTTGCATGCTCTAGTACCTACCTATGCGATAGTTGTAGGTAGAGCTTAGAGGGTTAAATTATAGGACAATCACGGGTTTAATGCCAAGGAACCAAAATTATTTGAAGAAGGTAATAATAATAAACCTTAGGTATTTATAAAGCCGAGAAGATGAAAATCTATACCGTACATACACATATAATAAAAATAAAAATAAATACCATAAATATGAATAATAATCCGGGCCAGTCCAAATAGCATCATCTAGCTCAAAGCTTGTAAGGCTAGTATATTATTATATTACAGTAGGTATAATACATAATTATAATACATAGATGGATATTTTTTATTTTTATTATTACACAATGGAGTCTCCAGATTTTACTTGTTCCTGTTTTTAAAAAGTACATAAGTAATAATTATAAAGAGGGATTTACTCCAAGAACGTTTGCTTCTATAGGTTAACATCGAAAACCATGGCAAGATTTTTTTTATACTTTTTATTCTTTCGCGAATGGTTAACATAATGATTTTATCGGGTATTTATCGCGTATATACCTTTTATTTTCCATATTTTTTATTTTAAACTAGTTTCTGCACGCGGCTTCGCACGCGTTGTTTCTATGGAAACGTTTAAAGGTTATTTTTACCCGACGGAAACTGAATTATGGGAGAAAAAGTTTTTAAAAATAAAAAAAATAAGTTATATCTATGCTAAATTTCAGCCCAATCTGTTCAGTGTTTTTGGCCATCCAAACTGTCTCATTTTAATATTACTGTGAATAGAGGTTGCTAAATTTAACCTGAGTGCTATTATTAAGGTACCACGTAAGCGAAGTCACGGGCAGAAGTTAGTTGAATAGAAAATAAATAGGGCAGGTCTAATATGCCTGAGACAAAACAGAAAAGGAGGAAATGTGGTGTGACTGATTTTCCTGGTCCGGTAGACAAAACGTTCAAGGAATTAGGGTAACCCGGCCGGAAAATAGGGCAGTGGCCGACATAATCATTCGTAATTACAATTGTATCATTCCAATGGGTTTCAAAGGGTAACATGGTGCATACAAACTATTTTAATTTATGGGTAGCTATAGCAGAATAAAATAGCCTCTAAATAGGTACTATTACCTGGGCCGATGAATCATTGTAACTTGGCTCTGACTGTTGTGGTTTATTTTTTTTCTTTATTTATTCACTAAATCCACAGCATTCAGACTATATTTAACAAAACCACCACTGATGGATCTGCCTCCCTTCGGGGTGTCGCCATAATCGTTCACCAAGCCGCCTGCCAAACGTGGTTGGCAAGTGGATCGATCGCCTGCCAAACGTGAACTTAAAATTATAAATTTTTAACAATAAATTTAAAATTATAATCACCTACGGAAATACTACCGTAATAAATTAATAATACCAACAGCCTAATCAAGGAATTATAAAACTTTTTAGATCTGTAAATAATGTTGGACATTATCCACAAAGTATTATCTAGTACTAGCTGCTGCCCGCGGCTTCGCACGTGCTTTTCAAGCATATGCCCGTCCCCTTGTCTCTCTTGACGATTTACCTCCCTGCTAAATTTCACTAAGATCCGTTCAGCTGGCGTGAAAAGGTCAACAGACAGATTTTGTTTTGAATTCATAATATTATTTACTATGGATGCTGTACGATAAGGATGCTTCTAATCTACTCGACATTGTAGAATAATTACCTACCACCTGAATATTTTTTGGAATTTACATTGTCGAGTTTAATAAAGGTTTATTTAGTCAGAAAGAAAAACGTGGATCCTCCGGTGGTTTTCCCTGCCAATCGTTCTTGTTTGATCAATATTCAATATTCTTCAGGGTTATATTTCTGACGACCGATAAACTCGTAACGATACAGCTCGTTTACTTTTATAGGAAACTCGCTTCTTTGCGTGTCTTTTTTACCCGGTTTAAGCGTTTTCCTAGGTTTTCCACATCAGCACGCACATGTATGTCCACTGCTGCACATGCCTCTGCGTAACATGAGGAGTTTTAAGCGTTTTACCTACCTACTGATAAAACGTAATGGTCGAGTTTTGTTATCTACAAATTATGAGAACACATCGGAACAAAAAAAAATCTATATGCTTGGAGTCTGGACCCATAGATAATAAAAATATATTTAAAAAGATAATGATTAATATTTGAAATTCAAGAAGAATTTCAACTTACTTGACGAGTTAGCACTTTAAATTGTGTTTAAAAATCAACAACGGAAAATAGTTATTTTAGGTTTAATACTGCTGCAGCTTTGTTTGTGTTTTTTTTTCAGATAATAAAAAAAAATAGTATAGATAATTAGGAAAATTCTGAAAATATCGCAATCCAAATTTTATAAGTTTCAGGTTTCATAACATCAACAAGCAAACTTTACAAAAATTCAAAAGAGCGCTGACAAAAATTTTCCTTTGTACCATCATCATTTGATGGGACACATTTGAACGATTGCACTGATTTTCTTCAAACATAGCGTAATAATGTGACATTTTAAGAAAAAAAACTCTAATCGGTTGCTTGTAGGAGCTATAAGCTATATTTATATACAATGCCATAAACAAACGACGGACGTCAAGCTTGAATCTAAAATCAGATTTAAAGTAAAATTTATACTGTTTTTAAGGGACAAATAGAGTTCCAGTGGGAATAAAACCCGCCCAGTACCCACCACGTTATCATTTTCTATACAAAAGCGAAAGAATTATCAAAATCTGGCAGCTATTTTGGCGAAGATATTAGAGTAACATTTGTACCTACATTATAAAACATATAGCAGACTTGAGAACTTACTTTTTTTGTTTTTCGTCGGTTGAAATCCCTCTTTAAATATAAACGAAAGTTTGTTTATTTGCTTTTGATGCATTTGCATTCCCAGTTGGGAAGACAGAGGAAGTGACGCCGTGTTGTTAATTGAATGAAGTCACGCGCACGAGCGCGCCATGGCTCATTTAGTTCACCGGAAATTTCTCATAGGGATTGGGTGACTGGGTTACTTTATGTTCTACAATGACTACAATGGACCCAGTCTGGCTCGGCTAGAGTGTTAAACATTAACCAGTAGGTGAATTTGAAATATCTAAGTGTAGAATTTCTACTAAAGTCCTTTACAACGGTATATGATCTGAGTTTTGAGCTTTCAAATAATATTTTCGCCTCGGGAAAATGTTTGTACGATCTTCAGATATTTTTTCAAGGTGTTCTGGATGTTTTCTATGTGTAATAAAAATATCTATCTATTTAGTGTATTATTAAGTACTTTATGAGTTATCTAGTACCCATAACACAAGCTCTGCTTAGCTTGGGGCTAGATAACGCTGTGTGAATTGTCCAGCATTATTTATTTATTTATTTAATATTTCGGCACAGTTTCATGTAACGCCGCGCCTTGATCACGGAATAACGCATGATTCTGTGCTGATATATTGGAAAGCTCAAAACTCAAATCATGGTAAATATCCCGTTAGAAATGACTTTAGTGTTAATGAATCATGGTCATTAACACTAAAGCAGAAA
Source organism: Eupithecia subumbrata (assembly GCA_949316285.1). NCBI lineage: Eukaryota > Metazoa > Arthropoda > Insecta > Lepidoptera > Geometridae > Eupithecia > Eupithecia subumbrata. The sequence goes on along the minus strand of OX438630.1, from coordinate 8,329,034 downwards.
AAAGGATTTAAAAGTTTTTGTAGAATTTTACCTACTAATTATTGTTTTCCAGCCATTACGGTCCTAACGGGCATAAACTTCTTTGTCATTATTCCATTCTTGAAAACACACTTTAAAAGAAAAAGGAAAAACGAGTAAGTCTCTATCTCAAGTAGATTATAATTATATGGCAAATGCTAATATTAGCAATGAAAGATTTTTAACAATTTTTATTACTTTACTTTTTGTCCCTTGTGTTAGGTAAGTATGAGTAGGCAAAATAAATAATTGCCCCATAATTATTTTTTTATTTCATTTTATTTTCGATCGAAAAACTAACAGCTTGTTTATCTTAAATGAGGAGAGACATTGGTGGTCTTATAAAACTTAAATATGTTTAAACTAAAATTTAATTCTAATTTAATCTAATAAGGTCGGTACAAGTAATTAATTAAATGAGCACACTCAGTTTTAAAGTTGGTTAAAAAGTGGGTTTATTGGTTTAAAGGTAACTTTAAATCAACAAATTCTTGGTCATAGCAGATCCTTCAATTAGCACTGAATAAACCTAACAAAAAATAGCACTGAATAAACCTAACAAAAAAATCTAACAATTTCTCTACGGGTATAATCTTCGAAGTAATAATATACACTTGGAGATATTTAAATTAATTACCTATACGCTAATACTGATCTACATATTGACCACACCTATGGTCAGTATGACCAATTGCACTAACATTCTGCCTGGGGCTTAGCCTATTTTCGTCCCTAGGATATTGTTTACCTCTCTGCCAAATTTAATTTAGATCCGTTCAGCCATTAAGGCGTGTTATGGTAACAGACAGAGTTCCATTCGCTTTTATATTATTAGTTTGGATGTCAAACTCCCCGAATAAGTAATCTTCTGAGAATAAGGACGGCACACCCTCATTACTGGTCAGTAAAGTGATATTAGAGATCGTATCAACTACATCAACGGCTGGTTAGGAGAAAATTGGGACGGCCATTTACTGCTTTAGGCAGGTCATAACGCGAAAATTGTGATGACGATGTGTTGGTGTGAAACTTTTGAACCTTTCTCATTATCTACATGACGCGAAAATTGTGATGTCGATGTGTTGGTAGGTAATTTGGTATGAAACTTTTGAACCTTTCATAATCATTATCTACATGACGCGAAAATTGTGATGTCGATGTGTTGGTAGGTAATTTGGTATGAAACTTTTGAACCTTTCATAATCATTATCTACATGACGCGAAAATTGTGATGTCGATGTGTTGGTAGGTAATTTGGTATGAAACTTTTGAACCTTTCATAATCATTATCTACATGACGCGAAAATTGTGATGTCGATGTGTTGGTAGGTAATTTGGTATGAAACTTTTGAACCTTTCATAATCATTATCTACATGACGCAAAAATTGTGATGTCGATGTGTTGGTGTGAAACTTTTGAACCTTTCTTAGTCATTATCTACATGACGCAAAAATTGTGATGTCGATGTGTTGGTATGCATCTTTTGAACCTTCCTTAGTCATTATATGCATGACGCGAAAATTGTGATGTCGATGTGTTGGTGTGAAACTTTTGAACCTTTCTTAGTCATTATCTACAGCTAGGCATTTTATTATTATTATGGGAGAAAAAGCCAAAAAAGCGCTTATCAAGGGGAGGCCGCTGCGTCCAGCAGTGGACCAAGGCTGTTGAGGTGAAGCGAGGAGACATTTCAACAAGTTTGATTAGTAGACCTATTTATATACGTTTACCTACACTACATAATGTCTAGTATCAAATTAAGAACCGTAAATATATTTCTTAATACAAATGATTCTAAAAGCTATAGAGCAGCTAAGGAATAAAACTTTCTTTTAGCCCTCTGGGTTCAGTGAGTCGCTGTGTCTAACATAATGAGACCTCTGTTTAAATGAAGCATCATTTGAGTCTCATTCTATTTTTAGTATTTCCTTGGTCTCCCGAATACCACATCTTACCTATATGCTATGCATACCGTCGTTTGTCGAAGGCGTTTTGACAGGGAAATCGTGCAGGGGCCAAGTGACGGGTCGGGGGGGGGGGACGCTCCCGAGTTACTAAGGCGGTGATGTATGCAGCTCGGGAGCATCCCTCCCCTGTCCCGTCCCTCGCCCCCGCACGATTGCCCTGTCAAAACCACGTCAAAATGCATTCGTTGAACGACTGTATGCACATAGGTAGGCTGTGCTAGTACCTGGACTTTCTCTCTTTTCATCTCTTTTATACATTGCTAGGTTAGGTACAGTCAGCGTCAAATAGATAGGAGCGTCTAGAGTACCTAGTCAACATGATCTGAGAAACATAAAAGCAATTTGATATACGCCGTTCGAATCATCATATTGTTGTAAGCACCCAAGGTGTTCAAAATATCTTACTACTCATTATTTTATAATATAAATGTGAAACAAGGAGAACACCTTGGGTGCTTACAAAAATAATGATGATTCGAACGGCGTATATCAAATTGCTGAGACATTCGCTGAGATCATTTTGACTACCTACTCTAGACGCTCATATCAATTTGACGCTGACTGTACCTATTCGAAAACAAAACTAAAGCCCGGATAAATTGCGAAGGTGTGTACACCTAGAGTACCTACTTAATTAGTGTAACAGCCATAAAACCAACACTCCGTGAATTCACACGTTCACACCTTAAATTCAGGCGTAGGTGACTGACACTGGCCTTGTAGGTACAAAGTCTTCGTCATAAGTAGGGAATTTGATGATGATATCATCATACCTATTGAAAATTATACATGAAAATAAGTTATAGATATACTTACTGAGATAACAGATAAATTCGAAAAATTACAGAAATAAAATATCGACCTACCTACTCATTAAAAATAATTAAAATTAACATAAAAAGTAGTTCCAAGTAGAAATTATATTTGAAAACATTAGGTTACCCATACACATGTACTTAAATCAAATATTTTTGTTGCATTGAATTGACCTATTCTGGAAAATAAATAAAAATACATAGGTATCATACCTACCATCTTGGAATTTCATATAATACTTAGATATCATCATCATCATCATCATCATCATTACTTAATTATAATATTGTTATTTGATGTTTGTGTTTATATCATCGCCAAACCAACCATTGTTCCGATATCCGACTTGTTTACGTATTTGGTGCGAAATTATTTAAAACTACCGGCATTTCAGCGTTTTTGTAACTTTTTTGTATTGAATATTTATTTCACTTAAAATTTAATTTCTCTGTAAGTGAATGTTCGTTCATAAGAGAAATAAATGATCTTAAACCTGATATTGCTAGGCGGCAGTAGGTCTTCGGAAATTGTCATCGCTATCTGATGATAGTCCACGTAGCTGGACATACCTATGTCTCTCTTAATGAGCGCCATTGCGCCCTGTCCTACGCTTTCAGAATGATGTACCTGCAGTCGTAATTTTTTTTTATACCATAAGAAATTAATCGATCTTCTGACTATGTGCCCGTACCCTTGACACGGGCTACTAGCCATGAGTCTGGTGTAGGGCCGCCGTAGCCAATCCGTGAGACATAATATACCTATCTTATAATTAGATCCTAAGTACTTTTCTATTTCTAATATTATGCCTAAACTTGTTTCTGTCTGCGTCTTCACCCACGTTCTGTATATGGAAACGTGAAAAAGGTTATTTCTATCCCACGGGAACGTATTTATTGGATAAAGTAGCCTTTTATTCCAGGCCTAGAAATGCCTGTATGCAAAATTTCAATCCGATCCGTTCAGTAGTTTTGGCGTGAAGAAATGACAAAAGCCCATTAAAACTTTTTCATTTATAATAATATTAATTATTTCATAATAGTAATTTTGCTGCTTAGTGTATAATTTTGTACATTCTATTGCATTTTCTAATGAATTAATTATCAAAGTGTAATTTCAATCACAGGAGGACCAGAAATACCTGATCCAGCTAGCCCGTCTCCACGACGTGGTGAAGCCTGAGTGGAGGAACAGCGGCCAGGGTCCTAACACACTGGAGAATATCAACCATCTCTACTCAAGGCTCGCCACTACACAGTTGGATGGACTTTATAAGCTTTACAGGTTGGTTACCCATAATAACTAGATTTTGAATTGAAATTAAAATTATAAAAACCCACCGACAGATTTTCATGAAACATGGCTAAGAACACTCGGGATAAAATTATCTATGACACAAAAAAAACTAAACGAAAATCGGTTCATCCATTTGGGAGCTACGATACCACAGACAGATACACAGATACAGACACGTTAAACTTATAATATAACACCCCTCTCTTTTTGCGTCGGGTGTTAAAAAGAGCGGAGTCGTAAATTTGACGTACCTACCTATGTTTTTATTTATTGAATACTTTATTGTACAAAATTGTAAAAGTACACAGTGGGCTTAATGCCAATGGCATTTTCTACCTACCAACCACACAAGGTCAACAACGACAAAAAGACGTGCTCAAACTTAGACTCAACTTAGCTAGTATAGTATTATAATATCTGTAACTATGGTAAAAATCCCCAAGCTAAACAGAGCTTGTGTTAAGGGTACTAGATAACTGATATGCTTAATACAATATACTACATACATAGATAGATATTTTTTATTAATACATAGAAAACATCCAGAACGCCCTGGACAAATGTCTGCAGATCGTACAAACATTTGTCCCGAGGCGGGAATCGAACCCGCAACCTCCTGCGTTGGAGGCAGACCTTCGCGCGCTGCACAACTGAGGTCGTCAAAACTAGAAGACGGGTTGTATTTGTGTGTGTGTTCGCTAAAAGTTCTCAAGTGGCGAGGCGATGAAAACCGAAATGGAGTGTTGGGTGACTCGATGAACCGACGACGTCGTAGCGGTCGCAGGGAAACGATGGATGAGGCGGCTCAGCAGGCCTAGCCAAATCGCAAACGAATCATATCTATTCTCTTTCTACGATTGCTAACGCATTAGCGGTTGCGTTTATAGATAGTGGAATGTTGGTAGCCAAGTTGACGCGACTGTATGAATCGCTCATTCTACAACACGGATAGAATACAATCAAATCTTTGTCTATGGTTAGCGTTCTCAAATGTCAAAACGATGTCAAAGTCACAGGTAGAGCCTCTACCTGTGACTTTGACATCGACTTTGACATCGACACCACCTCTACCGTAGAGGTGGTCGTTTTTACTAACATCGTTGTTGACCAACGATGTCAGTGTACGATGTTCCCATCGGATGGCGAATAGGTGAACAACGGATGCCTGCGACAACGAGATGCCGAACCGAGTAATGCCGATCGCCACCGACAACAAACGAACGTCACACCGACATCGGAAGAGCGGGGAGGTTAGTGGCGCGGCATCGGATGGCGAACAACGAAGTCAGCCGAGTAATGCCGATTGCCAAACCTAAGCAACGAACATCCATCCATACCTCACCGCCCGCATGCCTGCGTGTGTGTGAGCGAGAGGAGAGGATGCTAGAACATAGAACGGAACGTTTTATTATAACTAACTAGATATGGCATGAACCATGTACCAATGTTATTTATTATTAAAAAAAATACGGTATATAATTTTTTTATCAAATGTCTCGTTTTAATGTAAGTATTATGGTTTTTAGATTTACCCATACATTTTTATTTGTTCAAATTCCGTAATTTAGGACCTACCCGTCTAAAACGCTCATGTCACTTCCAGTAAGTTTCATATGCTCGTTATTCTTGTCGTTTGTTTGGATTTTTTCATTACCTACGCAAATTACGATGATGTGCGCACCGCAACGCAGCCGACATCGATGGCGGCAACATCGACACCCTAGTGTCAATGTTGTGTTAGCAACCCGGCCGACATCGTTGGCGGCAACATCGTTGTTCACAACGGATGCCATTCTAACAAAAATGATGCGCATCGTTGTGGAAATTCAACGACAACGCCCATCTCTAGTCACAGGTTTCACTTGCTGATCTCAATTCTCATTCATTTGTGAACTTCGTAATAGATGTTTTGAATTGTTTTGTGCTATAAAGTGAGTGAAATTAGGTAAAAGCTCTCTTTTTACCAATTTGTGACACTACATTATGTGCATACACAGGATTGGTATTACAGTTCGCGGCTTTATTAGAATCCATGGAGAGGTACGTAAATTATAAGTTACTTAGCTTCTGCCCGCGGCTTCACACACATTTATGGAATAAAAAGTAGCCTTTATGTTATTCTAGGTCTAGATCTTTATTTATGCAAAATTTTACGCCAATCCATTCAGTAGTTTTGGCGTTGTCTTCGGCCAAACATTTTCCCAATGGCACAGACTTTCGCCTTTATAATTTTGGTAGGATTAAACCAAAATCTTCCTTTGTTTTAATCTTCTTAACAATGACGCGGTATGCAACTTGAACTTGAACCGTTCACATACTTATGAATGAAACAAACATAGGTATTGATTGTGTTTACTAACACTTTGTTTATAAAGTACCTAGTCCCTTTGTGTTTCTAAAATAGTTTTAACTTTTGTTGTAGCCGAGGTGATATAGCGAGGGAGGCCCCAACAAGGGGCACAAGGCAGACTAACTAAAGGCTATGGCAAGAGCTGGCTGAATCGCTAAACTCCATTGGTGGGAATGTCACAAGATCAACGGATAATATAATGGGATTGACTGCTGATGTCGGTCAACCTACAATTGAAGAGAGAAGAGAGGATTTAATGTTAGTTCATTTATTGCATAAGATCATCGCTATGTTGTAAAGTGTTTTTTTTTTCTTATTTTGGTTTTGTTAGTAATATAATATCTCATATTTTTCAGGAAGGAACATCTCAAAGAAGCTCTCTACCACCACTGATCGAAGATTCCATCCCTGAGTTTCACTCCTAAATACCAGCCACAGATGTGATTAAGTTGGAACTTTCTGCAATTTTGCTGCAGATAAGATCATCATCGCTACCTTCAACAAATATATTGTAAACATTAGAATATAGTGTTTTTAGGACCAAATAAAAACAAACAAAATGTATAATACTTTTATTCAAATTTATTTATTCAACTAAATATAACTTAACAGACTTACATCCAAAACGTTATACCTACTTAGGTATACATTAAATTATATCAGGTATATCTAATAAAATAACACCTAATTTTTTTTACTTTCTTTTTTCTTCAACCTTTGTATGGACTACTACACTGCACTGTAAGAATTATTTGTACCTATGGTTGTACCTACATCACGAATACCTAGTCGCAAACTTTGCCACTTTTTACCTTAACTTCCAGTAGAATCTCGTTTGTTCCTTATAATGTAGTTTTTTTGTCTTGAAAGTAAGTTTATTTAGACGAAATCTCTGCATTTATAAAGTGTACGACATTTCTTGTATGGTGTCTTAGCACACTCACGTTATATGTAGGTACGTGTTTTTCGGCAATTTTTACGACACTTTTTCAATAAGGGCACATCACAAGGAATGCATTTTGAATTCATAATAGGTAGTTGCCCTGTAGTAGGTATTTGCTAAAGGGCAAAAAAGTCCAAAAATCTATTATAATTCACACTTCTTCACAAACACTCGTATTTTAGAACAGCTGATGCCAAATCCGCCATTTTGTTAGCGTTTTCTACTGGGTCTCGGCGAACGCTCGCCTAGCGATGACAAACTTAGAATTCGTTTCGTTAGCGGTTGTCAAAAGTGCGGCTTGTCTACCATTTGTATGGGGTTTAGCGATCAACACGATAGAATCGACAACATTCTATTCTACTCGTGTTGACGAAACGCTTACTTGTAAACTTGGCTACGGTTTATCGATTCGTTTGTTCTGACCACGTGACTTTGCGTTTTAGAAATGTGATTCCCATACATTTTCTGCGTTTTCTATAGCGTTAGCGATCATAGATTTGCAACTTGGCTAGGCCTGCAGGACCGTTATTTGTGGCGTCGTTTGGGGAGGCCTATGTCCAGCGCTGGAAGTGTGTGGGCTGATATGATAATGATGATTTGTGTGTCTGTCTGTGATATCGGTGTTACCAAAACGAATGAACAGATCTGGATCTCTTTTTTTTCTGCTTGCAGCCGCTTTTATGATGATTCAAATAAACATTTCGTCGAGGTTTTTCCAATTGTTGTAAATTTAGCTTGTATTTTCTGATTCTTCAATCAATTTTGATGAGATAAATAAACGACTACAGTGGCACAGCGGGCGAAGGTCCGCCTGCGACGCAGGAGGTTGCGGGTTCGATTCCCGTCTCGGGGCTAATGTTTGTATGATCTGCAAATATTTGTTCAGGGAGTTCTGGATGTTTTCTATGTATTATAAAAATATTTATCTCTGTAGTGTATTGTATTAAGGATATCAGTTATCTAGTACCCATAACACAAGCTCTGCTTAGCTTTGGGGCTAGATAATGCTGTGTGAATAGTCCAAAAAAAGAAGGTCAAATCGAATTAACCCTTCTAGCGTAACATTGGATAACTCGGGTAAAATTTACCCATACTAAGATTTTTCTTCACAAGAAAACGCTGTTGTTCCAGAAACGACTTCCAACTCTTCAACTACACAATCGACAACTACTACGCAATATTACAACCAGAGAACAATGGATGAACAACCACCAACCAATCGGAGATCATCATCATCAAGTCAGCCGACTGAAGAACGTTCCATTTATACGAATTGAACGAATTGTAAACCTTTGAAAATGGATATCGAAGTGAGAGTCGATTAAGGACATATTTTGTAAAGGGAACGGAATGGGGTTATCTCGGTTCATATTCACAAAATACTTTATCAAATTGTTCTGGTATTTCCAAATACTTAGGTAAACTTCTGAGTTAAGTGCAAGGGAAAAACAGTTTAAGTCAATTTAGGGATAAAACCAAACAGAAATTCTTGACTGTGATTGGAATAGCAAGGAATCAAAATTGGTTGGCTATGCTATGTTACGATACTTCCTTACCCTTCGCTTTTCTTCTAAATACAACTTTTTACAAACTTAACGAACAAAATAATAGCTTAGAGAAGTATTTTCAAGTTAGATTTTAATCTCTACAATAATTTTCCTTGAGAGCTTTTAAGTCAATTTAGATTATGTGGCTGTTTCTAGTTTTAGATTATTCTAGAGTCTATTAATTATTCTTAAAAAGGACTATCAAAATTTAGTTAAATTAATCGAAATCTATGACGAAGGCGATTAACGTTTTTCATTGCTATTTTATCAGCGTTTCGAGTAAATATTAAATTGATTAAATTTGAACAGTCTGTTATAGATTTTTAATTAATGAATGACGTCACGTTATTTGATAAGGTGAATACAGAGAGTACAATTTTATACGTTTAACTTACATATTTGTTCAGTAGGTGTGTAGAATTTGTTACCAGCGATTTAGAATAGGTAGGTTGGTTAAATCATAATTTCTTTTTTTAGAATTCGTAATAATTAAAAATATACTTTTTTTTAACTGCCCAAATTGTACTGATCTCGTTAGGAGACTCAAACATTCACAAAAAAAAAACTAATGACAAATTAATTTAAGAACAATAAATATGTTTAAGATCGATATTTTTGCACTTCATGTGGTTTGTTATAAATTTATTTATTGTTATTCTAGAAATTTTATAATATTTGATACTTTTTGTATAGTAAATGGGTTTATTTAGTTACCATTTGTTTAAAACACAGTAGGTTGGTCCACAAGCATTAAAAAGTTAAAAAAAGTCGAGTAATATTTTTGTTTCGCTTAGTAGATGACATTAATAAAATCATTCATTCCCATTAAAATTTAATAAGTTCATAAATAATAGAAAACTTAATATGAATCGTTGAATATAAAATAGATAGTTTATCATTAGGATTATTAATAATTAACTCTATAAAAAGCTTTTACTATCTGAAAAAAAAACACGTTTAAATTATATTTCTTCAAATAACTAGTCGATCAAAAAAATCTATCTGAGCTTAGAATGATTCGCATTTAAAAAGATATTTATGGTTGTTAATTTGATATTAGAAATTACGTAGTGTAGGTAAACGTTATTTATAAGTATGTTTACTTGGACAAAGCTTGTTTTAGAAAAAACAAATTGGTCTTTCATTTTATTGAACAAAAGCACAAAAAAAGTGAAATAAATACCTGGAGCTGAACAGTAGCAGTTACATTATTAAAAAAAAATTGTATCATAAGTGTTACTAAACAGTTTAATAAATAATGCAATGCCCAATAGATTATTTACGAAATTTTATATCTAAGTCAAAAATTTCATCCATTTTTTATTACTGTAGAAAAACTCTTCTGTATTTTCAATCTTTTGTGCTTCTGCTATGGTTGTGTGGACGGATTCCTTTAGATGGCGTTAGATTTATTTGAAATTGGCCTGAGATGTGTTAATTATGTGAATTTGTAATTTACTAGATTCTTGTACTATGTAAGGAACGATTAATGTAGGAGTTGCACCTGCGTTGACCAAAAAAATGTAAATAACGTAGAGTGAAAGAATTTTCAGGAAATTTTGGCTTAATCAGACACTTATAATTAGTGGAAACACATACGATAAAACGAGTTATCCATTCTAAGCAGGAAACACAAAATATACTTAATCATTTTGATAAAACCAAAGTCCTACACAAAGTACATAATTAAGACCGGATTTAAAATAACATGAATTGATTGTGAGGAAAAGGCATTGATTTTTGTGAGGAATTCAGTTTGAATTGGATCTAAAAAGTTTAAGATAAAGCAAACATTTTAATAATTTGAGTGATTCAAACCTTTTAAGTCTCTAATACTAAATAAATAGATAAAAAAGTCCAAGACGCGGGTGCACCCACAACGTTAGACCAAAAAGTATAAGGCCTATGAACGTAACTGTAATGGTGCTAGTAGTCTAGATATTGATCTCATATCAGTATGTGAGACCGCACGTGTTATACGTATTGCTTTTGTCGTATGGAGCAGCCGGAGCGAGGTCGACCAATAGTATTGCGTCAAAATAACGTCATGTAATTGAGATTCTATTGGTTGATATGACATTTCAGTTGTTTATGGAAGCACAATACCTCATTCGGAATACATTCCAATCTGAAATCAACCTAATCACAGTTGATTGTAAGGTTTAATTTCGTGCCGGTTGCTCTAAGAGGAGATTATAGTCATCGATGAGAGTCGGTTGTGTTGAAATTATTAGTACTTATAGAGAAATAAACGTTTCTATTACATACTTTGTTGTTTTATTGAGGTCCCGATGGTATTCTATCTTTGCAAGGAAGAGTCAGCTTTAACTTGCATAACATAAGATTTAGTATTGGTAGACCCAAAACTGATTAAAAATACGATATTGTAAAATATATTGAATTTATTACCTTAACACTGATTAAAACTATCGATTCACGGCATGTGAGACTAGATGCATTGGGAACTGAGATATGTACGTCCTCTTCTCTTGTTCTTTGGTTTTGTTCCTGCAAAAAAAAAACAGAAGATTAATACATAGCTTTAAGACAGGCCAAAAAACGTATCAAAGGAAGCCTATTACCCAGTATTTTTTAATGATGATGTAAAGCTGAAAATTGACGCGCATAAATAAATAATAGACAAATCATGCTGGACAATTCACACAGCATTATCTAGCCCCAAGCTAAGCTGAGCTTGTGTTATGGGTACTAGATAACTGATATCTATACTTATAATAAAACTGTAACAGGTCCAATTCTGTACATTGAAGATATTTTGAAAATTTTTTTTGGAGGGCACTCTATTATCGATACTGAAGCCAAAACTGTAATTTTTTTCATTCATGTCTGTCTGTCTGTCTGTCTGTCTGTCTGTCTGTCTGTCTGTCTGTCTGTCTGTCTGTTTCTTAAACGCGCATCACGTCGAAACTACTGAAGGTATTGAAATGAAATTCGGCATGATTTTAAGTCATATTACGAGGAAGGACATAGGATACTTTTTATCCCGGAATTCAGTCAGGTTCCCTTGGGAGAGGGGATGAAAGTAAAATATCTTCACCGCGCATCACGTCGAAACTACTGAAGGTATTGAAATGAAATTCGGCATAATTTTAGGTCACATTACGAGGAAGGACATAGAATACTTTTTATCCCGGAATTCAGTTAGGTTCCCCTGGGAGAAGGGATGAAAGTAAAATTTCTTCACCGCGCATCACGCCGAAAGTGCTGCATGAGTTGGAATGAAACCTAGCACGCTTTGATTTCATACTACAAGGAAGGACATGGGATACATTTGATCCCGCAATTCAGTAAGGTTCCCCTGGGAGAGAGGATGAAAGTAAAATTATTTAACCGCGCATCACGACGGAACTACTGAATGAATTCGAATGAAACTCGGCATAATTTGAGTTCTACTCTTTGAGTACGAGTTATCCTGGAATTAGTAAGGTTCCCCTGGGAGAAGGGATGAAAGTAAAATTCCTTCACCGCACATCACGCTGAACTGCTGAATGAGTTGGACTGAATTGGTATGATTTGAGTTCAAACTACAAGGAAGGACATGGGATACATTTTATCCGGTTCCTGGGAGAGAGGATGAAAGTAAAATTCCTTAACCACGCATCACGCCGAAACTGCGGAATGAGTTGGAATGAAACCTGGCACGATTTGAGTTCATACTACAAGGGTAAACATAGGTAGGTACATAGGATACATTATATCCTGGAATTCAGTAAGGTTCGCGCATCACGCCACAAGTACAGAATGAAATCAAATGATGCATTTTATCTGGGATATCAGTAGGCACGGTTCTCTTGGGAGATGGGACAAAAGTCAAAATGTGTTCTTAGTTGTAATTCATTAACGCGTCGCCGATTTCATGCATTCTTTTTATTAGAAACAGTGTTGCAAGATCGAATTTGACTAAATCAGTAGAAATTAGAGTAGAAAATCAGTTCATTGAAACAAAAAAATCAGTAGATAAAGGGTAGGTAAGTTCCTATCCATTTATTATTCCAAGACGCACCCATTAGTTAGGGTTCTACCTTAGTAGGTAGGAACCTAACTAATGAGTGCGTCAATGCCTATTTCAGGCAAAGTAAAATGTACAAATGGTCCATGCAATATTCATGAACATGATATTTGGTGGTTTAGCTGGTCCAGTTAGGTAACTGTACCACCGAAGTTTGGTTGGAGTAAGTGGTCAAATTAAACTAACTGGACCACAGAAAAATATTTTTGACTGTGGTACAAAATCAACTGTACCTACCTAATAACGAAAAAAAATTACGGTGGTCCAGTCAAATGGATCAGGAGCCCAATTCTGTAATACAATGGCTTCACTATGACAATGTAATCGTCGCAGAATCATTACGTAGAATCTTTAGATTAATAAAACTCCAGATAGTGCGTGCGAGATAAATTAATAGTTTCAAACTTGACGCGCGTCTCTACATCTGCATTCATCATAATTTCTTTCATCTAAGGTAGAATACCAAAACGTGTCATTCCGTGACGTCTGTGACGTCCCTGTCATAGTGAAGCGATTAATTTAGCAGAATAGGGCCCCAGCTGAACGGAACCATGAGTAAGAAGTGAAACGAGTATGACACTTCTTAACACTAACGCTGGCCGAGTCGTAGCTGAAAGTATTGTCGATAAAGAATGGGATTGAAGATGACAACATGCTATCCGCCGTAGACCCCACACGATTTATACACTATTTAACTAGGTACCTAAATAAAGATTCTTATATTAAAAGTGTAACAGGTCCAATTCTGCGCATCGAAGTTTTTTTGCACGGCGGCGTATCATAATATGAGAGAAACTGTGGTGAAATGTGAACTTAATTAGTCGGCAGGTATGGCAATCGCGAACGAAGTCGCGGGTACAGCTAGTACTTAATACAATACATTACATACCTAGATAGATATTTTTATTAAACATAGAAAACACCCAGACCAACGGAACAAATTTCTGCAGATCGTAAACAATTTTTTTCCGAGGCGGGGATCGAACCTGCAACTTCCTGCGTCGCAGGCGGACCTTCGCCCGTTGCGCCACGGAGGTCGTCGCGCATGGGTGTATTTTACTCCTATACCACACGAGTGGTGTTAAGTCACTCTCACTGATTGAAGGCTAATCTCTGCTAGCTCTAGTAAGTTCGAAATGGAGGTTGTCTAAAAATTTAAAACGCAACAATGTTTGAGGTATAAATTTTTGAATTATTCCATTTATCAATCCTAGGTATTTGCTTCCTAACTATTGTAATTTATTGTATCGTGAATCTTTTAACCCTAATTTTACATGGTAGTGAAGACGTAGTGCCGACGATGGTGTCAATTCACAAGATACAAAATGAGATATCGGTATCGATTGAGAATTTAAACCTAATTTGACAGCACTAAAATGACACCGACCCTTTCTTACCTATCGAAATAAAATGAAGGCCATCATTTATGGTGCTGTCAAATTTGTTTAGTTTAAATTCTAAATCAATACCGATGTCTGAGGTTCAAACTACAGAATAATAAAGAAGCTACTAGCGAACCCCGTGGACTTATGCGAGATGATGGTTAATAGGCCTAACAGTATGACTCTGATTCCTGGAAGATGAGTCGGCCTTTAGTTTGGGATGCCACATGTGTAGATACACTAGCGCCTTCACATCTTGCAGGGACATTGGTAAGGGCCGGCTCCGCAGCAACATCAGCGGAGTCCATTAAACGGCGAAAATACGCTTAATCTTAACCGAGGTTATCCTGAGCCGTTTAAATCTACTAAAAACCACTTACTCTGCTTTCCGCTTTCTCTTCGGCTCGTCCAGTATTATGATGGGATCGGTGGTCAGTATGACGGGTCTCACAGACCCAAAGAAGTCAGTGATCGGTACTTTGGCGGGGTCTCGCTTGAACAGGTCCCGTCGGACCCCTACTGTGGACAGGCAGGCGCTTTTTGGGCACACTGCTAGCTGCAATGAAAATAAGAAACTGTTAAGGTACAGTAAAACAAAGTCAATGAATAGTGATTACCGCAAGTCCACCACACAGTACAGTTATGGCACGTGTAGACCTTTCTGGGCCAGGAAAAACACATTTTAGATTGTAGCGTTAGCAAAAAGAAGTTCATTTCAACTTAACCATATCCTGAGTTTGGGCGCTGGGAGGTATGACACAGTTTTTTACTTATGCGCTTTCCAGTGTTCCATTCTATTTTAGCTACATTATGTATTTGTTCATTTTAAATAAATAAACATTTTAGCTACATTATGTATTTGTTCATTTTAAATAAACAAGCTTGTACCTCTCCGTCAGAGCGCTAAGTGGCGCCGCGCCGTCTTCACGCGGAGGTGTAAACAAACATCTGCGTCTTGGACCATGATACTGAACCCAGTTAGTTCGATACCGCGCTAAAGGTGTAAAACCATTATTACGTCCACTGCTGAATATATCTCCCTAATTCTAAGTGGAAGAACTGGGATCTGCACTGACATCTTGCATAGAAGTTTACCCGTCTCTCTAATGCCTCCCTGAAACGAGGGGTTTGGCAATAATCACCTCGCTTGACAAGCTTATTGGTGAACGCAGTATAGTTGTGAAAATTACACAAAAGGAGGCGGCGTAAGCGCAAAAATTCAGATTATTGTGTATTACAAGAAAACTACACGAGAATAAAGAAACTGACTTAGAGTAACCAAATATTTAATCATAAGTCATTTCAATGGAGGCCGCAGGGTTCCTGAGATGTCGACCAAGTTATGTGTGAAACAGTGCCCTTCCATAAATTTTTTCTCAATCGTGTATTCACTTTATATAAACAAACGAAACAATGTTGAATGTTACTATGTAATTCGAGTTTGTTACCACAGGGATCACGTGAGTACTGAGATCTAGCCTTGCTGGACAGTCAAACTTGTTAGGTTCGCCCCCAAAGGCTGCACGTGCCCAAGACGTCCGGGCGAACTCATCAGTGGGCGCGGCCTAACTGTACCTATGCTCATCTGACATAATAGACATTCCCGCGCGCTAGGATGAAATGCACATAGATTTATTCGTAAAACGGCCACGTAAAAAAATGGGCACTAAATAGAATAGAAAAAACTATTGAGAGTATCTTTTCAAAATAAATTTATTTCAACTTTTGAGTTATGTCAGTACGGGCTTTACTTTAGAGTTTTCTTTCTTCGTATGTTATATTTTCGCCCAAAGTTGGGCTAGAATCAGTGTTGAAATACATAAAAGAAAGTATAGAAGCTTGTATTTTTCAAATATATACTTTTTTACGCTTTTGGGTGTATACAAACATAGATAATGAATGACGAGTTAAATTGATATTATCCTTAGTTTTGGATGGTCAACATAAAACAGCGTAGTAGTTACCCTTCCATGTTTAGCCTTAACATAAAAATATTAAAAGACATTTACTTACAAACTCTGACATAGTCCTCTTGCTGTTAGGATAAACATTCTCCAAGAACTCCAGCACATAATATGTGTACCTGTCTATTATATACACTCCTATAGCTGAGTCTACATGATGCTGAAAATAAAATAAAAAGAATAATGAGCAGAATGAATTAGTACTTGTGTATATTATTATGTTTTTGTTATTATAGTGTATTAGCCATCACACTCAGGGAAGAGGGGATTCTAAGAAATTAAACCTCTCGTCAAACGAAGTACCTATTTGTTTTGTTCGTATGTTACTTTGTCTTTGAACATTGATTGGATAAACTTCAATGTTTCCCCTGTAGAGCTAACGGCGCTAGAGTCTGTAAGTCCCAAAGATTTTTTGACTCGGTTACTTGACCGCGTAGCGCAATTGATAGCGCATTCCCGTCCATACTGTGGGAAGGTTGCGAGTTTAAGTCCCATCGAAGTCGATTGTTTGGGAATATTATTCAAATTTTTGATTAAATGGATTGGATCAGAGCCCAGAGTTTAGTTCTAATTCCATTTTTTACGGAATTTGGTAGGCGTGCGGATATGGAACTAGGCAAATCTCATTGAAAATTGGCTCAGTGCAGAGCCTTGAGGTCCGGTCTGACGAGTCGAGAGGTCTTATTTTTATATGGGATTTGCGTAATTCCATGTCCGCACAATAGAGGCGGTTTACCAAATCCTATAGGAAAATGAGACACGATGACGTCTCCATACTATCGTAAAACCGAACTCAGTTCTTGTGTAATTCAACAACAGTGTCCATTAGGTACAAAAGAGTCTAGGTAAAGTAGGCTAGACACTTAAATAACTAATATTTTAGAAGTTGGTAAGTTTATAATGTAGGGGGCAGTTCTAGAGCCTTTGGTCCGCGATTTCTGGGGCCGCTTCTTCGTCAAGTCTTGGGCTGTATGTGAAAATATAAGAACTGATTCTGAAATTCTTACACCAATATTTAGCTACACCTGAGTGCTGTTTTTAGCCACGAGGCGTGGGTTATGGGTTTATCGAGTGTTTCAGTGGTTGGCGGACACTTTTTATAACTTCTCATTTGGTGAAAAAGTGAAAAAGCAAGTAAGGGTTTATTCGGGTCCGGTTTTTTAGTTTTAAATGAATTACTTGTGAGTATGTTTTCATCAAGGTATCACAAGAACGAGGCCATGTTTAGAAGCTTAAATGAATAAAGTAGAATGCTAACAAAGTTGCTATACTGAAAAATCAATTCAGTTGTGTATTATTTAAGTTGAGTTTTCTTCAATACTTACAGAAAGTGAATCCTCTCCGACCAAACTGCTGGCTGTGGCCAAGATGTTGGGGGAATAGAACTTTTCATACATAGAGGAGGCTTGGCAGGTGTCAATAATGAAGAATATCTCATTGTATCTGAAATAAATAATAATGAGATAATTATATTTAACTACATTTTATAAACTTCAACAAAAACCATGAGAATAATGCAACAAGTTATGTTGAGTTTTCTAATCATCTAACATGTGTGTTCCACAGCAAAGCAAAGGCCTTTCACTCTGATTCTTCCCGCAGGTGTTGTAAAAGGTGACTATATCCACAAGGGGCAGGCAGCAGCACCCCCTGCAGAACAATTCTACCACCGAACTGCGATCCCCAACCCTCATGCCCAGTGTGGGGATTATGGGTACAACCCCCCATGAGATAAAAGCAACAAAGGCACTTATCAGGGGAGGCCTGTGTCCAGCAATGGACCAATGGACCAAATGGCAGTTGAGGTGAGCTGAGGAATCAGCAGTGGATGTTGGTTACCTTTATTGCCCACTGTGATCAGATCACCAATCCATCTTGGTAGCTGCCAAGCCTGGTAATTATGACAAACTTCCCTTGATGGAGTCTGTTCAGTACCTAGTGGATCTACATGAGCCCATGTAGATCCACTACTGAACAGACTCCGATCAGATATTCCTCATGAGCCCATGAGGAATATGAAATGTACGGGATCTCTTAGTTCACAAAATAGAACACAGAATGTGTAAACTGACAACAGCTAGTTTACAAAAAAGGCTACCTTCTAAAATTGATTAAACTATTCGAAATTTGTTAACATAATTAAGAGATACACGATAAAAACCTGATAAATAATTATTAAAGCTTACCTTCTTTTCTGCCACATCTGTTCTAAAGCATCAGCCAACTCCTGACTGGTGACTTCCTCCGAGTCTTGGAACTTGAGAAATCCATCCCCACCATGGCCGGTCAGATAAATGAGGATGTTGCTTCCCTCATCAGTGAGAAGACGCTTGGAACGGGGAGTGTCAGGGGGCACTCTGCCTGTTAGAAGACGGACAAAGTTTTCGACTGAAACCTGGAAAAAATTTAGAGGTAGCTTTAATGGAGTATTAAATTATTTATAGTTATAATTAAATTTCTTAATGATCTGGCAAAAACTTGGTTTGTTATAATTATTTTATGATAAGAGAAACATTGCTACATGGATAAGAAAGATTTGCCATTATACTGGACAGAAATTGCATAAACTATTGAAAGAGGACTAATCTTTCACTGTAGTAAGTATAAGTTTTATTTCACTTTCATGAAATTGATTTTATTTGATTCCGATTGGAACCATTTCGACTAGTAACAATTCGACTACCGACTAACACAATTTGTTTCAACAACAAAAAAAAATTGTAGCAACATAATATGGCTCTGGGTATTGTCATTAGTCGAAATGTTTTTGTCGAATTATGTTTTGGTTGAACTGTTTTAGTCGAATTGTATTACACAAATTCGAATTGTTTTAGTCGAATTTTTCGTAGACGTATCAAACACTAGTTCTCACCTCATACCCTCGATAATCTACCTCAACATCATCACCATAAACATTAATCTGTTCATGGGCATTATTGAAAATTGTCGCCGGCCTGGGATTCCTAGGGTTGCACGCCATATCATCAGATATCATCAGAATGATCTGACTGTCAGGGATACCCAGTCTCTTCACACTGCGGTAGATGGATAGAACATTTGCTACATGCCGATAGTTGAACCAAAACCTCGATGTATCAACTAAAACCGCCCAGTTGTTTGAGTGGTTTGACTTCTGGAACTCTTCTGGTATCTGTAAAAATTATATCATTGATTTTTTAAGTCCATTTTGGGGTTTTAGGATGGATAATTCAGTGTAAAGATAAGATTACCTGGACACTGTGGGTGAAGGACAGACCGGAGAGGAATACGGCCAGAAAAGCATAATTTAAGCTTGTTAGCCACATCTTAGGCTGTTGAGTTGATGCTGCCGAGTTTATTGCTCAAGGCTATCGAAGAAACATTCGGCTAGATTGAAGATTCTCTTTACATTTGACTCAAATCTAATATTTGAAAGTTTGTTGATTTGTTAAATTGTTTTCTTCTTCTTCTTTCATTTTTGGCTCTACCTAGATCTTGGTTTGACACAATAATTCTACCAGGGTTGCCACTAAAAAAAAATTACTG
This sequence comes from Eupithecia subumbrata, assembly GCA_949316285.1. Taxonomy (NCBI): domain Eukaryota; kingdom Metazoa; phylum Arthropoda; class Insecta; order Lepidoptera; family Geometridae; genus Eupithecia; species Eupithecia subumbrata. Next base: position 8,309,195 of record OX438630.1, on the reverse strand, counting down.
CCGTGTTTTGGATATCGAATCGCCGTGTTTTGAGGCAAAATATGAGAAATTGCCGTGTCTCATACATTTTCATGAAACATACCTATTTTGTAGCTTTGCTGTACTTATTTAAAGGTTTAAAGAAACAAAAGTAAAAACAAATAGCTGTTTTATTCATTAGAACCATCATAATATCTAATGTCACTTAAATTTATTTCTTCATCTTCTTTCTTTAATTTGTATTTTGAACTGTCTTTCATGTAATTTAGCATTTCTATAAAGACGTGGTAATATTGGTCCTTAACGTTCATGAATCAACTTCTTTGCCAAGCAGCCCCAATTGCCGTATAACACGGCAATTGTTAAAAATAAAGATTGAATAGAACCTGCATGTTTCTGTCATAGAGAATAAAAGTAGATTACTCTTGTCTGACTGACTGACTCAAGTTGTCTGTCAATAATAGAAATAAAATATGATGTAATAAAAAAGAATATATGTTTCCTACTGAAATCTAGTTATCAATTTAGGGCAAATCTTAACAGGTTATGGGCCCAGGGGTTCCAGACGCGAAATGGAGTGCAAAATTAACAAACACGGTGTCACCCCGTTTTGCGGAATGGAATTCACCAACTGGCTGTTCCGCATCAAACTCATCTTAGAAGAACAAGATTTGTTGGCAACCATCGAGAAAAAAGGAAAGGTTGGAGAATTTTCAGAAAAAGAAAAGAAAAATAATGTAAAAGCAAAAAACATAATAACTCAGTGTATTGCCGATACTCACTTAGAACTGATCCAAGAATGTGAAACGGCTTACAATATGATAAATAAACTAAGTTCCACTTATCAAAGAACTGGAATAGCATCGCAGCTACTGCTAAGAAAAAGACTTTTAACCATAAAATACACAGAAGATCAGAAAATAGAAGATTTTTTCATTATATTTGATAAATTGGTGCGAGAGTTGAAAGGGTCTGGCGCAGAGCCCTCAGAAAGTGAAGTTATATGTTATTTGCTGCTATCTATGCCAAAAACATATGATAATGTTGTGACCGCAATAGAAACAATGTCTAGTCAAGAACTTACAATAGGATTTGTAAAAACTAGACTAACAGAAGAAGAAATTAAAAAAAAATGGATTTCATAATCAGAATGAACGGCAAGAATTGAATGCTTTCAGAACTAATAGACTACCGGAAATTAGACAACATACATTACGTACGAATATGTTCAATTTCGAATGCTACAACTGCGGAAAGAAAGGACATAAAAAAATTGATTGCAAATTCAACCGACCACGAGAAAATTACAGAAAGGCTTATAATATAGAAGGAGAAACTGAATTTGAGAATCAAAATAAAGGTAATATGCACAACAATATTAACTGTTTCATGATGAATGATTACATAGAAGAATCAAGTAAAAAGATTCACTTTTATGTTGATTCTGGTGCATCAGATCATTTGATAAACGATGATTCGTATTTTCACCATTTTATAACTCTGCAGAATCCAATTAAGATTAATATAGCTAAGAAATCAGAAGCATTGTATGCAACTAAACTTGGAACAATAAAAACTGAAAATTGCAATCTGAACAATGTGTTATTCGTACCAGACTTAAGAAATAACTTATTATCAGTCAGAAAAATTGAGAATTATGGACTGGGTGTCATATTTGAAAATAATAAAGTAATTATTTACAGAGATAAATATGTAATCAAAGAAGGAAGCCCCAAAAACAATTTGTATGAGGTAATTTTTAATGTTATAGAAGATCATACAGCACAAAAGGCTTATTGTATCCCAGAAAGTGATGAAATTTGGCATAGAAGACTTGGACATGCTTCAGCAGATAAACTAAAAGAACTTAAACAAAGAAAATTAATATTTTGTGATGCTTCACAGTCAGAAATTCTGTGCGAGCCTTGTATAAAAGGAAGACATTCCAGAACACCTTTCAAAAAGGATTATACACGCACTAGAAGAGTATTGGAAGTCATTCATTCAGACTTATGTGGACCAATAAATCCCGTAACCCACGATAATAAAAAATATATACTGACTTTTTTGGATGATTTTACCCACTTTACTGTTTTGTATCTTCTAGAAAATAAGTCAGAAGTTTTGGAGTACTTAAAGAAATATGTAGAAATGGTAGAAGCAAAATTTAGTGTAAGAATATCCAGACTGAGATGTGACAATGGAGGAGAATACGTGAATAAACAAACGAAAATATTTTGCGAAACGAAAGGAATCCAAATTGAAAACACAATTCCATACTCACCTCAACAAAATGGAAAAGCAGAAAGGTTGAATAGAACTATAGTAGAAAAGGCAAGAACCTTACTGGTAGATTCGGGTTTTGAGAAAAATATGTGGGGTGAAGCTGTCTATGCATCGATATATGCAATCAACAGAATACCCACTGTAGAAAAGAAAATTCCAGCAGAAATTTGGTTTGAAAGAACACCCGATTATGCCAGATTTAGGATATTTGGTTCAGAAGCTTATGCGTATATAAATAAAGAGACAAGAGAAGGTAAGATGTCAGAAAAGTCAAGACTATTGTATTTCATTGGTTACTGCAATAATGGTTATAGATTATGGGATGGTCAGAACAAGAAGGTTGTATCATCTAGAGATGTAATTGTTAATGAACAACCATGCCATAAAAATACACTATATATTGACCCAAAGTTTTTAGAACAGACTTCAGAAATTCAGGAGAATATAACAACAGAACAAAACTTGGAAAATCAGGAAAATGCAACCACAGAACAAAACGCTGAAGTTAATAAACCAGGAGTGGAAAACTTATCAAGTATTGATAAAAGAACTAGAAGAAGACCAGTCCATTTACAAGATTATGAATGTGATGATTTTCATGATTGTGATTTTACAGCCTTTAACATATCAGAAAACGTACCAAAAACGATGAAAGAAGCTTTAGAATCAAATGAAAAAGAAGAATGGATAAAAGCTGTACAGGCAGAATTAGATTCCCTAGAAAAACATTCAACTTGGACAATAGTCGAGAAACCAAAAGATAAGAAAATTATTCACAGTCGTTGGGTTTTTAGAAAGAAGGATCAGAACATTTACAAGGCAAGATTGGTGGCAAAAGGTTATGAATCTAATGAATGGTCAGACACTTACGCACCTGTGGGTAAGTTGACTACTTTAAGAACATTGCTAATAATTGCCAACAGAGAAGACATGCAAGTTGAACAAATGGATGTGAAGACGGCATTCTTGCATGGTACGCTTAATGAAGAAATTTATATGCATCTTCCAGAACACATGAAAAGTGATAAAAGTGTTTGTAAACTTAACAGATCGTTATATGGTCTGAAACAAAGTCCAAGGTGCTGGAATAATGCATTTCATGAGTTCATGATTGCAAATGGATTCAGATGCTCAGCTTATGATACCTGCCTCTACTTAAGAAGTGAAGACAAACTGTATGTATTTCTTTATGTAGATGATATTTTAATTATTCATGCGGACAAGTATGTAATAGAAATGTCCAAAACAAAATTAAGTTCTAAATTTGACATGGTGTCTATTGGACCCATCAAAAGGTATTTAGGATTAGAAATAGAAAGAGATTTTGAAAACAAAACAATCAAAATTCATCAGAAATCTTATATCAAAGAATTGCTTAAGAGATTTGAAATGGAAGAATGTAAAGGTGCAGCCACACCTGTTGAAAAAGGTCTAAAACTAAAAAAGGAAACGGACCCACAGAAATTTACAAAGAAACCCTATAGAGAGTTGATAGGTTGCCTGATGTATCTTGTGATGGGAACGCGCCCAGATTTAAGCTACTCAGTAAATTTGTTCAGCCGCTATCAAGATAGTGCAAATGATAACCATTGGAATCATTTAAAGCGTGTGTTAAAATATTTAAAATTTACCATGGAGCTAGGGTTATATTACAAAAATAAGTTTGTTGGAGAATTCAATGTCAAAGGTTATTCTGATTCAGATTGGGCTTCTGATTGTAATGATAGAAAGAGTGTTTCGGGATTTTGTATGACTCTATTCGGTAATATAGTTTTATGGGCTTCTCGTAAACAAAAGAGTGTTGCTCTGTCTACCGCGGAAGCAGAATATGTCGCTCTGAGTTCACTCGTATCAGAAGCGATATGCTTTAGAGGTTTAGTTAGTGACCTAAATGTAAGTTGTCCAAAAGTTTTAATTTTTGAAGACAACCAGAGCTGCATTCATATTGCTAAGAATCGAGAATGTAAACGAGTAAAGCATATTGATATAAAATATTATTTCATAAGAGATACTATTCAAAGGGGAGATGTAGCAATTGAATATATCGCTTCCTCCGATCAACCAGCTGACTTGTTTACAAAAGCGCTAGGTAAAGAACTGCTTGTACGACACAGGAATAGTATCGGGTTAGATATCATTAGTTAGAATTTTATCTTATGTTGTTGTTACAGTTTATAAGATAGTTATGTTATTTAATATACCTACCTAGTTATATTGTTTTTATTTTATTTGTATTTGTTTTTGTTTGTAAAGAAATATGCAGCTTCAGGGGGAGTGTTAAAAATAAAGATTGAATAGAACCTGCATGTTTCTGTCATAGAGAATAAAAGTAGATTACTCTTGTCTGACTGACTGACTCAAGTTGTCTGTCAATAATAGAAATAAAATATGATGTAATAAAAAAGAATATATGTTTCCTACTGAAATCTAGTTATCAATTTAGGGCAAATCTTAACAGCAATTGCCGTAGCAATGGCATCACTGAATTCTACTAAAGTCAGTTTTCTATTGCACAATAGTGCTTTCAAAATAAGGTAAATCCACTAGAAATTTTGTTCAGTAATAGACGAAAACTAGTTCTTGTTTATAGCAGCCACACGTAATAGCTTTTTTTTTTGCTGGTAATTCAGATGGGGTAGAAGACTAGGTAGGTACATAACATTTTAAGTCACTCGATGGATTTAGCCAGTATTGCTATTTACTCATTTAAAGGGTCAAAGCCTCTCCCCCACAAGAACGTTTTTATTGCACATGCGTTATTGTTTATTGTGATAATGCGTCCCGATTATTTGCACACAGCTAAAACTAGCAACCCGCCACGGCTTCGCACGGGTGCAATGCTGATACTAAATATTATACTACAGAATCGGCCCCCGGCCGGTACCGCATTAATAGCACCTTTTTGACAGTATTTGAAAGCGATTTGACATAAGAGAGTGATTTATTTAATTCAGTTAATCAGCCAATCAACTCAATAAAATAAACGCGGCGACGCGCTACATAAGCACGCCAAATGGCCGCTAACCTGCGTGAATATGCAATGAACATTGCATAAATAAGGCTACTGAGATCTTTATGTGAAAAACGGAACGCAGCCTGGCAGAGTCGTAACAAAAAGCTAGCGGCGCCATCTAAGAAAGAAGTTGAAGTTAGTCAAAATGTCAAATGAACAAAGTAAACAGTGGGTGTAAATGGTGTAATTTTGCTCTCTTATTAATTTTATTAGAATTAAAACATGAGTAGCCGCAACCCAAACACGCTCATGAGCGTCCCAGACGAGCAATTCGACTACCTCTTTAAAATCGTGCTAATCGGTGACTGCGGCACCGGAAAAACTTGCATTGTGCAACGATTAAAATCTGGGAACTTCATCGAACGACACGGAAATACTATTGGAGTAGATTTTTCAATGAAAACGCTCATTGTGGATGGGAAAAAAGTCAAGGTGAGTTGTTACAATTATATAGGACATCAAAAACAATGTTAAAAAAGCTCCTCAGGTAGGTACCCTATCGTTGAAACTGCAGCAAGCACTCAGAACTTAAAGCCCAAATCAGCATAATATTATGCGTAAAAATATCTCGGCAATAGAGATATCTTCTACGCAGATGGTTTACTTTCATCAATTGATCACTCGACTTGGCTAAAAATGACACTCTGCATATAAATTAGTCCCTGTTCCTACTATGACTGGGTGAAAGCAATGAGGCATTACTTATAAATGTTTACTCTGCCTTTAAATACGAAACTGGTTTGTATGGATAAGCTAATAAGATCAATTTTCAGCTCCAGATATGGGACACAGCTGGCCAGGAAAGGTTTAGGACTATTACCCAAAGTTATTATCGATCAGCTAATGGAGTTATCATAGGTGAGTATTAAAGTTAGATAATAAGGGAACTTGCTTGCTATTTACTTATAAAGACCCACAGTTATACAATTTGCTTCCTTTCCCAGCAATAAAACAAACATATCCTTACACTTTATTTATGTTAAAAAATTTCATAGTTATCTACTTAACCGCAGATTTTACACTAGGATGAAAGAGAAAACTAAACTATCCTACACGTGTGAAAGAGAAAGCATGCTCAGCTACCATTGTAATATCTATGAAGGTTATCCAAGAAACCCTTGAAAGTAATGTAGGTGACATCAATTAGTCCTATTTATAAAAGGGTTGTTCAGTCTATTCTCATTTAATGTTATTTGTATTAAGGTGGGTACCGATTGGTGTTAAGGGGCGTAATGTACCATGCACAGTAAGCATGTAACTTTACACTGTGTTTTACTATAAAAACTTTCATAGTTTGACGAATTCATTATGAATGTAAGCGGGTTAACTATGAACCTAGTTTGTGTTGAGAACACTGTTACAGAGCGCCTTCTTTCTCCGTGCAGACTACACAAACGCTCGCTATGGGGTGTAGTGTAACATTACACCCTGTATTGTCAGGCAGTACCTGGCTTAGAAAAGTCTAAGATAAATATATTGGTATTGATATGGATCAGTTAAGCTACCTCTAGATTATTTGTAACACTTGTGCAAAAAAATAATGAAACTTTGATAATTTTGTGACAATATCTCAGAAAAATTTGATTCAATTGTTTAAAAAAGACTTTCCCACAGTAAAAAATAGAGTTAAAAAGTAATTTATTGCTATTGCTACTTTCATTGATTCATAGTAGTGAGTCAGTCTAATACTGTCATTATATTGACCAAGCATTATGCATACAACAATACAGTTTACTTACAACACTTACTCTAATATCTTAAGAACAATGCAATCTAGCATTTCTAATCATTAATATAGTAAATATTGATTTACTTTCTACTCCCAGTTTCACTTGGGTGGTAAGTTCTATATGATTTGCTGTATTAGTTTTAGTTGATTTATAGCTCACTCAGATTGTATGATGTGATCTCAAGATGATGTCATATTGATTTCCGAGTGTGCTACATCATTTTTGAGTGAGTTCTATACTCAGGGATGCAGTTAACTACAAGAAATTTAAGAAAGACCTGTAGTTCTGAAAAGTGAATACACAAATGAGCCTAATGGCTGCAAAGATTTTGTCAAACAGTGTAACACAACATTCCTAACTATAAAAGATGTTATACATGCACTAATTACCATAATGGAAAATGATTCTCTAAGTACTTCCAAGTCTTGATTCTATTACCCCTTCTCTGATCATAAAACTTTCATTCTTCCAGTTTACGACATAACAAAACGCTCCACCTTCCTATCCCTACAAAAATGGATGGAGGAAGTGCGAAGATACACATCTTCGAACGTCATAGTCTCTCTTATCGGGAACAAGTGCGACCTGACGGATCAGAGGGAGGTGGAGGGGGACGAGCCGCAGTCCTTCTGCCGCTATGTGCCAGAGATCATGTTCGTGATGGAGACCTCTGCGAAAGACAACACGCATGTTGAGGACACCTTCCGCAGTCTCGCTACTGAGTTAAAGGTGAGGTTCTAGTCAATACTAATTAGTAATCTCAAGAATGATGATTGTATGTGCTGAAACGGATGAGGAAACCTTCCGTAGTCTCGCTACTGAGCTTAAGGTGAGTTCCTGTAGTATTCATCTGTCGCTTTGTGCTGGAGATCATGTTCTTGTTCTTAACCTAATAATTTCTATTAAAGATTCTTATGTACGTTTTCAATACTTCTGCTGTTCTCATGTTCCTGATGTTTTAGTTTAATGTGTCTAATAATAATGATAAAAACTAGCTTTTTGTCTTAATTTTTCCCTGCAATTTAATTACGGCCGAGTACTCGGTACTCGGCCGTTAATACTCGGTGCTCGGCCGAATCATAAAAAAGGCCGAATCCGCCGAGTACCGAATCCAAACCGAGTACTCGTTCCATGTCTAATTATAGGTATTCATAGCGCAATTTCGTGTCCTTAGTAAATGTTTGTTTTGTACCATTTGAAGTAGGTAGGTAGGTAATTGATCTACTCTCTCTTTCTAAACAACGGCGAAGTTCGTAACGTCGGTTAGAGGTCAAAAGTATCGTATGTCTGGCGCTCCGCCCCGGCCGCTGTAAAACCATTAACATTATTTTGTGGAATAACGTGCATATATTAAACAGTTTTAATTACTATTCACATGCTTTTCATAAACTGTAGTTTCTAGCTAGCGATAATGTGACTAAAGTCAATTATGCGTTGATGTTTTTCATGATAAATTCGTGCAAAAAAACTGTTAGATAGATAAACTACAGTATTGCGTGTTCGCTGCTTTGCTAAGTAACGATTTTGCATTTACTTCCGAGAAGCTATTCGATCGATCGAGTAGATAACAAAATAAACTGTGTAAATATTTGTTTGATTGTCGACCCTGATTCGAGGTCTATAATCGAAGTGTCTTCCACATCATCATCATCAGCCTATGTTAGTTCACAGCTAGACATAGGCCTCCCCTAATGAGCGCCATAGCGCCCTGTCTTCAGCTTGCCGCATCCAGCATCTGCCTGCATTCTTTCACAGGTTGTCATCCCACATTGCCGGAGGGTCTTCCATAAAGGTATATAAAACGCTAGCTTCCGCCCGCGGCTATAACGTTTTTTGGATTAAAAAGTTGCCAATATGTTATTCCAGGTCCTGATCTTTATGTGTGCAAAACTTGACACCGATCCATTCAGTAGTTTTGGGGTTGTCTTCCGCTAAACATCTTCACAGCGGCACAAACTTTCGGTTTTGAAATAGTTAGTAGGACTAGCTAGCTTAATGCCATGCACGCGGCTTCGTACTCGTTTTTCCCGGGTTAAAAAGTTGCTTATATCCTATCCCAGGATTCAATTCACCTCGCTAAATTCCATCAAGATCTCTACAGCTGTTTAATATTATACTCCGTCCACGCTTATTTTCTTCGACTGAATGAGATATTTCATTCAGTCAAAAGAATGCGATATTTCATAGACACATAATCTGTCAGCTCTTTTAATATCGAAGCTCTTGTTAGTCTCGACATTTTGCGAGACTAAAGATTCGCATCACTTTTTTAAAAATAAACAGAATATGAAATGTTGCATTCTTTCTTTCAATCAAAAAAAATAAACACGTGGATAGAGTAGTAGCTATAGTGGAGAAAACTTAACAAACAGACAGACAAAGATCATCTATCTGAAATGAAAAAAAGTTTGAAAATAAAAAAAAAACAATCCTGAATCGTGTGGTGGGACAACAAATAAATAAATAATGCTGGACAATTCACACAGCATTATCTAGCCCCAAGCTAAGCATATATAAATAGGTATGGTATTTTCAGGTTTACTTACGGTACCTACTTCATTAATTCCAGAGACAACACGACAGCAGCGAAGGACCGCCCGCGGACTCGGACGCCGTTGTCTTAGGAGAGAGCCACGCCATCAGCTCGTGTCAACCATGCCGTTCCTCTTAATGTAAGCCAAGCCCATTGTATATACTTGACTACTCTAGAGTGAGATTACGTTTCTCTATGAGGATCGATATGCACCGATATTAAAACATTTAAAAATTTCACGATTTGTTAACATATGAACGACTATCGCGTACCTTGCGTTTTTATATCCCCTCCGTTTCGTACGAGCGTTGTAGCGATCGTGATTACGAGGCGGGGCGACACACCGATTTTGTCTCTGGCGTTGATCGAATTCTGTTTTTGTCGAATTTTATCGACGTTAGAGATAAAATCGGTGCTTTTCGAGTCTGATCGAAGTCCGTGCCCGTACCGGTAGCATGAAACTTAGGGAAAATCTTATTTAGACCAGAATAGGTTGTTCCTACAATTATTTACGTATTATATGATATTAGTGTCAATTCAGATGGCACAAAAACTTAACTTAATTAATAAAACAGCACTAAAATTATGCCATCCTTTCGGTTTCGTTCGATAAAAAAGGGATACCGACGTTCTGTAGTGCTTTCAAATTGTTTGTGTGCCATCTGATTTGATACTTATGTCATAAAATAGGTACTTAATTATTGAAGAAATAATTTCCAAATACATACATGTTACGTATTCGATAACGATACGGAATTGCTGTCTAAAGATGCTAAGTCAACTGAAGTATTTATGTTAAAATAATGCAGACGTAAAACATGGTGCCTACTCGGAAAACGTAAATCGATGTTTTTTATTTGTTTTCAAGCAAACGCTTATCTTATGCAAGAGTTGTTTGTGCATGAAAACGTAATATAATTGCTATCGGTGCTTAATCGCCACCGTTATTGCCATTAGATTATATAGCATTAGGTTAGGTCAATGTTTATCTTAACGATAATAATAACCAAAGGTTTTGCTGATTGAATCTCTATGGTACTTGCCACCAAATAAGTGTATGTATTCTATGCCGATAAGGGTCAATTCGCGTCGCAACTAAAAGGTTAATGCTTAAACTTTTGTTTGCCGATTTCTGATTATGTTTTTACATAATTTTAGCCGAGGTCAAGTTAGTGAAATTACCCTTTCAGCTGATGGTGTTGTTCTCTGAAAAATAATCGGATAATCAGAAGGTTTCGTTCTACTTCTCCGGGGCCAATTCTGCTGATAACCAATCGCTTAACTATAATAATGTTGGACCAATTGCTGGAACTATGACAATGGTATCGTCCCAGTACCGCCACGTTAAATCCATAGATGTAACAAACTCTCGAAAGTGCGTTCGGTGCTATTTGCATTGTGATTGATAGTAGAATGGTTTCAACCTCGATAATTTTGACGTGCTTCGAAACCTCCATCTTAGCTGAAAAAAGAAATTGTTTACATTTATTAAGATCTTGTCTAAGCACATCATCATGAAACCATATGAGCCTGATAAGATGAGAACTTAGTTAAATCGTCATAGCTCCTTCTACCAAGTATAATGAATTGACCTTATAAAGTGTAGTTATTTAATTTAATTCAGAGATTAAATGCAACACAGTTGTTTGCTAACCCCGTGTAAATAAATGTTTAATATGACAAAGTGAATATTTATTTTGACTTAGAGCATTATATTTCAATGATGTGCCTATTTTTTCTTTTAAACAAATTCGATAGGTTGCAGCTACCATGCATTTTTGTTTGTATTGAATGAGATATTTATCATTCCAACTATTTGACGCCAACTAAGATTAAATGCGTCTTAGTTCGACTATATTTTTTTCAGTGTTCTTTCATCTAATACTAGAACGTGTCCATGTTAGCCATTTTGCAACGATACTATTGTCATAGCCAAGCGTTTAGTTTAGCAAAATAGGACTTGTTAACGTATAATGTATGAAAACTTCTACCAAAAATGACTATTTAATTACTGTACCAACTAATCTCACGATTTTTTTTTGAAAACACTATCCTTATAATTACTTAACGTAGTAAAGTTTTTCACTTATTTGGTGGCACCTTGTATTTCAAGTACTTGTGTACTTACCTTTATCTCAAATTAGAAAAATATGGCATTAACTTAAAAGATATTTTCTGTGATCTGTATATCTTTTAACAACATTCTAAGTCAGCTTTTGGTGCTGCTGTAAGTCAAGTCACAAAGGAATGTTTATTTTTCAACATCAAGTTGTGCCTTTCTTCGATTTAAGGTTAGCGTCGTCGACAGGCCGGCATCGGCCGCTCCGCAATGACCGCATCAAACGGATTTTAGTATTATTGGGCCTGCATTGGACCGTCCGCAATGCCGGCAATCCGCTTAGTGTGGATGACGTCATTCGGATAGCCGATCAGTGGAGGAAATCGCACGTCCGTTCCGTCCGCCCCTCCTGCGCTCCGCACCGCCGGGTCAACATTCTCAATCGTACAAAATTCGCCCGCTTGCTACGAAAATCTGGTTGTCAATGTAGAAAACTCGTTTGTAAATGGCGGTCGCGTTGGCAATCCGTTTGTTGCGGTTTCAATGGGTGCAACATTCGGCGTTAGGCTCAAAAAATCTGTGTGATGCGGTCAGTGCGAAGCGTCCGATGCCGGCCTGGCGACGCTAGCGTTTATAGACTTTTGTCTATACTAGATATGGCCACTAGATTATTATATGTAGTCGTTGAATGCTTATTGTCAAAAGGAATGAAGCATAAAATGCAGTGTAAAGTTTATATTTTATCATTATCACATATTAAACATACATATTTGAGTGATGCTCTTACACTGAGATTCGTACGAAGATATGCAAATTAAATGAATAACCTTGACGTATTCTAAGAAAAGAAATGATCCAAGAGATAAATAGGATGAATATGATCAGGAATTTGTAAAAGAATCTGTAAAAAAATGTATTTTTTAATTTTACTTATAATATTAATAATAGTGTTAAGAACTATACTTTAACTTCGATACTTTGATTTCGGCCTAGTTATAGGTACTTTTTCACTTTTTATATTTTTAAGGCGACATTGTTATTATTATTTTTTAAAGTCGGTTTAAGTTGAACATTTAATTTTGTATACTTTACTTTTTAAAATCAGTTTCGTCATTTGTAAATACTTGTAGATATTTTTTTTACTAACAATAATAATCGAGACTGATTCGAGCCATACAAAATAGTACCTTATTACAACTACATCAGAGATTATTTATCTGTGTTACAATTTTACTTACAATATTTCATTAACGTTCGCGATATTTCGCAGAAAGGTAAACCGAAAAATCTGAAACTGTAAGTATAGAATAACTCTTAATATTTTGACGATTCATTATTACATTAATTTTATTTTATTTAAATATTCAATCATGGTTTCAACTTAATTTTACACTTCGTCATTTTGGTAAGCATTTCATTTTTTATCAAAGTCAAACTATTTGTTAACGATAATGCTTTATGACTCACAGGACATGTTCTGTGGTAATTCTAGCTAAGTATAGTTAGATTGGCACCTTTTAATAAACAATGTAGTAGGTAAGCAATACCTAAAAATGTTATTATAGTCCATAGTGAAATATTATTTATCATTCTATTATTAAATAATATCATCATTAATTATCATTCATATTCTTATATTATTGGAATTGTAGGTGTGACGTCCATTAGACGAATTTAGTTTAGTATTATTATAACAGTTTATAATGTTAATATAGCCCATAGCTATTAATTATCACCGGAAAAACTCGAGGTACTATGTTGTTAACATGGCCCCCATACCTAACCTAAAAATCAGATTGACAGAATTTGCACTACTTTTCTTTTAAAATGACTTGATAACAGTATAAAATAGTTATACTCAACTACCTTCTGCCCATGGCTTCGGCTACGCTGTACCTGAATATTAAGTAGCTTACAGCACTCGGGGATAACGTAGCAATTAAACAGTTAAATAATTTTCGGAATCGGACCAGTGATTCCGGAGCTTAATTAATACCAACAAATTTACAAATTTTACTGCTTACTTTGACATATTGTTACTTAGCAATCCTAAAAATAAAATAAAGGTACCTAGGTAATTTTTTGGTGTATGTAAAGGCGTCCAGATTAAGTAACATGTTATGTAACTTATGTTATACGTCCACATTATAAAACATACATATATGTTACCACGTTACAAAATATGTTATAAAACATGGGTTTTGTTAGATAACCATGTTACAAAATATGTTTATTTTGTAACTTTATCGGGACGCACCTTTAGATATAAAAAAAAGCAATACTACGTAGGTATTTATCACCTAATCACTGTCATTTTCATTATAGCATATCACCAAATATCAAATTGCTTTATTTCATTTAGACCTTAGGTACAGAACTCTTGGAAAAGTCAGAAAAATTCAAATTACATAAGTAAAACTAGGAAATAAAGTGGTCACTTTGATTTTTTGTTCACTTTAATCTTTTTAAGGTAACACCCATGGGCAAATAGCTTGACAATAGTGCCTATTGCAAGTTATTGTGATGTTATTAGATTAAAACTTATTAGACTTTCGAGATTTGTTAACATAGTTAATGGTTTAATCGGGTATTTATCGCGTACCGTTTGTTATTATTTCCCCTACCACCTATACCACGATCGCTGTAACGCGGTAGAAACGTGGGGAAATAATGACAAAAGGTGCGCGATAAATACCCGATCAAACCATTAAGTATGTTATTAGATTACCTCAATCACAAAACACCAATTTTATATCTACCTTGATAAGGTTTATAATCGAGTGTTTTTTTATAATTTCACTCCTTTTGAGGCTATGGTATGGTATTAGAATCTCAAGAGATCATGTTAATTGATTTGTATACGTTTTCTAGATTTATTTAACTGTAAGCTAGTGATTCAATATTTTGCAAGGTGAAATAAAGAAAAACAACACTCTGTTAGAGCTCGTTAGATAAGCCATAGTGATATTTTACTTATTCATGGATCTTACAAAAAATGTTATTTTAATGGATGCAAATATTATACTTATTAATTATAAATCTACAATGATTATTATAAAAATTATTTAAAAGAAAACGCAATTGGGTTTATTGTTATAATTTCATTTATTTTCTAAATTATTTTACACCAGTGCTAATTAGTTCCTTAATTTTAGTTTGTAAGTGAATAAATATTGGAAGTAATTCCACACTCAAATAAAAATAATTGTTATACATTGGAATTCGTGTTTAATTTTTACTTTACGATGAGTCACAATATTTTAAACTAAACTCATACATTAAAATCTTCATTCTACACTAGCTCTAAGCGCCACCTACAAAACTCAGAAGAAGTTGACACTATGGTTCTTCGAATCACTGACAATTAAATCCAGCTGCTTAGTCACATGTATACCCGATATCCACCCAAATTTACCAGGCTGGTTACCTAAACCTCCAAAAACCCTTACCAACTGCCCATTCGGTTTGAAAACTTGTACTCTACAGTTTCCCGAATCCCCTACTAAGATATTTCCCATCGGATCAGTGGTTAGGACCTCTGGTTGCCTGAACTGTCCTTTTCGTTGCCCTAGAGAGCCGAATTCTATTATTTTCCCTCTGTTGTCCTTGCTGTATATTTTGACGCGTCGGTTTCCGCTGTCTAGGACTATAACCCTGTCGCTTGTGATTGCTACACTGGTTGGGGAATTCAGTTCGGTGCATGTGACTTCTGTGTTGTCCCAGACGGAAGCGGTGTGGGCTGTTGGCTGCGATTTCGTTACAACGCCGATGTGGTCGATGAATTTTCCATCGGGCTGGAGGATCTGTAAAAAAATTCGAAGATTTGTAGACTTGAAGAACTGTGTCACTAGAAAGTTACAGCGTAGTTTAAACTAAGATCGAAAAATAATGTGTTAACGTTTTCCTAATATGAATATGCGACGACCTTTAACCAGGCTGGTACAATAAATGAATAATTTTAAATGTTAATAGAAAAGCCTTCTTCGTATTGAAAGTCTTAAGACTTGTGGGCAAAGACATAGTAGAGTCTACCTAACAGAAGGCGACGTAGAAAAACCAAAGCTCATCACGCACATCTCACGTGCTTGGTGCAATCTTTTCCTCGTGGTGTGTATGTAACTGCTTTGAATCACGTGAAGCGGAAAGAGAAAAGTCCAGCTTTTCCCCAAAGGTGTAAATTAACACTTAGAGTGGACACGTTGTACATGCCGTTCTGCTGCAGCGCTTGACGCAGGGGCGGCCACGGCAGCCGCGACGTCGCGCCCCTCCGGGTCACACCATTGAGCCACGGGGGCTCTATTACAATTCTACGAAATCGACAATTGCGTGCGTCGGTTGTATGTCATTGTGGTCTAAGATCCGGCTGCAGAAACAGTGCACCAATCGAGTAAGAGCTAAGAACCACATTTTACGCATATTTGTGTTAAGGGTCCGGCGACGGATGAATTTCCTATACAAACGTACCTAATACCAAAATGATTTGTAATTTGAGCATATTTTCGCCATGGTCTGCTATTATTTGTATTAAAATAGTATTTATCTAGGTTCCTGAAACATTTTTTTTTCAAAATACCTTTCTGAAATGAAATTAAACCGAATCGCAATATTACATTAAAGAATGAATGTATTCTTAGTTTTTGTGTAGATAAGTATTTTGAAAAAAAGATTGTGGCAGGAACCTAAATAAATACTACCTATTCTAATACAAATAATAGCAAACCATGGTGAAAATATTCTCAAACAACAAATCATTTTGGTACTACGTTTGTATGGGAAATTCATCCGTCGCCGGACCCTTAAGGAGAATATACATATATCTACTAGGTTGCCTATCAAAATGTAGCCGCTAGTTTCAATTAAATAAATTTTTTTTTTTTCCAAAAATCAATTTTCAATAATTTTATTAAAAATACTGGCGGCCACATTTTGATAGGCAGCCTAGTAGATATTATATTCTCATTAACACAAATATGCGTAAAAATGTGGTTCTTAGCTCTTACTCGATGGGTGCACTGTTTCTGCAGCCGGATCTCGTACTATTGCTGTCGACAGTGTCGGATGCGGAGAATTGTAATAGATGCCCTGGGCAGTGAATGCCTTAAGTTTTTTTTCTTTTTAATTCTAAAATGGAAAGCCACGCACCTGAACTCTATCATTCCCGGTGTCCACAACGTAGACATGTTGGTTAGCGTTGTCCGTTGCGATTCCCTCGGGAGATCGGAACATACCGACCCTGCTACCTTTCTGGCCAAGTGTTCTGAGGTATTCGCCTTCTTTCGAGAACACGTGTACGCAGTGCTTCCATTTGTCTGAAAAACATCATTAGAATCAGAAATCCCTATGTTTAAAGCGAAATAAAGATGTGAAAATGCTATCTACCTCCATGCAGTATTAAGGTGGGTCGGTACCTTCTACTTATTTATTTATTTATTTATTTTTCGTTTATTAAGGCACAAACAGTATACAATTTTCTTAAAATTAACAGTGTATACAGGGTGGCCCATTCAAATCGGTCAGTATGGGAAAGTCTGAAACTGTAAGACATACGAAGATTTGTTCTTAGGAACCATGTCACCGATTTCGATAAAAAGAAAAACTGCATTCATACAATTAAAAAAAAAGTGTACCCAACTGGGGAATCGAACCCGGTTGTTTTGAAAAAATAAACTTACACTATTTCTATTCAGATATCGTTTGTGTAGGTCTTAAGCAGTAAATATCTCTAAGAAACATAATGTCTAAAATGAATAAAATGCATTTTTTTCACATACTTTAATTTATCATAGTAGGTGTTCAAAGTGACCACCGTTACAATATGGCATTGCATTAAACGTTTAAGGAAGTTTTGTTATCTACAGTAATATTATTATCTATTATTGCAACTGCTTACTTCTATTAATCAAACACTAACAATCAATTGAAAAGCCCACTTAAAGTAAGTATGTAGATGTTGTAGATACAGAGACGTGTTAAACCTCATTTGAAAATGGAACGTGTCGGTGTGACTGGCCGAATAGCGATACAAAAAAAAAGAAAAAAAAACTTGAGTGTCAAATGTTTAGGCGGGAACTGAAAATTAAAATCAATGCTTCGGTATTTTTGTGTCGTTCGCTGTGTGGTTGGGAAAATGCGTTTTACAAATTCTGAGCACTTTGATTTATTGGAAGCTTACTTTAAAAACGATAAAAATTGCTCCCGTGCACTACATTGGTACCATATCAAATATCCGACACGTATTTTACCTACCCGTAAGATATTCATCAAAATTGTGCACAATTTGAAGACTTACGGAAGTTTTAAAAAGCCAATTAAAGTAAAACCAAGAAAATGTGATGAAAACATGGAAATGAACATTTTAACCTATTTTGAAGCAACACCAGATGTCTCCACCCGTAATGCAAGTCGTGATATTCCTGAAATTTCACGAACACACATTCAAAGAACCCTAAAGAAACACAAATACAAGTGCTACAAGAATGGACATTGGGTGCAGGCCTTACATGCAGGAGATGATATCAGACGACTTGAATTTTGCAATTGGATAAAAGAGAGAATGGGCCTAGACAGACATTTTTTAAACTACGTAATATTTTCTGATGAAACTCAATTTTCCAATAACGGAATGTACCTACAATCGTAAGAATCATCACTATTGGAGTCGAGAAAATCCCTTACGAGTGCACGAAGGACGCCGTCAAGTTAGATTCTCATTTAACTGCTGGGTCGGCCTACTTCACAATAAGGTACTCATGTTTAAAATTTATGATGGACATTTGGACAGATTCAAGTACCTTGCAATCTTAGAAGATCTTTTAGAGGCCGTAGGAGAAATGGCAGTAGAAATAAGAGAACAACTTTATTTTCAACAGGATGGAGCACCGGCTCACAATAGTCGTATAGCAAAAGACTTTTTAAATGAAAACTTTCCGCGAAAGTGGATTGGTACGAACGGCCCGATCAAATGGCCGGCGAGGTCGCCCGATTTAACGCCTCTAGATTATTTTTTGTGGGGTTACATTAAAGATGAAGTGTACAAAAATAGCTATAACACCGTTGAAGAACTAAAAGTAGCCATAGAGTCAACTTTAACGCAGATTCACCACATGAAGATACAAAATGCAATAGTAAGATCGTTACCTAGACGTGTTGAATATTGTATTGAAAAAGACGGTGGTCACTTTGAACACCTACTATGATAAATTAAAGTATGTGAAAAAAATGCATTTTATTCATTTTAGACATTATGTTTCTTAGAGATATTTACTGCTTAAGACCTACACAAACGATATCTGAATAGAAATAGTGTAAGTTTATTTTTTCAAAACAACCGGGTTCGATTCCCCAGTTGGGTACACTTTTTTTTTAATTGTATGAATGCAGTTTTTCTTTTTATCGAAATCGGTGACATGGTTCCTAAGAACAAATCTTCGTATGTCTTACAGTTTCAGACTTTCCCATACTGACCGATTTGAATGGGCCACCCTGTATAGCTACATATAAACCAATCAAGATGCCACTAATAGAAACATTATTTATAATATAACACAACAACGTTACAGACGCTAATTTTGAAAATACAGAAACAAAGACAAATCGACTTAGGCGGTTAACACACTGTCACGCATCACGCAGCGTGACGTGACGCAGCGTGATGCGTGACAATGTGTTAACCGCCTTAATAGATGCACTGCCACTAAAGGGAAGTCCCTAGGTAACTAAGGTAAGGAATCGTTAATTTCTAGCTGTACTTAGAGCCCAGAAACTGATCTATACAGTAGAAGTACGTATAGGTATACCTATACATACATATACTTCACTTCATTTAAACACTTATAGCAGATTCATAACCGCCTCCAAATCAAAACAAGTATTTTGAAGGATTCTTCGTTCACTTAAAAACTTCATCCCCAATAGGTTTGAGTAGGTCCTACCTACCTACACTTGTAAACCTGAAGCCATGTTCTTCATTTTGACGACCTCTGTGCCGCAGCGGACAAAGGCCCGTCTGCAACGCAGGAAGTTGCGGGTTCGATTCCCTTCTCGGAACGAATGTTTGTACGTTCTGCAGATAATGGCGTACCTACTTATTTATAAATGTATTGATCTCTCCAGTGCCCTTCATAAACGCGATATTAGCAGGACACAGTATCTCTTCACAAGACAATCTAGTGTAAAGATGCGCGACTTTGAATGATTCCATTCGAAATATTCGACTTCACAAATCATTCGAACCATTCGAACGACTAGGGCAAATTAGTAACTAATATGGTTGGTAATGGCAACTGCTCGAGTCGGGCAGTCGAACTCAATTCTTTATTCGACGCCTCTCGCCATTGCTAACCATATTAGTCACTAATTTGGTTAGAAATGGCGACTGCCCGCCTCGGGCAGTCGAACTCAATTCGTTCAATTCGTAGAGGCATTAGTAATTACTAATTAGTAGTTGTCATTCGACTTTGAAGATTAGTATATTACTAATATTCAAGTCGAATGAGTAAATTAGTAGTTGTAGATCATTCGACTAGCCAGATCATTCGCAGTCGCGCATCTTTAGTCTAGTAACAATCTTTGCTTGAGATCGCTCGACCACTAGAACGCTGGGGCTACCTATGCTACAAATGCACTATGCCTGTCCAATTGCAATTGGACACAGACATAGACAATTGTCATAGACAACTGTCCATAGACAATTGTCTAGGTATGACACAGATGGCGTATCTATTTTATCAATTTACTAACCTGTAACATAGATCTCTCCAGTGCTCTTCATAAACGCGATATGCGCAGGACACAGCATCTCTTCACAAGACAGCCTAGTGACAATCTTTGCTTGAGATCGCTCGACCACTAGATCGCTGGGACTACCCATGCTACAAATGCACTATGCCTGTCCAATTGTCTGTGACACAGATGGCGTATCTATTTTATAAATTTACTAACCTGTAACATAGATCTCTCCAGTGCTCTTCATAAACGCGATATGCGCAGGACACAGCATCTCTTCACAAGACAGCCTAGTGACAATCTTTGCTTGAGTTCGTTCGACCACTAGCACGCTGTGGCTGTCCATGCCACAGATGTACAGATGGTTGTCCCACGGACCGAGGCCCACGCCGCATGGGCGGGATGTTTTGCGCCATACGAAATGGGGGATGAAGTTTCGTGATCTGAAAAATATCGTGAATTAAAAATTAATAAACTGTCAAAACATTTCTCTGTTAAAAGGCTTTTCGTTCTCTGTAAATATCAGATTACCTATTTAGACAATAAAAAAGCTTGGGACGGGTTTTGTTCCAACTCAAAAAATAACAACTAACATGGTTAGATAAGGTTTCTTCGTCGCCTCTTTACTTTAGTCTACATATTGATTCGACAGAAATCAAAAATATCATTTAGTTTTCATTTCTATTTTACCTACTTATTATTATCGTTTCTAATTTTCATGATGCGCTTAGATGTACCAATAAATAATCAAAGAATCCTCAAGTCATAGGTACGTGGGCCGAAGCCAACTAAAAGTAAAAGTTAAACAACAGTGGTTGCAAGTCAGTTTTATTGAATGATTCAACACAGGTTCCATGCAAAAGGACTTAAATTAAAATACATTAGGCGGAAAGGAAATAATCAATTATTCAGATATGCCAATACAATACCTAATCAAGGGCTTTTACTCAGAATATTGGCTATTGAGCAGCACATTACCCTACTAGGGGCTCTTTTTCTTAAATCTTAAGCTCTTTTATACTTAAAATACTGTTGGGCTTTCTTCGCTCTCCAATAGATTGTTGATTTCGTTCAGTACCTAAACTTTGTTGAAGAATGAGTTTTTTTCACATTCAAATCTTAAGGTCTCTTATTCATAGAATAGCAACTTACCTACTTGTAATATTGTCCGAGACTCTCTTCGCTCTCCAAAGAGTTGTGTTGCTTCACTCCCTCGACTACTGGATCGTCTGACTCTACATCAACCCGCGTCGCAGAGTCGACTTCGATGCAGAATGACTCTTTGTCGAATACTAACTATTGTGTGCTATATTGATACTTATATAAATCTACCTAAGGTCTCTTGTAACTAGAACTTAGTCTTATTAGCAGAAAACTCACTTGTTATATTGTACGAGGCTATCTTCGCTCTCCAAAGAGTATTGTTGCTTCACTCCCTCGACTACTGGATCGTCTGACTCTGCGTCCACCGGCGTCGCAGAGTAGACTTCGATGCAGAATGACTCTTTGTCGAATACAAACTATTGTGTGCCATATTGATACTTATATAAATCTACCTAAGGTCTCTTGTAACTAGAACTTAGTCTTATTAGCAGAAAACTCACTTGTAATATTGTACGAGGCTATCTTCGCTCTCCAAAGGGTTGTTTTGCTTCACTCCCTCGACCACTGGATCATCTGACTCTGCGTCAACCGGCGTCGCAGAGTCGACTTCGATGCAGAATGACTCTTTATCGAATACGAAACGCTCTGAGTCCCATTTGGACACGTCTGAGAGTAGCTGGATTGCGTTTTGGTGGAGGTTTATGAATGTGTGCACCTGAGAACAAATTCTATCCTTTATTTATTGAACTTCCAACTAGATAACACAAGAAAAGAAATTATAAACCAGTGAACAATATATTCTATCCTAGAAAAATATATCCTACATCAGCAAAATGAAATAATGCTGAACATAAAACATTATCGTCTAGCCATAAAATAAGAAGAGTGTGTGTGTTGTGTATTAGGTGTGAATGGAATTTGTCACGTTGGATAAATAAGTTCTAAGTATACCGAAACTTTACGTAGTACGTAGCGACGTTCATTGATAGGTTACCCCTCTGCTAAGTTTAAAGTCGAATATATATCGTTACAGAAATATTTTGAGACTGGTATCTTTCCTTACCTAATGAAGATAGCAAGCAGTTCTTTAAAAGAACAAAATTAAAAATTTTGAACCCCCCCCCCGACACATTTTCATGAAACATGGCTAAGAACACTCGGGATAAAATTATCTACGACACAAATAAAACTAAACGAAAATCGGTTCATCCGTTTGGGAGCTACAATACCATAGACACGTTAAACTTATAACACCCTCCTTTTGCGTCGGGGGTTTAAAACAACAAATTTAATATTATATAACCAAAACTAATGTAGGTAATTACGGGACTAGGAACCCTTCAGGTGGGTCACCGAAATAATTATGAAGGCCACGCACTACCTATTAGGTACCTATAGTTATTCCGTGTAGAAACCTCAATATCAACCTACTTTACTAGATAGCGGGTAATCTGATTACAGCTACTGGATTTTAGGTATCCATGTAGGTAGGTTCTTACCTAACACCACACGCAACAATATGTACCTAACATATTTATCACTATCAGAAAATCCTCCAAAAAATATCGACTAATCGCTACAGTGTACTTTGTTGTGATTTATTTGTCATGATAGAAATTTCACTATTATCACCAATGTTTGGGTAGGTAGGTACCTATTTCATTTCCAAAGAGCACTTTTCCTATCATCATCAACATAATTAAAACAACCAAAGAATTAAAATCTTTGATATAACTCCGTATGTAACAGCTGAACAATTTGAAAAACTGGCATCGATACGAAGCCACAATTTTCCTATATTTTGGCAGAATGCGTGTGCTATAACAGCTTTAAAATTATCAAGTTTATTAGATTCGGATTCAAATTCTTTAATGGCAACATAGATACAACTTTAAAATCCATCATGGTTATTAACACTATAGCCATTTACAACGTGATATTTGCCATGATTTGAGTTTTTCAGTGTCCCTCAGTTATTTCGTGATCATAGCACATATAACTGTGCGAAATATTGGAAAGCTCAAAACTCAAATCATGGTAAATATCCCGTTGTAAATGACTTTAACATAAAATACAGTGTTAATGCGTAATCAGGTTGCTATATAGTGTTCAATAACAATGTTAAATTATGTTTATATTATTTTTTTCATCTATTTTGTCTCATAGGTTTATTTTATTTTTCTTAGTTACAAATTTAGTTATAAAAAATTTCGAGATTTTTCGGTAAATCTTAAACTTAAGCTTGCAACATTTTTAACGCTTGTTATGTTTACATATTTGGGTAAAATCTAGTTCGTAACAACAATGTATCTACCTACTAAATTTTCTTATGGATCTTACTCTGTTTTGTGAACTAATAAATAAATAAAATAAAATAAAATACAGTCACGTTTATTAGTGGGCCTCCCTCAAACACGGGGCCGTAATCACCACACTTGGCAGGCGGAGTGGTGATCGCAGTTGAGGTGTTAAAAAGACACGGATGCTGCTGCCTTTCTTCTAGGGAATGTAGGTAACATTCCATAATCGACTCTTACGATATCCACGGATTGAGTCAGCATGGTCTACTCTATTCTTATGCCGTGACCGTCACGGATCTTTTATTACCTCAACCTCAACAGCCTGTATTGGTCCACTACCAGGCCTCCCCCTGATAAGTGCCTTATTGGCTTTTATCTCATGGGGGTAATGCCCATAATCCCCACGCTGGGCATGCAGGTTAGGAAGAATTGTTTTGCAGGTGGCGCTGCTGCCTGCCCCCGGTGGATATCCCTTAGTCGCCTCATACGATACCCGCGGGAAGAGTTGGGGTGGTGCCAATGCTAAGCACCACACAGCTGTGGTAGGTATGCTGTTTTATTAACAGACTTAAAAAAACCAAGAGGTTCTATATTCGGCTGTTTGTATTTTTTATGTAAATGTCCATCCGTTTCTCCGTCATTTATGGACCGATCAAATCAAATCAATCGTTTGTTTGTAAGAATACAAAATTCAGATACACACAATAAGTTTAATATGTCAGATGTTATAACTATCTTAGCAATAGGTTATTTGTTATTATAGTGCGTCCCGACACTCAGGGTAATTTCTAAGAAATCAAATAATATCAAGTCCCGTCGACGTCGAAAATTTTTGCGATATTATTTGTTTCTTATTTTAGCAATAGTATTCAGCTTGCACGCAGGCGTGCAAATAATATGTAAGTCATATTATTATAATAATATTAAATTAAATTATATTAGTCATATAAGTTAAAATTCAAATTTCCTAATGTTCGTTCACCGTATAAAAACATTTTTCGCGCAGACATCATCTTAACTTTTTCCTAAATATATTTTCATTTAGTTCTTTTAATTCTTCTGGTAATTTATTGTAAATAGTGATGCACATTTTATAAACATTCTTTTATAGTTATCTTTTTGGCACCGTTTATCACATCATCGGTACGTTTTTGAAACAGGTGATTTTACAAATAGACAAATTTTCCTAATATTGTTTGATTTGGATTATTCTCTTGCAGTTGTTTAGAGAATGATCGAGGTAGTCCCGTAAAAAAATTGTTCTCGTAGGATTTGTATAAATAATGCTGGACAATTCACACAGCATTATCTAGCCCCAAGCTAAGCAGAGCTTGTGTTATGGGTACTAGATAACTGATATACTTAATACAATACACTACATAGATAGATATTTTTATTATACATAGAAAACACCCAGACCAACGGAACAAATTTCTGCAGATCGTACACAAATTTGTTCCGAGGCGGGAATCGAACCCACAACCTCCTGCGTCGCAGGCGGACCTTCGCCCGCTGCGCCACGGGGGTCGTCAATATCGTATCAATATCGTAGTCGTATAAAACTTAAAATCGGAAATCGACGTCAGTTTTTAGATTTTTCAAAACAATCTAATTATTCAGTTAAGGTACCTGTTTGTTGTCCTTAGCATCGCCAGTAGCATTCATTGCTTTAGCTGCAACATCCCTTGCCTCAGAAAGCGAGGTTTTCAGAGCTAAAGCTGACATATCACCAGTTTTCTGCAATGTTGCTGTTTCCTCTAACATCGCCTCTTTGGATTCGATGATGGCGTTAATCTTTTCCTCAGCTGATGAGTTGATTTGCTCGGATATTCGTTCGCAACGGTCCTAGAAATTAACAGGGTCATTAGTTCACATCAAATTGGCTAAGATTTAATTATCAAGCTTCATTCTTATTGCTTTTACAACCTCAGAAAAAAAAATTTAGCCCTTAAGTAACATTCGAAGACAAAGACTTCTTGGGAGATAGGCTTTTACCCTGCAGAGAGACAAGTCATCTCCAAAATCTTATCGAACTAGAGAAAGAATAGAGAATATTACAGTCGCGTTATAACAAAATCATGTTAGAGGAATCCCGGACCTTGATGGATGGTAATAATTTTAAATTTTGTAACAATCTCGATAAATATTATATAGAGACCTGTTTAATCAGACGTAGCGGTATTCGCTACCCAGAACGGCAGCAAATAAATCATTTAGGTTCGCGCGTCATCACGCCAGGCAAGTTTTAAGTACCGCGTACCTACACGGCTTTCAATGCCGTTCTGGGTAGCGAATACATAGGTACATACCAGAACTGCCTTTAATGAAATATATTTGTAAACAATTATGTAATTACTTTATAATGCTCTATTTTATGTTCAAGACGATCCGCGGCTGAGTCCAACTGCTTCAAAATAGAGCCGATCTGAATTCTCATGTCGTCCAAGTGCTGGGACCAGCATACAGCGCAGAATTTCTGTGAATAAACTGCAAGTTGGACAAATTGTCGCAAATAGGCGATGCTGCATGAATATAAATGGTAGGATTTGAGTTTGTTGTGAAGATTTGCTTCATAATAATCGTTCCGATAGGTAGTGCAGTATTATAGTAGCTTTGGGCCCCGAAATATTTGCATTGGAGATTTCTTTCTAGATTTTATTGTGTGTTTCTACATATGCCTACACTTTCCAGTTTGGTTGTTACGATTTCTATTGTTTATTAAAATCCTGGAAATTGGTAGTAAGCCTAAAGTCCCTACCGTATTCTCTTGCTAGCAGGATCTAGGAAATAAGGAAATGCTTGCTATATTCTTGAGACTGAGGTTAGGTGTCTATTTACATCACATTAGTAGGTACTATGTGTAGTACGTATTTACAAAACTTATATTGTGCTCTGGTAGGTATCTATGCTGAGTATGTAGGTTAGGTACCTAGGCACCCCTAGAAAATTGTTATTAGCTATGACTAGGACCAAGGCAGATCAAAGGTGATTATAACGGAATAGGTAAGCCGGCGTCAACTTAAGTAAAACTAAGGCTTTGGCAAGCCCAGCAGTAGGAGTAAAACTCTATCATCATAGGCGATGATCTAAAATCAAGCCTGACGGGCAGAGGCCTATGCCCAGCAGTGGGTGACTTTAAGTGGCTGATGATTTATAAAAGCTAAAGTTACTCACCATTTTACAATGTTCACAATTAGTAACATCTGTGTTATCACACAGGGTTTTACAGTGCGAGCATCTTGTCCCCGCCGCGAACAGATCGACACTCTGAACATTGGCCCCCGCTGAGGGGGTCGAGGGGGGCGTGTCGACCGGTTTGACCCCCACTAGAGCTAACAGAGAGTCGATGTAGAGATTTGAGGGTAGTTCGTTAAGGAAGTTGGAGCTTTGGACGTGGATTCGCGTGCGGCAGATGGGGCAGTCGAAAACTGCTGCGTCTGGAATTTTCGTTTTATTTATTGCAACTTTAGGCACAGAATGGATCATCCTTCTACCAACTTAAGGACCTAAAAGGAAATGGGATTACAAAAGGCTAATAAAGTACGTAACTTAACATACCAACTACAAGAGTCACTATCATAAGGAATTGCACCTACTAAAAACTACAATAGACAGGGTTGTCAAGTTTGTCTGGTAGATCTGGTGATTTTTTATTTTATGCTTTATTTTTCCTAGGTTACGAGCATGGGAATAATGCTGTTTTTTCCTTTTACGGTGAAATTATTGTTTCTATTAGAAATTCAGTACCTGTATCCTTTCATTTTCACATATACATATTACTGAAGAGTTGCTGTCAATATTAAGTACATTATTTTTCAATATTCTCTGCAACTGTTAATCGACTTTCGTTGCTGACGATACACTTCAGAACTAAAACCATGATCATTTGTAGGTCAGCCGGTGCATGACCAGCAATCCTTAGCGAATAAAGGTACCGACTTCTTACCTTTTGAAAGAGATCCTTGCCCTTAACCGTACCATAGTGGACAAGTACAAATTATCTCTTTATTCAGGTCAAAATGATTCGTTGCAATAAGTTGACGACCTCATTATGGGCATGTAATTTTGGGTGGCGGACTTGGTTATAAATTACTGACCCGCAAAACAACACCACCAAAATAACACGAAAATTGAATATAATGTGTGAGAAACTGGTTTACGGGTGGATAATAAATATGCACGTCAAGACATAAATTAATAAAAATAAATTGGCATTATGCTTTGAGTAGGCACTTTTTATGGCAATAGTTATTTGTTATACAAGAGAGCAAAGTTGCTTTTTAACCGCTTGCTCACTTTTGGAGACCGAGCAAGCGAAGGATTCTGTTCAAAAATTAGAATCCTGAGCGTTAGCGAGGGAAAAGAGCACGAGGTAAAAAATCTTTGCACTCGAGTGCAACACATAACTTTTCATCCCACCTCAGCAGAGGAAATGACTAAATGCAAAAAAAGAAAATGGCGCGCAAGCAAATTCAATAAAAAGTACACCAAGAAGGTTCCGAGTCTGAGATTTTAACAAATTAAAAAAGGTTATATGATATATTCGGCACCATAGAGGTTGAAGTAAATAGGTTTTGAATCTCAAACGTAGTGCACACGATATTATAAATTCAATTTTACTTTATCCTCTAGCAGATAAAAACGGCTTTTGCACTCAGATATCGAAGAGCAAAAATACTCTTGCCGAGATGGGGGGACGAAAAACTTTTTTGTTTGACTAGTTAATCAGTGTCCTGCTGTATCAATCGGTCGGTACCTTACCTAGTATTAGTAGGAACTTTTTCTACCCCATTCTAGCTAGGATCTTTCTCGGTTGCAAAAGGATGTATAAGTAATAATTATGATTTCGTTAATTTTTTTACAACTTAATTGACCACGGCGCACCTGGGCGTGTTGCATGTGTCTGCAGGCTGGGCAGTGAATGTGCTAATAAAAGAAGAGGATGCGTTTTCGGGGCTGAAGCGGAAGTTTAGTTTAGACGGTTTCCATGGAACGTTTCTATACTGCGCGGAAAACTGTCAAAAATCCCGCTGACCAACGGAAATGCCTTGTTTTGTAGATACGAACCATGTACATAGACGCTGAGGCATGCGAGGCAGAAAGTGTGCTGGCACGGCAACATCTTCGGGTTATGCAGCACTTCCAGGCATAACGCGCATTGAACCAACTCCTTGATGCCGCCAGCTGACATCCTGATGAAGAAGAAATAATTTATCAAGTTCAAAACCAGAGGCGCGGTGATTCGATAGGTAATATCGTCTCGGCGACGAAATGTTTCATTTATTTTATTTTATTGTATTCGGAGAGCAAACAGTTTTACACTTTATAAATAAACTTAGGTACCTACATAATAACTCACAACCATTTAAGTGTCCTCGCATGTAGAAGCTACAAGACTGCTTGCTTGCGGAGGAGAAAGGAAAAACAGTTCTGTCCTGTTATCAACTAGGTAAATGCAACGAAGTAAACTAAGAGTAGGTAACTAAGAAATAACAAAACTTATGAAATTACTGACAATAAATTATGGACACAAGACAGGAACTGATAGATAAGGAGAAAAAAAAAGATACAATACAAATTACACCAAGGCGAGAAAGTGATCAATTCCTACCGAGTGTGTCGTTTTGGCCTTAAAACACACGAGGTAAAAATCGCACTTTCTGCCGAGTGATAAATAGTGCTTTATACTACACCTTCGAGGAAAATAAAAAGCAGAATTAATTATTAATTGAAATTTAGAAGAACTTACCGCGCCCAATGATGTTGGTACCTCATTGACCGCGCCAGCCTTTGGGTTCTTTTTTCAAAATATTGTTCGGAAATCGGATGAGGCCTAATGGACTTGGAGTAAAAACTTTTTGTCGTTTGACCGCACGAAAATAACCACAGCTACCGGCCGATCTTTTAAGAAATAAAAAAAAAATAACACGTTCGAAATGGATTTCCATACACTTTTTCCTCCCGCTAAAACACGTGAGAAATGAAACTCCATAGAGTTTTTCCTCCCGGTTTCCTATAGGCCTACAAAGACATATGGTTCAATGGTTCAATGGTTCATTTATTGGTAAAATATAGCATTACACGTCAATTAAAATATCTAAAGTACACGTTAAAATATACTAAAGTATATAGATGGTACATTCAATTATAAAATTTCAATTATACATTTCGATTAAAACAATAAATTAGTAAATTAAAAAATAAATCAATTAAAATAATAAATTAATCATATATAATTATGTCATTAGAATAATATTATTTTCGATAAAAATACAATTTTATTTGACGAATTCGTCAATCCTGTAGAAGTATTGTTCGATCAGCCAGTTCTTTAATTTATGTTTAAAGGATTGCGTTGACTTAGCACTCGTGATCGTGTTTGGGAGATGATTGTAGACCGCCGGTCCCATAATAGAATAAGTTTGGAGGTTTTAGTAAGGCGCCGCTTCACGGCCCTCAGTTTCTGCCTGTTTCTCGTGGTGTAGGTGTGACCGTCACCGAATTTACTTTCTATTCTATAAATGGAAAAGGAATAGGCAACTTTCAGAGCAGGTGTAGTTTATATAATATTCACTGATAGATAACAAAAGAATTGTGTTAAGATGCTAACGCATCAAAACCGCGCTTTGTCAGGAGTCATTAATGTATGGGATTGGGTATAGCACGTAGCTCCTTATCAGCATAAAACGACAATGGCCATGCCTCTCCCAAGCAACGGAGGATTTTGCCATAATACCACTCCTGGGCAGGCAGATTAGTGATTACAGTGAATATATTAAAATACACAGAAGGGACCTGCTTCCTTTTTTCTGGTAGGTTACTTTAGTCGCCTCTTAAAAAACCCACGGGCTGTGTTGGAGCGTTCGATTCTTACGCCAAGACTGCCAGGGTTTGGAATTCAGGTATCTTATTGAAAATGGAACGTCTCGTCCGACCATCAACTCGGCGAACTCAGGGCTGTGCTCGTGGCTCTATCCTTTGACCTTGTGAAGGTTGCGGCAAACCGATGCGGGCAGCGCAGCCCTGCGCCATTGTGACGATCTCTGGGGAAGGCCCATCTTCAGCGGTGGACGTCTTTCAGCAGAGATGATGATGATAAAACTACTTAGTGAAGTCTGAACAGCGTGAGACGTCGCGGTAGACCGAGAAAGCAATGGTGAAACAAACAGTTTCGATAGAGAGTCGGTCCTGTTCGACGCATGGACAGAGGGAAAAATTTAATAATAAAATGTAAGCTCAAATACCTTCTATTATTCTTCGCTTCAGCAGAATTCAGTTTCGATGTTAATGCCGATCTGAAAAAGTATTCTTGGGTCCGGGGAGTGCCAGGCGTAGACAGCCTCGGAGAATCTTCATTCTTCAAATTCTGACTCCCTCTTCTAAGAGTGAAGAAAGATGGTTTTTTTTTCAGCTTATCCGTCATTGTCACTGGTTGTGGACTAAAGCTGATTCGTGGTAATTATTGTTTTGCTATCGCAAGTAAATATTTGTTATCAAAGATTACTGTGTTGATTGAATCAGTGTGATTAGATATTGGAGTCATTGATAGGTGTGCGTACACTTATTATCATATCAATCTAGAAGGGCGAAATATGTGAAGAAGGTAAAGGTAGTGAAGTCTAAGAGGTTTTACCAATTTATATTAACATCATTGAGTCAAGTGCCAAAAATATACTATAATCAAACTATATATATATATATATACACTATATGGCAAACGATCGCGATTCCTGGAAGAGTTTGGGGGAGACCTTTGCCCAGCAGTGGGACAAAATAGGTTAGATAAATAAAAAATCAAACTACTAAGAACTAAAACTATACAGGGTTATTGGTAAAATTCACTGACACTATGTCAAGTGCAAGTTCTGCCGTCCATTATAAACACTTTCGTGAAGACGCCAGGTCTCAATTCTTAAAATTGGAAGGAAGGGAATGATATTATAGTATGTACCTACCCTCCTACATCCAAAAATCGTTCATTTTAGGGGTTTTCTTTGATACTAAACCTAAAAACGCCTCTGCCCTGAATTATCAGTGCGTGTATTCGGCTGTCTCCCAGCTAGGCTAATGCTACTTAAACCATCTTGCGTAGATGTAAAATAAGACAATGACGGTAATGTGTATTTAAATAGGAGTGTGAGATCGGTATATAGTAATTAATTAGGTTTCGGATATTATTTTGTATGTGAGGCGATTTACAAAAAAAATAAGAATCAAGACCTGGCGTCTTCACTAACGTGTTCGTGATGATGGGCAGAACCTGCAGTTTACGCAGTGTCAGTGAATTGCCAATAACCCTGTATACTATTTTTTGAAGGAAGGATCTCAATTCGACAAGTATTGTAAATTGCGTATAAAAAGAGACGGGAATGAATTTTAGGTTGAGTACCTACATTCAACATCGAGTTTGGCTAATGTATAGGTATTCCCACTTAGCTATGGGATATAACTTAAAAAAAACTACACATTAGAATCCGTTTTGTTTAGTTCCACTTTGGATACATGCGTCGCTACATAATATATATTTTATGAGAAAGAAAGAAGACATTTAACCTCTGTAGGAAGTGGCTTATAAAATTTCGCCATGGCCAAAGCTGACAATACAATAAATAAGTGCCAAAAAAGGAGCAAACGACCATAAAACCAGGATATTCAAAGGCAATAAATTCGATAATCTTCATAAAAATTATACCTGTTGTGCGAAAGTTATCAGCAATGTAGGATTTGAGGTTGCCATACTTGCCAAGTGCCATATTTTAGGGGAGGTTGATCCAACGGTAAAGACGGGTGATGTAAACTCTCGCTTTTGAATTTCCTCGAACCTTACGGTCAGTCGAACCTGTGTTGTTTTTTTGTAATCTGCTTTTTTCTATTTTTACGACTTTGAAATGTCCTATCGTAGTCATATCTGTGAAGACAAGAATCTAGATGGCTCAAGTGGTTATACCAGTTGAGCAAATCATGCTCCTGGCGATGAAATATTGTGCATTTAGCTCTTGCCCGTGAATTTGCCCGGATAAATGTCTAGTCAGTTATTTTACTATAATAGGTAACTTACCTTCCTGCGTCGTTGGTCCAGCGGTCGCGATTTCAACCGCTGTTAATGAGGTACCGGGTTCACATCCTGGGTCGGGCCAGAGGTGTGATTGGGATTTACCTTGCAAGAAAAATTCACTGTAACAGGCCGGAGTCGGAATAATGGCGGTGCTACACCCCCGTGCCTCGGAAAGCCGGTTAAACTGTTAGTCCTGCGCCTGACGTCTTCCCGGGCGTGTCGGTCAGCCGTCCCATCAGATTATGAGAGTGAGGGAAAAGAGAGTGCACCTGTGTTTGCGCACACACTTGTGCACTAATATGTCATGCGCGCCTGACTAGTCTCCGTTGAGACTGGCCGCCGCGCCGTGGCCGAATATTCGGCTAGGAGGTCATCAACTTGCCTTCTATACTAGTGGTACCTAGTGTTTGTAGTGCATTAACATGATCAATGCGCGTTGCTCCGGAATATGTACTGTGCTGTCCTACATCACCGTGTACGTCGGTGGCAGTCAAAGTGTTAACAATGATAGCGCGCAAGATCCGTAGGGTTTTTTATAGATTTTTTACCTTTTAATCCAGTCACTGCCCACTCCTGGAGCTAGACCACCCCTTCGGGTCGCACCAACGGCCGCAGCAAAAACACCGAGAACACGTGAAACTGCGTCACGGGCAATGAAAGTGTTAAGGATCTCATATATGTATATCAACCAACGTACAAAGCTATCGCATTTATTTTATTACTATAAAAAGTATAAATAAAATAGTATGTTGGCCATTCTGGTACCAAGCGACACATAGCCGAAGGCAGAGATTGCCCTTATAGAAAGATTACTTCTTCGTTCATTTTATTGATTGAAGACTCTGCAAATTACTTTTAAGGCTGAACGAGTCGCTCATCTTTCCATACAAACGTGGAAGGATAACTACAACGCTGTTGATGTTGACCATCCAAAACTAAGGATAATATCAATTTATCTCGTCATTATCTATGTCAGTATGCACCCGAAACCATAAAAAAATAATTAATAAAAAAATACAAGCTTCTAAACTTTCGTATTTCAGACACCGATTTTAGCCCAACTTTGGACGAAAATAAATAACATACGGAGAAAAAAACTCTAAAAAAAAGCCCGTACAGACATAGTTTAGTTATTCAAAAGTATCATTTCAAAATAAATTTATTAAAATGAAAATACTCATCATCATCATCATCAGCCTATGTTATTCCACTGCTGGACATAGGCCTCACCTAATGAGCGCCATAGCGCCCTGTCTTCAGCTTGCCACATCCTGCATCTGCATGCAGTCTTTCGCAGGTCGTCATCCCACCTTGCCAGAGGGCGTCCTACACTTCGTTTGCCGAGTCGTGGTCTCCACTCAAGAACAGTTTCCCCCAGCGGGTATCGGTTCTTCGCGAGATATGGCCGGCCCACTGCCACTTCAGCTTGCTAATTCTTTGAGCTATGTCGATAACTTTGGTTCTCTGTCGGATGTGTTTGTTACGAATCCTATCGCAGAATTTCAGCTTGA
This sequence comes from Eupithecia subumbrata, assembly GCA_949316285.1. NCBI lineage: Eukaryota > Metazoa > Arthropoda > Insecta > Lepidoptera > Geometridae > Eupithecia > Eupithecia subumbrata. The sequence goes on along the minus strand of OX438630.1, from coordinate 8,274,901 downwards.
TCCATTCAGTAGTTTTGCCTAGAAGAGGTTACAAACATCCAACCATGTGTGTGACTGTCATAAAGCTTTACGCTCATTAATCCAATACCGCTACCAAACAGCACAAAAACGTGCCTTCAAATATGGACTTAAACTCGTTAACTTTGGATACATTTCACACTGACAAAATGCCATCTCACAAGCTACAAACGAGTGGTCCGCGAACCGTCTGTCATCTGATGCCTTCAATATAAAACTAAAACCAACTAGAACCGCACGCACCCTGAAGATGTCTCTCGTTAAGGGATGAAACGTTGGTCTTCTTCCAACACAAATAAGGTTCGTAGTTAACCCGCTTACATCCGTAATGAATTCGTCAAACTACGATAGTTTTTATAGTAAAATATAAAATTCATCTAAATGTTGCGAGTTAAAGCTCATATTTGAATGCACATTTTTGTGCCATGCTGCAGCGGTGCTTTCCAGCTAACAGAAACAGTGGACAAACTGCTGTCGAGTCCGCCGACTCCTGCAGGGGTATTTTGATTCGTCGGAAAGGCCATCGGATTCGATATCGAAAAGTTTTTCTTCGTAAAAAGCTTCCGATATCGAATCCGACGGCCTTTCCGACGAATCAAAATACCCCTCCTGCGCACGTTGCGGAGTTAAAGCAGCTGCGTGGATTGGTCACAGGTGTGTAACAAGCTTTATTCCGCCCCGCTTTCGCTTATCACGAAAAACAAGCCCTACGTTAATCGGAGCTAGATTTAATCGGCGTAAGAAATATGGCAAAGAGCAATGTCCCTAATTACAATAATTATAGGATGTGCGTATCTAGGACGAGTTACTTCGCCGCCAAGGGCCGGTTATATGTAAGATTAAGTTTAGATTAAACGAGTTCAAAGTTTGCATATGATTTGCGTACGCGGCTGTTAGTCAGAGTTTGTAAACGTTGGTCGCACTTTTTTCGCAGATTTTGTGTAACCTACTTATGGCGCTAACCCGACCAAATCAGCGCCACCACCAATTTTATCTTAATATTATGTTAAACGAAAGAATTTTCAAAAATCGATTTTGCTGTTTGTGATACCTATCATAAGCTAATTTTTAATGCCTCTGTAAAAGTTTTATTTTGTACCTATACAAAATTGCGAAAAAGATGCGAAGTTGTTCTTTTTGTTCACCATCGTGGCCAAAAAGAGCATCGTCGCATCTCTGCCTACACTATACAAAATAAAACTTTTACAGAAGATTTCCGAAGGTAGCTTGGGGCTAGTTGATGCTGTGTGTATCGTCCAGCATTATTTATTTGTTTATTTATTATAAACTTCGATTTTTGTTTTCAAAGCCCTCAGCTTCGTCGGTTAACCTTGACGGTTAATGTATGAAATCTATTGTCAATTAAAATGCAATTGCCCGAATATTTTTAAGCGACACATTAGTCCGGCATAGGTCTAAGCCAAAGAACTAAGGCATAACTAAAACCTTCTTTTTGACTTTTTATGATACGGCTATCTCAATCGGACCTTACCTTTCTAAAAATACCATAAAAGGTAGCATCGTCGTGATTTCAACTTCATTGCAACTAAGAGCATGGCAAGACATACAAATAAGTGGGCTTCGTAAATCTCAAAGATATTGGTAAAATTGGCATTTTTCCAGATCAATCGATTTCTCATGATAGCTAACATCACACCACGAATACGTTGAAAGACTTGGAATTGGTCCAAAAAATATATAGGTAGCGCAGGGCATATTGACACAACCACTGCAGACTCAAAATAAAAAATCTTGTATCAAATCATAGGTTAAAATCAATGTTAAAATAAGTATAATAGTCCAGTCAACGAAGAATTGTGGATGGAAAGCAGAAATTCTGACTTCGAAACTTTGTTTGGACTAGTTAAGAGTCAAACTTGAGTTTACCAATTTTTGTCGAAACAAAATTCCATACCAACGAAAACTTTGTAAACTTAAGTTTGACTCCTAACTAGTCCAAACAAAGTTCCATACCAACGAAAACTTTATAAACTTAAGTTTGACTTCTGATTAGTCCAAACAAAGTTCCATACCAACGAAAACTTTGTAAATTTAAATTTGACTCTTATCTAGTCCAAACAAAGTTCCATACCAACGAAAACTTTATAAACTTAAGTTTGACTTCTGATTAGTCCAAACAAAGATCCATACCAACGAAAACTTTGTAAACTTAAGTTCCTAACTAGTCCAAACAAAGTACCGAAGTCAAACTTTCGGCTTTCGACTTTTCCATCCCACCCCCTCTTTTAAGCAATCATTGACTGGATTGTAGTCTCGTAGATAAAGAAGACCTCTCTCATGCTGTCCCGCTTAGATAGAGAGGTTGTCATTTCAATCCGAATCTTTATTTACGCGACTTATATTTTTATTACATACCTATGGAATAATTTATCATCATCATCATCATCAGCCTATATTAGTCCACACACAGTAGAGACATAGGCCTCCCCTAACGACCGCCATAGCGCCCTGTCTTCAGCTTGCCGCATCCAGCATCTACCTGCAGTCTTTCGCAGATCGTCATCCCACCTGGCCGGAGGGCGTCCTACACTACGTTTGTCGAGATAATTTATCTATTTGGTTTAATTTAGGTACTTACAAGTAGGTATGTGGTTATTTTGTAAAAATACGGGACTGAAGGTCAAACCAATGCCTAAGTCTTAGGTTTATGTTAATAAGGTGCGTATGCCCCTCACACTCTGGGTAATTTCTAAGTAATCAAATAATATCCCAAAAATTTTCGGCATTGACGGTACGGAAGGATGCGGGTTCAATTCCCGTCGAAGTCAAAAAAATTTGGGATATTATTTGATTTCCAATGACTAAGTCCTTAAAATAATTAAGAATAGAAAATATACAGAGGTTTTAATTAAGTAAAATCCTTTGAGCCACTGAAAAACCTTGCACTAAGATAAAAAGAACGAGTGTTCGTAGACAAACAAAGTAAGTGGCAGAAATACCAGGCAATGTGATGAAAATAGCAAACCGGACACAATTAGTAATGCTTTTAAGTTACTGGTTACTAAATGTCGTTGCCATGGTTTACCTTCTTACTTACCTATCTGGAAATCGGCAGTTTCATTAGCCTTTCATGTAAAAAGTAGGTACACTAAAGTAAACTACTTAATGTGCCTTGATTCTGGAGGACGACGGCAGTTAAATTGTTAGTGTTTGTATCAAAATTAGTTAGCGACTAGTAACGCCACCTATCCAAGGGAATGTGACACCTTCGTATTTTTTTCGTATTATTCCTTAGTTAATAATACTCCCTAATATAAAAAATCCCACGGTCTTCTAGTGGGGGATTACTAAGTGGTCCTTTAAATCCCCCACTAGAGGACCGTAATTTTTTTATAAAACATGCCACTGTCCCCGGTTCCACTTAATAAGAACACAGCCGCAAGTACTCTACATTTTACAATATGAAAACAAAATTACTATTTATATTCTGATATTTTAATTTATTGTAGGGCTTTGGCCAACTTCCACTTAGGGAACGTACCCATATTCCATCCGACTTACAGTGTGGTACCTCAGAGTTAGGGCCAGAGCTAAGCGCACCTTACTTTTTAATGTTTTTCCCGTGAGCCATAACATAACTCATGAAAGATGTTGCATATAATTTCCGGGGAATCTGTGTCACCAGTCGTGTACATAACTGATCGTAGCTTGTATGTGGACAATAGAAGTGAAATTCAAATACTGCTCTTTTGAAAAAAATGTTTTCAAGTTTTGCTTTGTTACTAAGTTTAGCCTCCTGCTTCGATTTCTTTTTTATAATTTGTATGTATGTGCTGCTGGTTTTCCTTACATTAAATAAATAAATAAATAAGTTTAATAGTAAGTACCATATATTATGCAATCAGTGAATAAAGGACGGATTTAAAGCGAAGGTCATAGATGAATAACGAGCAAGTGAAGGATTCTAACGACTGAATCAAGACCGTAGGGAGTGATTCATGATGATTGAATCCCGAGCGTAGCGAGTGCAAGTGCTAGAATCCTGAGCGACGCGAGTGATTCATGGCCCTCGATATAAATCGTTTTATTCAAAAGTTGTAAACTATACTTTATATCATGAGTATGAGAACAAGAACCAATCAAATTCTCAAGGAGCTATTTGCACAAGGAGTTTGTATCAAGTATTTTTTGCGCAAGGAGGTTGTATAGCATTGAGATGGAGGTCAAATATATTGTTGTGTTCTAAATTCGAACATCAAAATAGTGATTAAAAGTGCTTTTTATTCACTGTTTTCAGTGAATAAAATAAGTTTTTTAGAGGGGGAATGATATAAAGAAATTTTGGGGTTTATTTTGCAGACTCAGGTATTTATCATGTTTTCTTTGGGGCTGTACCCATTTACTCTCGCGTTGTGATCGAAAAAGTACCTAGCATCTCTTTTTTAAAATTATAACTGCGAAATTTAGGTACTTTGTGTTAATTTTCTTTTTGTTGACCACGACTTACAGGCTGAACAGATTTTGACAATAATTTGCAAGATAGATTTGAATCCAGAAAAAGGATGATTATACTTAAGTAACCTAGGGACCATTATGTACCTTAAGTAAGAAATTATTAGTAAAATGACTATGAGGGCTTATGCACTATTATAACAAAACTTAGTAAGTACCTTACTTGTACATAGATCATAAAAAGTTATTAGTAAATGACTTCTACTGAATGTTCAGTTACGCATCTACAATGTCGACTGAAGCAAGAGTTTCACCCTGTCATTCATTCTGCAACGGAGCCACATGTGTGCCAAATTAATTACCATTACAATAGCGAGTAACATACATTATTTATAGTCGAGGGTGCCGGTTTTCTACTTATTTGTGTACATTAGAGAAATACATTACCTACACTGCTTAGGCGCCTGCTAAATGTGAATAGGTCGGCGCCTATTGTTTAGTCGACGGTTTTCACTTGCAGTTCGTCACCTGTGGTCTTTCATTCATGTGTCACGATGGATACATTTTTATATGAATATTTATTGTGAAAGTAGTAAACAAAATTAACGTATCTTTTAAAGGGCAACGTATACGCTTCTACAACAAAACTTCTAGTGAAATGCAAAAATTATCAGTAAGTAAATAAATTCAAGCCAATTGTCAAAACCTGGCTGTGCAAAAAGGCTTACTATAAAATATCAAATTATCTAGAGGATAAAAAAGCTTGGGAATGGTTTTGCTCCAACTCGAAAAATAACAACTAACAGGCTAAAGGTTTCTTCGTCGCTTCTTTTTCTTTAGTCTACATACCGAAGCGACAAAAATTAAAAATATCACTTTATTTCCGTGTCAGTGTCAAGTTCTATAATTTGACCTTTTCTAAGTGTACATTTATTATATTTATGGAAATAAAGAGTTTTTATTTTGATTTTGAAAGTGATGTTCTTTCTATTGTATGAGAGATGAAGAACGAACGAAGAAACAAAACGAAGAAGAACGGTTTTGGCTAAGTTCCGGTCATGATATATCTCCATGGGCAAATAAATAATAAAAATAATAATAGGTAATGGAATGGAGTGGAATGGCCCGGGGCGCGACCGCCACGGCACCAAAAAATTTACTTAGGTACTGAAAAATATTATTTACCAAGCCCCAAGAAGACTGTGTAATCAAATCAAGAAGTGCGCCTGCGACGCAGAAGGTTGCGTCGGGACATAATATGTTTGTACGATCCGCAGATCTTTGTTCCGGGTGTTTTCTATGTATAGTAAAAATATCTATCTATGTACATATGTAATGTATTAAGTATGTCAGTGATTTAATACCTACCCATAACACAATCAAATCAAACCAAAAACTCTTTATTTCCCATCAATACAATAAATGTACACTAAAAAAAGGTCAAATTATAAAATTATACACTGACATGGAAATAAGGTGATATTTTTGTTTTCTGTCGCTTCGGTATCTGCTTACTTAGGGGCTAGATGATGCTGTGTGGATTGACCAGCATTATTTTATTTATTTATTTTTTTACTACTGACCCGGAATAATTATTTAATTAATTACAAGAAAATAACCAGTTTTAAGTCTCAGGCGGATTATCGCCGCGGGGATCGCTGCGGGAACCAAATAAGTCTTACTATTTTGTTCCAGCAGTGGGCGATAATCCTCTACATTTCGGTAGGTACTTAGATAGATAGAAAACACTTTATTATACCACACAAACACAGGAAACTATACAGAGAAAATAGGAAGTATAAGAGGCGGCCTTATCGCTGAGAGCGATCTCTTCCAGGCAACCTCGTACTTAATGTACTTATAGGTGGTTTCTTCGTCTGAAATGTACATCAACCTTGAAGTCAACGCGTCGCGTAGCATCAAAAAGCCAGTGGCCAGTGTTAAGGTTGTCGTAAATCAGAGACGCACTGTTACCGCTCAGCACAAAAAAGTGTATTCAAATATGGGATTTGACTCGTTTCATTCAAGCCGGCTTTTGACTATGGGATATAATACATATATATTGGTGAAGTAAAATATACACCTTCAAATGACCTCTCAATATCGCTCAGTCGGTCGGTAGAAAAAATATTTATAGTTTCGGATGTAATATACTATAGCACTGTGTGAACGGTCTCGTACAATATGTATGACGAGCGATAAAATATTATATCTCTAGATGTAATATATATTATATTACATCCCTTAATCAAAAGCCGGCTTTAGATGCTTGCATATTGACGGCATCAGATAACAGACAGCGCGCGGGCCACTCGTTTGAAGTTTGTGGGAAGCCATTTTGTCACTGTAAAATGTATCTAAAGATAACAAGATTAGGTAAGCCCATATTTGAATGCACATTTTTGACATTGGATTAAAGAGCTCAGAGCTTTTCGGGGCGTAATGTGCCAGCGAGCATAAAAAATATCATAAAAAAAACCTACACGTTGCGAGCGCTTTACTTCCCCGTACTGACAACACGAACCTTTGCTGTGTTGTGTAACACGTTACATTACGTCTATTAACACCGATCAGTGTTAGTTTCACCTATATAATGTCCTCCTAGCCGAATTTCGAACACGGCGGCCAGTCTCATCGGAGACTAGCCAGATGCGCTTGACATATTATAGTGCACTAGTGTGCGCAAACACAGGTGTAAGTACTTTATATTCCCTCACTCATAATCCGATGGGACGACAGATCGACACGACCGGGGACAGGTCAGGAGCAGCACCAACGGCTTAACGTGCTTTCCGAGGCACGGGTGTGTAACACGGCCAACATCCTGACTCCGGGCTGCTCCTATGAATTTTCCCTGCAAGAAAAACCCTAATAAGAACAATTGGCCCGACCCGAGATTTGAACCCAGGACCTCATAATCAGCGGTTGAACAAGCTGGAGGCAGACACTACGCTTTACGATAAAATAGGTACCCACGACCCAGAGTTTGCGTCATACATAATAGGAATTAAAATAATTACCCTTATATTGTACGCACAACGTAGATAATCATAGCAATCAGACCAGAACACTGCTGATGTGGAATGCTTCGCCAACTGGAGTAAACCCTGCGTGAGTGCGTAAGGAATCACTGAGTTACCGTTCTTCGAGTAAGGTCTTCTCGAAGAACGGTAACTCAATGGTTCCTCCCTTGGTACTTTTAACAAAGGAGGTTAAAAAAAAAAAACATTAATTTGTGGAAAGAAATAATTTGATTGTTTTGGAAAAACTAAAGGCAGATTTCAAATCCATTAGTGTTTACACTTTTTTTTTCAAGTTTGTTAGGGACAAATTCGTTATATATTCGTTGGGAATAAAATAACACCAGCTCGGGATCATTCTCCATACAATAGCGAATAATATAGTCGATCCTTCATCAATCATCATCAATACAAATAATTCTAATCCTGGAATCAAACATAACATTTTTATCCCATAAATCAGTTACCATAGTATATAATATAGATACGCTTTAAACGTTTCCATAGAAATAACGCTTGCGAAGCCGCGGGCATAAACTAGTACTTTCATAGAAAGAAATGCATACGACCGAACAAAGAACCTCCTACTTTTTCGAAGTCGGTTAATAAGGGACGCATGCCTCCAAAAATATTATATTCTCTTCGGCCATTACGGCACTTTCCCTACTCACACTAGCACCGCCAGCTATTTATTCTTATTTTTCGAAAATGCATTGGTCAGTTTGCGATAACTATCCTAAGTTTTTTTTAATGCTTCTGTAATAGTTGTATTTGTATAGTTTAAGCAGAGATGTGAAGTTGCTCTTGGTGGCCACCTAACTCTGTTTTCGCATCTCTGTCTAAACTATACCAAATAAAACTATTACACAGGCATTAAAAATTGTTATCGGTATCACAAACTTCCTAATGGATTTTTGAAAATTCTTTAGTACATATATTATAATACTATACTAGCAGTTTAACGTAAAAATATGAATAAATAGGTGCCGGCCTAATGTGAATCGAGGTAGCGCCTTAAAGTAAGGACAAGTCTTCAAGACTGAAAAAAAACATGTCGTACAGTCATAGAAATATCAATTGATTCCCTAAAAATTGCGACATACATAATAAAAATACAAGAAATAAGAATAAACTCGCTGTGCCCACAACTAGGCTACACAAGATAAATGTATCATTTAAAGGGCAATGTACCTATACGCTTCTCAAAACTCCAAGTGAGTTGCAAAAATTATCAATAAATAAATTCAAACAAATTATGAAACAGATCCTTTCTAAAAAGGCTTAAGTACTACAAAAAATATCAGATTATCTAGAGGATAAAAAGCTTGGGACGACCAAGCTTTTTATCCTCTAGATAATCTGAGTTTTGCTCCAGCTCGAAAACTAACGCCCTAATAAGGTAAAGGTTTCTTGTTCGCTTCTTTACTTTACCTTTAAAAGATTGAAGAGAACATAAAATCAAAGTGACCACTTTATTTCCTAGTTTTACTTAGGTAATTTGAATTTTTGTGACGTGTCCAAGAGTCGTGTAAGGTCTAAAGGAAATAAAGCACTTTGATATCTATACTAATATTATAAAGAGGAAAGATTTGATTGTTAGTTTGTTTGTATTGAATAGGCTCCGAAACTACTGGACCGATTTGAAAAATTCTTTTACCATTAGAAGCCCACGTTATTCCTGATGAACATAGGCTACTTTTTACCGCGGGAAAATGCTTCATTCCTACGGGAAAACGGGTAATAGGACAACGGGTAGTAAGAATGCAGCTAGTTTGAAATAAAAGCCTACATAAGCCCCATGGAAATCGATATACACATAGAGCTAGATAATTAGTCCTTAACTTTTCACCCGACTACCAAAGGACGAGGGTTATGTTATATTATAGGTTCAAGTTCAGGTATTATAACTGTTGGTTACATCTATTCACTACACATTAGGTACCTACCTATCATGTCATCATAACCCTATCATCTCAACATCGCCAGATCTTTGCGGCTGAGGTACTATAATTGCAAGCTTGTTGATGCTATTGTATTAAACCTGGTTTACGAAATAGTAGTTTTGTTGGTCACGTTTTGTTCCGTCCTAGTTCAGTGAGACAATCGGTCGAACCTTACCCAATGATACGATTGGTAGATGGATATATATATAAATAATAATAATAAATAATGCTGGACAATTCACACAGCATTATCTAGCCCCAAGCTAAGCAGAGCTTGTGTTTTGGGTGCTAGATAACTGATATAATTATTACAATACACTACATAGATTAATAGATAGAATTTTTTATTGTAGTACATAGAAAACACCCAGACCAACGGAAAAAACTAGCTTCTGCCCGCGGCTTCGCATGCGTATTTTCGGTACAATAACTAGCCTATTTTCTAAGTTAGGCTTAGCTCTAAACGTACGCCAAACTTCATCTTGATCTGTTTTATAGTTTTGGAGATCCTAGGTAGCAAAAATTCAATTTTCACAAACTTTCAGCTTTATAATATTAGTAGGATACAATATTCAAATAAAAGCTTGTGCTAGAAGACGTTCTGGGATTAAATTACGCGTAAGTGCCACTCTTAATTTTTACCCGACGACCAACGGAGGAGGGTTATGTAACTAGCCACGGGTACCTAATTTATTAGACAGGCGATATCTTTGATTTTTCATACAAAAGACTTCAACGCGCACGCTCTTTAGCAAAAAAAACTAAGTATTGGCCTAACACTCCGATCACATATTATATACTAGCTGGTGCCCGCGACTTCGTCTGCGCAGGATAAGTATTTCGAGTAGCTTATAATTATTAGCGTGGCGTAGAAAAGAATGAACATTATGATATGACATTAAAATTATCACATACATATACTGTGGCGGGACTTTTTGGAGGACTATTTCAGATAAACATTTCCATCATACATTACATAATGTGTAACTCTAGCTGTTTTGGCAGCGCACGCCAGAATAGCTCGCAGATGGTAGATTTTTTCCTACTTAGTTGACACACTTATCGTCATATTTTGGACAATTCACACAATATCTTTATAAATTGTAGCCTGTGTTATTCTAATGTATAAGCTATATTATTGTAAAGTTTCATTAAAATGCATTCAGTAGTTTTTACGTGAAAGAGAAACAAACATCCATCCATCAATACTTACAAACAATACAATACAATACAAAATACTTTATTGTACACCAACAAAAATACAATAAAAGAGACATTAAATAAGACACAAGTACAATGGGCGGCCTTATCGCTTAGAAGCGATCTCTTCCAGGCAACCTTTGGATGGAAAGAATTATGTATACAAACTTTCGCGTTTATAATATTAGTAGGGGTAAGTAATAGTAGTAGTACACCGAAAATACGCGTGCGAAGTCGCAGGGCAGAAGCTTGTCATCGATATATCATCGTTACGTCGATGCTGCTAATGTACTGTTCCCTAAAATCCCTTTTCCAAGTGAAGCTGAAGGCATAAACCAGTCGCACCAAGTGGGTAACCCTAGTTAAGCTCAAATACCTAGGCTTAACGGTTATTACGCTACCGGTGTGGTAGGCTTCTACAAACAAGTGCTTATAAGATTTACAACCACCATTCGCTTGCTTATTAACTTATATCAATAAATCATTAAACGAATGAATTTCAGCAATTAAAATAATTGAGTTTGGGTGCTCTCGAGAATTTGTTGATGATGGGTACATCAACAAATTCTCGAGATAGGTCAGAATTAGATTTGGGTCCTGAGATTTAGATTTCCTCTTACTGGCCATGCTAGCGGGATTTTGTATCTCTGCATGTTAAAATATGTTTTAAACTACGTTTTAAATTACTTAATTGTGCTGAAACTGTTTACCTACTTATTAAACGATGAACAATAAAGCTTCTAAGCGATAAGGCCGCCCATAGTACCTACCTTTCTTTTTCATGTTAATGTCTATGTTTTTTTATTTAATTTTGTGGTGTCTAATAAGGAGTTAGGTTTTTAAGTTTATATAATACAATACTGTATTGTATTATAGGTAACTCAAAGAATATTTTCGAATTGTCTACCTTTACATTTTCCATTTTCCTTTGAAATTGAAATCAAACGCCGTAAAAAGCGAACGAACTCAATTAAAATATTTTTCCATAACAGGTTCGCGCAGAGACACATGCTACCTATCAAAGAAAGAAGCAAAGCAGGAAAAGGAGCACCGCTAACCCAGTGGCCAACTGGCAACTTGGCAAGTTGACGTCAAACGATTACCACCCGACCCGGGCACCATTCCGTACCGGTATCGCCGCGCCAACGCCAGCCTCTCATTACTGTGTATTTATCAACGGGGTATATTTACCATAAAATCCCCTTTAAAACGCATTTAATCCGGAACCCGCTGTTTCGATTTCAAATCTGTAAAGGATATCCTTTACAGATTCTTACAGAAGTTCGTATATACAAACGACCTACATATTTACAGTCAGTTGAGTTTTGGAATATTTCAAATTCGGCAAAGAACGCTAAACTTCGAAATCGCCGAGGACTGTGCGTGGAACCCTAATAAAATTTTGGGGCATTGCAAAGTCAACGGAGTCAAACGAGCTGAACCTTTCCAAGTTAGCAACAGGCGATGGTTCTTTAAACAATGAAGTGTACCCTATCACCCCGGGGCTCAGCATTACAATGCGGAAAGCGGCGCACGCGTCTCGCATCGCAATCACAAGAGAGATTCGGCGGCATGTGAATGCCAAGTCCTCGTCGATACACCAACAGTGGAACGAATTAGTTGAAGGACGACGTGAGAACGCGGACGACATACTGTCAAAGGATTGTTGATTATTATGCGCGTGACTTGCCGAAAGTTTGAGAAATTTTGGCAACTGATACAGCTGATGTGAAGTGTCCTACTGAATAACTACATCTTGTGATGTTTCAATGTAAAGGACTTCATTGTGATTGATGGTGAAATAACGTTTACAAGTGTGGTGAAGGAAGTTAGATTATCGAAGATTTGTGATATCAGGGTGAGTGATATATCAGTGATTAATGTTGTTGGTCGTTTTAAACCGTTGTATTTAAAATAATTTGATTGTTTTGCAACTAAAAGTGGACTTTGAATCCGTTAATTTTACACTGTTTTTAAGTTTTACGGGATAAATGTTAGTCCCTCAGAAATAATTTTTTTATGGAGCTATCTCGGCGTCATTTTAAATACAACAGCGCAAGGATTTAAAATTCGGCGAACATTTATATTAAAAAAACACATACAGCCGAACATAGAACCCTTTTTCGAAGTCGGTTAACGATCAGCGAGTTCCGCAAACAAACGGTGGCTTCACAAAAGAGAATTAGAATAATTTCACGTGGGTCTGATAGAGTTAGTAGTTGTCATTTATGCAGGATGCATTTACTTATATTTAAACTAGCTTCTCCCCGCGGCTTCACACGCGTATTTTCGGTATAATAAGTTAGGCTTTGCTCTAAGCGTACATGTTGTATTACTATAAAATTTATAGTTATTCTGTGGTTTTACTACGTAGCCAAAAAGCAGCAAAGCCGCGCGCAAATTTAGAGCAAAACACCCATCATTCAGACAAAAATAACCACATGACTTGAAAGTTTATATCAACTTGGCATTCGCGAACCGCACTGTCCATACAACCATAACGTACATCGAGGTTCCATCTGAAAATGTGTTATTGTTTTACCTCGTTCTCCATTTTATAGTGCGCGGAGTTTACTGCTAACATTATTTAGTGCCTGTGGTTAGGAAGCGACAATCGCAAAGTTTCCTGCAATTGGTATGGCACCTACGATTTATTTATGGGTCTTGGGCCAGAAGCGTAATCTGGATCACATTGATGATGATGATGACACCTACATCTCTTTCTACCATGGCGACTTATCATTTGCTTCCGAAAATTTGATGTCTGGGTGAGTTGAGAGGCTCACAAAAACATTGATAGACTCATGGTCTGCTTGTATACTACTCATTCCTACAGGCGTTAGGCGTAGACATAGACAATCATTTATTTGCTACTTACACAGTACGAAACAGATATAAAAAATATAAAACATTTAACTTAACATTAAACAGCTTGGTCATCACGGATTATCGTGTACTAGGGCCGCCGGTTGGATATCTCGCCACGCCATCCGGCGGGCCTTTGTCACCGCTAACGTACCAGCTATTCTCGAACCGAATGGTCTGTTACGTGACGATGGTAAAAGGCCCGACGGCATGACACTAGTCCCATGGGAGTTGGGGACGCCCATTGTGTGGGACGCTACATGCGTCGACACACTTGCGCCTTTCCATCTTCCGAGGACATCCGTGAGGGCAGGCGCGGCGGCAGATTTGGCCGAAGATCTCAAGAGGCGCTAATATGCAGGTCTCGATAGAGCCTACACATTTGCTCTTCTTGGAGTCGAGACCCTAGGTCCGTGGGGTACCGAGGCTCTTCGGGTTTTTTAAAAATTATCTGAGCATCTGGTCGAAACGACGCGTGACCCGAGAGCTGGTCAGTATGTGGCACAGCGCATCAGCATTGCCATGCAGCGGGGCAATGCAGCCAGCTTCTTGGGGACGCTTCCGACTGGTATTGATATGGATCAGTTGAGCTACCTGTAGATTGTTTGCAACAGTCTGCAGTTAGCTCAATTGTTTCAATTGTAATTTTGTAAATACTAGTTCTAATTTCTAAGGTTTTTTGTTATTATAGTGCGTTACCCCACACTCAGGGTAATTTCTAAGAAATCAAATAATATCAATAATAATAATCACCTTAGATAATTTGATTGTTTTGAAAAAACTAAGATCCGACTTCGTCGAATCCCTTAATTTTTACACTGTTTTTTAAGTTTTGTGGGACATTAGTCCCACAAAACTTAAAGCCTTTGAGCCTATGATTCCTTGGGGATAAAAAATTTATGGGACCCGCTCGGGATCTTTTTCTATACAGTAGCGAAAGAATAAAAAACATAAATACGACCGAACATAGAACCTCCTCCTTATTTCGAAGTCGATTAATACAAGAACAAAATTAAAAAATTAAAAAACCCCCTCCGACAGATTTTCATGAAACATGGCTAAGAACACTCGGTATAAAATTATCTATTACACAAAAAAAACTAAACGAAAATCGGTTCATCCGTTTGGGAGCTACGATACCACAGACAGATACACAAAAACACAGATACACAGACATACACGTTAAATTTATAACACCCCTCTCTGTTTGCGTTGGGGTTAATAAAATACACATTCTTTAAACATATTGGCTCTAAAGAGCAGAGCTCTTGATAAGGGTACCAGATAATAATTCACATACACTCACTACCTCACCAGCCTATATTGGTCCACTGCTGGACGCAGGCCTCTTCTAATAAATAATAATAAATAAATAAATAATGCTGGACAATTCACACATCATTATCTAGCCCCAAGCTAAGCAGAGCTTGTGTTATGGGTACTAGATAACTGATATACTTAATACAATACATTACATAGATAGATATTTTTATTATACATAGAAAACACCCAGACCAACGGAACAAATTTCTGCAGATCGTACACAAATTTGTTCCGAGGCGGGGATCGAACCCGCAACTAATAATAATAGGCGCCATATTGGATTTTGTCTCATGGGGGTAATACCCATAATCCCCAGGGCATGCGGGTTGGGGATCGCAGTTCGGTGGTCGAAGTTCTGCAGGAGGCGCTGCTGCCCGCCCCCGGTGGATATCCCTTAGTCGCCTCTAACTACACCCGCGGAAAGCGTTGGGGTGGTACAAATTCTAAGCCGGCACCACACAGCGCCACTTACACCCACCCCCTCAACAAATACCAAACGTGTACAAACATATTTGTCCCGCGGTGGGAATCGAACTCGCGTCGCATGCAAACCTTCGCCCTTTTCACCACTGAGGTCGTCCGTCGATAAATCTTCTCTCTGTGCCACGATAGAGGCTGCTTTCATTTGTGATTCGATTCAGAATTAAACCACGACCTTATGTGGGACATGTCAATAAAACAAGTCTTCGTTTTTGAACGAAACATACATTTTAGATCCGAGTAAGCTTTATCACGTAATACCATCGGCAGGTAGATTCAAAACCTTGTATTAACGCGTTCACTGCCCAGCATCGGCGATGCGACCCGGGGACAGATACTTGTATCTGCATTTTGGGCCATGAATGTGTTAAGGACAACTCGACTATCAATAACTATACACTAGCCAAACTCGATGTAGAATGTTTCTTAACAAACCGCCTAAAATTTATTCTCCTGCTGCGTTTTCTTTACGCAATTTACATTAGTTTTCGATTTGAGACCCTTCCTTAACCAAATAATGCTTATAATTAAATAAATAAATAAATAATGCTGGACAATCCACACAGCATTATCTAGCCCCAAGCTAAGCAGAGCTTGTGTTATGGGCACTAGTTTTATAATTTGACCTTTTCTTAGTGTACATTTTATTGTATTAATGGAAATAAAGAGTTTTTGATTTTAATTTTGATTTTGACTAGATAACTGATATACGTAATAAAATACACTTCATAGATAGATATTTTTTATTATACATAGAAAAACATCCAGAACACCCTGAACGTCTGTAGATCGTACAAACATTTGTCCCGAGGCGGGAATAGAAACCGCAACCTCTTGCGTCGCAGGCGGACCTTCGCCCGCTGCGCCACAGAGGTTGTCAATTATACCTGAAAGTCGACGCAAACTAAGTGAGCTTTATTATTTGTGTCGTGGTTTGTTTACAAACATTCTACATCGAGTTAGGCTAGTGCATAGAACTTATAGCTGGTATAAGTTATCATGTAGGTAGATATTTAAACAATCATGAATACCAGTGAGTGGTCCAGTTAACTGTACTAGCGAAGATATTTTTAACAGTGGTACGGTGATCCAATCAGCGGAACTACGGAATGAAAAAAGCTTGGTAAGGTTAACTGGACCACCGAAAAAATCATTTTCGGTGGTCCAGTTAACTCCACCAGCTGAACAGGACCACGGGCAAGAAGTGAGACATTCAACACAGCATCATCTGGCTCTAAAGTAAGCATATAAATACGTGCCTCGCGTCGGGAATCGAACCCACAACATTCTGCATCGCAAGCGGGACTTTGCCCGAGGTCACTGACTTTTATTTATTGCCACAATAAATGTTATCTTAAGAAAAGCTCATTCAAATTGCATTGCCCTGACCTCGAAGTCTCTAAAGAGTAGTTTATATGCAAAAGAGAGTCTCAAATTTGCAGATTTGGAAGGATTTCTTTAAATATTTCAAACTTGCAGCTTTCGTAAATGTCCTAGTAGGCTAAAGTCCGTACCCGCTACCAAAAATCCGAACTTATTATTATATATATTATTGTATATTATACATACAAGTATTGAGGTTCATTTAGTAAGCAGGTAGCAGAGAAGTTTTTAGATTTATCAAAGCTAAAAACTTCTCAACTTATTGTGAAATTTGATAGGTGTAGGTACAGATAAGACATGAAATATGCTGATAACTTAGTGAGGCCAAATCCTTCGAGGGGTTTTTGAGCAAGGGGTTCCAAAGGGGTGTAAAATCAATCAATTAATTGAAATTTGGTCTCATTGTACATTTCAAAATAGTAGATTGTTTTACTAGGGACCACCCTAGATTGAACGAAGTTTTCAGTGGCAGCTTGGGTGATTTGGCTGTTTGTTAAAATAGTCACTTCAAGCATAACTATTCAACCGTTGAACCGCTTTGCGTGAAATTTGATAGGTTGATAGATGAGACATGTGAAATATGCTGGTATATTAGTGAGCACAAGTGCGACGAGTGGTTTTTGAGATAGGGTGTCCAAAGGGGGATAAAACCAATCAGTTAATCAAACTAGATCTCATGAGAAAGTTATGTTCAAAATAGTAGATTGTTTTAGGTACTTGGGACTTAACCACCCCACGTCATACGAGGTTTTTAAACTCCCGAGCGCAGCGAGGGAGGATGACGAGACCTAATTATAATGGGTGATTTTGGCCCGAGTTAAACACTCAACTTTTCACTCACTTTTGAAAATATAACAATAAAAACTTACCTTCAGTAAAATAATGCAAACGTTTTTCACTTCTCTGCTTCACGAATTTTACGTACGTATGTCTTTAAATATAATTTCACGTGATTTCTACCGCAACAGATACATATTAATTATATCTTTGCCCTTCTGTTCCGTTTGCATATTGTTGTCCCAAGTTTAGCTTGATGACAATCTCAATTAATTGAAATACCTAAGCCAGGTTCACCCATAATTTACGTACAACTTTATGTCTTTGTTGCGTGCAACACAAAGAACGAATTCTACCATGGAGGAAGAATCACCCTTCTTCGACTTGCAACATATTGTCTGAAATTAACATGCAACAAACCTTGAAAAAAAATATGAAGAGCCAAAAAATAAACCTTTCACGTAAAATCTCACGTTTACCTGTTCTGTTGAGTAGTTCTGTTGACGTTCTGTCAACAGAACTACTCAACAGAACAGGTGGGAGTACTGGGATTTTTTTTCTGATTAGTTCTGTCCAAAAAACAAATGGGAATACAATTCTCACTTGTTCTGTTGAGTAGTTCTGTTGACAGAACTACTATCAAAACCCATCATGTCCATGTCTACGTAGGTACGTGATACGTGATCTGCAAAAGGAGTTCTACAACTTACTCCCAAGGGAATTTCAAACCGCCTTATCTCCGGAACCACTCGAGACACTTATATGATATCTTCGACACCACATTGTTGGGTGTCGAAGATATCAGGAGAATGAGCTTTAATCACATGGAGCAATAACTCCTTTAGCTTAGTTTGTACTACAAAAGGAAGTCCTACGAAAAGAATTTATTGAAGTGTAAAATTAGCTTTGCCACGAGACCTTTGTTCGTTTACGGTTATTAGTGATGCTCGAAAAACTAATCAGATTTTTACTATTTTCTAGGTTCTTTCTACAAGTTATTGAGATAGAAAATAAGAAGTTTTGAGCAGAGTAAGCCATTTGCTATGATGATGTTAAAACAATCTTCAATTCAATTGTCGTAGTGTAGTTTATTGACATTAAGATATTTTTTACAACGTTACGTCGTCGGTATCTGAGTTAGGTATATTTCAATATAACCCCATTAATAAGCCAACTACCTAATATGTGTATTTCATAGGTATGTAGAAAGAAGTTTCACCGTCTTCATTTATTAGGGATTCAACTTTTTGCAAACTCATTTTAGGATTCAACTTCTTGCAAACTTTTGGAATTCAAGTTTCTGCAAATTCAACATTTTAGGATTCAACATGCTGCAAATTCAACTTTTTGCCAACTCAACATTATGAGAATTCAACTTTCTGTTCCTGAAGGGTCGATAGACTCCCAAAACTACAATTGATTCCAAGTTTCTGTTAGCAAAGATTTATAGCAAATAGCTTACAATGTGCGCAAAACTTCTTACCTGCATCTACATTAGGTATTTGTAGAACCCAGAAAATAGTAAGAACCCGATTTTCCTTTCGAACGTCGGAACCTTAAGGGTACAGGTATTATACTATCTGTGAAAGAATCGACGTTACGGGAATCGATTTACGAGGAACCGGCGTGCAAGTAAAAATTCAGATTAATGATAAGATAGATTTTATGACAAGGCATACCAATGGCTCTGATGTGCAAATGACAACAGTCTACTGAACACGTTATTAGAGTTATCTAACATCGTATAACAGATGGTAGTTTATCAAAGTCATTACGTATGGGGTAATTACAATAGCGGTGTTTTGAGTTCACGAGTCGCCTTTATGATCTACTAGCTTCTGCCCGCGGCCTGTCTATCCCATGCCTATCCCATGGGAACTGATTTATGTGATAAAAAGTAGCCTATGTTTGATTCCAGGATTAGAATTACTTGTATGCAAAATTTCAGCCTGGTCCGTTCAGTAGTTTTGGCGTGAAGAGGTAACAAATATCCATCAATCCATCCATCCAAACTTTCGCATTTATAATATTAGTGTGATAGTGTGATGTGACTAACTTCTGCCCGCGGCCTGGGACGAGTTTCCCCAGGATTAAATCCTATATGTTATTCCAGGTCCAGAACTTATTGCATGCAAAATTTCAGCTTCATATGTTCAGTAGTTTTGGCGTTATCTCGTGACAAAAACATATCTTTACATCGTCACAAACTTTTATAAATACTAAGTAGGTACTTTTTTAGACAGAGATAGGTGTCAATTCTGATGTTGCCATAACTAAACTCAAATATTTTGACATCACTAAAAATATTGCCGTCCCTTTCATTACGATCGAAATAAAAAGGATGGCATAATTTTTAGCGCTGTCAAATTAGTTTCGGATAGTTTTAGCCACATCTGAATTGATACCATTAACTTACATGCCTAATACTATCAAGTTGTTCTGTGGTTATTATAACAAATGCGACAAACATACCTACCTATATTTGCGCGATATAATCCTACTATAATAATAAAGGCGAAAATTTTGTGACGTTATACCGCCGTTGGTTGTGAAGATGTTTGGCCGAAGACAACACCAAAACTACTGAATGGATCGAGCTGAAATTTTGCACACAAATATCTGGACAGGTCCATTGTATAGGTAACTTTAGGTTACTTTTTATTCCAACGCGTGCGAAGGTACGAGCAGCAGCTAGTCAATAATGGGCCGTTAGTCATGCGCCTTAGGTCCCCCGGTCGTGTAGACCGACGATTTCCGTCCCATCGGATTATCAGAGTGAAGGAAAAGAGAGTGCATCAGTGCTTGCACAAACACTGTCCTACACATGGCTAGTGTCCGTTGGGACTGGCGGCCGCGTCGTGGCCGAAATTCGACTAGGAGGATATCATGATATTATAATCAATGCGCTTTTGTTAGATTTCGGTAAATTTACCTTCGTCTTGTAGGTACCTACTATTAAAGTTATAGGTTTTCTAGTACCCATTACACAAGCTCTGCGTATATTGCGGATAGATAATGCTGTGTGGATTGTCTAGCATTATTTAATTTACGATAGAACGTGATGAACACGCCTCAAAAAGGATTATACCGGAAATCCCCCGAGGGCGTCCCCCACGTTGGGGATTCCTGGATTTTTAAAAGAATGTTACCAAATTATTGGATATTGGTGTCAATTCCGATATTGCCAAAACTAAACTAATTTGACAGCACTAAAATGATTCCGTCCTTTTTATTTCGATGGTTATGAAGTTTTTATCAAATTAATTTAGTTTAGTTTTGGCGACATCTGAATTGATACCAATGTGAACGGTATCAGAAGTAGGTACAGTCAGCGTCAAATTGATATGAGCGTCTAGAGTAGTCAAAATGATCTGAAAAACATAAAGGCAATTTGATATACGCAGTTCGAATCACCATAATGTTGTAAGCAGTCAAGGTGTTCAAAATATCTTACTACTCCTTATTTCACATTTATATTATGAGCCGTCAGGGTGACTGACTGCTCATATAAATATGAAATAATGAGTTTTGAACACTTTGGGTGCTTACAACATTATGGTGATTCGAACTGCGTATATCAAATTGCCTTTATGTTTTTCAGATCATTTTGACTACTCTAGACGCTCATATCAATTTGACGCTGACTGTACCTATTATGTATTTTTATGGTGAGAGTTTTACAATAGGTACCTACTAAGTTTACGTATCGAATACTGATTTGTGAAGACAAATCGATAAGAAATCGATAGATCCCTATGCGTTCAAACGATGGCGCATCAGGCGCACGCGACGATGACATGAATGATAAAAAGGTTTACGATTGGCGAATAAGGAAATCGATTTGAAAGCTTTATCGATTTTAACGGTGGTTTTAGTAACTCTTTTTGGCCACGATGGTGAGCAAAAAGAGCAACTTCGCGTCTCTGCCTACACCGGCTACACTACACAAAATAATACTTTTACAGAGGCATTAAAAATAAGCTTATGATAGGTATCACAAACTGTTGAATCGATTTTTGAAAATTTCTTCGTTTAACATAATCATACTAATATTATAAATGCGAAAGTTTGGATGGATGGATGGATGGATGGATGGATAGATGGATGGATGGATGGATGGATGGATGGATGGATGGATGGATGGATGGATGGATGGATGGATGGATGGATGGATGGATGGATGGATGGATGAATGGATGTTTGTTACCTCTTCACTTCAAAACTACTGAATGGATCGGGCTGAAATTTTGTACACAGGGTAGGTAATTCTAATCCTGGAATCAAACATAGGCTACTTTTTATCCCATAAATTAGTTCCCATGGGACAGAAATCACCTTTAAACGTTTCCATAGAAACAACGCGTGCGAAGCCGCGGGCATAAACTAGTAATAAGATAAAATAGGTGGTGGTGCTCATCTGTGTCGGGTTAGCGCCTTAATGAGGGCGGGACGAATATAATATGTATTCAGACAGGATGTCTGCGTAAATTTTTCTTCGCTTTTCATTTTGTTTTCTTTCCCGCAAATCCCATGGATCCCGCATGTGTACGTAATCCCGCAAAAATGGTGCGGGATTGGGTATCCTACTTCCAACTAATCAAAATACTCTCCGCCAGGATTAAAATTCAAATCAGTTTGTACTTAATTTAATTGTGTAGGATAAATAAAACTCGCATCTAGGTAAGTAAACAAATCGTTGCATAAATAAAAAAGGTAATCACTGACCTAAGACGTATAACTTAATACCTAAGTGCTAAAGCCTTGGCCTCTTGATCACAGCGCACAACGCTGCGGTATGCGGTGCCGGACCTATTATCGCATGAATAACGTCTAGGTCTTTTGTTCCGTCGAGGTCTGCGTCTCAGTGAGGGGCAAGCATGGTGAAGTGGGGGGACAGGGTACACAGCACAACGCGGCGTCGTGTTCTTCACAACTCTGCGGTGTGCGTCACGGCATCACGACTTCGACAATGGATTTTTTTGTGGCGTATACCGCTGCTTCAAAATCAATTGCCTGCTCTCCCGCACAGACTGTTAACGTTGCGTTATAGTTATGATGCTACGTTGTGCCGCATCCCACAGCGTTGTGCGTTGCGAAGAAGAGACCAAAGCCTAAGATAAGTTTGGTTTAACATTATTAATAGGCCCTTTTCACAAGCACACCGCTGTCGTCTAAGCAGCGCAGCGCGCGGCACGGCGGCGGCTTGTGCTCAAACGCACATTGCTTCTTAGCACAACGACCGTCCTCTTGGGAAAAAGGTGCTAAGGTTAACATGTTATGATATTTTGACAAAATATCAAAATAAGTATCTACCCTGTTGTACGGATACACAGGCAATGTCTTGTATTATTCGCAAGGCGAGCTCGCAATAAACTTTTATTCTAACTATATGTATTCGTATATTTGCTTGAATTCATTAGCACATGGAACAATCATTTCGTAGTAGAGAGGCGGTACGTTCTCGTAGATAGTTTGCCATCCGCTGAATTCGAGTTGAATAGTGAAATGCACATACTCATCTGTTTCAGTTGAGGGTGCGTGACATAATTTAACAATAAAACGTACCTCAGAGCTTTCAGGAATCCTTACTTCTATTGGATAAACGTTAAAAAGCTTTTTCATTTTTGTGGTTAAATGCACTTTAACGTTAACACCATAAATATCATTGGTATTTATCACTACAAAATGGTCAAAACAATATCCGTGAATAATAGGAGAGTTTGACATGTCGACGATAATCGGTTCTACTCGAATAGGGTGCGGCAAAACTTCGGAAAATATTGTTGTTGGCTTCGAAAATATCAATTGTTCTGTTTCAGGATCGATAAACTCAAAATCATAACAGCATTGATGATATCCTGTACGTTCGGCTTTGGTGAAATATACAGGAAGATGCCGTTTCTCATGTGGTTTCAGATATAAATAAGTATGTTCTAATACGAACGGCTCTAGACTTAGCTCAACCATCTCAATAACCAGAGACTTTATAAAGTAATTTATATTTGTTGTATCAGTGGCAATTGTATAAGCAGGAAATAGATCAGCTTCTAATGAAAGACTTGGTGTTTTGAGTTCACGGTCAGGACTTTCTGTATTTGGTGCATTAGCATCAGATCCTGCAGATAAACTACCGCTTGTATCTCTGGCGAAATCGTAACACCGTTTTATTATATGCACATGATACTGCACATTATCATCATTTGTAATTTTGACATGTGCTTTAGGGAATCCGAATATTTCATTGATGTGCCAAGAATACGCAGGTGGAATAAAGACAGTTTTAGAAACAAATATTTTACCCCTTGTATCAAACATACTCTTAATGGGTATCAACAATGCTTGATAGGGTCCATTCAGAAGAATTTTACGTGCCACTCTGAAATAAAGGTTTGATGGTGAAAAGTTTTCGATTGTAGCAAGCTTGAATACCATTTTAAAATTTAACATCAAGCCTGGGTATAGTTTCAATACAGACTGTGGAGTTATTTTAATTTTTGCAAAGGGATTTTTATCTGTAATA
Source organism: Eupithecia subumbrata (assembly GCA_949316285.1). NCBI lineage: Eukaryota > Metazoa > Arthropoda > Insecta > Lepidoptera > Geometridae > Eupithecia > Eupithecia subumbrata. Next base: position 8,250,959 of record OX438630.1, on the reverse strand, counting down.
CATTTGAACTGTATATGAACACAGTCTGTTGAGGTATTCATCAATGAAAAGTTTAAGCTTTGCTGGTCTAACGTTGCCTTTGTAACAATAATTTCTTTACATTTAATATCTGCTGTTGGTTTCAGTAATAACTTTTCTATGTTTTCGTTTCTATCTCCATGTGCTTCAAAGGTATTTAAATTCAAAGATTCATCGGTTTTCAATGTAGAAACTAGTTTATTTGGATTAACAAGGACAAATAGAGGTAGATGCGATTCAACTGATTCGTATTCCACTTGTTCTTTTGCAAGCATGAGTTCTGATGTATTAATTTCTTTATTGCAATACCGGTTCTGATCAATGAATTCTTCAAATAATTCTGCAGGCTCTATTACATAAGTTCCCGCTGTTGTAGAGGTATTTAGCTTTCTCTTAGATTCTATCGTTTGCCATTTTTTAGCAGTTCTAGCTAGGTTCTCGGTCAGCTGGAACGGAGATGGCCTTGACATCTCTACATATATTTTGTTTAAAATATAATCTTTTCTGGACAGAATCTCTTCAATTTTTTGTTTGCATTCTCTTTTTGAAGCGTGTAATCGTCGAATTAGTTCCTTCCATTGTGGAATGGATCTGAAGTCTATGTTGTATTTTTTTTCTATAAAGTTGATATAATTCTCACAGTTGAATTCGGGATCATAATTGCCCCTTATGCGATAATGGGTGCATTGCGTTATTATCATCGTTAATCTGCTTTAGGTATATGTAGGCACTTAAGTATGTGGTGAGTGTTGACTCTTCTTAAACTTAGTAAAGATGCTTAAAGAGAAAACTAATTGCAAGATATCGGAATAACATAACGGAATAAAATAATTACTTAGGTACTCCTCGATTCCTTTCGAAATCGATTGTTGATTTGCTAGGTACATAACCTACGTACAAACCCGAAGTATATTATACCATGTACAAACCAAAGTAAAAACTACGATTTTGTTGATTTGGGATTGTTGGTTGTCTAAAATTTGAATGACTGACGTTTAGACCAGAATACTATTTTTACTTGACTTAAAACTGAAAGAAGCTCTTATATCTGGTATACTAAAGTAGGTTAAACTTAACAAGAATTTTGGAACACGTAACTAAACTTTATTGACAAAGAAAATTACAATCAAACCGTTACTATGAACTATGAACTATTTTTATGATGGAAACAGCATTTCCTTGTGTTCTCCTAAATCTTACGTACATACCTATTAAAATAAATCCGTCCAAGTGCGAGTCGACTCGCACACGGAGGGTTCCGTATCATCGTACAATACTATTACGCAAACGAAAAACCTGTTTTTTTTATTTTTGGAAAAAAGCGAAGAGCCAACATGGACACGGTCAACCATCCCGACGTTGTTTAATGTCGGTGATCGGTACTCAACGTGCCATAGCACGTTGGCCCCTGAAATATCAAATTTATTTTATTTTTATTTGTTGTCATAGCAGCAACAGTAATACACAACCTGTTAAATTCATCTGTCTACCAAGGTTCAAGAGATGCAGCCTTGACGAATGTATAGCAAAAATTGCCAGTCCAAAACTCACACGCCCTTTAATTCTGATATTTATTTTATTTTTATAATTTGCTGTTATAGCGGCGAGAGAAATACAAACTCTGTGAAACTTTCAACGGTCTACCTATGACGGTTCATGAGATACAGCCCGCTGACAGACGGACGGACAGACAGCGGAGGCTTAGAAAAGGGGTCTCGTTTTTCACCCTTCAGGTACGGAACCCTAAAAAGCACTTCATTATGGCAAGAATAGTAATAGCTACCGGCAGGTTTATTTTTACCTTTAACCCACAAGACAGTTCATTCCACAGCCTCATATTAAGATATTTTATACATTTGTAAGTATAATTTATCAATTCCTTGTTAAGTAAATTGTTAAAGTCATGATTTACTCATAACACGGGTTACTACCGCGAGCGGATACTTGCATAGATTTATATCGTTAGATAGGCCCCGACACCAAAAACTGTGGCATTGTTTTTGAATGTGTGTGTTAACAAAATGCCGACGCACGCACACTAACGGTTAACGCACACATTCAAAAAAGTAGTTAAAAAATCGTGTTTCTGCCATTGTAATTATCTGTTGTTATTACCATTTCGTGTGCAATCGTATTGCACACACTTTCCTGAAAAAAGTATACCCTTAGATGCCCTGAAATCGAAAATGTTTGAATGTGTGCGTCAACATAGTGTCAAAAACCTGTGCAATTTGTGTAGAACAAAAATACTTAGAAATAGTGTTTTTGCCAATAAACCTAATCATTATTATTATTATTTCGTGTGCAATCGTATTGCACATACTTCTATGAAAAAAAAACGGCCTAATAAGCCCTGAAATCGAAAATGTGACTATCTAAACAAACCTGTGCAATTTGTAAAACGGTGCAGTCTACGCTGAAGCGTAGGTACCGAGAAAATAGTGTCATCTCTTTTTCTCCCAGATTAGTTGCCAACACGACTTTCTCTTTCGTGCACTCGCCATTTAAATTTGTTATTTTCGGACAGTGCGGAAGAAAAATAAAAGTTTTTCAATGAAATCGCAATACTTACGAGTGAAATGTTACACCTCTGGCTTTATTTGTGTTTCTACAATTTTTGTTGCACTTTAGAAAGGCAGACGATGGCATTTTGTGACAGTAAACTGCTCGCAAAGTTCGCAAACGCCCTTTACAACACGTCCGGCTCACACTGTGTTTGGATGTGCACTAACTCCAGGTTAGTGAGCCTCACTCACTTCGACTGTGGAACAACACGGCGCGGTCTCACTGCGGTAAGGGCCTATCTAACGATTTATATCTATGGATACTTGTATTTCACAAATAGTCCAGCGGAAACACAAAAATATACCTATTAATCATCAGACGAAGACTCAAGAAATACAAAGGGTACTAGTAGGTACCGTAAAATAAATAAATAAAATAAAGCAGGTAAAGTAGGTACTTTCAGACGATTCAAATGATCCTACTAATATTATAAATGTGAAAGTTTGTGTGAATGTTTGTTACCACGTAACTCCGTAAGTACTTCACCGATTTAGATGAAATTTGGTATGTAGATAGGTTAGGTCCTAGAATAACACATAGGTTTAAAAATGTAATTTACAAAATTAACCTCTGAAGGGGTTAAAAGGGTAGTAAAGATTGTTTGGAAAATTATTATTCCTTGGTTCGATTCACTCAAAACTCGGTATAAATAAACTATTAAGTAAATAATGAATCACGTATTTTTAATTTTACAAAACTTCTAGGGGTGTGCAAAAAATTTCTGAAATTTCCGCGCGGGCGAAGCCATGGGGCGCAGCTAGTATGAAATATTTAAAGTCTCGAAGTTACGACTCCCTTCGTTCTGATAACGAGCCTGCTTGACCTGTAACACATACCTACCGACAAGTAGGACGACCTAACAGGTCGTCTTTCGAACTTCATTCCAAACAAATCTTCAGTAACATTTACTAATTTTATTTACTACATGTAATAATTTTACTATATAAACTATCGTAGTTCGACAAATTCGTTATGAATATAAGCACATTAACTACGCACCTAGTTGCGATGAAACGTTGGTCTTCAAACACAAACTAAGTTTGCAGTTAGCCTGCTTACATTCTTTTTGTACACGTAATAATAAAACAAAACTACTGCTTAGTAGTTTTACAGATCGAGAAATAGGTCTGACGACGTCTCATATTAAATCTATGGGTTATCTAGGTTTGACGTTACCGAGGTAATATCTTGTTCTTCTTGCTCCGGAACCTCGCGAAAAAACTTTTCATTATACGTTTTCTTGAATTCTTTAGCACATGGAATAATCATTTCGTAGTAGAGAGGCGGTACGTTCTTGTAGATAGTTTCACGTCCGCTGATTCTCAGTTTAATAGTGAAATGCACGTAATCGTCTGTTTCAGTTGGGGATGCCTGACATAATTTAACAAAAAAACATACTTGAGACCTTTCTGGAATCGTAACTTTTAATGGATCAACGCGAAAAAGTTTTTTCATTTTTGTGGTTAGCTTTACTTTCACATTAACACCATAAATATTATGCGTATTTATTATCATAAAGTGGTCTTTACAATATCCGTGAGTAATGGAAGGGGTTGACATGTCAAAGATATTCGGTTCTACTCGAACAGGGTGCGAAAGAACTTCGGCAAATATTTTTGTTGATTTTGTAAACAAAAGTAGCTCTGTTCCAGCATCTTCACACTCAAAATCATAACAGCATTGATGATATCCTATATGTTCGGCTTTGGTGAAATATACAGGAAGATGCCGCTTTTCATGTGGTTTTAGATATAAATAAGTATGTTCAAATACGAACGGCTCAAGACTTAGCTCAATCGCTTCTAAAATAAAAAACGCTATAAAGTCTTTCACATGGCCTAACTCAATTCCAGCTGCATTCGCTGTGATAGCAGATACATTCTGCTGAGACTGCTTGAACACCTGTGTTTCGATTTCACTGTCTGCGTTTCTTTCTACCAAACTACCGGTGGTTGGTGCATTTACTTTTTCAGAAAAGACGTTTAAACTTTTGTCTTCGTCGGAGAAATCATAACAACGTTTTACTACATGCACGTGATAAGCAACATGATCATTGTTTACAATTATGACGTTTGCTTTAGGAAACCCGCATTTTTTATTGATGTGCCAAGAATATGCTGGTGTAATACTAACAGTTTCGGGAATAAATATTTTACCTCTTATGTTAATTAGACTTTTAATGGGTATCAGTAATGCTTGACAAGGCCCCTTCAAAACGACGTTAGGTGCCACCCTGAAATAAAGACTTGATGGTAAAAAGTTTTCGATTGTTACAAGCTTGAATACCATTTTATAAGTTATCGCTATGCCAGGGTATAGTTTGAATGCAGACAGTGGAGTTATTTTTATATCTATAAAAGGATTTAAGTCAGTGACACATTTGAATTGAATATGAACGTATTCAGTTGAGATGTTGACTAATGTAAAAGTTATGTTTTGCTGGGCTAGCGTTGCCTCTGTAATAATAATTTCTTTAAATCGTATGTCCGAGGTTGGTTCCAGTAATAACCACTCTTGAATGTTTTCATTTTCGTTTGTATAATTTTCATCTAATTCGATTGCTGCTTTGTAACTCAAAGTACTATCTTTAGACATCAGTGGAGATACTAATTTATGTGGATTTGTGCAAAAGTTTGCAGGCAGTTGTGATTTTATGTCTTCTGACGAAAGTGTTAATTCAGGTACTAAGTCCACGATTTCTGATGATTTAATTTCTGTATTTTGATGCGGAGTGAGATCGCTCATTCTTTCAAATGTGTCTTCGGCATCTAATGTATAAATTTCATTCGAGAGCCGGATATTACGTTTTTTCTTAGATTTTATAGCTTCCCATTTTTCAGCAGTCTTGGCTAGATCGGGGTTCCGCTCAAACGGAGAAGGCCTTGTGATCTCTACATATATTTTGTTTATTATAGAAGCTTTCTTGAACTTACTTGCTTGCACTTTTCTTTTAAAGTCTCTTGTTGAAACGTGTAATCTACGTATTAATTCCTTCCATTGTGGAATGGATCTGAAATCTATTCCAAATTTTATTTCAATGGATTTTATATAATTCTCTACATCAAAGCCGTATTCATTGTCGTCCCTTATGCGCAAATGGGTACATTTAGATTTTTGCATGGTAAATATTCTTGTATAAGAGGATCTTATTAAAATTTATGCATTTATAAACATTGTTTGACATCATTCAGAATGAGTACTACGATTTGACATTTGACTTTTGATAAGAGCTTTCTAAACCTCCTTGCTCATTTGAACGCCGATAAGCTGTTGCACGCGGCTTTGCTCTGCACTTTTAGCATTTTGACATTTCTATTCCCAATAAATATAAAAATAAAATGAAAAATCATTTATTGCCTATTTATTTATTTATTAAAGAAGATAGAAGTTTACAGTTTTAGAACCAAATCACTCACTATCCTATGCTATTGACTATAAATACATGTTATAACTTAAATATATTAAAAGACTTTTTACTATTACACATAATTTGTCGTGGAACATGTCGACATGCTGGAACTCATGCACGAACTCATTCAGAAGTTGGAGTGCCCGAACCGTTGGTGCGTTATTTCCGTGCTTGGTTCGGAGGGCGATGCCACAGAACAAGCGGTGCCGCCTACGAGTACCCGCACGCAGGTAGTAATTTGGTACATAGATATTGATTCCGCTTAGTACACTTGGATTATTTACTTTATTGTGTAATAATAAGATAGTAATGGATTCCAAGTTGTAGCTTAAGTCTTAGCTCCAAGGTATCCACACCAACCATTACAGATACAAATAGAGATGGATAGAGATATGGATAGTAACCATGTTGCCTATAAAGGAGTTTCGGAGATTTTTGTATGGAGGATGGTTATTTACTTTTATTTTTTCAAAATTGCCGCGCACAATAATTGATTATTTACCTATATGTATATTTGGATAGAAGAAACTAAAACAAATAAAAATAATAATAACACATTTTCCTTTAAGTACTTACTTGAGAAATACATTTCATTTCCATATTAAAAGTGCAAGTGTATGATAAAATAATAACGTGATGTGATGAGTAAATTCACCAGGAACAGATATATAAATCAACAGGGAGCGAAATTGTTAGAAGAGTGCGAATTAGTATACTACAAAATTAAACACATTTTGAGCGTATGCTAAATTAATTGTAAGCAAAAAGGTATTTTTTTGAAATAAATGTAAAATTTCATGGTCTTCCTTTTATTTAAGATACTATGTAAGATGATATTTGGAAGAAAAAAATCTAGCGATTGAGCCTTTAGATCGGTATCGTAAAATAACGGGTGTTTTTTTACTATTTGGCGGGTTATATTACCTGTTCAGACATGTGATTATTCAAAAATCTTTGAATTGAGTTTAAATTGTTTTTAAAAACAAAGTTAAATCTTCTTTAATTTTTTTTTATCTAAAATATTTAGGATGATTTCCCTTCATGTAGCATAGCCGTGGGACGCCCTGTATAATAATACTAACGCCCAAGCTAAGCAGAGCTTGTGTTATGGGTACTAGATAACTGATAAACTGCTACATTGCAATGGTATTTATTTTTCATGGACGATCACTCAGGGTTTGCTGTTTGCATATAGATTCAGGGAGTTAGATTTTTTGTTTCGAAAGGTATAAATGCCTATTACAAGTAGGTTCAACAACATAATGAAAATAGTATTTTGTCAACAGGTTGGCAATGGACACGTCCTTGCCCCGTGTACTCCTAAGCATAACGTTAGCAGTATTGCTACCAATGGCGTCTCCAGATGGGTTGGCCAAGGAAAACATACCCCACTCTCGGCAGAAGCGGATATTATGGATCACGAATGATGGAAGACTGGCTCTACCTCCAGGGACGTCTCTCGCGGTCACACCGTCGCTTTCTATGCCTCTAGTCAGGCATCCACCGAAAGGTTTCCTGGCGAACATGACGACCAGCTTTCAATTTTCCAGTGAGTATTTGAATCTAGGTAGGGGTACTAGTATAGTATTATAATATCTGTGGTAGGGGTAGATTCTTAGGTAGGTACAGCTGCACGGGAAAACGTAGTTTTATTTCGGAATTTCTTGGAATGAGATTTGCTTAAAAATTATTGATTAGTATTTAGCTGAAAGGGGAGGGAAATTATTATCTTTTATTAAGTCCTATTTTATCGTATTTACGTTCTTTGTTTTTTAATAAATATATTTATAAATTTTTATACTGTATGTTAATTTTAATTCATAGCAATGTTATTTAGACAATAAACCTTGTAATGTAGATATTATGTTTATTGTATTATTAGATATTGTATTGGTAGGTAGGTTTGATTTTGTGTTCTGTAGGGTTCGCTGCATCAGACACAATTTTAACAAAAATTTTGTGATATTCCTGTTATGACCCATATTTGCTTGTAGGTCGATGGTAACCCCTTGTCCTAGCTAAGGGACGCGATGCCCACATTATTAGGGTTCCGTACTTAAAAGGAAAAAAGGAAGTCATATAGGATCACTTTGTTCACCGCTGTCAGTCTGTCACGCCCCTTTTCTCAGGAACGCGTGGAGGGGAGCTATCGAGTTGAAATATACACCATATACTCATTTTGTAACCTCTTGGAGCCGTGATATAAATAAAACTTCGAAGTCAACGCAATCAAAAGTTACAGCTGATTATGTCCGAATATTTTGAAATTTCCATGGGAATCACATGCATACAAAACCTATAGGTTCCTTTCCGTTGAGCTAGAATCTTGATATTTGGCAAGGAACAAGGTCTTACAATTATACGGAACCCTTGGTGCGCGAGTCTGACTCGCACTTGGCGTTTTATTTTAATTTGAAATTCACAAAAGAGTTAAGCCACAAGAACAAAATTAATTCGATAATTTTAAAAACCCCCCTGACAGATTTTAATGAAACATGGCTAAGAACACTCGGATAAAATTATCTAGGTATGACACAAAAAAAATTAAACGAAAACCGGTTCATCCGTTTGGGTGCTACGATACCGCAGACAGATACACAGATACACAGACAAACACGTTAAACTTATAACACCCCTCTCTTTTTGCGTCGGGGGTTAAAAATGGCGCGTCGCGTCGCGTCGCTTTTGTTGCTCAGATACTTATGATATATACCTATTCTATCACGCCTATGTCGCTCAGCTAGTTCTTAGAGGGGATATTCTATCACCCAGTGGCTTAGACCACAATACTTTTGAGTAACCCTAGCGGTGTCCACTCGTGGCCTAGGTTTTATTATTAAAACGAACGCAGCTCAAAGGCGAATTAATTATTCTATTACCTACCTAATGTTTTGCGTTAGTGTATCTCGGAGGATCTACGACACAGTATTTTATATTGACGACCTCCGTGGCGCAGCGGGCGAAGGTCCGCCTGCAACGCAGGAGGTTGCGGGTTCGATTCCCGTCTCGAAACAAATTTGTGTACGATCTGCAGAAATTCGTTCCGTTGGTCTGGGTGTTTTCTATGTATAATAAAAAATATCTATCTATGTAGTGTATTGTATTAAGTACAACAGTTATCTAGTACCCATAACACAAGCTCTGCTTAGCTTGGGGCTAGATAATGCTGTGTGAATTGTCCAGCATTATTTATTTATTTATTTATTTTACTTCTGCAGGTCGCATCGCTGCCTAGTTTTTGTTATATCCCCCAATAAGTTCCTAAAATAAAGACTTTTTTTAGTGTTATTATTTCCTCGCTTGTACTAAACCAGAGGGGCGAGTCCGGTTGACGATAGCATCGAAACATGATCGTGACGTTTCCTTTTCTTATAGGATTTGGGACAGCGCCTCTACCGTGCGAACAGGGAACTACGCAAATCTCATACAACAAGAACAAAATTAAAAATTTAAAAAACCCCTTCGACAGATTTTCACGAAACATGGCTAAGAACTTTTAAATCCATCATGGTTATTTATCACTTAAGTCATTTATAACTCAAATCATGGTAAATATCACATTATAAATGACTTTTATGGCTAAGAACACTCGGGATAAAATTATCTTTTATTTTTCAGCCATTACTGTCCCACTGCTGAGCAAAAGCCTCTCTTTTCTCCTTCCACACCTCGCGATTTAACGCTGTCACAGGCCATGATAAAATTATCTATGACACAAAAAAAAATCTAAACGAAAATCGGTTCATCCGTTTGGCAGCTACAATACCACAGACAGATTCACGGACAGACACGTTAAACTTATAACACCCCTCTCTTTTTGCTTCGGGGGTTAAAAATGAGACGTCACGATCACTTCTCGAGACAGTCAACCGGACTCAGGGCCCAGACAGCGTATAAAGAAAACTTTTGACGTTTTCCAGTTGATTTCGACAAACTTGGCCTAACCGATAATGAGAACCCATATGGAGACCTACCACCACTTCTGGGGCGATCCATGGGAAGCGCCGCAGTGAATCTAATGGCTGACTACTTAGGGCAGTACATGGCGAGAAGAAGAGGAAAGCGAGAAGTTGCTATCGATCCTAAAACGGAGGAAGCGGCACTAGATAGACTGCATGGAGGGGAGAGGTACCGTAAAATCTTCTTTATATTGTTAGAGACGCAAAGATGGAAGATGGTTAAAAAGCGTGTTATTTATTTATTTATACAGGGTTATTGGTAATTCACTGACACTATGTTAACTATTAAATAAATCAGTTCCCTAAAAATTGTGATAAACATAACTTTAATACCAGAAATAAACATAAACTCGCTGTGCCCACAACTAGGCTACACAAAATTAATGTATCTTAGAAAGGGCAATGTATACGCTTCTACAACAAAACTCCTAGTGAGTTGCAAAAATTATCAGTTAATAAATTCAAACAAATTGTCAAAACCTTGCAGTGCAAAAAGGCTTACTATAAAATATCAGATTATCTAGGAGATAAAAAAGCTTGGGACGGGTTTTGCTCCAACTCGAAAAATAACAACTAACAGGCTAAAGGTTTCTTCGTCGCTTCTTTACTTTAGTCTACATACCGAAGCGACAGAAATCAAAAATATCACTTTATTTCCGTGTCAGTGTATAGTTTTATAATTTGACCTTTTCTAAGTGTACATTTATTGTATTTATGGAAATAAAGAGTTTTTGATTTGATTTGATTTAACTGCCGGTTCTGCCTACGATCATGAACACGACGTGAAGACGCCAGGTCTCAATCCTTAAAATTGGTGGAAAGTGAATGATATTAGTATGTATCCCCCTCCATTCAAAAATCGTTCATTATAGGGTTTTTTTTTAAACTAAACCTAAAAACGGCTCTGCCCTGAATAATCAGAGGTTGTGTATGTGTTCGGCTGACTCCCAGCCAGGCTAATGCCACTTAAATCATCTTGCGTTGATGTAAAATAAGCCAATGATGATGATGTGGATTTAAATAGGAGTGGGAGATTGGTCTTTAGTAATTAATTAGGTTTCGGACATTATTTTGTATTTAAGGCGATGTACAAAAAACTAAAAACTAAGACCTGGCATCTTCACTAACGTGTTTGTGATGATGGGCAGAACCTGCAGTTTACGCAGTGTCAGTGAATTACCAATAACCCTGTATATAGCAGAATAAGAAAAGGCAAGCCATTAAAAGGACCATATGACGTCTTTGTAACGATGATCGTGGAAATCCATGAGGTAGTATCTGACCATTACCACTAGATTATTACTAAATGAGTCTGGACTGGACCCACACGAAGTCCATATAATCAAAGACCACACACACAACCCAGCAACAAAAACGACCAGCTATATCAGTTACCACGTGGACCACAGCAGTTTAAGTAGTCGTTACTTTCACCTTCCGGAACATCAGGGATTCCATACACGGAGACTTGGCAGTTGCAGGAAGTGAGGAATTGGAAGCATAGAAATTCAACGAGCGATTCGAAATCTGACGACTATTGCATAAGGAATGGTCCTTCTAATTCTAACGTATTTATTAATTAGCACGATTGCATTTGCTCGGATTAGATATTTATGTGCATACGTATTTAAGGCCACCACCTATTTTATCTAATTATTAGGTTAATCGAAGGAATATTCAAAAATCGAATTGCAGTTTGTGATACCTATGTGTACTGTGATACCTACCTAGCTTTTTTTAATACCTCTGTAAAAGTTTTATTTTGTATATTTTAAGCAGAGATGCGAAATTGCTCTTTTTTGCCATGGTGGCAAAAAAGATCAACTTCGCATCTCTGCCTACAACTATACACAATTTTTTTTACAGAGGCATTAAAAAAAGCTAATGACAAACTGCAAAATCGATTTTTGAAAAGTCCTCTAATTACCATAAAATAAGATAAAATAGGTGGTGGCGCTGATTTGGGTCAGGGTAGCGCCCTCTTGTCAAAGAAGCCAGACGCGTCCATAGCAACTTTTAGAATAGAGCAATTTTGGCATGGGGTTTGGTGACAAACCTGTCAACATTACAATTATTTATATAAATATTTATTTCTGTATTTTCAGAGCGCTAATGTATGGAATTGCGGAAGACATGCTAGAGAACTACGGTATATCGGGCAAGGAATGTCTACTGCGGACGATATGCGAAGTACAAGCGCATCCTTTGACTAACTTCGGATTTTTTGGCGAGGTTTTGAAGCTGTTTTTTACGTGAGTACCTATTTTTTCGGTCCTGTGGTACCGGCCTAGAATTTGCACCACTCCGACTCTTCCCACGGGTGACGTAAGAGGCGACTAAGGGAAAGGGTGCAGTCAGGTGCAGGCAGCAGCTCCTCTTGCAGAACAATTCTACTATAGAACTGCGATTCCCAACCGCATGCCCAGCGTGGTGATTATGGGCACTATGATACATGCTAATGAAGCGCTTATCAGGGGGATGCCTGCGTCCAGCAATGGACCAGTATAGGCTGTAGATGTACCTTTTTGACAATCTTCATCGAAGAGGGAAGATACCTATAAGTAAAAAATTGCTTTATAGTCTTTTTTATAAAGATTTTTTTGCCTACTAACCGGTACTTATTATTCCTTGCCTTGCTTTGACTATCTTAAAGAGAAGAAGAACTCATGAAATATGTAATAATTACGTAAAGCGGGGTGAATAAAGACTTAATGGTGAATAGAGACTTAAAGGTGAATTGAAATGGACGAAATACCGGATCAAAACATACTTTGGCAGAGGTAATTTCGACTGGCACAGACGGTGAACAGTCACGGACTAAGGAAACTTGCACTGCTACTAGCCAGGTAATGTCTTGCTTCAGTATTTCGTTCATTTCTATTCACCCTGGTGTCTCTATTCACCCTTTTACGTAATTATTACACATTTCTTGAGTTCTTCTTTTGTTTAAGATAGTCAAAGCAAGGCAAGAAATAATAAGTAGCGGTTGGTAGGCAAGTACCTACCCAGTATAATCTTTTAAAAAAGACTATTAAGCAATCATTTATTTGATGTAAAAAGCATGTTCGCAGTATGGATGAGCTAAGGGGATTAATAAAATTAAATTTACAGTTGCGTAAGTATGTGCCCGTGATAATCTTTTAATTAAATTAGATGATTATAGCATTAACGTCGTGTCAAGCATGTGAGTCGGATAATAGGTGTAGCTGTTATTTGATACGTGCATTGAAAATATAAAAAAATATGAAGTTTTCAATTAAATTTTTGACCAACTTCTAAATAAGGCATAGTTCTATGTTTATGTATTGTATATGTTATTTTTATTGTATTTTTTTCGATTTCTCCGTCAATTATGGAACAATTACTTAAATGTATATAGAGAATAATCTCAAGGTGATTCCATAAAAAGTCCCACAAAATTTTATTCCCGAGGGATCAGCATTTGCCCCGCATAATACTAAGAATTTTGAAGTCGGTTTTTAGTTTTTTCAAGACAATCAAAATTATATATATATATTACCTATATTTTCTGCAAATCTATTTTGTCATCATAACAAAAACCTTATTTCATTATGGTGAGAAAACAGATTGACAAGAAAGTAGCGCATTAATTTTTTGAGTACCTACCTCCCAATTCACCAAGAATGAAAAACACATTTATAACTATGTAGAGCAAAACTTAATCTCTGTTCTTCTCCGTATTTTCAAGGGTAAAACTAGGGGATTTGTTAAACTGAAAGTCATAGGTTTTGTAATTTATCAAGTTTTTGTTTCCAGGCCAAGTAAATCTCCATACTCGTTGCTTCTACAAGAGTACGTGGATGCACAGAGAGCAGGGGAATCTGGAGGTGAATGTTGGCCGTACTACCGTCTGTGTCCGACGAGTTTATTCCGGCCAGCTTCGAACAAATACTCGTAAGTATTTCGTTAAGATTTAATGCGAAACCAAGTGGGGGAAGACACCACACTCGATCGACCGGCGGAATATAGCGGTCGCAGGAACGGCACCGATATCTTTGTCAGATTTTGGGGAGACATACATTATTATGTTCAGATACGATGATGAACAGAAGGTCCAAAAAGCTGAACCCACTTGTACTCGCAACCGCCGTTGTCGCCTTTATTTTATACTGTATGTTTAAGGAACCTTATAATTAAGGGTATGTTATCCTCTATAGGAAGGTCAGTGAATAAAAAAATATCATAAGAGAAAACAGAAGCTTCGCAATATTCTAAAGTAGAGTAAGGTTTAGGGGAGGCCCATAGGCGTCCCCTAAACCTAAGCTCCTAAACAAATTTAACAGTCGACATATACGAGCTGATGACGAATTAATGAATGAGCAAGGTTTTAAGGAAATAACAAAATCGATGCAGAGAACGAGACTCTGAAATACGGTTGTACTTTGGGTAGCAAATAAAATAAACAGGCTGTTAGACTTTGCTGTTCTGAATATTAAATTTATCACAACAACCAATGGTCTCTTGGATATTTCAAACGATTTATATTTTTCAGAAAAGACGCAGAAAATCAACATAGAAGACAAGAATACGACACCAATCAAATAGACGAGAACAAAATCGAAGAAGAAATCGCAATGTAGTAGACAAATCTTATTTTATGTAGAAAAGAAATTATTCCAAATGTAGTGGTAGTTCCAACCAAAGTTGATTGTTATTATTAGTTTATGATAACGAACCTTATTTATTAGTTTAATAAGTGCCATTCTCTAATGTTTCTTCAGACCTACTTATACTAATACATAGAGCGTTTACTTGTTTCAAACTGTTTTTGTTGTAATATGTTGTGCAATTGCATTTAAAAGTCCTATGTAGGTTTGTTCTTTCAAACATTTGTTAATAAGTATTTATTTATTAATGTAAGTAATAAACAATGTTTTTAAAACAGATTGTTAAAATTTATGGACTGCCCCAGGGAAATGAGTTCGGACTTTTCTTATTTCATCATCCTAACTTCCCACTATCCTACTAATATTCTATAGCCGAAAGTTTGTGAAATTTGAATTTTCGTTACTTAGTATCTCCAAAACTACTGAACAGATCAAGATGAGATTAGATATTGTACCGAAAATACGCGTGCGAAGCTGCGGGCAGAAGCTAGCCTTTTAAATAGACATAACCATGTAAGTACATAATATCAGTGTGAAATAAAGGAGGGAAAGAGAGAGGCTAACGGGAAGAAAATGCGTAAAAGCTCCGGTAGAGGGCGAGTCAATGTTACCAACTAAGCGTGTATTTTGATTATTGATATCAATAACATTGAGTTTTCGGCTTTTCAAACCCTCAATAGATAAAAACCGATAGAATAACATTAGAATAATCTCTATTTTAGACAACCATCCATAAACGAATTTAAGAATAAAAAGAAAATGTTAAAACAGTCTAACATGAGAACATTAGCCACATATTGCATGGAATATAAACACAAAACACGCAAGTATTCAAAGACCAGGTCAAGTCAAGGTCTTGTGCCAATAATAAATGAATAAATATGAAAACAGCTCTCTGATCATAACTGATATAAAGTTGCTAAATATAGGTAGCAACTTATTCATTGGTAAGTTGGAAACCTTATTAACTTCGAGTCAAATCTTTGCTATGATTATGGTAATATACCTTCTGTCCAAGGAAATCAACACAGTATTGGGTATTTCTAGTTCAAGTGAAAGAGTTTGATGTTTCAGGTCCATTATGTGGTGTTTTTCTTGATTTTGTTGAGCACGATGCCGAAAATTGGAACTGCCAAGCGGAGCTATTCCGATCAAAGCATCAGAGGATATGTTACAGAGGTAAATCAAGTTTTATTTGGAAGTTTTTTATGCACATCATCAGAAACTGTGTTTAGTTTACAATCATCTGATTGTAAACTAAACACAGTTTCCAGTATTTTGTAAAGAAAGGAAACCAAAAGACTTTTTGAGATCTTCTCGTGTCTCCGGAAGGAAGTAACTAAATCTAGGTCATCGATTAAACTAGACAACAGTAAAAAATCTAGTCAAAATACATATGTGTTCTTGAGAATATATAAGGAACTAGTGTTTCAAAGTAGGTACATATTTGTCAACAGAGAACATGCTGGTGGAACGAAATATGTAAGGAAGAGTTTCAAACTCTATTCAGATGTAAATGTCCATCGTGGTCTTACTGTCGCAGCCCCGGGAGATATTACAACGCAATCTGCTCAATGACAGAAACTGGTTACATCTGGGATCAACCCAACTCAGAGTTCAAAAATGGACAGTAAATTAAAAATGTACCTTGCATTAGAGAGAATGAGGGAACAGAAAGAAAGCTCGCTTATGATCGTTGCAGTTCGTGAGAATGTGCCAAATTCAAGTAACGATCCATTTCGAGACTGATAAAGAAATTAAATTTCGATATTTTCGTATTTTAGAAATTATTTCAATCAAATCTCCGACAAAATGTATGGCTTGTGTCACTCGAAATGTAAAATATTCGGGTTATGTGTGAATAAATGATGTATGTATACAATTTATGGACTTTTATTTGAGTGGCTCTCTTCCGACCTTGATATTGCGGGAAGGCAGTCCACGCATGCGTACTAGACTAGGAGTAGTAAGATTTAATCGATACGCCTTTAGAACGCAGCAATCGTGGTTCAACACTCATACTCAGAACAACAAATATCGAGATGTTGGGTTTTGTGCTGTTCGTTTTTGCATTTGGTGCAATTCAATGCGAGCCCGAAACCGTGCGAGATAATTTTGACTACTTCAATTATGGTGCAAATGAAGATGTCCTGAAAAATTTAGACCTGCACTTGGTAAGCAAAACAGTTCTTTGTTACTTTGAACACATCTAAATTTTCATCCAGCACGAAAATGTAAAAACAATGATTATTTCGGATGATTTACAGCCTAAAGACGATATAGTACTGAGACCGCAAGAAGTCAAGAACTGGCCACAACAGTCGCTCAATGTAGGGCAGATCACCGCTGTTTCAATCAACTCTCTGGGGCAACCGGTCATCTTTCATAGGGCTGAAAGAGTTTGGGATGAGAGGTAACGTCTGATTACCTGCAATTAGGCCCATCCTGTGTTTACCATCCCAGCCAAATTTTCGTTATCCACTTTCCACCACTGAAAGTTTCACTTTCATACTTTTCATCTTCTTGTTGTCGAGTTTCATTTCAAGTGCCTTTTTTGTTTTAAATACGTTTACTTACTTTTCTGACAAAACTGAATGCATTGACATCATTTTGATATTTTTTTGTTCATTTTACCTTCTTGCCCATCCTTACAAACACGAATGTCTTCTTACGTATTCAAAATCTCTCACACATTCTACATTTTCAGTACTTTCAACGAAACAAACGCCTACCAAAATCTCGACAAAGGTCCTATCATCGAGGACACCATCCTCGTTCTTGACCCACACACGGGCTCAGTGCTTCATAGCTGGGGTTCCTACATGTTCTATATGCCACATGGGCTGACTGTGGACCATCACGATAACGTCTGGGTCACGGACGTCGCTAAACACCAGGTTTTCAAGGTGAGCCCTTTGCTTTTTTGATTGATTTGATTTGCTTTATCAAGGTCAGTGAATAAGAGACTATAATCACCCTTGGACCCGTAGGCTAACTGTGGACCATCACGATAACGTCTGGGTCACGGACGTCGCTAAACACCAGGTTTTCAAGGTGAGCCCTTTGCTTTTTTGATTGATTTGATTTGCTTTATCAAGGTCAGTGAATAAGAGACTATAATCACCCTTGGACCCGTAGGCTAACTGTGGACCATCACGATAACGTCTGGGTCACGGACGTCGCTAAATACCAGATTGATTTGATTTGCTTTATCAAGGTCAGTGAATAAGAGACTATAATCATTAATCATAATCACCCTTGGACCCGTAGGCTAACTGTGGACCATCACGATAACGTCTGGGTCACGAACATCGCTAAGCACCAGGTTTTCAAGGTGAGCTTTCTTGGCCTTGGTCTTTCTCAAGGTCAGCGATCGAGAGCTCGCTACTTATTATTTTATAGCTTAGTCAATTATGTTTTTAAGTAATATTTGTTCAATTCAGTCATTGCCATGCCACCATTGATCTTTCAAATAATATATTATGTAGGTTCTTCATCATCTTGGTTATTGGTTGGCTATATTTATTCGACGACCTCCGTGGCGCAGCGGGCGAAGGTCCGCCTGCGACGCAGGAGGTTGCGGGTTCGATCCCCGCCTCGGAACAAATTTGTGTACGATCTGCAGAAATTTGTTCCGTTGGTCTGGGTGTTTTCTATGTATAATAAAAATATCTATCTATGTAATGTATTGTATTAAGTATATCAGTTATCTAGTACCCATAACACAAGCTCTGCTTAGCTTGGGGCTAGATAATGCTGTGTGAATTGTCCAGCATTATTATTATTATTATTATTATTATATATGATGTATGATCTTGATCACTCACTATTGTAACTTTTTAGACATCAATTTATAAATAAATAATGCTCAACAATTCACAAAGTACTTAACTGATATACCAACACAATCTATAGATATTTTGATTATACAGAGTGACTGGTTAAGTCGACCTATAATCCTGAGGGGGTTGTAGTTTCCATCGTTACCTACTGATTGATTTGACTGTGAATCTCATGAAGGATCTAGGTCGACTGAACCAATAACCTAGAAAAAATAACGTCAGCGTTTATTTGATTTCTTTGTTTTCCTCATTTTCTTGGTTATAAGCTTTGTTTATATATGCAATTCAATTGCGATGATTCGTATGTTCACAATGTTTATTAATTGCTCGTGCGTGCGCCGTACGTCCCTTGCATTTCGACCGCAATAAAACTCGCCAAGGGGCCGGCGGGGTGAGGAAGCTCAGTCAGCTGGGTGGCGAAGAGTGTACATTATATACGTTAGGATTCTAGTATCGTGTTTCATAGTCAAATCAGTCAGTAATGTAGTTTTCATCATTAGCGACTGGTTTGACTATGAACCCTCTCAAGGATCTAGGTCGACTTAACCAGTACCGAACCCAGAAAACAAAACGTTAGCGTTTGTTTGGTTTCTTTGTTTTTCGCATTTTCATGGTCTTAATCTTGTTTATATCATGCAATTCAGTCGCGATGAGTCTTATGTTCACAATTGGTGTACCTAATCCCCAACCAATTTCGCTAACAGATAGAATATTCTACGGCTTCTATTATAAGGCTTCATTTTCGACGTCAAGTATGTTATTACATTTGGTACGATATTCGTTCGTACAGAGTAGGTAATTCGAGAATTCTCTAGGGAATTTCGTATCATATCCATCATCTAGTTACGCTAAATAACAATTTCTCCCGAAAAGTAATATAAGAGATGAGACGTTGATTAATTTTGGGGAAAACAATTTACTTGGTAAGTTTAGGTAAGTTACCAAGTAAATTGTTTTCCCCATAATTCCACTTCTCGTAATTCTCTTTGCTTGTTTTGATCTGATACACAATAAAAATAAATAATGTAAAAATAAGTAAGTAAATAATAAATAAATGATAAGACAATCCAGACAGTATCATCTAGTTCCAAGCTAAGCAGAGCTTGTATTATGGGTACTAGATGATAACTGATATATGTAGATATTTTTTTTTCTAAAAGGACATTGACTTCCAGACAAGAGAACGTGAATTGTCTGTTAAATTATAGTTATGCTTACAAAATTTCGATTTTGTTTGTAGGTCAATGATACAGAAATAAATATTCGCTTACAATCTTACGTATTATTTTGTAAACAGGGTGCACGTTTTGACATAGGATATACGGGGGAGGTATACCTAAACACGGAAAATAAATTCTATATATATTTGATTGTTCCGTCTTTTCAGTACGCACACAACAACCACAAATACCCGGTTCTGACGATCGGCGAAGCGTTCACAGCCGGCTCCGCTGACCGTCGACGTGTGCTCCTCTGCATGCCCACCTCCGTTGCTATTGCTACTACAGGTAAAGCCAAATTTTGTTTTATGTAGCCCAGAAACCCAAAGCAAACTTTTTAGAAAATCGTAGGCCACCAGTTCAGGAGGTCTATTTTTTCTCCGAATTGAAGATTGACAATTGCGTGCATCGTTTCGTCAAATTAGTATTCTACTTATTCACCAAAACTCCAAAGGTCCAGTCAACAAGTTCAAAAAGGTGTTAATTCTTGAACAAGCTCCTAAAAATATGTGCGATAGCTCATTCGATTCGGAATGACGCTGACGTATAGAAAAATGTATGTTGAGGATTATTTGGCACAAAAAAATTAAGATGGACAAAAAAATGTTTAGTTTTTCGTTAATAACTCAAAAACTATTAATATTTAAGAACATTTGAAAGGTCCTTACAGATTGGTAAATTTCCAATAAAAATGTTTGTACTTATGGAATTCTATCTCCATTATTTATAGCTTTTATTCAACACCGAAAATAGGTCTCCGTGCGGCCGTTACGGCATGAGCGCAACGCAGCTAGGGACAGTCAACAATTTTTTAATAGTAATATGAATTAAGATTTTGTAAAAATTATGGTGTCATCAGAACACTTTAAGAAATAAAGTCCCGTTGGAAAAATAAAATAGTGTTGATTTTTCAATAAGATACAATGTTAATGTAGCCTTTTATGTTATTCTGGGCACAACGTCATCCGTGCAAAATTTCTGCCCGCTCCATTTCGGAGTTTTGGAGTTGTCTTCGCACAAATATTCCACAACAGCATACAGTTTCCCGTATATATTACAGGGTCCTGAATCACCCCCTTACCCCCTTATAAGTAGGTTAAATATATATTTATAAGTAAGTAAAACTGTATCTTTTCTAGTGTCTATTTTTGCCACTTGGCACCGGAAACCTAAATTTCCTTTCAATTAATTCTATGTTAACTGACCGCAGACACAACATTGTGTTACAGAATCTCTAATTAATATAACTAAATTTATTCATTCAAGGAGAGATCTTCGTCTCCGACGGTTACTGCAACAACCAAATCCTCAAGTTCAACGCCGCTGGGGTCATCCTCGTAGCTATACCCACGTCTACCGAGACCATAAACCTCAACCTTCCTCACAGCGTGACCTTACTCGAGCATCTAGATATGGTCTGCGTCGCTGACAGAGAAAACCAGAGGATCGTCTGCCCCCACGCCGGTTTGAGCGAGTTTATCAACTTCAGGATGCCGGCCAGGTAATTTTATTCATTTTACTCTGCAGTGTAAAATTCTTACCCGTCTATTCCTTTATAGATTATTTTTATGTGAAGACTAGCTGAACCCGCGACTTCGTTCGCGATTGCCTTACCTGCCGACTAATTAAGTTCACATTTAACCATAGTCTCTCATATAATGAAACGCCGCCGTGCAAAAAATCGTGTAGGTTCTGCGGGGGATAGCATGTTGTCATTCTTATCCACACGACTTTTAGTTACGACTCGGCCAGCGTCAGTGTTAAGAAGTTTCATACTCGTTTCACTTCTTACTCATGGTTCCGTTCTGCTGGGGCCCTATTCTGTTATACTAATCGCTTCACTATGACAGGGGTATCGACACAGAATGACACATATTGGTATTCCACCTCAGATGAAATAAATTATGATGAATGCAGATGGAGAGACGGGCGTCAACTTTGAAACTATTAATTTATCTCAAACGCACTATCTGGAGTTTTATTAATCTAAGGATTCTACGTGATGCCGATAATTCTGCGAAGATTCCATTGTCATACTGAAGCAATTGTATTGCAGAATTGGGCTCCTGATCCATTTGACTGGACCTCCGTAATTTTCTTAGTAAGTAGGTAGGTAACCAAACATCAACAACAACCAAACATCGGTAGTACAGATAACCGGACCAGCTAAACCACCATAATATCATGTAAGGTAGGAACCTAACTTATTTTTCCAAGACCTTAAAGGTACCTATTAACTAATGGGTGCGTCTTGGAAAAATAAATAGATAGGAACTTACCTACCCTTTATCTACTAATTTTTTTTCTTTAATCTACAGATTATTTCATCAATCTACTGATTTTCTACTCGACTTTCTACTGATTTAGTCAAATTCGATGTTGCAACACTGTTTCTAACAAAAAGAATACATGAAATCGGACGACGCGTAGACCATCCCTTATCCTTCCTTGTAGTATGAACTCAAAACGTGCCAAGTTTCATTTCAACTCATTACTGTAATGTAATGTAGTTTCGGCGTTATGCGCGGTGAAGGAATTTGACTTTCATCCCCTCTGCCAGGGGAACCTTACTGAATTCCGGGATAAAATGTATCTTTCCTCATAGTACGAACTAAAATCATGCCGAGTTGCATTCGAATTCATTAAGTAGTTCCGTCGTGATGCACGGTTAAAGAATTTTACTTTCGTCCTCTCTCCCAGGGGAACCTTACTGAATTCCAGGATAAAATGTATCCCATGTCCTTCCTTGAAGACAAATCGTACCAATTCAGTCCAACTCATTCAGTAGTTTCGGCGTGATGCGCGGTGAAGGAATTTTACTATCATCCCTTCTCCCAGGGGAACCTTACTAAATTCTGGGATAAACTGTATCTTTCCTCGTAGTATGAACTCAAATTATGCCGAGTTCCATTCGAATTCATTCAATTGTTCCGTCGTGATGCGCGGTTAAAGAATTTTACTTTCATCCTCTCTCCCAGGGGAACCTTACTGAATTCCGGGATGAAATATATCCCATGTCCTTCCTTGTAGTATGAAATCAAATCGTGCTAGGTTTCATTCCAACTCATTCAGCACTTTCGGCGTCATACGCGGTGAAGAAATTTTACTTTCATCCCCTCTCCCAGGGGAACCTGACAGAATTCCGGGATAAAAAGTATCCTATGTCCTTCCTCGTAGTATGACCTAAAATCATGCAGAGTTTCATTTCAATACCTTTAGTAGTTTTGGCGTGATGCGCAGTTAAAGAATTTTACTTTCATCCCCTCTCCCAGGGAAACCTGACTGAATTCCGGGATAAAAAGTATCCTATGTCCTTCCTCGTAGTATGACCTAAAATCGTGCCGAGTTTCATTTCAATACCTTCAGTAGTTTCGGCGTGATGCGCGTTTAACAAACAGACAGACAGACATGAATGAAAAAAAATGCAGTTTTGGCTTCAGTTTCGATAATAGAGTGCCCTCCAAAAAAAATTTTCAAAATATCTTCAATGTACAGAATTGGACCTGTTACAGTTTTATTATAAGTATAGATTATCCATGCCCACAAGTGGCTTTGGCGAAAGAACAGCGTTGGTAGCTTGCTAGTCCACCAACTCGTGATGACGTAGTCAGTTTTGTTACTGGGCTTTCATGAAATTTGTATCTAATGTCTGTCTTTCTCTTAAATTCTACCTACTTATACATGGTTATTGGTAATTCACTGACGCTGCGTAAACTGCAGGTTCTGCCCATCATCACGAACACGTCAGTGAAGACGCCAGGTCATAATTATTTTTTTTTGTAAATTGCCTCCCACAAAATAATTTCCGAAACCCAATTAATTACTAGATACCAATCTCCTACTTAAATCCACCTCATCGTCATTGGCTTATTTTATTTGAGTGAAGACACACACCCTCTGATAATTCAGGGCAGAGGTTGAGGTTTTGAGGTTTGGTTTCAAGAAATGAATATATAATGGTCGATTTTTGAATGGAGGGGGTACATACTTTGACGACCTCCGTGGCGCAGCGGGCGAAGGACCGCCTGCGACGCAGGAGGTTGCGGGTTCGATCCCCGCCTCGGAACAAATTTGTGTACGATCTGCAGAAATTTGTTCCGTTGGTCTGGGTGTTTTCTATCTATTCTATTACTTATAATAAAACTGTAACAGGTCCAATTCTGTACATTGAAGATATTTTGAAAATTTTTTTTGGAGGGCACTCTATTATCGATACTGAAGCCAAAACTGCAATTTTTTTCATTCATGTCTGTCTGTCTGTCTGTCTGTCTGTCTGTCTGTCTGTTTGTTAAACGCGCATCACGCCGAAACTAATGAAGGTATTGAAATGAAACTCAGCACGATTCTAGGTCATACTACAAGGAAGGACATAGGATACTTTTTATCCCGGAATTCAGTCAGGTTTCCCTGGGAGAGGGGATGAAAGTAAAATTCTTTAACTGCGCATCACGACGGAACTACTTAAGGTAGCGAAATAAAACTCGGTACGATTTTAGGTCATACCACGAGGAAGGACATAGGATACTTTTTATCCCGGAATTCAGTCAGGTTCCCCTGGGAGAGGGGATAAAAGTAAAATTTCTTCACCGCGCATCACGTTCACGCCGAAACTACTGAATGAGTTGGACTGAATTGGTACGATTTGAGTTCAAGGAAGGACATTGGATACATTTTATCCTGGAATTCAGTAAGGTTCCCCTGGGAGAGAGGATGAAAGTAAAATTCTTTAACCGCGCATCTCGACGGAACTACTTAATGAATTCGAATGCAACTCGGCGTGATTTTAGTTCGTACTATGAGGAAAGAAACATTTTATCCCGGAATTCAGTAAGGTTGCCCTGGCAGAGGGGATGAAAGTTAAATTCCTGCACCGCTCATCACGCCGAAACTACATAGGTAATGAGTTGGAATGTAACTTGGCACGTTTTGAGTTCATACTACAAAAAAGGACATGGAATACATTTTATCCTGGAATTCAGTAAGGTTCCCCTGGGAGAGAGGAAAAAGTAGAATTCTTTAACCGCGCATCACGACGGGTCTACGTGTCGTCCAATTTCATGCATTCTTTTTGTTAGAAACAGAGATGCAAGATCGAATATGACTAAATCGGTAGAAAGTCGAGTAGAAAATCAGTAGATTGATGAAATAATCTGTAGATTGAAGAAAAAAATTAGTAGATAAAGGGTAGGTAAGTTCCAATCTATTTATTTTTCCAAGACGCACCCATTAGTTAGGTTCCTACCTACTAAGGTGGTGGGTCTTGGAAAAATAAGTTAAGTTCCTGCTTTACATGATATATGGTGGTTTAGCTGGTCCAGCGAAGTTTGGTTGGAGTCTTACTCCAACCAAACTTCGTGTACAATTAAATTAATTAATTATTGTGGTCCACTTAAACTAACTGGACCGCAGAAAAATATTTTTTTATTGTGGTACACAGCCAACTGTACCTACCACTATCGAAAAAAAAATTACGGTGGTCCAGTCAAATGGATCAGGAGCCCAATTCTGCAAAACAATTGCTTCAGTATGACAATGGAATCGTCGCAGAATCATCACGTAGAATCCTTAGATTAATAAAATTCCAGATAGTGCACGCGAGATAAATTAATATGTAGTTTCAAACTTGACGCGCGTCTCTCCATCTGCATTCATCATAATTTCTTTCATCCAAGGTGGAATACCAAAAAGTGTCATTCTGTGACGATAGCCCTGTCATAGTGAAGCGGTTAGTATAGCAGAATAGGGCCCCAGCTGTGAGTAAGTCAAACGAGTAGGACACTTCTTAACACTGACGCTGGCCGAGTCGTAGCTAAAAGTCGTGTGGATAGAGAATGGGATTGAAGATGACAATATGCTATCCCCCGTAGACCCTACACGATTTTTTGGACGGCGGCGTTTCATAATATGAGAGACTATGGTTAAATGTGAACTTAATTAGTCGGCAGGTAAGGCAATCGCGAACGAAGTCGCGGGTACAGCTAGTGTATAATAAAAATATGTATCTATGTAATGTATTGTATTAAGTATAACAGTTATCTAGTACCCATAACACAAGCTCTGCTTAGCTTGGGGCTAGATAATGCTGTGTGAATTGTCCAGCATTATTTATTTATTACTAGCTGCTGCCCGCGGCTTCGCCTGCGTAGTTCCCGTTCCCGTGGTAATTCCGGGATAAAACATAGCCTAGGTCCGTCTCCTGGTTCTAAGCTGCCTCCCCACCAATTTTCAGCCAAATCGGTTCAGCCGTTCTTGAGTTATAAATAGTGTAACTAACACGACTTTCTTTTATATATATAGATTATTTATTTATTATACTAATATCAATCCCTTTCTACCAATTTAAAGAATTTCCACCTGTCATCTTCTCGAATTTCATGGTGGTTGCCAGAACCCACCATGAAATTCGAGTCAGTGAATTACCAATAACCCTGTACAGGTATTGCATTAGTCTCTTTACAAATAGGTATAGTTCCTTGTTCTTATTCAAGGGTTATCGAAGACCCGACGCTAGGCAGAGTCTTCGCTGTTACCTCGCAAGGTGATACGATCTACGCTGTGAACGGACCGACGGCACAGAATATTGCTGTGAGAGGCTTTACTGTGAACGCGCTGAATGGCAACATCCTGGATACTTGGGAACCTAGCACTGTGAGTATGCAAAAGAAAAGTACCTCTTTAGACAATACGTATTGGTCCAATAGGGTAGTGTCCTGAGTAAAAAGAAAAATGTTCTATTTAATACGTCTCGGTTAGATTATCAGAAAATATTGGACACATATTTTTTTGTATATCAACCAAAAATGACAATATAAAGCGCGTCAAAGTTTGGGAGTTGGGGCTAGTGACGTCACACTTTGCTAAAACGTGTCGTAAGGTGTGACGTCACGCGGAACTTTAACTGGCTATATCTTAATAATTTTTTGATTAATCGACAAAAATATCTTCTGATAATGTAACTGACAAACTAATTAGAATTTTTTAGGACAATTGCCTATTCAGCAAAACGAGACGACCTTTGTTAATAAAGTTATTCCAACGAACGAAAAATCCTTTCAATCTTATCGCGTTGATGTCGAACAGAGCGAATGGGAAATCTCGACGCTTTTCAAAAAGCTGGGCATATACGAGTATTACTAAGCGTCGTCTTAGATTGACAGCAGCCTTTCAGAATAGGAATATTCAATGTGCAATAATCACTAAGCTTTATAGCGCAACTTGAAAGTTTTTTTGAAGGGTCTTGTCATCGGAGGACCACTTGACCGCTACGTCTTCTACAGTCCTTTAAATCAGATTTTGATCAAGTCTTGATCAATTTTTAACTTCTCAATCTTTAAGGAGAGAACTTTAATTGACCTTTGTAAACTTTTACAGGGATTCACCAACCCACACTCGCTGGCCGTAACACGAAACGGCTCACACCTCTACGTGACAGAAATAGGACCCAACAAGATCTGGAAATTTGAACTCACTGATGTATACGATAAGAAGTAGAATAGCCTAGTGACCATAAGCTGGAAGAATACTCAAACGAAACTCAGATTTAAGCACGTCTTAATCCGCGATACTTTGCCAGTTTTCCATGAAAAACTGTCCCAAATTCGTCATTTGACACGTTTTTAAATCTGAGTTGCATTTGAGTATAAGGGAGTTAGATGAGCCATCAATCAACCCTATAAACGCCATGATAGGCCTTGTTTACTTGCAAGGTAGCTGGTAGGCAATTATTAGCTACCTATATTCTATATTTCAGCCAAATTCGATGTAATATGTTTGTAAACAAACCGCCCAATGTTAACCTAAAATTCACTCTGTTGACGCGTCTTTTTATACGCATACGCATTTTACATGACCTGTCGATTTGAGACCCTTCCTTCCAATATTGCTCACATACATATATGTAATTATATATCTGAAACTCGACGCCAAGCCAGTGAGTTTTTGTTTTTTTGTTAACTGAAAAAGTTCCGATTTTTGGTAGGTCTGTTACAGCCTCTTTCATGTGTGAAAATTCTTCACGAGTGTATTTAAGAACGGGAGGTATTGAAAGTTGTACAACTGTATCGGAAAATATAAGTTTGAAGCCACAAATCCATGAACGTATTGTTTTGTCATCGGTGATGCGTAGCCCCCGATGATAAAACGAAGATAAACGGAAACACATCGAGTTTGGTTAGTGTATATCTAGATAAATGGAAGTGAGTTAGCCAAGTTTTGGATTTATTAAACTAAACGTATTAAGTACCCGTAGCAGAAATCAATCTCTATACCTAGTCTTAAACTAACTTACCTGACCTAACAAAGAAGTTTTGGAAAAACAAAGATAGAAGTCTCTATACCTAACTTTCGTTTGAAGTACCTTGTTATATCTATAAATATTATACTTAGTCATGTTTGGCCTAAGTCTTCCCGTTTGCGGTAGGAACTTTAATTCCATCTTAATAGCTGATAGAAACGACGTTTATAATTGTACCAAATAAGCAAACGTCGTAGAGGGAATGGCTTTTAGTTGACGAATGTAATTCGTGCTAAGTCGTAGGCAAAGTTTAAGGAAAATAATTATAATATATAACTACCTATATCTGTTACTGTATTGCGAATATCTAGTAATGCTTCAATTATATACATGAAATCTTATAAATTCGGGTTAAATTTTATTCTCATCTCGTGTAATTGTTGAGTAGCTCATAGAAAATATAACACTAACTTGATAATAGTGGTCTTGCTTGAGTGGTCGCACTAAGTTTGGTTCCTATATAAATACTGGTGTCAATTCAGATGTCGCCAAATCTAAACTAAACTAATTTGACAGGACTAAAAATAATAATAATAGTGAGCTTCATTACTCACTGGAATATTCCGAGAAAAACAGACTTGTGAAAATAATAATACCTAATGCTGGACAATTCACACAGCATTATCTAGCCCCAAGCTAAGCAGAGCTTGTGTTATGGGTACTAGAAAATGAAGCCATCCTTTTTATTTAGATCGTTGTAAAGGGACGGCGACATTTTTAGTGCTGTCAATATAATTTAGTTTAGTTTTAGCGACATCTGAATTGACTCCACTATCGAGATATCATAGAGTTTTAAATTTTAGTATGGGATTTGGGTAGTTCCTTGTACGCACGCTAAATGCGCAGTACCAAATAAACAAAAGTAGAACGTCTAGCGCCACCACCTATTTTATCATATTATTTTGTTACACGAAGCAATTTTCAAAAATCGATTGGCCAGTTTGTGATACCTATTATAAGCTTTTTTTTAATGCTTCTGTAAAAGTTTTATTTTGTATACTTGAAGCAGAGATGCGAAGTTGCTCTTTTTAGCCACCATGGTGGTAAAAAAGAGCAACTTCGCATCTCTGCCTATACTATAAAAACTAAAATATTTATAGAGGCATTAAAACAAAGCTTATGATAGGTATCACAAACTGGTCAATAGATTTTAGAAAATTCCTTCGTTTATCATAATAATATAATAAAATAGTTGGTGACCCTGATTTAGGTCGGGGTAGCGCCATAAAAAAAAACTCAGGGGCTCTGATTGCGCTAATTTACAGACCTAGACTAGACAAAAGGTCTGTAAATTGTATACTTACTTAGCCACAAATAATATATTACTATACTAGACCTATTTTTTTTTATTCGGCGAGTAAATTCGTTTACGAATAAAGTGGGGGGGGGGGGGACCAGAATTATGTGGGACTCGACGCCCTGAGAGGGACGTACCTAATACCATTTTCGCCTAACCACGGGAACATTTAAAACCTACCGCGGCCCGATTGGCGTCCCGTGTTTCTCCTATAGTATATGGCCGGCGAGCCCACCACTCCACAAAGTCGCCGACTCCATTCTTCCGTCACGTTTCCAGACTTAGCTAAATGATACTACACCCGTAAGTAATTTATATAAAGTAGCATGAATTATTATACCAATATGTTAAACATTTGCAATTAAAAAGAGAGGTCCAGGTATAATCACGCACAGAATGTAAAATGCCGGAATGAAATACTAAAGAAGGAAAGTGGTAAGCATAATATCCTTCGTATTCATATAATAAATAGATATGTAGATACGTACTTGTATAAAATGTAGTACATAATAAGAATAGAGAAGCTTTACCCGTAAACAGGCATTATGTATTGATATGATATCTTTGAATAATTTCGAATGGAAATCAATTATAAGCACTTAGGATTTGGACTTACTGTCTCTAAAAATATAGTAAAACCATTATAATGGTGAAACTTGCTGAATGTATTTTATTTTGTTATTAGTAGAATCAAAATAAAAAGTTATTTGCTGAAGTAGAATTGTTTTATTCTATTATGTCTAAATAAACCCTCAAATTTTTCCTTAGCCAACTAAATTACTTAACAGATAAAATATAGGTTAATACATATAATTACTAATTAGATACATAAATCACAAATATATAAAAGAGCGTAATTTACAACCCAAATATGCGATAGATATGCGTCTTTTTACATTATTGAAGAATTTATGGATGAAAATATTCAGCAACAATTCCGCGCAAAACATTCTCGAAGAACTCTTCGATCTTATCATAGAAGGTTTTGCGCGGTTTAAAGGTGAAAACCCACACCTAATACACATACAATGAAAAAATCTATTAAAAAAGTTCTCGACGACTTACTTTGTTTTTTTTTTTTGATAGAATTATTACTAAATACATATATTCATTCTTATATTTTGTAATGGATTTCCGCAAAGTATTGCTTGAATTCATCTTATTATTGAATAACTTACGTAAATAATTAAATAAACGATTAATGACTAATGTCCTTATAGTGAAAGCATAGTAGCATAATTTTAAAGTCAATAAAATCTACATACCTAACAAATTACAGTTCATATTTTCTTTTCTTCATAACTTTCATGAACATCACCATATCTGTAAAAAGAAATTATAAATTAACTAGCTGCCCCCGCGGCTCGCATGCGTGGAAATGTATGTTTCCAACTTTAGATGCATTTTATATTGACGGCATCAGATAAAAGGCAGCTCGCGGGCCACTTGCTTGAAGCTTGCGGTAAATCATTTTGTCACTTTAAAATGCATCTAATGTTTACGACTTCAAGAAACATTTATTTGAATGCTCATTTTTGTGTTGTGTGGCATTAGTGTTAGACGCGTGAGCCAACCTTTATCCTCGAATTCTCAAATGCTGCTTGGGTTGATCAGCTCTCAAAAGACAGATTTCGAGCAATTCATTAAAAACTGTTAAAAACTCGCGACTTGAGAGCTTTTCAAATATATTTTTGAGTTGTGTCGTCCCACAGCCCATAATAGTTCACAGCTGGACTTAGGCCTCTCCTAATGAGCGCCATTGCACCTTGGCTTCAGCTTGCCGCATCCAGCATCCTGCCTTCAGTCTATCGCAGGTAGTCATTCTACCTGGCTGGAGGGGTCCTTCACATTTGTCGCAGTCTCACCTATGTATATACCAACTCATTCATTTGAATTTAGCTTCAAGGAAAGATGGATATCAGTTTACTAATGAGTAATGACTTACTGATGAATATGACCATGACGACTGCCAGCATGATCCAAAGCCAACATTTCCATGCGCTGCGGCTGTGGACTTGCAGTCTGTCAGACTCTGCTTTTAGGGACATCATGTTGCGATCTGTAAGGTCGGATGATTTATGCAGGGCCTGGAAAGTGAAAGCTTATATTAGCATATAGCAGACGACCTCAGTGGTAAAGCGGGCGAGAGTCCGCCTGCGACGCAAGAGGTTGCGGGTTCGATTCCCACCTCGGAACAAATTTGTGTACGATCTGCAGAAATTTGTTCCGTTGGTCTGGGTGTTTTTTATGTATCATAAAAAAATCTATCTATGTAAACATATAATGTATTAAATATATCAGTTATCTTATCTAGTACCCATAACACAAGCTCTGAATAGCTTATTTTGGGGCTAGATGGTGCTGTATGGATATTCCAGCATTATTTATTTATTTATATTATCAAGTGTTTGCTAGCATACAATCTTATGTAGGTAAAGGCATGGACTGGGTTTCTTTAGTATACGGCAACCTTAGTTCATTCCATTACAAAAATAGGACCATCCATCCAGTTGTGATGTATGACAGACAGCCCTAAGATTATAACCCCAAAATTTACAACCTCTAAAGATTTTTAACCAGTCGTTTACTTGACCTTGTGGCGCAATAGGTAATAATTCTCGTGGAAGGTTGTGGGTTCCAGTCCCGTGGATGTCATAAATTTTCGGAATATATTATTGGAATAAGTGAACTGTAACTGTAAATTCGATATGTTGCAGCTTCCATGCATTCTTGTTTATATTGAATAAGATATTTATCATTCCAACTATTTTGACGCCAACTAAGATAAAATGCGTCTTAGTTGGGCTATATTTTTTTCAGTGTATAAGTAAATATATACACCTATCTAGCTTGTGAATAAAGGTAAACAGTAAATTCACAGGAAAATTTATTTACCTCTGTATCCCTCCTAATAATAGTGCTGGCAATCTGAGACTGCTCTTTCAAACTTTTTGTCAGCAGCACCATATTTTCAGCAACCTTTTCTTGCATATTCTGGTGTATTTTGAGCAATGAGTCGATGGTCTCTTGGTCTTTTCTATCGCTGATGAAGTTAGGCGCTTTGATTATATTTCGTTTGCGAAGTGTATCGTCATTGTCCTCTGGAAATATTTATAGAACATTAAATTAAGAAATTAATTGATTATAAAGCTAAATTACAGCAATCAAGTGTTGCGTGGGAGATATCGTTTTCAGTGATATTGGCCTGTACCTTTTGGCGTCACTCAGAAGGCTACTAGACTACAGTGGGACTGGGCTAGGGTCAGGTGCTGAATGTTGAGTGATCTATGGACCATATCATAGCAATAGAATGGGCCCCCAATGGCAGGAGACGGGCACACCCAGATTGAGATGAAACAAGTGATGGTACATGGAAGGATGGACCTCTAAAGCTCCTGCTAGCGGCTTTATCACTTCATAGGATTATTAAAAATATCATACTTTACTGACAAAGAAATTTTCAATCAAATAAAAGAAACAAATTAGACCTAGGTTATATTTACAATTTAAAGAATTGAGCTAACTACAGACTGTAGCAAACAATCTACAGGTAGCTCAACTGATCCATGTCAATACCAGCCGGAAGCATCTCCTATTGCCCTACTGTATGGCAATGCTGATGTGATTTGCCAGATATATTAATAAAATAATGCTACAAAGATAAGAGGCTGTTCATAGAACTTTTGTGTTTGATATTAATTTCTATGCTGTATTTTATTTGTGGTCTGCAATAAAGAGTTGTGTATTGTATTGTTATTATTAATAATAATAATAACCTGGTGAATAGGTTACTAAATTAACTTAATATCTTACCTAACCCAAACAGCTCAGATCGGAGATCAGCATTGTACTTGACCACAGTCTTCTGGTGAATCTCCTGGGCTGCAGCATCAGCTGACATGGTCGCAGCACCATGAGAAATGAGTTGAACTGCTTCTAACTGAAACATACAGTACTTGGAATCATTTCATATGAATTTGTTGAAACAAAATATAAGCCAATAAATTGTTTTCTTTTCTATTTTCCTCTCAATCTCAACAGCCTGTATTGATCCACTGCTGGAAGCAGACCTTCCCCTGATAAGCACCAGAATGACTTTTATCTCATGGGGGTAGTGCCCATAATCCCCACGCTGGGCATGCAGGTTGGGAAGAATTGTTCTGGAGGGGGTGCTGCAGCCCCCTCCGGGGGAAATCCCTTAGTCGCCTCTTATAGAGCCCGCAGGAAGAGTTGGGGTGGTGCAAATTGTAATCAGGCACCACAAAGCTATTTTCCTCTATGAGTGATGTATTCATTCAATCAACTTGATCATCAAAAAAATGCAGCTTGGTTATTCCCACTGCTTCATACTATGGCATTTTATTGTGCTTATTGCATCCATTGACAAATCAATTCAATTCTGTTGTTTACTTCGATTGTCTTTGATCAGGTATCTGCTGCCTAGGACCAGTGCATACCTTGATCTATGGTTATTTAAGATAAACTCACTTTTTCAACTGGTGTGTTCAATGTAGCAGTCTGAATTATTCCCTTTAGAAAAGCTATTCTTTTTGTATATTCTGATACAGCTTCTTTTGGTATCCTTAGCCTGTAAATTGTTAATCACAATGAATAACCATGGATGTAAAGGCCTAGAAGAGATGAGTTGAACCCATTGTCTGCACATAAATGGTGTTGGCAGGCAAATTAGAGATTGCAGTGTTATTATTATGATTATTTATTATTATTTGTGATACACAGGCAGCTGTTAAGCTGATGCGTGTATATCTGACTCTTTTCAATGCACTTTAAATATGTGTCCAGTCTGTTTTTGAAAGAGTTCACTGAGGGGGCACTGATCACTGATTCCAGTAACTGTGTCCAAGTTTTCACTATGCGATTTGGAAGTATGTGCTCTCTGGGTTTGCTGTGTCGATTCTTATCTACTCCACGATTTACTTATTATCAAGTAAGATGGGTTGGTAACTGGGTGGGAGAGCTAAAGTTCACTGACAGTATTGAGGTATTTTATAGGTACTTTAAACTTACTCAGGATTCTTTTTTATATCTGCAATCATATCGCAAAGGCTGTGCACATATTGTTTGAGCCTCCAGTTGCCTTCCAGAGGCTCATCTTTAGCCATAGTTTCGCATTTGTTGAGCAGAAGGCGCACATCCATTTCTTCTCTACATTTACGTGGAACCGATTGTCTGGCGAACACAGTTGACCTCTCAAACTTAGGGTTTATAATTACAGGCATAGTTTCAACATGCGAGAACCTTTTTTTAATACAAATTTAGCTTATTTTTTCTGGTTTGGGGACAAATCTCAGCGCCCCCGTAACGCCCGCTCTCTCTCGCACTCAGCTGTCGTCTGTATTTTGTTTTGATAACCACGTCAGTCACGCCAACTTCTTTCTTATTGGCCCCAATTGAGCCAATCAAATAATTCTAAAATATCTGTCACTGTCATAAACCTGGATTGCGGTCCTTTGGGACATCATGTTAGATTAAAAACTAGGTAGGTACCTACTTTGTGTGCAGGAAGTAGGAACTTCATGTCATGACATGACCGGATCCACCTCCACCCTTCCACTCCAGGACATAAGCAGATGGATGGCGCAATAGGTTTCTTAACTGTTGGATATACTATACTACCTATCCACTCGCAAAGCGGTTTTGCTCAAACTTCATCACTCGCATTTAATGCTCAAAGGATCACTAAGGTTTGAAACACGCTGCCTGCTGCTGGTTTCCCGGCCTATTTGTTACGCAGTGCGAGGGGTTAAAACTTAAATCTGTTCAAGACAAGAGTGCGCAGCTGCCGGGCTGCTGTCCGGGCGCAGCTGCCCCACCATGGGTTTAAGTTTAACAGACCCATGACATGCAATCTATGCTTATAATAAAGTACTCTGCTTTAAAACAATACCTACAGCCATTCTATTAAGCCAGCCCATACTCTATCCTTATTTATGTTCTCCGCCGAATTTCAACAACAGCGGCCAGTCTCAACTCTAAATGGTTTTGAGCGGGAAGGCGCGGGACATAGATAAAAAAAACACAAAGTAGAAAGTAAACATTTTATTATTAGTGCAGAATACTTATAAACCATAATGATTACGACTTAGGCGCCTGTTTCTTGGCAGCCTCAGCCTCAGCTTCGCTCTTCTCAAAGGTGGAGATCAGTTTCTCAACCTCTTGGCTGGTTAGCACTCGAATTACGGTCTTGTTGTCTTTACGGGTAAGAGTCGCCATCTCAACTGGGAAGTAAAAATAGGTAAATTAAGGTGCATGATTTACACAGTAACAAACCCGAAAACCTTAAACATTTCATTTATTATTTTATGAGTCAACTATCTACTTAATTTTTTTCCTCTCAAGAACTTTTTATTTTTGTCTGACTAATGATAATGACTAGATCATGGCATCAGTTTTGCACCTATTTAAGGTTGCTATTCTACAACCATGCAGTGTGTTATAGCAGCATACAGTTTGATGCATAATTTTCATTGGAGATCATAAAATTAAATATTGTGGTAAATTGTTACCTTTTTCTGGTGTAAGCTTGGTCATGTCCAGTGTTTTGCTCAGCACCTTGATGGCTAGCGCCTGAGCTTCAGCTAGAGTGGTTTCATTCTCCTTGTACTCTTGTTTCAGACTTGATACTGCTGCCTAGAATTAAAAAAAAAAACTTCAGTAGGAATCATCTATTGCTGTCCATACATTCTCTCTACAACATCACATTTTTATTATTCACATTTAGACCGAATAAAAAGATGGCTCAGAACTGAGATGCCTACAGAAGTCCAAGTAAAAGATCAAGACTCGCTGGATAACTGGTCCACAGAAGAAAGATAACTAATAAATAATTGATTTAAAACTATAAATAACCCAACTTGCTCCCCACTTTTTTTCGCAAAATGAGGGCACCATTTTGAGACTACAGATGAGTATATCAATACCTAATTTATCAAAATTGCGCCATTTTGATGCTTTAAGGTTCAACTTCAACTTCTTGTCAAATGGCTTCTGCATGCTTCAAGGTTCAACCACAGAAACACTTGAAAAACAAAACCTACACATCTCAAGTAAAAATAATACCAAGTCAGTGTCAAACACAAATCTTGAAATACTTACAGCACTGTTGTTTCCTATGCAGGTAGCTTTCCAGCCTCCATAGTTACCGCTGGGGTCTGACTGGTAAAGTTGGTAGCCGTAGTGTTTGTCCCAGCCCATGTACAGGATTGATACCCCGAATGGTCGCTTCCCTAAAAATAATACAAAGAAACATTAAAGCTTTTTCTGTGTAAAGTCTTTTGATTGATGTTACTCTTTGTAGCCAATCAACACACAATTTTTTTGTGTTATAAAGTTGCTGAAGCTGGACTGTGACGAATCCCCCGAAGACATCCGACAGATACTAGCTTGGTGTAATAATCGGAGATTACCACCCCTGCGCATAGACCAATGGCCTATCTTCGCCCACAAACGGACCCCGAACAACGCCATGACCGATAACGTCATGGTGTTCGGTATCCCGGTGGAGGAGCTCTCGGCTGTGGCGGCCAGGAAAAACAAGCTAAAATATAGACTGGCTAATCTGCACCTCACCGTCAGAGCACCCAGAGCGTCAGACGTTAAGACCCCGATTGTGGCGCCGCCTGCTGCCCCGGAGACACCCTGCGCTATCGCGGGCGTGCCTGGAGCTGTGGGCGGTGCCGACATGGGGGTCGACGCTGACCCTAGTACAGGTGAGAGGGAACTTTCAGAGGAGGCAATAGATGAGCTCCTGGATGACGTGGGTGATGAGTTAGGAGGCCTTTCAGGCCTAAATCTACTCTCACCTGCGCCTGAAATGGACATGGAGCTCTCTATGGCATCCCCGGCAGGTTCCCTCCCACCGCAATAAAGTAGATCAGCGTGAGTCTGTTACCTACTTCCCCCTATACCCCCCTTTTCGCTTCTGACTTATAATGTCTGTCAAACAAAAGGTATCGAAACAAACTCCCCACAATCCCACACATGGGATACCAATTAACCAAAATCTCACCTCTCTAGATAACCACAATAACTCGAATACTCGAACCACTATAACTCAAAATAGGTTAGACGAAATCAATACAATCTCAGTAGTCCAAGCCAATATCCAACACAGCGTCACAGGGTTCGCCTCGCTAAGAAGAACCCTGGAAGAACAACCGCACACCATTGCACTGGTCCAGGAGCCCTACATCGTCCGGGGAAGGGTATGTTTCACTTCCTTACCGGGTACTGTATTTACCTCCCCAGTTAACAATAAGACTAGAACGCTAATATATGTACCCAAAAACATGAAGGCTTCACTGGTTACACACCTGTGCACGGATGATCTCACCGTGGTGCAGCTGGAAACTGGACTGGAAGGTAAGCTTAAAACCATTTTAATTGCCTCAGCATATATGGACTGCAATGTGGAGGCGCCGCCGGAAGAACTAGAGGCATTACTCCAATATTGCAACACACACGGCATGGAATGCATACTGGGCTGTGATGCTAATGCGCACAGCTCCGTATGGGGTTCCCCAGATACAAACGACAGAGGCAAAGATATCCTCGACTTTGTACTCCGACACAACCTCAACATCATAAACAGAGGCTCTGAACCAACGTTCGTAACATCCTGGGCTCAGACCATTATAGACCTAACAATGGCTACCAATGACATTGCAGAGTACATCCAAAACTGGCACGTAGCGACACAAGAAGCATCATGCGCAGACCACAGGCGAATTAGATTTCAACTGTTGACAGGAGAAATCCTCCCACGCACATATAGAAATCCTAAGAAGACTGACACCGCATTATTCGCGGAAACCCTAAACAGTAAACTGGACGCTCAAGAGGGACCTGACCCCGGACCTCAGCAAACTCCAGAGGACATTGAACAAACGCTGACCGAACTGACGGCACATCTAATCACCAGTTACGAAGAAGCGAGTCCCTTGATAACCGAAAGCAACAAGATTGCTCATCGCAAAGACAAATGGTGGAACAAAGAACTAACCAAACTCAGAAAGAAAACACGTCATCACTTTAATAGAGCGATGAACACTAAAGATGACCAAGACTGGTCCAACTATAAAATAGTTAGACAAGAATACAAAAGGAAGATTCAAAGTAGCCGAAACAACTCATGGAAACGCTACAGCAACTCCATAGCCACTCAGAGCGAAACAGCTCGCCTCAACAAAATACTATCCAAGGATACGTCTACCAAACTCGGCTCACTAAAAAAGCCAGATGGATCATACACAAAATCCGAGCGGGAACAGCTCGAATTACTGTATAAAACACATTTTCCAGACTGCAAACTGGAGGAAAACACTGGATGGGAAGCAAGAAATCATCAAAAACCCCATAACAACGACTGGGAACTTGCAAACCAGATAGTAACAGAAGAAGCGCTGGATTGGGCGGTTAGCAGCTTTAAACCGTACAAAGCAGCTGGCACTGACGGTGTCTTCCCCGCCCTTCTGCAGTGGAATCTAACAAGAATCACATCAAGGTTAGCCTCTATATTTAGAAGCTGCATTGCATGGAAATACATCCCTCATGCCTGGAGGGAGGTCAAAGTAATATTTCTGCCAAAACCTGGCAAAACAGATTACACCCAACCAAAGTCATTCAGACCAATAAGCTTAAGCTCGTTCCTACTGAAGACACTAGAAAGACTATGCGACAAGTTCATTAGAAATGGACCGCTACTTAGAAACCCAGTGAACAAAAACCAACACGCCTATCAATCAGGTAAATCTACTGAAACGGCTCTACACCAAGTCGTCCACAAGATTGAATGTGCGCTTGAAAATAAACAATCGTGCCTGGTCACCTTCATAGACATAGAAGGTGCCTTCGACAAAACAACGTTCCCGTCAATTGAAAACGCTCTGCGAAAGCAAGTAGTTGATCAAAATCTGAATCAGTGGATAGCTGAAATGCTATCCAACAGAGCAACCAAAATCGAGAGTTCAGAATCCCTGGGGCAAGCCGCCCAATGCAGGGTGACGCGAGGGTGCCCACAGGGCGGGGTCCTTTCACCGCTCCTGTGGATACTGGTCGCGAACGAACTCTTGGACTCACTGAATAAAGATGGTATTCTAACGATCGCATATGCAGACGACCTTGCAATCATGATATCGGGGCTTTTCGAAACAACTCTTTGCGAAAAGATGCAAAAGGCGCTACGGACTGTGGAAACATGGTGCACCAAACACAGTCTGTCAGTAAACCCGAACAAAACAGAACTAGTACTCTTCACTCGCAAAACTAAACTACCAAAACTAGAACTCCCCTCACTACTAGGTATAACACTGACACTAAGCAAGGAGGTGAAATACCTCGGCATATGGCTAGACAGTAAACTACTGTGGGGCAAGCAACTAGACCATATCACAACAAAAGCCACAAACGTTTTATGGCAATGCACCCGAGCGGTAGGCAAGGACTGGGGCCTAAAGCCCAAGCTATGCCTGTGGCTGTATACAGTCATGGTACGCCCGGTGCTAACGTATGGTGCAATAGTTTGGTGGCCTAGAACAAACTTAGTCACCACTATTAACAAACTGCAGCAAGTTCAAAGACTGGCCTGCGCACTCATTTGCGGATGTAGGAAATCGACCCCATCTGCTGCACTGGACATAATTTTAGGACTAACGCCCTTGCACGTCCACATACAGCAAGAAGCAATGGCAGCGTCTCTAAGAATTAAATCAACAGACCAATGGAAAGGCGATTTAGGCCTAACAAACCACTGCAGAATATTAAGTAAAGCTTTAGCTGCAATTCCAGAAGCGGCGAATGGTACTGACAGAATAGCGTCTACCTACTTAACCGGTAAGACCTACGCAACAACGCACGAAGAGAACGCAGTTGCGAACACCTCACATGATGTTACCACATATAACATCTACACTGATGGAGCCAAGAACAAAACAGGAGCTGGCTGCGGCTACTTCTGTCCCGAAACTGGACTCTCGAGAGCTCAACCACTAAACTCAGCCACCACGGCCTTTCAGGCGGAAACACTGGGACTACAACTGGCGGCAAAACACATGCTGCTGGAAACAACTATCAAAGAATCGACCTGCCAGATGCAGCTGGTCTTCAAGACAGACAGCGCGGCACTATTAAACGCGCTCAAAAGGACAGACTCAAGATCAAAATCAATTGTAGAATGTCACAGCGCTCTACAAAGTCTCTCTGACCAAACGAAAGTCAGCATAGTACGGAGAGCCGATCCGATCCAGGCAACATAAATGCAGACAGACTAGCAAAGGAAGGAGCGAGACAGACCCCAACAAAACAGGACATCAGTCTGTCAAACCCACCCACAACAGAAGTAAGAAACAGACTAAAACTATACTCTGAAAAAGAACACCAAAAACTATGGGAGCGCCGAACAGACTGCAAACATACAAAACTAATATTCCCCTCCAAAGATAGGAAAACCACAAACACATTGCTCAAGATGAGCCGCGAGGACCTCAGAACAATGGTGGACATCATCACAGGTCACTGTGAACTGAACCATCATCTTCTTAAAACTGGAGCCACAGACAGTAGTCTGTGTCGTGGCTGCTTCCAGGAAGAAGAGACTGTGGAACATGTAGTGGTACACTGCACAGCCACAGAGGACGTCAGACGGGAAACGGGACTGAAGACTCTTATAGAGGAATCAGACCCGTCCACGCCTACAGAAAAGCTGAAACGAAGCTGTCAATCGCCAAGGGTCCTGCTCCGATATTTTAAGGAGCTGGGCTGGTTAGGGCCTGGTTAGGCAGGGGGACAATGCACAATACACTCCTATGCGAGATGTCAGTGCAGATCCCGGTACCCCCATTCAGAATTAGAATTAGAATTAGAAGTTGCTGAAGCAAGATAAAACCTCAAGAATGTAGACCACATCTACGTTATAACTATTCACATCTACCATACAAAGGTAGTGGGATTATTAAATGAAGGTAGGTATTTATTGACAAAATAATATACAGAAAAATTACAAGAGCCTAGGCTTAGCCTACCTGCACCCTGCATAGCAGTGGGTGAACAGAAATGACAACTTGTGTGGCACAAATAGGCACACTTTAGTGTGAACAGACTCATTTTACGTGACTCACGTCTCAAAATATATGCTTGTTTAAAAAATTCAAAAATTATACCTTAGTCTAAGTCCCACTTGCACAACAATTTTTAAATGTCTAATTTTGATTAACTTTGACTTATTTGTATGGTTTGACAACTCGCTAATAATAAAATTATGCCAGTTAATTATTGTCATGCAAGCGGGGTAAGTCTATGATGTAAAACAAGAACAAAATTAAATATTTTAAAAACCCAACCCCAACAGATTTTCATGAAACATGGCTAAGACTAAGAACACTCGGGATAAAATTATCTATGACACTTAAACTAAACGAAAATCAGTTTATCCATTTGGGAGCTACGATACCAGAGACAGATACACAGACAGACCTGTTAAACTTATAACACCCCTCTCTTTTCACGTCGGGGGTTAATGATGATCACTGATGTCCGATGATGTGCAGGCAAAATGTAGTGAATAGGATGAATTCTGATATGAAACTAATGCAAGTACAATCTCTAAATTACTCCCTGGTTTAATAATTACTCACCTCCGTATTGAGTGTAAGCTTGCTTCACATCACACAGCCATGACACCAGCTGCTCACAGGGAATAGATTCACCATAGTTCAGCAGATATCTCTGTGCAATCAGTCTCAGTTCGTTTGTCAGTACATTGGCGTCTGAAGTAATGCCGGCGACAGAACAGACCATGTCATCATTGAGTTTGTAGATCTTCTCAGAGAAAAATACTTCATCAAGGAGTTTGTTTGTATTACGACGTTCAGCGGCCAGCAGAATGCCGTCGGTGGCTAAGATTCCTAGAGAAGTACCGGCGTGACTGATCGCTTCCATAGCATACTCGACTTGGTATAGACGCCCTGAAAAAAAAAACAAGATTTGTTTAAAGTCTTTTCCAAAAGGATTTAGTAACAGCGCGTTAGAGACGTACCTTCAGGCGAGAATATAGTAGTACGGGTATCATAGCGCCGAGCCTGTGAAAACAAAACTTGTTAGTTTTAGCTTAGATCTTTGGATGACCAAGCAAGAACTTGTAAATAACCTAGAAAATCGTTAATACGCCTGATCTGCACTGAATCTTGGTACAAACTTACCATTTCTGGATTAAAATTGGTTTATTTCACACAAAAACAAGGGCTTTTAAATGAAATATTAGTGTTTTTCTACAAAAAAATGCAAATGTTTGCCGGATGATTCTTCAAAATCAAAAATTGAAATTAGTGACATTTGATGAATGGAATGACAGTTTGTTTGTTTGACTGAATTTGACAATGACATTCACTGCATCTACGTGTTTCATTGCAAAATGATAGAATTTAAGCATAAAGTTTTGGCTCAGCGGCCGATAGGGTGCGTGGCGGCAGCGTATCCGGCCAGTAAGCCGGCTAGTTACAGCTTTATTTTCAGCCAAAGAACTTGTAAGTACTTACGGCCTACGGCTACTTATCCCTGTTTTCAGCAGAACAGTGAACAAGAGGGAGATAATTTGGATCAAATAACATTTTGAGCGTTTACGAAAACACCTCTGATTTCTGATTTCTCACCTCGGCGCTGATTTGGGTCGGGGTAGCGCCATTAAGGAAGTTTCCATTTTTTTTATTTATGTTTTTAAATAGTACTAAACCTACAATAAAGCCCATTGATTTTTTTTTAATTATCTTCATAAATCACGAAGTTGTATAGTTTTCCCGTCCGCTTTAAAACTTCTCGGCGCGCGGCCGCTCAACAACCTCATGACGTCACAAGTCTCGCCAGTTGCTCGAGTCGACTAGTCGTCGATCCGCCGTCACTTCAGACAGTTATTTATTATATTACTTTTGGTACAAATAAGACGGAACGGATAACAGTTGTTGAATCATTAAGGAAACCGTGCAAGCTGATGCTAAAGTACCTACATTATAAATATTGTATCGTGCCCAAGTCTACAAATACAACCATAACTGCACCCGATAATCATTATTTTACTGTGCATTAGATAATATGTACAGTAAAATAAAAATTGGCCTTGTCTTTGCACCTGCACATACCCAATGGCGTCGTCACCGTAGCTTTCTCGTGCAGATCTACAAAAAAGCTTCGTTTTTAAATAATTTTAGATTGAAAAATCGATAACGTAAAACGGGTTCACACACTTCACACTGATTATATATATTTATATTAATTTTGAAATTACAATTATGCTACATCTCTAATTTCAATGGTTAAAATGTAGAAAATATTGTAGAATGCTGGAAATACTAAATACTATAATATAAAAACTAGAAAAAAAATATCTAATAACTTTTGACAAAGAAATTAAAAACCTCGTGATCAAAGTTATATTGAAACTAGTATTTTATAAGTGCGCGAGCTGCAAGCAGCTCGCGGCGCGGTGGCTGTCACAGGGAGGGGTAGGCTCTGGGGGGGCAAATCTCAAAAAGTCGGGATTTTCCCCAAGTCACCCCCGACCCCTCTACACGATTCCGCAAAAAAAAACATACCTTCCCATCCACCATCAGGGAGAACAATCGTGTCAGTCAGTCAGTGAGTCAGTCAGTCAGTCAGTGGTAATCGAGGTTTATATATTATTATTGATTATTGATTATTGATACCACCCGTTTTCTTAACGAATAGATACACACAACGACCAGGAGAAAAAAAAAATCAGACTAATGGTTTTCGAAATATGATTTTTTATATGTTTTTGGGCTTTTACATAACAATTTCACCCCTTAGATCAACTAAGGGCTGAAATTGATAATTAAAAGTCAGATAATGAAATAAAGGCTTATGTGCCTTGAACTTTTTCTATTACAGAAAAAAAACGACACTTAAATTTTTTTATGTTAGCTATCAAATGTTGCCTTTTTACCTAATAATGTAGACAAAATTATATATAATTATTACTTTTTTTTATATAATTTAATATTATTTAAATTGGTAAATTATTTATTAGACTGCCCACGCACAAATCCACTCGCTATCGTCAAAATTTTACTTTAATCTAGTTATTACTTATCTAAAAGATGTATATTAAATACGAAATAACTATATTATGGTTACATAAACTTCACACAGACACTCACACACCACGTTCCATAATTATGACTTACTGTGAGCAACAAACGACGAAACACTCGAAACAGCCGCCGCCGCCGCCGCCGCCGCGCCGCTAAGCGCTTTCCGCCCCACCCGTTCCGTCGACACGGAGAGGCTTGTGACGAGACGTCACAGACCAAATGCTGCGCGCGCATTTCAAAATTCGTTCGAGATTCAGTAAAAGTGGATTCATTTTGTCATTTTTCAAGTCACCATTATATCATAATTTCTTTGCTCTACAATTTCTTTAAGTAGGTACCTACATTTTTATTTTTGATAAAATGGAAACTTCCTTTCGACTTTAGTTTGCTTTAGCTTTAGGACATTGTACCTAACTAACTTAAAATTTTTACACTTTAGCATAGATGAATTAAAAACTAACTTTAGTGAATAAAACGACACAAAAGTTGAGCAAGT
Organism: Eupithecia subumbrata; assembly: GCA_949316285.1. NCBI lineage: Eukaryota > Metazoa > Arthropoda > Insecta > Lepidoptera > Geometridae > Eupithecia > Eupithecia subumbrata. The sequence continues at coordinate 8,206,113 of OX438630.1, read as the reverse complement.
TGAAATAATACTACGTAATATGGTAGACCTACCTATAAAATAGGTTTAGATAGACCCGTATAATACGATCTTGTTACTCTCTCAGGAAGAGTAAAAAGATCGTACCTATTATTATAGGATGTGTTTTCGATAGGTAACATAACTATTTGTTCCAAATTATGTTATACATTGTCTAGAATAGCACCATCAATTAACCATTAGGTACTTAGTTCGCCTTCCAAATGTGAAGCAATTTTGAAGAAGGCAAATTTCAAGCTGATTTTTTTAGATCAGTTTGAATGAATGAATGAATGATAGTAAATATTTTTTTGCATAAATAAAGTTTGACGATTGATGGTCTTAGAATAGAGTATTTTACCTTTTTACTATATTTTTGACTTAATAGTCGTGCAAAATGTACCTACAGTAAGTAGTTTGGACATTGTAGTTCGTCTTCATTGTTCCCATGTAAGTAAAGTAGTTGATCAAACAAGGTAGGTACCTTAGGTACCTACCTACCTAATTTTATTTGTACTAATAATTAAATTAATAGTAGTGGTAGTTAATTTTATGATTCCAAAATACTATTAAAATAAAACTGCATGTTGTGGTTTTAAAGTTTATCGAAATACATTCTTATCTCAGGAACTTACCTTACTATTACTTAGAATTTATTAATATTCAAGTAAGTAGGCACGAAGGTACCCACTTTATTATAGGTAGATGTCTAAAAGGTATTAACACTTTATTATTAATAGGTAATTAAAATTACAACTAAATAATTTAATAAGGTAAGTATAACTGTAGGTACCTAAACCTTTGTCCTGAAGGCCCATATTATTTCTCCAAAATACGAAATCGATTGTTTCGTTTCCTACACCAATTGGCCGAAACGAAAGACAAAATTTGTTGTTGTAGAATTTAAATAGGCACTGTACCATATTTTTTAACAACTTCTCATTCAAACACACTCATGAATTTTTACTTATTATTATTATTAAAAATAACAACACAAGTACCTACCTAACGAATAATCTACCTACTTGCTCCATATTAATGTCTCATTGAAATAAATCTAGATCACCTCAAATGTCCCTCTAACTTTATCGTAGGTAACCATAATAATTAATTGAACCTGTTAATATTATTAAAGCAGTGTAAAAATGTAGAAAAATAATAAAATATTTACGATATTTGAAAATGATTAGATGCAACAATTACAATATAGTAGAGATTTGAACACGTAATTTTAATTACTTACGCATAAAAATCGTATGAACCACGTCACAAACAAAATACCTACTTACGTACAAATTCGATCATAGCCTACCTTTGCTAAAAAGGAATATTATTGTCGTTGATATAAACTACTTACAAACAAGAAAAAAAGGACTTATTCTAAGCGTTGCTATCGTCATCCGTGGAACCCTGTACATTTAGTCACAGCGACTTTCTGGTAGTTGACACCAAGTCTACGATAGGCTGAACAATCACATAGCCTAATATACCAACCACGAACACCATCAATGCTGTACTAAGAGCATCACCAGCGGTACCATCTCCTTGGGCTATAGTGAAATAGTCCATGTTGAAGCCTAACACCATAGAGACAAGCCCCATAGATATTGCGAACAACCCAACAGCTATGTGAAGAATTTTAACTGGACCACTCTTCACCATGAGACGCACTTTTGAAGAAAATAACGCGATGATTCCCGTAATGAAACTTACCATGGAGAATGCTAAGGCAATGACACCTGTAAAAAAAGAGCGTGCAAGTATCAAGATGTTTCAAAGTTTTTATTTTGGTAGCATTAAATCACAACACAACATCTCAAACCTTACGTCACTCAGCTCAGTACTGGTTTAAATGCCCTAAGTTAAGTTCATGCCAAGCTATAACTTGTGTTGAATATAGTAGGCAAGGCAGGTTACTCACCACAAATCCCGTGTGGAGTGCTGATAACCATGTCCACTTTAGCAAGTCCAAGGAAACTGCCAGCTATTACGAAAACTGATCCAATGAGCTGAAGGCAGCCGTGGACGATGCGTTTGCCATCTTTCGAGAGCTGGGCCGACCAGGAGTTGTGCCGGTGCAGCGTGAGCACTGCTTCTACCAGAAAAAGCTGGTACTGAAATGAAAGGAAGGAATTTGTAAGAATATTTTCATGTTATGCACAACACAGAAACAATATGATACATACGCCAGTGCCAGCAAAGATGATGTGTAACTCCAAGTTGCTGATAGTGCCATCCGGTGCTGACGTCAAAGCAAAGTGCCATAAGCAAAACACCACGATTGCGATTTGCATGTGCTGCAGGAGGTTGAACAACTGGCAGATGCCCAGCCAAGCGGTATCCCATGAGTTGTTGTACACGTTTTGACTCTCCTCATCGTACGCTCCTGGTGCCCTTGTGACCTCCGCGTGGTACGGCACGTGTTCCCTAACTTCAAACACCTCCACCTTCTCTGAATGATGACTGGTACTGGCTCTCTGGTCCATCTTTGCTGTTTGAGCCACAGAATAGGCCCCGCGAACCGTCGTTGAGCCTTGTCAAACTCGGTGAAGCCCAAATTCGGTACTAACTCTAGCATTGCGATATTATTGGCGATAAGATGAGAAATTCCATCGGATATCATTGACAGTTTTAAGATTGTGATCTTGCGTAACTAAGTACTTATCTGTTGATAATCCTGTTGTGGGATGAAGATAAGCTGGCCAAGTATTCGGGAGATTAGTTTTTATCGCATTTTGTGACGAATGTTGCAATTTTTTTACTTCTGTAGAAGACGTTACTGTTTTGTGAGCATGACGTGACCTAAATAACTGGGTCCCTCTGGGCATAATTTTTTTAAATACTTAAGTAGTAAGTATTTTTCAAACCATACCTACCTATTATTATAAACTTGCAAAAAACATTGCATAAGATTCAAAATATTTTTATTAACCATTTAAATAAAAAATTGGTTTTTTCCCGACCGTGCTTTTGGAGTCCAGTTTTCCCCCTTATGGCTAATCTTCAAGGAGGAAAACTGGAATTCATTTTTTTGGAGTCCAGTTTTCCCCCTTAGGGGGGATTTCAGGGGGGAAAACTGGAATAACCCCTTTTCTCTTTACTTTGGGTCACTGTCTGTCTGGTGAATTTTATTTGTTTTTTACGACTTATAATAGAAATAAATTGAAAAGTGAAATTGAATCGGTAGGATAAAGCTAAAGTACCATCCGAATCCGACCCTCGAAATAACGACCTAAGAACGACCTTCCTGCGCGGTTCGATAGATGGCGTTACCAGTACCTACATTTGTGAAAAATAAACTCTTCTATATTTTATCATTTCTTACAATTCCTTATTAATTAATTTCGATACCTTCCACTTATTAAACAACGGTTCCTAGTCATTGAAACTGTTAAGAGGGAGGTGTCGGTTCCGCCCTCCTAGCTCCTAAAGATTAAGTTAAAGACGAGTAATTTTTTTGTCCATATTCCACCATGCATGCTCTTCACAACTTTTCTCAGCCTGTGGCATGGCAAGGCTCAAAAAGGCGTTAACCCATTAGTCACCACAAACACCGATAACGAATAAGACAAAGCTGCCGCCAATAAAATATACCTTGATAACGTCCTCGCCTATTAATTTGTTGAAAAAGGAACAAGATATAAGGATATTAAAATAGATTTATTGTTTGTAAAGTCTTTAGGAGTTACGAGGAGGGAATTGTTCTGTGAGTTGAGAAAAAAGGGCGGAGCTGCCGTGTTGATAAATTAAAAAGTCGGTAGGCTGCAAGGATAGTTGTATACCGAACGTAGTCAAAGGATCTTTGGTAGGCTGGTAAGGTTTTAAACACTAGCCATCTAGATCAGGGGTCTCCAAACTACGGCCCGCAGGCCAAATCTCGCCCGCCATTAATACCATCAAACCGGCGGCCCGCGACAGCCAATGTCTTATGGTTGTTAGGTAGGTACCTACTATTTCTGTGATAAGTTGAAGAAGAAAACACAGAATGATAATTACTCGGTTTTATTGACTTGCAAGGTATAACTTAACGACAGAAATGATGAAGCAGAAAACTTAACTTAAGTATCTAAAGTCTTTAGAAGTTACGGGGAGGGAGTTGTTCTGTGAGTTGAGAAAAAAGGGCGGAGCTACCGAGTTGATAAATAAAACAGACGGTAGGCTCGTAAGGCTTTAAACTCTAGCCATGTAGATGATAGGCATAGGGTAAACCCAGGATAGAAGCCACACTTTTTGAAAAAGCCTTGTAGTTTTAAAATTCTTAATTTGACGTGAGCAATTTTTATGAATATAGATAGTTTAATCTTTTGTCTCACATCTATAACGGTTGCTAGTGACCTAAATATCACTAATTACGCAGGAATTGAGTTTTCGCAAACCCTTTTTTTGGGGATAGATGCCTACCCTATATGGATAGATGCCACAGCATGAAAATGCTATGGAGGATAGAAGCCAGTGGTGTAGGATAGATGCCCTATAGAATGAATAAAAGTAAAATACAATTTAAAATCATTTATTTGAGCATTCCTATACAATAATAATTGAGCTTGTGCATTTGGCTAACAAAAAATAACAATAAAAAAAATCAACAGTAAGAAAATTAAGAAAATCAACATTAAGAAAACCAACATTTAGAAAATCAACATTAAGAAAATCAACATTAAGAAAAGCAACATTCAAAAAATTAACATTAAGGAAATCAACATTAAGAAAATCAACATTTGAAAATCAGCTTTTAGGGTATGTTGGGGCATAGGTAAACGGACGCGAGACCCATGTGGTCTACATGGGGTATGAAATTAATTTTATTGGCGGTTAAACATTAGGTATTGAACACAAATAGGTATGTACAAAATGTTTCCGACGTAAAATATAACAAAATTATGTTTTCCAACAAACACAGACTATGTTTAGAGTTCTGGGGGATAAATGCCTTTAAGGGCAACTATCCCCCAGATAAATTGAGGCAACTATACTTTTTGATACGGATAGAGGCCTTTCTTATGTAGAACTAAACTAAATACAATAGAGGGGGTATTGACATTTAGGTGTGTACTCAATGTACCAATGTATCAACGTTAGTAAAATTGAATAAAATTTATGACTACATAAAAAGTTATGCAACACTGAATACTCATGTTTAAAACTTTGACCAGTAAGCCTGCGTTCGCCGCGGAGATAATCGCACGCACAAGAAAAATACGTCCACTCTGCTCAACCGCCTGCGGGGAACTGAGGGGTGTGGCACGTCCGCGCCTTATTTAAACTATTAATTCGTAGTTGCGATTTCGGGAAGTTATGTTTTTTGAAACCGAGGCATCTATCCCACTGAGGCATGTATCCTGGGTTTACCCTAACCTAGTTCCTATAAGGTAGACATAGACAGGTAGGTAGATAATAGCTTTATTATAAGTAAATCTCTCTGTTTACTTTTAAACTAGATGGCGCTACGAAAATAATTCTCTAAGTCGGTTTGACTTCTGGCAGTATTGTGAATATTCTCGGTTTCTGGTTTCGGCTTTTAATGATCCAAAGAAACACCTAATACCTACGTTTTTATAGAAAACATCCGTTCAGTTCAAAGCTGGTACCTACAATCACTGTAACTAGTGAGGTCGACCTACAAAACTGTCACCAATTTGCACTAATGCTTGGTCCTGACAAAATTCGTCACGACTTCGAACCGAACTGACATAAAATGGGTGTTCGAACGACATTTGAATGTAAATCCGACGTTATGGGCCTGATTCACACGTGTCGTGTCGTATCATTACCGAGAGCAATGTCTTCAACATGCTTCCTTGGAATGATGGTACGACGACACGAAACAAAAAACTCGTTGATATGGAGGCGATCACAGGTATAGTCCTATTGCTTAGGTGGAGTGGATACTATGAACTACAAAAGAAAATTATGAAACAAGGTAGGCACAGTTTCATGTTTTCACAATTATTAACGAATAAATAATTAATTATAAATAACTCTAGGTAGGTACCAGAGAAAATTACAATCAAACTATAGAAAATATATCCCACCATTGCAAAAAGGGTGACAGATCGAACTTTTTTTCCCATTTGTCCCCCTAGAGGGACAGAGCAGGGGTGAGTAGCATTTTTTTATATAATTGGAAAGGTTTATGACAGCATTACGGACATTGGCAGAATTGTGTCGACCAGACGCAGAGCCATTAACCAAGAATTGAATTGAGCCTGAGGCTGGGCAGTGTCCGAGTTTGTATTCATCTCGCTGCACTGGCAGATAGGAGTAGGGAAAACATGGTAATGTCACTCCAATCTACAAATAATACCTATACACTTTCATCCGAATAAAAATCATGTGCTTGTGCTATCTTTATTGTTCACGATTGGTATTGGATGTTAAACTTTTAGTTCCTTCGAATCAGCTGTTAAAAGATAAAGCAACTTTCTAGTGAATATTTTCTAAGTGGAATTCTTGAGGGAGTCCGAACTCGGAACAAAATTAAATGTTTTTTTTTTAAGTAAGTGCCTGATTATCCATATCCATACTAATCCATTTAATATTATAAATTCGAAAATAACTCTGTCTGTCTGCTTGTCTAAGAGTTGTCACCTTTTTTTTCCAGCAAATCACACTAATATTATAAATGCGAAAGTTTGGATGGATGGATGCATGGATGTTTGTTACCTCTTCACGTCAATACTACTGAACAGATCGGGCTGAAATTTTGCACACAGGTAATTCTAATCCTAAAATCAAACAAATTCTACTTTTTATCCCATAAATCAGTTTCCATGGGATATAAAACGTTTCCATAGAAACAACGCGTCAGAAGCCGCGGGGAGAAACTAGTGGAGTATATTATTAACCTGGTGAGGTGTAAAAAAGTATTGAAAAACTAATCTGTTCTATCAATCACTTCCAACTTCACGAATGCCCATAAAGAACAGAACGTCTTTATAATATAAGATCTCCCAAATTACTTTAGGTAAGTATATCACTTTGGAATTTGGCATACACGTAAAACATATTTGAACATCAATAAACGCTACCTACTTTTTATCCAGGAGTAATGCGTATGAAGCCGCAAACAGAAGCTAGTAAAAATACTGAGCTGCCAGGTTAAAATGCTAGAGGTTAATTTCCCTAATGAACCCACATTTACCTATTCACTAAAGTTAAATCCCAATACAACGAAAATAGCAGAATATCACATTTCTACCGTATTAGAATGGAGGATAGTTGTAAGAACCCGGCTGCGCTTGCGCCGGCATCCGTCCAACGATAAATCTCTTTAGAGGTAGGAACCTAATCGAATGTATTGGACGATAAAAGGCAGATACGCATTCAGGCTTGTTCTGGGGGTGGCTGGATTAACGTACAATACCTTCTTGCCTAGCAAATTGGTTGGTGAAGTGCCGTAAGTTTGAGTTTGTATGTTAATTATAGAAATATACCGGTACATAAATCTGTATTGAGCCTATACCGAGAAATTTATATTGCACTCTATAAAATGCTCTACCATCGCGACCTAGTTACATCCCTCGCGTCTACAAGTACATTACAAGTTTCGAACTTAGTTAGAGCGAGGTGTTGAAACTAAGACTGGTTAACTAGGTCTAAAACAATGTACTTGTTACTTTTAAGACCTTTTTGAAATAACGTTATTATTATTATTATTATATTACTTTCTACTATTCTTAAGAGCACGACGTAAGACGTTAAAAGAGAGGGTTGTTATAAGTTTAACGTGTCTGTCTGTGTATCTTTGTATCTGTTTATGGTATCGTAGCTCCCAAACGGATGAAACGATTTTTGTTTAGTTTTATTGTGTTATAGAAAATTTTATCCCGAGTGTTCTTAGCCATGTTTCATGAAAATCGATCGGGGAGTTTTTAAAAATTTTAATTTTGTTCTTGTTCAACAAAAGTTACGGTGAACGCCACTGTACAATGTCCTTTAAGTAGGTATTTTCGAATAAAACTTTCAAAATTAATGCTTTGATTGCGAAGGGCAAGGGTGGGAGTAGCGATCTACTCCCACTCCCAATATTGTGTATTTGCCCGTCCTCCATATCCATAGTAGCTGCAGGCATAAATTGCAATGGAAGTTTGATTCAGGCCCAAGATCCGTCTTGAGTCCATCCCCGTCCGCAAACCACATCGATTTATAATAATTAACTAGCATAGGAATGACAGGCGTGCGATCCGGTGATTTACCTCGGAAATGTTTAGCTTTAAGGTTTCTGGTAAAACGACGTGACCTACGGTAAATATGAGTTTTGTTTATAAATAAATATATAAATAATGCTGGACAATCCACATAGCGTTATCTAGCCCCAAGATAAGCAGAGCTTGTGTTATGGGTACTAGATAACTGATATACTTAATACAATACACTACATAGACAGATATTTTTTAATCTACATAGAAAAACATCCAGAACACCCTGAATAAATATCTGCAGATCGTACTAACATTTGTCCCGAGTCGGGAATCGGACCCGCAACATCCTGCGTCGCAGGCGGACCTTCGCCCGCCGCGCCACGGAGGTCGTCATTTAGTTGCAAGTTAGGTTTCGTGAAAATGAGTTACTATTGCCTGATATCTATGAAATCAGTCATAATCTAAGCATAAATACAATAAGTAATATGTCTTTAAATAATAGAAATAAATTAGAACTTGTACTTTACAATTGAAACAATTGAGCTAACTGCAGACTGTTGCAAACAATCTACAGGTAGCTCAACTGATCCATCCATATAATGCCAGTCGGAAGCGTCGTCCCCAAGACGCTGGCTGCATTGCCCCGCTGTATGGCAATACTGATGCGCTGCGTCAGATTTTCACCAGCTCTTGGGCCACGCGTCGCTTCGACCAGACGCTCAGATATTTTTTTAAACCCGAAGAGTTAATAGTTAATGTTAATACAATAAGTTATTAGCATCTATTATTTATTCAAAATTGCAACTGACAGTTACTAGAAGTATTGGCGAAACCATTTTTATAGGTTTTTTTGTAAGGTTTTATGGTATCTACGGAGGAGGCAGTAGCGGATACCTTGATGGACTCTTTGTTACTTATTTGATAAAATTGTATCCTGGAACAGTGTCCAGAACTGAATTTTATCATTTATCAGTAAATTTTATCAGTCTTGTCTTGCCCAGATCAGGCATTGTTTTGTTCTTGTGTTTGGTCTTAAACCCCGTTTGAAATAGGTACTTATTAACGTTAAATTTCTTTGGCTATATTAAAAATTTAATTAAATAACTAAATTAGAAATTTAATTGGCTAAAATAAAACGTAATTAGTGAGTTGTTAAACCATACAACTACGTGAAATTTACCTATATTTATATTTTTGGCAGGCAGAGAATGTATCTAGCATTATTATCGCCCATGATCAACTTTCTGTGCAATAAAGTATATTGTATTCTATTCTATAAAGCTAATTACATAAATCATCATATTTGTGAAGAGAGCTCGCCCTAACTGGATGACAAAGGCCAGAGATAGAAAAGCTTGGTAAGATCTGGGCCCGGCCTACGCTAAAAAAGGCGACTACTAACTTAATCAAAGTTTGTAAATAGATAGTTATATAAGAAGTTACATAAGAAGTAGGAAATAAAGGATAATTTAATTTAATTTAATTTTATTATATATATTTAAAAATGCTCATACGTATAAAAACCCTTGTGGGTGTTGTGACAAGAGAGGAGAATACGAAATTGTGATACAGTCTAGATAATTAAGCGAATGTAGAGTTCTTGAATAACACCCTAAGTAAACCTAAGCACTAAGCACACCCATTATCATTATCCACATCAACGGGACCATTTCCAGGATAATCGATTGTCGGCACGACCGTGTATCGATTATGAGCGATTATTGATTCTGATTTATTGATCGGCCGACACGATCTAAGGATTGAGGATGTTATGATTAATAGGATAACCGGACGAGGTTTGCTTTTCCCTAGGTCCATTTTCCTGATTACTGCCGGTATCGAAAACAGCTTGTAGAGCATCTCTACAAAATATATCTGGACTGGAACTGCCAAGTGCCAACAGCTTCTTAAGGCTGCACGAGTCGTGTCCAACTCGTCAGTGGGCGCGGCCTAAATGTATGCCATCTCATCTGACATAATAGACATTCTCGCACGCTTGATGAAAGGCAAATAAATTTATTCGTAAAACGGCTGCGTAAAGAAATGCGAAAATACTTTTAGCACAGGAGTTATTATAAAAAAACTATTAATATCATTTCAAAATATATTTTTTTCAACTTTTGAATAACTAAACTATGTCTGTTCTGCTTTATTTTAGAGTTTTTTTCTCCGTATGTTATTTATTTTTATCCAAAGTTGGGCTAAAATCGGTGTTGAAATACGAAAGTTAAGAAGCTTTTTTTTTAAATTAATTATTTTTTTACGCTTTCGGGTGCATACAGACATAGATACTGACGAGATAAATTATATTATCCTTAGTTTTGGATTGCAACATCAAACAGCGTCGTAGTTACCCTTCCACGTTTGTATGGAAAGATGAGCGACTCGTTCAGCCTTAAGCCGGGTACTGACCGTTAGGGTGCGTAGTGTAACGTATTACACAGTGAGCGTTAATGCAGTCAGTACGGGGAATGAGTGAAGGCGCTCGCAACGAGCAACGAGACGAATTGTAGCACATGGCGTAACGTATCATGCTCGCTGCGAATTTTACATTACGCCCTGTAACAGTCAGAAAACGGCTTTAGAGTGCCAGTCAAAAATCCAAATCAAAAATTCTTTATTTCCATAAATACAATAAATAATAATAATAATAATAAATGTACACACAATAAGAAAAGGTCAAATTATAAAACTAAACACTGGCACGGAAATAAAGTAATATTTTGGATTTCTGTCGCTTCGGTATGTAGACTTAAAGAAGTCTAACAAAGATATCCGTGGTCGATATGTAATAAAATCCATTGGTGCAACCGTTGCACGTTGCACTGCAACGTGCTCATCAGTGATTTTTGTATGGGATTTGCGTAGTTCTATCTACGCACGATAGAGGCGCTGAAATATATCCCATAGAAAAATGAGACGTGGACCACGTTACGTCTCATTTTTCTATGGGATTTACAAGTTGCGACAGTCCGGTAAATAATAAATATATTGGCGCCTTTCTTATCCTAAAAGTGGACTTACCCAACTTACGAAATTAAGTAGGTAGGTACCTAGAGGCAAACATCGAATACTTTTTCAATAGGTAGATACGTATAGAAAAAGAAGCAATGAGCGTGAGCGACAAGCAGCTGGAAAATTAGACCTGTATTGATTTTCTACAAATGGAACTTTACCTAACCACATAATAATAAAATAACTGCTATTATTTAGGTACTCTACCAGCAAACCTAGAAACCAGGAGGGTTATAAATCTGCTAAAAGAAAACGAATTCTGTGCCCTTTGCAGACAATCCAGAATCATCCGTCATGTTTGAAGCAGGCATTAATATAGCGTTTGCGACCAGTAGTTAATATCTTAATAAGAAAGCAATAGAGATTACAGCAGGGTGGGCCTTACATGGAGTCACGAATGAAGTGCACTTTCTTACCTTTACACAAAAGACATTTGTTTAGCGCCGTTTGAAAACTTTGAAAGCTCTGAACATAGTCAAAAGCTCGTCCAAGCTCACCATTCCAACCTACCATGAACACCTCTACGCATCCCTAGGTATCGCTGGATCGACAAAGTCGAAACCGATCTCCGAGAATTTGACGATAATAGCGATATACTTCTTAGATAGAACCGAGAGGCCTGCAGAAGTGTTTTGTCGAAGGACGAGCCACTTTGGGTCTCTAAGACCCAAGAGTGAGTGTGAAAAACCGAACACAAAAACATTCGACATCCACCGATGTCGAATTCCAATACTGTCGTGTTCGGTTTAAAGATGTTAATTTCTCATAAATCAAAAAATGTTTACTTATAATGACATACAAAAAGTTCTTAAAAATTATGCTTTAGCTAATATTATGCTATACCTACCTTACTGCACAAATAAATTGATTTTATTCTTATTATTCTTATTTTTATTCATATGTATAAGTTAGACAATACCTAAACGTATTTAATTTTCTAACGTTCCAGAAATCGCTGTCTCTGACCAGGTTTACAAAAATCCTATATTTATCCATTGGATTTCTCTTCATATGGAGGGAAACAGAAAGTGACGTGCGGTAAAGTTTTTAAAACTTACGCGATCAGAACACATTATTATAATTATTCACGGGTATTTATCGCGTTTATTTACCTATTTTTCCCGACGTTTCAACAGGTTTACACTCTGTCGTGGTCACGGGATGACTGACATCTGAAGTCATCCCGTGACCACGACAGAGTGTAAACCTGTTGAAACGTCGGGAAAAATAGGCAAATAAACGCGATAAATACCCGTGAATAATTATAATGACGTGCGGTAGCTTTAGTGCCGTGTGATTTATATTTTAGTTTATTTTAATTGTAATTCTATTTTTCTACTTATATTTTAAACTTATTTTTCCAATGTGATATTGCTGCCTGAAATAAACGATTTTTTTTTAAAACAAAAAAATTGGATTGAAGCTGAGAGAGCCACTTGTGAAGAGCTAAACTGTATAACCTCACGATACCTTCAAACTACAGTCAGTGGCGCCTGGATATTTAAATGCCACCTCCAAAGTATTTCTGTACTCCTTGGTGTCGGAACCAGGATAATAGCCGCCTTGGTAACTATTATGTAATCTGGGAGTACGTGTGGTCCTGTCATGAGCGTAGATGTCGATAAATACGGGAACATAGGTCTAAGTGCTGTTTTGTCTGTAGTCTAGATTGGGAACCATTTCCACTATCGTAGGTATTTTGTTTTTAATTTTCTTTTAGTAGTACTGTTTTTAATTTTCTTTTAGTAAGGTTATTCAAATAATTTAAAAGCAGAAACGATAAGAGTAATCGGAAATGGTTTTTCTTATTTGACGACCTCCGTGGCGCAGCGGGCGAAGGTCCGCCTGCGACGCAGGAGGTTGCGGGTTCGATTCCCGCCTCGGAACAAATTTGTGTACGATCTGCAGAAATTTGTTCCGTTGGTCTGGGTGTTTTCTATTTATAATAAAAATATCTATCTATGTAGTATATTGTATTAAGTATATCAGTTATCTAGTACCCATAACACAAGCTCTGCTTAGCTTGGGGCTAGATAATGCTGTGTGAATTGTCCAGCATTATTTATTATTTATTATTTTATTTATTTATTATTATAGTGCGTAAGTCCTCACTTGTTTAAGGTGCTACTCCGACCCAAATCAGCGTCCCCACCTATTTTGTCTTATTATTCTGTTCAGCGAAGGAATTTTCAAAAATCGATTGTCCAGTTTGTGATACCTATCATAAGCTTATTTTAATGCCTCTGTAAAAGTTTTGTTTAATAAGAAATTAAACAAGTAAGGGCTTACGCACAATCAGAAATGGGTTCCGATACCAACAACTGCGCGCGAAATATTTACCAATATAAGTATCTACTAGTTCTAATTTATTTCTATTATTTGATTGTAGTTTTTTTGTTTAACAATGATAAATTAATGAATTATTACCTTTACGTAGACTGCTCTGCAATTTATAACCGACAAGCAATGAACGAAAAAAGACGTTATTATAAAGAAAGAAGAATTTGTTATTTTGGGAAGTTACAGTCTATTTCATAACACTGAAAGCTAAAAAGTTGCTAACATGAAGATATACCCAGTAATTTGTAGGGCATAATAAAATTACCACCCTATAAAACTTATGGCAAGAAAATTATAAATAGGAAAGATCCCATCCCGGATATTACCTGATACCTCTGATGATCCTGATGATGATGATGGCTCAGCCAGGATGTCCCATGGCGAATGAGTAAGTGCCAACGGTGTCTCACACCATAGAGCAGGAGGTAATGGTGCGTAGAAGCGTAACTAGTGTGGCTTATTTTCTACAACAATTATACAAATAGGTATTGACCGTATTTCAGAGGACTGTATTTACAGCCAATACTTGTGTCATTGAATGACAAGTTTTGAACATTCGCAAGAACAAGGTGAATGGAGGAGATAAGTTTTTTTTGTTATGGTTTTTGTTACCCACGCACGTTTCTCTTATAAACTACCTAAGCATAAAAAATACGCAAAATGGTTATTTTACAAGCTTTTATGTAACTTGTAATGTATGTTACTATGTTGGTACGTGTAGAATCTTGCAACTCAATTTTAAAGCCGATATCTTCAACCGATTGAGCTGAAATTTTGTATACACGTTAAGTTTGGATGACAATGCATTAAAAGCTTGTTTTTTTAAATATTAAAACTCATTTCATAGATACTCGTACTTATAATTTTTTTTTAAATTCTTTTTATTTTATTGAATACTAGCTGACCCGGCGAGCTTCGTACCGCTCACCTCTTAAACCTTTCGAGGACTTCTACAAATATTTCAAAATTATCCAAATCGGTTTAGCCGTTCTCGAGTTCTTGTGAGACTTACAAACGTCAATTTAGATTATTAATTCGTTTGTCTGATAGAGTGTAGGTAAGTATACCTACCTACTAACTCTACCGCTAACTTCATTGAGAGGGAGTTTCACATCTTTGCAGAGATTATCAATTTCATTTGTATCCATTGCTGAGGCTCGAACATTATGACGAGAAAATCCTTTTCAGATTACCTGTGATAAATCATCTAAGATTGCCTGGAGGAAATTGTTGCCATTTGTTATTATGTTACCTATTGAAAGTTTTGTTTTAAAAAAACCTATAAAGCAATTCATTTATATGGCTTAATTTATCCTTTCAAGTTAAGACTTCAAGCTGCAAAACGTCTACTGAGGTCTATATTTTTGTTCTTACGAGCAATTATTTAATTATATTTGTTACCTAGGATCTCCAAAACTACTGAACAGATCAAGATGAAATTTGGCACACACTTAGAACGTAGCCTAACTTAAACAATAGGCTACTTATTATACCGAAAATACGCGTGCGAAGCCGCGGGCAGAAGCTAGTATATATAGTAATCACATCACACCTCCGTAGAGCAGCAATAATTAGAGACATTACTTTCTTCATTTTTACTTTCCTCGGTCGGCCCTTTGAGCCCTTTTCACGACAGTCGGAAGGCAGCAGGGAGAGTGCGCGTGCGTCTGTGAAAAGACAGTGTTTTGGAAAATTGTACGGAAACTCGCGGACTTGGAGAAAATTATTTTTATTCGTTGGCCAACTCTTGATTCTGTGAACGATTGGGATTGAGGTAGAAAGGTGAGTGAGTTTTTTTAAATGTCGGTACCTATCTTGTTAGTAACTTAAAGACAGTTAAATAAGTGCAAATAAATCCACATGCGGTGCTTAAATGAGCGCGTGATAATTTATGAAAAGCATATAAGTTTTAAAAAGTATATAAGTTTTGATAATCAATACTGATCAATTAAAATTGGTTGTCATTAAAAAAACAAAATTGGCAATTTGGTAGATAGATCCCCTGATTTTCCGTGCTTGCCAACATTCGTTACATTTTGCGTTGCTTTAGTAACTGATAAGATAATACCTTCATTGCATTTTGCTCCCACTGGTAAAAATAATACAATCGCGCTGTCTCTTGATTTTTACAAAAAAGCATACAGCCGAAATGAGAACATCCCTTTTTTGAAGTCGTAAAAAGGTGCAATTGATAAATGCCTACCAAACCATTTAGTAAACTTGGTCTTTATTCACAAAGAAAATTACAATCAAATAATAGAAATAAATTAGAACAAGTATTTACAATTGAAAAATTAAGCTATGTGCAGACTGTTGCAAACAATCTCTGCTCACTTTGAACTTGAACTTCTGACAAGCCGTAGCAGAAATCACGTCCAATCAGACGAGATAACATCGGATAACACGGCGCTTAGCATGTATTTATGTACTTAGAGACTCGGAAACGTGTCGCTAGCTGGCATCGATTACAGGTGGAGCTTATTTACAAAATGAATTACATCATCATCATCATCATCAGCCTATATTAGACAATGGCCTCCCCTAACGAGCGCCATAACGCCCTGTCATCAGCTTGCCGCATCCAGCCTCTGCCTGCAGTCTTTCGGAGATCGTCATCCCACCTGGCGCCCTCCGCGTCCTACACAACGTTTGCCGAGTCGTGGTCTCCACTCAAGAACACGTTTACGCCAGCGGTTGTCGGTTCTTCGCGAGATAAATTCTTGTATTCTTGTATTCTAGATATGGCCGGCCCACTCTGCCACTTCAGCTTGCTAATTCTTTGAGCTATGTCGATAACTTTGGTTCTCTGTCGGATGTATTCGTTTTGAATTTTATCCTTCAGAGAGACTCCGAGCATACCTCTTTCCATAGCTCGCTGAGCGACTTTGAACTGGTGGACCAGCCCTACCGTGAGTGTCCACACAAAATACAAAATGAATAACGTAAGTATTAAATACTAGGTACCTACTGCCCGTGGCTTCGTCGCTCTATTCAACCGACGAAAAACGGAGGTGGTTCTCAAGTCGTCGCGTATCTATACTAATATTATAAAGAGGAAAGATTTGATTGTTTGTTTGTTTGGATTGAATAGGCTCCGAAACTACTGGACCGATTTGTAAAATTATTTTACCATTAGAAGCCCACATTATTCCTGATGAACATAGGCTACTTTTTATCGCGGGATAATGCTGCATTCCAACGGGAAAACGGGTAGTAAGAATGCAGCTAGTGTATTATATTTCTTTGACCACGCATAACTTTTTACAGAGTAGTCCGATTTCAATAATTCTTTTTTTTTGGAAAGGCAACGGGTTATACTTTTTTTATATAATGTATTAAATTTGGCGCATCACGCTTTACTAATTAATTAATTTGCTTGTTTGGCGCCGACTCAAAATCACTTAGGTATAGGTACTTACATTAGTTTAAGAACTTAGTTATTAAGGTTAAATAAAATGTTTTATTATTTTTTGCTTTTCAATATTTTCAGCGGTTTAGTTTTTTTGTTAAGAAGTTTTATGCGATATAAAAGCCCATGTCCGTCCGTAAGTGTCTTCCTGTCAAATTTAATTAAGATGCGTTCAATCGTTTAGGGTAACAAACAGACATACTAAATTCCGGCACTTTTATAGTAATACTAGCTTCTGCCCGCGGCTTCGCACACGATTTTCTAGTAGCCTCCCTGCCAAATATCATTAGGTGTAATCGTAATAGGCAACTTGACTCATATCAAAATTATGAATAATTTAAGGTCTTCTTTAACGGTCTTAAAAACTAGCCTAATGTATAAACATGCCAAGTTCAGCCGTTTAGGCGAGAAAAGGTTACAGACAGAGTAACTTTCGAATTTATAATCTAAGTATGGATTTAACGTCATCTTTCTCAGATAATAAAAAGATACAATATGCACGTTGCCAAAGTAAAAGTAAAAGTAGACACCATAACGGATTAAAGGTAAAATTATTAAAGGAAAAAAATGTCTTGCTGCAAAATGTCTGCTTTTGTTTCACTTCCAAATGTTTCTAGCCCATTCTGATCGCGCGCGGGCTAGATATTTAAAGTGAAATTGTCAAATTATAATGCCATAAACCGTGCATAGTATTTTCTATGTATAATAAAAAAGATCTATCTATGTGTATTGTATTAAGTATACCACTCATCTAGTCACACACAAGCTCTGCTTAGCTTAGGGCTAGATGATGCTGTGTGGATTGTCCAACATTTATTTATTTTTAGCCTGACATGACATCGTAATGACTACCTTTCTTTTTTCGTTCGTTCTACGGTAAATAGAGTTATTTCTTTTTGGAAAATGACTAATAAAAATTGGTACTACTAATAATGTTATCTCTCTAAGATAGTCAATGTTCTTGGTGTATTAAGTCGTAACTAGTTATTAGTCGGTCCACGCTCAGGTTCTCGAATCTCGCATACCATAAAATTAGTAGAGTCTAGTTTATGAGAAGCTAAACAGCGAGTTTGAAGGGAACACGATGAATTTAACGGCATGCTATTATTAAATTATTAATACGACAGCCGGATGGCTTAGGACATCCTGCCTCGCCGGTTCGCGGTGCAGATTGGGGACGGACTCAGGGCATAAAGAAGGGCAAAGGTCTTAAAAAATCATCAATAAACAACTAATTTTGACCTTAAGTCCTGCAAAGCTCTATACTTTGCGGATTAAAATAATTTGTATGATGATGCTTTTTCTTTTTCTTTGAAGTCGACGGGAGGAGTTTTTACATCGGTAATTAAATATTTGCGAATGTTGAATCAGCTTAACTAGCGACCAAAGTCGCGGGTGAAATCTACCCGTTTTACTAGCTGAGCGACAAATTCGAATTTGACGCGATGCTTACATTTTTTGAATGTTTGAATTCACAATGCAATAAATGTGGGCTGGTGTTGTGTTGCGGCGCGTTTCTCGTTGGACAAGGGATTCCGGAAGCAGGATTGCTCTGAGGACAGCATTCTAGAAAATTGTGTTCGTCAACGAATCAAACTGTATTTGGTTGGTCTGTTTGTAGCTTTGTCTTGACCTCTTTTTAAAATCCGCTCTCTCCGAGTTGGTATCACGTAGCGATTTTTTACAGATTTTCATAGAAAACGGATTTGCGTTTGAGTATTTTATTTGTCAAACGTTTTTATTTTATTGATCAAACGCAGGCCCTTTTTACAACATCCTGAATACGCCCACCAAATTTCTATCAATGAAATTATTTACAAAATGACAAGTAATATAGGCATACCATCTTTTATGAGTAATTAACATAATTAATATTGATGTTAAGTACACCTCACCGTTAAGCTATCTTTTAGCTACAAAGTGGTGCAGATAAGACGGAATGTCAACTTAGCAATCCGAGCATAGACTTATTAATCGAGTGGAAGTGACGAGCTTAAAAAAATTAAACTCTATTTTCTAAAAAGTATCAAAAAGTTTTGTCCTGTACGGAATATCAAAACAAATCTATAATGTAATCAAATTAAGATTAGGCTGATTGTAATTGTTTTGAAAGGAGAGTATAGACTCTACAAAGTCGAGTTTTGAATATAACTGGATTTTCTTTGATATTTTGTCTTGACAGTAAGGGAATTCTCATGTTTTAAATCATTTTAACCAAATTTTGCAACAAGACTTATACCAACATTCCTATAACCCTGTAGTAGATGATGACCTCTGTGGCTTCGATTATCCCCGCTAGGCAAAATGTTCATAAGAACAGCAAATGTTTGTTACGTGTCGAAGTGTTTCTTAGGTCTATGAAATGTATAAAATATAAAAAGAATAGCTATCAGCCATCTGGTTCCCATAGCTCAATTTATTTTGGACACGATGTGAAATGTCAACCATCTTTTATTTAATACCTACGTTGATTGTTGATGATGATGAACACCTCCACCTCTCTACTTTTTGTTACTTAGTTTCTTCATTTTAGGTTTCATTTTCGTTTTAGATTGTTGATGGTCGGATACTCAGTGTGGTTGCCAGATATAAAAAAAACGAATACACCTAAATCTTTCAAAACTTCGAATAAAACCTCCTTACCCTTCGACTATTGTAAGGCCTGATCAGGCCCATTTGCCGTCGCCATTTTCCGCGACTTTTGAGCGATGAGTGGAAGGAGTTACGTCTATTTATTCTCAGGTTAATTTAAGAAGCTTCGAGTTTGATTGCAACCTATAATCTCATAAATACGCTATTAAGTTCTGTAGCATACGAATGTCACTTGCGAACAATAATTCGAATATGAAATCCGAAACTTGCGAAACGTCTCTAGTATGCGCCATTAAGAGCGGTGTCGGATTCCCTTCCTGACCGCACGGCGTGCGTGAGCGCATAGTTTGTGCGATTGACTAGAAAAAATCGGATAAACCGGACTGCATAGGAATTTTCCTTTTATACAGCGAAGAAATATTGTTAACAATAAGTAAACAACTAGGCCTTTATTCAGAACGAAAATTATAATCAAATGGAAGACATACATTTAGAACTAGTATATACAATTGAAACAATTGAGCTATCTGCAGACTGTTGCAAACAATCTACAGGTAGCTCAACTGATCCACATCAAAACCAGTAAGAAGTGTCCCCCAGTGCATTGCCCCGCTGTATGGCAATGCTGATGCGCTGCACCAGATACTCACTAGCTCTCGTTAACCCCTAAGTTAACTCTAAGTTAACCGTCTATAGCATTGGTATACTCCAGGCAACATATTGTTTTGCCCTCCATAATTCTCAAATTGTTGATTTCTTTCAGTTTTCACCTTATATCTCAACTCCAATCATGCGAATTTTAGGTAATTTTTTCAGATATGTGGACATAATTTCCATTTCAACTTTATGCTCGACTGTAGCATAATTTATGACAGAATATTTTCTGCTTTATTCCCATTGATCTACATATTATAGTTCAATGTTTATTCTAATATCTTTGCATGGTGACATTTGGCTTCTGACAGTTTTTACTAGTGCAGAGAGTTCGGTGGTGGTCGGATTGAAAGCGGATTTGTGATAGTGGCATCATGAGCCATCATCATCACCTATATTAGTCCACTGCTGGACATAGGTCTCCCCTTATGAGCGTCGTAGCGCCCTGCATTCAGCATCCAGCAGACAGTGGCATAATTTTTTCTGAGAGCTATGAAAAAGACATTTTCCACTGAACCACTGAAAAGGCATTCTATGTATATACTTATATAAAAAATAATAACATATATCGTACTTACCTGTAATGTTTGTGATACTTATAGGTTTTTTTTTGTTATAGCGCAGGTCTAAGTTTCATCGATGCAAGAGTAAAACATAAATTGTTTGAGGTCCACGTTGACGAAACACTCATCGTTAGTGATGATGGATGATTATATTAGAAACTACAAAAATATATCTTTCGAAAGTTCAAGAGCAATCTGAAGGCCAGATTTACACAGCTAACAGGGACGGGAACAGAGCTTTCATAGCTGAGTTTATTGGTGTTATGATTCTATCTACGGATCAGAAAATAATTTCTCAAATAGCACAAGCAGGAGGAGAGGCGGCGAGACATTTTTCAAAAGTTATATTATTCTTAGATAAAATATTTGGTAAACATTGATTTTTTTTTGACAAATATTGACATTATAACGTTTGCATCGCATAAATGTTCACAGGCCAATAATATTTTGGGTGAATGCCTTCAAAAACAGGTAAAATTCGACAAACTCGTTTTCCATGTTGTCTCGGCTCCCATTGAAGTAATTTGGAGCAAGTTCTAGTAAATTGGATTAGTCTATGCCCCGGGTAACAATATTAACTGAGACAGTCATAAATATTCTCCTGGCAGTTACAAACAAGACAATCTGGCTTGGTTTCGTAATCTATTATACGTGATTACAATTTATTGTTGGAAAGGAGTGATTGAAAATATATCACGGTCTAATTGAGCTAGCTTTGTAGATAGATTTTAGAAGAGCTTTTCACGTATCGGTTTGGACGAACGACTGTTCGTTATACGAATTTATTTTTTTGAGGAGAGCAAGCAAACGCCTCAAAGATGTTGCATAACTTTTTTTATACCACCAAGTTGGAAGACGGCGTACTGCCCGCCAGATGGAAAGAGGTTCCATAACCTATGGACGCCTGCAATATCAGGGACATTATAATGCATGTTAAAATGTGTAAAAAATGACACTCAAAACGAACAGATACTTAGTTAGGTGGGGATAAACCATTCTAAAAATGCAGCTCCACTAAACGTCATACAATTGGCGTGCCTTTTTAGAATGGTTTATTTCGATATACCTTTTAAAAAAATCAAGAATCTGTTTTAACTATGTAACATATTTGAACTCTCCTATAAGATTGGGTTATTTCGTGACGCCACTAACAATGGGGCTAGATAATGCTGTGTGAATTGTCCATCATTATTTATTTTATTTATTTATTTAATACGGCATTAGGTTCACAAAACATTCATTTAAAGAAATTGATTGATGAAATTAATGAAATTAAGGAAATTGATGAAATTAAGACAGATCACACTTTTAACCTTTTATAAAAGCTTTCTTATTAGGCAAACTTTAGATTATTTTAACAAATAGAACTCTGACTTAGCTTTGGCTTAGGGGATGGGCAGTGATAAAGTTAGTTCAGAGCTTTTTTCCCAAAATCGACTAATTTTCTAGCTGGAAGTTGGTTCTTGTATGGTAAAAATATTATCTGCTAGCTGAACAATCAGCTAGTAGATGATATTTTTACCATTCATAATGCATATATTCATATATTCATTTATGCATTCACCTCTTCACAGGAATGCATTCACAATGAAAAAATGCATTCACGTTACGCAAATTAGTGTAACGAAAAAGGCCTATTAAAGTTCAGTCTTATTTTGGTTTTGAATACGCTAAGGGTCATTGAGCAACAATCTGACATTCATAAAGATTGTCATTTGTTTTCTGAATTCATCCAATTTCCTGTTCCAAACCTTATTTTAAAATTTTCCGGTCATTATTATAATTATTGGTCCGATGTCAAAAAGGAAAAAGTTGCATTACGCAGCTAATTGGTTTTCGAAATCGTGTACCTACGGGACTTTCATGTCAAATAGGAATATTTATTATTTCGTCCATAAAAATGTTGTCGTCGCGTCAGTGTTCGGAAATGACGTCATTTTACGCCGTTAATGCGTTCGTCCATAAAATCTTGTAGATTTTGGCTCTATCGATAATTTTTATATTGTATTTGAACTAGAAATTTCCTGACACGTTTGTAAACTTCTACTTCTAAAGTTATTTGCCTAAAATATAGGGAGCGTTTTCGGTCTTTGTGATTAAGGAAGCGGTGTGGTGCCGGCTTAGAATTTGTACCACCATGCTCTTCCTGCGGGTGTCGTAAGAGGCGATTAAGGGATATCCACCGGGGGGCGGGCAGCAGCGCCTTCTGTAGATAAGTTACCAAACTGCGATCCCCAACACGCAAGCCCATCGTGAGGATTATGGGCATTACCCCCCATGAAATAAAAGGCAATAGGACGCTTATCAGGGGGAGGCCTGGGTCCAGCAGTGGACCAATATAGGCTGTTGAGGTGAGGTTGAGGACATATGAATCTACATACGACAATTTTAAGATAGCGTTTTCCGCCAAAATCTGCCAAAAACACCCTCCCCGCCCATCAAGTTCGCACCCATTCCCAAAGCTAGCATCCAAATGGATAAATGCAATAGGTATTACTGGTAATTTTCACATCAATGCTTCCTAGACCATCGTGCCTATTACCAGGGAACCAGGAACAATCTAGACATGTCATTGACCCGAATCACGGGTGTCCACTGTCCAGTCACGTCATTTACATCGTAACTAACTTGCTGCTCCCGCCTGTTGACCCCTCACACCGCAACTAGCTTGTTTCTATCTGTTTATCGGCCACTTCAATTATTTAGCATCTGTGCGGTTGTTACGCAGATTTCACACGATAGTGGGTGATGGGTAAAGGAACGGAAGGATGCGGGTTCAAGTCCCGTCGAGGTAAAAAAAAAATGCGATATTATTTGATTTCTTAGAAATTAGCCAGAGTGTGAGGCTTACGCACTATACAAAATAAAAACTTTAGACTGTAATGTTCTCCGCCAACCGATTTAACGTATTCAAAGAGCTCATAGGTCACGGGGGAAATAGAGAGTGCACCTGTGTTTGTGCACATACCAGTGCACCATTAGGCCGCTACTGACTGGTGTTATGGAGCGTGATGTAACGTGTCACACAGCGTTCGTGCAGTCAGAACGGGGAAACAAGGCGCTCGCAACGAGCATCGAGATGGATTTTTGACATTTCATGCTCGCTGCGAACGGTCCATTAAGGCCCGTAACACCAGTTAGTACCCGGCTTTATATATCTAAGTATAAAGCCGGGTTACTAGTTAATGGGTTGTTTAATCGGGTATTTATCGCGTACCTTTTGTTTTTATACACCCTACGTTTCTAACGCGTTACAGCTATCGTGGTTACGGGGCACTAGATGTACTCGAAGTTACAGCCGAGAATTGACGGCAGTATCCACGACTACCCTCAATTCGACTTCAGAATCAGGAATGTCCAAGTTCACACTACGACACACTACACTGACCGTATCCGATTGTAGTACAGTCGGATTACGACGCACACACATATTAATCACATATAATTTTTTTTATATCTATAGGTATATATTATATGTATTATATCTATATATATTATATGAGGTCTTGCGCACATGACTAGTCTACGTTGAGATTGGCCTCCGTGGCCGAAAATTCGGCTAGGAGGGCATCATAATCATCAGGCCACGACCTCTATCCCGTATTTATTCCATGAACTGTACCTATTTAATTTTTAAGATTCTTCCAAAGATCCAAAATTCTTTCAAAGACCACATCCATCAAAAGAAGAAGTTCACCAACCACAGTCCAATTTCGCCCACTGCTGGGTACCATAGCCTCCAAACTTGTGTGCCACTAAACGGTCCTGAGCCATGAACAAATCATTTTCAAGTAATTCAACTTAAGCGATAGGAACATGGAGATCTGTGGTAGGATTAACGAATTAGGAATGTTCTGGATGTAATACATAAGTTATGAAATATCTATCTATGTAATGGAATGTATATATTTAGTTTATATGTTATCTAGTACCCACAACACAAGGTCTTTACTTTGTACTACAGGGACTTTGGGGGTAAATGTTGCTGTGTAGATTGTTCAGCAACCTACCTATTTATTATTAATATCTAATTACAAAGGCGTAGAAAACCGCTGTACTTAATCCAATGTGTGACAAAAGCCTTATGTAAATGTTGTCCTTGGTTTGTACAGTAAAAATTAGGCGTTTGATATGTTTATTGTTAGCACGCGTTACTATTGATTGACATGAATTTGCTTGATGAGCTGTGACAGATTTTTATAGATTTTGTTTATCATCTATGAATTCCAATGTATTAATTTTGATATTTGGTATGACAATTGTAGCATTTTGCACGTAGGCTGGTTTAGAACAAACAACATCCCAATTTTTTTTACTATCAGTAAAAAAGTTATCTATCATCACCCAGTGCTAAGGGACTTTTCCACGCTATTCCACTTTTTCCGAATCAATGATTGCCTGGAACTTACAAGTTAATTTTCCCAACAACTTTATTCATAAATCTGATTCCATTGAACCACTTGAGATCGCATCATCGCAAACCACATTAAGTAACATGTTCACTATAATGCCTGCAAGCTTTTTAGATAGAGCGATGAATGGGAAATGGTGAATCTATGGCCGAGCAAACAAGAACAATCCAGATTAATGGCAATAGATTGGACTATAAGATGTTTTTACTCGATTTTGCAGAAGGGCTTTATTGTAAAACTGTGTTTTTATTAAGGATTCTCTACACTCGCGCGCGAATCACGACGTGTAATCACGGTGCGTATCGCGTTGCGAATTACGGCAAAACTGCAAAGGCCCTCCACATTTGGGCGCGAATCACGCGCGTCTTGCAAAACCTTTGTCGCGGGAAAAAACCAACAAAATACGGGAATGAGACGCGAACGTGACGCAAAGCCGCGAAGATTATGTAAATTGGATCCCCACTCATGGTTCGCGGCTTCGCGTGTTATACGCGCTCGAGTGTGGAGAGGCTTTTTCACGCAAATTATAAGAAGAACTTCATTTTTTTAAAAGAATTATTTTAATAAAGAAAATTACAATCAAGTAATAGAAACAAATTAGAAGTAGTATTTACAATTGAAACAATTGAGCTAACTGCAAAGTGTTGCAATCAATCTACAGGTGGCTAAACTGTGGTCCTTATCAATACCAGTGGAAACGCCTCCAAGACGCTGGCTGCATTGCCCCGCTCTGTACGGCAACGCTGATCTTCATACGTGGATCATATCACACCTTCTTTTGAAGCGTCTTGGAGCGAGCCTGCCAACGAACGACAATAAATGGTAGTGTCTTCTACGTTAGAGGTCATTCCCATAACAGAAGACACACTACCATTATGTTTGTCTACTATTAGCAGTACGGACTTAATTATTCAGGTCTTCTATAAGCTTTTACTGTACACGCTCAAAGGTATTTTTAACCCCCGACGCAAAAATAAAAGAGTGTTATACGTTTAACGTGTCTGTCTGTGTATCTGTCTGTGGTATCGTAGCTCCCAAACGGATGAACCGATTTTCGTTTAGTTTTTTTGTGTCATTTATAACTTTATCCCAAGTGTTCTTAGCCATGTTTCATGAAAATCTATCGGGGGGTTTTTAAAATTTATAATTTTGTTCTTGTTATATCCTGAATAGGTATTTGTTTTCCCTAATCATCATAAATATGTGTATGCTATGCGTGTGCGCATGGTGACATTTTGCGGTCGGCTTTTACCCAAGGCGCGGGAAAGCGAATTTATGTCAGTCAGTAGCTTTACCCACTTGCTTCTGATTTATGATTGGATTTTGCCACTTTTAACCGACTTCAAAAAAGGAGGAGGAGGTTCTCAATTCGGCTGTATTTTTGGTAGGTAAATCTGGTTTATTTAGCGTTTGTCGTTGAGATCAGAAATAAATAACGTTTATTATTTTAGGCTTATAAGATAAGCTCATAGACAAGTAAAATTTTACCTTTTAAATTAAGTGTCAATAAATATTTATTAACAAAGAAAATTACAATCAAATAATGTAAATAAATTATAACTAGTATTTACAATTGAAACAATTGAGCTAACTGCAGACTGTGACATGACAGGGTACCTAATTACTTTTTTCACAAAGAAAATTACAATCAAGCAAAAGAAATAAATTAGAACTAGTATTTACCTAATATGAAAATTGAGCTAACTGCAGACTGTTGCAAGCAATCTACAGGTAGCTCAACTGAGAACCATAATAGTTAATTGATTTTCACTTCACACTAATTTTGCGTAGTAGTTATTTATCGTCTGAAGTAGAAAGTGTACATCGAGTTGACTGCGGGTTAAATTGTCTAAGAGTTACATAATAGGGTAGGTACATTATATGCATGTGACTTCAAAAAAGCTTATTATTTTTTTAAGTATAAATAAATAAATAAATAATGCTGGACAATTCACACAGCATTATCTAGCCCCAAGCTAAGCAGAGCTTGTGTTATGGGTACTAGATAACTGATATATTAAATACAATACACTACATAGCTAGATATTTTTTATTATACATAGAAAACACTCAGACCAACAGAACAAATTTCTGCAGATCGTACACAAATTTGTTCCGAGGCGGGATTCGAACCCGCGATTCTATTCGAGTATTCTCTATTGATATAGAAATATATCTATAGGTAAGTATACTGATTTTTGGTATTTATTTGATGTTTTTATTGAGAAATTTAATTATTGAAAAATATATATTTTAAATCTCTCTAAGAGCGAACGTGACGTCACACTCCACAGTTTGAATTGTCGTTGAATTGTCAAATATAAAATTTTGTAGATGTTATGTTTTCTTCGGCAATGTATTAACCTAAATAACCGATTAAAATAGATTAAACCTACCCTATTGATTTGGCTGTAAGCAATGTGTTTAGGCGCTTGGCGTCTTATGCAGTATAAGCCTAAACACAATGCTTACAGCCAAATAACAGAAAGCTGCATCTTGCAATAGCATAAAAATACGAACATCGCACCGTTCCACAGTTCCACTCTGTACTCAATACAAACTCAAATAGTAAGGGCTTGCTAATATGAGCTAATAAGGCCCTAATATCTGACTCACTGTACTGATTTGGAGTATTAAGTAAACATTTACGGGCTATTATGGAATGTCGCGAAGTTTTTGATCTTTGATGACCAGTATGGTTGTGGGCGAGATGCAAGAAGTTGTAGGTTCGCTTCCCGATGTGGATATTATTTGACATGATCAGCAATTTGTGTTTTGTTTTTGGTTCGAAGTGAAAACCATGAAATTTACTTTTATTAGCATTACAGTTGGTCTGGGTGTTTTCTATGTATAATAAAAAATATCTATCTATGTAGTGTATTGTATTAAGTATATCAGTTATCTAGTACCCATAACACAAGCTCTGCTTAGCTTGGGGCTAGATAATGCTGTGTGAATTGTCCAGCATTATTTATTTATTTATTTATTGTTCAGGCTATGGCTTCTAAACCTCTTCCAGAGATCACACTAATAATTAGGAATGCGAAAATTTGGATGTTTAGATGTATGGATGGATGTTTGTTACTTCTTCACGCCAAAACTACTCAACGGATCGAGCTGAAATTTAGCATATATTTAGTTCTAGGCCTGTTATTAAACATAGGCTACGTTTTATCCCAGAAATCAGCTCCCATGGGATAGAAATAACTTTTAAACGTTTCCATAGAATCAACGCGTGCGAAGCCGCTGGCAAAAACTAGTATAAACATAATTATAAAGCTTCCTATATACATCGTACTATAAGTAAGTAGGTACCTATAGTTATGTCTACTACAGCAGTATGTCTGATCCCACTCCAATCCTTATCTCGTCTCAAATTAGAACTGAATTAAAAAGCCCTATATCAAGTGGCTTCAACTTTCAGCTGTCAATATTAACACCAAAGTACCTACTCCAGATTTAATTATAACAACATCTTAAAATAGCTTTGTTGGGAATATTATAAACTTTCTCTTTCGGATAAAAGGGAATTTGTGTTTTTTGATGTCTCAAAAGTGGAAGGGGACAATGAAGTCTAATTTGAAAAGTTATTTAGTACCCATAACACAAGGTCTACTTAGCTATGGGCTAGATAATGCTGTGTGGATTGTCCAGCATTATTATTATTATTATTTAGGTATAAACCTGACTTTGAAATAATCAAAAGAATCTTACCTCTTTCTCCAGCGATAGGTTCATTGATCCTTTTCCAAAGTTCTGTGACTTGAAGATAGAAATGTAGGTTTAAACTGCAGTACCTATAGGATAAAGATATACTCCAATAAATAAAAAATACATTTCTACATATAGTTTCTGCCTGGGGTTCCACATGCGTTGTTTCTGAGGAAACGTTTACACGTTTCCATAGAAAGAACGCAAATCAGTTCCCATGGGACAGAAATACCTATAAAGGTTATTTCTATCCCACGGGAGTTGATTTATGGGATAAAAGTTACTTATGTTTTATTAAAACAACCTGTATGCAAAATTTCAGTCCGATCCGGGCGTGCAGAGGTTACAAACATCCATACATTCATCATTACATCCAAACTTTCACATGTGATGTGATGTGAAGTGTGATTAACTGAGAAGCTTTACATATGTAGGTATACCTACCTAATTTGCAGTGATCACCTTGTTGTGGTGCAAATAGTAGGTAGGTACAATATGCTAATTATGTAGTTTGTGGCAGTAGTCAGCAAGTAGGTACATAAGCAAGTAATTGTTTTGTCAAGCAGAGTTTACAAGCACCAAACAAACACAAATTTTGTTTGATAAGATTGCTTTGTCGATCTAATCTTAAGACACTAGATGAATTCAAACAGTTCTGTTAAGTACATCACAAGGGACATTACCTACATTAAGGATTGACTATATTTTGTTCATAATCTAATGGAATTAAAGTAAAGGTTCAAAGTGGACACAATAAAGTTTATCAGCTTATGTGAGTAATGAATTGTATGGGTGTTAGTAGACCACCTAGTGAGAGTATGTGCCTACTCAACTAACCGGAGTTCGGAACGGTACTATGTATTTGACTATTGTAGATGATAGGAATTCAGAGTTATGTCGGCTATTGAGTTCAATTTACTGGGTAATAAAAAGATTTTTTATTTTACTAGATCTTTTAAGGTTTGAAACATCTTATGTATCTAGTCTGTTGTTATGGTAAATATCAATAAGCCAACATTTATTTCAAGAAAACAACATAATCTTAGACGTCTTCGAACAATCGTAGAACTATCTACCTACTTCAGAACGTTCAGGTATTTCTCTAAGAAAACATAACATGCAACAATTTTTGGTTTTAATTGAAACTTATAAAAATACTTGTTATTGTAGATACAAAACCCTAGACTACTATGCTAGGTAGGTATACCCATGCTATTGTAGATAAAACAAGATCCGTCAAGTGCGAGTGTAACTCGCGTATCGAGGGTTTCGAACGTTAGTCAACAAATATGTACCAAAAGTACCGGTTAGAGACTTCGCAATATAAGGAATAGGTACCTAAGAATAGTAGGTAGGTGAATACTTAAAATTAGAAGGTACCAATCTACATTTCAGATGCATCTCTCTGCATGCTTCGGTTAAAGTGGGTAATGGTAAATTTTTCAACTTTTTTAAAAATATTTCTAAAAGTTTTTAACCTACAGTAATTTTAAAAACTGTTTTGAAATGTCCAAACCGATACCTTTTATTTGATACCCCACTCGGTGGGGTAGCCCCCTCTTTATTCCCCCCCTTTTGACCATTTTTCAAAAAGTGTTCTTTTTACAGACTTCTCTATATTTTTCCTGTAAAATATAGATGCATACAAACGCTTCATACATTTCAAATGGATCGCTCTGCAATCTTCGGAGATAGGAGGGAATTGGTATTTTTTCGACTTATTTCAAAATATTTTAAAAAGTATGACACCTACAAAAATTTCAAAAACTATTTTGTAATTTACAAACTAATACCTTTCATTTGATACCCCACATGACCCTGGGGGATTCTTTTAAAATTTCGGCATCACAATTTGTGTCGAAAATATTGAAAATTAATATTTTCCACACAAATTGTGATGTTTTTCATTTATTTATCTTCATATCTGTACAGGCGCATGAAATGTATTATTATTTTAAATTTCAAGTTGATAGCTGCAGTAGTTGCTGAGTTATTAAGGAAGGAAAAAAGGACAGACAAAGCGAGACCATAAGGGTTTCGAAACCGATCTTCGATCTTCGAAACCCTAAAAACCATGTGGGTGGTTGTAGAGACATTAGAATCAATAGGGTCCGAAGTCGTAGACATTTTATGGCATCTGAGCATCCCACAGAATTAATGGAATCTGCAAAGTTTTCACTTTTAACGCCCGTTAGCCATAAGGAAGTTAATATGGACTAACTGTGCTTTTCCTTTTTCTAAATATGAAGCAAAACTATCTGTTGGTAGTTAACTCACCACTTCGATTTGAAGTTAGTAACAAAAAGATGATTGCGCAGCCATTTTACTTCCTAGGTACCTATTCCAATTCCTAAATGTTGACCATGTTCATCTTGTAAAATGCTTCCCGCCCGAGATCTATGTTGAACGAGCCCAAGTCTTGTTTATATGAACAAAAAATAGACACATTTTAATCTAAGAAGTCGTAAATAATGATGCTAACTACTCCATCACAATTTTATTGGACGCAAACATGTGTAGATCTAGATCGATTCAGACATGAATGTCTCCAACAATTGAATGATATACGACTTTTGCAATTCAAAAGATCGATTCGCAATTTCAATCGATTGATGACCATAAACGACTACATAATATTGACTTTTAAATTACTAAAAGGTAGGATCCAAAAACTGAAGTTAGTAGTACGTAAAAGTTTCATTATTTTCTGCAGTCACAAAACTAGGTAATTAACATGTGTTCCGTCAAATTATGACATTTTCTTTTATAGTTTTTTCGTTGATAAGCTGCCAAGATTTGTCCCTTGCCCGCACTGGAATTTTCTCGTGATAAAGTACTTTCCTACACTTTGGTAGGCATGGGAGCGTTCAGCATCCAGTACGCTAAAAGCATCACGGTCGGGCGTACATCGGGCTACGCATGCGTCCCGACCTTTTGTACGCGCGGGATTAGAAATTAGAACTTTGAATGAGAACTCTTTGGTATCAAGTATGGAACTCTTTGATTTCAATCTCTTCGAAGAAATGTCACATTGAAACTTTTTGGAGCTAAATTGTAGTGTATTTTTAAAAGTTGAGTGAGAAACAAAAGAACTTCAAAAAATTCTATTTTGTTTTTACTCAGGACAGGTGAGTTAATTTTATATTCTTGTGAAATACAAATCTGATGAGTATTTGTATTTGGCGTTTTCATTTTATAGCGTCATTTATTAATAAAAGTGGTGATTTTATTAATTTTTCCTGATGTGCTATTTTTCATATAAAAGACTTCAACGCACTTCAAAACGGAGGTAAGGTCTTTTACAAAATGTTCTAACATGTTTCGTTGAATAATGTTGTGGATTGATTAATCAAACCAGGCCAGACTAAAATCATTAAATAACAAAAAACTATACAAAGAGCATCTCAATAATCTGAATTTGAGGTTACCTTTAAGGCCCTAAAAGGATCTTTTGTTGGTGAATCAGGTATTTTTCATAAAGCTTTACAAGACAGTCTACAATGTTTGCACTGATAACAAGCCACAGTGACACACTGCAGCCAAGATGGCGTAATAGTTTTGTAACACTTGCACGCTGTGATAATATTTACCTTCTTATTAACTTTCAAGATACTAAGGGACGACATGAGTATCTACAGCATTTTGAGTATTTTCTCGTATAAAGGTTTAGGTTTATTAGGTAGGGGGGCGGCGGCTTTGATCAGTGGTAGGTAGGTACCTATAAGAATGGATTTAGTTACTATCAAAATTAAAATTTGAAACAACAAGTATGGAACATGTAGTTGACGACCTCTGTGGCGCGGCGGGTAAGTTTCACCTCTGACGCAGGAGGTTGAGGTCGATTCCCGCCTCGGGACATTAGTTTGTACGATCGGCAGATATTTTGTTCCGAGTGTTCTGGATGTTTTCTATGTTATAAAACATATCTATCTATTTAGTGTATTGTAGGTATTTAGTATATTTATTTATTTAATCCATTTATTTAAGGAAAACCAGCAGCACATACAAAAAAAATATATAAATTAAGTAAATAGAAACAAAAGACTAATAAGAGGTTTTAACGACTAAGTCTATCAGTTACCTATGTAGTACCTAATACCTATAACACAAGCTAAGCTATGCTTAGCTTGGGGCTAGATAATGCTGTGTGAATTGTCCAATTCAGGGTATCTCTGCCTTCTGTGGTAGTTTATAAACTGTGTTACAAAAGGCAGCGCATATTATAGGGATGTTTTAACAAAGAATTTATAAATCTATTCTAAATATCGTATATGGCCTTTCAAAGGTCCTTATCATTTCCCGCTATAAGCCTCTGCATAGACTCCTATACCTCAACAGCCTGTATTGGTCCACTACTGGACGTAGGCCTCCCCCTGATTAGCGCCTTATTGGCCTTTATCACATGGGGGTAATACCCTTGATCCCCACGCTGGGCATGCGGGTTGGGGATCGCAGTAAAACAATTCTACCAACGAAATGCGATCCCCAACCTGCATAGACTCATTTTCGCTAAATTACCTAGTCGATATTTTGCTCAATCTGCGCAAAGAAATTATGTACTTAGATCCCATATCATTATTTTTAAACGGCGCAGGAGGAAGGTTCAGAGCTTCTACTTATATGTAAGTACCTACACCTACCCACCTGCAGTATTTGTAGGTACCTACCATAGGTTTATACTTCCGCATGTCATGCGTAATGTCTTGTATGTAATTTCGGCCTATCTCCTCTGATTTCAAAGCTCTCTCAACACTATAAACCGTTGATTCACACTCCGTAATGACTCCAGCTTATCATGGCTATAAAACCATTATTCGTTTCATAGCATTAGCGTGATCCCGATTCCTGTGACTCACGTTTTACATAGAGCTGCCTATGTTCCGGCCATTTCTATCCGTCTTTTTTTATTTTATCCTTTATGAATAAATAAATAATGCTGGACAATTCACACAGCATTATCTAGCCCCAAACTAAGCAGAGCTTGTGTTATGGGTACTAGATAACTAATATACATACAATACACTGCATAGATATTTTTTTATTATACATAGAAAACCTAAATTAAATTTCTACAATGATAGTTTCATTAAATACTGAGGAATCAATTGGTAATATTTATTGTACCTACTTTATTTGGGATTATGTGCATGTACATGTGTAGTTGTGTAATGCTATTTCTGATAGTGTATCTATAGAAGTAAAATCAAAACATCATTATTAACAGATTTTTGTGGTTATGATAATGGTAGGTATATTTTTTTAAATTTGTTAAACCTTAAAGTCATTAAAACGGTATATTTTCCATGATTTGAGTTTTCCATGATATTAGCTCATGAAACGGTGCCGATTTAAATGAAAACTCAAAACTCCAATCATGACGACTTCCCGTTATAAATGAATTGAGTTTTTAAAAACTATGATAGTTTGAATGTTTTGTAAAACCTTTTTAGATCGTTATAAGTCGGACTTGCCGTACCTACTTTAACCGATCTATACGGCCTTTTTCTTCAACCCTACCGTCAGAAGACACGCGTTATGTTTGCACCTTATCTTAAGACTTCCGCTCTCATGCCGAAATGGTTCGTTTACGATTAATTTGCGAAGACTATAAAGTGTAAGTTCTCACAGTGTTTCAACATTATAGGCCGCTTTATACGTAAATATTTCACAAAGCAACCGACTGACAACAGGACAATGATATCTTAGGAATTTACAAGTTTATGAAACACCGAGGGTAGCCGGGAGTGGATTGGGTGGGGTGGCACAGGACCGGACAGAATGACGTTATAGAGAGAAGACGTATAACTAGCAGTGGGTGCTCATGCTCACGGGCTGAGTAGATAGATGACATGAAACAACGATAAGGCCGGCAAGGATAAAGGCCGAAACATACTTAGGTACGTGTCGTGGCGTGACACGCCATAAGCATTTCGGTTTCATACATTTAGTATGGTTAGAGACATATCGTATATCGGTTTTATACATTTAGTATGGTAAGAGACAAATATTTGACATTTTCTAAGTGTAAATTTATTGTATTTATGGAAATAAAGAGTTTCCGATCTTGATTTTGATATGTGTAGGTCATGTCGTGTCGTGACGCGTTCTGTCGAATCATTCGTATTATTACATTCAGTTATCTAGTACCCATAACACAAGCTCTGCTTATCTAGGGGCTAGATAATGCTGTGTGAATTGTCCAGCATTATTTATTATTTATTCGAGCATATTTGTTTCAAATATTCGATGAATACGACACCGATATGCTTCTGGCGCGTCACGACACGCCACGACACGTAATTATGTTTTCGCCTTTTGCCTTTTCGGCAACTTTAGTGCTTATGCTTAACACTAAAGTGGCCGAAGTCTGCGTATGATGGCCATGGCCACAAACGCCGATAGTATAAGATCAAGATAAAGTCTGCGTACTACATTATTTCTCAAAGAAAATAGTCACATAACTATAATAGTTTACGGATGGGTTAACATGACAACAGTTAAAATACTTTCTACAGCTGATCCAAAAGAGCATCGCATCATTATAGTAGCTAAATTAGCACCGTAGGTGACGGAGCTTAGCATAAATATTGCAAAGATCAAACAAGCGTTATTTTTGTTACAGGAAGCACTAATATCAACATAGGACTGCATGGATTACGATGAAATTCAACGGGGGAGTCACATGATAATAGATAATCATGAACTCTTGGAAGGCACACAAATAGAAGTAAAATGAAATATAGCAAGCGGTAAAATGGAGAAGAAAAGTTTATGGAAAAGTATTTTATGGTGAGTGTGTTTAGATAATTTGATTACAGAGTTATTAAATTTATGGGTAGTTAACAAGCACTTTACTTAGATTATAAAATGGATGTTTCATAGGTGTTTTTGTTTTCAACTTGAAGCAAATCTTCATTCGTACCAAGATTTGCTTTCATTAGGAAGTCGACTGCAGTTGTTTTCTTAAATTTTGACGAGTACGTATGTACCATATAGGTACCTAAAATATAGTTACTACTGTAAAGTTGTCGAAATATTTTGAACCTTGACATTTACAAATGTATGTATACCTACCTCTACAACAGTAGAAGTGTGTATTTTCTTGTGAAAATCTA
The DNA here is from genome assembly GCA_949316285.1 of Eupithecia subumbrata. Lineage (NCBI taxonomy): Eukaryota > Metazoa > Arthropoda > Insecta > Lepidoptera > Geometridae > Eupithecia > Eupithecia subumbrata. The sequence goes on along the minus strand of OX438630.1, from coordinate 8,170,164 downwards.
TTTGTAAAGACTACAAAATCAAACAATGATTACCAAGATTCTGAAGACATTTAGAAACTGTGTCAATAAAACGCCGAGTCATAGGACAAATAATGTTGCCTGCCCAACGAAAAATTTGTAGGAATATTTTTCTACTGGTTCATGGAGAGAAATAGAGTGCTTAAGAGTCCGGCTTTATGATTTTTTTTTTGTTTTATTTGAAGTCAAAAAACATCGTAGTTAAAAGTGTTACTGATCTGGTTATTTGTGTTATCAAAGAAATCGAGGCCGTATCTTGTTAAATATAAATCAAATAGGTGTTTGATGACAAAGTGTATGCCCATACGAATTTATTCGTAATTATTTGCGCGTAGACAGGCACACTGTCGTAACCGACAATGTACATTTCATTTTAGTTAAAAAAAACTCGTAGAATTATTATATACGATGAGTTTGATACTGACCTTCCTTTTGATTTGTCATAAATTTTGCAGAGTAGACAGACTCTGTACGACTGCTATACCTCGATTTTTATATAACTTTGCACATTCCTATCATATTCTCCGACTTTTTTCACTTTTTATCCGAGCCCTGTTCGAGAGTAAAAGTAAACATAAATTACACGGCCCATTCAAGACACGCATTGAATCAGAATAAGGTCAAGAGTGAGGTGAACAGTTGAGAATGTCCTTTTTAGTTTGGGAGCTTAACGGGACGTTGAAGGCAGGTAAACAGTAAAGCCAGCTAAAGATAAATAGCTGCTATGGTTCAACTACTTCAAAAACTTTAAGCTTAGCAAAGACACAAGTACAAAAAAATGTTTTAATTTAATTTGCGTTGTTGCGGCTTTAAATACATTTTTTTATTGTTACCTCTTAGGGATAACAAACATAAATATTAATAGATTATCCTAAGTAAACTAAATAGGTACCTACTAAAAGTATAACTAGCCCCTTTAACTGCAAACTACAAAAGAAAGGGGTGGTGTTAGTGAACATATATAAGTAGTAGTATTTAAATATAGGTAAACAGCATTTATGTTAAGTAAGTACCTACGAGTATGTATTAAAGTTAAGCAAACATGGAACTTTATTTAACAGTTATACATTGTTTTGTTTTGTTACTTTATTTTTTAAATATGTTTTATTTGATGTTATTTTTGACAAACAATAAATAAATAATAAATAAGGCATATTTTTAAGTTTTCACAAGCAAAATGATGATGATTGTGACCTCTTAGCCCACGGCGGTGGCGGCCAGTCTCAACTCTATGAAGAATAGCCGTGTGCGCAGGATATAATTTAGTGCACGGGTAGTGCACTCTCTATTCCCTCACTCTCATAATCCGATGGGAAAGCAGACTGATAAGGCCGGGGAGAAGATAGGTGCAGGACCAACCGCTCTAACGCTTGCTCTAGCTAGCATGACCAAAGCTAGATCAAGTTTTAATATTAGCAGCTTTCCTAAATTAAGCTGTGTAAAAGCTCAGTTAGATACCATGCATGCAACTTGTTAACACAATACAAATAGGAATCTACAATAGGTCGTACAATTTCTCCACGAAAGCAAAATAGTTTCATTTACTTTAAAACGCTTTCGTAAATCACTTTATTTAAAACTAGTTTCTGCCTGTGGGTGCAATCATGTAGTGTGTACTGTAGTGTGTGTTGTTCTTTTGTTTTCTAGACCTTGTACATTCTTAGATGAATTTATTGATAAAAGTATGTAGATAAGTTTATCAGTCATCTGGTACTCAGTTAACAAACTCTACTGCATCATCTAGCCCTAAAATAAGTAGAGCTTAATGCTTGCTTGTGAAAATTCTATTGGCCTTCTGGTGACGGCTTAGATTTTTAATAAAAAGAAATAGGTATAAGTGTATATATTAGGTCCTTACATATGAAATTGGCGTTTTTGTACTGGCCACTTTAATCACAAATTTCTCCTCTTTGGTAAGGAATTCCAAATTCAAATTTGTACAGCTATAGACTCGTGTATTTTTGCTTCGATGATCGTCATTCATTTGTTTTTTTTCTTAGCAAATTGGGAAGATTAAAAAGCTTGAAAGGTGGGTACCTCACGAATTGACTGAAGCAAACCGGCAAACGCGCGTCGACTGCTGCGTTACATTACTAAACCGGCACAATAATGAAGGTATTTTAAACCGAATCATTACCTGTGATGAAAAATGGGTTCTTTACGATAATCGGAAGCGCTCAGCGCAATGGTTGGATCCTGGCCAGCCAGCCAAATCCTGCCCCAAGCGAAAATTAACCCCAAAAAAGTTACTTGTAAGCGTTTGGTGGACTAGTGCCGGTATTGTTCATTACAGTTTTCTCAAATCTGGCCAGACTATTACGGCTGATGTCTATTGTCAGCAATTGCAAACCATGATGGAAAAGCTAGCGGCTAAACAACCAAGGCTGGTCAATCGCTCCACGCCACTGCTGCTTCACGACAACGCTAGACCACACACTGCGCAACAGACGGCTACTAAATTAGAAGAGCTTCAATTGGAAAGTCTAAGACATCCTCCGTACTCCCCGGACCTTGCTCCAACAGATTACCATTTTTTTCGAAATTTGGATAACTTCTTGCAAGGGAAAAAATTAAACTCCGATGGGGCAGTCCAAATCGCCTTCAAAGATTTTATTGATTCCCGACCGACTGGTTTTTTTAGTAAGGGATCAATGAACTACCTATAAGATGGCAAAAGTGCATAGAAAATAATGGTTCATACTTTGATTAATTAAATATATTATATTAAAAAATATTCGACTTTTTGTTCCTCCCATACAAAACGCCAATTTCATATGTAAGGACCTAATATTAGTTGTAATTGTTTTATTCTGTTACTGTAATTTTCTATAATTTCTGATAAATAAACAACATAGACGAGTAAAAAAAAATGGCCTTAATAATTAATCTGTGGTTATCTTGAGGCTAGATGATGGTGTTTGAATTGTCCAGAATAATTTATTTAAATATTGATTTTAATGACATCGCTTGAAAATTTTTAACCCAATCAGACCTATTAAATGATCTGGAAACACGATTCACCCTTAAAATCTGAAATATCTTTAATTTATTACTTTTATTTGCCATAACTTTAAGTGCTCAATTAGCCCATTAAACCAACTGAGCATGAAACATAAAAGCTTAATAGGAATTTTATGAAGTAATATAAACAACTTTGTAGAACGAGCGGCAATTTCACTACTGTCTCGATACTACCATCATCATATCGTGAATATTAAATACTACGTTATAGAACTGAATTTCCCTATAATCTGCTGTCGTTTCTGCCAGTGTGTCTGTATTTTTTTGTAACTGATGACTGTTACTTGCGTCATCCATGATAGTAACTCTCAAAGTGACAGTTACTGTCATTGTATGACAATAAATATAATTTTGACATATGTTTTTTGTAGTTACTTAAACATGGTGATTAAGAAAATCATTTTATCAAGTCAAACTCTGCGAATTCGTTTAGAAATATTAAGTGTCCTTAGTTGAGTACAAAAAAAGTGGGATAACAGTAGTTCGCTAGTCATAGTATTGAAAAAACGTTAGAAAAAGGGGTAACTTTGGGATTAATTTATATCGAGTGAAGTACATTAGATCTTGTAACTGAATGCGTATTTGACTAGACTAGATCCTTACGTAATAAATATCCTTTTTTCAGAATTTTAAATACTATTTTCTAAGTTTCAGGTGGTTTTAAAAATCACAAAAATGCGGCCTCTGCTGGCCTACCCAGCCTACAACGTCAACTAAAGAATAGACATAAATAGAACTAGAAGGTATTTACTATTGAAACAGTTGAGCTAACTGCAAACAATCTTGAGGTAGTTCAACTGATTTATTGTTGATGGCCATTCTTAAAAATCATGATCAACCGATGTTGAAGATTGTAATAAGCAGCTCTCCGACTTTTAGTGAAACGCTGAGAATAGGCATCAACGTCTCACGTGAGACGTTGGGAAAACTTTTCGTGACACATTGGCAACATCCCACAAAAACCCATTATTAGACTGAACGTACAGAAATAAAATGTTTCAACGGCTAACAATTTTTCTGGGGTTGATAACCACAGGCGCATGGTAAGATTCCGAAATTTCTAGAATGCTGCACATAAAACTACCAGAGTTGTGCATCTATTCAGTGTTATTAGTAATTTTGATGGCACTACTACCAATATCCTGGGGCTAGACTTAACTGAGTGCGTATAACTGTTTATAACAGTGCTAAATCGTAACTATTCATATCTTGTATTGAGGCAGTCATTTTGAGATGGTATTTTGTAGTGTTGCGGTCAAGGACTTCAGTCACGGATATTTTAGCATTTGACTAGAAGTACCTTCACAGAATCTTTCTGCGTTTTGCGTCATCAAGGTTTCTAGGTACGCTTAAAATCAAGTCACCCGCATTTTCGTACAACATCTCGTATTCAAATTGTGGCCAATGCATACAGAAATATTGTTTACAATTCGCTTTATTGATGAGAACATTCACGGTCGAATGAAAATTATGAATTGATATTTTATACAAAGTGCCAATGATTTTGGAGCACATCTTGAAACAAATTGGCTAGTTTAGAACTGGTTGTAGTGCTACAAGTCGTACATAGTCTGATGATTCATATATTATACTCTGAAGGGCTTATTCACTACAAATTGATATCGATAAAAGCCTTATTCGGGTTAATTTGGACTAAGATATGTTTTCTTATCTTCCGGAATTGCAGTGAAACTTAAAATCTTAACTTAGCCTAGTTTGCTGGTCGCTATGCATCTTGATTTTCTTGAATTGAATGGTGGGTCTACAGCAGCCGCTGCGGCCCGCTTGTGCCTCAGTGCTCGCTTGTCATAATATAGGTTAAATCAAAATCAAAAACTCTTTATTTCCATAAATACAATAAATGAACACTTAGGAAAGGTCAAATTATAAAAAAAAACATTGATACGAAAATAAAGTGATATTTTTGATTTCTGTTGCTTCGGTATGTAGACTGAAAGTAAAGAAGCGACGAAGAAACTTTTAGTCTGTTAGTTGTTATTTTTCGAGTTCGAGCAAAACCTTTCCCAAGCTTTTTTATCCTCTAGATAATCTGATATTTTATAGTCTGACACGAAAATAAAGTGATATCTTTGATTTCTGTCTCTTCGGTATGTAGACTGAAAGTAAAGAAGCGACGAAGAAACTTTTAGTCTGTTAGTTGTTATTTTTCGAGTTCGAGCAAAACCAGATAGATAATCTGATATTTTATAGTAAGTATTTTTGCACAGCATGGTTTTGACAATTTGTTTGAATTTATTAACTGATAATTTTTGCAACTCACGGTAGCTTTTGTAACCACGCTTCGTCCTGAGTAACAACTCCTTCCTATAATACTGTGCTGTCACGTGACCGACCGGATCACGGTCCCCGAATTCTCTTCCCAATTTGACAGGTTTATTTTAAGCCAGCATATCACGCTTAGCAGAATCCTTGAAACGGAGTCTCGGTAGACCGACGGATCTTTTGGCGTCGGCTGCTGTCCCCCGTAGATTATCCACCGGGGTGCACGGATGCCAACTGCCTATACTGCGGCCGCATTTGTCGTTCCCGTATATACCTTAAGTCGTGTCTGTGAAGTTAGCAGAGCATCTTCCAGCAGAGCATAAATAAATTAGAGTTCTGTTCGCATGCAGGTGAGTTCTATAGTTCCTGATACTTTTCAGGAATAGTTCTGGCGTTTTTACATGAAAAAAATTAAGTGAAATTATGCTCTGCTAACTTCGCGTAGCAGAGCATTTTTCATAAATCGATACAAAAACCGGTATTTATTATGCTTTGACATCTTACGAACAGTTCCTGTTAGTTTTTAGAAATAGTTCCGGTGTTTATACAATATTATTATTTATTTTAATGATATGATCAGGTACATTTCCGTTCGAGTCGTAGTCGTGACTCGATATTCCTTCGACCATTGTTAAATTACACTGCATCGAATTTAACAAAAAAAAAAGGTTTGTTCTTATGTTTTTGACAAATTTTATAACCGTACTCCTGAAATTTTTATTCAAAACGGTCTTGAAAGAGATTAAAAATCGAAGGAATTTTTCGTCGAAATTGTAATATATCAAATACAAGTAGAGCATGTTTTATCAGAGTTCCAATAGCATGCACGGAGTTTTAGATAAACACATGTGTTTTCTTATTATTGGGATACTTTTGACAATCAGAACTCTGGAAGTTTTCATGAAACCGGTCTTTGAAAACTGATGAAATCCGAGATTTGTGCGTTGAATTTGTATTGACTCAAACACCTGTAAAACAATTTTGATCAGAGTTCTAATAGCGTGCATTGAGATGTAGAGAAAATAATGATATTTCTTATGAAAAAAAATATTTTCAGGAGCAGAACACCTGAAACTTTCATAAAAACTGTCTTTGAAAACTGACGCAATCCGAGATTTGTGCGTTGAACTTCAATTGAATAGAACACTTGTAAAAAAAATTTCGTTAAGAGTTCTATTAGCGTGCATTTAAGAGCAGGTAAAATAAGGTTTGTTCTTACAATTTTGATACTTTTCAGAAGCGCAACTTCTGAAGGTTTCATGAAAACGTTTTTAGAACAATGACAGAAATTAAGATATTTTCGTTGAAAGTGTACCGATTCAAACACAAGTAGAGCAAGTTTTATCAGAGTTCCAATAGCATGCACGGAGTTTTAGATAAACACATGTTTTTTCTTATTATAAGGATACTTTTCACAATCAGAACTCTGGAAGTTTTCATGAAACCGGTCTTTGAAAACTGATGAAATCCGAGATTTGTGCGTTGAATTTGTATTGACTCAAACACCTGTAAAACAATTTTGATCAGAGTTCTAATAGCGTGCATTAAGATGTAGAGAAAATAATGATATTCCTAATGAATAAAATTATTTTCAGGAGCAGAACACCTGAAACTTTCATAAAAACTGTCCTTGAAAACTGACGCAATCCGAGATTTGTGCGTCGAACTGCAATTGACTAGAACACTTGTAAACAAAATTTCGTTAGAGTTATATTAGCGTGCACTTAAGTGCAGGTAAAATAGGGTTTGTTCTTACGATTTTGATACTTTTCAGAAGCACAACTTCTGAAGGTTTCATGAAAACGTTTTTAGAACAATGACAGAAATTAAGATATTTTCGTTGAAAGTGTACCGATTCAAACACAAGTAGAGCAAGTTTTATCAGAGTTCCAATAGCATGCACGGAGTTTTAGATAAACACATGTTTTTTCTTATTATAGGGATACTTTTGACAATCAGAACTCTGGAAGTTTTCATGAAACCGGTCTTTGAAAACTGATGAAATCCGAGATTTGTGCGTTGAATTTGTATTGACTCAAACACCTGTAAAACAATTTTGATCAGAGTTCTAATAGCGTGCATTAAGATGTAGAGAAAATAATAATATTCCTTATGAATAAAATTATTTTCAGGAGCAGAACACCTGAAACTTTCATAAAAACTGTCCTTGAAAACTGACGCAATCCGAGATTTGTGCGTTGAAATTCAATTGAATAGAACACTTGTAAAAAAAATTTCGTTAGAGTTCTATTAGCGTGCATTTAAGTGCAGGTAAAATAAGGTTTGTTCTTACAATTTTGATACTTTTCAGAAGCACAACTTCTGAAGGTTTCAGGATAACGTTTTTAAAACAATGACAGAAATTAAGATATTTTCGTTGAAAGTTTACCGATTCAAACACAAGTAGAGCAAGTTTTATCAGAGTTCCAATAGCATGCACGGAGTTTTAGATACCAACATGTTTTTTCTTATTAAAGGGATACTTTTGACATTCAGAACTCTCGAAGTTTTCATGAAAACGGTCATTGAAAACTGATGAAATCCGAGATTTGTGCGTTGAATTTGTATTGACTCAAACACCTGTAAAGCAATTTTGATCAGAGTTCTAATAGCGTGCATTGAGATGTAGAGAACATAATGATATTCCTTATGAATAAAATTATTTTCAGGAGCAGAACACCTGAAACTTTCATAAAAACTGTCATTGAAAACTGACGCAATCCGAGATTTGTGCGTTGAACTTCAATTGAATAGAACAATTGTTAAAAAAAAATTCGTTAGAGTTCTATCAGCGTGCATTTAAGTGCAGGTAAAATAAGGTTTGTTCTTACGATTTTGATACTTTTCAGAAGCGCAACTTCTGAAGGTTTCATGAAAACGTTTTTAGAACAATGACAGAAATTAAGATATTTTCGTTGAAAGTGTACCGATTCAAACACAAGTAGAGCAAGTTTTATCAGAGTTCCAATAGCATCCACGGAGTTTTAGATAAACACATGTTTTTTCTTATTATAGGGATACTTTTGAAATTCAGAACTCTCGAAGTTTTCATGAAAACAGTCTTTGAATACTGATGAAATCCGAGATTTGTGCGTTGAATTTGTATTGACTCAAACACCTGCAAAACAATTTTGATCAGAGTTCTTATTGCGTGCATTGAGATGTAGAGAACATAATGATATTTCTTATGAATAAAATTATTTATAGGAGCAGAACACCTGAAACTTTCATAAAAACTGTCTTTGAAAACTGACGCAATCCGAGATTTGTGCGTTGAACTTCAATTGAATAGAACACTTGTAAAAAAAATTTCGTTAGAGTTCTATTAGCGTGCATTTAATTGCAGGTAAAATAAGGTTTGTTCTTACGATTTTGATACTTTTCAGAAGCGCAACTTCTGAAGGTTTCATGATAACGTTTTTAGAACATAGACAGAAATTAAGATATTTTCGTTGAAAGTGTACCGATTCAAACACAAGTAGAGCAAGTTTTATTAGAGTTCCAATAGCATGCACGGAGTTTTAGATAAACACATGTTTTTTCTTATTATAGGGATACTTTTGACACTCAAAACTTTGGAAGTTTTCATGAAAACGGTCTTTGAAAACTGATGAAATCCGAGATTTGTGCTTCGAATTTGTATTGACTCAAACACCTGTAAAGCAATTTTGATCAAAGTTCTAATAGCTTGCATTGAGTTGTAAGGACAATGAGATTTATTCTTATGATTAAAATACTTTTCAGGAGCAGAACACTTGAAACTTTCATAAAAACTGTCTTTGAAAACTGACTTAATCCGAGATTTGTTCGTTGAATTTCAATTGACTTAAACACTTGTAAAAAAAATTTCGTTTGAGTTCTATGAGCGTGCATTTAAGTGCAGATAAAATAAGGTTTGTTGTTACAATTTTAAAACTTTTCAGAAGCAAAAATTCTGCAGGTTTCATGAAAACGTTTTTAGAACAATGACAGAAATTAAGATATTTTCGTTGAAAGTGTACCGATTGAAACACAAGTAGAGAAAGTTTTATCAGAGTTCCAATAGCATGCAAGGAGTTTTAGATAAAAACATGTTTTTTCTTATTATAGAGATACTTTTGACGATCAGAACTCTCGAAGTTTTCATGAAAACGGTCTTTGAAAACTGATGAAATCCGAGATTCAAAATTGTTTTACAGATGTTTGAGTCAATACAAATTCAACGCACAAATCTCGGATTTCATCAGTTTTCAAAGACCGTTTTCATGAAAACTTCGAGAGTTCTGATGGTCAAAAGTATCTATATAATAAGAAAAAACATGTGTTTTTCTAAAACTCTGTGCATGCTATTGGAACTCTGATAAAACTTGCTCTACTTGTGTTTGAATCGGTACACTTTCAACGAAAATATCTTAATTTCTGTCATTGTTCTAAAAACGTTATCATGAAACCTTCAGAAGTTGCGCTTCTGAAAAGTATCAAAATCGTAAGACCAAACCTTATTTTACCTGCACTTAAATGCACTCTACTAGAACTCTAACGAAATTTTTTTTAACAATTGTTCTATTCAATTGAAGTTCAACGCACAAATCTCGGATTGCGTCAGTTTTCAAAGACAGTTTTTATGAAAGTTTCAGGTGTTCTGCTCCTGAAAATAATTTTATTCATAAGAAATATCATTATTTTCTCTACATCTCAATGCACGCTATTAGAACTCTGATCAAAATTGTTTTACAGATGTTTGAGTCAATACAAATTCAACGCACAAATCTCGGATTTCATCAGTTTTCAAAGACCGTTTTCATGAAAACTTCGAGAGTTCTGATGGTCAAAAGTATCTCTATAATATAAAAAAACATGTGTTTTTTTAAATCTCCGTGCATGCTATTGGAACTCTGATAAAACTTGCTCTACTTGTGTTTGAATCGGTACACTTTCAACGAAAATATCTTAATTTCTGTCATTGTTCTAAAAACGTTTTCATGAAATTTTCAGAAGTTGTGCTTCTGAAAAGTATCAAAATTGTAAGAACAAACCTTATTTTACCTGCTCTTAAATGCACGCTAATAGAACTCTAACGAATTTTTTTTTACAAGTGTTCTAGTCAATTGCAGTTCAACGCACAAATCTCGGATTGCGTCAGTTTTCAAAGACAGTTTTTATGAAAGTTTCAGGTGTTCTGCTCCTGAAAATAATTTTATTCATAAGAAATATCATTATTTTCTCTACATCTCAATGCACGCTATTAGAACTCTGATCAAAATTGTTTTACAGATGTTTGAGTCAATACAAATTCAACGCACAAATCTCGGATTTCATCAGTTTTCAAAGACCGTTTTCATGAAAACTTCGAGAGTTCTGAATGTCAAAAGTATCCCTTTAATAAGAAAAAACATGTGTTTATCTAAAACTCCGTGCATGCTATTGGAACTCTGATAAAACTTTCTCTACTTGTGATTGAATCGGTACACTTTCAACGAAAATATCTTAATTTCTGTCATTGTTCTAAAAACGTTATCATGAAACCTTCAGAAGTTGCGCTTCTGAAAAGTATCAAAATCGTAAGAACAAACCTTATTTTACCTGCACTTAAATGCACGCTGATAGAACTCTAACGAATTTTTTTTTAACAATTGTTCTATTCAATTGAAGTTCAACGCACAAATCTCGGATTGCGTCAGTTTTCAATGACAGTTTTTATGAAAGTTTCAGGTGTTCTGCTCCTGAAAATAATTTTATTCATAAGGAATATCATTATGTTCTCTACATCTCAATGCACGCTATTAGAACTCTGATCAAAATTGTTTTGCAGGTGTTTGAGTCAATACAAATTCAACGCACAAATCTCGGATTTCATCAGTTTTCAAAGACTGTTTTCATGAAAACTTCGAGAGTTCTGAATTTCAAAAGTATCCCTATAATAAGAAAAAACATGTGTTTATCTAAAACTCCGTGCATGCTATTGGAACTCTTATAAAACTTGCTCTACTTGTGTTTGAATCGGTACACTTTCAACGAAAATATCTTAATTTCTGTCATTGTTCTAAAAACGTTATCATGAAACTTTCAGAAGTTGCGCTTCTGAAAAGTATCAAAATCGTAAGAACAAACCTTATTTTACCTGCAATTAAATGCACGCTAATAGAACTCTAACGAAATTTTTTTTACAAGTGTTCTATTCAATTGAAGTTCAACGCACAAATCTCGGATTGCGTCAGTTTTCAAAGACAGTTTTTATGAAAGTTTCAGGTGTTCTGCTCCTGAAAATAATTTTATTCATAAGAAATATCATTATGTTCTCTACATCTCAATGCACGCTATTAGAACTCTGATCAAAATTGTTTTACAGGTGTTTGAGTCAATACAAATTCAACGCACAAATCTCGGATTTCATCAGTTTTCAAAGACCGGTTTCATGAAAACTTCCAGAGTTCTGATTGTGAAAAGTATCCTTATAATAAGAAAAAACATGACTGTGTTTATCTAAAACTCCGTGCATGCTATTGGAACTCTGATAAAACTTGCTCTACTTGTGTTTGAATCGGTACACTTTCAACGAAAATATCTTAATTTCTGTCATTGTTCTAAAAACGTTTTCATGAAATTTTCAGAAGTTGCGCTTCTGAAAAGTATCAAAATCGTAAGAACAAACCCTATTTTACCTGCACTTAAATGCACGCTGATAGAACTCTAACGAATTTTTTTTTAACAATTGTTCTATTCAATTGAAGTTCAACGCACAAATCTCGGATTGCGTCAGTTTTCAATGACAGTTTTTATGAAAGTTTCAGGTGTTCTGCTCCTGAAAATAATTTTATTCATAAGGAATATCATTATGTTCTCTACATCTCAATGCACGCTATTAGAACTCTGATCAAAATTGTTTTGCAGGTGTTTGAGTCAATACAAATTCAACGCACAAATCTCGGATTTCATCAGTTTTCAAAGACTGTTTTCATGAAAACTTCGAGAGTTCTGAATTTCAAAAGTATCCCTATAATAAGAAAAAACATGTGTTTATCTAAAACTCCGTGCATGCTATTGGAACTCTGATAAAACTTGCTCTACTTGTGTTTGAATCGGTACACTTTCAACGAAAATATCTTAATTTCTGTCATTGTTCTAAAAACATTTTCATGAAACCTTCAGAAGTTGTGCTTCTGAAAAGTATCAAAATCGTAAGAACAAACCTTATTTTACCTGCACTTAAGTGCACGCTAATAGAACTCTAACGAAATTTTGTTTACAAGTGTTCTAGTCAATTGCAGTTCAACGCACAAATCTCGGATTGCGTCAGTTTTCAAAGACAGTTTTTATGAAAGTTTCAGGTGTTCTGCTCCTGAAAATAAATAATTTTTTTTTCATAAGAAATATCATTATTTTCTCTACATCTCAATGCACGCTATTAGAACTCTGATCAAAATTGTTTTACAGGTGTTTGAGTCAATACAAATTCAACGCACAAATCTCGGATTTCATCAGTTTTCAAAGACCGGTTTCATGAAAACTTCCAGAGTTCTGATTGTCAAAAGTATCCCAATAATAAGAAAACACATGTGTTTATCTAAAACTCCGTGCATGCTATTGGAACTCTGATAAAACATGCTCTACTTGTATTTGATATATTACAATTTCGACGAAAAATTCCTTCGATTTTTAATCTCTTTCAAGACCGTTTTGAATAAAAATTTCAGGAGTACGGTTATAAAATTTGTCAAAAACATAAGAACAAACCTTTTTTTTTTGTTAAATTCGATGCAGTGTAATTTAACAATGGTCGAAGGAATATCGAGTCACGACTACGACTCGAACGGAAATGTACCTGATCATATCATTAAAATAAATAATAATATTGTATAAACACCGGAACTATTTCTAAAAACTAACAGGAACTGTTCGTAAGATGTCAAAGCATAATAAATACCGGTTTTTGTATCGATTTATGAAAAATGCTCTGCTACGCGAAGTTAGCAGAGCATAATTTCACTTAATTTTTTTCATGTAAAAACGCCAGAACTATTCCTGAAAAGTATCAGGAACTATAGAACTCACCTGCATGCGAACAGAACTCTAATTTATTTATGCTCTGCTGGAAGATGCTCTGCTAACTTCACCAACATCCTTAAGTCATCTACGTAAGTGCCGAAAAACGAATACTACATAAACCATCCTTCGTGGATGTAAAGGCCATTGATGATGATGATGGTGTAGTACCATTCAGACGGATTTGTTGTAGGTTAAGGTCGATTTACATCAAACGAACACAGAGCTAGAGCTAGAACAAGAGCATTCTTTCGTGATCTTTTAGTGTAAACGAAAACTCGTATTCAGCGTTTACATCAAACGAACAAAGAGCTAGAGCTAGAACAAGAGCATTCAATCGCTAGAACACAAGAACGCTTTGAAGAGATCCGAACAGAACGCTCTAAAAGGCAACTGTTCGCGCGCTCTAGCTCCGTTTACATCGAGCGAGCGAGCATTCTTAGACTATTCCATATAATCTTTACGAACGCACTTAGAACAACGAAAGAATGCTCTACGCCTGTTTACACTAAAAGAATTTGATATAGTGGGGATAGAATGAGCATTCGCTCGTTTGATGTAAATCGACCTTTAGACATGTGTCTTACAACAAATCTGTCTATGATTGTTAATTCAACATGGCTCACCGTCGCATCAAGATTTGTTTGTTCCGTGTTTGATTATAAATATTTGCTGACATGAAACAATGACTCTACTCGGTAGAGATTGGTACATGTCAACAAAAACATTCACAGGCCTTTTATAAGCTAGTTTCTTGACTATAGAATAAGACGTATTTTTGACCACGACCACTTTTTGAGTCATTCTTAAATAATTCACCATAGTTAAACATTTATAAGACGACATAATGCGTTTCTAGTGGCGGGTTGCTATCTCTACGAAAGTTCTACGTATTTTTTAACGCAGTTTATAAACGCGCAGTGTTCTGACTGTTTTTAATAACTGTAAGAGATTGGTTTTACAAATCAAATCAAATCAAATCAAATCAAAAACTCTTTATTTCCATAAATACAATAAATGTACACTTAGAAAAGGTCAAATCATAAAACTAAACACTGACACGGAAATAAAGTGATATTTTTGATTTCTGTCGCTTCGGTATGTAGACTAAAGTAAAGAAGCGACGAAGAAACCTTTAGCCTGTTAGTTGTTATTTTTCGAGTTGGAGCAAAACTCGTCCCAAGCTTTTTTATCCTCTAGATAATCTGATATTTTGTAGTAAGCCTTTTTACAAAGGATATGTTTGACAATTTGTTTGAATTTATTTATTGATAATTTTTGCAACTCACTTGGAGTTTTGTTGTAGTAGCGTATACATTGCCCTTTAAAAGATACATTTATCTTGTGTAGCCTAGTTGTGGGCACAGCGAGTTTATCCTTATTTCTAGTATTTATATTATGTATGTCGCTATTTTTAGGGAATAGATTGATATTTCTATGAGTGTACAACAAGTTTTCATAAATATATTGACATGGTACTGTCATTATGTTTATTTCTTTTTACAGTTATTTTACTGTTTTTACAGTTAGGTATCCCTTGGATTGTTCCTATCATACTATCCTACACGTATTTAATGATTGCCGTCTATCGGTTACCACACACAAAGTTTACAGCTAACACCTTAATCCCGATCTAATTAAGCTGATATCCCACCATGATCAGATCAGATAAACTCAATTACACGAGGAATTCAAGACCACAACGATCACGCTCATAAAAATACTTCAAGTTCCAAATAAGTGCGGCACGGGACACACTCGGCACTTTTAACGACTCTATCATTCTCTGCTTGTTTATTTTTATGCTCAGACCTCCTTATAGAGGTTGAGGTACCTAATCTAAAGCTGGTTTATAAGTTGGGTATCTTAAGATTATCGAAAGTTATGTTGGGCAAAGTAAAAGCGGCAAAATAGCAACTTCGACATATCAGAAGAAATTTTAATCCTCGTCAAACTATGTTTCAACATACAGTTTGAATGAAGATGGACTAGGATTAGGTGGATAGTAAAATGTTATCCGTTTGATATTTTTCAGATCATGGTAATATTTCTGTTGAGTGTTATTTTAATCAAATTAGAATCAAAATTAATTGGTAGAGCTCATTACTAGAATAATAAATAGTGCATTAAATAATGGTGGGTAATCCACACAGCATCATCAGCATCATAAGCTAGCCCGAAGCTAAGCAGAGCAGGGAATATTGGGCTGCATGGAAAAGAAACACGAAATATATTAGCAACTCAATTATTTTTATGAAATAGCAACTAAATCATCATGCCGATGAGATCGAAAGCTGTTTCACTAACCAGATAAATATAAATAACAATCAGCTTAATACAACAATCAAAGTAAAAGATAAACATGTCAATGGACTAATTGGATTTATATAGCTAAGCCATGTCGTACTACAGTTGCCTGGGGCTATGTGCCGATTGAGTTGGAACCATTGCTCTACAAAATTTAACCCATTCATGAGTCAGTTTTCGAATTAGAGTTGTTGATTTATTTTGTTGATTAGGGATGACTTCCACAGCAAATCTCGTAGAACCACTTAATTCTACTCTACAAAATAAGTTTGATTTCACGCAGTGCTAATTAATATTTTCCTACTGCAAGACACCTCGCTCTAAGGAGATTCAATAATAAAAAACATACAGACGAATTGAGTGAGAACCTCATCTTTTTTTGGAGTCAGTTTAAAAGAAATTCCAGTTGGATAGGCATCTCCCAAAGATCGCACAAGTAGACTTAAACTATATGGACAGAATAGGTAGGTACCTTATCTATCATAAACAGAATGAGTTGTGAATCGGCTTCCGATGTGCCAGAAATCTTTATTATATTTCTTTGATCTCCCTTTGATTTGGCCCACTGCAAAATATTTAAAATTTCGTCACAATGCCAGTCTCGTGGCAAACCTCCGTCAATTTTCCATAAAAATAACGGCCATCGGCACTCTATAAACCACTTAAGATGTTCATTAGTTCGCTTTACAGAGTCGTTTGATCAT
The DNA here is from genome assembly GCA_949316285.1 of Eupithecia subumbrata. Taxonomy (NCBI): domain Eukaryota; kingdom Metazoa; phylum Arthropoda; class Insecta; order Lepidoptera; family Geometridae; genus Eupithecia; species Eupithecia subumbrata. The sequence goes on along the minus strand of OX438630.1, from coordinate 8,153,809 downwards.
TTTAATGTGGTGTGGTGCGTCCCGGTCAAACTCCGGACATCTAATGGAGATGTTGCATTTCGTAATGCTTAACTCGTAATAAGGGCATTGTACACGAAGCAAGTGATACTTTCCACGTACCGTCTATCCAAACGCGTTTACTATTCATCGCCTTTACGCCATCATTTACCTAACTTGGTCACGGGAAACCAGCGGATGCGTAAGCGCATCACACAGTCACAGAAACGATCGTTTCAGAATGGTCCAGTCCGTAGGAATAAATTATGGCTGAGATGCAAGATGATGATGTTGACTGTTCATCAACTTTGCAGTCAAGAATCAAATAGTTCTATTACTACTACTACCTATTTAGGAAAAAAAATAAAGAATTCTCTACCCTCAAAAACTGACAGTATAATTTGTAAGTCTTCTACGACAATATTTTCTCTTGTAGGAGTCATACAGAGTTATTGGTAATTCACTGACACTGCGAACTGTAGTTTCTGCCCATCATCACGAACACGTTTGTAAAGACGCCAGATCTTAATTCTAAAAATTGGTGGCAAGGGAATGAGATTATCGGCACAACCAAGTTCACACAGTGTCAGTGAATTACCAATTATCCTGTACACTCGCTAACCAGTTACTTCCACTGTGTATCTCGAGCCTAATAGATAGCAGCACAGATTATCGAGTAGTGGGGTGGTATGTGGTGAGAAGAGCGTGGGTGTCGGCTTCAGGGCTGTGATAATGAGTGCTCTGGTTTCGGATGATTCGCGCTCCGATTTCGGCTCAGATTTCGGATGAGAACCAACTAATTATTTTGATACCTACCCAGAAGGTCTTCTATAGTGTATACTTAGATAAGGTGTTATGCAGAAGAGAATCGCAGAAATCAGCGCAATTTCCGGCTATTCAATAAAAAAAATCTTTTGTTCCCAAAAGTAAAAGTATTTAGTTAACAAAAGACATAGGTTACATTAGTTGCACATTATTAACTGTGTATAAAACAAAATAGGTGTCAATAGAAGATCACAATTAATACACAAGAAAAAATAAAGAGTAACTATGTCGTTTGCAGACAGCTATTAATACCTTGTATTGTATTTGTCTATTGATTTCTTTACTAGGCTAACCCTGTAAAAAGTATTTATTATAGCAAAAGACATAGGTAATTACATTAGTTGCGCATTCTTAACTGTGTATAAAACAAAATAGGTAGGTATCCTAGGAAGGTCACAATTAACACACAAGAAAAAATAAAGAGAAGAGTAACTATGTCGTTTACAGACAGCTATTAATACCTAGTATTGTATTTGTCTGTTGATTTCTTTACTATGCTAACCCTGTATCTAAGAAATCAAAAACCAAAGACAATCTCTATGGTCCTCTACCTATCATATTTTCATCAGCTGGATGAAGGAAAATAGTAACAGTACTGGTAAAGCACATTCAGTGCTACCAATTACCAAACGTTTACCAGTACGGCTATTAAAAATTTCTGACACAAAGCACGACCCTTACCTACTCGAAAATATACGAATGTTGTTGCAGGTTGCTTTGTGACCCCCGATTTTAGTGACGGTTAGTCAAAAAAAATCTAAATACGAGGCACAGACCTGACGTTGATAGAATAGAAACATGCTATTTAAAACTTGGAAACTATCAACCCTACAAAATCTCTTCCGAATTGGGAAGTATGGGAAAAACGAAGTAGATGCACCCACCTATCGAACCATACTAAACTGAACTTGTTTACTTTAGACAAATGCTAGTGGATGCTCGTTTATCTACGACTGTGAGTAAATCGTGTGAAGTGACTGACAAATTGGTTGAAGGTGATAATAGTAGGTAAGGTTTTGCGTTTGTATTGTCTTGAGGTTTTAGTGGGAATTTAATGTACGTAAATATACAGGGTGCCACGGAAAAGGGTGATTCTGGACCCGGAGGGGATCAACTTGTATATAACGTTCTTTTGAGTTTTGAAATATATTTTTTTTTGCAAATAATAAAGTTTTTTTCTTCCTATTCGTGTACTCTAACACGTACTCTTGCATTATTTACCACTAGCTTCTGCCCGCGGCTTTGCAGGCGTATTTTCGGCACAATAAGTAGCCTATTATCTAACTAAGTCTTAGTTCTAAACGTACGCCAAATTTGATCTTGATCTGATCAGTAGTTTTGGAGATCCTAGGAAGGTATCAAAAATTCATTTTTAGGTAAATCAAGTTCTTGAGTATGCCTAAAGCACCCATGAAATCAAACTCACGGTGGCGTACCCGTAGCTAAATAAGTAAATACATAAACAAAACTGTATTTCTCCGCTAAAGCCCTACATGCAAAAACTTGTGAATTCACCGCACCGACCGCTGGACCGCGCTTGGCTATCTCATGCAAAACTAAACTTGCGGAACAACTGCACTATGCAAGGAATTAAGAGTCAGAGCAGACGGGCCACTTTCGGTGGTGACCACTTGCTTCATAAAGTTTTTGTTTTTATGGTGCGTAACACACTCTGTCAAATTTCTAAGAAATTAAATAACATCGCAAAAATTTACGACCTCGGCGGGACCTGAACCCGCATCCTTCCGTCAGTACCGGAATGTGCTAACCAACTACACCACGAGGTCAAGTAGGTCAAGGGTTCCGCCGAGGTCGTAAATTTTTGCGATGTTATTTAATTTCACTTGGTTCATAAGTTTGCAGCACGCTTGAGGTACCGGTTACACGTCGCTATTATTGCATTCTTGTAGATGTCAGGTCAGTGCCTTGTGTCGAATTCTCACAAAAAAATAAAGTTAGCACGCCATCTCCGCCGCCGCCGCGCCGGCGGCGCAAAGACGAAAGAACTACGCCATGGTAACACAAAGCAACCAATCGCCGCCAGACGATCTGCACTGTTGATTTTTAGTGCCTCGTTTGCGTTGATCTGTACTTGGGCGCAGATGAATTTCATATAAGGCACGGTACTGTTAGCAGATTAGATTGTAATGTACACCTACTACCGTACTCTAGGATAATTCTCTAGGATAATTACAGATGCAAAGACATGCAACAAATAAAGTTAAAATTCCAAGACTCAACTAAAAATATCTTGCACCTTATCGAGCCAAACGAGCCAAGAAATCGAATTATAGAATCAGTTGTATGAAACTTCGCACACATTTGCGAATCGTTAAAATTCTTTTTTCCATACATTCGTATGAACACGATTATAATTTTCGAATGATTTTGAGTAATGGTTTTCATTGTGGCAGTAGGTACCGAACTGCGATCAATGCGAACCAACCCGCATGCCCAGCGTGGGGATTATGGGTATTACCCCCCATGAGATAAAAGCTAATAAGGCGCTTATCAGGGGGAGGCCTGCGTCCAGCAGTGGGCTAACATAGGCTGTTGAGGTGAGGTGAGGTGAGTAGGTACTGTGCGCACTTTGCCAAGCAAGCGGTAGTAAACAGTCACGTTCCCGAAAACTTTTTCCGTTTCGGTATTCTGCAAACTCATACTACAACATCTACAGTTTTATTAGTTGCGTTCAGTTACAATTAAATTATTCTACAAATAAATCTTTGATTTTGTTCGTCAAATGTGTAAATTTCTATTTCTCAATGAATTCATCACTTTCTCTGTTCCCAGGGCTTCAGTAATAGTTCAAATTGCAATGTCAACAGCGACGAACGTCACAGAGCCACCGGCGCAAGCGCAGGTATGTCATTCAACGTCACTTATTGAGATGTAGAACTAGTCTTACTGCATTTCCTATAACAGCATTCAATCTGAGACACTGATTGATTAATGCTGATTGATCATTTAGATATCTACACTTGTTTGTTTAATTTAGTCGTAAAGCAAAGGCGAGAAATTTTGCAAATAAATAATTTGAATAGGCAATTAAATAATTCCTTATTGAATGAATCTGCAAGTTGTTTCTACACAGAAATTACAATTACAAATATAATATACTTATATCTACAAATCAAGTAGGTACTTTTAAAGCTTTTTTTAACTAAAAGCTTCTTCTGAATCTTTTATATGATAAATCTATTTACTTGGTGATATCAGACTCATCGTCATTGGTATTAACATCCACGAACGATGATTTAGGTAGCATCAAAATCAAAAATCAAAATCAAATCGTTTATTTCCGACACAGTAAATTGTTTACAATATTATGTTGAGTCCGCAGGATCCCGAACTAGCCTAAGCTGTATTACAGGACCCAAGGCTTCTCTTAATAATTATAAAAATTGTGTCTATAATTGACTATTTAAAAAGTGTCTAAAAACTAATACTTAATCATCAGCTTTGTCAGTAATAAAAAATATAAAACAATATCTTTATTTGGAACAAAAAGTACAAGGGAAACATACATAATGACTGGTGTGAAACCGATAAGACGCGCAATGTTAATAATAACTGAGGTCTAAAAATCATCTATTTCTGGTGTATGGAACCCCAAGAACAAATGGTTTTCCGATTACAGGTGTTGGAAGATAGCACGGAAGGCTACGCTTGGAGTTCTTGGACCAGCTGGAGCAGGTGCTCCAGGACCTGTGGCGGAGGCGTCTCCATGCAGGAGCGAGAATGCTTACCTAGGTAACTCTGCTTTTATCATGTCCTGTCCACAAAACCTTTGAGGTTATTGTTGCTATTCATTAGAGAAATGTTGGTACTTCTTACTTATAGAGCTGACAGTTTCACCCATCATAAAAAGTGTGCGAGATGAAAAGGTTGCCAAATGAGAAGTAGCCTGTTGGCTGAGTCATCTCATACAGTGTTTGCTTTGTTTGATTTGTCAGGCTGTAAAAGCCAAAGTCGTGGAGGTCACTTCATAAGAATTGTCCCATCTAACTCAGGCCTAAACCTAACCTAGTAGAGGACGGGCAGCAGTATTTGTAACGATTACATTTCAGATTTTCAGTCTCCAATACACCCGCTAAGCGTGGTGATAAAGGCACCCCCCCCCCCACATCCTTGTTTGTGGAGGCGTGTTCAGCAGTAAAAGTATGTGTACTGATGGAAGAAAAGCCCAAGCAAATCCTTACAATGACTCAGCCAAAATGAGGATTCTTTATATCAAACCAATCGGATTAGATTATCTGTAAAAAGTTTATTTGGCACACAGAACTGGATACAATCAAATATGATACAAATAGAAGGGCACAATAATAACAAGAACCACATTAAAAAAAATTAAAACCATCAGGGGGTTTTTAAATTTTGTTTTCATGAAACATGGCTAAAAATACTCGGGATACAATGATCTATGACACAAAAAAACTAAATCGGTTCATCCTTTTGAGAACTACGATATCACAGACAGATAGACAGACAGACACGTTAAACTTATAACACCCCTCTCTTTTTGTGTCAGGGGTTAAAACTAGACTTTATTGTATCCCTAAATATGTACACAACATGATCAAAGAGCAGTATGTAAGCAAATACCTATTGAAAATGAATATATTGCAATGAGAGAACAAATGGTTCTTGCTTTACTTCTAGCAAAAAGTTGTTCCGTTCCAACCAATTTATTCAAGATCGGCAACCTTTAAACCGATTGCTTTCACTTTAACGAACCCAAACAAACTACATGTAACAAATTGTTTCCGACAAGTGCCGACACGTGTTTCTATAACGAAAGCGCAGACAAAGGCAAAAAGTATCGCCGACAATTTTCCACGGCTATTACCGTAATTTTTAAAGCTGTGTTCACACCGACAGAAATTGTTGGATGACTTTTTCTTAGCGCACTTCACGTTTAATATACCGGCACATTATAGAAATAACGTTTATGAGCAGCAAAGCTGATTGCAGTTGTAGTACTGAGTTAGGTTTACGTCTTTCAGAACACATTATGATTAGGCCTTGTGTATGAGCGTCACCCAAGTAAGATACCAGAGGAAAGGCAGCTAAAAAGATTATTTCTGTGTATTATAACATCTATCATCATTCCTGCAATCATCAATCAGCCTGCCAAGCATGGTGATTATGGCAAATCTCCCTAGTTTCAGGTAAAAAAGTCATGAGGAAGAGCATTACCAATAAAAAACAAAGCTTTTCGTCAAGGATTAAATGGCGTTCAGCTTCTTGCTAGGTTCTATTTTGTTTCTTATATCTTGTAATTATTATTATGAGCCTGTGGGTACTGTCCCTCTACTGGGCAAAGGGCTCACTCTCTTCCTTCTATACATCGTTGCTTTGCGCCACTGAGGTCTAGTCTATAAGTTGCATATAACATTTTATAATATTCTATGACAATTTCCGTAAGCTAGATGCGGCGTTGTAAAGACACGCGTGGACAGTTTTGATACCGGTTTCTAAAACCAAATGAATTATGATGTAAAACAGATAGTAGCAGGTTGTAATGTTGATTGAGCACGACTCTCGACTTCGGTGGCATTCGGATGTCATCGTGAATTAGCGCCGGATCATTTGCGTTTATCAAACTGTTGACGTGGCGATTTAGTGCTGCTTGATTGGAACTCAATGGAAGGTTTGATTTGATTCGGGTGGTCTGACAGTGTATACTAAGCTTTTTTCCATTAAATGTTACGTTGAAAATTTAGTTTTTTGAGCATATTGTGAACTGGGATGCGTTGTGCTTTTGCTATGTATGTTTTATGAAGGATAGAAGATCTCATCTCTTTCTCCTTTGCAATCGACGACCTCCGTGGCGCAGCGGGCGAAGATCCGCCTGCGACGCAGGAGGTTGCGGGTACGATTCCCGCCTCGGAACAAATTTGTGTACGATCTGCAGAAATTTGTTCCGTTGGTCTGGGTGTTTTCTATATATAATAAAAAATACCTATCTATGTAGTGTATTGTATTAAGTATATCAGTTATCTAGTACCCATAACACAAGCTCTGCTTAGCTTGGGGCTAGATAATGCTGTGTGAATTGTCCAGCATTTTTTATTTATATTTATTTAGTTAATCAAATCTCTTCTTATTATTTGCCCTTATCCCAGTGTAGTCGGGATCGGCACAACATGTAAGCTCGAAGCTCTATCTTGTATTATGTTCGTATCTTAACAGGCTTATTTTTGCCTTCGCTATGACCGACTAGGTGATTAACCCGTTTGCTTTGAAACTTAATTTTCTTGCCAAGGATTAAAACGCACTAAAGCATCAGTGTTAAAGGGAACGCAGCTAGCTAGTTAAGTAATAATCTGCTTCAATCATCCTTAATACTTCGCTAACAGATCTAAATTACCTTCTCTTATCCGTGAAATTGTTTTCCACTATGCACTTTGGATTAACGAGTACACACCTCTTAAAGTTGATTAAATTCTGAAGAAAAATACGATAAAAATATAAAATTTCGCCTGCTAAGCGCTCTAACGCGGGTTAAAGGTTAAATATGGCTGACCCACGTTTTTATCGGCTAAATTAAGGTAATGGAAACCAGCCGGAGCCGTAACAAGCTGTTATTGTCCGTTTAGCTATTGATTGCTTGCACTTGGTGCGTTGCATGCCTAGCGTAGAGATGGTCGTGTGTTGACAAGGGTTAAACTTTTAAGCTAAAACTGATATTCACTCTTTTCTTATATTAGGTACAAAACATTGGGATTATGATTTAAATTTTCTATTTAGCTTTTCCAAGTCTTTTCTTTGACTTGGTTTACTGAACTCTAGAGAAGCTATGGGAATTAATGGGCTTTTGATAGTTTATCCTATCGAAAATTGCAGTATTTTTTTAAAAAGTTTATATGAAATTTTTGATAGTTTTGCAAATTTATTTTACTTAAAATTCTTGAACTAAGAATAGAGCTCATTACGGATGTAAGCGGGTTAACTACGAACCAAAAACGTCAAACTACGATAGTTTTTATAGTAAAATAAGAATAGAGCCAAAAATAATGCAACAAGCACTCAGCACAACACTAGCAGTTACAGCTTGATTGACACGCATCAGCAAGAAAGCCGTAATGAGAAGATAACCGCCCATTTCACAAACAAGACAAAATTGTACACGATTCACTAATGAGCGTTTGATTTTTGGACGTTTGATAATTGACGTCGTGTTTATTTAAAGTAGCTGTTTATTCCCATGGGCATGGTCCGAGCATGGCGTGACTCGAGCTTGCATTCGTGCTTACTCTACCTTCAAGGTCATACTAACTGTTGGTTCTCCTGCGGCTAGGGTCAGTGTGACGGTCGTAGAACCTCTTAGAACTCTTAGAATGTGTTCGTGGAAGATTAATAGCCAATTGTTTAGGTCTTGGACCGACTGTTTTAAAGACAAATGAATTTTCGCAATAAGGTACGAGTGTGACCTGAGAATGCATGTTCGCTTTGTTTATCGGCGCTGGACAAAGGGTTTACGTTCTTACTTGTAAATAGGGCCGTTATTTACAGTTTGAGAACATTCGTTGGTATTGTTTTGGATGTTTAATGTCTAACATTACCTTATTTTGTATAGCTTAGCGATGGAGCTAAACTAGAATAATGTAAAGTTTTTGTTTTTATAGTGCGTAAGCCTCACACTCTGGCAAATTTCTAAGAAATGGAAGAAATGAAGGATGCGGGTTCAAGTCCCGCCGAAGTCGTAAATTTTGCGATGTTATTTAATTTCTTAGAATAATGTAGAGTCAGATGTGGACATTTTACTTAAAATTGCATTACAATATATACAATTTTATTTTATTTTGTGTAACATTTTCCAATTATTATTTTAAATTGTACTTAACTAGTAAAAATATTGATTTACTATTATTTTTATTTGACACAAGCTGCGTTCTTACTACCTGTTGTCCTATTACCCGTTTTCCCGTAGGAATGAAGCATTTTCCCGCGGCAAAAAGTAGCCTATGTTCATCAGGAATAATATGGGCTTCTAATGGTAAAATAATTTTTCAAATCGGTCCAGTACTTTTAGAGTCTATTCAATCCAAACAAACAATCAATCAAATCTTTCCTCTTTATAATATTAGTATAGAGTATAGATGTAACCCTATTCGTTTTTAATACTGAACTGGAACTTGAACTTGATATACCTAATCCGCGCGCGATCAGAATGGATGGATCTCGTTAGATCCATGATGGATCTTTTTCTGAGTTGATCCATGGCTAGATCCGTGATGGATCTATTATATATTTGCATTCTGAGTTTTGATGGTGTGGATCTATCGTTAACTTAACGTAATGTTAAACATGACAGCTAATGTCAAAAATGACAGCAAATATCAACAATTACAGCTAATGTTAATAATTAAAGTAAAAGTCAAAAAATTATGGGACCGTTTCGAACGGAAACAAAAGCGGCCGGACAATGAGGGGTTTTCGATTTGGCATAAAACTAATAAAAATTCCTGAATAGTCCCAATATCGAGCTATTTGGAACGAATTGTCTTAGGTCAATCAAAAACCTGTTACGGCTTCATCCCATTTTTATTGCGCGCGGAATATAGCTAAGTATTTCTGAAGGATTCGTTACCTGCCGTAGATCTAGCGATTAACCGACTCTGCCTGACTGATGGTCGTTAGAAATTGCAATTATAAGATAAATAATCAATGATGAAGGCTATCTGAGTAAACCTGGATAACTTAAACGAGTACAACCAGATACAAAGTAGAGCTGGCGCCATCGGCACCCTAACTAATTAAGAATGACGGCATTTTGATTACCTACTTACAAACCTAACAGGACTTCCTATCTGGTCGTATTAATCCTGTACCATGGATCGTTACAATTATCTACACGAGCATTCATTTGTACAGTTTCATCGGTTATACAGGGTGTCTAGGAACTCCAAATTTCGAAAGACATTATCATACATCAACACCCTAAACAAAGTTACATAAGTATTTGTTGGTAATGCTTATTGAGTACAATAATAAGCAGAATTGGTTTTTGTAATAATTAATGTACGTTGACAGAGCAGTCCGTTTGCCAGGCCCGTTTTATCGTATACGTTTTTATTCGGCAATGGCGGATGTAGTTTTATGAGTGTATCACACTAAGGATCTGGAATACTGTCAAAACAGGCATGCTGTGTGAACGTACCCTTACCTAGAAAAAATCATAGAGATGAAACCAAATATTTGAAAATCGTATTTTACCCATATTAAACCAAGTGTCAAATGCTAGCCTAATGTAATTGAATTATTATGAGTATTTTATAAGTGGTTGGCTCTTAATTAACTAGGACACCCCTTATTTGGCAGGTTCCTCGATTTTCCTTTGGATATAACGGGAACCATGATTGGTTTGTTCGGATTATCGCTGTAAAATTATCTAAAGTTGTTTTACACGAGAAGTCTTATCTAAGACGGGAACGAGAATAGTAAGATGTTAATGAAAATTAATTTATCTATTTTAAGAAAGCTTGTTTTATGTCTGACTTAATAATCAAGAAAATATAAAAAAGTGTGCATAGCCTTCCGATAAAAGTTAAATTAATTAAGATAACCTGACGTTTCGGAAGTACAGTCAAATCTCTTTTTCACTTTTATATTATTTTAATCTTCTCTGGCACATTTCTCGATCATACAGGGTGATTCAGTCCGTATCTATGAAATCCTTGCATTCTTGACTAAGTGTGTAACACATGGTGTCCTGCATGTTGTACACCAAACAAATTACGATGAGCGTCATTTGTCATAACCGGGCACACGCATTTCATTAAAGTAATAGACCGAGCATGAAATATGGTTTCGTTCGAAAAATACTAATCGGTAATGAATGTATTATTGAGCTTCAAATTAGAGCCTGCGGGTGATTTTAGTTGTGTTTGGTTTAGAGACAGTTTTGACATTCCCTACATTGGTAGAGAGGTTAATGGGTAGGTAGTTAAAATGTCTATTTTTTCTTTAAAAGTTTATCCATTGATGTCGAATAAAGTTATCCTTCTTATAAGTCTCTTCTTTAAAGTCTTTGTTTTTTGTATATTTGCTAAAACTAAATAATATATAAATGCCTTTGATCCTGTTGAATAAAATATTTTGGTTTTGTAATTGTGTGTTATATTTATGGAATTGTTTTGGATTTATTATTTTTAATCAAGCTAGAATAAAGTAATTAAATATTTAATTATTATGTATAGGTATATACTCTATTCTACAGAGTTCATCTGATGTACTTAGATAGGTATTTATTAAAAACTGTAATGGACATATCTTAGACTTACATATTAGCACTAATTGTTATAAGATGGTGCATAAATAAATCTGAATCTAATTTATAGTCGTTGTAATATGTCTGTATTATAAGCGATTTTATTGCAATAATACTTACTTACCTATATCCCTTTTTGGTTAGTTACTCCTCCAGATTGCGATAAATCAAAATATATAAAAAAAAATATATGCCTAATTGAAATGTAAGCTTCCATCTTAATTTTTTTAGAGATCGGTTAATAGGTGTTTGCTTATTCTTCCAAAAAATAGACGAATGTTACGAAAGAGCATTTGTCAGGGTACAAAATACGAGAAAGGATAATATATCACAAGTTTTTTGTTACAAATTAGATTAACGCTTTAAGAAATATTTGTAACTAATGTCGTTGATTTCATTACGAGGCTTTGGTGTGCCGCTTATGGTTTTGTTCTTGTTCTGTTAGGAATTATTTTATTTAATAGGAACGATCGTTGACCCCAAATTTTCTTGTATACACCTCTATGGAGGTGCTAGTCCACTTATTATTACGACTAAAAATCACTTAAATATATAGAAATGAAATTAAATGAAATAGTATTTATTTGCTTAAATACAGGTTAATATAAATGAAGAAATAATAAATAATGCTGGACAATTCACACAGCATTATCTAGCCCCAAGCTAAGCAGAGCTTGTGTTATGGGTACTAGATAACTGATATACTTAATACAATACACTACACAGATAGATATTTTTTATTATACATAGAAAACACCCAGACCAACGGAACAAATTTCTGCAGATCGTACACAAATTTGTTCCGAGGCGGGAATCGAACCCGTTAAAAAGTTAACAATGATAGTTTTAGAATAGGGTAGGTACCTATCACTATATTTGACGTATTAGTAGTGCAAATGTTTAATTTGGTCATTTATGTTAGAGTAGAAAATTAACTTAACTTAATTGATCAATAAATTTGCTATATAGTTTCTATGAGGTTTTAAGCTTATTCGTGGAAATTGTTTAGATGTACTTTTGACTTAGAAAGACGACTTATTATGGCAAGAAAAAACTAGGTAATTATGGTTGGTTAGGCGATATTGTGACGTCTCATTTTTGGATGGGATTTGCGCAGAGATCATGGTTGGTAGCCTATGTTCCGTGATTTACGTAGTTCCCTGTCCGAACACTAGAGGCGCTGTACCAAATCTGTCTTGTCTTGATACTAACGCCAAACCGAATTCAGGATTCCGGTTTATATTGTTTTAACCCCCGACGCAAAAAGAGAGGGGTGTTATAAGTTTAACGTGTCTGTCTGTGTATCTGTGGTATCGTAGCTCCTAAACTAAAAAAATGAACCTATTTTCGTTGTTTCTTTTGTGTCCTAGATAATTTTATCTCTAGTGTTCTTAGCCATGTTTCATGAAAATCTGTATGGGTTTGCAATTGGGTGTGTTATGGTAAATATATCCAAGAAACTGAATGTATTTCTAAATTTCAGGAACAAATCAGTGCCTGAAGGCACGTTGCCTACTCCCATCGTAACAGTGAGGGTGACCAGACAGACACACAGCCAGGACTGTATCGGAGTCGCCAGAAGATATCATCAATGTAATACACAGGTAAACTTGCTAACCCTGTATAAGTGACTTTGGTTTTTGATGAACACCAAATGGCGAGTATATTACCGACGGTAGTTAGTTACGTCTTGTCATTTAATTCTTTGAGAATTTTGAGCGTGGAAACGCAGCGATTTTTTTTATGGTGCGTTAATAACTTTGTTGTTTCATTACAAATGTTGCATGTTTTGACAGCCTGTACAAATCTAATTAATTACAGTCGGTTTTTCGTAACATTTATAATTTAACCATCAAGTCTCTTGCTAACGTAGATTCGCCAAGAAAAAAACTGTTTGACAAGAACCGGCTGTAAGCAAACAAGGCTCGCTGGTGTGGATAAATAAATAAATAATGCTGGAAAATTCACACAGCATTATCAAGCTTAATACAATACACTTCATAGATAGATATTTTTTATTATACATAGAAAACAATGCCCTGGACAAATGTCTCCAGATCGAACAAACATTTGTCCCGAGGCGGGAATCGAACTCGCAACCTCCTGCGTCACAGGCAGACCTTCGCCCGCTGCGCCCCAGAGGTCGTCAATGGATGCGCTATAAGAGTGGGCGCGAGACACTTTGTAGTGGTCATTTGACATTTGACATTTGCTTTTGATTATGATGATGATGACTTCATCATCATCGTCATCATCATTGCCTATATTCGTCCACTGCTGGACATAGGCCTCCCCTAGTGAGCGCCATAACGCGCTGTCTTCAGCTTGCCGCATCCAGCATCTGCCGTCACTTGATCAAAAGAAAATATTTCGATAAGTACCTACATTGAGCCGGCAATGTATCATCAACACCGAAACAACAGTTGCAAAAAAGGTCTCATTAGTCCGGTTAATTAATTCAACCGGACTACTGATACATCGAGCGACTCAGTAGTCCGGTTGAGTTTTTTTAACCGGACTACTGAGACTACACCATATTAACGTACCATAAGGAAAATTCTTCACTGAAAATACGTAACTAAAAGATTCGTGCAATTCCAGCCATGCTCGGGGAACTCGAGAGGTCTGAGAGCGGAGCAATGCGCAGAGTACGACAGACGGCCGTTTCGAGGCCACTTCTACACGTGGGTGCCTTACGTAGACGGTACGTATCTCTTTGAGACGAAGTAAAGTAATGCAAGTAAGGAAGCATTATTTGAGTACCGTATGGTAGTAGGCAAGGAAGGAACCTACCTAAGCGTGCATTTTCCTTGCGTTATGTAATAGCAATACATCCAAACCATACAAATATATCGGTATATCTCTGTGATACAAACCAACGTATTGTACTATACGTATTGTATATAGTCATTCTGTGCCAACGTACACGTCTTTACATTAGTTTTTGACCTGCTTAATGCAATATACATAAGTGGTCAGTTTACAAATTCATACGATTTGTTAGTAAACTTAGGTCTGTAGTAAAACTGGGGAGGGCAGCAGCGCTATGGCGCTCATTAGGGGAGGCCTATGTCCAGCAGTGGACTAATTTAGGTTGATGATGATGATGATGATGATGGGCAGCAGCGCCCCTGCAGAACAATTCTATCACCGAACTACGATCCCCAAGCCGACTTTCCAGCTTACAGATTATGGGCATTACCCACCTTGAGACAAAACCAATAAGGCGCTGATCAGGGGGAGGCCTGGGACCAGCAGTGGATCAATACAGGCTGTTACGGGGAGGTGAGGAAGCTTAACTTCACCTGTGACATGCGACCAACGACGTCGCACAAATAGATTGTTAGTGTTGTTGTATTTTAGTCAGTTTAAGAATAAGAATAAGAATCATTTATTTGCATAAAACATGGTGCGAGCATGCAATTATGTTAAAAAATAAATGGATGACCTACATGTTTTGCCATTACTGGCGTGCAATGCGGAGAGGGCACGCTGCAGATTTGTCACTAATGTGATATGTCTTATAATGTGTACAATCAATCATAACATAACATAATACAAAAAAAATCAATCGATAAACTTAAAATAAATTATAAATTCTAATTGGTACAATCAAATTTGTCATTAAGAAAGTCATTAACGCTATGAATAAAATAAAAAATAAATAACGCTGGACAATTCAGACAGCATTATCTAGCCCCAAGCTAAGCAGAGCTTGTGTTATGGGTACTAGATAACTGATATACTTAATACAATACACTACATACATAGATATTTTTGATTATACATAGAAAACACCCAGACCAACGGAACAAATTTCTGCAGATCGTACACAAATTTGTTCCGAGGCGGGAATCGAACCTGCAATGCAACCTCCTGCGTCGTAGGCGGACCTTCGCCCGCTGCGCCACGGAGGTCGTCTGGTCATATAATGCCAACGTCATATAATAACATTTGTCTATGTTTGTCAGTTCTATCAGGTAGTTCTAGGGGCAGTGGCGGTCACAGCGTAAGAATCAGCGTTTTCAACTCAACCCGTGGATGTCCTAAGGGACCAATAAAAGTCCACGTAGAGAAACTCGAAGAGGGGCACTGGCCTTCCTTCCGTGTACTTTAATACCTCCAATGTGGTCATCGATCTACCAGCCATGCGTGGTGGTTGCCTTGCTTGGGGGATGCTGATGAGGCATCACTGTAAATCTTCTAACAATCTTTCACTTTTACCCAATCAAATCGAAAAGGTGCCAGCAGTGGACTAATATAGGCTGATGATGATGATGATAAATCGATAAGTGGCTTCGAATTATTTTCCCCCTTGTTCCAGGTGATTCTCCTTGCACGTTGAACTGTCGTCCGTTGGGGCAACATTTCTATGCCTCTCTGGCGTTGGTGGCGGATGGGACACCCTGTACCAAGCCTGGCTTTCGCGCTATCTGCGTACAAGGAGAGTGTAAGGTAAGATTTAGAAGAGCGTGGAAGGCTTACCCATCTATATAAGGAAAGAAGATTTAGAACCTTCTCCTGTTTTTGAAGCCGATTAAAAAGGCTCTGCCTACAAAAACTATGAATTTCACTATCTTCTTTTGGGGCAGAAGTCAAATTATGGTTTCTGATTATGACAGAGCTCATACACTCTTATACGTTTTGGAATATTGCCTTCATATTTTTTTTTCTAATATGGCATTGTCTTTGTACTTGTACGATCTTGTATTTCAACCTGAACGGCCTGTATTGGTCCACTGCTGGACGCTGGCCTCCCCCTGATAAGCGTCTTCTTGGCTTTTATGTCATGGGGGTAATGTCCATAATCCCCACGCTGGGTATGATCTTGTACCTAGGCTTAACTATCCTACTACTTCATTACGGATGTAATTATTACCAACCTTATTTGCGTTGGAAGAACATCAACGTATCCTTCTTCTATCTACATAGAATCACGCAATAACCTTTTAAAACCAAAATACCGAAAAAAACACTCCTGTTAAGACTGCGCACGTATTTCAATTGTAGCTAGAATAATTGCGCGCTTCGAGGCACATCACAGATTGCAATTGGTCCAATTTGCATGTTGCTATTGACACAGTGCTCAAGGATGCATGCCAGTGACACCTTGATTGATTCCATCGGGTAGGAGGCATTTTGTTGCGGCAAATTAAAAAGATTTCATGAGTTTTCTTCATCAAAATTACTCGTCGTATTTCGTTCTTTTACTGGCAGGTGCTGAATTCAATCAGGTTTATGAATTAACGAAAGAAAATTTAAAATCATAGAATAGAAAAAGAAAACTAGTATTTACAATTGAAACAGTTGAGCTACCTAACTGCAGACTGTTTTTTTTTTAATCTTTATTTAGTGAGCTTAATCACACTGCGATTATGACGCTCTAACTAATTAACAGAAAAGAATAACAAATACTTATAAGAAATTTTAAAAACTAAACAGATTAAATTTACATCTACTAAACTACATGCTGTACATAAATAAATAAATAAGAACATTAAGAAATTATTGTTGTACAATTTCACTAGGTTTTTAACTGCACACTGCAGTCTGCTTTAGTTAAAACCTGATGCATCAGGTTTTAACAATAGTTTATAAATAGGTAGGTATCTGACAGGGCGCTATGGCGCTCATTAGGGGAGGCCTATGTCCAACAGTGGACTAATATAGGCTGATGATGATGATGATGATGATGAGGTAGGTACCTAGATGACTCTTTGGTGCTATTTTGTACCTACCATCACGTAGGTTACGAGAGAGATATGTGAATTAATCAATAAAGTCGTAGATTTTACCTCAACCGTCATCTGACACATACCTACCGCAATAGCAGTAATCGTAAATCATGAAATCGCATAATTCAACAAAACACTCATTGTGTTTATAACTCCTAATTTGAATATCTACTCCTAGGTGGTCGGAAAATTAAATATTTATACTCGGATCTGCAAACAGAAGAAATCTTGTTGAGAGGAGACTGTCGCAAAAATTTGAGATTCTCTAAAATAAACACGGAGATGTTTTGAGATAACAATGGTTTTGCTTTGGACTTTCCAATTTACCTACCGATATTGTAATAAAATTTTCGTATTAAAGTCCCTAATTTGTTCAGCGAGCTTTTTCCCAGAAATCCCAATTTTGCTACGAACCTCCAAGTTTCGTTATCTTATGAGAATAAGCTTCTATTTTGAAGTTATCTTTGACCGTTATTCAAATTTAATAAACAGAATAAGCTTACAGAGATTGTTTTTACAATAAATACGCCAACCAACATTGGCATAATAAATGGTTAATTTGGTATACGGCTACGATGCAGAAAAGATTTTTTGCCTCTGGACTTACTACAGTAGGAAATGTATTGTATTTTATTTAGTACCTGTCTTTAGCACAAGCTCTGCATAGCTTGGGGCTAGATGATGCTGTGTCAATTGTCGTTGCTGATGTTAATAATGTTTTTAATAACCCTTCAAGGATTTTTATGACCGTACGAGAATATCCCTCAA
Source organism: Eupithecia subumbrata (assembly GCA_949316285.1). Taxonomy (NCBI): domain Eukaryota; kingdom Metazoa; phylum Arthropoda; class Insecta; order Lepidoptera; family Geometridae; genus Eupithecia; species Eupithecia subumbrata. Next base: position 8,136,208 of record OX438630.1, on the reverse strand, counting down.
GGATAGAACCGCCGAGGTCACGCGTGTGCTTTTTTCTGTCATTCTTCTAGACCATAGACAAGACAAGTATTGTCTTCTAGACCATGGACAAGTATTTTAGAATACGTTCTAGTTCACTCAGATTCAAGTACAATACCAATGTTATTGAGAAATGAGTCTAATTATATAAAAATACGATTTAAATTCGTTGTCCGTGGTCCAATTAGTCCACTTGAAGCTTCATTGTGTTTTTTGCTTTAAAACTTTGGAGTTTCGCCATCGCAATTTTGCAGTTTCTTGTAAAAATCTAATGGTGATTCATATGCGTCTTGAGTTACTGTTGACACGACAATGGCGCCAGAAAACCAGTTGAAAAGTAAATACAAAGATCATTTTTTATTTGAACCTACTATTTATTCTTGATCTCTAAATACATATTGATGAATTCGTGAAACTAAAAAAAACTAGGCGCCAGCTTATACATATAAATTGAAATAGGATCCTACAACATCAACATCTTCAAAAGATTCGAATTAAACTTTTTCCTTTTCGTTATTCATGAGCTTTTATCTATGTTTTTACGCCTACAACATTTTTAGTAAGAAAATATAATATAAACGACCTCATTTGTATTTTATCTGCAAATCCATAAATGTCCGAAAGTGCTTATTAGAGGGAAATGAATACCAAACGCAGCGGGACATTTGCAAATATCACCGTTTATAACCACTTTAAAATCTTAATTATAATCATAGGCTATAATAATATAGGAAACGTTCGTGTCGGCAAGCAGGTGCTCATTTAATGTGATGTGGCTAGGAACGTAAATGCGAACCCGGTGCCTCAATTCTGGCAAAATTCCGAAAATAAATTATAATCCGCCTTCGAGGTCTCGACAGAGCCTACACATTTGCTCCTCTTGGAGTCGAGACCTTAGATCCGTTAGGTGCCGAGGCTTTTCGGGTTTTTAAAAAATTATCTGAGCGTCTGGTCTGAGCGACGCGTGACCCGAGAGCACAGCGCATCAGCATTGCCATACAGCGGGGCAATGCAGCCAGCGTCTTGGGGACGCGACGACTGGTATTGATATGGATCAGTTGAGCTACCTGTAGATTGTTTGCAACAGTCTGCAGTAAGGTCAATTGTTTCAATTGTAAATACTAGTTCTAATTTATTTCTATTATTTTATTGTAATACCCTCCTTCGTAGTAGGGTGAAGATGTTGTTGGATGACCTTACTATACGTTTGAGTTTCATGTAATCACTGATTTAAAGATTCCGTAACATTTCCCTTAAATTGTCTACGGTGATTATTTATATTTTATATAGATAAAAATGGATTATTTGGAATTTTTATCCGCCGACGGTGAATCTTGCATTATACTGGGGCCGAATTCTGCTAACCGATCGCTTTACTACAGTGGTATCAATTCAGATGACGCCAAAACTAAACTAAACTAATTGGACAGGACTAAAAATGTTGCCGTCCCCTTCATAACGATCGAAATAATTTAGTGTGTTTTAAAAAACGATAAACCGACTTCAAATTCTTGTAGTGGCGACATCTAGTTAAAATTCGAGTCTAATTTACTTTGATGACACATTGAAGTATTCCCTAGGAAATAAAAAAAAGAATTATCCAAATCGGACTACTCTGTATAAGCGTGGTCAAATATTACAATCAGTGAGCGAACAATCAATCATCCCCTGTTTTCCTACCCTTCGGGTTGGATTTTTTTTTAATATCTAAATGGGACCATTTTCGGGGTATACTCTTTCCAATAAAAAAAGAATTATCGAAATCGGACGACTCTGTAAAAAGTTATGGGTTGATAAAAGGGATGGCATCATTCTTAGTCCTGTCAAATTAGTTTAGTTTAGTTTTGGCGCCATCTGACTTGACACCGCAGAATTGTCCATACACGAAATAAATTCTAGACGCGTGCGGTGCTAAGCGCCTGGAGAAATTACCATAACCATTCCATGGTTTCTACCTTAACACACTCCATCTGTAGTTTCTTTCATCAAAGGTAAAAAGCCAAAATGTGTCATTCTGAAACAATACCATAGTTATGGTGAAGCGATAAATTTAGTGGCATTCAGCCCCTGGTCTTTTGCTGCAGCTGTGGGTACGCTAACGTACGCGATCATTTTATTCAGTAGTAAAAGCACACGCATCTCAATTGCTTTCAGATATTTCAACTGTATCTGGCAATGGTGGCCGACTAATTACTAATTTACACTAATTTTCTTCTAACTCATTATTTGTTTAATTTTGCGATAGGTATTAATATGGATTCGTTAGAGGTTCGTCCAATACGCGATTCGTCCAATTACAATATAAACGCGTTTCCTAAAACGCGTTTCTGAGTGACAGTCGATTTGAAAAACATAACATTATGTTAGCACCTTTAGCTCGGAATGAGGATGGAAAGCCTAGGTGAAGTAGTCCATCAAACTAGGTACGAGTATCTTAGACGCCGGCGCCGCCGTGTCGGTATGCGCTGAAGATCTTAGATTACCACCCACCGCCGCGGGCCAGTGCCTATTCTACTGTTTATGAAGTGAAATGTACGAATCAAAAACCAACCATGCGAATTACTTTTTTTAAATATGGCATAATACTTAACTCCAAAATTAGGCACTATTGATCTAGTTGATTTGTGATCCACATAAGCTTATTTTTTTAAACACCCTAATGGAATTGTGCCTTGTGGCTTAGAATTTGCACCCGCTCAACTCTTCCGTGTCGTAAGAGGAAACTAAGGGATTTCTACCGTGGGCGCCTCCTTCAACCACCTCTGTCGCTTTTTTGAAAAAAACACTTTATTATACCACACAAATACAGGAAACAATACAAAGAAAATGCTTAGAAAAGAGGAAGTAGAAAGGACGGCCTTATCGCTTAGAGCGATCTCTTCCAGGCTTTCTTTTTAATGAAAGGTTTATCAAAATTGATTAACATAGAAAATAGAATCGGTAAAGCATTAAGACATACTAATTGATTGTCACTCAAGCTGTCCAAAAGAAAATAGTAAATGTAGGATGCACAAAAACCTTTTTTTCTACAGAACATCAATTTGTACATAATTTTGTCAAAAGGTATAGCAGATGTAGCAACGAAATAAAGAACACTCAAATCTCTGTAACATTCCATCCCCATCTTTGCTAAGTCGTGATCAGCATTTCATTCTCGTCTCAGCGGCTAGTAGGGTAATTAATGCTGGAAGGCATTCCGTGGACACCAGCAGTGAATAGATAGAGTTGCATGTGCGGAAATTAACACTAGCGATGGCCCGTGGCCGATCTCAAAAAAAAAATTTGAGCGTTAATCTACTTAATAAAATAACAGTAATTCGTATTTAAAAGTACACCTCCAGGTTGTGTGTGTGGTCTAGTTTTACCTGTGAATAGCCTAGTAGATAATAATAAAGCTCTCTCAATAAAATCATTCGTATGTAAACGACCAGTCAAACATCATAATTTATAAGCTTTTATGTATTATTTGTATTAATTTCCTAACTTTATTAGTAGATGTAACGTAAAACTACTTTGGAAAATAATGACGATGCATGGAAAAATAATAATTTGCTATAGAAAGCGTCTTTATAGTGATTTTACGTCGTAAAGACAAAAAAGGTAGTACCTACTAATAAACTGAACTGAAATATAGAAGCGACACGGCGAGTGTGTAATAAAACTGAAATTTATGCTCGAACACTAATGCTTGTGAGTTGATCTCGTATAAATATAAGTAATCGAGGAACATCGTGCGTATAACTTGATATTGCTCATGTAGAAGCTGGCACTCTCAACTTTTTTCTTAAGCTTTCTGAAAGTCAATCAATGGATTTGTTTGGTTTTCTTTCACAACTAATGCTTCGTCGACATGTTAATTGAGTTAACGCAAACGTGTATTGTGATGATCTTGATATCTATGGTGATGACCCGTGGTGATGAAAGATTTTGCAGCGTGTCCATGACGGCTAAAATGTAGATGTTCCTGAGAAAATATTTTTCTAAACAATATAACATCAGCAATAACTTTCATGGGCATTAATTTGTCACTAGAGAGAAAAGTTGCAACCGCGCACAATAACAGATTGCACATAGTCCTCCCTGAGGCGTAAGATATGAGTGGTATTATTTTCATGGAATACGAGGAGAACAAGAAACAGTCTCCGGTGGTTCATCTGACAAAATCGTGACCATTCCTGTTCTGTTCATCAGATTAAAGTATACCCATGAAAGAATTTCTAGAGGAAGATTAATAAAGAAAATGCTGGATAGTCTTTGATGAAAGATTAGATAGATGTGCCACTGCAACATCCAAGAACCTAGGTCATGTAAATAGATGATTAAATATTGATGTCGAATGCTTGACAGATACAGTAACATAAACATGACATAAATTACCATAAAATGACAAGGCACTCTGTCACGTTGGGGTTAAATTAATGGGATTGCCTATCAACATTGACTCGTAAAATTGTTTTTATGGTTAACTACTAGCACCGTGGGTATTTATGAATGGGTATAAAGTGCATGGATCAAGAATCTTGGAAGTGTTTCAAGGTGTCTTAGCCACTACAATGCTTTTATGTAGTATTCATTGTAGTTTTATCTGTATCTTCATTGCAAAACTGAAATACACGGTGATGTATGTATATTGCAATAAATGTATAATACCGGACATTTCACTGGTTCCGAAGTAAGCAAATCTTGTGTTATTGGTATCAAAAGAATGTTTATAAATAGATCTCATATATCATAGATATACATGATACTTAAATAAACATAATGTATGATTTGTTCCGGGTCTGGAAGCCGGAACAAATCGTATAAACATTTGTCCCGCAATTAGTACCTTTTAGAAATGGTAAATCCAAAGTTCCTTGTTTGCTGTTTGCCTATGAAGTGTTTAAAAAAAACTAACCATTTCTTAATCTGGTGACCGGTCAAGTCTCAACATTGTAAAGCGCATCCAACTCGATTCCGGCCGAGCGATGTTGATCAATTCAATAAATCGTTAAATTCGGCGGGAGCTTTACGAAATTGAATCTCCGAACTCACTGTGACGCCGATGCATTAGTGTTCAGCTGGTGATACATTGAGCCAAAATATAATGTTGTTTATTTATGGAAATGCTGCAATTGTCTCTGGCTAATTTTATCTTGATTCATGTCCTAAAATCATATTTTAGGACCTTTAATGGTCTGTCCTTGTTTGATAGTTTATGCCAGTGCTTGCCAAAAACCCCTAGAGGTAAATTTTTAATCACATCACTTACAAATATAGCTGGTTTGTGCATTTTATATGGCTGTTGTCTTTATGTTCCTTAACTATGTTATGTTAACAATAATGTGACCTAGATTTCAATAGCTCATTGTCTACTCAGATGCTTTTTAGACAAAGATATAACTTTCTAAAGACACCATGGTCCTCCCAGTATGTTGCTGGAGCAAGACGTTTACAAATTGTCGATTTTCCACATATCAATGCGCGGGAGTCGCGTGGTTTACGCGCCAGTACTCCTCAGATACGCGCCGCGCGATCAAGCGCACTCTGAATCAGACGCACCGGGAAAACGCGTTCAACATTTGAATTTGAATTTTCAAATTTCGAGTTTGTAAATATGAAGCTGTGATTAATTCTTTCTACAGTGTGGTCCAGTAAATTGTTCCCCAACAGTTTGTGTCCAAAATTACGAAATCTGACAAAGTGAATGCATCCGTAAATAAAGCCAAATGAGTTTTTAAAATGCGCTTATCGCTGCAATTATAAGTCGGTCCAAGTTAAGTGCTGGAAGTATCGGTCAATGACAATCCGTTTTTATTTAATTGCTGTCAAATCGATGTTGAGTGGATTGGGCCCATAATTCCTTGATGTAAATTCTATATCAGTATTTAAACATGTGGTTTATAAATTAAGCAACGTTACTCAATCGGATAGTTTTCTCATGCGGCCGCGAAGCTTGCATCTATAAATCATAGTTGCACCTCTTTGTTGATCACATTTGGAATGTCAGAGGAATTCGGGTCAAGATGATCAAAACAAAATAATTTATTTTTCATGCAGCAGTTTCTTTTAACATTATTTCCATACATTATTCAAAATTTGACATCAATCCTTTTTACAGTCCCTACAAAAATATATTTTTCAGAGCAATATGTATGTTGTTGATATAACTAACAAAGGTAGGTATGTATGTAGATTGCACAAGTGAGTAGGGGTGGACAGATAAAAACCAACCACCACGGGTTCATGTTTGATTCTATACGACATACGACCTATGCACAACATGAAGCAACTGAATAAATGATTTTAAATGATTCATTTAATTCGTCCGTCGCTTAGTTTATTTATTTTCTATGAAATATATAGGTACATCGTTATTAAGTATATCAGTCATCTATGAAATAATGCCAGAAAATCCACACAGAATCTGTTATGGGTACATAACACAAGCTCTGCCTAGCTTGGGTCTAGATGCTGTGTGGATTTTCTGGCATAATTTATTTATTTCAAACCAATCTCGTGGCAAAAACAAAAATCACATGCTCTGTCCTACTTTCATTTGCAGTGAAGACTGCGGCGTACAGTTTCGCGGGTCGTAGTTAATTTCCTTGCGAGATATGTAGGTGACCTGTAATAGCTGTAATACGAGACTAACGCATCAAACCATTTGCTTCTTATTTGCTTTGCTCTTCCTGGTGCGCTTTTACGCTGTAAAGTTATTCAAGTGTGTTTATTTGAAGTTAATTTAATGAAAGTTCTATTGAAACAAAATAGGGATCATTGACTTAGCAGAAAGAGACGATATTTTTATAATTTCGAAATTGTGTGATGGACAAAGTTGTAGATCGTTTTCTTGCGTTGAGAAGAGTCTTTTTAAAACTGCTCCAGAATCAAACAATAACAGAAAAGCCTCAGATAAATTAGCTGCAAGCATGTTAGCAGCGAGCATGTGTTTGTATGAGTTTCGGATTGGCCTGAAATTTTACATTGATGCACGTAGGTCTAGGAATAAAACATAATCCTGGAATAAAACATAGGCCGTGACAAATTCGGCCAGTGATTTGTAATCATTTTCCATGTGATAGAATAAAACGTTTAAACGTTTTTATATAATTATAAGCATGCTACGCCGCGATCACAAAGTATGTATGAACATAGTTGAGTGGGGTGTATTTTTATGTATCGATAACTCTGTAAAATAGTATTTTTAGGTACATTTCTTCTACTTATATTTGTTTGTATCTTTTCCTTATTTGTCACCACATTGACCGCAAAAAAGCCGCGTCATTCGCAACACCATATCTGTTAATTTTGGTTCAGATTAATAAAAGACCGACGCGACTAATTGGGGTTGGTACAAGGTCGCATCTGGTGGACCTAGGGCACTCCCAATTTTAAGCTTTCAGAATAAGCTTAATTTCAAATTGTTATTTATACACTTTATTTGGCTTTCTTACTGGATGTGCAAAACTTAAATTGGAGATTGGTCATTCGATACAAAAATCATAGTTGTAAGTAGGGTTTCAAAAATATTTTAGGTTTTTTATCCCGCTCATATTATTAATGAAAATATAAAATACTAGCATCTGCCCGCGGCTTCGCACGCGTAGTTTCGGTACAATATGTAGCCTATTATCTAAGTTAGGCTTTATAATATTAGTAGGACAAGGGAATTTTCAAGTCCGTTCTGTTAAATTACCTACTCTTGAAATTGAATTGAATGTGAAATTACGCTCAGATGGCCAAACGATATTACGGTTTCCTTCCATGGTCCATATGCGATTATAAAGGAACTTGCAATGAAACATGATCCCGTTTAGATGTCATCTTTCATTAACGAATAAAGATATCTTTGATTGAAATTTTGTGATGATTGTCTTATAAATTCAATTTCTTTTTTTTCAATAACGTTAGTATTCTACTAAAACGAGGGAACTAGTCTAGTTAGTTTAGGGTACCTATACTCCCTTAACCACATTTTGACTATTTGGATTATTGGTATTATGCGTGACTAGATATTGCAATTTAATCTCGTAAACCTCTATTTTGATAGAGACATTTAGACACAAGATAATATAGCACGCGCCAGCCCTGAAACAAACGGCTCGTAAATAGTCAAATTGTCACATCTCTATTTCAAAGTATCGCCATACATCATGATTGTCCTTCTGCGAAATTTGTCACGGTCTATTCAGTTGCCATTTAAATCTATTTGTATTTTATTGCACTTTAATACTAGTACGTGCCTACTAGCGCCAAGTCATTTTTGTACATGTCATCTACGAATAAGTAACTATTTATTCGTAGTATGTCTTGCCAAATAAAATACAGGATCATCTGACATGAGAGCGGTAGTATTATTTGTATTTATATTACTAGGTTTATGATTACAAAGTACTACCTATAACTTTATTCTTATCCTTTTTCGATCCTTTGTCAACAACCAAACTTGAACTCAATAAATCACGAACTTAAACATGGTTTGAAGTTTCAAATAGAGCACATCGGGGCGGCAATATCATAATAACTATAATTGAAATATTTAGTGGCGACACGCGAGAGGGGTATAATTCTGAATGATATACGGCTAATAAAAAACAAGTCGATTTTAAGCTTGCTTGTAAAATGTTATTAATGTCACGAAGCCAATAACAGATGTCAGTGGACAGAATAGGGTGAACTTAAGCACGTCCGCGTTCTAAACACGAATGAAAATATTATTATGTACCTACCTACTCAGAAGTCAGATACAGGGCGGGGCAGTATTTAGTTATGAAGATTAAAAAAACCGAAATTGTAGAATGATAGCCTAGGGAAGGGTAAATTTTACCCAGAGGTTCTCGTAGGATCTGTGATTTAATGTCTAGCTACAAAACCGAAATAAATCTGCGTTTTATTTTTTTGTTATTCTCTACCCACTTGTTAAGAATACTCACAATATTATGCAGACTGCAGAGATTTCTTTTATTTTATTGTATTGCGGGAAATCTTTTTTTTCTATTATTTAAATTACTACTAAATCTGGACGTGATGGCGGCGTAATGGAAAAGACTGAAATTTTTTGTAGGCTTGGTATAATGGTTGGTTTTGTTTTCTTGTTACGTACGGATATTTGTATGCCTAAAAACACTTTTTTTTTAATCTAATACGGCGTAATGGAAAAGACTGAAATTTTTTGAAGGCTTGGTATGAATGGTTTTTTTGTTTTCTTTTTACGTACGGATATTTGTTTGCCTAAAAACACTTTTTTTAAATGAAATATTCTTTTTCATACTTTGTCGTCAATAAGATGTAGGATCGCTTAACACTCGTCTCACCAAAGGCACGCGCTAATTATCTATGTTCCACTCGCACCTCCATCCAAATCAACGGCAGGTGACTACAGAGTATCGAAGTTTAGCAACAGTCGTTGTTGACAAATACATAGCAATACAAAATATTTAAGTAATACTGGCAAAAGCATGGACTACGCTTAAAATAATATTTCGTTGCTATTTAATATTAAAGTTAATGAGCTTAAACTTTACTTTAATTTTTCCAAAAGTCTGCTTTCATTTTCATAAAATGTAGGAACTCAGGAATCCCTGAGGAGAAGTTTACTAGCATTGATAGAAATTAGCACACCCCCCCCTCGGTATCTTGATACGTGTGCAATAAAGAATTTTCTGTCTATCTTTTGCTTTAGGCACATATCAAGTGACATCACACTTTGTCTATTACATACGCTTTTTTGCATTTTCTATGTAAAACGTTCTACGGTTAGATTATATGTAGAGTTATTTCACTACCTATTGCTTTTCAGCTCATTGTTAACTCACATCATTCACCAGATACGAAGTGTGTGTAAACAGCTAACCACGAATCGTCCTCACCTAGATCTGGCATGCGGCCACGTAGGATCTGCCTAAGTCTTGCGATTAATATTCACTAAGCTTTACTATAATCAATAGATCGTCCCGAGTTGTTGGTACATGTGTTTTCAAAATAGTTTGTGGTCTGTTTACATGTTGGCGGAGTCATGGCTAGCCTAGGCTGCCAAATCTCTTATCATATTTTACGCCACTGGTATCATCGGAAAAAATAGCAGAAGATCGAAATAATTCTTGCTTTAGAAAGCTTTTATTCGTTTCATTTATCTTTCGTCCGTTTTCCAGCTCGAGAATGAACTTTTTTTGCTAGGTGTGTTGAATTTACATATTGTTGAAGTTTATGTATAATGTTGTTAATGATTGCCTAGCTGTTAACTTGTTGTTTTCCGTTATCGTTACAAATTTTATTAAGTTTTCATTCATAAATCATAAATGTTTTTGATATCTTGGATTCTAAAATCGACTAATCTTTATGGAATACGTAATTCTTCGTTAACCTACATAAAAGCAGACAATATAAGTAAATTTTAATGCATTTCTAATAGCTGAAACTTTTACTTGTCCTCAAAAAAAATATCATATTAGAGATTAGGCTGCACTGTTCGTGAAATATAATAAATTGACAGCATTATTTCTTAGTACCGGCATATTTAATCCAGAAATTTTAATAAACGCAGCAGACTTCTAGCACAATATTAAATGAATAAAATATTTTGTATGACACAATTTAGTTCAACAATGCAACAAACTTGCGTCACGTTTACACCTAAATGATAGTGGTGCCTTTAGCCAGAACAAATTTTGTATGATAATACAATAAAATATTTTACAACAATACTTCACGAATCAAATGACCAAGTTATCCACTGTTACCCTTGTTTCGAATATAGTCTGTCTTTAGAAATAAACAAAGATAGACAATATAAATTATCATATAAGATTTTTATAAAAAGCAATACCAAAAGAGGATTCAGTGTTACTTATCAATAAAAATCATTCATTTTGTATAAAAATAGTTCTGAGAGAACTATTTAATTAATCACCTAGAACTAATAACTAATTATTTATATACAAAAGTCTAAATAAGTAAACATGTTTATTAAATTAATTACAGTGAGATCAAAGCCTACTGTTGGCATCGCCATTCACAATAAAGAAATCTTCTGAGCAGCGTAATTAGGATCTTTTGGCTCATCACACGAGCCTAACCTTCGCGGATATAAATTTAATTTACGAGCAAATGAGTTCTGTTCCATTTATTTTATAGTGTTGAATATTTCATTACTGGCTTCTCTTGCTTAATGCGCTCTTTGTGTTGACATAAACCTTGGTTCGGGATCAAAGTAATTGCGTGCTAAGTGTTTGGTCTGACTGAAAACATCATCGTTTAATTTTCATCTTCTGACGTATTTATTACATCCTGTTGCCATAAATAAATATCACCTATAAACTACTGACCTTACCCAACTAGAATTCCCTAACCTACATTTGGTGAATGTTGAGTTCGGAAAACCTGAAATTTTGGACGCAGCTGTTGCAACTGTTGCAAGTGAATTTGATGGGAAGTGTCCCAACGTTGACCACGCAAGCATAAACTTTTTATAACTATCAGACTCCAAAAAAGTGTACACAGAGCCTTATAAGATGAGAACCATTCATCACGCGGCGTCAATGTGTTTATGTGCGTAAATCATTATCTACATCAAGGAGTTATCTATGATACACATTGACATGAGAAATATGGTGTCAGCTTCCGGCCTACTTTTCATCAGCCTCGCTGTCGTAAGTATAGACTCTACCTAATTTTTTATCTCTGTTTTTGTCTTCTTTTTAACATCATGTTTAAGGTTTTAGGAACAATTTTATCAACAAACTGAATAATATTCGTTTAGTTAAGCTTGTTTTGCCATGTATATAGATACAGTGCAGCGCAGCCTTGCATTTAAGGATATACAAATTGTAAATTCATCAATATTATTCACGGCCGTACGTGAATGTTAGCTAGAATGGTAGATGATAGAATAGAGAAAAAAAAGGAAAATTTGGGGCCGGTAATAGTTTAAGCGTCTGGAAGTATGACGTCTCGCTAATGTCTGTTTTAGGATTACGAGCTAAAAGCTATGTGCGATCGACCATCGCATCGAATAGCAACCCAGTAACTAACCAAACCACGCATCCAAGTCGCATATCTACCATCCTGCAGTCCAACCGTAGCCTAAGGTTTCAATTTATCGTCAGTAACAAACATGGGTGATAAATACCGGACCAGTAGCATTAACATATTTTGCATTTGTTACATAGATGTTATAAATGATACTGTCAGACAAGCAACTCGAGCTCTAATCAGTGAATCTGAGAAAGAAGGTTGTAGGTATTAATTGATTTATTAGAACACTTACAACCAATTAAAGTTCTTCGACCAATTACATGAATAATTTATTAGGACGCTTCTCTGCTGCGTGTAATAAATTAATATTAGTATAGCTTTTTGCGGGTGACATATTGATCACAAATTCTTTATTAAGAAATATATAATTACTTTCTGGTGTGAAAAATTTGGTGCGAAAGAGCGCTTCACCAAAAAAATTACAATCAATTATTAGAAATAAATTAGAATAGTATTTACAATTGAAACAATTGAGCTAACTACAGAGTGTTACAAACAATCTACAGGTAGACTGATCCTTATCGATCCCAGTCGAACATTTGAAAAAGAACAAATTCTTGGTCTTTTTTACAATAGCCGTAAAAGTAGTTCCAACGTAGAGATTTTACACGTCGGTACTTATAAAACTTTATAAACAATGCAATACTTACAGAGTGGATAATAAAATGCCCAGCTATAGCTAGATAAAAATACACAAGAATGCACCAATGAAAACCCTAGACCGCGTGTATGTAAGCAATTCCTTGCACTTGGCAGAGATGTGGAGAATCATTTCCTATTCAACGGTACTTTCTGACCCTCCAGGTCAAAAGTTTGCATACCCCGCGATTCGCGCTAGGGAGAACATGTGAGGCATTTTATTAATTAGTATGATTATGCAGGTGAATTAAAAAATAAAACATGTAGGGCTTTCGTTTCCGGAGGTCTATTTTAAATCTCCTTAATACGCAATTGCGTGTTTTGTTTTTTTGTGCAAATTGGTAGGTACTGTGTATTAGTTTGAGCACCACCATTCTCTAAAACGAAACAGGCGATTGTTTATTGGAGAATTAAAATAGGTCTCCTGGTCCGAATACAATTGGAACAAAACGATATAACTGTGAAGTTATCCAATCTAAATGTGGTCGTAACGTTCATCGCTTTTCTAACATAAAGAATTCTTTGAAGGCTTTCTCGAATGACAATTTTTTTTTAAAAAACTAAGCCGATACAGAGCCAGCCTGGTCCACAGCTTTACGGAGGCCTGATAAGGGGGACCTGATAAGCGCCTTATTGGCTTTTATCACATGGGGAGTAATGCCCATAATCCCCACGCTGGACATGCGGGTTGGGCATACATAAGTCGTTATATCAGCCCTCAGTGTTCATGAAAATTACGCAGATGGAAGGAAAAAATTAGGATGATAAATTCCTTACAGATTTCTTATTTTTTCCTAACTGAGATCTCAAAACAACATGACAAAGACAGCTTTATTTTATTGCTTGTTTACGTTATGTCATAATGCTTATTATTCGCAACTTTATTCATGGTAACCTTTATTAAATTATGTCTAAACATTGTATCGAAAGTACTGAATCATAAAATTAATGTGAACTAGCCGCCACTGACTACTCTGCATTGTACGCCTACAATACAAATTATTAACAGGTATAAATCTTACGAAGTGGTTATTGAAAATGACTGTTAATAGACTATTAATTAGGATTACTGTTGGTTAACGAATCCACCTGCTTAAGTCAACGAACGGCCAGTTGAAGTGTCGTGTCGTAAAAAATATCTTATTGAAACAAAAATATCGTATAAAATATCGTATAGAAATTTCGCTGTGAAGTTTTCTATGAGACTCATCTCATATAAACTCTCAAGTTTTCAATATTTACTATCTACTCATTACCTCATAGGAAAAACATACAGTATGGTATTATTTGTATATTATTCTTATTTTTTATTATTCTTTCTTGTATGTGCTAAATAAATGTATTATTTTTCAGTATATTTTGGTGTCTTTATATAATAAGTTGCTAAGCGAGCAATGGAAAGCTATGCTCGGAGTTTCTCTGAAGGATAGGATTCGTAACGAATACATCCGACAGAGAACTAAAGTTATCGACATAGGCCAAAGAATTAGCAAACTGAAGAGGCAGTGGGCCGGCCATGTCTTGCGAAGAACCGACAACCGACGGGGTAAACGTGTTCTTGAGTGGAGACCGCGACTAGGCAAACGTAGTGTAGGACGCCCTCCAGCCACGTGAGATGACAATCTGCGAAAGACTGCAGGCAGATGCTGGATGCGGAACGCTGAAGACAGGGTGCTATGGCGCTCATTACGGGAGGCCTATGTCCAGAAGTGGACTAATATAGGTTGTTGATGATGATGATGATGATAGAATCAGTATAATAGAGGTAGGTTACAATTTCACTATTTTGTTTGTGACTGGCGCCACTAATAAAAACATAGCTACCAATTTACATATGAATAAAAATTTAGTGCCGAATAAAATAGCTGTTATTTATTGTAAATACAAGGATATACAGTGAAACCTATTTTGAATGTTGATATCAAAAACAAAGTCATAAAAACAATCAGGTATCGGTATGCGAACCTTCAATGTATTATCATTATCTATATGGCTTGCTCTATATAGGCTCTATATATAACTTTGGTCGTGTAGGTTTTGTTATAAATTTACCTAGATGGCTTTTGACAGATATATTTACGTTAAAGTTGCTATGTTTAGTGTGTTGTGTATTGGACTATGATATTATAGTGTTGCGAACACGAGACCAAGTGTGTCTTAAATAGTAATAAAGGCACTTTGCTCATAAGTGGTTTTATGCATTGAAGATAATTATGAGCTTAAATTATTCAAAAGATGGAAATAAAATGACTACAAACATACTATCGAGAACACGACTCAATTCGGCAAAATATGTCCAACTCTATCGTTTAGCTCATATCTCTTACAGTTTAGCTATTAAATTATGATAATGATAATCTATTGCTATACGATTTTATGTTTACTGAAATAAGGGCGATAAATAGACACTCGTACAGATATACTTTTTTAATCTAGGACCAGGAATATGTTAGTTTCTTTTTGCTATCAGCGCCATGCATTACTAGGTAATAATCAAGAAATCTGCATCATATCCCATTTCCGCGCGGACGCGCAGCATGCTGCGCAGCCAGTCGTGCCAGACGTTGTCGGTTGCAGCGCGCGGGGCCTGCCAATTTTGCGGATAAAGCTCTTAATTATTGTTCTTTTAATTTCATACTATGGCCAAAGTTAACCGACGAAGGAACTAATTGTCTTTCAAAGGAACACGACCCTAGAAATCGGTCTGTTCTCTTCACATTAAAACGAGAGTTGCATTTCGAACTGCGCTTACTATACGTCTGTCGACAACATAATCTCATTCGCCACAATCTATCCGTTGCAAGACTTGAATGGCATCTAAATATAATTTGAATGCAAGTGCTTCCTCATAGATCAGATTACTAGGAATACCCACTGAAAATGTTTCTACAGTATCTTTATACATTTCTATGTTTATATTGTGAATTTGTAACCGATTTTATCTCTAGACATCATGGTAACATTGTGGGGACATTATAGGTCATAAATCTTTCCAAAATAGACCAAAACATTCTTCACAAACCTAATCAGCAGCATAAATCGAAGTTTGTAAGATGGGGTTACCAGCAGTCCAACAATACGTCGTAGAACGTCCATAACGATCATGAACCATTGTTGTCTCTCATATCGTTGGCGTCATGCTCGTACCGTCGCCTCGTAAACTTTTCTTGGTAATTGCGTTATGACATTGTCTAAACGTGTCTGGTTTTTGAAGGTTCATGTAAAGTTCAGATATTTAGGTACCTGCCCAATTGATTCAATGAGATTAAAGATGAATGATAAGCAGGCACTTGAAGATAGCACATGCAAACCGATAATCGACAATTGATAAATTATCGGTAATCGGCACATTTTTGCCCGCAACAATTATCGAAAAAATCGATAAAATATCGATTCATAATAAATTCAGAAAGAACCTTCTGTTGTTTGAAAATGTATGAATGAACTATTAATACGAATAGTTCATTATTTTTCCTAATGATATTTAAAATGTTAAGTATTACGTAAATTTGATTTGATTGTTTTTATTTGCTTTCTTAATAAAAAAACATTATAGATAATGATTACTAGTCCTAGCAGTCTACTGACTGATTTACTTAATTGTTCAAATAGATCGTTCATATTAGAACCGAAAGTGTCAAGTAATTAAAAGTTATTCGATTAGTAACACTAATCGATTTACAAAAATAACTTTTTTTATTTGTTAACTTGATATTTTTTTCTTATAGATGACATCTAGTCTATGGTCCTTACTTCTACTTTAGATTAATTGCTTATTTGATTTTGGGCGTGTGTAATAAAACCCTTTACTTTCTGTAGATCTAGTGATCAAGATCCAATTGGTTCTATTGAGAACTTTTTTTCCCAATAAATCTATTTTAAAAAACTACGTCACAAATTGGATCTATTGCATCTACTTAGAAAATGACTTATATTCTTGAGCTTTGATTCAGCCAACTTATATGTGTGAAGAAAACTCCAATAAATGTTCCCTGTTCTTTTCCTGTAAGAAGAGATTTTATTATTTTTAATTGTTTTTAATTTTCAGGTGGTCGGTAGAGAAGCAGTCCTAGCCGGAGGGACTGAAAACTTGCGATGTGGACGACGCCTTGTGTCCGGACTGTTCTCGAGACCGCGGCTACCCCTCGGCTATTCCTATGTAACGACAGTGCCACGTGGGGCGTGCAGGCTCAATGTATCAGAAATCGTAAGCAGTGAAAACTACATAGGTATGGGCGAATCTTTTTATCAAAAATGTTGTGTTCTGAGTGTTATCTAAGGCGTCTATAGCTGTTGTATTTTGCAACATTTGTTTCATTTGTGATATGATCGGTCATATGTTTTAGTAGCTAAGTTTAATAATCTTAATCTTTAGATATAAGCGACAATCTTACTTAAATTGTTTTCACCGGTATGAGTGGCTTGAGATATCATCGCATTAATTTATCACGATTAGAATTTCAGAACGCCCACTTTCCCTTATTAATGTTCACCTTAACCCGACGTGAATGTGCAGAATCAATTTCTCACCCTGCTGATGGGTCGTTTATAATATCCATCTAACATAATGATTAATGGAGTTGTACTAAATGCTGCCGCAAATATCTTCAAATCTCCAAAGATAACTCTGGATATACATACCTTACAGCTAGAAAACTCGGTTATTGTTTCAGCATTAAAGATATCCAATGGATCTTACATCATGAACGGAGACTTTGCTGTCAGTTTACCAGGAATTTATGAGGCTGTTGGATCGCGTTTTGTATATTCGCGAGGTGCTGGCCTTGACCAAGTTTTTGCCCTTGGGCCTATCCAACATCCTATAGATATCATGGTAAGAAATATTAAGCATACTTAACTCCAAACAAATTAGAAATAATTGAACGTCGATCAAGATATGAACCCATTCTTATCTTTCAGATTCTTTACACAAAGCCCAGTCCGAATATAAAGTACGAATACTTTACGGAAAGTCTCGGAGGTGACACGGTTATCGAACCTACAAAATCTGACATACCTGACCTCATCCCAAAACACACGCGGCGACACCATAGTTATGAGAATCACTTACCAAGTGTCATATCAAAATATCCGGACATGAACACGATCAAAGACACTAATGAATTTTACGATGATGTGCAAGAGTATGTTATAGGTGGAAGGAAGTTTTTGTGGAAGATTGTATCCTTCTCTCAATGTACAAGGTCTTGTGGAGGTGGTTTTCAGGCGAGTTATTTTCTATTCAAATCATGTGTGATTTGGACTTCTAAAGCATGCTACAAATTATCTTGTCACTTTAGAATGTTGAGTAGATGATGTCAGAATTTTTTCAGTTGTGATGCGAACTTAACAATTACAATTTTCAGCTTGGTAAGTTCAAATGTGTAGAAACGAGTCCCAAAATCGAAGATAGGGAAGTATCGTCAGTCCATTGCAATGGGTCACCTCCGCCCAGTAGAAGACGCAGATGCGGCAACGTCTTGTGTCCTCCA
Source organism: Eupithecia subumbrata (assembly GCA_949316285.1). Taxonomy (NCBI): domain Eukaryota; kingdom Metazoa; phylum Arthropoda; class Insecta; order Lepidoptera; family Geometridae; genus Eupithecia; species Eupithecia subumbrata. Next base: position 8,118,044 of record OX438630.1, on the reverse strand, counting down.
AGATGGAGGGCCGCCACCTGGACCTCATGCCCTCAATGTGGACCTGCCTCTCGGACCAGAATTGTAGGCTGTGTCCAGGATAATGCAAGAGGAATTATCAAGGTAAAAGACCATTATGGTTAATTAATTCCCACGATTAATTACAGCAGACTTTAGAACAAGTCTGCATCAAATTCAACATTTTGGAATATGGTACACAGGTATCATTATTAGTTATTTTGTTTCAGATTAATGACCAAAAGTGTCTAGCAGCCAAACCACCAACCGTAGAGAAATGCAACATTCCAAACTGCGAAGATGTCAGTACGGCTGAAATAAGGCATATTGAACCGAAGCGATTAAAGCCACGGGAACAGACTGATGCGTTCAGCGATGGACCTGTCTATAGTGTGGCGGTGAACAGTTCCGATTATGATTTGGGACCAGAGTATAGTTTTAGTGCAGCTGCTGGGTGGTTGTATACAGAATGGTCTGAGGTTTGTCTTCAGTCACGTACCTATACCTACAGTATGTTAAAAAGACATAGTTTTTTAGAAATCTAAGATTCATTTGAGGAAACTTACTAGGTTTTATTAATGCTGGTAGTTAAATATCCTACTTTTTCTTCTAGTGTGTCGGCTGGTGCGTCGGCAGTGGCATCCAAACTCGAGGTATCCGATGCGCCGATCCATCCGGCTGCGCACCAATGAAGGCTCCCGAACACAGGAGGACTTGCACTCCTAAGATGATCTGCCCAACGCAGGGTGGGGAATGGTTTGTAGGTGAGTTCAGTTTTATTCGTCTTAAACTTAATTAGGGTATCTTTTAGGGTTAAAGTTCTGGGGGTCGATAGAGGTTACCAAGAAACCTCGGAAGATTTTTAGTTACCTAACTATTTCGGTCACTGGGTACCACTGGTGACTCGTAGAATACTCGAAGGAATGGCGTATTAGAGAGCAAGATCAGAAGACAACAACAAAATAGTGGTACAATAGAGAGTGATAACAGTGGGTGCAATCGGACTAAATGATTATGATGACGATCATGACGATAATGTACGCCTTACCGACTCTACCGATAAACCTATCTTGACAACACGGTGAATTATTTCCGCAAATCGCAAACTAAATAAAACAGAGAGAAAAACAAAAACCTGCATACGTAAAAGTTAAAAACAAGCGACCTTTGTATTGCATTTTAATATTTTTATTTTAGTCTGAAGCTTTTCTACTTTATACATAACATTGAGCGTGGTGCCTTCGACAACTTAGGTTATAAAATTTAATGATAAAATCTATTAAAAAGGGTGCTTTTTTTTAACTTTGACGCAGTCGGGTTTTAGCTTTTAACTCTTACATAACTATAATTTTAATAAATAATTACTTTTAACTATAATTTTATTTTCAAATTAGCTCAACACATGTTATCATTTATTTATATTTTTTTTAACTTTATTACTGATAACTTGAGAATATTATATAATTACATGCATAAAGAAAACCCTTTACCTTTCCCTATTCAAGTTCTAGCTAACATTTACATTTTGAACCTGATTTAGACCCCGCTATCTCGTTCGACCAATTTTGTGTGTCTTTACATAACCTGTAGCACTCAATGGTTAAGACGCATCGAACGATACCATTTTGTCAGAATGGGTCTAGAAATTTCGGCGGTACGAGGGAACCCAAACGTTTCTGCTATATACGTACCTACCTACATACATAGGGTGTCAATATCAAACTCACTCAATAACCATCCTTCTTTAGTTGTCGGGTAAAATCATGTTCTCAACTCGCAGGTGATTGGTCCAAATGCTCATCAGACTGCTCCGGCAAACAAGTCCGCGGAGTGTTGTGCATCGGAGGCACTGGAAGACATCTCCGCGACTCAGCGTGTTCCGGTCCGAAGCCTGAACATGAGAGGGAGTGTGGGGGCAATTGTACACCAGAGTGGTATTTTAGCGAATGGGGCAAGGTGAGTTCGAGTTCTTGCAGTTTTTTACTGTTATTGATTGCACTGATAATAGAAAGCCAAATTGTGGGATGATCTGTCTGTGATGTCTTAGGATTATCATAATCAAATTCGTCTAACTCTTAGATTGTTACAGGTCTTAATATTTAAAAAGTTCAATTAATACTTATTGTTAAAAGTTGGAAAATTTTGCAGCTTATGAATCAAGGGCAAAGTAACTAGGTATACCATCAGTTTTCTTAGAAACTGTAATATGTAAACATGATAAAGATCGGCAAGGTGGTTCAAAGTAATTACCCTCACACGTGGGCGTGCACCTACCTAGCGCCATAACCGCTTCACAGCTTCCCAGTACCGATACAATATTTTAATGAAGGAGCCAGCAGTTAATTAATACCCGGTACCATAGAGTCTAATTGAAGAGTACAATGATTAATACTCTAATTAATAGACAGAAAGAAACGCCCACCTATTAGACAAATAGTTCTTGTTAGTTCACTGACTTGTTTTGTTCTGGCAAATGGGGGATTAAGTCAATGGCCATGTTTCTTTGGAATTTGAAAGATTGATTCTGTTTTAGAGAAATTAATTGTGTTAATGTTTCTAGCCTAATTATTAAATTTAATTCTACTCCTTTACAGTGTTCGAAATAAAAAAAAAAGTACTGCAGCTGTTTCAATAGTCATCTAAAAGCTCTAAAATGTTATTGTGTGTCCGTCAAGTTAGCAAACCCGCCATGGAATTTGGTAGTTTGAACTATGTCAATAAATATCCATTAAATAGTGCATCCCGATGCCCTAAGTAAAATAAATAGTGCCCCTGTACTTTAGGGGATATTTTAGGTCTTTCACTGTGGCTGCTATTTTGATGGGGTGTGTGTACACATTTTGTCTTAAACACGTAGGCATCAAACGAAATCCTGCCATCTATCGGGCGATATAATTTAGTGCAATTTGGCTACAACAGCAAAACAAAGTAACTAGGTAGGAACAATATTTTTATATACTAGCTGCATTCTTACTACCCGTTGTCTTATTACCCGTTTTCCCGTAGGAATGAAGCATTTTCCCGCGGTAAAAAAGTAGCCTATGTTCATCAAGAATAATGCGGGCTTTTAATGGTTAAAAAGAATTTTTCAAATCGGTCCAGTAGTTTCGGAGCCTATTCTATACAAATAAACAAACAAACAATATATTTTTTTCTCTTTATAATATTAGTATAGAAGTATAGATGGTCAAAGCGCTTTAACTGCAATAAACGCCATTTAGCGATAAGTGACAATCGTAATGTATACACTTCTGTAAACATCTGTACTTTTAAATGTATGTAGATGTTCAGAGCCAAAATCTCTTGAACCGCAGGAGGTCTATTTCTGAGCTTTGCAGGAGAACTAGATACCACAATGCACTGTAAATTAGCATAGTTCATGATTCATATCTTGCTATATTTTCGTCGAAATCAGCGGGGCTGGCAGCTTGACGTCAAGATAGCAGCCAGTGTCTAATATCACATAGCTCCTAAAGTTTTGGGGCACTATTTATTTTGCTTAGGATGCACTATTTCATGCACATTTATTGGCATAGTTGAAACCACGAAATTCCACGGCGGGGCTGCTAACATGACGGACACGTTATTGTGTTACATTTGAATAGAATTTGTCTTCTACAGTTTTCTTAGAATTGCTTACAAACTATTTTAATTACGGCTTACACTAAGCCCGTCATCAAATTATTATGTTTTCCACTGAACAGTAATCCAAGTCGTAGAATTATTATGGGGACGACGCATCTGTGAATTTAATTTCTTGTTATAAAATGAGTGCCAAAGGATTAGTTTCTAGCAACGTGTCTTACTTTATTATTCTCAACAAATTGCAGCTGACAAAGTTACCTGAATTATATAATGTTTAGAATAGGTTGACCTAAGAAATCTTCCACAATCTGGTATCGTAGTAAAACTCCAAATTCCTTAAAACAACAGAGTTTTTCCCAGTTAGTTTAGTTTAGATTTTTATTTAAAAGTCGAACGCCTCTGATGATTTACTGTATTGTGAAATTCCCTATTGACTGGCACATTGAATGAATGATAAGATACCATGTTAGATATTATGAAGATAGATAATCATGTACCTATGATTTAAAAGATTCTAAGCTTACTGTTATGTGAAGTTATAGGTACCTATTTAATATGTATTTCTTATACAGTGTTCAGGAAACTGCTCCGCCAATCCTCAAGCAATAGAAAGGCGTTCAGTTCTATGCATTCGAGGCGACTCGACGTCTGGAGTCAGTGATACTGACTGTACCTCACCACGGCCAGAGGACCATAAGACATGTGAACTCAAGTGCATTACATCTACGCTACCGCCAGATCTAACTATTGGTAAGTATGTTATTGTAAAAATGCCTAAAACCACTGCTATTAAGTGAGCATGCTTTATCGAAACTATATAACCCAAAGACAATAATAAAAAAATAAATGAAGTGCGAAAGGCCTTGACTACAAAATTTCAGAAAAGTAAATATGTGATTGATTGAAATTTGGTTAGAATAGAGATACTTGAGTCGATACTTGAGTCGATAATTACCTGAGACCACTTGAAGGGCCAATGACAGTGTCTGAAGCTTATTTATTGATAACAATATACATTGAAACAAAAGGGAAATATCCCTCACTAACCCAAGTTCTTCATAAAAAACTCGCCTACCTATTTCAGAGTCTCAAAAATCTTCAGTATACGAAACAACAATCTCAAATATACAAAAAGATGCAACGAGAAGGGCAGAGAGAGTGGAAATCACAGGTAAGCTTTATGATACAAGAGGAATCAAGCAACAACTACTCTTCCAATAACAAAACTATCTTGTTTTTAATCAAATATTTTTGGAATTCAATATTGGGAGTATAAAAGTCAATTTAGTAACGATAATATTTCATTGATAAAAATATGAAAATGTGCTGTGACTATGTTATGAATAAATGTATCATTGTTAAACCTTTATATTCATCTGATCTGCAAATATTTGTTCCGGGTGTTCACAGAACACCGTTTTCTATGTATTAAAAATATTAACATATCTGGTTATGGTATTGTTTTATGTATATCAGTTATCTACCTCCCTTGTGTCTAAGGTCCTGGAGCGTGTAAACACAACTTCTCAGATACCTAGAAGAACACGATCTATTCAGTGACCGTCAATACGATTTCCACCACGCTCCCCCGGTGTTCTTCTAGTGTATCTCACACAGAGCTACTGCCGTCGTTGACGGCAGTAGCTCTGATAGCATGGCCATTATTGCTGTCACCAACGATATTCTTACATTTCTTACTGCATATCAATGGCATGCTGTCTATTGACAATGTTCATTGTTATACGGTGTCACCTTATACAGGCCGAGCTAACACTCAAAAAATTGTGGAGGAGAGTAGAATAGAACTGGTGTCTCGTGTTGAGGATAACTTAACTAGAGTTTCGAACTGGGGTGATTAGAACTTAGTGAAATTTAACCTGTCCAAGACACAAGTCTCTGCGTTCACCGCTAAAAAACCCCATTCACTGTTAGTCCACGGTTTTGGAACACATCTTTAACCTTCTCCAAGAGCATCGGGATCCTGGGTATCGAGATCTCCAGTGACGTCCAGTTACGCAGTCATCTGGAAGATAGGTCCAAGTTGGCATTCATAAAAGCTTGGTGTGCTCAATAGAGCTAGACTGTACTAAGTCCGACCCCACATGGAATACTGTAGTCACTTTTGGGCAGGAGTGCCTGGATACCAGCTTAGGCCCCTTGACTCGATTTAAAGACGTGATGTGAGAATTGTTGATGATCCCAGATAGTATTGAACCACTAAGTCTCAGGAACGATTTCTCTATAATGTTTGTTCTACCGCTTGTACAACGGGTTGTATTCTGATGAACTGTTTGACATGGTGCCAGCGGCTCCCGTCTACCGTCGCACCGACCGCCATCAGCAGAAATATCATCCCCATATCTTAGAGCCTTTTAGTTCGCGGACAGTAAATGATCTCCCTGTCGAAGTTTTTCCTCAGTACTACCCTATAGGGTTCGTCAAAAAGGTCCTCTAAAATATATAAAAGGGTCGGCAACGCGCGTGTAACGTCCCTAATGTTGCAGGCACCCATAGGTTGAGGTAACCGCTTACTTGTTTGTGTGTAGGCGGACCGCATGTTTGTTTACCTGAACTTAGTGATATAAGAAAAAAAATCTAGTAACTATCACACAAGCTCTGCTTAGTTCGGAACTAGATATTGCAGTATGCATTATTTATTTTATATTTTCCAGGTTGCAAAGACAAGCTACCCAACTGCTCCTTAGCAGTCCAAGCCAGACTTTGTCACTACAAGTTTTACATTCAGAACTGCTGCGATTCCTGCCGAGGACGATAGTAAAACGATTGATCAAAGACCTCTAAAAGCGTATCAACATGCTAGCTGAGTAATGGCAACCCTTGACTTGCGTAGACTTTTACAGGCTGTCAAGTTAGTCAAAAGAAACAATCTTTATAATGCCTGGTCATCATATTTTTTTTGATAGAACGTTTATATTACATGTAGGTTTATATACTTAGCTATTGTATAAAATTAGGGTAATCGTAGGTTATGTTATAAATTATAATACTCGTAGTATTTTTCCAAAACTTTGTAATACAAAGCAAATGCTAATAAGTTTTTAGGAAATTAACTTGAAAAAATTATAGGACTTATGTGAGATATTTATTACAATACTTATAATGTACTTTTCAGAAACATATACCTTTTTGTTTGTATAGGATAATTGTAATAAAATATGTAATATCATCGCCTGGTGTAGAAAAATTCGTATTTTATTTGGTGTGATATTTATATATAAGAATTTTCTGATAGTTTTAAGCGTAGGTAAGGTTCTACGCATAAGTAACGTAAATCAATAAATTCTTGATTAAATACTTGAGTTTAGGAATTAACACTTTATTGCACTTGAAATTAACATACGTAAATGATCAATTTAAATTAAACATATAGGTACACAGTACGTAGGCAATTTTTTATTGTTTAATGCTTCAATTACAATAATGACATTTAGTAGGTAAGTTATGATTCTATTACGGAAATGTAAATATTATTTTTAAGAAAATTATAAATAAAAAATCTTTTGAATGACTGATAAGTTTTATTCAGAGACACGTAATTTCGTTTCCAAATAAAATAAAATCATGATTTAATTTTCATAAGATATTTATTAGGAAATAATTATTTGTACTACTTAAGACTATCTCAACACTCTGCCTTCTGTTTCTTAATATAATTTGAATCATTAAAGCTCATTGCCAATTTGAATCGGTCAAATTGTCATGAAAAGTTGAAACGCTTATTTTAATGTAGTTCGTAACATTACAAATCAGTTATATTGCACAAATACAAATGTTTGCACATAATATAATAACCATGTATCTTAAATGGTTACCTTAAAAATGTTTCCTAAAGATTTGATGAACCGCAGAAATAAGAAAACCAATAAGAGCCAAAATAGAAATCGCAATCGATAAAGCGTCATCAGGGTAATAAATAATGTATGCAGCAATCAACGCCATGAATGCCATAGTTACGGTTAGAGCACCCAAACATGCGTGCAATAGTTTCCATGTCAACACTTCGCTTCGCTGGCAGCATACAAAGTTGACGATTCCTCCTATGAGAGTCATTATTGTTAACAATAGAGCGAAGAATCCTGAAAAGAAAATATGTATTAATGTCAATAAAATAACTAATGGTTATCGAACCACAGCTGGTTTTCTTAACATAACAAAACCAATAAGTAAATAATGGAATTGTAGGTAATACCAACTTTAGTTACTTCTTCTGAAAAGAGATAATAATGGAACATTGAATTGCTACTCACCCATGATTGAATGCGCTGAATAGAAGTTAACATCATCGTCAATCAATTTAATGATGCTGCCCACAATAGCAAGGAAAGAACCAACGATCTGCAAACCTAGGTGAAGTATCCTTTTATGATGGTATTGGAGGCTAGTGGCGCATCCACCGAACGGGTTATAAACGAGCATTGCTTGACTCATCAATATGATGTACTGAAAAATAAAATGTTGGTTAATTATCCAATTAGGTACATTATATTAATTTTCAATTTGAATAATAGTATCGTAGTACCGTATAAAAGTATAAAACTCTTGTAAAAAGTTTTTAGATTTTAGAAAAATAAACAATATTGGTAAATAGCAAAATTAAAACAAGCTTACACACCCCTGAAACGTTTAAGAATATGTGGGTTGAATATGATGCTGGGTATCCTATTACCCAGCTACCAATGGTAATCGAGTTTAGCATAGAAGTTGCGTAGTAGAATCCACTGAATGCCACTGCACCAAGCAGCAAATGCGTGACTCCATTTAACAACTTCAGGATAAATGTAAGAGCTGGTGTTTCAGCCTGGGCAGTGTGACTTCCGTACTCCATTCTGTGAGGATTTTGAGGGTTGTACGGACCAGGTGGCGGTGGCGGTGGCGGCGGTGATGCAACCATATTACGAAATACTCCTGTGGTAAAATTTTATTGTATGTCTAACGTGTATAGAAAAAAAACACCTGCGTATAGTTTTCACTAAATTACTTGTTGGTAATCAATCAAGAGACAATTTTTTTTAAATAAAATCTTATTACCTTTGTAGGTATCGAAGAGACGAGGAAAGAGGAGAAGAGGATATCGGAAACTGAAGTATAAATAGAAATACCCAGAAATTATCTGTTCGATAAGCTATCACTGATAAATGACTCATGGATATCAGCGAAGCATTTTTGATAACGGTATTTTACCTATTTAGGAAGCAAGTAAAATAGAGCTAGAGCTAGAATCATTGGATTATGCATTGATAAAATACCTTTGATTATCAAAAGTAATTATATTTTGATAAATTACGTTATTATCGTGTGACTAATATAAGGTTTTTCTTGTTTACATGAAAATCCGGCTTATTTACTTCGCACTATCTCTCTACTCACACCTATCGTAAATCTTACCTAGTAGATTAGTATGAGTAGAGAAAATTGTGCAATATTATTAAATTAGTTAATATACTTAGAACAAGAACAAAATAAAGGATTTAAAATTTTAAGTTCCTTTTGAGTAAAACAACAGGAGAGGACTAAAGAAAAGGTTACATAAGGTAAGCTAAACATTTTCAAGCTTTATAACAAGTACATTGACGACCTCCGTGGCGCAGCGGGCGAAGGTCCGCCTGCGACGCAGGAGGTTGCGGGTTCGATCCCGGCCTCTGAACAAATTTGTGTACGATCTGCAGAAATTTGTTCCGTTGGTGGGTCCTGGGTGTTTTCTATGTATAATAAAAAATATCTATCTATGTAGTGGATTGTATTAAGTATATCAGTTATCTAGTACCCATAACACAAGCTCTGCTTAGCTTGGGGCTAGATAATGCTGTGTGAATTGTCCAGCATTATTATTATTATTATTTATAACATAATAAAATTATTCGTTTTGTTTGTAAAACACTTTAATTCAAATCATTAAAATAACGATGAAAATAAACCTTAAATCTAAATTATGTCGGTAAGTATGTTATACTACTACCTAAATCGGTGTCTCATATATCTGGTGTCTGCGAAATTGGTGTCCTTAATTGGTGTCTGCGAAGGACGTGAAGGGTCTGACTGCCATTCATCCCAGCAGACATGCGCAGCTCAGCGAACCTGCCCCGAACAAGGGGGCTAGCCGGTCTAGTCTATGCCTTATTTATTCACCACGCTGGCAGACGGATTGGTGACCACAGAAGAGGTTTTCAAAATACACACTAGGAAGCTGCTGCAAAGGGCAGCTATTAAACTATTTTATTACTAGCGGCCCGTACCGGCTTCGCAAGGGTGGATACTTAATAGTCTATGTTGCTCAGGGATAATGTATTCTAAATGGTAAAAGAATTTTTTAAATCGGTCTGGTAGTTTTTGAGTTTATTCGTTGCAAACATACAAAAACACCAATCTTTCCTGTTTATAATATTAGTGTCTTCTTTAAAATATTAGTTGTACATAGATCATAACAATAACCACTTTCTGTAATAGAATAAACAATGATAAAGTAATAGATTCTAAAATACCAACTAGGTATTAAATTTTTATCAGAACAAAGTTTAAGTCTAGGCTTAGTGGTGTGGTTGGCAGGCAAAAAATGCCATAAGCATTATGCACACCATTTGTGTACTTTTGAAAATTGTGTGCAATAAAGTACTAAAATAATAAATAAAAAACAACCTACAGCAAATTTCGTAGTCGATTACCAGTCATAAGCCAAAATTCTAACGCTACGAATACTGTAAACAACCATGTCACAATCACCAGAAAAGCTACCGCATCATCACTAGCTGCCCAGAACCTGAAGGACCTTCCTTCCAACCCTGCTGAGAGGCTGGCAGTGGATAGGAACAGGGTAAGGATACCAGTAAGGTAGTGGATGAACTTGATGCACTGCACGTATGAACGACTGAGCTTGTAAGCAAATCTGGCCGCTACTCCATTGAGTATGCTGATAAGGCTGGTTATGACTGCATAGAGACCTGAAAAAGATTTTTATTGTTTAATATCCTTTAATATTAAAAATATAATGTAATACATATTAGTAGGAAGTATTTGGATTTAAGCGTGAGTAGTTTGTAATTGATACGACATGTTTTACCGATATCAGAAGTATCTACTTCTGTCATTTACAGTCTGTTAAAGGTAGTCTATAGTAGCCGTTTTAAAATAATATGTAGGTATATGTTACATAATTTAATCTTACCCAAACTTCCGTGAATAGTTACAAAATGGCTAGACTTCTCAGAGACGATCGCCAAGCTCCCAAAAACGATAAGAACGAAGCCGATCAGTTGAAATGCTACATGTAAACAATTTCTATAAGGTCTACTCATGTGCATAGACCAACTGTTGTAACGGGACAAAACCAGTGTTCCTTGGTTCATGAAGAATTGGTACTGAAAGAAAAAGGGAAAACCTGAAATGTTTTGTATGCTCGATACAAACTTTTTCTTTTGTGGTCTTGTGTTTATTTGGGCCACGCACGGTCTAAGAAATGTTTTTGTAATGATCAGTAGGTACCTACACTAGTTGGTCGAGCTATATCAAACCTAGTCTTCTTATCCTCTCGGTGCAGCGCGCCGAAAATGATTTTTGCTTCGCTATGCGGGGGTTCCCGCGATAACGCGTCTTTTGTAAATAGCGATTTCTCGGAATGTTTGTTTATAAACGACCTTTGAGCTATGAGTCTATGGAATTGTAATTCAGGCTGTAAAAATTTCGAAATAAAAATTTTATATTAAAAGCTAGAAATTTATTTTTAAATGTATTAGTTTGCTACTTTATTAGTTTGCTTATTTTAGTATAATGGTTATGAACTAAAAATAAAATCATTATTTAGCAAACTCTTTGTTAAATTCGGGCGGGCGAAATAGAGGATGTGGGCAAATTCGTTATTTTATTATTACATAGGGCTTTGACTTTACCTATGCTTTCTATGACTTTTGATAGACTGGTCCAACATTTGGATAGACCATTAAACTAACACTATTATGGCCCAAGACGCAGATGCCAGTCTCCTCCTCTCGGGTCTCACCAGGCTGGGCACTGAATGCGTTAATGGAAATTAGGCACTTGTACTGGTTTTACTTACACCCAAAACGCATAAAATAATATGCCAATGAAAAAGAGTCACTTTTGAGTTGCAAGCATAGACGATGCACACGAATACTGTCAAACACATTAGGATGTGAGTTATTAGATTGATTGACAACCGAACTGTTTTGTAGAAAGCACCATCTTGTGTTTCGGAATCTAGCTTAGTTAATGTCTGAGACATTGTGCCTATTCTGTCTCTTGACCGCGAGTGACAGACAATAGGGATTGTCTGTAAACATTATAGGGTTTGAGACAGTCGCGCTCAAAAAAGGTTTACAACTTATCTTTGAACATATCCGTCACAAATCTCTGATTATCATTAAAACCATTATGGTTATTAACACTGAAGTCATTTACAACGGTATTCTATCATGATTTGAGTTTTCGTAGCAAAAGACAAAAATGAGGGTTGTCTTTGGTACATCTGCCAATAAAAACTAACTCGCAGTGACTTCATATTGTATTCCGTGATCGTGGCACATGAAACTGAAATATTGGAAAGCTCAAAACTCAAATCATGGAAAAATAAATATCCCGTTGTAAATGTCTTTATCGATTAAATTGTACGCTCGTACAGATCCAATCACCTATGCACTCAATGAGCGTTTTCATTGACTAAATATGTTCAAGATTCTTTATTTTTATTATACAGGGTGTAACAAAAATAAGTAACCAAACTTTCAGGTGGGGTGTAGAATCGAACACTGAATTCAGGAAAAATATTGAAAAAAAATCCCGCCCTTTAGTTTTCGAAAAATTTAATAAATAGGTACGAAATTTTCACAACATTAGGCAATAGACTATAATAAATGTGTCTATTTGGAATTAAAAAAAAAGGCCTAAATACCTGTATTCATCTCTTTTATAAGCCCATAACACCTAAACGGTGCCCTAATGAGCGGCCACCGCGGTCATCGACCCGCGACATCATTGCAGCGGAAGCGAACAGGCTGCACGGCGTGCTTAGATATGGAGCCTACGTACAACAAATACATTCCAATTTTCCTCTAGGAATTAAAAAATAAATAAATTATTTTAAGTCTTTACACACGTTCTATCGCGAAAATGCATAGTTAGTAGGTACATTCATTAAGCATGCACCTTCCTACTAAAATATATTCACTACTAGCTTTTATTTTTTCATATCGTTGACTACCTAAGTACCTACCTTCACATTGACCTTTAAATACACGGTGAGTAACTTACAATGAACCCCATAAGAGGTTGTTACAATTTGCATTTCCGAAGCACCAGATTGAGACAAGAAAAGGCACAAACTTTTAGCGCGCGAGAGCGAGATAGGTATACAAACTTAGTTCATCCGAATGTTCACCCAATGCTAGGCTTATTGTTAGTTTTGTCAAACTGTCATACCACAGAAATGTTATCATAGGGTCAATGGCCGTTTAGTTGCATCATTGCAAGCGCAAGGTGAAGGTCGCGGCGGCGCTTATTAGTTTTTTGTGCGTAAAAATGTCTCGTATGCGTTATTCAGATATTGAATACCACGAGATGAAAATTGAAATGGGAAAATTGGAATGCATTGGCTAGCTTCCTACATAACTACAACACGTGCAGCCCGCCGCCGCGCGCGCTGCTGCGATATCGCGTGTCCGGTCGTGGGTGCCCCCCGTAAAAAGATGTTTATCTGCTAAAAAGGTGTACACAAGGTACGTAGACCTTTTAATCATATTTTAATGTCAAATAAACACGTGCATCAGTCGTTTGCGTAATGTAGTGAAAATTCCGTATTTATTTTATTTTTCGAAAACTAAAGGGCGGGATTTTTTTTTTATATTTTTCCTGAATTCAGTGTTCGATTCTACACCCCACCTGAAAGTTTGGTTACTTATTTTTGTTACACCCTGTATTAAACAATACAAGGTATAACTTTCATACACCATGGGAATGTCCTACTCTCATAAAACTACTAAATATTGTGTTGGAACACTAAAAAAAGAAGATTTTCAGGATAGATTTCCTTAAACTTACCAACAAATCAGTTTTCAAATATATCAGTATAGTATGTATGTAAAACTTGATAAAATTATAGAGCATATTATGTATTTATTTAAATTCACAATACCAGTTCTTTTCACGACTGTATCGGCCTACACTTGCATTGTTTAGTCTCTTTGAAATCACTCGAATCAAGTTTACACAAGTGTATAATGATCCCAGATCTCTAGATAAGGAGATGTGGAATCAATCACGTAACGAAACAAAGGTTTAGATATAATTATTATACTAGTAGATAGATGACGCTGTGTGGATTGTCAAACATTAGGTATTTATTTTATTTTTATTTAGTAGAAGTAATACCTAGTTTGGGCTTTATGTAAGTACTATAGATTATTATATAAAAGCTGGCGCGATTGTTTTTTGTTTTTTTTTTATGCTTAATACGATAACTACGCTGACTTCACAAATCCAGGCCTCCGTTGGTACGAAAAAACAAAAGGGAATCTCGCCAATTTTTAAAAATGTAGCTCTATACGTATATTATACAATAATATTATTATATCTGTGGCTATATGTAGGTATTTTTGTTCGTATAGCAAAAACTTCGAGTACCTAACTAAAGATCTTGCCTTATTACATTACCAAAAACTTACCCTTTCGGTTATTTATTTTTACAAATAAGAATCCGCAACCTCAAGCTCAACAGACTATCCGTCCACTGCTGGACGCAGGCCTCCCCTTGATAAGCGCCTTATTGGTTCTTATATCATGGGGTAATGCCCATAGTACCCACGCTGGGCACGCGGGTTGGGGAAACAAGGATCAATGGCGGTTAATTAAGCTACAGATAAATATTTTACCTTATCTTACTTTATTATAGATACTTCCACCATTGAAAATATTTAAATGGTCGAAGTATGGTATAGTATGGTATATACTATAGTATAGTATATATAGTAATGAAATAGTATGGTATAGTATGGTACGGTTTACCAAAGTAATTCAATCAAAGCCTATCAAATCCCAGAATTCTATTATTTAAAAAAAATAGAAAAATAAAATAAAACTTCACGTTTTGGTTTTTAAAGCTTATTATTTTTTGTACAATTGTTAAACGCATTATGTTAGATAAAATAGTTAATTTTAGCAAACCAATAAAATTGTGATGGTACTTATAAATTCCTAGGTGTATAAATACTTAACAGCCAGTAAGTAAATGCACTATACATAATATATTTACTATTTACATGGGAAGTACCTAATCTTATATTAAATTTAGTACGAGTCAATTGCAGAATAAATAATGTGTAAAATATTGTTGAGTTGAAGTGTTTTGTTCTAAATAGTAGGTACTAGCAATGTGGGGAAGAAATAACCATAGTAGGTAAGAAAATTCTGCATTCAATAACTATTAAGTATTATTTAGGTAGATAAAAACGGAATTTACGAAACAGCATAGATACAAACAGAGTAGGTAAAAATTAAGTTGCATAAAGCACTGCCACTACGAAAACAATTGACTTGTCATAAAACTACAAAATTTTACTCAATGTACATAGATACCATAAAATAGGTAAGTTATAAACACTTGTCAAACTATAAACAAACTATTTCTAGAGTAATACTTACTAAATTACATACACAAATTAAATTAAAAACTAAATAGGTACAATTTAACGGTAAGGAATACTATTTTGTTCTTATTCTATAGCATAGCCTATAATATTGCATTTAATGTAAAGGTTTAATGAATGGAATCTAAAGATTATATATATAACAAACAGGTTTTGAAAAACAAACAATCAGTATTTTAGAATTTGATACAGTCTAAATCTAAACAAATAGAACAGTTATATTAGATTTTTATAAATAAACTTTGTGAGAGTTGAGACAATTAAAAATTTTCCAACCTCTCAGAATATAAAAGAGGATTAAATGAAGCGAATGGTGTATAAACTTGTGCAATTTAGCAAATAAATTGATGTATCATTTTGTGCTTCAGAAAAAAGGCTCTTAGTAAAAGCCTACACACTCTTAACATTAGATGAAATTGATTCAGTATCATTTTAAATACTTAGTACTTAGCTACATACTACAAAGATTATAATAATATTTTGGTGCAATCTAAAATGACTTAAAATGTTATATTTTGCGAGAAATTAAACAAAATATACTACAGGCCACAGATCGACTCCATCCATACTCGACTAAATAATCTGGAGATCACAAAATTATCTCTAATACTTACAAAACACGGATCAACCGATTATAGACCACGCACATACATAATCAAGATATAAACTTGGTCCATGCCCAGAACCCACAACATTCAAATTTTTCAACCAGTTGACCATTCTGTGCATTTTGTGTTTGACAACTTATTCCTCAAAATACGTATTGATTGCGTTCTAACTTCTAAGTCAATGCAACTATTGAATAGATTCTCGACTAAATGTTAGGTGGAGGGTACTAATAATTACGAAACACAATAATGCTAGCTAATGATTAAAACCTGGATCGAGTTGAAGGATAAGATGTCTTACGTATCTCACTAAGTTTTTCTATCACATAGCCTGTCCAATGGTCTACCGCCCGTGGCAAGAGTGACAGCAATACTCCGCGTAGTACGGATAGTGGCAAAGACGAGCTTGAACGGCTAGCAAGCAGTTGGTTAGTTTGTCTTTGCATGCGCCTGTAATAAAGAGAAATTTATAAAATTGCAATAAATATCAAACCAACAATACAAATTCTGTTCATACAAATAAATAAAATTGAAATGTTTGGTGTCCAAATAACAGTATTTTGCTTAATGCATAACAAAGTATTATACAAACCATTTAAATGCTCTTACAGCGAAACAATTTTTAAAATTTTTGTCTGTCTGTTTGTTATAAACGGCTAGATTGATTTTGACGGGACTTTAACTGGCAGATAGCATAAGTTATACCTGGAAGCTAAGGCTTCTTCTATTTTACAAAAATAATTAGGGTTCGGCGCAAAAAAACATGTCCATGAAATTTTGGATTCTAAGCGGGCGAAGCCGCGGACACATAGTTTGTCAACTCTTAAAGACAAGTCTGGCGTACTGCAGGGTGGGCGTGTTCGGTACTATGTTATTATTCACTCATAAGTTTTATATGAAAAAATCATGTTTACCGTCTGCGTAGGTCCTGTCCAGTCTGTTTTGAATGTTATTGTTACTTTGGTGTCGCTGTACTCGCTGCTGAGAATCTGAAACTGAAAACATGTCTATTGAAGTATCAACTTTATGATACCGTTTACTCTCTCGTCTTGTTAATATATACTATTAATAATTTTTATTCATTTATATTTAATAATGATGCCTCGTATTCAAAAGAAGGTTTCTATAATGATGATAGATGACGATGATAATGATGATAGAATGACGATGTTTAAGAAAATATCAACCGCAAAGAATAACGTAGAGAAATCATAAAGTAACGTACCTGATGGCACTGGAGTAAGAATTTGAGGCTTCGCCACGGGTCTGGTGGAACACCGAGCCGGTACACAGGACTTCTTGGCCGCGGGTCTCACGCCGGGACACTCAGCGTCTCTCGCAGCACCCGCCGCGCCTTCCACGCCACCGCGGGCGCACCACACGGTGCGGGACTGGACGCCGGATTCGCAGGGACCTTGGCACTAAATATTGATACTAATTAGCATATCGATCTTTTGGAGGGTTAGGGAGCTAAAGATTCTTTTATTTTCCATATCACATGTTTGAGTAAATTTAAACAAGTACATAGGATCTAAGTATATACAACATAATATTATCATCAGCTCGTTTATACGACTAAGGCTTCGCAAGCGTTGTTTCTATGGAAACGTTCAAAGGTAATTTATATCCCATGGGAACTGATTCATGGGATAAAAAGTAGCCTATGTTTGATTCCAGGCTTAAAACTACACCAATGCAAAATTTCAGCTCAATCTGTTCAGATGTTTTGGCGTAAAGACGTAACAAACATACATCCATCTATCCATCCATCCATCCAAACTTTCGCATTTATAATATTAGTGTGATTAGTGTGATATTCAGTGAAAGGCTCGCTCATACTATTTTAGCCGCATACGGTTCTTTTTCTGTTTTCAGAATGCAGCCAATGATAGGCGAAGACATAAACGAGATAATCACGGAATATTATACTTTATAATTAGTGACAATAATTATAAAATAATGACAAATCGAATTCAAATCAGGTAGTATTTCAGGCGTTTCAGTGCCGTTAAGTTACATTCATAAATACCAAAAGCACTTCCTTTCAGCGATGTTGTCAAAGATAGAGTCAAAAGTCGTAGATTTTTTTTAACGAACCTTCTTCTTTCAAGTTGAAAAAAGTAAATTCCGTTCATGTTAAGTTTAAGATACCCAAAATGCTTTACTGAACCAACATACCTCACTCCAATCGCTCAGATACCAAGAAGGATTGCAGTTCCCTCCACAAGCTCGCTCGGACTCCGGTCGTGGCTTGCTGCATGATCCGTCTCTCAGTCTTCTGCCGTTGCCTCCGATGCAGATCACTCCTCTTACTTGGCGACCACCACAGCCAGCCGAGCAAGGAGACCAGTCCCCTGGGAGGAAATAGTTGTTTATATTTAATTCCTTTTTATTTCGTAGGATGACGATGTTTTTAGATTTGATGTTGCCGTCAAAATTTAAACCAAATACGGGAGACTGACGAAGTAGAATCTAAACTCAGTCATTGGCAACATAATATACAACTGGCCACCATGGCAGCAATCCTGCTAGCAGGATCATCAACATAATCATCAAACACAACAGCTAAAAGCTCTTACCAGTAAACCACTGAGCATCACACTGTCTCCTGACCGAGCAGGTTTGTGTAATTATAGGCGCTCGTTCACTGGCGCAGCCAGTTGGGTCCGCACATCTAACACCTCGCGACTGAACCCCGCCTCCAACGCACCAACCTACACACTGAAAGAAAACCAAAAGAGTTTGATCGAATTCAAAAAATGTTCCGAATTAAGACCGTCTTCAAGAACGTGTTTGTGATTATGAGCATAACGTTTACGCAGTGTCAGTAAATTACCACTAACCCCATAGAATATATACGGTTGCGTACTTAGCAGTGTAGTAAGGTTACTTACTCAGCAGTTTTTGTCTTAATTAATGATTATTTATCGGATATTTATCGAATAATCATTACCCGATAAATAATCATTAATTATGTCAACAAATCGCGACAGTTTAAAAAGTGTTTGTCTTAATAATATCACCAGAAGAAAAGTAACGAAGCTTAAAGTTAAGAGAGGTTTCAAGGTAAGAGGATTAGGAGTATAATATTTAAAGGCACTTACATCAGACCAATCGGTATACAACCATCCACCAGCAGCACTAAAGCTATACGCCGCTGGTGCAAGCGTGGGATGATATTTTTCAGTCATGTTCGTCGCAAGCGTGATGATGGGACCGTCTCTGAAGTTCTCAATCCTGTCTCTTGGACGCACTTGACGTCTTGTGTCAAGGCGAGGCGCTTCAGGAGTGATAGCTGTTCGGTCGCAGTTCGGGATATCACAGGCTTCGCTGCTTGTTGGCATCGGAAGAGGACATTTTTGGTCGCTTATCTGGAACCATAGAAACGGTTATAGATATGGTAAGAAAACAACAAAAACAGATGTGACTACGTGATGCAAGTATACCTTTGTAATGCCTCGTGCATGATCTTGAACGCATCCTACGATTCGAGTTCTCTGCGCCGGTCCGCAGACAGGGCAAGGGCCCCAAGGTGCCGCTCTCCATCTAGGCTGGCAGGGCACCCCGCCACAACGCCTCCGCCTCGACTGCGGAGGACTCCCAGAACAATGGATAGGAGACACTTCTCTATCCTTCACGCCTATCTTCCCACCAATTTCAACACACTTGAACTTGCCGATCTGCAGCCCTCCTCCACAACTCCTAGAGCAAGGCGTAAATGCTAATATCTTCCATGCAAATATCCGATCACCGATCACATTGCTTTCAATCTGTGATTGACTTTCTAACTTGTTTGCATCTTGTCTCGCGAATGATCTGGCTCGCTCTAGTTCCCTCAAGTGAGACTCGGAGCTGTGGTGTCGGTGGTGCCTAGGCATGTGGTGTGATGGAGGGTTGACCATCGGTATGTCATTGCTTGTTTCTTCGGGTGCCGTGTCGGTAAAGTATTCGTATTTTATGTTCGGGTTCGGTTGCGTGTACAGGATCTACAAACAAAATTAGTTTTAGTTTTGTTTCTACAGAGTCCAATAAATCATAAGTATTAATAATGAAATTTACCATAATGTCGATGGAGTGGTGTATAGGTCCCTGAGATAGAACTTTATCGAGTCCTGCGTCGCGCGTGTACAAAAACCTCGCTCCAGCCGCATCGTACGTGCCCGGTGCGCTCACAGCAAATTCTCCGTTCATGATGTAAGACCCATTGGTCACCTTCAATGCTAGAACAAAAATACCAAGATGAGCAACACTAAAAAGCGGTTAAATAACCACATCCAATAAATCGCTATCTCGAGCTAAATTGTAAGAGACTGCGTCATGCAAATAATTAACCATCAATTGCGCAGCCGGCTACCTCCATTTATCTCACAATTTGCGGCGTAGGCGCCCCTATTGAAGACTAGCGCCGGCAGACCGCATGTACAATTCCGATTAATCGATTCGACATCGATCTTTGCACTAGCAAACACTTCATTTCTCGATTAAGACCTGTGCCTGTGACCTACTATTTGTTATTTAGACCACGTCTACAATCAGAGATCGATATTGACATCATTATGTTTTTTAAATTCCTTGTGTGGCAAACGCGTCCTTGTCGGTGTCCATAATTTCTTATTAGATTTCAGCGGCCCATTTAAATAAGTAGGTCAGTTTTTCTTTGTAATAATTGAGCTGCATCTAGACTGACGTACATGGAGCTAAGTGATTTACAGTCGACAGCATTGATTGGTAATCTGAGTGACCTCATGTTTTCAGCCTATTGGCCTCCATCAACGAGCTATTGAGATAATTGCTGGTTTACAGAAACTCAAGTCTACAACAGGTACATTTTCAATTATCCGGAACACTTGGTTTTAGGCTAAGTCGCTACATTCAGTTTATGGTCCAGTCTAGTCAACAAAGAAGTCAATAAAATCAGAATAAGAAAATAATCTAAAGTATCACTGGATGAAGCCAGAAAGTTCACACATCACATCAGACAGCGGAATTAAAAAATCGGGTTGGGGTAAATATGTTACCAGGTAAAATTGTCATCGTAAAAATGTAGTGTAACTTTGTCATCGCTCAAATTATTTTAATAATTTTAGGGTAAGTTTGTCACTGTCTACTTTTAAACCGCTACAGTACAGTTAGCGAAATTAGTATAGTTATTTAACTTCATACCGATATAGTTTTCACTAGAGACAATCTCGGACACGTTGAGTCGGCAGGCACCCCGAGGCACGGTGGTCACGTAGGAGTAGCCGAGGGGAAGTCGTGATCGCGAAAATAGCCCCGATACCAGTCGGCGACCACAGCGGAGGTCGCGAGACTCCGTCGATGCTAGGACCCCTTCTCTGCCTACCACCTGCAAAAGAGGTAATAGTTGTGATTTTTTTTATTTTTTTTATTTTAAAGTTGTGATTTGTATGATTGATTGAATTAGACAATCAGTTGTGATTTGTATGATTGATTGAATTAGAATAACATCACAATAATAATTATATATGCGAAAGTTTGTTGGTATGTATAGATGAAAGATGGATGTACGAGTATGTTTGTTATTTCTTTACGCCAAAAGTACTGACTCTCGGCTGTTTTATACCTAGCCATAGCTTTCGACTGATTCTTACTGGATATAAAATATGTGGATGTAGCAGTGTTTAGCGAAAACTTTACCATATTTATTTTTATGGTTTCCATAATCACTCAAACCGAAGATTTGCTATGACTAACCTGACCAAGTTAGTCATAAGTAGGTAATTTGTGTTCAAATGTCTAAAATCTTTGCTCTATTAACGCCGCCTATGAATAGACTTGATATCTATTTCAGTTTTCCTAGTAACAAATTCTAATAACATTTTAATTGAACCAAAAAGAGCGTATCGCAAGTGGTAATAAAGTGCGCATTAGTCACGCGAATAAAGTGATGATTTGCGTTTTTGTATTAAGTTGTCGGCTTTTATGCTCTGACGGCGACAGGCGGGTCATTAGATATCATTGCACCCGCTTCCCCAGTGCTCAGAGTCTTTAGTACAGTCAACTACGAAAATATGTATACACTGTCAAGTTTTCAATTTGACTAAAAGTGTAATAGTAGTTGTGATAATTTATATACCTATCGCATTCTGACAAGTACGCCTCTACCGAATAGAAAGGAACTATTTTTCGTAGTTCGACAGCGGTTGAATAGTTTCATGCTACTAAAATCTTTGTTTCTTGAACTCAATTTTAGTTTTCGAAAGAGAATTTTAAGTGAAAATTTTAGTTTTGAGAGATTTGACGATAGAGGCAAGACAGTACAAGTCAGCTACCTCTATGGATTTGATTTATTTACGGTGTGAGCGAGATAGAAGTTAAAGTCTATCGAGCACTCGAAAACTGTACTGTTTTGTAATCAAACTGTACACACTGGTACTAAGCGTACCAGTGTGTACTTTTGTTACTTCAATACTGCCTCTTTTTATCTGAGTCATCAGTTTCAGGAGACTTCTTGGTTTATACGCGTACGTAACGCGTAGTTTTCGTTTCAGGCATGAAAATCTAGAAGTCAACTTTCTTTGATGGTATTTAGATGACATCATTAGTAATGTAACCCTGTTTGTTGAGTTACCTTCTCGTTATAATGATGACGAGCTTATTATGTTTTTGATAATATATGTACTTATTTTGCACATTGATTGAAGACCGGTAGCTGTCAAATTATTGTATCAAAGTTCTTTTTTCCTAAACAAAATTGTGTCTGTTCAGTTTTGAAAATAAAATTTCCGCAAGGTTTTATATCAGCTAGCGAAATAAGACCAGCGATCTCTTCATAGAAAGCGTAATCCCACCTGCTGCAAGATTAATACCAATTTAATGCACTCACCGAACAAGCGTACCATAATCGTGTTAGTGCAGGCGATTACTTGTGACTCCACCCGTATCGAAGTGGACTTTTCTCTGGAGTCAAGTAGAAGATCAACCAAGTTTATGTCAGTGTTTTTTCAATGAGGTCTTTACTTTTCAAAACTATTGGCGCCTGCGCCTTATTTAATTTAAGACTAGTGTCGACAGGCTGGACGCTCCGCACTGACCGCGTCAGACGGAGTCTTGGAGCGGAATGCTGGGTTGTGATATCACTGGAACCGCAGCAATACGATTTCCGACTGTAACCGTCATTTGCAAAATAATTTTCTAACGATCGGCGGCTATCCGAATGACGTCATCTGCCCTCAACGGATTGCTGGCATTGCCGACAGTCCGATGCGTCCGCTCCGTGCGGTGCGGATCAATGAACGCATTGTATGACTAACCCTACAAATGATACTAAAATCCGTTGGATGCGGTCGGTCAGTGCGGAGCGTCCGATGTCGGTCTTTTTGACGCTTGCCTTTAGCACAGATATTATTATAATACTATAAGTAATACTATAAGTACCTTTAGTGACGAACTCTCTTTAGACTAACCCGTTTTTTGTCTATCGGTGTTTTATTAAACCGAATTTAAAAATAGGAGGAGCTTCTCAATTCGGCTGTATCTTTTTTATTCAAGTCGATATCTTCGACAATGATTTACCGACTTTGCCGATGCTTTAACTACACATAGGTTTTAATACGAAGTAGGCAAAACTTACTTGTTATTTAAAACACACATAGTAAAGCACTATGTACCTACGTTGTTGCTCTTCGACTCTTTTACCTCCCTATTTACTCTGTTTATATAAATTTGAACCCACTTATTAGTCTCAAGTAGGTTCTTAGTTTTACCATAAGTAGTAATATATATACGAGTATAAGATAGGTTAAAACTCCTACTAAAAACCACTCGAAAATAAAAAAGGTTTAAAAAAACACAAACCAGCATTCAAGTAGGTTTCTTAAAAACGTTTCTAATTACATATTGTATTATCCACCAAATAACCGCTGATATATTTCATGCTGGTCTAAGTGAGTGAACATTTTTAAATGAGTAGGGTTTTCTCCATCTCCCTTGGCGCCGCCCCGCTCTCACAGTAGCGCCATAAAAGTTCACATTATGAGCCACTAATGCTGCGAACCCATATCTGTCACATTAATTATTTCGTAAGCGATGGTGGGTATTTATTATCCGGAGCCATATGCAAAGTGAGAGATAAGAAATGTATTAAATGAAGATTGCGGAATGTTGAGAAAAATTGAGTTGTTAACTTAAACTCATTCTAACAATTATTTTTTTAATACGTTTCGGTATTGATTAATGATAATTTGGTAGTTTTGAAAAAAAAAAATTGACTTCGATTATTTTACGACTGATTCACTAACTCGCACCATGATTCTTGTCCCAACTGGTGTGAGTTGACGAATACACGGCAGAAAAACTAATCACGCGGGAGTAAAATTATTATGGAACCACCACGGGATCTTTCTATGCAATAACGAAATAATTTTTAATTTCTGTCTCTAATGGACGGAGAAATCGACAAATATGCATAAAAAAATCATACAGCCGAATATAAAACCTCCTTCTGTTTTCGAAGTCAGTTAAAAATACCGAAACGTGTGTGGCAACAAACAAAAGAAACGAAAAACCAGGGTTTCAGACAAGAATTTCATACGAGATGATTCGAATACCAGACACTAAGCTTTTAAGTTCCATAAGTCTTCATCAGACAGTGAAATATCAAGTTACTGATATTTTGGGCGCTTGATATCGCAAGTAGTAAACTGCTATAATTCGGTAATGGTACACCATTCATCTGAGAGATAGCTTTGTTAATTGCATTATGAATCACCCTAAAGGGCAATGATTCAATCGCCCTTTTGTGCTAATGACGTCGTAATACCTTTTACTTGCTTGAAAGAATGCGATGATGCATGTTTAGGGTGGGTTCTGCTAAGAAAGCAGATAGGGGCGGTTCTAATTGTAATTTACAGCGGTGTTTTCTTTGGAATATAACTAGTTATGTTAGAGGATGAAGATATAAATGGTACCTACTATTGACTATACTTAGGTACCACAATCTTAATCCGGGCACTGGCTCGCGTTACGAGCCGTAATGTAACGTGTTTGACAGCGAGCTTTAGTGGAGTCTGTATGCTTTGTCCGAACTTCGAAGAGCGACAGACCTTAAAACATGCCTATCTGCTTACTACACATACGCATATTATTTATATATAATTACAATCAGTAATTTTTTTTATAAAATCCCAGATAACATAAAATCTCTCGAAAAAAATAACATGTTCGAAAGCAAACTGAAAGAGATGCTCATAAAAAATGTTTTTAAGAACTTGACGACTTCTTCAATGATTCTTTTAGCGACTCGCAAATTAAATTATAAATTAGTAAAGGTACCATACTCATCTATAGTAGAAAGGCACGATACCTGCCAGTTTTTCATTGCAACACCCTAAATGGGTACATATACTGGTGTCAATTCAGATGTCGCCATAACTAAACTAAACTAATTTGACAGAACTAAAAATATTCCCGTCCTTTTCATATCGATCGAAATAAAAAGGATGGCATCATTTTTAGAGCTGTCAGATTAGTTTAGTGTCAATTCAGATGTTGCCAAAACTAAACTAAGCTAATTTGACAGAACTAAAAATATTTCCGTCCCTTTCATATCGATCGAAATAAAAAGGATGGCATCATTTTTAGAGCTGTCAGATTAGTTTAGGTTAATTTTGGCGACATCTGAATTGACACCACTGGTGATCTTAACTTAAACTCAGCCAATCACTAAGACGTGATGGTATTAATGCAATAAATAAAATACTGAAATACAGTCAGGACGGGGAAAGATGGCGCTCGCAACGAGCCACAGACGGATTTTTAAAGTTTCATGTTCGCTGCGAATTATGGTATATTACGCCATGTAACACCGGTCGGTAACCGGCTTTATCCTAATCCTATCAACAAATAAATTAACAGAATAGGTGATTTTACCGATGGAATATAAATGCGAAAAAAATAATACATAAAGTCACAAAACGTGGAGATAAACATGAAATGTCGATAAATGTATCGATAAATCTCTAGTATTACCATCAAAAGATAACAATTCTGAGATGACTCAACTAGACCAAAAAGCCGTTTGTTCATAAAACTCTGCATTTCTACGCCTCTGACCTTTATTAATTTATAGGTATTCAACATTCAAGCCCATTGTAGTAAGACGATTGTGGGGCCTCTATATTTTAATGAATCGAAAATGTTTCTACTAGACCCGTTTGCCTATAAGTGGACACTTGTAGGACAGAAGCCAACGCTCTAAAAATATCGCCTCGTTCAGTGTCACATGTTATTAATAACTATCTGAAAATCGTCGTGGATCAGAATTGTCATAATGTCTAGTAATACCTAGCTTTATGAATAAAAATTCATAGTAGACTTTTTTCGTAATCTATTTCTGCGGGTACTTTTACTTCTGGTTGTGCAAAACAAAATGGATATTAAGAAAAACAAAGATTGATTATAAATCTAACAAGACTCAATCAAAAGTGGATGTTTTAAAAAAAATCGCAGTTAATATTCAAAGAAACATTGGAATAATATAATATAATATAATATACTATAGCACAAAAACTAGCAGCAGTTCAACTGCTCAGCAAAGGTTTTCAGCCAATCCTTCCTACGAACCTCACATTTTTTAATGGTAAGAAATAAAATGCCACACTGTCTCCTCGTCTATTCCTTTGTCCAGCTGTCCAGTTCTAGTAGTTAAATGAACATTACGATGTAGGCTAAGAGCGTTACAAAAAGCTACCACGTGTTCAATTAAAATTCCTGGACGCCTATTTGACACATTACTTGAATTCGTTCACACGTTACGTTTGATTTTTTTCTCTTCATCCGAATGAAGGTATTCTAGATTTGCCATGGTTTTTATTTATCTTCTTTCTTAGAATCTTCATATTTGTTTAATTGTTTTATAAAATTGAATGTGAATACCAAGATTTAATTAACGTATTTAGGTTTTATGGAAAAAAAAATTGAATCTATGACAACGGATAACTCAGTAGAGAATAAATATAAAAATGTATTGATGGTGGTACAATGAAATATTATTTTCTATTGGATACTTTGTTTTCATTAAAACCCACTCTCAACTGAGAAAATAATAAAAATTCAAATATGTTGTTGGGTTAAGCATTTCGACTGTCAACTTTTCATCTATGTTTAACTAGGAACATAACAATTAACTTTTTTTGACCTGGGTAACACCTATTTATTAAAACGAGTAATCTAAGCTTATTATAATTTATAAGCATACTAAGTGGTTTCGATTTATCACTTATCTGCATACTGAGCTTGGGTATATGCTACTAATATTATAAATGCGAAAGTTTGTGTGAATATTTGTTACCACGTATATCCGTAACTACATAACCGATATAGATGAAATTTAGTATGTAGATAGTATATGTTATAGAATAATATATAAGTTAATCCTTTTCAAAAAAAGGGTGGTAAAGTTTCTATGGAAAATTATTATTCCTGGTTTGATTAATTAAGAACTCGGAATATAATAAACTATTAATAAACAATGAACCAAGTATTTTTTTATTTTTACAAAACTACTGGGTGTGCAATAAATTTCTGAAATTTTCCGGGCGACGCAGCTAGTCCCCTAATACTAATTATCAAAGCCAAGTAAATTTGACGAATGATGTAATTCGTTATCTTGTCGTATAAGGACAGATCAATTTAATTATTTGCGTGACCCCACATTTAATGCGCATGATTGCATCGATTTGGCAGGCGGCTTGTTTATTCAATAACGAATCTGCTATCTAATCGACGAGAGTCAAGGGAAGACATGTGTCTAGATGATAAAGATAAATCAATTAGAGACAAACATACCTACCTACGAACAACATTTTATAAAAAAAACCATATAACGTTAAGTAGAGAAAAATTGTAGATAGTTAAGAAATTTAGTCTATCTTGTTCACACAAAATACTTATATTATAGAAAAGAAAACTCGGGGTTTCGGGAAAAAAGAAACGAAAACTACTATTCACGTAGATAGAAGATAGGTAGGTGATGTAAAAGATTAGATCTTCTATAGTAGAAAATATCGTTGTCATTGTCAGTGCTAAGCCAAGAGAAGATGGCTCACTGATTAATACATAAGAGGTGTCAGATTTTAAGCCAAGCGACTTAGTTCTTAATTCGGAAAAGGAATCCCTGATGCGCAGAGTGCGGGATAGCTCCAACACCATCCTAAAAACTATAGCTGGTAGAATCACCTCACCCCTGTGGAAATGCTTCATGGGGAGAGTGATATAATTTTGTATTTAAATTGATTTAATTTGTATTCATTTTTAGTAGATATTAGTTATAACTAACCCTAATAATAAGTCCTACCTTACTAACAAATTATGGATTCAGTTGTCTGAAATAAAATATTTGATTTGATTTGATTTGATTAATTCGTCAAATCCCAATCTGAATTTCGTCTGTCCAACAGAATTTAAAACTAAAAGATGCTCGCTAAACTGCGTAAATGAACTCGACGAAGGGTCCTGGGTCCCTTGGATTTTACATTGTTTTTGACACTAACTGCCACATTAAAGTGGTACCTTGTTTGTTTTTCTATTCATATAAAATGATATCGAACATCAATTTCAGCTTTGCAATGTCACTACAATCAGTTTTCTAGATTCAGCACATGTCATTTTATTACCATCAATTGTTTGTCGTCTATGGATAGCGCGGACAAGGTCGAAACGTTTAGGTGCAAGTGTGCAGTTGATCTGGGGAAATAGGTCAAATAATTTTCTGTCGGTATATAGATGTAGCCATGATGGGATACAACAAAATAATTAACACTGCTTTTATACACAAACTTTGCAAATATCATCATCATCAGCCTATATTCGTCCACAGCTGGACAAAGGTCTCCCCTAATGAGCGCCATAGCGCCCTGTCTTCAGCTTGCCGCATTCAGCATCTGCCTGTAGTCTTTCTCAGATCGTCATCCCACTTGGCCGGAGGGCGTACTACACTACGTTTGCCGAATCGTGGTCTCCACTCAAGAACACGTTTGCCCCAGTGGTTGTCTGTTTTTCGCGAGATATGGCCGGCCCACCGCCTCTTCAGCTTGCTAATTCTTTGAGCTATGTCGATAACTTTGGTTCTCTGTCGGATGTATTCGTTACGAATTCTATCCTTCAGAGAGACTCCGAGCAAAGCTTTTTCCATATCTTTTTGTGTTTTTGTTTGAAAATATACCAAGAGAAAATCTAAACACCAATTCACCTGCAATATATTTTGCAGAAAACAGAAAATTTAATCCATGGATGCAATATCAGGCTAAAACTATTAAATAATTAGTGCGGTGCACGGCCCCGCCAGCCGCAAGTTTACTCTCCGTTATCATACGTGATGAGCCTGCGCTACTGCCTTCACAACCTATTATAAATTCATTATTTCACTCCAAGTCTCGCTAACTAGAATCATAAATTCCAAGAGCTAATTTTGCAGCATTTCAAAGCTCATTGAATCTTCACAAACTAAGCCCCAAAGGACGGATGGTTTGCATCCATCTATCTTAATTCGTTCCGAGCGCCTGGTTGATTTCATCCCGGACAACTTTATGCGCTCCAATATCCTTCAATTCTGATGTAATGCTTTAACTCAAGGATAAATTGTCCAGACGTAATCGATGGTGGATGAAACAACAATAGCATTCCTGGCGATTATGACGCGTTAGCGGTTTATGGAGCCGAATACTAAGGTTGAATGAGCAACGGAATCAGATAATTCTAATAAGCTATTCAGATAGATGGCTCTAGAAACAAAGGTGGCTAGGGAGTGCGACGAAGCGACTATGCAAACACCCATCTGCAGCGCACGATCGCAACTGGGTCGCGAACGTTTATCGCGCTACATAATAGTTCTTATTCAATTCGAATAAATACCGCCGTCGGCAGAACAAACACTCATACGACAAATAGTATGCTTAACATTATTCAAATTTTGTTACAGGTGTAGTCAGTGACTTTAAGCTGGTTGGTGTAATAAGAGAAAAGAAAAACTCGTGACTACGCGATTTGGGAGTTTGCGTTGGGTACGTGATATCCGTTTGTCAAATCTAAACAAATCTCGCGGTCATTAGCCGGCGCCAACATTCCTCTACCTCAATGTGAGAATTCGTTTAGTCAAACAGATGCTCGGTTTGCTCAGGCATTCGCGAAAACAGCGCTGACCAATGTGCCATAACGTAGTTGGAATTTTTGCGTTCGTTTCCTGGTCGTAAAGTTGAGCAAACGGTTTCAATGTCAGAGTTTATGAGTCTCAAATGAAATTGTCCGTTAAATCTCCTAGGAATTCGAGGAATGCCTTTAATCTTGTTAGTTTACTTTTTGCGGTAACACACGGAATCATTATTCCTTTTAACACTTTCATCTTCAAATCATTTCAAAACTTACACGTAAAGAATGAACCATAAAACTTATGCTGAGCTAATACCAAGTGACAATGAGGAATACGGCAAATAAAAACCAAGAGATAGCAAATGGCTGAAAAAACCGATTTGTCTAACGAATGCATTGATTCATTAGAGTTTTTAGCAATGAGCTTTAGTCTTGAAGTGTGTAATAAATAAAAATTGAGCGTCTAGACTCCGTTGCAATTTGAAATAATTCATGCTTGTGGAATGAATTGCCTTTGGCAATGCCCAATCAAAATAATCCAAACCCACAAACAACGTAATAAATAAATATTTGGTTATTATTTAAAACATAATTAAGTCTTCGAAACGAATCAGGAATTTTACGATCAAAATATGATCTATGTACATTGCCATAGAACTTAAGTTTAGTAAGGTAACATTTATGTTTTAATAAAAATTGTCTTGCTTTTGCTTACGATTACCAGTGGGGCGAAAGGGGATAACGAAACAAAACACTTAAATAAATAATGCTGGACAATTCACACACTTACCAGACAAGACAGGGCCAGAAGCAGCATCACTTTATGATTCACCATTTTGAAGTCTTTGTTTCACCAGAGACCAAAGTGTTTCACTGTAACAGTTTTATCTGTTCTTACACTAGACAAACGCCTTTGTCAGTAAAGAAATGTTCGATCAGAAACAGTTCATCTGATTATAATTTTAAATAACCTCGTTATTTTCGAAAGTCCGCAAAATGTAACACTTTGACTACAAGGATATTTAATAAATTATTTTATTTGAATCATTTTGGGGCACGTTAAATATGTTCGAATGATTTCAACTCCATGAACACTATCACTTTATTATGATAATATCTTCTTTGATAAGCAGTCTTTATGGTTTGTTATTGCCAGGTGATAACCTACATACCTCTACTGTTTGTATAGTAATTGTAGAAAACAGCTGTCAAAACTTAAATAAATTGATTAAATGTAGGTCTTGTAACCGATTTGGACTCAGTTACCTGCGTAATCATTTTCATACTATACACTCAACGCCAACAATGTTATAAATATATATATGTATATTATGTATGTATATTGTGATGAAGAGAGTCGGCACGGCGGCGGCGGTGGCCAAAAGGGCAAAATATGAGTTATTAACTAAAGCATCCAACCTATTGGATTGGTTTATAAACAATAGGTGGAAATTGTACCTATACAAATTTTATTATAATATTTAACCTATTCAGATATAATTCAAATAAATAGATCGTCACATTGCATATCGGCATCGAAAAATCGGAAAATCTTTTCATTATGCAACATGCATTCGACATTGGCTGATAAGAACACTGCACTATCGTTCGTGACATAATATTGGCGCGCGCATAACATTTGATAAATGATAACTAAATTGTATTCAAATACTATGTATTGATTTCGATCTAACTGTAAACATTGATTTACGAACTCTTCTAAGATTATAAAAAGTAAAAAGCACTCGGGGAGTAATATTGAATGACTGGTATCGAACAATAGAATTAAAGAGTCGTGATCAAAAACAGTTTTAATTTAGATACTTAGCAATTACCTGCCTCGCAAACCAAAGTTAGGCTGGGTTTCCACGGCAGTTTGTAAGTATTTTCGGTAGTAGGTATCATTTTATGCGTAATGTTAACAGTACCTTACAGTAAAATTTTAGCCTTCGGCCGCGTATGATACCAGAGTTTGGTAACCAGTATCATACGAAGAAAAAATGATCGTCATAGGATACCGGTGTCCAATGAAGACGATTTTTTACTTTTAAATTTTATGCCTCTACACAACTTAATAACTCACGATGATGATGCTGTCCTCCTAGATAAATATTGGCCACGGTGATCAGTCTCAACGGAGACAAGCTAATAGAATTCATACCGGTTGTTGGTACGCTGAATTTTGGCCACGGTGACCAGTCTCAACGGAGAAAAGTCAATAGAATTCATACCGGTTGTTGGTACGCTGAATTTTGGCCACGGTGACCAGTCTCAACGGAGACAAGTCAATAGAATTCATACCGGTTGTTGGTACGCTGAATTTTGGCCACGGTGACCAGTCTCAACGGAGACAAGCTAATAGAATTCATACCGGTTGTTGGTACGCTGATAATCTCTATACGCAACTATATCCATGATCAAATGTTTTGTAAACGTAAATTTGGAAATGGAACTATTTAACAGGACGATTCCTTCAGGTGGGATGAGACGTTAATTGAAAAAAATCTGGTTTTTGTGTTTTCTGCTTTGAATAAGCTAGCAAATAAGTAGTTTTGCGCACATTGTAAGCCATTTGCTATGAACTAACGCTAAAACAAACTACGAATCCACTGTCGTTTTGGACTCTATTTATTACTAAAACATTATGTAGAGATTCCAAAACTACACTTGATTCTAAGTTTGTTTTAATAAAGATTCATTACAATGTGTGCAAAGATACTTATCTGTTATCATAATTACTTGTAGATATTAGACACTTTTTACTTGTGTCTAATTTCTACAATTAATTATGATTGACCTTGACCACCTTAATGTGTGTTAGAACCATCGGCTGAATGAAAATTACATAGGTTTTCAATAATGATGCAAGTCCTTATAAACTCATTAGGACTAAGAGGTTTTTCTTAACTACCTGAAACATGCAAAAAATAAAAAATCAAAATAATATGGTTTATTTAACTGTGCCATGCTAATTCTGGCCCTAAAACAACACATTTTGTGCTATCAAAATAGACGGATGGGCTTACATCAATCAAACCGTGACTTTTTATACGCAACAAATCATATTTCGTACTCTAGCAGCGTTATAAATATACTGTACATTTACGATGTAATTTTTTTCTACTCGTGCGTAAACCCTTTCAAGGGCGAGACAAAAAGCAAACATCTTTTACAACATCTGCAAATAGACGTAGAGATATTGACATCAGCTTGGCTTGAGCACGGGAAATACCTTGTAGGATTTTTATTATTTTGGAAGTAATAGATGAGAAGATTTTAAAAGCTAAATGCACAACCTATCCGAGCATCCGAGCCGATCGTGCCGAGGAAGCTAAACACGAGGAGAACAAATTAAATTGAACTCAATAAATTCGGACTATACATGCATCAGTCAGGTTCATACATTGAATTCTAAAATTTGATGCCTTTTGCTCGCTCGGCGTATTAGCCACAAGCCACACAAACGGTGAACGTGCCACGCAACGTTTAAAAATTATTTGGTCAAGTCAATTGACATCAAAAAACGTTTGCCAATTTTTTTGTAACTGCCAATTTTCTTGCTAACCGTAATTTTTTTTTTTAAATCGTGATGGGGATATGAAAAATTATCTAAAAATTATGGATAGTCCCTAACATAATTTTTTTTATTTATAATGGTCAAGCGTTCGGCTACCAACTCACTTAAAGTAAGTGAAGATGTGGTCTAAGATGGAGCACGCTTTCCCAGACGGAACTTATGTACCCTGGACTTGAAGACTCCAAGATTATAATCTAATGGGAAAACAGACCCAGGAAGCTCATTTAGATTTTTTTTTCATTTTCCTGTAACTAGCGATTAAAGTACCTCTCCTGACTACCTCGTCCAAATAATCCACAACATATACCTGTAATATTTATGTTTTATTTTGTGGACCTAATCCCACCTATTCCTCCAACTTCAAGTCGATGTTCCAAATATTTGGCCTTACGTTTCAGCATCAGTCTTATTTTTGGTTTAATTCACACGTTCGGAAGGTTGTGATAACAGACGTTACAATATTAGAATGTTTATTGATTTGCGTAATGTTTCCTAAATATATTTTTATTACAATCTATCTATAATCTCGTCCTGGATCATGTTTATGGTTGGTAGGTATATTCTTGGAGGAAAAATCCTCACTCAAAGACCGTATAGGTAATACCTTCTCTTTGGTGTCTCTACACTAAAGGAAAAGGTTCTATAGCTCTACAAAAAGTTTGCTAGATTTGATGCAACTGCGTTTGTAATAGACAAATAAATCTAAAGAGTCCTAATGTAAGTAGGAGTGTCTATGTTTGTATGTTTTTCTAAGGTTAGTTTGTTTTTACCTCGCGATATGAATAATGAGTATTGAATGAGTGCCTGAAAACACCGTTTGGAAGACCGCCAAGTATTGATAAGTTTATTCTAATACTTAGGTAGGTAGGTACGTACTTTGTTTTATTGGCAAAACTATAATGTATTAAATTTCGAAATGAGAGCATTGGACTTCTACTAACCATCATACCTATTTCTGCTATTTCTATTTTAATCTTCTGAAGCGAATTGAGAAGGTTTTTACCTTTTTTGCCTTCGCTTTCTGGCCATTGGTTTTTTTACTGAGAAAAATAATGCTAGGTGTTAATCACCTATAAAGCTATAGTCAAGCTTAGAGCTAGCTTATCAGCAACATATATCCACAAATATATACTTACTTACATTTCAAAAAATTACGTCTTTGGAGTCGAAATTAGGTTAATATAATTACAATAGTATATATTGAAAAAAGAATCACAAATCGACAAGTACTTTGAATGATGTTTAAAAATAAACATCAATAAGTATATTTTAGATTGGTACTAATATAATCCCGATATTGCTTATATATTTTGCAGATCATCAAAAACCGAGTAAGTAGTACATATGTATTATTAAGTTCTTATATAAAACAAGTATAATTTTTGTTCGCTTTTCTTGCTTACAACGGCCGTTAAATTATTTCTTCGCCACCAACTCGAAAACCCATAAATCAGATCAGAGATGGCATTAAAAGTATTGTATCTTTTTTAGTCTTATTGTGTTCCATAATCGTAAAATTATTTTGATGCGGTTGGCGAAACACTTTGACTTTTGTAGCGAAGCATCGTAATGGATAAATTCCTAATGTTAGTTTTACTACGTTCTTTATCTTCCCTTGTCAAAACTAACGAATTTATTAGAATTTGTGTATAATGTAATGTGACCGTCGCGTTGCAGTCAATTGTTACGACTATGTTTACGAAAAACGAAAAGTTGTTGATTTATTTTTTTTGGAATGTTTTCATACATATTTATAGTTTATACCTATTGCCAGCCGCACCGAATTATCGTTTTCTCCTTTCTTCTTTATTCATTACTCGTATTATTACAGCAAAAGTAAACTATCTGTCTGTCTGTTCCCTTTGCACGCCTAAACGGCTAAACGGATCTTAACGAAAAATCTTAACGAAAGTAAATCTGGCAGCGTTAGACGGCATTCCGGGAAACTTAGGCTACATTTTATCCCGGAAAAGCGCGTGCGAAATCGCGAATAGGAGCTAGTTCAGAGATAAAAATGATTGTTATAATGTTGTTTTTCAAACTAATAGTTATTTCCTGGTTTTACTTCAGCTGATTAAACTGAGATGAACAAACATTTCGTTATTATACATTTTCTCTCACAGCTACTAACGTCTTGTAGCACAGTCCGTTATCTACCAGATAATCAATTTTAACAGCTTTGCGGCTGTTTAATCTCCACATTAAAATACCAACTGTTCGATCTAAATGAAAATAATCGTTATTTTCTCTTTAATAAGGTCAATTATCAATAATTCATTACGTGCGTCGGAATTTTAACAATCGACTCTTAAATTTTGATGTTGATTTTGTGTTTGTATGATCTTAAGATGTTCATTAAAGAATCTTTACTTTAAATTTAATAAAAAAATATAAATAATGAAGATGTCGTTACATGTTGACGCCATCAAGACCATTATGATGTAATTTGTTATTTATTTGATTATAATGATGCCGCTAAACAATACAAGTAACAGATGCAGAAGGGCAGTGGAGGTTTAATATTCGGGTCCTGTTGACACCATTTAGGTATGGAACCCTTAACATTAAAGATATTTTCCAACCTTTATTAACAAAGAAAATTACAATCAAATAATAGATACAAAGTGTGAATTAGACCTATTTACAATTGTAAAAAATTGAGCTAACTGCGGACTGTTGAAAGCTGTTGAAGAAAATTAAATAAATAAATAATAATTTTGATCTGATCGAATAAACTTGTGTTACTACTTTTTTGATCAAAATTGTGATTGGATCGTTAACATTTCATTACAAGTAGTCTTTATGCGTATAAATCGTTTTGTTTGAGTATTAAATATTTGTATTCACGCCATTAGTCAGTTTATGGGACTGATATATAATATTTTATCATAATGTCTACGCCCTATAGTCAATAACACGAGTAGATTTAAAAAGTATCCCAAAATTGGTTATACTTTAGGTACCTAAACACAAATAAAATGTATTTAAGCATATCCTTTGGGAACGCCTGGCCATTGCTTAGGCTGAAAAAATTTGGTTTCAATAAACCAAATCATTTTTGGTTTATTTTTATGAGTTTATATTCTCAGAGAAAAAAACTCTGAAATAAAACAGCGGTAAAACAGATTCACATTTTTTAAATATCGTACATCATCAAGCCCAATGAAATGGAAATGGCATATGAATAAAAAATAACCTTAAATATTAAACTTTTTTTCCCCTTTAAAAACATTCGCTACTAATAAAAAAATCTCCCCGTTGTATGTACAGTCTCACGGTAAAACTCGATGCATTTTGCATACCGGCATAGAAAATTGAGATGGCACTCGGTTCAATTGCCCTTGATAAGATCTTGTCCGTGATCTTTAGTTACTTCATGGTTAATCGGAACCGTTGAAATAAATTACTTACTTCATGTTTATGAGCGAGGTGTGTGGACTGCGCGGGTTAAATTAATTTTAAATTATAATGTCCATAAAGTAAACGTTCCTATCCATAGAGTAAAAACTCGCTGCTGTCGCAGCAGAGGGATAGTGACATTTAACAATTTGACAATTTTTGTTGCCAAAAACCGATCTATGTGTGTTTTGACAGCACGTAAATACAGTGCTTTCACTCACACATTCATATGATTGAATGTTGCAAGTGAATAGCATTTTCCCTAAAAAATTGGGTAACTGAAGTAAAGTTCCAATTAAAAAAACACGCCATTGTATTTATCACCTAACTTTTTATTTTTGAAATTATCTTATTATTATTTTAATTTAACGAAATATCAGCCGGTAGCTATGGTTACTATTATTCTGCCTAGGTCAAACGACGAAAAGTTTTTACTCCAAGTCCGCATTATAAGATCGGCTCCGATCGTTTTCGGAACAATAATTTAAATAGACGGTCAAGTGCGTGTTTGGACACGTGCAGTGTAAGTAATTGCACGGTTCATGGCCTATC
This sequence comes from Eupithecia subumbrata, assembly GCA_949316285.1. Taxonomy (NCBI): domain Eukaryota; kingdom Metazoa; phylum Arthropoda; class Insecta; order Lepidoptera; family Geometridae; genus Eupithecia; species Eupithecia subumbrata. Next base: position 8,080,551 of record OX438630.1, on the reverse strand, counting down.
TAAACAAACTTATTTACTTGTTTTACATATCGAACAACCTTAACTAAGGAATTTTCAACAAAAAAAAATCAAATTTTCCTTTTTACCCTACCAAAGTTTATCCATAGAGATGGGCGTTGTCGTTGAATTTCCACAACGATGCGCATCGTTTTTGTCAGAATGGCATCTGTTGTGAACAACGATGTTGCCGCCAACGATGTCGGCCGGGTTGCTAACACATCACTGACACTCACTAGGGTGTCGATGTTGCCGCCAACGATGTCGGCCGGGTTGCTAACACAACACTGACACTAGGGTGTCGATGTTGCCGCCAACGATGTCGGCCGCGTTGCGGTGCGCACATCATCGTAATTTGCGTAGGTAATGAAAAAATCCAAACAAACGACAAGAATAACGAGCATATGAAACTTACTGGAAGTGACATGAGCGTTTTAGACGGGTAGGTCCTAAATTACGGAATTTGAACAAATAAAAATAATTCAATATCTAACTTGGTTCCTAGTAGTAGGGTAAATCTAAAAACCATAATACTTATATTAAAACGAGACATTTGATAAAAAAATTAGATATCGTATTTTTTTTAATAATAAATAACATTGGTACATGGTTCATGCCATATCTAGTTAGTTATAATAAAACGTTCAGTTCTATGTTCTAGCATCCTCTCCTCTCGCTCACACACACGCAGGCATGCGGGCGGTGAGGTATGGATGGATGTTCGTTGCTTAGGTTTGGCAATCGGCATTACTCGCCTGACTTCGTTGTTCGCCATCCGATGCCGCGCCACTAACCTCCCCGCTCTTCCGATGTCGGTGTGACGTTCGTTTGTTGTCGGTGGCGATCGGCATTACTTGGTTCGGCATCTCGTTGTCGCAGGCATCCGTTGTTCACCTATTCGCCATCCGATGGGAACATCGTACACTGACATCGTTGGTCAACAACGATGTTAGTAAAAACGACCACCTCTATTTATCCTACCAAAGTAAATTTTTAAGTTGATTAGGACGATTATTAGGTACTCAACTAGTAAAGCATACTAAAGCTGAGTAGTTTTCATTTTAAATTCACACCACCTACTACTAGCATTTTTTCACGAATAATAATGCCCAAGTTAGACAAGTACCTACACTGAAAAAACAGGATTTTTTCCTACGACTTCTTCAGCATTAATAATAATTATGTATATATTATTATACCCATGCCAAATTACAGCTTTCTAGTACTAATAGTCTCCGAACTAAAATGCGGACGGAGCGACGGACATGGCGAACTATAGGGTTCCTTGTTGACAATGGAACCCTAAAAAAGAACCAAGTGAAAGTGCACGTGCAGGTATTGTGACAGATAGGTTGATTGCAATTTTTAATTTGAGTTTATTGCATTTGCTCCCCTTGGAGTCGAGAGAGGTCTAAGTCCGTGCGGTATCAAGGTCGAAGCTACGCGACGGCACATGACCTGAGAGCTGGTGTGTATCTGGCGAGCGCATGAGCCTTGCTATACAGCGGGGCAATGCAATGTGATATTGTGCGTAGTTTGATTCCTAAGTCCTAACTTAAGTGAAGTCCACCCTCTCTGCTATTTTTATAATATCCTCCTAGCCGAGTTTTGACCACGGAGGCCAATCTCATCGGAGACTAGCCAGATGCTCAGGACATATTACAGTGCACAAGTGTGTGCGCAAACGCAGGTGCATTCTCTGTTCCCTCACTCTCAAAATCCGATGGGATGACAGATCGACACGACTGGGGAGAGGTCAGGCGCAGGACCAACGCTTAACGTGCATTCCGAGGCACGGGTACTGTTATTATTTTTACGGCACAATTTTTATATACCTAAACTAAGTAACAAAACCGGGGTATTTTTTTCCCATTGCATAGCAACATTTTCACGAAAATGGTGGACGAAATTTTTAAATTTATTTATGAGTTTTGATGACTGTTTTAGGCAAAATTACTAATGGAATATGTGTGTAGACCAGTATAATGAGATATTTGCAGTATTATTTTTCTTCCTACTGGTGTTTTAATACCCTTTCACCACACAACACATCATTTTTATATTTTCATGTGAGAGCTCCTTTCCGCGTCATTTGAAGTATTGTACTAACGGCTCAAAATGAAAATTGCGACGTTTAGTCGCAATTTTTTAGACTTACCTCGTTTGTGTCAACTATCATTCTAAGCCTTCTTATTCTAAGTTCCTATCAATTTCCATCTTCTATGTTTGACGTTAGAAGAAACAGGCGGTGAGAAACGTAACAATTATTATTACTTTTAGCTTGTGGTGCGAAAAATTTGGTGCGAAATAGCTCTACACCAAATAAACTTGTGAAAAAAAACACACACAGAGATTATCGGACTACTGAGACTACAGCATTACTATATATATACCTACCTACACTTATTTAAATATTAATTCTTGTGAATTAATTCTTGTGTTCGAATGCAGCATTTAAAAATGTGCGATAGGTAGAAACATATTCATTATGGTTATTTTTTTTAAGAAAAAAATTATGCAAACTACAAATTACCTACCTACCTAAACACTAGCCAAAGTGGAATGTTTGTAAACAAACCGCCCATATTTAAGCAAAAATTCACTCTGTTGTGGCGTCTTCATATACGTAATTTACATTACTTGTTCATTTGAAATCCTTCCTTCATTAAATATTGCTTACAATTATAACTGAAACTTGACGGCAAGCAAGTGCAACCAACATTCTACATAGTTTTTAGCTAGTGTATAGACCCTTGATAAAGATAGTAAAGATTGCTACGGATATTTCTTTTATTCTGTTTCCTCTGCATTATCCTCTCAACTGGCAACTGCGAGCCGCTACCGCCGTGTTAGAGACAAAATTAATTTCTTCCGTTTAATTTTTTGGAAATTAAAAAAATAGGTAGGCAAGTGAAAATCGGGTCATTTTAGTAAGCGGTCTTCTCTTTTATCTCTCGCAAAATTTACTTAGAGATAAGACGTCCCTTAGAGTAGGTACCTAATTTAGGGTAAGTAAACTATTATGCTTGTAGGGCGCCAGCGAGGACGAACGATATTTATTATATTTTGTAATTGGCCCATTTTTCACGGTTTTTATCTAGCGCTGTCATAGTAATCTAAGTGTTATAAACGATGGTTCTTGCATCATAGGTGCCTTGCCTACAGTGTGATATACATAACTCTACATAATAATGTAGAGTTTATTTTGAGAGTTCCTCAATCCTCCCTCATCTACAAGACCAATGTTGTTTGTTCTTGTAAGGCCAAACGTGTTATTGGCACACCTAATTAGCATCGATGTTTTAATACATATTTTTTCATTTCTCGCCATGGACCAAAACCTTACGGGGTACCTCCCGTTGACGTAGGATCATAAAATTTGGCAAAAAGCAAGGTCTTGTAGAACAAGTAAAGGAAACAATCATAAAACAGTAAATTTGTAGTTTATTCACCAAAATAAAAACTTTTGATTCTTGCTAACAAACCTATAGAGTCCCGTTTACCTAGAATCATAAAAGTTGATAAGAAGCAAGGTCATACAGCACAAATAACGAGAAAAATCTGAAAACCGTAAAAAAAATTAAAAAAAATTTTGATTCTCTCCCTCGACCAAAATATACAGGGTACCTATGAAGTAGGTTGACCTAGAATCATGATATTGGCAAGAAACAAGGTCTTACAATTAAACGGAACCTTAGTGCACGAGTCCGATTCGCACTTGACGTTTTATTTAAATCGAAATACGGGTTGTGCACTTGTGCCTTTAAAGTAAAGGTACAATTGGTACACGTTTACCCTGTCTCTACATTATAAAAAACTCAATGTTCGATTTACGTATTCTTTGCAATGTCTTGAAGTATATTTTCTCCGTATCTTGTCGATGTCATTTATCAGTCTAGTCAGTAAATCATCAGGATAAAAGCAATTAACTATCGAATTCGCGATCCGCGGATCAATTTTCCTCACTAATTGACTGCTAACATTCAATTGCTCGTTGCACGGTACATTTGAAACGATTGTGTAATTAATGTGCGCCGTAACCCGATGCTTGTAGGTGTATGAAGATCAAGAGCAGACGAATATAGCTCACTTTACAGACTTCTGCAGTCTATGGTCGCACGGTTGCTTCCTGTGATTCAGTTAACAAGGAGTTTGTATAATGTTTCAATTTGAATTTGAATTCTAGGGTTTTTCGATGTGGAATTTTGATTCTTTTTAAAATTTCTAATAGAGAACAAGAATAGAGAACTGCAAACTATTCATGCAGTTAAACATTTTCTTTAATTTAAATCATTGTGCCCATGTGAAGCGTTTTCCAGTAAAAAAGTTTTCACCAAAAAGCTAAATTGAGGGCGCTGCGTACAAAAGTAAACTATTAGATCAAAGGATTTGCTTCATTTTTTTTTGGGAAAATGTTTCTTTTTTATGGAAATTTAACGTGTAAAAGAAGGCGCTACGCACATTTTAGGTGGGTACAAGACAAACAGAAGCGTTGGTACATAGCCCTTTCAGATGCAAATATTCATCTAGCTCGTGTGCCCTACTTACGGGACAGATAACAGAAATTGGATAGGCACTGATAAGCATTACCTACGATGACATTGAGATGACCTTGAGGCAGATTTGAATGTTTTTTTTAATATATAAAAAAAATGTTTTTGGTCACAATTTTTTATCCAGTTCTAGCCTGAAGTAAGTCAGAGTCTAGCTCGTTTATCTAGGTTTATGTATGTATTCAAATTAATGTATTTTTAACCGACTTCAAAAAAGTAAGTTCTAAATTCGTCTGTATGTTTTTTGAACTAAAGAGATCTACCTATACATACATACATACATACTCTCCAAACTTAGGTAAAGTCCACACGCGATGAAACCGGGACGCGCCTCGTCATATTAGGTAAATATATTACGTCACATTTCTCATACGATTCGCACGCTATCAAAATGATATGGAATCTTGTCTAAGTAAATTTTATAGAAAATAAATAAGAAAACAGTAAATAATTTGAACGCATACTAATAACACGAGTCTAAAATAATAGATAGGTACAAGAAACACGTAAGAAAAGAAAACAAAAACAGATACAAAGAAACAGTGCCCTAAAGCTTTTGTTTCTGTTCCATTTGGTTCCATCCCATCCTTCCACGGATTACTACCCTACTAATACTAGGTACGTTCAGATTACTTAACAAAACATTTAAGTCATTTAAAAATTTTTAATTCATCATGGTCATCACGAAAGTCATTTACAACGGGATATTAACCATGATTCGAGTTTTGAGCTCTCCATTATTTCGGCACAGTTTCATGCGCCATGATCACGGAATAATTCCGTCCTCAGATATTCTGTGATCATGGCGCATGAAACTGTGCCGAAATATTGATAATCTCAAAACTCAAATCATGGTAAATATCCCGATGTAAATGACTTTCGTGATGACCATGATGAATTAAAAATTTTTATAACAAAACATGTTATAAAACATAGTTCTTCACATGCTATAAATTGCGAACGAACGTGTTATAATTAAACAGTTTTAATAATGTGTACTTGATTTGGACGCACCTTACGATAATTAATGTAGCTCCCGTTTTTGACGACCTTACCACGTACTCAAAGATTTATTGTTACAAACAGACAGTAATTGGTAACCCGGATAAGTTCAATCCCTTAAGGATTTTAGTCACGCATAGGTAACTAAAGTACTTTCAATTTGTTTTTGAGCGATGTGATGAGTCAGAAAAACCATGTTCTATCAATTTGCTCTACCATTGCGGTAGTGTAATCTTGTTGCTATAGTACGTACTATACCTATTGTATCTACGATCATTGAGTACCCTAGGTATCTTCTACGTTATTTTCCTACGCTAGATAGGTAAGTATTGAAAAGGACCTGACATAGTTGGTAGTAAAGTTTTCTCAGTATGTACACAATACTTGTGAATTTATTAATAAAAACTGGTACCTATAGATTTGAAATTAAAGTTTTAACTCTTCTAGCGCACATGTGAATAACTGGGTAAAGTTTACAAGTGCGACCTATGTTTTCATTCAAAAGTGATTGATGATGATGGTGGTTATACGTAAAAAAGTGCAAATTTCCCGAAAATATAAGGAAGAATGTAGAAAATTAGGAAAAATCTAATTTTTGATTCGAGATCAGATTTTTTTTCTGGGATTTCTAGGTTAAGAATGTAATAGCTTTAAATGGCAAATATTGCCGACGTTGCTAGTGGGACCACAGAAAATAAAGTTTGTAATTAGTACCGTCCTAAATTTATCGATGTAAAATAAGATGTTCTACTAGAGAACTACAGTTTACGGGTAATATAAAGATATCTACGTCTACAGAGGTAATCTGTATAGTTAGAAATCTTTTCAATAACGTGATATTAGCGTTCAAGTAAAAGCAATTACTAGTACCTACCTAAGTATTTTCTACAATCAGGAACCAATTTACATGCCAGAGCGAATGCAAATAGAATACAGTTTAGCAGATAGTAGATACGTAGTTATTTGTATTAAGATAAGGTGGTTTCTAAACCTAGTTCTTACTGTAAACAGTGTTTTGGAATTCGAGTTTTTTGGTTGGTGCCTAGGCTTTTTTATTAAAATTTTAGCTTTCTAAGCTTAATAACTTTTCTTATAAATGAAACTCGAAAAAGTTCGTACGTACCCTTAGACAACGGCTTAATAATTAAGCTATCTTCATAAGTGAAGTTCATTCAGAAATGTTAATGTAGAGAAGAGGAAAAACTAATTTGTTTAGAAAAACTACAAAATCTTCGTTGTATTGAGCAGTTTCTGCCAAAATAAAGAGCAATAAATATCTCGCGAATTTTCATCGTGACAAACTCATTAAGATTGTCAAAACAAACCTCAGTTTATTGAAAGCACGTGTTTTTCAGTTTTTTACTCGTAGTTTGGTAGAGCAGGTGTTTTTCCTTAGTTTCTTGAACGTTTTATTTTTATATGATGGTAAACTATTCGGAAAACCATATTTTTTTCCCTTAAAAAGAAGCGAACGCATTTTTCATAGAGTTAAAATCTTCAGAAAATTTTCTTTGTGAAAATTACCAAACACGTGTAACAAACATTCGGTCCCAAAACGTTTCAAAAAATCACTTCACACTGGCCACATGCAAAAAGAATAAAACTTTTTGACTTTGACATTTCATTTCGCGCCAATTTTCCGATTCGCGCGGGAAACTCGTGGTCGATGGCGCGTCCGCGCGGTCTCGGCTCTAACTGTGGCCTGGGAGGACTGCGCCCCATCTCACTACCTTACGATTTATGAGCGTGACGCAAAAATGGACAAAATTCTGCTCTGTTGCTTCGGGTAGGTCCGTAGGTACTTTTTGTGATTGAATACGTATATTTAGAAGTACTGAAATAGATTAGGTATTGGAATCACATCATGTTTGTGGAATTTTTACGGTGTTTCGGAATGAGGGGAATGTCAAAGCTCGTTATAATTTCGGCCTTGATTGTAATCCGATCATTTTCTTTGTCTTTGGTTAGCATTATAGCTGCTTTTTCGTATGAGTTCAAGTTGACATACATAATGAATTTTATCGACTGCTTTTACGGGGATAATAAAGAGACTGTAATTTATCGGCAAAAATTCACCCCTAAAAATAGCTACGTAATTATGCAATTATATTTGAGCAAACGCGATATTTCTCGTCAAATGAACTAAATGTAACTTTAGTCTTTGAACGGGATCGGATAAACTTCAACGTTTTTCTATATTCCCCCGTAGGTGGAGCTAACCGCGCTAGACTCCGTAGGAAGTCCCAGATATTTTTGACACAAACATCACTTGGCCTCGTGGTGTAGTTGTTTAGCATATTGCCGTATTGATTTAATGCGGGATTAAGTCCTGTCGAAGTCAATTTTTTTTGGGATATTATTTGATTTCTAATCAAATTCCATAAGATTAAAGCTAACAAGGCGCTTATCAGGGGGAGGCCTGCGTCTAGCAGTGGACCAACACAGGTTTTTGACGATGAGGATTGAGGATTTGATTTCTTGGAAATTACCCTAGTGTAAGGGCACGCAGTATAATAACAAAAACCATAGCTGCGAGAAAGTTCATAGCACTTGATATGCGCAAAAATTTTTAAATTAATATAGAGCACAATTCACCAATAAAAATAGCTACAAAAAAATTCACAGCACAGGCTATCAAACGCATGTAAATTAATATAGAGCATAAAGCCACACAATCACCCAGCACTCCCTTGCTGTCATCCTAAAGAAGATTAACGTAAACTTGACCATAGACTATCAGGCATGCCCACTCGCATTATATCAGATGTTTGAATAAATAACGTCCGTTCCTTGGGCGAGTCCAAGTGACCGATAAAACGTCAGATAGGTTTGACAGACAAGTGTAATTAGCTGGTGCCGGTAAATGGAAGCATGGTGATAACATTGGTCAGTCCTGAGTAAACAGGCGTGCCCTTCACCAGAGGTGGTTTGAGGGTCTTCATTCAGGTGTAAAAGAGAAAAATAAATAAGAAATTTATTTTCCACTTACAAAAGTTTGTAATGAATAGTCATGGTCCATTTTCGTTGGGAAAATATCAATAAATACCTAGCATTATAATTTTAAAGAAATATGGCTCATCCTCCTGCTGATTAAGCTTCTTTACATATTTTTTTTCGTATTTCGTTACTAATAGTTATTACAATTATTAGTGAACCATAAAAAAGAAATAAGATACATGTGGAATAGAAGTGCACAGGCACTTTGAGATCTTTGGGAAAATATTCATTCAAAAAACATCTTTTTTTATCAGAGTTCAATTCTGTTCAATATTCAATTGTGTCTTTTTAATCCATTCAATTTGTTTGGAATGATAATTGATTATGATTACTTAGAGGGTGATATTTAAATTGTTCTATAAAAAACATCTTTTAGTATTCTTATTAGTGAGACCTAAAAGTTCATCGATTTGTAGGCCTTTTTTATTTATTATTTAAATCTATCGATTTTATTAGTGTTTAAAAAAATCAGTAAAACAGCCCCTTTCTGTCCACTCTTAATCCGCCCAGGCGTTCACGATTACACCTGATGCTTAAGTGGTTAAATGGGATTGCAAAACGCCAATGGATATAAATAATACGCTACTGTTACACTGATACAGTTGTAACGTTAGAAAGCTAATTAATGTGCATGGGTTATTTAGATTCGTTGAATAAATCTCACAACAGAATTTTTAATTGAATATTTAGGTCGGATGGGACTAGAGTGCTTTGTTTCGTGGAAGTTAGAACTTTATTTAGAAAGAAATTCCTAATAAGTCATTGTTATTCTCAAAATTGAGGACAATTGTCTGGACAATCCACACAGCATCATCTAGCCCGAACGTAAGTAGAGGGCCTATGGGAAAAGGAAAATCGAAGTTTCGTTTTCGTTGTCGTGCAAAACCAACTCTTAAGTCACTTGCATAAGATTAGCGCTTGCACGAAAAGGAATCCGATACCTCGATTTCGTTTTTAAGAGTAAGATAACTGGTACTAAAATATTTGACTACATAACCTATTTCAGTCCAGATCTACCTACTTCCATGAGATAATAGCAAAATTCAGAATGCTTTCGATGTCTCGTTCTAAGTAGATTTAGATTACGGTACATTAGTAGGCTACGCCGGCCTACTAATGTACCTACACCTACGTACTACAGCCCAAAAATATTCCAAAAACGTGCGAAACTAAACAATAAGGTGACAATTGAATTTATGGATCCGCTAATTCGACCTTCAACTCGTGTTTCGCTAATCGGTTGTATCCACGGATACCTTACGCCAGATAGCAGGTTAGTGGTATGATAGATGGGTTTTTAAGCGGATGCACCAAATATAAAAATAAATACCTATAGAAAGTGTTTTGTTAGGTTTGGTGGGCAGGTTATTACTAATTTAATCTTTTTGCGATAAAAAAGAAATTTGAAAATGAAAATAAATAAGGCAGGATTTTATTTTATTCGCACACAAATCAAACTAGCTAGCCCAAAAGTGTATAAAAAATCACCTGTATTAATTACTTGATATTGGTATTTGATTAAGTTTATATTTATAACTAGCTTCCGCCCGCGGCTTCGCACGCGTATTTTCGGTATATTAAGTAGCCTATTATCTAAGTTAGGCTTTGCCTTAAAAGTACACCAATTTTTTTTATAAACAGTATCCTATGTCCATCTCCTGGCTCTAAGCTACCTAACCACCAATTTTCAGCCATATCGGTACAGCCGTTCTTGAGTTATAAATAGTGTAACTAACACGACTTTCTTTTATATATATAGATAATGCTGGGCAATCCACACAGCATCATCTAGCATGATGCTGTGTGGATTGTCCAGCATTATTTATGTATTTATCAAAAACGAGGCACGCGGTTGATTAACTAATTTGCACCAACTTGAATGCCTACTTGTAATTTGAAAATAATCAGGATTATTATATCCCTAATGATAAGGATAATTTCAGTATCTGGCATCATTATACGTAATGTCTTCCATCTGCTTTTTGCACAAAACACTAAATGCAAACATTGTTTTTGCGCATTCTCTGATAAAGCTGTTTACTATCCGAATATTTCAGGCAAATTATGCAATATTTGGCAAAGTGATAGTGTGGCTTACACATTGCATTCCACTGTTCTTAATTAACTCGTTATAAATTCTTGTAGAATTTGGCCATGGCCAGACAATAAAACGATCTCGATTATTTTATGTTGAGCTATATTGACCACATCTAATAATACCAGCCAGTAGATGCAAAGGAAAAGAAGACAAAAAACATGATGAGCTGGACCTCTTTTTGATATAGTTTCGATAATAATATTGCATAAGACGAAAAACTACCTCTCTGGAAATTTTCCCATCTTTTACCTATAGTGACTGTTCTGTATATTACTTAAAATAAATACCTACCGACAGATTTATTTCTAAAAAGGTAAGCTGCATCATCATCATCATCAATAGCCCTTACATCCACTGATGATAAGATACAAGGATCGTTTATTCAGTGTTCGTTTTTCGGCACTTACGTAAGCTAAACAACAGCTCTAAAAATAATGTCACAAAAGGGCAGAGTATGTTAGGTTTTACCACCCTCTTCACAAACGCTATTTTAAAGCTACCTTTAATCATTTTCCAGGCCACTTCCCTCAAACTGGTCAATAAGCGTGAAACAAACAGAAGACTGCCTATATGTACTACCTATAAATACTATCGAAGTAATTACTTCTTAGTAATGTAATGACCTATAGCATCGGTGAGACCACGGATATAAACGTAATAAAATCTAGCATCTTGTATGTCCTCTACTTTTAAATTTTAGCAAGGCAGACTGAAACTAGAATGGATTGAATATTTCAAACTTACGCGATCTGAACACATTATTATTAGTATTATTGAACGGGTATAAGTAACTTTAACGGGAAAAATAGGTACCTAAATAAACGCGATAAATACCCGTTAAATAATACTTAAGATAGAATAGATTGATCGATTAAATTTTGGGATAAATAAATAGAATCATGAATAAATCACCTCTGAATCATGAATAAAAAATAAACACAAAAATTTATCTTCAAATAAAATAAATAAATTAGTTAATAATTTAGTTAAAACTTAATAATTCAAAATAAATAAATTAATCATGCCTTTGCATCATGAATCATCTTTGAATAAAATAAATAAAAATCATCTCTCTGCATGTACGAACTGAATAATTTTATAAGTTCGGTATAAAAATCTGCTGTTACAGTTTACGTAAAAGGTTAATGTAAACTCTTACCCACACAAACGATGAGATATGGCAAACGGATGCTTCAATGGGCTTCGCGGTCCATCGATCCAATAACTTTCCCATTGAGAATAAACTCTATTATTATTTAGGTATAGTTTAATTTGGGTTACCCGGTCAGTCGGATGTTTGTTAGGCAAATTCTTTCACAAGATACAGAGGTAATTGGTTGTTGGTTTATTATAATATTATGAATTATAAACCTTTTGTTAGCCAAAACTTCTTAAAATAGGTAAATTGAAAAAAAAGTACAAAATTTTCCTATGTTCAGTTAAAGTTTATTTAGCCTGATTGTATATCAGTTGCACCTTGTTTTCGAAATGCAACCTGTCAGCTGTGTTAATACTTCATCATTTTACAAGTAGGTTAGTAGGGAGACACACCACTTGTCTAAATTTTACACGACAAACAAATTCTCACCATAGGCACCAGCATACATCAAAAAGGCTTTCTATGTATGTTCATTATTTTATCTATTTTCACGCATGTTTTATGATTTCTACAACAAAGAAATACCTAAAGACTTGTTTGTTATTTCTGTTTTTAAATTATATTAACAAGTATCTAAAAACTGAGGTAAACAGTCTTATAACTATATTGTCTTAAGATCGAAATCTGTGAAATAAAACATCACCTTCCCAAAATTCGGCTTGAACTGACAAAAGAGTCATCATTTGTCTTATCCCGCAGAATCTGCGCAGGCGCATATAGGCAAATGCGAGCCGTATTCGTGCGACACTGTCATTATAGTGCGGTGACCACAAAGGCAGATTTCCCATAAAAGGCGTGCAAACAGTTGGACCTCTCATAAATCATGGTGGACGACGTAATTCAAACAGTTTCATGCCATGGAACTAGATTACTAGAAGTACTAAATATATTTTGGGTAGTTTGGGTTTTTCTCTAAATATCAAACCCAGAAATTTAACAAAATTATCTTATTAACTCGCAAGGACTGTCTGGTTTGGTATAATCAAAATAAATTCCCTAATTTCGGTAAATAAGGCAGTAGGCTAAGTCCCTAATTTGATTTGCTTCCGTATACAGTACAGAGTTGTCTCAGAAATGGTTACTCATTGGCAAATAAATTAATTTTCCCATTGTTTCAGTTTAGTCACACTTCATTAGACAAAACAGGCAAATTATTTAGTACTTCGTTACTCACCATGGTACCGCTATAGTTATAAATTCCTCAACCATGAATGACATAATTTCAATTAAATATGAGTTTAAATTATTATTATTTGACTTTAGCAGGAAGAAGTTAGTCATGGTTGAGAAATTCTTCCTGTAAGAATCCGCAATTGGAATTTTGGTATGAAAATAATTTTAGCTGGTATTGGCATGAAAACATTTATACGAGTCATCTATAAATTCATCCATCTATTTCCTTTTAAGGAAATCAATGGGGATAATGGTGCAAGCTTGTGGATATTTGGCCCCAGAAATGGCAAACAAAATTATGACCTAGTGACACCTTGCACTGTTTATTAGAAGATCTTTATCGATACCTTGAGATATTATGCAGTGATTTTAGTAGTTAAATAACAGGTTTGTACAAAAGTTAGAATCACACTTCATACTATCATACTTCATACTACTATTATAAATGCGATGGTTTGGATGGATGCATAGATGGATGTTTGTTACTTCTTCACGCCAAAACTACTGACCGAATCGCGCGAAGCTGTGGGCAGAAACACGTTTTTTTATAATCTCAAACTGTCACATCCATGTAACACGAGGTTGCACCGACGTGGTCACTGTCTTCCCAATACGGTAGCGTTGAACTGGCCAACGCCAGCAAGGTTGCCCGAAAATAGCACACCGAATTAAACCAAATTTACACGCGTCTTCAAATTTGTTTTAGCTTATCTTGGTGCGTTCATAGCCTCAGCAATCAACATATTTTTCTTTGGAAAAGATGAACGAGGTTCCCATACTGACTTCTGTAACTAGTTTATCCCCTTCAAAAATTTTTCTCAAGCGGGAAAACTGTAATTCATTTTTTTTAATTCTATTTTTTCCCCTTAGCCAAGGGCCATAGCCAAGGGGGAAAACTGGAATAACCCCTAATTAGGGAGTATTCATCTCTTTAACTTATTTTAAACAGCTAGTTATAGATTGTATTGTAAGGTAACTAATGTATTGCGGCGCATCAAAAATTGGCATAAGTATTTACTTATCTATATAAAATGGAGGTTGAAACAATAACAACAGAACCGAGATCAAAATAAGATAAGTATTTTGTCTCTAATATAAATACTGAATACTGAACCAAATAAACCATATATTTATACCAAGAAACCTGATAATATTTTGTCAAGTCAAAAAACGTTGGAGAACAACCAATCTAAATCATACGTGATAGTTGTACCTAAATCGAAAGAGAAACAAAACATCAATGAAACTCACCTTGAGAAAGGAGATAAAAGAATAGGAATTTAAACCAAGACCTTGACAAAGGCATCTCTCACAAACAATACAAAACAGAACCGGGATTAAGTCTTTCAAGACTTTCAAAATGTGGGAACAGTAGTCAAAACAAAGAAAATCTCAGTAATCGTTAACTAAGAATAGCACAGGTTAACTGACAAAGAACAATCAGTTTATAAATAAAGGTTACTCAGCGATTGAGACTAGCGGAGATTAGATGATTTATTCGAGTAAATATGTGTGTACTGCACAACCGATAGGAAATAAGAGTAATAATTGGATAGGTAGAGCGCAGCTAGAGCGCAGTCAGAGAATAATACAAACACCGTGGCGTCCTAGCGAGTTCCAAATACAAGGGATGTACGGCGCACGCACGGGGTGCAGATGGTATGTGTTCGTAATGATTTTAACAGACGACGCCGATGGTGTTCGATGTTTTGTTTGTTTGATCATGGAAATCTGACAAAAAAACTGTTATCGAATCCCCTCCAAACATTAAGCGCCTTACAGCGCCTTTACCGAACTATCTGCCTAATTTTATCAATTCGATTGTAGTCTTCCAATGATTTTGAGTGAGATAGTTGATTCGTTGCATTTTAGCTATACAACTTTGGTAGGTCAGAGGTAGTATTCGAAAAACATTCTTCGTTTTGGTATTTTCTTTGACAGAATGCGAGAATACAACATTTCATAGACACATAATCTGTCAGCTCAGTAAATATTGAAGCTATCGGTAGTCCCGATATTTTTTAAGTCGAAAGTTTCGCATGACTTTAAAAAAAAAACAGAGTCTATAAAATAGTACATTCATTTAATCAGTCAAAGTAAATAAACGCGTGGATGTTGTAATATAGAAATTATCAGAGTATAGGCATACAGAAAAGGTTTTGCTAGTTTTTTACTGACCCTTGTCAACTAGATTGTATCAGACGATTTCAAAAGTCCCAATGATCCTAGCTTTTTCGAGGCAAATTTATTTGCATAAGTATTTATTCTTTTAGAACAATAGCCTGTCTTAGTGAATTGAATTCATTTGAAATGGTGACCACCCAACACTAAAATGGTTTATGACTACAAACAGTTTGAGAATTTTTGTAGCAGAATATAGGCAATCAATTATGTAAGATTATTATTACCACCTATCTTTCATATTTGATATTATCTTCGATTTACTTGCTATAGCTACTTTACTTTACTTTACTACTAGCTGCATTCTTACAACCCGTTGTCTTATTACCCGTTTTCCCGTAGGAATGAAGCATTTTCCCGTAAAAAGTAGCCTATGTTCATCAGGAATAATGTGGGCTTCTAATGGTAAAAGATTTTTAAATCGGTCCAGTAGTTTCGTAGCCTATTCAATACCAACAAACAATCAAATCTTTCCTCTTTATAATATTAGTATAGATTAAACACATTATTTCAAATGATCCGAACTCTCTATTTTAATTTATTTAATGTATGAACAAGGTCTATTACTATTTATTCTACCTATTTCTTACCCATCCACAGCTAGCTTACATCCCTTCTAGGATAGGAATGTTAAGTAACGCCGTATGCGAGTGATTCAGTCGATTATATTCGGTCAATGCGTTAACGCATGGCGCCAATGTTTTGGAGCGTACGTTTTCTTAACACTGACTACTTTGGAATAAGAAAAACATGCTAATTATGCCTTTTGGTACTTCAGCTATCAAGATTATGGACGAAGATTGTTCATTGCTACCCATTAGAATCTATCTGACAGAATATACACCAACCCTTTTACTTATTCATAGAACTCTCTTGTCTTTACGCAATTTCTTTTATTGTCAGTATAAAAGAAACACAGCCTACAGATTATTAAGAAAGAGGCAAGAGTCGCATTCTAAAAGACAAAGTACTATCCTTAGCAAAGTCTATCAATTGGCGTAATAATTAATAATAATAAATACTAGGTACATACATAGATAGCCAAACGTTACGTTCGTACAATGACAACGACAAAAACTCCAAAGTTACATACAGCTTATGCGCACTTTATAAAGCTGATAAATTCGATACTTTACCAATTTGTGAAAACGGTCTTTGATAAGTAATTTTTCTGAAAAGAATGTCAGTCAGTTCGTCACAACGCGCTGTCGCCAAATGTTTTCATCGCATTCCGTTGTCTTATCACAAATTCGTCATGCAAAGCAAATTTTGAGTTGTTTGCTGCTATTGTACGAATCTAAACTAGCATTATTTATACAACTGTATAAAATATGTTGAGCCTGAATAAATTGACCTATAAATTAATATTACCAGGTATTGTCTTCAATACCTGGTAATATTAATTTATAGGTACCAATCATAACCTAATATCTTTATTCTGTTAAGATTGGTTGGTAACTAAGTAGGTTTATTAGTTGCAATTAAATTAAATATCTAGTACTATCTAAGATTCAAAACGTTAATTAGAAGATTCTTCCTAAGTTATATGGTTAGGTTAAGCAATGAAATAAATTAGATTTTATCGCTCTGTCGAAAAGCGGTAGCACAATTTAACACAAGTAAACGTCGATAGAATAATAATCTGAAGTTAAACCTCGGTCTAAATCACGGTAAGTTTTATTTATGGGGCACGTGCCCGAGGCCCTTTGTTATTGTGTCATCCAGTTCGTTAGTCGGTTATGCAAATGGTAATACGTATCAACCTCATTGGTGAAAAATATTAAAAAAAAACTAGAAAATCTGCCTGGAAAATCGGAAAATTAAGGAACAACTGTAGTTTTTCACTTTTCAGATAATTAAACACAATATATAAACATTACAGTAAATTAAATCCTATTTAGTCACACCGAAAATACGAAGTCGTTCGTTTTCGTTTCGCACACATTTCGTTATGACATGATGAACATCCAACATTAAGCCCATACTTGTATGAATGCACGTTCTCTGTGCTCTGTGGTAGCGGTATTGGATTAAAGAACGCATTTACCTTACCAATCTATATACAGGGTGTCCCATAATGAGTGGATAATCTTGAAACGGCTTGTGCGGGGGCCCAAGGCCAATCCGAAACATTTTTTGTTTTTTTTTTATCTTGACCCGTTCGGAAAATATTTAACTTTTTGTAAATTTGGAAAAAATTGTACCTTTGTTCACATTTTTAGACTTGGTGCCTACAATTTTTTTATTTTTTTTTATTTTTGTATTTGGAATATATTAAGAAAATATAGCGTAATTGAACACCGTTTGAATAATTTTGGTAACTAGGAGCAGTAATTTTCAAGACAGTATTAAAGTGGAAAATTGAAATTTTTCATTTAATTTTACTAAGTTTAAGCATCTGTGGTTTAAAAAAGAGGTATGAAAACCTGAGAAGCCATGTACATAAAAAACATGTCCATTTCAAGAGGATTCTTAAATGATAAAAAACTACGAAATTTCATACAGTAAAAAACGGAGATATCGCTACTTTTGTGTAAACAGGAGCCATTCTTACTAAAAATAAAATTGAACCATCACACATTAATAAAATATCTTTCCGCCACTCTCGTTCTAAAACGGTAAAAAGTATGCTTCGCACACGGAAAACATTTAAATAAACAAATAATAATGTAGCCGAAAGTAAAAGGAGTTTGTGTTATGGGTACAAGATAACTGCTTTTTCTACAATTGCTAACTAAAAATAAAATTAAACCAACATAATTGTAAATAATTTTATATTTTTTTACTACAGTAGATGTTCGAACTGGTGTCCTGCTTCTCTGATGCATGCTCTGCATCTTGTAATAAAGGATTTTTTTAGCAAACTTCCGTAGTTGCGTTCGTTAATTTTGTCCGCAGCGTTTTGAACTCGACGTCGAAGTTCCTCTATTGAGGAAATGGGTTTTTTGTACACCAGTTCCTTCAAGTTGCCCCAGTAAAAGAAATCCAATGGATTCAAGTCCGGCGACCGCGCTGGCCACTGGATTGCGCCAGCACGCCCGATCCATCTGTTTGGATACGCTTCGTCTAAATATCGCCGTACCTGTACGGCGTAGTGTGCCGGACACCCGTCATTCTGTAGCCACATTCTATGCCGTGTGGCTAGTGGCACTTCTTCTAACAACCCAGGTAGGTTGTTGGTTAGAAAATCCAAGTAGCTGGATCCATTTAGATTTCCCGGTAGCTCGAATGGACCGATGATTTTTCCATTTAAAATCCCAGACCAATAATTTATTTTAAATTGGTACTGGGACCTGTCTTCGCGCATTAAATGCGGGTTAGACCCAACCCATTTCCTCAATAGAGGAACTTCGACGTCGAGTTCAAAACGCTGCGGACAAAATTAACGAACGCAACTACGGAAGTTTGCTAAAAAAATCCTTTATTACAAGATGCAGAGCATGCATCAGAGAAGCAGGACACCAGTTCGAACATCTACTGTAATAAAAAAATATAAAATTATGTACAATTATGTTGTTTAATTTATTTTTAGTTCGCAATTGTAAAAAAAGCAGTTATCTTGTACCCATAACACTAACTCCTTTTATTTTCAGCTACATTATTATTTGTTTATTTAAGTGTTTTCCGTGTGCGAAGCATACTTTTCACCGTTTTAGAACGAGAGTGGCGAAAAGATATTTTATTAATGTGTGATGGTTTTATTTTATTTTTAGTAAGAATGGCTCCTGTTTACACAAAAGTAGCGATATCTCCGTTTTTTACTGTATGAAATTTCGTAGTTTTTTATCATTTAAGAATCCTCTTGAAATGGACATGTTTTTTATGTACATGGCTTCTTAGGTTTTTATACCTTTTTTTTAAACCACAGATGCTTAAACTTAGTAAAATTAAATGAAAAATTTCAATTTTCCACTTTAATACTGTCTTGAAAATTACTGCTCCTCGTTACCAAAATTATTCAAACGGTGTTCAATTACGCTACATTTTCTTAATATATTCCAAATACAAAAATAAAAAAAAATAAAAAAATTGTAGGCACCAAGTCTAAAAATGTGAACAAAGGTACAATTTTTTCCAAATTTACAAAAAGTTAAATATTTTCCGAACGGGTCAAGATAAAAAAAAAACAAAAAAATGTTTCGGATTGGCCTTGGGCCCCCGCACAAGCCGTTTCAAGATTATCCACTCATTATGGGACACCCTGTATATAAAAGAAAGTCGTGTTAGTTACACTATTTATAACTCAAGAACGGCTGAACCGATTTGGCTGAAAATTGGTGGGGAGGCAGCTTAGAACCAGGAGACGGACATAGGCTATGTTTTATCCCGGAATTACCACGGGAACGGGAACTACGCAAGCGAAGCCGCGGGCAGCAGCTAGTTGTTTATATTTTTATTAAACTTACGAACCCTTGGTACAAGCTAAAATATTTACAGCTAAAAAGGAACCGATAAAAAACATAAAAGACTTGTTATTCCAATAAAACTTTAATGAACGGATGCAAAATATTTTGAATTCCAGAATCATAATTTATGAGGTGCACCGCCTGCTCCTGTATTTTATATTTTTGGCAAATGTTTATTTCACATATAACATTCGGAAGTTATAAAGTGTTTTTAACAATAAACGTATTGAATAAAGGTCCTTATCTATAGCAAAAGCATTGACTCATGGTATAAAAATATACTTTTTTTTATCACAAACTTTAACATCCAAATGAAAGTTTTGATTTGTGACTGCTTCCATTTGAAACAGCAAGTAAAGAAATTACGGTCCGCCATTACTTATTTCCTATTTGTTAATTATTATCATTTGTTATTTATATGCTTGAATTGCGAGATTATCCCATTTGAATATTAAACGTTTATTGTACGTTCAATCAAAGCACCCAATCAAGATCTCAGCTCATACTAATCATAGGTGATTTAGAATTACCCAGTTTCCAAAGCACATGATTGTTGTGCTACACAGTAATTTAGAAAACAAGCTTTATATTTGCAACATTGTTATTTACAGATAAGTGTTGTGTCTAACACCTGTTACTTATAATAGAAGCTTATTTTAACGATGACTTAAGTAGTACGTTGATCTGTTTTTGTCACTCTCTTATTTCTGGCTGGCGAAAAGTAATTGTAAAGGTGGTATGGTATACCTTTGTTAATATTTTCCTGGTGGGCAATAGGGTTAATTGTAAAATTTACTGTTTAAGAAGTACCTTCCTATAATCTTTTGTGCCCACCACCAGTCGTCACTTTGTTCCACCTTTTATTATCCCACCTTGCTATCTGCAGTATTTTTCCTCTTGCCCATTTGCGGTCTATGATTCTAGTTCCGACATCTTTGTTAACACTTAAATGTCCCAATCCCAAGACGCAGATGTCCGTCTGCTCTGCAGCACCACGAGGCGGGGAAGCGCGCCCCTGCCGTCAAGGCTAGGCAGTGAATGCATTAAACGGAATACCGAGCTATTAAAATTGTGGAAGTTCCAGATTTATTTTGTCCTTCAAGAGAATCGAACTAAGAAAAGATCCAGCTGCATTACATCAATGATTCATACCCATTCATCACGTGGAAGAAACACAACGGAGAGACATGAACCGAAATAAGCATAATGCATTTACAACACAATTGTATTTCACGAAACAATGCTTCTGAAGTTGAATCATGTCTTTAAGATAATTTCAGAAATATGGCTCCTTTTGTTTCTCTCCGTTGCTAGCCAAAACTGCTACAAGTTCATAAAAATGAAAGGATGGTAGGGAGACGTTTTCCCTACAGTGGGACGTAAACTCCTAAATCATTAGAAGGTTTCATTACAATGGATCATTACTTTCAGCGATATAGTATGTTTAATTACTAGATATATTCCTAAAACGAGGATAGATATCTTTTAGTGATCTTCTTGAAAATCAGGCTACAATACTTTTTGTACAAATTTTATAACTTATAAATACAAAATATCACACTGACCGGGCAATTCGTGCTTGCCTCCAGGCTTAGTTAAACCATGAAGTTATCACCGATCAGTTAGCGGGCCATAACCTGAGAATTGAGGCTTTCAAACGATTAGCGGAATGGTATGGTTTGTTTGCGCGAGCGCAGACGGGCGCCAATCTTGCCTTCAGAGCCCAGAGTTCATTTGTCGATAGTATCGAGACGATAGTATAGGTTTTGGTCCAGCGCCTCTATTATGCGGAAAAGGAACTACGCTAATCTCATACAAAGCTGATACGTAACGATCACGTCTCGAAACTATTATCAAATGGATTCGGGGCTCTGATTCACAGCATTCATTATTACTAATTATTTAATGGCTAGTAAACTAATAAACTTTATGAACACGTATAACGAATATGTAAGTTCATATAGGTTACTTCTGCGTAGATCCTTGTTGTGGGCCTTAGAATTAGTATTAACCATTATGTACTATTCATTCGATGAATGAAATATATGATTCTAGCTTCCGCCCGCGGCTTTGCACGCGTATTTTCGGTATAGCAACTTATTATCTAAGTTAGGCCTTGCTCTATACGGACGCCTAATTTCATCTTGTTCTGTTCAGTAGTTTCTGATAGAGAGGTAACAAAAATTCAGATTTCACAAACTTTCGGCTTTATAATAATAGAAGGATACTTAATATATTTTATCCTTTATTTATAATTATTATTTCATTGTATTTTTTAAGCCTATAATAAAATGAAATATGAACAGATGAAACTGATTTATGATTTCCAATAACCGTTATCTGCTGGTCAAAAACTGGACTGATAAGAGCAAAAAACAAAAATCTTTTGATTTGTATGTTTATTTGTTTGTTGGAATTTCTCAACGGTAACTTCGTCTACTTTGCCTCTAAACACCTTACACAAACTTCATACATACTCGCCCGAGCACTTTCATTGACAGGACAAATCTGAGGGAATAATTACAGCAGAATGAGTATTACATCAAGTGCTGGATTAATTAGAGAGCGTGGCGTTGCAGTCTGCCCGCGGCCATATTTACTCTACCGGATGACAATTAATCGCACCCTGATTGTAACGTAATGACAAGCTCCGGTACCGCGCTGTGGGAAGGTGGGAACAGCTGGTTCGACGCCAGATAGTATTGACCATCTGAATAAAAAATCTAAATAAAATATAAGAAATAAAAATATAAATCTGAATCATCTGTCATCCATCACATCACAGATGATTTAGATTTCTTTAGTGTCATAAATCGTATCGATTTAAAATAAATTTCATATAGCCAAATTTTAGCTCAATATTATTACTGTATGCTACACGGTATGCATACGCGAAATATTATAGAATACTTATGACAAATTGTTGTAATATATAAGGTGTTAAAATAAATTAATATATTATTAATTTTTGCTGTTTTATTTCATAATGAAATCGATACTATATTAAGAATCAAAATTATGGTAATTACGAGTATTAAGTGAAAAAACTTAGACTCGAATAATAATAAATTTTAAAAAGGGACGCAAGCACCACGAATGGCTACAAGAAAATGTCTTTAGAATCTAGGTCACCACTTCTGACCGCCATTGAACGAAATTGAATGCTGAAACAAATCCTTTTAGTAAAGCTTTCGGAAATATCTGGTCAATCTTGGTTTTTGTATGTCGGTCATACCTAATCATAATGAAAGATAGTGAAATTATGAGCAATTTGGGATTCCATAGTAAAAACTATTTAATTAAAGCGAAATCTAAGTGACACGTGACCCGAGAGCTGGTAAGTATCTGGCGCAGCGCAATATTGCCATACAGCGGGGCAATGCAGCCAGTTTATTGGGGACGATTCCGACTGGTATTGATATGGATCAGTTGAGCTACTTTGTAGATTGTACAATTTTACTTTGTACTTTGTAGAGTGAACAGTCTGCATTTAGCTCAATCGTTTCAATAGTAAATTCTCGTTATAATCTATTCATTTTATTTGATTGTAATTTTCTTTGTGAATAAATTTAATTTAGGAAGAAAAACATTTTTATGTCCACTAATTAAAACTGCGGTAAAGAATTATAGTTTCTGAAGAGCTCAAGCTGTTCATTTTGTTCCTGTGGTCCATGCAGGTAGGTAAATTGATATAAGACGAGTTTTGAACAGGTAGTTTGCAATAACGTAGCCCTTTGGAAACCGCTAGTTTGCAGACACCATCGTTATGGTATAGGAAACAAGTCTCTTTCATATTGCATGCCTGCTTACTATAGTAAATAAATAAATAAATAATGCTGGACGATTAACACAGCGTTATCTAGCCCCAAGCTAAGCAGAGCTTGTGTTATGGGTACTAGATAACTGATATACTTAATGCAATACACTACATAGAAAGGTATTTTTTATTACATGTATCTACAAAAAAACACCCAGAACCTGGAACATTCGTACGATTTGCAGATATTTATCTGCAGATCGTACAAACGTTTTTCCCGAGGAGATTCGAACCCGTAACCACCTACGTCGCAGGCGGACCTTCGCCCGCAGCGCCACAGAGGTCGTCAAGTATGTACCTAATAGTATATGTATAGTACTTGCTAGGAACTGTAGGATTTTCTTCGGAGTGATATGGCGACACTAAATCCAGCTTAAATTTTATTTTATTTTCCCTGGTGCGTCCTGAGATGTCTGGCGTTACCAATTTTGGCTTTAAAAGTACGTGCACATAAGATTGTATATGTCAGTAGACCACAAAGCTTTATTGAATGTTTGCTGGCGCTTTGTTTTTACGCCAGTGTAGACGTTTTGCTGCTCTAAACGTCTCCATTCTGGTCTATTTTTTGCCATGACTTCCGAACGAGAGGCAATCTTGCGCTTTTTCATAATATGTCTCAGTCTTTGAATTTGAGTTGCGTACTTACTACAGTAATAGTACCTACATACTTACTTTACTACAGATAGATAGGAAAAGGAATCTCTTTTAGATCACGTCCCAATGATAATAAACGATCATTTCATTAATTTTCATTCCCAGGTATTTGCACAATCACCTGCCTTTCATAGATTATCAAAACATTTGATAAGATTGTCAGTTGATATTATGCTAATAATAAAATTCCAAATCAGAATCTAAACCAATAATTTGAATGTTACCAAATAAGTGAGACATTATCAATTTGCTAGGAATCTGAGCGACCAGTTTGTAGGTAACGGCTGTTTGTTTCGCAACTTTTCTTGCTAAATTTTCTGATGGGCTTTGATTTGTTTTAAATTGCGTTTTAAAATTAAATAGGGTAGCACAATCTTTTTTCAAAATTTTTAACATACAACACCAATCAAAACATGGAAGGGTCAAAGCTTGCAATTGCTTGCAACGGAAGAAACTCTAAAAACCAATAAAATTATAGAAAAAAAGCTTTTTTTTTCTTTTCATAGTCTGTCTAATGCCCGAATACCCAAACGCAACTTGATTTTAGCAGAACTCAAAAGATGAAAGTTTTTTATTGAAACTGTCGAAAAATCGCTTCTTGAAACATGCTCAAATCTGAGTTGTGTTTAAGTAGGTACATATATATTCGGGGGTAAGTAATACGCCAGATCACAGTCCGTTAGGTGTGATTCATTATTTGGTATTGCAATAAATATAAGACCCATGATTACTGTCGATCGCGTTTAGCATAAAATCACGGGTACGGTAAGAGTGATTGAATCTAGCAATCTCCTAGGCAAACCTCGAGGCACTAGTGGTAGTGAAATGTGATTTGAATAATCAAGATGAAATCAATCCTCAATGACAGCAGGACTGCAATTTTCATGCTATTGCCGCATGCCGAGGTGGTAGTTATAAGGTTTAAGAATTACTTCTCTAATATTTATTTATTTCACAAATTATTTACTATTTTTACACGATAGAAAAAGTTATTAAATGTTACACACATTACAAAAATGTCAATGTATAATATCTATAACAATTATGAAACATATGAAATGGAGTTAACCAGAATTTGCTCTTCGAGTAAAGCTTTTCGCTGGGCTATTGCCTTTTTGACAGACTGCAGCACACACAATTTTTACAAATCTGTACCTACTTCTTCAATGGTTTAGTATTATTTATTGTTCCTAAACTTTGTTCCATCAAAAAACTATTAAGTTTCTGTGTTGTGTTAAGTAGTGCCGTAATTAATGTGATCTTTTTGTATAATGTGCTGCAGTGTCGAATAAATCTTTTATCTATCTATCTATCAGAAAAAAATCTAGCATGATCCATCCATACTAATATTACGAAAGTAATTATGTCTGTCTGTCCTTTTCACACCTAAATATTTGAATGAACGGATCTTCATGACATTTGGCAGGGAGGTAGACCTGATTTCGGGAACTGACAAGGGTTCTTTTTGTCCCGGAAAAGCGCGTGCAAATTCGCTTTCAGAAGATTGTCTAATATAAAAATCAAAGCTTGCTTTCTTTTTAGACTTTATTCTGCTTATGGATATTTACTTGTAATAGGCCAACCTCCAATTCAAAACCAGCTCAATCACTCATGTGCGAGGCAAGCAGCATGCTTTGAAAAAATAAAATTATGTTATAAGGGTATCTCGCCTCTCTTTCTTATCACCAATCTATTCAACCATTTATGAGAAAGCATTGCAGTGACACCGCCTTTCAGCTTCAATACAGCCTTTATTCACAAAGAAAATAACAATCAAATAATAATAGAAATAAATTAGAACTAGTATTTACAGTTGAAACAATTGAGCTAACTGCAGACTGTTGCAAACAATCTACAGGTAGCTCAACTGATCCATATCAATACCAGTCAGAAGCGTCCCCAAGACGCTGGGCTGCATTGCCCCGCTCAGATAATTTTTACATATAGGTACTATTAACTGGAATTAGAAATTCCAGATTTAACTCAAAGAAGAGTCGTTTGAGAGACTTTAGAGTTACTTAAGCTAAAAGTGCAATACTTCTAGGTCAGTCGGTGCAACCTGAGCAACCCCTAGCAATACACAACAATTACTGTCAGAACAATAGCAACCGATCGTGTACCGTTATTGCCTGCAGTGCTGACGACATTGTAACCTCAGGAGTTAGAAGCGCAACTTCTGCTTACAGAAACGAAATTTCGGCGAGAAATATCGGTTTGGTCCACGCAGACAACCAAACTAGACAACTGCTTGGGGGCCATTCATTTATTACGTAAGACGATTTTCGTTAGTTTTTGACCCCCTCCCCACAAAAAACCAAAATTAATTACTACCAAAAAATAAAATTATTAGTACCTTTGTAAGTAGGTACATCTATGTAAACGTTTACAAATAAACATTTCTAAGAATGGTTACTTTGAAAAATAAACATTAAAACACTAAATGTGTATTCATTTTTCGTAAGAAATATTAAACAGGGGGGAGGGGGTCAAAAACTAGCGAAAATCGTCTTACGTAATAAATGAATGGCCCTATATCAAAAAATTAAAAATAAATAAATAATAGATTCAGGCGAAAAAGGATGAAAAAACTCATCAAAATTAAGTCGTCACCTAGTTTAGTCTCTCCACGAGACATCATCAGGACACTATAACAATACTCGACTTTGACACTGAGACCGCCAAGCAAAGAGTCCTGCCAGTGATGTTGCCTCTCTGAGCTCCCTGCGTAAAACTAACCTGTATAAATTTTTTTTTATGGTGTAGTTGGAGTGGTCTTTTCTTTTACAAATTAAGTTGTGCTCGTGCTTATAGTTGGAGGGTAATTTACTTGGCAATTTTATATTGCGTAAGTCTGTTGTTTACCTTCTCTGATTGCAAGTGGGAGCAATTTGTGGGAGGGCGGGCGGTACAAGCGAATCGCATTTTGTTGGATCTTATCAGAGAAGGTTTTGCGCGGAATTGTTACTAAATATCGTCTTTTCCTATATCGGCAATATAAAAGCACTGTACCAAATCCCATAGAAAAATGAGTCAATTGAACTCGGAGCTTTGCTAGGACCAGGAGTATTACGGTGTGGTAAGGCACGACATTATGGCTCAAACTTTAGCAGTTGAAACGCTAACGTTTCAACTGTTAAGGGTCCGGCGACGGATGTATTTTCCATACAAACGAAATACCAAAATTATTTTTAATTTGAGCATATTTTCACTATGGTCTGTTAGTATTTGTATTAAAATAGTATTTATCTAGGTTCCTGCCACAATTTTTTTTCAAAATACCTTTAGGAAATGAAATTAAACCTAATCGCATTTTTACATCAAAGAATGAATGTTGTCTTAGTTATTGTGTAGATAAGTATTTTGAAAAAATCTTATGGCAGGAACCTATATAAATACTATCCTAACAAAAATAATAGCAAACCATGGTGAAAACATTCTCAAATTACAAATCATTTTGGTACTACGTTTGTATGGGAAATTCATCCGTCGCCGGACCCTTAACGTTTGAGCCGTAATGCCGTGCCTTACTACACCGTAATCGCCCTCCAGGTAACACGTTCTCTTAAAGACAAGTAGGTACCTCCTGATAACGTAAGACGTAAGAACATGGAGTTGTACCACTGCTACCACAGCTGTACACTGGCTTTGTATCGACTGGTCCAGTCAGGTGCGCTATCCCGCCCGATCCCGATAGAGCGGGGTTAGGTTGCAAAGTGAATTTATTTTGCTGTCCGTGAATTCCTGCTTACCTCCGGTTAGAGGCTGTTCATGTTCGGAATAAGTAAGTGCTTAACGAATGACATATACTGCTTACGAGGTTCTTACTGTTTGAGCGAGAAAATGTCTAGGTGCTTTATGTAAAATTACATGGATGTGTTTACAAAAAATATCGTTGTCTACGAACTGTGATTAATTGATGTGATTAATGTGAATAACTGGAATTAATTGTGAATGGGGTTTTTAGGGTTCTTTTGTAAACAAGGAACCCGTATAGTTTCGCCATGTACCTACTGTCTGTCCGACCGCGGCTTAGCTCAGAAACTATTAGTACCTACTCTGTTATTTGGCATGGGTATTTATTTACCCCGCCGACAAAGTGGTAAAATAAAATCAAGAAAATATCCAGTACTTACCTCCACAAGAAGAAATTAATATTTTTTTATCTACCCCATCCCCATATTAAATACTTAGGTACTCCATCCAGTTGAACACCTGGTTACTTTCAGGGATTTCCAAATAATACAATTAGATTAAGCTATACACTTATATTCACGTGAAGGAACTAGTTTTTAAATAACAACTACCTATACTTTTAGAATTATTACATGACGCGAGATAGTTTCTCGATTAGTTACAACTAAGGAATGAATCTTCGTTCTACCTTAAAAATATAATGACAGATTATAAGCAACGTCTAAGCGATTCCCTAAGCTGGAATACCCGAATTTTGGCCTGAATATATTATATAAATAGTAGAGCTTCTGATCAATTTCCAGCATCGCTATTATATCAATCTACAATTTTATAATTAGGAACGCTACAACTTAAAAAAAGGTTTAGCTAAGTTCCACACATAAGTAGGTACCTACAAATATAGCAACGCACAGACATTGTTGCCTTAGAAAATAATTAAGTTACAAAATTGGATGAGATAAATTCAACACGGCCTTTCTCGACTTAAATAATCCATTACCCATCCAGTTAGACGCCGTTTAGCAACCTAATACAAAGTTGGACGAAGAAGGCTTGTCGAGGAAAGTGGGTGGCCAATTAATCGAAAGCGGTCTGGGGAAAATGGATCGGCCACCAGACAGATCAGGCATAAATGGAAAGCTAAAAAAGTTGGAAGCAGAGTACAGTCTAGTAATGTCTCGATATGGTGTAGGTATGTAGGTATTAAAGATGCCTACGAGATATTTACAGTTTTTAGGGATTTAAATGGTAAACCAATGTGAAAATAAAAACTCACTAGAAGATTTATGTTGACTCATTTCACAATTTTTTTATACATAGAGACTCAGGAGAAAATCTCCAAAATTATACATTGAGAAATAGAGTATGGTAATTACTTCTGGTCAACTCCTCAGAAGCATGATTATAAGGTCCATCCGCTGGTAGATGGCAGCACTTAGATCCAGAACCCACGACAATGGTTCGGATAGAGCCCACTCTACACGGTACAACTGCAGTAGCTACTCGTCAATAGATGGCGCTGCTTTCCAATATCTCAAAAAAGGGATCTGGGTGTGTATTGCACCAAGCCAAATTATTTTAGGATTATTTTATTTATGGACCTGATCCTAATCGGATTTTAAACAAAACAAAACACGACTTGTTTTGTCAAAATGCACAGTAATTATTGTAGGTTATATTATTTATAAATTTTTGCAATAGCCTTTCTTTCATTTCGAGCGATAAACATCATTAAACTTTACTTGCTAACCCTTCTTTATGTAAAAAATTATGTACAGTGAGAGTTAGGGAAAAATTTACAATAATTAAACATATTTTTTTAACGTTTGTTATGAATTTATTTACTTTGTGGCAAATGTACAACAACTCACAATAACGACAATTTCGTTTGAGAATACGATGAGTCAAGAACATCATTAAATATTTTTCAATTTATTTTTAAATCGAGCTCATGACTTGTAACCAGGGGTTAGTTTTTGGCCAAATAGTCCACTACACTCTCCTATTCATTTTAGTATAATAAATTTGACCACTGACCTTGCAAGAGCCTTGGACGCAGATAGCCCGGAAACCCGGCCTGGTGCAAGGCGTGCCATCGCTGACCAGAGCGAGGGACGCGTAGAACTGCTGCCCTCGGGGTCTGCAGTTCAGCGTGCAGGGTGAGTCACCTGGAATCCAAAACAGAAAATTGGTGATTAATTTAAAACTTTAAAAAAAGTTGACTCTGTCCTCGCTTTTTCAAACTTTATCGCCAATTGAGCAAAGGCCTACAAAATATTTAGATAGTTCATTTCGTATTTTTATTTTACGAATTTTAGGAAAGCTTACAGCTATAATTTAACAATAAGGTCTTTACTTAATATAACATTCATGATACATGCATGATATGCTACTGAGGGCTAATTAGGGTCTGACTGACGACCTCAATGGCGCAGCGGGCGAGAGTCCGCCTGTGACGCAAGAGGTTCGGGGTTCGATTCCCACCTCGGAACAAATTTGTGTACGATCTGCAGAAATTTGTTCCGATGATCTGGGTGTTTTCTATGTATAACAAAAAATATCTATATATGTAGTGTATTCTATTAAGTATATATTATCAGTTATCTAGTACCTACATAACACAATCTCTGCTAAGCTTTGGGCTAGATAATGCTGTGTGAATAGTCCAGCATTATTTATTTATTTAGCAAAAGTCCTTTAGTTTTGTGTATGGCTTACCATCAACATAAGGGACCCAAGTGTAGAAGCGACCCCTGAAAGGTCTGCGGTCATACACTGAACACTGTTCCCCACGGTGGTCCTTCGGAGACCCTGGACATGGCTGAAATTTATAAAAAACAAGTTAGAGATTTTAAAATTTTTCGTTTTAATAACATTCATCATCATCATCCACAGCCGGATTTTACCCACTGCTGGGTATAGGCCTCCCGAAGTTTGTGCCATCCACCACGATCCTGTGCTAACCGCCTCCATTGACGCCCTCCGACGCGTACTATGTCGTCGACCCACCTTGCTACCGGGCGTCCAACGTTTCTTTTGCCCATTATTGGCCACCAATATTATACCAATATTAATATTAGGTTATAACATTAATGGCATTTTATTAACATAGTAATTATTCCCTGATGTGTGCTTACAAGTACATTCATCAATATCATCAGTCCATGCTAAGCCATTGGTAGACTTGAAGCGAACAAAAATAAAACTTTTTTCCTACTTTTACTTATGCTAGGCACTTATTTTTAATTTCGGAGGTATCTAAGAGTTATGTAAGGTCTAAAAAAAAGCACTTTATATTTGAATTTGACAAACATACGATTTAAATCTTTGTAATTTGACAGAGGAGGCCCTAATGAGTGGTTGTACCATAGCTTTCCGAATCCAGCATCTGCCTGCAGCTTCTCGCAGATCGTCATCCCACTTTGCCGAAGGGCTTAAGGCGGCATTCATAACTTTTCAACAGATTCATACAAATTTAATATTTTTTAACGACCTCTGTGGCGCAGCGGGCGAAGGTCCGCCTGTGACGCAGGAGGTTGCGGGTTCGATTCCCGCCTCAGCTCAGATATTATTGCGATTTGCATAATAATATGTTGGTTCCAATGTTTTCAAAAATTATATCCGAATTAGCAACCATATAACACAAGCTCTGCTTAGCTTGGGGCTAGATAATACTATGTAATTTGATAAGCATATTTTATTTATAACTTCTCTTACCGCAGTATTGCACTCGTGGTAACGCCGCGCGAGTCCGGGACAGTCTGGGACCGGCTCCGGGTCGGATGCGTCCCGGATGCGTCTCGTTTCCACGCTCCGGGCTCGTCTGCGCACAAGTTTCCTTCTTTTTCTGCTTCGGCGTAATCTGGAATGAGAGGAATCGAATTTTTATTTTTGTTTCTGAATCACACAGCTAGCAAATATATATAGTACCTAAAACAGAAACAGAAAATCATTATTGTCGATTTCCATCAAAAATAAAAGTAAGTAAGTAAGTTTTCTTATAAATCGAGGGCATGACTCCTTTCCCGATTTTTCTTTAACTCGCGTGGTTCGGACTTAGCCATCACCGCCCTTCTCAAAAAACCACCCTGTATACCTAAATAATGCTGAACAGTTCACACAGCATTATCTAGCCCCAATGTAAGCAGAACTTGTGTTATGGGTACTAGATAGCTAATACAGGTACCTAATGTTATCTTATACATACCTTGATCGATATTTTTATTATAAGTACATAGAAAATACGCAAGGTTCCCTTATTATGTTCACCTTGGTCTAACTCTAGTCTAGGCTATGCCTACTTATCTATACATTAATAATCTAGGCATTATCTTGTGGGTCGTGGGGAACCATTTAGTGACAAAGCTGACATTTCATTCGACATTCTCATTAGATTTGTTTCAAATCAATTATAATCAAATCAAAATCAAATAAAAAAAAACATTTTAGTTCCGTGTCAATGTTTATTTTTATAATTTGACCATTACATTTATTGTATTTATGGAAAAAAAGAGTTTTTGATTTGATTTGATTTGTTTGTGCTCGATTTGCTTAAAAGATAGCGTGTTGGAATCTTAGATATGGAAGTGAATTTAGAACCCTGATCATGATTTCCATAGTTTGTGTTTATTCTTCCTACTATTATTATAAAACCGAAAGTTTGTGAAACCTGAATTTTTGTTACCTAGGATGTTCAAAACTACTCAACAGATCAAGATGAAATTTGGCGTAGGCTTAGAGCAAAACCTAACTTAGATAGGCTACTTATAAAAACCGAAAATACGCATGCGAAGCCGGTAGTAAGTAGAACGGAAGTAAAATGGGAATTTGGATATAAACAAAGAAAACTCAATTACAGCGCAAAGAACATAAAAGTTCTTTGCGTAGAAATTTTATCCTTTGAATTTTTAAGTCTTTCAAGGATTATGCTCTCATATAAACCTAAGCTTACAAAATCATGTTTAAATCGATTTTCCTATATAAGGTAAAAATTTTGAGAACTAAGTAGAAGTTAACACATTAATTTGCTGTGTACTTGGCATACCAGTCGTGCAAATCCAAGTATTTACACAGTGTTCCACAAATATTTGTGTTCAACAACTAGCGTCTACACAAAACGTTAAAACCTGATCCTCGACTCGTTTTCACTTGAAACACTGCTATTTAACTTGAAACAATGCATTGAAATTAAGACAAACGAAGTTTCACAAAAATCGAAAAACCGCTACGGAGACGAAGTAAATTGTATACTTTGAACCAACACCAACAGACAGTAAATAAATATCATTTCTTCATTCACAAAGAAAATTACAATCAATTAATAGTTATAAATATTTATAATAATTATTATAGGATATAATTAAATTATTTATAATTTGAACTATTTTCTTTGTGCATATCTAAGAATTTACTCTCGATGGAGTCCCTGTTCAAACAAAATAAATATAAATCATATAAATCAAAATCGGTACATCCGTTTTGGAGCTATGTTCCCACAGTCACACAAATACAAACACGTAAAACATAAACGCACCCATGTTTTTTGTGGGATAAAAATAATATAACATGTACTTAGCGCATTATATACTTGAAGCTTACTCTAGAATTACTAAAATGAAACTACAAAGGTATTTTTAGATATAATGTTACCAACTAGCCCGATACTGACCGTTATTTGTTTGCTGAAATAACAATGGCTGAAATAACAAATCAAATTAATCTTTATTATTGCAGAATCTTCAATTATTCAGAATTCAATCAACCTTATGTTTTCACAATAAATCATAGTGTTATTCTAACTAACCCCTAACCCCAATTGGAAAAGCAAATACGCATTTCCTTGTTTTACGCCGTCATAAACGTCACCATGAGATGGTGACCACGGATTGATCGATTGATTGAGTGTGCAGTGTGCATTTTGTGGTTGCATTTATTTCAGTGTGTCACTGGCACGAATACGGTTAGTGTAGTGCTACACGAGAGGTTGAATCAGTTATCATTTTACGTTTGCTTAGAGTTAATAATAGCTACTTCATCATCATCATCGGCCTTGTTCCGTCTATAGAGAGTAGAGACGATTTAGGTTATGTCTGTGGTTTGGTTGGATTTACATTTTTTTGTGTGGCTGTGGAGCCCGATGCGCGAATGCACCGAGCGATACAATAGCTACTTACACTTTTGCAATATAGATACTTATTACTTATTATTGAATAAACTAGTTTATGCCCCCCGCTTCGCACGCGTTCTTTCTATGGAAACGTTTAAAGGTGATTTCTATCTCTTGGGGACTGATTTATGGCATAAAAAGTATGTTATGTTTATGTATGCCTATGTTTGATTCAAGGATTAGAATTACCTGTGTGCAAAATTTCAGCCCAATCCGTTCAGTAGTTTTGGCGTGACGAGGTAACAAACATCCATCCATCTATCCATCCACCCATCCATCCATCCAAACTTTCGCATTTATAATATTAGTGTGATGGCAAAATGGATAATGGGCATTACCCCCATGTGATTAAAGCCAATAAGGCGCTTATCAGGGGAAGGCCTGGTTCCAGTAGTGGACCATTACAGGCTGTTGAGGAATCATGGCAACTTTCTCAGTTATTGAGTCAAGACAACTTTTAAGGGTCTCACTGATCAAATGCTCAACTCAGTTAAACAGCTTTTTACAATGAATACCTAGTTGTCAAAGCTATTTTTTGTAAAAATGCTTACGACAATTTATCAGGTTATTTAAGATAATCTGATATTTTGCATGTAGTAAGCATAGGATAAAAAAGCTTGCGACGGATCTTGCTCCAATTCGAAAACAATTATTCTAAGAAAGTAAAGGTTTTTCGTTCACTTCCATAATTTTATCATAGAAAAGATTGAAGATACCAGAAAATCATAGTGATCATTTAATTTTCTAGTTTTACGTTATGGCAAATTAAAATTTCTGACGTGCCTATAAGTCCTGTAAAATCTAATGGAAATAAAGCACTTTAAGTTTTGAGTTTAGTGGAGTACTGGGGAAGTCGCGGAATCTCCTAAATGCATGTTTTAATAACTCATTACATTAGGTACCTTAGCTAGCGTACAGATCAAAAACTTACCACATGCTTTCCAATGTACAAAAGGTGTGCAAGCAGATTCGTAAGGCTGCAGAGAGAAATTTACTCAGAGATCTTTTCAATAAAATCCTAATAATAAGTACCTGCCTAAGCAAATGTCTTCCGCTAGTTGATGGTTTCATAACTAGCTCTAGTTATTTCCTGTGAAAACGGTGTAATAAAGTTTTAATGTTTTTGTCGTCGTCGTTTGGTTTTCTTCAAGCTTAAAGATGGGTACAAAATCACTAACGATACAAAATCAGGGAATAAAATTACTATACATCTTTTCTTAGATAAGGAAATTTTATTCCAGAGCATCATTCCCATTTTAGGTTCTGGAGCCAAGATTTTGCTGCACTATACTGTATTTTCCACATCGGATATTGATTTAGTGCACTGTTCCTGCGGTCACTGTCCTTATTATATAGGTTTATAGTTGTTGAGATTACAAATTTTAGTGTTATTCACCATGAAGTTTCAAAAATTAATTAAATGGTCATCAAAGGAATTTGAGTTAGGATAGGTTCCAACTCACAGGTTTCGATTATAAAACGACTCTAGTTCACTAAATATGCAAAACTTTTTCAACATATTTTTTAGTTCCCAAAGTTCTTTACTATTTCAACATTGTTTTTATAGCTTTTGTTTGCAAGTAGTATTCAAAATACCATCTCGTAAAATTTACTCCTAATAATTGTAATTTAAAGTTAGACGCGTGAAAAAAATGTGCTTTTTTAAAGGTTCTACAAGTAATTAAGATATCAGTTAAGAAGTTTTGCGCACATTGTAGGCCATTCGCAATGAATCTTTGCTAAAACCAACTTTGAATCAATTGTACTTTTTGAGCCTTCTGGTGACGGCTTATATTTTTAGGAAACAGATGTAAATGTAAATACTAGTTGTAATTGTTTTATTCTAATAAGTAAATAAATAATAATAATAATAAAAATAATAATAATAATAATAAATAAATGCTGGACAATTCACACAGCATTATCTAGCCCCAAGCTAAGCAGAGCTTGTGTTATGGGTACTAGATAACTGATGTACTTAATACAATATACTACATAGATAGATATTTTTATTATGCATAGAAAACACCCAGACCAACGGAACAAATTTCTGCAGATCGTACACAAATTTGTTCCGAGGCGGGAATCGAACCCGCAACCTCCTGCGTCGCAGGCGGACCTTCGCCCGCTGCGCCACTAATAAATATATAATAATAATATATTATATATAATATAATATAATAATAAGTAATTTTCTACATGCTAAATAAATGTTCTATTCACACAATGTTGGGCGCTACCCCGACCCAAATAAGCGCCACCATCTATTTTATCTTATTATTCTGTTAAACGAAAGAATTTTCAAAAATCGATTGGCCAGTTTGTGATACCTATCATAAGCTTTTTTTAATGCCTCTGTAAAGTTTTATGTATTATACTTTAAGAAGAGATGCGACGTTGCTCTTTTTGGCCACCTTGGTGGCAATAAAGAGCAACTTCGCATCTATGCCTACACTATACCTACTTCCTAAAACATTTATAGAGGCATTAAAAAAAGCTTATGATAGGCATCACAAACTGGCCAATCGATTTTTGAAAATTCCTTCGTTTAACAGAATATTAAGATAAAATAGGCGGTGGCTCTAATTTGGGTCGGGGTAGCGGGTCAATAGACTCCAAAACGACACTTGATTTTACGTGGGTTCATAACAAATTTCTTACAAAGTGCGCAAGTCTTCTTATCTGCTATCTAAATTCCTTTTAGAAGCTAAAAATATTTCATGTATTCATAGTATTTCACGCGTGACCGACCACCTTACAGAACGTGTGTTAATTTCAACTCCTTAGAATTAATTCATAGCTCCGAACAACATGATTCTCGTTCAATATTTACGATGCACACACAAAGGCAAGGCAAAGTGTCTATAAAACAAGCATAAAATTAATCTCTTTGATTTAAGTGGGTACCGTACAGAGAATCATAATTTTACCCAGAATATTCGTGAAATGGTCTAATTGAATAATAACCTTCTAAATTTTATGACTTCCTTTTATTATGACCAGTGTCTTTTGATAACTCAATTAAGGCATCAGACAAAGAGTTTGGACAATGTTTTGTGAGTTCTCCATTGAAATTTATTAAAGATAAAATAAACACATGACATCTCAGCTGAAAGACGTCGACTGCTAAACAAGTGGACGAGTAGTTTGCTATATTCGCGACGCTTAGCAGGCGGGTTGGTGATCGCAGTTTGGTTGTGGGTCTTTTCTGCTGAAGACACTGCTTACTGCTCTCCGCCTTATATTTTTTTTTATTTGGCGACGAAATTCGTTTACGAATAAACTGGTCTGGGAGGGACTACAATTATGTGGGACTCGACGCCCTGAGAAGGACGTTATACCAACTAAAAACCTTTCCGGTGTCCCTGTCTCGCCTCGTTTTTGCGTAATCCTGCAGGCTGATAAAGTTAGTATTAGTCGTCTTTGAAAACACTTTTCTCTTCCCACTAGAGAAGAATTGCGGAAATAAACACGTTGAAAACTATCAAAAATGTTCTTCAAACCCCAAATAGAATAAAGCATAGGCCGTACGTAGTAACGTAAGAGCAAACCATAGCCATGATGACACGAACAATACTCAACCTACACCAAAAGCATTAGATACCTATCATATTCATTAAAGTATCAATATATTTCCAATTAAACTGGCCAGGACTTTCATAATAATTGTAATTATGGAACAAAAGATGATACCCCACTGCGACCGCTCTATGCATTTTTAATTCAACCACAGCGCTGTAACAGTAACCATATCGTAGAATTATACGCATAGATTAGTTTACAGTTATTATGATGAAGAGTTAAAACAATACCATTCGATTAAGGAGGCGTAGGACGCTATCGAAGATTCGATAGTAAAGTGATTTGCAAAACTATAATAAATAATTTTTGAACTTCCCGATTTACATACAATGTTGGTAGAATTTGTAGTTGATCGTAAAATGTGTTTATAAAATCAAAATAAATAATACCAACATTTTATTATTTTATTTCCCAAAGTATTAATTCTTTCACATTAATTTTTATATGTATTTTCATTACAGCACAATACTTGACGAAGAAGCAAGAATTTAGTTGCATATATTACTCAATTGAACTATTGTAAAAAAAATAAAGTAAAAGCAAATAACGGTATTTCCAATTACGTAGTACCTACATATTTAAGTACTTATAGATCTACGGAAAATTATAGCAAGCTTACAAAATAGTTACGATAAACATTTTGTAGGTAACTAATGATATAATCAGCCAAAATATCAAAATAATTTTGACGTTGGTAGTAGTCAAAATTGCTGATGCACACCACCGTTCCCAAGATAAAATCAATCGACACGTGATTACAATGATTTGCCAAGTGAAGTCAGAGGCCGTGAGTAAACACAGATGACCCTGTTGCCCTTTTCACCCAATATTGAATCAAGCCAATATTGAACATACGATGATCAAGTTCGAGGTTAAAGTGATAGTGATGGGCAAGTTGTGCGTAAGTGTTTTTAAAACAAAATTAAACGAAACTAATTCGAGGACTCTAAAAATGAAGCCGCCCCTTTGTTCTTGATCGCAATAAAAAAGATGGTATCATTTTGAATGCTGTCAAATTGTTGCGTTTTTTGCCATCTGAACCATTATTATTTTGCCATGTTTCATTATTTCAAGTAGTTGAATGAACATTCAATTACTCAAGTTATTGATTTAATGTTTTTAAATACATACATATCTCCATAAAAAAAGATTAATCATCATTGAACTAACTATTATTAATTATATATTAAATTCCTGTAAAAAAATTATTGATCTATGAAGCCAACCTACAAGAAAACATCAAATTTCAGCTTTTGCCTATTTTTTATCATCATCGAAAAATCGATAGTTTCTTACGTCCCTTGCTCATCACTACACCAGCTTGGTGATTATTGTGATTGACGTCGCACAATGTTTAGGGTCTATTTGCTAATTTGTAGACCGTTATATCAGATGCTGTGTGAAATACACTATTATTATTTAATAAAATAAATAATAAATAATGCTGGACAATTCATACAGCATTACCTAGCCCCAAGCTAAGCAGAGCTTGTGTTATGGGTACTAGATAACTGATATACTTAATACAATACACTACACTACATAGATAGATATTTTTTATTATACATAGAAAACACTAATACTAGTCATACATCATAAACATACTATTTAGTCGATAGATACAATCAAAAATTAAAAGCATAAAAATAAACATAAATGACATTTTCAAAGAATAAGGTCAGTATTGGTATACCTACTCGATTATTTTATTACCTGCATATAGAAAAACAATCCCACTAGCTCTCTTGTTGATTTATAAACTTAATTTAAAGTATTTGTCGATTTGAGATTCTTTCTTGAATAAAAATTGCTAACAATTAAATAAGTACCTATATCGTTAAATCTCTAATCAGTTGTGAATTTCAGTATTTTTTGGACGGATTTGATTTTTTGACATAATTTGCAGCTTAGCTACTCTTAGCTAGACCATAAGTAGGTTTATCGCAGACATAATAGGTTTTTCGCTGAGGAGGGTTTTGAGAGTTTGGCACCCGGTATGTATGTTTGTATCTACATACAAACGCATACATAATCTCACCTACGTATCTAGCTTTTTACCATTTATGTAGTCGGGACCGCTACTATAAACAACTGACAGCGTAAAACATGGGCAATCAAGTTTAGTATTCCACCATCGTCTATTTGACATAGCAATCATTCTACAGAGCATCTCTGTCGCAGATGAGATCAACCCGTTCCGTCTCACTTAAATGATTTAATTAACTGGATGTAAGAGCAAATAAAATTCCAACTCTATCTATCTAGTATATGTAGGTCTAGTAACATCAATTTGAAAAGAATACAACTAAATTATTAAGTGTTAATCACATCAACAGCCAGTCCACTGCTGGACTTTGATCTCCACTGGTGAGAACCTTTTTGACTCTTTACATTGGGAGGTAACGCCATAATACGCTGGGCATTCGAGTTGGGGTTCGCAGTTCGGTGGTGGATCTGTTCTGCAGGAAGCGTTGCTGCCCGCCCCCCGTGGATATCCCTTAGTCGCCTCTTACGACACCCGCGGGAAGAGTTGGAGGTTGGTGCAGTGCAGATTTTAAAACCACTCACCAAACGGAACTTCGTTAAAGTATCAAGAACTCTGAAAATAGTTAGCCGCTTGATTCGAGGTTTAGCTCTGGGTCACTGCGATATACTTAATATAGATTCATGGTAGGTTCATACTACCACTATGTTTAATATTATTATTCCGATGCAAATTAAGCTTCGACACTGAAACACGATTAACTTTCACAGTAGGCATTGGCGACTGATTTTACAATTCTATTAGCTAACATTCATCTCTTCCGAGATATCTT
This sequence comes from Eupithecia subumbrata, assembly GCA_949316285.1. Taxonomy (NCBI): domain Eukaryota; kingdom Metazoa; phylum Arthropoda; class Insecta; order Lepidoptera; family Geometridae; genus Eupithecia; species Eupithecia subumbrata. The sequence continues at coordinate 8,040,257 of OX438630.1, read as the reverse complement.
GAGATAAGATCTTGTAGGCGACCACTTTAGGTGGGCGACTGATTGGCAGGGACACAAGGGATTTGAAGTTTAATGTGCATTGTCGTAGGACACATGTTTGCATGGTCAGCAGGATTTGTACCGTGACTAGGTGTTACGGTACTCCAGTACGTGAAGACGAAGGATTTGTTATCAGTCTGCAATTCGAAACGCGAAAACGTTGATGGTAGGTAGGTAGATTTATTAACAGGTCAAAGAACATTACAATTAGAGTATAACAATAACAAAATTAAAATTTAAAAAAATCCCCCAACAGATTTTCTTGAAACATGGCTAAGAATACTCGGGATAAATTTATCTATGACACAGAAAAAACTTAACCGAAAATCGGTTCATCCGATTGGGAGCTACGATACCACAGACAGGTACACTGATACACAGACAGACACGTTAAACTGATAACACCTCTCTCTTTTTGCGTCGGGGGTTAAAAAGAAATTTCAACAAATATTACTAGTTAGTCAATTTCTCCGCCAATTCAAAGCCGATTTTGCCAATTCTTTCGCTATTGTATGGAAAATAATCCCTTTATTTCCTTGTGTTATTTGTCCCGCAAAACTTAAGATCAGTAAATACTAAGAAATTTGAAGTCGGATTTCCTATTTTTTTCGTAACAAATAATTTAAATTTTCATTTAGTTCTTGTTCTGTTTCAAAAGGTTGCGACACCCACAGACACGTTAAACTTATAACACCCCTCTCTTTTTGCGTCGGGGGTTAAAAAGAAATTTCAACAAATAATACTAGTTAGTCAATTTCTCCGCCAATTCAAAGCCGATTTTGCTAATTCTTTGACTATTGTATGGAAAATAATCCCTTTATTTCCTTGTGTTATTTGTCCCGCAAAACTTAAGATCAGTAAATACTAAGAAATTTGAAGTTGGATTTTATAGTTTTTTCAACATATAATTAAAATTTTCATATACCTAGTTCTTTTTCTGTTTCAAAAGTTGCGACACCCACAGGAAATGGTGAAAGTTGTCATATCTTTCGGCCTTTCTTTCGGCATACCCATTAGACGAGTGTCGTATCAAATCGATGGTCATAGCTGTCCGGTGTCCCATCTCAATCCAATCATCCCATTGCCATTAGACAGCTTCAATGGAGTAAAACGATTTGATTTCTTTCAATCTGTTTATGCCTTTCTAATGTAGATGACTTATCGACAACATGGTTTAAACCATTTCGTAATGTTTTGAATCAGTGCGAGATGGTTTGTTTTAAAATTTCATAGAAGTTGGTAACTAATGTAAAGTATTATTTAGTGAAAATGCTACTATCATAGACTAAAATTTCTAAAACATAATAGATAGGTTAGTTCCTATAAATAGGTTACAAATAGGTTACGATTTACTTAATTAATTTTGCTTCTTAATTTTACTTTAGAATTGATAATTCAATTTGTAAATAGCGCTAGCTCCACTAAGATAACCTGTGTTGTGGGTAGCTAGCCTCTTTCGTGCAAAAAAATCAAGTTGGAACAAACACTAGGTACATAGAATACGATAGGTACCTAATAGCTTTTTGGTGTCTTGCTGGGTGGCTTACTGACCCTTAAGCTGGGTATTGACCGTTGTTACGGGGCGAAATGCCATTCGACGCGAGATACGTTACTCCATGTGCTAAAATTGTTATCAGTCGGCTTATAGCATTCGTAGTACCTACCAAATGTTTGAACAAGTTTCAAATCAGTTTTCCCGGCCGAATACAATCTTGGAATCTTCATATCCAGAGTGAATATGTTTCTTCTGGGAAAGCGTGCTCCATCTTAATCCATCTTTCAAACTCCAGTCTAAATACATTCTAAAAATTTCAGGTCTGCAATAATGGGAAATTTTCAAATATTACTTAGCATTTTCAAAATCTCTTCTAAGCGTTTGATTAAAATATAGTTTATTATAAAACATGATACATCAAATATTTGCAAGTTCTCGTTACTTAAGCGATCGGATTCCGAATTCCTATTTTGATCCAAAACATCCCTTGATCTCCGTAACTGATCGATGAATGCAATCCTTGTTGGCAAAGCAATGCAGATCAGGAGAGCGATCGTTTGTCATCATTCACGATAAAATCGACTGAGCGGTTCAATTGGAAGTTATGGTTCTTTGAGATGTTTTAGCACTGTAGGCTGGATAAATTCAAGTTTTTAGAGATTGAGAAAGTTGCATTTTGGATGAGCTATATATTGACGACCTCTGTGGTGGAGCAGGGTTTGCCTGCGACGTAGGAGGTTGTGTAGTGGGTTCGATTTCTGTCTGTGGAAAAATGTTAGTACGATTCGTAGATATTTGTTTCGGATGTTCTAGGTGTTTTCTTTGTATAAAAAATATATGTATTGTAATGAATGAGTATATCAGTAACTAGCTTGGGTAAGATGATGCTGTGTGGATTGTCCAGCAATAATACATTTTGTTATTATTTGTTGTAATATGGGTAGTTCTTTAATAGATGGTAGTGATAAATGTTTTGTTATTCTCACTGAGCCCAGTTAACCTTTTAAGCACAAATGTGCTTAAAAAAAATATGTAGGAAACAATGTAATTTATTTTTAATTTTCTAATGTTTGTTATAATAGTCCCTAAGGACTATTACTATAGGTACTATAGGTACCTAAGTACCTACTCAAGTTAAACTCACCTTACTGGTTTCCTCGATATAGGCTATGCCTAGTGCGGAGGCCGATGGTAAATTGTAACCTGCATTCTTTATAGGTACAAATATAAATATTTTTACATTTTTTTCACTTCTAAATAACCTCACGTCAAAAAATAATTCGGTCCCGCATAGCTACAACACATGAACTGCAGTTACAATAGAATTGTCAATACGAACACAATCTACATCTTCATTTGATCATGATGCAACGTTCGACTGCGGTGGTCAGATCGCATTGATCAGCGTATCATTAGCTTTCATTGTAGTCTGATGGACTCTGCCCACTCCGGTGGTAGGGTTGACATTCTGACACGGTTCTCTGAACTCTGGTGCACCTATTGCGGCGGAGCAATGCGGGAGCATTTTGCGATTGCACAATTTCAATGCACCTTGAATGATTGAAAGAGAAAACCAGATATCATGTTAGAGACATTCCTGGAAGGTTCTGGAGGGGGATTTTATTTACAATACGTTGAAAGACGTTGACGGCGACGCGGCGACGCCACATTGAGATGCCCAAAATAATCTTTTGCTGTACCTATGTTAAATAAGCTGTCAGAAAGTTCATAAATAAATCTAGCTGTATTTTCATGGAAAATTCAATTAATGTGGACAATGGATTCAAAATTTAATTAAAAGCTATACAGGTTGCCAGGGAAAGGATGTACTAAGCTGAAAGGGAGTGATTCTGGACATCAAGGGACAAACGTTAGTTCTAATATTTTTTGAAATTCGAACGCATATAAAAATAGAGACGTTTTTTCTTTATATTCGTGTGCTTTTAAGTGTATCCTAACATTATTATTATTGTTTTGAAATTTCAAAGGAATAACATATTTTTTTTTTAAATAAGTTCATGACAAAACTATGGTTTTGTTGAAAAACAAGCAAAATAGTTAGATAGATAGATAATAGCCTTATTTTACCATCAATGCTTATAAAATATCTTACAAACTACTAATTAAATGTAGTATGGCACAATCGGCGGCCTTATCGCTGAAAGCGATCTCTTCCAGGCAACCTTTGGATGGACAGGATCGGTTAGTGTAGAACTTGACGGTGGCGTATAATATGATACTACAAAATACCTAAATAAATATTTTGGCTAGAATTAGAAATTAGAACAACAAAGAAAATATAATTGGAATGACATATGATCGGAAACTGTACTAAGAAAACTAAAATTAAAGCTAAAAAATAAAAAAAACAAGGACTATAAAATTATTTGATTATACCTATTAGGAGGATATATTATGAGTGGACAGATAGTGCTGATGAACCAAACCTTTGAAGATAGGAAGGGATTTGGGCTGCCGAATGGAAACAGGAAGGGCGTTCCAGAGTCTATAGCTTTTTTGAAATATTTTGTAATGTTAAGTAATGCTAGAGTGCATGTAAAAGAACGCGAATGTTAAGAAAAAACTTTATTTTTTGCAAAAAAATAGAAAAAATATTCGATATTCAAAAAATCGCTATCCGCAAGTTGATCCCCTCGGGCCCAGAGTCACCCCCTTTCGGCTTAGTACATCCTTTACGTGGCACCCTGTATAGCCCACATAAACTAAATTAAATAATTTTGAGTTTAAAATCCAACATTATTGAAGCTGGATTCGTGTCATGAGCGTCTTTAGTAAGATTAAGTAAAAGAAATTGAGATGTATATACAATCTATAGATTCTCTAGTTGGACCATTCAGAACAAAAACATCCAGAAGTATTTAGTATTGTCTGATAATAGTCCAAGTGAATGCCAACGAATGAATGCAGCTTAATCCCTTTAGATATCGCCGATGCCTTTCTTAATCTGGCATTTTTATTCCTTAAACAATAAATAAGGATTTCAGAGTACTCCTTATCTTTATAGCTTGTTCGGGACTATAATGAAACAATTAAGACGATAACATAGAAGGGGTTAAAACTAAGGACCTTACTACACTCGTGCCTGGAATATTGACTCAGAAAGAACTGATTGTTTATCAATTGTAAGTACGTAATAGATTGCGTTCTTGCTCTGTTTTAGCTATCGTTAACTTTTTTTGGGTGTGGATCGGGTTTTAGTTCCCATTAATCTTCTTCATACGTCTCAGTGTTTGTTAACATGTTAAACACGAATTTGGTTTTTAAGTAGGATATCGTATTTCGAATGAATATATTTATTAGTTTATCTTCCGTTATCCTTTATTGTACATATTTACATATTTTATGAGGTTTAATTGTGATGTTGGGAGATTAGAGTTTTTCTATTTTATCTTTGTTTGGAGCATTATTTTTCAATTACTGATTTATAAAGCACAGTCCCATTTTTTGTGATAAAAAAATTGGAATAGCTTTTACGGTCAATTTGGTGGACAACGGCGCACAGTGGTCCCAAATCGCTAACAAGCGGACATAGGATTCTTTTTTCAATGTTCGTTTTTCTGATTTTGCCATTCGATAACAAAACTAAGAAACTTTTTTTATTATACTTTTGGCTAGACCTTACAGTTCACGAGATCTGCAGATATTTTTTCAGGGTGTTCTGGATGTTTTATAGTTATTTAGTATCAATAACACAAGCTCTGTTTAGCTTGGGGCTAGATAATGCTGTGTGAATTGTCCAGCATTATTTATTTATTTATATTTAATCAAGAAAGCAAGGAGTTCTTTAAAAATTGCCTAGTGGAAGTCTAGTCACATCTTTCCAAAGGGAAATTTACAGAATCTTCTCCGCGAAATTCCAAAGCTTAGACGCCCTTTATTTCAATAGATTATCCATTCAGTTATTCGAGTCAGCAAGCATACCTTTCTATGAAAGTCGCAACATTCTAGAACTACTAATGCCTGTAGACCTCTTAAATACAATTGCCATACATGAAACTGTGTAAGGTGATGAAACTGTGTAAGGTGTAAAATGAAAGTAAGCGGGCCGTTTTGTGATCGTAAACCTGGATTTTATGCATTTGAATCTGCTGGTGGCGTTATTGAAGGATTTACTTCTCGATAGGGACCTTATTTGTTCTTGTATTGTTTTGGCTGAATAGGTATAATTGCATAACAATCATTTTCCAGACTATGATTATACTAATTTGATTTGCTGTTAGTCATATTCTTCTTCATGCTAAACAGCCTTTGGCACCTACTAACATGGACGATATTAATTTATATTACGAGCATTCACAATAAATGTGAATGGTGGCAAAATCAAAGGTGGATTAGGTAAAGTAATAATTACTTAACACAATACCGATCTTACGTCCTATTTCTTCTTAGTTGTTGAATAATTATGCTAATAAAGCGTATGTAGCTTATATAGCTGTGTTTATAATAAACTGGCCTACTGCAAATTGACTTGCTCACGAAGGGTTCCGTATTTAGGTACCTACTTGATATACTTTCGCAAAAGAAACAATAGTAGAAACATAAGTTTTTGATTTATCGCAATAAGCAAAAAGCCAATATGTCGCAGTCACCTATCTCAGACCTATCACCCATTGTTGTTCAACTTGGTATGGACGTCGCCCTCCCCCCCCCCCCCCTTATTTATTAAATTTATTTTATTATTGGTTTTTGCCAAAGCTTTGTAATCAAGAAAAAGTTGTAGCAAACGCTCCCAACCTTTTATCATCAATCATAACAGTCTCTTCAGTACGTTTATCATTTCTTCCAGCACCCGCCCGTTACTGCACATTCACCAACAATTTCTGTAGTATTTTTATACAGGCGATAGACCTTCGTTTGACCACAATCTTACCGCACTGATGGAAAGCAACGATGTGGCCGACGATGTATCACGAAGCTCTAGAAGATACCTATTCGTTTTAATTGATCGGAAAAGCACCAGGCATCGTCTTCCAAACCTTCGCGTTGCAAACGGAAAAAAATGCTCGGAGTGGAAGAGGGAACAGTGCATGAAGTTCCTGTGAGCGTTTTCCGAAATGTATCCTTTTAAAGATCCTAATTAAAGTATTATGTCTTAATGCTGTGGGGAACGCGCAGATACACCGTATTTGTGCTGCAGAAGAAGGCTGTTCGTGCAATCCATAATATGGGTCCCACAGAATCCCTACGTGATAAATTCAAAGAAATAAATATAATGACAGTACCATGTCAATATATTTATGAAAACTTGTTGTACACTCATAGAAATATAAATCGGTTCCCTAAAAATAGTGATAAACATAATTTTAATACCAGAAATAAACATAAACTTGCTGTGCCCACAACTGGGCTACACAAAATTAATGTATATTTTAAAGGGCAATGTATACGCTTCTACAACAAAACTCCTAGAGAGTTGCAATAATTATCAGTAAATAAATTCAAACAAATAGTAAAAACCTTGCGGTGCAAAAAGGCTTACTATAAAATATCAGATTATCTAGAAGATAAAAAAACTTGGGACGGGTTTTGCTCCAGCTCGAAAAGTAACAACTATCAGGCTATAGGTTTTTTCGTCGCTTCTTTACTTTAGTCTACATACCGAAGTAACATAAATCAAAAATATCACTTTATTTCCGTGTCAGTGTTTAGTTTTACAATTTGACCTTTTCTAAGTGTACATTTATTGTATTTACGGAAATAAAGAGTTTTTGACTTTGATTTTTTATTTTTTCAATTCCCTTACCTGGAAGGATCCCTGGGCAGGCAGTACCGTTCTTGCACGGCGACCCCGCCGCCGCAGCTCCTGGAACACGGCGTCCACTTGCCCCACGCACTCCACGCGTACATCGTCGTGTTCGTTCGAGGTGGTTGTGTCGTTCGAAGCACCTGGAATTTTTTGTATACAATATTATTTATTGTTAAACAGCTTTCCCGCAGTTTCACATGCGTCTTTCCGGGATAAAAAGTAGCCTATGTCCCCGGGATAATACCAATATCTTTGTCAATAAATGACATTAAGATCCTTTCAGCCTTTAAGCAGGTGCCTTTAAGCCGGTGCCTTTAAGCAGCCTTTAAGCATCCTTTAAGCAAACGTGAAAAGGTAACAAATCAGACAGACAGAATTATTGTTTGTTGAATTATTGCTGTTTGATACTCCTTCTTTCAAACTTTTGGACATCCAGCTAAGCCCAGAACTGCATGTACCCTTTGTATCAACTTAGCTTTATAACAAGGTTCAAATACTCTTAGCCCGATAAAAGTTTTAACACAATACCGATCATACGTCATATTTCTTCTTAGTTGTTGAATATTGCTATTAGAGCGTAAGTAGCTTGAATAGCTGTATTTATAATAAACTGGCCAACTGCGAATCAACTCGCACACGCAGGGTTCCGTATCTACCTACTTGATATACTTTCACATCAGAAACAAGATTAAAACAGAATTTTTTGATGGATCGCAATATGCAAAAAACCAATATGAAGCGGTCACCTATCAGCCATTGTTGTTCAACTTGTATGGACGTCGACCTCCTCTCCTTATTTATTTAATTTATTTTATTTTATTATTGGTTTTAACTAAGTATGGGAATAGTATTACACAATAAAACTTTTAAATCCATCATGGTTATTAACACTAAAGTCATTTATAACGGGATATTTACCATGATTTGAGTTTTGAGCTTTGAAAGCTCAAAACTCAAATCATGGTAAATATCCCGTTATAAATGACTTTAGTAGTATTACACACTCCGATAAAATCACTGTTTGCAGTTCAAGAGATACCTAGCCCTGACAAATATAGAACACAATTAATATCAAAGCAATCATTTTTTGTATGTCCCCTTAATTTTAATAATAATTTCATTTTTATTATATGTTGTTAAAGCGGTAAAAGAAATACAAAATCAATGGACATTTGGACTGTGTAGTTGTACCTTTTACAATTCACGCGATACAGGCCGCTGACAGACGGACAGACAAACAGGGGAGGCTTAGTAATGTCAAAGGGTCCCGTTTTCACCCTTAGAGTACCATAAACACCTAGAAAAGTATGGAGTTGGTATCAGACGAAGATACCCGAAGTTTCGTAATTCTCAAAACTTCCTTAGTCAGTCAGTACGTCAAGCAATTCCATAATTTGATTGTTACTGGCCATTTCCATTAGCTGAATGATGTCCAGATGAATGTGCCATTGAAATATATCAAAGTTTCGCTCTAGAATTGCCTCTGGCGTGGGTGGGCACGTTATGGTTGCCCTTGACTCGAATATAGACAGATGTCCACTTGTAAACAATAATTTTATACCTTATTATAACACATAGTTTTAGATCAAAAGAAAATGTTTCTTACTGCCTACCTGAATTTTTTTTTTTTTATTCATTAGATCCATTAGATTTATTCAATAGAACCATAAATTATTATTTATTTTTTTGTTATAAGATAAAATTAGTATTAGATATATTGAATATCTTTGAATTATATAAAATGTAACATTTAATTATTCGTGTATGACTAGTGTGATTAGAATAGTAATTCTGTACTAAGTCAATAAATAAATAAATAAATTACGGGGCATACCGATTTATGACACTGTCTGTACCTACCTTCTTTTTAGTTGGGATATATTCATGAAATCGTACAAGAAATAAGTGAGTTAGTCTTGCTCGTTGTTGATAATAATATTTATTTATTTATAAAAAGTTCTTACTTAATATCATTGCGATTACTGCAATCAAACTTTTGTATCTTATGGGGACCGGAAAAAACCTGCAGCGTATCCAATTGATGGCAAGCCTCGACTGTCTTGTCTGTACAAAAGAGGTTCCGACCTGCTGTCAAATCCCTTTCTGATGGATCGGTCAATATTTAACTGCACCGTTGTGCATGCAAACAAAACACAATAAAGGTACTACATAATAAACTTAAAAAAACGCTGAAACTTTTAAATTCATCATGGTTATTAACACTAAAGTCATTTATAACGGGATATTTACCATGATTTGAGTTTTGAGCTTTCCAATATTTCGGCGCAGTTACTGATCACGGAATAACTGAGGACACTGCGAATGAGTTGTTATTGGCAGATATATCGATCTACCCTCATTTTTTGTCTTTTGGTACGAACGTTACTACTACCACCGGTTTCATTATCGAGCGCAACTCGATCACAACACACAACAGTAACGGTATCAGAACGCGGCCCGGTTGATACATCACTTCTTTGGTTTTTACACATTCTCACAACAGGGTTCCAGGTTCTCGATAATAGGAAACCTTCTTCTCGGTTGAAGTTCCTGTGTTTGGTAATCTCAATGGCCTCCTGTACCAATCTTGGTATGTAATAAAACTTTTAAATCCATCATGGTTATTAACACTAAAGTCATTTATAACGGGATATTTACCATGATTTCAAAAGCTCAAAACTCAAATCATGGTAAATATCCCGTTATAAATGACTTTGGTATGTAATGTCTCTGTTGAGATTACTTGTGGATTGTGTATCGATCCAAAACTCAAATCATGGTAAATTTCCCGTTATATATGACTTTAGTGTTAAAAAAACGCTTCTTATTATACCTACTGCAACTTTATGCTTTAACTTTTATCACATGCCTAATCAGTTCATTCAGGCTTTATGAAGTCTAATTAAGAAGTTTTTATAGTTCTGTAATAAAATATCCATCTAGTTAATTTTCTAGTATTGCGGAAGTCTCTAATATCATTTTCAGTTGTCAATAATGTTTGGAGCATGTAACAAGACATGTTCGAGTGATACGCGTCAACATCAATAATTATGCAGATCTTGTGCAAAAATTTAATCAATCATGACATGGTCAGGTATCTTAATACCAACGCATATTATTATTTTATCCGTGGTACAGGATTTTTGCGGTTACGTGAGAGTGAGGTAACGTGGGACTTCTAATAATTATGTATATTATGAAATTGTTAAATGTTGGAGATGACTATATTTTAAATCAATAGGTACCTACTACTGTGCAGAAAAAGTGGATGGGTAAATTATGCAGATATACCTAATACGCTATTCGAATCAGTTCAGTATATTTTCCCATGGGAAACGAAATTAACCATAACCAAGGTTATCAAATTTTCAAAGATCCTCTTTACTAGGTATCAAAAGTTTGTTATCTACAGTTAAAGCACCTACTCCTATATATTAACTGTGTTTTATGTAAGCAACTTCGTTTATGAAATGTTTAAGAACTTACCAATTGACCGATTTCTGTACTGGTGGTGGTCTGTGCCTGTATGAGCGAATCTCGAGAGCCAACAGCGAATATCCTGTAACAATAGTTATTATCTCTGTTAACTAAAAGAATTAATTCCATATGAATCTAAAAGAAGAAACAGTACCAGAAAATACACAAGAGAAGGATTTTACTGATGCTTTCAAAGAAAAAACAATACCTACCTAAACATAAACATCTCGTTGCAAAATGTCTGGACTTTGTCATCAGACAAACTAAAAACCAAGAATTAATTCCATGTGAATCCGAAAGAAAAAAACAGTACAATAAAAGGACTTGTACTAAGGACTGATGCTTTTAAAGAAAAAACAATACCTAAACATAATCTTGTTGCAAAATGTCTGCACTTTGTCATCAGACAACAACGATTTAATTATAAACGTAGACGAAGTTATTAATAAACAATTACCCACAAAACAAAGGGCTAAATGGCTGGCTATTAAAATTTTTGTCACAATCAACGCCTCTGTTACACCGCCGATTTCAACCAGAATACTAATGAACGAGATACCATCAGAAGGGCTTAGCTGTAAGCTGCGTCGGTTATCAATGGAGGCCGTATTGTGTTACGATTTGGGTAACATTTGAATGGGGGCAGGGATTGAGAGCTCAAATTACTTTGTTCAGGAGCTGATAGGATTTGGTGCATTTTTGAACCATTATCTTGTGCTTATTATTATAGCTTTTGTACGCCTTTAATATCATAGTTATTGGTTACGCCAAAAAATATATTAATAATTTATGCTGGACAAGCCACGCAGCATCAGCTAGCCCCAAGCTAAGCAGAGCAAAAATTACGCCATATTATTTGTATTTTTTAAAATAAGTATCTAAGACCTTGTCGACATAAATTTACTTAATTAGCAAGGTTTTTCAAAATTTAAAGAAACAAATGCCGAAAAACAATATACGTAATAAAGTGGTATTGTAGTACTCTGCTCAAATAACTAATTCCAAAACACGTTATTTTGCTTAAATTACAAAAAATATTTGTAAATAGAAAATCCTGGCATGTCCATTTTGATTCCTAGTGCAATGTATGTTGTGCACGCGCATCCGTTGGCTATAATCTTCCCAGGTTGTTTTAGCTTTCCTTGATTGATAGCCTAATTATAGCATTCGTTTATACTTCAAATGTATATTTTATTTCCTGCGTCTAGGAATACAATATGCATCTGCATGTTTACAGTGGATTTCATGGCATTATAAAAATCGATAGGTTATATTCGTATATCATTAATCAAATTTATCAGTGCAGCGAAATTTTATTCGAAGACAAAATTGACAAAATTGGAACTAAACAACCTAGCGAGATAAGAAAAGGGTATCTTTAACTGTGCAAATATTTTTCAGCATTTCTGTCGTAAATTTGTGCAACAAATTTTACCAAATTTTTATCTCGGCGTATTTGTGTAAATATATCTGTCTGAGCGTTCTAAATCTGTTTTGTTCGCGCTTTTGCCACTTACAACATAGATAGTAAACAAAACCATGGCCTAAAATTCCCAGCGAAGTGAATACAAAGCAAAATTTAGATTTATCAGACGAACCATTTATAGAATGGAGTGCCGCAGTATAGGGTTGTCAAATGTGAATGTAATGTGCAATTTCCAAAATTAGAACAACAATATCTTTTTGAGTCTACATGCAATTTTTAATCAAATCATTGCACCACCAAAGGTATTGTATGCACTATAATTTGAAGGACCTACCTGCCTTAGAGGATGAAATTTTCATCTAGGCAAACATAGTATAGGAGCCAAGAATAAAACAAAAAATCTATGTTCTTTTGAACTTTACATACCTTCCATATTAAAGAAGTCAATTTTATATGAAAGTAAAATGCCATGCAGCATAGTAGCAGCCCTAAAAGAAGCGCCACTTGGACCGTATCTGGATATAACGAGAATGGTGTTAACGAATCTTAAATAAACACAAAGTGCCGTATAAGAACGCGTCGCAGTTATATCATTTTGAGCTATGACAAAAGAATTCACATAACTGTTATAACTGTTGTACAATGTAGAGCAGTGACAATTTGCAAATAGGTCTAGTAATCAAATACTTAGGTCTGGTAACTAATGGAAGATTGACGTGTTTGTTATAAGCCCCAAGTGCTTTTGCTTTGCGACATCAACATTCTCTACCACGGATTCATGCAAATTTTATGGTATACGTCACAAACGGAATAAGATGAGGTCTTTGACAAGGCTTCATCGTCGCTTCTTTACTTTAGTCTACATACAAAAGCGACAGAAATCAAATATATCACTTTATTTCCATGTCCGTGGTTAATTTTAAGAATTGGACCTCTAAGTGATGATGATGATGTCCTCCTAGCCGAATATCGACCAAGGCGCGCGGCCTGTCTCATCAGGGGATGTGCAGGATATTTATAGGTGCACGAGTGTGCGTAAACACAGGTGCACTTTCTATTCCCTCACTCGCATAATCCGATGGGACGGCAGACTGACACGACCGGGGAGAGGTTAAGCGCAGGACCAACAGCTTAACGTGCTTTTCGTGGCACGGGGACACCCTCGTGCCCGCAGTCAGAATGTTAGAAGTATTACACAAACTTTCTGACTGCGGGCTGCTACTGTGAATTTTTCTAAGCGTACATTTATTGTATTAAAGAGTTTTTGCTTCGATTTGTTTTGACAATAAAATAGGTAACTTTAATAGGTCCCAGAATCGTAATCGAAATTATTAGTACTGTATCGATGGGATGAAAATCAATCAGACTGTTTTGTCTGCATAAACAAATAAATAAATAAATAATAGATAATGCTGGACAATACACACAGCATTATCTAGCCCCAAGCTAAGCAGAGCTTGTGTTATGGGTACTAGATAACTGATATACTTAATACAAGACACTACACAGATAGATATTTTTTTATTATACATAGAAAACACCCAGACCAACGGAACAAATTTCTGCAGATCGTACACAAATTTGTTCCGAGGCGGGAATCGAACCCGCAACCTCCTGCGTCGCAGGCGGACCTTCGCCCGCTGCGCCACAGAGGTCGTCAAATAAAAAAAAACAAAACATAACCTACTGAATCTTCTGAATTGTATCTTAATTACTCAACCTAGACTTAACACACACAGATACTACTCAGCATATCTCCTCAGGGTGTTGCAAAAATAAAGAAGATTCATCCCAATCCCTAAAATAGTAGTGAGGTGGCACCGATCAGCTGTCGATACCAACATCTGTAAAAATTAGGTCATTAGGTACCAAGGAGTGTTCAGTCATGGACTGGTGGACACTTGCGTCACTCCACCGGTTGTAAATCACTCGATTCTGGATCAGCACCGGAATGAGATCACGGGACCGAAATTCTTAATTGGAAGGACATTGATTTGTGATTCTTTGGAGACGTGTCATTTATGTTGATACAAGTGAATGTTGAGTGAATATGTTGCTTCAAGATGTCTTTGTTCTTGTTTTTAAAACATCAATTAGGGTTGTGTTTGAATCATAATGAGTTGTAAAAACGATGTTGTGATTATTTCAAATTTGTCATGAAGCGAATAAATTAAGCTTGTGAAATTTTATTTCTGGAGTTTTTAGACTAATTGCCATTGTACTTACCGTATAAAATTTGTACGTTAGGTAGGAATGAGTCTAAAACTCTTAAAGATAATAGCTACCTACATTATTTCAGATCTAGAAACCAAATTCAAACAACAAGCGATTGAGATAAATTGCACCAATTACTTTTACTGCTTGCTACAACAAAGGTACAAGGTGTTCCATGAACGCACGCGTCTGACAGGCAAGGTCAATGTTTGTATAATTTGATATAAAACGACTTTAAAAATATGATTGTGATTTAAAGCAATGAAAGATTCAGTTAAGACTTTTAATTTCTTGAGATTTTATCAGATCTTTATATTTTTTATAGTTATATTTTGTATTATTATTGCACCAGAACGTGACGAAAATAAAAATAATTGTGTTTCAGTGTGATCTCAAGATTTTTGTGCATTTTACACGAAAACTTTTTTGATGCTAATCGATGATGTTTCTTAAACTGATAAAAAAATTATATCAAATATCAACGTGCTTTATTTCTTTACCTTATAGGACCTTAAAATGACTTACCTTCTAGGACTCTTCCACACTATCGGACGTATATCGAACCAACTGAGGTTGGAGTACGTACAAAAAAAGTCAGAAATCGTAAAAAGCTTTTTCCGTACAGTTTTTTTTTTATTGAAGTGAATTGAGTGAATTGAGTGAAAGAATAAATAAGGAATAAAGTTTCATTCCAATAAGGAATATAGTTTTATTCCTTACCCAACAATACTTCAATAAAAAAATTAACAAACTAACTGTCTTAGCCAACCTATCCAGATTGGCTGTTAACAGGGTTTAGTAGAAAAAAAACTTCTAATTTCGAGATCAAAATGTGTAATAAAATAAACTTTTTAGAATGCATAATCAAAATTTCACATGATACCTAGACATTTTTGATTTGTTTACAATTACATACTTACCAACGTTATCAGTTTTTCGTTTTCTTTAATTCACAAAGTTTTCGATGTTGCAATGATTTCACGATACAAAATGTATGGGAAAAACCGTCCAGCAGTGGACGACTACAGGCTGTTGAGGTTGAAGTATGGGAAAAGTTTTTTTGCGATTTCTGACTTTTTCAGTACTAAATAAAAGTTTTTGATCAGTAAAAAACAGAATCAATTGACATACAAAACTTTTCGTGTAATGTAACCATTTTCTTGCTAACTGTACAATTTTTTTTTAATCTGTAAAAGGCGACAATTTTTTAAAAAAAATATGAATTGGCCAAGACTATTTTCCTGTAACGACACCGGTTAAGGTAAGTAACTCCCCTTACTGCCCTGTCCAAAAAATCCATCCTGTATGAATGAATGAACACTTTATTGTACTTTTAAAAAATAACATTCATAAAAATCTTTTAACTAAATAAATAAAAAAAAAACATAGTACAAAAGGCGGCCTTATCGCTGAGAGCGATTTCTCCCAGGCAACCTTGGGATGAAGAAAAAGATATAAGAATAGAAAAAGGGGTGAAAATGCACAGAAAGTAAATAACAGAACTTATATATCTATATATGCTGTATATGCCTGTATATGCAGGAACCTTATATTATTTGAAGCCAATTGCATGTCCCAAAGAAAAGATTCTGTTCATATTAGATATTCCGGTGCACCTCGTACTTGTAAACGTCAATATTTTCACTACCGTACGGACAACGATTTGCATATTATGATCGTAAATTCTCGTCTGTTAACTGGCGTTAAATCTAATTAATTTATTAATCTTGTTTATTATGCTGGTATAATTAGTTCTGACATAAATATTTGTTAAATTGTAATTGGATTTTGGGTGGGAGATTTCATCAAAATTTATTCAACCTAGTAACTAAAGCGGAGGTCACTTAAAATTTAGCTAACTACTTGTCAGCAAGTGGTAAGTATTCTGAGAAAATTTTCAAAGTGACGATACATTTATATATCAGGAAATTACTTTAATCGGTGCGAATTTCATTTCATCTTTCCCAAATAGCGCTCTAGCTACACTCGGTTTTAGAATCCTAATTTTTTTGTAAACAAAGGGATTACAAACACAACGAAATATGTAGTATTAGATGGAAAATATTTTATGACATCACGTTTCAGTTTATGACTTAGTATCATCGGATCAAATCGCAAAAGTTTGATACAAATTTTGGTTATGAAAGCGTTTATTCTTAATTTATTTCGATTGTCGCCTGTTTTCGAACTAGAATTAGCTTCGCTGCGCGTGTGTGTGTGATGGATGATTGTTGAAGTTGTTTTTAGTAAACCTTGCAGGTACCTTGTTGTTTTCTGTTATTGTTGTCAGCTTTTGTTAAATTTTCATTCATTAATGCCTTCATTGACAAAAAATATCTTAGATTCTAGAACCGAGCATAGATTCAATGTTAAGTTTAATTTCGTTTCTTTTCACAAAATTTCTGAATAATATTAATGTTCACTCTTATAAGGATTAAGTAGGTACAAGAAAAGCTAAGCTTACCACGAATTGCGCTCTGTCTATTGATGCAATGAGTGATGTCATTTCGATCTGGCACAGATATCCTGCATAGTGGCAAATATCGCCGCTCCTAAATGGAAATCACATCCATTGTCTTTGTGATAAATAATTGTAGCAATTATGATACGGTTCCAGGACAATTGGCGATGGTAATGGCCGAAAACTGGCGCGACGGGAGTATTGGCGCCATGTGCCAAATGTGCCAAGAATGCCTAGTTCTGTAGAATCAGGGTTTGTCTTATTTCGAAGGAATATTTCTAGTGGTTCGTCTATCATTTCAGATCAATATGATCAATATGTGAATGTGAATTGATTTTGGGCATTTTTCACTGACTGACTCATGTCAAAAAAAACAAACGACTCTTTGTTTTCATTGTACGTTCATGAACAGGGATTTAAGCGGTGTTTGTCTTATTTTTTGTTTTTACTCTATATTACTCTACCTCTTCAGAGTCAGGATGCTCCATTGCTAAATTTGTTTGGCCTGTGGTGTTATACGGTAGTGAAGATTGGACCCTAAAAGCAGACACACAAAAGCGTCTAGAAACTTTTGAGATGTGGTGCTTCCGAAGAATGTTACGCATGAGTTGAACGCAGAAGGTTTCCAACGCGAGAGTGCTCCAACGCGTTTGGAAGACCCGAGAACTATTGTAGACCATCGAGTGATGAAAAGTTGGGTATCTAGGACATGTGCTTAAGCACGACAGATTCCACCTGCCTCAACTTATAAATATTGTTTTTTTGCGGTCGCAGAACATCTGAGAGTGAACGAATATCGCCAGCGTCAAAAACCTATTTCTCTTGGCACAAGATGTAGAAAAATTTGCTGAGCTGACGGCTAACCTCCAGAAGTGGAGTCTTTTTCTAATGATTTAATGATTCCATTGGAAAAAGACTCTACCTATTGCATATCGGTACGAATAAAGTAAGCACCTGTTACGTTGAAAAACTAATATTACCTATTTATAAAACTATTTAGCGAACATCTGGTTGAGGTGTTCATTTCTTTGAAGTTTATTTTTACTTGCAAAATTCCTAGCGTAAATGTTCTGTTCCGCGAATAAAGTTCTCTTCCACGGCGCATTCGTGGTGAATAGCCGGAAAATTTGGGTACAGTGACTCTACATTACTAAATATTTCGACATAGGTATTTCACGCGGGAGATGAATGGAAAAAGTTATAGGATTTCTTTGCGGAACTTATCTAGAACTCACAATGTATGGTACATTAGTACAGTAGTAAAGATTGTGACAAAGGAAATATGGTAGTGCAGTAGGTACCTAATGCTATTACTAATCAATATCGTCGCTGTAGCAACATGCAATGAAGCCATAAAGTTCAATAAAACCTTGTCGCGTAGGCATTTCATTGATTTTCGTTGCTTTTGCTACTTTAGTAACAATACTTCATTGTTTTGCTACCATTATGTTTTCAGTCAGACATTTTGTAGTAAAACTAAACTATGAAAGACCATCTGCAGGAATTTGGGCAGGTTTGCAAAAGAGCTTAAATTCGGATCTTACCCTGTCTTTAGGTAGGTACCTAAACTTTTCACAACTTGAAAAAAATGGCTTTGTATCGCGGGGTAGCTACAGTTGGTAATGGTTCAACTAGGAACACCGCACGGAAAGCTTCGGGCTTAGGTAGGTCCTGAAATCAGTATAATTATTATTAATTTATATTTTTTGGAAAGATATACATATGTATAACTATGCCGGCAGAATAGATATTATACCGGCATAGTCATAAATCTTTCCAGCTGCTTATATTAGCAGATGCTAGTTTATTATGAATTTAGGCGGCTTAACTACAAACCTTGTTGGTGTTGGAATACCAACGTTTCAACCCTTAACGAGGTTCTTCAGGGTAAGTGCGGTTCTAGACACGCGCATTCTGCATCCCTGAGAGCACTGCCGTATCTATAATGAATTCGTAAAACTACGAAAGCTTTTATATCTGCTGGTTATAAAAGGTGTGAATCTACGCCAAAATGCATGCACGTGCAAACTGCACAATGTAATTGCAAATTGGACCTATGGAACTAGAATCCAAATGATAGCAGTCTATGAGTATGCACCACATGCCACTCTTAGGCGCCATACGACAGTTTCACTGGCTATAAACGCAACTATGGGGGTCTAACGGCGTGAATACTATGAGGCTGTTTAGCCTAGTCCCATGATTGACATGGAACATGACATCATAAAATATTTACCCAGAAATATAAGGGGCGAACCAAACCCGTTGCGGTTTGGTTGTCAAACTTTGCCAAGATCTCAGTAGTCATGGGATCCCCGTGGTAAAAAAATTCGAATTACATAAAATTTTGAATATTTCTTTGGTTCCTTGAACGCGAAATCACGATGGAGAAAAAAATCATGAAAGTGCATTGTTTTGCACATAAATTGGTCAGGCTCAGGAGCCCTGTTGGTCAAAGAAATGACTTATGTTTTGATTGTTATGGTTATTACTAATTATTTGGTTCCTTGAACTAGTTTCATCATAAATTGTGCAGTTTTCTTGTAGTAAAAAGCAAGCAGTAAGCAAAAACTTGGTTTTTGCGCTTACGCCGTTTCAAAAACGTGTGCTCTACGCTCCTATATACGCGAAGCCTATCCTTTTCACAAAATGGCACGCATTCCGCCCTCTTAACACTACCGGCTGTCAGTTACTCCATGAAAAACATTGTCACGTAATAGTGTGGCTAGTATGAGTTGGTACAATACCTACCAGAATAGAAAAAAGTTTCGTTTACTACTTGTCAAAATTTTAATACTGCAAAATCTACTGCGCTAAATTTATGCAAATAATCTAATAATTTGGGAGGAAAAGTGGTCGAATCGCGATAAACACGTCAAATTACTCCCAAACCACAGCCCAAAGTATAACACGCAAATGTTGCAAGGAAACTTTACAAAAGAATACTAATTTAGGTAGTAGCTCTACCTAATTTAATGCAATTTGGGCTGCAGCTTCTTATCTTACCAGCGTTGTTTCCGTCCTCGGGCGGTAGCGGCATTAAACTGAGGCTGGACCTGTTTAGCCACGCACTAGGGAAAGACCATTTTTTTTAACACACTCTACACGTAGAGTTATTTTTTAATTTATTGTACAGCACTTGTTTTATGATGTTTGTTTGCTTGTTTTACGCAGTCTCTATTGTGGTGTTTAGTGTAACTTTTTTGTTTTGTTTTAACTTTCCCTCAGTGTTTTGTGTGCTAAATAAATCCCTATTCTATTCTATTCTTATCTTACAGACTCACCAAACCAATTTGTGACTTGCCAAGACATCATCATCCACAACTTGACTCAACTCACTGCTGGGTATTGTTTATTGTTGTTGTTTATTTAATGAGTTTGCCAAACTATTTTGCCACTTTGGACGGTCTGCGGTAGCCGCCACCAGTTTGGCCATGCGTTCGCGATACCGTTTGCTTAAATTACCTGGACATTTGTGCCTATTTATTATCCACATACGTAAATAGGTAGCAAAAGCAACCGAGACCACCTACTATAGACAAGTTTATTTAAGTGCTAACAGGATCCACAATTCACCAGGAACACTGAATAAATTCCAATTCCACCGGTTATATCGATCTACCTCTGGTGCTATCTAATGAAAACTAATATTTCAATGTCAAGTGCATGCGAATACAAATAGCGAGTAGATGTACAGATAGTTCAGTTCAAAGCATTTGTAGATTATTCTCGGTAAACTAGAAAAAACATGGCCATGAGGCCGAACTCCACTAAATTAAACGCTTTACCATAGCAATGTTTAAAAAACTGCTTCATCAGCATTATCTATCCTTGCAAAATTAGACAACTTTAATTATATACTATAAGGATGAAACAATATTTAGTAACAATTCCGCGAAGAAACTTCGCGGAAACTTCTTCGCGGAATTGTTACTAAATATTGTTTCATCCTTATAGTATACAATGGATTTCCGCAAAGTAACGCCTGAATCTATTATTTAATTTTAATTATATTATAATTTTCTTTGTGAATAAAGGCTTCTGCCCTTCTTAAAAAATGTTTATGTGAGTTTATTATATTATTTGTAGGTTGTATGTAGGTATTATAGTATGTAGTGTAAGTATTATTTTCTTTTTTTTTTGCGGGTGCCGCTGTCTATTTTGTTCTTACATGTCCAGTCCATCCCAAGGTTGTCTGGAAGAGATCCCTCATAGCGATAAGGCCGCCACTGTACTTCGTCTACTCTTAGCATTTATTTCCGTACTGTTATTTTTTCTTTGTGTGGTTCAATAAAGTATTATCTATCTAATCCTTAAGCATGCGTCCACTATATCATTGCTCTCCTAAAAGTGAACAAGCTGTCTTTCCTATCAACCGTTTATGCTCTATGCCTAGTCTCTCTGAAGTGCCCGTTCAGTTAGGCATAGCTTCATAGTAATTTGAATACATGAAATATGAGACGGAGTAATTGTTTCAAGAATTTTCATACAAACTTTTTAATATTCTTTGGTTCTAGTCGAGTTATTTTTATATAAACTGTGCATTATTCTGTGTTAGGTCTAGCCGGCGCCAAAGAGACGAAATAGTGATTTGGCGAAATGAATGGAAGTCATTTAGGTTGGAATCTGATACGTAGACTAATAAATCAATCAAAACATGTTTCTCCAAGGTGCTGACTTGATTTTTATGTTTTGTCGTCTGTTTATGGGCTGGTGAGATTAGAACTGAGACTGTAACTCAGAATTGTTGAAGGAAAGTGAAAAATATGCAGGTCTCGACAGAGCCTGTACACATTTGCTCCTCTTGGAGTCGAGACCCTAGGTCCGTGGGGTACCGAGGCTCTTTGGGTTTTCAAAAAATTATCTGAGCGTCTGGTCGAAGCGACGTGTGACCCGAGAGCTGGTCAGTATCTGGCACAGCGCATCAGCATGGCCATACAACGGGGCAATGCAGCCAGCGTCTTGGGGACGCTTCCGACTGGTATTGATATGGATCAGTTTACAACGAAAGTTGATTTTAATAGGTTCTTTTTAGTGACTAAAACTTACCTGGACACCTATGCCGGTGTTTTAGGTATGCTTTATAAATAGCTGATTGTGTTGATCTCGTACGTTTTGCCTAAGCCGGAAACGGCTTAGGGGGCGACTCGGCCCACTCGAAATTGGTCCCGGGGACGAAACATCCTTTCTAATTTTTTTGTAGGGGTCAACTAGGCCCCATTATATTTATAACAGGGACGAGTTGACTACTTCAATATACGAAGCGTTCAAAAGATACTAGCTGCCACCCGCGGCTTCGCACTCGTATTTTCGGTATAATAAGTAGCCTATTATCTTAGTAAAGCCAAGTCCTAAATATACGCCAAATTTAATTATGACCTGTTAAGTAGTAAAAAAATGTTCGATTTGTAAACATAGTTAGTGGTTTAATCGGGTATTTATCGCGTACTTTTTGTTTTTATCCCCTACGTTTCTACCGCGTTACAGCGATCGTGGTCACGGGGCGACTAAATACCCAATTAAACCATTAACTTCTGTTTAGTAGTTTTGGAGATCTTACTCGTAGGTACCTAACAAGATTCACATTTCACAAACTTTCGCATTTATAATATAAGTAAGATAGTAGAGAAAACAAGAAATTATGATAGAAAACAAAAATGTTCGTTAGATGTTTTTTTTGTTGACTGAAACGATGAATCATGAAAATCCCGTGATCACAAAACTGATGATGATAATGATGATGATGTTCTCCTAAGCAAATTTCAGTCTCGGCGTTCATTCTCCTCCTCAATAGACTATATTAGTCCACTGTTGGACATCCAGGCGCCGTCCGCCTGGATGTTCAGCAGTGGACCAATATAGGCGCCTCCTTCTGTTAAGCGCCTTATTGGCGGTCAGTCTCAAGTCGACTGAGTCTCACCATATGCGCAGGTGCGCAGGACATGTATAGTGCACAATTGAGTGCGCAAACACAGATGCACTCTCTATGCCCTCACTCTTGTAATCCAGTATGTAATTCATTATGCATAGGTATAGACGTTACTAATGGCCAGCTACAATATTAATTCCAAAAATAGAATAATAACTTAGAAGCCCTAGCTCTAGCTACTAAGTTAACTCGGGACCAGCCTTACATAAGTTTTCACACCTAATGAGAAAATATGAATTGCAAATATTGCTCAATGTAAGATACCGCAGTTAGGAAACCCGCTATCGCGATAGAGTAGATAAAAATAGATAAGTTACTGTCAGTAAAGGAATATCTAGGTGTAGGCTTGCGAATGTGAGAATCTATACAATTTAACTTTTACATATTCCGGCGAATTATGTAATGCTCTACTTAACACCTATATTTTTTTTTTATTTGCAATCAATACAACTGGCTGCCACTGAAGGCCGCGTCTGTCAGGGAGAGGCCTTAAGGTTGTCGTAGATCGCATAGCACAAAAATGTACATGAATTTATGGACCTTAACTTGTAACCTTTAGATGCATTTTATATTGACGATATTTGATGACAGACAGCTCGCGGGCCATTCGTTTGAAACTTTTGGTAAACCATTTTGTCACTGTAAAATGTAATTAAAAATAACGAGTTTAAGCTCATATGGCTCATCCACATTTTGGCTGTGCGGTAGTGGAGTTGGAATAATGTAGCTTTAACGCATTCACTGCCCAGCCTCGGCGGTGCGATCAGCAGGGGCGCGCCCGCCGCCGCGACACGGGGACCGAGAGGCACGTCTGCGTCTTGGGCCATGAATGTGTTAATCACTTTCATGGCCATTGGGCCATGAAAGTGTTAATCCATACTTAAAGTATAATTGTATACTTTAAGTATGGATTAACACTTTCATGGCCAAGACGCAGACGTGCTTGCTTCTCGATCTCCGTGAAGCGGCGGCGTGGCGGCGGCATGCTAGGTAGCAAAAGCAGTCGCTTCAGTCAAGCCTATCACTTGGGGCCTACTTAGCCCGTTTACTATCTAGATGCTTACGTTACGACTGAATTTCCAAACACCCTATTTTCGATACGCCTGAATCCCAAAAAACCTTTTCCCTAAATGACTGAATACTGTTATGTCCGAAAAGTTGAATGACATCAAAATTGATGTACAGCCAATGAAAAAGTAAAAAAAAGATCACGATCGTATTTTGATTATAAAGGAAAATTATTGATCCTCTTTTGTTCGTGCTGTCAAATCCTCAAACAAATAAAAGCTGGTGACTTTGTTGGCAATTATTTAGTAAATATTTAATTTTTTTTGCAACCTTTTATTTAACTTACCCTGTTAAGTATGTAAAAATCTAGCAACTGAATTTTATCCTTATAAGGTCCTCAACCCATTGAGCTGAAATTTGCGTCTTCGGAAAACTCGTTTCCGAATACGCAAATTTCAGCTAAAACAATTCGTCTAATACAATTCGACTAAAAACATTTGGACTAGTAACAATTCGACTTAAGCAATTCAACCTTGTGTTGACCCGACCTGTAGGCGTCCCACCCCCGAGAAGCGGGTTGGGGGGCAAAATATTAATTTAATTCTAACGAAGCGCCTAAAGGCGAGTCGCCACGAGCTCTATTACTGAAAGGGTGTGTATAATGTATAATTGCACCCAGAGCCCTGATGTCGACAGTTTGTGTTCGTTGGATTTGTCTTCCCCTCACTTTGGTCCTAGATAATTACGATCAAGAAAAACGTAGGTACTTAGAGTAGACTTTTTTGTTTTTTGGAAGTTTAATGATAGACTGGCATGTGTAGATGCCAAAAATGCATCAAGCGTATAAGTGTGTATCTGGCAGTTAGACGAAGATACGTAGGGACTGTCGATATATTATATAAGCGTATTTTTAAAAAAGTATTTGTAAAACCTTAAAGAATTATTTTATGTCAGTAGTCTTTTGGTGAACAGCGTGACGATATAAACAAATGAACAATAGCATTAACCCAGCACGTGGCGATGCTTTGAGCTGTCATCTCTACTAATATCAGCTTAGCCGTTGACAAAATATTTACCAGCACGTCAATAGGCTTAACCAACTTAATGCGAGTTAAGAAAATGTAAGGAAGATTAGTGAACGATCAATTCATAATCTGTTTGGTAAGAAACAGCAGTTCGACTTAGCTTAATGCATAAATAGAACAGTCTTACTCATCTCTGTTTTTCTAGCCAAAATTAATAAACGTGAATTTGTAACAATCTACAAATTCACGTTTATTAATTTACAGGTGCAACAGTCTACAGGTAATTCAATTGTTTTATTTGTAAATACTAGATCTAATTTGTTTCTATTATTTGATTGTAATTTTCTTTGTCAATAAAATTATTACTTATTCTAAATGTCATACTATAAACGTGTTAATAAATAAAAACAAGTTATTACCTAGTTCAGGCACACGCACTAATTAATACCTAGAATTTA
Source organism: Eupithecia subumbrata (assembly GCA_949316285.1). Taxonomy (NCBI): domain Eukaryota; kingdom Metazoa; phylum Arthropoda; class Insecta; order Lepidoptera; family Geometridae; genus Eupithecia; species Eupithecia subumbrata. The sequence goes on along the minus strand of OX438630.1, from coordinate 8,014,958 downwards.
AGATGAACCTCTTTGTTATCCTTCTAGTCCTAAGTTATTTTGAATAAATTATTTTATATATTTTTTATATCGGGTATATCAAACCTGGCGACCGATGTGGCGGGGCGGGCGAAGGTCCACCAGGAGGTTGCGGATTCGATTCCCGCCTTTGGGACAAATATTTATACGATCTGCAAATATTTGTTCTGGGTGTTATCAATGTATAATAAAAAACATCTTCTATGTAATGCATTGTATTAAGTATATCAGTCATCTAGTACCCAAAACACAAGCTCTGCTTAGCTTAGGGCTATATGATGCTGTGTGGATCGTCCATCATTATTTATTTATTTAACAATTTCTTTAGTTTTTTACTGCATTTACTGACAAATAAAAATCACAGTTGCAATCACATCAATTATAAAGTTTATAACCAAGTTCAGGATGTGAGCATGAATGAAACGGCCCACTTCTGCGCCCGATGATCCGGAGCGCTGCGCATGCGCTTGCGTCAGCATGACAAAGGCGCACTGTTACTTTGTCATTTTCGGGCCTCGTCTGCATAATGAATGGAATGTGAAATAGTTCTCTATTGTCACTGCAAATTGTATGCAGCTTCTGGTATGGTACCTCCGCATTAGATTGAGCATTCATTCTTAGAAGGTTGGTTCTCGCGGTGATATTTCATGGTAATTTATGATTCCGTACCGTAGGGTCTACAAAAGGTCTTATTAGTTTGCGTAAGACTGGAATTTTCGGTGGACTTTTGGTGTGGTAACGGAGTTTTGAGACGCAGCTTTGAGTCAGTTTTGAGACTATGAAAGTCTCAAAACTGACTCAAAGCTGACAAAAATCTGTTTATTACCCAAAAAACACCACAATATCATGACACTACACTCAGTGAAAATTAATCTCATAATTATGATGCCTCTTAGCCAAATTTTCGGCCAAGACTGTCTTAACGAAGACTAACCAGGTGCACAGTGCACAAGTGTGCGCGGAAACACAGGTGCACTCTCTATTCCCTCACTCGGTCGTGCCAGTCTGCCATCCCATCAGATTAATCTCACAATAAATTAAATTACTGAATACCAAATTTAGCAGTTTCGATAACATAAACCTATTTTATCAGACGCAACTCTGAAAATACCTTCAAATATTTACCTCACAGAGTTAAAATAACAATGAAGGAAAGCATTCGATAGCATACACAAATAGATCGGAATAAATCAGAGTTCTGTACATTTGAATTTACGAGGTTACCGCCTACAACCGCACCGTACTATCACGGATTCACCAGCAATATTGTTGGTTTAATGCAACCACATCAGATAAACATACTAATGCTCTTTGATAATGAGACTTGGCAGCTAATTCTGATGTTATATGAACTACCTACATCAATATGGGGCAAGCAATTGCAAGAATACAAATAAAATGGCTGTAAAATAGATTGTGGTCGAACGAAGGTCTATACTACAAAAAATGTTGTTGTAAGTAAGAACATTCTACCAAACAAAATATTTCAGGGCAATAACTTTGTTGACGATTCTGAACTTCTGAATGGTGTGGCGGGCAAAAGGAGGGGGACATACGAAAAAAAAAGAATTACACTAATTTATAAATGCAAAATTTTGGATGGATGGATGTTTGTAACTTCTTCACGCCTAAACTACTGCACGGATCAGGCTGAAATTTTAAAAATTATGTAGTTCTAGGCCTGGAATAAAACATTGGCAACGTTTTATCCCATAAATCAGTTCCCATGGGATAGGAATTACCTTTAAACCTGTCCATAGAATCAACGCGTGCGAATTATAAAAAAATGTATTTACGTAATGTATTGTATCGAGTATAATCAGAGATCTAGTACCCATAACACAAGCTCAGCTTAGCTTGGGGCTAAATGATGCTGTATAGGTTGTCCAGCATTATTTATATTTATTTATATATTTACTAAAAATAAGTTAATAGAACGGTTTATAAGATTATTATTACAAAAAAATTCGTAAAGGTGTACCCAATACCAAAACCTAAATAAAGACAAAACCGTGAAAATGTGTATGATCAGCTAAGTAAATAGATATTTTCAGGCACAACGGCATTTTTATGTGATATCCAAACGGAGAATAGCGGTTAGCGGCCATTTTTTCCAGAAATTACTGAGTTCTCCAGCATCAAGCGCTTGATTTAGGTGAAAAACACGCCAACCATAACAGATTACAGTCTATTCAAAACTTTTTATTTAATACGTTTGTTTTTATAGTATTCAAAACATAACAAAAGTTATCATTTACTGGTATAAAGTTTTTAAAGTTAAACGATCAGAACACATTATTGTAATTATTCAGGGGTATTTATCGCGTTATTGAGTGTAAACCTGTTGAAACGTCAGGAAAAATAGGTAAATAAAGGTGATAAATCCCCTTGTATAATTATAATAATTTACTGATAGGACTAAAAATCATCGAGTAGTTAGTTAAATAATTGTTCATTCTACAGTAAGGTTATTGTGTTACTGTGTAAAGTTTTGGAACATTAAAACATTCAGAAATATTTTTTTTTTTATTCTTTATTAAGGGCTTTGTCGCACATGCGATTATGACGCCCTGGTGAGTTAAACAAAGAAAAACAAAATTAAATCTTATAACCTATAACAAATCAACTTATTTCCCTAACATAACCAGTTTGTACAGCGTTCTAGCTGCGTCCGAAACAGGCTCAGCTAGAAAATTGCAATATATTGCTTTTCAAAAAGTTACTTCGATGTGGAAAATAGCCGTGAACACCAGCTCAAAGTCGTATAGCAGCATCTATATTTAAAGCTTCATGCTTATTAAGCCTGTCATGTCTAACCGTAGTGACACAGATGTTAACACCCATTTGAGTATGAATAGATTAGGATTAAAATATCTAGCGGTTTCGAAACTTTTCGGAAACGACACTTAATTTTGTGAAGGAATAATGAAAGCAACACATGGTTTGATGGGAAGCTGATAAATAAAGCAGGGAAGAGTTTTCCAGGAATGGCGAATCAATCTAAATACATTGAATATTCCACCAAGTATAACATTTAGTGTACGTTACGTACGTAACCCTAAAGACCGACTCGATCGAGGGAAAAGAGAGTGCACCTGTGTTTGCGCACTTGTACACTATAATATATCCTGCGCATCTGGCTAGTCTCCGATGAGACTGCAGCCCTGGTCAAAATTCAGCTAGGAAGACATCTTCAGTTGTCCCTTTGCTTTACTAGAACAATTTACATTTTTGACATTTGACTTATTAGTATTACAAAAAATTCGGCTAGGAGGACATCATTATCATCATAATGTGTACCAAATTACTAAACGAAAAGAAATTGAATCCGGACGGAAGGTTATAAAATAAGTAAGGAAAACGACTCCCATTGTTTTTGTGCATGGGTTCTTTAACTCCTTTCTAAGGTTCTTTAACTCCTTTCTAAGTACGTAAGAAAGAAAGAAAGAAAGAAAATAGTTTTATTTATCAATATACAGATAATAAGTAGTCAATTACAACTAATTGTAATAAACAGATTGTAATTATGAATTAGGAAACGGCTTAGCATGAATGCTGCGTGTGCTGGTAAACACACGCAGCGCTGATCTTCCGCCGTTTCCTACAGTCAGTACCAGGCAGCATACATAATGACAAGATAGACAACGACTAATTAATAGAGAGTATGTAAGTAGGTAAGTACGTCGTGACAAATCTTTTACATGTTATGTTCAAAGGTACATTATATGAGGGGGAAAAGGAAACTAAAACAAACGACCATTATTACGTAACTAAAACTAAATTATCACAAAGACCCGTTGTTATAAAGTAGGCTAAAATTTTAATTGCTTGAGATGAGTTCGACAGATTTAGACGCCATTGTTTGTCGCTAATTAGGACATTTTTAGTGACGGATACAACAGAAAATGGCACGAATAAAATAGAGATATTTGTCAACAAATTAGAAGTAAGTTTACTATTATTTTTAAAAATCTTTAGTGCCGGCGGCGTTGAGGTAGTTCTCATGAGTATATTTTAGTAAAGCGGCTTTTTATCCCTTAACATATTTTTTTATTTTTGGGTCTTAAAAAAATGGCCCGGAGGCTTTTCAGGGTCAAAAAATCCGCCAAGCTATTGCATTGGGTTCCACCTATCGCCAGTTACCATACGGTTCACGTTCTGTCGAAACAACCTGTATATAATTATCAAAAGATGTCATGGATATATTTAACTTTTACAGGATTCAAGATTTTAGTTTTTAATGTGGATTAGGCATAACCGATCAGACTTGTACAGCATAATAGTTCATAATAATAATGCGTACATTTAACAAAAGTCTAATAAAAACTGACTCACTCAAACACTTGCTTAATTTACTGCTAAAAATTCCGCTGCTTTTGAACTGCCAAAATGGCATTGAACTTGTTGACACTTAGGTACGTGTCAATTTGACAAAATGTCAATGTCCTATGACCCTTCCTAGCTTACAGTTCATCGTTTACCGTACATGCCACCAAACTATGGAATGCCTTACCTACCCCAATAAGACAAGCTAAATCTCTCCCTATATTTAAGCATATGGTCTATGAACACTTTCTTACTTCAATTTCAAATAATTAACATAAACATATTTTTACATATTATATATTTATGTATATAGTCTATACTTAGTATTTATTTATATATATATATATATTTATAGTGTTCTGTAATACGCCACCGTCTATACCTGTATAATAGTTACGTGTCCATCCAAAGGTTGCCTGGAAGAAATCGCTTTTAGCGATAAGGGCGCCCATTGTGCAACTGTTTTGTGTTTGTGTTTTTATTTTCTATTTTTCTTATTTTGGTGTGCAATAAAGAATATTTGTATTGTATTGTATTGTATTGTATGACGTTTTATTAATGTGGCGCCGATTCACATTTATTCAAATCGTTGACCAATTTAAATAATCGTTAACACTTTCATTGCCCATGAATGCAATGAAATGAAATGCCCATGGGAGACGATATCGCTAACTTCACGGTTCTAAGCGAACTTAGGTGATATGCGCAGGACCGTATGAAGTTGTAGGTACAAGAATAAAATATCATTTATTTATTACATATTTTTATCCTTGTGATCACAAAAAAAATATCTTTTCTTATATCATTTATTGTTTAATATATAAAGAGGTACAGCAAAATTATCCTGACAAAATCTAGTGAGCAGCAAAATAAAATGGAGTCGTCAGGTGAGTTAACACATAAGAACACAATTCTAAATCATAATTATAAGTATCTTAATCGGAAAAAGTACCTATTTAATGCATTTCTTGTAAAAACCTTAAACACTGTTATTCAATGTTGTTTAGTGTTAACAAGAGTCAAGAATTTGGAAGCCTATAACAGGCAGGACGCATTTTGCTGTAGGTAAGTACATGAATTTACATCATCATCATCATCATCAGCCTATTTTAGTCCACTGTTGGACATAGGCCTCCTAATGAGCGCCATAGCGCCCTGTCTTCAGCTTGCCGCATCCAGCATCTTCCTGCAGTCTTTCGCAGGTCGTCATCCCACCTGGCCGGAGGGCGTCCTACACTACGTTTGCCGAGTCGTGGTCTCCTCAAGAACACGTTTACCCCAGCGGTTGTCGGTTCTTCGCGAGATATGGCCGGCCATTTTTTGAGCTATGTCGATAACTTTTGTTCTCTGTCGGATGTATTCGTTACGAATTCTATCCTTTAGAGAGACTCCGAGCATAGCTCTATCCATAGCTCGCTGAGCGACTTTGAACTGGTGGACCAGCCCCACCGTGAGTGTCCACGTCTCAGCTCCGTAGGTCATGATGACGGGTAGGACGCACTGAATTTACATCGTACGAGATCAAAGCCCGCTCGAAGATGCCTCTAGTAAAAATAATATTGTTTACGTATAGGAACGATAAACGATTTTTGGGTGGTAATAAATACAAACTCTACTTGTTGTTTTTCAATCTGTGGCCCCTAGGTATTTAATTTAAGTCCATGATAATTGTGATGATTCCGCGTTCAACCTTCTGTACCTGCTGCGGCGTGCCCCCCTCGCACCGCAGGAGGCTGGGCAGTGCAGGCGTTAAATTCTATACCTCCTCTTCATTAGCACACCAACGTCCACCTCTGAACATGCCCCCAAATGAAGCAGGAGGGTTTCTATAATCACCACGACTGGTAGACGGATTGCTGATCGCAGTGAAAGTGTTGAATAATACCTACACGGTAAGAAACTGCTGCCATTCTTCTGGTAGGTTCTAGTCGACTGGCTCTTAGATATGCGGCATGCCCCGACGCCATCCTTGGTGGTTGGAGGATTCATTTGGGCTAGATGTCAGTCAGCCAAATCGTTGAACGTTGATCGTTCTACAATCTAACACATCATAGTCATTTAACCGAATGGCGCCCTTCAGTAAACAGCCTAGCTATTCTACAAACGGGTAAATGTTACGATTAGCTGTTTAATTGATCTGCCTGGTTTTTTGTGCACGTTGTGGCTTTATTCTACAAACGGTTAAATGTTACGATTGGCTGTTTAGTTGAGCTGAAAACGCTAAAAACGTCGTTTTACGTCTAGCGATAGAATGCTTTTGATTAGGTTGATTCGGGTTACCTTATGAAAGCTATTGAAACAAGCTTTAGAACTAGGTAAAATGGTTTTGTATTTATTTTATTTACGCAGACCTTTCTTTAATAAAGCTCAAACTAAAATATTTTGAAATGGGACATTTGTCCCACTTGTTTAAGGGCTAGTTAACTAACTAGAAGTAACACAAGAGATCACAAAGTAAGGGCAAGTGCCCTTATTAATAAATGAAATTCTACAAAAAGATTAAGTGCAGTCTTTTCCGTTCCGTACCTGGAGTGTAGATACTTATTTTACACTGTGAGGTTCTAACAATGAACTATGGACAATCGTAGGCACATATTTACGAATGCAGGCAATAAACTCAGTTAATTACACAATTTCATAACAAACTAAGTTATGTTCATTGATTTCAGATTCCCGTTTCGATGTAAACTTCAATCGCACAGAAGCTAATTTCAAACTAACTGTTAATTAAATTGAGAAGCATAATTTTAACCTGACGTAGGTTTAATTAATTCAGCTCATTAGTGTATAAGCTAATGCAGAACTGTTATTATCCTAGTAATAAATAGGTACTTATATCGATCGCTAGAAATTAGTTATGAAAGCGGCAAGAGGGGGGAAGAAGAGAAAAAAGTAGAAGCAAATTTAATGACACAGCCACATACATCCAGCGCCACTACCGCACAATACAAAAATAAGCATTCAAATATGGGCTTAAATACGTAATTTTTAAATACATTTTACAGTTACAAAATGGCTCACCGCAAGCTTCAAGCCAAGCTGTCTGTTATCTGACGCCGATATAAAATGCATCTAAATCTTTCAAGCAGCCCAATAGTTAGCTCCATTGTTTCAATTGTAAATACTAGTTCTAATTTATTTCTATTGTTTGATTGTAATTTTCTTTGTGAATAAAGGCTTCTGGCCTTTGAAAAAAAAAGCAGCCCATATTTGAATGACCATTTTTGTGCTACGTGGTACTGGTACAGTCCAGATCTGCGACGATCTTTAGAATTACAAAACGCAATTGTTCCAAATGACCAAAATCAGTGCCACCACCTATTTTATCTTATTATTATGTTAAACGAAGGAATTTTCAAAAAACTATTTTGCAGTTTGTGATACCTATCATATAAGCTTATTTTTAATGCCTCTGTTAATGTTTTATTTTGTATGGTGTAGGCAGAGATGCGTGGCCAATGCTCTTTTTGGCCACGATGGTGAACAACATAAGAATAAGATAAAATAGGTGGTGGCGCTGATTTGGATTGGCGTGGTATGCTCATGCACCCTTTTTCGTCGCAGAAAACATACCAGCTCTCTTGCGAAGACCAATCCTTATGGACCTAACTATGCCTATCCGCGCCTATAAAATTTGCAGTGGAGATATTCAATTTGGCGCGACTATTACACCTACAAAATGCATTTATCTAGGACAAGCTGACAAATTCCCCCAGCCCTTTAAACGTCGTAAACAGCGAACCTTATTGTTATTGCTCAATTTTATTCGCATCAAGCAATTCTAATGTCGTTGCGGAAAGTGGGACAAAGTCACAGCACAAGCTTTTACACGTTTAAGTGAAAATAATCTTGATCTATATCTTAAAAATAATACATATTATATCTTGAATGAATTTATCTTGAAAAAACATATCTTGAATTGTAATCTTGACCTGGTCTCTATTTCAAGTCTCATTTACAAACTAGACTACAGACCCTAAATCAGAGGTCTTAAATAAATAAATAAATAAATAATGCTGGACAATTCACACAGCATTATCTAGCCCCAAGCTAAGCAGAGCTTGTGTTATGGGTACTAGATAACTGATATACTTAACACAATACATTATCATCATAGATAAATATTTTTATTATACATAGAAAACACCCAGACCAACGGAACAAATTTCTGCAGATCGTACACAAATTTGTTCCGAGGTCTTAGAGTCAAATTAGAACTTTTTATTGAACCTTAAATAAACTTAATACATATTATATTATTATTTTGATAAAATATATCTTGTAAATAATAATCTTGATTGGATCTCCATTATAAGTCTAATTTACAAATCAGACTACAGACCCTAAATCCAAAGGTCTTAGAGTCAAATTAGAACTTTCCTTTGAATCTTATAATTTTACCGCGAAAGTTCCTCTATCTGGCTAGCATTTCACGGCTATGGATTTTAAAGAAATGTGGTAAGGATTTAATTATTTTATCTTGAGGAAGGTCATACGCTATTTTTTTCATCTTAATAAGCTGGCTAGTTTTCATGAGCGAAGCCGCAAGCAAAAGCTAGTTTTATATAAGCCAAGAACGATGAGTCAGCTCTTATCCCGGCGAAATTCGGTCACTTTGTAGGGAACCCTTTGTGGTAATCGAACAAAGCTGCCGTTTACGTAATTAGCGTCATTATTCTCTTCCGACTGAGGCGCCGGCGCAGGATGGTCGCATTCGAGATGTCAAAAGTATACCTACAAATTTACTACGTGCATTATTATATTATTATATATATTTTGAAACAGCTATCATACGATTCTAATCTAGTAAATGTTCTACTAGTAGTACAAGAATATCATTGTTAAATTTAGACATTTTGATTGACAATCTTTCAGCGGAGGTTTCGCGGAACCTGCATGGTGACAAGCATGGTGTCAAAGTAATATAACATAAGTATGTTATGTTCATCATTTGAGATTTTTCGGTAATTTCTTCATTTCACATCTCTCTCCGCTTCTGTTAAAACTGGCTGTAATACCTACTGCATCTTGCATGGTACCATCCACATTCATACGTTGCGAGGAGCGTGTTGCCCGCCCTATCGGTGAATCATTAATCTCTGCCCGAGCTTTTAATTATAATAATTAATAATTTTATCACTTCGTCTAACTAAAGCTTAGACTTGTGAATTGTAATCGGATAACAACCTGAAGATAATAAATGTTTGCAGGCATCACATAAAACAAATACAAAGATTGGGATCTACAAATTCATAGTTTTAATTTACTTTACATATTCGTATCGGCTGACTGCTTAAGTAGAATAGAATTAAAGTACGTAGATAGGTACTTAAGTCCAAAAGCCACAATACTACAAAACCATTAGTAGGTACAGGAAATGTACCTAATCAATTAGGTAGGAAGGTAGGTACATTCAATAGCCATTTATCGTATTGAATCCATTGGATTGCGATTTCAATCGGATCTATTTGGGTGATGAGCCGAATAACCATAGACAGAACAATTGGAGACGACCTTGGGAAAAGACAATGTGTTGCTGTTGTCAGTTGTGACTAATGGTTTTATTGAAGGGAGACTCCCTGATGTGCAATACATCATCAACAGCCCGTGAACATGGCTTGAAGCATCATACTTCTCAAAAATCTAAATTGTAGAGTTATACATCTCTACGCTTGGGGGGCGGATATGTCGTGTTCTGGATGGTTTTTGCTACGGTAAATTATGCTAGTTTATAGGAAATTAGTTTTTCAAGGTTCACTTACCATGATAGGAAGAACTAAAAAATTTAAATACTTATTTTTATTATTCATAAAAAGCTTGCAAAACGTTTTAAAAGCTTTTCTTTGAAAAATTTTAAATAGTTTAGTTAAAAACAAAATAAAATCACGGCAAACGCATATTCTCACTGCTTCACAGAGACTTATCCTTGATCTTTAGAATAAACTAGAAAAAAATAATTCATGACCTCAAATAACAAATACTGATAAATATCATGGACGACACTGAGGACGATGCCAATTCTTATCAAAGTTCAAGTCAGCGAATCGAAATGGTCAAATTGAATGCCAACCATAGCAAAATCCCATAAAAGCTGCACTAATAGGTGTGAAGCAGATTTGCAACACCTGTACTAATAGCTACACACTTCCGTACTTACTCGGCCCACGGGATCTAGCGATAAACAGAACAAGTAGAGTGCTTGGGGTTTTGACATCCTGGGGTTCTATCACGAGTAAATTTACTTTAAATATACTATCACATACATGTGCAATAAAGTATTTTTGTATTGTATTGTATTGTACATCCCACACCGTTACGGCACAGCACCGAAATGGACATTGAAATGTGGGCTTATACTTTTAATATTTTAATAAAAGATTATATATGTATTCTAAGTGAACATTTCAATAAAAGTAGTGGGTACGATTTGTTAACCTTAACACTTTCAGGGCCCAAGATGCACGTGTCTAATTGCACCAGTGTCAGGCGGCGGCAGCGCGCCCCTGCGGGTCGCACCGCCTTGGCTGGGCAAAGAATGAGTTAACTTAAATTTAACTTGCACGTACTTAAACAGCGACAGAATAGCAGCCAGCGCGCGCTATAAGCGAGTTTGCCGCAAATTGAAAACTAAAATCAGGCTACAAAAAATGAGGCATGGATAAAAATTTCAATCGATACCGCAAATGCTTCTGTCGGCTTCCAAGAGACTTAAAAACTCTAAATCGATACCGCTGTAGACTTAGTTGGTTCCCAAGAGACTGGTTAGCAGTGGTGACATATAAACTATCCGGATCGTGTCCGGATCGCCCACGTTGCCGGCCATTCATAAATATACCACGCAATTACGCAAGTCGGATTAACACTAGTAGCGAGCCCATTTAAAAACGATATAGCAGGGAAGTTGATAATGAGCATTCTAAGATAAAGCGTGGTAAAGCGCTTCTACCATGTTTCATCTTTAGAATCCTTTCGCCTTTTTTTGCAATAGATTTTGTTTTTAGACACTTATTTTTCTAATTAACTTCATTAGATAATACGTTGTTAACTAGTATATTATGCACCTAAGTACCTACCATAGTTCGGGGAATTAATCTTACCCTGATCCCGGAGATGGGCGTTGCAATCTGCAACACAGTATATTTTACTTCTGCAGGTCGCATCGCTGCCTATTTATTTGTTATTTGCCTCAATATGTTCCGTAATAAAGTCTTATTATGTTACTAAGGGCGAAAGCTCCCGTAAATTATGTTTATTTTCAACCTTCTTCCCTGTATTATCATAAACATTACAAGAAAAAAGGAGAAGACAACAGAGGATGTTATCAGAGCTTAAACAAAATTACGTTAAAATAGCAAATAAATTTAATATTACGACGATGTAAGAATCAAAGACTTGGTTACAAGTGGGTGTTGAATTGGTATTAACAAGTTTTCAACTATTTACTTTCCAATTAAGTAGGCAGTAAAATGTGTAGGATTTAACATTTGTCAAACTGTGTAGGATTTAAAATTTGTCAAAATTTATTGATAAGCTAAGAAAGTCATGTAAAATGATAATCAGACAACTGAGTGATCAAACGAATCAATAAATTTCAGAAAATAAATCAAGTGGGCAGATAACTTTTTATTGCACTGATGTTATTTTAGCAAAACATTGTTTTATTAGGTCCAATAGCTAAATGTTAACAAGTAAGTGCCGTAAACAACTTCAAGACTGAAACATCCTAAAATTTATCAAAATTATTATGATCGTAAAATAAATCGCCCAAATAACCAAGTAACCAAAGGCTTCGGTTGACAGCAAGAGATCTATTTACAACGGATTGTCGATTTTATAGCTTTTGATACACTAAATCATAATTATATCACAAAAGACTTTTACGATCCTCAAATCTATGCGATCAAAACATGGAACTATGATTTCATTAATCCCTATTAACCTCATGTTTATGGCATTTACTAGACCCTACGCATAGCAGCTTCAAAGAAAGATATAATAAAAAGAAAGATGAAATATTAACAGTTCTAGTTTTCTTCATTATGCTTCTAAAGAACGAGCAAAGTAGCACCACCTCAACAGACTATATTAGTCCACTGCTGGAAGTAGGACTGGTCCCCCTGATAAGCACCTTATTGGCTTTTATCTGATGGGGGTAGTCCTATAATCCCCACGCTGCCGGGTTGGTGATCGGAGTTCGGTGGAATTGTGCTGCAGGGGCGCTGCTGTCCGCCCTCGGCGGAAATCAGTTGCCTCTTACGACACCGGGTAGAGTTGGCGTGGTGCAAATTCTAAGCCGGCACCACACGGCAGATAGGTACTTTAGATACTCACATTATAAATATGTAGAACATCAGAGAACCTCGCGACGTCATGGCGGCACTTGAAACTCACGATCACCGAAACGAAACAACACTTCTTGATTGTCTTTACGATATAGAGTCACGCCACTGTTCTAATTGAAAAATATCAGCTGATTGAATTTTACACTTTTTCTTTCCGGTTCGTTTCATATTTCACGTAACACCATTGGTCATCTTCCAAATTCACAATTTGAATCGCCAACGGATCTGAAAATGGGACAAGACAATTGTATTATGCATGAGGCAAAAAATGGTTCAAATGTCTGCTGTTTCACTTTCTGGGACACCAGTGGCGCCGCTCAGTAAACATTTAATATTATGAAATGCAGAGCCCTTGGCGAGAAACGAAGTGTAGGTTTCTGTTGATTAAGATTTCAAAACAATAATGATGGTATGTTAGCGCGTGTCTGATCAAAAATAGAAGGAAAAAATACAACGGGCAATGATCCATCAATTTCTGACGTAAAACAAATAGCCCCGTGGATAAATCGTGCTTCAATCGAACTGTGAAACACGCTTCCCACACTTTCTCAATGAATACTAAGCCGAGAGCCAGGGAGTAAATCATGCTTTAAGCTCTATGAGTTGTTGGAATGCTGGAATCAATAAAGCTTCTGGATCTGAAAATATGAGTCAGAGAGAAAACTCTGAGTCACAAGAATTTTGTAGATACTATTATGATGATCTCTTTCTACAAACCTGAAAGATAAACTTACAAAATTTAAGTATACAGACATCTATACCGACCGACGACCTCCGTGGGGCAGCGGGCGAAGGTCCGCCTGCGACGCAGGAGGTTGCGGGTTCGATTCCCGCCTCGGAACAAATTTGTGTACGATCTGCAGAAATTTGTTCTGTTGGTCTGGGTGTTTTCTTTATTAAAAATATCTATCTATTTAGTGTATTGTATTAAGTGTATCAGTTATCTAGTACCCATAACACAAGCTCTGCTTAGTTTGGGGCTAGATAATGCTGTGTGAATTGTCCAGCATTATTTATTTATTTATTAAACAGACATCTATAGTTAAAGAACTGTGAACATTTGGTCGAGGCTTACTTCAATTTATAAACAAATAAAATTAATATGAATAATCAGAACAACTTTTAACAACCGATAACAAATCACAATCAAAGAGTGATAGCAATCAGCCTCCGGGTTAATGGTTTGCATGTTAATAGGAAACAGTCAATGGCCAATACAAAGTACAGTTTAGTTGTACATTTTTTATGTATTTTAGATTATTGTTATTATCTTTATTGACAAAGAAAATAACACTCAAATAATAGAAACACACTTTACATTTGAAACAATGGAGCTAACTGCAGACGCTTGCAAACATCAACATCAACTGGGATCAGTTAAGCAGATATGGATGTATCAATACCAGTCGGAAGCGTCCCCAAGACGCTGGCTGCAATGCCCCGCTGAATGGCAATGCTTTTGCGCTACGCCAGATATTCCAGCTCTCGGTTCACGTGTTAGATTAGGTACCTTCTATTATTCACTCTCCTTTAATAAGGTAATAAGGTAAGGCTGTAAAATACACTCACTCTTTCTTACTATACTGACTTTATTATGTGCAGCTGGCCCATAAGTGTTGTGTTCAGGACCAGCTGGTAAATTCAGAACTTTTTTGTGAGTGTATCACGCATACTATTTTCGCCGCTAATTGGCTGGATTTTGATCACGAATAAAACACAAAAGAAAAAAATAGTATGAGTGATACACACACAAATGAATCTGAAATGACCGGTTTCTCGCAGCGGTGGGACACTTGGGAAGTAGTTATGTAGGTACTTAGTAACTGTAACCACTTTTAATTTTACTTTTACGACGAACGATGTGGCGCAGCGGGCGAAGGTTTGCCTGCGACGCAGGTCGTTACGTGTTCGATTCCGGCCTTTGGACAAATGTTTGTAATGATCTGCAAATATTCGTTACGAGTGTTCTGGGTATTTTCTTCTTCTTCAGTGTATATTAAAAAAATCTATTTAAGTAATTTCTTATTAAGTTATCGTATCACTGTTATCAGTCACAAGTTCTGCTTAGTTTGGGGCTAGATAATGCTCTGTGGATTGTCCAGCATTATTATTGTTATTACTTATTTTATTTCTCTGTCTGTGTTCTCGATCTGCAGAAATTTGTTCCGTTGGTCTGGGTGTTTTCTATGTATAATAAAAAAAAATCTATCTATGTAGGTATGTAATGTATTAAATATATCAGTTATCTAGTACCCATAACACAAGCTTTGAGTAGCTTACTTTGGGGCTAGATGGTGCTGTGTGAATTGTCCAGCATTATTTATTTATTTATTTATTTAGTTTCTCACTCAGTAACAATATTGACCTGATGAATTGGCATACCCTATTGGTAAAACATGGTTCGTACTTATTTAATTAATTGCGTAAAGCTTATTTAATTGCGTACAGTCCTGACCTTCTTTGGTCACATAGCCAGGAAATCCGGTGACAACCTTGAACAACTTATAGTCACCGGGAAGGTTGATGGCAAGCGTTCAAGAGGTCGCAGCCCACTAAGATGGACGGACCAGATCCGCACGACCCTGGACACGAATCTCCACAACGCTCTACACGCCGCCAAGGACAGACGCAGCTGGCGCGATATTGTCCGTGACAAAGTTTCACGGGGGAATCACGACCCTCAGACATGAGGATATACGACGCAAGGAGGAGGACTTATTTAATTAACTAAAACCGTTATGATATGATATGACCCATGTTTGCAATGAAATTTATATAACTTTGAACTTTGAACTTGTAATTTTATTGTTATTACGATGATGTTATTATTTCATTACATACGAAAATTCATTAAACCACGTTTTGTGCAGTTTTATAGTCAGTTTTGAGTCTACACACACTCGGCATACTACACACACATAGCCCGGCGGGTAAGGCCCCCCGCACTAGGCAGTGGGGCTGCGGCAGTCAATCAATCCAGTCCAGGGTGCGGCATCCAGTCGAACATAATGAAGGTGTATGGGAACCCGCGCACTAAGCAGCCACAAAATTCCTGCAGATATTTCGGCCGCTCCAGCCTAGGCTATCTTGTGCGAGGGGGTCGCCTCAGCGGGACATTCCATTTACTATTGTAGGCTGCCGACAGTTTTTTGTTAATTTGTCGCCAGCGCCCTGACTTTGGTGTGTAGACTCCATAATGAGGGAATTAGCTGTGTTAAATTATTAAGCCTTCATAAAGGCTACGGCTGTGTAAAGATCTGTGTAAGGATAGTTCGCACAACTACGATGATTCATCATAGGTGTGTCTCGTGATAACGATGGTCAAGTTTTGTTGATTGTTCGGTTACTGTACCGTAATTGGTTATTGACTTTTTGCTCCATTCAATCGCTAAGAGATTTTTTTATACAGATTGGTTTATTTGGTTTTATATTTTTTGCATAGCTTCTTTTGGATTATAAATGTACCTACTGATAGGCTCAATGCTGTCGTGAGGAGGTTTGTAGATTATTTCTTGAAACATGTTTGCATAGAAATTCCAAAAACGTTAGAACTTTAGAATCGGATCAACGATTATTGCTATAATATAAAGTTATTTACTGTATTCAATTTTTACATTTAAATATTTATATAAAATGATGTTGTTTCTAATTTGGATGAATAATATTAAGATTAAGTTCATAATTAGGTATTTATTAGATATAAATGAGATCGCTAAACGTTTTTGACAACATTATTTTTAAGATATCATTAAATGTGATCGAATTACTGCCTACTTCCGCTATATTTCTCAAACTAACAATATATTTATTTAATAATCATAAAAATTAAATAAACAATTTAAATCATAACTGTTCCAAATATTTAAAAATTTAGAGCGTTTTTTTTAAATTTTGATAAGTTAAATTTAAATTAGATTCCAATTTAATCCATTAATTTTATTAATTGTTTATCTGAGATATCCGGACCGATTAGATTAATCCAACTGGCCACCCATTTAGATGGAAATGGATGCAATTTCAGCTATTAGTGAACTAAAATAGAATGTTCTCAAACATCTCGTCTGGTCTCACCTGACAGGACATCTGGCTAGTGTTGAGTTGGTTATTTTAGAACCTTGGTTGTGTTTCCAAAAATATTATTTTCACTATTATTTTGCAATATTAATATATTAGCTAGTCTATCCAGTTCTGGCACAGCTTAGTTAACTACTATTATTTAACTTTACTATCTACTTAGCATGTAATTATGCAATTAAGATAGTATTTTTACTTTTAACTACATACTACTTGTGTTCTATCATAAATCTTCTTACAAAATTTTTTATTACAAACTTTTCAAAATTTGATTGAATTTTGCTGTGAAAAAGGTATCACTGAATTCACTGATGTATGGAAATAACTAAATTTACGACCTTTTTTGGGGTCGCCTTTGTTGATTGCTAACTAGGTATGAGTCTAATAAATCATCATCTAATGATGTCAAAATCACTTCTAAATAGGTAACTTAAAATCTATCGAATATAATCTATCGAAAAATTTAAATAATTAAACCAGTCCCAAGCCATTGTTTCGATAATATATGGCTTGTATTTGTTATTTTATAAATTCCACCTACATGAAAAATTGCCATTTTAATAAATAATCTTATATTATTTCTTATGGTGAATTGGTACGGAACTGATTTTATTTAAATAACAATCAACCAGTTTTGAGTCTGATTTATTGCCTTCATGTAGCTAGAGAATTGATACCTTCAGCAACAGACTGCTTTGGACATGGTTTAATACATCCTAAGATTAACTCAATTGGGTACCTCACCTTCATACCAAAACTACCTAAAAAAAAACGTTCAATATTAAGAGACGTTTGTTTTCTTCGATTGAGATAAGTCAGGGTGGGAAAAAGCACTGCTATGCAATTCAATCAAAGTTATAAGTAGGCAGTGAATGCGATATAATATTCTAAACTAAAATATACTCCTGATCTGCGACAACCTTTAGGCATAACTCATAATATGAACACTACACTTGAGATAATAAATCAAATCGGACTTGACTCTGTCATGTGAGCGAAATTCTTTCGAATCCTCTGACGAGTTTACATCCGAAAACGTACTATTTTAATACTTTATATAGACTATCTATAGAACATTTATTTCGACACAACTTCAATCAAATGTATAAAAGAAAACGGGAAACAAAAACAGTTACATGGAGGTAAGTAGGTAGATACAAAAATGTATGCAGTAAAAATTAGGAGTTGTCTCAGCGTGTGGTGAACATTTCTTGCTGAGCGCAATTTTTCAGCCAAAGACTAAATTTGTTTTCTAGTTGATTATTTTTATTCCCAGTAAATCAAACAGTCACTTTAAATGCTCCCACTACAGGTCTAACAAATCAATGTTCTGGAATTTCAATTTGTTTATTGACATGTCTGTAATCTCGCATTGTCTATGCGCTCGGAAGCTGTGTATCTATAATTTTTCTGTTTCTCATAGAAGGTAATAACTATAAATCAACAGGGCACATTTTAACTTACCTGGCTGGGCATGTGTACAGTCGACGATGAAAGTGTATGGAGTATTTTAACGCACTGCTCAACTAACAACATTATGGGCTCTATGTGACTCTATCATCAGCCTATATGTAGCTCTATCATCGGCCTATGTTAGTCCACAGCTGGACATATGCCTCCCCTATTAAATGTGAGAAAAGTTGTGACACTTTAACAGTTGTCGGGTAATGTAAAATAATAAATTTGGCTATTTCTTGCATATTCAATTAGCCCCAACCCAACCCAATCTAACGAAGCTTGTATTTCGTTAACCTCTCAGATGACAGAGTAACCGGGTTACTTAGGTATAAAGCTTAATTTAAATCTAAAAGTATCATATTTACCTGCCTTCTACTAAGTTTCTTAAAATAATACCGAATAATAAAAAAAACTTACAGAGAAACTTTGAGTCAGTGCTACAATATCAGGTCTACAAAAGTTGTGTTTGACTGTACCGTCGTTTATTTTTATTTAACTCTAGCGTTCATATCAATATAACCATCAACACCATCGCATATTAATCTTATTAGATCTACGCATGACTGCACTTAGTTATTTTACTCTAATATTTCGTCGGCGTCGATATTGAGCCCTCAGTAGAATATAAATGGCCCCATGTATCTTTATATTTGTTGAGAAAAGGTAGGTATAAAAAGCAAAACACTAAAGACATGGTACCTAAGCAAAGAATAACTATAATAGTAGGCATTTTTTATTTTCAATGGATTTTTTTTACCGTCGAGCGAATATAGGTGCTTCTTCACAGCCAGTATTCGCTTGTAATGAAACAACCCCGAAAAATCTACTTTGAGCATCATTATGCTGCAGTTGAAGCAGTTGTTTTTAACCCCCGACGCAAAAAGAGAGGGGTGTTATAAGTAACGTTCTGTCTGTGTATCTGTGTATCTGTCTGTGATATCGTAGTTTCCAAACGGATGAACCGATTTTCGTTTAGTTTTTTTTGTCATAGATAATTTTATCCCGAGTGTTATTAGGGGATTTTTAAAAATTTTAATTTTGTTCTTGTCACTATATCAGACGAAGCGGCTGTCATGTCACATTACAGACTCGCGGTGAGGGAGCGCGTTCACAGCCAAGCTGAAGTGCCTCGCTATGCAACGAGCAGTCTTTTAGGCTTGCGTCGACAGGGCCGGAATCGGACGTTCCGTACTGACCGCATCAAACAGATTTTAGTTTTGTTTATATGGTTTGTCATAGATGTGCGTCCACTTACACTGCACAGCACATACCTAGTGGACGCATCGTACTGTTGACAGCGCCGGCAATCCATAAAGTGCGGATGGCGTCGTCGTTCGGATTGCCGATCAGTGGACGCACTCGCACGGCCGGGCGCCTTTACTCCCGCGCTCCGCGTCGCCCGTTCGCCATTCTCATTTATACAAATTTCGTCCGCTTGCTACAAAAATCCGGATGTCCAGATGTCCGGTTGCTGCGGTTACAGTGAACACATCATTCGGCATTACGCTCAAAAAATCTGTCTGATAGCGATAGCCATAGCGCAAAGCATCCGATGCCGTCCTGTCGTCGCTAGCCTTTCATCACCGTGTGCGTCGGTGGCAGTCAAAGTGTTAAGAGCTCAACTGAGACAGCTGTTAAAAACCTGCAACTCACTTTCTTGCTTGCTCCCTTGTTAAAATTAGCAGAACAAACCATTTCATACACATAACTTTACCTTCTAGGTTCCTATATTTGAATTTTGTAATAGTCTTTGAGTGAGCGACTTTTTCCAGCTATACCTTATATTTAACCAGCTTGAGTTGCGACACATGTATTGAAATGTAATTGAGCCGGAAAAAGGAATCGTGTCACCGTTAGACAATCATCATCTAAATGCGGGCAGCTGTGCAAATACGAGCTATGAACCAATTAATATAACATTTTTCGAAGGGCTCTGCAGGCACAGTGAGCTATTCATGAAAATTTATAGACAGGAGGTATGTGGTTCGATTCCCGAGACTATAAGAGAGACTACAAATAAAATAATTGTCAAAAATTATCTAGAAGAAACCACTAGTGGACTAGAAATGGGTTCAATAGACAGGGACTTGAGGAATCTCGACTAGATAAGACTTCAAAAGACGGGAATAGAAGGAAAGGAGACCTGAAGATATCAGGGTAGAATAAGGATAGACCACAATAGAAAGAATACTTGAAGAGATACGTGTGGCATATACTTCTAAATTGGATAGAAGAATACTTAAAGAAATTAAAATAGAAAGAGACTTGATGAAACTAAAATAGTATTTTATGAATCTTCAATAAAGCAAGTAGAGTACAATCTATAAGTTTTTACATCCAGAGTAAATAAGTTCCTTCTGGGAAAGCGTGCTCCATCTTAGGCCACATCTTCACTTTCTTAAGTGAGGTCAAACGCTTGACTATTTATAATAAAAAAGTTAAAGATTAGAAGAGACAATAGACATATCAATGCACCATCTGTCGCAACGACCACCTATAAGAAAATATTCTAATTCAAATTCATTGCGAGCGATAAGTAATTGGGTTATCTCGGTGTTACCCATCTCATAAACAAATAGATTGTTGGAAAAATATGTACCCACTGACACAGTGCAGCTCTAATCATCTGGGTAAGTTTCTGGATAATAAAAGAGTTCGCATCATAATAGATCACATTGACGATATAATTCTTAATATTCTTAATCCTTAATCTATGATAGAGACGTGTTTTTATTAAAATTTTAATATAGTGCCAGAATAATCTAATCTGACTTTTATAGCCACATTCACCAAGTTTGTGGTTGCATTGTCGTGCCATAATCATAGAGAAGAATGTGGCGTGTTGTTTAAAAAATCTGGTCAAATATTAGCACGACCAG
The DNA here is from genome assembly GCA_949316285.1 of Eupithecia subumbrata. NCBI lineage: Eukaryota > Metazoa > Arthropoda > Insecta > Lepidoptera > Geometridae > Eupithecia > Eupithecia subumbrata. Next base: position 7,993,861 of record OX438630.1, on the reverse strand, counting down.
ACTTTGGCGCCACGACTTTGGGCCGTGCATAGTAGGAAATGACATCTCCGACAAAGGTTTCTCTTTGTGTGTTTGGCTGTGATTTCTCCGCGCTGATTTAAACAGAGGTTTACGATAACCCTTTATCCGAATACATATGATCCCAGACTAATTTACAAAAAAAAAATTAAATAGATCCTAAAACATTGATGTGTTTACCCTACTCAAAGCTTAGCAGTGTTTTTCAGATTTACCTATATATAATCTGAAGAAAACAAACGAATCTAACCAGCGAATGCTCTTAGATTCAAACACTAAGATTAAAACACTTCTCAAATTGCAATTTTTGTACAATTTTTATTGAAAATATGTTGAAAATTCGTCACTTAAGGTTAAAGGAGACACTCATCTTTCAATACAGACGAGAAAGGGTAACTACTACGCTGTTTTATGTTGACCATCCAAAACTAAGGAAAATATCAATTTATCTCAAAATATCATCCATGTTTGTATATAGTATACTCAAAACCGTAAATAAGTATACATTTGAAAAGGACAAATACAAGCTTCTAAACAATTTAACGCGTTTTAGCGAGAATAAATAATTTATCGAATTTATCATTGTGCATTTCATCCTAGCGCGGGTATCTCTACTATGTCAGGTGAGATAACATATATGTATCTAGGCCGTACCCACCGACGCGACGAGTTCGCGCCGGTGAAATATGTAGCTTTAAGACGTGCTTATATCTGAGTTGCATTTGAGTTTTCGGCAGTTAGTTAATCATTACACTTACAGAGGTTTAGAAGTGAGTGGGAAATAATATAAGCAAGAGGGAATAGCGAGTAGGGAGTGTATAAGGCAATGCCTATCAATTTGGTGCGGGCTAGCTGTTCAACTAGAGCTGTGTCATAGTAGAACAGACACCATTTCGTAATGGCTAACAGATAGAGTATGATGCACGTGATAGAATTTTGGGCTTTACCTACCTATAAAATGGTCTTATTTCGATAGAATCATAGAATTACCTACCTTACAATGCAACCTCACATTTTGGGAATTGGAATTAATGAAATCAGAAGTCAGAAGTCAATACCTTTATTTCTTTAGGCTCACAAGATAACACATAGACAAGTATACCCATCAATTACCATCAAATAAGAAATAAAGTGCTATTGAAATTCTCTTCACTTCAATCTTTTGTCCACTGGTGGAAAAAGTGAAAAAGAAACCACCAGCACATTTATATAATCACTTAAGTGTCTAATACTTACAATGTTCCTTTTAAAATAAAAGCAATAAACCATAGAAATAGAAACATTCTAAATGGATAGATAACCTTATAATTTAATCGTGACCTTCAATAATTTCAGTGCTAAAACAAACTAGGACACATCTAGAAAAAGGTTCTACAATGTAAAACATCTTACCATAATAGGAGATGCTTCCAGCTTACAGGTTCATCAAAGAGTGGCAGAGCCAGCCAGCGCACCGTCTATCACACTAACAATTCCGCCGTTACATTTCGAGTGATACCGCCAATAACTGGCTAGGGCGTAACGTCATAACATTTCACAACTAAATACATTAAAATATCTTCTAATATGATAAAATATCCATGACAAATGTTCTTAAATATAAATTAACAAGATACTTAGTACATCCAATATAATGCAATATGAAATAGCTTGATCATTAAATGAATCTGATTTGTACTAGAATTTGAATTTGAGCGGGGAAAACGAGTAGGAAGTCAGGCCTGTTACATTTTAGTATTGAATATCTTTGAACCCTTATTGTTTACCACTACATATACTTCTTATATCATATAATTCATTATTAAATAAATAACAATATCTCGCAAATAGCATATACATGTAATGAAACTGATTTGTCCTAATATTTGAATTTGAGCGGGGAAAGCAAGTCGGAAGTCAGGCCTTTTACATTTTAGTATTGAATATCCTTGAAACCTTATTGGTTACCACTATATATACTTGTTATATTTTATATTTATTATTAAATAAATTACAATATCTCGCACTGCCATTCTGACAAATGCTTCGTTCTCGGAGCATCTTATTTGCACGTTTTATTACACATTTTCTACAACTCTATATCATAGTAACTTAACAATCGAGCACTTTTATATGTAGGTACCTTTATTGATTTTTTGTTTTCAAAGTTATTGAACAGTATTTTTCATTTATTTTATAGTCCAACGCCGGGACTCGCATTATTGTATCTGTACAGTTATATTCAAAGTTAGTCGTAGAAAGTTAAGTCACAAGTCTGTTTTCCTCTGACCGAGGGACCTCGACATGTATACTCGCTATACCCGCTGCAAATACCTAAAGTATACACCAAGTCCGTGGGCCGCCAGCGGAAGGACCTAATTCATTAAGCATTTTTAGTTTTCCTCTTACCGTATACCTCGGCCATATACTCGCTATACCCGCTACCAATATCCAAAGTATACGCTAAGTGTACGGTCGACTAGCGGGAGGACCTATTTCTTTTTGACCAGAAGACCTCGGCCATATACCCGCTGCAAATATCCAAAGTATACGCTAAGTGTACGGTCGACTAGCGGGAGGACCTATTTCTTTTTGACCAGAAGACCTCGGCCATATACCCGCTGCAAATATCCAAAGTATACGCTAAGTCTACGGTCGACAGCGGAACGAACCATTTTCATTTAGAATCAAGCAATTTTGTCTTTTTATTCCTCTGATCGATAGACCTCGACATGTATACTCACTGCAAATATCTAAAGTATACACCAAGTCAACGATCGCCAGCGGACGGAATGTATTTTTGTTTTCGTTTTATTAAAATTTTCTGTGTTTTATTTTCCTTTTATTCTCAAGTATTATTTTCAATTTTCAACATAGGTACCTACTTAAAACCAACCTTTTTGTCCTATGGACACATAAATGTTTAATAGTTAAAACAAACTAAAACGAATAACTTAGTCTAAGATAATGGTAGATACTAGATAGGTGGGTACCATTTCATATCATTCGTAAGAAATCGAGCAGTCATCTGCGGTTCTAGGCGAGTATCACCAAGTACGTCATTTATTCTAGCCTGTATATTAACCTCAACTTCTATGTAGGTACAAAGTAATCGGAGTGGATAAATCCAGGATAATTATTTAGCATGATGTAAATTTTGGTAATGTCACAATTTATCAGAAATCATAGAAAATTACGGTAACAGAATAAACAATTACAACTAATATATACAGTTATATCTAATGGTTGTATGGTTATATTTATTGATTGATTACCAAACCTTCCGAAAATCGCTCGGCCAAGCTGACTACATAAAAATAAAACTATTTCGATCAAATAAAAATATTCTCACTAATTCATTGAATTGGCCTTCAAATTGCATTTTTTTTTGTGTAAATAAGTTTATTTTGATATTGGCCCCATAATGGAGCATAGTACACAAATACATACATTAGCAATTAATTTAAGTTTTCTAAATTCCTTTTAAAGCACTTTTATAACCAACCCTATAAAATCCAACCCTATAAAATGTTTGTTTTGGTATTAGGTACGTGGTTAACAGCAATCTTATTTGGGTATAATCTCTTATTATGTTTAAAAGTAACAAATTGTGTATTTAAGTACCATTTATTTTTTAACAGATTTTGTATTTTTTCCATTATTTTTATTTTTGTTTAAGTTTATTTGACAATGCCCATATACAGCAGCATACTTTGACATACCTTTTAGTTAATTACGTAATTAATTAATTATTTGAAACTGACTGATTATTTTTATTTAATATTTCAATTGTCGCTGTTTTTTTTTTCTTGTACCTTATTGTGTTTCCTATTACGAAGTTTGTGTGATATTGTTATAATAAAAATATAGTCTGTAACGACATCCATTGAAATTATTAAAGAATACAAAATAGCGGAGCTTACAGATGTAGTCCTGAAAAATCATCAAAACAGTCGAGCCATCTTTAGACTGGTGGCTTGGTGCTCTGGAATTATTGATCAATAATACCTAAAAGTAAATGAGATCTCAATGCTATCAATTTTATGAACATGTACCTTCCAATGCAATCTATCCATACACTGGAAATAAATGAAATATTAAGCGAATCATACAAGCTCTGCTTACTTTGGGGCTAGATGATGTGTGGATTGGCCAGTATAATGAAATTTATGAAGATTTAATTTAATTTAATTTCATTTCATTTAGTTTCATTTAATTTCATTTAATTTCATTTAATTTCATTTAATTTCATTTAATATATTTTCATTTAATTTCATTTAATATATTTTCATTTAATTTCATTAAATTTCATTTTATTTCATTTTATTTCATTTTATTTCATTTTATTTCGTTTTATTCAATTTTATTTAATTTCATTTGTTTCATTTCATTTCATATTTAATTTCATATCATTTAATTGCATTAAATTTAATTTCGTTTCATATTATTTCATTTAATGTCATTTAATATCATTTTATTTCTTATAATTTCATTTCATTTCATATCATCTCATTTAATTTCATTTTAAATAGGTATAATTTAAATATATTTGTTTCAGGCCCACTGAAATTCCTTTGTACAAAATTTTTCTTCTTTTGTTCTACTATTATTATTTACCCTATATTTATCAATAGTTAATATAAGTGACCAGTAAATACTAGTTCTAATTTATTTCTATTATTTGATTGTATTTTTCTTGTGACCATGTGAATATCAGGATATTCAAAAACTTTTACTTTAGTTACCTGTAGATTGTTTGCAACAATATGCAGTTAGCTCAACTGTTTCAATTGTATATATGCTAGTTCTAATGTTTTCCTATTATTTACTTTATAAACAAATTGAATAACCATTATGTGTATAGGTACGACACAATGACACATGTGAGCCAATCAGCCCACACAATATATACGGGGTGAGGGTAAATCTATTGTGTGTGTGTGTCGTTCATTATCTAACTACTTAAAATAAAAAAAAATGATGCAAAAGTCATCAAATCGCACAGGGAGGGTAATTTTATTAACTATTTTAAACACCACTATAGTCGAGCTTAGAGTGAGCTGCAAATTATGTCAACAAATCCAAAATAAAATCCACTGAGGAATGGTCTCTAATCCATAGGTAACATCATGTATCCATAGGTAACTTTAAATTTGAACAAAATGATCAAAAGAGGGTTAAATTTAGGTTAAGCCTTAAAAATGTGGGATTGGTAATCTATTTTGTAAATAATCTTTTTTTCAATAAATCGAGTACTTACCTATAGGCTCCGATTCTACTGAGGCTAAAATCACTGACATATAACCCAAGACTCGAGAATTTACTCTGATCTAATTGTTACTTGTCGGTTTCTCAGACACCTTATAAAAAAACTCGTTGGCTACAGAGGCTACCAACGTTTTATTATTTTAACCAACAAGAATGAAATATCTACATTTTTATGACGCCAGGCCTGCACAGTAACAATGGTGAATTTAACGTAAAAATTAAAACAAGTTACCATAGCGGGTTCTAGTACCTACAACCGGCTATCAGAAACGCTTTGATCCGCAGGTCTTTAAGGCTAGTATACACACTTATTAGTATACACACTTAGTATGTAGTATACACACTAGGTAGTTCTACAAATTGAGTTTTAGCAAAAAGTTAATATAAATTATAACGGAATAATCTTCGTTTTTTTTTTTCGCTTTCTTGTTATCTGCATATTTCTCTTAAGAATTAGGTAAATTCACTTACAAAGACAGTTATGACAATAAGTATTGAATATTTGTTGGGCTAATCGTACAGAAGCAGAAAAGCTTCAAAAATTATTATCTGCCGGTAGTTAGGAATAACGCCAACAACTCGAATTCCAAAACAATAGCGAGAAACATAGATCGAACGTTACTAGAAGTGGCAAATATTCTTTCGTGTTTCTTTAGTGTTGTGTAAGTTTTTATGAATTTGAAAATAGAATATGCTACCAACTTATTGAACAGGTTTCTTTTTAGGATACAATAAAAGTTTGTTGCTATAAGAAATACCGTTAGTATCGTCCAACCTCAGGATTATCCGTGGTCGTACCAAGTTTACGAACACTTCAGAACCTTTGTGCCAACTGACACGCTGCTCCTTCGTCCAAATTTCGTTGATGAGCATCCCAATGTGGTCGCACCAAATGGCAGCAGCGCCGCCGTCGTGGGATCGGGTCATTGGCAGCGTCACGTCGTCACCATCTTGTCGCAGATTGGAAGACACAGCGTCAGTCAAAAATCGCCTTAGCAGACCTTCGTCCTTGAAGGTCTGCTGCAGGATCCATCCTGAAACTTGTACAAGAATGTATTAGAATTTTGAAACAGTTCCAGGCTATCCCACTTCTGATGATAGAATTTTGGGCTTTACCTACCTATAAAATGGTCTTATTTCGATAGAATCATAGAATTACCTACCTTACAATGCAACCTCACATTTTGGGAATTGGAATTAATGAAATCAGAAGTCAGAAGTCAATACCTTTATTTCTTTAGGCTCACAAGATAACACATAGACAAGTATACCCATCAATTACCATCAAATAAGAAATAAAGTGCTATTGAAATTCTCTTCACTTCAATCTTTTGTCCACTGGTGGAAAAAGTGAAAAAGAAACCACCAGCACATTTATATAATCACTTAAGTGTCTAATACTTACAATGTTCCTTTTAAAATAAAAGCAATAAACCATAGAAATAGAAACATTCTAAATGGATAGATAACCTTATAATTTAATCGTGACCTTCAATAATTTCAGTGCTAAAACAAACTAGGACACATCTAGAAAAAGGTTCTACAATGTAAAACATCTTACCATAATAGGAGATGCTTCCAGCTTACAGGTTCATCAAAGAGTGGCAGAGCCAGCCAGCGCACCGTCTATCACACTAACAATTCCGCCGTTACATTTCGAGTGATACCGCCAATAACTGGCTAGGGCGTAACGTCATAACATTTCACAACTAAATACATTAAAATATCTTCTAATATGATAAAATATCCATGACAAATGTTCTTAAATATAAATTAACAAGATACTTAGTACATCCAATATAATGCAATATGAAATAGCTTGATCATTAAATGAATCTGATTTGTACTAGAATTTGAATTTGAGCGGGGAAAACGAGTAGGAAGTCAGGCCTGTTACATTTTAGTATTGAATATCTTTGAACCCTTATTGTTTACCACTACATATACTTCTTATATCATATAATTCATTATTAAATAAATAACAATATCTCGCAAATAGCATATACATGTAATGAAACTGATTTGTCCTAATATTTGAATTTGAGCGGGGAAAGCAAGTCGGAAGTCAGGCCTTTTACATTTTAGTATTGAATATCCTTGAAACCTTATTGGTTACCACTATATATACTTGTTATATTTTATATTTATTATTAAATAAATTACAATATCTCGCACACGCCAGCAAATATTACACTCAGTAATGTAATGTACGAATCTGAGGACCTTGTAGGAAGTCTACTTACTCTAGCTTCTTCATCATCAACATCATCATCGTATGTGGTTAAAAATACTTATTTGGGGAGCAACCATTTTATTAAGCTGTTAGCCTCGGTCGAATTTTAAACAATAAAGGATTCCGTGGGTGGTAACGGGTCTTAACGGCACGTTTGTGATGGAGTGTCCCCACTTTTGGACTATCGTTGGTAGCCAGGCCTTGGTGTCTTTACCTCTTTAATGAGGTTATTAACTAAAATACAATAGGTTAGGTTTTATGCGTCTTAGGACCTATCTGACATGACACGTACGTATAAATACCAACATAAAAGTTCCAAGAATATGGAATGTTGCTAATTGGTTATTAGCTGTTAATGTTTAAGTCACACGAGTAGATAAAATTAAAAGCTATAATGCCTGGTTCTGTCTTTGTAAATCTCTATTAAGTAGGTATCTAAGATTCAGTCGCATCACGGCAATTTCTTCACTCTAGTTTGGTCTGTACTTATGATATTCATCTTTACATGTTTTAAAATATTTAGCTTCGAAATAGCCAACTGCAGTTTTCTGTGAACTTAAATTTCGTCTATAAAAACCCCGTTCCTCATCTCTTTCTCATGAGTGTCGGCAGAATATTGAATAAAATTAATAAAGTTGTAAGTAGGTCAAAGGGCCACTTTTTATAAAATACTACTCATTTTATAAAAAGTGGGTTTCTTTATACATCACGTTTATACACCACTACCAAAGGCAGAGTCACTTAATTGATGACTACATGAAAAAGTGGTAAGTGAAAACATATTGACAAGGTTATGCAAAAATACCACATGTCCATGAAGAGAAATGTACATTATTGTACATGTAGGAAAACCACTGTGTGGTCCTTCGTTTACTGATAATTTTAATGAAGGTAGGTAGAGCGAAAGAGCTCTTCCGGTTGGGAATAAATAGGATGAAAATATTTTTTGACCTTGGTACCTCAAGTTTTTTCAATTGGTATTTCCAATGACTAGGTCTTGATTGGCTAATAATATTGACAGCCATTTGACAGATTTGCGTTTACAATGTTTTTGAGTAGATGTTAATCCACGCCCACGAATTTAGTCCATAATGTTTTGCAGTAAAGGCTGATTTTACTATAAACGGAGAAGATCAAGTCATCGTTTGACCACACATGATGAGTTCAAAAAGTGATTTTATTGAGTAATAAAATAGACGTTAGTTTAATCTGAATACAATCATGATTTTCAGATCAGCCAAGCTTACATTTTTGTTTAATTCGAAGCTTAAATAAAATTCTCTAGTGACCTTTTGAAAATAATTATATTCAACTTTTGATTTTTCATTACTTAACTTACTTACATAACGTTTAATTTAAACCGACTAAAAATAGTGACAAAGTTCTCAATTCGGCTGTATATCAAGCTCAAGTCAAATTTCAAATATCTTCATGACTAAACGTAATATAATCACACTTATAAAACAAATGCGATAGTTTGGTTGTATGGATGAATGTTTGTTACCTCTCCACGCCAAAACTACTGAACGGCTTAAATTTTGCAAACATATGTATAAATAAATCTAGGCCTGGAATCTATGATGGCTTCTATTTATCCCCTAAATCCATGCCATGTGATAAAAAATCACCTTTAGTGTGTCACCTCAAGTCGTGGGGAGAAACTAGCATTTTATAATCATATAAGATTCAAATTGGATTCAAATATTATGAATACCTCATTTTATTTTCTTGAACTTTAAGGAATTCCTTGATGTCCTGTAACTAAAAAGTCACAGTAAAAATTGTATTTAGAGCACTAAATATAAAATACCGTTGACAACCTATATCTAACTATTTATCCGATTATATAAACTTGAAATTCAAACTATTTAGTTCAATGTCGCCATATAAAACGGTTATAGAGCTGCTATTAATATCAGCCTTTTAATTGATCTTAATTGAATCTTTAAATGCATAGAGCAGCGTCACTACACATTTCATAGTATGTACAGACAGTGTCAGAATTAAGTAAGCCCCCTGTATAACACGTGCAGGTTTATATCCAAACCTGATAATCGTAGGAGTTTTAAAAGTAGAAAATAAATTATATTTTTATTTAGGTAACATATAAACTGAACGAATAGATAAAATCAAATAAAAAATCGGATTCCAGCCTGTATTGTGTTATGCAAGGGGGGCTACTTAATTCTGACGCTGTCTGTACATTGGTGCTTACATATACATATATGGTTCTTAGCATGCTACACACACTATCTAGGTATTAATACCTATTTATATAATAACTTTCTAGCAACTATTTTTTTAAAAAAGGTAGTGTGTGGGGTGTATTGATTTTTAGGGTTTTGAAAATCGAAGATCGGTTTCAAAACCCTTATGGTCTCGCTTTGTCTGTCCTTTTTTCCCTCCTTAATAACTCAAAAACTACTGCAACTATCAACTTGAAATTTAAAATAATAAAACATTTCGTGCGCCTGTACAGATTTACAGAAAAATAAATGAAAATAAATGAAAAATAAAAATGAATATTTTCCATACAAATTGTGATGCCGAAATTTTAAAAGATAGCTACAGAGTCATATGGGGTATCAAATGAAAGGTGTCATTTTGTACATTTCAAAATATTTTCTGAAATTTTTGTAGGTTTCATACTTTTTAAAATATTTCGAAAAAAGTCGAAAAATACCCATTCCCCCCCCCCTATCTCCGAAGATTGCAGAGCGATCCGTTTAAAATATATGGAGCGTTTGTAGATATGGATCTATATTTTGCACGAAAAATATAGAGAAGTTTGAAAAAAGAACACATTTTGAAAAATGGTCAAAAAGAGGAGGAATAATTCTCAAAAGGGGGGGCTATCTCACCGAGTGGGGTATCAAATGAAAGGTATTGGTTTGTACGTTTCAAAACAGTTTTTCAAATTTCTGTAGGTTTCATAGTTTTTGAAATATTTTGAAAAAAGTAAAAAAAAAAACCATTCCCCCCCCCTATCTCCGAAGTTTGCCGAGCGATCCATTTAAAATGTATGAAGAGTTTGTAGATATAGACCTATATTTTACAGGAAAAATATAGAGAAGTCTGTAAAAAGAATACTTTTTGAAAAATGGTCAAAAAGGAATAATTTTCAAAAGGGGGGCTACCCCACCGAGTGGGGTATCAAATAAAAGGTATCGGTTTGGACATTTCAAACCAGTTTTTTTAAATTTCTGTAGGTTTCATACTTTTTGAAATATGTATTTTGAAAAAAGTCGAAAAATTTACCATTTAACCGAACCACCCATTTAACCGATGCATGCAGAGAGATCCATCTGAAATGTAGGTTGGTACTTACTATTCTTAGGTATTCGTTAAATTGCGAAGTCTCTAACCGGTACTTTTGGTACATATTTGTTGACAAACGTTCAAAACCCTCGGCGCGCGAGTTACACTCGCACTTGACGGATCTTGTTTTGCATGGAGCCTAAATTTCGTTCAATAAAAAGTATTCCTTGTATAGAATCAGATATCTGCCAATGATAGCCACGTCAAAATCGGTCCAGCCGTTTCGAATACCATAGAACACACACAATCTCTACGTACTTTTTTCACTGGTAAGTTTATTTTACTTAGAAAGGAATACAAACTCCTCACTGTACATAAAATGTGTAGGTATTTTACTATTATTTTCATAGAAGCGAGGGTCTGAATCTACAACTAAATAAAGCGTATGTATATTATATAAAAAAGTATGAACTACTACAGTAACTACTTTTGTGTCGATAGAAAATTGGTTAGGTACTATTTAGGGATGGTTTATGCTCCGAAAATGTTCGACGGTACGAAAAGTTAGAAGATAAAAAACGCCACTATTTACGTACTCGAGTGTTGCCATAGCTACCTCCTGCAAATTAACTAGTATTTTCTATAGGAATATATATTGTATGTGGGTCGCAGTAACGATCCCGATAGCGATAACGCGTTGCAATGTAAGCGTGCGTTATTGCGATTTTGTAGTCTGAGTGATTTTTAATTTTTCACTTAATAGTCGCTAATACAGGTTTTTACAGATAGGTTCAATTACATTTTTTCTGATGATTTTTGTTTATGTATCCACCTGTGTATTAAACTGTCTACTGAAAAAAGTTTTACCTACATACACTTTAGTTTTTTAGTATTGTCAATAAGTAGGTTATATTAATTAATAAATTTAGCGTAATAACCTAAACCTACATGGGTAAGGTATATAAACTTTGCTAAAATACTTAAGTAAATTAGGTATTACCGAGGAAAATAGTGAATTTTAGTGTCAGTAGGTACAGTTGATAATTTATAGCAGATTAAAAAATTGCTACCTACTTACCCACATTCTAAAAGCAAGCACCTCGAACACAAAAACACCCATCAATTTATCGAATGCAGCCCAACCTATCGACACATCGTAACTCAGATCACAGTATAACTAACAGCTGCTATACCGACCTACATGGAGCCCAATATAAAAATCACACGATCCGACCCGTTATTTATCGATAACGTATCGGTGCAGCCCTAAATAATGTCATGCAGGAGTAGGACGCAATGGTTATAGCGTAGTGTGGGCAAGGCAGCTGGGGCAGTCAATGTCAAGGCCTCGAGTAGGTAAAGGAGGCGTTGGACGGTGATTGATGTCCTTCTCGCTGAATTTCGGTCACGGTGGCCAGTGTCAACGGAGACTAGACATGTACGCAGGACGTTACTATAGTGCACAAGTGTGTGCGCAAGAATAGGGGCGCCCTCATTTTTATAATCCGATATGGAAGATGATGGTTGAATTTAATAGTCCGTGTCCGAGAATTTCTGTTTCAGATTTGTGGTCAAAGATTTTATTTACATTTTTATTAAAGAAAAGATATATTGTTTTTTTTTTGTTCAAATACGGTAAGCACCTTCCTTTAAAATATCCTTAAATAAGTTGATAATGAACCGTTTGGTATTTTACAATTTCAACTTTTATTTAAATTACGATTTTGTGTTCTGATCGCGTAAGATTAAAAACTGTTATCAAAAAGCTATATGACATATAATTAAAAGCAGATAAACGTTGGTGTTCTTCCAACACAAATAAGGTTCGTATTTAACCCGCTTACATCCGTAATAAAAGCAGATATTTCAAAAATTGTCTAAACAAAAACATCTCAGGCTTTGGTGCCCGCACGGAAGCTTAACAATTTAACCGGTTTACCTGCCTTAATTACCCTCAAACCAATTTACAATTTATACAGTGGAGAAGCTGTCTAATCTAAGCTAGGTCAGGGCTGGCTAGCTCTGATGAATAGACGTGTAGATGTGTCACTGATGTTGTAATGAAGACTTGTTTGATCCGATACGGAAGCCGAAATATCGAGCGTTTTTTAATAACCTGTGGTCGAAAACGCTCTTCGATCTCACTCTCTTCTCAGCACACACACGTCTGCGGATGAACGTGCCCCCACAATATGCGGGATTAATTACGGATGTAAGCGGGTTAACTACGAACCTTATTTCCCCACCACCCCACCCCCGGCGCTCACGTCGCGGGCTCAAAACGCGCTCGTGCATAGTGTTTTTATAGTAAAATGCGGGATTGGCCATAATCATCACTCTTGGCTGGTGGATTGGTGATCGCAGTAACCTCAACCTCAACAGATTGTACTGGTCCACTGCCGGACCCAGGCGTCCCCCTGATATGCGCCTTATTGGCTTTTATCTCATGGGGGTAATGCCTATAATCCCCACGCTGGCGGGTTTGTGATCGCAGTTTGGTGGTAGAATCTACAGGAGGCGCTGCTGCCCGCCCTCTTTGGGTATCTTGTACCCCTTAGTCGCCTAAGAGTTCGGGTGGTGCAAATTCTAAGCCAGCACCACACAGAGCACAGATCGCAGTAGAGCTGTTAAAATACACAGATGGAAGCAACTGCCCGTCCTCTGGAGAGCCAAATTCTAAGCCGGCACCACACAGAGCACAGATCGCAGTAGAGCTGTTAAAAATACACAGATGGAAGCAACTGCCCTTCCTTCGGGAGAGCCGACTAAGGTAACCACCTTAGTCGGCTCTCTCGACATCCATTGAATGAGTTGAAGGAGTGGATTCTAAACCCTCGGACATCGGAATTCCTTGGCCGCCTTACCGCCTTGTGACTTTATAAGCAGAAAAGTTGCATCCTCAAAATTCCTAAAATAATTCGCCATAATGCATGTAAATAATTAAATGAATCATTGTTTTTATCGTCCATTAACACAAGCGTTTATTGATAGCGATCGTAAATTATGTTGTCACAGATAAAATATCAAATTATCTGTGCTGTGACACAGATGAAATGTGTTTTCTGAAAACCTGAGTTTACTGAATTTTACGTCCTTAATTTGCTTTTAATTGTTTCATTTACCTACAACAATCCAAAAGTATCGCCAAAAATATATAGCAAAAGTATGTCTAAATAATATTGGCGCTGAAAGTAAATTCTTCAAAATTTTGATAACAATTTAAAAGGATGGTCTAAATCTGAATGAGAAACTACAAAATGTTTTATTATGTTAAAAATAAGTTACAAGGAAAATCAGTGTGAATACTTTTCAACCGACGAAAAACGGCGGAGGTTCTCACGTCGACGCGTATACTATATATTTTTTATGTATATTTTTATGTTTTTTACGAATAACTTTTTACAGAGATGTCCGATTTCAATAATACTTTTTTTTATTGGAAAGGGTATACCCCGACGTTGGACCTATTTAAATTTGGTAAAAAATGCAACCCTAATGGTAGGAAAACAGGGGATGATTGATCGTTCACCTCTCTACTTTTATGTACAGTGACGATCATCGATAGGTGACCAACCTGGTCAATTTCTATTTATACAGATATATTTTGAGACTTATATATTTTGGTAATACCAAGTAAACCCACGTCACCGATCTATGAATGCATGTTTGCAAAAAGAGAGAGGTGTTATAAGTTTAACGTGTCTTTCTGTGTATTTGTGTATCTGTCTGTGGTATCGTAGCTCCCAAATGGATGAACCGATTTTCGTTTAGTTTTTTTTATATCATAGATAATTTTATCCCGAGTGTTCTTAAGCATGTTTCATGAAAACCTGTTCAAACAATAAACATCGGCGGGTTTTTTAAATTTTAAATTTTGATTTGTTAAATTTAAACGCCTTCTGTCGTTTTTGCCTTTGCAAGGCACACCATCTTGTACTGTTTTCTAGAAGATTGACAGATATCGATTAGACTAGTATTTATAATTGAAAATATAGGCTGATTTATTCATTAGCATTTAAATTTATGCAAGCAGCTATCGCCAGTGTCATGTAGGCATGCAAGTGGGCACTTGATACAATCTCTTGTTTGATCGCTAGTTTGTCAATGTTTGAGATTATTTGATTGATAACTTTATTGATTACGAAGGGGTTATGAGATTGCTGTCTTTTCATTTATTTTTTTTTCTTTTAATTTTTTCATGTTAAGTATATCTGATACCCATAACACAAGCTCTACGTAGCTTGGGGCAAGATGACGCTGTGTGAATTGTCTAGCATCCTACTAAAATTATAAATGCGAAAGTTTGTGCTAATGTTTCTTACCACGTATCTCCATAACTACTGAACCAATTTGGTATGTAGATATTTTAATTCTAGAATTAATAGGTTAATCTAATTTTCTTAAATTAACCTAGAAGACGTTTAAAATGGTGATAAAGTTGATATGGTAAATTCATTATTCCTTGGTTCGATTCACTCAAATAGTCATACTCGTTTCACTTCTTACTCATGGTTCCGTTCAGCTGGGGCCCTATTCTGCTAAACTAATCGCTTCACTATGACAGGGGTATCGTCAAAGAATGACACGTTTTGGTATTCTACCTTAGATGAAAGAAATTATGATGAATGCAGATGGAGAGACGCGCGTCAAAGTGTCAAGTTTGAAACTATTAATTTATCTCGCACGCACTATCTGGAGTTTTATTAATCTAAGGATTCTATGTGATGATTCTGCGACGATTCCATTGTCATAGTGAAGCCATTTTATTACAGAATTGGGCTCCTGATCCATTTGACTGGACCACCGTAATTTTTTTTTTCGTTATTAGGTAAGCTCAGTTGGTTGTTTACCACAGAAAAAATATTTTTCTGTGGTCTACTTAGTTTAATTGGACCACTTACTCCAACCAAACTTTGGTGGTACAGTTAACTGTACCAGCTAAACCACCAAATATCATGTCCATGACTATCGCATGGACCATTTGCACATTTTACCTACTTTGCCTGAAATAGGCATTGACGCACTCATTAGTTAGGTTCCTACTTAGGTAGGAACTTTACTAATGGGTGCGTCTTGGAAAAATATATAGATAGGAACTTACCTACCCTTTATCTACCGATATTTTTCTTCAATCTACAGATTAGGTATTTCTTCAATCTATTAATTTTCTACTTGACTGTCTACTGATTTAGTCAAATTCGATCTTGCAACACTGTTTCTAACAAAAAGAATGCATGAAATAGGACGACGCGTTAATGAATTCTAAATAAGAAAACATTTTGACTTTTATCCCCTCTCCCAAGAGAACCGTGCCTACTGATATCCCAGATAAAATGCATCCTATGTTCCGTCGTAGTATGAGCTCAAATCATGCCAAGTTTCATTTGAATTCATTCAGTAGCATATTTTTACTTTCATCCCAAGGGAACAGCACTGATTCCGGGATAGATAGTATTGCTCATTTGAATACATTCTGTACTTTAGGCGTGATGCGCGACCCAAGAATTTAACTTTTATCCCCCTCCACGGGGAACCTTACTGAATTCCGGTATAAAATGTATCTTTCCTCATAGTATTATCTCATACTCATTGCATTCGAATTCATCAAGAAGTTCCGTCGTGATGCGCGGTTAAAGAATTTTACTTTCATCCTCTCTCCCAGGGGAACCTTACTGAATTCCGGGATAAAATGTATCTCCTGTCCTTTCTTGTATTATGAACTCAAATCGTACTAATTCAGTCCCAACTCATTCAGCAGTTTCGGCGTAATGCACGGTGAAAGAATTTTACTTTCATCCCTTCTCCCAGGGGAACCTTACTAAATTTCGGGATAAAATGTATCTTTCCTCGTAGTATGAACTCAAATTATGCCGAGTTCTATTCGAATTCATTCAGTAGTTCCATCGTGATGCGCAGTTAAAGAATTTTACTTTCATCCCCTCTCCCAGGGGAACCTGACTGAATTCCGGGATCAAATGTATCCCATGTCCTTCCTTGTAGTATGAAATCAAATCATGCTAGGTTTTATTCCAATTCATTCAGCAGTTTCGGCGTCATGCGCGGTGAAGAAATTTTACTTTCATCCCCTCTCCCAGGGGAACCTGACTGAATTCCGGGATAAAAAGTATCCTATGTCCTTCCTCGTAGTATGACCAAAAAACATTCCGAGTTTCATTTCAATACCTTCAGTAGTTTCGGCGTGATGCGCGTTTAACAAACAGACAGACAGACAGACAGACAGCCAGACAGACATGAATGAAAAAAATTACAGTTTTGGCTTCAGTATCGTTAATAGAGTGCCCTCCAAAAAAAATTTCAAAATATCTTCAATGTACAGAATTGGACCTGTTACAGTTTTATTATAAGTATAGATAATAATTAAATCTTAGGAAAAAAGTACCTAAGTATTAAAAGCCCGAGGTGGGACATCAGTTTCCTTCTGTGTATACAATAACACCTTTTCAATTCAATTTAATTCCTTTATTTAAACCAGACCTAAACTTACAGAGTTCTCCAATGCGTTACGTCTAGGATCGTGTCTAGGACATCTACTTTCTAGGTAGTATAATTATTTTTAATTATTATCTAAAAACTTAAAAAACTATATGTACACAACATGAACCGCCTTTAAATTATACATGTCATATAAACAGGGAAACATCAACAACATCTCGACTGCGATCATTAATCTGCTTGCCAAGCGTGGTAATTATGGCAAATCATTTAGGGAACGCATGTCCAGCTGTGGACATAATATGTGTGCTCATGAGGCTAGTATAGAAAAACTTACTAAAACAGAAAGGGTTATATTGAGTGAGAGTGCTCACTTTTAATGCATTCACTGCCCAGTCTCGGCAGAGCTGGAGGTGGGCAAGTGCGTCGTGGGGGGGAGATTGAGATTGATAGATATTTATAGATAACTCTTTATGTACCACACAAAAACAAAATAGAATATAGAAAAAAATGCTGAGAGTCAAGGAAGTACAAAGACCGGCCTTAACGCTTTGAGCGATCTCTTCCAGGCAAAGTGTTACATTGCTCTGTTTTTGTTGAGTGAAAAAGGATTAAATTTAGGGAAATCTTGTTAAAACGTCTCAAAAATACTAATAAAAAAAACTACGTACAAAGTGTCTTAACGTAAAGATTAAGTTGACTCTAAATTGTAGAGCCTCAAGGTTTCCCAAAGGACTATCACCTTAATAACATGAACAAATGAAAACCGCAGATTTAAATTTAAATGGCTATATTAGCTGAATTTTAATTAATAATATTAGTAGTTCGCTGTTAACAAGATTTCGCGATTACGCCTTTAAGTAAACAGTACCTCATATACGATGTCATTCATCAACATTTTTTTAACCCCCGACGCAAAAAGAGAGGGGTGTTATAAGTTTAACGTGTCTGTCTGTGTATCTGTCTGTGGTATCGTAGCTCCCAAACGGATGAACCGATTTTCGTTTAGTTTTTTTGTGTCATAAATAATTTTATCCCGAGTGTTCTTAGCTGTTTCATGAAAATCTGTCGGGAGGTTTTAAAATTTTGTATTTGTTCTTGTCTATAGGATAGATAGATATGTGATAGATAGGTGTGGTGAATCTGTAGTATCTAATTTTTATATACGAAATATAATTGTTTGTTTCACACTTCTGAACTTTGTGCAGGAAAATCGAAGGTACTTTTACCCAGTTTCACCCCTTTTTTTCAAGTCGTAAGCGACTATCAAAGGAAGAGGTTTTATATTCAGCTGGATTTTTTAAATGTTTGTTCACCTGACCACTTCTCCGTCAATTATGGATGTATTTTAATAACTCTTTGGCTATTGTATGTGTAGATAAGAAATTCGAGATGGTAAGGCGCTACTCCGACCTAAAACAGCACCACCACCTATTTTATCTTAATATTCTGTTAAACGAATCAAATTTTAAAAATTAATTGGCCGGTTTGTGTATCCTATCATTATTTTTAATGCCTCTGTAAAAGTTTTATTTAGTATACTTTAAAAAGATATGCGAAGTTGCTCGTTTAGCCATCATGGTGGCAAAAAAGAGCAACTTCGCATCTCTGCCTACACTATACAAACTAAAACATTTATAGAGGCTCTAAAAAAAGCTTGTTATAGTATTCACAAACTGGCCAATCGATTTTTGAAAATTCTTGTGCTGTTTTGGGTTGGGGTAGCGCCTTAAAGAAAATATTATTGACGAATTCGTATTTGCACCGCAAAACTAAAAAAAAAAACACAGTAAATATTAAAGAATTTGAAGTCAGTTCTAAGTTTTTACAAAGCAATCAAATCATAATTTCAGATTATCGGGAGACTCGCTTTATAAACATTACCTTTTATTTGCTTCCTTGCCTTTTGTTGTGCATCTATTTTTCTGGTGTACAAAAAGCATTTTTGCATTTTATTGTACTTTTGAATATGCCCTAATAAAAACATTTAAATTAAAGTGCATTCCCGTTGTGCCCACCATTTGTCATGCCCTAAACAAAAACATGCTTTAAAAAAAACCAGCTTGATTTAACGGTGTTGGATAAAGCTATCACTTAATATAAGTCTATATCAGTGGCGTATTTTCCAATAGCTGACTTATCTTACAAATTAGCATCTTATAATCTATTTTATGGGCTTACTAGCTTCAGCAGGCGGATTAGTATTGATATATACTTTTTAAATTTTAGTACGATAAGGTATCAATTAATTTTAATTATACTTAAAAACCATTATAGTTAAAGCATTATAATGAATGAATACCAACCAAAATACATACTTATTATACTTCGGTGAAGTTTTTTGTGAATATCATAATTTTTTTTTTCAGTTAATCCGGGTTCAGGATTCCATTTGAAGCTGGTTCAAATCCCGTCTCATCGTTACCGAAACTTTTTGAACCTAAGATTTAAACAAAACAAACATTCAAACATTTTATGTTTTTTATTTATTTTATCTTTGATCTTATTTAATCCACATACTTAAGTTTATAGATGTTTAAGGTGATAATGATCTTAATATTTTAATTAATGGAAATTAGGTTACATTTCAATTTCAGTTAGAAACTTAATTTTGTTATTATTTTGTGTCTTTATTAAACAACTAGTTTATGCCCGCGGCTTCGCACGCGTTGTTTCTATGGAAACGTTTAACGGTAATTTCTATCCCATGGGAACTGATTTACGGGATAAAAAGTAGCCTATGTTTGATTCCAGGATTAGAATTACCTGTGTGCAAATTTTCAGCCAGATCCGTTCAGTAGTTTTGGCGTGAAGAGGTAACAAACATCCAGCCATCCATCCAAATTTTCGCATTTATAATATTAGTATGATTTAATAAAATATGTCTTATAACAGATATTCCTACCGGAAGTAATATACGTTAGATATATTTGGACTTACTAATATTCACCTGTATAGTTAGAACCTAAGTGACGTGAGCGAGAACATCAAGTAGTACTACTAATGAAGGTGAAATAAATATAGAAATAGTAAAAATAAAATTTATTATTTTTATTTTTACTATTTATTTCTTATACCTACATGGCACATTACTTTAGTTGTTACCTTTATGCAGGACTTGCAGCCTTACCGGGAAATGATAGCTCAACGTCAAAGGATAACAAACCTTCCTGCTAGGCAGGTAGGTCCAATTACTGGCTTCCTATCCCCTGAGGTGGTATGCAGAAATACTTGATAATAGCTAAAAAACTCAATAATACATTATATCAAAAAGATGTCGTGTTTTATTGATAAAAACAAGCATATAAATAACATAACAAAACATAAACTAATATAACATAACGGATAAACGAAAGCTATTTGATTATGAAAATGTATTTCTCGAAAGTTCAAGTTCAGTGAAGTAATACATAATACATAATATTAATTAATAACTAATATATTTTTTTCAGTGTTATAGAACCATCCCGCGTTATAGAGCCATCCCATTTCAACATACTTACCTAAATAAGAACCCTTTTAGGTAGGTACCCACTACGTTTAAAAAATCTTGAATTATCTAGAATTCTAGATGGTTGAGTCTGATGTAGAGTGCCTTTACTCTTCCAACCTAACTATTTTATCGATACGTCCTAGCCCTATTGTACTTTGAACCACATCACCGAACGGTTAAGGTTGACTTGAACCTTTGCGCAATACTTACAATCATAATTTCATTGATACGTGTATCGAATCTATTAGCGAACGTCGAATGTTGGTAACACAGTGACCCTATGACGAGCGGTTAATGAAAACTCATTTGCCCATTCACAAAAAAAGAGTAGTTACTTAGTTCAGTTACCTACTTACTAACATCAGTAATCTATTCTCCACCAATGAGGCGATAGCTTATTACTTAGCGAACAAGGGTAGGTAAGTATGTACTTCTTGTATTGGCCATTAGATTGCTAGGTGTAATTCTATGGTAAGTTTGTGGTATGATAGGATAAAAAAATCAAAAAACTTCAAAATACAAACCTGAAATTATACGGGTCCCATAAAAATCATTCACTAAAATACATTAAAAATGTAAGGATACCAAATAGAGTTCTAAATTCAAGAACCAGCCGGAAAACGGTTCTATTTGGAATTTTTTTTGCCAAAAAATGGCCAGTTACACTACTGTTCTGATTATAAAAGTCAATAAATATTTTGAAAAAAGGTTGTTACACTTCGCTCCGTATTATCGGTCACCGCGTGCGTTTCGCTCGAGAGGCAAACGGCGTGCGGACACGGTCGCGTCTCGATATGGACTATGGCAGTGCCATGCCGGCCGGTGTTCCTTCATCTAGTTTACTTTACTAGCCTCGTGGTGTTTACCTATACATTCCGAAAAATGCATGATTGATTTTATCGATAGAAGCGAACAAATGTTTGTATTTGAGTTATAAATACGCGTTAGGCGCAAATTGATGTCATTTCGGTTGTTCTAATAGACTGCCTAATGTATAGCATTGTCTATGAATGGAATTTCTGTATTGTACTTATGTTTTATTTTAATAAACGAATAAAGTTTCATAATAAAGCATGAACCGTGTTTTGTTTGTTTTTTTATGTTGCCCAGTTCACACCTCAAATGTAACACTCCATAAAATATTTGAATAGGAACGCTCGAATATTATTATGTCAATTAATTGTTTTGAGAAATATTTCACGCTTATTTGACATGAACAAAAAACATGACTACGAACTCATACCTCTATGCCATGGCATACAGGCTACAGAGTCTATGATATTGTTTGACCATAATATCTTGCTTGATGTTATCCGAATGCTGAATTTAATAAATAAATTATTTTCAGATTTCCGCCTTTTATATAAAATCGAAACAACATTCACTGTCATCTTATAACATGAAAGCTATCATCAATAATTATTTTACTATATAAAATTATATCTCGGGTTTTCCACGAACAATGCACAAAGATGACCGCCCTAGGCTCGGACAATAGAGAACTCGCACACGATACTGAGTTAGAAGTTACAAGACAACGGGACTGTTATTTCTAAGGCACTGTTTTGTGGTTTAATTTATTTTGAAAATGTACGTAAATGTACGTATGCATTTATGGTATCTTCCACTCGATATTGATAAAAGTAGCGACTTAGTGTTTCATTTGGTAGAGTTTTATTATGTTTAAGAGGCGCAAATTTATGTCTCTTGAATTGTAATTTGAGGGACTGGAAACTGTTTTATAATTTGAACATGATCATTATCGAAATAGATAGATTGATAGATAATACTTTTATTCTATCTATCTAAATACATATGTAAATACGTATCTATACATATTTTTTCCCTGTCGGCGTGGCGGTGCGACGGGCACCTAGTTGCGTCAGATAACATAACAGAAGATAAGTTGCAAAATCTCTAATATTTTTTAAAAAGAATAAGGGAGGATGTCTCTACGATTCATGTTTACCCTTGTGTAAGTTAAAGTTCTTTCTTTTCTGTTAGTTCTTTTGCAATGATGTGAGCTTAAGTTGTTTTTATTTTTCAATAAAATTTATTCTTAATCTCTTAAAACCAAAATATAGTTTGCCAGTGTAAAATAGTAGTTAAATTTTACTATTCTACTGACCGGTTAGGTTTTTTTTACATAGTTATTGGTAAATAATACCATTTAAGTAATTACCAGACATGTATAATGAAAAATATGAAAGTCTTAGAATTTAATCCCTTCTATAAATTTATTTACAGTTTATACAGGTTGGTTTTTTGAGAAGGGCGGTGATGGCCAAAATTCCGAAATTCTGAAGATTCCGAAACCATGCGAGTAAAAAAAATTGTGAAAGGAGTCACGACTTTTCGTGTTCTGGACGCGTGGTTCTGGACTTGGCCATCACCTCCCTTCTCAAAAAACCACCCTGTATAACAAAGTTTTCTCAAATAAACAATGGACAATGCACGACCGCCCCGAGTGGAACACAATAGAGCCTGCCTTCAAACGATCCTTGCTCAGATCTTACTTAGACTTGAACTAGGATCATGTTTTCCTGAATAATAGAAATCTAAACCAAACCTTAGATAACAACATGAAAGACCAGATGGTCTTGCTACAAAATAATTGTATTAACATCATCATCAAACCACTTTGGTCTGCTAGATGAGCTCTTCAAAATCTCCTTTACCGCCAACACCATTATCGAATTTTATTTTTACAATAGGCGCAATAAGGCATCCGTTTATATCATAAACTATAACTTCTTAACGATTATATATCAAATATTTATCACGTACCTACCTATTGCTTATTTCCCTATCGTTTCCATGAATAACTTAAACAAAAATAACTTAAACTTAAAGGAAGACTTGTCTATTTCTCAAACTGATTACTTTACATGCAGTCTACATATTTTGAAAATACGTGTGTAGCTGGTTTCTCGGAGGTCTAGTAAACTCTAAACATACCTCTGAACTCTGTTCCAACAAGTTCCTTCTATGTAGTTAAACAACTAGTAAAAAAAAAAAAAAAAAACATATCCCTCCTTGCGCAGTCGGGTACTAAACGATGTAGAATCAACAAGTTTATTTTTATTTTCAATGTTTACTTATAAGATCTTCACAGTTGAATAAAAATCTTTTCATCATCTTCAGCAAATCGCAAAACACTTTAGTATAGTATAAGGTTTAACGACCAAACTGACTTTATAACTTATAGTTTGAGAAATTAACGTATATTCACCGTGGTGCAGTCATCTTTGCTGTGGAGAATTAGCTGTCATTGCTGCTCCTGTTGCATGTGTTGAGGTGTGAATAAACTCTGAAACACTTGGAGATAACGTTATACTTTTATGAAGTTCCTCAGCAAAAATAATATACCTGCTCCTACTAATGTTCTCTTGATATGGAATTTTCATTGTGAAGTCAATATTTGAGGTACCCCATGACTCGATTTTTTTTTATTTAACTCCTCTAGGTACTATCTAAATTATGTAATATTTCTCTTTTCTTTCGAAATTTATATTGTGAAAAATCTAACAATTTTTGCTCGGATTTGTTCATTCATGAAAGCATGAAAAAGTAACAGACAGACAGATAAAATTACTTTATTTTATATAATATTAACGCGGACATTAAAAAATATATATTAGAAACTCAACTGTCTTCTCCATACCATTTTCTGTTTGCGGCTACCGGCCAGTGGCGTCTCATCGGCGGCGCCTCAGATTCTGTTAGCTTGACTTTCGCGCCGCATCGTGACAGCGACAATACTCTGGGTCACATTGGGACGTGGACCACGCACGACCTTTGCTGGATTAGATATTAATTTACATAGTCAAAAATATTTAAGCACGCCACGGTATACGTAATTTATTGCGCCGATCGAGGCATATGCGATTCAGGCGTTCTTATAGTAAAATTTTACAAGATAATAAACAGGTGAAGAAGTTTCTTCTGGGAGAGCGTGTAGGTACCAACTTAATCTTCACTTATTGTTGTAAAACGGAAAAAGACATTTAAAAAAAATATTGCTGGTACAAATAAACCAAGCAACTTACCCATGTTCCTCTTTAAAATGTCGTAGAAAAAACTGAGTGTATAATTATCTAATGAGCAAGCTAATAAAAATAGTTAATTTTAATTTAAGACAATGTGAACATCCTTTTGTTTATTGACAGTTATTAATGTTATTATTGACATTGTTATTATTGACAGTTATTAATGTTATATATTGAGATTCTTCCCGATGTCGTTAGAATATTTTTTTTTCAAAACTTTTCGTAGATCTTTTATAAAATTACGAAAGGAATGAAATGCTGGACAATTCACATAGCATTATTTAGCCCCAAGCTACATAGATAAATATTTTTATTATACATAGAAAACATCCAGGACACCCTGGACAAATGTCTACAGATCGTTCAAACATTGGTCCCAAGGCGGGAATCGAACCCTAATGTCATAAATATTTCGACCATTAAGAAATGCTAGCTTAAGTCTGTCAAATTGATCGTGTAAATGATATCATAAGATCGTGCATCGTTTGAAATGTCATCCCAACGAAAACCTCTATACTTCCGCAAAAGAGAAAATTGTCGGTAGATTTTGTTTAAAAACCACAGAAATCATCTTTGACAGTTGATCTGAGCCCAGCTAATCAGCCTATATTTAGTGACCATAACAAGGTGATTGTGAGTGATAAATGATATTGCTAAGTGTTTGATTACCCGGGGCTTTGGGGCGTGAGAAGCGTTACATCTTTGGACACCTTATCGCATTTCACCACTCTGTTTGGCGTATTCTGAGGACAACAGTTAAAAATACCTATCGTTAATCTGTATCTTTTTTTTAACAAAATCTTCTATTATATTTATTTATAAAAAAGAAAATTACAGTCAAAGAGTAGAAAGAAATAAGATGGTAAGAATTAGAATCATTAAACAAACTGGTGACTGTTGCAAAAAATCTAGAGGTATCTCAACTGATCACGAAAATTAGTGCAGATATCGAAACCTGAACTAAGCTTTTTTGAATACGAGGTTGTAGCGCTTATCCGAAACCAACTTTATTATTGAAGAACTTATAAAAGATTATGTACCTAGGGAACTTGGGCTAATTAATATTCATTTAAAAATAATCCATCTTATGAAAAATTGTATTAGCACAATGCATATTTTACTACCTACCTACCTGCGTAATTTTAGAGCAATAATCAAGCAAGTCCGAATTAAGTAAACAACAACCAAACAAAAAGTATTTATTTTCAGAAAAATGAGACCCAATATAAATTTACATTCTATCATTATGTACTTACCTATCTACATAACGAAACATAAGACCCTGTAAGTTTGAATCCTCGCTCTAACTAAGATAATCTTGTATGAAGATGCAAGGGATCTCCAGATTCGGCTTATTCACAAGTTATTAATTAATAATCGCTAATTAAACCTATATGTGACACATGCTGAAATAAATCTTTCAAACCTTAATTAATTATTAAGGTGAAAAGATTTTTATAAAAACATCAATGCTCTACCTACCTAAGTAGAGCATTGATGTTTATATAAAAATCTTTTAAAAAAAGTGGGCTTATCCGACATGTTATCGACCCGTTTGAAATTTTTATGTTTTATGAGGTCGACAAATGTAAGATTTTTTTTTTTAAAGTGCGTAGAGCTAATCGGAATAAGCCCGTTTCAATTCACAAACTCACGCCCCTTGTCCACGTGTCATGTGACAATCAATTATTGCGGCAAAACAACAAACAACTTGACCGAAATATCCGATTCCAAAATAAGATTCAATTTCATAGAAAACCTACGCCTTACTTTAGCTTCGGCCCTTCTACTCTACTTTCTATTTTACTGGTAAAAGTACCAAGTTATTGCATTATCTATCTAACACAAAAAAGAAAAAAATCATGACATGTAAACATGATACCGATCATATTAAATCTTGGTGACATGGTCTCATTTGCTTCACATGATTGAAAAAAATACTAATAAAATAGAGCCTTAGAACTTCCTAAGCTTTTGCGATTAGTTAAAATATTATAATTATATTATGTATATTTTCATTTAATTATATTTATAATTTACATTAAAAATTCTGAGTAAAAAAAAAGTTAAAATAATTTATGATTTTATTTATCAGGTATTTATCGCGTACTTTTTGTTTTTATATCACCTTCGTTTTCATTACGTTACAGCGTTCGTGGTCACGGGGCGACTGATAACCGATAAATAATTAATGATTAATTAAATAATAAATAAATAAAAATATAGTTTTGACGGTCCAAATTAATAGGTAGAATAAGAAGGTTCACATAAAAATACCAAAGTAAGGCCCTCGTTTCCCAAGATTAGATTTTCCAAATCAAACCTTTTTTTCACCTACAACCAAATATTACCTTTCTAAATCACTTGAGTTCGCGATAGGTCAGGCAACTATTTACTTATAATCTCTATTGAATTATATCAATAAATTCAGTATAAATAAATCTATCAAATAGATAACCTGAGTCATTGCGTCATTATATCTCAATGTAACCATTAGCAATGGATAATTGCATGTTATTTTAATCTCGCTAATAATTATTTGCATTGAAGCCTTATCTTTCTTATCAGGCCTTTGAGTTCGCCGTCTTTTCGTAGAAGAAACCAATTTATCAATTGACCAATGACACCTTCTAAAATAGTATCCATCATTCATTATGAAATATGCATTAAGAAAATTTTATTAAGCGCATAAACCTTTATCACACTAATATTAAAAAGGCAACAGTTTGTTTGTATGTGTATGGGTATGTTTGTTACTCCATAACGCTTAAACCACGGAATTAGAAGTTTCCGTGGCTGAACAGATTTTGATG
The DNA here is from genome assembly GCA_949316285.1 of Eupithecia subumbrata. Taxonomy (NCBI): domain Eukaryota; kingdom Metazoa; phylum Arthropoda; class Insecta; order Lepidoptera; family Geometridae; genus Eupithecia; species Eupithecia subumbrata. The sequence goes on along the minus strand of OX438630.1, from coordinate 7,966,297 downwards.
ATCAAGTAATTAATTTTTTTAACAATGCGGGTAACACCGCGAGCCGCAGGTAAATAATGAAAATTAATTTCAAAAAAAATTGCCGCGTTCACTGCCAAGATAATACGAACACGACCCCGGAGGGACCCCGCCGCTGCTCTATATGTGATCGCTGCATATGATGTGATTGCGTCGTTGGCAGTCAAAGTGTTAACTGTTGTAAATAGGTAAGTAAACAAAACAATCGCAGTAAATGAATCGCATTGCACATTCAGGCTTGGTCATGTCATTACTAATTAAGAGGAGTTATAAGACTTTGCATCGTTTCCAATTAATTATTTCACACAATTTCATTGAAACATTATTTTCGAAGTAATTATACTTTACTTGCGTAAACTCCGGTAATCGCTTCAGGTTTTCATATCGGGACACAACCTTTACCTACCGCATTTTGTCTGGTGCCGGGGGCGTTGGGTTCTGGCTGGTGAGTCCTGCCTTATCATAAAAAATAAAATCCAAATCAAAAACTCTTTATTTCCATAAATACAATAAATGTACACTTAAAAAATTTCAAATTATAAACCAAACACTGATACGGAAATAAAGTGATATTTTTGATTTCTGTCCATCATTAGCCTACACCAAGCCTACTGCTGGAATAGGCCTCGCCTAATGAGAGCCACAGCAACGGTACATGTCTTGTTGGCCGCATCCAGTATCTGCCAGCAGTATTTCGCAGGTCGTCTACCTGGCCAAAGGACGACCTACACTACGTTAGCCGAGTGGCGGGCTCCACACATTTGACTCTTGCGTAGCTGCCCCCCCCCCCTTTTCGTCTTCCTACTAATATTATAAATGTGAAAGTTAGTGAAATGAGAAATTTTTGTAACCTAGGATCTCCAATACTACTGAACAGATCAAGATGAAAATGTTCATACACTTAGAACGTAGCCTAACTTAAACAATAGGCTACTGCGAAGCCACGGGCAGAATCTAGTTCTTAATAAAGCAGTGCATATCTAACCAGCAAACGATCGTTATGCTTGTCTGTCATTATTATATCACTTGATTATCAATTTGCCATTTTCCTCGCGTTATCAACAAAATGAGGGTAGTTTAGCTCGTCGCCACTGTTAGATATAAGGACAAACAAGTGAACAGATCGCTGGTTAGCTATGCACTGCTTTGTTAACAAAGACGAGGAAGGGGGGGGGGGGTGCAGCCCCGCCTGCATATCCAACAACCCCCTTCTCCATAAATAATAATGTACTGTTTTTAACCCCCGACGCACAAAGAGAGGGGTGTTATAAGTTTAAACGTGTCTGTCAGTGTATCTGTCTGTGGTATCGTAGCGCCCCAACCGGATGAACCGATTTTCGATTAGTTTTTTTGTGTCATAGATAATTTTATCCCGAGTGTTCTTAGCCATGATTCATGAAAATCTGTCGGGGGGTTTTTAAACTTTTTAATTTTGTTCTTGTAATAATAAAATAATTAGTGCTCTCCAAATAATATTACTTAATGCTCCCAAAATAAAGATTGTCTTTGTAAATATTATTCTTGTAGAGTTCCCACTCGCTGAGAGAAAAGCGACATTTTATGCCCGCAGTAGCTGTGTGCGGTCTATTTTCTTAACCGATTTATGAAACGGCGCCTTTGAGATTGTTAGCGATGACCTTTATGTTACGATGCGCAAACCAATCATTATTTGAACGTTTAGATCTATTTTAAGACCAAGCTGTCTAAGTACCTACAATTCAGTTATAGGCACTCAGGACAACCTCATTCAATGCGGCGCAAATTTATTTTCAAAAACGAGTTATTTAGAATACATACGAATTCCTAATATTACATTTGGTCACAACACCAAACGGGTACATTAGATCAGAATGACTATTGCAAAACCAAATAGACCATGTTTTTTTAGAGTACAAATTGCTATTACAATAACGTTTCTCGAAATCCTTAGAATATTATATACCTACCATGTGATTTAATTTTGATCCATCGATTTAGGTTTTTTTGCCAGCTCTCACGGCGAGCACCGTGAAGATGGTTCCATATTTTTTTGCATTAATCTAAAACGAAAACATTTCACTATGTCCTAGAACTAGAAAAATAGCTTCAATAAGCTTTCTGGTATTTATTAATTTGTAATTCTGTTAATTTAACTTTTGGTTTTCCCCTAAATAAGTATAAATAGGTAAAAACTAGAGGTCTGAGGATAAAACCTATTTCATTTTGATTTCATTAGAATGTCCCGATCTAATTGAAACCAAACTCCGCTGGTGGTTTGACCCCTTGAAGTACAGTTGTCGGCATTGGAGCATGATATTATATGGACACTTCTAAATGCGGTATTGTTTTTCCTTGTAGCATGAATATGCTACGATGTAGGTATCTATCTGCATACAAGCTCATTTTACAAGAAATCGGCGTCAATTTTATCCTGAAAAATCATATTCTATAAATTCAAAACAGATTGTGGGAGCAGGCTTAGATAACAATCCGAAATTAAAAAAAAATCTTTTGAGGTCCAAGGCACACACGCTGATACATACGTTAAGCCTGTTGCTTCTGCAATTTTTTTTTCAAATATTTATGCTACATGGCATTAACTTAATTTATCTACAGCTAACATTAATAAGAAAATAAATTTCCGCTGCATAATTTTTTTTTTTTGTGTTTGTCTATTTAATTACTTGTAAATAATACTTTGTGTACCTATGTAAAATGAATTTCGTGTCTAAAATAATGATTGATTTATTTATTTCCTCAGTTTTATTTTAAGCCGAAATTCGGTTTGTCCGTGAACCTCAGAGTTATTTACTTAATTAAAAACTATAAAAAACCAACTCGGTCCTCGCTTTTTAAATTTTTTTACTTAATGATTGGGTCTACAAAATCTAGTTTAAGAGTTTTTTGATACCTCGTTCATTAGTATCGCATTAGCAGTTTTGATCTTTTGAGATAATAAAGAGTATCATAAAACCCAAAGAAAAACTCATAAAAATCGTCAATATATTAAAAAACAAAATCCGTCAAGTGCGAGTGTAACTCGCACGCCGTACTACTGCGGAGTAGGTACTGCGGAGAGTCAATATATTCGATCTTTTCTACTGCTCCCTGAGCGAATGTCATAGGACTCTGTTATTTATTCTATGCTATTCTAATTAGATTGACATGTGTAATTTATTTGACATTTATGAGCGACGAATTTTTATATTTTTATTGTGTTTGACATTATGTAATTAGAATTTAATTATTGTTTTTTATGTTATTGTGAAATTATGAGGAGGATCCAGCTAGGCTGGGCAGCGTTTGGGAAACTACGTCGAGTCTTCTCGTCATCCATACCGCAATGCTTGAAAACTAAAGTTTTCAATCAGTGCGTCCTACCCGTCATGACCTACGGAGCTGAGACGTGGACACTCACGGTAGGGCTGGTCCACCAGTTCAAAGTCGCTCAGCGAGCTATGGAAAGAGCTATGCTCGGAGTCTCTCTGAAGGACAGAATTCGTAACGAATACATCCGACAGAGAACCAAAGTTATCGACATAGCTCAAAGAATTAGCAAGTTGAAGTGGCAGTGGGCCGGCCATATCTCGCGAAGAACCGACAACCGCTGGGGTAAACGTGTTCTTGAGTGGAGACCACGACTCGGCAAACGTAGTGTAGGACGCCCTCCGGCCAGGTGGGATGACGATCTGCGAAAGACTGCAGGCAGATGCTGGATGCGGCAAGCTGAAGACAGGGCGCTATGGCGCTCATTAGGGGAGGCCTATGTCCAGCAGTGGACTAATTTAGGTTGATGATGATGATGATGATGATGTGAAATTATTTGACATTGTATATTGATTGACGAATTTTTATTTTTTATTAGGTTTGAAATTATGTAATTTGTATTTATTAATTGAAGAATTTATATTTTTATTGTGTAATTTTAATTTTTAGTTCACGTTTTTAGTATCTAGGTCTGACAAATGCTATTTATGCTCAGATTATTTCAATTGATGTTTTTACACTATTGCATTAGGTGCCCCTGTAAAAATAGTGTAAGTACTTTTTATAAATAAATAAATATTGGCTATATATTTTTCCTACTTTCCTGGAATGGTTACAGGACAGGCTTACAAAGTAGGTAGGTACTCTAGTATCCCAGTGACTAAGAGTTCTGTAAGGTCTAGAGGAAATAAAGAACTTTGATATTTGATATCTAACTCACTTTCCATTTATTAGAGCCCCATGTAAGCCACTACGGTTATCTATGTTAATGAGATCACACGTACACCTATATCTTATTCAGTAGATAAAAAGATTTATGACAGGATAATGTACAATGTGCTAAAGAACCAGATAAGTCTGTTCATTGATAACGTGTTATCAGGATGTAAGAAGATTTATCTCAAGAAGAAAACACTTTTTTCAAAGTATCATTTTGAGAATTATTTGTATTGAACTGAACCTAACCCTGATTTTTAGTCCGCATAAATTATCTTCAATTATTAAACGCCAAGTGGTGTCGGCTTAGAATTTGCAGCACCCCAACTTGTGAAGATCCCAAGGGCAGGGCTTGAATAACCGGAAAATACCGGTATGAAAAGGTTAACGGTATGACGTCATACCTTTATATTACGATATCCTTATATAACGGTACCGTTATGTTCCGATACCGAAAAATAGCGATAGCTTTATTTTTAGCAGTAGCGTAATTTTAAAATAAGAGTACCGAAATGAGAAAACTATAAATAGCTCTCGGCTCAGCTGCAGATTCTATCGAGCCAGTTCCGTTCTAGTCGAGCGAGTGAGACCGGACAGTCGTGTGACTCGTGCGTTTCGAAGTTTTATTTCGTATAACCGTTTGCTTAGCTGAGCCAAGTTGCAATTATATTTAATAACTAGCGGCCCGACCCGGCTTCGCACGGATGGACATTTATTTTTAAACATTTTGGAATAAACGTAGATTAAATGTAGGTCTATCTATTATTTCTGTGGCAGGACATTTACTTTTATCCGACTGCCTCGTTGGTCTAGTGGTCGCTTGTTCAACCGCTGAAAATGAGGTCCCGTGTTCAAATCCCGGGTCGGGCCAAGATTTGTATTATTGGGTCTTTTCTAGCAAGTTGGCGGTGTTAGAGGGCTTAAGCCGTTGGTCTATCGCATGACCTCTCCCCGGCCGGGTCGGTCTGCCGTCCTATCGGATTATAAGAGTGAGGGCATAGAGAGTGCACCTATGTTTGCGCACACACTTGTGCACTATAATATGTCCTGCGCATCTTGGTCGATGAGACTGGTCGCCGTGGTCGAAATATCCACATCCCTCACTGCGTTGCAGGCACAGGGCCACACCGCGCACTGGCCACGCCGGCGCGGCGGCGGCGGCGGGCTGCGTTTATTTACTAAGAGTTTATGCCCGCGGCTTTGCACGCGTTCTTTCTATGGAAACGTTTAAAGGTGATTTTTATCCCATGGGAACTGATTTATGTATTGCGATAATGGTATGAATACCGGTATACATACCGGCACCGGTACAAATACCGGTATACATATCGGTACTGGTATAAATACCGGAATACATACCGGTACCGGTATACATACCGCTATTTATACTGGTACCGGTATGTATATCGGTATTTATACGGGTACCGGTATATATACCGGTATTTATACCGGTATGTATTGCAGTAATAATACACACCGGTATGCATACCGGTACCGGTATTTATAATACATTTATAAACATACCGGTATAAATATCGGTACCGGTATAAATACCGGTATACATACCGGTACCAGTATATATACCGCTATTTATACTGGTACCGGTCTGTATACCGGTATGTATACCGGTACTGGTATGTATACCGGTATTTATACCGGTACCGGTATGTAATCTGGTATTAATACTGGTACCGATATGTATACCGGTATTTATACCGGTACCGGTATGTATACCAGTATTTATACCGGTATGCTTTCCAGTTATAATACCGGTATTACCGGTATGTTTAATAAATACCGGTATTCTTATCGCAATACATACCGGTGTAAATACCGGTATACATACCGGTATTAATACCGCAATACATACAAATATAAATATCGGTATACATACCGGTACCCGTATAAATACCGGTATACATACCGGTACCCGTATAAATACCGGTATACATACCGGTACCGGTATTTATAATACATTTATAAACATACCGATATAAATACCGGTATTATTACTGGATAACATACCGGTATAAATACCGGTATACATACCGGTACCAGTATATATACCGCTATTTATACTGGTACCGGTCTGTATACCGGTATGTATACCGGTACGGGTATGTATACCGGTATTTATACCGGTACCGGTATGTAATCTGGTATTTATACTGGTACCGATATGTATACCGGTATTTATACCGGTACCGGTATGTATACCAGTATTTATACCGGTATGCTTCCAGTTATAATACCGGTATGTTTTATAAATACCGGTATTCTTATCGCAATACATACCGGTGTAAATACCGGTATACATACCGGTGTAAATACCGGTATACATACCGGTATTAATACCGGTATACATACCGGTATTAAAACCGCAATACATACCGGTACCCGTATAAATACCGGTATACATACCGGTACCAGTATAAATAGCGGTATGTATACCGATACCGGTATGTATACCGGTGCCGGTATGTATACCGTATGTTTTATAAGTACCGGTATTTACACCGGTATGTATTGCGGTAATAATACCGTTATTTATAAAACATACCGGTATACATATCGGTACCGGTATAAATACTGGTATACATAACGGTACCGGTATACATACCGCTATTTATACTGGTACCGGTATCATTACCAGTATACATACCGGTATTGTTACCTACCGAGTATATTATTATTATATTATTATATACCGGTATTTATACCGGTACCGGTATGTATACCGGTACAGAAATGTATACCAGTATTTATACCGGTAGGTTTCATAAAAAACAGTATTATTACCGCAATACATACCGGTGTAAATAACTTATAACACATACGGTATACATACCGGCAACGGTATAAATACCGGTATACATATCGGTACCAGTATAAACACCAGATTACATACCGGTACTGGTATAAATACCGGTATACATACCAGTACCGGTATAAATACCGGTATACAGACCGGTACCAGTATAAATAGCTATACATACCGCTATTTATACTGGTACCGGTATGTATACCGGTATTTATACGGGTACCGGTATGTATACCGGTATTTATATCGGTACCAGTATGTATACTGGTATTTATACCGGTAACAGTAGGTATACTGGTATTTATACCGGTAACAGTATGTATACCGGTATTTATACCGGTACCGGTATGTATACCGGTATGTATACCGATATCGATATTTATAAGTTTTTCAGTAATAATACCGGTATTTATACCGGTATGTATTGCGGTAATAATACCGGTATGTATACCTTTATTTATACCGGTACCGGTATGTATACTGGTACCAGTATTTATACTGGTATTTATATCGGTACCAGTATGTGTACCGGTATTTATACCGCTACCGGTATGTATACCGGTATTTATACCGGTACCAGTATGTATACCGGTATAAAATAATGTTTTTCATGTGTGAAAAAAATGATTTCCTTGTGTGAAAATGCCTTGTCACAGTTAGGGACCAGACAGCTATAGATAGATAGATATTTATACCGGTATGTTTTCCAGTAATTATATCGGTATGTTTACCGGTATTTATACCGGTACCGGTATGTATACCGGTATTTATACCGGTATCGTTATGTATGTTTTCCAGTAATAATACCGGTATTTATACCGGTATGTATTGCGGTAATAATACCGGTTTGTATACCGGTATTTATACCGGTACAAGTATGTTTTATATAATATATAATATATATATAATTTTTTTTTATAATGCTGGACATTTCACACAACATTATCTAGCCCCAAGCTAAGCAGAGCTTGTGTTATGGGTACTAGATAACTGATATACTTAATACAATACACTACATAGATAGATATTTTTTTATTATACATAGAAAACACCCAGACCAACGGAACAAATTTCTGCAGATCGTACACAAATTTGTTCCGAGGCGGGGATCGAACCCGCAACCTCCTGCGTCGCAGGCGGACCTTCGCCCGCTGCGCCACGGAGGTCGTCAAAGTTATAAAAAAATGTATACCGGTATTTATACCAGTACCGGGATGTATACCGGTATTTATACCGGAACCAGTATATATACCGGTCGGTATGTATTGCGGTAATAATACCGGTATTTATACCGGTACCGGTATGTATACCGGTATTTATATCGGTACCAGTATGTATACTGGTATTTAAACCGGTACCAGTATGTATACCGGTATTTATACCGGTACCGGTATGTATACCGATATCGGTATTTATATGTTTTCCAGTAATAATCACGGTATTTATACCGGTTTGTATTGCGGTAATAATATCGGTATGTATACCGGTATTTATACCGGTACCGGTATGTATACCGGTATTTATACCGGTACCAGTATGTATACTAGTATTTATATCGTTACCAGTATGTATACCGGTATTTATACCGCTACCGGTATGTATACCGGTATTTATACCGGTACCAGTATGTATACCGGTATAAAATAATGTTTTTCATGTGTGAAAAAAAATGTTTTCCTTGTGTGAAAATGCCTTGTCACAGTTAGAGACCAGACAGCTATAGATAGATAGATATTTATACCGGTATGTTTTCCAGTAATTATATCGGTATGTTTACCGGTATTTATACCGGTACCGGTATGTATACCGGTATTTATACCGGTATCGTTATGTATGTTTTCCAGTAATAATACCGGTATTTATACCGGTAAGTATTGCGGTAATAATACCGGTTTGTATACCGGTATTTATACCGGTACCAGTATGTATACCGGTATTTATACCAGTACCGGTATGTATACCGGTATTTATACCGGAACCAGTATTTATACCGGTCGGTATGTATTGCGGTAATAATACCGGTATTTATACCGGTACCGGTATGTATACCGGTATTTATATCGGTACCAGTATGTATACTGGTATTTAAACCGGTACCAGTATGTATACCGGTATTTATACCGGTACCGGTATGTATACCGATATCGGTATTTATATGTTTTCCAGTAACAATCACGGTATTTATACCGGTTTGTATTGCGGTAATAATATCGGTATGTATACCGGTATTTATACCGGTACCGGTATGTATACCGGTATTTATACCGGTACCAGTATGTATACTAGTATTTATATCGGTACCAGTATGTATACCGGTATTTATACCGGTACCGGTATGTACCGGCATTTATACCGGTACCGGTATGTATACCGGTATTTATACCGGTACCAGTATGTATACCGGTATAAAATAATGTTTTTCTTGTGTGCAAAAAAAAAATGTTTTTCTTGTGTGAAAATGCCTTGCCATAGTCAGGGACCAAACAGTCATAAGAAAACCAGATGCCAGATATCTTGGCAATACAGGTCGTTGACCTTCATGAAATCAAAAAAAGGCACTGCTTAAAATTATTGAAAATTATTATTAGTACGTATTAAATTAGAATAGAATAGAATAGAAAATCATTTATTGCCTTAATTTAGAAAATACACAAAACAAAAATATACGTACTACTTAATTAAAACTAATAAACTTAGACAAAAGGAGTAAATTCAGCATTTAGCTGTCATGCAAAAATGCAAATGCAAGGCACTTATAACGCTAATATTTGGCACTTAGTGTAGACAATCTAGTCTCCACGCTGAATGAAAAGAAACAATAAAAAGCATATTTTCGCATTCTCCCCATGCTTCCCTTTTACAAGGAAAGAAGCCGAATTGACGAATATACGAGCGACCGCGACGTCATAGCTGTGTATTAAGAAGTGTGTTAGACTGAAACCTCGTTCGACAAGGCAAGTGGCATTCCTATCGAGCGAACTGTAAACAGAGCACTAGCGTCGTTTACTCACGCGTTTTTCGGTACCGAAATGAATTACGTTACGGTACCAGAAAAATACAGGTAGCTACCGGTACCCTTAAAATAATGGTACCGTTATTTTATACCTGTACCAATACCGTTATTGTATACCGGTATAGGTCTACCTTTATATCAAAACGGTACCGTAATTTTTTACCGGTAGCTTAACCCTATACCTATACCGCTTTCAAGCCCTGCCCAAGGGTGTCGAAAGAGCCGTCTTAAGGATAGGGCGGGCAGCAGCGCATCCTGCTGAACAAATTCACCACCAAACTGCGGTCCCCAACCCGCATGCCCAGCGTGGGGATAAGGGTGTTATCCCCATATGATAAAAACCAATAATGCGCTTATCAGAGTAGGTCTATTCCTACCCAGCAGTGGACTGGTATTTAGGCTGTAGATGATAATAAAGTCACTTATAACGGGATATTTACGAATTTTTTAAAGGATTTTTTAAAAGTTTTACTGTAGATGATAATGTGTGATAGCCATCTCCATCAACTGACCAACACAAAATGGAGCCGAGATGGTATCACAGATCTATGCAGTATTGTCAATGACACGTTAGTGCATTGTTCAAACCATGCGCATGCGCATAGTTTAGCGTCAATGTAGACAGGACAATAAGGGTATCAAAGTGGCGATCCTTAATCGATCTGTTGCGGGGAAAGTGGTGTTATAGGTCGTTTGAAAATTGACTGATTTGCTCAGACAGTGAATAAAGAGTTTTAGGTGAATGGACTTTATAAATTCAGAAATAGGTGCTTCGATGTTCTAAGTGAATAGAACTAAAAATTTATATACACTACTAGTATCTACCTCTATGCTTATTTTACCTTTCGCTTTTGTGAATGTTTTACTCTACTCGTAAGGATTTCACTCATATACTTCTTACGCTGCTCATTGGCTACAATTTGATTATAAATAAAAAACAACTGAAAATGAACTAATGAACGGCGAAAAAAGTATAAGTGATACACTCACGAATGAGTACATCTGAACGAATCAAAACAAGAACAAGAAAATCAGCAAAACAAGGTTGGTTGTGTCATAGCATGACCAATCTTTTTGCTTTTTAACATAATACCTAATAATGTTATACATTCGAAAGTAACTCTATCTAAGCTGTCTGTTCCCTTTTCACGCCTCAACGGCTGAACGAATTATGATGGAATTGGGCAGGGAGGTAAACCGGAGACAGACATAGGCATGCAAAGCCGCGGGCAGCTGTTAGTACTACATGAATGTAGAGTCACTTAAATCGGCATTCAGATCTATTAGTTAGGTATTGGTATTGATCCTTGTCTGTCAAATCCAGATGAGGCTCATACTCTACATAGGGTGTCATCACCAAACGAAGATACATGCGGAAGTCAATAAAAAATTTAAAAGCCCCCGACAGATTTTCATGAAACATGGTTAAGAACACTCGAGATAAAATTATCTATAACACAAAAAAAAACTAAACGAAGGGGAGCTACAATACCACAGACAGATACACAGACAGACACGTTAAACTTTTAACACCCGTCTCTTTTTGCGTCGGGGGTTAAAAATCAACATATTCACACAAGTCATGCAACATAGACACCGATATCCAGATTAAATCGACATCCATAGGCTATTGTGACTCTATGGTGGCTTTAGTCATGCTCTAACGTTGTGACGTGTGCTTTTAATAGCTGTCTGTATGCCTGTCTATTTGTCCGCTGAGTTTTATTTACTACCTGGATAAGCATTTTGTTCAGAAACCAAAACTTACAGCATTTATTTACTCCTGTCGCTCTATGACCTAACATGGTTCTTGGATTCCAACACAAGACTCCAGGCATATCGGTTCCGAGCTATCTCTAGCCGGAACCTAGAAGAGTTCTCGGAGATCGGCTTCCTTTTCGTCAATCCAGCAATACTTATGGCAGTCGACCCAATCGGAACAGTAAAGGAGAGTTCAGAAACTCTTGTCTCCGCTGGCTAAGAACTGGCATTGGATTACCGCAGGTCTATTTATCCCAGGGTCCCTGCGTCGCGGCTCTGGGCTCCGCTCTCGGAGTGACGGAGATGATTTTAAATATCTGTCGCGTTCGCGGCCACCTCGAGAGAATGGATGAGGAAAGGGCTCACAAAATGGCGTGGGTATGATAAAGCACAAAGTGATGAAATCCGACGAATTTCAGAAAAGATGAAGCTACTTAAGTACAGCTCTACCTATCTCAGTCAGTCGATGTCGTTGTGATGAAAAACCTTCATTTAGATCACTTAAATTGATCAGCTGTTTGGTAGACCATTAGGCTTGCTAAGCGGAACTAGTTAATTGAGATTAAAAGTTGCAAAGAAGGCATAGTAACCGCTAAAGACTTTGAAATCGCCTAGTCATCGTTTTTCCCAGTAGTGCTTTAACCCTTCCCAATCCGTTATGGTAATTTATTGTCTCCTCCCACAAACACGATCCCCATTTGTCAATTAAGCTGCAATTAGTCATATTAAAATGGGATTAATACATTCAATGCGTCACAAGATCATTTCTTTACCGGATGAAATGCAGAACCGTCTTTATCAGAGCCCTTTGAAAGACCAAGTTATATTATAAGAGAGCTCTTTTTACATCGGAGGGCAACTCAACAAACCTGAGTAATAAAAACTCTGAATTCGAACAAGTTGTTGCTAGAGAGGGTTCTTAAAAATGTGGTTCTTTAGCCCGCACACGTTTTGTAGAGCAGTTAATCGAATGAGTTATGCTTTAGTTCACGGATGCTGTTGTCTTGTTTTTGGTTAATGAAACTGTTGGCTGTCAGCACACGACAATTATGATTATGGCTATCTTTGGATATAAGTCTAAATTGTGGGTAACGAATCGTGGGCCTTACTATTTTCGAACTTTGAGTGGTAGGTAGAGGCATTTGAAAAGTTGGAAGTAGGAACCCACATAGGAAGAATTTGAAAGACCTGCAGGAACGTTAACCAAAAAACTAGGTTATTAAGTTAGTACCTACTATCAAATAATGCAAACTGATAAAAATGTGGCTTAGAGCCAATGGTTAAGTATGGAATCCAAGATCCCGACAGCTGCGGCATCTAGTAAAATACCTAATGTTACAACACTTACGAACAGACATTTGCCGAGGTCCATCGGTCCACTAACGCACATAAGTATTTACTGCTGAAATCCTCTGAATGTGCCGCAGAGAAGACAATAGATAGAGAATAAGCTAGACCGGAATTATTGGACCGTGGACCACGGCGCTTCAACAATAAGTGTGACATCAGCTGGGAGAAGCCGGTGTCACAATGTTCATTGCTAATAAAATGAAGACCATTATACAGGTAAGTAGACCTACCTAACGACTATGGCCAGGCGGTTGCAAGAATCGACGCCTTCAGCCCGAAGATGTCGTAAAAAAAGCCGCCTTAAGGAACCGAAGAAAATAATGTTGAATTTTATGTAATTCTTGTTTTTTTACCACGGGGATCCCGTGAGTACTGAGATTGAGGCCTATTTTGACAAACAAACCCGCTAGATTCGTCCCTTAAACTAAATATGTATATAGGTAGATACTTAATTCTAACCTAATTAAAATAAGTACAAATATTGAGCCTATAAATAACATAGGTAGGTACTTAGGTATCATAAAATTATTCATGAAAGAAGTCCTGCAGGGCATAGAATAGGAACTACTCAATACTACTCTGCGACTGAAGGTATGTTGTACCCACCTACATCGTAGCAGAGGTTGGTGCATTTTATGTTCATCCAGGAGGTAGGTAAGTTACCTACCTTTTTCTAGTTCTAGTAGATTCCCTCAGTCGGCTTTTTTATGACATCTTCGGGCTGAAGGCGTCGATTCTTGATCTTCTTAAAAATTACTAAGGATGCCTCTGATCTGTTCAAAACCGAATCATGAATCAACTCGCGGAATATGACTTGGTAGAAATACCCGACCCAAATCAGCGCCACCCATTTATGATATTAAACCAAGAAATTTTCAGAAGCTTATTTTTAATGCCCCTGTAAAAGTTTTATTTTGTATAATGTAGGCAGAGATACGAAGTTGCTCTTTTTGCTCACCATCGTGGCCAAAAAGAGCAACTAGTAACCTTAGGTACGTAGCAATTTAATACGTAAGTCGATGTGTACCTACGCAGTGGACGTAAATACTGCCGTCTTATGAAAAAAAGACGTTTCTGAATTTTTTACGTCATCGGAATCAGTAAAAAAAGACGCATAAAATCAGTAGGTATTTTTATATTTAGGCTTAAACGAACACCACCTTAAAAATCTTACTGTTAAATAAGACGCATTTGAAACTACGTCCTAATATTTACGAAATAGAAAAAACGGTTCTGCGTAGAAAAGCCTTTTCATTTTAGTATTATAAAAAATAGCCAGTCGCAAGCAGTGAGTTTTAAGTAGTTAGAGTAGCTAAACCAAACAAAAAACGTGTCGCAACTTGATGACAGCGCGCTCGACCCCGCCCACAAGTATTCGCTGCAGCGCTTGCGAGATATTGTAATTTATTTAATAATAAATATAAAATATAACAAGTATAAATAGTGGTAACCAATAAGGTTTCAAAGATATTCAATACTAAAATGTAAAAGGCCTGACTTCCGACTTGCTTTCCCCGCTCAAATTCAAATATTAGGACAAATCAGGTTCATTACATGAATAAGCTATTTGCGAGTTATTGTTATTTATTTAATAATGAATTATATGATATAAGAAGTATATGTAGTGGTAAACAATAAGGTTTCAAAGATATTCAATACTAAAATGTAACAGGCCTGACTTCCTACTCGTTTTCCCCGCTCAAATTCTAATTCTAGTACAAATCAGATTCATTTAATGATCAAGCTATTTCATATTGCATTATATTGGATGTACTAAGTATCTTAATTGTTAATTTATATTTAAGAACATTTGTCATGGATATTTTATCATATTAGAAGATATTTTAATGTATTTAGTTGTGAAATGTTATGACGTTACGCCCTAGCCAGTTATTGGCGGTATCACTCGAAATGTCAACGGCGGAATTGTTAGTGGTAATAGACGGTGAGCTGGCTGGCTCTGCCACTCTTTGATGAACCTGTAAGCTGGAAGCATCTCCTATTATGGTAAGATGTTTTACATTGTAGAACCTTTTTCTAGATGTGTCCTAGTTTGTTTTAGCACTGAAATTATTGAAGGTCACCATTAAATTATAAGGTTATCTATCCTTTTAGAATGTTTCTATTTGTATGGTTTATTGCTTTTATTTTAAAAGGGACATTGTAAGTATTAGACACTTAAGTGATTATATAAATGTGCTGGTGGTTTCTTTTTCACTTCTTCCACCAGTGGACAAAAGATTGAAGTGAAGAGAATTTCAATAACACTTTATTTCTTATTTGATGGTATGATGGGTATACTTGTCTATGTGTTATCTTGTGAGCCTAAAGAAATAAAGGTATTGACTTCTGACTTCTGATTTCATTAATTCCAATTCCCAAAATGTGAGGTTGCATTGTAAGGTAGGTAATTCTATGATTCTATCGAAAGAAGGCCATTTTATAGGTAGGTAAAGCCCAAAATTCTATCATCAGAAGTGGGATAGCCTGGAACTGTTTCAAAATTCTAATACATTCTTGTACAAGTTTCAGGATGGATCCTGCAGCAGACCTTCAAGGACGAAGGTCTGCTAAGGCGATTTTTGACTGACGCTGTGTCTTCCAATCTGCGACAAGATGGTGACGACGTGACGCTGCCAATGACCCGATCCCACGACGGCGGCGCTTCCATTTGGTGCGACCACATTGGGATGCTCATCAACGAAATTTGGACGAAGGAGCAGCGTGTCAGTTGGCACAAAGGTTCTGAAGTGTTCGTAAACTTGGTACGACCACGGATAATCCTGACGTTGGACGATACTAACGGTATTTCTTATAGCAACAAACTTTTATTATATCCTAAAAAGAAACCTGTTCAATAAGTTGGTAGCATATTCTATTTTCAAATTCATAAAAACTTACACAACACTAAAGAAACACGAAAGAATATTTGCCACTTCTAGTAACGTTCGATCTATGTTTCTCGCTATTGTTTTGGAATTCGAGTTGTTGGAGTTATTTCTAACTACCGGCAGATAATAATTTTTGAAGCTTTTCTGCTTCTGTACGATTAGCCCAACAAATATTCAATACTTATTGTCATAACTGTCTTTGTAAGTGAATTTACCTAATTCTTAAGAGAAATATGCAGTTAACAAGTAAGCGAAAAAAAAACGAAGATTATTCCGTTACAATTTATATTAACTTTTTGCTAAAACTCAATTTGTAGAACTACTTAGTGTGTATACTACATACTAAGTGTGTATACTAATAAGTGTGTATACTAACCTTAAAGACCTGCGGATCAAAGCGTTTCTGATAGCCGGTTGTAGGTACTAGAACCCGCTAAGGTAACTTGTTTTAATTTTTACGTTAAATTCACCATTTTTACTGTGCAGGCCTGGCGTCATAAAAATGTAGATATTTCATTCTTGTTGGTTAAAATAATAAAACGTTGGTAGCCTCTGTAGCCAACGAGTTTTTTTATAAGGTGTCTGAGAAACCGACAAGTAACAATTAGATCAGAGTAAATTCTCGAGTCTTGGGTTATATGTCAGTGATTTTTGCCTCAGTAGAATCGGAGCCTATAGGTAGGTACTCGATTTTTTTTAAAAAAGATTATTTACAAAATAGATTACCAATCCCGCATTTTTAAGGCTTAACCTAAATTTAACCCTCTTTTGATCATTTTGTTCCAATTTAAAGTTACCTATGGATACATGATGTTACCTATGGATTAGAGACCATTCCTCAGTGGATATTATTTTGGATTTGTTGACATAGTTTGCAGCTCACTCTAAGCTCGACTATAGTGGTGTTTAAAATAGTTAATAAAATTACCCTCCCTGTGCGATTTGATGACTTTTGCATCATTTTTTTTTATTTTAAGTAGTTAGATAATGAACGACACACACACAATAGATTTACCCTCACCCCGTATATATTTTGTGGGCTGATTGGCTCACATGTGTCATTGTGTCGTACCTATACACATAATGGTTATTCAATTTGTTTATAAAGTAAATAATAGGAAAACATTAGAACTAGCATATATACAATTGAAACAGTTGAGCTAACTGCATATTGTTGCAAACAATGTACAGGTAACTAAAGTAAAAGTTTTTGAATATCCAGATATTCACATGGTCACAAGAAAATTACAATCAAATAATAGAAATAAATTAGAACTAGTATTTACTGGTCACTTATATTAACTATTGATAATTGTAGGGTAAATATTATAGTAGAACAAAAGAAGAAAAATTTTGTACAAAGGAATTTCAGTGGGCCTGAAACAAATATATTTAAATTATACCTATTTAAAATGAAATTAAATGAGATGATATGAAATGAAATGAAATTATAAGAAATAAAATGATATTAAATGACCTTAAAATTAAATGACATTAAATGAAATAATATGAAACGAAATTAAATGAAATGCAATTAAATGATATGAAATTAAATATGAAATGAAATGAAACAAATGAAATTAAATGAAATTAAATGAAATTAAATGAAATTTAATGAAATTAAATGAAATTAAATGAAATTAAATGAAATTAAATGAAACTAAATGAAATGAAATGAAATTAAATTAAATCTTCATAAATTTCATTATACTGGCCAATCCACACATCATCTAGCCCCAAAGTAAGCAGAGCTTGTATGATTAGCTTAACATTTCATTTATTTCCAGTGTATGGATAGATTGCATTGGAAGGTACATGTTCATAAAATTGATAGCATTGAGAACTCATTTACTTTTAGGTATTATTGATCAATAATTCCAGAGCACCAAGCCACCAGTCTAAAGATGGCTCGACTGTTTTGATGATTTTTCAGGACTACATCTGTAAGCTCCGCTATTTTGTATTCTTTAATAATTTCAATGGATGTCGTTACAGACTATATTTTTATTATAACAATATCACACAAACTTCGTAATAGGAAACACATTAAGTACAAGAAAAAAAACAGAGACAATTGAAATATTAAATAAAAATAATAAGTCAGTTTCAAATATTAATTAATTACGTAATTAACTAAAAGGTATGTCAAAGTATGCTGCTGTATATGGGCATTGTCAAATAAACTTAAACAAAAATAAAAAATAAAAATAAAGGAATAAATACAGAATCTGTTAAAAAATAAATGGTACTTAAATACACAATTTGTTACTTTTAAACATAATAAGAGATTATACCCAAATAAGATTGCTGTTAGCCACGTACCTAATACCAAAACAAACATTTTACAGGGTTGGTTATAAAAGTGCTTTAAAAGGAATTTAGAAAACTTAAATTAATTGCTAATGTATGTATTTGTGTACTATGCTCCATTATGGGGCCAATATCAAAATAAACTTATTTACACAAAAAATGCAATTTGAAGGCCAATTCAATGAATTAGTGAGAATATTTTTATTTGATCGAAATAGTTTTATTTTTATGTAGTCAGCTTGGCCGAGCGATTTTCGGAAGGTTCGGTAATCAATCAATAAATATAACCATACAACCATTACATATAACTGTATATATTATTTGTAATTGTTTATTCTGTTACTGTAATTTTCTATGATTTCTGATAAATTGTGACATTACCAAAATGTTGATCATGCTAAATAATTATCCTGGATTTATCCACTCCGATTACTTTGTACATAGAAGTTGAGGTTAATATACAGGCTAGAATAAATGACGTACTTGGTGATACTCGCCTAGAACCGCAGATGACTGCTCGATTTCTTACGAATGATATGAAATGGTACCCACCTATCTAGTATCTACCATTATCTGGACTAAGTTATTCGTTTTAGTTTGTTTTAACTATTAAACATTTATGTGTCCATAGGACAAAAAGGTTGGTTTTAAGTAGGTACCTATGTTGAAAATTGAAAATAATACTTGAGAATAAAAGGAAAATAAAACACAGAAAATTTTAATAAAACGAAAACAAAAATACATTCCGTCCGCTGGCGATCGTTGACTTGGTGTATACTTTAGATATTTGCAGTGAGTATACATGTCGAGGTCTATCGATCAGAGGAATAAAAAGACAAAATTGCTTGATTCTAAATGAAAATGGTTCCTTCCGCTGTCGACCGTAGACTTAGCGTATACTTTGGATATTTGCAGCGGGTATATGGCCGAGGTCTTCTGGTCAGATGAAAAAAGAAATAGGTCCTCCCGCTAGTCGACCGTACACTTAGCATATACTTTGGATATTGGTAGCGGGTATAGCGAGTATATGGCCGAGGTATACGGTAAGAGGAAAACTAAACATGCTTAATGAATTAGGTCCTTCCGCTGGCGGCCCACGGACTTGGTGTATACTTTAGGTATTTGCAGCGGGTATAGCGAGTATACATGTCGAGGTCCCTCGGTCAGAGGAAAACAGACTTGTGACTTAACTTTCTACGACTAACTTTGAATATAACTGTACAGATACAATAATGCGAGTCCCGGCGTTGGACTATAAAATAAATGAAAAATACTGTTCAATAACTTTGAAAACAAAAAATCAATAAAGGTACCTACATATAAAAGTGCTCGATTGTTAAGTTACTATGATATAGAGTTGTAGAAAATGTGTAATAAAACTTGCAAATAAGATGCTCCGAGAACGAAGCATTTGTCAGAATGGCAGTGCGAGATATTGTAATTTATTTAATAATAAATATAAAATATAACAAGTATAAATAGTGGTAACCAATAAGGTTTCAAAGATATTCAATACTAAAATGTAAAAGGCCTGACTTCCGACTTGCTTTCCCCGCTCAAATTCAAATATTAGGACAAATCAGGTTCATTACATGAATAAGCTATTTGCGAGTTATTGTTATTTATTTAATAATGAATTATATGATATAAGAAGTATATGTAGTGGTAAACAATAAGGTTTCAAAGATATTCAATACTAAAATGTAACAGGCCTGACTTCCTACTCGTTTTCCCCGCTCAAATTCAAATTCTAGTACAAATCAGATTCATTTAATGATCAAGCTATTTCATATTGCATTATATTGGATGTACTAAGTATCTTAATTGTTAATTTATATTTAAGAACATTTGTCATGGATATTTTATCATATTAGAAGATATTTTAATGTATTTAGTTGTGAAATGTTATGACGTTACGCCCTAGCCAGTTATTGGCGGTATCACTCGAAATGTCAACGGCGGAATTGTTAGTGGTAATAGACGGTGAGCTGGCTGGCTCTGCCACTCTTTGATGAACCTGTAAGCTGGAAGCATCTCCTATTATGGTAAGATGTTTTACATTGTAGAACCTTTTTCTAGATGTGTCCTAGTTTGTTTTAGCACTGAAATTATTGAAGGTCACCATTAAATTATAAGGTTATCTATCCTTTTAGAATGTTTCTATTTGTATGGTTTATTGCTTTTATTTTAAAAGGGACATTGTAAGTATTAGACACTTAAGTGATTATATAAATGTGCTGGTGGTTTCTTTTTCACTTCTTCCACCAGTGGACAAAAGATTGAAGTGAAGAGAATTTCAATAACACTTTATTTCTTATTTGATGGTATGATGGGTATACTTGTCTATGTGTTATCTTGTGAGCCTAAAGAAATAAAGGTATTGACTTCTGACTTCTGATTTCATTAATTCCAATTCCCAAAATGTGAGGTTGCATTGTAAGGTAGGTAATTCTATGATTCTATCGAAAGAAGGCCATTTTATAGGTAGGTAAAGCCCAAAATTCTATCACGCTCATAGATTTTTTCACCGCAGAAGGGACACTTCAGACTAGTTCAGACAGCTATTGTGCATACAAAACTGAATTTTAATGCAGTAGCTATTTATATTATAGTTTAAAACATGAAAAGATTTACAGTAAAATAAAATGAATCGTTGAGCGTTAAAATCATTGTTTTTAAAATAAATTCGTATTTTATCCAACAAGTAGGTACATACGTACCTACCTACATAGGTACTTGCACTAACTAGACCCCACACTTTATCACATCTGTCCCAAGGCGGGAATCGAACCCACCTCCTGCGTCCCAGGCGGACCTTCGCCCACCACGCCACAGAGGTCCCCAATCGATCTATTACAAATTTACAAACCTTAAGATATTTGTTCAGACGACAATACCTATACCTACCTAGGTATATACATATAGCTTTAGTTTATACTGACGATTGCAAAAGATACCTACAGTAGGTAACTACTGTTACTGATCAGATCAGACAGACGGCATAGGGTGAGTAATATGAGTTAAAAATAAGTAGGTACCTTACCTACACATCCCATCTGTACGAATCACTTTTCATTATCTATGATTTTCAAACGAAATGTCAGGTACAATAGAAAATAATGTTCAAAAAAAAATTTTGGTTGGTTTTAGTTGATATTCTGTTTATTAACCGATGATAAGTCAAGCCACTATCTGTTTTCTTCGAAGTTGATTCATTTTTAGACGTATTAACAAGCAAGACGGCATTTATTTCTTGATTTTATTCGCATGCGGTGTCGCGATGGGCGTAGGCGAACGACTAAATGAGTTGTTGCCGGCCGGCAACAACTCATGGCGCAAACTTGTTGTTCGCGGGTGTCCGTTCCATACGCTAGTAATAGTAATTCAATGGTCGCAAGTGGCAGTAGCGTCTTTTCTATGAAGTATTGCTAGTCGTGTGGGGTGTGGTGGGGGAGCTGTACGATCAGTTGCGCCCACCTAGGCAGTCAGAACGTCGGAACGCGCACGCGGTTCTCCAAAAATGCTATTTCGCGTGTACTGGCAAAACCCCCTTGCCATTAAATACTAACAGAAATAATTTCTAAACTATGAAACGCTAATTTTGTTGCGAATACCTTCTAACTTGAAGTAGAAATATCCACTATGCTTCATAAATAACTAAGTTGAATAGAAGCGTCTAGCCAGAAACGTCTTTTCATTGTAGTATTAAGTATTTTTCAGTCAATGATATTATATATAAACATCTCATTGTTTTCAGTATTTATTTACTAAAAAGAAAAAGAAAATGTAAATCTAATTAATGAAAACAATTGTTTTTGTTTTATTTTGAATCTTTATTTCAATAGATCAAACATTAATTCACACTTTATCAAAAACCATTTTTTTATTTCATTATTCTATTTGACACAGCGAATTTTTTGGTTTAAAAAATACTAAACAATTTTTTTCTCCGTTTCTGAGTTTTGGTAGAAACGTTCTTTTTTCTTATGACGGCAGAATACGTAGGGCATCATCATTATCACAATCTAATCGTAGTCTACGATTAGATTACGTTACTGACGAGTTACCCTACGTACGATTCGTAGGTAGGAACCATTGAACTACTAGGTATTACTACTTAGGTACAACTCACTGGTAGGAACCAGGAACCTACTTTACCACCTAGGTAAACTCAATGAGATTTTAATAACATTGGGTAAACCTAGTATTAATTTCGTAGGTACCTACATATTAACAAATCAATTAAATCATTGTTTAGTAACTTTAATACTACTAGTACTAGCACTTAGTACTCTTTATTATCTAACACAAAAACCATTGTATTTGGTTTATAATAAACCTGGAAATTCTCACAATCACAACGCTTTGGTCGCCATCTAGTAGTGAGTAGGTTAGCTTTGAAGCTATAGTTCTTCCAGAGGGCAAGAGATGTCGTTACTGGCTGACCATATTTATGAAGGTGGTTTTGAACGCAAATTGCAAAATCTTTTTTTCCATAAGAAGTGATATTTATTTATTTTTATAAATAAACATATTTCTTAATGAAGACGTTTTTTATTTCTTTTTGAATTATAATATCGTTTTACTAATAAACGTTTAAGGCCAGTCAGATTGAAAGCAATGCTTGAAACGGTCGTCGTAATTCGAATGACAGTGACAGTCATTTTGACATGACATCAATCAATCAATGTCAGATACCTACAAAATCACAACACAACACAGCTGTGCACTGTGCAGTGTTTTAGTTTTTGGAAATTTATTTCCGTCTGTTCTGTAACTTTACCATTATTTTCAGCTTTATTCGCGAGTTGAAATTAATCAAATAAGGACCTTAGTAATGTGTGGCTATTTTAGAAATCTACATTCCTGAACATGTAGGTTTCATCCGTTTAATCATCCAAAATTTGGCTACGTAACTTTGATCAAAAAATCTCGCCTATAATCAGTCAGCGTTGAAAAGGTTATCATGAATTCGCTGAGATTGCAGTTTTTGAAACACCAAGACGGTTTTTTCAGGTTTTGTTATAATATTTTGAACATTCATCGACTTTTACCAATAAGTTCTTTTGCCGCCACAGCCGATGTTATTGAAGTTTGCACAAGTGATAAGCTGCTACAGCATAGAGATGCAATGAAAAATAATATATATATACCTCAATTTAGCATACGACACTTCAGTGAAAGTGATACGAAAACAAGCGAGTTGTTATCATTACCAGAGTCTGACTTTGAGAAGGCCGTGCAAGATCTCACTCATAAAAATAAGGATAAACAAGTAGAACAAATAGTATTACAATGTCTTAGTATTCGTAGATTGATAAGCGATCCATTATTAAAGAGTTTATTGAAACACTACAGCAACACTGGTAGACCTGATATGATCAAGACACTACAGAAATACTTTTCTAAATTACTACCGAACTCCTACAAACGAAATGGAGAATTTATGCATTATATGGCCAAAGCAGAATGTTTGAAAGGCAATTCAAATAAAGGCTTGTCGATATTGAAAGAAAGCTATATGAAAAATATTAATCTAAGGAGTTTCTACCGAGTCATATTCCGCGATTTGATTCATGATTCGGTTTTGAACAGATCAGAGGCATCCTTAGTAATTTTTAAGAAATATGTACTTGAATTTAGTGACTTATGGCAAGAGAACTACCCTTTAGTTTGCTTCTGGCATATATGTTGGCAGAGCACTTGGTACTCGGACCAAATGTTGGCGGATGAGCTATGGGAGGCATCTGAAGTCTTACAAGACATAATCAAAGAAAAGTGAGTTGGACAATATACAGACCAAATACTCCTACCTCATACTTATGCATGCATATTTTGAAATACTACATACATCATCCCAGAAAAAACAGGTTATTAATTGTGGAATTTTAAATAAACAATGGTGATGATTCTGTTGGCACCAAAACCTAAACTAACTAGCCATGTTACTGTCCATTTTCTTTGAAATCTAAAAGGGAAAGCAACAGCATTTGATGACCTCAGTGGCGCAGCGGGCGAGAGTCCGCCTGCGACACAAGAGGTTGCGGGTTCGATTCCCACCTCGAAACAAATTTGTGTGCGATCTGCACAAATTTGTTCCGTTGGTCTGGGTGTTTTCTATTTATAATATAAAAAAAAATCTATCTATGTATATAATATATATATATATATAATGTATTAAATATATCAGTAGTACCCATAACACAAGCTTTGAGTAGCTTACTTTGGGGCTAGATGGTGCTGTGTGGATTGTCCAGCATTATTTGTTTATTTATCACCTAGTTATTTAAGGTTTTTTGCCAAGAGAATTGACCCCACTGTCTATGACTATGAATCATGGCGGCTTCCTGCTTGTAGATAGGTTAAAGTTCTTACTAGATAATTGAAGACCTCAGTGGCGTAGCGGGCGCCTGTGACGCTGGAGATTGCTGGTTCGATTCCCGCCTCGAAAAAAGTCTTTGATGATGATGATTGATGACCTGATATTTGTTCTGGGTGTTTTAATATAAAGTAAAAATATCTATGTACCTACTCGTTTGTAATGCATCAAGTATATCAGCTAACTAGTACCCAAAACACAAGTTCTGCTTGCTGGTTCGATTCCCGCC
This sequence comes from Eupithecia subumbrata, assembly GCA_949316285.1. NCBI lineage: Eukaryota > Metazoa > Arthropoda > Insecta > Lepidoptera > Geometridae > Eupithecia > Eupithecia subumbrata. The sequence goes on along the minus strand of OX438630.1, from coordinate 7,941,343 downwards.
TCGAAAAAATCTTTGTATGACCTGATATTTGTTCTGGGTGTTTTTTTATGTAAAATAAAAAATATCTATGTATGTACTCGTATGTAATGCATCAAGTATATCAGATACTCGTATCTAGTACCCAAAACACAAGCTCTGCTTAGCTTGGGACTAGATGCTATATGGATTATCCAGCATTATTTATAACCTATTCCTAAGTGTATATTCCAATGTTCCAGGGTAGCAGCCTTAAGTTTGTCAGCTTTAAGAACAGACTGCAATGAAGATGCTGTGGTTAGGCTGCTTCAAACACTACTGAAGCATAAGCTGATGGAGGAGTATACAAGTGTTCTGCAAGTGCTGTTTAGTTATAAGTGTAAGTACTTCTCCTCACCTTAGACTTTAGGCAATTGTGTGGAAACTTAGACTTAACTCGCCTATGAATCGACCCCTCACACGGTACCTTCACCCCCTCACGAGGTAAGCCCTCTGGATGTCGTATTGTAGTGGGAACTGACTAAGGGAACGTACCAGGGGAAAAGCAGCGGCATCCTTCGGTATTTTATTACCTATTATCATTAACACATTCATGGCCCGAGATGCAGCTGTCAGTCCATTCACCCGTATCGCGGCGGTGCCCCCCTGCGGGTCGCATCGCCGAGGCTGGGCAGTGAATGCGATATACTAAACTAAACTATAACACATTCATGGGCCAAGATGCAGCTGTCAGTCCACTCACCCGTATCGCGGCGGTGCCCCCCTGCGGGTCGCATCGCCGAGGCTGGGCAGTTAATGCGATATACTAAACTAAACTAGCACATTCATGGCCCAAGACGCAGTTGTCAGTCTACTCACCCGTATCGCGGCGGTGGTGCCCCCCTGCGGGTCGCATCGCCGAGGCTGGGCAGTTAATGCGATATACTAAACTAAACTAGCACATTCATGGCCCAAGACGCAGTTGTCAGTCTACTCACCCGTATCGCGGCGGTGGTGCCCCCCTGCGGGTCGCATCGCCGAGGCTGGGCAGTTAATGCGATATACTAAACTAAACTAGCACATTCATGGCCCAAGACGCAGTTGTCAGTCTACTCACCCGTATCGCGGCGGTGCGCCTTTGCGGGTCGCACCGCCGAGGCTGGGCAGTTAATGCGATATACTAAACTAAACTAGCACATTCATGGCCTAAGACGCAGTTGTCAGTCTACTCACCCGTATCGCGGCGGTGGTGCCCCCCTGCGGGTCGCATCGCCGAGGCTGGGCAGTTAATGCGATATACTAAACTAAACTAGCACATTCATGGCCCAAGACGCAGTTGTCAGTCTACTCACCCGTATCGCGGCGGTGGTGCCCCCCTGCGGGTCGCATCGCCGAGGCTGGGCAGTTAATGCGATATATTAAACTAAACTAGCACATTCATGGCCCAAGACGCAGTTGTCAGTCTACTCACCCGTATCGCGGCGGTGCGCCTTTGCGGGTCGCACCGCCGAGGCTGGGCAGTTAATGCGATATACTAAACTAAACTAGCACATTCATGGCCTAAGACGCAGTTGTCAGTCTACTCACCCGTATCGCGGCGGTGGTGCCCCCCTGCGGGTCGCACCGCCGAGGCTGGGCAGTTAATGCGATACCTATACTAAACTAAACTAGCACATTCATGGCCCAAGACGCAGTTGTCAGTCTACTCACCCGTATCGCGGCGGTGGTGCCCCCCTGCGGGTCGCATCGCCGAGGCTGGGCAGTTTATGCGATATACTAAACTAAACTAGCACATTCATGGCCCAAGACGCAGTTGTCAGTCTACTCACCCGTATCGCGGCGGTGGTGCCCCCCTGCGGGTCGCATCGCCGAGGCTGGGCAGTTTATGCGATATACTAAACTAAACTAGCACATTCATGGCCCAAGACGCAGTTGTCAGTCTACTTACCCGTATCGCTAGGCAGTGACTGCGATATAAATAATGCTGGACAATCCACACAACATATTTATCTAGCCCCAAGCTAAGCATTATTATTTATTTATTTAGAAACTCTACTGCAGTCACCAATACGCCTGCCAAGCATGGTGATGATGGCAAAACCCCCCTTATTTGGGCAAGGCATTTTCAGCAGTAGATGTGTGCTGATGTGGAAGAACCACAGCCTACTATATGCATACAGTCGTTCGACGAACGTATTTTGACATGGTTTTGACGGGGAAAGAGACGGGACGGAGGAGGGACGCTCCCGAGTTGCGTACATCACCGCCTTAGTAACTCGGGAGCGTCCTCACACCCGACCTGTCCCTTGGCCCCCGCACGATTGCCCTATCAAAACGCCTTCGTCGCACGTCTGTATGTAGAACTAAGATTGAAAAAGCCATCACCAATTATCACTTTGACTCCTACTTACCCTTCTTTGGCAGCTGCTTTCGCAGTTACAAGCCCGGTGCCCCTCCCGCATCCCTCAGGCTTCGGAAACGAAGTCAGCGGCGGCGTCGGCGCGGGTAGCGGTGCTTTTCAATGTATAGATGCATAGATATGGATAGTTTCAATGCATAGATAAGGAACTGGCCCCGAAGGTAACGGCGCGGGTCTTAGTTACCACGCCGCTCCCCGCGCCGCAGCCACCCCCGCCGCTCCCCGCGCCGCAGCCACCCCCGCCCCGCAATTGCTGACTTCGAGACCGAGGCGAGGCCTGAAGCGTGAGAGAACACATTAGTAGGTAGGTCGACCTGCTTATAGGTAAACAATCAAAAGAAAAGCCTCGGAAAACACGTCCTGCGCTTGACTTCCCGATTATCTCTATTCATCCTTCCCATCTGATTATGAGAGTGAGGGAATAGAGAGTGCGCCTGTGTTTGCGCACACACTCTTGCACTAAAATGATATGTTGAAACTGGCCGTCGTGGCCGAAATTAGATATATAGATAATACTTTATTTATCACCTTATAAACAAATTTACATAATAACAGAAATGGAACTGGCGGCCTTATCGCTTAAAGCGATTTCTTCCAGGCAACCAAAACGATGTGAGAAAATAAAGGATTTTCGGTGCTTTTTTAACATAAATCTAAACTATTAATACTATACACATAATACCTACCTACTAAACTAATACACTAATACATACAACAAGTTTAGCAGAGGTGTCGAGCATGACTGATCTCGGTGTCATTATGGACAAGACTGAAGCTTGACTTTCGGGAACATATTGATCACATCACCAAAAAAGGATCGCGCTTCGCTGGATTTGTCATCCGGCAAACAAAATTCTTTCAAGACCCCGATGTGTCAGTAATTCTCTTCAATAGCTATGTTCGTAGCCTGCTCGAGTACTGCAGCCCTGTCTGGAACCCTTACTACGCTGTCCACTCTAATCGCCTTGAAAGACTTCAAAAGCAATTTCTTTACCACCTGTCCTATGCGAACAATCTCTGTCGTCTCCTAGATTCCTACCATTGTAGACTTCGTCACTTTAAAATGCCTACGTTAGAACATAGGAGGTACGTTGCTGACATTGTGTGCCTGAACAAAATTGTTAGTGGTAGAATTGACAGCCCTCAACTCGTAAACAAAGTTCAGCTAGCTGTTCCTCGTTCTTCTAGTCGTCTCTGTAACCGAAAAACGTTTAACATTCCTCAGTGCCACTCCAAGTATAGCCAATATTCTCCAATTAATCGCATGTGTTCTTCCTACAATACAACCTGTCAAAATGTACCTAGACATATTTTATGCATCAGCCTCCATTCTTAAGAGGCTCCCTAGCCAGTAAGCAACATATTATTTTTGTTTTGTTAACCTTTTATTTGTATACCTATTTACTCTTTTTTTTTCCATTAATAAGAACCTATTGATACAACTAATTACTAAGCAAGCTGTGTTCACAACGAGTAGGTTTTACACTCATTCTAGTTTAAATAATGTATAAGTTAAACCTTGTTGCCTTCTCTTCTGTGTAAAAACCAGTTTTGTGAACCTATAAATAATAAAAAAAAAAAGACAAAAAAACAAAATAATATTACTTAGTAACTATAATGGACATGCTACTTAAATAATCTAGTGTGACGTGACATTGAAAAAGTAATTAAAGACTTTCCTTTTCAAAGCGTGATGTGGTGTGGAAAAAAAAAAAAATTAAATTGAAATTCGGCTCGGAAGACATCTTTATCAATCAATGACAAAAGCTATTCGGTAATCGCAAAAACCACCATCATCACCCTGTATACTAGTCCACTGCTGGACATAATTTCTAGATATTCATATCAATCGAAATAAAGAGGATGACATCATTTTTATTGCCTTCGAATTAGTTTAGTTTTGGCGACATCTGAATTGAAACCATTGTTGTACAAAACATATTTATAGTAAAAACCTCTTTAAAAGATTACCTCTGTTCTATACCCTTGGCTGTATCTATAAACTTAGCCACAAAGACATTCACTAGCAATATAATATCTGAAAGGCTCATTGACAATAATAATGTTATTAGTATAAGAATGGCGGAACGTAACCAAATAGCCTGACGAAATAGGCTATTAAATAAATGAATAATGCTGGAAAATTCACAAAGCATTATCTAGCCCCCAGCTAAGGAGCGCTTTTATTATATGCAAGTACTAGATAACTGATACAATACTTTACATAGATAGATATATTTATATGCAAAGAAAACACCCAGAACTCTCGGAACAAATATCTATAGATCTTACGATAGCGTAGGTAGGAAAAACATTGGGGAAACGGAAGTCGAAGTTCCTGATTAGTTTTCGTGCAAAACCTACTCTGTCACCGCAGCTTTAAGAAAGCATTGGCACGAAAACGCATTAGAAACTTCGGATTTCGTTTTTCAAGTACGGGCCCTGAGTTGCATTAGCGAAAATATAAACATAGGTAACACTAATGTCAAATCAAATCAAAAACTCACTTCAACTTTTATTTCCATAACTAAAATAAATGTACGGTTACAAAAGGTCAAATTATAAAATTATACACTGACACGGAATTAAAGTGATATTTTTGATTTCTGTCGTTTCGGTATGTCATCTTAAGTAAAGAAGAGACAAAAAACCTTTAGTTGTTTAGTGTTAGTTGTTATTTTTCGAGTTGGAGCAAAACCCGTGCCAAGCTTTTACATATATCCTCTAGATCAGTGGCTCCCAACCTATTTGTGATGTGATGAGGGACCACTTGACCACTTTCTGGTTTGTCACGGACCACTGACTGTTTGGAGATGAATACAATAGCAAGCCGTACCCACAAATTCACTGATAGGGGGAGGGGGGGCGTTGCCACCGAGAACCGTAATTACAAACTTTAACGGCGAGCGAAGCGAGCCGCGAAAATTGTATGTACCTTGTTAGATTTTCGTAATTTGTTAGCGGTGGGAAAAGGTGACCTGAAAATGGGGGCGCTGGCCTAAATCAAGCAGAAAATACTTGTTAGATGTTTAAGAGAAAGTCAACAATAGACTTAAATTTAATTAAATTAATTATTTTTGTTGAGGTGTCCTGATGATGTCTCGTGGAGAGACGAAACTAGTTGACGACTTACTTTTGATGAGTTTTTCATTGTGTGGTTGGTGTGGTCTTTTCTTTCGCAAATTAAGTTAGATAGGAGGGTAATTTACTTAATTTAATTAAATTTAAGTCTATTGTTGACTTTCTCTTATTGTAAGTAGGAATAATTTACTTAATTTAATTAATTTTAAGTCTATTGTTTACTTTCTCTGATTGTAAGTAGGAACAATTTGTGGGAGGGCGGGCGGTACACACAAATCACATTTTGTTGGATCTTGTCGGAAGAGGTTCTGCGCGGAATTGTTACTAAATATTGTTTCATCCTAATACTAAGTCTCTTCGATAGCTTATCTATGTGTGGGACCCATTGAAATTTATTATGTAAGGTGGTTCCTAAGAATACGGTATCATCGGCCCGGAATCAGAAAGTTAACAGTGATACACCCCTGTGCATCGGAAAGCACGTTAAACCGTTGGTCCTCCGCCTGACTGCTTCCCGGTTGAGTCCCATCGGATTATAAGAGTGAATCTGTATTTGCGCACACACTTACGCACTATAAAATGTCCTGTGGACCTTGCTAGCCTCTAGTAGTTAAGACTGGCCGCCGTGGCCGATGACTCGGCTTGAAGGACATCATAAGCCTTATTTTCTCCAGGGACGAAAAGTTAAAGGACGTCACCGCACCATACTTCAAAGACAAATTACCATTTAACTTTAGGGTCAATCAAACATTTGGAGCCTTACATAGTTACCAATAACTTTTTACTCTGGAGAAATTAAAATTGGTTACCTATTTGGTTATTCCTGCCTCGGGACTGCGGTAAATTGCCTAATACGGTCCTCACCGTTTTAAATATTTCTCTGAAACGAATCTATTCAAAGTAATGAAACAAATCATGAAATATAACCAATATCATAGCAATAGACGACCAATAAGGTTGAAATTCTTCTTGAAAAATATTAAATTTGCTCCATTGTTTCAGCAAGGCGCTTTTCAGAAATGAGTTGTATTGGGTTCTATTACTGTGTCAAATCTTATAATAATTACGAAAACCTCTATAACCTAAAGGAAAGATATATACCTAATTGAAATATTAATGGTTTATTTTGGTGTTTACTGTGAGGATTAAAACACCGCGCGCTTTTTTTGTATTATCTACATTAATTATTTAAAAAACCTAACAAAATATTGTAAAACGAAACATTTAATTGTGTAGATCAGATAATGATCGTATTTTGTGATTTTTTTCAGTACTTAATATTAGAAAAGTTTTCCTTCACTTGCTCGTGATTCATAGCCCTCGCTTTAAATCCGTCCTTTATTTACTAATTGCCTATTATACTATTTTCTATGGATTAGGTAAAGCGCCTCTATCGTGCAGAGAGAGAGAGAACTACGCAAATCTCATACAAAAATGAGACGTCACGATTATATCTCGATGCTATCGTCAACCGGACTCTGAGCTCGGTCTTTGCGTATTTAATTTTATTATTTATTTATTATTTTTTATCTACACTAAAAATATTATAAAGAGAAAATATTTGTAATTTTGTAGGTATGTTTGTAACGAATACACTCAAAAACTACTGGACCGATTTCAAAACTTCTTTCACCATTAGAATGCTAGGGTACATTATTCCTGAGTAACATAGGCTAAATTTCATCATCATCATCATCAACCTATAATAATCCACTGCTGGACATAGGCCTCCCCTAATGAGCGCCATAGCGCCCTATCTTCAGCTTGCCGCATCCAACATCTGCCTCATTCCACCTAGCTGGAGGGTACACTACGTTTGCCTAGTCGCAGTTTCCACTCAAGAACAAATTTACCCCATCGGTTGTCGGTTCTTCCCAAGATATGGCCGGTCCACTGCCACTTCAGCTTGCTTTATTTATATGTTTCAAAAATAAATGCCCGTGCGAAGCCGGGACGGGCCGCTAGTTATATATAAATAAGTGGTGGCGCTAGTGTAACCCATCATAGCCTCTTATCATAAGAGAAGTAGCACTAAACAACTGAGTGATATGACCTACGACCTGAGAGCTACATAGCTGATAGCGCAAAATGGAGCGGCTGATAAACTTTCGACAGCAAAATCACAATTCGCAAGTAGTTCGATATTATAAGTACTCGTGTATTATCAGAAAAGGTAGGTAGAGTATAAAGAGTTGCTAAAAATTATCTCGTAATTAACGCGTTCACTGCCCAGCCAGCTTCTACGTGCTCTCCTGTCCATGCACCCGAAGTAACGCGCCGCCCCCGCCGCCCATGATGGTAGGAGAATTTGAAGATGGACAATGGCGTCATGAAAGTATTATAGGACAAAACCGACGAGACCTACTTAGGTTACCTATAGGTTTCTTTGTTAATGTAGGTTTTTAGGGTTTCGAGATCGGTTTCGAAACCCTTATGGTCTCGCTTTGTCTGTCCTTTTTCACCTCTAAAATATCGCAGCTATAAACTTGAAATTTATAAATCATAATACATTTCGTGCGTCTGTACAGATTTAAAGAAACATAAATGAAAAATTTAAATTTCCGAACACCGAAAAGGTACAAATTGTGTTGCCAAATTTAAAAAGAGAGTTTCACGGTCAAGTGGGGTGTCAAATGAAAATTGGTACATTTCAAAACAGTTTTTGAAATTTGTATAGGTTTCATACTTTTCGAAATATTTGGAAAAGTCGAAAAAATACCCATCCCCCCTATCTCCGAAGATTGCAGAGTGATCCATCTGAAATGTATGTAGCGTATGTAGATGGATCTATATAACAGAAAAAATATAGAGAAGTGTATAAAAAAATCAAAAATGGTCATAAAGTAAGTATGAATGGGTATAATTTTCAATTATCAGGAGGGGGCTACCTCGCAGAGTGTGATATAAAATGAAAGATATCGGTTTTTACATTTGAAAACAGTTTTTGAAATTTCTGTAGAATGGGTACACATTTTTTGAAATATTTTGATAAAGATACCGAAACATTGACCTGATCTCCGAAGTATGCAGAAGAATACATCTGAAATGTAGTTTGGTACCTACTATTGTTAGGTATTCATTAAACAGCGAAGTCTCACCGGTACCTTAAGTACATATTTGTATGATTGACTAACGTTCGAAACCCTCGGCGTGCAAGTTACACTCGCACTTGACGGATGTTGTTTAATTTGAGTATTCTCCGAAATTACTGGTACCTACGCTTCTGAATCATAGATAAAGTTTTAAGAAAACGCTTCAATAACATCCACGAAGGCTGGTTTATTTATTTATTTATTTATAAAAAGTACTTACACTATTTTTACAGGGGCACTTAATGCAATAGTGTAAAAAATATGTAGTGTTCTCTCCCTAGAGAGGCCTAAAGCCCGGTTTCCACCGCGAGCGAAGCGGACCCATTATGGACTCCGTTCAACTCGCAAGAGTAAACTGCAAACTTGTATTTTCCACCAACAAATTTTGTAATTATTTATTTTCCTCAACTCAAAAGTACATTACATTATAATGTTTCTGCCAAACTGTACAACAGTTTGTCGGCAGTAGCTCTCGTGGACACAATATTATATATATAAAAATAATAATAATGCTGGACAATTCACACAACATGCATTGTAAATGTACCTAACTACTTAAACTAATTACCAATCACATAATATTCTAGCTAGATTGATACTTATATACCTACGTAAGAAAAATTTCCATACTAATATTAAAAATGCAAAATAAATAAATAAAATATTCGAGCGGAACGGACTGAGCGAGCAGAAAGCTCTGAAACGACGCTCCGCTCACTCATCTCTCTCATTTTCCTTTTGCGGTGGAAATGAACAGATAAAACTCTGTTGGTGGAAATGTAAACCTATTTCACTTAAAAGGTCCCACCTACCATTTCCCAATCATTACCCTTTCGCGGTGTAAACACGGCTTTAAAGTTGGATGTATCTTTGCTAAGAGTAATTTTTCTAAGAAAAAATCAGTATTCGATACTGATTTTATTCTTAGGAAAATATCATACAAACAAGAACACGGAAACCCAAAAAAATATTCTAGTGAATTGTCTTCAATCTTATCTGAGGTCAAATTTAGACGTAGGAGTCTGTAACTTATGATAATGAAAATCAAATTAAAATGATCAAGTGGCAAAAGTTTATACTATGGCGCGTTCCCACTATGTCGTCGTGATAACAGTCTTGCAGTTCAAAGAATCGTGGCTTGTATATTTAAATGGAGGTGTTCACATATAGGACGACACTTTGTCGTGACGATAGATTGTCAAGGCAATGTCAACACTGGGAACAGCTAAACACGATAGTCGTCCAGTGAAAGTTATCGTTACGACATAATGGGACGCGCCAACTGACGCGGAGCTGGGCGGAGCGGAAAAGAGCGATTGAGGTCCTGATTTCAAATCCCGGGTCGGGCCAATAGTTGTTATTGGGGTTTTTCTAGGAATTTAAGTTGGCAGTGTTACACCCCGTGCCTCGGAAAGCACGTTAAGCCGTTGGTCCTTCTCTTGACCTTTCCCCGGTACTGTCGGTCTGCCGTCCCGTCAGATTATGAGAGTGCGGGAATAGAGAGTGCACCTGTGCTTGCGCACACACTTGTGCACTATAATATGTCCTGCGCATCTCGCTAGTCTCTTGATGAGACCGGCCGCCGTAGTCGAAATTCGCCTAGGAGGACATTAATATAAATATTATCACAGGCTAGCTTACCTTAGCTTTTTTAGGGTTCCGGTACCGAAAGGATGAAAACGGGACCCTTTTACTAAGCCTCCGCTGTCTATCCGTCCGTCTGTCCGTCTGTAAGCGGGCTGTAATCATGAATCGTAATAGGTAAATAGTTGAAATTTACACAGAATGTAAGTATAATTCATTTGCTGGTATAGAAACAAATAATAAAAATTCATGAATAATTAAAATTAAAAGGGGCTCATTTTTGCTCTACGTTTGTCAAATTTTATGTGTAACAACAACAAATATTAACAATACAGAATAACAAATTAATTTATCTGACTCGCACTTGGTCGTTGTTATTTTTTTTGCATATTTTTTAACTTTTTTGGGATGATGGAGTTCAAAATGCCTAGTATAATTTTTTGGTAGATACCTATTTAAATGACGTAGGTTCACGTGTAGTTAATTACGCATTATTTACAGACTTAACGTAATTATCAGCTGAACTAATGAACCTTATTAACGGCCCTGATAAAAGTTCAATACATATAAAAAAACTGCTTGTGTGATGAACCTACATTATGTCTTGATTAATACTGATGTTTTCTTACATCATCACAGAAACTGTGTATTATTAATATTTTAAATAATAATATTTTTATGAAACACCTGAAAACTATTTTATTACAAAAATGCTACTATTCAATTCACGAATTTTTCTGCGATGATAGTTTAAAACATATAACCAAAAGTGTACTAACTGAAATATCACCTACAGATTAAGTTAGTAAGTACCTACCTAATCACGACATATACCTATTTTATTTTAATTTATTTGACGTTGTAATTATGTCATTTTTAATAGGTACCTTAACAATAAGCAAGCTTACCTTTTGTGGTACTTTTTTATTACTTATCTAGACTAGACATAGATCAAATTTATACAATTTGACTATTCCAAATCTGACGTTAATATGCGATCTTTCTATTAAATTGAAAATCCGATCTTATTCAATTCAATTATTATATATTCCTTTTATAATTACCTACTACGTACTACTTATTTTAAAAATGTAATTCCTAAATTATCTAATTCCATTTAACAAAGTTATCAATCTAACAACAGCGGACCCAAAATAATTGTAGCGCCCTGATAGGGTTTTTATGCATCGTGTACCCACTAAGACAATAAATGATATGTATATGAATATTATTAGTATGCATTAATGCAAATATGTAGATCGTTAGATAGTCCCTTTCGTTACTGAGAACGCGCCGTGTTGTTGCCACGCGAAATTAGATAGCTCGCTCATTTGGAATCAGTGTAGTTGAAACGTTTCACAAAATGCTATTAAACGAGTTACGATCGCGGGGTATTTCTTGGTTAAACTTTACTTATGTATATGTTTAAAACAAAATATTTTCTTAGAGTATTTTTATTTTACAGCAACGTTTAAAGGCGCAGCCCCACTATGGCGCACGCTGTGCACGCGTGCACAGCGTACGCCACAGGTCAGCCTTTAAAATCATAGCAATGGTCCATGACGGATCTTTATATTTATTATGGTATAATAGAAATCAGATTGGTGGATCAATGGTTTAATCACAGTGGTTTAATAATAATGTTTACCTATTATATTAATTAGATTCATTAAGTTATATTAATTAAGACAGAAGCTTCCTTCTGTATTTTAATACCTCCACTGCGAGCAACTATCCAACAAAATCCACCTGTGGTGATTATTCCATATTATTCCCATATTAATTTTAAAAATGCAGAACGTTTTTCAAAGCATTATCTACCTTTAGACCCAGAATAACAGATAATAAGTTCAATAAAATTATAATTATCTGGTTCCCAGCAACTGATTTGTTCATATTACAATGTTTTAAGTATGAACACGAACTTACATAGTATCTTAACCCGGGTACTATTGCTGGTGCGTGATGTAATTGTGGGATGTAACAGACCAAGCGGGCGAGAGCGAGCGAATGCAAACGAATCGGATCCAAGGATCGGTAGGTTCGTTCCATCTTTCTTTGATGTAGCGACAGCCGCCGGAGCACGGCCGAAGGCGAACGCTTCGGCTCGCTTTTTTCGCAATGACGTCCACTCTGATTCTTTCGCGTTGGTTCGTTAGCCTTCGCTTGCTCTCGCTCGCTTTTTCTGTACCTGGCGTCATGACGTGACAAACAGCGAGCGTTCATGTAAGGTAAATGCGGGTAATAACGCCTAGCTAAATAATATCTGTGATAAAATGTAAACTAACATCAAGTTTAAATGGTTATCAACATACGGGCATTTTCAATAAAATACAAACAAAAATGCTAACTTTTACCACAAACAAAGATAAAATTTAATGTGTAGTAGGGTAATAAGGCCTACGGGTTCAACATACTTAATAGTTAAGCTGTACTCAATTTATTTGGGATTTGAAATAAATAATCAAGGAGATGCAGCAATAATACTGTAATTATTGAACTTCAGTAACCAATATACATACAATATAATAATATTAAATAATAAATATAGGCTATTTAATTGTGGTGAAGTAGGCTTTATTATCCTCCCATACTAAAATAAGGTCTTTGTAGTACCGTTTTTTTAATGGGTAATTTTGTTTTTGTTTATGGTAAAAGTTAGCATTTTTTGTTTATATATTATAAATAAATAATGCTGGACAATAAATAATAAATAAGTGAATTATCCAGTCACACAGCATTATATAATATGCATTTGAGTAATGGTTATTAAAACTTGTTGATTAAACTGGATATTTTCCATTTTATTACACGTATCGCTTAGCTAGGCCTTATTACTCGCAGGTACCTTGTAAGTGCGGGGAGAGAAGGCGCTCGCAACGAGCTACGAGACGAATTTTTGACGTTTCATTGACATTTCATGCTCGCTGCGAATGGTACATTAAGCCCCATAACAACGGTCAGTACCCAGCTTTACAATCGATAAAACTTTACTAGCGAGCTTGGATTAAACCAGCAAAATCTGGTTCTATCATCCATTATCATATCAGATTGACCTCTGCATACTCAATCCTTACTTCAATTTGAGCATATTGTAATTCAATGAAACTAGTATCGGCTGATCGTACAAACATTTATGTCCCGCGGCGGGAATGGAAGCCTCCTACATCGCAAGCGGTCCTTCACCCACTACACTTCTTAGGTCGTTAAGAGTAAAGTCAAATGTGGTTCGTCTTTTAAAACATATTTCATTAAATAAACTCAAAGTAAAGAGCTTTTTTCCTATACTTAGATCTTACAGGATTCTTGGACACGTCATGAATTTCAAATAACATAAGTTAAACTAGGAAATGAAGGCCTTAAAAAGTTTCTAAATAAATAAATAATACTGATATTAATTACGGATGTAAGCGGGTTAACTACGAACCTTATTTGTGTTGGAACCTTGTTTGTGCGTTGTGCTAGGAGAGATGCGGAACGCGCGCGTCTAGAACCGCAGTCACCCTGAAAAAGTCCCTTGTTCAGGGAAGAAACGTTGGTGTTCTTCCAACACAAATAAGGTTCGTTATTTACCCCGCTTACATCCACAATGAATTCGTCAAACTACGATAGTTTTTTATACCCAGTAAGATACCGATATTCCTTGTTACAGTAAGAAACAAAGACCTGCGAGGTTGCGCAGAAATAGTCAGAAACTGCGAAGTTCTAGGAATCACATTACCTTCGGCGCAGCAATGGAGCTACATCAGCATGCTTATACACGGCCAGCCGAGGGAGAAGCAGTCTGTTCAGCCTACTAAAGACTTCAAACTTAAGTTCTAAGGTGAGTTCCTGTATTCATTATGAAAATATCACACTGAAACATCAGCAAGGTTATACACGGCCAGCCGAGGGTACAGCAGTCTATTCAGCCTACTAAAGACTTCAAACTTAAGTTCTAAGGTGAGTTCCTATATTCATTTTGAAAATATCACACTGAAACATCCGCAAGGTTATACACGGCCAGCCGAGGGGTAAAAGCTCGATTACACGTTACGGTGCACCGTCAACGGTAAGAGTTAGGAAGCTTAAAACGGAACGTGTAATAGCTGTTAGGAAGAAAGGATGCCGATAACGGAAGACCGTGCGCTCCCGGCCGTCCTAACTTCCTAATTGCCGGTGCACCGGCAAATGTAATCGCTGACCGAGAGACCGGCCGCTCAGTCGCGCGAGGCGTTTGTTGTGAGCGGACGTGCATCAGCGAGCCTTGCTTCAAAAATGACTTCCCAAAAGGAAAAAGATGTATTATCCCATGTTATAGAACTATATAAAGACATGCCTAACTTATGGAACAAACAAAATCCTCTTACTCTAACGAATGCAAGATAAATAAAAATATTATATAAATAATGCTGGACAATTCACACAGCAATATCTAGCCCCAAGCTAAGCAGAGCTTGTGTTATGGGTACTAGATAACTGATATACTTAATACAATACACTAACTACATAGATAGATATTTTTTATTATAGATAGAAAACACCCAGATCAACAGAACAAATTTCTGCAGATCGTACACAAATTTGTTCCGAGGCGGGAATCGAACCCGCAACCTCCAGCGTCGCAGGCGGACCTTCGCCCGCTGCGCCACGGAGGTCGTCAAAGATGTTCTTAATACACATTTAGTTTCATAAAAGGAGATATTGCTTGATCCAACATTTTATTTTTTTCTTCCTTCTCACATTTACAGCCGCAGTTGCGGCAAGGGCGATTCCAATTTTTTGAAATTTTGAGACCACAGGCGCCATACTCCTACTACGTTCGACTGGCAACTGAGTTAGGAAGGCGGCGACCGTGCAGTGTAAATAGAACGTCCTTTCCGCCGCCACGGCACACCGTTACGGTAAACCGTGAAATATAATAGGCCTATAAAGCAGTCTATTCAGCCTACTAAAGACTTCAAACTTAAGTTCTAAGGTGAGTTCCTATATTCATTTTGAAAATATCACACTGAAACATCCGCAAGGTTATACACGGCCAGCCGAGGGTAAAGCAGTCTATTCAGCCTACTAAAGACTTCAAACTTAAGTTCTAAGGTGAGTTCCTATATTAATTTTGAAAATATCACACTGAAACATCAGCAAGGTTATACAAGGCCAGCTGAGCAGTATTGTTTGTTTGTATTGAATAGGCACCGAAACTACTGGACCGATTTGAAAAATTCTTACCATTAGAAGCCCACATTATTCCTGATGAACATAGGCTTCTTTTTACCGCGGAAAAATGCTTCATTCCTACGGGAAAACGGGTAATAGGACAACGGGTAGTAAGAATGCAGCTAGTTATGAATATATCACACCGAAGGCCAAGAACAGCGATTGCTGTTAAGGGTAGAGTCAATGAAGTTTTAAGAATATAATGAAGAGAAGGCACTCATACATTGCGTAAATTATTGAAGTTAAGAAAAATTAAACAAAATTATTTTCTTTCCAGCATTACGTAATTTTTTTTTTCAAGTCTGCCCTAGACAACAATCGCTGTAATGAGGATCAGTAAAGTTATAGCAATTTCAATAGAACTAGTATCCGCGTTATTCTTTATGACATAAGAATTATATATATTTTTAAATTATTGAAATCGGACCATTACGTACGAAATAATTACCAAATGACTAGCAAAGTTCACAGAGTGACCGCCGCGGGTGCGTGTGACGTCACTCGCTCGGTCGCCGCCCGTTAACCGTAGGCAGATATCAGTTTTTAGTGATTTACTCTACAAAAATTTACCCTGGCTATACATTTACTCTAAGAGGCGAGTTAGATGTGTATTTTCAAGACTGGCCCAAGTCATCTAGGGACCGGGAAAGCTGGAAGAAACGGAAGCCTTTGCCCTGCAGTGGGAAAATACAGGCTGAATATAAATAAATAAAAAATGCAATTACTGGAATTTATAGGATTATATTTTATTTACTATAAGTAGGTACTTACAGTTTTTATAAGTATAAAAATATTTTTGTTTCAGTACATCGTAGTCGCGCTACGAAATAGCAGCCCGCGGTTAAGTTACTAAGTATGAATGTGAGTGTATTTTTATCAATTTATTTTATACGTAATTTATAATTGTAAATAATACAATTGACAAATCTAGTTTTGTAGTTTTACTGGTTGGTAGTGTTAGTTATGTCGTAAGGAGCTATTAAATAAATAAATAATAAATAAATAAATAATGCTGGACAATTCACACAGCATTATCTAGCCCCAAGCTAAGCAGAGCTTGTGTTATGGGTACTAGATAACTGATATACTTAATACAATACATTACATAGATAGATATTTTTATTATACATATAGAAAACACCCAGACCAACGGAACAAATTTCTGCAGATCGTACACAAATTTGTTCCGAGGCGGGGATCGATCCCGCAACCTCCTGCGTTGCAGGCGGACCTTCGCCCGCTGCGCCACGGAGGTCGTCAATATTATAAGTTATACGTAGTCTGATAATCTGTAGAGTAAATAATCTGCTCTACGTTATAAGACGTGATGATAATGACAACCTCAGTGGCGTAGCGGGCGAAAATCCCCCTTCGACGTTGGAGGTTGCGGGTTTGATTTCCGTCTCGGGACAAATGTTAATTCGACCTGCAGATATTTGTTTCGGGTATTCTGGGTGTTTTCTATGTATAGTAAAAAATATCTACCTATCTATGTAGTGTATTGTATTAAGTACCTATATCAGTTATCTAGTACCCATAACACAAGCTCTGCTTAGCTTGGGGCTATATAATGCTGTGTGAATTGTCCAGCATTATTTATTTATCTCTCGGCATAGTGTAATGAATGTATTTGATATGAATGTATTTGGTTAGTTAGTACCCATAAGCTCTGCTTAGCTTTGGGCTAGATGGTGCTGAGTCGATTGTCCTAGCATTATTTATTTAATTTATAAAATAAATAATAAAACCTTTAAATTCACGAGACAGACTATTAGGTATTCTATCACAACTTCAACTTCGTAATGAAAACATCCAACCCACAGCCGCAATTTGTTGCGATATTTGTTTGCAGTATATTTTGTACTAAGACGCATACGATCTTACACACTGCTGCGGTTTCGCATTTGGCGCGAATAAAACTTTTACAGAGGCATTAAAAATAAGCTTAGGTATGATAGGTATCACAAACTGGCCAATCGCTTTTTGAAAATTCCTTTGTGGAACAGAATAATATGATAAAATAGGTGGGGGCGCTGATTTGGCTCAGGGTAGCGCCTTAACAAAACTGATGTAATGACGACCTCCGTGGCGCAGTGGGCGAAGGTCCGCCTGCGACGCAGGAGGTTGCGGGTTCGATCCCCGCCTCGGAACAAATTTGTGTACGGTCTGCAGAAATTTGTTCCGTTGGTCTGGGTGTTTTCTATGTATAATAAAAATATCTATCTATGTAATATATTGTATTAAGTATATCAGTTATCTAGTACCCATAACACAAGCTCTGCTTAGCTTGGGGCTAGATAATGTTGTGTGAATTGTCCAGCATTATTTATTATTTATTTATTATTATTTATAATCAAAAGACTTGGAACCTGACAGGTTGCCCACCTGTCAATGAACGGCAGGTATGTAGTACTTACCTGAGAAGCGAACTATCGTACTTACCGCGTTATTGTAACCAAGCTGAGATTGCGGGCAGCTCCTTCCAAGCCTAGAACCTGCTTTTCAAGTTCAAACTAGAATAAATTACTTACTGTTTTTTTATTACATGGTGGTCGGCATCCTGTGACGCGAAATGAAAGGCTTATAGGTGAGTTTAATGTGAAGTGAGGAAGTGTTCGGAGAATATGGTGTTTCTTTTGTATTTGATTTAGAAATATCTTGAGTTTACTATAGGCTTTTTTTCCGAAAACTACACGTGGAAAGCCGCGGCTATAAACTAGTTCGTTAATAATCATAGTTGTAAAGATTAGAAAATAATGACATAGTTGAATTACTGAAACCGATCTGGCAGCATTAATTTTTATGGCGCTTATTAAAAATAGTTAATTCTTTATCTCCTGCCGTGATGTGTTTATTTTAATATTTTTATCTTAAAATTCTGAGCATATACTGTTACAAAAATGTCAGTCAAATATGTCACGCATTATTTTAAGAGATCTCAGATAAATTTCGTCATCAAAATAACAGGCTTAATAATACTAAAAGATACTAAAATTAGCAGATTGATTTGGGAACAACCTTTGCCTCATACTGCGTTGTGTACCTATGTAAACATCAGTGAACTTATTTATTTATGAGTAGAGTAGTATTCATTTATTTATGGGTACTAATTTACTGAAATCTCTTTTAAAATTATATTACAAAATGGCATATAATTTCATGATTTGGTATTAATTGAAATTTTGTTTTTATTAGAAAATTCTTAAATGATTTATGTTTAGTGAATATGTCTTTTCCTATCCTGTCCCGATCCTGTCCATCCAAAAGTTGCCTGGTAGAGATCGCTGTCAGCGATAAGGCCGCCGATTGCGCCATACTAGATTTAATTAGTAGTTTGTAAGATATTTTATAAGCATTAATGGTACAATAAAGATATTATCTATCTATCTTTTTCTTTTCAAATTGTAAAATTTTTAACTTGCCTTGTCCTGTGTTATAGATGGTAAATAAATAAAAACATTTTTTTTCCTAAAACTGTAAAAAACAAAAAAAATATATGTTGTTCCGTAATTAATATTACTTGGCCACTAAATATCAAGAACTGTTTTTGCATGAAGGTTGCTCCTTCTCAGTTTATTGTCTTTTTCATCTGCAGCGTCCGCGTACCCAGTGGAATCTTCCATAGATAATTGATGTCAAAATGTGATGAGGTTATCTACGAGTATATCAATGTTATCTATAATTTACCTGGCGCCTTGAAGAAAAGAAAATACGCAATGCAATGTCTTGTGTACACTTTTCGGTAGACTTCTACATTTAGCCTGTTATGAGAAATGGTAGTTTTCCAGTTAGTACCAGATGGTATAGGTAAATTTCTATAAGCTGCCGCGATTGCTTTTATTTTTCATACAATTATCTACGCTGACGTCACAAATCTAGGCCTCCAGTATACCAAAAACAAAAGGGGATCGCGCGAGCTTTTAAAAAGATACCTAAGTATATAAGACTTGACTTGTGTCTTTTATAGGGTCAGTCGATAACAGAAACTCGAACAAGTAAGTACCTCTACTAAGTCCGAACAAGGCGACATTGTTGCATTTTGTTTGCAAAAATATCTAATTGTATATCACAGGTACTAGGTACCAAAGTTCATAAATCTCCCGTGATCGTCCTTTTTAACAATCAGGACCGAAGGAGTTCCACCCGAAATATACCCTTAAATAAATAAATAAAAATATATAAATAAATAATGCTGGACAATTCCCACAGCATTATCTAGCCCCAAGCTAAGCAGAAAAAAATAATTATAATAATATAAATCAACGAATAAGGTCCTTAAAACTGTGATGGTCTATGTAAACTACTCCATTATCTATTCTGAGCACACCCCTGGAACTAGCTCTAATTACCTACTCTGAGCACACCCTTGGAGCAAGGTTACTCAAAATTTATAAAAAAAACTTCAACTCTGAGCACACCCCTGGAACTAACTCTATCTACCTACTCTGAGCACACCCTTGGAACAAGGTTAATCAAAATTTATGAAAAAACCTGATGTAGAAGTACTTACGTTTCCCACCAACCATCTAACATTGTGGTAGATAATATTGTACAAATAACCTCATTATGTCCATCCTACCAAATCTTTTAGGTATGTTGCGAGAAAAACAAGCAGTGAAATACAAACCTTAATTTATTGAGATTTTTGGATAATTTTACGTAACAATAAAACTTATAAATAATACTATTAAAAACTAGTAACTTCGTTCTCCTTTGGCTTGCTTTCCGGCTCTTTGACGTCTTCCGTGCGGAGACAGAAGAGTGCTCTGTGGAAAAAAATATGAATTATTTATCAGAAAGAATTATATATATCACTAGTTACGCCATCATGTCTGAAATGTATTTCACATCCCTTATAGGAGTAGTTTGTGAAACTAAAAAATACGTGATTCATTAATTACTTTATAGTTTATAAAAACCTAGTTTTGAGTGAATGGAACCAAGGAATAATAATTTTCTATATAAAGTTTTTCACCCTTTTTAACCCCTTCAGAGGTTAATTTTTGAAATTTTTTAGCCTTTGTTTTATTCTAGAACCTAAACTATTTACACACCAAATTTCATCTAAATCGGTTTAGTACCTAGTTGCGGAGATACATGGTAACAAACATTCACACAAACTTTCGCATTTATAATATATTCGGATTATATATCTGAAAAATATGAATTATATCTGTATGACTACATTAGGTACATATACATATTACAACGACAACTTTATTTCTAGCTTCTGCCCGCGGCTTCGCACGCGTTGTTTCTATGGAAACGTTTAAAGGTGATTTCTATCCCATGAGAACTGATTTATGGGATAAAAAGTAGCCTAGGTTTGATTCCAGGATTAGAATTACCTGTATGCAAAATTTCAACCCGATCCGTTCAGTAGTTTTGGCAAGAAGAGGTAACAAACATCCATCCATCCATCCAAACTTTCGCATTTATAATATTAGTGTGATATACACTTGGCCAAATAACTATTATGTTAGTTACTGTGTCTTATTTGGGACTAAATATCATAGTTTAGTTAAGTCCTACGATTTTATTAGTATTGTCCAAGACGGTCAATACTAAAATTAATAAAAAGTCTTGTTTCAATTTAGTTTATGTCTGGCTGATTTGAATATGTCCGCAGTAGTCGTAATTACTTATTGATTGAAAAAACTTAATGTCCATGTATCCTCCATGCTAAAGGCACGGCAAAATTGCTGACATTCGTGGATAGATGCACAATTCAGAGGGCCCCCTCTTCCCTCTGAACCCCTCGTAAGGTAGTACCATACAATTTGGTAGAGTACCTCTATCGTGCGGACTGGGAACTATGCATATCCCATACTAAAAGAATACTTAACGATCACGATTCGTTACTAACGTCAGATAGACTCAGGGGGCCTACTCGGAAAAAGAAAATCGAAACTTCGTTTTCGTGCAAAATCAACTCTAATGTCGCTTGCATAAGATTAGCGTTTGCACAAAAACAAATCAGAAACTTCGATTTCGTTTTTAAGAGAACGGGTCCAAGTCTCACCCTTTTGCTATGACATCAGTTTGTCGCCATGAGCCGTTTTCCACCCATTCACTGCTGAGCATTAATACTTCCTTATCCAGTACATAACAAAAACCACCATAAAGAAAAAAAGAAAGAAAATTTATAAAATATTTTTGTTTCTTTCTTTTCTCATAATCTTCATAGCGACTACCTACTTGAGCCCTCATTGCTAACAAGTCGATACAATATCGACATTATGTGCGATTTGTCTTCAATATTGCTAATTTCTATAATTAACTGAACTGTATCATTTTCCATGGTCGATTGATCGTTAACCACAACTATGTACTACTTCCTTCTTTAATAGGGTTCCATGCCCGCCTTGGGACAAGTTTTCTTACGTTTTAGTAAGTTTTTTTTCTCGCTTGCACAAAATTGAATAATTCAATTGTTCATATCGGTAATTATACCGATTGAAATTACCGATATTTTAGTACCGATATCTATGAAATTACCGATACCGCACTAAGTCCAATTATATCGGAAAAAAAAATCTGATAGAATTTATATCGATACCATAGACGTACTGGTGCCACGATAAGGTCAGTCGAACCAGTATTCAAAAATACCGTTATTCCAAGCTCTGGTTCCAAGACAACTTCTCAGCTCCTAGGATGTCTTTTGTCCTTCGATCGCGGGTCATGCGTAATCTTGTTTTATGAGGATGTTATTGATCGGTTAAGATTACAAAGGTAAACTTGGGTAAACCTTACTGATAACCGAAAATTTGTTTATTTTCTGCTTTCGTTCGCATTTGCGGACTAAGTACGGGTTTTCCTGATTTATTTATACGTCAGGATAACCCATAAACAATCACAGCGTTTGTAAGCGTAGGTCGTCTCTGGGTAAATTTATTCTCAGATATAAGCAGATTCAGAAGTGGATGTTATTATTATGATACTTTTCTTTTAACGACCTCCGTGGCGCAGCGGGCGAAGGTCCGCCTGCGACGCAGGAGGTTGCGGGTTCGATTCCCGTCTCGGAACAAATTTGTGTACGATCTGCAGAAATTTGTTCCGTTGGTCTTGGCGTTTTCTATGTATAATAAAAAATATCTGTCTATGTAATGTATTGTATTAAGTACCTATATCAGTTATCTAGTACCCATAACACAAGCTCTGCTTAGCTTGGGGCTAGATAATGCTGTGTGAATTGTTGTCCAGCATTATTTATTTATTTAAGAGCTTGATACTACGTGGCTATTTGAGCTTCTTTTATCGTCTTTAGCCGTAGATACGGTAGCATTGAAGTAGCTGGTCGATTATTCAACTAAGGCTCTTTAAGACGGGTACCACCTTGAGTTGAAGAATCGTCCTTATTATCAAGTTATCAAACTTAGAAACGATTCCAAGTTTGTACGACTGCACTATAAAATAGCATCTATAAATAGTAGGTACCTTTACCAGAATTACAACATAGGTATCCATTAACCATATTTCAATATGAAATAGATCGCATACTTTCCATTTCCAAACCTATAGACGTTTTCTAAGGTCATTTGTGGTATTTTTAAATATAGCCCAACTCAAGGTCTGCAATTAGAAATCGATCATTTCTCAAATTACCTATAATAAGGGCGAACTCTCTATTGACTAAGGTCACTTTTTGCTGTAGTATTGAAATAGTTAAAGCGTGGAAGTAAAACGGTATATTTTTGAAACTATGAATGAAAAAACCTACAACAGAATCATAGAAGAGTAATAGTAAGGCCCTGTTATTTCAAAATATTTAACTATGCATAATATATACATACAATATCGTAATTTTCAAATTCAAATAGGTATTTAATACCAACTGAATCATGCCCTTGGATAGCAATCATTGTGTGCTGTTAGTCTATAAATCTATTACAGTATGCCTAAATATTTTTTTTTATTACTTATTATACCTAATTCAATTCAAATAATGAATCATTTATGTAAATATCAAGGATTTTTTATACCTAATAGACCTTCGTTTATTGACCATAATCTCACCTGATGGTAAGTGACGATGTAATAGTATGTGCTTTGTTTATACCTACTTCACAAGAAAAATAAATAAATAATGCTGGGCAACCCTCACAGCATCATCTAGCCCCAAGCTAAGCAGAGCTTGTGTTATGGGTACTAGATAACTGATATACTTAATACAATACATTAAATATGCACCGGGAATGGTCAGGGGCGGGTTATTTAATGACTAATTTTTAAATTGTATATTCATACATAATATGTAAAACTTTATGATACTTAATTGATTAAAAATCTTGCATAAATTGTAAATACTAGTTCTAATATATTTCTATTATTTGAATAAATATATATTTTGTTTATTAAACATACTAAATACCCAGAACACCCGGAGTCCCTAGGGGGGAATCGAACCAGCAACCTCCTGCGTCACAGGCGGACCTGCGCCCGCCACTAGGGAGTGCAATCTCGGTATTCCGAGATCTTGAAATACCGAGATCTTGCACCAATTTTGCAAGATTAAGCTTGCATCCAAAATCGAGAGCGATCTCGCGAGATTTGCAAGATTGCACCGAAACACATTCCATGACCATTCGAGGGCGCACCGCGCGCAATAAAAATGCAAAAAGATCTCCAGATTCAACAAAGTGAAGACGTGTGTAAGCAAAGCTTTGATCGATTGCAATATTTGCAATTATAGGACAAATTCGAATTATGTTTTCTTAGAACAAGAATATGCCGCTTTGTCTACTGACTGTCTGACTTAGAACACGTGTTTCAACCGGTCAAATTAGCAGTTGAAGTATTACCTATGTCGAGAGATTTAGATCTCATCACC
Source organism: Eupithecia subumbrata (assembly GCA_949316285.1). Taxonomy (NCBI): domain Eukaryota; kingdom Metazoa; phylum Arthropoda; class Insecta; order Lepidoptera; family Geometridae; genus Eupithecia; species Eupithecia subumbrata. The sequence continues at coordinate 7,917,183 of OX438630.1, read as the reverse complement.
GCTGAAACCACTTTGCGGTTCATGTTACGTAAGTAGAAAACCTAACAACACCTAAAGCGCAGAAGCTGGTTGACGCTATGAGGACTCGAATCCGTGAGCACCGAACAGAATCAGGCGGAGCAAAGGGGCAGCACCAATGCCTATCATCAGTGGTGCCAACAAGCGTAGAGGCAGAACTGGCCTTATCAGCTGCTGTGTTTTTGGCACGAAACATCCGAAGCCAGTTGGTAGACACTCTAGTTATGTTGTGTTTTCTTAGGAATTTTTTTCAGAATAATCCGTAGTTTTTTTTATAAATGATTCAGTATTTTTTTATTAATATTAATATTCATATCATTTATTGATTTATATGTTTATTATTTCATTATTTCGCGCCTAGAATAATAAATTTACCAAATTTCAACAGAATACATATATTAATTATAAATACTTCGTAGATTTGCGAGATCTCGCAAAATACCGAGATCTTGCGAGATTAGACCTCTTAAATCTTGCAAATACCGAGATTGACGATTTTGCTGCAAGATTGCACTCCCTACCCGCCACCCCACATCGGTCAATATTATCAAATTTGAATGAGATTTATAGGAATTGTAAAAAAAAACTAAATATTTAACTTTTACTTACATGTTGATACCAATAGCAGGAACTGCCAAGGCCGCACTGATGAAGTAGAAAGCACCGGGGTAGAAGGATAGAGTATTGAGGTATACCAGGGTGTATACCGGAGAGTATATCGTAGGTACCAGGGATTCTGATATGCTGATTAGAGAGCTTGCTTTACCTGTAAACAAACAGAAATTAAAAGTTACTATTTGCTCAGACGTTTCATCTAAGCCAAGACACACTTCTGTTCAGTCCGCGATCATGGTGTGGTAAGGCACGGCATTACGGCTCAAACGTTCGGGGGCGCGTTTACAGGCCGACACTGCTCAACCTGCCTCATTCATTATGAATGTAAGCGGGTTAACTACGAGCCTAGTTTGTGTTGGAAGAACACCAACATTTCATCCCTTAACGAGGGACTCCATCAGGGTGAGTGCGTTTCGCGTCGCGCCTTTACTGCGTCCTTGCGCGCACTTACGTTATGTTAAAAAAAATATTGGTTATAACCCAATATATACTACAAATAATAATGGGTTTTACCCAATATTAATTGCTTGTTAATAATGGTTATAACCCAACATTTTTACACAGATAAATTATGTACAGTTCATACTGTTTATCTTGTTACTGTATGCTAGAGATCAGCAGGGTTATCCAAATTTATCTGAAATGATCCAGTTTTTTCTCAATAATTGTCATCTCGTGACGATTTAGACACTTTTAAATAATGATAGATCAATCATTATGTTGTGTGCTCAACAAAACAAGTATAAAATTAATATTATAAATGAGAAAGTTTGGGTGTCTGGACATATGAATGTTTGGATGGATGTTTGTTACCTCTTCACGCCATAACAACTGAACAGATCTGTCTAAAATTTTGCTAGATGTAGCTCTAGGCCTGGAATCAAACATAAGCTACTTTTTATCCCATAATGTCCCTATGGGACTGAAATACCCTTTAAACGATTCCATAGAAACAACTGGGTGGATTCTGAAGTCCAACGATTTACTAGTTCACGTAACATTTATTAGATCAATTGTAGTAATCGTTCTAAAATAATGAATAAACATGTACAAACACGGAAAAGTATAGCATAACCACGTGTTAAACAAAATCTTATCAGAATTGCATATTATGTAACTCGCATTGTACCTACACTCATGCCATAAACATAGAATGGTGGTACCTAGGTAAACTACTGTTGCGATCGAAAAATAAACTTACCAAAGTAGTTTTAAGAAATCAAAGATAATCCCAAAAAAATTTAGCCTTCGATGAGACTTGAACCTGAAAAATTTTAAATTACCCCGAGTGTGAGGGCTTGCGCATGCGCACTATGAAAAAACCAAAGTAGTTTTGTTAGCAACCGTATAGCAATACTAGCGCTGCCTGTGGCATCGCACGTTCTTTTCCGGGATAAAAATTAGCCCATATCCGTCCCGGGAAACCTATCACCTGCTAAAATTAAATAAGATCCGTTCAAAAGGTAAAAGACAAAAAAACTTTCGCTTATAATATTAGTTTGGATGCAATCAATTTATGTCCATGACTATTTCACTACATAATAAATAAATAATGCTGGACAATTCACACAGCATTATCTAGCCCCAAGCTAAGCAGAGCTTGTGTTATGAGTACTAGATAAGTGATATACTTAATACAATACACTACAGACCATGTTTTATATTATATTACATGGACATACACTACAATAGGCTGACTGCCTCGTTGGTCTAGCGGTCAGCTTGTTCAACCGCTGATTCTGGGTTCGAATCCCGGGTCGGGGCAATAGTTGTTATTTGGATTTTTCTAGCAAGAAATATTCACAGTAGCAGCCCGGAGTCGATAGATAGATATTTTTTTATTATACATAGAAAACACCCAGACCAACGGAACAAATTTCTGCAGATCGTACACAAATTTGTTCCGAGGCGGGAATCGAACCCGCAACCTTCTGCGTCGCAGGCGGACCTTCGCCCGCTACGCCCCGGAGGTCGTCAATTATAAAACATAGGCCCGCCCCGCTTGTCCGTATCTCTGAACAAGATAAACTAGAAAATTGCCGAAGTTATTTCATACAACTTTTTCTTATGACCGGAGAGATTTATGAGGACGGTTTATTTAGGTGTTTATACACCTGAATATACCTTAATAATAGCATATCATGGTTATTAACAATGAAGTCATTTAGTTATTCCATGATCGTAGCGCATGAAACCGTGCCGAAATATTGAAAAGCTCAAAACTCAAATTATGGTAAATATCCCGTTGTAAATAACTTTAGAATGATGTCCCTTATGTTTATTTACAAACAGAAATAAAATTATATTTATTTTGAAACAATGTAAAAAGATCTAATTAAACTAGGTAGCTAAGAATCATTAGTTTGTCCATTGATTACATAAGGTCGTGCAATATTTAGTTGAATTTAATAATTCTTTAATTGCGTAAAAACGTTTCTCTATGAGCCACAAAGGGACCTACGGAGTTTTGTCTTAAATTTATTAAATAACTAGCTGCTGCCCGCGGCTTCGCCTGCGTAGTTCCCGTTTCCATGGTAATTCCGGGATAAAACATAGCCTATGTCCGTCTCCTGGTTCTAAGCTGCCTCCCCACCAATTTTCAGCCAAATCGGTTCAGCCGTTCTTGAGTTATAAATAGTGTAACTAACACGACTTTCTTTTATATATATAGATATTTCTCTTGGTAGGTATTTTATTCAAAACTTTTATCTACACTAATGTTATAACATTCTACTTATGATTCCAATACTTGACTTAATTACTACTGTTATAGCGCAGATAACAAAACACTCAATTTAAGCAATTTCACATGATGGTATAATATCCACATCGATATCGTAAAATCTCATTATAACATCAATAAAACGCGACCAATTAACAAGGCGAGCCTTATGTCAAAATCCTCATACAAGTTGTATTAAATTTTGATATTAGGCTGGCTTTTGAAAACAGTTGGGTTATACGTGAAAACTTCGTCGAAACTACTTTTGAATCTGCCTAATCCAGCGTTGTACACGGGGCATTGCTTCCGGCGCACCTCGGCGACCCTTCTCATAGATAGCGGTGGTGATTTGACCGCACTGAAACGACACGGGGGGTGGAAGTCTTCTACTGTGGCTGAAAGCTACATTGATGAGTCTTTAATGAATAAAATTCAAGTCTCAAATACGATCTTGAACAGTATAGAAAACAAGACGAATGAAGTAATTATAAATATTCCGACTCCGTCTACGAGCTCTACTGCTTGCGGCCGCGGGGGCCGCTACAGCTGCTGGATCAATAATTAACATTAACTTTCAAAATTATACCAACCAAAATTTGAACAATTATTATAAATAAACTATTGTCAGATTTTACTCTTGTTGTTTGATTAATTGCATTAGTGAAGATAAAGTAGTGTATGCAACTGCATATAACACGAGTGTGAGTTTATGAAACGAGCGCAGCGAGTTTCATAATAGTAACGAGTGTTTTAATACCCTTCATTATATGACAGTTGCATAAACTACTATTATGGTCATAGTCATGCATGATAGAGCATTTTTTACCACTGTGTGCAGAAGATAGGTAAACAACAAGTCTTGCGTTAGGATAAGGAAGCTGATTGAACCTTATGAAAAGATAGTGACATTTTTGAAAGTTTTTATCTATAGTTATAAATAAATAAATCATATATCAACACAATTGAACGTTACAATGTTTTTATTGTATCCGTAGGGTCCTGAACAAGTCTAAGCTATAGGTATTTAAGGATCCAGGGCTTTTCCCTTAAATAAACAATATATTTTTTAAATCAAAATGAAAAACGTACTGATACGAAACGTTATCTAAATGATTCAATGCCAAGTGAAACTGCAATAAAACTAAGTAAGTTCAAGTTCAAGATTTAAATTTTAACCATGTACCTAGTAAACAAATAAATAAAATGGTGCGCATTACATCCACCAGTTATTATTTATCTCAATATACCAGAGGATTCAGGTATAAATCGACCCCTTGTTAATAAATGTCTTACTTTAAGGTAAGTATCATTTTATATTAATGCAATTATACGCTATAATTATCTAATGAGGTAATGTGACTAAACTAGGCAACTAATTATAGCAGTACCACAGAATTATGTACTAATTCATAGTTACTAGGGGCTTGTTGACCACGAAGCCTTGCATTTTCTGACTTCTCTTATTTTATCTACTTATCCCCTTTTAGAGATGCCAAATTTTTGTTTGGTCATATTTGCACGCGTGAGAAGGGTCTATTCATGTATTGCCGAGCATGAGAGTGCACGGCCGAAGGCGAACGATGGCCTTCGTTTGGGCTCGCTTGAGCTCGCTTTCTTTCGCAATGACGTGCGTACTGGTTCTTTCGCGTTCGTTCGTTAGCCTTCGCTTGCTATCGCTCGCTTGGTGTGTACCCGGCATTAGGTACGATGGTTGGCAGTCAACAGGGAAATTCAGACGTGGGAGAGCGCTGGGTAGAACACTTGTGGTAAATCAGAAAACATGTGGTGTCTGTTTTTTTGTAAGAATTACAGAGACACAGAAATAAAGGTCCCCGGATACAAGATAATTACAATACAATGTTCCCACCCCAGCAATAATAATGTTTATACAGGATCGTGGTTCGTCATGGGCTTATCAAACACGTGGCAATAATCGTCTGAGCCAACAAACTTGGTATGACCTGATAATTTTAATGAGGTAGACCTTTGTATTAAAAATATTTGACGCGGAATCGTTTTTAACTTACTCGTAACTTGATAAAAGGAACGGGGTCGTTTTGGCCTTTGACACGAATTGAGCTGGATGGTCGGTATCTTCAACTTCTCGGCTTAATTATGGCGCCTGGTTGGAGACAAATCTGGCAGTGACACTCTGAAGTAGATTTTCAAGCTCGGAGAGTAACTTTTACAAGAATGAACGGAGTGCTAGTAATTATTACTTTTTGTTAAATAGAGCAAACCGCTGAAATGTTTCCATTTGGTAAGATAAAAGTTGACTTTGAACCGAAGTTCATTGACGACCTCAGTAGCGCAGCGGGCGAGAGTCCGCCTGCGACGCAAGAGGTTGCGGTTCGATTGTCGCCTCGGAACAAATTTGAGTACGATCTGCAGAAATTTGTTCCGTTGGTCTGGGTGTTTTCTATGTATATTAAAAAGGAATATCTATCTATTTATATAATGTATTAAATATATCAGTTATCTAGTACCCATAACACAAGCATTGAGTAGCTTACTTTGGGGCTAGATGGTGCTGTGTGGATTGTCCAGCATTATTTATTCATTTATTTATAACCGCATGCGTAAGGCCTTTTGGGAGTGCTGAAGTCAGAAAATTTACTGAAATTATTTACATTGGTTGTTAACAGTGTGTTTACCTACTTAAAATCGAGAAAATAGTGAAATAATCGCAATAAATCCGTGCATAGTTTAATTTTAATATTGGAGAACGAAACATATCTCAAGAGTTATTATTCCGTTTTGTTAAATAGAGCAAGATGCTGAAATGTTTTCATTTGATATGATAAAACTTGACTTTGAACCGAAGTTCACTGAGATAACCGCATTCCAAAGGCCTTGGTGGTGCTGAAGTCAGAAAATTTACTGAAAATTATTTCCATTGATTTTATTAATCAATGGAAATAATTTTCAGTAAATTTTAGGTCTGTATGCTAGCAGCTATAACATGCTAGGCCGGAGCTCCATTAATGTGGTATACCCCTTAGATGATGAACATGTGATGATGATATCCTCCTAGCCGAATCTTCGGCCACGGCCAGTCTCAACGGAGACTAGCCAGGTGCGCAGGACATATTATAGTGCACAAGTGTGTTCGCAAACACAGGTGTAGGTACGTAAAACGGGGTGAATAGAGACTCCAGTGAATAGAAATGGTCAAAATACTGGAGCAAGACATTACCTGGCTGGTAGCAGTGGAAGTATCCTTAGTCCGTGACTGTTCACTTTCTGTGTCAGTCGATATGACCTCTGCATAAGGATGCTCCAGTATTTCGTCCATTTCTATTCACCCTCAAGTCTCTATTCACCCCGTTCTACTGTACTCTCTATTTCCTCAATCCCATTATTCGATGGGATGGGACGGAAGACCGATACGACCGAGGAGAAGTCACGCGCAAGACCAACGACTTAACGTGCTTTCCGAGGAACGGGGATGTCACACCGCCAACTTCCTGACTCCGGGCCGTTACTGTGAATTTATCTTGTAAGGAAAATCCCAATTACAACTTTGGCCCCACCCAGGATTTGAACCTGAGACCTCAATATCAGCGATTGAACAAGCGACCGCTAGACCACTACATAAATGAGTAGGGGAGTAAAGGCTATTTAAGCATCTGGATCACCCCTCTCTTTTTGCGTCGGGGGTTAAAAAAGGCTTAGTTAAGTACTCCTTTTGCTTTGTTATTAGTACATAATACGTTAATAATCATCTATAGCTTCAAAAAATTATCAGGTAATAAATATTTTTTTAACTGGGCTATTATCATCATCATTGGCCTTTAACATCCATGAAGGTTGGTTTACCTAGTTTTCGTTTTCTGGGTTCCGTACCCGAAGGATAAAAACGGGAACCCTGCTGTTGCAGCGTGTGGTAATGTCTAAATACTAGTTCTAATTTATTTGATTTTTTTTTGTAAATAAAAGCTTCGGCCCGGTACAAAAATTAACTACAGTTTTTTTACTTGGGGCTAAAACACTAAATGGCTTTAATTCCCGCTTAAGTGACCCCCATAACCTAGGTACATCTCCTTTGTGCGTTCATGTACCCTTGGTATCGTATTATTCCAAATTGTTTATGTTAATTCCAAGGTCTATTTCTAAAACCAATAAATTTTCACAATCGGAGTTTTAAATTCACTTGTTTTCTGGGTAACGCCAATCAAGGTTAGAAATTTGGCTAGGTATATAGTGCGGCCGGAAAGAGTAGAATTTAATTTTAAATAATTAAAATGGAACTAAATTACCTATACATAATATGTTTAACTATGAACTTAAGTATACCTTAAGTCTGGTAACACAAAACCAATCGCAGTGGAACAAGTTGCTAAAGTTTTTTAGCCGAATATCAAGAAAAACTTTGGCTCGATGAATTTTTCAGACGATCAGACGAGATTTTCAAAAAACCTCCGAGATTACTGGTTTACCTGCTTTTCTCGACTTTAGAAAGTGAAATCTGCCTCTACACGAGTACCTAAACCCGTGCACATGATTGCCTTAGTAAGATTTATGTTATTTTTTGCGAATTGTGTTATTTTGGGTGGGTTCCGTAAGACCTTGTGTCTGGCACAATTATCATCATTCTAGGACAACGGGAAGTATGTATGAGAATCAAAAATATTTTTTTTAGTGAAAAAACTACTACAAATTTACGGTTTATGGATTTTTTCCTTTACTTGTGCTATAAGAACTACCTTCTTACATAGATATAAATCGTTAGATAGGCCCTTACCGCAGTGAGACCGCGCCGTGTTGTTCCACAGTCGAAGTGAGTGAGGCTCACTAACCTGGAGTTAGTGCACATCCTAACACAGTGTGAGCCGGACGTGTTGTAAAGGACGTTTGCGAACTTTGCGAGCAGTTTACTGTCACAAAATGCCATCGTGTGCCTGTCTAAAGTGCAACAACAATTCTAGAAACACAAATAAAGCCAGAGGTGTAACATTTCACTCGTAAGTATTGCGATTGCATTGAAAAACTTTTATTTTTCTTCCGCACTGCCCGAAAATAACAAATTTAAATGGCGAGTGCACGAAAGAGAAAGTCGTGTTGGCAACTAATCTGGGAGAAAAAGAGATGACACTATTTTCTCGGTACCTACGCTTCAGCGTAGACTGCACCGTTTTACAAATTGCACAGGTTTGTTTAGATAGTCACATTTTCGATTTCAGGGCTTATTAGGCCGTTTTTTTTTCATAGAAGTATGTGCAATACGATTGCACACGAAATAATAATAATAATGATGAGGTTTATTGGCAAAAACACTATTTCTAACTATTATTTGTTCTACACAAATTGCACAGGTTTTTGACACTATGTTGACGCACACATTCAAACATTTTCGATTTCAGGGCATCTAACGGTATACTTTTTTCAGGAAAGTGTGTGCAATACGATTGCACACGAAATGGTAATAACAACAGATAATTACAATGGCAGAAAAACTATTTTTTTACTACTTTTTTGAATGTGTGCGTTAACCGTTAGTGTGCGTGCGTCGGCATTTTGTTAACCCACACATTCAAAAACAATGCCACAGTTTTTGGTGTCGGGGCCTATCTAACGATATAAATCTATGCCTTCTTACTTAATTTTATGATTCTAGGTCAACGGAAAGTACCCTATAGGTTTTGGTCTATCGTAAGAATCAGAAGTATTTTTTTTAGAATTAACTACAAATTTACGGCTTTAGGATCTTTTCCTTTACTTGGATAGACTATGATAGACAGATAGACAGACGGACAACAAAGTGATCCTATAAGGGTTCCTTTTTTCCTTTTGAGGTACGGACTCTAAAAAGGAAGGCCTATACAAGAAATGGACGGTTACAATTTGTGTGGAATCAGAAAACATGAACCAATTTTTTGATTATTATTATTTGGAGACGGAGATGGCGGGAAGAATTAGACAAATTTCGGACCGACTGGACGGAGCTGGCCAGTGATCGTGATGTCTGGAGAGAGTGGGGGGAGGCCTTTGCCCAGCAGTGGGATGAACTCGGCTAATAATAATAATAATTATTATTATTATTTGGAAAAAGACATTTAAGATTATTTTAAAATTGGTTGAGTATTTCAGTAAACTAGTTTTCTTATAGTATTTATTATTTTTCATGCAAAATATGACAACGTTCTTAAAAATAAGAATATGAGCTTACTTTTGATAACACAAATTCATTTAGTTTACAAAAGACATTCCTAAAGAGTTGGTTTACAGTAAATTTTAGTTTCTTGATTATTAATTTCTACTCTTTCTGGTCGGATTTGTATCTATCACGTTTTCCAAATTTGATTGCTAAACGCAAGGATCAAGACCGTTTGCGTCGTAGTATTCGTGTGCAGCACGCTCATTTATTTTCTACTCTTTTCGGTCGCACCGTACCTACTTGTAAGTGACGTGCCGAGTTAGCCGTGCAATCATATCCCAGACACTAAAGAGGCGGAACTCAGCTTTTCTTGGGTTACTTACCTTCTATAATACTACAAGTAGCCCCTGCTATTTATATACTCGGTTCTAAATTCTTATCCTATATTTTTGTAAACAAAGGGCTTACAAAACGGAATAAATATTGGTGAAAAATATTTTATATCATTGATCAGACCAAATCGCAGAAGTTCGAAACAATTTTTGTTTTTGACAGCTTTGTATCTATGATTTCATTCGCGTCTCGCCCGTTTTGAACTCGAATTTGCACCATTTTCGGTGCGAATGTGCGACTATGCGTTGTTGAAGTTTCTGGCTTCATTGGTATTGTTTTCTAATATTATTAATTAATAAATAAATATTGCTGGACAATCCACACAGCATCATGTAGCCCCAAAGTACCAAACCACGCTCTGTTTAGAAGCATGTGTTTTGGGTGCTAATTGATGTAAAAGTAAGAAGACAGATTTTTGGGGTTCGTGGGTTAGGCCCCCGGTGTGTGACGCCCCCGTGGTGGAGGCACCCGATTTTCAATTAAATTATAACAGCCGATTTCGTCAGAATAAAATTTATTTGTACCAGATACAGTCGACGAAAAAGTGATTTAGAACTAAATAAGTACCTAATTTAATTTCACTGTAAAATTTCATGTTTATGATTATTATGAGTATGAAGCGTTATAGGTGTAATTATCTGATTATGTAGGTATTTTATAACTAACAAATAATTGATATTATTTTAAGGTTGTTGTTACAGTTTATTTTCTTAAAATATATTATTTTGTACCTTTTCAAACGAGCCGTCTGACCAAAATGGTTTTTGACAAAAACCCGATCGCTTTCTTATCTATCTCTTTCGCGCAAAGAATTGAAAACAATAGAGTTCAGGTAAACGGACTAATTGACAATGCTAATAGAGCGGTGGACACTATTTCTAGCCCTTTCTCGCAGAAGTCAAGTTATTGTTGCAAAATGTTACTGATAAGAAAGTTTAGTCGGCCATGTCATCTCAAAATGGCAAGTCCAGATCCGTCGCAGGGCTTATCACAAAATAATTACAAATTAATTTCAAATAGACTAGGTGGAAGAACGTTATTACATATCGGATTTGCTTATAATCTCCACAGAAACAATAAAAAATCGAGTGTGTGTGGACATGTGTCCTTTATTTTTGAACAGAAAGAAAATGCAATCAAAGATTTTCGAAAATTCGCTTGCTACACCCAGGAATTGAACGACTAAAATCTGTAAAAATTACACCCTCTACTTATAGTGCATCGATCACTAGGGTAAATTATCGCCGATTGTCGATTGTCGGTAAATTACTTCAATAATAATTATTAAATACTTACATAAGTAAACAGAGAGATCTTTGATTTAAAGTGCATTAATTGACCCATTGAATTTATAAGTCCAGATTTCATGGTTTTCCATTCATTTAATTTATCAAGTTTGTTAGAGAAATTTCGTCATTATAATTGGCCCTAACGATAGATGCAATAAAAGTACAGGGTGTAATTTTACCGATTTTAGTCGGTTCGATTCCCGGGTGTAGTAAGAGAATTTTCGAAAATCTTTGAATGCAGTTTTCTTTCTTTTCATAAATTAAGGAATGTTTTTTTTGAGCAAAATGTTCTATCTCCGGAATGTAGAGTACTTTCCCTCCAGGTGGCATTACAAAATTCCACCCTGTATTTTAATGTTTAATTATTTTGTTAGCAATGTTGTAAATGTTTAAGTATACCCATATCATATATTTAGTATTCAAAATTATATTAAGCAAATACATAATAGGTATATCATTAATATCATTTTCTAATTGTATCTTGACTTGTGGTAGTATTAGACAAGCAAATTGTTGTTTCGCCAACATTATTAATAAAGATTTATATTAAAAACTCAGATTTTGAATCACTTCATGTAGACACTTATAATCATTTCTATAATTTAGATTACACTTTTCTATCTGACTGTACTTTGGATAAAAATATTCAACTAATAATTTTAATCGCACTAAAACGAAATCGGGTGCCTCCACCACGGGGGCGTCACACACCGGGGGCCTAACCCACGAACCCGATTTTTGTGGTTTCATAAATAGAATGTCGTATTTGGTATTTTTGCAATTTACAACCGATCAGTGTCGTAAAAAATAAGTAGGTAAACGAACTGCAATAAGAAACCATTCGAGCGGGTCATTTGCCATTTCTTGTAATACTATGATTGCCTTTAAATTGAAGCAACTATTAGTTGCGGGTTACAGAAATTCAATGTTTTTTGGAGATTGTAGTTGTTTTGAACCGACATCTAAAAAATAAGGAGGTTCTATATTCGGCTTTATGTAGTACTAGCTTCTGCCCGCGGCTTCGCACGCTTATTTTCGGTTTTTAAAAGTAGCCTATTATCTAAATTAGGATTTGCTCTAAGCTTACGCCAAATTTCATTTTGATCTGTTCAGTAGTTTTGGAGTTAACAAAAATTCAGGTTTCACAAACTTTCGGAATTATAATATAAATTGTAGGGTGCACTTCCTTTCATTCATCGCATCACTCATTCACTCTCGCTTGAACAGGAAGTTCAGTTGGGATAATGCACAAGATTTTTAGTCAATTGTAGGCCGATTTCGATGTTTTTTTTTTGTTTGTGTATAGAGTTTGCGCCTGACCTCTCCCCGGTCGTATCGGTCTGTCGTCTTATCGGATTATGAGAGTGAGGGAATAGAGACTGCACCTGTGTTTGTGCACACACTTGTGCACTTTAATATGACCTGCGCATCTGGCTAGTTTCCGATGCGACTGGCCGCCATGGTCGAAATTCGGTTAGGATGACAATATTTTTATAATCCCGGGGTGGACCCCATATTATACTTACATGTATTCTGTTCCCAAGGGACTTTTTATCTTGCAAATACTTCATTTTTAAATATTATATTACAAAATAGTGTACTATGTATTTAGTGAATAACGGACAGATTTAAAGTGTTCGAATCTTGAACGACGCGAGAGAGTTGCATATTATACCTACTTATATCTCATGACTACGATAAAAAGAACCAATCAAATCTCAAGGAGTTATTTGTACAAGGAGGTTGTATACCATTGAGATGGAGGTCGAATATATTGGTGTGTCCTAAATTCAAACACCAAAACAGTGACTAAAGCACTTTTTATTCACTGTTTTCAGTGAATAAAATAAGCGTTTTAGAGGGGGAAAGATATAAACAATGTTTTATATGTATACGATATCGAAGTCAGTTTTTAGTTTTCCTAAAAAACTGTAAATTTTAATGGAATAGATAGGTAGCTAGTTACCTACTGTTCGCTTGAACTGAATGAAAACTACTACTGGAAATATCTTTTTCAGTTCACTGACTTATTGTGAATCTTATTTTAATTGGTACTTTACCAACTTCTTCATAAAAATAATAGTACAACGTTTTGGCGTAGATACCTATTCTCTGAAGTTTTGTTATCGACATCAAGGATAATTCTTTATTAATGAAAAAAAAGCAACGATGCATAAATCAAATCTAATCGATTTGATATATGCATCTTTGATTTTTTAAGGGTTCTGTACCTGAAAATACAAAATGGAACCATTTTAGGATCCCGTTACTCAGGAACGTGTGGTTCCATCAATTTGAAATGAATATCAATATGTAGTCAGTGCTGTGAACTGCTGTGCAGCTGTGTGGTGCCGGGTTAGAATTTGCGCCACCGCAACTCTTCCCGCGGGTGTCGTAAGAGGCGACTAAGGGAATCCCACCGGGGGCGGGCAGCAGCGCCCCCTGCAGAATAATTCTTCCACCGAACTGCGATCATCCCGCATGCCCAGCGTGGGGATTATGGGCACTACCCCCCATGAGATAAAAGCCAATAAGGCGCTTATCAGGGGGAGGCCTGCGTCCAGTAGTGGACCAATACAGGCTGTTGAGGTTGAAGTTGAGGTAGGTAGTCAGCTTATTCAGTGTAAGCCATTGGAGCTGTGCAAAAAATTAACTTCTAAGTTAACGAAATGAACAGATACAGCCGTTTATGACCGTAAATCTTGACTCTCGCAAGGGACACCTACACAATACCTACAGGATACTTCCTATTGACCTAAAATTAGAAATTTGGCAAGGTCTTATAACAAAACTTAATAGGGAAACCATTAATTTTGTAGTTAAATCAGCAAAAAAATATTTCACACGTTTAGTCATTTTTTTCGCTCACGAGTACAAGTTGTACGGAACCCTTGGTGTGCGTGCCGACTCGCACATTTAATTCTGCGAAACCAGCATCGTAACATATAGCCGGTCGTTGTTTTTACCATTTCATCCAATTTTTACTGAGAACCGTGTTCAAAACCGTGGTCATTAATTAATTCAGGTTTGGACTTTAAAAGTATAACTAACCCGTGTATTATCATCATTAATCTCTCATCTCTCGTCTGTCAGTCTGTCAATAATTTCTATTTTTGTAACTTGTACGCATGCTTTAATGCGCTAGTGCGAGTGCAAAAAATTTGCAAAATTAGAACAAAAATCTTTTTTTAACTTACCCATTTCATCGTCTTCAACTAGTTTGGTCGCCATCGACCGTAGCGATGTCGCCCCCGCTGAACTGAGCATGTCCAGCACTGGGCCCAGGAAGAACACAGTTCTGGTGGGTGCCATTGCGTAGACCACACTGGCCGCTATCCTGCTCAAGCACGCGATAACACCAATCATGCTGTCCTGCATGTTCCATCTCTTCGTGAACACGTAAATTGTTATGAAGGAACCTGGACAAGAAAAATCGGACCTGAATTTCATTCGGAATTTCGAGATCCCATTTGACCTCGAAATTCCAAACATATTTGTACCTTTGAAGAGCTTTGTAGCTTCGGACAAAGATAATAAAGTAAATCGAAAATATTCTTTGTAACAAATCTTACGTGGAATCTCGGGATGAATAACCTTGTTTCGGGAAAGTAATAGAGGGTACTTCTACGAGAATAATATTAAGGCGCTGTCACACACTAGCGCCGCCACCTATTTTATCTAATTATTCGAATCATCATCATCATCAACCCAAATTAGTCCACTGCTGGACATAGGCCTCCCCTAATGAGCGCCATAGCGCCCTGTCTTCAGCTTGCCGCATCCAGCATCTGCCTGCAGTCTTTCGCAGATCGTCATCCCATTATTCGTCATCCCATTATTCGATTAAGAAATGAATTTCCAAAAATTACGTTAGCCAGTTTGTGATACCTATTATACGCTTTTTTTTAATGCCTCTGTATAGTTTTATTTTGTATAGTTTAGACAGAGAATCGAAAATAGAGTTTGGTGGCCACCAAGGGCAACTTCGTTTCTCTGCCTAAACTATACAAAATAAAACTATTACAGAGGCATTAAAAAAGCTTATAGTATATAATAGGTGTCACAAACTGGCTAACGTAATTTTTGGAAATTCCTTTCTTAAACGTAATAATTAGATACATATAATAGGTGGCGGCGACTTGCTCATTCTTAGTTTCATTTAAATAATTTGGATTAGGTCACACATGCGCTCCGCGGAATTGATACCAGCTATAATTATGTAAGTAGGTTATAATATAAACTAAATAAAATACCTAGCCAATGACACATATCTTATATCAAGATCGAATTGCAAAAGTTACAGTTATATCAAAACCCCATCACTAGACACTACTATTACTATTCTTTGTGGGTGCCCTAACTGAGAATAAAATAGGTCCGTAAATGTGGTGCCCTTAAAATTGGTGCCCTAAATGGGAATTCTTCATAAAGATTGTTGTTAGACTTAAACCCATTTTAAGGAAAACTGTAATATAACACTATAACAGCATGAATCAAAAATTTCATGAGCGACACGTCCTTACACAAATGAAACAAAACGATTACTGATTCAAAAGCTTTAAATTATTCGAATTGAACAACTAGTAAAACTGAAATGAAAATGTTTATTGAAACAAGCTCTTACGTTCTCATTCTTTTATCACGGAAAAATGCATGTAATGCCGCGTGCAGAAGCAAGTCAAACGATCAAATAAAACAAAATAGTACTTTTATGCTAGATTGAATATTCTGATTCCAAAAATAAAGTCATTTAGACCACTGAGTATCTCTGCAAATTAATACAAAAAGTTGAGCGAAAATTACAAAATCGATTACAACTCGTTCTTATGGATCATTTGAGCTACCTAGAGATTGTTTGCAACAGTCTGCAGTTAGCTCAATTGTTTCAAATATAAAAACTATTTATAATTTATTTCTTTGTGAATAAAGTAGGTACTGTGGTCACTTGTGCATAAACAAAATCGATTGCCAAATAAAAGAGTAGAATAACTACATAATCTTGTATCTGTGTAAAAATTGTGTCATCTGAATAAGTACCTACCATAGTTAACCCGTTAAGCAACAAAACAAGTAGTTATAAAAAAACTCACCAACACTGCCGACTAGCACGGAGTACGTGAGAAACAAACTGTAGTCGACTTCGGTGAACTTGAACTTGTAGCGGGTGAACCAGTATGTCATCTGCGACTCACCTTAAACACATGAAACAGGTATTACACTTATAACAACCCCAGACTATACCAGTCCACTGCTGGACTTTGGCCACTTTTGGACACTCCCGTAATAGAATATATATGTATATATATATTTTTTATATAGTCCACAGGTGATCGCAGTGCTGACTTCAGGTCAATGAATTAGAATTGCGATTCAACGTGGCAATGCTGCAAGCACTATGGGCACTCTGCCTTGTGGTGACTGCTTAGATTCTTAGGAAATTTATATAGGTGTGAATACTAGTTTTAATTTATAGCATTGTTGTTTTGAAATTAAATAGGCCTTAAAGAATAGAATAGAAAAAAACATTTATTGAGACACAGGCACAAAAAAGTATCTATAAAATAAACAAACGGAAAAACAAACACAGTAGGTACAAAAAACGTAGTGACAAAAAAGTACTTAAATCGTTAGATACGCCCTTACATCAAAAACTGTGGCATTGTCTTTGAATGCGTGCGTTTCCAAATGAGCGAGCGATCATTTCACTTGGCAACAACACGGCGCGGTCTCACTACGGAGAGGGTCTATCTATCGATTTAAATCTTTGGTGGTAGTTATAAAAAAAGATGCCTCGGCCTCCATGACCCTGCGCCGAAACAGGGGTTAGCTCAGCATCAAAATATGCAGCAGTTGTAAAGGCCCCATTCGCTGCTTTTAGAGGGTAATGCCAATATGGATATACAGTTATTTGTAAACATGTTAATAAATTATGCTGGGCTGTCCACATATCATTATCTAGCCCGAAAGTAAGCAGAGCTTGTGTTCTGGGTATTAGATAACTGAATAAATGCCTGCAGATAGTAGGTACAACATTTGTCCCGGCGGAAATCGAATTCGCAACATCCTGCGTCGCCGCAGGCTTATAGTTTCACCCTACAGCCTTTTACTTTTTTTATATTTTAAGGATTTTTTCAAAATATTTTTGCATATTTTATGTGTGAGCCAATTAATTGATTTCCTTTCTTGCTTTCTTTCTTCTACAGCACTGCGCACACGGTTACCGCGCAGCACAAGAATGTACATAAATATATGGGGTTAACTTATTATCTTTATACACATTTTACAGTAAACAAAATCGCTTCCCATCCCACAAGCTTCAAACGAGTCCGTGAGATGTAATCTGATACCGTCAATATGAAATGTATCTATATGTTACAAGTTAAAGTCCATATTTGAATGCTCTTAATCAGGCTGTGCGGTATCAATGCGCCTCTGATCTGCGAAAACCTTCAGACTACCTTCACCTTCACTGCAAAAAGATGAATAAGTAAGAAAGTTCCCGAAGATAAAATTAATTTACCAACTAAAATGAGTTATTAATGAGTTGGACTTCTATCTTTAAATGGACTTAATTTAGTTTTGATAAATCTAACGATCTGTGCAATTAGGCTTATCTCTGATAGACACCGGTTTCTTGTAACCAAGGAAAAAACCGTCTTCTAACGCTCCATAACGTTGTCTAAACATAAATATTTAATATGTGAATCACAGTAATATAAATGCGAGAGTTTCGATGGATCGAGGGATGAATATTAAGTTATCTATATCTTCACTATAAAACTACTAGTCGGGTCGTACTGAAATTTACAATAGATGTCTATAGGTCTAGCCCTGAATTAACACAGTACTATTTATCCCATAAATCAGTTCCCAAGGGATAGAAATAACCGTAAAACGTTTCTGTAATTTTAACCATCATAACATTGGAATAGATCGTCTTCACCATTTTTTTTACGCGATGTTAATTGCCGAAAACCGCAAAGGGGAGATGTAGGCAATCGGAATCAGAGGGCAAGTAGGATCTCTCGTTAAAAAGTAAAAAGAGCGCGTGGTCTTACAGGTCCTAACTCAGCTTGTGAAAACCTAGGGTAGGTAATTTGTGAAAGAGCGCTGGTTTTCAGTCAGGACCACGACCGACTACATTTAGTGTTGTCGTTGCTAAAGTTTGTGTTATAATTTTTAGTCTTTACCTTGCTGTTTTGTTTTCGTTTTGTGTTAAGTTTTCAAACAAAAATATATTTGTTTACATAACATATCTTGGATCCTAGAAGCGAGTATAGCTTATCAGGAACATTTTACATAAAAAAATCTCATATTTAAAGTAGGACACGCCTCTGACTAACGTAAAAACTACGCAATATGTTTTATCTCATATATCATTGACTACCAAAAACAAACACAAGGATGTTAGGGAAATTTTTAAATCTTATTCAAATAGTTGTATCATAAAGTAAATATCCTGTTATTAATGATAATGTAATTTGCAAAAATAGTTTCGTTATCTCTTGCTCTCATAGTTGTAGAACTTAACTTTTTCCAAGCACTTGGAAAATTTTTATAGAAAATTTTCCAATTGCTTGGAAAAAGGTCCTCTTTGGTACCAGGTAATTTTCTTCGTTCTTTTAGAAGAAAAACCCCTCGTCCGTCGTACATCCGTTTCGTTATTTTAGCCAGCCTTCTTTTAGTCGTTATATGATGCTGTGTGGATTATCCACAAAAAGCATTATATAATCACTATAAGCCCTATTAGCCCTATAGCCTAGGTTTAGGGGTAGCTACAAGCCTAGGTTATAAGTACTTCATAAACATTTATTGGTGCATTTACTGTAAAAAATAATGTAGAGCTGTAGGTTGTTTCTTACGACAATTTTATCAATGATTTTCCATCTCTTCAAGAACTTAGAGTAAAGGAATGCAACTATGAATAGGTACTATAAAACTAGATATTAAATTAAATAAGTAAATTCTCATTGGTGGTTTCTTATCGTCACTATAATCTATTTATAATTACAATCTTTTGTAGGTAACTGGTTGGAGTGTTCTTGCTTATAGTTATGATTTAGGTAACGTTAAGGGGTGAAGTATTTTGATTAAGTATTCTGCTTTCACACGTTTTCAATAAATTTTTAAACTCCGACAAAAAACTTTTCTGTCTGACTATCTATGGTTACGAAGCTCTTAAACGAATAAACTGATTTAACTAAGTTTTCTTCCTTGAAATATGACTTCATCAAGAGTGATAAAAGCTATGTTTGATAGAAATCGGTGCAACTAATCAAATATGATGATTCAGGCTTAAATCGTCATCGGGGGTTAACGAATTTTTAATGTGTTTGATAATGATAAATAAATGTTTTAATCAAAATAAATTTTAGGCGTCGAATTGAAAAATTCCTCTACTTCTATTTTGTCGGTTAAAAGATGATACCTACCTATTACAAGAAGATAGATAAAGGCAGCCAAATTGTTGAAGTAGATAATATTTTAAACATTAGGTTATTTATTAGTTTAAAAATAATATTTTTGTCAGCTTGGCCCTGGCCCTTAGCATAAAAGATAAATAATCCCAAATAATGATAATAAAACGTCAAGTACGACGCACGCACTTAGGGCTCCGTATAAAAGACCTTGTTTCTTGATAAATATCATGAATCTAGGTCAACTAGGGTGTAGGTCCATGGCGAGAATCCAAGTTATAGTGAATAAACTACAAATTTTCGTTTTACGTATTCTACCCTTTATTTGTGCTTTCAGACTTTGCTTGTTACCAAATTTTATGATCCTAGATGAACGAGAAATACCTACTATATGTTTTGGTCCATAGCAAGAACCAAAAGTATTTTTTTTTGTGAATAAATTACAAATTTACCGCTTTCTGATTTTTCCCTTTAATTGTGCTATAAAACCTTGCTTCTTGCCAAATTTTATGATGCAACGGGAAAGTACCCTATAGATTTTGGTCCATGGTGAGGTTCAAAAGTTTTTTTTTTTTGAATAAACAACAGATTTACGGTTTTCGGATGTTTCCCTTTACTTGTGCTAAAATACCTAGCTTCTTGCCAAACTTCATGATTATAGGTCTACGGGAGGTACCCGTACCCCGTAGTGAAAGAACTATTACTATAATTTAAACTTTATACTCCCATTGTTGACTTTATTTTTAATTTATTTGAGTCCATGTGATTTATTTTTTTAATTAGTAATATCAATACAATTGTGTATTCTCTGCAAAAATTCGACATGTAAATTGGTTTTATCAATAAATTGTATTTCTGTACCCTATAGGTTTTGTGTGCATGTGATTCTCTTAGAAATTTCAAAATATTCGTATTTAAACTATATAACGGTTCCTTTTTTTCCTTTTGAGGTAAGGAACCCTAAAAATTAACATTTTTAGAATTCTTCCCGAAATTTATTTATTTATTTATTTATTAAAGAAGATAGAAGTTTACAGTTTAGAACCAAATCACTCACTATCCTATGCTATTGACTATATATACATGTTATAACTTAAATATATTAAAAGACTTTTTACTATTACACATAATTTGTCGTGGAACATATCGACATGCTGGAACTCATGCACGAACTCATTCAGAAGTTGGAGTGCCCGAACCGTTGGTGCGTTATTTCCGTGCTTGGTTCGAAGGGCGATGCCACTGAACAAGCGGTGCCGCCTACGAGTACCCGCACGCACGTAGTTATTTGGTACATAGATATTGATTCCGCTTAGTACACTTGGATTATTTACTTTATTGTGTAATATAAAATAGTAATGGATTCCAAGTTGTAGCTTACGTCTTAGCTCCAAGGTATCCACACCAACTATTCCAGATTTAACGCTTAGGCTAAGCTTACGGAGACGTGGGGCGTCGAATATGTTTGACAGGCGCTTTCATATACCTAGAGAACTAGATCTCTCTCAATAATTTGAAAACCCTAGACGAATTTTTTACCGACTTCGCCAAATTTGTTCGAACCTTGGCTGTTTGAAACACTCTTGATCAAGTCACCTTTCAAGCAAAAAACGAATGATATCGGTTAATCAGTTTGGAAAATACGATGCCATAGACACACACATAAAAAATAACACCCCTCTTTTTTACGTCCTCCCACAAACTTCGTCCCGGTGGGGGTTAAAATACGATCAAATATGAATTGTTATCTGCCAAAAACTAAAACAAATACCTTTATATTGCAGGGATCATAAAAACTTCTCTTTTTCTGTTTTTATCAAACTGTATAGGGAATCGTCAACTCATAGACACTTTTTGGAGAAGAATCAATTAAAACCAGTAGTCGTCTTTATAATACTTTTCTAACCCTATATCTAATTTTTAGAAGTCAAGTTAAGATTTACTAAAAATTAAAATTTTATAAAAATACTAGCTATCTATAAATGTTTCACGGTAAGATTAAGATTCAATTATATAAAATTCTGGATAGATTTACAGCGAACAACTATGGTAAGATGCAGATGGAAGCCTATAGATATTCTCTGCCTGTAACTGGGAAACATTGACCGAAAAGAAATAAATAAACAAAAGAAATAAATAAAGGACTAGTTTGTTCTGCCTTTTTGTGCAAACCAGCGAGATCCTTCGAGGAATATGACTGTACCTAGACAGTCAGCGTCAAATTAATATGAGCGTCTAGAGTAGTCAAAATCATCAGAAAAACTTAAAAGCAATTTGATATACACCGTTCGTTCACCCTGACTGATCATAATTTAAATGTGAAACAAGGAGTAGTAAGATATTTTGAACACCTTGGGTGCTTACTTATATGATGATTCGAACAATTATTTTAATTTCATGTTTTATATTCCAAATATCTGAAAATGTATTCATTATTTTTTATTTTTTTTTGTATAAATTTTGTAATTTCTCTTTTTATATAGTATCCTACTATCTTAATGTTTTTAAGTCGTGTAAATGGACTCTAGTCTTATAAAATATAACAATGTGTACCTAATATTAAGAAAAATTCCGACACAATGTAATTATTCTTTGATAATAACTAAATGAAAAATGAAATGAAATGAAACGAACGACTTAAATCAAATTGCTTTTATGCTTTTCAGATCATTTTGACTACTATTATTTAGTTTAATTTATTTTATATTTAGACGCTCATATCAATTTGACGCTGACTGTACCTACATTGTTATGGTACAAGTTATTGTAAATGTCAGGGACTTACAGTGCAAGAACCTTTCTGGATTAAATTCAGCCCTTATAAACTTTGTGATGTACAAATTGATCTTATTTCGTAGCGCTTTAAAATAAAACCTAGTATATAATGAAGTAGGTTACTAACTCGAGTACGTTATCAATAAATTATATGAGACGAATACTTGGTTCATATATTTTCGGATGGTTGAAAAGTAATTATTTTAGGTTTTTTAATTTTTAATCGACTTTAAAAAAAGGAGAAGTTTATTATGTTTGGCTTTCCGTATTTTTTTGTTGTATTTTATCAATTGTGGACTGATTTTGATGAATCTTTTGGTTTTGTATTCTTGTAGGTAGGTATTGTAGTAAGTTCTAAGGTGGTCCCTTAACGCTTTCACTGCCCAGCCTGGGCGGTGCGACCCGCAGCTGCAGGGGCGCGCCGCCGCTTCACGGAGCTCCAGATGAGCGAGTGCGTCGAGGGCCGTGAAAGTGTTAGTTTACTTAAATGAATTATTCTCGCAATACTTAAAAACAGTGTAACAAAAGAGAAGTCGGTTTTTAGTTATGTCAAAACATTACAACAAACAACAAACTTGTATACAGCAGGCCCATGTCGCTCTTTACTGTCACATGTGTAATAGGGTACTAGATCCTGAGAAAAAAAAATATTTTGTTCGTCTGTTGGATTATCAGATAATATGAGACAAATATTTTTAATTTGTCAATCAAACAAAAATACACAACAAGAACACAATGAAAAATTATAAAAACACCCCGACAGATTTTCATGAACCATGGCTAAGAACACTCGGGATAAAATTATATATGACACAAATAAAACTAAACGAAAATCGGTTCATCCTTTTGAGACCTGCGGTACCCAGACATACACAGATACACAGACAGACACGTCAAACTTATAACACCCCTCTTTTTGCGTTGGGGGTTAAAAATAAAGCGCGTCAAAGTTTGGGATTGGGGCTAGTGCCGTCACACCTTGCTAAAATGTCGCAAGGTGTGACGTCACGCGGAATTTTACCACATTCATGGCCTAAGATGCAGATACCAGTCTTCTCCCCCGTATCGCAGCGGCGCGCCCCTGCGGGTCGCACCACCGAGGCTGGGCAGTGAATGCGTTAACTGGCTATATATCTTCATCATTTTTTGTTTCATCGACAAAAGAAAAAATACATGTCCCTTCTGATAATCTAACTAACGGACTAATAGATAGGTAATATCTTTATTGTACCATCAGTCCTTATAAAATATCATACAAACTACTAATTAAATCTAGTATGGCACAATCGGCGGCCTTAACACTGAAAGCGATCATCAAGGACTAATTTTAATTTTGTAGGATATAAGCCTATTGCAAAGAAGCCAACACCATGAATTGAGATTACTTATGTACCAAAGTGAATGTTTTTTTTTATTTTGTGAAACATTTATCTGTGTGCTATTTCATAAAGTTAATGTAATTTTCTTTTTATTTTGTCTTGGTGCCGCTTCCGACTGGTGCATGGTGATATGGATCAGTTGAGCTAGCTGTAGATTATTTGCAACAATCTGCAGTTAGCTCGATTATTTCAATTGTAAATATTAGTTCTAATTTGTTGTTATAGAAGCCCTTCGGCCACTTAGGAAACCAAAGGTTCGAAACCAGTTTAGACAACAGAATTAGTTTTCTTTTATGGAAACCTGGTTTCGAAAGATGAAAAATAATTCTGTTGTCTAAACAGGTTTCCAGTTCAAATTATAGACTCTTGGTTTGAAACTCATTCACAAATTTTAATATGTAGGTTATCACTTGAGTACTAAACTTTGGATGGGCCGCTTTGTTGTCAACCACTAAATTGTGAACTAAAGGCAAAAACCAAGTTATATTATTCGACCATGATCGTCTCGTGACGTGGTATATACAGCTATGGAATTCATTACAGATCTCATTATGAGAATGACATGGATGAAACATCTGTGGTCTGTGGATAAACTAAACAAAGGCATCTGATATAAACCTATGCCTAAGCATTCCATTTGCAGTATGTTACACTGATTTTGTTTAAATTTTATGGATGTCTGCGCTTGTTTTGTCTATCTTTGTTCAGTTATAGGCACTGGTAGATTGCGTGTACATAAACTCTCAATAATTAATTTTAGGTATCGTTTAATATTTAGTAAAGCAACCAGCACATCAATAGTTTTTTTATTTATAGATTTGACAAGGTTATAATTAAATAGATATAAATAGTGATCCCTATTTCATCTAGGTTATCTAGCCCCAACGTAAGCAGAGCTTGTGTTATGAGTACCAGATAATATTTTGTTTATGCGATTATGAAATAGGTAGGTAAGTGCTTATGTGAATATTATGTGACAACGAAAAAGTATAAATTCTTACCCAGCACAGGTCCAACGATAAGCATGTCAGCGAAGAGTATCAAAAATATCTGCAGTCGGCGCGTACCATTTCTTTTCTTGAAGGCCACATTCACTGTCGCCACTAAGTCACTCAGACGAAACATAGAGAAACAACCCAGCTTCTCATCAGGTTCTACAGTTTTCTTTGTCTTCGTCTTGATCCTGAGACTAATATAAACAAACCCTATCACGAAGAACACACACGCAACTGAAAATATACCGTAGTAGCCGAAACGATTCGTCATGTAGCCACTTAGGGCCAGACCTATCGGCCGACAAAGGGTCAGAATCGCGGTAATAATTCCTAACCTGAACGTCCTTTCGGCTTCGCTTGTTATGTCTGAGACGTAACTGTACACTGCCATGGTCATAGCAACGCGACCACCGGCAATAGCTGGCGGGATGCCGTCGATCATCGCCGTCTCGGTGATCCCGACTTTGTCAAAGAAAACTGTGCTCAAAATCAGACCGAGGGATGCGATGATTTTCCCGATTATAGGGAGAGTCATGAACGTTTTCCTGTTGCCCGTCCGGTCGCTCCAGGCACCCAAGAATAGAGTCAGGATCCCAGGCAGGGCTGTCTGCACAGGGTAGCTCCACGCCGTCATCGTTGCTACCATTTTTTGCACGTTCATCTCTTCGTCGGAGTGGTTGGCAGTCCCCTGCATTATATGCCTGCAGGTCGTTGCATTGTACTTTAGATTCACGACACATGATTTTTCTAACGACAAATTCTGCGTAGCCAAACCGGCGAGCACACTAGGCAGTACATAACAAAACACGTATGGCTCTACGGTTACTTTTGATCTGTATTCCCATGTTTCTCTGATGTACGTCTTGATCTTCTGGTTCCATTTCATCTCAGCTTTCGTGGGCTCTCCATCATAAGTGTTGGTTGTGCATTGATCGGAATTTAAAACTTTTTCGGGTAATTCCACCCGCAACGTCATTTTGATGTTGGGACGTTACATGAATGCTCATTTGTTTTTAATAGTTTTCGAGTTATTTTTTGAATGTTACGAAATAAAATTTTCACGCGATGGGAGTAATAAACTGCGCGAACGCAATCCGAGTACGTAAACCAACGAGCGGCTGCTGCGAACGCGCCCAGATCTTTGACTGGCTATCAGCTGGCGGGTTGGTATAGTTTATTTTGTACTTTATTTCTTATCACGAGGCCGCGGTTACTGCCTGTATTGAATTCAAACTTCAGTTAATACTAGTAAGTTGATACCAAGTTCATGGGTATTTCCCACTCTATACTTTCCCATTACAGTCCGCCTTTGGTATGAATGTGTGTTATCAGTAGTCTTACCGCAGATTTCATGCAGTAATTTTTTTTGCAAAAATTAATTTGATTTTAAAACGGATGTAAAATGTTAAGAGGAAAACAAGTAATTAAGGGTTCATTCATAAAATAATTCGCGTGTATTACTACTATATCATTAATTACCTTTTGTTTAGCAGTAGTCTGATTAAACAATAACAACAAAATCGTTAAAAATAAAAAATAATCTAGTTATTTTTTAATCGTGAAGCTTTGAATAATATACTAATAATCATCATCATCATCATCATCATCATCTATTGAAAACCCGCTTTGACCCCCGTTTTGTAACTTTTTTGTGCTAATATTACCGATGAATTTTTCTTAAAATGAGGGGACAAATGTAGTTAAGTACACTCAGAGAACAATTGAGACCAGTACTTTGATAACTCATTCATCAAAAGCGCGTAAAGGTGAGTATAGACTAGAGCATTTACTAGTAACAGAACATTGATTGAGCATTCGCTGTTTTTAAATTTACTCTAACCACACTTCGAACATGTCGCTCGATGTTTTGTTACAACGTGATTTTAAAAACCTACAAGCGTTTTGGTGTTAGTAACAATAAAAAAAACTGTAATTTCAGATAACTGTGATCCGTAATTTTTTTAGTAGCAGAAATATCTCATAGATAAAATGTAACTAACTCTTAGTGTACCTATAGTTAAATTTTTAATTCTATCGAATTAAATTAAATCAAAACAAATGAAATGAAATAAAATCAAAGTGCGACAGCTAATGGGTTTAATAAAATCAAATTTGACGACCTCAGTGTCGCAGCGGGCGAAAGTCTGTCTGCGACGCAGGAGGTTGCGGGTTCGATTCCCGCCTCGGAACTTATGTTTGTACGATCTGCAAATATTTGTTCAGGGTGTTCTGGATGTTTGCTATGTTTAATAAAATTATATATCTATGTAGTGTATTGTATTAAGTGTATCAGTTATCTACTACTCATAACACAAGCTCTACTTAGCTTGGGGCTAGGTAATGCTGTGTGAATTGTCCAGCATTATTTATTTATTTAATTACATAAAATCAAATAGCATTATATTAAAGCAAATCAAATCAAATGATAAAAATTTAGTTAAATTATATCAAACTAGCTGCTGCCCGCGGCTTCGCTTGCGTAGTTCCCGTTCCCGTGGTAATTCCGGGATAAAACATAGCCTATGTCCGTCTCCTGGTTCTAAGCTGCCTCCCCACCAATTTTCAGCCAAATCGGTTCAGCCGTTCTTGAGTTATAAATAGTGTAACTAACACGACTTTCTTTTATATATATAGATAACATAATTGTATTATTATTCCGCATAAAGTGCTGCCATTTCGGCGAAGTAATCCTGCCAGCTACAGTTTGTAGGATGCTGTTTAGGTTATCCCGCACTCTTTGCATCAGGGATGCCGTCTTTTTCCGGAGGCTGGCAGCGATCACAACCCATCCGACTTACACGCAGCAAACATCCCTGATGCACTGCAGAAACGAGGCAGTCCTAACATCATCCTAAAGATATTATTATATTGTACACGCACGGCCTCCAGCGGTCGTTTGGTGTAGCTTACTTATGGATGGGTAAGCTGGTTCCCGGTGTAGAAGCTGTGACAGTACGCTAGTTTTAGTAGTAGGGTTTTATCAAGCAAATACCGACACGCGGGTGGCGTGAAGGCGGACGGCGCGGGGAGAGGTGCGCGGGCTGAGGGAAAATGTACGCTGGGTAGAAAAAAATGTTATGTCGAACACAGCGTCAAGCATTCGCAAGAACGTTACATAACATGGAAATGCTTTAGGAAACTGAGCATTTGTCTGTATTGTACCTACTATTCGTAAGATCAAGAACGTTTCACGATATTGTAATGCTCTAGTCTATGCTCTCCTTCAGCCGTTTTGTGAGCCTTAGATAAACACAACATTATACGCGCGAAAAACATACCTCGTGGGTAAACAAATAAGTCTTATTATTTATTTGCGGACTTACAATATTTTTTCAAGGTCCCTGGTACATTAGTTTGAGAAAAAAATACTTACGGCGTTTTGATTTCGGCAATTAATTTGACATATTTATTTATTTATTTTATTGGTATACCAAACAGACGATAATCGAAAGCAAGCAAAGTTATAACTATGCTTCTTAAACTGGATTGAGTTCCGAAACATGCATACACACACAACATGATTTTACAATAGAGCAGTGAAAGCATATTTATATTAAAATTATATAAATGCAGTAAAAAAGTTGGATACATACTTGTTGTTATTGTTGTTGTTGTGTGTGTACTCTTGTTTCCGCACTGAGACTCAGGTTGGTCCATTGTGCGTGTTTGTTTTGCTAGTGTAACCAGCCTAACTCCGTCCTGAAGCGCGGAATCTTCCTGGGGTCTTTGCAGGCTTCGCGGAGCGACCTCGGATGGTCGAGGATTGTTACTCTCTCGCATTCCAGGACTACGTGGGCAGCTGATTCTTCGATAGGACTGGATACATACTTAATACAATTATTACTTACTAATAATGAACTAAATATAAGAAATGCAGTAAGTTATTAAAACAATTAATATTACAAATCATAAAAAATAAATGAGAATCTTAAAACAAACATGGATCATTTGGCAGACCAATTTTTTTAAACTTAGTAGCTACTTAATAAAATTTCTACCTTTTCATCGTCAAGTCATTAAAAAAAGACTAATTTTACAACGGGATTGTAAAAGACGTGTTATTTTTGTAAATGTGAAGAACGAAAATATTCAGAAATGGTTGCCTTAAACTTGGCTTAATATTTCTTTGTAGATACATAGGTCTTCTTCCTTCTTATTTACCCCAGCGCAACAACTTCATTAGGTAATTCAAATACTAAAATATTTTGTATGATATTAAGTATGATAATTGTATGATAGATACATTTACGTAAGCTCTACTATATCTCTGTTCGATTTGTTGAAAACATTAATAGAACCACGTACCAAAGCACGTCTAATAAGTGTCCTAATTTTTCCCTATGTCGGTCAATGGCCATTTCGTAATAGTATCAAGAGGTATGCAAGATAATGTTTTAGATATTATTATGATTTTTTTCAAGGATAAGGCTTCAGAATTTTTTATTGTGGTTTTGAAAAGGCACTAACGTCAGAACACTCGATTTCCGCCAAAATTCAAAGATATGTAAGACAACATAAATACAGAGCGTCCCACGGCTATGACATACGCAGGGAAAGTCTCTTAAATATTGTAGATAGAATATTTTACTCCAGGAAAACTCCATTTTAATTTTAAAAACAATTTAAACAGCTTTCAAAGATTTTTTAATAATCGTCTGTCTGAACCGGGAATTTAACCCGCCAAATTGTTCGCTAGAAGTCTTCGAATTAGCAGATATTCGGAGCAACGAATTTAGAGACGCTCCTAAAGGCTGGAGCATTTGATCGCCGTCCAGGTACGGGCAGGGCTACATCAGCACCAAGTGATCGTTATACCCATCTTACTGTTCTCCGAAATCGCCCCCTCAACGCAGTTTAAATCCAACAATCTCTGCGTGACGAGCGCCAAGTGGTCATAACTTCGGATACCATCAGAAGGAGACTTACTGAATGGAACCTGTCTCCAAAGAGAGCTGCAACAGGTCCAGCATTAACGATAGCCCACCGTCGAGCACGACTTGAACCTTAAGGATTGGACGGTCGAGCAGTGGGCAATGTACTCGTAACTGATGAGACCAGGGTGAGGTGAGTCTACAAGGAAGTGATCGACGTCAGAGAGTATAATCCTCGTCCTGGAAAACGTTATTATCAGTGTTGCATCGAGGAAACTGTTCTTTATGGAGGAGGATCTGTAATGGTCTGGCGCGGCATCTCGTCGGTGGTCTGGTTTATTTGCTGTCCAGTGTCCTCAGTACCACCTAGCCCTTGCTTCTTGCGAGATAATGTTCACATAAGATTTCCCATTCCTACTGAAAACAAAAAATATTATGAATGATAAAAATAATATTATCTTACGTTTATAGGCCGCCCTCGTAAATCAAAGAGTGTATTTACCTAAGAAACTATTAGTTAGACCACGTTACCACTAGACGCAACATTTGCTAATATAAATTACTACCATTCTGTGATAATATGATACGTTTTAACACCTTATTGCAAATCATTATACGAGGAAGTTACTTAGTGGCAACAAGCAGCATATCGCCTTTGCAAATATTGACTATCCTACCTAAAACCTCGAAATTGCGATAGGAAATGCGTTGTTCTAGAGACGACTCTTATCTTCCACATAATGATATTGAATCATCGTAGGTTTAATCAACATGTTTCATGAAAACTTATTTTGACTTAGCCAAGCCAAATCAAGATATGACACATCTAAGTGGGTACTGTAGGTAAGTTTATGTGTCAATGTGAAATAGATCATAAGATAATGAAGTCACTAACTTTAGACAAGACGCGTCGAGTGCGAGCGGATCGCATACGTCGAGAGTTTTGATTTTAAGGAACGAAAATCCTGACACTTTCGCCACAAGTTTCACCACGTCGTCCGTTTGCACCTTAAATCAGAGTACCTAGATACAAGAAAGTTGTAATTTGGCATAGTAAAAACGCCGCGCTGACAAATTGGTAAATCAAATTAAAAAAATATCGATGGTGCCGCCCGAATGTGGATACGTAACGTTTTTAGTTGAGAATGCAGATTTATAGAGCTAAGATCCTTAAGACACAGTGCAACAATTTTTCTTCTACGACAAAAATTAACGAAGTTATGACCAAATTACTAGCGAAGTTCACTGAGGGTCGATGTGACGTCACTCCCTCGGTCGCCGCCAGTTAGCCGTAGCCGTTTGTTTCGTTATTTGTGACTTTGAAACAAATTAAGGATCCGATGTTTTAACCGTCGAATCGTGAAGTAAGAGTCCCGGCTGCCGCTCCGCTCGGTTCCATCGGCCGAGTCAGTGACGTCACATGCATACCGCGTAATTTGATCTTACCAGCAGTAACGGCGAACGGCGTAAAATCCATATATAGATTTATAGATCCATTTGCTAAATATTATTATTTACCATAGAATTTTTCATATTCGTGCAAGTTTCATTGACGGACATTGACGTTTAACGGAGGTAAAATTGTTAGTTAAACAGTATAAATAATAGACATCACAAATACGAACCCTACAATGCGCATGGCCTAACTCGCACTTGCCAATTTTTATCAATTAGCGTTTGATGAATTTTTTACGAATGTAAGCGGGTTAGCTACGAACCTTGTTTGTGTTAAAAAGAAAAAATATTTTTGATACTTGACCATATGTAAAGTTACCCTGTAAAATATGAAAATTTTATGTATGTGATACTTACGAATCCTCTTTTTTTAATGATTTTAAAGTCACAAGTGCCTTTGCTAACAATGGCTTCAATTGTTATTACAACTGTATATCCGTGTGCTCGATCAAAATATGAAGGCGTCGTTACGTTAGTTTGGTATGAATTAATTTTATTTATTTATGTAAATATTTCGTTGGATGTTTGTTCATTTTTATTTGTAAGAGTAAAATTATCATAGGTCACCTACATTGTCTACTTCAATAATACTTTACTAGTTACTGAAGTGTTTTCTGAACTTTTATTGCGTGCAATGTTCATAGATTTGAAATGGCGTAAAAGCATGCACGTCCTTACGCATTTCGTTTCGTACCTCGGTTGCAGTGTTGAATTCGTAGATATAGTGCTAAATTATGTAGTATATAAGAATAAGAATAAAATAAATTTATTTGTGCAGTCAGACTTACAACATTTCTTACAGTTTAGAACAAAACAAAAAAACTTATAAATGTAAGCCCGAAGGCACAAAATGGCTTCTGCCTCAGCATGGGTTGGTTGCTAGCAAGCTAGTAACCAACGCTGGTCTTCCGTCAGAGCCATTTTGTTGGCGTCACGGATAATCTATTCACTAATAAAAAAAAAAAACTAAATAAAATTTAAAAACAAATATACTAAATTTTTAAAACCAATAGATAAAATTAGAAATCAAATAAAATCGGGAAACTTACTATGATGAACGAAGTGAGTACGGAAAAAAGTACATCTTGTACTTCAAAAAAAGTACATCTCTACATTCAAATGCAGAAAAGTAGCTGTTCTCGCAAACCCGCATAAAATGTAACTGTTACTATCGTTTAGTCTAGGTATGCGTCATCGCACTTGCATAATTATTTCCTACCTGCCATTTTGTGGTTTCCATAAATATCAAACTAAAAAAAGATCTATAGTTTTTTGACTGTTCATAAACCAATCACCTTAGATTCTAAGTTGTTGTTTGTATTATTAAGATCCGGATTCTTACAATCACCAAGGATTTTTTAAAGTATCATCCATAGGTAATTATGTAGCGATCTGCAAGAAAAAACAAGTTTAGCTTTAGAACGAGTTGCGCTTGCGGCCAGTCGGTTGTTGGCAGTGTGTACAAATAAACATTCCAGATAGTCTGTTTTTATTAAGTTAAGTGATGTGAAATATCAAAAATGAAACCTACAGAACCTGATACCGAACTTACAGAAACAAATGGGAACGGAACACAAGAAGCTCCAGCTAAAAACAATTCCAACGAACCGCTAACATGGGCAGAACGGATCAAAAAAGTGTTTGCCTTTTTTACTGTAGAACCGTTTCTGTTATGTTACGTTTTACCAATAGCAATATCAGCTCTCGCAGTGAACAAACTCAATACGGAGAAAGCATGCCGCGTTGACTTAAATTACACTGAGGAAATCTGCACGAAAGCCCTCAACGGTGACACAGATGATGATAACATAACCAAAATTGCTCAGACTGAAGCTCTCAAATTAGTTGCTGATATGCAATCATGGCAGTCTCCAGTACAAAGCAGCATTCCAGCGATAGTAGTGCTATTTGTTGGAGCATGGAGCGATCGAACCGGTAACAGAAAAACTTTGATGCTTATTCCTATTCTCGGTGAAATTGTTTCATCGCTCGGATTGCTTTTGGCAACATATTTCTTCCTAGAGTGGCCATTATGGGTAACTGCGCTGATAGAAGCCGTGCCAAGTGCGCTATCGGGAGGGCAGACCATTGCCCTGATGGGTTCTTACAGCTACATTTCCGATGTGACAACAATTGAATCTAGGACTTTCCGAATCGGCGTCGTCGCTGTAATTGTGACTCTAGGGTTCCCATTCGGAACCTCGATAAGCGGTGTTTTGACCCAAAATCTGGGTTATTACGGAGTTTTCGGCATCGGACTCGCATTGTACGTAATTGGTTTCATACACACTTCGTTGCGGATTCATGATGTTAACAGAAAAGAAACAACCGGGGGCAATTTCATCCAAAAAATAAAAGAGTTTTTCCACCCTAAAAATATATGGGACACAGCGTCGATATTATTTCGGTCGCATGGAAGGCAAAGGATGCATATAATTCTGGTGATCTGCGCACATATTGTCATCGTGGGACCAGTCATAGGTATAGCATTTAAATTTTAAATGAAGCAATCTTCGGAGCGAATGTGGCGAATAATTGAATTTTATACAATGTATCTTTCCAGGTGAAGCGTATATTTTGTATCCATACACTTTGGCTAAATATGACATGGATGTCGTCGAGTTGAGTTTATTCAGCACGTATTCCTTACTATTGGGCACAATCGGTAAACTATAACCTATTTATTATATTTATACTTGATACGACACCTAGACACACCGAGACCTTATTATTTTTAGTCTTTAAATACCTACCTACATTAATTTCGTCACGTAATATGTTGAAAATATAAAAGTTATATAATTAAGCTTTAAAGCCTTGACATCTAAACTAAAGAAACCAGTCGCTTTGGAGGTCATTTCTTTTCTTGGTGCATTGTCATATATTTGATTAGATCATATACCCAGTAGGGTAGACGTGACGATAATAATGGGATCATTGTTCATCTATTTCCTAATGATTTCCTATCATGAAAGCTTTACCTAGTTTAAGTCTAGATAATAATAAGTGAGTGGATCTTTCTAGTCAACAGATTTGTCAATATTGAATCTTTGAATGAATGGAACAAAACATAAATACCAAGGCTTTTCATCATTTTCCAGGTACAGCAGTAGCAGTTACAGTATTCAGCAAATGTCTCAACATGCATGACACATTTCTGGGCATCATAGCTACAGCCTGCAAGACAACATCCAGTTTCGTATACGGACTTGCTCCAACAAAGCACTGGTTCTATTCAGGTCCGGTGTTCGATTTCTTTGGGAATTCAGGAGTGACAGCTATTCGGTCGCTTGGCACCAAAGTGGTTGATCCTGAGAATGTTGGTAAGGAAGGACATGTACCTAAACTTAAAACTACAAAATTTCAGAATTTTTTTTATGTTACGGAAACATCAATGGCTCTAAATCTGACAATACGAACTTCCTACTAATATTATAAAGGCGAAAGCTTGTACCTATTGTGCCGTTGTAAAGATGTTTGGCCGAAGACAACGCTAAAACTACTGAATGGATCGGGCTGAAATTTTGCACACATACAGGTCTGACCCTAGAATAACATATAAGCTTACTTTTTATTCCAAAAAATTGCATGCGAAACCGCGGGCAGAAGTTTTTTTATAGTGAAACATTTAACATTAATGAGATGAAAGATAAATAAGATGTAAATATTCTATGAATAAATTACATAAGACGGTGCGGTGATAGCTGCAGACACTTCATAAGAATTAACATTTATATTTATCTTACAATGCATACAAACATTCTCAACTCAGACAATAATCAAGCAAAATTAAATATTTTAATCAAATTATGATTGCTACATCCAACAAAGCAATTCCAATAAACATAGATTCGTTTATAATGATTCTCCTACACATTCTTGCTTCATATTTTTTACCTTATGAAGGTATGATGTAAGCTCAGACATACTTGGGGCTTTAATTTTAGATCCGGATGTTCATAAAAAATGTCCATTTGTATTTGTTGCTGATTGTTTTGACACCACTTCAGCTTGAACTCAAAGAGTTTTTTAGTTGCACACATATTTACATAATGCGGCCCACATGTGGGCTTTCCGTATAATTTCCATTCCTAAAAAGCTAAGCGAGCTTCTCCATGTGCTTTTTGAACATGTTTGTTCCATACTACTATGCGGGCTCGCTTTCTCGATTTGCTCCCAGTACAGCTCGCAACAGCTGCCCTACTCATAATAATAACAATAACTTGATACATATTATTAATAATAGCAAGATAAAACTTTTAAATCCATCATGGTTATTAACACTAAAGTCATATATAACAGGATATTTACCATGATTTGAGTTTTGAGCTTTCCAATATTTCGGCGCAGTTACATGCGCCATGATCACGGAATAACTGGTCTGCCATCATGATCAGTTATTCCGTGATCAAATGACTTTAGTATTAGCAAGATGCTCAGAATTATTGCACATTCTATCACAACGATAAGAATTGTTTTTAAAACGAATGAGGAAATATTAAATCAGTAGTCCTCCATTATTAATATATATTTGTTTTTTTTTACCTTCATTATTATCCGGGATTTCCGATTGATTTGTCTTTCAATCAGTAATCATTGGCTTGATTAACCGAGTATACAGGGTGGCTTTTTGACATGGTAGTGGATGGCCAAATCTGAAACAGCTTCCTTTCATATTCAATAATGCATTTCTTATCTCTTATGCATTAATTATCTTATCAGCAACCGAATCCGTTGGCACTATACAATGTTTTATTTAGAAAAATACTATGTTTTATTTTTTGGAAAATCAATTGGTTAGTTTTCCTGCTAAAGTTAAAAACAACGACATTTCTCTAACTCTTATTGTATCGAATCTCAAAAAGCTATCCTGAAGATGCGAAGCCCCGTTAAAAGGGTTTTTATTCATTGGGGTTTTACCAGTTTAGACTTGGGGTAAAAACCGGTATTTACCTTGGTTGATTTTAAAAGAAGAAAGAAAAAAAAAAGAATTATTGGCTCACATCAAATACACAATGAAAAAAAACCCGAAATGTGAAAAAATATAATTAACTAGCAGCGCCTCGTGGTTTCACCCGCGTAGTTTATATTCCCGTAGGAATTACGGGATAAAATATAGCCTATGTGCTATGCCAGACTATAATCTATCTCTGTGCCAAATTTCAGCCAGATCCGTTCAATACTTTTTGCGTAGCAGCCTCTCACGGTTTCACCCGCGTTGTTCCCGTTCCCGTGGGAATTCCGGGATAAAATATAACCTATGTATTATTCCAAACTATAATCTATCTCTGTGCCAATTTCATCCAGATCCGTTCAGTAGTTTTTACGTGAAAGAGTAACAAACATCCATCCATCCATCCATACTTACAAACTTTCGCGTTTATAATATTAGTAGGATAGGATTCCAACAAAGCTTTACACATCTATCTTCTTTTAATATAAAATTAGACATGACATAAAAAAAATTAATAGAAGTCCTTTAGTTTATTCCAAAACTTTTGAAACTATTACCCTTATTGACACAAGAAAAGCATTTTAATATAAAAACTTTACATAAATCATGGTATCTACATCTACCTAAATGTATCGTTGTAAGACCGTTTATTCTCAAAACAACTTATACTATACATACCTCTAGCTATTTCAACCCCTGCACAATATTAATTACCCAATCTTACGTAGAAACCCTTTGACCTGCTCTGGCACATCACATAACAATAGAAAATCTATTAACTAGAATACCGAATATCGAGAGGACTTCAATCACATTTGAAATTCAATATTCCTTGCAGCCAAGATGTGCTCCCTCATAGGGTTCGCCGAAGCCATCCTGCCGATGATATACGCACCTATGTATACGCAGATGTTCTCAAAAACATTCGAAGTTCTGCCTGGGGCCACATATTTCCTGGGTGGAGTCATGACTATACCGGCCTTCTTCATATTTATGTGAGTAGTTGCAGCTTTTGCTTTCAGCCTTAAAAGCAAGGTCTCCAAAGAGATAATCGGATAGTTACATTTAATTGTTTTTGACACAAGTTTTGATGCATTAAACGTCAAAGTTATGCAACGAAGCTGCTAAGTGTTCGATTATCTTTTGGTGAAAACCAGCCATAAGCGATTACTGCTGTATTATTTTGGTTACCTACTGGTCCGGGTTTAAAAACTGTAAACATAAAAGTCGTTTGAGTGGTATATCAGTCTGATATCTACTATCAAACAGATAACAATTGTTATAAACTGAAATTGAAATAACACCAGGACGAAAAAAAAGTTACTTACCGTTCATAACTAAATGAAAAGAAAATTATGCGCGAAATGGGCATAGCGCAAGCTCTGCTTACTGGGCTAGAAACAGCTTTACGTACTAAAAAAATTTTGTGTTACAAATCCGCATTGCTTTTCCTATGATATTTGTTGTCAAGAAATGTAATGTTCCTTAAATAAATAAAATAAGATTGTTTGATTTAAAGTCTCTTTATTGACAAAGAAATTTACAATCAAATAATAGAAATAAATTAGAACTAGTATTTACAATTGAAACAATTGAGCTAACTGCAGACTGCTGCAAACAATATACAAGTAGCTCAACTGATCCATATAGATAATAGTCAGAAGGGTCCCCAAGACGCTGGCTGCATTGCCTCGCTGTATGGCAATGCTGATGCGCTGCGCCAGAAACTCACCAGCTCTCGGTTCACGCGTCGCTTCGACTAGGCGACGCTGAGATATTTTTTTTAAACTCGACGAGCCTCGGTACCCCACGGACCTAGGGTCTCGACTCCAAGGGGAGCAAATGTGTAGGCTCTGTCGAGACCTGCATATTTGCGCCTCTTGAGATCCTCGTTCAAATCTGCCGCCTTGAAGATGAATTCAAGGTCTATTCATTCTTCTGATTACAAAATAACACTTTATAAAAGAACATCCTTCTGATCCTACAAACAATAATCGTAATAAGTGCAGCAATTTATGACATTGCGTAACTTGATTCTATTAATGCAAATTTTCTGCTTCTACTGCTATTGTTAGTCTTAAATGTCGATTGTATTATGAATCTATTTTATTACCTTGTTCATTTCTAAAAGATCTTCGACGCTAATTTTAAATTTAAAAGACATATTTTATTTGTATTAGGTTTATCTATCTAAATGTATAACTATCATCGTGCGTCGCGATTTTGAAAAAAAAAACAAAGTGGTGGCTGGTGTTAGCCAAATCTTCTAACCCCTTTACATTCGATCGAAGTATTGAATAAATTGTTTTTTTTTTTTCAGTGTTCTTTACATATCGTTCAAGAGACAGCAGCGTGATGTCGTGAAGAATCCAGTTGCCAAGGAAATGTATGCTCATGATAATGTTGTGTCTGTCCTATGATTTTTAAGAGGAAAGCAATTTGGAATCCTATTTACAATAATAAAAAATTTAAATGTTTATCACACATGCATTCAAAACACAGGGAAAGTAAGTGTACAAAAACTTGTAATACAAACAAATAAATAAATCAAGAGTATTAAAACTAAACTTAAGAAAAACTCTAGTGTAGAGTTTTATGAATAACTAGTTTTTGCCCGCGGCTTCGCACGCGCTTTTCAAGTAGCCTATGTCGGTCCACGGGATATTGTTTACCTCCCCACCAAATTTCATTAACATTCGTTCGTTTCGTGAAAAGTTAACAGACAGAAAAAGTTTCTTTCGCTTTTATTATATTTTTAAGCATTGTAAGATTCGGAATAAGGAAAATAAATAAGATAGCCTGATTTAATTATCTTTGATTTAAAACTCAGAACTAGGAGTTTTCGTTTATTAAATTTAATTTGTTAGTGTAATTTTTATTTTTATTTAAATCTAGTAGAATAAATCTGTTTGGAGTACTTTATTAATAACTTTGATAAGTTCTTATCATTTAAATTAATTACAATAATTACTCACGTTTAAAATTTAAATAAGACAGGTAATATTGCCAAGTATTCGACATTTCGGCATATTTAGGTAGAAAAAATGGTGTAGATATTATAATATTTGCTTTTTTACACTTACTTTTGTTTGACTAATCCAAACCCAGTATCAATTCCTATTTTAGTACCCATTCAAAAATAAAACAATTTTGCGCGAGACCTTTTGAAATTTATTGAGCAATTTATCACGTGAGTATTTGCGGTTTGCTCTAAAAATTAAATTTAGCTGTTACTAGAGCTAGGTGTATTTGCTATATTTTTTATCTATTCCCTATTCTGATGCATAACACGATTAAAAATAAAATTATACTATAGGTGGGGTAGGTAAGGTACCCCACCTATAATATATTCGTTTAGAACCATTGAAAGCTAATGTAGATATTAGATTCTGAAGAAAATATATTATATATCTCTAATTTTCTTATTTAGATTTTTATAAATGTGAGACTCTTAATTGGTATAAGAGTACAAAAGGTCCACTATTGATCTTTTAAACAAAAAGTAGGGTTGCATTATCGAAGTGTGGCTGTGGCTGAAATCTTATTTTGACATTGTAAAATTTTACCAAGTCCAAATAACTTTTGAACTGCTGAATATCGCATTGAATACAGGGTGGTTAAATCGATTGATACTGAGGTCCCCTACCCCCAGCCACTGATGATCCACCCCTCTAGTTACACCTTGTAGTGGAGATGTATTGACCCCTATCTCCACAAAGTAAGGCGTAGAAAAAGGCTCGCGCCTACATACCAAATCGAAGCAACCATTAAGGCCGATAAATAAATAATGGGCCAGTACCCAGATGCTACATGCTTTTTAAATAATTATAGGCACCGATAGGTTTGCATGTTAAAAGTGAAGGAGACCCTTGACTTTTTCTTTTTTGTTTGTTGTGGATGTGCATAGGGCATCGAGGTATAATTAGAAAACAAAATCATCAGGTTCTTTACTGTCACACTACCGTCTTTAGGATGTCGGAAAAGGCAACATTTTTTACCTGCTATGGAACCCTCACAATGTTTGAAATTTTATTTGCATTTTTTTGACAGTAGGTGTGTAGCCTATAAAGGCAAAAAAATACATTCATTATTAGAAACAAATTATTACTAAAGTTTTTGTTTTTATAGTGCGTAAGCCTCTGGCAAATTTGTAAGAAATTTCGCACATTCCGGTACTGACGGAAGGATGCGAGTTCAAGTCCCGCCGAAGTCATAAATTTTTGCGATGTTATTTAATTAAATTATTACTAGTTAATTTTTTGGTTCAGCTTGAGAAGAGCAGACCTTGGCATCATATGAGAATAATAAATGCGCTATAGCTAGAAATAGAAAATCCACTTGATAATACATAATTGATAAAAGTTATAGAAGATAAGACAATCTGCTACTGATAGTGGACCATAAAGGCCCTGATCTCTAACGGTTCGATCTCAACTGGTCAATGATCACGTAGTACCCTATCGGATGATAACTTATCACATCATCATCATCATCATCAGCCTATATTAGTCCACTGTTGGACATAGGCCTCCCCTAATGAGCGCATAGCGCCCTGTCTTCAGCTTGCCGCATCCAGCATCTGCCTGTCTTTCGCAGATCTTATATTAACTTATCACATGCCTGATTAGAATACCTCATCTTTTGTTTGAAACAGAAAGTTATCATATTAATAGGTATTTACTTCGATAGGCCTGGATGAGCTTTATATCTCTTTTATGATTTTTATTGGCCATGATTGATTTAAAAGTGAACATTTGCAGGTGCTCGTTAGAGAATAATGGGATAATTAAAATAGTCTCGGTTAAAATAAGTTGGTAACTAGAAATTTAAATTTTCTACAAAGGTTCACAATTATTGCAATAAATATACATTTATTAATAAATAAATATGAAGAAATTGTGAACGTTTTGCAAGAGAACAACTAGATGCTACTAATATAATCTTCAAAATGTTTCATTGACATAATCCTCATAAATAATTACATAATTATCTTGCGGTCAGATACCACTATCACAAATAAGGTATACAATCTTTTTTATAATTTAAAATACGTCATTATATACCAACCGGACTCTTGACCTTCATATTTTTATGATATTGATATTTTTATAATTTTGAGGTGATGTACATTTTAATGACAATATCAAACTTTATTTGGGTGTTCTGGGTATATTATTAGTAGTAAGTATAATAAAAAATAAATATATATGTAAATATCAGTATTGTATGCTGTGTGAATTGTCCAGAATTATTAATTTATTTAGTATTTATTGTGCACTGAACATTAAGATTTTATTTTTAAAACGCTAGTCTCGTACGAAACATTAAGGTAAAGCTATAATTTCTTTATTTCGTGTCATGTCACATTTATTAATTTATAGTATGTCCTACTGATGGGCGATATCCACCTCCTGGTCAACGCATCTCGATCCTTAGGCAGCTGGGTGAACGCTGATGTAGGATCAAAGGTGTCCATTCCAAAGAAGATAATTTCATATCACAGTAACATAGAAAGTAACCGGAAAATAAAAAATAAAACCGACCAAGTCCAAGTTGCACTCATGCACACAGGGTTCAGTAAAAAAAATGTGTTATGTGTAATTTCATTATATTAATTGTCCTATAAGACATTGCTTCTTGCCAAATTTCATCACTCTAGGTCAACGGGAACTGCTCTTTTGGTTCTGGTTCCCAAAATAAGCCAAAATATGCAGCATAAAGCTGTATTCTAGTATATAAATCTTATGATACCCTTAGTTGAAAGTTATGTGAGTGATTTTATTACAGCTTCAAGGGATTGCAGACTTATTTTAACTTACTATTTCAGAGTCGACTTTATGCCTCCACGCATTCCTAAACAGATGCACCTTGACAGACAGACGGACAACGATGCTATCATAAAATAGTTCCATTTTGCCTTTTGGGGAACCCAAAAAACAGACACAAGTGGCCGAAATCGGGTTAGTAGCTACGGTTAGTAGGTACTCTAGTAACCAAATCGTCACAGTCATTACTCGTGATAAGGCCTCAGTGTAGCCTCATTATCATTCAGCACACAGCATCCAAGATTTGGATAACGCTGACTTAATGAAATATTGACGTCATAAGTGAAAGTATTATTATTTCTTATCATTCGCGAAAAGTTACGTTACGAGGCCCACGGTAAAGATAAAAATTTAAAATATGGGAAGGCCGCAAATAAAAGCCATGTAATTGATTAATTTAATGATATATGTAGGTATTGACGACCTCAGTGGCGCAGCGGGTGAAGGTCCGCCTGCGACGCAGGAGGTTGCGGGTTCGATTCCCGCCTCGGGACAAATGTTTGTACGATCTGCAGCTTCAGGGCGTTCTGGATGTTTTCTATGTATGATAAAAAAATATCTATCTATGTAGTGTATTGTATTAAGTACATCAGTTATCTAGTACCCATAACACAAGCTCTGCTTGCTTAACTTGGGGCTAGATAATGCTGTGTGAATTGTCCAGCATTATTTATTTATTTATTTATATATGTACCTCCGTAAACTAAAAATGATATTGAATACTAGGTACCTATACCTACTTATAAGTCGTACGAAAGAATAATTCAGAAATTTTACAGAAATGATAAAAACTAAAAGAAATATCTCGGACTTTGATATTATCTTCCTATGATTATTAATATGTTAATATGACATATAAATAATCAAAGATATCTTCTTAAGTTTAATTTCGCTCCTGTCGTAATATCCTACCTTTTAAAAATTAACTATGAAAGAAAAATCAAGGAAAAATATGACTTAATAAAAAACCTGGTCCTTCCTAACGAAGTCCTCAGTTGATTGTCTCAAGTCCGAATTGATCGTTAGGAGATCATAAAAGGTTAATGAACCCATCTAGTTTTGAGACTTGTATTTAAAATTATCCTGTTAAACATTTATCATGTTACGTCTCACGTGGGTAGGATCCTATTTGTTTTCTTGTTTGTTGCGTAGTTATATTATTTGCTTTTACTAGCCCATTATAGATCACTTTTGACGTTCGCTTTACCGAGGAATGTTGATAGTTCTTTGATAGGTACGTTTCAAGTGTAAACTTAGTACCTACCTACCTATCAAGAAGGTATCCATAGCAGTGTCCAGTTATCACGCAAAGGCGCATCAGAGCACAATACCAGTAAATACGGCGTAACTTAAGATAAATGAGCTACATATTTAATAAAAGTGGTGTCGCTGACTGTGTTATCTCCGAGATGTAAGCGACTAGTGTGCACCGTCGCACTCATAACGCGCTCGATTTTACAACTGTGACTTTTACTGCTCAGGTTTTTGGAAACGACAGTCGAAAAGTCACGGATTAACAGTATAGTCACCACCGACCAACGCCGACGCTGTGTTGTGCGTAGAGCACGCCCGAAGACTTTTACTGACTCTCACTTTTACTAGAAATGATTGACGCTGAAAATACCTGCGGCAACAGCAAAAGCCTCACGGACTCAAACACACATCTCACTGGGAGCTCGAAGCGGAAGACATGGAGGGAAAAATTTAAATGTGCGCTGAAGTGTTTGGAAAATGTCCTGCGAGAGACGACGGTGGAGCCGTGTCTGCTGATCTATATGCTGTGCACGGCCATCTCATCCCTCGCTGTCCAGAATATGCACTTGGAAAAAGCCTGCAGGGTTAACTTCGACTATGGAGAAGAAGTCTGTGACCGCATCAGGGACCGCAACACGACTGGCCTCGAAAAACAACTCATTCAAATCCATTCCCTAGTTGCGAAGGTCGTCGCGTGGAAATTCCCACTGCAGACTGCCATTCCTGCTGTTATGGTGATATTCGTTGGGGCATGGAGTGACAAATATAAAAAGAGAAAAGTATGTATTCTCTTTCCCTTCGTTGGGGAGATATTTTCGAATATCGGACTGCTGTTGGCAACGTATTACTTCGAAGAGCTGCCTCTGAGGACGACCGCGTTGATCGAGACTCTCCCAGCCGCGCTTTCTGGCAGTTACATCATAATATTTATGGGTATGTTCAGTTTTATGGCCGACCGGACCACGGTCGAGAACAGGACGTTTCGCCTCGGACTAGTGACGATATGTGTGACGTTGGGGACACCAACCGGGACTGCGCTAAGCGGTATTTTATTGAGGACTCTAGGTTATTATGGAGTGTTCTCGTTACTGCTCGCATTACACACTTTCTCTTTCCTATATGGTTTGTTGAAGCTCGAAGATGTTCTGCCGAGTGAAGCGAGAGATCCTGGTGTTAGTGAGGGCAAGTGCATCAGCACTTGTCGGGAAGTGCTGCAGATGGTTGCGAGCACTGTGATGGTGGCTCTGAGACCTCGTGTGCTGAGAGGAAGAACTCAAATATTTTGTGTGCTGTTGCTCTATTTGCTGATGGTGGGACCTCTCTATGGTAAGTAGTAATTTTTTCAGAGTTAAAATAATCCATGGTAAATAAATTGATCTATGCTACGAAGGGTGACCTCATAAAAGTTTTTTTAAAGGAAGGTAGGTAACATAAACAAAGTCGGTGACCTTTTGATTTTCCTGCTTGACGATCGGATCGTCAGAACTATAAAATCATACGGTTTTTGATAGCGAATATTATTGATAATCTAGCTAATAATTTAACTGCCATTGAATCTAGTTTTAGTAGTAATTTTTAATACTTACCAAAATTTTACATAGAAACTGAGGGAGCAAAATAGGTTAGACTACCGTGTAGCACAAAAAATAATCCTATTTTTGTGCTATCAGGAATTTTGTTTCGCTCTAAGTGTAGGGTACTTACAATCTCATTAATTCTGATACCTTCCCTACATATT
This sequence comes from Eupithecia subumbrata, assembly GCA_949316285.1. Lineage (NCBI taxonomy): Eukaryota > Metazoa > Arthropoda > Insecta > Lepidoptera > Geometridae > Eupithecia > Eupithecia subumbrata. The sequence continues at coordinate 7,872,386 of OX438630.1, read as the reverse complement.
AATCACCTTATTAGCCTCGAAGAATAATCCTTTACATAGAGAAGTAAGCAATTTGCTGTTACCTACATTGATTACTTCGTATTCGCAAGGTAAACCAGTATTCTTATGTAGGTCCTCACCTACCTACATTAAAACATTGTAAAAAATGCACAGCGAACTTTAAATACATTTGCTCATGTCTTTGCTCTGTAGAGTACCTCTCTTTATGTCTACCTTCCTACTTGATTTGGGTTTGAAGATTTAAGTCAATTTATTTCCTTCATTCCAAAAGGCGATAGTGTTTTTTCCTCTTGTAGTTTCGTTAAATAAACATTAGAAGATTGCTCAATAATTACCTCTCACAAAACTAAGTGGATTTGATAAGACGAGTCACTATGTTTGCTAATGTCTCGAGTAGTAATGGTAAAACAGAAGGAAGATGGCAGTAGACCTTGACTTCTATGAATGGAAGTTAATATACATGTACAGGGTGCCACGGAAAGGGTTTACTAAGCCGAAAGGGGGTGATTTTGGACATCGAGGAGGTCAACGTTGGTTGTACGATTTTTTTAAATAACGATCATTTGTTACTATTTTTGAAAAATATAGAGACGTTTTATCTTCCAATTCGTGAATATTCACGTGTATTTTTACATTATTAATATTGTTTTGAAATTTCAAAGGATTTAAATCATTTAGTAATAATTTCATGACAAAACACAATCAAATAATATTGTTTGTTGAAAAAACAAGCAAATAACAGTTGAGAAATATTTTGTAATGTTAAATAATGCAAAAAAGCTTGAAAAAGAACACAAATAAGTAAGAACAAAAAAACTTTAGCTGCTGAAAAAAATAAAATATTCGAAATTTAAAATCGTTATTCACAAATTGATCCCCAAGAAGTCCAGATCGGGGTGATCTGGACTTCTTGGGGATCAATTTGTCAAATTTCTTTCGGCTTAGTGCACTCTTTCCCTGGCACCCTGTAGTTATGTGGTTTGATACGGTACTATCATACGATTGGGAAGAAAAAGCGTGTGTTGTGTGCTAATATACATCAAGGTTCATCGTTTGCAGTGTAACGTGTAAGGACCACCAACTACCTTGTTTTACTGACCTTTTATTAACCAACTTCAAAAAAGGAGGAGCTTCTATTTTAGCTTTTTTACTTTTTTATGTATGTTTATTGATTACGCCGTCGATTTTGGACTGATTTGGATGATTCTTTTACTGTTGTATCGAAAATGATTATAGAATAGAATAGAAAATCATTTATTGCCTTCATTTAGAAAATACACAAAATAAAAATATACATAATACTTATTTAAAACTAATAAACTAAGACAAAAGGAGTAAATTCAGCATTTAGCTGTAATGCATTAATATGCAAGCAGCGCTGATTTTCAATTTACTCCTCTCGGATAGCTGGTCACCGAGATGGATTCGATTTCGAGATGGATGCATTCTGGACCAATAAATCGACCGATTTTGATGATTCTTTTGCTATATATTCTTTTGCTAGGACGATGAATGATCCCAAGATGGTCCCTTAAAAATATTCTTGAGGAATTAGTCCCGCAAATCTTAAAAAACAGTGTAGGTAAGTATGTATTATGGAATTTGAAGTCAGTTTTTTGTTTTGTCAAAACAATCAAATTATTGATATACTAGCTTCTACCCGCGGCTCCACACTCTTATTTTCGGTATAATAAGTAGCCTATTTTCTAAGTTAAGCTATGTTCTATGTGTACACCAAATTTCATCTTAATCTGTTCAGTAGTTTTGGAGATCCTAGATAGCAAAATTTTACATTTCACAAACTTTCGGCTTTATCATATTACTAGCTTCTTCCCGCGGCTTCGTACGCGTATTTTGAGTACAATAAGTAGCCTATTATCTAAGTTAGGCTATGTTCTAAATGTACGCCAAATTTCATCTTGATCTGTTCAGTGTGGAGATCCTAGGTAACAAAATTTTATATTTCACAAACTTTCGGCTTTATAATATTATTAGTAGGATAAGTAGACTCAAAAATAGCAGCTATTAATGAGTAAATTAGTTAGTACCTTGCCAGCAGGCATTTAATTTTCTTATTTCTTATCAATAAGGCACATATTTGTGCCTTATTGATCAAGTTAGGACGCGAAAGGCTAATACTTCAACAAGCTGCGAATCTAGGAAATCAAGGATCTATTAGTGAACACGCAACTGGCGATTTCTTAATCTTGCAATCGAGATCTAAGTTTGTAGAGAAATGTTAAGCCAATTCGCTTGATAGCGAATAAAAATGTCATCTGTCCCACCTTTGCAAAAAGGGGGACAGATACCTAAAACTTTTTTTCCCAACTGTCGCTCTAGGGGGACAGAGCAGGAGACCAATGGGAATTATTAATATTCGCATAAATGATGTCGTTCAACAAATACTATCGTAGAATATCATATTTCATAATTCAAAAACTCGCATGGGTTGTTAGTTTCTGTGAGTTTCTACAAGATGGAACGATTACATTTTTGAAAAATTGACGTTTTTGAAATAATGTTTCTTACATTAAGCGTCATAATTAACTGATAACGCTGCTGAAGGTTCGAATTAATCAGAGACCACCACAATCCCATTTTGAATGGTTTTTTACGGTTTAAATTTAGAGTTTTCTGCACTGATTTTCAATTCAGCGTTTACCTGCGTGGTTTTCTTTTCCCTTGACATTTGCTTAAACTAAAAGCCTGTCAAAACCGACCGATGCAATACCGTAGTACTTAGTATCTCTACTATTTCTACAATGTTGAAGGCTGTGTTGAGTAAAGCACTTAGGTACTTAGAACTGAGCACCTGTCAGTGGCAAGTCATAAAGTTGGTACTTAGTCCTGGTGAGGTTACTCCTTAAAGAAAAATTATGAGATGGTTTAATATCAAGGCATCTAATAATTCTTTGTAGAGGTGTTAGTTAATGGCATCGTCTTTCTAAAAATCTGTAATGATGTTATTTTCTCAATAAATAAATAATAACAATAATTTTTCTGACATGTTATTATTATATGCTATTGTAAAGAGTTATTTTGAATCGCCTCGCTCCACTAGAGCCGTACCGTTTCTGTCGCAGCGTGGAAATCGGCCCGTGGTTGTCATAAGAGCTGACTAATGACCAAAAAGCAGTACTTTCCTCCTGTCTATTTTGAACCCCTCTACTGCGACCACAAATCCCCCTGCCAATCGTAGTTTCATTATGGCGCAAATATTGGCCCGTGGTTATCAGCTGACTAAGGAAACCTACCAAAGGGCAAGCTTCCTCCTGTCTATTTTGAATCCCTCTACTGCGTCCACTAAACCCCCTGCCAAGCGTGGTTTCATTATAGCATAACCCCCCTTGTTCAGTAGTGGAAATAATCTATGCTGATGAATTCTACCCACAAAATTATATTACCATTATCTTTGCAGTCTCTTGCATATTATTATGCACCTATTACAGCAATACCATAGATAATAACGTAATGCCGTCATAGTTAAACGTAATTTGAAATTTCTCCGCGTAAGAGAGCCGTGACCAAAGCTACTGACACGTAGTACCATTGACACAATGAAATTATACTTATATCTGCATAGTGTATCGGTGTGAAGGTCCCAGAGTAAATCACCGTGACCCCTTAATGTTAAGAGCCAAAGGACGAGGTCTGTAAAATTTGGCTTGTAAGGTCCAGGATTTTACGGCACATATCCCTCTCTGATATGACGACCACGACCACTCTGCCACGAGTCTAATAAGTATGGTACAAAATATCAAATTATGTATAGGATAAAAAAACATGGGACGGGATTTCATTCAACTCATAACACAAGCTTTGCTTAGCTTGGGACTAGATGATGCTGTGTGAATTGTCCAGCATTATTTATTATTTATTTATATTATTGAGGTATCATGTATTTTAATTTAAAATTTGTCTTATTCGAAGTATTTTATCTATTGAATCTGCGAAATTAAATACTTTTTGGGTTTGAATTCGGTAATAATAACGGGCTTTACCAACTATCTTGGTATTGGTTGGTTTTTTGTTTTATTCTGTTATAATTAGGAACATCGATCAAGATTATTTTGCCTGTACATCCAAATCTTCTATCTGTGGCATTTCAAACATTTATGGCAATCATCTGTCATTTATGAAGGGTAAGACCATAATTTAGATTTTGAAAAAAAAATATATCCGTTTCTCGATGATCTATTAATTAAATACATTTATGATACTCCTAGCTTCTCCCCGCGGCATCGCACGCGCTTTGGCTTAGTAAAAATCATAGCCCATGTCCACCCCCGTCTACCTCTCTGCCAAATTTCATTAGGATCCGTTTAGCGGTTTATACTATTGGTATATACAGGGTTATTGGTAATTCACTGAAACTATGTTAACTGCAGGTTCTGCCCACCATTATGGTCTCAATTCTTAAAATTGGTGGAAAGGGAATATTAGTATTTACTCCCCTCCATTCAAAAATCGTTCATTATAGGGGTTTTAGATGTAAAATAAGCCAATGATGATAATGTGGATCTACATAGGAGTGGGAGATCGGTGTTAAGTAATTAATTATGTTTCAGACATTATTTTGTATGAGAGATGATTCTCAAAAAAAATAAGAATTAGGACCTCTCGTCTTCACTAACGTGTTCGTGATGATGGGCAGAACCTGCAGTTTACGCAGTGTCAGTGAAGTACCAATAACCCTGTATATTTATATATAAAATTCAGAATCCTATTCTTGAGTACCTACTACAAATACAACAGAATTTTTCGCTTGCATTTCCCACTTTTTCTTTTTTCAATATTTAATTACCCCTTACCCTCTTCACCTCAAAATACGACACACACCCTCCAAATATCTTACGCTGCGTTGTCAGCGTTTTCATATCGTCACGCAACCATTAGACCGTATTATTACCTATACGAGATCTAGGTGTATATTTAGATTCTAAATTAACCTTTAATGTTCATTTTAACACCATTACTACCAAAGCATATCGTATGCTTGGCTTTATTCTGAGAGTCTCTAGAGAATTCAAAACTTTAGATACTTTGTTACTTTTATACAATAGCTTTGTCAGGTCCATTCTAGAGTATGCATCGACGGTCTGGAATCCGCAATATAACGTTCATATGTATGAAATTGAAAGGATTCAAAACAAATTACTAAAACATTGTGAGTATCGGTTCCCCTTTCATGAAACTGATAGCATGACCAGTCTGCAAACCCGCAGAATTGTTAGAGACCAAGTTTTTCTATATAAGATTTTAACTGGAGAAATTGACTCACCATTTTTGCTTGAAAACGTTTATTTTCACTGTCCCCGACTTTCTGCTCGTAATAAAAAAACCTTTTGCTTACCTAATGTAAACACAAACTACAGAAAAAATATGTTTCTAAGTCGAGTTTGTGAATTATATAATAAAAAATTGTCGAGTATAGATATATTTAACTTTTCGTTGCCGCAGTATCGTAAAGAAGTTAAATTATGCGTTGCCAAGGACTCAGTAAATTAATTATTAAGTTGTAATAATAGCCTTATTTCTTTTTTTTCTATTTAGATTGTATAATTAATTATATATGTTTTGTAGGTATTTTCATCTTATTTTTTTTATTGTTCTGTTCATTTAGCTTTATGTTTACTTAATGGAGGAAATTCTTTTGGTTTATGTTTATTTAAGTTCTGTATTTTTATGTATAATGTACTGTTTATTTCCCAAATAAAATAAAATAAAATAAATAAAAAATATACATTATTTAGATAATCGATCATGTTTGAAGCCGAGGGTTTCACGTATTCTTTTATTGTCACAGCACCTGTTTTACGTAACTAAATACACATACATAGGTATGTATATCGAATTTCGCAAGAAATTAAAAAAAAATTGCGGTTTTTAATATTTTCTGCTGCGAAAAAGTAGTTTTCCGTAATTTGTAAAACATTTTCTGTGAACCCAAGTTTTAACAAATTTCAATGAGGTGCTTTTGTTACTTTTGCAGGAATTAGAATTAATAAGAAATTGATTACAAAAAATCAACTTTAGATACCTACATTTTTCGTAATCAATTTTTTCTTTCTCTCCGGTAATACTACCGGAAGCTCCATTAAATCATCCTATATTGTAACTTGGGTTCATAGAAAATAATCTATGATCTTTGGAAAACTACATTTCTGCTAGTTATATTCCTTGCCGAAAACAAAAAATTATTCCGTCTCGAAGACTCGTTAACAGAGAGTCTGAATAGACCTGGAGGGCTCTCTAATCCTAACAGTGATGGTGTCCTCCTAGCCGAATATCTCGCCACGGCAGCCAGTCTCAACTATAAGTAATATGTGAGCATGCACGACATCTTAAAGTGCACAATTGTGTGCTTAAACACAGGTGCACTCACTATTCCCTAACCCCTTAACCCTCTCTCATAATCCGGTGGGATAACAGACAGACACGATCAGTGAGAGGTCAGGCATAACATTATCAAATCAACATAGAAGTAACATTCTAGACAGGAGAATATACAATGAAACGGACGCGTCCAGTAACGGCCACTATCGATTATCTTAGAATTTTCGAACGAAAATATGCATGTCATTTGGTTGTTGGCAGCACTAGTGACCATAGACAAACCCACGATAACGTCCAGTAACGGCCACTATCGATTATCTTAGAATTTTCGAACGAAAATATGCATGTCATTTGGTTGTTGGCAGCACTAGTGACCATAGACAAACCCACGATAATGACAGATACCGGCAGCCGTTTGTGTTTTTTACATTGGACAGTTTATTTACGTGGGTACTTGATTTTAGTAAAATTTTGTTCTTTACTTTTGTGTTTTATTGGAAGGCTAACTAAGCGGCAAAAATAGGATCAGTAATGCACTCACAATTAGAGATAAAGCATTCTAAAATGCACGCCGAGTGTAGGTCTACTATATGGTCAAACGTCGTCATATCTACCTATGACGACGTTTGACCCAAGGAGGGAATTGAACCTGCAACCTCCTGCGTCGCATGCGGATCTTCGCCCGCTGCGCCACAGGCGACGTCAAAAGAACCATTTCGCAAAAAACCAAACCATCGTTGTGGTACAAACTTACCACAGAGTATAGTATTATAATATCTGTGCCACAGACATGTTTTTGCACAAAACCTGCTTTATACTTGTTTTTGTTGTTTCAGGTGATTCACAAGTCTCGTATTTATATATGATACGAAAATTCAACTTCACAGAGGTGGAATATAGCGTTTATGGCACAATCAACATTCTGCTCGGGTTATTTGGTATGTTATAATTATAAGACAAATGTCTACGCAAAAACAATTTACAATTATTTAGCCATAGCATTAACTACCATGACTACAAACTTCATCATCATCAGCCTACGTTTGTCCACTGCTGGACATAGGCCTCCCCTAATGAGCGCCATACCGCCCTGTCTTTAGCTTGCCGCATCCAGCATCTGCCTGCAGTCTTTCGCAGGTCGTTATCCCACCTGGCTGGAGGACGTTCTACACTACGTTTGCCGATTCGCGGTCTACACTTAAGAACACGTTTACCTTAGCGGTTGTCGGTTCTTCGAAAAATATGACCGGTCCACTGTCATTTCAGCTTGCTAAATATTTACAACATAGTTTAACAAGAATACAACCTTAGCTTATTTTTATAGTTCAGGTAACTAAGAGATCTAATCAAATCAAATAAAAGTTCTTTATTTACATAAATACAATAAATGAATTATTTATTTTTGTCAAATCATCGATAATATTAAAGTCAATTCCTACACGCGCCTTCCACTCACTTTATTTCATCAGTTTACGTTTTCACCCCATCATGGTAGGCGCGTGCTTGCTTTTTTATCTTATTAGGTAATAATTAATTTTTGCAATAGTTAAACCTTTCTTTCATTTCAACCGCTAAAAACCATTAACTTTACTTGCTAACCCTACCTTATTTAAAAAAATATGTAAAGTGAGAGTTTGGGAAAAATTTACAATAACTTCACTTGTTTTTTTAACGCATGTGACGAATTTACTTTAAATAAATAAATAAATAATGCTGGACAATTCACACAGCATTATCTAGCCCCAAGCTAAGCAGAGCTTGTGTTATGGGTACTAGATAACTGATATACTTAATACAATACACTAACTACATAGATAGATATTTTTTATTATAGATAGAAAACACCCAGATCAACGGAACAAATTTCTGCAGATCGTACACAAATTTGTTCCGAGGCGGGAATCGAACCCGCAACCTCCTGCGTCGCAGGCGGACCTTCGCCCGCTGCGTCACGGAGGTCGTCTTTCAATGTATTGAGTTTACAAAAATGTGACATATTTACTTTGTGGCAAATGTACAACAACCCTCAAATACCTATCAATCAATTTATTATATCAATATGAGAGTTTTCATCATATACTCTTCTTATCACTTTATCATTAATGACATTTGTATTTAATTAATTACCTGGTTGATATACATGTATAATTATTTAGATGACTAACTCTATTGTATTAGGTCTGACCTGTAATAATAGTTGTAATGTTTTAAATAAAATACAAAATACAAATCATATAAAGTAGTCCCGTACAATAAATATTTGGGCCAACTTACTACCTTGATGATTCTGTGGAGGAATTACATGTTCCTAGTCCTTACTTCCATCTTCAACATGGGACTAGTAGGCGTACAGATATATGCCTCCCTAACCGGGTCGACATACCACAGTATCGAACCAAACGATTCCGCTCTACTTTATTATAAGTACCGGCAAAGAGCGGCATGAGCTTCTTGCGTCTATTTTCCCGGAAGAATAAAATCTTGGGGCTTCAAATCTGGAGTAAATAAGTTTGTTTTGAGAAAATGTTTTTACTCCATAGTTTTATTTTAGTTAAATTGTGGCGTAACGCTCAAGACTGACTGGTAGAAAAAAAAAAGATAATGCCTTCATCATCAACATCATCACACTTGTTTGTGTGTGTGGTTGATTGTATTATTTAAACACCTTTTTCTAATATAATTTAACTTTTTTTTTGTGTTTTTATCTTTTTGTTAGTAGCAAAGTAACATTTTTTATATGATGTAATTTCCTTATTATCGTCGTCTATTTATTTTTACCCAAGTTTTTTAAGTAAATATATGTGGAAACTTGTATTTAGACCTCAGCATATCATACATGTATCATGCACGTTATATTAAGCAAAGACCTTGAAAAATTAAAATAATATAAAATACTTTTCATCCCCCCATCTTGGAAATAATATTTTTGCTCTTTGATATCTGAGTGCAAAGCCGTTTTAATTCGCTAGAGGATAGTATAACATCGTGTGCAGTAAGTTTGTGAATTCAAAACATCATTAAACCTATTTACTTCTACTTCCACGGTGCCGAATTTATCATAAAACCTTTTTTAATTTGTTAAAAACTCAGACTTCTTGGTGTACTTTTTATTTAATTTGCGCGCGCCATTTTATTTTTTGTTTTTAGTAATTTACTCGCTGAGGTGGGATGAAAAGTAACGTGTTGCACTCGAGTGCAAAGATTTTTTACCTCGTGCTCTTTTCATTCTCTCGCTAACGCTCAGAATTCTAAGTTTTGATCACTCGCTGCGCTCGTGATTCAATTTTAGAATCCTTCACTTGCTCGGTCATCAAAATTGAGCACGCAGTTAAAAAGCAACTTTGCACTCTTGTATAACAAATATCTATTATGCACACTTAACTCAGAAATAGTTCACAAAAATATAATGAAATAAGTGACAATTGGCTGTCTTATCGCTCAAAACCGATCACTCCCAGACAACCTTTAGATGGTAGAGATTTCTCTTGAGAGATAAGATCACAAATTATCATTAAAAATTTTAAGTTGATTTTCTTGTGAGTTGTTTTTAACGTACATGCTATTTATCTTAAAAATATTATCGAAATGTTTGATTCTACTCCAAATTACCTATAAACCAACAGAGTTTCACTTTATTCATTACTGCAGTCCATTTTGTTTTTTGTGACCGTAATGAGGCCCTTGCGCCTTTTAGTATCAATGTCAGTTTTATTGTTGAAGGTATTTATGGCTCCTGGCTTTGTTATTGTTTTGTTTTGGGCGATTGGTTTAAATTCACTTTGTTCGGGGATTGCCCGAGATCAAAATACCTTAGGTACCTATAATAATGGTACTTATAACGTAGAGCTTTATCTAGGCAAAATTTTGATCCGATCCGTTTAGTAGGATGCCTATTGTAATAATGTCCTCCTAGCCGAATTTCGACCACGGCGGCCAGTCTCATCGGAGACTAGCCAGATGCGTAGAACATATTATAGTGCACAAGTGTGTGGGCAAACACAGGTACACTCTCTATTCCCTTACTCTCATTATCCGATGGGACGACAGACCGACACGACCGGGGAGAGGTCAGTCGTAGGCCCAACGGCTTAACGTGCTTTCCGAGTCACGGGGGTGTAACACCGCCAACTTCCTGACTCCGGGCAGCTACTGTGAATTTTTCTTTCTAATGAAAAATTAAATAAAAATCTAATTAAATATCGAAAAATCTCAATAACAACTATTGCCCCGACCTGGGATTCGAACCCAGAATCAGCGGTTGAACAAGCCGACCGCTAGACCCACGAGGCAGGAAGCCTATTGTAGTGTCCATGTAATATAATATAAAACATGGTCTACATACGTCATCTCCTAGTTCCAGGTGTTGCTAATCAGCTGTCTCCTATCAGACGGACAGCCGAGAGAGCGAGAATTCGGGTTGACTGTTGAACGGTGGCCTACGGGTGCGGGGGTTAAGCTGATGGAATACCTCGGCACTGGCAAGCTGGTGTATCCCTAATTGTGTATATTATGGGTCTTCGGAACCCCAACACATGTTGTTTACTTTCAGTTACAGTTCATGAAAAAATATTGTTTTTAACCCCTGACGTAAAAATATGATACCATAGACAGATACACAGATACATACACCCCTCTCGGGTAAATCTGTCTGTGGTATCATAGCTCCCAAACGGATGAACCGATTTTCGTTTAATTTTTTTGTGTCATAGATAATTTTATCTTGAGTTTTCTTAGCCATGTTTCATGAAAATCTGTCGGGGGTTTTTAAAATTTTATATTTTGTTCTTGTTATATTATTATTAGTAGTAGGTTTGCTACGGAATCGTTTAAAAAGATCCATAGCATAGGCAGAATGTTTAATTGTTTTTTACCTAATTTAATTTGAATATCGCTGGCATAGGCTTGTTTTTGCTTAAATAATTACGCAACTGGCTATCGTTTTTAAAAGTCACCTTAACCATTTACGCACTAAATCACGAAAACAGTCCTATCTATACAAAATATGAATAAAATGCGTTCCGTATCAACCTAGGTCAAGGATGGTAGAGCAAGATAAAGAATGCACCCTCGCAACCCGTGAAAACACACTGAGAAGACACTGTTATTCGTATCAGTATAGAGTTTGAAATTGAATGTTCGTTCCGCTTATTATTTTTATCGTTTCATGTTGCTTACATGAGTCTTATTTATGGCACATCTACATATTGTACTTCCAATTTGAATAGCCTACAGTGTTGTTTAAGAAATCTGTAAATAGTACAATCAAAACCAACTTTTTTACTATCAGTTCGAATTGTATTGTTGAAATGTGTCATAACCTTGTCTGGCCCAGGCATCTCAATAGGCCTAGCACGGGGATTGTTGTCTAGGGAGAATAGAGAACAAGAACAAAATTTAAAATTTAAAAAACCCCCTACCAATTTTTATGAAACATGGCTAAGAACACTCGGGATAAAATTATCTATGACACAAAAAAACTAAACGAAAATCGGTTCATCCGTTTGGGAGCTACGATACCACAGACAGATACACAAATACACAGACACACGTTAAACTTATAACACCCCTCTCTTTTTGCGTCGGGGGTTAAAAATTACGTCACATCGTAATCGTATTCGTAATCTTTTAGAGACTCATTCTTTCAACTTCAATAATTTACGCAATGCGATGTCATTCTTTTCTATTTTACCCTAGACAACTATCCCCGTGCTAGGCCTACAGTAGGCTGTGTCCTAATCGGGGGGAGGAAAGGTGACGGAAGAATGGGGTCGGCGAGTCTGTGGATCGGTGGGCTCGCCGGCCATGTATAGGAGGAAGAGGGGACGCCAGTCGGGCCGCGGAGGTTTTAAATGTTCCCGTGGTTCGGCGAAAATGGCGAGAGAGGGACCCCCAGACCAGTTTATTCGTAAATGAATTTCCTCGCCGAAAAAAAAAAAAAAAGTCAGTCACAGTCAACATCAGTTTCTAACATATCACGCATTCGATTACGATGTGACGTAATTTTTCTCTATTCTACCCTAGACAACAATCCCCATGATATTGCGATATGTTTCTAGCCAGGGGCCAGATTCTGGTCACTAATCGCTTTACTATGAGAGTGATAATTATCACAGAATCGTCCATAGATCAATGATATCACAGAATCGTCCTTAGATCAAAGAAACTCTAAATAGTGTGTGCGGTGTTATTTACGCGGTGAGATTGATAGAATGCTCGAGGTTTCTCTGAAGGATAGGATTCGTAACGAATACATCCGACAGTGAACCAAAGCTATCGACATAGCCCAAAGAAATTAGCATGCTTAAGTGCCAGTGGGCCATGTCTTGCGAAAAACCGATGGGGTAAACGTGTTCTTGAGTGAAGACTGCGACTAGGCAAACGTAGTGTAGGACGCCCTCCGGCCAGGTGGGAAGACGACCTGCGAATGACTGCAGGCAGATGCTGGAAGCGGCAAGCTGACGACAAGGCTATATGGCGCTCATTAGGGGAGGTCGATGTTCAGCAGTGGACTAATATAGGTTGATTATGATGATTGATAGAATGGTTTTAACCTTACCACTTTCGACACTCCTCCCTCCATCTGTAGTTTATTTAATACAAACAATACCAAATATTTTTTTATTAAAATAAATTTAAAATAATTTACATGGCTAGGGCTTGAAATCCTCTTTTAAGTATAGAGATACCTGTGTTAGAAGGTTCCGCTCTTCCGTAATATACAGATATAATAATATTGGAAGGTGCTTATTTGAAAAATAAAAATTAAACAGATAATAATGCTTTACAAAAGTTTGCTAGCATGTGATTGTATGGCGTGTGCCTGTGTGTGTGTATTAGTGTTTTGTGTACGTCTGTAAGTGTATATGTGTTGTGTGCATGTGTGTGTTGTGTTCAAAAGTTTCTTTAATTAAACGTGACCATTATTGTTACGGTGAAGTGGTTCATTTGTTGGAGTTAGGGCCCAGCTCATAGCGTCGAATTTGCGGAGATTGGCTTCTACTTCGTTAATCCAGCGATACCTAGGGTGGCTGACAGATCTACGCTCCGACGATTTTCCCATAAACCAACGATTTCTTGACATCCCAAAATCCCTCCATTCTCGCGACGTGTCCGAGCCGGTCCAATAACAGACCTTAAACTCGCACAAAGGTGATTTTTCTGCATCTGCCTCTTTTTATTATATTAGTATTTCATAGCTCACTACTAGGTACCTACTAAACAAATCGAGCGTGCACTTATTTCATATAATTTGTAAATAATGTTCTCAATCTGATATAACATAATAGAACACATTATTCAAGAACACCACGTGCAAATCTGTGGGCAAAACCTAGTGAGAAACGAATAAAGTTAAGAAATCTGACGAAGATCTAAGAAGAATACCTTTAGGCTACATCGCAGGTGCTCACAGAACCTGCCAAGTTCATAAACATGATATATAACAAAGAGCTGATTTTGATGCAAATTAACTCATTATAAATGCGAAATGTTTAGCGCGCCGCTTGCTACGGCTTGACGTCATAGTATTTGCACAGAAAGAGTTTAAAACAATGTTTTCTTTATCTATTGTAGTTGATATGTTGTCTTTGGAGACAATTCTAAAAATTGGGCCTGAAAAGAATAGGCTTGTTTACATAACCAATTTTTCTCATGCAGAGCGGCGGGCGGATGGAGATGTGAAAAATAACCAATATTTTTGATTTAATTATCTTTATTTCCGAAAAGAACCAAGGTTCACTCACTTCACAGGTACAAAATATGGCCACTAATTTGACATCCATTCGAGACTTTAGGAACAAAGTAAATTACAATAAAAATAGAAACTCAGTAGAACTAGTATTTACCTACAATTGAAACAGTTTAGTTGCAGCAGACTGTTGCAAACAATCTAGATGTACTTGTACAATAGGATAAAAAATATTTGAAAATAATTCTGCGCATAACCTTCTCTGATGCAATTCACGTGAACTGCCTTCCCTACCACGAATCGATATGCCATCCGAGAAGGAAAACACAGACTTGTACAATATGAAATTGCAATCTCATCAGAGAAGGTTAAGGGCGGAATTGTTCCAAAATATTTTTATCCTTATATTTTACAATCAATTTCCGCAAAGTAACGCCTGAATATTTTATTAATCTAGAGGTAGCTCAACTGATACTATATCATAGCCTACATTGCACCGCTGTATGGCAATGCTGATGCGCTGCGCTAGATACTCACCAGCTCTCGGTTCGCGGCGAGTGTCGCTTCGACCAGACGCTCTGATAAATTTTGGAAAACGCGGTGAGCCTCGTATCTATCGTATCTCTATCAAATGTATTAAGCTAAACATCTCTTCTTTGGTATTTATTAATCTTGTTGATAATTTACGGACAGAAAATGTTAAACTATCGTTATATTAGGTACATCCCGGTCAGCTAAGCCATTAAATTGTGTCCGTGAACTTCAGCCCTCCAAATCCCATTTTAGTAAACTCTTAAATGTGTATAAGTAGCAATTTATGTGAATTCGGGTGTCGTAAATAGGGGTAAATCGAGTAAATCCACTAAAAAAGCTTAGACGACCTTTTCCTGCCCATTTGCTTACACCTGTGGCTATACTCCGATAGGGAAGGTTAGTCGATTTGTAACGATGAACTCTAAAAGGATGTCATGATTGTCGTGATAAGTATTTTGTCTCGGTTTTCAATCTTTACCCGTCTGTCTGTTTCATTGTGTGAATAAAAAGCTTCTGAATGATAGTGAAATTGTAGGAGATGGATTGTATTCTACGGAATAACATAGCTCTTTATTATACAGAAAAAGTGCGTGAAACTCTGAGGGAGCTAGTTGTAAATAAATATGGTAGGTTCATTAGAAATCTTGGGAAACAAAGGATTTTTATTTTTAATTAACTGCGCCCCGCGTCTCCGCTGCGTGGAAATTTATGTTTCCACCTTTCTTAATTTTTTCTTTCTTAAGAACCTTCTGACAAGAACAAACACCACAAAAAAGAATTAGCGAAATCGGTCCAGCTGTTCACGCATGATGCCGTGACCAGGAAAAATAGGGATTAATTTTTATATAATCGATAGCTATTCGACGCGTGTTAAGTTATTGAAACTATCGTTATAGGTAGATACTATTTCCTCCAACCAGGCTGAACGACGATCTTTAAAAACTGCAGTTGGATTCTGGATGCATCAAGCTGAAGACAGGGCGCTATGGCGCCCATTAGGGAATGCTTACGTCCAGTAGTGGACCAGTAGTATAGGCTGATGATAACGATGATGACTATTTTTATTTTATTATCAAAAAAGACACCATGAAATTTTCTTCCGTAGACTCAAAAGCGACTGCAAAACTATATCTATATTTTTCAATCCATTTCTCTTTCAGGAATGATGTTCTGCATATCAGTTCTCAGCAAAGGTCTGAACGTGCAAGACAGCGCTATAGGAGGCCTAGCAGGAGTGAGCAGGATAGCAGCCTCCTTCATGTTTGCCTTTGCACCGACCAGGCAGTGGTTCTACATAGCCCCGGTTCTGAACATCTTCAGCCATACTGGTCTCACTGCGGTTCGGTCGATTGCTACTAAGAGTGTGCCTACGGAGGAAGTTGGTAAGACTTTTTAGACATTTTAAGGAACGTTGAGAATAAGTCTTAAATAAATAAATAAATAATGCTGGACAATTCACACAGCATTATCTAGCCCCAAGCTAAGCAGAGCTTGTGTTATGGGTACTAGACAACTGATATACTTAATACAATACATTACATAGATAGATATTTTTATTATACATAGAAAACACCCAGACCAACGGAAAAAAATTCTGCAGATCGTACACAAATTTGTTCCGAGGCGGGGATCGAACCCGCAACCTCCTGCGTCGCAGGTGGACCGTCGCCCGCTGCGCCACGGAGTCTTGTTAGTTACAGGGCGTAAAATATGAATCCATACCTAACTGTCCATCCATATGCTAATAAAGCCAGTGTAATCCTGTCTCTTTGTCTGTCTGTTACCTTTTACGACGGATTGGTAGATGATATATTGTATCCTGGGGAAGGAGATTTTTTACTTGTTATTCCCGACCGCATGCGAAACCGCGGACACTCGTAGGTTTTTCTTATTGAGAAAATATCAAATCCAAGCTCTATCCTGGTCTCAAACTCTGCAGACCGTAAAAGTATATGTAATAAGATATAAGTAGGTATAGGTAGACCACACAACTGGGGGATTGCTGTAGAACCATGTCACAGTAACAAACGCCAAAAGTAACATTTGTTACTGCGTTTGGCGTTTGTTTTCTTATTGTGAGAAGGTTCTACAGAGATCCGCCAGTTGTGTGGTCTACCTACAAGTATTGTACCTATAGACAATACATAAAGTGAATAATTCTTGCAAAATATTGTGCAATAAGTATTTTTTGTCCTATATTTAGAAATTCCGAGGTTCAACTCATAGACAATTCCGATATTCATAATGACATAGCATCAAAACCTATGATAACAACGTTTTGGTTGCCGAACCCTAAATGAGAGTATAGATTAGAGCACTTACCTACTTGTAACAGAACATCAAGCATTCGCTGTTTTAAATTTACTCGAATCACATTTCGAACATCACGCACGATTTTTTGTTACAACCTTATTTTAAATACCAATGAGCGCTTTGGTGTAACATTTTATCGATTGTATATTCGAATACCGTCGTCGCGACGCACACAGTTTCGTAAAAAAAAAATCGCCGCTGTGCCTTTATAAATAAATAAATAATGCTGGACAATTCACACAGGATTATCTTGCTAAGCAGAGCTTGTGTTATGGGTACTAGATAACTGATAAACTTAATACAATATACTACATAGATAGATATTTTTTTTTTCCGTGGCGCAGCGGGCGAAGGTCCGCCTGCGACACAGGAGGTTGCGGGTTCGATTCCTGCCTCGGAACAAATTTGTGTACGATCTGCAGAAATTTGTTCCGATGGTCTGGGTGTTTTCTATGTATAATAAAAAAAATATCTATCTATGTAGTGTATTATATTAAGTATATCAGTTATCTAGCACCTATAACACAAGCTCTGCTTAGCTTGGGGCTAGATAATGCTGTGTGAATAGTCCAGCATAATTTATTTATAATTTATTTATTTTATTTATTTATTTATACAAATATAGAAAACATCCAGAGCACCCTGAACAAATATCTGCAGATCGTACAAACATTTGTCCCGAGGCGGAATCGAACACGCAACCTCCTGCGTCGCAGGCGGACCTTCGCCCGCTGCGCCACTGAGGTCGTCATAGAAAGGTCGTTATAGAAACTATAATGGCAACAATGGATTTCGATACCGTGGCTATCTCTAAGGTGGCTATCGATTTGGCATACCATATATAAAAGCATTTTCATCGCGTAATTCGCGAATTCGTCATTCCATATAGCGATTTTCGAAACAACGGCTGTTCGGTAGGAGACACACATGAAATTGTTTTCGCAACAGCGTCCGTCGCAACGACGGCATTTGAATAAACATGACAGACCCACAACAATAATTAATTCAACCCGATTTACAGAACTGAAGCCATGAAATAAAACTTCGATATTTCCCTTCAAAACGCCCTACAAAGTTTAACAACATATCCAAACGTTTCGTTCCAGCAAAACTCAATGCCCTTATCGGAGTGACGGAGGCCATAGCGCCATCGGTGTACATGCCTGCGTCGAGTTTCATATACATGAAGACTATAGAGAGCTTCCCAGGAGCGTTTTATATGTTCGACGCTGCATTGACTGTCTTCGCTCTTGGTTTGTTCGTGTGAGTACTTTACCTAAGCATTGGGCGTCTTTATAATTATCCATCCAATCATAAAGCTAGGATTCCACCACGAAACGTTAATGCGCTCCTGCCTACCATTTTCCGGACTCTTTTTAAGTGAAATAGGCATACATTTCCACCAACAAAGATTTTTGTCTGTTGATTTCCACCGCACACGGAAAATAAGAGAGATGAGTGAGCGGAGCGTCATTTCAACGCTATCTGCTCGCTCGGTCCTTTCCGCTCGTCTATTTGTTGGTGGAAAATACAAGTATGCAGTTTACGAGTTGAACGGAGTCCATACCTAATGGGTCCGCTCCGCGGTGGAAACCGGGCTTAATTCAAATTCTAATGCTACGGCAACATTACAAGGCTAAGATTCGTCTTCGCGTTGTCGTGATAAAAGTTCGTGTTAGTTCTACGACGACGTGTTTGGCTACATTGCAAAAAACTTCGCAACGTCGTGTCGGGAAGGGCATTTGTTGTTGCGATGATGATTCGCGGTAAGACGAACTTCTTGGCCAGACTTGTCGCGACAGCGCGAATCTTCGCGTTATCGCGAAAGTGTGGCGGTAGTATTAGTGGGGAAACTGAAATCTGCACAGACACCGCATGGGAGTGTAGTGCATTGTCGAATTTAAAATCGCTAGGTACGGTACTTGTTTAACCTCATCAGCACACATTCGTCCGCGGCTGATGATATTCCCCAAACAAGGGGGTTACCATGATAATTTTTTCATTCAATAAAAATCACCAACTATATAACGTGAACGTTATTGTGATAGTAAAAAACATAGATTTTAGTAAAATTCTGTAGATATGGTAAGTTCCGTCAACGCCAGCACAGCCGCTGGTGTCGCCGGGCACTTGGGGCCTTGTTTGTGAGCGTTCCATCATTGTTTGGGGGGTCTGGACCACAACCCACCACGCTGGTCCAGTGCGTGTTGGTGGGTTGTTATGCCATTGCCTCGTTTTTTTGGTCGGAACGGAGCACCAGGGGGGCAAGTGAGGTTGGTCTGGGCGCCGAAAGATGGCGCCCAAGCCGAAGGAGTTGGCGCCCCTTATTCCCCAATAAAATCTATTGAACAACTGAACTACTAACCCTAATATTCTTAACAAACAAAAGTTCCATAATCAGTAGTTAGTTAATAATCAATAATTCCATAATCTATTGAACTACTAACCCCAATATCCATACTATACAAATAGATTAGGTAACAAAAACTCAAACCAATATTTATACTGTACAATATTGGTTAGACCAAAGTCAAGATCAATTTTGTCAACAAACTTTTTTTACAATAAAAAATAAACAAAAATAGCTATTTGGCGCCGACTAACAAATTATTTTTAATGTAAAGTACATTGTAGAAATTCCTAACTACGTATTTCCGTATAAGCTACCTACTAGTCCGCTTCAAATACTGTGCACAAATAGAAAGCTACTTTATTACTGAGTGCGAAGGACTATAATTATTAGTTCATTACTTCCCCTTGTGGCAAGTTCCTAATCCGATAAATAATCCTATTAAATCTCTCTCGAGCTTTCAAGTTCAATCAAAAATGTATCACAGAGCTTTCAATTACTCTAACAACTTTTTCAGGCAGCTTGAATTGAGCTCATTGGGGTTCCACGGTCGTTATGGTCAGTGATTTTCAAAGCTGGGTTTTGTCATTAATAAAATAGCACAGAAAAGTTTATTTGCAATGCACAAATTAGATGTTATGGTAGGTAATATCTAATGCTCGAAAAAAAAAAACAATCCAATAGAGGCTTTATTAAGATAGTATTCTTAGTTAACAAAGGCTTTTGTTTCAGTAAAGATAAATAATTAGGGCTCATTTTTTAAATATGATAATTACATATCCCTCCTTCTTGCGCAGTCCGGTACAAATCTATCGGGTGGATGAAAATGATGGTGGTCCCGCAGCCGGGTTTTATTCACTACTGGGTATGAGTCTCCCAAAGTTAGCGTCAACAACCACAAACTTTATTTCGTTTAGTACCTTGTTACTAAGAACAATAATAAACTCCAATCAAAGTAATGAAACATGTTTTTTTTTTTTTTCAGATTGATCTATCTTCTAGTCAGAAAAAGAGACTCTATCTTAGTAAAGAATCCTGCACGAAAAGAAAAATATGCAAGAACCAACAAAGCTTCTAGATTTTAAGTCCTTTAGTTTAGTTAAGTTTTATAGCTATAACGCAGTTGGATCATAGACTGATTAGATTTTTAAAAATACAAAAAAATATGCCATTATAATTTCAATGGAATTCATAAAGAAGTGTAGTACTCTCTACAACTCTACTCTAATTTTACGTACCCTTTGACTAAACAAAAGCAATTAAAAACCAAAAAAACCACACCCATGGGCGCGTGTCTCAGTGATTTAATATTATAAATCTTTATCTTGTGGAGACACGCTCTTTAGATGTTAAGGCAGCCCCTCACCTGCATCATTCGTTCGTAATGTAACATTCCATTAACCCGTTGCACCTAAGCATTACGTTACAATACTTGCTTCCTGACTGACGAGCATAGGCCTGTAATGTAACAATAACAATCCAACAAGATTGGATTTTGAGCACTAGGCTGTAGTCGTAACGGTTATTTTTACAATTACAAAATAGAAATTGTAACATTTGCGGTTTGCGCACTGTATGTACATAATTTTCGGTTCTGTTTCTTACCTTGCTACGAATTATGGAAAATGCTCCCATGCCGTGCTTGAATCTGAGCTGTTACATTACAGGCGAATGTCCGCGGTGAGGGACCACCATTATACATTGTACAACGACACTTTTCACGGAAACATGATAGTCTTCAGATATTCCTGAATCTAATCGAATATCATTTTTATTTTCTATGAAGTAGTGACGTAATGAAAAATTCCGTGAATTTGAAGACAGTAAAAGTAATCTCGAATTTATCTCAGTTTGTTTAGATGACTAAACTTTAAGTTCAATGTTCCGTTATCAAGTAAGTACAAATTGTGATTAGTGAATAAACATACCTTGGGTTATGTATTGTGGTTTGGATTTTATCTTAAGTGTGGGGTGGATGACCTGTGTAGACGAATTTCATACATTTCCAGCGAATGAATTACGTGGATTAAGAGCGATAGAATGTACTGTGAAGAAAAATTGCATTGAGAATTTAAGATTAATTCTCACAGTTACCTTGGGCAGATTCTGCAGTTGAGCAAAAACAATTTCTACAAGGAAGCCAAGAGGAGGATCCAGCTAGGCTGGGCAGTGTTTCGAAAACTACGTCGAGTCTTCTCGTCATTCATACCGCAATGCAAAAATTTTCAATCAGTGCGTCCTACCCGTCATGACCTACGGAGCTGAAACGTTAGACACTCACTGAAGGGTTGGTCCACCAGTTCAAAGTTGCTCAGCGAGATATGGAAAGAGAACATGGGTTCGGAGTTTCTCTGAAGGACAGGATTCGTAACGAATACATGCGAAAAAGAATAAGTCAGACATAGTTCAAAGAATAAGATGAAGTGGCAGATGAACCGGCCACACCTCGCGACGAACCAACAACCGCTGGAGTAAAAGTGTTCTTTAGTGGAGACCGTGTCTCAGCAAACTTAGTGAAAGACGCCCTCCGGTCAGGTGGGATGACGACCTGCGAAAGACTGCAGGCAGATGCTGGATGCGGCAAGCTGAAGACAGGGCGCTATGGCGCTCATTAGAGGAGACCTATGTCCAGCAGTGGACTAATATAGGTTGATGAGGAGGACGGCGAATACATTGATATGCCGATACCGATGTAGGTAGGTAAGCAGACTAATTTTATTTATGAGAGAATAGTTCATTCAACGACAAATTTGCTGGAAAGGATCAACTTTCCAAAGGCTTTTTTGTGTCTACGAGTAGGTTACGCGTTTTAAGATGTTTAATAATAATAACCCTTTTTATTATATCGGAGTTCAAGGGGCCTTTTTTGTCGCTGAGCTTTAGAAAAAAGAAAAAAGTTTCTTTTGTAGTTCACAGAGATGATTTTGAAATATTTTGGTAAATGCTAATGCAGTATTCAAAGATTCGTTTATAGCATCGCGTTAAGATGTCATATTTCCTCTGAGCTAATTACTGTTTAGAACAGAACATAGACACACACTACGAAATAGCTGACTAGTATTCATGCTAATCTCAATGCAAAATTATTCCAATTCACGAACATCAATAGGCCGTATCAATCAATATTACCTTCGAGTCCGGAATCAAGTAATTAAGCCAGCTAAACCCAATGAAACGCGGTAAGCACGTATAATCTCCAATATATCCCCTTCGTGATGGCTTAGTGCGCGGCTCTACGGAACCGTCAAACCATCTATGTGATTAAGTCTTTCGCGTTATCGTCTTCTCCCACGATCCTTTAATGCTAATCACTACTTTTCGCCCTATTCCACTAAACTACTCGCTTGAAATTCAGACAGTGACAAAATGACACATTTTTGGTATAGTTTGACCGAAACCGCTGGAAAGTGCGGCGAGGTGGGGGACGAGGAAAAAAGAGCAAGAGTACAGATGAGATCTATATTGTCTGGCTGATGGTCTGTTGTGCTGTATGGCAGACTGATGGATCGGAGCGGCCGATACTTCCCCCCGTCTCGCCGCGCGCGCGCATACCTCAGGCGCGGTACAGCGGTTTCGGTCAAACTATAATGGAGGGACGCACTGTCAAGGTTGAAACTATTCCATCAATCTCTCCGTGCAAATGTCACCGCACGAGTGTCTAGAGTTTATTTTATTATAAAGATTCTACGTGACGCTGCTCCGACGATACCATTGTCATAGTAAAGCGATTTGTTAGCATAATCGGGTCTCAGTCAGTCTATGAACCTAGTACCATGAACTTCAGAATCTAGTTCACAAAGAAAATTACAATCAATGAATAGAAATAAATTAGAACTATTATTTACAATTGAAACAATTGAGCTAACTGCAGACTGTTGCAAGCAATCTACAGGTAGCTCAACTGATCCATATCAATACCAGTCGGAAGCGTCCCCAAGACGCTGGCTGCATTGCCCGGCTGTATGGCAATGCTGATGCGCTGCGCCAGATACTCACCAGCTATCGGGTCACGCGTCGCTTCGACCAGACGCTCAGATAATTTTTAAAAACCCGAAGAGCCTCGGTACCTCACGGAGTCGCGACCCCTTTGTATCGCTTGATTTAATAGATTCGCTTAGATACCCACTTGTTCCTAGAATAAGTGCGTAGGGTACATTTTAAGGGTCTCCCAGACATACGCGGTCTGCAGTGTCGGACAGCACAATTGCACAACACATATTTGTCAAATTGTACTGGCCGCCACCGCAGGCTGCGACTGTCTGGGATACCCCTTAATTTCACAATGTTCCGAACATTACGCCGAACAAACGAAGCTTTTAAATAAACTCGTGTGAGAATGCGCTTAAAAAACCAAGTGTTATAAAAATACTTACATCAGGTTCAGGTAAAATATTACTGACGTTTGGGAGATATAAAGTGCGTAGAACAACTGCCCAGGGCACAATGCTGCTACGAAAAATTACGTTACCTTAGATCTAGTGTTATTTTTATGGCCTACCAAAGTGTTAGCAATACATTATGGTGAAAATCGAGAGCATGAAAAAAAGATAAATTTGTAAACAACTGCCTAGGGTGCAATAGATTTTTACGAAAAATTACGCTACTAGCCAAAAGTAATTTTTCGTAACAAGCCTCTGTAATAACTGGCTAGACAATGCTGTGTGAATTGTCCAGTATTATTTATTTAATTACGCTACTTTAGATCTAGTGTTTTTTTAACCGACTTCAAAAAACAGGAGGAGGTTCGCCTGTTTTTTTTTTGGATTTACTTTAATTGGTATATCTGCAATGGTTAACAGATTTTGCTGATTCTTTCAATACTGTATAGATAGATAGAAATTGTGTTGACCCAGATAGAGAGACTGATTCAATTATTATATCAGAAAAAGTAACCCGAATCAACCTAATCAATAGCATTCTATCGCTAGAAGTAAAACGACGTTTTTAGCGGTTTCCGAAAACACAGGGGTGTCGAGGTTTAAAGGTTAAAGAAATGATCTCAAATCGACAGGGTGTCTACAAGTCAAAAACTCGAAAGTTTATGTTTGGATTGTTGATCTTTTTGTAGATAAATAAATATCGAGTGCAAAACTGAAATCGTGAGTTACTGTTTCATAACATAAGGCAACTTCCGTCTATTGTCGTGCGATGGTTGCAATTTCCTGGAACAATTCACTTACTATCGATCGCAGTAGATTGAACATCTTCCCACCCCACATGTTTCGTATGCCATTTGCCACTCTATGAGTCATTTGTTATAAACTTTGTGACATTTGTCGTAAAGTTATGAGACGTGAAATCTCTGTGAAAAGTTAGTGAGGTGTTATAAAAGTGAAAGTTTAGATGTGGTGTGTGTGTGTCTGTGTGAGGTTGTGGTGGTTGTTGTTTATGTTTGTTTTACTAAACTGACTGAGAAGTTTTTGCAAACAACAAAACAGTCACTTTAAGCGCGAGTGAATTTTAGACTGTATCTATTCTTAGAAGATAAAAATTAGGTATTTTGGGGTCCGATGCCCAGGTTCCAGGTTCTGTATACTGGACATATCAGAACCTGTTAAAATTCCGGGCGTTAATTCGAAAATTGTACACTTCTTAAAAGTTTTTTCATCCCAGCTATTCGAAAAGAGGAGAAGAGTTCCTCGATAAGTCCGAAGAAATTGGGTCATTCCTGCGCACTTAATAACAGTGATGAAATGACTTTTGAATTTGAAACACTATATAAGTAATTAAAAAGTTTGAACGCAATTCGCTTCGATAAAGTCCTGGCCGGTCGGAAAAAGCGCGCCTGCCAACGCGGCATTGGATTACCAATAAAAAAAATACACGGGGACTTCTTATTCTTATTCTTTTTTTTATTACTGTTACTGTACTAATGTTACAGAACATTAAATACGAGTTCTAGCAGTGAAAGTGAAATATTAGCACCAGAATATAGGTCGTCACTACTAAATAATAATAATAATAATAATATAAGCCTTTATTCAAACTAATAATATTTACAAACATTATATAAGTACTTAAAAATTTGAACACTAGTTTGTTTGCTGCTTGGCAAAGGCCTCCCCCAGCCTTCTCCACTCCTCCCTGTCTTGGGTTTTCCTCGTCCATATCTTGCCTGCTCCTTTGACAAGCTCATCAGCCCATCGAGTGAAAGGTCTGCCCTGATTCCTTTCTCCACTACTAAAAGCATCTCTTATTTATTTTTGTCATAGAGAGGGAATAAAATCAAAGTGTGCCAGACGGTATCAAAATTATTTAGCTTCGAGCGACGTCCTTTGAATCCCTAGCCACACTTAGGATTCAATTCTAGAATCCTTCACTGAAAAAAAATGTTATCATTCATTAAGATCTTGTCTAATGTGATCACGCACATGAATTCATATGAGCCTGATAAGATCTCGTCTTCTGTGACTATGAGAACTTAGTTAAATTGTAATAACTCCTTCTACCAAGTAATGAATTGGCCTTATAAAGTGTAGTTAATTAATTTAATAAAAAAAAAAGTTGTTTGCTAACCCCGTGCAAATAAATGTTTAATATGACAAAGTGTTTATTTATTTTGACTTAGAGCATTGATATGTCAATGATGTGCCAATTTTTTGTTTTAAACAAATTCGATATGTTGCGGCTACCATGCATTCTTTTTTGTATTGAATGAGATATTTATCATGCCAACTATTTTGACGCCAATTAAGATAAAATGCGTCTTAGTTAGACTATATTTTTTTTGTGATTCGCTTCGCTCTGGTTTCAAAAAATCGCTCTCGCCATAAATACGTAACTTTGGTCCCTTGTGACACAATCTACTATTTCGGAACGTTGGGTCTGATTCTTTCACTAATGTTAATGGGTAGCTGAATCTGTGATATTCTATGTTTCATATAGGCTACGTGAGAGGATCCGTAAGCTCAAGCTAGTCAATAAAACTTTACAGAGTTCAGTTTCATTATCCCTTGCATTCAAATACAACCTCTACGTTGTGGTAAATAGAAGACATGTCACGTATTTCGCGCGTAAATTACATTTATCTTGTCTGAAGTCAAATAACAGAGCCGTCGAGTTGTGTGTGACTAATAGTCAGAGTAATGACTTGCTCAGATGTATTTATTAGGCACTTTGTAAAGAGATTCGGACTTGCTCTGAGAATTTTCTGGTACCTTAAAGATTACCTTCGGTGTACATAACGAAAAAGCCTACCTATACGTCAAACCCGTCGGTCTAACCCATCGTTTTTAGGGTTCTAATAGGCCTTATAGGGAATCCTCTTAGCTACCATTCTTTCGTAAGGAACGATAGAATGGTTATGCTGGACTCATACCAGCCACACCACACACTGTGTTTTCCTTCTGCACTAGTTTGCCGAGCCGACGGGTACACTTGAGAAATCTTCCACTGGCCTGACGGTGCTGGTCTCTGAAGGTCCCGACTCAAGATATAGAGTTCTTCTTTGAGAAGCACGTAGAATACACCACGCGCGCCGCCTCTAGGTCCTGAGTACCGACGACCATGGCCGGAGGAGAGCGTGGAAGATTCTCCTCTGACGCCCTGGTCTCTTGCTGCAGATAGGAAGGTCAGTAGTTATCTCTCGTTTCCTTTCCGCAGTTTCCTTCTGTGTAAGGACGTCTTCACCTTATAGTAAGGCCGTTACTAAGCTGGCCAACGCGATAACGAAAAATTTCGCTTGATTTCGCGCCTCATCCCGCCGGCCATTTTGTATGTTCCGCAATCCGCAATGTGTATCATTCGGGTTTTGCTACTGCTCGCGAATACTAGCTCAGTCTGAATAGGCTTTTATAGATAAAGCTTTACGTTTTTTTATCTATATTATAGTCCTAAACATTATTCAGAATCAACACTGTCAGCAACTCAGCAGCCTAAATAATACAAAATGTGGCAATAACCGCCAGCCTGTGTCGGCGGGATCGGCGTACACACCCAAAATCGGCGAAACAACCCGGCCTTATGGTGCGACATTTAAGGCGCATACCTGACCAAAATCAGTGCCACCACCTATTTTATGGCAGAGATATATGAACAAAAGCGAAATTTTATTTAAAGAGTTCCTTTAACATTTGTTACTGCGAATCCCACAAAAGTTTTTAGAAACTTGATGATAAGACTTGTCCGAACAAAAGTTCAACAAGGATCATTAAAAACTTTTACCGTTTTATTCATTCATTTAAAGTATCCGAGAGTTTTATTATAACTTAGAAATTTTCATGATCCATCTCTTTTAACTTATCGGTACTTTGATAGTAGTACCTAAATATACATTCTATTAGAGGGTAACGGTGTTGAGTGCACTTATAGAATAACACTTAGAATAAGTATCTATTTATGCTAAGAGTGAAATTGTTTGTGACCCCAAATAAATAAAAATAAAAAACTACATATACCTGAGAGCTGGTCAGCATCTGGCACAGCGCATCAGCATTGCCATACAGCCGGTGCAATGCAGCCAGCAGCGTCTTGGGGACGCGACGACTGGTATTGGTACTGGTAATATCTATTTAGTGTATTGTATTAAGGATATCAGTTATCTATAGTACCCATAACACAAGCTCTGCTTAGCTTGGGGCTAGATAATGCTGTGTGAATTGTCCAGCATTAATTATATATTTTATTTTATTTATTGATATGGATCAGTTGAGCTACCTGTAGATTGTTTGCAACAGTTAGCTCAAGTGTTTCAATTGTAAATACTAGTTTTCATTTATTTCTATTATTTGATTGTAATTTCTTTGCGAATAAAGAGTTTATAGATATATAGAATAGTAGATATGTAGGTAGAGATAAACCATTTTAAAAATGCACGCCGCACGTATGACGTTTTGTGGAGGGGGCGTGCATTTTTAGGATGGTTTATCTGTACCTACTAGATACTTAAGTACATTGACGATTATGTAAGTTAAGAAGAGATAAACGCCCCCACCACAAAACGTCATAGGAACCTACACGCGCCGTGCATTTTTAGAATTGTTTATCTCCACATACTATTCATTTTCAATATTTTATCTACTTACTGACCATAGAGATTAATAGGCTAACGGACAAACTGAATTATCGTTTAAGTTAGCTGTAAATTATATAAGTACTTTATGTAAAACAAAACTGTAACTAAATGAAAAATAAAACATAAATACTTACTTGTATTCCAATTTCCAATTCACTGGGGGCCCTCGCATCTTTTCCCGGATAAACAACAGCTTCTTTTAGCTAGATTATTTTCTACTTCTCATCTAACTTCTCTACTGCAAATTTCATCAGGGTCTATTCAGTAGGTTGGGATTTTAACTTAGTAAAAGTAAAGTAACCACAAACATTCTCACAACTTCGCTTATAACTTTCGTCTTTAATATTTTTTTTAGGATATATGATGTTTGGTCTACTTCAAGCCACGCCAGTTATGGAGCAGCTACAGCATGCTACGTTGTAGCACCAGTGACGGAACAGCTACAACATGCTACGCCGTAGCACCAGTGACGGAACAGCTACAACATGCTACGCCGTAGCACCAGTGACGGAACAGCTACAGCATGCTGAGCCGTAGCACCAGTTACGTAGCAGCTACAGCATGCTACGCCATAGCACCAGTCAGTACGGATGTGGAACGACATACAAAAAATACCGTACATTTAATGGCTTAGTATTTGATTTGACTACCAGGTCAGTTTTTTTTTATCAAAAATTAGTTTCACGCGTTGATATATACACGTTTAAAGGTTATTTCTATCCCATGGGAACTGATTTATAGGATAAAAATTAGCCCATGTCATATCATTATAAATTCTGTACCCATTTGTTATTATATAACTTATGTGTGTAATAGGTGTGTGTCTTATGGCTGCCAAACTTGGATTTATAATAACTACACAAAAACTAAAATACAGGTATGCCAAAGAGCGATGGAAAGAAGTAAACTCAATATAAAGAGAAGATACCGAAAAAGAAATACGGTTATACGACAAACAACAAATGTCATCGATGCTTTGAAACACTGCAAAAAATTGAAATGGAAATGGGCTGGCCATATCGCGCGTATGGAAGATAACAAATGGATCAAAAAAATCACAACATGGACAGGACCACAAAACAAAAGAACCAGAGGCAGACCAAAAGAGAGGTGGTTGGTTTCAGCAACGATATAGGTGTGTGTAACCTATGTGTTGCCTAGAACTACCTGCATTCAAAATGCCAATCCGTTCGGGTTATTCCCCGAGGGCCCCATTCCCGGAGGTACCCGATTTCTAATAAAGTACCTTGTTCAGTAGTTTTCGCGTAAAGAGGCAACAAACATCCAAACATTTCAACACCCAATCTTTCTCATTTATTATCTTAGTGTAATGGATCTGCACAAAATGACTCTCCTATAGTCTCTAAAAATCTGCTCTGACCAAAATCTGAAAAGCGAAATCATCAGAGCATTTCTTTCTTTGATAAATCGTCCGAAAGAGATTTCCTTCCTGGCCTTGTTTTCACCCCCGTTGTAAAGGAATTTCGGCAGATAAAGGTGGATATATTTTGAGAATAGATAGATATTAATGGGACCATTTTCTAAATATCACTTCAGTTCGGTAGGTACAGTTGGCCACATACATAAATGAAGCTGAAAAAATTGAAATAAAGAAAATCAAAGTACTTTTCCGTGCAAAGATTGCTTTTCCCAAATATCCTTTTCGCAGGTTTCATTGATAACATTTCTAGAAAAAACCTATCACTATCAGCTGACCGGAACTAAGTATACCGGTAGCGAGTCCAACCGCAGTTAATGAAGTCCCGGGTTCAAATTCCGGGTCGAGCCAAAGTCCTGCTATTGAAATAGTTCTAGCAATGTTCACAATAGCAGTCCGCAGTCCGGAAGTTATCGGTGTTCAAAATCTAAATCAAATTTCTTTATTTCCATAAATACGATAAATGTACACTTAGAAAAGGTCAAATTAATAATAAACACTGACACGGAAATACAGTGATATTTTTGATTTCTGTCGCTTCGGTATGGAGACTAAAGTAAAGAAGCAACGAAGAAACCTTTAGCCTGTTGGTTGTTATTTTTCGAGTTGGAGCAAAACCCGTCCCAAGCTTTTTTATCCTCTAGATAATCGGATAATTTATAGTAAGCCTTTTTGCACAGCAAGGTTACATCCCCATGCTTCGTAAAGAACGACAAGCCGTTGGTCCTACGCCTGACCTCTCCCCGTTCGTGATAGTCTTCCCTCCCATCGGATTATAGGAGTAAGGGAATAGGGAGTGCACCTGAGTTTGTGCACAAACATATGCTCTATAGTATGTCCTACCTGCACACACGGCTAGTCAACGTTGCGACACTTGCGACTGACCGCGTTGGCCGAAATGCGAGGTATTCCTCGTAGCGCACCCAAATGAAGCGCACCCAGATGAAGCGCAATAAGGTACTTCCACATAGCACACCCGTTTTGGTGCGCTTCATTCAGTAGATAGAAATGTTAAGTTTTTATTCCTCGTTGCGCATTAATAACAATGGAAATACTTTGGTACGCTTCATCTGGGTGCGCTACGAAGAATAGCTCCGAAATTCGGGTAGACGTATCATCACTAGCTTTAGACCTAGTGATTAGTGTAGAATTTTCAGTAGGTACCTGAAGTAGGTAATTTCGACAAAAACCTTTATGAGCCTATAAACCTGGTAAACCAATCCCCTGCGTAAGAACTATCTTCTGCTGACTGTACAAAGCTCAAAGGAGATTCCAGGCTGTTTCCAATTTGCCGTAAATTCTCATAAGAAGATTTTATGTCACTAGAGAAATGTTTGTGACTCCGTTTTCATTATGAAGGTAACTTCAGCTGGGAGTAATAAATTGCAATATTGTAAAGTGGTTTAATAAAATAAAAAAAAATACCGATAGGTGCTATTCACAAAGTAATATGTAATCTTGTCATAAAAATTTGGTTACAAGTTCGTTACATTGGAATGTCAGGGGGTCAATTCATAAAACCATGGTTTTAGCAAGTGAACCTCTTGTGCCAAAGTGTAAATGCGCTACTGCAGATGAGCGAAGTGTGTTGTTCACTTTGAAAAAAGAAGGAGGTTTTATGTTCAGGTGTATGTAATTTTTACTCCTATTTTATGTGTGACTCTTCCTCTCAGACAAACCCTGCGCGCCGCTACCCCCGATTGCGTGGCACGGCTTCCGCCAGCATGCTGCTCGCCAGCGCGGAAATGGGATGTGGTGCATTATTTCGCTGATTTCTTGATTATTATCTAGTAATACCTCGTAACATCATATTTGGATTCGCCATAAAAATTCCTAAAAAATAGCATGTAAATATTCTGATGTTGTGTAACGTAACTGAATTTTAATTTCAATTTTGAATTGACGATTATTTTTAATTCTTCTAAACTTGGTTAGTTTATGGTCTTGACGTCATCTTGAAACTTTCAGTTAACTTTGGGGACATTGACATGGCTCAAAAGTTGACTCTCCGTACCCAAACTTCGACGAAACAAAAGACAAGCCGAAAATCGCGAAAATCGGCCACAATATGGTGGGTAAATTTAACAGATTTCAATTTTGAAGTGACGATTTTTTTTTTTTTAATTCTTCTAAACTTGGTTAGTTTATGGTCTTGACGTCATCTTGAAACTTTCAGTCAACTTTGGAGACATTGACATGGCTCAAAAGTTGACTCTCCGTACCCAAACTTCGACGAAACAAAAGACAAGCCGAAAATCGCGAAAATCGGCCACAATATGGTCGCTTGCCACTCAAGGGTATTTTTTGACAGGCCACTTTATGGCCTCCTGCCACGGGAGTATCAATTTTATATCAAAAATGTACCCGAGGTGGCCCCAAAATTTTATCCCCAATGCATTTATTTATCACTTAAAAACCAGAGTGAATGTAAAAGAATTCGAAGTCGGCGTTTATATTTTCAAAAACAGGATGAATATATACTTTCTCGATGTAGTAACAAATTCACATTCCCTCCAAACTACTAATGAACGTGTTAAGTAGGTCAAACTAACGCAACTGTAGTTTCAAGAAAAACAAACAACGTAGGTAACTATTAACTTCGCAAGCCACAACAAAACTGTTCTTACGAAGATAAATCACCACACCTGACGGAAGCCTGTCGGAGGCATTTGTCAGGAGTTTGCTAGTGCCTTTTCATCGGACACGTGGCCTTAGGTCCCTTGAAATATTGGACACTGAAGAAATAAAGTGGGTTTTGACCGAAGACACTAACTAATAGGGGACAAAAAGCTTTGAGAATGGTTGGAGATGTATTAGAATAGAATAGAATTATTTATTCAGGTAAAAAACAACATTACATTTTGGTTAGAAGTGCCTTAAAGCCTATGTTAGGTTTAACGAGACACTAGAGTTCTCACATGGTTTAATAAGAGGTATTATTAGGTAGGTATATAAATCGAAATACATACATAGGTTACAATCTTTCAAGCTATTTTTAGAATAGTTACAATATAAACTAAGATAATCCGATGAATATCGGAAAATAACTTTTAATAAAGCTTATCTTAACAATGCTTAAATACTAGATACAATTTCG
The DNA here is from genome assembly GCA_949316285.1 of Eupithecia subumbrata. Lineage (NCBI taxonomy): Eukaryota > Metazoa > Arthropoda > Insecta > Lepidoptera > Geometridae > Eupithecia > Eupithecia subumbrata. The sequence continues at coordinate 7,839,618 of OX438630.1, read as the reverse complement.
AGATACTAGATACTAGATACAATTTTTAGTTTTTTGTATATTCATACATCTTCATCAACAAAAACAACCAACGGTCCAAATTTGTTAAAAATAAAATTGCCTTCATTCATCGCGAAGTTAACTACTTATTGCAACGCAACTTAGGCGTATATTAGTTTTGTAGATATAGATAATAACATTCCTACATCTTTATTCACTAAAAAAAATTCAATCAAATAAGCAGAAGCCTTTATTCACACAGAAAATTACAATAAATTTATAGTACTAAATTAGAACTAGTATTTACAATTGAACTAACTGCAGACTGTTGCAAACAATCTACAGTTAGCTCAACTAATCCATATCAATACCAGTCGGAATAGCGTCCCCAGACGCTTAATAGAAATAAATTTGAACTAGTATTTACAATTGAAACAATTGAGCTAACTGCAGATTGTTGCAAGCAATCTACCGGTAGCTGAACTGATCCATATCAATACCAGTCGGAAGCGTCCCCAAGACGCTGGCTGCATTGCCCCGCTGTATGGCAATGTTGATGCGCTGCCCCAGATATTCACCAGCTCTCGTGTCACGCGTCGCTATGACCAGACGTTCAGATAAATTTTTAAAAAACCCGAAGAGGTTCGGAAAAATAGATATACAAAGCATGAATATTCAAGTAAGATTTAAGCCCACTTATTTAAAGTAGGCGTCTTACATGGATATTCAACTAAAGCCCATATGAACAGGGAAAGTTCCCTCCGCGTCTCCGTAAAAGTGAGCATGCATGTTGTTAACACATGGCAAACTCCCATGGCGTAATTCCACATTTTTATTCCTCATTTTCGGACTATTGTACTATACTTACCTACTTAACTTTCAAAGACCTAATAAATAAATAAATAAATAAATAATGCTGGACAATTCACACAGCATTATCTAGCCCCAAGCTAAGCAGAGCTTGTGTTATGGGTACTAGATAACTGATATACTTAATACAATACACTACATAGATAGATATTTTTTACTATAGGTACATAGAAAACACCCAGACCAACGGAAAAAAATTCTGCAGATCGTACACAAATTTGTTCCGAGACGGGAATCGAACCCGCAACCTCCTGCGTCGCAGGCGGACCTTCGTGGTCGTCAATGTATGCAAAGTTTCAGTACAGCTCAGAAATTTTGATGCTGTCTGGTTTTTACTAATATTCTTAATGTAGTGTTGGTCATACCAAAACTTATGTTATATCTGAATTCATTGTGTATACACAAAGAAACTTGTACAATCAAAGGTTCCCAAACGCTTCTCATTCCGAATTCGAGCAATCGTCAGATTCCTTGAATATTTCATCAAAGCTTGCAAAGGCACTTTATGTTATTTATTCAGTATAAGCGATACAACTCACTGGGCACTCCGGCCAATACTGAAAGCTCAATGAATCGCTTAGAAAATCTAGAGTCTTCCTACATTTAGTATTGATATCCTCCTGGCCGAATTTCAGTTAGGTACGGCGGCCACTCACAATGGAGGCTAGATATGTACGTACACATATTATAGTGAACAAGTGTGTGCGCAAACACAGGTATAAGTAAGTAAGTAAATCAGGAATTTAGTTGTCACATAAAACACACACATACATTTGTTTTACTTATTACAAAGTTGGTAAAGTTAACCAAATACCCATAACACAAGCTCTGCTTAGCTTGGGGCTGGATAATGGTGTGTCGATTGTCCAGCATTATTACTATTATTATATTATTTATTTTACACATTTTTTTTTGAAGTTTAAGGGAACCGGGCATAAACACCAAGTACCTGCTTACAATACAAAGCACTGTTGATTATTTTATACAAAAATACGTGTGTGTAGCAGTGGTATATGGGTAATAGCGCAGAAATAATATTGTTCTACAAGCAAACACTGATTTTCAGGTACCACTTTCAGTAAATGTATACATTTACTGACAGACGGTGGGCAGTAAGGTAGGTATACCTACCTAACCTTACCGTGTAGGTACTCTCTATTTCTTCACTCTGGTATTCCGATGGGCATAATGCGGCAGACCGACTCGACCGGAGAGAGGTCAGCCGCAGGACCAACGGCGTTTTCCCTTTCCGATGCACGTAGGTGTGACACCGCCAAGTTTTTGACTCCAGGCTGCTACTGGGATTTTTTCTAACGAGAAAAATACGTCATATGTATCGCCGTTCTACCATTAAGTTGAAAAGCAGAATGTCTGCGCTAATATTTTTTTTATAAACCTCGTCCGTCGGGCTGCTTGTCATTTAGTTGAAGGCCTCTAAAATCTTAATATTTCACATAAACCAAGGGCCTTTATAGGGCTAAGAGGGCAATTACCTCTAAGATCTGGCATAACCATTTGAATTTTTTGCCTAGCTATAATTTGCTACCCTTTCAAGATTTAAGTAGATTCTGGAAACCATTTCAAAACTTATAAATTTCTACCTAAATAAGATAATCTGCATAGTATGAACTCGGATTTACTACACAAAGGTAACCCCAGCTCTATCTTGCTTGGGTAAATAAATAAGCTCTAGATTTTTTCCTGTCTACCAAAGAGAATTTAAAGCATATAAAATCTACAAAAATATATTTTTCAGACACGCAGGAGCGTCGACAAAGGAATACTCTCCTGCAGAGGGTTTGAATATAAATGCATATATTTTTTTCAAATCAACTAAGGAACAATTTTTACTTGGATCATCTGGATGCTGATGCCTTTATTAGTCCACTGCTGGATATAGGCAATCATAATATACAATCATAAATAATGCTAGACAATTTACGCAGACTCATCTAGCCCCAAACCAAGCAGAGCATGTATTATAATTACTTGATAGATAGATAGATAGATATTTATTTATTTTTTCGCAGTTGTTACAATTTAACGTTAATAGAGTCTTAAATCCTAACAAAGGTTTATCAACTGATAAAATTAACACAAAACATTTAATTTCCATTTATATTCATAGATAGATATATTACCAGACACAGGATAGACCCATAACACCCGTTATCATATTATAAGGTATCAAAAAACTAAATTTTGAAAACCAGACGCCAAATTTGTATTATTTTTATTTTAAACCTAGGTCCCACCCAGTAGGTAGTCGCGTGTTCCAACTTTTTACAACCAGAGGGCCGCCAAGGGTTATAGTACTTAGTCTGTTACCGTGAGAAGCAAGGGTGGGTAGCTTGCTAGTATTTTTTAAATAGATCCAATGGTTAGCTCTGAATCTCGGACTTGGGCTCCGATTTACGTATTTTGCAGTCACTTTTTACAAAACGAAACAAAGGAGTCTGCAATTGCACGCTACAGCGAAGAAAACCCGCTGTCTGCCTCCCATAAAACTCGTTGTAGGCAAAGAACAAAAGCCTCGAGATATATCTAAAACAATATTGCAACCTTTCTTCCTGTTTCTTCCACACTTAAGGCTAAGGGCATACTTTCCACAATTTTAGCACCATTGATGTCCTTCTAGCCGAATTTCAACCACGGCGGCAGTCTCATCGGAGACGACCAGATGCGCATGACATGTTATAGTGCACAAGTGTGTGCACAAACACAGGTGCACTCTCTAATCCCTCACTCTCATAAACCACGATCGGGGAGAGGTCAAGCGCAGGATCAACGTCTTGACGTGCTTTCCGCGGCACGGGGGTGTAACACCGCCAACTTCCTGACTCCGGGCTGCTACTGTGAATTTTTCTTGCTATAAAAACCCCAATAAGAACTATTGGCCTGACCCGGGATTTGAACCCAGGACCTCATAATCAGCGGTTGAATAAGCTGACCGCTAGACCAAAGAGGCAGTCAACATTACAATGACGTGATGACATGTGTCACACGTGGGAAAGTACATGGAAATCTAAAATGCACCTAACGTCTACTGAACTCGATAACGTCGAAGGCTAGACGCTTGTTATTTTTGTAAGTTGATTTTCATGATCTATTGCATACAAAATACTAATAAATAATCTTGTTCGACTGTGCACACATTAAAAAAAAAGTCATCTGTCCTGCCAGGATTCAATCAATGTGCATGCCTGATTCTATTATAATTAGTTTAATCTTCAAAAGTTAACATGCAGAGAGATCTCTCTCTAACATTCGTTTTATCGTAGACTATCTGCATTCTTACTACCCGTTGTCCTATTACCCGTTTTCCCGTAGGAATGAAGCATTTTCCCGCGGTAAAAAGTAGCCATGTTCATCAGGAATAATGTGGGCTTCTAATGGTAAAAGAATTTTTTATATCGGTCCATTAGTTTCGGAGCCTATTCAATACAAACAAACAAACAATCAATCTTTCCTGTTTATAATATTAGTATAGATAAACGAATTTTCTCAATCAGACGCTTCGTGTATACATTGCTTTAAAAGTTCGCTTCAAATAATTTATTGCAAGAGCTTCTACTACCGTCGACGTGAGAGAAACGTACCTATCAGTTGGTTGCACGCTGCAATTTGATTGAAACACAGAGATTGCATTGCATTTGCATCGGATTTTCAAAAGCTCTGGTGGAATGCGATACTCGATATTTTGAGATTTTGTGTTGGCTAGCTCGAATTTTTAATTCACAATCAGTTTAATAGTTCTGAGCTTTATTGGTATTCGAATGCTTGGAAGGCACTGCAAGCTTGGTCAATCCCTGTGCCAAACAAATTTATTATATTTATTAATTTTGTTATTACCGACTGTGTACCTTTATTGTTTGATTATCTGTCTGACATTTAATACTCTAATCGATGGATCTTTGTGTGTCTGAATTAATAAATGAATTTGAATTTGAAGCAGTTGAATGAAAGTGAGAATAGCTTTAAAAATGTGCGTGTGGTCGGAGAAAAGAATAGAAGAGAGCTCACTTTTGAAATCGAGAGATCTTAAATTTCTTTTCCAATCGTTATTATTATACGACGAAAGAACACCTAATTGGTATCTTAAAAAGCACTTAGGTAGAAAGCTTCTTTAAAACGTATAAAAGCCTGAGTGAAATTTTCAGAACCACAATAAGCTTTCGCAAACTATTGAATTGTGGGAAGGGAACAGATACTTATAAGGGGGATCAGAAATGTTATAAGAATTTCTAACATTTCTTCGCTATTCAGGTGAAGTATCTTTCTACTGTTTGTAGGATTACGTGGTCCATTACCAGTTTGATGAAAGAGACGGTTTTGTCTTACGGCATAGCATAGATAATAGCCATTATAAGTGCATTGCATTAGACATGCATAAAATCCAGCTAGTTCTTCGGAAAATTTCACCCAGACCAAAATAATGCTATTTGCACGGAGATATTGATAGAAATAAACTACTGATGAGGATTGAAAGGTAAAATGCCGAATTGTGTCATTCTGAGACGATTCCATTGTTATCGTGAAGCGATTATTTTAATGTTTGGGCCCTGGTTGTTGAGTGTTTATGAGAATTCATGATTTTATTGTTTAAAGTGCGTTTGAGCGTGTAGTCTACTTCTGGATTTATGTACTGAGCCAGGTATTCAAGCTTACAGTATCCCCGCTCTGCTGGTAGAGGTGGGAGTAATGGACGAATGGAATTGATAGGAAACGCAATTCCAAACTGCCAGATTCCAAATCGTTCGATTCACAACAATTGCTTCCGTCAATCACGAGGCGAAATCATAAATGGAATATCGATTGAAAAAATTGAAGATGGTTGTAAGTTTATCAAACTGTTGTAGAAGGAATTTATATATTTTTTTGCATGTATTTTGGCAGTTTATTTCAACGTGATGGTTCTTTTCTTCCCACAGCAAAGCAAAGGCAGGGTGGCTTTGCTCATTGCCTGTCCCTTGTTCTACTCTCTGATTTTTTAAACGCTTTTAGATCTTTCATTTAGCGCTAATACGTGCAGGTAGAGTTTTTATTTCATATTTATTTAAAATTATTATTAAACCAGCTCACCCACTAGCGATTTCATTCGCGTGGACTTTAGTAGAAAAAAGCTTCTCGAAATCAGCTGTATTATTGTAAGAGTCGGAAATTTCTGAAATCCGTTTTCAATAAACAAAAATCCCGTTAAATCTCTTATAAGGGTGTTTTGTAAAATCCTGAAACCTGTTTCCCTTAATTTTATCTGCTAATTTTTCACATTAGGTTTAAAGTTAATCATGTCATATTTTACAAACAGCCATTTTAATAAGGTACCAAACTACGAGTTTCAAACTGTAATAACCCGAATTACCCAATTTTAACTAATATTTTCAAAAATCCTGAAACAGGTGTTTAATTGTAAACCTACCGCGTGGTTTTAGTGTTCTCAGTAAGTTTCAAGTAAATTGGGTCACTGGTAAAAAGTAACAAAAAACCTTAAAAACTTCGACTCCCTTTTTATCGCTATCTAGATGTTTATATGAAAAATTCTGAAACAGATATTTTAATTTATTAATGTTTCAGAACATACTGAAACTTTCAGGTCATAAGCATCCCACATTAAAAAGTTTCAGACAATTCATACGGAGCCAAACTATGAATCTCAAACTTTAATAAACCGTTTTACCCCATTTCCGTCATACCAGTAATAAGTTTTATATTTTTAGTATTCTCTTTAAGTTTCAAGGAAAATGGGGACACAATAAAACTTTTACCCACAGTGAAAATTCCACCCGAATTTCCAGAAGTTCTTTCGTTGTGAAATAAAAGTTACCTCCTCTCCAAATTTCAGCTTTCTAGCTTCAGCGCTTTGGGCTGGGCGTAGTTACCAGAAAATCGCTCGTTCTTTTATTTATTACCATTTTATTAATATCATTACTTTATTAGCTCTACGTTGGAAAAGAAATGGAAACTAAGGTATCTCAAAATGCCTCTTGTTCTATCATCTTCTCATTGGATAACATCCTTTATTTAATATCCCTCATATAGAGACAAGATCACCTCTGGCTTATTATCTTTATTATCAGATTATCTTTGGCCTATATATCCACAGAGGATAGTTTACGACCTCCGTGGCGCAGTGGGCGAAGGTCCGCCTGCGACGCAGGAGGTTGCGGGTTCGATTCCCGCCTCGGAACAAATTTGTGTACGATCTGCAGAAATTTGTTCCGTCGGTCTGGGTGTTTTCTATGTATAATAAAAAATATCTATCTATGTAGTGTATTGTATTATTAAGTATATCAGTTATCTAGTACCCATAACACAAGCTCTGCTTAGCTTGGGGCTAGATAATGCTGTGTGAATTGTCCAGCATTATTTATTTTATTTATTTATTTAGGCATCTACCTACTTAACCTTTAGACTCGTTTGCGTATATTTGCATACGCAAAACTGCATACCTACTGCAACAGATATGCGCCGCGCGAGTCTAAGGTTTAAACCAACTCGATTTCAAAGCTTAGCCACTTTATGGTTTCATTCAAAGGAACGCTGTTTGCAACCGCCTGTTATTTTCCAGTTTCATTAAATTTTTCGACCAAAAGAAAAATTCCTCAACTTGTTTTAATTTAAAACTTTGGTACAATATTATTTCATGTTCCGATTCGTTCAGAACCGAAGATCAAAAGAACGCAACGATAAGTTTTTTGATATTTTCTTATACAGGGTGTTCATAAAACCTTCCTGTGATGATGACGATGTCCTTCTTTTTTATTTTTTATTTAGCTTTGATATTCGTTAACGAATAAAATGGTTTGGGGGGACCAGAATTATGTGGGACTCGACGCTTCACTTTACGCAGGGAGCTCAGAGAGGCAACATCTCTGGTAGGACTCTGTCGTTGTTGCTTGGCGGTCTCTGTGTCAAAGTCGAGTATTGTTGTGGTGTCCTGATGATGTCTCGTGGAGAGACGAAACTTGTTGACGACTTACTTTTGATGAGTTTTTTCATTGTGTGGTTGGTCTGGTCTTTTCTTTCGCAAATTATGTTGTGTTCGTTCTTGGAGTTGGAGGGTAATCTACTGAGCAATTTTATATTGCGCAAGTCGGTTGTTTACTTTCTCTGATTGCAAGTGGGAACAATTTGTGGGAGGGCGGGCGGTACACGCAAATCACATTTTGTGGGATCTTGTCGGAGGAGGTTTTGCGCGGAATTGTTACTAAATATTGTTTTATCAGTGTGAATCACGGTAAAACTTCCAAGGCCCTCCACAGTCTTGCGCGAATCACGCGCGCCTTGTAAAACCTTAGTCACGGGAAAAAAAGTTGGTGGCTTCACGCGCGAATGTGGAGAGGCTTTTATAAAAGAGGCCATACAATTCCTTGGTGGATGCGGTTTCAATAACCCGCGCTAATGGCAATGCAAGTGCATTATCGAGTAGTTAACTTGATCAAGAGGTTAATAATGTACAGGCTCTAGGGAAACGGAGGGGGAATGCGGTCGATGGTACGACGACACTAGGCTAGGGAATACACGAACGGAACAACCGAAGTATACCTACCTATGCAGGGGTATTGGTAATTCACTGACACCACGTGAACTGCAGGTTCTGCCCATCATCACAAAATCAAAAAAAAAAAAAACTCTTTATTTCCATAAATAGGCACAATAAATGTACGCTTAGAAAAGGTCAGATTATAAAACTAAACACTGACACGGTAATAAAGTGATATTTTTGATTTCTGTCGCTTCGGTTTGTAGACTAAAGTAAAGAAGCGACGAAGAAACCTTTACCCTGTTAGTTGTTAATTTTCGAGTTGAGAGCAAAACCCGTCCCAAGCTTTTTTATCCTCTAGATAACCTGATATTTTATAGTTAGACCTTTTGCACAACAAGGTTTTGATAATTTGTTTGAATTTATTTACTGATAATTTTTGCAACTCACAGGAGTTTTGTTGTAGAAGCATTGTCCTTTAAAAGATACATTAATTTTATGTTACCTAGTTGTGGGCACAGCGAGTTTATGTTTATTTATATTAAAATTATGTTTATTGCTATTTTTAGCGTACAGTGAAGTATAATAGAGCTCAGTGCAGCTACCACATCAAAATAAATTGAGTGTAAAGGTAATTAAATTGTCCGGTAATTAATGGATAACCCCGCAGGTAATTGTGGAAAAAAAATCTATCAGCAGTCAATGATTTTTTAGAGTACGAATTTTGATACCTTTGTTCTCATTATTGGGCACTACAGCTACAAATTCAACAATAACGAATTGTTTTTCTCTGTAAATAACCGTGAATAATTGTCCTTGCTATAGCGTGTTACAAAATATTTCTTACTGCAACTGTTTGTTTTTTACAAATACTCAAAAATGGAAATTGTGTTTCCGTTTTAGCACCTGTTGTATTAAAAAACTTTATGGTGACCTGGGTGGTCCACAGCTTAAAAAATATGCTTATCATGAAGGTTTTAAAAGATTCGTAAAACAACTTCGTTTCCACAAAGGACGTTCACATCGATGCCCTGTAATATTATGTGCTCCCCCTAATTTGGGTCCCATAGGTGCGTACTTGACCCAAATAAATCCATTCCGCGAAACAAGTTTTTCGCCAAGAGAGCTGTAAACATGTACTTGTGATTCTATTTCCGTTGCTAAATAGCAGGAAATTCTTCCAACACGGTAGGCAGTTACCCAACACAGTAAAAAAACCCTCACAAATTCCATAGCAAGTAACCTACTTGGAAGTTAGAATACAATTTAGGTATAAAAAAATAGGTAAATTGTAATAGAGCACTAATTTTTTACCACAGTCCATTTTTGTTTTCATTTTAACCCGGCACGGCGGGTTATGTTTTTTGAGTGTTGTAGATACTTTACCTCAAAGCAACTAAGCGGCTGAAGCGCTTTTGGTATCAAAACATTTACTCGTCTGGACTTCTAAGGTTTTTAGCAATATTTAGTAGGCTTTTGTCCCTAAATTTTGCGAAAAGAAAACGGGAATCGAGTCTGGTTTTATAGAATTGTTAATTTACTTAATACGAATATTTTCAAACTTAGTATTCAGTATTCAGTATTTTATTTATTGCATTCATACATTCAGGTCTTAGTGATTAGGTGAGTTTATGTTAAGATCACAGTATGTACCCATTTAGGGTGTTGCAATAGAAGACTGGCAGGTATCGTGCCTTTCTACTAAAGTTGAATAAAACTAATTTATAATTTAATTTGCGAGTCGCTAAAAGAATCGTTGAAGAAGTCGTCAAGTTCGTAAAAACATTTTTTTATGAGCATCTCTTTGAGTTTACTTTCGAACATGTTATTTTTTTCGAGACATTTTATGTTTTCTGGGAGTTTATTGTAAATTTTTACCGCCATCGAGTTGGGGGAGGATTGGTGGATTTTTAATTTTGACTCAGGTTTCACCAGGTTGTGTTTATATCTAGTTTGGTATCGTCGGGGCTGGTCATTAATTTTTTGGAAAAAGTTTGGGTAATTCCTTACGAATTTGCTTATTTCTAGAATGTAAATACTAACTAGGGTGAGGATTTTCAGTTTAATAAAGTGGGGTTTACATGTCTCTGGTACTTTTATGTTAGCTATGGTTCGGACGCATTTTTTTTGAGAGACGAACAGATCATTGGCGTCTACGCTATTTCCCCATAGTATAATGCCGTAGCGGATCCATGAATATGCGTATGCGTAGTAAGCAGATAGGCTTGTTTTAAGGTCTGTCGCTTTGCGAAGTTCGGACAAAGCATACGAGAAACTAGACAGTTTGGATTTTATTTTTTTAATATGGCTTTTCCAGTTTATGTTCGTGTCAATATCTAATCCTAATAGGGTAAATATGTCAACGCATTCAATTTTAATATTGTTATATGTCAAGTTTATGTCAAGGGGAGGTTTTTGATATGGTCTAAATTGCATGATTTTAGTTTTTTTGTAGTTAATTTCAAGGTTATGGTCAGTCATCCATTTAGTTATAATATTAAAAATGTCAGTGAGATTTATACTAAGATTAATGTCATTTTTGCATGATGTCAATAATGAAATGTCGTCAGCAAATAAAATACACGATTGATTTATACATTTAGGTAAGTCATTTATATAAATTAAAAAAGGAATACATCCAAGGACACTGCCTTGGGGTATTGAGTTGTGAATTTGTACCGCATTTGATCTAACCATGTCAATCTTCCCTGTTACTTCGTTACAATTTTCTACCTCTACGTATTGCACTCGGTTATGAAGGTAGGACTTGAACCAGGCGTGTGATATACCTCTTATACCTATTCCGTGTAGTTTTTCTAATAATATCTTGAATTGAATTTTGTCATAAGCTTTTGTCATGTCTAACAAGATACCTATTGCATAAAATTTATCATTTATTAAATTAAGAATTTGTTGAACTTACGCGATCTGAACACATTTTTATAATTATTATTACTTCAGTCATCCCGTGACCACGACAGTGTGTAAACCTGTTGAAATGTCGGGAAAATAGTTAAATTAACGCGATAAAATATTATAATGTACTTAATATGCTTGTTAGGTTTTCATTTACTGAAAGTACCTAACTAGGTAAAGTAAAGGAAAAGGTTTTTCTTGGCGCTCAATTTGTCGGCGTGATCAATCACTTCAATCTGGCAAATTGGGGTGGCATCGATTAGATGGGACGCCATGAAAATCTTACACATTTTAACAGGCCACTCGAAAAACGAATTATGCCATGACTCTCAGGAATTAATATTCTCTTGGCCGAATATTGGGCCACGGCGGCCAGTCTCAGCGGAGACTAGCCCTGTGCGCAGGACAAATTATAGTGCACAAGTGTGTGCGCAAACACAACAAACTTACAAAACTTACAAGCAAAACAAACTTACCTTAAGAGAAGTTTGACCATAATTACATGACTCACTGCATCCGAAGAGATTTTCTTTTTTTTTGCTAAATGAAGGTACAGAATGTCTTAGAATATTAAATTACCACATTCTACCGTAAGCGCGTGCAAGTTTAACAAAGGTACATGTACCTATACAATGTAAAATAGGTAGAAAATTTAACACAAGCACTTACATACATCAATCAGATACTTTTTGGAAAAAACAGATAACGAGCAACAAAAACCAACCAAGCACCGAGTTCACACTAAAATAAACTAACGTTCAATTCGAATTTCACCGTATAAATATGTATTAATGTCAACTCGACGACAAAATGAAATTTGTTTTGTGAGTAAATTTTATTTCTTTATTCTCTAAGAAAATTACAATCAAAAAACAGCAATAAATTAGAACTAGCATTAACAATTAACAATTAATCAAAACAATTGAGCTAACTGCAGACTTTTGCAAACAATCTACAGATAGCTCAACTGATCCTTAATATCAATACCAGTCGGAAGCGTCCCCAAGACGCTGGCTGCATTGGGAGTTGTGTACAAACATCATTTCTTGTAAATGGCGTCAGTGGGACTACAAGTTTTACGTTTAGGTTGTTAAATTTACCAAACGTTGAAGATAATGTAAAATTAATTACTTTAAGAATTAGCAGAGCAAGCAAAAACAATTTTATTGTTTTGATCTAAAATATTCTTTATTATAAATGTTAGCTACAAATTTAGAGCTATTATTTTCACTTCAATGCTTATATATGGTTGTAGTTGCCTTTTCTTTATAATTTCGACTTGATTTTTTCACCGTTAAAAGAACAAAACACCATTATTGTCAAATAAACAAAACTATAAACACGAAAAGTTACTGACTCTATTTGTCTCGGAGCAATTTCAACGTATTTGTGGAATACAAGTGTGTGAGGTGAACTTGAACGTCTAACAAATTTATTGGTCGCAGCAGGCATGCGAATTGTTCAAATAAAAAGTTCCTAGCTTTTTATTTGAAACCAGCCCAGTTGCTATAGACACTCGTACCTACTTCTGCTATGCGGTTACAGTAAAACCACTCATCATATAATTAACATTGGAAAAAAATTTAAATAGTCTTGAATGACAAATAAAGGGTGTATCAAATATGATTAAAAAAAAAAACATAATTAAAACATAGCGTTTTCACGAACTGCTCTGCTGTGTGATGCCGGCTTAGAATTCAAACCACCCAATTCTTCCCGCGGGTGTCGTAAGAGGCGACTTGGGGATATCAACCGGGAGCGCGCAGCAGCGCCCCTTGCAGAACCATTCTACCACCGAACTGCGATCCCCAATTTCAAAAAATTTCCCGTGTGGGGGAAACGAGTTCTTGGGTGGAGACAACGACTTGGCAAACGTAGTGTAGGACGCCCTCAAGCAAGGTGGGATGACGACCAGCGAAAGCCTGCAGGCAGATGCTGGATGCGGTAAGCTGAAGACAGGACGCTATGGCGCTCATTAGGAGGCCTATGTCCAGCCGTGGACAAACATAGGCTGATGATGATGATGATGATTATGAAGACTTTATTCAGATGTAAGTTTTTCTGCTACTGGGGGTTGAAACCCCAGTCAAAATAAAAGGTATGGACATTTACACTCTTAAATAATTACACTATATTCTCATTAGCATTAGTTTTGTAATAATTTATCTGATAGTTTATTCTATTATTTTTATTGTGTAAAGTTATAGCCTATATGCAAAAATATACGTCATGTTCAGTATGCAATAAATTAATCCAATCTTCTCAAGTTTTTAAATAAGCCAAGTATGGCACAAAAACAGCTCAAAAGTTATGTTTACAATCACCAGGATTAAATCTATACTAGTCCTCTGTAATATGATATTTTATTATGTTAAAGAAATTTTGAAACTGAACTGAACTCACCTCACCTCACCTCACCTCAACAGCCCAGGTCCACTGCTGGACGCAGGCCTCCCCCTGATAAGCGCCTTATTGGATTTTATCTTATGGGGGGTAGTGCCCGTAATCCCCACGCTGGGCATGCGGGTTGGGGATCGCAGTTTGGTGGTAGAATTGTTCTGCAGGGGGCGCTGCTACCCACCCCCGGTGGCAATCCCTTAGCCGCCTATTACGACACCCGCGGGAAGAGTTGGAATGGTGCAAATACTAAGCCAGCACCACAAAGCTGAACTGAACTGACTTTACCTTAATAGATTCTCTACCTTGAATAAAGCAGTACTTAGTACATGTTTAATACCTAGTACCTATATCGAATGGTACATGCATATTATGGCAAACAATTAGTACATTAGTTACACACCATTGTCTAGGAACAGAAAGGTATTGTAGTAGTTGTACAATAGAATATCTGGTCATATAATTATATATAGTTTATATTGTGATCGAATTTACCGATTGTCCATGAATTATTGTATTATATTACTTTTGGAACATTGTTTTAAATCAATATGTGTTACTGTGCGTAAATAAATCCCCAGGTAACAATAAAAAGATTTTAATTCCAGACTTGATCGGTTTAAACGAAGACAAGACAAAACCCATATTTTGTCCAGCATTATTTATTTTGGCAATATTATTTCAAGCATTTTTTATTTCCCATTTATTATTAATATACGAGTCTGAAAAGCTGGTGTTACCGCTCTATGGTCACTCATTCACTACCTAGAACTTAATTCAAATGAAACCGGTTCAAAGTTCATCATAGAAACTAAAACTAGGTTGCACTTTACAAAACAGTAACTCATTTAAACCGACCAGTGCACACAGCAATGGTAAAACGAATATGAAACTCCAATCTCAAAATATCTTAGACTCTATAATGGTGTCCTAATCAGGGGCTGAATTCACTATGATGAATGAAACTATAGTTAGTGCGTGTGGTTCTAGCTGCACGAAGAGATTGAAAGTATGCTTTCACCTAAACACTTTTGGGACGCGTTCCTCCGTCTGTAGTTTCTTTCATCAAAGGTAAAATGCCAAAGCAAAACTTCGTACATATCTGTGATAAGGATATTAATTTAAGTCATATTACAGCAATCACGACACCTTTCATGAATCAATTTGATTTTGATAAATGACGAATCAAACAAAATACTAGTCTAGTCTCCTGTTAGAGAATGCCTACAAAATGTAGCTAAGAAATTGTAGCAAGATTTTTTCGAGTGGCCGGTAAAATTGTGTATCTATTTCACGGCTTCCCACCTAATCGATTCTAATCCAGCCTAATTTGCCACTTGGTTTAAATTAAAAAAGTTATTTATTGAAAACCATAAATATTTCGATTCGAGACGAGAAGGCGAAGACCTTCAAATTTTAGCTTAGAAATTGTAGCTCGATTTTTTCAAGTGCCCGGTAAAGTGTGTAAGTATTTCAGGGCCTTCTATCTAATGAATGGCTTCAATAGTTCAATAGTTCTTCTAACCTGATTTTCCACTTGGTTTACTTACAACAAGCGATTTAATGAAAACTAAAAAAAAACAGACTCTAAACGAGTGGGCGGAGGCCTACAAAATCTAGCTAAGAAATTGTAGCTAGATTTTGAGCTAGGTCTTCGCCAATATGAGATCAGACGAGTATTTTGATGCATCATTTATCAAAATCGATTTTGCTGTTTTGATGCTTGGAGGTGAAGAGTGTCCTTTACCACATTCGAAAAACATATCCCACGCCTCGTAGATAGATAGATAGATAGATAGATAGATAGACATTTTATTGGGTTCACACACAACCAGCACAGGTAAGGTAACAAAAGAACAGTAACATATTATGATTAAGCTACACTTAATTAGGTAGGTAGGTAGGTATGCAGGTACACAATTATAAAATAACACATGAATTATTATTATTAATTAAAGTAAAAGAGTAACAATCATAATTACTATAAATAGGCACCTACCCACCAAATAATACACTCGCCTAAGTAATAATGATGATGGTAGGTGTCACCGCCCACCCAGGGCGGGGGCATGTACATACCTAGGTACGCGTTTCTGCGCTGCCGTGATAAGCCCAAAAGGGTCAGTCTCAGCATAATGCTGGTCTGCACCAGGATAGGTACAAACCAGCGCTGGTTTTCAGACTGGCCCATTTTGTGTGACACCAAGAGCCGAGACGAGAGGTATTGCTCTCATTACGTCATGATTTAGAAGCGATTTTTACCAATTCATAATGTCAGTGCCAACGCCAACCGAAAACCTTATGTCAAAGAAAAGAGGTTATGTGCACAAGTGCACATTACTTTACGTCACCAAAAGTTTTATTTACGTGGCAAAAATAATGTAGTCTATTTATCTTTTCAAAAGTAAATACCAACCAAGAAAGGCAATAGATTCACACTGTGCATGATAAATAACCTGATCGTAGGTAAAACAAACTAAAACGATGAACAAAAGCGTTATATTTGTCAGTAGTTGAAGAGTTTTTTTCAATGTCCTATGCAAAGAGATTTCAAAAAGGCCTGCGAGTTTCAGCTCTATCCGATAGTTTGCTACACGAAATACTACAGAGTGCTATAACGAAACCTTAGTGATGAGTTTACGCCTATATTGCCGTTTAATACGAGTATTTAGTTTTTTCTTTTAAAGTGTTTTTTGGATATATATTTCATTGCATAATATATACTTTTTATATAAACATTTCTTTTTCAATTCTCCATAAGTACATAGTCTCGAATAGGTTAAACACAAGAACAATGATTTCTTTTTTTTCTGCTTTACGAAAAAACCAAAATCAAAATCAAAATCAAAAACTCTTTATTTCCATAGATACAATAAATGTACACTTAGAAAAGGTCAAATTATAAAACTATACACTGACACGGAAATAAAGTGATATTTTTGATTTCTGTCGCTTCGGTATGTAGACCAAAGTAAAGAAGCGACGAAGAAACCTTTAGCCTGTTAGTTGTTATTTTTCGAGTTGGAGCAAAACCCGTTCCAAGCTTTTTTATCTTCTTGATAATCTGATATTTTATAGTAAGCCTTTTTGCACAGCAAGGTCTTGACAATTTGTTTGAATTTATTTACTGATAATTTTTGCAACTCACTAACTCACTAGGAGTTTTGTTGTAGAAGCGTATACATTTCCCTTTGAAAGATACATTAATTTTGTGTAGCCTAACCCTCTATCTAAATCGAAAAATGAAAATCACACGATTTCCTACGCCGACATATGGAAACGATTCGAAAGCATGTCAATTTTCATTACATGGGTGAGAAGCCAGGAACAAGATTGTTTAATTATCCCTTTAAGTTAGATACCTCGAGTACCTATCTGCGCCAATATTAACTGGCCTCTTCGGAACACGTATGTCCACTGCTGAACGTGCCTGACCTGAATACGGGGGGTTTTGCCACAATCATCACGCTAGGCTGGTGGATTAATGATCGCAATAGAGGTGTTAATAACACACCGGAGGAAGCTGCTGCCCCTTCCTCTGTTAGGTTATTCATCTCTTACGACATCCAGGGGTTGAGTTGAATGGATTCTTAGGCCACGACCGCCACGGCAAATATTTACTTAATCCACTTTCAAATCGCCTCAAGCACTGTTTATCCTGGGCCTCTAAATTTAATTATTCTTATCCAGCTTCCCTAGAACCCAACAAAATTTGATTATCTGAAATTTAATTTTGGCACATTTTTAATGTTATGGCCCTATTCCACTCTGATCAACAGAGTTAATCCTTTGCGAACCTTTTGCTAAGTTTATTAGCTACTTAGTTTTGTTTGAATAATTTGAAATAAGGTGAGAATGAAGAGAAGACCTTGGACACCAAACGATGTCTATTTCTGGTTATGTACCAAATTTGGTTTTAGATAGGACCAAATTAACACTATTGGTGGACCGAGCGGATAGGAGCAGACTTTCAACACTTTTTAACGAAACTTTAGAAGTATTATGCTGGTGTTCACCAAAAGATAATCAGACAATTAGGCAGCTTCGATGGTTAATTTTGACGTTTAATGTATGAAAACTTTTGTCAACAACGTTAAAACAACTGTTTAAAATTTAACCGTCTGTTGGTGAACTCGGTTCTTAGTCAGATTTCTTCCGCTTCTCTTCCGAGCAAAAATACAGGAAGAAAATTATTCTACAACATTATTCTGAAGAACTAACGTAGCGAGACGAAGCACTTTGCACAGGTACTTATTCATTATTAACAAGAAGGAGGAAATCAATTACTAAGAAAATGAAATTAAATTCCTTTACACAAAAAAGAAAAGCGAACCGTCGCATAAGCTCACTATCAATATAATGCGATAATCTAATTATATCTAAGGCTTAGCAGTGAGTTTTGTCTCTATGTTCCCAGGTATGATCCCAGGCTGTGTAGTGCCGGCTAAGAATTAGCACCACCCCAACATGGTGTCTTAAAAGGCGACGGGGGCGGGCACGACCGGTGGCCGGCAGCAGCGCCCCCTGCAGAACAATTCTACAACCAAACTGCGATCTCAAACCCGCATGCCCAGCGTGGTGACTATAGGCACGACCCTCCATGAGATAAAAGCCAATATATCGCTTTATTATTAGTATTATTATTTAATTGGAGTCATCCCGTGACCACGACAGAGTGTAAACCTGTTGAAACGTCGTCGAAAAATAGGTAAATAAACGCGATAAATACCCGTGAATAATTATAATAATAGTATTATTAACCTCTCAGATGGCAGAGCCTACGCGCTGATACCCCCTTCGCGTGGCAGGGTTTTCGCCAGCATGCTGCCCGCCAGCGCGGAAATGGGGAGAGGTTAATCGGGTATTTATCGCGTTTATTTACCTATTTTCCCGACGTTTCAACCGGTTTACACACTGTCGTGGTCACGGGAGTCATCCCGTGACCACATCATAATAATACTAATAATAATGTGTTCAGATCGCGTAAGTTTGAAAATATATCGCTTATCAGGGAGAGCCTGCATTCAAGGGGGTTATTCACTATGACCAATGCAAGCGTGTTACACAAATACGACAAGACAACGGCGTGGAATCGGACAAAACCGTATTCCACATGCCCTAGTTGTCGTTTCTTACCGCGGCACGGCACGATTTGAACTGTCAAATAAACGAGCTCGTTCATAGCGTGTTATGGCACAGATTAGCGTGTTCCTGCAATAGTTAGTATGGATCGTTTCGTCGTTCGTATTTTGAGGTTTTAATAAAATCATTTCGTAAAATGCAACCCGTAAGATATCTTTTGTTGATTGTGTTTATCAAAGAACACAATAACAATAACACAATCCTTAGGATAGATTTTTAGGTTATGATAATCAAAACAAACGTTCCGAAACTAGTCATGACTGACTTGAATGTATTTACAAATCATTATTTTTGGGCTTTTAATTTTCAAATCACACTAAAATATTGTAAGCTCAACAATTATTGATGGTTGAGCAAACTTAAAATTCAAAATATTTATTATTTGGAAACAAAAAATAATTTATAATAAAACCGTAAATTTTCCGAGTAGTCCGAATGTAAGATTTTGAACGAACCGTGTGAAATAATCGAAAAACAAAACACGGGGCATAGACAACCAGTCTTGTGGCATGCAGAATTCAATTTTTCGATTCCACACCTAGGCTCGTTTGAATCGTGTTTATGTTTAGAACACGTTGTGACGTCACACGTTTTGGGCATGTTATCTCTTAGGTCATAGAGAATCATGCCCCAGCTGTGGACCCATATAGGCTGTTGAGGTGATGTGAGCTTTGTTTGAATGCCTTTCTTCTTAGTTATGAATTAAAGATAAAATAATTTGGCACTTCCTTTGCCATTAGCGATGTCTCCTCTGGGGTCCTTAAGGGTCCGGCGACGGATGAATTTCCCATACAAACGTAGTACCAAAATGATTTGTAATTTGAGAATGTTTTCATCATGGTTTGCTATTATTTGTGTTAGAATAGTATTTATTTAGGTCCCTGCCATAAGATTTCTTCAAAATACTTATCTACACAATTACTAAGACAACATTCATTCTTTGATGTAAAAATTCAATTAGGTTTAATTTCATTTCAGAAAGGTATTTTGAAAAAAAATTGTGGCAGGAACCTAGATAACTACTATTGTAATACAAATAATAACAGACCATAGTGAAAATATGCTCAAATTAAAATTCATTTTGGTATTACGTTTGTATGGGAAATTCATCCGTCGCCGGACCCTTAATTTAATTCCCTGTTTTGAGCCCCTGAATCATTGTCACAGTTCGTAAACGGTCAATTAACCCGAAGGGTGAGAATTAAAGAGCGATTATCATTGTGTTTCCGTTGTATTTGAACGTTTGATTAGAATGTAGATAAATAGTAATTTTTTTTATAAGGGCAGAAGCCTTTATTCACAAAGTGAAATAGTAAATACCTTTGATATCAATTCAGATTTTGTTTACCTACTAAATGAAACCAATCGACGACGGTTTGATGTCGGATTTTGATCCTAGTTAGATTGCTGATTAAATAATTAAATACACAAACTCTTGTCAAATCGTTTTTTTTACGTTGGTAAGAGCTTTGAGCATTGATTAGTTATGACAAAATTATATTTTTCACTTGAAAAAAAATTACAATCAAAAAATAGAAATAAGTAAATTAGAAAGTTTTTGTTTTTATAGTGCGTAAGCCTCACACTCTGGCAAATTTCTAAGAAATTAAATAGCATCGCAAAAATTTACGATTAATTTCTAAGTAAATTAGAATTAGTATTAGTATTTATAATTGAAATAGTTGAGTTAACTGCCGATAGACAATCTAGAGATAGCTCAACTTATCCATTGATTAGTTAAATAGAGATGATCAGCGAACAACCAGCTGTCATCTATTGCTAATTATACTTATTAAGTACTAGCTACAGCCCGCGGCTTAGCACGCTTTTATTCCGAATAAAAAGTAGCTTATTATGTAATTCCAGGTCCAGAAGTCTATGTGTCCGAAATTTCAGTTTGATCCATAAAGAAGTTTTGGCGTTGTCTACGCTCAAACATTTCACAACAGACCATAATTTCAATATTAGTAGACTTTGAAATATGTACGTACGTATTTTCTTTTTATATCGATTTTTTTATTCACAAAGAAAATTACATACTACAAATAAATAAGAACTAGTAGTATCCACAATTGACATAATCGAGCCAACTGCAGACTGTTGCAAACAATCTACAGGTAGCCAAATCAATACCAGTAGGAAGCGTCCCTAAGACGCTGGTTGCATTGCCCCTCTGTATGGCATTCTGATGCGCTGTGCCAGATACTCACCGGCTCTCGGGTCACGCGTCGGTCAGACACTCAGAAAATTTTTTAAAAACCCGAAGAGCCTCGGTTCGGACCTAGGGTCTTGGTACATTCTTGCCACTGAGAGGAAAACGCCCTGTGCAAGTAATTCCTTATTTTATTTTTAATCTCGCTATTCTAAGCTGTAAAGTGGGTCGGATAAGCAACCCGATCCTGATAGTGTTTGTTCGCTCCAAGCGAAGAGATCTAAAAAGACTTCGATGACTGCTCAGAGACCATAGGATGAGTTTTCCATAGTTTACAAAAACTATAAATGTATTCGTTTCCTTCCACACCTTTACCGCCCTACAGTGCGTTTGCCAGATAAAGAGGAACTACTTTTCGTAATATGACGGCAATCCAATAGTTTCTTAAGAGACCGGTGTCAACTCTTAAGATACCGGTGTCCTCGGGAGCAACACTCTTACACACACACACACACACACACTCACACACACACATACACTTACACAAACTCTAACACTCATACTTACGTACTCACCATGAATGAAACTGGCTTTAGATTAATTAGTATAACCTAAAAAAAGATTTTAAATATTATCAATGTAATTGTAATTCTTGGTTCTGGTACCCTAGAAAATAGTACTGGTTTAGTGTTAATCGTCTGCAGATGACATCATTTCTCAAAAATATTTCTGTACCTTGTATCTATGCGAATAAACGATTTTTACTTTTACTTTTTTTACTTTTCTTACGAACTCCATTAAAGTTTTCGAGTGGTTAATAATTTTGACAGCTTTGACAAGTCAGTGGTAGTAAATGAAAAGTTTTTACGTTATGGTGCTGTGCAAACTCGTACTAGCCAGTTAGTTTATACTCACTTAGATTGAACTTTCCTCTACCTGATAAGGTTTCTACTTTATCTCGTGGTGAAATCTATGTAATGGGCTTTGCAGAAGTTTCAAACAAGAGTTGTGTATTTCTGTTCTTAGTTTCGCATGAGAATTAACTAGAATGTTCTATAAAGTGCGTTTCCTAAAGACTACGTATTTTGAACATGGCAAATGTTCCACAGAAAACCTGTCAAAAATAACTTAAATGTTTTCTTTTTAAACTGTCAAAAATGCAGTCGAGACGTCCACGGAATACCATAAGTCATTGGTTTATTATCTATTTTGACTCACTACAATTACTACTTTAAAATCATAACCAAAAAACCAAAAAAACAAAACCAACCATCAAAGTAGACTTTTCCCAGCTTCATAAACGCCTGTAGGAACTTCTCTCGAGCAGAACCGCAAAAGCGCGGAAACTCTCGGAAGCGTGAAAGAAAAGTGCTTTTGTCACAAAATCGTCAGTGCGGGTCATCCGATCGCTCTCGACAGCGACCCTGTTGAGTGCCACACGGAAACGTAACTTACAGAAGGAAAGGTCGTTCAAGGTCATAGATTTACAAACTTTTAAAGATCTATCTGGCGACCACTGAGCTTTATACAAGTACTTTGGAGGTTATAATATCGATGACATATCAAAGTTGATTATCGCCATTTTGGCGCTGAGTGTCTGAGTAACCATCTATGGAACTAATATCACGGTTATCGTGTTTATTTATTTATTTGACCATGGAGATGACAGGAACTTAGCCTATAGCGTAACATCTCTCATACAAGAGAAAGAATAACACTTTCAATGTAAAAATGTTTTGGTACGCCTCCACAAGGGACGGTCGAGAGGGACGCTATGAATCGGCACAATAAACAACTGTCATTGCGTATAGAATTTTCTCTCCAGCGTATTTGTATAATGGAGCTCAGTGGGTGAAACCAACTGCACCACAGTAGACATGTTAAAATTGATTACCTCAGAAAATAACATTCTGTCAAAGCATTGTGTAAATTTTATAGCTTGCTACAGTTAACACACCACCACTGAAACGTATAGAGATGTTTCAATTGACGTAAAGTGAAAAGCACACACTAAACATTATTTATATCAGATGCTTCTTAAACTTATTTAAAAAAACACATATTAGCTGTACAAAATCACAATAAAAAATCATTGCATATTACGGCAATTTTACCAACGTCCATCCACTGAAACGTAACGAGTTAGTTAACGTTTACGTGCCTATTATTTAACTCGCCTTTCAGAACGACACCATCAACTGTTTTTAGCTGCAGTCAAATTTCAGCATTAAAGCAATGCTGAACAAAACTACTATTTTCCAGAGATGGTAAAGTAAATGTTTTACACCCCATTCAAATTTTTCACTTGAGTTTCATAGCTAAGCCATTTTATTTATTTAATCGCATGACAAAATCCTATTTCACTACTTGAAACGCTTAATGATTTTATAAAACTAACCCGCAAACCACGTCTCGTGATTTTCGACCGATTTTCATTGAAAACCGTCTAAAGCTTAAACGAGTCGCTCATCTTTCCATACAAACGTGGAAGGGTATTCTATTTTAATCATTTATTTGGTGCGTTCTAGGGTTTTGCCGAACATGGCATGTCACCCCCGTAATTCTAAATAACAATAGTGCTTAATCCAACAAAAAAAATACTTTCTATGTAACAAAATAAAATAAACCTTTAACAGAAACTTAGTCTATGCGATTTTCCTCGATGTCTTACTACATTGTTTGATGTTTATCATCTAAAACTAAGGAAAATATCAAATTTATCTGGTCATTATCTATGTTTGTATACATCGAAAACCGTAAAAATGTGTACATTTGAAAAATACGAGCTTCTAAACTTTCGTATTTCTACACATATTTTAGCTCAACTTCGGGTAACAATAAATAATATACGAAGAAAGAAAACTCTAGAATAAAGCCCGTTTAGTAAGCCCGACATAGTTTAGTTATTCAAAAGTTGGATAATATAAATTTATTTTGTAAAGATACACTCAATAGTTTTTCTTTAATAGCCCTTGTGCTAAAAGTAAGTCCCCATTTTTTTTCGCGGCCGTTTTACAAATAAATCGTTGTGCTTTTCATCCTAGCACGCGGGTAGGTCTATTAAGTCAGGTGAGATAGCTCACATTTAGGCTGCCCCACCGACGAATTCGCGCCGGTGAAATGTGTAGCCTTAAACATTAGTTACGTTTCAGTATACGGGGGGAAAACACAAAAAAATTAACATTATGATGAATGTTTTTTTTTTTTTTGTTTTTTTTTCAAAAAGAATTACATATAGTACTTAGATTAATAACACTCTTTAAACCCGTGGGGGTTTGACCCGAATGTTACATTCCTCGGTTTTTACTTTAAAAAGAAGTATACATCTTTGCCTGTAGGTACTTACGTATGAGTAAGTAATGTAAGGTAAGGTAAGTATGAAGCTACCCAGTCATTAATACACAATTACATTGTTCTCATAATTATCTCATAAATATCTAGAAAGATAAAAAGTGAGGTAGGTAGGTGCATTTAACAAATTAATGAATAAAGAGCGGATTCGTCAGAGTTTGTAGATTATTGCCGCAGTGTTCGGGCATCCTCGGGTGGCGAGCGATTAATACATAGTTGCAAGACACGGACAGAAGTTCCGATGTCTTTAATCAACGGGCCTGCCGTTTTCCAAGGGGGTTTCGAAAAGAGCCTTTTGTGAGACATGGGGGTAGCTAGCTATTAGTTGGGTTTGACATATTCCGCCTCTGGCTGCCGAGAGTGATATCGGTCCGTTTAGTTGTTCCCGATATTTGGTCCTTCCAGTATGCTTATTTGACGACCTCTGTGGCACTGCAATGGCAATGGTCCACTGCTGGACGTAGGCCTCCCTCTGATAAGCGCCTTGTTTGTTACACTACATTTCACTAATATTAATTTATACACAAAACTAACTCA
This sequence comes from Eupithecia subumbrata, assembly GCA_949316285.1. Taxonomy (NCBI): domain Eukaryota; kingdom Metazoa; phylum Arthropoda; class Insecta; order Lepidoptera; family Geometridae; genus Eupithecia; species Eupithecia subumbrata. Next base: position 7,814,791 of record OX438630.1, on the reverse strand, counting down.
AAAGGTAAGTAAAATGTCAATTGACTACCTCTGTGGCGCAGCGGGCGAAGGTCTGCCCCTTGCCAAGGTTTGTCCCGCCTCGAGACAAATGTTTGTAAGATCTGCAGACATTTGTCCAGGGCGTTCTGAATGTATTCTATGTATAGTAAAAAAATCTATCTATGTAGTGAATACACTACATAGATAGATTTTTTTACTTAATACAATAGTATTAAGTATATCAGTTATCTAGTACCCATAACACAAGCTCTGCTTACCTTAGGGCTAGATAATGCTGTGTGAATTGTCCAGCATTATATTTATTTATTTATTATTATGAGTGTGCCCTGTACGATAACGAAACAAATGTTCGTGAGCTCGATAGATTTTAGCTTCTATCTCGTTTATAAGTACAATAAATAATAAGAAAAGTACAATATAAAAATAGTTCCTCTCTCCAGTAGAGGCGCTGAAAGCCGCCAGTGTATGGAAAGAGACGAAAACTTTTATCGTCATCGTAAACTAATGCACAGCTCATACAACGGACTCAGAGCTACCTCTCTGCTGATTTGAATGTTATCATTTTTAGCTGTCTGACAACCTTGATCTGTGAAGTGTCACTTTCTGTGTCAATAATAATGTAAGGGTAGGGCTGTCTCACTCAAGTGCTCCAAACGTAGGTTTCTCGGTTTCATGCGGATTAAGTAAAAATTTCGAGATCTTGTGTATAAAGAGAGGGTTTTATTTGCGATTTATTTTTCTCGTTTGTTCTTATTTGCAAGCGTAATTGATTGCCTATTGAAAAACAAAACTGTTGTTTGTAGTCGTTTACCCGTGATAATTCTGATCGTCCCATGAGTTAAGCTAATGGAAAAATCATCAAGCTAAACAAAATCTAGCTATAATCTGCGTACTTAAAGAATAGGATTGGGAATGACGTAATTTCTCATGATTATCGGTTCAAATCTAAGCGCGACAGCTTGAAAGATGACCTAATTCTCAATAAATTCCATTCTTAAAGTACGCAAGTTTAACAGACTTTTAGAATTAGCTTTTCGAAAATTTCTTAGGTAGTTGGCTATCTTAATATTGTGTAGCCCTACCTACCTACTTACAGGAATTCGTGGGTTTAACATTTTCTTAAAAGCTTTAGGAATATGAAAAGTGGGCCATATTACGCGCTTAGGTTCCTACCTACGCAATACTGTCAGGAAGTCGGCGACAGAATATTATTAAAATATCATAATTTTATAGCAATTTTGTTTTACAAGAGAATTTTCAGAATATCTTCCTCGTGGATGCCCTTTCATTAGCCAGGCAAAACATTTCATTAGCTAGGAAAAGCTTTCCAAATCAACCTTATTCATAATTAAATAACTTCACGTCCATTTTATTTTACTACTGTTCTTATTACCCACTTACAGCCTAATAGAGACCACTTTTCTAATTAAGTACTCGGGACACCCTTATTTTTAAGCAAAATTGCTCAAAAAGCTTAATAAGCTCTTGCTATTCGGACGGCATCTTGAAAAGATTACCCCGAGGGATGCAAAGTAAAAACAAAAGCTTGGAAAAAACAGAGGCCCTAATTTGCATTCTTACATACCTAATGAAAATTGATGCTAAATTAGGTTAATGCGTTTCGGTTCGGCCTACACATTTGCCATGGTATCTGTTCCATTTATCTATTGGTTTTACTACAGATGTTTGGAATAGCTTGAAGGCCCCACACCCATCACTTTTTTCAAGACATTTTATCCATACCGAAGCTCTCCATCATTTGTCATTTTACTCAGAATAGACTTTTTATTAAAGAGTCAAAGATCCTAGCGAAGTCCAAAATTATACATTCGTCTTTTTGTGTCAAGGTTTGAAATTTTTATGAACTTACTTTTTATGAATATAAAACTTTTAAAATGATAATGGTTATTAGCACTAACGTCATTAATAACGGGATATTCACTTTATGATTAATGTTATTTTGAGTTTTCCAATATTTCGACACAGTTGCAAAACACAAGTCATCGTAACCTATTCTGTTATTAATGACTACCGTTCACAATATTGACTTGGAATTTGTGAGAAAACGCTTTGAAATTTCAGATTTAATAACATTCACATCGCGTCATAACATATTTCGCACCTCAGGGCACTCGCTTTATAAGCGTCTAAAGAGTGTTATCGTAAATTGAATCATAAAAGACCCTTCCTTTTCCCAGAGATTCAAACCGCTATGACAAACAAATGGCAAACGTATGGAACTGTCATATTAATATTAAAAATAAACTAAATATGGGTGATATTACTGAAGCAATGAAATAAACTATGGCACTTTTATCAGAGGCGTCAGTATAATCTGAACCGCCGCGGGGTTAAGTCGTGTTGTGCGCGTTGTCGCTCTTCTGAAACTTATCGAACATATTCAAGAGTTTATCTATTAAACTATAAATAGTGTCAGTTGTTGTGTAGTGCAGTTATTGTGAATTTAAGTTTTGGTTCGATTGTAGAAGAAACATTCCGGGTCAATTCAGGTAACTTTCAATATTGATAATATATACTATTTGTGTATACTATATACTTTTTGTGTATACTACATATTTAACCCTTCGATTTAACGCCAGTTTTGACTTAATCTTTTTTTTTAATACATAACCAGGGTTGTTACTCATTTTACATGATTGTGATATTAAATACATAAACGTTAGTTACATATTTACTGTTCCTTAAACATATTATTATCAATCGATGTTCAAACTATTCATCAAAATGTTATTACTAGATGTTATCTTATGACCCCAGTATTGATTCTGAGAGCGTTTGTTCAATTTATTCATGAATTATAGCTGTTAAGCTGGACTCTATAAGGACGCGTCAATTTCACGAGGCATTCAGTTACATGACACGTCCATCTTCGTAAAGTCCATTTAAACATTGCAGTGGACATAAAACGGAACTGACACCTAGACGCACATTTTTGACGTTCTCTTGAAATCACACTAATAACACAATGAATCTCATTATTATTATTGACTAGCTGCGCGCCGCGGTTTCGCCCGCGTGGAAGTCTTACTAATTTCGGAAATTTATTGCATTTTTAATTTTTAGAAAACCCCCTTGGGGTTGCAAGTGGTAGTTTTATAAAAATAAAAAATATGTAATTCATTATTTACCTTATAGTTTATTTATATCGAGTTTTGAGAGGATCGAACCAAGGTATAATAATTTTCCATAGAAACTTTACCACTGTTTTAACCCCTAAGAGGTTAATTTTTGAAAATTAGATAAGGTGTTATTCTAGATCTAAACTATCAACATACTAAATCTCATCTTAATCGGTTTAGTGGTTACGGAGACACGTGTTAACAGGTAGTAGGATTAGTTGGAAATCAAACTCGTACATGCGAAAGTTTGTATGGATAGATGGGTTTTTGTTTCTTCTTCATGCCAAATTTAATTATCGGATGGGGCTGAAATTTTGTCTAGATTTAGGTGGACCTAAATAAAACATACACTGCTTTTTATCCCATAAATTAATTTCCACGGGATAGAATTAACCGAACTTTTGCCTTGATGTAGGTGGACTCAAATAAAACATACACTGCTTTTCATCTCATAAATTAATTTCCACGGGATAGAATTAACCTTTACATAGAAATAACGTTTGCGAAGCTTCAGGAAGAAACAAGTGGTCTATAAATCCAGAGCTTTTTGACACGTTTTCTATGCCTAACCTTTAGTTAGACAGTCTTCACCTTATAGGTAACTAGCGACCCGCCCCGGCTTCGCATGGGTGCAATGCTGATACGAAATATACTACAGAATTGGCCCCACGGCCGGTACCGCCGCGCGCCGCCGCAACCGCTATGACCCTGCATTTTAAATCTGTAATATCTTCGAAAATCCTTCATCGAAAATATTCATTTAAATTACGATAAAGATTAATGCTATATTGCTCAAAATCGCTTCGTAAATAAGCCATTATTTCTCGTAAAAATTAAAGGCTAAAAACTGGTTATTGTGGGTTATCCCTAAGAGATAAACATATACCATCGTGGACTTTTTTGTAGACCTTTGTACAATACGGTGTACAATACTGTAGTACATTATTTTGATCAATCTCGCAGGGTTCAGCCAGCGTTTGCATGTAAGCGCAAAAAAAATGCGTTTATTTACGACATCACATTAGAAACCTCTAAATTTATCAGCGTTTCCCTACTATATTATGCAAGTATTATACATGTAAACCTTTTTCTTAAATCACTCTATCTATTTAAAAAAACCGCATCAAAATCGTTTGCGTGGTTTTAAAGATCTAAGCATACATAGGGACAGACAGCGAGAAGAGACTTTGTTTTTTATTAAGTAACATAATTCAATTGTTTTGAAAAAACTAACATCCTCAGTACTGCTTTTTAAGTTCGCAGGACGAATACTAAACCTCCGGGAAAAAAATTATAGGACACCTCGGGATCATTGAAACGGGCATCATTGAAACGGGAATCATTGAATCGGGATCATGAAATAAATTTCCAAATCCTAACATAGGCTATTAAAGTATGTACCTAGTGAATTGTTATAAGTATATCAGTCATCTAGTACCCATAACATAAGCTCTGCCTAGCTTGGGGCTAGATGATGCTGTATGGATAATCCAGCACTATTTATTATTTTATTTAGTGGTGAAACATTATTTACAGCCAATAAAATCCCTTTTGTTATTTTGCGCTAACTGAGCATTTAACCGTAAACAAACGAGTTACTAGGCAATAACGTCATCCATTTAGATACTGTTAGCAAATTGTGAATTGATAATCAAAGTCTTTAATGGCAATAAATATCGAACTAAGTGCTTATGTACTCAGTTCGATCATAACAATGGATACCTAATTGATAAAAGGTTCTAGTAACACGACATATGAAGTCCTGTACTCGGTTCTATTTGAATCCTATCCTACTCATATTATAAATGCGAAAGTTTGTAAAAAGTGAAATTTTTGTTACCTATCTTCAAAACTTCATAATAGAAAATTACAATAAAATAAAAGAAATAAATTATATCTAGTATTTATAATTGAAATAATTGAGCTAACTATAGACTGTTCCAAACAATCATAACATAACAGATAACATGAAATTTGGCATACATTTAGAATGTAACCTAACTTAAGAATAAGCAACTTTTTTCAGGGCTTCGCCCTCGACTTAAGATTAAAAGAAGGGTTTGATAATTTATCATGTCCAACGAGAAACCAAAAACATAGATAAAAAGTCCATCTATGCAATGTTGTCTATTTTTGTCAAAATAGTGATTCAATTTGTGATGTTGTCATGGTCACAGATTTGTAAAATATGAAAATTAAACAGAATGTTTTTCTCCAGTAAAGAAATAATTCGATTAATTGCTTCAGGTAAATTCTATGGATAATATAATATATAATGCCTTGTGTGTCATAGTTTTATTCGCTTTTTCTATGCAAATGTTTTTTTCGTTCGATGATGTGTCCTTTAGTAAGGTGGGTACCCTACCTACCACCCTTACGAAGTTGCGGGTAACAGCTATTCCTTGATATTTTTTTAAACAAAGGGATTAATTAATCAAAGAAATATTAGAGGATTTGTTTTCTCCTATAGGTACATAATGGTAGGTACTGGTAATACTGGTATGGAGCAAATCGCAGAAGTATGAAACAATTTTTGATTTCGACTGCTTTTATTTATCATTTTATTCGTGTGTTGTGTTTATTTTTGTACTCGTATTTGAATTTTAACCTTTTCGTTTGCACAATTATGCTTTGTTGAAGTTTTGTTTTGTTTTTAGTAATTACGTTATTGTTATCAGTTTTGTTGAAATTTCAATTCATAAATGCCTTTGTTGACGTAAAATATCATGGATTCTAGAACGGCGTACAGGTAGATACGTTTTAAATCATTTATTCTCAAAAAGACAAATATTACATGTCACTTATGTGAGAACAGGGTTTTTACATAAAATTAGGTTTACATAGGTTATGGTCGTTCAAAATTTACTCATCATTAATGATATGCTCGGTTAGTTTAGATTTAAACACATTGAACGAGGTTACATTTTTAATTTGGGTAGTTTATTGTAAAGCTGTGCGCCTTCATAGAGTATCGTTGTTTTAGATACAGGTTCAGCCTAGAAAATAAGGCCTGAGTAGGTACTTTCGTAGCATTTAGACTCTTTTGGTCGTTTGCGTAGCATTCACATCATGGCTGTCATGCTAGTAAATATTTGAGCAGATTACTGCTTAACATTATGTTTCACCATGACAATGGGTATCATCGCAGAATCACCATGTAGAATCCTTAGAGGAAAGAAACTCCAGATAGTGCGTGCAATGTTATTTGCACAAAAATATTGATCAAACGATTCTTGATTGGTTTCAATCTTGACACTTTGCGAAATTTTTTGTCCCTCCATGTATAGTTTTTTCATATAATAAAATACCGAAACGTCTCTATGGTGTCGATTCTGCTACGATACCATTGTCATAGTAAAGTGATTAGTTTATCAGAACAGGGTCTCTGGTCACTCAACAGAATCAACCAATCAACCCAACCAGGTCAGCAACAAAATCAACCTACCCTATATTGGTGGATACACAGCATAAATTTTCCTATTCACGATTCTTTTTAGTATACACGCTTCCGTGGATTTTGAAAAGTCGGGAAAGGAAAAAAACATTAAAAATAGGTACTACCCCTGAATAGTTTGCACGCTCTTCTGCTCGATTTAACAAAAACTAAAAAACAAATAAATAGTGCTGGACAATTCACACAGATATACTTAATACAATACACTACATAGATCGATATTTTTTATTATACATAGAAAACACCCAGACCAACGGAACAAATTGCTACAGATCAAGATGAAATTTGGCGTACGTTAAGAACAAAGCCTAAGTTAGATAATAGCCTACATACTACCGAAAATACGCGTGTGAAACCGCAGCCAGAAGCTAGTAAAAAAAGAAAAAGCCATTAATTATTCTACTAATATTACAATTACCTTAACTTTATACATATAAATCAAAACCGTTTATTTCTTTAGGTATATAAAATTAGTCTAAGTACACTAACTTAATAGGTACGTACTAGTATTTCAATCAGAAAGCTATAATAAATTGAGATGGGAAAACCACACACAGTCTGTTCAAAATAGAGTAGATCAGAGTAGCTTCCTACTGGCTTTACTGGCTGCACATTGAATTTCCTTTGATGCATCACACGCTTCGCCAGGCAGAGCATCCTGGAAATGGTTTTGCTAACGTCACCTAGTTGCTTACCTAGTACTACCTAGAAGCTACCTAGTAGCTAAGGAAAATTTCCTGGTTTCCACTTAAGCATAACAAGCCTTTTTCAAATTGTGGTTTTTACAACACAAGTTCTATTCAGTATGGAGCTTAATGCTGTAAAAAAAATTGCTATGGCAAACAAGGAAATTTCACAAAATATTTGAAATTTCTGACGAAAATTTTAAGTTACATCATTGACACATGCACCGATTTTCTTAAAAGACGTACCAACAACATCAGCGTATAACCAGTCCACAGGTGGACCTAAGCCTTCCTTAGCTAAGCTCAGCTTTGTAGCTGAGCTTAGCTAAGGTAAGATCGAAGGTGTTTGTACACCTTCGATCAAGTCACCTACAAACAAAAACCATCAAAATTCATCAGTTCATCCGTTTACGTGCTACGATGCCACTCACAGACACCCCGATACAAAACTAATAACACCCCTCTCTACTGATCTTCATCCAAAATTTAATTGAGGGTGAAAATTTAATTTGAAGAAACATTAATAAAATGGTGTTTATTTTCCTGTGAACCTTCTTTGAAGAGGTTCTGAAACCTTGTCGTTTATTTTTGAATATAGAACGTGACAGCCAGCACGTTTCTTATCGAAATAGAAATACTTTTTCCTAAAAGTATTCAATAGATAAGACCATAAACAGGAAGTGCTTATTCGAGCGGATCAAACGTGGTATTTTCAATCGACGAAAAACATAAGGGGGCTGTTGTCAATTCGGCTGTATGTTTTTAATGTATGGTGATCCGACTTTGATGATTCTTTCGCTTTTCAAAGAGAATGGTTACAGAGCTTTATTATTCCCACGGGAGCTATCCCGTCAAACTTACAAATAATCATAGATCCGGTTTTTCGTTCCGATCAGGTGGCAAGAGGCCATAATGTGGCCTGTCAAAAAATACCCTTGAGTGGCAAGCGACCATATTGTGGCCGATTTTCGTGATTTTCGGCTTGTCTTTTGTTTCGTCGTAGTTTTGATACGTAGATTCAACTTTTGAGCCATGTCAATGTCTTAAAAGTTGACTGACAGTTTCAAGCTGACGTCAAGACCATAAACAAACCAAGTTTACAAGAAATTTAAAGAAAAATCGTAAATTCAAAATTGAAATCTGATACGCCCGCCATTTTTTGTATCGTTTTTTCTGACTGACCCCTCTTTTGACCATTTATCAAAAAGGATTCTTTTTACAGACTTCTCTATTTTTTTTGTGCAAAATACAATGTGTATTTTCGAACCTTGATCAAACGAAATGTGCGGATACACGACATAAATTTATCGATAAATATCGGATAAAAAAAAATTATATGTTGGCTATTTAAAAAAAAAACCGATTTAATATTTTTTTTTTTTTAAATTACTTCATCTGGTTTTTTCTTCGTTTCTGTTTGAGTAAACGGTGTATTTTATTCAAAGTGGTCTCATTTGAAAGCTAGAAAGTTTACCTAGCTAAAAAAATTAAAAAAAAAATACAATTTTGGGACAAAAGCCTAGTAAAAATAATTTAGTTTGTAGAAATATTACAAAAAAATCGATTTTTATTTTATCTTTGATCTGTAACTTTAAAACTGGATTATTGAGGTGTACTTTTTTGCATGTTGTATTAAACTTCATAATTTATTCTACAAATCCTCCAAAAAGTATGGGTCTACTTCTTTTCGTTGTCATGTTATTAGCCATTTGAATTAGGTACTTTCTGTCTTGTACAAAGATCAACAGGAATCTACATTCTGCAAGCTTTGAAAATGGAAGTGATAAACATTCCTTTTTCAAAAAATTTCACAGCACACACATTTCAAATTGGTTATTGGTATCTCTCCACAGAATAAGATCACAGAGATTGAGGACAAGACGTCTTTGACGCAATAGCCACGAACAAAAAACAGCTCGGCCGTTGTAATCTGGCTCGTGTAAATTCAGCACTCTTCGAAAATGGAAGGGGTACTAACCTTCCTTCTTCAAAATTTTCCACACACTGGTATGGGATGTATCCATCTGAAACGCTATTCTTCGGGTACTAGTGGTAGGATCTTGATAGACCAAACGCAGCACTTGTTCCTCCATTTCTGCTGATAGAATGGGAGCACGTACACGAGGTAGGCGTCGTAGTCCATTCTCACTGAACTCTTGATGTACGGCTATGAATACTCTTTAGTCAATGGCAGGTCTTGTTGGGAAACGCTCATGATATTCTCGCGCGGCAGCACGAGCATTGCCATTGCAAAATCCATAAACATAATGGATATCCGCTAATTCGCGAGCAGATAACGCATCCAACGTAGAAGTCATTACGGTAAAAATAATTTAGCGTATTCAGGAATCGATACAAGAATAAACTGAGATACCAATAACCAATTTGAAATGTGTGTGCTGTGAAAATATTTGAAAAAGGAATGTTTATCACTTCCATTTTCAAAACGTGCAGAATGTAGATTCCTGTTGATCTTTGTACAAGACAGAAAGTACCTAATTCAAATGGCGAATAACATGACAACGAAAAGAAGTAGACCCATACTTTTTGGAGGATTTGTAGAATAAATTATGAAGTTTAATACAACATGCAATAAAGTACACCTCAATAATCCAGTTTTAAAGTTACAGATCAAAGATAAAATAAAAATCGATTTTTTTGTTAAATTTCTACAAACTTAATTATTTTTACTAGGCTTATGTACCGAAATTGTATTTTTTTTTTAATTTTCTTCACTAGATAAACTATCTAGCTTTCAAATGAGACCACTTTGAATAAAATACACCGTTTACTCAAACATAAACGAAGAAAAAACCAGATGAAGTAGTTTTTTTAAAAAAAATTATTAAATCGGCTTTTTTTTTTAAATAGCCAACATATAATTTTTTTTTATCCGATATTTATCGATAATTTTATGTCGTGTATCCGCACATTTCGTTTGATCAAGGTTCGAAAATACACATTGTATAAATCCATATCTACAAACGCTCCATTTTAAACGGATCGCTCTGCAAACTTCGGAGATAGGGCGGGGGAATGGGTATTTTTTCGACTTTTTTCAAAATATTTCAAAAAGTATGAAACCTACTGAAATTTTAAAAACTGTTTTGAAAAGACCAAACCGATACCTTTCATTTGATACCCCACTCGATGAGGTATCCTCCCCTTTTGAAAATTATTCCCCCCCCTCCCCCTTTTTGACCATTTTTCAAAAAGTTTTCTTTTTACAAACTTCTCTATATTTTTCCTGTAAAATATTGATCTATATCTATAAACGCTCCATACGTTTTACATGGATCGCTAGAAATATTTTAAAAAGTATGACACCTACAAAAATTTCAAAAACTATTTTGAAATGAACAAACCGATACCTTTCATTTGATACCCCACATGACCCTGTACGTATCTTTTAAAATTTCGGCATCACAATTTGTATGGAAAAATATTCATTTTCTTTTATATTTCTTTAAATCTGTACAGGCTCACGAAATGTTTTATTATTTTAAATTTCAAGTTGATAGCTGCAGTAGTTGCTGAGTTATTAAGGAGGGAAAAAAGCGAGACCATAAGGGTTTCGAAACCGATCTTCGATCTTCGAAACCCTAATAGGCGCCACAAAGTAGGTAAGGTACGGATTAAGTAGTGTCTTGTGTTATATTGTATTATGTAGTAAAGGTAAATAAAACATTTTAATTTTATTTCTTTAACCCTCTTAGAATGGAACATCCTGTATATCTCAAGCTAAAAGTTAAACACGCGGCCATAAAAACGCAATAAACCCCGCTGAGAACAAGTCTATTTCGCTCAAATTAGCGGTTCAAGGTAAAATAAACTTTGTCACACGGTGGTATGACTCAAAACGGATAATGAAGTGTTAAAAACTAGATTATCGGACATAATGGCATAACGAACAGAATTTGGATGGACGGAAAAATTAAACAGTTCTCAATAGAACTCGTGACTAGAGTCCGGCTCAAATATTTAACTTATAACTGGTTTTGCCTATTGATAAAAACTTATATATTTTTTTAGAAGTTGTTTCTCACTGCGGTTTCGCACGGGCTTTTCAAGTAACCTATCTCCTCCCCTGGATATTTTACTTCCCTACCAAATTTCATTAACATCCCTTCAGCCGTTTAGTTGTGAAAAAGTAACAGAAAGACAGAGTTATTTTCGTTTTTTAATATTAAAGTATGGATTGATATATTTCGACTGTAGAATGCTAATACTCTGGATTGGATTATGAGAAGGATTTAGGTATTATCATTTTGTTAATAAAGTAATTTTTGTTTTTCTTGCCTCTTTTATGATTTCTTAGGTTAAATCTTCTTTATTTGAGATAATTATTTTTAGTTTCATATTGAGCTCTGAACTGTCTGTTTTTTGTTATTGTTTCATTTAATGGTGGAAACTTCGCTGGTTTAAGTGTAGGTTAAGTATTTTTTTAGTTTATATTAACTGTATGTCTCCCAAACAAAAAAAAGCATAATGGCTATAAGTAGACAGGGTATCTATAAGTTATCTGACCACCTCTTCGTCCTTTTACATGCATGTATACAAATTATAGTCAAGCATTATTTTTTAAGTGAATCTTCGTTGCGCTCTCTCCTACACTACCGCTCTATCTCGTTAAGGCAAGCACTTCCCGTCTCACGCGACAGTACAATAACATTTCTTATTGGAATAACGACACCTCTGTATTGTTCAGTACTTTAGTCTCCATTCAATGTCTGGTGTATAAGTATCTGACCTTAAATTGGTGGAAAGCTTTGCAGTATCGCTTGAAATATGCACATGACTAATAAAACTAAAATAATAATACTAAAAAATTACCTAATTATTTTCAAAATAGATTTCTAAAGATTAACAGAGTACTATAAAACGAAATAGGTATACAACCAAATAATATTTAAAGTTAAATCTGTACTAAACCAAATCTGTATAAAAGATAATGATAATGATAAATGATAAATGAATTTATTGCTGTGTAACTAGGTGGTAATGAGTACATTGGTCTTAGGTCAATCTATAGTAGGTATCTCTAGTCTACCATGATCAGGTTTACAGCATTGACATGCAAAATGAGAAGTTAAGAGAAAAAAAATAGAAATATGGTGAAGTTAAACAAATCCAAAACAATTTTGTTTCAAGGAAGGCAGAGTCAATGAATACCACAATACTTAGTAATTAAAATTATAAAGATTTAACTAAATCTATTTAAATTAAAATTTTCTTATTTATAGGTATGAATAGGTACCTACTTTACCGTGAAACCTGTATGCTACCTAATATTACGCAAGTACGAGTATATTATTTGAAAGTGCGTTTATTCAGTTAGCCAAAAACTTACAAAACAAATAAAAGAAAGTGAAGCAAAAACAAGGTAAAATTAGGTAACAATAATGGTCAACGCTCAGCGGGTGCTTTGATAACTCTGGACAAAAAACTTTTGAGATTATCCTGGTATTCAAATCTTTATTTTTTTACTATTTCAGACCACACAAAAGGCTTTGTCGCTGAGCGAGGTAATCAAATCTTAAAACATTAACTTTATCAGGATAGAGAACTAGAACTACATAGTATGACTGATTGCTAATAGAAGTGTTGAGCTAGTCTCTAGCGTCTGAATTTCTTCTTCTCTATCGTTGTAGGGCAACCCCACCTTCATTTAATTGTATGTAACCATTGCGAAGACTAGTGTATTTGTCGCCGCCGAGTCGTAGAGTAAGCGGCCTCATTTCCTCAGAATCAGTCTGTTTGTAGAATAACTATTCACATACAGGATCCGGCGGTGACAAATACACTGGTCTTCGCAATGGTCGCATACAGTTAAATGAAGGTGAGGTTATTAGATAGAGAAGAAGAAATTTATGACACTAGAGACTTGCTGAACTCTTCTATTAGCAATCAGGCATACTACACGTAGTCCTAGTTCTCTATCCGGATAAAGTTGATGTTTTAAGATTTGATTACCAGGATAGTTTGAAGAGTTTTTAGTCCAGAGTTATCAAAGCACCTGCTGAGCGTTGACCATTATTGTTATGTACACAATTTTTTTTTATTTTCACCTTCTTTATTAGGTTTGTAAGTTTTTGAGTACCTGAATAGACGCACTTTCAACATACTCGTACTAATTACGTAATTTTAGACAGCACACAGGTTTCACGATAAAGTAGGTTACTACGCATACAATTAAATTTAGGCGAGGTTACCCTTCTAAGACAGAGATTAAAAAAATAGATAGATAGATAATACTTTTATTCATCACCATAGAAAAACATGTAGAGAATAGCAATGGAACTGGCGGCCTTATCGCTTAAAGCGATTTCTTTCAGGCAACCAAAACGATGGAAGAAAATTATAGGATGGCGGTGCTACTTAACGTAAATCTAAACTATTAATACTAATACACATAATACCTACTAAACTAATACACTAATATATACAAAACCATAAAGATACTTAGTAACTAAACTAAATATCCATTGTTGGCACCGGAATGTAGAATCAACCCGTTTGTAGAACGGTTAGACCGCTTACTCTACGATCCGCAACTAAAAGGAGAGATTTTTGCCAAATTGTGAGGGTATTCGTAATGCAAAAGTAGAGACTTTCAGTAGTGGGATAAAATCTTTATGCATGATGATTATAATATAGAAGGCTATATTATGATCATCATCCAATAAAAGGTTATTCGTATCTTAAATAAAATGTTTAAACATAAGAAAATAAAAGTACAACTAAATTAAAATTAGATTAAACTTAATATTTGTAGTTTATTTTTTTATTTTCAGATCTGTTTGTCAATCGGCAAAGACCTCCCCCAACCTTTTCCATTCGGATCTTTCTTGAGTCACTCTGTTCCACATCACTCCTGCGACTAGCTTTATATCCTCGTCCCACCTCTTCAGATTGATGATTACTAAAAAATAATCTTTTTTTTGAGAAATCTCGTGTTCAAGCACTGTCTTAACACCTTGACTGTCACAAACGCACCAGCTTTTCTAGAAGGAGCGGTAGTGCAGCGACATGCCCACCGCAGCACCGCACCCTCCTGGGTCGCATCGCTAAAGTTTGGCAGTGAACGCATTAAGATGAGACTGCCTCTGTTTTTACTCTTCAATTCATCCACAATTTTGTTTCTATTTAATTAAAATTGATATGTAACTTCTACATGTACCTAACTACTTGCTTCTACAAACTATTAATAAATAACGCTGCATCATGTAGACACAGTAAACACAAATACGGTAGGACAATAAAATGGCCACTATTGACTCACGTAGTAATAAGTTTGCCCTATGTGAACTAAACTTAGGTAAATATGCTCAAACTTACGCGATCTGAACACATTATTATTCGTATTATATAACGGGTATTTATCGCGTTAATTTACCTATTTTTCCCGACATTTCAACAACATACATTACATACATTACATACATTACACAAAAATATTTAGGTAAATTAACGCGATAAATACCCGTTAAATATTACTAATAATAAAGTTAGGTTGGTATGTTAGAGAACCTATGCAATACATTCATACCGACTTTTTTGTATGTTTTGCGTTTAACAAGTAATCTATCTAACTAATAGGTTGTTTTGCGACAATTCTAAGTCATTTGCTATGAACCCATGCTTAAAACTTCGGATTCATTGACGTTATAGAGTCTATTAGCTTTCCACCCGCTTTTCAAGAAGTTATGTACGTCCCAGGGATATTGTTTACATCACTGCCAAATTTCATTATGATCCATTCAGCCGTTTAGGCGTGATAAGATTACAGACATACAGATAGACAAAATTACTTATGCTTTTATTTGATTAGACCCAGTTATACTTGCTAATAATTCAAAAAAAACACTCAATCTTGTAGACACAGTAAACACAAATGCGGTAGGACAATATACTGCCCACTATTGACTCACGTAGCAATGACTTTGCCTGATGTGAACTAAACTTAGGACTAATAATGCTGGACAATTCACACAGCATTATCTAGCCCCAAGCTAAGCAGAGCTTGTGTTATTGGTAATAGATAACTGATATACTTAATACAATACACTACGCAGATAGATATGTTTTTATTATACATAGAAAAACAACCAGAACACCCTGAACAAATATCTGCAGATCGTACAAACATTTGTCCCAATGCGCGAATCGAACCCGCAACCTCCTGCGTCGCAGGCGGACCTTCGCCGCTGCGCCACAGAAGTCGTCAATTGACATTTTACTTACCTTTTGAGTTAGTTTTGTGTATTAATTAATATTAGTGAAATGTAGTGTAACAAACAAGGCGCTTATCAGAGGGCCTACGTCCAGCAGTGGACCATTACAGGCTGTTGAGGTTGAGTTTGAGGTTGTAGTGTAAACAAACCAAAGAACACAATAACAAAGTGTCTGCCCATAATATTTTATAGAGACAGTAAGAAAGGTGTTATTGAACACGTTCTTAGAATATATAAATATATAAATATATAAATCTATACTTATAATAAAACTGTAACAGGTCCAATTCTGTACATTGATAATATTTTGAAATTTTTTTTTGGAGAGCACTCTATTATCGATACTGAAGCCAAAACTGTATTTTTTTTTAATTCATGTCTGTCTGTCTGTCTGTCTGTCTGTCTGTCTGTCTGTCTGTCTGTCTGTTTCTTAAACGTGCATCACGTCGAAACTACTGAAGGTATTGAAATGAAACTCGGCACGATTTTAGGTCATACTACGAGGAAGGACATAGGATACTTTTTATCCCGGAATTCAGTCAGGTTTCCCTGGGAGAGGGGATGAAAGTAAAATTTCTTCACCGCGCATGACGCCGAAAGTGCTGAATGAGTTGGAATGAAACCTTGCACGATTTAATTTCATACTACGAGGAAGGACATGGGATACATTTCATCCCGGAATTCAGTAATGTTCCCCTGGGAGAGAGGATGAAAGTAAAATTCTTTAACTGCGCATCACGATGGAACAACTGAATGAATTCGAATGGAACTCGGCATAATTTGATTTCATACTACGAAGAAAGATACACTTTATCCCAGAATTTAGTAAGGTTCCCCTGGGAGAAGGGATGAAAGTAAAATTCCTTCACCGCGCATCACGCCGAAACTACATAGGTACCTAATGAGTTGGAATTAAACTTGGCACGTTTTGAGTTCATACTACAAGGAAGGACATGGAATACATTTTATCCTGGAATTCAGTAAGGTTCCCCTGGGAGAGAGGAAAAAGTAGAATTCTTTAACCGCGCATCACGACGGGTCTACGCGTCGTCCGATTTCATGCATTCTTTTTGATAGAAACAGTGTTGCAAGATCGAATTTAACTAAATCAGTAGAAAGTCGAGTAGAAAATCAGTAGATTGATGAAATAATCTGGAGTTAGAAGAAAAAAATTAGTAGATAGAGGGTAGGTAAGTTCCTATCTATGTATTTTTCCAAGACGCACCCATTAGTTAGGTTCCTACCTACTAAGGCGTGTTGGAAAAATAAGTTAGGTTCCTACCTTACATGATATATGGTGGTTTAGCTGGTCCAGTTAACTGTACTACCGAAGTTTGGTTGCAGTAAGTGGTCCAATTAAACTAAGTAGACCACAGAAAAATATTTTTTACTGTGGTACACAGCCAACTGTACCTACCTACTAACGAAAAACAAATTACGGTGGTCCAGTCAAATGGATCAGGAGCCCAATTCTGCAATACAATTGCTTCAGTATGACAATGGTATCGTTGCAGAATCATCACGTAGAATCCTTAGATTTATAAAACTCCAGATAGTGCGTGCGAGATAAATTAATAGTTTCAAACTTGACGCACGTCTCTCCATCTGCATTCATCATAATTTCTTTCATCTGAGGTGGAATACCCAAACGTGTCATTCTGTGTCGATACCCCTGTCATAGTGAAGCGATTAGTATAGCAGAATAGGGCCCCAGCTGAACGGAACCATCAGTAAGAAGTGAAACGAGTATGACACTTCTTAACACTGACGCTGGCCGAGTCGTAGCCAAAAGTCGTGTGGATAAAGAATGGGATTGAAGATGACAACATGCTATCCCCCGTAGACACTACACGATTTTTTGCACGGCGGCGTTTCATAATATGAGAGACTATGGTTAAATGTGAACTTAATTAGTCGGCAGGTGAGGCAATCGCGAACGAAGTCGCGGGTACAGCTAGTAAATAAATAAAATTAATAATAATAATTTGATAGAAATTTAAGTTAAATTTAAATTCCACATTAGCCCACGTTGTGGCTAGATTGTAATCATACTCTCATCTTAATTATTGTGTACTAGACATAAAAAATTACATTTTAGAGTCACCTATTGACATGTAAGAACGTTGTTACAAAAATCAAGATAATGTATACACTCCAAAACAATTGAATTGAAACTAGTTTTAGCATGGGTTCGTATAACAAATAGTTAACTAGAACAAAATTAAAAAAACCTCGACAGATTTTCATGAAACATGGCTAAGAACACTTGTAATAAAATTATCTATCATACAAAAAAACTAAACGAAAATCGGTTCATCCGTTTGGGAGCTACGATACTACAGACAGATACACAGATACACAGACAGACACGTTAAACTTTTAACATCCCTCTCTTTTTGCGTCGGGGGTTAAAAAATACATTTTAGAGTCATCTATTGAAATGTAAAAACGTTGTTACAAAAATCAATAAACTTCAATGTTTCCCCTGTAGGTGGAGCTAACGGCGGTAGAGACCGTAGGAAGTCGCAAAAATTTTCGACTCCTACGTCACTTGACCTCGTGGTGTAGTTGGTTAGCACATTCCCGTACTGAGAGAAGGATGCGGGTTCAAGTCCCGCCGAAGTCGTAAATTTTTCCGATATTATTTGATTTCTTAGAAATTACCCTGAGTGTGGGATTACGCACTATAATAATAAAAAACCTTAGAATCAAGATACTGTCTATACAATACACTCCAAAACAATTGAATCGAAACTACTCTTAGGTCTAAGTTCACCAACAGATGGTTAAATTTTAAAGAGTTGTTTTGCAATTTTTGATACGAGTTTTCATAGATTAAACGTCAAAGTTAACCGACGAAGATGGCTAATTGAACGATTATCTTTTGGTGAACACCAGCATTAGTATGAGTTCAACAAATGGTAAACAAAGGTCGCAATTTTCTCTTATTTTTTGGCCAGAAAAAAGAAAAACTATTCTACTGTCAAGTAAACTTCTAGGAACAATCCATCTCCAAGTATCATTATAGCGAGTCCAGATATACGTTATGTCACAGTTTGAGTAATCGACGAGGTCGAAGCGATGACCCTGCGCCCGCATCTCGTTGATTGTACGGTCATTGTCAAAGATTTACACTCGCTAACAGCTGTAGTGGACTTAGACCTTTATGTCTTATCTGAGTGTTTTTTTGCAGATATACAAAGAGCGTGGTAATTAATATACTAAGTCCCACATACTCAAACAAACGATCTGATCTACGGAAAAGTCTAGGAAGATTTTCAGTCAGTTTTGAACGAAAATCTGTTCGGTTTTTTTAAACGTGAGTATGTGGCCAAATCGGTAACCATAAGAGTTAAAGAAAAGTTGTGTCATGGACTTAATTTATGAAAAAACAAAAACTGCATCCTTACTTTAATTTTTTTTATTTATCAAACGAAATAAATTGAGTAAACAAAATTCATACTGAATAAGTAGACGTTTTATCGAGAACAAACCCTATTCAAACAAAAATATGCTTTGAATACTGACTCCCAAGTACTCCCAACTCCAAAAACCACCTTGTATAAGTATGGTTTGCGTAGACTTCATACACGGTTATGAAAAAGTTAATAAAAATATGTGCTCAAATAACATCAAAAGTACACCTCTATTCTTGAAACTCTAAAATAAATAAACAAGCACACCTTTAATCTGCGTAAAGTTAAACATGAAAACTTAAATCAAGTTCTACGAACTTCGCTTTCTTGTTATTATTGAAACAAAGGATTAATAATCAACTAAGGTATGAAAGCAGCGTGTTATCTGCTTTAAAATATTCCGCTACTAAAATTAAGTTTTAATCCTCAATTTAATCTCCTTGGTTTTAAGTTGAAAACTTAGGCTAGCTATAGATAGTTCGCCTAAGTTTTCAACTTAAAGCTCGGGGTCTACTATTATAGGTAAAATAAACATTGTTCTTAAGTAAGTAAGTGAGCGGATTGTCTAAGTAAAACTACAAGAATTTATATTTACTGGTACTAGGGTATTTCAATAATTTTGGTTTGGATATTATTTATAATACCTACCTATATTCATCCACTTCGCGACTGAACGGTATACCACGGTGAACAGTATCCAGATCGTACTGAAAGATGCATAATGGAATTTATGGAATACAGGAATCACATGAGCTCGAAGAACAGAATACCTAAACTTCTGGTTTGTTCCGCCCAGACAACCAAACTTGACAACTGGCTGTCTCCGTGGAAGAAATTTTCCGCGGGACAACCAGTTACATGATCCATCTACAGAACTGCTTGGTAACTAGTGCTCTAGATGGAAAATTATCTTCCGCGGAGACAACCAATTACCTGGACGGAATTTTATTTCCATCTACACAACTGTGCTACATAATATTAATAGTCTTAAATTTTATCTTCTGTGGAAGTGTGTCCAGTTATCTGGGCATTTTTTTTATCTTTTTTCAGTTTCCGCATCAATATACTGAAGGCACCCTATTGTTTGTGAAATAAGATTTGAAATCGTTTAAGTACCTACTCCTTTTAATCCTTATCATAAAAGAGGCATCGACAATGATGAAGTGAAATCTTAATTTTATGGTCTCATGCAAAACTAAATGCAAAAAAAAAACTAAATACTACTAAATGGCGAAACTTGGCACCCATAGGTAAAATCTATTATGATGTCAGATCTTATGTTATTTAAACCACTTACTGACGGAACTTGGCCTGATTTTCGCATTAAAATCTTATAGAAGGGTAAACATTTCACTAAGCGAGTGAAGGTCATGTTATGACGAAACTCCCTTCTAATAAAAACAAAGGGAAACATTATAAATCTGTTCGTAAAATCTCATTCATAATATTACTAACTCTGGTGGTGAAAAAGCAAACAGAAAAATAAACATGCATGAAGAAAACAATCGTTTAAATTAAATTAAATACAACTGGTATTTATTTGATTTAAAAATTAATTATATTCCCAAACCAACGACGAGCAATTTATCAGAACTCCCAAAATAACACCAAATAAAAACGAAAGTAAACAACTAACAAATACAAATTGTTTGTTCTCAATCAATCAGTCAATACTGACATGACTATTTTCGTGGTTTTCCTGTAACATTACTTTTTGTTGCTTTATTAAAGTTAGTAGTTTGATGTAAAGCCCTAGTTTGATGTAGAAGTCTTTACAGGCTATCTATTTTTTTATCATTTATTTAGGTTTGTTCAATCATTTAAGCAACTATCTAGGTAGATAGATACCTATCTAAACTAGGTCATTGTTGCCAGTATCAACAGAGACTAGCCATGTCCACAACCTCACCTCAACAGCCTGAATTGGTACACTGCTGGACGCAGGCCTCCCCCTGATAAGCGCCTCATTTGCTTTTACCTCATGGGGGGTATTTATTTTATTTTTATTTATTTAGAAGACAGACAGTACTAAAATATATAAAGGGATACAATAAGAATTTTCTTAGACCAGAAGTCTCTACTAAAAACAAATATACAATGAACGCCAGTTGTATGACGTTTAGTGGAGGGGGCGTGCATTTTGGCGCGCATTTTTAGAATGGCTAATGTCTACACTTGTACACCTTATGCCTGTTAGTATTATTACGAAACTGGAGGTCTACTTTAAAAAACGATCGAAGTTGACGGATGACGTCGGATCGCACAAAAAGAAGGACGGCCGATCCGTTCCTTCGATGACCTTACTCTGGAAATGATTCAGACATTTATTTCTTAAAGATCCGAAAGATGTCAGCTGGTGACGCGCCCGAAGCAACTCGGTGGTAAGGTTGTTCGTTTCGATCGACGTCATCTGTCAACTTCGTTCGTTTTTCGAAATAGACCCCCTGGTACGGTTGGATCGGAAAGAAAATTTGATTGCACAAAAAGAATGGTCACAAGTCTAATTTCTACCAAACACTATATGAGATAAGCCATAATCAGTCACCCACCCGTGACACACAGCTTTAATTTCAACAATTCCAAACCCCGTTTAAAACCACCTGTTCAAACACGCGTAAAGCCTCTGCAACTATTCCAGTGAACTTTAAACACCCTCTGTGCGGGGGCGGCACAAAAGGAATGTTAAAAAGGACAGCTATGCCTCATTTGAGGACACCTTTGCATGGCTGGGTGAATGGGGTCACTGCATGGGTTACCGTCGTATTTATCTGCCTTGTTTGTTGGAAAGTACTATTAATATAGAAATATTTTACGTTTAATTGCATAGTTCAGTAATAAAAATACGTTTTTCCAATGTGGTTTGTATTGTTCTAATTCGCAAGCGATCGGAATGGGATAGACTATGTACAGATTAGGAGATTTGAAGCGCGCGCTTTGGTAACGCACATTTTAAGACCATGACATCGTACCCTATATCCGTACACATCAAAACGTGCGCGTTTGGTTTTGTACGGACTATGCCCGCGTTCGGCGTGTCCGTACAAAACCAAACGCCAAACTTTACATGCTTATAAGTCCACTTTGTACGGCGCACTTTGTCATCGCGTGGATTACACCGGAATAGTGACGTAAAATATTTATTTGGAATTTCGATGGATCTTGGGTAATTGCACTAATTGTTAATTTTAATTTATCATTGATTTTTATTGGATTTTATTGGACATTACATACTTAATTTATATTTAGAGACATTATAATTATAATTTTATTTACTAAGATTTTGCACCCTTTTTGTTTTGTAGGTAGTTTGTATTTGGATATTTTTAAGATTACGAACTTTTGTACACACATTCATGCGAATAAAGATTATGTTTTATTGATTGATTGACTTATATTATAAAGGCGAAATTTTGGATAGATTTGCTACTTCTTCATGCTAATACTACTAAACAGATGAGGCTGAAATTTGCATATTATCTAAATCTTAAAATACACAATATGCGCGAATTTCAATTAAAAATATGCTTCTTTTTATCCCTTAAATCAGATCCCATGGGAACGAAACAACCTTTAAACGTTTCCATAGAAACAACGAGTGCAAAACCGCGGGCAAGATATAGTATTAAATAAAAAACATAAATCCATACAAAAGTAGGTAAAAACTAAACACCTTAATATATGAGGTTCAGGCCAAAAAAATCTTTGCGCTACGAAAGTTCGTAGACCCTCTACGAGTTTCCCTAGACTTGCTAAAAAAATTAAATTCCATGCTCTTTCCAAATTAACAGGCAGAATCCAACATTTTTGGAATTGATAATAAACAGTCAACATTTCACGAATCCATAATTATAAGAATTCAAGATTCTAGGAAGGACAACCCAGGGGATTTGCTTGTAATTTTTGTAGTTGGATTAATGATACAGGGGTGTATTATTTGTACAACTAGTTGAACTACTCAGTTGAACTACTGTATCGAAGGGGATTTGACACGCTGTACTAAAAGCACATCACACACATAATGTATAAGAAACTGAACTAGAACACATTTTCACACAAGGTAACCTAACCTCTACGAAAATGTGGGAAGTAGAAAATAATGAGAAAACTTTTGAGATAGTTCCCAACTCGTGTTCTGAAGTTCATGGTATCGACTTGTGGTAGCGAAGCTATCTTAGTTCAAGGTTGATACAAGATTTAACTTGAAATTGGATAGGAACAAAAGCGTTTTCCATTCCAGGCGCTTGAGCCCGATACCACCGAATTTAAACTTAGTTTAAGTCTTATAATTTACGTGTCTAAGTCAAAATTCGATACAATTTACGAGTTGGCTAAATAATTTTGTAAAGAAAAGCGTTGATCACGTCTGAAGAGTTTGGTGAGAACAGACTTAGAAGTTGACTGGTAGGTACAGTTAGCAATGAAATAATCTGAACACGAATTAATTTAAATATTTTCTCATGATAATTCGATTCACATGCAACGTTATTCTTTTTAAGATGTTATAAAGTGGCCAACGCCTGATAGTTATTCTCATATTTTACAATCTATACAGTCTCGCATAAAACATTAGCGTTGCAATACTCTTAGCACGTTTAGCCGTTGAGCCTGCACCTGACCTCTCGCCGGTCGTGTCGGTCTGAGTCCCATCGGATTATAAGAATGAGGGAATAAAGAGTGCACCAGTGCTTGCGCGCACACTATAACTATAACGTTCAGACTGCCCGCCGTGGCCGAAGATTTGGCTAGGAGGACACCACGATATTCTTACGAATTTAATTAACTAGAACTACAACCTAATTCGTCTAATACGTCATGACCTACGGAGCTGAGACGTGGACACTCACGGTAGGGCTGGTGCACCAGTTCAAAGTCGCTCAGCGAGCTATGGAAAGAGCTATGCTCGGAGTCTCTCTGAAGGACAGAATTCGTAACGAATACATCCGACAGAGAACCAAAGTTATCGACATAGCTCAAAGAATTAGCAAGCTGAAGTGGCAGTGGGCCGGCCATATCTCGCGAAGAACCGACAACCGCTGGGGCAAACGTGTTCTTGAGTGGAGACCACGACTCGGCAAACGTAGTGTAGGACGCCCTCCGGCCAGGTGGGATGACGATCTGCGAAAGACTGCAGGCAGATGCTGGATGCGGCAAGCTGAAGACAGGGCGCTATGGCGCTCATTAGGGGAGGCCTATGTCCAGCAGTGGACTAATTTAGGTTGATGATGATGATGATGATGACAACCTAATTCCCATCAACCAACCCTGTCATTTGACAATAAATTATCACATTCATTAATGTTGGCCATATAGATTAATAGTCTATGTCCGATAAAGTAATCAGACCTAATAAAATAAATCAGTGACCAAAGCGCATTCCCTTAACATGAATCTACGACTCTACTATCATTGCTGTGATCAACTGACTACACTAATATAGTGTGAAAGTAGGGTATAAAGTCAAGTCCGGATTGTTGCTGTTGGAGAGATTAGTGCCCAGTGCGAAAAAGCTCATCTTCAAAAAATCGCAATCAAGTTTTTGTAGGCTAGAAATTAAGCTAAATGTTAATGCCCAAGGAGAGATTCGTGCCCAATTGTCAAAAAGCTCATCTTCTTAAAATCGCAATCAAGTTTTTGTAGGCTAGAAATTAAATATTTGATTGCGATTTTCAGAAGTGAGGATTGTAGCAGTATCACCACTGTAACGACGGCATTTTACCATACTTCTGACTCTCGCCGCCGCGCCGCCGGTTACCCGTTCACACCTCGGCTCGTATCTTAATAATGCTCGTGCTCAAACGTAAGTTGCGTTTGAGTCTTTGCCAAGTGGCGTAAACTCAAACGCAACTTACGTTTGAGCACGTCTCAAGTCGCGATAATTTAGTGTCAAAATTATCGCTTGAGACTTGCTAAAATCTTAGTTGCGTTTTAGTATTTGAAAATTACGCGTTAGAGGTTTGAAATTCAATTTGAGCTTTTTGAATTTCAAAAATTTGTAATTCTTACCTGCCTTCTTGCCTTCAGTATGAACGCAAACGGTTTCATATGTTTGATACATCGCGATCGCACTCATGCTGGGCTCACAGTTTGGTCAACAATACAATACAATACAATACAATATATTTATTAATAACACATTAAGTTATAAGTCAAGTTGGTACTAAAGTACAATAAATTTAAGTATATTCGTAATTTTAAGTACAGGCTAAAAAAGAAATTATTATTGATTTAAATATACATTTAAATTTTTTGTTTTAAAAATTAAAATTATTATTAACATAATGGCAGTTTGTAGAACTCGTTAATCGAGTAGAACGAGTTTTCTATTAGCCATTTTCGTAGTCTCGATTTAAAGGCCGTCGTGGAAGTTGCATTCCCTTTGATTGTGTCCGGCAGCCTGTTATATACAGAGGGACCCATGACGTACACGGACCTCTCCGATTTGCACAATTTATGAGTCGGTGCGACCAACATATGGGCTAGCTTATTGCTGCGGAGAGCCCGGGTGGTGTTCACGCCTCTACGTTTAAAGACATCGATGTTTTTGTGGGTGAACATCGCCACCTGGTGGATAAGTTCGCAGGTGAGCGTCATAATACTCAATTCCTTAAAATATTCGCGGCACGACACGTCGTCTGGGACACCGACGATGGCGCGCACTGCGCGCTTCTGCATGACGAAGACTCTGTCTACGTCGGCCGCGCGCGCCCAAAGCTCCACGCCGTACGTGATGGTGCTGTGCACCGTCGCGTGGTAGCACGCCAGCACCACGCTGCGGGTGGCGGTCGCGGCGAGGCGGCGCAGTGCGAAGCATGAGCGGCCTAGTCTGGAGCAGAGTTCCTCTATATGATTTTCCCAAGTGAGACCACTGTCGATTTGGAAACCTAGAAGTTTTGTTGATTCTACCATCTGTAGGGTGGTGTTTCCAGCGGTCACTGCAAACAGTGGTCTGGGTGTGCCGTTCAGACGGAAAGTCATGTAGCAGGTCTTATCTTTGTTTAGCGCTAGGCCATTCGATCGGAACCATCGCTCGAGGCTCTGCACTACGTTGTTCAGCCTTACCTCCAGTTCGGGCGTGTTCGGCGCGGCCACAATGACGGCTACGTCATCGGCGTACATATAGGCCTGCGCCCCGTTGACGGTTTTAGGGAGGCAACGCCTTTGATAGACCCGGGAAATACATATGTTACCTTAAATCCAGGAGGAACACGTGTAAAGCCGCAGGCAGAAGCGAGTGAGTATGAACACTGACTGCCTACTCGCTATCATTCTGCGCTTTTCGCTATTTCCATAGTGACGTCACAAAATCCTGTTGACACCACATCAAGGTTTGTTGGACTAGACCAAATATTTGAGGTAGCCTTGTAATGGGGACGCGCCCAACTATGATAACTTGAAACGAAAATACGACGAGAAATTCAAAAGACGACCTCCGTGACAATTTTGTCTGAAAAGTGATTGTCAGCTCTATTCCCGTGGGACAAATTGCATAATTTGATAATGTTTGTTCAGTCAGGTAGGGTTTTTAAATGAAGTAGGTATTTACAAATTGAACTGAAGCCGAAAGATAGGATTCATAATAAATACCTCTGACAGAGAACCAAAGTCATTGGCATAGCTCAAAGAATTAGCAAGTTGAAGTGGGAGTGGGCCGGCCAAATCTCGTGAAGAACCGACAACCGCTGGGGTAAACGTGTTCTTGAGTGGAGACCGCGACTCGGCAAACGTAGTGTAGGACGCCCTCCGGCCAGGTGGGATGACAATCTGCTAAAGACTGATGCAGATGCTGGATGCGGTAAGCTGAAGACAGGGCGCTATGGCGCTCATTAGGGGAGGCCTATGTCCAGCCAGTGGATAGGCTGATGATGATGATGATGATTTACAAAATAAATGTAAGTATTTTTATAGCGTCTAGGCACCAAAGTTAGTGACACAGCCCAGCGGGTTGGTGTGATATTTCAGTGTATAAAAATTGCACACAGTCTTCAGTGTTTTTGACAACTTGTCGGCTGGAATTTGGTGTGTGGTGTAGATTCCATTATTACACATAACATAAAGCGTAATTTATTTTATTTTGAGATACAACAGATATGGTACAGTATATAGTTTGCAACAGTCTGCAGTTAGCTCAATTGTTTCAATTGTAAATACAAGTTCTAATTTGTTTCTAATAAAAGATTGTAATTTTCTTTGTTAATAACGCTTGTATCTCAAAATAAAAGTTAATTAGTTGGTTCGCGTCCCTTATACTTTTTCTAGATGTTAAAGATACTCACGAAAAAATCTTTTAAAATTAATTCACAATTTCACTGTTTACCCACTGGCCTGAAAATTTACTTAAAGGGATTTAAAAATGTTTCAAGGGGATGCTGGAAAATTACACAGCTTAGTTGAGTAAATTTAATTAAATGGTTGTAGGAGCTGTGGGCCGGCTGCTAATTAGGAACAACATTGGGTTCTTGAATAAGGCTAGGTTAAAGTGGAGCCTACTCTTAGTATATCGCTAATTTTGTGAAAAATAATGGACAACTAACACAGCATCATCAAATTGAATCCACAACTCTTTATTTCCATAAATACAATAAATGTACTTAGAAAAGAACAAATTTAAAAACTAAACACTGGCACGGAAATAAAGTGATATTTTTGACTTCTGTCGCTTCGGTATGTAGATTTAAGTAAAGAAGGGACGAAGAAACCTTTAGCCTGTTAGTTGTTATTTTTCGTAATATCTGCAGATTGTACAAACATTTGTACCGGGGCAGGAATCGAACCCGCAACCTCCTGCGTCACAGGCGGACCTTCGCCGACCGTACCACAGAGGTCATAATTTTGAATTTGTCTATTTTAAGTTTAATTTAACCAAATCCAATTTGTTTTGGTTTGGGAGAGACTTTATTGAAATAAGTTTTAATATTTTAAAACATAGTCATCTAAACTAAATGTGTAAACATAATTTCAGCTCAGTGGAAGATATCTGCTTCAAAATGGAGTTGCAAGAATTCACCACCCGTACAAACATAGTTACATTGCAAGTTAAGGCTTGGTAGGCCAGCAGATGCCGCATTTTTGTGATTTTTAAAACCTTCTGAGACTTACAAAATAGTGTTTAAAATTCTGAAAAAAAAAGATTTAAATTACCTGAGGATCTAGTCTAGTCAAAGTCGCATTCAGTTACAAGATCTAATGAACTTCACTCCATAGAAAATAATCCCAAATTTACCCCTTTTTCTAACGTTTTTTCAATACTCGCGAACTACTAATATCACACTTTTTTTTTCTCAACTGAGGATACTTAATATTTCTAAACAAATTCGCAGAGTTTGACTTGATACAATGATTTTCTTAATCACCATGTTTAAATAACTACAAAAAACACGAGTGCGGCGGCTTGGCAGGCGCGCATTTTCCCTTACGCCTACTACTGCAGGACTACCTGGCCTTTAATAAAAGCTTGTAATAAAAATAAGACAGTCGGGTCTTCTTTTGTTTCTTGTAGTGGAACCAGGTCTAACCAATATAATACACGAATATAACGACTTCCTACCCTTAAGTATTTTCTCGTTACTCTCAAAATATCAGTGGAATTATTTCATAAAAATCGATGAAACATTGAAAGTCGTAACGATGCCTGAAACTATAGAACTACCTATACATAACGAGCCATCTATATGCATATCTATAACTACCTATGAATACGTCATGTTGTTATCAGTTATCTCTAAGTAGAAGGCTTAGCTTTACGTCACGAGAAGTGTCGTCCTCACAAAATAATATTAAAATACAGTAGCTTCATTTTGATAAAAACTAAAAGGGCAATTACATTGACTATCATTTTCAACATGATTATGTATGTGGCTTTGCTCACTTTAAGCTCGCAAGGAATAAACTTATAGCGATATTAGCGTAAAGTATTTCAAATGGGGGTTGTTCTTTTCGAGATTACTACAAATGAACAAACTTACGAACATTCAATATTACTGTTCAGTTCAAAGAAAACTCAATTGACGGGTCAAAAACTTTTCATTCGCCGTAAAATTATTAGCAGGTATAGATAAAATATAATATTCAGCCATATTAAATATAAATATAATACTTGTTCTTATTTCTATTATTTGTTTATAATTATTTTCTTTTCTTTGTCAATAAATTCCTTTCTATATTCCGTGGACTGTACATCCATAGGTCGCTGGTTCATATCCGGCTCGAAGGACCATGTAGGAATCGCGGCATAACATTTTAGTCGTAGTTTTATACAAAACAGCTATTGTTCCTTAAACTCGACTTTTATATTATCATCCCGGGAAGATCTAGCCGCGATTTTGAGACAAGCAGTATATCGGTTGATATAAAAGGCAAAAAAAAATCTACTGTGAATTTATCTCAGTAGCAGCGTTACCACACGCTATCGAGATCCCTAATTAATCCCCCGGATCATAACGTGCGCATTATAAATCGCGGGCAGATTATTTCCAAGCCCCGATAATACCTTTCAAAGCTGACTTACATAGTCTTCAGAGGATGCTCATGAATAGAGAATACTTCTAGAATATACCTACCTACCTACATACTGCCATTTAATATCATCAATCCTAAAGACCTCCGTGGCGCAGCGGGCGAAGGTCCGCCTGCGACGCAGGAGGTTGCGGGTTCGATTCCCGCCTCGGAACAAATTTGTGTACGATCTGCAGAAATTTGTTCCGTTGG
This sequence comes from Eupithecia subumbrata, assembly GCA_949316285.1. Taxonomy (NCBI): domain Eukaryota; kingdom Metazoa; phylum Arthropoda; class Insecta; order Lepidoptera; family Geometridae; genus Eupithecia; species Eupithecia subumbrata. The sequence continues at coordinate 7,785,157 of OX438630.1, read as the reverse complement.
TCTGGGTGTTTTCTATGTATAATAAAATATCTATCTATGAAGTGTATTGTATTAAGTATATCAGTTATCTAGTATCCATAACACAAGCTCTGCTTAGCTTGGGGCTAGATAATGCTGTGTGAATTTTCCAGCATTATTTATTTTATTTATTTATTTATTTATCTATCAAAGGTATGCGATTAATGTCTATCTCATAAATATTTATCTAACCCCCAACACTCAAAGGCAACTCAGATTTAAGCTCGTCTCAAGTTGAGATTTTTTGGCAGTTTCCTAAAATCTGTATTCGTGCGCTAAGGCCAGGTATTCCTGCAGCAGTAGGCGTAGGGAAAACTCGCGCCTGCCAAGCCGCCGCGCTCGTGTTTTTTGCAGTTATTTAAATATGGTGATTAAGAAAATCATTTTATCAAGTTAAAATCTGCGAATTTGTTTAGAAATATTAAGTGTCTTTAGTTGAGAACAAAAAAAAGTGTGATATCAGTAGTTCGCTAGTCATAGTATTGAACAAAACATTAGAAAAAGGGGTAGCTTTGAGATTTTTTTCTATAAAGTGAAGTTCATTAGATCTTGTAACTGAATGCGAGCCGACTATGACTAGACTAGATCCTTAGGTATACCATCTTTTTTTCAGAATTTTAAACACTTTTCTAAGTCTCAGATGTTTTTAAAAATCACAAAATGCGGCTTCTGCTTGCCTACCAAGCCTTAACCTTAAGTAACGTGTCCACTGTATCGGTATTTTATTTTTTTGAGCTTGAGGATTTGTAGTTTTGTTTTTATTTCTATTGTACAGCATGCACTGTATCTGCAAACCTGCCGCTAACAATGCCAGAGACCGGTATTTCTGATGACGCCTCGTAGTGACGAGGATATTATTGTGGATGACGTCATCGGTAAACTCGAGAGCTTTGAAAATACCTATATTGCCTTCCTACTTATTCGAAAACAGTAGACGCTGATATTACTCAGGGATAATGTAGCATTGTAATGGTGAAAGAATTTTAAAAATCGTAGTCAGTCCAGTAGTTTTTGAGTTTATTCGTTACAAGCATACAAAAATACGAATCTTTTCTAACTAGTTTATGCCCGCGGCTTCACACGCGTTGTTTCTATGGAAATATTTAAAGGTGATTTCTATCCCATGGGAACTGATTTATGGGATAAAAAGTAGCCTATGTTTGATTCCAGGATTAGAATTACCAATTAAAATTTTAGCCCGATCCGTTCAGTAGTTTTGGCATGAAGAGGTAACAAACATCCATCCATCCAAACTTTCGCATTTATAATATTAGTGTGATTATATAATATTAGTTTAGATAATATATATGAAGGCAGTAACTTCCTATTTACTTGTACGTAGGCACCTGTTGAACGGCAGCTAAGTTCTTTGTACAACTTTGCTAACTATTTAAAACTTTGAGTTACATGCGTATCGTCAAAATTGCTTTTCGGCATTACTCAATTTTTGCCAAAGGTGCGTTTCGTCAAATGTTCCTTTTGCCAAAGTTATGTATGGTCAAGACATTTTCGTCAAAGTAGCTTTTGGTCAAAGATAGTGATTTGCTATACCCCGATTTACAATCCTAAATATTATTATGTAAACAAAGACATTTATGTATGATTGACTATACCCCGATTTAAAATCCTAAACATATTATGTAAACAAAGACATTTATGTATAAAACTAAACAAAAACAAAAACGACATGGTTACAGCAAGGAAATCACAAAAAACAAGAACGAAAACTTTCAGAATCACAATTCCACAGGCGCTGAGAAAAAGATGCTATTTTGAGTTCAAAAACGGACGAGACAAAATGAAATGGGTTGGGGTAAAAATGACACTGGACCATTTTTTGTGCTAGTTGATGTATAAAAAATGTCAAAACCGATAACTTCTGCGATTCACTTCGATGATACGAGTCCTGAAATACATTCTCCCAATATTTATTTGGTTTTGTCCTCCCTTTGATTACAAAAGTTATCTATGATTCTAAATCCGAGTATAGCTCCCAGCATAAGCGAATACTGTTACAAACCATAAGCGAATACTGATCGCACTCACCCTGATGAAATCTTTCTCAGTCTCAGTCTGGGAAGACTGAGACTGAGAAGGAGACTTAGGTAAACTATACACACGTCATACGTTTGCAGTGTAGTTTTTCATCTCATTCTATGCTGAAGATTTTGCAATCATTCGTGCTTGTTATGCTAAATATCAAGAATAAGACTCGATATTAACGTCAAAACAAACTCTCCCTTATGCTCGTTTCATAAGAGTTGATAATTGGTAACTAGAAAGGGAATTTTGTTAAGGCATAACAATAGTAGAAATCAAATCCGACGGAACGGTCGAACCGATACGACTGGGGAGAGGTCAGGCGGATGACCAACGTCTTATCGTGCTTTCCGAGGCAGTTTTTATAGTAGAGTACTGATATAGATACCTATAAACCAGTAGATAGATATATAGATAGAAAATTCTTTATTGCACACTTATCAAGATAATTCACAAACAACAACAAAATTTACAAAATATATGACAATTGGCAGTCTTATCGCTCAAGAGCGATCTCTACCAGACAACCGTGGATGGATAGGATCGTTGGATTAAAGATGAAAATCTGTTTGCATTATTACCTAATACATATTTTACAAAAAAATACCAGTATTCTACTATAAAAACTTTCGAAACACAAGTGAACGCAAAAACAACAATCTTGTCATCCAATCATCATTTCATTTGTATTTGCGGTTTATGTAAGTAATATTCAATCATTAAGGCTAAAGGTAATAATAAAGTATCCCCTATTTTTATTTCAAATTAAATGTAAGTACCTAACTAACTATTTTCAATTTAAATTTATTGAAACAACTGTGACTTTCCGTGACCTAAAGATGAAATCTCAAGAATAGCAGTCAAGGCAATCAGATGGACTTAAGTTGTTTTTAAAACGGACTTGTTCAAGCGAGAATCGAAGGAAACCAGCGACGCAGAAAATGGATTCTCTCATCAAAATATACAGTTCTCTAGCGAGAAATGCGAGATGACTCTACAGCTTCAAGCGTAGATTTAAAGCGACTTTTAAAACTGAACTCCAGTTTTTAAAAATTCTAAATTATAATTGATTTACAGTTTGAAATAGGACGAAAAACTCATTGATTTCGTAGAAGCTTCTGTATTATTATTTACTTAAGAAAAGTATGTTCCAGATTCATGTGCTAAAAAAGTAAATCAGGAAAAGATACCGGTATTAGTATACTAAATCAATTTAATACCTCACCTCACCTCAGCAGCCTATATCGGTCCACTGCTGGACGCAGGCCTCCCCTGATAAGCGCCTTATTGGCTTTTATCTCATGGGGGAAAGTGCCAATAATCCCCACGCTGGGCATGCAGATTGGGGATCGCAGTTTGATGGTATAATTATTCTGCAGGGGGCGCTGCTGCCCGCCCCCCGGTGTATAATTATTGAGAATTTAACTTTATTTTGACTTTTATGAGGGTCAGAGAGAGTTTTATATTTCCACCTAATTCTCACAATAGGCGAAAAACCGTAGGTAGGTGTACTGTCGATTTAAAGCTTAAGCCGAATTCCCAACACAGAAATCGCCATACCGAACTTACAAATTAACAAGACAAAATCTGCCACTCGTTCGTATAGAACCAAAGCTCTGAAGACTTGATGAACACAAATAAGGTTCGTAGTTAACCCGCTTATATCTGTAGTGGACTTGATGAATATCAACATTTTGGTAAATTTGCCTACAATCTGTTAAATTTCAGAGGTGGGTAAGTATAAGGCTTCAGAAAATTGTCTGCAACACGGCTGGCCTTAATTGCCTACCTAAATAGACTTTGACGGTAGGATCATCAATTTCGGTCCTATTCGATGGACAGGTTGTTACCGAGGAAATGGGCTTTTTCGTAACTTGTTTTCGGACTTTTATCTCATGTAACGGAGGAGAAAGTTTAGTTTTGGTGCCATAAGAATGAAATTCTTCTGAGGGTTTTCAATTGACTTTTTGTTTCACATTGTCTTTGACGTAGAAACCCACAAAACATTTTTCCGTCAAATTTATTCAATGATTAAATAATGAGAAATAATTTAATTATTTTTTTTTCAGAAAAACATATTATTTGTTTTATCTTATGGTCTTCTCGTGATATCAGCCAGCCACAATCAGCATAAAAATAGTAAAAATTCCAAAAAACTGATGTTGTTTGGTTTACAACGTAATTTTTTGCTACAAAAAAACCGAATCCCATTGAAAAAAGGCCATCAAAAACCAACCCTTTTGGGAAAAATCCATAGTCCTGGGTAAAACAAATGGCAAAACAAAATAGGTGCTTGTAAATTAGAGTAGAGAAATTCTTCGATTGTTTTACAAAGACTGGTAGCACAATCGAATTTTTCTACTCAGCTTTAATTTCTTTTCTTTTCTATTACAATTGCAAAGCCATAACAAATTAAGAACAATTAAAGAGGACAATCAAGTCGCCTGAATTGCAGCTTGTTTAATGGTTCGTGAAATTGCTCAGTATTTCATTAGAGCACTGAAGACGAGCACTAATTGGGTTTAAGAGTAAAATATTTTATTAATCTTTAAATGCTAGATAAAGAAACTTTCATCATCATCATCAGCCTATATTAGTCCACCGCTGGACATAGGCCTCCCCTAATGAGCGCTATAGTGCCCTGTCTTCAGCTTGCCGCATTCAGCATTGCCTGCAGTCTTTCGCAGATCGTCATCCCACCTGGCCGGAGGGCGTCCTACACTACGTTTGCCGAATCGCGGTCTCCACTCAAGTTCTCGTTTACCCAAGCGGTTGTCAGTTCTTCGCGAGATATGGCCGGCCCACTGCCACTTCAGCTTGCTAATTCTAGCATTATTATAGTATTGAGCTATGTCGATAACTTTGGTTCTCTGTAGGATGTATTCATTACGAATCCTATCCTTCAGAGAGACTCCGAGCATGGCTCTTTCCATAGCTCCCTAAGTGATAAAGAAACTTTAGTAATGACAAAATATTTATTATATATTTAACCATCTCTCATACAATAGAACGTGCATCTTTAACCAATAGAACAACTCTTTCACAATAAAAAAATTACACAGCAGAACACTATTCATGTAAAACGTTTTAGCAAAAAAATTAATCCGCCGAAAAAACTGAGAAGCAAAAAATTATACACCTTTTTTTATTTAAGCTTAATCAAAGTTCTTTAACTAACGTAAGTATACCTAAGTAATATTGAGTCGGCGCCAACTAATTCGATTTTTTTGCTAAAAGTTTTTATTTTATAATTTTTTGTGGCCATAATCTATTAATTACTACATGCTTAATTTTTGCTTACTTTTAAAATAACTATCTACCTTGCTTACCTTTTCTTAGCGCATCAGCATTGCCATACAGCGGGGCAATGCAGCCAGCGTCTTGGGGACGCTTCCGACTGGTATTGATATGGATCAGTTGAGCTACCTGTAGATTGTTTGCAATGGTCTGCAGTTAGCTCAATTGTTTCAATTGTAAATACTAATTATATTATAATTTTCTTTGTGAATAAAGGCTCCTACCTTATATTACCTATTAACTGTTATATAATCTCAATTAATAAATTACAAAAAAAAATCTACCTAACTTATATTCCATAACAGCAAATCACCCCTATTTTCACACCCTTAGGATAAAATATTTTACCCAAATTTATATGAGACCATCTAGGACCATCTATAAGGGTACAACTGATAGCATCAAATACGTGGTTAGGGTCCAAATATAGGTTCCGTAAGTAGGGGTTAGGTTGGAATTAGGTTTTAGGGTTAGGCTACGTAGATTAGGTAATAGTTAGTAGGATCGTTCTGCGCTTGTAGTACACCCGTGTGAGCCTACATTCAACGCCCACACGTAGGGTAAAGTACCAAGCACTGGGTCGTCCTGCAATAGGAGTTAGTGTCTGTATCACCACCCGATCATCGCACACCCGTGCGTTCACCAGAAACGCACACAGGGTCAAGTGTTGATTATTAGGTGGTTTACATTCGGTAACTTACACCCTGTCCAATAAAAAAAGAATTATCAAAATCGGACTACTCTGTAAAAAGTTATGCGTGGTCATACATAATAAAAATATACGCGTCGACTTGAGGACCTCCTTCGTTTTTTCGTCGGTTAATATTAATAGATACAAATCATTCATCATTGATGATAATAACCGAAACACTCTTAAAATTGCAATAAAAATAAAACAGCAAAATTATATAAACAAAATTTACACGTTGAAGATTAAAGTAAATAAATAAATTAAATAAGTAATGTAAGGAATAACAAGAACAAAATTAAAATTTTTAAAACCCCCCGACAGATCTTCATGAAACATGGCTAAGAACACTCGGGATAAATTATCTATGACACAAAAAAAACTAAACGAAAATCGGTTCATCCGTTTGGGAGCTACGATACCACAGACAGATACACAGATAGATACACAGACAGACACGTTAAACTTATTACACCCCTCTCTTTTTGCGTCGGGGGTTAAAAACAGCTGTAATCAAAGAAATTAAATAACATCGCAAAAAAAATTACGACTTCGGCGGGACTACAGTCTAACGGCGCTACATTCCGTAGAAAGTCGCAAAGATTTTCGACTCCAGCGTCACTTGACCCTGTGGTGTAGTTGGTTAGCACATTCCGGTACTGACGGAAGGATGCGGGTTCAAGTCCCGCCGAAGTCGTAAATTTTTGCGATGTTATTTAATTTCTTAGAAATTTGCCAGAGTGTGAGGCTTACGCACTATAAAAACAAAAAGCTATAATCAAGTAGTTTTTTGAAGGCGGCTACGCGTCTATAGCTGTTGTGTCTTACTTATAGGGTTTGACCTAATTAATCATTTGCTTAGCAAGTCCCTATAGAAATCCCAATAATTACTTATGTACGCTTTATATCGAACATACGACGATTATTAAAAGCTAGTTGGCTATCAATAATACTGAAAATATTTGCAAACTTTTAATTGGCTCTTTACAAGGTGCTACGGAAAGGATGTACTAAGCTGAAAGGGGGTGATTCTGTACCCCGAGGGGATCAACTGATGAATAACGATTTTTGAATTACGGTTTATCTTTAAACTTTTTTCTTCTTCTGCATATTATGTTTCTTTGTTTTTTTTTTAAGCAATACCAGTGTTTTATCGTGATATTATTAGAAAAAAATTATGTAAATCCTTTGAAACTTCAAAAAAATAATTAATTTGTAAGAAAACACTTAAATGAACACGAAAATGAAGAAATACGTCGATATTTTTTTTAAAAGAAAGACACGATATTCACTAAATCGTAGAACAAACGTTGACCCCCTCAATGTACAGAATCTCCCCCTTTTGGCTTATTACACAAGTTAATCCCCTCATGGTCCAAAATCACCCTGCCGTGTCACCCTGTATTTAAATGCCAAGATGAATTCTACAAAACAAATTATCGATTATTTGATTTTATGGCGATTTTGTTTTATCATTTTACAAGTCTGAAATTGCAGAAAACGATTCAATGTACAGTTCGTAAAGAAAACTGAACTAAGCGTTGTTACAGTATCAACTCTCAGTAGCTAGACTCAAGCAAATTTATGTAAAAGCACCTTAATTTTAGTAATTTTATTCATGACGCCGTGAAACCCTGTTTATATGTTATGCAGCCTCCGAAATCAAACAGTTCACAGCTGATTTTGTATTCCGCATAATGGTTACCAATTTATTGTTTGCTTAAGGCACTGCCTCCCCTCACACTAGCGCCGCCACCTATTTTATCTAATTATTACGTTTAAGAAAGGAATTTCTAGCGCCTCCACCTATTTTATCGAATTATTACGTTTAAGAAAGGAATTTCCAAAAATTACGTTAGCCAGTTTGTGTTTATTATAAGCTTTTTTTAATGCTTCTGTCATAATTTTATTTTGTATAGTTTAGGCAGAGAAACTTTAGCTAGATTAGAAAAGCTTTAGACATTAGACAATTAGATAAAATAGGTGGAGGCGCTAGTGTGAGGGGAGGCAGCGCCTTAAGGCCAGGTATTCCTGCAGCAGTAGGCATAAGGGCCCACGCGCGCCTGCCGAGCCGCGGCGCTCGTGTTTATTGTAGTTATTTAAACATGGTTATTAAGAAAATCATTTGAACAAGTCAAACTCTACGAATTGTTTTAGAAATATTAATTGCTTTAGTTGCGTACAAAAAAAGTAAAATATCAGTAGTTCGCTAGTCATAGTATTGAAAAAACATTAGAATAAGGGGTAGATTTAGGATTTTTTTCTATTGAGTGCAGTTCATTAGATCTTGTAATAGTAACTGAATGCTACTTTGACTAGACTAGATCCTTAACCGGTATAAAATATTTTCTGGCCCTCATAAGGCCTCATAAGACTTTAAAGGTTAAGTGATATATGTACATCTTTTTTCAGAATTTTAAACACTATTTTCTAAGTCTAAGATGATTTTAAAAATCACAAAAGTGCGGCCTCTGCTGGCCTACCAAGCCTTAAGTTGCTAATCCCTTTTTATTAGGGTTTATTTGCTTAAACGACCATGAAAAGGGCTTTGTGGTGGTGGTTTTGAATTCCAGTCAAATGGGATTATGAAATAATGTCTTGATTACTTTGTCATATTTCTCATGGCTATTCGATAAAATGACGACTTGTATGATACAAGTCATCATCATCATCAACCTATATTAATTTACTGCTGGACATAGGCCTCCCTTATATTCTATTCTATATTCCTGGGAGGGCGTCTTTCTATTCTTTTGATGATATTTATTTCTATTGATTTTGATGTTAGAATTTTAAGAGTAAGGACTCGTAAAATTCTTAAAATATTTTATCTAATAGCAAAAAAAAATCTTAATAATTGGATCTGCGAAAACTTAAAAAACCATAAATGCTAAGCAAAACTGCAGGCACAAGTAAAATAATAATAAAATACTATTGGCATAAAGGAAAATCGAACACGTTCAGACATTGTTCAAACAAATCCTAATAAAAAGAAATGATCGTTACGACAATGTGTTACGGCATTGTAGCCGAAAATAACCATTGTGTCCATTCGATATTTACGTAATCGTTGGGGTGTGGAAATTGCTGCTTAGCAATTTTGGCTTCAACCTCAATAGATGGGTTTTGTAAGTGTTAGATAATTGAGGAACATGCATGGAGATTGTAGTATTTGGTTATTTGGTGGAATAAATGTTAGACTCAGATAGCGAACAAGTGACAACCGTTTATTCGTGGAAAACCCTGTGTTGCCATCCACAATAGTGTGGCCACCTACAAAATCTCCCTTTCTATAATAATCTTAATGTAACTTAAGACAGTAGGTACAATTATCTGTTTCCTACAGACACAAAAAAAATGTTGTTGTTGCATAAAGAAGTAGATAATAAAAAACGCAAGTGTAAAAAATACAAAAAAAAACTAAGTAGGTACCTACAATTATCTTTTCCTACACATGTAGAAGTCTGCGGCTATCGTAAGTTTTACGTTGGATGGAAGGATAAATAAAATAAAAACTTGATAGACTCACAAACTTTTGTATTGTTGTTGTTCGATCCATAGAGTATTAGAGAAGGAAGCTGACCACAGACAACAGAAAAAACATGTATTGCCTGCAACAATGTTGCCAGCTTGTTATGTCATAGACAACACACACAAATATTAGTTGTTGCACATTTATGTAGGTATTAGAAAATGCATGTTTTAGATATAGGGCATTTATTGCATTTCCAAAAACCTTATGTTTGGAATGGTTAGTATTCTTTTGAGGACGACAGTCTTGTTTTAATAACTATTTAAACTTGTTTCTTAACATTTCTTCAATACAGGCCTAGTGTCGAAATCAACAGACAAATACAATACTAGGTATTTATAGCTGTCTGCAAATGACATAGGAACTCTTCTCTTTATTTTTTATGATTTAATTTTGATCTTCCTAGGATACCTATTTTGTTTTATACATAGTTCAGAATGTGCAACGAATGTAATTAATAAACTATGTCTTTTGCTGCAATAAATACTTTTTACTTATGTACTTACTTACTTTTCTAGAATTCTAGATAGTTTTTTAACAAAGTTGTAACAAAACTAAATAAATAATGGAGGAAAATATTATACGGTGCTGGTATCATTGACGAAAAACGCACATCGAAACAATCATTGGTTTTTGAAGCTGTCATGCACCATTCCGTTTTCGACTGTTTTCGACTTACTAATTTAAATAGTTTTCGCTACGCGTGAGTATAATTCCGCGTTGTTCAAGTTAGTGTATTTTTTATGTGATTACGTGGCTGTTATCTGTTGGGTTTCTGTAATTGTTATCATTTATTAGGCTTTCATTCATAAATGTCTTGGTCGAAATATCGATCTATCTGTAGGTTATTAAATACATGTCTTCTACTGAGATACAAAGAGACGTCCGACGTTACGTTTTGCTTGAGAAGCTTTATACAATTTTTAAATTAGATTCCGTCGGACACAATGAGTTTTTGTTCAAGTAAATCATGCTGGAAGTTGTAGCTGAATAATTTCTATTCAAGAAGTTGAATACCATATTCAAAGTTCATGAATAGAATCCAGAGGAATATAACTTAGGAATATGAACCTCATAAATATAGTTTACAAATTTCCACTTTGTTGCGGGCTACGAAATGAATTAAGGAGTACCTACCCAGAACCAAAATCAAAATAAATTTACCTTACCTACCTCCATCGAAATAAAGAAGTTATAAATAGTTTGAAATTTCAATGATTTAATGATGCGGTTGATCAATTCAATTGTAGCTACGTTGTGGTTTGGGCGTAGTTTATTTTGATATCAATATTCACCGCATTAAGCACATTTAAAGTGTGTTTTATTTTAACCTACTGTTCGATCGCATCAGTTTACATGATAAAAACTACCTACAGCATAAAACTGAAGAAAAGCTTTTCAAACAAGTTCATTATTATACGTTTAAATTATAATTATATATGTTTAAATTATAATTAACAATGTAATTAATAATCATGCATAATTTTAGTCCGACATTTTTACTAAGTTTAGGTATATCAATTTTATGTTAGTGTTATATGTTTCATTGTTCGCATGAAAATATAATTAATTAATTATAGTGTAATTGGTGTTTTTGCCGTTCTAATTAATAATTCAATAAATGACATGACTAAATGACATTCTGAAAACAGAATATACCAACGTTTCTTAATTTATTTTTAACGCTTATTTCACTGAAGAAACTGCCGTTAAAGAAACATTTGGCAGACAAAGAAATCCTGATTTCAGTTCGTGGTTCAGTAGCCCATTGTGTTGGCACTCTCGAGTTGAGTCACTGGTTTATTGGTACCCTAATTATTGCCGTTTTAGAGTTATAATATGTAAGAATAATACATTTATTTCAGACAACATTAGAACAAGTCTAGGTCTTATTAACTTATTCTACGGTCCATATCAATTTATACCTTAAATCTATCATACATAGAAATATAAAAACTTATTTTAAATATTTTTTTTTGTTATATTAACACAGTACATAATACTATTTATGTACTGTGGTTATAACACGATTGTGTTAGCTCTCTTAAGTGACGGCCTACGGAAGTTCGGAACTCAAAATACCGGTGAAAGATACCCAGAAGGTACAAGAAACGCATAGGGAAATACAGAAAGCACAAAAGCCCGCATAACAGAATTCCTAAATCACACAGCTTCGAAAAACCTTAGATCGAACGCTCACGATTTCGATTGAACACAGATTATGAAATCTAAGGAACGCAGTTACACAATCGCTTGCTACCTTACGTAGATATACTGAGCTTACTTTGAGCTTACGTTTATCGTTTATTACTGTGACATGGTTCTACAGCGATCCGCCAGTTAATTGGTCTACCTATAGATGTACGTGCTGTTTGCACGGATGGATGGAGAGGTTGGTTTCAACAAGGACACTTTTGAAACGCGTCCCTCCATCTATAGTTACTTTCATCTACGGTAGAATGTTTTTTTAATCATATTTATTTAGGGGACTTGTCAGTCCCGTATTATAAATTAAATATAAAGCTAACCTAAATAATCTAATGCCGCATCACTAAGTGGAGCCGCTAAATTATTTGGATACCACCAGTATCCGTTAGGTTAACATCGTACTAGTCACTTAATTTAGACTCGCTCCGCTCACACTCCAAGGTAGAATGTTAAAATGTGTCATTCTATGACGATACTATTCGTCAAAGTAAAGCGATTCGTTTAGCAGAATAGGGCTAACTTTTGCTGTCAGATTGACTTGAAGCCACTTAAACTGGTCCATCTGCACTGAAACTAAGTGCATTCCCAGTTAACGGAGTTAGTAATATTTCCATTGACCGCATGTGTAGGTACAGCTGAGAGCTTAGCGAAATTGCTTTGGGGACTTGGTAATATTTTGCTCATAAAGTTTAAGGTAATTTGAAGTTTGATAATCATACCAACTAACTGTGTTGAAGTTGAAGACTTGCGTAACGGTTTACTAAACTAAATTTACGAAATCAAATAAAAAGATTTAATAGTAAGGCATTTGTTCTTGGAACAGATAAATAATCGTACAATTACATTTTAAAATTCACTCTGTTGCCGCGTCTTTTTATACGCAACTACTACCCGTTGTTCTATTACCCGTTTTCCCGTACGAATGAAGTATTTTCCCTCGGTATAAAGTAGCCTATCTATATCAGGAATAATGTGGACTTATAATGGTAAAAGAATTTTTCAAATCGGTCCAGTAGTTTCGGAGCCTATTCAATACAAGCAAACCAACAAACAATCAAATCTTTCCTCTTAATATTATAGACAATATCTAAAACTCGACCCCAAGCAAAAGAGTTTTAGGTTTTTTGTGTCGTGATTTGCTTACAAAGATGGAAACTTTACAGCTACCGCATTTTGGTAACTTGTTTCTTCATCAGTTTAAACTAATTTTGAATGATTTAACCGTGGTTTTTTCTAGAACACTTGGTGCTAGTTTGTGTAGTGGATTAAAGCAAATTGCGGATGAGCTGCCGATACGGGTCACGAGATTACCTAAGTAGAGGACTACGAATATAAAAATAGATCTGATAATTGACTGAATAATTGAATTTGACGACCTCTGTGGCGCGACGGGCGAAGGTCCGCCTGCGACGCAAGAGGTTGTGGGTTCGATTCCCGCCTCGGAACAAATTTGTGCACGATCTGCAGAAATTTGTTCCGTTGGTCTGGGTGTTTTCTATGTATTCATATTCATATTCATATCATTTATTGTGATTTTATGCATACAGGTATTGTTCTTAAGTGTAGGTAGTCTTAGTGGGTACACAATGCATAAAAACCCTGTCAGGGCGCTACAATTATTTTGGGTCAAATAAATTCTCATAAAATAGGTGTATGTCATGATTAGGTAGGTAGGTACTTACTTTCTAACTTAATCTATAGGTGATAGTATGTCAGCTAGTACACTTTTGGTTATTCGCTTTAAACTATCATCGGAGAAGAATTCGTGAACTGAATAGTAACATTTTTCTAATAAAATAGTTTTGAGTTGTTTCATAAAAATATTATCTTTTGGTTCGCATTTTAGGTTTTCAGGTAGTTGGTTAAATATTTTTATTAATCTAAATTTGGGGCTTTTACTAACCGTTGTTAAAGTTGTTTCGGGGATTATTATTTTATTTTTGTTTCGTCTGTTATATTTATTGTCTAGTTCTTGTTTTGTTTTGAAGTATTTTTTATGTTTTCTAACAAACATTGCCGCTTGTAATATATAGATGCAGGGCAAGCTAAGTATCTTTTTTTGGATAAAGTGTGGCTTGCAGCTTTCTCGTGGAGGAATATTTACTAGAATGCGTATTAATTTTTTTTGCGTTATAAAAAGTTGATCAAAGTCCGTGCTGTCACTCCAAAGTATAACTCCGTAGTTGAAAGCTGAATAGGCATGGGCATAGTAGGCGGTTAGGGCAGTTTGGTAGTTTGTGTTTGATTTTAAAATACTTAGGGCGTATACAAATCTTGATAGTTTGGTTTTAGTAGCTTCAATTTGTTTTTTCCAATTTAAATTTGTGTCTAGGATTATTCCTAAAAGAGTGAAATCGCTTTGCTCGTCAATATTCATGGTTTTAGTAAGGGTATTTAGGTCTAATGGTGTTTTTTGGTTTGTTCTAAATTGCACTATTTTAGTTTTACTATAGTTTATTTCTAAGTTATGTTCGCTGAGCCATTGTTTGCATAGAGTAAATGATTCTTTAATAAAAGTAATGTCAATCTTCAGTGTGCTGCTGAAAAGTAGTGACACGTCATCAGCGAAGAGTGTGCATGTCGTAGGGATACATTTTGGCAAGTCATTTATATAGATCAAAAAGAGGGTACATCCGAGTACACTTCCTTGTGGTATAGATGCGTTTGTTATCAGTATATCGGATGTTACCTTAGCTGTTTCACGAGTGTCAATGTTGTAGTGGTCTAGCTGCACAAACTGTTTCCTATCATGTAGGTATGATTTAAACCATTTATATGCAACTCCTCTAATACCAACACCGTACAACTTTTGAAGAAGTATTTTGTGATTTACTTTGTCATATGCTTTTGTCATGTCAAGAAATAGCCCGATTCCATATTTTTTTTCGTTAATTATATCATAAATTTTTTGCACAAAGTTATAGGTCGCTAGTGTAGTTGATCTATTTATTCTAAAACCGTATTGGTTCTCGTCGTAAGTTCCGTAAGTTTCCGTAATGTATACAATGTATTAAATATATCAGTTATCTAGTACCCATAACACAAGCTTTGAGTAGCTTACTTTGGGGCTAGATGGTGCTGTGTGGATTGTCCAGCATTAAAAAAAAAAAAAAAAAAAAAAAAAAATTGACACAGGATCATCTAACAAAGCTAAACAAAGCTTGTATAGCAGTACTAGATTAGGTTTCTGATACTTTATACCTACAATACATAAACATAGATATTTTTACTATAGGTACATAGAAAACACCGAGACCACCCGCAATAACTACCTGCAGATCGTACAAACATTAGTCCCGAGACGGGAATCCAATCTGCAACCTCCTGCGTCACAAGCGGAGTTCCGCCCGCTGTGCCACAGAGGCTGTCAATCGTCGGGCAGAGATAGTTACCCAATAATGTAAAATCCAGGGTGTTTTCATCTTTCTGTTCCCAAATAACATCCCCACCCTACTAATAACCAAAAAATAGGTATTCATACAATTTCAAAGAATATAATTATCTAATGACGAATAAAGATTTTAACTCATAGTCTAAAAAGACTACGAGAATTTTACCGAAAGGAAGTTATTATAGTTTAATGTCTATGAAAAATCTGACGAGCTAATACACTTACAAGTCGAGTAGGTTGCGGTCATAATGGGAGACACACCATATAAAATCATACTCGCTTGAAGGTTACTAGGATTTAAAATAGTAATAATTAGATGAAATTTAATGAAGATAATAATTATATGAAATTCCAAATTTCAGCCCAAAATTACTGTATGCTACACGTTATGCTTAAGCGAAATATTATAGAATAGGTACATAATATGACAAATTTGTTTAATATAAATCTATATATATAAAAGAAAGTCGTGTTAGTTACACTATTTATAACTCAAGAACGGCTGAACCGATTTGGCTGAAAATTGGTGGGGAGGCAGCTTAGAACCAGGAGACGGACATAGGCTATGTTTTATCCCGGAATTACCACGGGAACGGGAACTACGCAAGCGAAGCCGCGGGCAGCAGCTAGTAATTTATAAAGGTGTTAAATACTATAAGGATGAAACAATATTTAGTAACAATTCCGCGCAGAACCTCTTCCGATAAGATTCAACAAAATGTGATTTGTGTGTACTCTTTCTGTATACTGTGTTCACTTCACGCAGGGAGCTCAGAGAGGCAACACCTCTGGTAGGACTCTGTCGTTGTTGCTTAGCGCTCTCTGTGTCAAGGTCGAGTATTGTTGAGGTGTCCTGATGATGTCTCGTGGAGAGACGAAACTAGTTGACGACTTACTTTTGATGAGTTTTTACATTGTGTGGTTGGTGTGGTCTTTTCTTTCGTAAATTAAGTTAGGTAGGAGGGTAATTTACTTCATTTAATTAATTTAATTAAATTTAAGTCTATTGTTTACTTTCTCTGATTGTAAGCAGGAATAATTTACTTAATTTAATTAATTTTAAGTCTATTGTTTACTATCTCTTATTGTAAGTAGGAACAATTTGTGGGAGGGAGGGCGGTACACACAAATCACATTTTGTTGAATCTTATCGGAAGAGGTTCTGCGCGGAATTGTTACTAAATATTGTTTCATCCTTATAGTATACAATGGATTTCCGCAAAGTAACGCCTGAATCGATTATTTAAAGGTGTTAAAATATATTATGTTATTTATTTTAACTGCTTTATTTCCTAATAAAAAAGATAATATCTATTAACCCATCAGAGTTATTATTAAGTGTAAAATGACCTTGTGGATTTGAACCTAGGACCCAAATAATAGTTTAAAAAAGTCATAAGCACCACGAATGGCTGCATGACAATGTCTTTAGAATCTAAAGACTACACTCGATATACACCTACGAGTCCCGTGTTTATTTTTAAGACTCGACTCGATATACGAGATGATACAACTACAAGTCCGTGTGAAGTTCAAGGACTCAACTCGATATACGAGATGATACACCTACAATTCCGTGTGAAGTTCCAGGACTCAACTCGATATACGAGATAATACACCTACAAGTCCGTGTGAAGTTCAAGGACTCAACTCGATATAAGAGATGATACACCTACAAGTCCGTGTGAAGTTCAAGGACTCAACTCGATATACGAGATGATACACCTACAAGTCCGTGTGAAGTTCAAGGACTCAACTCGATATACGAGATGATACACCTACAAGTCCGTGTGAAGTTCCAGGAC
Source organism: Eupithecia subumbrata (assembly GCA_949316285.1). Lineage (NCBI taxonomy): Eukaryota > Metazoa > Arthropoda > Insecta > Lepidoptera > Geometridae > Eupithecia > Eupithecia subumbrata. Next base: position 7,768,178 of record OX438630.1, on the reverse strand, counting down.
TCAACTCGATATACGAGATGATACACCTACAAGTCCGTGTGAAGTTCAAGGACTCAACTCGATATACGAGATGATACACCTACTAGTCCGTGTGAAGTTGCAGGACTCAACTCGATATACGAGATGATACACCTACAAGTCCGTGTGAAGTTCAAGGACTCAACTCGATATACGAGATGATACACCTACAAGTCCGTGTGAAGTTGCAGGACTCAACTCGATATACGAGATGATACACCTACAAGTCCGTGTGAAGTTGCAGGACTCAACTCGATATACGAGATGATACACCTACAAGTCCGTGTGAAGTTCCAGGACTCAACTCGATATACGAGATGATACACCTACAAGTCCGTGTGAAGTTGCAGGACTCAACTCGATATACGAGATGATACACCTACAAGTCCGTGTGAAGTTCCAGGACTCAACTCGATATACGAGATGATACACCTACAAGTCCGTGTGAAGTTCAAGGACTCAACTCGATATACGAGATGATACACCTACAAGTCCGTGTGAAGTTCCAGGACTCAACTCGATATACGAGATGATACACCTACAAGTCCGTGTGAAGTTCAAGGACTCAACTCGATATACGAGATGATACACCTACAAGTCCGTGTGAAGTTCCAGGACTCAACTCGATATACGAGATGATACACCTACAAGTTCGTGTGAAGTTCCAGGACTCAACTCGATATACGAGATTATACACCTACAAGTCCGTGTGAAGTTCCAGGACTCAACTCGATATACGAGATGATACACCTACAAGTCCGTGTGAAGTGCAAGGACTCAACTCGATATACGAGATGATACACCTACAAGTCCGTGTGAAGTTCCAGGACTCAACTCGATATACGAGATTATACACCTACAAGTCCGTGTGAAGTTCCAGGACTCAACTCGATATACGAGATGATACACCTACAAGTCCGTGTGAAGTTCCAGGACTCAACTCGATATACGAGATTATACACCTACAAGTCCGTGTGAAGTTCCAGGACTCAACTCGATATACGAGATGATACACCTACAAGTCCGTGTGAAGTGCAAGGACTCAACTCGATATACGAGATGATACACCTACAAGTCCGTGTGAAGTTCCAGGACTCAACTCGATATACGAGATTATACACCTACAAGTCCGTGTGAAGTTCAAGGACTCAACTCGATATACGAGATGATACACCCACAAGTCCGTGTGAAGTTAAAGGACTCAACTCGATATACGAGATGATACACCTACAAGTCCGTGTGAAGTTCCAGGACTCAACTCGATATACGAGATGATACACCTACAAGTCCGTGTGAAGTGCAAGGACTCAACTCGATATACGAGATGATACACCTACAAGTCCGTGTGAAGTTCAAGGACTCAACTCGATATACGAGATGATACACCTACAAGTCCGTGTGAAGTTCAAGGACTCAACTCGATATACGAGATGATACACCCACAAGTCCGTGTGAAGTTAAAGGACTCAACTCGATATACGAGATGATACACCTACAAGTCCGTGTGAAGTTCCAGGACTCAACTCGATATACGAGATGATACACCTACAAGTCCGTGTGAAGTGCAAGGACTCAACTCGATATACGAGATGATACACCTACAAGTCCGTGTGAAGTTCCAGGACTCAACTCGATATACGAGATTATACACCTACAAGTCCGTGTGAAGTTCCAGGACTCAACTCGATATACGAGATGATACACCTACAAGTCCGTGTGAAGTTCCAGGACTCAACTCGATATACGAGATGATACACCTACAAGTCCGTGTGAAGTGCAAGGACTCAACTCGATATACGAGATGATACACCTACAAGTCCGTGTGAAGTTCCAGGACTCAACTCGATATACGAGATGATACACCTACAAGTCCGTGTGAAGTGCAAGGACTCAACTCGATATACGAGATGATACACCTACAAGTCCGTGTGAAGTTCCAGGACTCAACTCGATATACGAGATGATACACCTACAAGTCCGTGTGAAGTGCAAGGACTCAACTCGATATACGAGATGATACACCTACAAGTCCGTGTGAAGTGCAAGGACTCAACTCGATATACGAGATGATACACCTACAAGTCCGTGTGAAGTGCAAGGACTCAACTCGATATACGAGATGATACACCTACAAGAGTTATTTTTTTGTGTCATAGAGAATTTTATCCCGAGTGTTCTTAGCGATGTTTACAGAAAATCTGTCGGAGGTTTCTAAAATTTTTAAAATAATTCATTGGATTGAGAAGGAAAACTCGCGTGCGCTGCAGTGGGAAAAAGTTCTATTGATGTGTCAAAATTCTCCCCCGCTCTTGCTCACGCTGCTCAACGAAAACGCGCCCTTAGAATATCGTCGATTTATAAGCTTTTGTGAAATTAGATCCATCTTTTATTTCCCGCTATTTTTCCGGACGAGTAAAGGTAGCTAATGTTTTGCTACAAAGGCTTCTTTGAAAAAATACTCGTAACTCAACTGATGAAAATGGCTTTATGAATTTCTTCGGCACAATAAATAGGTAGGTTTTTTGCTATTATATCGGTACATTATCCATTACCTTCGGTAAGATAAACGAAAAACCTTTGGGATCAAGCTACCCTTTTTAATATAAATACATAAGTACTTACTGCTACTGTACAGTAGCCAAACTCGATGTAGAATGTTTGCAAACCAACCAAGACACAAATAACTAAAACTCGCTTGCTTGGCGTCGAGTTTCATAAGTAAGCATTTTTTATTGGAGAAAGGGTCTTAGATTGACAAGCAATGTAAATTGCGTTTAAAAAGACGCGGCAACAGAATGAATTCCAAAATCCATGTTTTGACTATACGGAAAATTAATTTTAAGGCAAAAAAACATTGAATTTTTTTATTGATACGCATCAAATTTTTTTGATAGACTCAAAAAAATTCCTTTTTTAGAAATTTGTTTTTTGCTCTAAATTAATACTCTTTCGCAAAAAAATAAAACCATAATCGTCTTAAGTTCTTATTAAGGAACACGTAGACGAAATTTTATTGAAATAATATGATAAGTAACTAGCAAATGAAACTGCTTTTTCCGTAGAAGTATTTGTGCAAAAATGAAGATTTACAGGAAACTTTGCGACTTTTTTGTATCAAGTCAAGTTTTGTCAATCCTGTTTTGACTCCCATAACTTACTAACTAAAATCCTTAACTTTGATGCTTATCAAAAAAATTATTATTAAAAAATTAAATGTTTTTTTGCCTTAAAATTGATTTTCCGTACAGTCAAAACGTGGGTTTTGGGACTCACTTCACCTTAATTTAAAGTCTTGTCTTTAGTCTCTTTCAAACCGAGGCCGTACGCATTAGCGATTCAAACGTGCGGTTAGCCGCAACGACGGCCGCTTTTATCCGCGTCTAACAACGTTATTACATTCTCATTAATTTATTTAGCACGTAGTAAAATATATTAACAGAATAAAACAATTACAACTAGTATATTATACAACCACCAGAAGGCAGGGTGCCCAGAATGCTGGCAGTATTGCCACGTTGAAAGGCAATGCTCATTCGTTGACCGAAATAGAAACCAGAATAAATAACAGCCTCATTAATATTAACTCTAACTTATACAATATCAAACTCTAAACGACTAAACAGGACTAGATCCCTCTATAAAACGGAACGATTCCAAAGCAATAGAGTAGACGGGAAAGTGTGATAGAAATTGAAACCACACCGAAGCTGGGTTTAATAAGCGTCAGTGTAAGCTCAGGGTAGAACGGAATTACACACCGCCGCGCCTGTAGGGGCACAACTGTTATTTTGAATCGTTGGAAAATGTGGCCAAAGTTGCGATCTTGCTGAGGCAGAGGCGATTTTGTGCCTTCCGGCTTACATTTGTAAGTTTTTTATTTTGTTTTAAACTGTAGAAAGGTTGAAGTTGTTGTGATCAGGTGTGATTGCCCAAATAAATCTATTTTATTCTCTTTTTGCTTTGGGCAGCTTAGGCTGTTGTTCACCAAATATAACCGGACAATTTGGAAGCTTCGTCGGTTAATTTTAACGTTTAATGTAAGAAACCTTGTGTCAAAACGTCAAAACAACTGCTTAAAATTTAACCATCTGATGGTAAACTCGGGTCTCAGAGTTCGTAAAAAGTCTGGTACTTATCATACCTGTATGACTTAGCAACTTCTTAGTTTTCTTATGTTTAGAGCTAAGAGTTTTTAAGGCACATTCACCGCTATTCGACTAATTACAATAGAAAACCGGTATTCCGGGTGCGACTATTTGAAAATAATAATTATTTTGAGATGACTCAACAGATAGGGTTGCTTTGCGGAAAATTTGACTAAAACAATTCAACTAAAACACAATTCGAGTAGTTACAATTCGACTAACGACAAATCGTTTCAACAACAAAAAAAATTATGTCAACATTAGCTCTGGGTGCAATTATAGATAAACACCGGGTGTGTATATCTATAATTGCACCCACAGAACTAACTACACTAACACTAACGAAAACTAACGTGTTCATGATAGTGGGCAGAACCTGCAGTTCACGTAGTGTCAGTGCTTAACCAATAACCCTGTATCGCGTAGCGCATAGCGGCTATGCGGTGCCGAATACATAATCGTATGAAAAACGTCTAGAGTGGTCTTCGTTCCGTCGACGTCAGCCTCAGCGGTAAGGGCAGTACGCACCGTACTGCATAGTGATCAAGAGACCAAAGCTTCACGCGACACATAGGGCCAATAACCCTGTATATGCCGATCACTACATCAAGACACCTAGGCTTGGAACTTTGCCTAGCGTCTACGAAAAGTTTCACGTGAGTCAGAGAGCATCGTCATTACATTTGTTGACTTTTACATACATAAATTACATAAATTATTCTGAATTGCTTAATATTATTTGACATTCACATGCTTAAATTTAATCTAGTTAGAGTTTATGATTTTAATTTAATTTTGTAATGATAAATTTATTGAATGTATTCTGGAGTTTAAGTGACGTGAATAATTGAAATCTGTTTTTATGGTAACTAACATAGTTTATAGTTGTAGTAACATTTATGGTGAACAACCGAAATGAAAAAATAAAAATTGTATTGAATTACAATAGATGCTTAGAACTGTATCAGACAAAAATAGAAAACGTTTTACTAAATCGAAACTTTTAGCAATCGTAGAGTGATTGCTAAAAGATTCGGTTTAGTAAAGTACCTACTACCAAATTAAGGCCTATTACCAAATTAAGGCCGCCGCAGACCGGATGCACGAGCCCATTCCAAAGTCCGGTAATTGATCACCGCCGATATCCGTTCCTGAATTAGATTTCCGGTTTAGTGCCTCAAGCCTTTTCGAAATCGTAAATTAGGTATTAGACATAGGCAGATAGACATATCATTTGGTGTTTTCTATGTATAATAAAAAATGTATATATGTATTGTATTGTATTAAGTATATCAATTATCTAGTACCATAACACAAGCTCTGCTTAGCTTGGGGCTAGATAATGCTGTGTGAATTGTCCCGCATTATTTATTTATTTTATTTATTTATTTATTTATTTGCCACCACAATACACACAATATAAATTAACGTTTTCTTTTACCCATTGTTTTGTTGGGTTGCCCTCGAGACTCGACTTAATCCTAAATCAACGATCTTAATAATGGTGAAATTTTTATAAGTAGGTAGGTACTCCATCATACCTAAACGTTTAATCAGACCGAGCTGACATTTTGTATAAAATAATTCTAAATCTTTTAGATTCAAAGGTATGTACTTAGGTTTTATAAAGGCCCTTACCCTATACCCTTATACTATACCCAGTGTTGGATCTAGGAGGTTCTACCAGGGGTGCTAGCCCCAGGCGTCGGCTTCGAGGGGGTGCCAAAATCTTGTTGAATAAAAACCTGTCTCACTGAACTAGAGATGAGGAGCGCCCTCAAACGCCCTTAAATCCCTTTTTTTATAGTCTTACGATACTTTTACCTAATATTCTGACTCTAAAGGCGCCCCTTAAAAGATAAGAGTGTTTATTTTTCTATATATAAAAAATCGCAGCTCGCTTCGCTCGCCGATATTTCTTAGGCTACGCTGTTTTCTTATCAAAGTTGTAGATATTTATTAAGACATGTTAGGCGCCCAATTAATAAAAGCTTTTTATGTTAGCCCGTGGAATGTATTATAAGAAGCAAAATTTATGCAATGTGTGTTGTAGCGGTCGATTCCCACCACGGTAATTTCAACTATCTATCTAAACGACTATTACTACAGCTACGTTCCGGGATATAAACACAACGAACTGACAGGGTGTTCCGGTAAAAGAACTTCACAGACCTATACAAGCCAATCTCGATGTGATATGTTTGGACACAAAAAATTAAACTCACTTGTTTGGCGTCGAGTTTCAGATATAATATGGTTCATGAAATGGGCACCGCAGTTTTTAATGTATTAGTCGAAGCAGCTACTGTTTGGTGGTCTAGCAAAGACAACAGCGAGTTTTTTCCATAGTATCTTGTATGTGGTAGCAGTTATTTCCACGAGATATCTCTACTATAACAAACGTTTGAAAAATGGTTCGAGCAGCGCGGTGATTAGTGTGTAATATTAGGTGTCCCCGCATTTGTTTGCTAAGTGCGGTCATCACTCGTGATATTGACTAGAATTGACGTCATACTTTTTAGACAGTTGTTTTCAAGTACTTAGCTAGTCCAATGCCCATTTACAGCAGATACCTATGAATATAACTTTTTTTTGTTTTGTGTTAATTTATTTATTATACAGGGTGTCCCAAGAAGTAGTGATATACTGAAGCTGGGAGGTAGAGGACCTAAAGGCCTATCTGAATCACCCCCATGTATGTTCCGCGATTTTTCGTATTTTCGGAGTTATGATTTTTTTTTAATTTTTCACCTTTCACCGAGTACGATGAGATTTTTATTTATGGTGACGTGAATTATTGCAGTAGATGCTTGATTTTTTTTTGTGTGCTAAGCTGATAGATAGGCCAATTCAGTATGGTAACATTTACTATCGTTAGATCTTCAATTAGCATAAAAAAATAAAAAAATGCCAAGAAAGATAAAATTTACCCAGTATGTTCACAACTTCAAGGGCCCTTAAAAAAATAAAATCACAGAAAAAATAAATACCATTTGGCTTTTAAAAACTTGCTCTATCTATCATGTAGCTACTCTGAAAATTTCATTTTATTATTCATAAGGCTTCAATCAAAAAATTTAAATCTAAATGTGGTAAGTGCAAAATTTTAATTTACATGACGATTAATGCTAGCATAGTAAAAACAATTACATTACAATAAATGTTCAAAATGGCCCCCCTGTTGCTCAATGCAAGTGCGATATCGCCGGAAAAGGTTGTCTTTTAAACGTCTGAATGCACTTCTATTATTTTTAATGGTTTCTTCTGCTACTCTCATTTTCCGGGTTAACTCGTCCAAATTGCGACATTCTCTCGAGTAGACGAGGTCTTTGTAGTATCCCCAAAAAAAAATCAATGGGGTTTAGGTCGGGGGACCGTGGAGGCCAGGCTATAAGGCAGGCGTCACCCCGGCCGCAACGACCAATCCATCTTTCAGGGTGTCTTTGATTTAAATAATTTCTCACGCCCAAGCCAAAATGGCATGGTGCACCATCACACTGCAGTACTATGCTTCTGCGTGTCTCCAAGTCCACATCTTCTAACAGCAGGGGCAGATCGACGCGTAGAAAATTTAAAAAGTGATTGCCGCCCAAGCGGTCTGGCAGCTGAAAGGGCCCGATTAGCTGACCGTTAAGTATGCCAGACCAAAGGTTAACACTAAAGTGTTTTTGGAATGTCGATTCCCTTTTTAAATTCGGATTTTCAATTGCCCATGAGTGAGAATTGTGCATATTAAAAATCCCATTGCGCCTAAAGTGGGATTCATCCGTCCACAAGATTTTGTTAAAAAAAATCGTTTTCAGCTTGTCTCCTCAGCATTTCCTGATAGAATTCAATTCGCCTTCAATTCTTTTGTTTTTTGTTCTTTTTCTATTGATGGCCAGTGCGTGATTTAGAAAGAAATTTATTTAGAAAGGTTTTGCTTTGCTTGCATTAATCATCATGAAAATTAAAATTTTGCACCTACCACATTTAGATTTAAATTTTATGATTGAAGCCTTATGAATAATAAAATAAAATTTTCAGAGTAGCTACCTGATAGATAGAGCAAGTTTTTAAAAGCCAAATGGTATTTATTTTTTCTGTGATTTTGTTTTTTTAAGGGCCCTTGAAGTTGTGAACATACTGGGTAAATTTTATCTTTCTTGGCATTTTTTTATTTTTTTATTCTAATTGAAGATCTAACGATAGTAAATGTTACCATACTGAATTGACCTATCTATCAGCTTAGCACACAAAAAAAAATCAAGCATCTACTGCAATAATTCACGTCACCATAAATAAAAATCTCATCGTACTCGGCGAAAGGTGAAAAATTACAAAAAAAATCATAACTCCGAAAATACGAAAAATCGCGGAACATACATGGGGGTGATTCAGATAGGCCTTTAAGTCCTCTACCTCCCAGCTTCAGTATATCACTACTTCTTGGGACACCCTGTATATTATTAGTTATTTCTATTTTAATGTAAAATGTTGACTTAACCAAGGGTGCCTTGTGCTTCTACGGCGAATAAATATATGAGTGAGTATAAAAATAAATAAAATAAATAATGCTGGACAATCCACACAGCACCATCTAGCCCCAAAGTAAGCTACTCAAAGCTTGTGTACTATGGGTACTAGATAACTGATATATTTAATACATTATATACATAGATTGATATTTTTTTATACATAGAAAACCCCCAGACCAACGGACCTAATTTCTGCAGATCGTACATAAATTTGTTCCGAGGCGGGAATCGAACCCGCAACCTCTTGCGTCGCAGGCGGACTCTCGCCCGCTGCGCCACTGAGGTCGTCTATGAGGTATGAGTCGAACTATGGTTTTAGGAAGTTAGCGAAGTTTAGAATTAACGATCTTTCGAAATACAGAGGGTAATGGTTCCTACGCCTGCATTTTTCAGGAGAAAAAGATGTTTTTTTTAAAATAAAATATTTCTTAATCAAACTTCGGCTGAACGAATCTTATGTTTCTTTCAGCCGATTAGTCCGAACCCTTACAAGGTAGGTATTTTTACATCGCTTAAAGCCTAGGTTTTAGGAGATACCAATATATTTAGACATCCACTTTTTTCATTTATCCAGATAATTTATCACGTCGTAAAGCTAGCGTACCTACGCTGTCGAAATTGGATATTCCTGATGGTTCCGTTGTAATGATCGACTTTATGTGAACGTTACTTGCGCGCAATATAGTTTACTATTAGGGAGTACTTTTATTTGATTAATTTACCCAAATTCTTGTAACTTAGAGCCAAAATGAATGTAGTCTGACGTTTCTTAACATTAACCTCCGTCAAAGAGTAGTTTGTTCTGCAAAATACAAAAAAAAATACTTTATAGTACACCAACAAAAATAGATGCAAGAGACATTACATAAGATACAAGTACAATGGGCGGCTTTGTCGCTTAGAAGCGATCTCTTCCAGGTATATTTTCTTCTGTTGACATATACAGGGTGGATGTTTTGGACGGGGCAGTAAGGAGAAGTACCCTAGCCGGTGTAGCCATAACAAATGAGCGAGACTTTTCAGAGAAATTTTCACTCACTTTCACAGATTTTCCAAAATATATAACTATGAACGTTAGCAAGAAAATTGGCATTTTACACACAGCTATTTCTACATGGCCAAATCTAAATGGGTACATCTTCATTAGGGAAGCAAATTTGGTAGGTAGACTACTCTTTGTACCATATTGGGATATCTTACTACAATTTGTATTTCATATATTGAATTTTATAGATTTTGACCATTAATACATTAGTTTGCATTTGATTCTCTACTTGATATTCCCAATACGTATTCTAAAGTTTTACATACATTCCTTTATGGAAGTAGACAAATTAGCTGACAGACAATGTAACTACTCAATTTTATTGAAGACCATACAAACATTTATTTCAATGAGATTGGCCATGGGGTAATTGGCATACGTCAATGATTATTAGCTAATACAATATAGCATGCATACTTTACCAATAATAGAATTGGTTCTTCGTTTCTTTAATTTAGAAAATGTAGATACTTAATTCTATCATCGATCTAATGAAAATCAGCGAACTTTCGGTCGCCATGACATCTTCCCGAGATTTTACGACATCAGTGTAATTTTAAGATTTTATAAGAGTAAAAGTTTCATTATCATATTGATGAAAAGAGTTAAGAATGAAGTACCCACCATCCCAAATAAACACATCAAATCTTAATTTCACACGTTTTTATTTAACTGAATGATAAATATGGCTTTTTTGTGATAAAATAAATTGTAAAATGCTATTTACAAAAAAAAATGCTTTCTGAAAAATATCTCTGTTTACCCCTATTAAAGTTGGACCATTCAATATAAACAAATATTGTGCAAAGTGGATACACGTCTATATTTATTTTCTCTGCAAAATATTTCATTTTACGTTTCGTTCGGTACACTTTATTGATATTGATATGACAAGTGTCATTCCCAAAGGCATAAAATGGTTTTCATTTCGAATTACTCCTTTCGAAGTAATTTTACTTGTTCAACGCTTGTCATTTGCAGCAGTACAAATACAATAGGTACCTTGTCAAACCTTGCCCTTGCAGCTGATGGCTTCGGATATCTATACTTATAATAAAACTGTAACAGGTCCAATTCTGTACATTGAAGATATTTTGAAAATTTTTTTTGGAGCGCACTCTATTATCGATACTGAAGCCAAAACTGTAATTTTTTTCATTCATGTCTGTCTGTCTGTCTGTCTGTCTGTCTGTCTGTCTGTCTGTCTGTCTGTTTCTTAAACGCGCATCACGCCGAAACTACTGAAGGTATTGAAATGAAATTCGGCATGATTTTAGGTCATATTACGAGGAAGGACATAGGATACTTTTTATCCCGGAATTCAGTCAGGTTCCCCTGGGAGAGGGGATGAAAGTAAAATTTCTTCACCGCGCATCACGCTGAAACTACTGAAGGTGTTGAAATGAAATTCGGCATGATTTTAGGTCATATTACGAGGAAGGACATAAAATACTTTTTATCCCGGAATTCAGTCAGGTTCCCCTGGGAGAAGGGATGAAAGTAAAATTTATTCACCGCGCATCACGCCGAAAGTGCTGCATGAGTTGGAATGAAACCTAGCACGATTTGATTTCATACTACAAGGAAGGACATGGGATACATTTGATCCCGCAATTCAGTAAGGTTCCCCTGGGAGAGAGGATGAAAGTAAAATTCTTTAACCGCGCATCACGACGGAACTACTGAATGAATTCGAATGAAATTCGGCATAATTTGAGTTCTACCCTTTGATTACGAGGAAAGATACATTTATCCTGGAATTAAGTAAGGTTCCCCTGGGAGAAGGGATGAAAGTAAAATTCCTTCACCGCACATCACGCTGAACTGCTGAATGAGTTGGACTGAATTGGTATGATTTGAGTTCAAACTACAAGGAAGGACATGGGATACATTTTATCCGGTTCCCCTAGGAGAGAGGATGAAAGTAAAATTCTTTAACCGCGCATCACGACGGAACTTCTTTATAAATTCGAATGCAACTCGGCACGATATTAGTTTCTACTACGTGGAAAGATACATTTTATCCCGGAATTCAGTAAGGTTCCCCTGGGAGAGGGGATGAAAGTAAGATTCCTTCACCGCGCATCACGCCGAAACTGCGGAATGAGTTGGAATGAAACCTGGCACGATTTGAGTTCATACTAAGGAAGGACATGGGATACATTATATCCTGGAATTCAGTAAGGTTCCCCTGGGAGAGAGGAAAAAGTATAATTATTTAACCCCGCATCACGACGGAACTACTGAATGAATTCGAATGGAAGTCGGCACGATTTGAGTTCATACTACGGGGAAAGATATATTTTATACCGGAATTTAGTAAGGTTCCCGTGGAGGGGGATAATAGTCAAATTCCTGGGTCGCGCATCACGCCAAAAGTACAGAATGAAATCAAATGATGCATTTTATCTGGGATATCAGTAGGCACGGTTCTCTTGGGAGAGGGGATAAAAGTCAAAATGTGTTCTTAGTTGTAATTCATTAACGCGTCGCCGATTTCATGCATTCTTTTTATTAGAAACAGTGTTGCAAGATCGAATTTGACTAAATCAGTAGAAAGTCGAGTAGAAAATCAGTTCATTGAAACAAAAAAATCAGTAGATAAAGGGTAGGTAAGTTCCTATTTATTATTCCAAGACACACCCATTAGTTAGAGTTCTACCTTAGTAGGTAGGAACCTAACTAATGAGTACGTCAATGCCTATTTCAGGCAAAGTAAAATGTACAAATGGTCCATGCAATATTCATGAACATGATATTTGGTGGTTTAGCTGGTCCAGTTAACTGTACCACCGAAGTTTGGTTGGAGTAAGTGGTCCAATTAAACTAACTGGACCACAGAAACATATTTTTTACTGTGGTACACAATCAACTGTACCTACCTAATAACGAAAAAAAATTACGGTGGTCCAGTCAAATGGATCAGGAGCCTAATTCTGTAATACAATGGCTTCACTATGACCATGGAATCGTCGCAGAATCATTACGTAGAATCTTTAGATTAATAAAACTCCAGATAGTGCGTGCGAGATAAATTAATAGTTTCAAACTTGACGCGCGTCTCTACATCTGCATTCATCATAATTTCTTTCATCTAAGGTAGAATACCAAAACGTGTCATTCCGTGACGTCTGTGACGTCCCTGTCATAGTGAAGCGATTAATTTAGCAGAATAGGGCCCCAGCTGAACGGAACCATGAGTAAGAAGTGAAACGAGTATGACACTTCTTAACACTAACGCTGGCCGAGACGTAGCTGAAAGTATTATCGATAAAGAATGGGATTGAAGATGACAACATACTATCCGCCGTAGACCCCACACGATTTATACACTACTTAACTAGGTACCTAAATAAAGATTCTTATATTATAAGTGTAACAGGTCCAATTCTGCGCATCCAAGTTTTTTTGCACGGCGGCGTATCATATTATGAGAGAAACTGTGGTTAAATGTAAACATAATTAGTCGGCAGGTCGCGGGTACAGCTAGTCTATAATAATTGTTAACTCATTACCAGAATCTCAAGGAACAGGTTTTCTGCGTAGGAAAATCACAGGAACCCTACAGGCACCCTTCTGCATAGGAAAGTTACTAAAGACTGTTCGTAGAATTTTATCTAATTTTTATCTAATTCTACCCCATAACTTGGTGATTATTGTTAGCAGGTACCCTCCTGCATTCAATACAATTTCCTTAGATAGGCTTTATTTGGGGTTAAACTAAAAAACGGCTCTGGCCCAAATTAACAGTGGATGTGGGAGTAGGAGATCGATCTTTAGTATTTCACTGGGTTCCGGTCCGGACTGTGTGGTGCCAGCTTAGAATTTGCACCACCCCAACTCTTCCCACGGGTGTCGTAAGGCGACTATGGGATATCCACCGGGGGCGGGCAGCAGCACCACCTGCAGAACAATTCTACCAACCAACTGCGAACCCCAACCCGCGTGCCCAGCGTGGGGATTATGAGCACTCCCCATGCGATAAAAACCAATAAGGCGGTTTTCAGGGGGCCTGTGTCCAGCTGTGGATTAGTACAGGCTGTTGAGGTTGAGGTTGATGGTTTTTTTTTTCACTTTGTATAAAGGGCATTTACACAAAAAGCAAGAATGAAGACTGCAGTAATTTACGACCGTGGTCGTGATGATGGGCAGAACCTGCAGTTTAAGCAGTGTCAGTGAATTACCAATGACCCTGTATAAGTGACTGTGTTCTCTGTTTTCTCATTGCCTGCACATTGCTCGGTATGCAAATACTCGGACATTACATTTTACGACTTTCCAGTTCAATATAGCCACATCAAATATCGATTAAGGGTAGGTATCTTTGTAACTTTTCAAACCCAATAATCATTGATTATGCGTCTCTCGGCGACTCTCATGCATTCAAATAGTTCAAATAATGTGAGTGAATACTGAATGATAGAAAAATAGGTTGGTATACCTAATTCACGCGAGGTAAGAATGGGATGGAACCATTTCGAACTGACACAAGCGAAAAGGCATTTACTTACTTTGATAATGTTCAGTTTCATGCGCGGACCATTTTTTTCGGGGAATAAGAAAAAATATTAGGGGGATATCGGTACTCTGTTTACATTAGTGTCCAGTTGCCCCCATAAGGTGGCATGGTGGCATATTGACGACCGACTAACCATTATTTATTTATTTATTGTTATGGACCACCAAGTGTTACGTAGAGAAATTGTTCTTCCTAACTATCACACCAGTCTGACAGAGAAGTGTAGTTTAAAGATGCGCGACTGTGAATGATTCATTCGAATTATTCGACTTCACAAATCATTCGAACCATTCGAATGACTAGGGCAAATTAGTAACTAATTTGGTTAGTAATGGCAACTGCTCGAGTTGGGCAGTCGAACTTAATTCGATATTCGACGCCTCGATCTATTCGAAGAGGCATTAGTAAATTACTAATTAGTAGTCGTCATTCGACTTTGAAGATTAGTATATTACTAATATTCAAGTCGAATGAGTAAATTAGTAGTTGTAGATCATTCGACTAGCCAGATCATTCGCAGTCGCGCATCTTTAGTGTAGTTAGTCGATCGTCGAAGTTTCAGGGGGAGACTGGAATAAGCTATGTTTAGTTCTACTACTAGTAAAGTAAACGTGGCATCAACGTTTCCTGTCTTGATCCAGTATATTGCTTTTTTTTTAATCTTTTATTATTTTTATTTATTTATTTATATTAGGGGATCTTTCAGCACAATATACATAATAGCGATGTGTGAAGAGACAGGTGGCTATTAACGAGTTCCCACTTATAAAAATAGTATAAAATTTAACAAAATACACAAAAATAGTAATAATAGGCTAATATTCGCGTTTACCATAATAAATATACTTAAACTATAGTTAGGTAGGTTCATAATATCTGGTCTAGTTATATACTATCTGTAGTTAAAATAATAATAATATCTGATACCGTTCACTCATTTATCATCTATTTGAAATTTATTGAAGAAGGAATTATTGAGTTTGTTTTTTAAACTAGGAATACTGCCGTTGAAGAGGTCAAGGTCAATTTCACTATCCAAAAGGTTAAATTTTTTTCTGGCTCTGTACAAAAAGCTATTTTGGCGGTAATTAGTCGATACTAAAGGAAGATGGAAAAGGTTTGTTTTCCGAACATTTTATACATGGTTTTAAATATTTTTCGACATCAATCTTACGACATTTGATTTGCGGTGGCAGTGTCTTACGGTTACAAAGACAGTTCAAATGACGACGGGCATTATATATGATTTTAACTTGTAATGTCCTAGAATGATAATTATGCTTAAAGGTCCAGAACTACCTCAAAACAAATTGTGCACTTAAATATAGTGCAATACATATTTGTAGCATATTGTTCAGTCATGTCTATCTAAAGGTCAGTTTAGCTAAAGTAACCTGTTTTGCACAATATTTTATTGCACAATTTGTTTAAGCTACTTCTACGCGAAACTTACCGCTACCGCTCTGGCTATTGAATTCCGCGTGAATCTTAACATTAGATTTACGCGGAAATTCCATTCGATTCTTTCGCGATCTATCATCAGTTTTTCGAAACGGAACGAAACGGAATGATGCCGTGTAAAGGCTTATCGCGCGTGATACTGAAGTAACACAGTTTACTAGTAGTTTTACGCTGGAAAATAGATAGAAGAAATATCACGGCACAATAGCTATCATGTTCACTGGTGTTAGTCTGCTCAAAATGAAGAAGAAACTATCTACGTGGGTTAAAAAATATAGACAGAAATATAGTCACATGCCTCTGATTGCGAAATTACGACAAAATTATCCGGACGATTTCCAGAATTATTTGCGTATGGTTAATCAAATATTTAATATATTTTTAATAAATCTAAATCAAATAAAATAATGTTGTAAAAGTAAGCGTGTGCGCATGAATCTTGCAAAGGAAACCTCAGAACATGCGATTCCGCGCACGACTGATGTGATGACCGATCTTTCCCTTTCCCATCAACATCTTTACACGCTAGCTCTTTTGCGCACGATTGCTATTTCACGCGTGATAGAGTGTCTGTGTTAAACCTGCTAGACTCCAATGAGCAGCTAAAAAGTATGAGAGATACACAAATACATCTGAATGAACCAGCTGGCCTTAACTCAGTCATTTTGGTTTTTGTTTATCGCATCGAAAAATCTTATTCAGATAAAAAAGAAAATCAATGTTGTGAAAATATTAAGAGCTCGTAGGCATTACTTAATTATGTACGGTAAAATATTTTCAGCCTGAATCTGACCTTGCAAATAATTACCTTAACCAACTTTTAAAAGTAAACATTGGAGATAGGTTGGGTTTGTTGAATATTGTCCGTTTTAATAGGATTTGCGTGTAATCCGCTTAGCTTGGGACTATATGCTGTGTGGATTGTCCAGCAATATTTATTTATTACTAAATTTGTATTTGATTTAACAATCCAGTCAACCAGAATATCACAACAATGCTGTAAACAAAGTCTTAAACAATCGCTTAGTACAAATGTTGAAACGCGCTGTCTGATTGATCTAAACATCTCGGAATCTCTGGACTGCTGCCAATAGGGATCTGAATCAAAATAGATACCTACATCATCATCAGGAAGATTTATTCTGATCGATAGCTTGATTTATTGGCAGACAGATCTATCGAGGCGTGAGATATATGTGAAGGAGAGAACAAAACAATGTAGTAAAATAAATGCTTTCTTATTTTCTACATTTGCGTCACTTGGCAGCAGGTATACTGTGCTATTTGGTGGTATATACATACCATCAAACCTCGCTCGTTTTACCTGAACATACCATTGCCCACTGTAAAATGTGTCATGAAACTACCTTTAAAATAAAATCTATTACCTTAAACAGACTTACGACACTAGTTACATGAGAATTGGGTAGGTCCATTGTGTGTGACGCTATATGCGTTGACGCACTTGCGCCTTCCCATCTTCCGAGGACATCCGTGAGGGCAGGCGCGGCGGCAGATTTGGCCGAAGATCTCAAGAGGCGCAAATATGCAGGTCTCAGGTTGATATGGATCAGTTGATCTACCTGTAAATTGTTTGCAACAGTCTGCAGTTAGTTCAATTGTTTCTATTGTAAATACTAATTCTAATTAAAGCAGAAGCCTTTATTCACAAATAAAATTAAAATATAATTAGTATTTACAATTGAAACAATAGAGCTAACTGCAGACTGTTGCAAAAAATCAACAGGTAGCTCAACTGATCCATATCAATACCAGTCGGAAGCGTCCCCAAGACGCTGGCTGCATTACCCCGCTGTAATTGTGTAATTCTAATTTATTTCTATTATTTGATTGCTATATTCTTTGTTAATAAAAGAATTAACAAACTTAAATATTAGCTACTTACTTTATATCAAAATAATCATAGTAAATAAAATAAAACCAACGGACACAACCATAATAATTCATGTTACTTGCATTGTAGTTAATAAGCTCACCTGCGTGCTTTAACTCAATAGATAATTAAACTTACCTACCTACTGAATTAATTATTTTCCGCTGAAGTTCTGAACTACTAGGTACCTAGGTACAAATACGCTGTAAGAGTCAACCATTCAGAAGCGTCAATAATGTATCCACGAAGCGTATCGACTTCCTTCAGTTCAAAGATAATTACATTCCAATAAAATCAAAACATTTCTGTTTTCTTTTGTTTCAGGAAACCGAATCTTTCCCTGAGTTGTGTTGTGGGATTCATTCTTCCGTAATGTAAGTATTTCCATAGTAATAAGACGAAAAATAAAAAGCCGGGTACCTACTGACCGGTGTTACGCGAAGTATTTTAAGATAGATAGATAGATAGAAAATTCTTTATTGCACACTTATCGATAGAAACAATATAACAAAACAGCTTAAAATCTAAGTGACAAGTGGCGGTCTTATCGCTCAAGAGCGCTCTACTCTCTCTACCAGACAACTGTGGATGGATAGGATCATTGGATAGTACTAGGGGATCTGGGTGCTCATGAAGTTTATATAAATAAAATATTCGCATAGGTATATTATGCATAAACTAAACTACAATATATAACATTATATAGATGTACCCACATACATTTCCTTAAACTACTTATGGACTCAGGTATGCGTTCAGTGACAACAGGACAAATAGTGCTCCTTTACCATGGTTTTGAAGATTGGTTTTTTTTTTCGCCTCACCGAGACTGGTAATGCGTTCCATAGTTGTACAGCCCGGGCAGTAAAGGAATGAGCAAGATACGCCGTGTACTCTCGTTGCTCGTTGTGAGCGCCTTCTTCCCCTCCTATCCTACACTGACTGCACGAACACTCGCTGCGTAACACGTTACATTGCGCCCCATAACGCCAGCGACCGTACCACACCTCCGCTGCGAAACCGCAGTAATTTCGTCATGTCTTGTCCGTGTGTAGGAGAAGCGGAACACTAGCGAAACTGCCTGTTCTAACGCATAGATTTGACTATAATTTTATCTTTTTGACGACCTCCGTGGCGCAGTCGGCGAAGGTCCGCCTGCGACGCAGGAGGTTGCGGGTTCGATTCCCGTCTCGGAACAAATTTGTGTACGACCTGCAAAATTTGTTCCGTTGGTCTGGGTGTTTTCTATGTATAATAAAAAAAAATGTATCTATGTAGTGTATTGTATTAAGTATTTCAGTTATCTAGTACCCATAACACAAGCTCTGCTTAGCTTGGGGCTAGATAATGCTGTGTGAATTGTCCAGCATTATTTATTTATTTATCTCTTTCCCCGCGCGGTTTCGTCGATCTGCTCCGATGTCAGCCACACCTCCGCTATTACCGCAACTTAAACTACACTTGATCGCTGTGAAATTCATCGCGGTCTCGTGTTCCGCAGCGGAGGTGTGTTACGAAATAGTGTCGTTTCCAAAACAAAATAACGAAGGCTAAACGAAGGGCATTCCGATTTGTCATTGTCAAATGCCTTCCTAATTGTAGCCAGCTTTTGCTTCATTAACTTTCGTTCAAATACAAAGAAATATACCTACACGAAATAGGGGCGTTGTAATGATTCTATGATTCAGCGTTATTCTTCTTTGATATCTATTTTATAAGTTTTAGCTGGAAGATCAAGAGCCTAATTTCATTTTTTAAACAATACCTAGATAAAGTCCGTAAATTATAGTAGTTTTGTTTAGTAAATATAAAGCCAATCACAGACGAGGCTATTATAAAATGTATAGCAATATGAATCATAGAGAGCCATAGTGCGATATATCTTCTGTATAAATTTTCGAGTGAATGGTCACTCGAAAATTTACGCAGCTATAATATATATTTCTATGACGTCATCAACCTATACTGTAATTTATATTTTTGCATAGCATATTATAGAATCGTATAGCAAGAAAACTAGGCCGAACATCGTGAAATGAAGGCAAACTTTACATTATTACATCGTTTCAGCTTGCTATAATATACATTTATAGCACATTATAGCACGGTATATTGCTATATATTATAGCTACGTCTGTGATGGGCTTCATGGTTTATTCAGTACATACATACATCACAATATATGTATGCCTAAACTACCATGTGGGTCTGTTATCCACATGGCTTGACTTTCAATTAAGCTAAGCTAAATGCAGCGTAGCTGAGTTTTATGTCTATTTCAGAATAACTCTCTATTTTGAAGAATTACCAACGAAAGATATGGTGTTTATTCAAATAGTCTTTTTATACAGTCCATAATGACCTTAATCACTATCACAGCTTATTATAAAAAACTAAGTCCCGCGCCACCGCGTCTGTCTGTTTGTGTGATCGCGCTCATCATCATCATCATCATCAGCCGTTATTAGGCCACAGCTGGACAAAGACCCTCCCCTAATTAGCTACATAGCGCCCTGTCTTCAAGGTTAAAACACGTATTTTTGCCCAACATTATCCTACTAGTTTAAAATACGTCTTAAATAGGTAGGTTTAAATACGTCTTTTTGCCCAGTATTATCCTACTTCCTACTAATATTATAAAT
The DNA here is from genome assembly GCA_949316285.1 of Eupithecia subumbrata. Classification (NCBI taxonomy): domain Eukaryota; kingdom Metazoa; phylum Arthropoda; class Insecta; order Lepidoptera; family Geometridae; genus Eupithecia; species Eupithecia subumbrata. The sequence goes on along the minus strand of OX438630.1, from coordinate 7,747,937 downwards.
GCGAAAGTTTGTTTGAATGTTTGTTACCACGTAGCGTAACTACCTAACCGGTTTAGTTGATATTGTATGTAGATAGTTTAGGTCCTAGAATAACACACAGACCAATCTAATATTCAAAAATTAACTTCCGAGGTTAAAAAGGGTGTTAAAGTTTCCATGGATAATTATTATTCCTTGGTTCGATTCACTCAAAACTCGGTTTAAATAAACTTTAAAGTAAATAATGAATCACGTATTCTTTTATTAAACTACCCCTACGGGAGTTGTGTAATAAATTTCTGAAATTTGTATGATTTTCACGCGGACGAAACTGCGTCGCACAGCTAGTTTATTATAGAGAAATATTATTTCCATGATGACGGGCCATATCGTGACACGGTCCTTTGAGAGGATGCGTGGAGCGAAGCTAGCCAACAGAACAGAGGCCCTTCATGAGAGTTAATCTTAAGGCGAAGGCTACTCATAGCGGGTATCTGCATCCTCGGGTGCACAATATGATACACCCGAAGATTGTCTGCCAAGTCTGTTGTAAAAATATATTTAAAATAGCATGTAACCTCCTTACATAAGAGAAACTCAACAATGCTATTTCTCGCTATTGTCACCCCCAAGTTTCCGGCAACTCGACAAGATATTCCGATTCCAACTTCGTTGAGAGAAATTGAAATTCTTCGACAATATTTGCTCGAAAATATGCATGAGCTGGGTGAAAATCTGGTTTTCGCATAATCTGAACTAAACTTTGATAGCTTTGAGTTTAAAATGAGTAGAAAACATGTTGTTAGAGATGATTATGGAGCATTAGGTAGGTAGTTTATAACAACGTTAATAGGTTTTATCACTATATTATGAAGACCGAAAGCCAAATGTTGCCGGTAGAGTATTAATTTTACCAATTTCTTGATTGTGTGCAGGCATTGCACGATCTTATCCCATCTTCTCCCTTTTACCATAGGACCAGCAGACGCACAGAAAAATACCACCCGACCCTGGTCGACATACTACACTGTCGAACCAAAAAAAAACTTCTCTATCTTCATAATAAGCACGACTAAGGAGTAAAATGAGCTTCCTGAGTCTCTTTTCCCGTTAGAGTACAATCTTAGAGTCTTCAAATCCAGGGTACATAGGTTCCTTCTGGGAAACCCTGTTCTATCTTCGGCCACATTTCACTTACTTAAGTGAGTTGGTTGCCAAACGGACCATCACTATTGAAATAAAATAAATATTACCTAAGTCCGTTGCCCGTGCTCTTGAACCTACCAAACTGAGTATTAAAACTAGTAATTTCCTACAAATTTAATCACATTTTCCTACAGTCCCGTATATAATCCAATTCACAGCGCTAGTTCATAAAAAATCCAATACTGCCGACACCTAGCAGCTATGACAAATTGGTGTGTCAACGAAGTGACTTGGATAGAGCCATGGAGCGGACACGGCCAATCTGTCTGCACAGATTAATGGAAATTGTAATCTTACGTTCTTCACACCAGCGATCTGTGCGAAGTGTACCTAATTTGCTAGTGCATATTATGTACTAACTTGAAAAATTCTAGATTAAAAGAGGAGCTTGCATATGAATAATAATTAAGATTAGTTTTGTGAGTTGTCAAAACACACAAATACCTAGGTCTTCTATGATTATTTATTAGGGTATGGTAATTTAGGTATAATATATATATGTATATCATAATAATAAAGTTTTTTTTGGAGTTCTGTCAGTTTTGTCTTGTCAGTCTAGTCGTTTAGATTGCTGTCTGTCAGTCGGTTAGTCACTCTTTTTATAACTATATTACTATAAGTCCTTGCATGAAACAATGAATTATTATTGTGAAATATAAACTATTTTATACAATTCTAAAGTAAAAGTACTTAGTAAGAATTGGATGAACTGCGTATGGATTCTTGACGAACCGCTTAGTGGACGAAACGCGATTTGGACGAATCGCTTTTTGGACAAACTGCTAACAAATCATTAATTTATTTGCTTTGTGCAATTTGAAGTTCACTGCTTCACTTTATGGAATCCCTTGCTATTACACATTTAGACAGCACATAGAAAATTTTAATAATATAATAAAATAACTAGTAGGCTTGACTTGACGAACCAGATGCTGGGCTTTACTCTTGAAAAGAGTTCTTTTCTAAGATTTTCAATCCTTACCTCAGATTTGTACGCAAAATTTGCTTTCGATAGCTTGCGACGACGACCTCGACGTATTGCTCGATTTGATTTCAACGACTGACCTTCCTCACACATAGCCCCGGTGTGATTTGACGTTGACGCAGACTTCACGATTTGGTAAGATTAAAATTGGAATAGAGACTGCAACTATTTTCGAAAAAAGCACACTGAACTTGAAACTTGCAAAAGCCATTTGACAAGAAGTTGAAGTTGAACTTGAAACTTTTTAGAATTTAACGTTCAACTGGTTTTACTATTTGTGAGGTTTAAATTTGCCTAGTGAAACAATCGGATATTGAAGAATTCATCGATACTAGCATAGTTCGAGAATATTATTAAAATCAATAGCTGTAGGTAGAGATTGGCAGTTCCTTCAGCGAAATTCGATATAGTATAGACATTGGTCAAGATTCGATTTATATTTATGAAGTGAGAGGATATCGTACCAACCTACATACCTATTCCTGCGTGAGTTAGCATATCTTACGTTCCGTTACTACAGGAAAGTTATAGTTTCGTTTGATGGTTTCAGGTAGGTGGAACTTTCACAAGTTAGGAGCGCGAGTACGGACTTCGATGAGGATCGATAAGCAATAATTCTATACGAACAGACCGTTCTAACAAGTAAGAACGATCTGTTCTGTACGTGATTTAGGTACATTGTGTTATTTTTTTCCTTTTGAGGTACGGAACCCTAAAAATAGCACGTGAACAATTTTTTGAATAACAATTTATCAAAGTAAATTTTAAACTAAAAAACTCTGCAATTTTTCTCTGAAATTTAGTCATAATAGTCCTTATTAGTAATAATTATTACATGTCAAAAACTTAATACATATTTTGCTATGTAGATATACCTAATCTATTGCTATAAAATATATTTTGATTTGAAAAAGTACCTTAGCTTAATAAATTGATTAGATTTTATAATGATATAACTTTCAATATAATAATTTATCGACATCAAAGACAAAAACGGTGCGTAACGATCCTTATGAATTAAAAGTGCACGTTCAAGGTCTTCCTTTGAATTTTATCTAAGTTCTTGTGACAATAATGTGGATTTAACAGGAAACCCTTCGGTGCGACAGCACAAAATTAAATCACAACCAATTAGAAATTTACCCTGAACTGACTCCAACCGTTCGTTCCATTTTAGATATTGACCTAATTTCTAATTGATTTGAAGTAACCTTCGTAAAGTCTCTCTGGGTTACGGGCAAGTTTGGGTATCGCAGGCAGTTTAAGCCAGAGGGACTAAAGGTTAAATAAATCTCAGGACTAAAGGTTACATCTCACTTTGGTGACTTTGGCCCAATTGGTAGGTAAACTTTGATAAATGAGAATTTGCACGACAGAACCTCCGAACAAATTTGTGTACGATCTGCAGAAATTTGTTCCGTTGGTCTGGGTGTTTTCTATGTATAATAAAAATATCTATCTATGTAATGTATTGTATTAACCCTTAATTACTCGCACGAAGAAAATCACATAACTGCTCGCATGGGGTCTTGACTGACCCCAATTTGTAAGGCACATTTCTATTTATCTAATAATGCTATTGAATAAAAAGCTTAATATTACGAAAATACTATATTTATATTTAAACTTCTAACGAACAACATACATACAAACTACTAGGAACATATCAAAATGATGAAAATAAAATTCTTGTCTAAAATTTTACTTTTGAGACATCCAGAGATCAAAGTTGAAACTATATTTATTATCACAAACTAATCTGAATCATTTGCAACACACGTTTGACAAAAGACCATAGAGTGATCATTACACCCAAATAAACTGCATTTTATGCATTTGGTAGGCACTTTTCTATCGACGCTCCTAGGGCAAATTATTGCATGGACCACGCTTAGCTGTCGATGGGCCTGGTCGGGTCTGCAGATTATGGACCTCCGCTAGTTGTTTTTTTTTATAATTTTTGGAATTGCATTTATGTTTACCCGTTGTTTTTGGTGATCTTGAACTAGTTCTGCTGCAAGCTGTAGCAGGAAATAGCGTCTCACATGAGTACGAATGTTGCTTGTATTTGCCCTATGCACAACAAGTGCATTTGTGCACGTAACATTCAAAAGATGAAAGAATCCGTTTAGAGGCCACCTTTTTGTTCTTCTTTCTACATTATAGGTTCCAGATAGTTGATAAATAACAATAATAGATTCACTTACATCGAACAAAAAAAGTTACGTAACTACTCGCACGGGGTCATGCACTAAGAGTGCAGCGACGGGTGCTTAACATCTGACGTCCTGTTTGTCCCTAAAAAATCATTTTTGGTGCGAACTAGGAAGCTACTGTTAGCGGGAGCGCGTTCTGACCAACCGAAGTATTATTTTTTAGCGAGCAAAGGTGCGTTGACCCCATGCGAGTAATTAAGGGTTAAGTATATTAGATAAAGAAACCGTGCAACATATTCTTTTATAATTGCCCTGTTTTTGGACACGAAAGGTTTAATTTTGAAAACGAACTGGACGTACAAATTACATGCACCAATTTATGTGCAACAATCAATGACAAGTTTCTGCGCCCCAAGTTTCTAAACTATTGTATAAAGATCGCAAAAAAGGTAATTTTTTAGAAATAGATAGATAAAATATGATTTATAAATATATATTAAAATATATAAAATAGCATACATTGTAAAGCAGTTAGAAAAATGATAGACATATAAGATAAATTGAAAAACGTTTATGTAAAATTTAACATTGTCAAAGTCTCTGGTTAAGTTAGAATAACGAGAAATAAATAAATAAATAAAAGTATATCAGTTATCTAGTCCCATAACACAAGCTCTGCTTAGTTTGGGGCTAGATAATGCTGTGTGAATTGTCCAGCATTATTTATTTATCTATTTTACTAAAAACGTGTTCATTTTACTCAACATTCATCTTAAATGATCAGTTACATTAATGATTAACCCCACTACCTATTAGTATGAAATTCCTCTTCTATCACAAATTCAATCTCTAAAATACAAATTAGCCAGAGTAAATACCTTGGGTTATTCGGGCTTTGTTCGCCGAAAAGGCTACATTGTTCGACCCTATGAATATTCAAAAAGCCTTCTGTTTATTCGACAAGATCCCTACATCGTTATTAATAAATTAACTTGTAACGACCGACCATAGTTTGTTGTTTGGAGTTAGGTATAAAGGGCAACAAGTGTTAATTTTATTGATTTTCATCAAATTTTCTTAGAATAACTGACTTGTCAAGGCTTATTGCGAGTGTACGGTTCGATTTTAAATATTAACTACTATTATAGCTTCGTCCCGCGGCTTCGCACGCCTATTTTCGGTATAATAAGTAGGTAGCCTAGTATCTAAGTTAAGATATGTTCTAAATGTACGCCAAATTTCATTATGAGCCGTTCAGTGGTTTTGGAGATCTTAGGTAACAAAAGTTCACATTTCACATACTTTCGGCTTTATAATATTAGTAGGAAGTAGGATGATAATATCTAGAAGTTTGTGGTGTCCGTCAAATTAGCAGCCCCAACGTGGAATTTGGTGTAGTTAAGGGCAACTACACCGCTTTTTAGGTTGGCAGGTAGATACCTGTACAAGGTTATTGGTAATTCACTGACACTGCGTAAACTGCAGGTTCTGCCCATCATCACGAACACGTTAGTGAAGACGCCAAGTCTTAATTCTTAATTTTTTCGTAAATCGCCTCACATACAAAATAATGCCGATCTCCCACTCCTATTTCAATCCACATCATCATCATTGGCTTATTTTACATCTACGCAAATGATTTAAGGGGCATTAGCCTGGCTGGGAGACAGCCGAAAACACACACACCGACTCATAATTAAGGGCAGAGCCGTTTTTAAATTTAGTTTCAAAAAAAACCCCTATAAAAAACGATTTAATATCGGGGGAGGGGGGTACATATTCATATCATACCCTTTCCACCAATTTTAAGAATTTAAGTTGGGCGTCTTCACGGACGTGATAGTGACGGTGGGCAGAACCCGCAGTTAACAAAGTGTCAGTGAATTACCAATAACCCTGTATATTTTACTGACCGACGACCGGTACCGTACACAATACAATATAATAACTCTTTATATACCCACAAAATTTAATAAAAAACAACATAGACATTAACATAAAATAGAAAGGTAAAATGGGCCTTATCACTTAGAAGCGATTTCGTCCGGGCATCCACGAATTAATATAAGCCATTTTAAAGGAAATGGGCTTCTTAAAGTACCTTCACCATAAACCACTTATCAGCACTACACCGGCCTGGCAGCCGGCGAAGCAAAAAAGTATGAGTCGTGCCGTTGCAAATTTTTTTTTTTTTATAATAATTTTATAAGTGGTTTATTTTGATAGGTACCCCTGCTGCCGGTGCCGTGTCTACCAGTGAAACAAGATCCGTCAAGTGCGAGTGTAACTCGCGCGCCGAGGGTTTTGAACGTTTGTCAACAAATATGTACCAAAAGTACCGGTTAGAGACTTTGCAATTTAACGAATACCTAAGAATAGTAGGTACCAACCTGCAATTCAGATGGATCTCTCTGCATGCTTCGGTTAAATGGGTGGTTCGGTTAAGGTGGGTAATGGTAAATTTTCGACTTTTTTCGAAATATTTCAAAAAGTATGAAAGCTACAGAAATTTGAAAAACTGGTTTGAAATGTCCAAACCGATACCTTTCATTTGATACCCCACTCGGTGGGGTAGCCCCCCTTTTGAAAATTATTATTTTTTGACCATTTTTCAAAAAGTATTCATTTTACAGACTTCTCTTTATTTTTCCTGTAAAATATAGATTCATATCTACAAACGCTTTATACATTTTAAATGGATCGCTCGGCAAACTTCGGAGATAGGGGGGGGGGAATGGGTTTTTTTTCGACTTTTTTCAAAATATTTCAAAAACTATGAAACCTACAGAAATTTAAAAAACTGTTTTGAAATGTACAAACTAATACCTTTGATTTGATATCCCACTCGGTGAGGTCGCCCCCCTTTTTGAAAATTATTTCCATCCTTTTTGACCATTTTTCAAAAAGTCTTCTCTTTTCAAACTTCTCTATATTTTTCCTGTAAAATATAGATCCATGTCTATAAACGCTCCATACATTTTACATGGATCGCTCTGCAATCTTCGGAGATAGGGGGGGGGGAATGGGTATTTTTTCGACTTTTTTCGAAATATTTTAAAAAGTATGACACCTACAAAAATTTCAAAAAATATTTTGAAATGTACAAAATGATACCTTTCATTTGATACTCCATATGACTCTGTAGGTATCTTTTAAAATTTCGGCATCACAATTTGTATGGAAAATATTCATTTTCATTTTTCATTTATTTTTCTCTAAATCTGTACAGGCGCACGAAATGTATTATTATTTTAAATTTGAAGTTGATAGCTGCCGTAGTTTTTGAGTTATTAAGGAGGGAAAAAAGGACAGACAAAGCGAGACCATAAGGGTTTTGAAACCGATCTTCGATCATCAAAACCCTAAAAACGCTCAATGTCGCAATATCCCCAAATTCACACTCGTATAACATGTCATGTAGAAATCATGGCACGAAACCGGAGGAACGCCTGATAATCAAATAAAGAGCCCTTTTAAGGCAATTAGCCGCAGTTAATTACTTTCCCCTTTGAGGTTGTTGCTGGCTGTTGCTCACTGCCAATCCTTAGAGCAAGTAGGTACACATTAGGCGCCTCGAAGCGCGCGCTAACGACCGTTCTGACCAAAATCTAACGCGCGCTTGAATATTGGTTCCTTGATAGTTGCAAGCATCTCTTCAAGAACTAGGATTTAGGGAAATTTGTCTTTTTGTAAAATCACATCCCACATGCTTTCAAAAACGTAGCTATGTGATAACTCGGCGAAAAAGGCGTAGGTTTAACAATGTGCTCTACAAACACTAGTGCGATAAAAAAAAATTACAACATGTGCATCATTACTTACAATAAATTACCGGAAGAATTAAAAGAACTAAATGAAAATATATTTAGGAAAAATTTAAGAGGACGGCTACTTGGAAAATGTTTTTATACGGTGAACGAATATTTGGAAATTTGAATTATAACATAAATGACTAATATAATTTAATATAATTATAATAATATGACTCTCATAATATTTGCACGCCTGCGTGCAGGCTGAATACAAATTACTAAAATAGTTATAAGATCTGACATACTGTATGTATCTCAATTTTGTATTCTGGCAAATAAACGATTGATTTGATTTGATTTGATAGAAACACGCATCTGCGTCAGATGATTTTTGAAACGCGCGTTACCTAAGCGCGCTTCAAAAAGCCTAATGTATATACTTACATTGTTGCTTCTTATCTTTAACGTTTGTACGTATGTATAACAGGATTCAATACTCCCAATAAATTAAATGAAGTCTTCAAATAAATTGAGTCAAGGCCACTGATTTCCTGTGCACAACCTTGTTACGAATAATGGCAAAGGTAAATAAAATGTAAAGGTGAGAGATGACAAAGAAAATGTGATAAAAGTAGAAAATTTATTATTTGATGAAACACCTGAGTCTTTAGTTCCTTTGTTTGGTTTGTACAATTTAAGAAAACTATAACAGTTTTCTATAAATTCTATAGGAAAATGAGGCGCTAAATGTATATAGTGCCTTTCAGCGAATAGAGAGGAATCTTACTATACTTCTTTTACTTATCCAACTACTTTGTAGTATGACAGCGACTCTGATGCCTCTTTGTTTCGTGGCTTTAACAACCACAATTATTCCAATTCAATTGCAGTTTTCGATTGATTTTGAGTGATTTATTTTGACTACTCTGACAAGTCAGCTGTAGTAAATGGTTTTGGTACGGTGCGGTGCAACCTCGAACTAGCCACACTAATTGCAATTATTGACTCGCTCGGAAGTTATATTTCATTTCATTTAGTTCGGCCGTCGGTATTACATAATAGATATGCTTGATGCGTCGTTATTTTCTAAATTTAATTAGATACTTAGGATGATTTCATACACAAGTTATTATTATAAATAAAAGGAAAAAAATAAGCATCATAAGCGATTGTACGCAGAAAGAAAAACAGACAGAGAGTGATTCCTAAAATAAAAAAAAACATTAAAAATAAGAGTTGACTGTTGCCTATAAACTGTACTGTTGTATATAAAATTGTTTTTTTTTATTGATGTCAGAAATTATTATATATTTATTTTTATCTAGCCTGGTTCGTCCCACTGCTGGGCAAAGGCCTCCCCCAATTCATTCTACTCGGTGCAGTCACAAATTAAATAAAAATAAGAAATTACATGTTAAAAGTCATAAAATACGACGTGTAGGGGCATTGTACATAAAGTAGCAAGCATTAAAAAAAATTCTAACCCAATAATACCTGCCAATCGGTATAATAATCATAACTATCTATACTAATATTATAAAGAGGAAAGATTTGATTGTTTGTTTGTATTGAATAGGCTCCGAAACTACCGACCGGACCGATTTGTCTTAAATAAACTGAACAGTAAGTAGTTAACTAACCATTATGCCTAAGCTTTTTAAAACAGCACAATTCTCAAGACGAATAAATCACAAGGAGCTAATCTGAAACCCATTTCACAGTGCAAATAATGCCCTATAAAGTGAAGTAAGATTTTAAAGGAGTTCCTATATAATAGCCATTTTATTTGCATTGCGGCTAAAATATCTTCTCGGCAGAAACTCGGCGCTATCCAGCCGCTGTCTAAAATAAGTTATAGCAAGACCCAGGGAACTGTACTATTTGCACATTCCCGCTTTCGAAAACTAATAGTTATTTGTTATACAAGAGTGCAAAGTTGCTTTGTAACCGCGTGTATAATTTTGATGACCGAGCAAGGGAAGGATTCTAAAATTAGAATCCTAAGCGTTAGCGAGGGAATCAAAAGAGCTTGAGGTAAAAATCTTTGCACTCGAGTGCAACACGTAACTTTTCATCCCATCTCAGCGAGGACTAAATGCAAAAAAAGAAAATGGCGCGCGCAAAGCAAATTAAATAAAAGTACACCAAGAAGGTTCCGAGTCCGAGTTTTTAACAAATTAAAAAAGGTTGTATGATAAATTCGGCATCATGGAGGTAGAAGTAAATAGGTTTAATGATGTTTTGAATTCACAAACTTAGTAGTGCACAGTGTGCACTACTAAGTTTGTGAATTCAAAACATAAAATTGTAAAATGTAAAAAAAGTAAAATTGAATTTAGAACATCGTGTGCACTGCACACGATGTTCTAAATTCAATTTTACTTTATCCTCTAGCGGATAAAAACGGCTTTTGCGCTCAGATATACAATGTGTATTTTCGAAACTTGATCAAATGAAATGTGCGGATACACGACATAAATTTATCGATAAATATCGGATAAAAAAAATTTATATGTTTGCTATTTAAAAAAAAAAGCCGATTTAATAATTTTTTTAATGAAAACTACTTCGTCTGGTTTCTTCTTCGTTTCTGTTTGAGTAAACGGTGTATTTTATTCAAAGTAGTCTCATTTGAAAGCTAGAGAAAATTAAAAAAAATACAATTTCGGTTCATAAGCCTATTAAAAATAATTTAGTTTGTAGAAATTTAACAAAAAAATCGATTTTTATTTTATCTTTGATCTGTAACTTTAAAACTGGATCATTGAGGTGTACTTTTTTGCATGTTGTATTAAACTTCATAATTTATTCTACAAATCCTCCAAAAAGTATGGATCTACTTCTTTTCGTTGTCATGTTATTTGCCATTTGAATTAGTTACTTTCTGCCTTGTACAAAGATCAACAGGAATCTACATTCTGCACGCTTTGAAAATGGAAGTGTTAAACATTCCTTTTTCAAAAAATTTCACAGCACACACATTTCAAATTGGTTATTGGTATATCAGTTTATTCTTGTATCGATTCCTGAATACGCTAAATTATTTTTATCGTAATGACTTCTACGTTGGATGCGTTGTCTGCTCGCGAATTAGCGGATATCCATTATGTTTATGGATTCTTCCATCAAGGTTGACAGGTCAAGCTTATTTATCATTTCTCCAAGAAGACTTTCCAGGCTTCATGGAAGACGTTGATTTAGAAACAAGAAGCCGGATGTGGTTCCAGCATGATGGCGCTCCAGCCAATGCAACTTACTCAGAGAGATGGATCGGACGAGGCGGATCAGTGGCGTGGCCGGCGCGAAGCCCAGATATGACGCCACTCGATTTTTACTTCTGGGGTCACATGAAGCAGCTGGTTTACAGTAGGTACTCCCATTTAAAGCAGAGAAGAGCTATAGCAAAAAGTAATTGCTGCGGCGAATCAAATAAGAAAAGAAAGCGATGTACTAAAAAGAACGTCGCGCAGTGTGGCTTTACGTGCAACGATATGCATTGAGGAAAATGGTGGACATTTTGAACAATCAATAAATTAATTGATAGCAATAACTAAAAATTTTGTTTAACTTTTTCTTATCTTAATCCACCGTTATTATCCCACTGTTGGGCAAAGGCCTCGTTCCGTTTCAACTTATCTTGCCTTGTTTTATTACATAATTTTGTTGTCTGTTGATCTTTGTACAAGGCAGAAAGTACCTATTCAAATGGCGAATAACATGACAACGAAAAGAAGTAGACCCATATTTTTTGGAGAATTTGTAGAATAAATTATGAAGTTTAATACAACATGCAAAAAAGTACACCTCAATAATCCAGTTTTAAAGTTACAGATCAAAGATAAAATAAAAATCGATTTTTTTGTAAAATTTCTACGAACGAAATTATTTTTACTAGGCTTTATGTACCGAAATTGTATTTTTTTAAATTTCTTAGCTAGGTAAACTATCTACCTTTCAAATGAGACTACTTTGAATAAAATACACTGTTTATTCAAACAGAAACGAAGAAAAAACCAGACAAAGTAGTTTTCATTAAAAAAAAATATTAAATCGGCTTTTTTTTTTAAATAACCAAGATATAATTTTTTTTATTCTATATTTATTGATAAATTTATGTCGTGTATCCGCACATTTCGTTTGATCAAGGTTCGAAAATACACATTGTATAAAAGCAAAAATACTCTTTCCGAGATGGGGGGATGAAAACGATAATTTATTTGGCGGAATATAAAGATGAAACAGTTTTTACAAAATAAACTTTTAATTAAGAAAACCATTGACAAAATCGGCCTCCACTCAGCATGTGCTATGGTGAACAGCGTGCTTAGTATGGGTTGCGCGCATTACCTTACGAATACTTAAGTAGGTAGTTTTCGCATCCTTCCTATTAGCTCTTTGCAGTGCCTCTGCTGGATCGAGCGGAACTACTTTTCTTAGTATGAGTTATGACATCGATCCAATAGTTTTTTAAGAAATCGATGATGGCTTTAGAATTACTTTGAGTGATTTGTTCGACTTTGACATGATACAGTCACGTTTGCAGCATTGATGTTATAAAAGTAAGTAGATGGAGCACTGAACAAATCCAGGGACTCACTTATTCTCAGTAGGTACTACACGGAACGTCGTAACCAGTAATAAAAAAGAACTCACCGAAGCATTCACCGAAACGCCTTCAATTGTTTTTTTAAAGAAATAAGAACACACGGAAAACATTTCACTCGTTAGTGCAGCTTAAAAGTAACTACATACTCTCTACTCGTATGTGCGAAAGCACGCGCATACGAGCACACGTAATAGGAAAATGAGACGCATTTGTCGCATTTGTCGCATTTCTCATTTTTGGCTACACCTCGTTTGTGTCTACTATCATTCTAAGCCTCCTTCTTCAAAGACGTCTACGGTACTCGAAAACTTTTATCGTATCTGATTGTGTTCACCGGTACTAAGCGTCAGATTATGCTGGTCGTCCGTGGGACGTTTTCTGATTTTAATATATTTTTAATGAATCTCGTTCGTTTCGCTTGTGCAATGATATTCTTGCTGAAAATGATAATTAATATTATAAATTAGCGAAAGCAATTACTGCGACGTTTATTATTTTCTTTGTGATGCCGTACAATAATAAATTGTTTTTGATGGTAGGTACTCAAAACAATTCATTAAATTATTATGAGTCTCTGGCCTATTATTTTTACCTTGACGATATTGTTCGTAAACCTATTCAAATACTTAAAAATACTAGTAGAAATAGATTATGTATTACATAATTAAATATAAAACAAAAAACCCCCCGACAGATTTTCATGAAACATGGCTAAGAACACTCGGGGTAAAATTATATATGACAAAAAAAAACCTAAACGAAAATCAGTTCATCCGTTTGGGAGCTACGATACCACAGATACACAGACGGACACGTTAAACTTATAATACCCCTCTATTTTTACGTCGGAGGTTAAAAATAAGGGCAATATTGTTATTGCGTTTTTGATAAAAAAAAATCCTATATTTCAATCATTATTTCGTTTCGTTTCAACTCATTTAGACCTTAGTTCACCAACAGATGGTTAAATTTTAAACAGTTGTTTTGATGATTTTGTCACAAGTTTTCATACACTAAACGTCAAATCTTACCGACGAACCAGCCTTATTGTCCAGTTATCTATTGGTGAACACCAGCCTTAGTCTCATTTATTCCCAAAAAAGAAAAAGCGCAGGTGGCACTCTACCAACTTTCCAAGAAAGCTGAACATTCGCTTCTGATCCAGTAATCGAACAGAAGTTTCTTTAATTCGAAGATATTGTGTGGTTGTTCTGCAAATTCGACTTCTTACGACTTTCTTTTTGGCAACACAGTTTTGTAAGAAAAGTAATAAATCTGACATGCTAGGTACCATATTTTAATAAAACGTTTCGAGTCTACGTCTGTTGAATATTTGTTGGGAAGTTTTATATGGGAGAAAAGTTTCTCTATTTGCCCATACATATAAGTACCTACCTAGTATTATTTGGGCGAAAGTAAGTTCCAACTAAAGGTGGGAGCTGACTGGTGGTACGGGGTGTAATGTATCTACCATTAGCAGCGAGCATGAAACTGTAACGGACCCGGCCTGAGTGTCTGTATGAACACCAGATATATTATGCACTTATAGCATCTTTAGTTTACCTCTTTGTTTGTAGCTTATGACTCCGTGAGCTTAGCGAATGATACAGTTCATGGATCGATACCGTATAGAGCAGTTTGTTTTATTTAAGGTGTTAGGCTCAGTTCTTACCCATGTAAAAGGAGTGCCCCAGTCAGTTTAGCTGAGCTTCAGGTAGATTACTGGCCTGTGGTCTGGTTATAAGACCTTTTGATTTGTTCACAATCGTTCGAATGCCTGTGTCTCTCAGTTTATGGGCTTTACCGAGGGCAGTGTTACATCGATATGATGTGTGTGTATTTATATTTTTGATTATCAGGTGGCCACCTGCACTGCTACATAATGCACCGCTACGTGGGCTACATATGTGTTACATTCTACAAGAAATGGAACAAATCAATTTAGATAATGCTCATAATTGGATATTCAATAACATCTTAAAGTAAAGTATCAATCCATCTCTGTAACTTAGAACTCTGAATGGCTTTACTCGGCTGTGAGAAAGGCTTATTCTTTCTTTATAGTGATCTGTTCTTTGAGTAAGACTTTTAGATAACCTAGACTTTAATCGAATAGCATATGCTTTACGAAATCTCTAACTTGAAGGGCAAATTAATATAAAAATGTAAACAAACTGATCGACAGGAATTTAGTATTGTTTAATACATATAACACACACACAAATACATTAGAATACAGTAAACAGGCAGTAAAATAGTCAGAACTTAATTCCTAGGATGCACATGGAAATATTACAGTGAAAAGATCAAACATTTATAAGTTTTGATTGGTTTTGCCACCCATGTGCTGTAACGGAGAGCTTTGTTATGTGTCTGTGTAAGCACTGTACCAAAGCTATCAGTTAATAAGCTCCCATCTATAACATCGCCTCCAGGGCTGTCGAGGCAGAAGGCTCTCGCCATCCCTGTACTCAAAACCAAAAGAAGATGAATTTATGCAAGAGACGAAACACAGTCGCTCTATTAACTCAGTAGAGTTTTACGGGGAAATGGCCTCAAAAATGGGCGGGATTTTCCTGAGGAAAACACAATAATAAACAGAAAATAATACGATTGATTTTAGCAACAGTGGGGTCAGGTTTTATAGATTACATGGGCCTCTCGAACTCGCAGTATATTATATATTCAAGAATCACCAATATCAATCGTATAGGTACAACAATTATACAATAAACTTAGCTTTTGTACTCGAATCAGGAACACACGTTCACCACAGATTCTAACTCTAATACTAACACCACTCTCTTAAACAACAGATACAATCTTAAGGCAACACTGACGTTAGATATCTAGATAGGATTTCAATCACACTTTCCGAAAGCTATCACTGAAGCTTAACGACCTCAGAACCGCGCTGGGATATCAAGACCTCTATCTCGCTAAGGTATCGCCCGTCTGTTACTGCACTGCCTCGAGCTCCGTCACCTCCGGGGTATTTACGCAGATCCCCACGCGTCCCACCCTGCGCGAGCGCCACCCCCGCTACCTTTGTTTCGGCGCGGGCGCATCCTGGCATTTCCAAGAAAGACACTATTGTGCCGCGTCTCCATTGGCCTATCATCAGCTTCCTGGACCTTAGAAGGCGTATTTGTTACCTCCTCTTTTGAACGGTTCAGCGTTCTGCCACGAGATGTCGTTACACGTCGCAAAGTCCGTATCACTTAAAATAATGAAAATAAAAGAGACGTTAATTTTAGTTTATCGCATAACACAGAGTCGAATCTATAACCTTGAATAGTATACATTTGTATTTCACCAATAGTATGGCATAATGATTATTTACACTATAAAATAAAAGTCTTAGTCTATTCATATTTATTTATTTTCAACGTGGCGCCTTCGTGGAAAATAAATAACATTTCATGCGTTTATAAGCCTTATATTATATCATTCCACTAAAGTTATCATTCATTAAAACTAACTTAGCATAAAACAATAATCCAACTTTCACATTAGAGCGTTGTTGTTTTTTATTGAAACCCAAACACGTGTTGAACCAATGCGCAGAACCTCGCAGACGCAAACAATGCTTGGTGTATCCGTTTGATATTTTATGGGCCACAAAAAGAAAGATCCTTTTCACTAGCCAATATTCTATGGACCTATTTTATGGGTTCCAGCTGCACTGCTCTGTATGAGTCTTTTGTCTTAACATAAGGCCTGTAGAATTGATGCGTATTGCCCAAATGTAAGTTCCTCTAAAATGCTTTGTTCCTAATAGCTTTTTGCATTCATTATTGACGTAGGAGAAATTATTTATTACCAACTTCCTAACGTTCGGGGTTTCTGGATAAGATAAACAAAAAAAAATAAGGGTCGCATTGTTACCTACTGTGCCGATAGCATGTACCATCACATTCCACCCTCTGAAAATTAAACACGCAGAGAACTCGAGTGCTGAAGTTTTCATAAGACCATTCACGCATCTTACTCTATATACAAACTCATCAATACAATGAATTTTGTTTGTGTTTATCTAGTTATTTTATTCTATATTGTATATGTATTTCAAATAAATCCATCAATATAACACCTATGGTCGGACAATTGCGATAAGACCTAGGTCCACCCTCAGACTTGACATACACTATAACTTCCACGTTATCATCATCATCCCATTTCATCTACAAAAGATGATATTTTCTACTTCCAACTATAACTAACCACCCCCAAATTTTCGGTATCCTAAAGCTATACTTAACTAACTAACCTTTATGCCTAAACACCTACCTAAAACGACTAACTACCTAAGTTCCTGCCTAACCAGTTATCCTAACCTATTATGACCTTTAGACACAATGTTGGCCATGTGTGTACAATCGTACACTATATACCAGTTGCCAATGTCGATCTATAATCGATCCATCCCTCATCGATGCGATAGGTGTATGTTTGTAACACGTCGCATAATACTACCATAACAATCATCAATTTGTTCTCATACACTAAGCCTTTGTGTGATTAATGTATAATCAATTAATTTGGGTTCTATTAAATTGAATGTCATAAATCCTCTTTTGCTGTTTTACTTGTTTAGAATACAATTAAAATGCGAGTTTTATATCAATCTCTATACTACCAAAACTCTTTATAACCATTATTTGGTCTTTGACACACCTTTGAGTTGAATTGGGCCCAATCTCAATCTCTTTATCGCTAATTATTATTATTCTGACTAATAATGACCTACTGAAATAACTATGCTCCTTTTCGTACCTCTCAGTAAAACTTACAATCTTACTTACTCGTTTGTAATCTACCTGTTTTTAGAAAAATTTCATTAACGAGATCAAATCATCAGGTTAATTTCTCTCTTAATCAATAATGCATCCCTTTTACGATGGGTCCATTAGCGTTGAGCTTTATTTGTAAACCATAATAACTCTTGTTATTGTCAGTCACTTTATGGACGTTGATAATTACTTTATAGTTTTCGTTACGTGCGGGTTTGTTCTTTTATTATAACCAGTATTACGGTATCTTAATATAATGCGAGTAATAGATTTTAATTGAGTTTTGTCTGTTCAACGCATTATTTATCCAAATTATACGTTTTAGCTTATTACCTCATCGCAACTTATCGAGTCTCTCAACTTTCTTTAATTGCTTCAAATATATTTTAAATGTCCTAGAGACGACTATTAGCTTTTCTAGGTTATTCTAGAACCTCTAAAGCTTGGTTCAGGTATTATTTTATGAAGACTAGGTACATAGGCTTTCATATCTTGATGAAGAAGATTATATTTACAAGTTCTTTACATATATTTATCATAAAACGATCTTAATTTATTATATATATAACCGGTGTCTCACTCCTAATCTTATAAGCGGAATATTATGATATATTACTATCGAATGTAACAATAATAACTTTTTAAATCTATTTTTTTTTATTCAAAGCGTCCTTTCACTCAATCACGCTTTCATTGCTCTTATTTACCACGTATACTAACTTATAATCAGGCATTGTCTGTAGTTGTAACTTTTAATGGAGTAGTAATGATAATTATCAATTTATCAGTTTATTTATATTCAAACTAACTTGTACTGTGACAGAAGTCAAGTATATTTAAAACAACCCTTTACCAATTATGTTCATAGGATCAAACATGTTTATACATAGAAACATCTTTTCCGCAAGAGACTCGAACTCTTGTCTTTAACTTCCTAATTAAACCTTCATCAATCAAATTATCTATATTAATACAGCCTTTTGTATTACGGTAGGAGTCGAACCAATACCTTCCTTTTATATTAATTATCATTTGGATTGTCTTCTTCAATCGAACCAGTGGTTTTTTTTTCCAATCAGGCTTCTTTTTCAATTTCGTTGGAAATATTTACTATTATAGAAACTTATTTTCTGCAAGAGGATTGAACTCTTGTCTCCTACATCTTAATTTAATATTCGCCAATCCATTTATTTGTATAAATCCAGCCTTTTGTATTATGGTAGGAGTCGAACCAATACCATCCTTTTATATTAAGTATCTTATCGGATTGTCTTTTACAATCGGACGAGTGGTTTTTGCATAAAGCTGACCTTTATCAATTTGTTTTATGAGAATAAATATTATTATAGAAACGTTTTTCTGCAAGAGGATTGAACTCTTGTCTCCTACATCTTAATTAAAACTTAATCAGTCAATTTATCTATTCAAATACAGGCTTTTGTATTATGGTAGGAGTCGAACCAGAACCATCCTTTTACATTAATTATATTGTCGGATTGTCCTTTTCAATCGGACCAATAGTCTTCTAACAATTAGGCGGACCTTATCAATTATATTAATTCAACTTAGCAGTTACACACTACACTTACAAGTAAGCTGGGACACCCTTACAGGAATGTTGGGATTCTAACCCGCTACATATGTTTTAAACTGCCATCAATTATCTTAATTCAACTTTTAGCCGAGTGTTGGGAGTCTAACCCGCAGCATTCAGTCTTTCAGACTGGCCACTCACTGTGTCAAACCATCTCAGTAGATTTTTTTTAAAATAACCACTAGCATATTCTATATCTAAAGAGTACTGGAAAAGACCGCCTTATAAAAGGAGTCCAAGCTGCTAGGTATTATAAATTTGTGCATTTGTTTCATCATCACTTTATCAGCTTTTCCAGGTAGGTACTTATGGTAATGTTTAAACTATTGTTTTGTAATGCCGACTTAAGACCCATTTATCTTTGCAATTGTCTCATCCTTCTTGCTCTACTAACACCTGGCGTAAACTATCGGCTTTGTACAAAGTCATTTATTGTAGTTATCCCACGAATCAGTTCCGTAAACCGTTTTTGAGCAACCGAGTTTTCCATTCACTCATAACATTCATGACCTATTGCGAGTTCTAGTACCTAGAATTTTATTCTTAAAACCATTATCAGTCCCACATTATTATCACTGCTAGGATTTGTTTCATACAGTTGTAACCACTCTCAGTTTATCCATTAGGCTCGTTACTAGATAAACTATGTTTGTTATTATTTTAGCTAGCTAGGTAGCATGGTAATAGGTTTGTGAACTCATGATTAACTGTGATCATGATTCCAGGCAGATAAAACAACTTATATGTACTTTGTGCTTTTGCCTTTATAAACATTTATTTGCTGGCTCATAAAAGGTGTACCGTTATTATCGCAGGTAACACAATGCATGGGTCTCTACGCATTAGATTCTTACAATTCAAACTTTGGTGCTTTTCTTGAAATATATTGCCCAAGGTAGTTTATTTAGTATTCTGAATCAAAGAAATTAAATTGTTTATGATTGATTAGTAGGTACTCATACATTCACTCAGCCTCTCAAACTATCAATCTAGCACGTAGAGATTTCATTAGCTCTTTATTCTTCTCTCTTACTTCACTTAACTGGACTTAACTAAATACTTTAATCTAACGCCTATACCTGAGACAAAACCTATACCTAACGCCGACGTCTTCAGCTTCGCTTATCCCTTTGATACGCTGCAACTGCTTCATATTAGTTTGCGCACTATTATTAATATACAAATAATCAATCAAGATCAGTGCCTTCTTTTCATAACGATAAATGACTCTGAGTGGGTTAGATTCGTAAATTTTCTTTTTTTTCCAAAATTTATTTGATTTTTTTTTCATAATAGAACAATACGTTTGTTGTTGTAATTTTTATTTTGTTTATTTATGTGCATCTTTATCATCTCTCTGAGACCTAGACCTTTTTTGTAGTGCTACTTTTTTCACATCTGCTTGGCACGCTTAAATAACACCATAACCATCATGCAATGTAAGCCTTAAATGTATCAACAAGTACTAAAATTCCGTGACCTTTTAGTCTTTTTTGAATAAATGCGTTATTGTTTTGCCCAACAAGTAAAAATAACGAAATACTGTCTTTTCAACTAAAGGTCAACAGTCATAAAAATCAGGTCTGTTCAATTTTGAATCAAGCTATGTTTAAATGGTTTAGCGGCAAGCTCTTTGCTTTGCTTTTTAGCTAAACTTAGCATTTTATTATGCTTCCAACAAATGATTGTCAGTTGTAAGAAATCTGGGTTTGTGATCGTCAAAATTAAGTCTACGTTGTGTTTTTAAATTAGTTTTTAAATTACCAGATTCTATCTAGCAGCGAGGCTACCGCTTCGCACTTCACTAGATCCTTGCTCACGAGCACCAAATGTAACGGACCCGGCCTGAGTGTCTGTATGAACACCAGATATATTATGCACTTATAGCATCTTTAGTTTACCTCTTTGTTTGTAGCTTATGACTCCGTGAGCTTAGCGAATGATACAGTTCATGGATCGATACCGTATAGAGCAGTTTGTTTTATTTAAGGTGTTAGGCTCAGTTCTTACCCATGTAAAAGGAGTGCCCCAGTCAGTTTAGCTGAGCTTCAGGTAGATTACTGGCCTGTGGTCTGGTTATAAGACCTTTTGATTTGTTCACAATCGTTCGAATGCCTGTGTCTCTCAGTTTATGGGCTTTACCGAGGGCAGTGTTACATCGATATGATGTGTGTGTATTTATATTTTTGATTATCAGGTGGCCACCTGCACTGCTACATAATGCACCGCTACGTGGGCTACATATGTGTTACATTCTACAAGAAATAGAACAAATCAATTTAGATAATGCTCATAATTGGATATTCAATAACATCTTAAAGTAAAGTATCAATCCATCTCTGTAACTTAGAACTCTGAATGGCTTTACTCGGCTGTGAGAAAGGCTTATTCTTTCTTTATAGTGATCTGTTCTTTGAGTAAGACTTTTAGATAACCTAGACTTTAATCGAATAGCATATGCTTTACGAAATCTCTAACTTGAAGGGCAAATTAATATAAAAATGTAAACAAACTGATCGACAGGAATTTAGTATTGTTTAATACATATAACACACACACAAATACATTAGAATACAGTAAACAGGCAGTAAAATAGTCAGAACTTAATTCCTAGGATGCACATGGAAATATTACAGTGAAAAGATCAAACATTTATAAGTTTTGATTGGTTTTGCCACCCATGTGCTGTAACGGAGAGCTTTGTTATGTGTCTGTGTAAGCACTGTACCAAAGCTATCAGTTAATAAGCTCCCATCTATAACATCGCCTCCAGGGCTGTCGAGGCAGAAGGCTCTCGCCATCCCTGTACTCAAAACCAAAAGAAGATGAATTTATGCAAGAGACGAAACACAGTCGCTCTATTAACTCAGTAGAGTTTTACGGGGAAATGGCCTCAAAAATGGGCGGGATTTTCCTGAGGAAAACACAATAATAAACAGAAAATAATACGATTGATTTTAGCAACAGTGGGGTCAGGTTTTATAGATTACATGGGCCTCTCGAACTCGCAGTATATTATATATTCAAGAATCACCAATATCAATCGTATAGGTACAACAATTATACAATAAACTTAGCTTTTGTACTCGAATCAGGAACACACGTTCACCACAGATTCTAACTCTAATACTAACACCACTCTCTTAAACAACAGATACAATCTTAAGGCAACACTGACGTTAGATATCTAGATAGGATTTCAATCACACTATTCCGAAAGCTATCACTGAAGCTTAACGACCTCAGAACCGCGCTGGGATATCAAGACCTCTATCTCGCTAAGGTATCGCCCGTCTGTTACTGCACTGCCTCGAGCTCCGTCACCTCCGGGGTATTTACGCAGATCCCCACGCGTCCCACCCTGCGCGAGCGCCACCCCCGCTACCTTTGTTTCGGCGCGGGCGCATCCTGGCATTTCCAAGAAAGACACTATTGTGCCGCGTCTCCATTGGCCTATCATCAGCTTCCTGGACCTTAGAAGGCGTATTTGTTACCTCCTCTTTTGAACGGTTCAGCGTTCTGCCACGAGATGTCGTTACACGTCGCAAAGTCCGTATCTCTTAAAATAATGAAAATAAAAGAGACGTTAATTTTAGTTTATCGCATAACACAGAGTCGAATCTATAACCTTGAATAGTATACATTTGTATTTCACCAATAGTATGGCATAATGATTATTTACACTATAAAATAGAAGTCTTAGTCTATTCATATTTATTTATTTTCAACGTGGCGCCTTCGTGGAAAATAAATAACATTTCATGCGTTTATAAGCCTTATATTATATCATTCCACTAAAGTTATCATTCATTAAAACTAACTTAGCATAAAACAATAATCCAACTTTCACATTAGAGCGTTGTTGTTTTTTATTGAAACCCAAACACGTGTTGAACCAATGCGCAGAACCTCGCAGACGCAAACAATGCTTGGTGTATCCGTTTGATATTTTATGGGCCACAAAAAGAAAGATCCTTTTCACTAGCCAATATTCTATGGACCTATTTTATGGGTTCCAGCTGCACTGCTCTGTATGAGTCTTTTGTCTTAACATAAGGCCTGTAGAATTGATGCGTATTGCCCAAATGTAAGTTCCTCTAAAATGCTTTGTTCCTAATAGCTTTTTGCATTCATTATTGACGTAGGAGAAATTATTTATTACCAACTTCCTAACGTTCGGGGTTTCTGGATAAGATAAACAAAAAAAAAATAAGGGTCGCATTGTTACCTACTGTGCCGATAGCATGTACCATCACAAAACGTTATGCCGTGTGCTAAAATCCGTAGCCCTTTCTTTTCCCCCCGTACTGACTGTACGAACGCTCGCTGTGTAATACCACAGCCTACCTATATGCATACAGTCGTTCGACGTAGGCATTTTGACGTTTTTTTGTCAGAGCAATCGTGCGGGGGGCAAGTGACGGGACGGGGGAGAGACGCTCCCGAGTTGCATACATCACCGCCTTAGTAATCGGGAGCGTCCTCTCTCCCCGACCCGTCCCTTGGCCCCCGCACGATTGCACTGTCAAAACGCCTTCGTCGAACGACTGTATGCATATATATAGGTAGACGTGAGGTAACCTACATTACGACCCTTGCCGCACAGTGGGGCAAGTACTCTCAAAAGCTGGCAGAAATTCAAATTTATGAAATGTTGTTTAGAAAACCTTCATATTTTATTTCAATAGATTACTTACCTACTTACGAGTTCCAAAAACCTAATAATAATAAGCTCAAACACTAACATTGCATTTCATTTTTTACTTTACCTATCCCTATAATGTTATATTATATTGCACGTAAAATTTTCCAGCCTCTTTTGTTAATTTGATGCCATGATAAAGGATATCTTTAGATACCGAAGGTTACGGTTACTTAGAAAATCCCTAAGCTAAATTTTTGAGAGATGTCCGATTATGATACCAAGTCCATCTTATATTTAGCTCGACAATAATTTATCCTACTGTCAATACCAGAACATGCTTTTAGAACCTCAACCTTTTAACAGGTTCAATTGTTTCAATTGTAAATACTAGTTCTAATTTATTTCTATTATTTGATTGTAATTTTCTTTGTTAATAAAGGCTTCTGCCCTTTAACAGGTTATTATTGAGATTATTTGCGAAAGAGTTTTAAAAGATAGAATACGCAAGCTTTCATTAAATTAGACGAACTCTGTGGCGCGGTGGGCGAAGGTCTGCCTGCGACGTCCGTTGCGGGTTCGATTCCCGCCTCAGTACAAATGTTTGAACAATCTGCAGATATTGGTCCGGGTGTTCCGGATGTTTATATGTATAGTAAAAAATATCTATGTAGTGTATTGTATTGTGCATATCAGTTATCTAGTAGGTACCCATAACACAAGCTCTGCTTAGCTTGGGGCTAGATAACGCTGTGTGGATTGTCCAGCATTATTTATTATATATTTATTTATATTATGGGCCTTAAAACCCTGGCTCTATGTTGGGAGTAACGCTTATGCTATAAAAAATCGTTACACAAGCAAAGATCAATGACTGAGTCAGCCATAGTCGGTATGGCCGTTAATCAGCTTCGTCATTCTATACACACTTTTCAAGATACATAGAGAGGTGCGTATCCGTCCTTTCACCAAACCTTTCTTAGGCACTCGAGACCACTTATAACTTTTTACAATCTCTCGAGGATCGCTACGCTTGCGTAAAGTAGGTACTTTCTGAATCACCACGTTGACAGAAAGTTTTAGTAATTTGGGGCACTTTACGGAATTACCTACTTATGCGTTTGCAAAAAGCTTTACGTTATAGGAATTTATTAAATGACTGATAAACACATTTTTGAAACATCCTACAGACAGCACCGCATTTCTTAACTAAAATTAAGTGACCTACCATATTTTCATAAAAAACCATACGTAAGTGCAAATACATCCTCAACCTCAACAGCCTGTATTGGTCCACTGCTGAACGTCTCCCCTGATAAGCGCCTTGGTGGCTCCGATATCATGGGGGTAGTGCCCATAATCCCCACGCTGGGCATGCGGGATCGCAGTGCGGGGGCGCTGCTGCAAGCCCCCGGAGGATATCCCTTAGTCGCCTCTTACGACACCCGCGGGTAGAGTTGGGGTGGTGCAAATTCTAAGCCGGCACCACACAGCGGGAAGTCCAACTAATATTATAAACGCGAAAGTTTGTAAGTATGGATGGAAGTTGGTTACTCTTTCACGTAAAAACTACTGAATGGATTTTAATGAAACTTTTCAATAATATAGCTTATACATCAGAATAACACATAGGCTACAATTTATAAAGATATTGTCCAAAATATGGCGATAAGAGTCACGTAAGTAGGAAAAAATCTACTATCTGCGAGCTATTCTGGCGTGCGCTGCCAAAACCGCTAGAGTTACACATATCTAATGTATGATGAAAATGTTTATCTTAAATAGTCGTTTAAAAAAGCCCGCCACAGTATATATCTTAACGTTGTAACAGAACAGATCATAATCTGCCTGTTGTTGCAAATATAAAATGATTACTAGTTCTTATTAATCTATGGTAATAAAATAACGAGATTTATGGCATTTCTTACAGTCATTTAAATTCAACGCTGAAAGCTTTTACGATCTGTGAATTGAGAAAGTAACTTGTCAAGAGCTGTGTTTATCGTAAGAACACTTGATTTTGAAACGATAATATCAACATTCCCATGAAACGTGAAGGGTCATAAATAAGACCTGTCTAGAAGCAAAAAAAATTAGACACTTCAAAACGATAAGCAAAATGCCCAAAATAATAAGGGAGAATTTGAACCTTATGTGCGTAAGAGTTGATCGTGTGAGGGCTCATAAAGAAATATTAGGGACAGTCTAATTTCGGAATCCGCGCGGGAAGCAGTCTAGGGTACCTACCTACTGGACAAAAGCTGAAACGATCCTTTGTAAAACCGTATAGATTCAAGTTATTGATTAAAATCAGTGTTGATTAAAGTAGAATAAGTGTTAACTAAAACGAATTTTATTTATTTAATATAAAGTCAGTGTTGTGATTCATGGCACTTGGTCATGTAATCAATTTAGTGTAGAGTAGAGTTAGTGTTTCAGATACCTACCGGTGCTGGTTCCAGCTACAGCTAAGTTGCATGGTTTTTTATTGCAAAAATACATCTGATATTTGTCAAAATTTGACTTCTTGTCAGATTACTGTTTCTTAATCAAAGGTTAAATAATTCACATAAAACTAAATACTAATAATGTTGACTTAAATCATATGTATTTTTATCCTTTCTTGATTTTTTATGTGTTTCTTGGAGAAGAAGTTGTGTTTATTGTTTACTGAATTTCATTGTGTTTTCCCTTAGGAATTACAGGAAATATTATTTCACAGAACCAGGACACTGATCAATCTAATATTGATAATTGATAATTGTTCAAATTAAATAATAACTAAATTTGTTTAAAACTCGCAGAGTAGTATATTCTGGTTTCAGGTAAACTATGATTTACATTGCAATTTAAACTGTATTTACAGTTGTCTCCATTAGAGAGAGCTTTTATATTTTGATCAATCTAACTATAGCTTGGTGCGAATGTCACTTCAGGCAATAATCTCCGAAAGTGGGAAAGCCTTTTATAAGCTATGAGAAGTAATCTCAGTTGGATGAATCATTATATTATATTGAGAATAATATCTAAAAGTAAACCTGAAATTTGGAAATATTTTACATTCAGAAGCTGTCGACTTCTTGGACATAAACTCCCATGTGAGGAGGTCCTTATTATCATGTTATGAGAAGTAAACTCAGTTGGATAAATCAAAATATTATATTGAGAATAATATCTAAAAGTAAATCTGAAATTTGGAAATATTTTACATTCAGAAGCTGTCGACTTCTTGAACATAAACTCCCATGTGAGGAGGTCCTTATTATCATGTTATGAGAAGTAAACTCAGTTGGATAAATCAAAATATTATATTGAGAATAATATCTAAAAGTAAATCTGAAATTTGGAAATATTTTACATTCAGAAGCTGTTGACTTCTTGGACATAAACTTTCATACGAGGAGGCCCTTATTATCATGTTATGAGAAGTAATCTCAGTTGGATAAATCATTATATTAAATTGAGAATAATATCTAAAAATAAAGCTGAAATTTGGAAATATTTTATATTCAGAAGCTGTTGACTTCTTGGACATAAACTCCCATACGAGGAGGTCCTTATTATCATGTAGACTTTTAACAGTCTATACCTACTTTAAACCATAAAGCGCGGAATAGGGGTCATTCGGTACTAACTAGGGATAACTAGCTTGGTAGAGTCTGACTCCGCATAAAAATTGGATCAGTCTGTACTTCACTAGTTAATAGGATTAGATACTGTAGAGATTTAGTGGACCACGGACTATTTTAAGTAAGAAAGTTGATACTGACAATTTTTTAGTAAGAAAGTTGATGGACTGAATGGGTTGAATTAAATATCACAAAGTAGCTTTCCCTCTGAATGTGATTATGTTATTTATATATTTATTGTTATTATT
This sequence comes from Eupithecia subumbrata, assembly GCA_949316285.1. Lineage (NCBI taxonomy): Eukaryota > Metazoa > Arthropoda > Insecta > Lepidoptera > Geometridae > Eupithecia > Eupithecia subumbrata. Next base: position 7,720,347 of record OX438630.1, on the reverse strand, counting down.
AAAATAGAAATCAAAACTAATCTCATTAATTATATGACAGACAATTGAGGCTGGCTATAGAGGTAATAACTTACGTACTGACAAACAATAGGGTTGATAAAAGATTATGCCCTCTTATTCCCCCGACATACCAGACATACTTAAGTATGACTGTTTTGTGATAAGTCCAATTATGATTATTATAAAGTAGATGGTATGTTAGCCAGCATACATCTTCTACGGAGGGAGCTATCCAGTAAGGTGTCGAAAGCTACTGCACAGAGGCGGTGGAGGGGCCTGTGCCTATGCCGTAATAAAATCAGTACGATAGAATGAAGAGTGATTATATTAATACCTACAAAACTACCTATCTGAACTTCTTATTGTTGTTTCATGCTTATAATATTATTTTAGTACATAAATACTTCGAAACATTGAACTTTATATTTATTATTAAATTAATACAAGGAATGGAAGGGATTAAGTTAACTTTAGCATTAGATCGTTTGTCTTTAGCACCTAAAAGAACCTAGGTACTACCACAACACAACGTAGGAGTCCTACCACTATCTAGACGATCATTGGCCACACTTATCATTAATTCTACATTCAAACAAAAGTATAGTAAATTAATAGGAAGATTAATTTTATAGGTAAGGTAATTAGAAATTATAGGTAGGCGACAAAAAAAAAATAGTCGGGTTGTTACAATTTGGTGCCGTGACCAGGATATAGATATTTAGATTTACAATAGGTATTCTTTGTAAATAGGTTATTTTGTTAGTAAAACGTGTTAGAGAATTATATTTATGCTAAGAGACAGGGGGTCGCATAGAATTGGTAGTTCGTAGAATATAAATAATCTATGAAATGCTATTAGTTTTAGTTAGGTTAGAGTAGATCTTTTTATAAAGTGCGGGTTTAGATCCGTACAATTAATACAGCATAACCACGGTAAAGATATTTAGTTAAAATCACACTACGTCGCTGCATCCTCGAGATTTTTCAATAAAGTAGCCAATCAATCATTTAATTATAACTTAAGATCTAGGTTTACTGTTTAGGAGAATGGGGGTCGTATAGAATTTTAGTTTTTTATAGGTAGATTAAATATAAATTATACTACGAAGAAATACAAAGTGCGAATTTTTCGCACAATTTGCTGCTTGTGAAATGGAAGGTGCATAAAGACAAACGGAATAATATAGGGATATTTACAGACTTATCTTTTGATTAAATTTTAATTTTAATAATGTTAGCTATAAATTAATGGATAAAAAACTAAAAAAAAAAAAAAAAAAAAACTTTTTTTTTGAGAGCCTGTTCTAGTTCTAGGTTGTATGTATTATCATTAAGAAGTAACATTAGTAACCATAGTATACATTAGGTGTACAAGTGACAAGTGACATTGACAGCTGATTTGCAACACCTCGACCTACGAGACGATGTATGTAGACCATGGTTTTACCTGGACATACACTACATTAGGTATTATGTATAACAGGAGGTATGTACACCTGGCAATTAGTATTCATATTTATGAAATTTATTTTGATTGTGATTTTATAATTATTTGGGGTTCGTTCTTGTCGTAATACATAGTCGTACCCTTACTTTGGGGTCAGTCTTTAAATATTATTAGATTGTAGATACAGCTTATTTGCAAAAGTAAGTACCACAATGGGTATCGTATAAAATGAAAGAAATTTAGGTAGATCGGTAGGTACTGTTATTAGAAAAACGTTGAATCATAATTTGAGAACATTAATTACGCAGACTCCGGGGTCGATGACAAATATTAAAACAATTTAATAATTACGAAAAAGATTAGGTAAGGTATAAATTGTATTTGACACTTAGGTGGGATTATAGAGTAGTGTAGTTAAGTTATTATTTGAGTTTCATAAATACATAGAATAAGAGGGGATTTCAAACAGTTAGAGTTGTATTGTAAAACAAAGTTAATTGATGCTGGGTTCACTTGGTATTAAACCTCTCATAAATAGTAGATAACAGAGATTTCAGTGTAAATTTTATAAAAATAATGGATCGTTGAAGCAGGTGGATGAAATATTTACTAGTATTACAAGATACTGTTAGCGAATTCATAATGTGAATTAATGAAGTAAATGTGAAGGGGTTGTAAAATGGCAGTTTTTCCGAAAACGTTTATAAATGAATCATAATTTTTTCTTAATATCAAACTTTAAATTAGTGAAAATTTTAGACTCGTATCATGAAGGCGTTAAAACTAATGGATTTTATCTAATAAAATATGAATATTAACGTGCAGTTGGACTAATTACAATGTAGTTTTACTTATTTGGAAATATATTAGACATACAATTTCGTATAAGAATCAGGTATGAAAATGATAGAAACAAAGAAAATATCCACGCACGTGTTAGAAACTCCGATAAGATTGTTATGGGAAGAAAAATTAGAAAACTTTCTAGTAATTGTTTTGAAATAATTTGGATTAAGAATTGCTAAAGCTCTGTGTCACAGGTTAGAATGGTGTGCTAATTCAATTGGGAGAATGAGTGAAACGATAGAGGGATTTGATTGTAAATACTGAGTGATTATTAGACATAGATTTCTGTTTGTGTGAGAGAAGTGAGCAAATAACTTGTATGAATGATTAGTAGATAGACTATTAGAATCAGGCTGGAGGGCCCACGTGAGTTATCACATTTCAGAATCTGGGACAATCTGATGAAGTTTGAATCATACATGCACCACAAATAAATTTTATGAAGGAATAATTTTGGTGTTAGGTTAAGAGATCATATCAGACATTTTTAATGAATCTGAGATCTAAATTGCAGCTGAGGCTGACTTCATAAAATTTCACACTAAACATGTTAGGTTTCGATCTGAGCACACTATACACCTATTCCAGATTTGAATTGGGTTGGTTTCGGGTAAATCAAAATTGAGTTATCAGTCGAATTGAGATACAGGTAACGGACAGTTGTGCAGGAGTTAACGAGCATTTCGTGCGTAAACATAATGTAAGTTCACAAAGAAATCGTTCGCTAACTATTCACTAGGAATTATCTCGACTCACAACCGGGGTACCGAAGTCAATTGTACTTACTCTGTCAAGGAGCTTGGTAAAACAATATTGATTTAATTGTCATTTGGTTTATCATCATTTTTGTGTGTAAACTTCTTCTCTAAACGGACTTATAAAAAAATAACCAATCATTTTCAATCTGGTCCTACACACACACACACACATACGCTACATTAAAATATGTATGATTTCAAGGTCCAACAGATTAAGAGCTAATAAAAGTGATATCATACAATTTGAAATTAAAGAGACAACCCAAGAGTTATATTTGCAAATTTAAAATTATTAAGAAATCTTTATTTCAGCTATTAAAAAGATCACTTCCATAAAGATTTGGGGTCGATTGTAACAGAACAGATCATAATCTGCCTGTTGTTGCAAATATAAAATGATTACTAGTTCTTATTAATCTATGGTAATAAAATAACGAGATTTATGGCATTTCTTACAGTCATTTAAATTCAACGCTGAAAGCTTTTACGATCTGTGAATTGAGAAAGTAACTTGTCAAGAGCTGTGTTTATCGTAAGAACACTTGATTTTGAAACGATAATATCAACATTCCCATGAAACGTGAAGGGTCATAAATAAGACCTGTCTAGAAGCAAAAAAAATTAGACACTTCAAAACGATAAGCAAAATGCCCAAAATAATAAGGGAGAATTTGAACCTTATGTGCGTAAGAGTTGATCGTGTGAGGGCTCATAAAGAAATATTAGGGACAGTCTAATTTCGGAATCCGCGCGGGAAGCAGTCTAGGGTACCTACCTACTGGACAAAAGCTGAAACGATCCTTTGTAAAACCGTATAGATTCAAGTTATTGATTAAAATCAGTGTTGATTAAAGTAGAATAAGTGTTAACTAAAACGAATTTTATTTATTTAATATAAAGTCAGTGTTGTGATTCATGGCACTTGGTCATGTAATCAATTTAGTGTAGAGTAGAGTTAGTGTTTCAGATACCTACCGGTGCTGGTTCCAGCTACAGCTAAGTTGCATGGTTTTTTATTGCAAAAATACATCTGATATTTGTCAAAATTTGACTTCTTGTCAGATTACTGTTTCTTAATCAAAGGTTAAATAATTCACATAAAACTAAATACTAATAATGTTGACTTAAATCATATGTATTTTTATCCTTTCTTGATTTTTTATGTGTTTCTTGGAGAAGAAGTTGTGTTTATTGTTTACTGAATTTCATTGTGTTTTCCCTTAGGAATTACAGGAAATATTATTTCACAGAACCAGGACACTGATCAATCTAATATTGATAATTGATAATTGTTCAAATTAAATAATAACTAAATTTGTTTAAAACTCGCAGAGTAGTATATTCTGGTTTCAGGTAAACTATGATTTACATTGCAATTTAAACTGTATTTACAGTTGTCTCCATTAGAGAGAGCTTTTATATTTTGATCAATCTAACTATAGCTTGGTGCGAATGTCACTTCAGGCAATAATCTCCGAAAGTGGGAAAGCCTTTTATAAGCTATGAGAAGTAATCTCAGTTGGATGAATCATTATATTATATTGAGAATAATATCTAAAAGTAAACCTGAAATTTGGAAATATTTTACATTCAGAAGCTGTCGACTTCTTGGACATAAACTCCCATGTGAGGAGGTCCTTATTATCATGTTATGAGAAGTAAACTCAGTTGGATAAATCAAAATATTATATTGAGAATAATATCTAAAAGTAAATCTGAAATTTGGAAATATTTTACATTCAGAAGCTGTCGACTTCTTGAACATAAACTCCCATGTGAGGAGGTCCTTATTATCATGTTATGAGAAGTAAACTCAGTTGGATAAATCAAAATATTATATTGAGAATAATATCTAAAAATAAAGCTGAAATTTGGAAATATTTTATATTCAGAAGCTGTTGACTTCTTGGACATAAACTCCCATACGAGGAGGTCCTTATTATCATGTAGACTTTTAACAGTCTATACCTACTTTAAACCATAAAGCGCGGAATAGGGGTCATTCGGTACTAACTAGGGATAACTAGCTTGGTAGAGTCTGACTCCGCATAAAAATTGGATCAGTCTGTACTTCACTAGTTAATAGGATTAGATACTGTAGAGATTTAGTGGACCACGGACTATTTTAAGTAAGAAAGTTGATACTGACAATTTTTTAGTAAGAAAGTTGATGGACTGAATGGGTTGAATTAAATATCACAAAGTAGCTTTCCCTCTGAATGTGATTATGTTATTTATATATTTATTGTTATTATTAAAATAGAAATCAAAACTAATCTCATTAATTATATGACAGACAATTGAGGCTGGCTATAGAGGTAATAACTTACGTACTGACAAACAATAGGGTTGATAAAAGATTATGCCCTCTTATTCCCCCGACATACCAGACATACTTAAGTATGACTGTTTTGTGATAAGTCCAATTATGATTATTATAAAGTAGATGGTATGTTAGCCAGCATACATCTTCTACGGAGGGAGCTATCCAGTAAGGTGTCGAAAGCTACTGCACAGAGGCGGTGGAGGGGCCTGTGCCTATGCCGTAATAAAATCAGTACGATAGAATGAAGAGTGATTATATTAATACCTACAAAACTACCTATCTGAACTTCTTATTGTTGTTTCATGCTTATAATATTATTTTAGTACATAAATACTTCGAAACATTGAACTTTATATTTATTATTAAATTAATACAAGGAATGGAAGGGATTAAGTTAACTTTAGCATTAGATCGTTTGTCTTTAGCACCTAAAAGAACCTAGGTACTACCACAACACAACGTAGGAGTCCTACCACTATCTAGACGATCATTGGCCACACTTATCATTAATTCTACATTCAAACAAAAGTATAGTAAATTAATAGGAAGATTAATTTTATAGGTAAGGTAATTAGAAATTATAGGTAGGCGACAAAAAAAAAATAGTCGGGTTGTTACAACGTGTAAGCCATTATAGCCAAACAGTGAACCATAACTACAATAATAATTGATAATTTATTTCAAATGCACATTTGGTAGTAATAAATTGATTCCAAAATGAAAATCGACACTTTTATCGCTTCTGGTATTTAAAGTAGATAATATAAGCTACTCAAAATACTGATCCTGCGCAGACGAAGTCACGGGCACCAGCTAGTACATAATAAAATGTTACAGTACCTATGTGTACCTAGGCGTTGAAGATAATTGCTACACATACAACTGGAATGGAATATACCCTTTTAAAAGCCGCCACACACAGAAACCGTGGCCGGGCCGGAGGCGAAGGCGTGCGGTTTGTATCATACGAATTTATATGAGAGACTACACACACGCCGTCCGGTGGTGTATGTGTAGTCTCTCATATAAAATCATGCATTACAACTCGCATGCCTTCGCCTCCGGCCCGGCCACGGTTTCTGTGTGGTGTGTGACGGCTTTAACGCATTCACTGCCCTGTCTCGGTGGTGCGACCCACAGGGGCGCGCCGCCCGCGCTACTCCACCACTGCACGGGGCTGAAAGAAAATATCTGCATGCATCTAGGGCCATCATCATCATCATCTGCCTATATTTGTCCACTGCTGGACTAATATAGGCTGCCTATATTAGGCCTACCCTAATGAGTGCCATAGCGCCCTGTCTTCAGCTTGCCGCATCCAGCATCTGCCTGCAGTCTTTCGCAGATCCTCATCCCACCTGGCCGGAGGGCGTCCTACACTACGTTTGCCGAGTCGTGGTCTCCACTCAAGAACACGTTTACCCCAGCGGTTGTCGGTTCTTCGCGAGATATGGCCGGCCCACTGCCACTTCAGCTTGCTAATTCTTTGAGCTATGTCGATAACTTTGGTTCTCTGTCGGATGTATGCGTTACGAATTCTATCCTTCAGAGAGACTCCGAGCATAGTTTTTTCCATAGCTTGATGAGTGGATGATGAGTGTTAAACTCTTCAATATCCAAACATAACATTTTTAAAGTTACGAAAATACGCACTCTTGTTTTCTATCTAGGTATCAAGTGTTTAAGTATTTAATATAAAAGATTTAAGATAAGTCTTATTTATAACATGGATATAATTTTGATGAATAAACTCCTTTTCGGACGAAATCTCGGACGTTGATAATAACGTGAAATAAAACACTGACTTTTGGAAACGTAAATTACCCGTAGCGAAATTAGCTACCCACCACAATCGAATTACATGAAACTGAAGCATTTCGTTTCATTATCCGCATGATTTCACTCTGCGTTGGCGGATAGTGAAATCAAAACATTTCCCAAAATATTCGACTAAATAAAGCAGCAACAATTAATTCGATTATTAGACTCCCACTCAACATTTCGCCTCGTACTTTTTTAAGTAGGTACTACATTCCTACTGTTATTATGAAGCTAAAAGTTTGTGAAATGTGAACTTTTTTTTACCTAGGATCTTCAAAACTACTAAACAGATCAAATATGTCTCTGATCTTTTGAAAAACGTTAAATCGACTTCAAATAGTGGTATATCTAGTTAAAATTTGAGTCTAATTTAGTTTGATGACACATCAAGGTATACCCTATCCAATAAAAAAATAATAGAATAGAATAGAATAATTTTAGTGTGAAATTGTGTTACATCAAGGTCTTAAAATCAAATAAATGTGTCAACAATTTTATCCGTTTTGGGCGTAAAATATTATTTTTTTAACAATTTAAGTAGGTAAGTAAAGATACAAATCAAAAGAATTATCAAAATCGGACTACTCTGTAAATGTGAAAAGTTATGCGTGGTCAAACATTACAATCAGCGTGTGAACAATCAATCATCCCCTGTTTTCCTACCTTTAAGATTTGATTTTTTATTTCAAATTTAAATGGGACCACTTTCGGGGTATACCCTTTACAATAAAAAAGAATTATCGAAATCGGACTACTCTAACTAATACATAAAATAAAAATATGCGTCGACTTGAAAACCTCCTTCGTTTTTCGTCGGTTGAAAAGCGCTATCAATATATTAACTGAATCTCATAGCATAAGCACGCCCGCCGAATCTCGCGGATGCTTTGTGCTCGAGTGGTGCTTCGTGTCCGATGAGCTTCGTAACCTTGCCAATATACCCTGACCTTCAAACACTAACTCAACATCACCAACGAGAGCTCAGTTTAGAACAGTCGCTTCGTAAATCCACCAAAACTTTCTGACCTTCGAATTCCTAACTTTAACTAAAGGTCTGAGCGCTAGGTATATTGGTTGGATTAGCGACCAGCGCGCCCGTCTGGGTTGTGCAGTCGATGGAATCTTTTGATCCAACATGCTTAATAAAGCAAGATTGCATGCATTTTTAGCTCGACACCCCTGGTAAAAGAATTATTCATGCGATCCATGCATAAAAATGCTATTCATGCAAGGTAATTTAAAAATATTGGCAGGCAAAATAAGTTTAATAAAGCACTTATTATCACAACTTTACTCATGAAAGCGACCATGGACATGGCAAAGCCAGTAATAGTGTCACTCCTTCGTAAAACCACAAGATAACGATTTACGCCGTTTGTCCACCACCGTCGCCGTCAACGATACGTCACCGATAACGAAATGACGGTGACGAAGTAGCGATACATACATTTAGGTGCATTTACTATGGCTGCCTGTCCACCGCATCCCCGTCACCCGAGCGCCGTTATTCGGCCGCCAAAAATATGAGTAGTCCGGCGAGACCGCTAGAACTCGGCCTGAGATTGTGACGGACCATTTTTTTTGTTTAATCCTCCTCTTAACTATCGGCGATGATCGTCACTCGTATGATCATCTGTTATCGGCAAGGTAATCGTCTCGATCATCGTGCAAGCTCGTCACTTACACTTCTCGTCATGCTGCCGCAACCTTTCGTGAAATACATAAAAACGCTCCTGTAATAAATCGTTCCGTATTAGCAGATGAATCCAATTTATTTTATCGTCTTCGCCCTCGAATGTAGAAAAGCAGAAGATGAAGTGCTCGCTGGTTTAACTTAGCCATTCCTCAAACGCGACTACCACGAACGACAGCTACAACAAATTAAACCACCGAGACCGTCGTCACGCCATCTTGAACTCGGCCACAAAATAATTTCGTCATCGGTGACGTCCCAGTGGTAGTGGCGGACAAAACGGCGTTAGCGTCGACAAACGCCAAATCATCCCTCTATTATTATACATCACACAAATATAATATCCCCACAGCTCTACGTTTTCTAGACACACCTGAGCAAACAAACTTGCTCTTACCCAGGTGAAATACTGGAAGGTCAAAGGCAGATAATTAATTTTATTACTTCGTGGTTGAGCCCGGGGCATAAAGTCATTTTAGGTAGAGTCCTTCTGTGCTAGTTCGAAGGGAAAGTGTGAAAGAAATTCCTGGTGATTTAAATATTTCTATAAAATCGTCATTAGAAATGTCCAAGTTTGTGTATGGGGGATTACTCAACGTTTTTTTTTCGTCTGATTTCAGTTTCCCCGATGGAAATCCTCTTCAATCCTCAGAGGGCGATCCACAGACTGGAAAATAGACATTTTCAATCAAATAGTGTCTAAATGAACCCTGAAACTAAAACAAAACAGTTTACCCCGTTTAAATCCCTAAACCAATAGTTCATGGGGAACTTTATTATTTCGTAAGTTCGAAACAACAGCGGCAATAAAATAAATTGAGCAGATGACAAAATACTCCCAGAACTAATTTCAGACGTTGATTCAAAGTAAACGATCTTGAGGTCAAGTTCTGGAAACCTTGTTTGATTGGCTCCAGTTACGGAGTGATTGCAAACAGAAGATAATCAACCTAATGTTCATAGAAATTATTTGCCACTGTTTGTATGATAACACTTCTTGGAAGTTGTTATTTTGAGGACTCGTGCGTGATCCATGCTCCCTTATTGCCATACACATCACAGAAAGTAGTATTTGCGTAAAAAAATCTTTAATTGGGTCTTCAAACTATTTGTCAGAGGAGTTAGTGATCGGCTGCTTTGGATTCTAAGCTAACTCAGCTTAGAATTCACGAGTTTTTAGTAGTTTAAATTGACACACTAATTTGGTCTACTAGAAATAACAAGAGACTTGGGAGAATTCCGTCATACAAAGTAAAGTAAAGTAAAGTAAAATATATTTATTTGACACAAGTAAACATACATTAATTTAAATGATTCCATAGACTCCCGAACTAGTACAAACTGTATTTCAGGGGTCAACAAGTAGATATAAAAGTAAATTGGGATTCGTAGCGGTTCAATGAAGGTAACAGAAAGGTTTTTAAAAGCCATATCGTATGTAAATGTGGGAAGGCTTTCATGGAATTAGTTATTGCAGCTCAACCTTTTGAATTTGAACGCTGTTTCCTGAAAATATGAAGCCAGAGCAACGCAATCATTGGCATCAAGCCAAAAACTACGTTTGAATTTTCCAAGTTCAGTTTGTTATCGCCAAAAAGTGAACCTTTTCCTATATTTCGACAGAGCTATTTAACTTTTTACTTTTCGGCAATTCTGTCATAGAATCATCGTATAGGGTTTGGTATATCCGGGTGCCAGATCCGTGTATGGGTGGTGACTCACGAAGACGTTCAAAAAGCTCTGCACTGTAGGTTTGGTTACCAACATCAGTATATTTAGGTATGTGTGTACCATATTTGCAAAATCGTCGTGATAACATATCAGTAGCTGCTGACGACAGGCGACCGTACGTTTCAGCTGTATTGTGCGTATGACATCTCGCTCATCAACAAAATCAACGCCACACGCACTGACAAAAAAGCTTTTCGAATGGTATATGTTAAAATTTGATAGGGTTTCCAAATTGGTGCTACGTATATTGATAGACTTTATTAATGGGTCATTCTATACCGTGAAACCGTTATTTATTGAAGGGACCATCGGACCGGCTTCCAGATAGGTTTTTGGCACGGATTTACGAAGTGTACAGCCAAGAAACAAATTGGGATACAACCTGAAGATCTATATCATAAACTTAATGTAATCTACTCAGTTTTGCTAACATAAATCTTTGGAATATTTATGGTACGAATAATGTAGGTAGAAAATGGGGCCAAATGATATATGCAGGGCGGAAATACATTTACCTATTTACCTTTTTCCATAAATGTAAAATGCTTGGTTGGTCCAGAACAGATTAATAGTTTTTTGTAGGTTGGTACCTACTATTTTTAAATATTCGTTAAATTGCGAAGTCTCTAACCGGTAGGTACTTTTGGTACATATTTGTTGACAAACGTTCGAAACCTTCGGCGCGCGAGTTACACTCGCCCTTGACGGATCTTGTTTTGATTGGCATTGCTAGGAAATTCCTTTACGAATAAACTGGGCTGGGGGGATCAGAATTATGTGGGACTCGGCGCCCTGAGAAGGACGTTATACCCACTAAAACCTCTCCGGTGTCCTCTCGACATTTTCGCCGAACCACGGGAATATTTAATAACCTTCGCGGCAAGATTTAATACCCACCTTAACCTTAGAAAAAATGATTACCGCAGGTAATTATAATATCGAATTATTATGAGAAAATCATCTCTTTTCCAAGTTTATTAACATGGCTTCCAAGAAAGATAAATCCAAGCAAGATTGATAACTGCCAAAGGTGCTCTATCATGCGAAATTATCAAAACAAACTAAATCAATCTTTTTCTCGAAACTGAATTGAGATTGATAATGTTGATAGAATACCTAATTTCACTTTTAATAAAAGATACGAAAGAATTACTTTACTCTGAATTACCAATAGCAAAAATAAAAAAGTAACAGCTGAAAAAGACATTACAATAAATATGAAACCCATTTTGAGCTTCACGCTAAATTGATTTGTTTGAATTTTCTCGCCAGACTAGATAACCAATCAAGTCGCTAGTCAATCAATCACTTTAGAATCCAAATTCAGTTGATTTCATCATCCCATTTGCGACTAGTCTCTAGAGACCTAAGTGAAAACTCTGCTTTGGAGTGGAAATTCATGACATCTAATGGCTTGTTGTTCTGGTCGGACTGGTGCATAATATGATAGTTCTGAAATTGAGATTGGTATCCCGTGTTGAACAGGTAAATATGTAGTGTAAGTATTTATACATACATAACATGCTATAACAAGTAGGTAGTCCCATTTTATGTATTGTGTATAATATTAATAATAATAAGCTGTAATCTTAAACAATTCAACCCAGTGTCAAGCTGTAGGTTGTAATTATTTTTTGTCTGTGGTCAGGCACTCGTGTTGACACGCGCCAAAGTTCCTGTCGGAAAACCAGCGTTACTCTACTTTTTGTGGAGCAATATTATGCTGAGATGGGACCTTTTGGTTCACTGCGTGCTGCACTTGCTGCTAATTTTATTATTAACAAGGTAATTTTTATTGCAATATTTTTATTTAAGTATAATTGTAATAGTTGCAAGTTGTCTTCTTTCTTTTCTTTGGCGACGAAAACAATAAAAGATAACGTTTCGTTCCACACACTAACCCCCGAATACTCAAACGCAATACACGTCGTGGCTGAAGCCGCGCGCTATGTGTTGGTTGAGAGAATAAAATACTCGTGTTTTGGACCTACCTAGGTAGTTACACTGTTTTTGTATACCTACGAACCCTACACCTTGTTATAAGTTTACCTAGTTAACCCATACAAAGTACCTAGCTAGACCCAGCCAAAGGGGGGGGTGGGCGTCATGACCCCCATGACCCCCTTCTGGATTCGCGCTTGACGCAACTGAGTGTACTGCCCAAGTGTCATAAAAAAACATTCGTTCCCTACACGTTTTCGAGAGCTCGATAGACTATTATTTTACATTCTAAAAGCTAGTAAAAATGAGAGTTCGAAAACAATTTAAACTATCACAGCCATCGAGTGACTCGATCGAACGAATGTATAAACAAAAAATATATCTCGCTTACACATACAAAAAAGAAAAAGACAAATATTATATAATCCGTAAAAGAGCCTTTATAGTGGTTTTATTCTCATTGGCCTTTGTCAAATCATGACAAAACATTAAACAAATTGTATTTTGGAAAACTGCGAGAATTATTAATTTATTTCTTTGCCGTGAATTTTCTATGTGCTAAAATGCTGAGAACTTCGGCATCACAATTTGAGTTGATGGTTTCCTTCTCAACTAATGTGCAACCCATACTAAGGCCTCAGATTTAAGCACGTCTCAAAAGACGAACAACTAATTTTCATAGAAAACTGTCAAAAAATAAAACAAGACTTGAGACGTGCTTAAATCGAATAGAGTTGCGTTTGAGTACTGGGGGGTTAGCGCCTTGCAACGCCCCTATGACGGGGCGATTGTCAAATTATATTTTTGGAATAATTTTGAAAAATTCGCTGCATGTTTTAGCACTACGACTTTGACGGCAGTAAACAATCACGTTCTTTAAAACTGCTTGGGTACCTATTATGCAAATTCGTACCAACCGCTTAGGCCCCTTGAACCTTTCTAATTTATTTATTTATTTAAGGACTCCCAACAGAAAAATCAAATCACATACAGATTAACAAATAAAGTGGTCTTAAGTCTAGTGTTTTCTAATTTTTTTGTAATCTTCACACAGGCTCTTAACACACTTTCATAAACATAATAAAAGCGTAGAAGTTTGGACACATACATGAATCTTTGTTCCTTCTTAGCTATTGATTGGATCGGACTGAACAATCGCGTAGTTCTTGAATTGCAGTTACTTGACACTACTCAACATTCGAGAAAAATAACATAAATAATTACAAGTTTTTATCGAGGAAAAACGTCTGCAAAGTCATGGGCCGAAGCTAGTTGCAAATAATAAAGAGAATCTATATATAATTCAACAAAAGGGTTCAGGCGACTCTTTATCAACGTCCCAGGTGCGAGAAGACTTGCTCTAAATGTATGTAGTTAGTTTCATACAATTTTATTTCTGGGATCCCCAGTTAGATAAATCTCTGATAAGTGTATGACGTTTCTAACCCTCGACAAAATGGCTCCTTCCCATATCGTAAACATTTTTATATTAGAGCGGTGTTATTAATTTTACGTGTGGATATGTATCTGTCTGTAAGATCGTAACTCCCAAACGGGTAAAGTGTATGTCTGTAGCAACGTATTAGGTACCTATAGCTGAGCTCCCATTTAAACAAACCGATTTTTCATTGTTTGGGTGCTAGGGGTGACTTAACATAACACTTAAATTGCCCATGACGCATATCTCCAACAACGTGTACCTGCGAAACGGCCCTACGTGTCCATTCGAGAGGCAGACACTGGACTGTGAATGAGTTAATCGAGGGTATTTTTTTGTAATGTTTGACAAAAAAACTGCTGCTAAGGAATACCCCGTTCTAATGACGACCTCCGTGGCGCAGCGGGCGAAGGTCCGCATATATCTATTTATGTAGTGTATTGTATTAAGTATATCAGTTATCTAGTACCCATAACACAAGCTCTGCTTAGCTTGGGGCTAGATAATGCTGTGTGAAGTGTCCAGCATTATTTATAATGTTTTAAAGTAATAGATGCGTAGGATAGTTTATAATATTTCTAAAATAAACCGTAAATTTTGTTTTTGTTTTGTTAAATATATACGTCGTATTCGATTTTTGTTTTAAGTTTGTAAAGGTGCGACCAGATTATGTAATAAATATGTTATATACTCGTAACTTATTGAATTGAATTGAATAATGTATTTATTCTCTCTTACAAAAGATAATTAAATGTTTTTGCTTAATCTTAATTTGTATCAAGTTATCTTGTTTTGTAAGAGACTGGTGGCCGAGAGAGGTTTATAAAACCAGTGGTACGGGTCACCAGGGCCTTCCTCCGCAAGAAAATTTGGAGTACCTACATAAAAGAAACTGTAACAACTACTTGTTCCAAAAATAACAATAAATAAGACCTAGTTTATATAAAAAAAAAAAAAAAAACAGAAAATAAGTAAGTAAGATCCCACTTATACATGTTATTATGAAAAGAAAGGGTTAATTGTAACGTAATTATATTTTTATAAACTATTATAATTATACTATTATAACGCGTCCACATTATTATGACTTGCTGTTTAACGTTGCGTCCACATTACAAAACATTTTAAATAACTATGTTTTCTATCATGTTTTGTTAATCTGAACGCACATTAAAGGTCTCAGCATACGTAACGTGATTTTACCCGTCCCGGACGGAACGGGACAGTTTTTAAATATACAATATAATTTATAATATAATATACAAAAGTGTATACGTGTCGGGAGCGTGGACGAGACGGGGCTTATTCTTATGTATGTAAAATTTGTCCCATTCCGTCCGGGACGAGTAAAATCACGTAACGTCTGCGGAGACTTTAAGTTACATGGTTTGTTACTTAATCTGAACGCTACTTTACATAACGTAGAACAGATTTAAATGGACATGATGTTATAAACTTATCTGTAAAAGTTTTGACAAGGGTCGGCGGATGGTCGGAGCATTCGGTCCTGTCAAAAATTTGTGTCGTATCAGCGAACTGACACAATAGGGTATTACACCCATTTTTGAAAAGTGTATCAATTGGATTCTATAATGCTAATGAACCACTAAAAAATTCACAAAACTTTTATTCAATCGTTAAGTGCCATAAAATTCATTTAAATTTTGCATTTTCCGCGCGTAATTTGACGAAAACGCTGGACGCAGTGGACGCCATATTGCTCTGTGTTCATGACGTCAGTTGGCTCTGTAAACAAATGCTATACAATATTTTTAAATGATCAAACGAACTTACCAAGTGAAGTTCGATCTTGATTGTCCTGTCTTCGGCGAAGAGATTTGAATTATGCTTGTAAGTAGCCCTGCTACGCTGCATTCCACTCGCACATAGTATAGCTCCATAAGAAAGAAAGAGATAGCACTATATCCCAAGGATGCGCCACAGCCTGTCACTGTCTTCATTAGGTTTAGAGTAAAATACCATGGACCCCAACGTTGATATGGGTACCTATATAAATTGGGAAGGGGGGGACCTTAAATCTCTTCGCCGAAGACAGGACAATCAAGATCGAACTTCACTTGGTAAGTTCGTTTGATCATTTAATTGTCCTGTCTTCGGCTTCGAGATTTGAATTATGCTTGTAAGATGTTCAGAGAACAAAAAACAATGTTGGGGAAGTTAAAAAAATAAAATAAATTTTGTATGTATCAGGCCATGTAAATTTATTCACATAAACTCCATAAGATAGGTAAGTAATAATTACTGAACTAAATAAAACATGGAACTTCCTAATCAAACATAAAACTTCTTAATCAAGTACCATTGTACTTATTTCATGAAGAATGCTTTAACAAAGTTTGAATTACTATTTGTTAATGGTCTGTTTTAAAAATTTGCAAAATTTGCGGACTGTTTGGACCAACCAGCTGTTCTTCTAATAGCATCGACACTGAGACCTGCTCGTTGAGCTGCGTAATATATAATAGGCGTGGCGAGTGCTTAGAGCACTGAACACAGTCGTATCGATGCCCCTAGCGGAAATAATTTATTTAATTCATTGACCGATTGTTTGCGATGAAGCTGGATGATACAGGAGTATCAACTGGGCAAACGCTTGGGCGTTGAACAAAAAATGGTAGATCCAGACATGGTTGAGATCGACCTATACCAGAAGTTTTAACCATATCTGTGATAGTAATTAATATTCTATTGCTGTTAGCAAATAAATTGGGCATTCTTATTAATGATAATGTCTGTCACCTTTGCCCTGTAGCTAGAGCCAATAAAACAACTAGCTTTTTAGTAATATGTTCTAAACTTAAACAGTCATGAGAATACAAGTTTGCTAGACAATTATGTAGGTACAAAATTTGTAGTATTATACAGCTATGTGGTGCCGGTTTAGAATTTGTACCACTCAACTCTTCTTGCGGGTGTCGTAAGAGGCGACTAAGGGATCTCCACCGGGAGCGGGCAGCAGCGCCCCCTGCAGAACAATTCTACCACCAAACTGCGATCCCCAACCCGCATGCCCAGAGTGGGGATTATGGGCATTACCCCCAATAAGATAAAAAACCAATAAGGCGCTTATCGGGGGGAGACCTGCGTCCAGCAGTGGACTAATATATAGGCTTTTGAGTTGAGGTTGAGGTCGTTTCATAATGGAGAAGGAAGGTTTTATTCTAACCCTTTGAAAAAACCTCTTGAATCGTTCGTCTTGGCCCACCTTATTTTTGGAAATAAGAGATAAAGCTGAACGGTGATTGTTGAGCAATTTATATGAAGGTACTTTTAAAATTAGTGAAAAAGGTGGAAACGCATAAACAACATAATATACAATCTGACTGTAAATGCATCTACGTTGTAAGCATAGGGATCTCTTTTCCAAGAAATATATTTACTGCATTAAGCGTTAAGCCTCGACGCAAAGAGAATCTATCTTTGGTTTGCCAAATGTCTTAATAATTATTATAAATGCATTAGAGTTAAATTCCCACAATGTCGATATTTCTAGATTCAAAGTCAGGTTCAGTATTTTGAGATGATTTAAAAGAAGCGAACACTAAAATCCTACGTTCCTCGCACCAAAGCCATATTTTACAAGCAATATCGCTACGTTCTAGGTACTCCCCCCATTTTATTAATATAGCCAATAACTGTCGTATTGTCACTACGTAATAATAACATTCTGTACGATTATGAACAAAAGATTTCAGATCTAAAAGTGCCGCTAGAAGCTCTAAATAATTTATGTAATGGGCACGTTCATCAGAAATCCAAGATCCGCCTGTTCTTTTTCCTTCACAGGCTGCCCCCCAACTGATAGAAGAAGCATCGGTTTTAATTTCAAGTTTAATATTCTTGATTTTGATTTGATTGCTTGACAAAAGAATTGAATTTTTCCTCCAAATAAGATCATCCCGAATAAAAGATGGAACCTTCATAATTCGATTATAATCATCGTTATGCAACAATGCTAAATATTTAGCTCGTTTTAAAAGTTTTGGTCAAGCCGCAGAAAGAGTGCCCACATAGGTACGAATTGGAAGGCTTATTGTGCCTATCATCTTGTTAGTTCGTAAATGAATATTATTTTTCTTTTTTCGGGTAACTCTAAGGTCATATTTAATGAGCTTAAGATTAACCCCAGAAATTGACTAGATATACCTACCTACTTGGCACAATATTACCTACTAATCTTATAATTTATTATGAATCCAAAGGAAGTAAGACAATTTATTAAAGGGAGGTCTAAAACTCATACAGTGCACCCTCGAAATAAAATTTTAAATATTCAGCATGGTCATTACAAATAGGTATCGAAAAATATGCCATGTTAGTCTTATTGCCGTTCTAATGTCATCCATTTTAAAATGAATTACTTCAACATATTGATTAAGCATTTTTAGATTTAGAATAAATCTTTTTGTCTCCATTACTTTTAGGGACCAGAAAAAAACAAGATAGGTACTAATTGGTCTGTAAACGGTTTGCATCTACGAATAGCTTGAAAGCTTATCAAACGTGCTATTTCCTTTCTAATAATTACCATGTCACCCTTGGGCAAAGGTAATTAAGGGTATGATGCTGGGTCGTGAACCGGCAGCGTACTAAAGGAAACTTTATACCCTGAAACGGCCTGAAACTGACCACCGGGTCAGAACTGTTCCATCGTCAGTAATATTTTTCCGAGCCTCGAGGAAATTTTTGAAGCGACCAGCATGAGTACCTGTGTGCTTATTGTTTCCTCTTCGTGAACTCCATTTGTTTGGAGCGCTGCGATGTCGACGGCAGCGGTGACATCGGCGCTCGTCGGCCACGGCTGGCCGCAGCTGCTGCATGGTAGGGTGCCGAGCGGCGGCGGTAAGGAGGGGCCGCCCTCGCCCCACGCCGCCGCCGCGGTTCTGATGTCGCGGCCCGCGGTACTGTGTCTGTGCACGCGGCGGCGGAGGGGCTTTGGAGTTTAAATTACCAGAGGTTGATTGTAGAAGCTTGCCTGTCTTTTGTATGCCACAGGACGTTTTGATAAAGTCACTTAATATCTCTCCAAATAAGTGGGTATCCCTTTTTTGTTTTAAAAGGAAT
The DNA here is from genome assembly GCA_949316285.1 of Eupithecia subumbrata. Taxonomy (NCBI): domain Eukaryota; kingdom Metazoa; phylum Arthropoda; class Insecta; order Lepidoptera; family Geometridae; genus Eupithecia; species Eupithecia subumbrata. Next base: position 7,701,261 of record OX438630.1, on the reverse strand, counting down.
TATCATTCAATAAATGATTTATCATTATCAAGAATCATCGGCGTGACGAGAGACCGTCTGGTTTCAGTCTACGAATAATTAGCATGAGCTATCATTTTGGTAGATTTCAAAGTATGTTCGGTATATGTGGATTTAGTGAACATGTTAGTCATAATAGTCATTGTCTCGCCCAATACAGTGAGGGCACATGCCAGTTGGTTCTGCTTCTTAAATATTCCGTGCTGGCATCGCGCTGATTTCGAGATTGAGTACAGGAGGTTTTACCAAGGGACCGTTCTTAGGAAATAAGAATATCTTCGAAAAATCTTCGATTACCTCGCTTTTTAAAACCATCTTTAAGAATAGGTTCCCATCTTTTTGTCAAGTCTTCAGATATATCTGGACCCCATTCATTTGAATTTTCCTCAAATGTTCCTGGTGCCAACAAAAGTTCTGGATCAGTGGGCGGCACGTCCCCAACCCGTATGCCCAGCGCGGGGATTATGGGCATTACATGAGTTGAATGAAAGCCAATAAGGCACTTATTCAGCAGTATTATACAGCAGTGGACGAATATAGGCTGTCGTGGTCGTCACGTCTGTCAATTCTAGCGCTGCTTCTGACACCAGATTTGCAGGCGCAGTCATGGATGCGGGCGCGTGCTTGTACACGGCCACGGGCTCAACCGGTTGTTCCGTAACTGAGTGTGCAGTTGAAGGGAAGACAGGCCCTGCATCAGCTTCTACCATGTACATAAGTAATTGACGGAGCCACTACTACCGACGCTAATTCTCGCGCCGGTGACTGCGGGGACTCCCACAAGTGAGGCAATTGCTCACCGCAACCATCCTCATGGATGGAAAAAAAGATTTCGGTTAATATCTCGTATTAACTCTAAAAAATTGCTATTGGTCAATATCACGTATTGACTCGAAGCTCTTTTATTCTACGGTCTAATATCACGTATTAGATCAGAGAAATTATAATTTGCATAAAGCGGGCATGATTATTTTGTAGGTTAAGTAGGTACCTTCACAAGAAATTGCTATTGGTCAATATCGCGTATTGACTCGAAGCTTTTCTACGGTCTAATATCACGTATTAGATCAGAGAAATTATCATTTGCATAAAGCGGGCATGATTATTTTGTAGGTTAAGTAGGTACCTTCGCAAGAAATTGCTATTGGTCAATATCGCGTATTGACTCGAAGCTTTTTATTCTACGGTCTAATATCACGTATTAGATCAGAGAAATTATCATTTGCATAAAGCGGGCATGATTATTTTGTAGGTTTTGTACTAACCTTCACAAGAAAAAATGTCATCACTTTTCCGTGAAATCTTGTCTTCATATTTGCGAATCTTTTTCGACGCCACTTTTCCTCTTTATTACTGTGTTTTTTCGGCATATTTTGAGAAAATTTGGAACTTTGGAATAGAAATAAAATTATTTTATTTTTTCACTACGTGCGAAATTCATGAGCGCGCAAAACGCAATGAAGACAGTGACAGGCTGTGGCGCATCCTTGGGATATAGTGCTATCTCTTTCTTTCTTATGGAGCTATACTATGTGCGAGTGGAATGCAGCGTAGCAGGGCTACTTACAAGCATAATTCAAATCTCGAAGCCGAAGACAGGACAATGTATGATAAGATTGATAAGGTACGCTGATAGTTCACAGTTGACAGTTGACAGTTCTAAGTTTACATAGCCGTATGACGTAATAACTTAGCAACTACTATTTAATGTTGTTATGAAACGGATCAAAAAAGCTAAAACCTTTTAAAATTTAGTAGTAAAATTATGCCATGCTTTAAATTGATCATCGCTAAAAAATCTTAGTAAAAAAAATAAGACAGAAAGATGTACCTTATTACCCAGAAGTAGGTAAAAGGATCGAAAATGATGATGAGCCTTTTTTGATAATTACTGAAAATTCAACTAGGAAACATAAAAATAGCATTGTTTTTTGTAACAGTTTCACGGACCTACTCATATAAAATTAAATTAAAGTTCACAATATATGTTTTACTTTGAAGTAGGATAATGAAAATGCAGGTTCCGTTTGAATAACAACCGTGTTACGTCCCCCATAAAGTAGATAACACAAATCCTGAGGGAAACCTACGGTTTGTTTTCTGCCCGCGGGACAAATTACCTACCTACAGCGAAACTCAGCGAGGTACGAATTGTATAATTTACTCTGAGCTTCTTGGAAAGCTCTGTTCATGGAATTAAGTTTTCAGGTATGTTTTGCTGGTGAATGCCCGGAAATTTTCGTAAGAACACATGTGAAATAATTTAACAGTCCCGTTATACACACACATTTCAAACCATATTCAGGAAAAGTCTTAGACATTGGTTTAATGAATTAACTCGTCATTTTGCCTAGGTACCTATCTAACCTAACTCACAGGGTGGTTTTTTGAGAAGGGCGGTGATGGCCAAGTCCGAAACCACGCGGGTTAAAGAAAATTCGTGAAAGGAGTCATGCCCTCGCATAACGTACTACATAAGTAATAAGAAAACAATAACTATATTATTAGTTTTTTTGAATCATTTACTTTTGATGGAAATCGACCCGAATGGTTTATGAAAAAAAGACACCTGTACAAATAAATATTTAAAAATTAAAGGAAATGGCAAATTTTCACTATTATATTATTTTTACACGGAAGAAAACTTACCTCCTATCCAAACTTTTTGGTCGTTATGTATGAAACTCATTTGTTTTATTAGCGGGATACTATGGTGATACTTACAAATAAAAAAAGATTTGATATTACATGCTTACTTATTTGAAAGTAGAATTCTATTCAAGTTTTTCGAACAATGATGATCGATCAGTATTGAGTTGCTAAAGAAAGATCTTTCTAAGAATGGATTTATCAAATAGTGAATGATTTGATTTGATGGAGGCCTATTTCTTAAATAGTAGAAGCATAGATCGCGCACTTAGCTGGTATCAAAATAAATATCCACAGCGCTCTTTACCCTCTGAAAAAATGCTTCAAACTAAGGTGAGTAATTTAAAAGCGACTGGAAGTTACAAAAACCATGGTATCAAATGCAATACTTAAAGTCTTTAGATAAACGTATAAACTTATGCATTGGAGTCAATGGAAACCATTTTAAGATACTTATTAGTTAGGTAAAATTTTTCCTTTCATTTTTAGTATAGTTTGACCGAAACCGCTGTACCGCTCCTTAAGAAAGTGCGGCGAGGTGGGGGGCGAGGAAATAAGAGCAAGAGTACACATGAGATCGATATTGTCTGGCTGATGGTCTGTTGTGTTGTCTGGCAGACTGATGGATCGGAGCAACCGGTACTTCCCCTCCGTCTCGCCGCGCGCATACCTCAGGCGCGGTACAGCGGTATCGGTCAAACTATAATACATTTATTTGCAAAGATTGGTCCTTATCACCACCTCCGTGGCGCAGCAGGCGAAGGTCCGCCTGCGACGCAGGAGGTTGCGGGTTCGATTCCCGCCTCGGAACAAATTTGTGTACGATCTGCAGAAAGTTCCGTTGGTCTGGGTGTTTTCTATTTATAATAAAAAAAATCTATCTATTTAGTGTATTGTATTAAGTATATCAGTTATCTAATACCCAACAAGCTCTGCTTAGCTTGGGGCTAGATAATGCTGTGTGAATTGTCCAGCATTATTTATTTATTATTTATTTATTTATCACCAAATCCATTGGTTCAATAATACAGGGTGTCTTTTTAACGCTAACCATCTCATCTAATGCAAACTAAAGCTGGTTGGTAGGTATAAAATACCAATTAACCTAGGTACTTATACCGTTTTGGCATTAATTTTCTTTTAAGTTATATAAAACAAAAGATTTTTACTATTATACCGTGTGGTGCCAGATCAGAATTTGCACCACCCCAACTCTTCCCACGGGTGTCACAAGGGATATCCACCGGGGACGGGCATCAGCGCCTCCTGCAGAACAACTCTACCACCGTACTGCGATCCCTTACCCGCAGGCCCAGTGGGCATTGTTATATTGGGCATTACCCCAATGATGTGATATAAAACCTCATTCCATTACCCCTCATATGATAAAAGAAATAAGGTGCTCATCAGGGGAGGTCTGCTTCCAGCTAAGGACCAGCAGGGTTATTCAGAAAAATAATTTTCGAGTCTTCGACATGGAATCTGACACAGATTCGTGCGAAATTCAAATATTTTAGCGGTTTATATCATTTTCTGCGTTTAAAATTGTTATTATTATATATTATTATTTACATTTGCTCCTCTTGGAGTCGAGACCCTAGGTCCGTGGAGTACCGAGGCTCTTCAAGTTTTTAAAAAATTATCTGAGCGTCTTTTCGAACCGACGCGTGACCCGAGAGCTGGTCAGTATCTGGCACAGCGCATAAGCATTGCCTGCAGCCAGCGTCTTGGGGACGCTTCCGACTGGTATTAATATGGGTCAGTTGAGCTACCTGTAGATTGTTTGCAACAGTCTGCAGTTAGCTCAATTCAATTGTACATACTAGTTCTAATTTATTTCTATTATTTTATTGTAATTTCCTTTGTGAATAATGACTTTTGCCCTTAGTAATTTATTTCTGCGTTCTAGGAATATAATAGCGAGGATGTAGTTTCACGAAAATTGTAAAACATTTTCTATGAACCCATGTTTTTCAGATTTAGTGCTATTTTTGGAGCAATTCATTATCCTTCTAACATTATAAGGCCGAAAGCTTGTGAAATGTAAAAATTTTGTTACCTAGGATCTCCAAAACTACTGAACAGATCAAGGTAAAATTTGGCGTAAATTGAAAACATAGCCTAACTTAGGTAAAAGGTTGCTTATTATACCGAAAATACGCGTGCGAAGCCGCGGGCTGTAGCTAGTTAATAATATGCCTAAGAGTTTTATTACTAAAAATTTACCAAAAGCTGCATTATATCAGACTTAATTGTAACATGAGTTTATAAAAAAATATTAAATAATATCAACAATTCAAAAAAATTTGCGATATTATTTGATTTCTTAGAAATTTGCCAGAATGTGAGGCTTACGCACTATGAAACAAAAAATTTAGGTCTACGATTTGTGAAAAACTACTTTTCTGGTAGTTTTATTCCTTGCAAAACGCAGAAAATATCACAAACTTTAGATTCAGTGTCGAAGACTCGAAAACAGAGTTTCTGTATAGCCCTGTCAGAGGTTTCTTGGTAAATCAGTGAGTTTTTCTCTTACTAACGTACAGGTGTGTGAATTGTCCAACATTTTATACAACGTGTCCCCCAATAATCTGCAGTCCTTAAAAGGGGTAAAACTCGATCAAAAATTATCTTCAAAATTACTACACCACCGGGGACATATTGTTTTATAGGTAGATTCACCCTTATCGTCTTGTAAGTGGATCAAATGAAAAGGCTCTAAGAGCTTACAACTTGTACTTTTTTCATTTTCTTCCGCCAACTCTGCCGACGTAACTTTGAGTAAGATATGAGGCAAGGTGGTCGTTGACTTCGCAACTGGAGGCGCAAACCTTAGTTTGTGTCACATAGAAGTTTCTTAGAAAATAACAAATTGTTGCACTTTTATAAATTGAAGCTGTACATTCTCGGCTTGAGTGGCCATCGAGTCTGGCCGATATCGAGCTCGAGGATTCATCCTTAAACGATATTGCACTTTATGAGTTGTGTTCGAAGATTTATTTTCAATGCATTTGTTTTTTGACGTCGTTTTCGGTCTGCACTGACCTATAGGAATAGCAACAAAGTGAAAAAGTTACAAACACTGTAGGTACCTATACCTTCCTAATCGTGCACCTACCTACCTATTCGTTTAGCTTTTGTACTATGCACACGTTCAAGCATTATCAACGCCTCGCTTACAAAGTCCTCAATTATTTTATTTTATTTTTCTGTTGAACCGTTTTTCCTATGGTACATATTTCCCAAGAAAAATACAATCCCCAAGCTAATGGCGTCGAACCGGTTGAAAAAAGTTTTTTTCGGCTCAAAAGTTATTGGGCATCTGAGCCGGAAATAGCCCGTATTATTTTGATCTACAAAACGTCTACGAATTTTTAAAACAATGGTATCCACACAGAAACGTCCATAGATAAAAAAGGTCTAGATAGTGCGTGCGGTGCCACGGAGAGATTGGGGTGGAATGATTTCAACCTTGACACTTTTGATACGTGTCCCTCTATCTGTAGTTTCTTACATAAAAGGTAGAATGCCAAAATGTGTCATTCTGCGACGATGCCATTGGTCATACGATTAATTTAGTGTAATGAGGATCAGTAACGTTTTTAGTTGAGAATGCAGATTTATAGAGCTAAGAAATCCTTATCAAACAATGCAAAAAAATTTATTCTACTTCAAAAATTTTCGAATTTATGACAAAATAACTAGCGAAGTTCACTGAGTGACCGCCGCAGTTGCTGTGACGTCACTCCCTCGGACGCCGCCAGTAGCCGTAGCCGTTTGTGTGGTTATTTGTGACTTTGAAACAAATTAAGTGTCCGATTTGTGTCTAATTCACCTTTTTAACCGCCGAATCGTGAAGAAAGAGTACTGGCTGCGCTCCGCTCGGTTCGCTCGGCCGAGTCAGTGACGTCACACGCACCCGCGTAATTTGATTTTCCCAGTAGTAACGGCGTAATGTTTATAACTTAAAATAACGTTAATACTAGTTACTGAAATTGCTATAACTTTACTGATCCTCATTCGGCCCCTGCAGTGCCTTAAACTGCAGTGACCTTTAACTTTTGATAGAAGGTGTAGGCATATTATTTATTCAGAAAAGCGTAAGTCACGTTTTATATAAAACTTCTAAACCAAAATTTCACAACGTTCATTTTCGATAAAGCCTTATCTCCACATTTGATTATCACCCCTCAGGGGTTTAATTAAGTACGCTCGTAAAGAAAACTTGATTGGTAACTCTGCTAACTCATCGTGCTTCATTATTATGACACTTGGGTATTGAGCTTGCCTTTAATCACAGTTTATTACAAAGATTAAAATCTAACTCGAAGTATAAAATCATACTAATTAGTATTTATTTCAAAAATTAGTTTCTACATGTACAACAGAGTACATGAAACTTAAGTAGGTTTATCTCATAATGTATAAAATTAATAGTTTACCTTTATGTATACCCTAAAACCTTAGTGGTGAAAATGCATCGACTCAAGAGTCGACATATGAGCTATAAAAGATACTTGGTTGTTAGGGTTAAGATTATGAAAGTAGGTGCGTTTTTTATGTTATGTTGTTTTTTTTTTCAATTCAATTCGCATTTTAAACCAGACTTAACATTATAGTTCTCCAATGCGTTACGTCTAGGAACGTGTAAAGGATACCTAGGTACTTCCTAGGTGGTATGGAAATCACAATTCAATTTGTATTGAACTGCACTTTCGTTCCCCGATACCTTGACCTGATAACAGAATGCTAAAGCCAATTGGGAAGGTGGTTCAGCGTTAATATGGCTTTGCAGTTTCTTGCTTATCATAAAACAGCATGTATACTTGGCATGTCTTAAAAGGCATTGGCAAATGGAAATGTTCAAAAATAAATTAAGGAAATGGCTTGTTAAAGATTCCGAATATTTTTAAAATACGAGGTCTTCGCTGTACAATTTCTACTATTGAATTGTTAAGATAATGTTTGAAATCTATAAATTTGTTATTATCAAATAATTTTAAGACTTCATAATATGGATTTTTACACAGTTTCACAATAAATATTTCTTATTCTTATTGGACAAAAGTATGAAGGCACATTTTGTCAGAGAAAAATATACCTATAAATAAAATAATGCTAGCCGAAAACTTTCGATGCTTATATTTAAGGTCTGCAGATTTGCTTAAAAAAATAAAAAAACAATATAATATGTGTCGTGTATTATAAAATATAATATACCTATTAAGCAAGTTATGTGTATTCATTACATGAGTAAAACATTTGTGCCAACATAAAATTTATTCAGAAACTTTCAAAGTTCTATGATTAAATACTTATTCAATCGCAACAATAATAAACTGCAGAAATAAGTAAGTTTGTTAAAGTTTCTCAAACTTATAATTAATTTTGACAAACGAAACCTTATAGTATGGTATAATGGATTAAATTAAAGTAAACTAATTTTACTTACAAGTTGGTGAACCGCTTCAAACCACCTATCAAAAGTTTAAACGCATTCTCTGCCAAACCTCGGCGGTGCGACCCCCAAGGGGAGCGCAACGGCGCGGCGGGGCGGTGCGGCGCGCGACAATGCACGGAGCTGTAGATGGGCATGACTGTGCGTCTTGGGTTGTGAAAGTGTAAGCTTTGTGAGGTCTAGTATCGTTATCAAGATACTTCACGACGTGGTAAAACACAGATCGTAGGCTGGTAGACATACGCATGCACAAAAACGGCTATAGTTGTCTTCACCAGCAGCATAATAATGTAGTGAGATGTTTTTTGTCATCGTTCGAGAGGGGAGCGCAACGGCGGCGGTGCGGCGTGCGGCAACGCACGGAGCTGTAGATGGGCATGACTGTGCGTCTTGGGTTATGAAAGTGTTAGCTTTGTCAGATCTAGATACTTCACGACGTGGTGAAACACAGATCGTAGGCTGGTAGACATGCGCATGCACAAAAACGGCTATAGTTGTCTTCACCAGCAGCATAATAATGTAGTGAGATGTTTTTTGTCATCGTTCGAGAGGGGAGCGCAACGGCGGCGGTGCGGCGTGCGGCAACGCACGGAGCTGTAGATGGGCATGACTGTGCGTCTTGGGTTATGAAAGTGTTAGCTTTGTCAGGTCTAGATACTTCACGACGTGGTAAAACACAGATCGTAGGCTGGTAGACATACGCATGCACAAAAACGGCTATAGGTGTCTTAACCAGCAGTATAGGTACTATTGTGGTGAGATGTTTTTTTGTCATGGTTAGAGTAAGTTGATTGCATAGGTTAAAAGTTATAGGAATACTCATCAACTCACGTACATGTTCACTACTCAAAATGCCTCTCCCAAATGAGGGGGTTCTACCCATGATCATCAAGCTTGGCATGGGTATTGGTGATCGCAGTGAAAGTCTTTAAATATACAGGGTAGCTGCAAAAAAATGAATCGTTTCAGTATTCGTATCGTGGCAGGTGAATGACCTCCTTCAGTATGGTGCTCTAATTTGACTAACACCCTATATAGACGGAAGCTGCTGCCCATCCTTTGGTACCTAAGTTCTCTTAGTCGGCTCTTACGACATTTGAGCTAAGTTGAATGGGTCAATTTTTTAAGCCGCAACCGCCACGGAATCAGCAATGCTCATCTTATATCAAGATAATATCTAATATACATAATGGTTGAAGTGACGCGTGACCCGAGAACTGGTCAGTATTGGCACAGCGCATCAGCATTGCCATACTGCGGGGCAATGCAGTCAGCGTCTTGGGGACGCTTTCAACTTGTATTGATATGGATCAGTTGAGCTACCAGTAGATTGATTGCAACAGTCTGCAGTTAGCTCAATTGTTTCATTTGTAAATACTAGTTCTAATTCATTTCTATTATTTTATTGTAATTTTCTTTGCGAATAAATGCTTCTGCCATGTAATAAAAAGATAATTGCAAAAGTCACCGTTAGCTATATCAAAACCCCATCACTAGACACTAGTTCTTCTGGAAATGAAATAGGTGCTTTATATGGTGCTCTTAAAATGGGTGCCCAAATGAATACTTCCAGTAAATGACTTAATACTTGACTTGACGAACTCTGTGACGCAGCGGGCGAAGGTCCGCCTGCGACGCAGGAGGTTGCGGGTTCGATTCCCGCCTCGGGAAAAATGTTTGTACGATCTGCAAATATTTTTTCAGGGTGTTCTGGATGTTTTCTATGTATAATAACAATATCTATCTATGTAGAGTATTGTATTATGTATGTCAGTTATCTAGTACCCATAACACAAGCTCTGCTTAGCTTGGGGCTAGATAATGCTGTGTGACTTGTCCAGCATTATTATTATTATTATATCTTAGGCTTACAGAATAAGCTCAGACAAGTCAAATTATATATTATTATCAAATAAGAAATACAGTGTTAAGAGATTTTTCTTCGCTCAAATTTACACGGCAACACAGCAAGTCATAGGAAAATAAACGGAAAATCCATCTTAATTCTATTTTTATATACATAATCGTCTAAACAAAGATCCACTTCACCTTCTTTAAGCTGCCCTGCTTCTGTCATATAAAATAATTAAACATGCCCTTGTCATGTTCCGTGAATATTATGTTTGCCTCCACTCTTTGAAATACGAGATTATAAATAAACATTAAAAGTACTGACTGAAAGAAAACGTGTTTCAGTATGTGCAGTGCACGCATCATATTTAGAGGTATTCCTCGTAGCGCACCCAGATAAAGCGCACCTACGAGTAGATAAAGCGCACCAAAGTATTTAGAAATCATTTTTTTTTTGTAATCAATAACATTTATGTATGAAATACATGAAAACTTAATAACAAGAACAAAATTACAAATATAAAAAACCCCCCGATAGATTCTTATGAAACACGGCTAAGAACACTCGGGATAAAATTATCTATGACACAAAAAAAATTAAACGGAATTCGGTTCATCCGTTTGGGATCTACGATACTACTGACAGATACACAGACAGACACGTTAAACTTATAATAACCCTTCTATTTTTGCGTCGGTGGTTAAAAACTGATAATAATAACAGACAACAAAGGTAGGAACCAAAACTTCAATAGCGCGAAAAAGGTGCACATTCGAGTTTAAAACGGACAAGAGACGAATTAATGATAAAAAGCTGTAAAATGTAGAAATTGCTTCAAACTTAATTGTATGATACCTACCAGTGTCGTTAAATATTTTCCACTAATATTTCTCCGATTTTTTAATCTCTTTGTTTGCATATAATATTTTCGATTATAGATCTTAAATCAAACCATTAATATAAATGCGAAAGGATAGATGGATGATCAGGCTGAAATTTTGCACAGATCTTCATCATCATCAGCCTATATTAGTCCACTGCTGGACATAGACCTCCCCTAATGAGCGCCATAGCGCCCTGTCTTCAGCTAGCCGCATCCAGCATCTGCCTGCAGTCTTTCGCAGATCCTCATCGCACCTGGCCGGAGGGCGTCCTACACTACGTTTGCCGAGTCGCGGTCTCTACTTAAGAACACGTTTACCCCAGCGGTTGTCGGTTCTTCGCGTGATATGGCCGACCCACTGCCACTTCTTGCTTTTTTGAGCTATGTCGATAACTTGTTTCTCTGTCGGATGTATTCGTTACGAATCCTATCCTTCAGAGAGACTCCGAGCATAGCTCTTTCCATAGCTCGCTGAGCAACTTTGAACTGGTGGGCCAGCCCTACCGTGAGTGTCCACGTCTCAGCTCCATAGTGCACAGATCATAACCAGGTGGAATATGACACAGGCTACTTACCTGAGATAGGTACATGTATTTTTACACGAAGTTTCTGCCTATTATTTATAACTCTTAACACTTAGTACGTTAGGTACTAGTATAACTTAGAAATTAAGGTCTTATATTTTGTCAAACCTATCGTAATGGTAGTAACTCGGCTGCGACTCGTTAATGACACTCCCTTACAAACCTCTGTGGTTTTCTCAGTGTCATTATTATAAGTTTTTCAATGTAACATTAGTTTAAGTTGGTAAATAAATAAATAAAAAATAAATAAATAAATCAATCAATCAATACAGGTTTTACATAGTTCATCCACACGTAATCATTAGGTATTATTCGTTCATCAATTGTCTTCAGAAATTATTAAATAAATTCTATTTATTTATATTATTTACTTTTCATACCATACATTAGTTGTCGTGGGATATAAATAACCTTAAAACGTTTCGATAGAGCTGTGTGGTGCCGGCTTAGAATTTGCACCACCCTCATGAGATAAAAGCCAATAAAGCGCTTATCAGGGGGAGGCCTGCGTCCAGCAGTGGACCAATACAGGCTGTTGAGCTGAGGATAGAAACAACTCGTGCGAAGCCGCGGGCATGAACCAGTAATTCTATAAATTGAACCTTTAGAGGCAAGGCTATTTTATTTTTATTTTATTTTATTTTACATTTTATTTAATAGTAAACCTACTCTAACGTTGTTGATCTCTGTTGTTCCAGATAAAAATAAATCTAGGTGGTTCTTTCGTTGAGTGAGTACTTTATTTTAATGAAATGGCTCATATAAAACGTCAAAAGGCCCTTGAGACATAGATGTTCAATTACATTTTCTAAGTTCCTACCTACCTACTTTAATGGTGGGAGTTTCTGTTGAGAGGAAAGCGGTTCTATAAATGAATATTTGAGATTCTCGTGGATCGAGCAGAAATTTTTCTTACTGATAGATTTGTACCAGGAATAAGACACGTCTTTGTTTTTTTTTTTCAAAAAAACATGTGCGTAGTCGCAGGAAGAAGCTTCTGGTATGTAAAAATAAAGTTATTGCTTTGATTTACTATTCAATTCAATAGGTACCAGCAGAGACAAAAAAGCCGTGTGTTTTATTATTAACTAGCTTCTGCCCGCGGCTTCGCACGCGTTGTTTCTATGGAAACGTTTTGAGGTTATTTCTATCGCATGGGAACTAATTTATGGGATAAAAATCGCCCATGTTTCAATCCAGGGTTAGACTTACCTGTATGCAAAATTTCAGCCTGATCCGTTCAGTAGTTTTGGCGTGAAGAGGTAACAAACATCCATCCATCCATCCATCTATCCATCCATCCTCACAACATCGCATCTCTTCTTAGAGTATACAAAATTAAACATTTACAGAGGCATTAAAAAAAGCTTATAATAGGCATCACAAACTGGCAAATCGATTTTTTAAAATTCCTTCGTATAACAGAATAATAGGATAAAATATGAGGGGGCGCTGACTTAGCTTGGGTACTAGTATAGTATTATTATATCTGTGGCTTGGGGTAGCGCCTTAAACTTATAACACCCCTCTCTTTTTGCGTCAACAAAAATAAATAAATAAATAATGCTGGTCAATTCACACATTCTTATCGAGCCCCAAGCTAAGCAGAGCTTGTGTTATGGGTACTAGATAACTGATATACTTAATACAATACACTACATAGATAGATATTTTTTTATTATACATAGAAAACACCCAGACCAGCGGAACAAATTTCTGCAGTTCGTACACAAATTTGTTCCGATGCAGGAATCGAACCCGCAACCTCTTGCGTCGCAGGCGGTCTCTCGCCCGCTGCGCCACTGAGGTCGTCAAAAAAGGAGTCAAGATCACGTGGCGTTACTAACTTCAAATTTCAGATTTCGGTAAGACCGCCAATTATTTTAATTCATCCTTAAATCCTTTGCCTTTAAAAACTGTACAAAACCAGGTCGCGAAACATTGTTCAGAAAATCATAAAAATGTTACGAAAAAGTATTTTTCATTCCCTGTCCTCGTATCTCGAGGTCGAGAGACCCTTGACGGCCCTGATTCAGCATTATACATCGAAAACAATGCTTGAGCGAACCTTTTGCCTCGAGTTGCTCTTATGAAAGTTTGATTAAGCAGTTCCTTTGATTTGCTGGAAATATTATAATGCGATGCTGTTCAGCAGGTTTTTGGATGCGAAGTGTAAATCGGTAATCGAGTAGGTATTACAACCGGGGATATAGGCATAGCAAATTTTATTTGCATACGACCCGCGCGGGCACGTTTTTGTTTGTTTGTGTGGATAAGGAGTAAAAGTTCTCGAGTGCGGAAACGAAGTGTGAGAAGAACTCCCACTCGATGGACGGACGATATTTTAACGGTCGCAGGGAGTAGATGGATCGAGGTGGCTCGGCTATTCATGGTGTCGTTTGAGGGACTATGTCCAGCAGTGGACGAATACGGGCTGATGATGATGATGATGTGTGGATTAGCGTTCAACAAGATGTTGAATCTAATCCATTGATGAGTTAGAGTGGAAAATAAGTCTAATCTAATCCATCAATGGATTAATCCAGTGTATCAGAGCGGAATATGGGTGCAATTCATGAGTCATCGACGACCTCTGTGGTGCAGCGGGCAAAGGTTCGCCTGCGACGCAGTTGCGGGTTCGATTCCCGCCTCGGGACAAATTTTTGTACGATCTGCAGATATTTATTCAGGGTGTTCTGGATGTTTGTCTATGTATAATAAAAAATATCTATCTTTGTAGTGTATTGTATTAAGTGTCAGTTATCTAGTACCCATAACCATAACACAAGCTCTGCTTAGCTTGGGGCTAGATAATGCTGTGTGAATTGTCCAGCATTATTTATTTATTTTTCTTGGCCGACCGGTAGAATAATAATTTCCTCCTAGCCGAATTTTGACCACGGTGGCCAGTCTCATCGGAGACTAGCCAGATGCGCAGGACATATTATAGTGCACAAGTGTGTGTACAAACAGGTGCATTCTCTATTCCCTCACTCTCATAACCCTATGGGAAGGTAGAATGACACGAAAGAGTAGAGGTTAAACGCAGGACCAACGGCTTAACGTGTTTTCCGAGGCACGAGGGTGCAACACCGCCATTTCCTGACTCTAGGCTACTTATGTGGTTTTTTCTTGCTAGAATAACCCCAACACCTAACAACTATAGGCCCGACCCGGGATTTGAAGCAAGGACCTCATAATCAGCGGTTGAACAAGCTGACCGCTAGACCAACGAGGCAGTCAAAGAAAAGAATAATACCAATTACCGCTACCACCAGACCAGCAGGGGTATTTTGATTCGTCGGAAAGGCCGTCGGATTTTATTTATTTTAAACCTTTATTGCACTGATGTACAAAGGGTGGGCTTAATGCCGAGGCATTTTCTACCTGCCGACCAAAAACATATGTTTTTACAGGGGGTTGGCGTGCTAATTTAAGTTTTACAAGTAGCCTAAATAACTCTAATTATATATACCTATTATATATTTATATACATACATTAAAAAAAATACTACTAAAGCATAAGCATAGTATCAACTACCAACGAGAAACATTTGTGTAAACTAAACTATTGGTAGGTATAACCTCTTAAGAAAAAGCGTGCGCACCATTTTCTTAAAAGTATCTCGGTTTTCTGCCTTTCGAATGTCCAGAGGCAAGTCATTCCACAACCGCACTGCCTCTACAGAGAAAGAATTTCCAAAGACGGAGGTAGTATGCACAGGTATAGATAGGAGCAGATTATCAGAGGATTCGATATCGGAAACGTTTTTCTTCGTAAAAAGCTTCCGATATCGAATCCGATGGCCTTTCCGACGAATCAAAATACCCCTGCAGTACCTAGCTTAGAACACCAGACGTAGGATAGTATTTCAGTGAACAGAAAATACAGAGAAAATCGAGTGTACGATAAATAAAGCTTTTACGCGAACATAGCTGTCGGTTCCCCACTTACGTTGTCTGTAGTGTAGATAGTGTTTGATGAAATATGAGTATTACCGTCTTTAAAAAAAAACTACAAATAAAGTTGTTGCTTTGTTTTTTTTTTATAAATGAATTCAATAGGTACCAGCAGAGAGCGCTCCGTATCAGAAGGTCTATCAAGGAAAATGACGTAGTTTGCAGAACGTCGGCATATTAAAGCGTATAAATAGTGGCAATGTCTAGTACCTACCAGTTTTCCATTGTAACACCCTAAATGGGTACATACTGTGATCTGAACTTATACTCACTAATCACAAAGACTTGATTGTATGAATGCAATAAATAAAATACTGAATACTGAAAATACTGAGTCTATATTGTAATAAAACATACGTCTTATTATGTTCATGATAAACCAAACTTTGTCATAATATTTACGCTACTAAGTATTATTATAGAAATAAATTAGAACTAGTATTTAAATTGAAAGAATTGAGCTAACTGCAGACTGTTGCAAACAATCTACAGGTAGCTCAACTGATCCATATCAATAACAGTCGGAAGCGTCCCCAGGATGCTAGCTGCATTGCTCCGCTGTATGGCAATGCTGATGCGCTGCGCCAGATACTCACCAGCTCTCGGGTCACGCGTCGCTTCGACCAGACGCTCAGATAATTTTATTGTATAAATAAGTCTGTAAAACTATTATTATGTCAATAAAGAAATTTTTACTTTTTAGGGTTTTGATGATCGAAGATCGGTTTCAAAACCCATATGGTCTAGCTTTGTCTGTCCTTTTTTCCCTCCTTAATAACTCAAAAACTACTGCAGCTATCAACTTGAAATTTAAAATAATTATACATTTCGTGCGCCTGTACAGATTTAGAGAAAAATAAATGAAAATAAATGAAAAATGAAAATGAACATTTTCCATACAAATTGTGATGCCGAAATTTTAAAAGATACCTACAGAGTCATATGGGGTATCAAATGAAAGGTATCATTTTGTACACTTCAAAATATTTTTGAAATTTTTGTAGGTTTCATACTATTTAAAATATTTCGAAAAGAGTCGAAAAAATACCCATTCCCCCCCTCCTATCTCCGAAGTTTGCAGAGCGATCCATTTAAAATGTATGAAGCGTTTGTAGATATGGATCTATATTTTACAGAAAAAATATAGAGAAGTCTTTAAAAATAACACTTTTTGAAAAATGGTCAAAAAGGAATAATTTTCAAAAGAGGGCTACCCCACCGAGTGGGGTATCAAATGAAAGGTATCGGTTTGGACATTTCAAACCAGTTTTTTAAATTTCTGTAGCTTTCATACTTTTTGAAATATTTCGAAAAAAGTTGAAAAATTTACCAATACCCACCTTAAACCGAACCACCCATTTAACCGAAGCATGCAGAGAGATCCATCTGAAATGTAGGTTGGTACCTACTATTCTTAGGTGTTCGTTAAATTGCGAAGTCTCTAACCGGTACTTTTGGTACATACTTGTTGACAAACGTTCAAAACCCTCGGCGCGCGAGTTACACTCGCACTTGACGGATCTTGTTTAATATTATTGGGTAATCTCTGAAGAGGGACAGAACGATTGAGATGTGACGTTACTAACGAGAGGTGATCGTGACAACTCCTTTTCCATACAATTTGGTACAGCACTTCTATCGTGCGGACAGAGAACTATGCGAATCCCATACAAAATGGAGATGTCACGATTGCGTCTCTGATCCTACTGAGTCATAATACTGATAATAATAAATAAATAATAAAAATAAATAAATAGTGCAGGACAATTCACACAGCATTATCTAGCCCCAAGCTAAGCCGAGCTTGTGTTATGGGTGCTAGATAACTGATATACTTAATACAATACACTACATATATACTGTAGATCTTACAAACATTTGTCCCGAGGCGGGAATCGAACCCGCAACCTCCTGCGTCGCATGCGGACCTTCACCCGCTGCGCCACAGAGGTCGTCATTAATGGATTCGTAGATTGCTGTTGTTTTTTGGTAAGAATCTTTAAGAATATTAATAGTGTATGTTATGGAAGAGCGTTACCTCCTAATACAGGGATTTTATACTTAAAAGGAGGTTTCGACCACGGATCATAGTATAGTGTAATATTTGAGTAATGAAATAATAAATATTGTAATTTTTGTATTTGTTATTGTACTTAAGCGTGGGTTCATACCAAACGTTCACGAATAAACTGGTCTGGGGGGACCAGAATTATGTGGTAGGTACTCGACGTCCTGAAAAGAACGTAGTACCCACTAAAACCTCTCTGGTGTCCCTCTCTCGCCATTTTCGCCGAACCACGGGAACATTTAAAACCTCCGCGGCCCGACTGGCGTCCCCTCTTCCTCCTATACATGGCCGGCGAGTCCACCACTCCACACATTCGCCGACCCCATTCTTCCGTCACCAATTCTCCCCCGATTAGGACACAGACAGGACAGACACAGTTGGAACCGCGAATGTCAACCTCTGTGCCCAGATGGGCATTGTCGCCCCATAGTACTACCAGATGTGGGTCTCGCACTAAAGTCATAAGTCACTTTAGTGTTAATAACCATGATGGATTTAAAAGTTTTATCGTGGTTCTCGCATTTACACACTATACCAAATGGCCTACATTTTTTTACGCGAAACTTCATATCTGCCATCTAAACTACTTACACGTATATTTATTTTTGTCCCTTTGAATCGTATCCCACAAAAATCTACTCGAAGCCTCCTTAAATTATTCAAAAGTGGTTAATGGCATTAACATACTCTTCAAACCCGCTTTATACGGATAAAGTTCAAGTTAAACTTTCAGCCGGTTTAATTCACAGCACATGCGGGTCAGCATTAAAATATTCAAGGCTTAGTTCCCTTTTTAACCAAGAAAAGGTCGTAAAGAAACCTTCTGTTCTCTTAATAACATAGAAACCGATGGGCCGTAGAATAAAGTTGGTGTAAAATGTTGAAAGGTTATTTTGTAGGGTTCAACATTTTAGACGAAAAGGTTTTGTTAAGCCGATGCTTTCCTGCTGTAACGGAACGGAACGGATTGTAATCAGAAAAATACTTTCCTATTCCAGTTTTCCCCTTTTGATTTGTCAGTTTTTAAAGCATCTGTTCAGGCACGAAAAAAATATATTTTTCTTGCATTGATGTTTTTATACTTTTTTACCTTTTTTAGTAGGTAGGTACGTTTTGTAATTTCTACTAGGAACGGATTGTACCTAATAGAAAAACTATGGTCCATTCCATTTTTCCTCCTTCGATTTGTGAGTTTTCGGAGCATCTTTTTCAGGGACTAAAAAATATTTTCATGTTGCATTTAGCTTTTTATACTTTTTTAGTAGGAACGGTTTGTAATTACTACTATTTTAAGCAACTAGTTTCTGTCCGTGGCTTCGCACGCGTTGTTACTATACAAACATTTAAAGTTTAATTCCCATGGGAACTGATTTTTGGGATAAAAAGTATGATTCCAGTATTAGTATTAGTACCTGTATACAATTTTCAGCCTGATCCGTTCAGTAGTTTTGACGTGAAGAGTTAACAAACATCCATCCATCCAAACTTTAGAATTTATTATTAGTGTGACTGAATACTTATTTTACTTATACTTATGTAAAAGATTACCATATTCTTAGATTATAATTCTGCCCGCCTGTCAGAAACATTAATCTTGTTTGAAAGAGAAACATTTTTGGATACACATCCTTTGATGTGGTAACGTTTCAACTGCTAGGAAAGTTTAATTAAAGCGTTATGTGAATAAAAGAGAGCATAACATTCAAAATTGGTGAATTCAGCTCTTAGAAAGTGTTAAATAATTCAAAAATTGTGTGTAAGGCCGCTTTTTGAGTAGTCGGTAAGGTTTCGGTACGACATCAGCACGCTCGGATGTCAGAAGCTTACCGCGCAATCACAAAGTCATTTACACTTAATAATTACCCTAATTTGGGTGCTTAATATAACAGCAAAAATATACAATATAATTTTCTTTAACACCAATAAAAAAATATATTTAAACAATTTATCATAACTTATAAGTATTCTATTTATTTCGCTTATCCATACCGCATACATTAATAATGTTGGGCTGAAATTTAGAATTAAATGAAAATTTACTATTTTGTATTGAAGTAACCTTCAAGCGAGTCTTTAGGGTATGTCTCCAATTATGACCGCAACTGTACATTACGGCCCGTAACACCGGTCAGTACCGACTTTGTAACAATACCGGCCCCGCTTTAAAAAGCGCCGTCAATTCAAAAGTAGCGACCTTATACTACCTAAATCCAGAGTCAGTGAAGTGGTGGTTATGGGTTATGCCTACCCATAAATATTTTATTGTGTTACTCCGAAGGTTTGTTTCATGTTCCTAACACGCACACGAAGGAGATAAAAGGGGGAAACACGATAAATAATGTTCTTATTTTACTTTACTTTCTGGCTTTAGGCTTATTTGCCGGTTTCTGTGACAAAATAACAAAACGTGCCTTTCTAGACATTGCTGAACAGTTAGAATTTTATTGGAACTAATAATTTAAATTCGTAAGACTACCTTCCTTGACTTTTATCACGTGTACTTTAATATTTTTATAATTATGGCAACATTTTGTCCTTTCTTGGGTTACAAACTATCTCCTACCCAAATTTCATACTTATGCTTTCAGTCATTTAGCCTTGAAAATTGTTCACATACAGATCAGACGAAAGTGTTTTATTCGGTAGGTACTTGAGAAAAATCTGAGAGATTTGCGATTTCAGCGCTTTTAAAATTCGTAGACATTAATATTACTAAACTGAAAAATGGGTAAGTAAGTACATTCTTTACTAATATCAACCAGCTGACTTTATCGGAGTAAATTAATAAGTTCATGAGCTGGTACATCAATGAAGCTATTTATCTTGATCCGTCACGACCAGGCTGATGCAAATATAAGTTTAGCTCGGAGCGATGCAATCAAGAATTAATTACCAGTCGAAGGCTTAACTTCATCGTACTAGTCGAAGGCTAAGGCTCCAGTGGAAGATGGCTCTATAGAGCGTGAGCTAAAGTTTAGGGCTCTTATTCATGAGAGCTTCCTCGTTTAATCCACTTGCTAATTTAATGCTCTGCCTGATGTATTCAAGGAGCTACCCATCAATAGACTGAAATCAAAGTTACTTAAATAGTTACTTGACTGCTGCCTCTACTCGCTTGGTGAATATTTTGACCACTGCAAAAAAACTGACCGGAATTATCAACCTGCTGGTTAAGTTACATGTAATTTATCTGAATAATATTAACAGTTGTCTAGCTCGTTTTCTCTTTTTTAATGTATGTGTAGCTTGTGTTTAATTTAAAATTTTGCATGACAACTTTATAATGGTAGAATATAAAGGCACGAGCAGCGGATTGGCAGCGGACAACATGAGGCAGTAGCGGACGACGTGTCGTAGCGACACTACTGGTTTCTATGTATTTCTATGAAATTCCCTCCGTAATTAGCGACACATTTCATAGAAATACGTGCCTTAATGGACACTATTTAAATTAAGACCTTATGTTCTATGCACATACGTATGTTTCTGGCAAATATATATAAGACTACGACTATATGTCCGTGACGGATATGTCATACATATGCGGCATGATACGTTTCGTAATATCAGGGTGACTGACTAAAGCATGAAATTAGATGATTCACTATATATAAATATAAATCGGTTCCCTAAAAATAGTGATAAACATATTTTTATACCAGAAATAAACATAAACTCACTGTGCCCACAACTAGGCTACACAAAATTGGCAATGTATACGCTTCTACAACAAAACTCCTAGTGAGTTGCAAAAATTAACAGTAAATAAATTCAAACAAATTGTAAAAACCTTGCTGTGCAAAAAGGCTTACTATAAAATATCAGATTATCTAGAACAAATGTCTTCAACCCGCGGCCCGCCGGGTCTTTTCTTGCGGCCCTCGGAGGCCATAGCAAATTATAATATTTTATTAACAGTAATAAATTTTTATTCACGGTTCCCTTTTTCGCGTTTTCTCTATTAGCGGGTAAAAAAATTGTGACTCGTTTCCTGTATTCGCGGCTAAATATTTCGCTATTCGCGGATCCAGTCGATACGCAAACATGCCCAAAAATTATATCATTGTTTGGGAGCACTTATGTGTGCGAGCAACTGTTTTCTCGCATGAAAAATGTCAAGTCTAAAACAAGGACAAAAATTACAGACGCACATCTGGAAGGTAGTCTAAGGGTTGCAACTTCAAAAATAAAGCCTGACATCGATACACTAGTCAAAAATAAACAGTGTCAAACATCGCATTGATTCAAGTTCCTGTAATTATTTTGTAAGGTTTTTAATAAATAAATAATTTTTAATAATAAATAAACCCATAAAGACTATTGCAAAATTTAAACTTGCTTGTTTCATATTCCTTTTTGAGGGTAGATAGCAAAATTAAATAGAGTATTGTAGGTTGCGGCCCATCGGACGATGAAAAATGGATTTATTGGCTCTTGCACAAAAAAAGGTTGAAGATGCATGATCTAGAAGATAAAAAAGCTTGGGACGGGTTTTGCTCCAACTCGAAAAGTAACAACTAACAGGCTAAAGGTTTCTTCGTCGCTTCTTTACTTTAGTCTACTTACCGAAGCGACAGAAATCAAAAATATCACTTTATTTCCGTGTCAGTGTTTAGTTTGACCTTTTCTAAGTGTACATTTATTGTATATATGGAAATAAAGAGTTTTTGATTTTGATTTTGATTTTGACTTACTTGGTCGGATTGCAGTTAGGTTTTCTTGATAAAAGCTTACCCCGCACAGCGGATATAATCTGAGCGGTTTTTCCACGGAATTCTGCAACTTCGCACGCGTTGTTTCTATGGAAAGGGTTTCTATCCCATGGGAATAGATTTATGGGATAAAAAGTAGCTATGTTTGATTCCAGGATTAGAATTACCTGTTGTCAGCCCGATCCGTTCGGTAGTTTCAGCGTGAAGAGATAACAAACATCCATCCATCATACATCTAACCATCCAAACTTTCGCATTATAATGTTAGTGTGATTAGATCAATTATTGTGCGCGAGAAGACCGACTAAAATTTTATCAGCCTTTTTTTTGTGTGGTTTTATTTAGTGTAAGATCTATGCAGGGATTGGTTACTATCGAGTGTCAATAGAAGAAATGGGGCTAAAATAATTTCCGTAATTTTTGAAGTAATAAAAGAGGCAATAAAACGTTAATTTGTTCGTGCACTGTTTGACCAAGTCAGTTTGTTAAAAAAGTTTGAACTCTTCCCTGATTAATTCCATCAAAATTCAGGAAATGCTTGAATCCGCTGCCATAACACTCCAAAAGTTATGGCGCGGTTTGACGAAGGCCATTTTTATTTAAATTCCATCAGCATTCATTACGGTCCAGATAAAGAAAGAGTTTGTCCATCCGTATTCTGAAATTTGGTGTAATACTCTAGCAATGCACTTTTGAGGATTTATCCCAGTATGAAAAGATTTAAATACAATTTAAATACGTACAAGTTACAACTACGGTACAACTGTAAAATTAAATGTGCTTTAATTTGGTAAACCCTAAAAAATTTGCAAGTAGAATATGTACTGGACCTACTGCGAAAAAATACATATATGTCGTCGTGAATTTGTAGGTACTTTTTCCTAACAAAAATTTAACTTTCACATTGTCATTTTAACAAACCGTACAAAAATAACCACAACCTTTGACAAATCCCACGTTGTCCAAATTTAATTTAACATTTTTCATTCATACTTTCGCTTTTGTCTCTTTGAGTTCAAAAGGGGCCTTCGTCAAAATAGAAAGGCCATTTATCTAAAGCGAGATAAATACATTGCCTCTTGAATATAATGCTCTATTGGAATCTATAGCCACATCAATCACATCACATGTGACGTATTAAAAGCAGCGATATTATACATTGTGACAGAGGTAGGTACCTACTAAATATAGCGCTTGCAAAAATATATCGGTTGTGATTGAGGGCCTCGATGGTTACCATAAATTATTTTATGAAGATTTTTTTGATCTATCGTGTTTTATTCCTCCGTGTTTTTGTTTTCGGTTTGATTCGTCATAAGTTCTTATGTCGAAATCAGTCATTCTACAGGGTTACAGGAAAAGTCGTGCTAGATCCGTTAAGGGCGTGGAGTACCCATCATTCCTGACATATTTCACTATGAAACACCCTACCCTAAACTAAACCCTTTTCGAGATATTCGACTTTTAATTTTTTTATTGAAAATTGCCGATTTTTAGGCAATTAAATTTATTTTTGGTTGTTTTGTGTATCTTATTATTATTATTATTGCATTTTTACATGTGTAATTAGATGCTTTAGGACGTCAATCATTAAAATAGTGCATAAGTTAATTGAATAGACCGTAGTAGACAAGTGAAAGTTAAGAAATAAAAAAAAAATTAGAAAGTTTATTTTTCTCTAAGGGATATCTAAAAAAAATATTATGGCAATTCTTCGGCAGATGTTTTTAAAAATATCTACGTTTCATCAGCTATCTAACGAGGTATAATAATCTAGGGTTTTATTCAATTGCATTGAAAAAAAATTAGTTTTATAGGCGACAGTGGAGAAGAAAATTTATACTTAGCCCTAAAAAGTAAAAGTAAAACAATAGGTAAGCATGAAATGTCATTTATTAAAGGTTTTCACACAACTTTTTCTTATTCTACAGTTCATGTTCAACATGGCCGCCTCTATTTCTGATACATTGTCGCATCCTTCTACGGAGACCAGTCTTCACTACTCCAGTGGTCAACGTGGTCCTCATTTTATTTGCTGCATCCACAATCCTTTCTCTTAGGTCTTCCACAGACGAAACTGGATTCGGCTCGCTGTACACAAGACTTTTCATGCACCCCCACACATGAAAATCCATGGGGGTTAGGTCCGGACTTCTTGCTGGCCATGGCAACGGCCCACCTCGTCCTATCCATTTGTTTGGATAATTTGTGTCCAGCCAGTCTCTGACACTTCTCCTGAAATGGGCAGGGCAGCCATCGTGTTGGAACCACATGTCCCTGATCAGGTTGAGTGGCAGATCATCCAGCAAATCACTCAAGTCTGCTCTCAGGAAATTTTCGTAGCTTTCCCCATTTAAATTATCCGGTAGAAAGTAAGGTCCAATCAAATGATTGGAGATAATGCCCATCCACACATTCACGCTGAATCTTCGTTGGGACCCCTTCACTCTTTTCTTATTGGGATTCCTTAGTGCTTTTGGGGCCCAGTAATGGGCGTTGTGATAGTTAGTTATGCCATCTTTATCAAATTTGGACTCATCCGTCCACAAGATATTTCTTAGAAAATCTGGGTCTTCTACGTCAGCATTTAGCATAAATCTGCAAAAGTCCAATCTTCTCGCGGGGTCTCCTTCTTCAATAACGTGTACCGGCGTGTAATGGTATGGGTATAGGCCAGCAGTATGCACTGTAAACCACACTCTCCATTGCGAAAGTCCCAGATCACGGGCAACAATATTAGTGGAAGTAGTCGGATCCGCTCGAAAGCGTTGCACTATCTCATTGTCCTGTTCTTCGTCGTCAATTCGTGGTCTACCCATGTCTGTATTACGTCTCAAAACAGAGCCAGATTCTCGAAGTCTTCGATAAACTCTGTCAAAAACGGCCACATCCGGCACTCGACGACCGGGGTAGCGAGTTACGTATTCGTTGCGAGCTTGCGCAGATACACAATCGCAGTATCCGTAACAAATAAGCATATCAGCATATTCCTCAGGTGTGTAGGACGTCATCTTCAACACTTCCGTATCACAGGTACAAATCAGAGTCCGGTTAACAAGTATAGTAGTCACAAATCAGAAGAAATAGTCCAGAATCACAGCCAAGTCGAGAAAAAGAGCAAAACGATATCACATCTACTATGTACGAAGCACAAAAGCAGACTGACAACCAAAACAATACCCCCTGTTGTATTCCCAGCCCTAACCGGTCTCTACACATTTTTTCTTTCATTCATACCTACATAAATCGTCACTTGTCTCGCTCTCACGGTGTGTCTGAACTTGAAGGACAATAGGCGCGGGACCGTTAGAACTGCTACCTGGAGCGTCCCAACTACTTTTTTTCCACGAAATGTAATACAAACCCTAGATTGTTATACCTCGTTAGATAGCTGATGAAACGTAGATATTTTTAAAAACATTTGCCGAAGAATTGCCATAATATTTTTTTAGATATCCCTTAGAGAAAAATAAACTTTCTAATTTTTTTTTTATTTCCTAACTTTCACTTTTCTACTACGGTCTATTCAATTAACTTATGCACTATTTTAATCATTGACGTCCTAAAGCATCTTATTACACATGTAAAAATGCAATAATAATAATAATAAGATACACAAAATAAACAAAAATAAATTTAGTAGCCTAAAAATCGGCACTTTTCAATAAAAAAATTAAAAGTCGAATATCTCGAAATGGGTTAAGTTTAGGGTAGGGGGTTTCATAGTGAAATAAGTCAGGAATGGTGGTTACTCCACGCTCTTAACGGATCTAGCACGATTTTTCCTGTAACCCTGTATATGTTACAGATTTCAAAAAAAATCTCAATTTTTCTGTTGTTTAATTTTCTACTTAGATCGTATATATCTTCGCCAATTTTTTTTTTATTTATGCTGAATTACCATTTTTCTCTGACCGTAGAGATACTTAAGTAAGATAAGAGACTTAAGTAAGCCTATTCAGTAATTAGAAGTCTACTATTACTAAACAGGGTGCCACTTGAAAAGCGTACTAAGCGGGCAAACAGGGGTTCCACCCCCAAACCGAGAGTGTGTTTTATTTTTAAGAATAGGTATTTTCAGGTTTTGTTATAAAAAAATCTTTCCGCAACGGAAAAAAAAATCATTTCCACACAAATCTTACGAACATCCAACATACCTTCTAAACTAAACTTGAGGCATAAGTAGGTACCTACATAATTATGAATGCAAATTGATGCTTCCATGCTTGTGTTGTAGGTACAAATCCAGTTTCCTTTCCAGCTGGTACCCAAGATATGTTTTTGAACATTTAACACAGAATGCTGTAACACAGTATTTGAAGCATTTTGGGTATGATATAAATTTCATTGGCACTAACCAGACCCGTGAGAAAACATTATGCATTTACGTAATTTATTACAATTATACAGCCGCTATTTTCGTACGGAATATGCTAGCAGTATTAAGTCTTTGAGAATTTAAAACCACTCAAAATATTGAATGCAAATAATTTTGCTATTGATAGAAAGTCAAATTTTAATTTCAAAATTGAGAAACCAATTAAAAACTCTTGAGATTATTGCTTGTCATACATAAGGCCCGAAAAGTATTTTAGGTTTTGAAAAACAGATGGGCCAAAATATTATGTGTTCACTTATCATATCAGTGCAAGTGTGTTACACCAATTCAGTTTTGTAAACATTCATTACAGTGCTGCCTTTTATTTATTCTGAGAAAATAAATGCTTAAAACTTATTAGAACCGTATTTATTACTTGGATATTGAATTTAATTGGAAACTTATTGAATAGTTTTGTCCTAGTTTATGGTTAGTAGATACAAATAAGCGTCATAAAAAATATTATTGGTCGATAGGCAGTATTTTTTTCATTTTGAGACCATTAACCACAATAAGCACACTTGCCCACACTTTGGATGATATTTAAAGTCAAAACACAGGTGATTTTGGGGTTGATTTGATACCTTAGTTACAAATCAACTGATCGACTAAAAAGTAAATAGCGCTTTTTCAATGAAAATTGTTGGAACTTGGAAAGTCATCGAACAAAAGATATTCGCCAGGGGGACCCGCATCACCCGCTTTCGGTCCTTTCCGTGGCACCCTGTATAAAATAGATGCACTATTTTCTTTTACCTTCAAGTTGCTGATGAAAGTTTATATTGTAGAGAGCAAAGCTTGGTTCAAAGCCAAGGATAAAAGACGTCGAGCTTATGGTCCTTATCGACCATAACTCGACGTGCAAACGACTCCCAAGCGACTCCATAACGTAAGATTTTTATGCCCTCACAGGTTTATAAACACTGTAACGAACGATGTCGTAAAGAGGTGCTTCTAATTTAATTAAATACAATGTTCCCGTTCCCTACCATTAGATATCATGGATACCTGATTTTACCCTAATTGTCACCGAGAAAGGACAAATTATGTAAATGTTCTTTGAAGATGCGTATTAAAATGTAGATATAATTGCTGCTTTAAATTTAACAGTTTGGTCGCTCCGTAAATGGTGTTACTCGTTGACTAAAACATTTCATTTCATTTATAGAAATATTGAGTAAGATATCTATTATGTTGATAAACTAAAAAAGATCAGGCGAACCGGAATAGCATAACATTATGGAAATCAGCAGACATAATTAAAACAATACTCCGAAGAAGTGATGTCTTTTGTTCCAGCAAACAAATCATACTAATATTATAAATGCGAAAGTTTGGATGTATGGATGTTTGTTACCTCTTCACGCCAAAACTACTGAACGGATCGGGCTGAAATTTGCTTAAGTACAGGTAATTCTAATCCTGGAATCAAACATAGACTACTTTTTATTTCATAAATGTCTCATAGGATAAAAAACGTTTCCATAGAGACAACGCTTATTCACTAGAAAACTAGATTCTGCCAACTGCTTCGTACCTGCTGGGTCAATAAAAACGATGAAACATTACTTTGTAATGTATTATGCCTATTGCACTTGTTTTGCACAGATATCTCCCTTTTATATTTTTTTATTTAGTTTATGATATGTTTTAAAATTTGACAATAATTTTAAGGAATTAGATAAATTATTAGATAAATTATGTTTTTAATCTTAAGTAACTAGTGTAATTGGTTATAAAAATCGTGTTAGTTACTAATCAAAATAAATAAATAAATAAATTATCGTTTTCTGAGTGAGGCCGAACACCACTTGTATTACGACAATTGTAGCGCCACATTTGAAACGTGACACATTTATGTCCCCCGTATAACTGTATTTATTATTCAGTATTTTTATTGCAAGACAAAAATATTACATCGTTTTGTAAGTTAATGTATGGTAGGGTATAGCAATATATCTTAATGTAGTACTGAGAAGGACTTAATAAAGAATTTAGTATTTTATACAAAATTACAGAGATCTATTAGGTATATTTGTGTAGCTTAAAATAATATAAATTTACTTAGGTACATAAAACTTCTTATTTATTTATTTATTATCAGCCAAGTTCATCCCACTGCTGGGCAAAGGCCTCCCCCCACTCTCTCCAGACATCACATCAAAACTTCTTAAACAACAAAATAGTTTTCTTTGACAACTGCGCGCGAGCATGCACAAAATGTACAAATGTGTAATTGATGTGCGTGCTTGCGCGCAGATATACAAATAAAAAGCTCCAAGTCGCAACCTCCATGTTCCTATGTCCTCTTAAATTAAGCAATAAGCATTCGCCTTAAATGAGTTCCTGAGCTCTCTTAATTGGTTCGACTCTCATCGTCAGATTATCGTGGATTGCGTATTTTATTTTTATTTCTTAAAGCATAAGCAGCCATTTGGTTTTTATTATTTATTATAATTTATTTCTATTATTTTATAAAGTAAAATACATTTTGGAAAAGAATAACTTGACAAGGCTTTCGAAACATGTGTACCAACGCTAACAAGTTAGACTGGTTGAAAATGGTATCACCTTAATATTATATTAAGGTATGTATCGACTTTACTTAACCACACTACCTTGAGTGTTAACCCTATTAATAACAGTCTTCAACGTAGGTAGTATGTACATAATAAATTTCCATGGTACTGACATAAATTATAAGATTTAGTTTCTTCGGCCAATAAAAGAAAATTAAAGATTTACACGGTATTTTTTCAATCGGAAGGTTTTTACCTAAGGATATGAAATCACCAGTAATTAAATCGAGTATTCCCCACTATTGCACCTAGTTATCTACCTACTACCACAAATTCTACTAATATTATAAGAGAAAAGTTATTGCCATTGTGAAGATGTTTGAAAAGTACCTACTGAACGGATCGAGCTGAAATTTTTCATTCTTAAAGTACCTTTAATAACATTATCTACTTTTAATCCCAAAAAACGTATGCGAAACCGCTGGCAGAAGCTAGTGATATAATACAATACTTGTAGGACTAAATACCAACTATATTCTTAAGGATGAACAAGGCACGTCATATCAGAGATCTACTGACTCAAACAGTTACCACCCTTGTTCTTGACTACAAAGAGGCTGTCATAAAATTAGGTCAGTGAGGGAACTACTCGCGTATTGGTACTGGTAGTATTAAATTGGCTAACTTAATATAATAACAAATTTTCCGGGTTTGAATTTTATTTTCATTTTGGATTTAGCCGAGTCTACGGATATTGGATTTGCCTGTTTTTAATAGAAAGGGTTAAACAAACTTATAGTTTTCTATGCAAGTTTCCGTTATTAAATTTCGGCTTTGTTTACAACCCTTTTATAATGCTCAGCCCTTTCATGGAGATTCACAATTCAGGTAGTTTAACCATCTGGAAAAAGCTCTACGCATTCATATTCAAGCTAGGTAAATGAACACATGCCTATTGCGTTGAAAAAATGCCTCTTTGTTATCGTACAGGCTCGAAACAATAGAGGCTTTCAAATGTAGTCATAATTGTTTTCACCTACATTTCATAGCCATAGCATAGGATGCATACTATGCATATAATATATATTTTTAGGGAAGAAGCAAAGAAAAAAAATCACAAACAAAATTACAATCAAATTATAGAAATAAATTAGAACTAGTATTTACAATTGAAACAATTGAGCTAACTGCAGACTGTTGCAAACAATCTGCAGTATACCCCTGCAAAGAATGTGTCGTTTATATAACGAAGTAGTTAAATCAAAATATAAGATAGATATCTTCGATAATAACCACAATAGATTTAAGCGTTGTTTAAAAAAAAAATCTTGTTAAATTATTTTCTCAGTAACAGTGTGTGTTGTCCTTATTTTTTACGCCTTAGGGTAATTTAAATCTATTGCATGCAACATTATTTTTTCTATGTTCACATTATTGATTTCAATCTTGATCAAAATTTGTAAAAGTAGCATAAGTTTATTCTTAATTCGATTGTTATCTGATTTGTGAATGAATAAATAAATAAATAAACAAATAAATAAATCTACAGGTAGCTCAACTGATCCATATCAATACCAGTTGTCACGTCCCCAAGACGCTGGCTGCATTGCCCCGCTGTATGGCAATGCTGATGCGCTGTGCCAGATACTGACCAGCTCTCGGGTTAAGGTATATTATAGCCATAGGATGTTCTATAGAACTTTGAACATCGTCGTTAAAAAGTCGCTTCATGTGTACATCTCTCTATGCACAAACTCAATATAGAATATTTGTAAATAAACCACGACACAAATAAATAAAACTCACTTGCTTGGCGTCGAATTTCAGATATAATTGTAATGCAATATTTATTGGAGGACGGATCTCAAATCGACACGTACCTAATGTAAATTCCGTATAAAAAGACGCGACCACAGAGTGAATTTTAGGATAAGTATCATATGGGCGGTTTGTTAACACACATTGTACAACGAGTTTTTGTAGTGAAAAATAGTGCGTTTTCAGTAATTGTTCGACTTTAATGATTTTTTCGCCGTTTCATTTCATTTTGCCGCGTGCGAGATATCCTAACGATTGTCAAGAATACACGACCGCTCCAGCTTTTAGAATTAAGTATAATTAAGTAATGAGTAGTTTCAACGATTTTTGTCGCAAGTGAACCCCACGTCTGCGTGGAGGTTGTCCTTTTAATAAAATTAGAAAAACCTGAACTGCTCTTGATATATAACAATTCAATAAACAAAATGTTCCTTTCATCCATGATCATAGGATCTCTCAGTACCGACAGTTAAACAAATTTAGAGCCTATAAAACACAAAATAGCTTTGATTTTCCTTTTATTGCGTTTCGTTCGACGTCATCCGTGGCTTTCTGTGTTTGGATGTTATCAGCTAAGTATTTCAGTGTACCTAAGTTAGTAGATATGTCGCCGCCGGATCTTAGAATTAGCCTGTATATAGATGGCTAGGCGGATTATGAAACGGCACATCGGTCAATCAACATCCCCCATGCATTAATTTAAATATTAATAATATTAATAATGCTGGACAATTCACACAACATTATCTAGCCCCAAGCTAAGCAGAGCTTGTGTTATGGGTACTAGATAACTAATTTACTTAATGCAATACACTAGATAGATAGATATTTTTTTTTATTATAGATAGAAAACATCCAGACTAACGGAACAAATTTCTGTAGATCGTACACAAACTTGTTCCGAGGCAGGAATCGAATCCGCAACCTCCTGCGTCGCAGGCGGACCTTCGCCCGCTGCGCCACGGAGGTCTTTTTATTTTTTATTTTATTTTATTTTATTTCTTCAGGAAAAGGTCGTCAATATTATTATTATTAAAGCTAAAAGTGAAAGTGACATTAATAATACATTATCTAATACAATTGAATGGCTGAATAAGAATAATTTAAAGATTAACTTGACTAAAACCAATATTATACAGTTTAGAACATATAGGCGGGATAAAATAGACTTCTCTATTAATTATAATAACACCACAATTGCCGAAGTTGATACAGCAAAATTCTTAGGGATTTGGCTCGATCAGCACTGCAATTGGAAGGCTCACATCAAGGACGTCTGTGACAAGTTAGATAGGTTTGTTTATGCCTTAAAAAGTTTGAGACTACGGGTGTCTACCGATGCAGCGCTCAGAGCGTACCATGGATACGTCTCATCGACTTTGGCGTACGGATTAATTTTGTGGGGAAACTCCACCGATGTAGAAAATGCCTTCATAATACAAAAAAAGTGCGTACGGGCCATCTGTGGCGCTTGGAATACCGATAGCTGTAAACCCCTATTTAAGAAATTTAGTATTCTTCCTTTACCATGCATGTACATAAAGGACATTTGCTTGTTTGTGAAACAAAATCCTCATCTCTTTAAAACTCACGCGGATGTGTTGGAGAGACACACAAGGCATAAAGACAAGCTTTACGCACCAAATTGTAGATTAGAGCTTATAAAAAGGAACGCATATCATCAGGCGATAAATATATACAATAAATTACCCAGTGACCATTTAGTCCCGAAACTACAACCGAAAACATCCATAATCATTTGAAGAAAATCAAGGATTCAAACGACTACTCCGTCAAGAAACGTGAAATAAAAACTACTCGTCACGCGGCATTTGTCGTCGGAATCCCGGAGTCACTCTTCGAATTAATCGCGCAGCCAATGCAATGGCCAGCTGGAGTTCGTTTTACGGAGTGGTTTCTCATGCGGCCCCGCACCCCGCGGGGCGCCCCCGCAACCATCTCACAGTAATCAGAACGACCAGTGTAACCTGTGCGCGCTTACTGTTTGTCACCAAAATATAGCCTCTTTAGACAAAAAGACACTAAAACTTGAAGTGCTTCTACATTCCCAATTACTTTGTGATGTTATCGCGATAACTGAGCATTGGCTTAGTGAGGCTAACCTAAAGTGTGTTTACTTAGACGGCTATGTTCTAGTTTCTAACTTTTGTAGAAAACAACGAGCCCATGGGGGATCATGTTTATATGTGAAAAACGGAATAAAAGCGACAGAATGTGTTGAATTCATTGAACTTGCGGAGGAACAGTTCTGTGAAGTTTCTGCAATCGAGTTGATAGATTTTAATGTTGTGATTTTATGTGTTTATAGAACAAATTTGATAAGCTCGTCATTGTTCTTAGTGTACATGGAACGTCTTCTCGAACGAGCCTGCGATAGTGGTAAACAGTGTCTCATAGTAGGTGATTTTAATATAAATTGGCTAAATGAACAATGTTCCGATCGTAAACAACTTAGTGATTTGTTATCAGTGTACAACTTTAGTAATGAAGTAGATTTTCCAACGCGTGTAGTCGGTGCGTCCTCGACCTGCTTGGATCACGTATACTGTAACATGGGAGCAGGAATGGTGGCGGCGGTGCCGGTGATCACCCATCTGAGTGATCACCGCGCCGTCCGCGCCGTCCTCGCGGTGCCGACGCGACCGATACAGCCGAGGACTCGGCTTGTCAGGGATTATTCCGAGGTGAGTCGTATCAATTTTTATGCGGCTATCTCGAGCATAGACTGGCGCGAAGTACAATACAAGCGTACTTCTCCAAACGCACTGGCTTCGTCCATAATAAACATATTAGCTAATATGATTGACATCTGTTTTCCTCTCAAACGTAAAAACATACGATCTAACTCATGGATTACCATTGAAATTAAAAATTTAAATGCCCTTCTTTTTGACATTACTAGTATGTATGAAAAATATCCACAATTCAGCTATTTAGAAGATTTAATTACAAAGATTAGCCTTCAATATGACAACTTAATAAATTGGTCTAAATCAAATCACTACACAAATATAATTTCAGCAAATTCTAATACTCAAAAAGCCGTGTGGAAGGTGGTCAACGATGAGAGAGGAAAACACTCATCACCCTCAATTAATTTTATGGACGTCATCAAAGACCCTAGCTCTGGAACTAAATTTTGTTCAGGGAAGGCAGCTGCGGACGCCATGAACGCAAGATTTGTGGGTGCAGCGACCGCGTGCGGCGCCCCGCGCGCTGACCTGTGCGCCGTCGGCGCCGCCCTCGAGGCCGCCCGCCCAAAAACTGACCGCTCGCTGCGGTTTGTGCGATTCACACCTGCGGAAGTGTATCAAATTATAATGACGCGGATCCCAAGTAAGCCTACCAAAGACTTATTTAAGATTTCTATGGAAACGTTACGCATCGCAGCGACGCCACTCGCGCCGACCCTGGCAGTTTTATTTAACTCCTGTTTGGACGGTGGTACCTACCCACTAGCTTTCAAAACTAGTAAGGTCTCCCCACTATTCAAGGGCAAAGGTAAGCGTGAGAGCATAGACGGCTACAGACCGGTGTCCATTATTCCAGCGCTGGCCAAGGTGTTCGAGAATGGAGTAAGTACTCGACTTACAAAGTACCTCGCAGACACCGAAGCATTGTCGGAGCGCCAGTACGCGTACCGCGCGGGCCGCTCCACTACGTCTCTCGCACGAGAAGTGGTCCGTCTTATAGTAGATGCCTGTGAGCACCGGCAGCGAGTCGCGGTCTTGTGCTGTGACCTCTCAAAAGCCTTTGATGTCGCAGACCATGGCGTACTCGCTGCCAAGCTGCGCCACTACGGCATAGACGGACCTGCACATGCTCTCCTGACCGACCTGCTGCGGAACAGATCGCAGGTCGTAGTTGGCGATGGCGGAGATGTTAAGTCCGATCCACTAACTACCGTGATGGGCGTAGCACAGGGGTCGTCTGTATCGAATTTGCTGTTCTCGCTATTACTCAACGATCTTCCTGTCTCTGCAACCAAGAGTGACATATTTATGTATGCAGATGACGTAGCAGCAATCATCACAGCGGAGACTGTGGACGGACTCGAAGAAAAATTGAATGAAGCAGCACAGGAGCTGGCACTGTGGTTCCAATTCAACGGCCTCGTGCTAAACATCAGTAAAACCCATTTCATTCATTTTTCAATCTCGGGCCGGTCATCCAGGAACATGTCGGTATGTGTAGGTGGTACTTCAATACACGAAGTGCTGTCGACGACGTTCCTCGGGTTCGAGTTGGACCGCGGGCTGACGTGGGCGGCGCACGTGGACAAGCTGTGCAAGCGGCTCGGCAGTGCGTGCTACGCGCTGGGCAGGCTGGCGCGTCTGGTGCCCGCTGATATGGTCCGGATGTGCTACTTTGCGACCGTACACTCATTGTTGCAGTACGGCGCCGAGCTCTTTGGACGCGCTGCCGAAAGGGAACGCGTCTTCAGAATGCAAAAAAGGGCCGTACGTGCGATAGTACGCGTATCGCGGAGAACATCTGTTAGACCATACTTTACCCAGCTAAATATAATGACCTTCCCATCGATAGCTATCTATCAAGTAGCATTGCATGTCCGTCGAAACATAAATTCGTTTTCAAAACAAGCGGATATGCATTGCTACAACACTCGCAATGCCGCCAGTGGCTGGTTAGTGCCTGCAGCAAGAAAACTGGCAAAATCGGACAAGTTGACGCACGTAATGGGACCGGCTACCTACAACAAGCTCCCAGACAAAGTTAAGGACGCACCGAGTCTCGAAAATTTTAAAACTAAACTAAAAAACTGGCTCGTAGAGATGACGTTCTATACCTACGACGAATTTTTAAATTCTGAATAATTTGCTGGTTAAAGTTAATAACTTTATATACATTTATTATTTGTATATCACTTTATCATGTTTACACAATTGTGACGTATAATTTGACAAATTATAAATAAAATGTTTATCTGTTTATCTGTTTATCTGACCTAAAAGCTTTATCATATAATTTACTTAAAATAAAACTAAAATTATGGCTTATGGATAAATGTTTTTATGACGTTAAGGAATATTTTAATTTTAAAAATTGACTTTTTATGACATTATACTATTTTTTTTTTGTTTTTACTCTCATTTTGAATAATTTAATATATTTTTTGGTTGTGATATCAGTTATTTTGCTTATAATTTTATATAGAGCCCTAGTGACTTATTAATTTTGCACGCCTAGACGAGGCAGAATGTATTGGAGTGTTATTTTATTATTAAGACCTATTCATTGTACCTACATTCCTGCAAATAAATGATTTATGATTTATGATAAATTAAGGCTAGCTTTAGCTAACGCTAAAAATAATATATAATTTTTAATTTTGAACAAAATAATGTTGTTTAAATGTACGTACAGCTCGCTTGTAATATTATTATATCATGGTTATGTGTGTGCTGATTAAATACAGGAGATGTATCGTTCTTCGCAGAATTTATTAAATTTTGTTTGCGTCTCCATGCTCATATCGCAAGCGTCTGTGCAAATTGTGCAAATATGGCTGAATGATGTTGCTTTTTATCTTTGGTACGTCTCAGACCGGAAATGTTTTCATTTTCAGCCAGCAGAACGTTGTTAAATGCAATCATGGTCCACGGCTGGAAGCAGGCCTCCCCCTGATAAGCGTCTTATTGGATTTTATCATAACTCCCACCAAATCACTGTCAATGACCAAAAGCTACTTTGACGAAAATTTCTTGACCTTTTTATAAGTTTGGCAAAACGAACCTTTGACAAAACGCACCTTTGGTAAAAATTGGGTAAAGATCATTACCCAAGTCCTGAGTTATATGCGTTTCGTCAAAACTGCTTTTCGTACGAAAAGCAGTTTTGACGAAACGCGTATAACTCGGGCAAGCAGGTTGGAGTTCGCGTTGGTTCTTCGGTGGTAAAATATGTTCTGCAGGAGGCGCTGCAATTCCTCTGCCTCCCGGTGGATATCCCTTAGCCGCCTCTTACGACACCCTCAAGAAGTGTTGGGGTGGTTCAAATTCTAAGCCCATACGGCCAATAAGAATAAATATACATGTGAATAAACTGGGGTTATTACATTATTTTAATTAAAGTCTTCTTTTTTTATTTGCAGGTAACATTTTATGGAGATTTGGATAGGTAAGTTTTGTATTTTTAATGTGAGGTGACGATTTTTTTCATGATTAGATTCTTCCATTTACAGACTAGCCGATAAATGTTGCATGATTGTCGGTAAACAGCTTCCCTGCAAATTTTTTTAATGTCAAAACTCAGAATATATCCTTCCCACCATCTACTGAAATAATGATATTAATAATTATTAGGAAACCAGTGAGTAAGGTTATAGAAAAGTAGAGTTTAATACCAACCATTTATCATATATTTTCCATTTACCTCGTCGTAAAAAGCTATTTTTCTAAGTCACATACCTATACTACTACTACTTACACAACTAAATGTATTTTATCATACAAAGTAATAAATTAGAAGTAGATGCCTAGAGAATTACCTACCATCACCTACCATTGTAAACCAATGCGATATACTTATTTACTTACTTCAATATTTATTCACAAAGAAAATTATAATATAATTGGTATTTACAATTGAAACAATTGAGCTAACTGCAGACAGTTGCAAACAATCTACAGGTAGCTCAACTGATCCATATCAATACCAGTCGGAAGCGTCCCCAAGACGCTGGCTGCATTGCCCCGCTGTATGGCAATGCTGATGCGCTGTGCCAGATACTGACCAGGTCTCGGGTCACGCGTCGCTTCGACCAGACGATCAGATAATTTTTTGAAAACCCGAAGAGCCTCGGTACCCCACGGACCTAAGGTCTCGACTCCAAGAGGAGCAAATGTGTAGGTTCTGTCGAGACCTGCATATTTGCGCCTCTTGAGATAAAATTTCAATTTAATTTCAATTTTTATTTACTTACTATATTAAAGCTACTCGTACAAACTATATAATTACTTACCTACGTACTTATGGTAAAGGGGCTATATCTACTGATGACGTACTTTTACGACGCTCGTTTTACGGAAATAAAATTGAGTCCTTCCCAACGTATGTGGCTGTGCTGTAAAACTTATAATAGAGCCATAAATATTGGCTCATACTTAATCGTGTAAGTATACTACGATTGTACTACGACCCGCCCGTATAAATCGGAGCCATCGCCAATAACCGGGTCCAGTCTGGGAAGCACCGCGCGAGGCAGCTTGAAAATTATATACCTCGGCGTTGCCTCGTCCGGCTGCCTCGCGCTATGCACCCTCAGTCTTGTTTCTTTTAACAAACTGTGATCAATCTGGGGTTTACAATGAACACTAAAATCGGCGACACTGCCCGGCTTTGGTGCGATATTTCAGTTTACCTAAGAATATTTAAGGGTGTCCACCAAAGATTTTAAATCTTTGCTGCTTTATGTCAACTTAGTGCCTTGTCGAATTTGGTGAGTAGTGTAGATTCCAGCTATACTCTGACTATTGTTTTAGATTTTCCATGCTATTAGTAGAGAACTAATAATACTATTGTATAGAATGGACACTTTTCGCCT
The DNA here is from genome assembly GCA_949316285.1 of Eupithecia subumbrata. Classification (NCBI taxonomy): domain Eukaryota; kingdom Metazoa; phylum Arthropoda; class Insecta; order Lepidoptera; family Geometridae; genus Eupithecia; species Eupithecia subumbrata. The sequence goes on along the minus strand of OX438630.1, from coordinate 7,662,777 downwards.
CCCACCTGACGGAGCTTCCTCACCCCGCCGGGTCCTAGTCGAGTTTTATTGCGGTCCAAATTCAAGGAACGTACGGCGCACGCACGAGGGGCAGATTAATGATTTTGACGGCCGACTACGATGGTGTTCGATATTTTGTTTATTCAATCATGGACATACGAAATTTCTTTTGTTTTGGGGTTTGATTTCACCTTTTGTGAGAAGAAAATAAAGACCGTGTCGTGCAACGCAGTTGCGCATATGCATGTATGTGCCGAGACGCGACTTGGATAAATGTGCGAGTGTCCGGGGTGTGCTCCAAGCTAAACAGACCTCGTGTTATGTACTAGATGACTGATATACTAATAATAAAATACTGGATGACATAGATATATACATATTTTTAAAACAACCAGAACACCCGGAAGCATTTTTATTTTACGCGAGTGCAAAATACGTCGTGTGCACAGGCACGGACCCTAAACAGTTAACAGGAAAGCACTCGTAAATCAGGATTACCTTCAAATCTGGACGAGACCGTATAAAATAAACCGCCTGTCGTCACTTTTCTCAATTTATTTTCGTATCTGTAAAAGCATTTTCACTTTGTGACGATCCCTTAGCTTTTGATTATTTATGTAACAACACAATCCTCTAGGAAAGTTTATTTCTACAAAAGTGCTATTGTTTTTCATTTACAAAAAGGAACAGTGTAATATAAAGGAATGTGTAATAAATTACACAATATAAAATTATTTTTAGCAACAAAAACTATGGCATACATTAAAATGGAAAAATACTTCGGAGCTATAATAAGTGGATATATAGATTAGCTACAACCCCCACTAGGCTCATAGCCTTATGACAAGTCTCGGGTACCCGTACCCAGAGTCAGAAACTTGACTAGTTTCTAGGGTTTTTTTTAATTATAGTAATTTTCGGAAATGATAGACACTCACCAATATTTTGAGACGAGTAGGTTACGTTGGGTAGACATGTAAGCCACGCTGCGCGATAATGTTGATTATTATTACAAACAACAAAAAGTCATCATGCAAATGTCGACCACCATATTTCTTATTTAACTTTGATTATCGAATTCGATGGAATGAAGTTGAATCACGTTCCAAAGAGTCACGCTCCGGGCTGAAGAAAAATAAAGTAGAATTATTATACGGTCCTTCGTCAAGTCAGACGGAAGATCTTCAACGAAATTAAAAGGGAGGACCCGTTCAATGTTTTGAAATTACTTTTTCAGTACATTTCCGTGACGGGAAAAGTATTCGTGGTAAACTCAAACGAAGGCAGGATGAACCTAATTTACTTGCGCTTAATAACTGGATGGTCAGTGGATAGTGTACTTAAAGTCATAAATAACGGGATATTTACCATGATTTGAGTTTTGAGCTTTCCAATATTTCGGCATTCATTCAGTTATTCCGTGATCATGGCGCATGAAACTGTGCCGAAATATTGGAAAGCTCAAAACTCAAATCATGGTAAATATCCCGTTATTTATGACTTTAGTGTTATTAACCATGATGGATTTAAAAGTTTGATAGTGTCCTTTTGTAAATTAATAAATATTGTCAGGACTCTTCCTGCTCGAGGATTCCCAACTCGAGAATTCTCGAGAAATTTGTCTCAAGTCGAGACGGGAAGAAAACACAGTCTCGAGAAGTCTCGAGAAATCATTCCATGCGCTAGGACACTAATAAATAACACGCATAAAACACGTGACGTCTAGAGTATCACATTCCTGTCACTGAAAGACATTTTCACCATAAAGGACACGTTACTCGGCCAAAGGTAATCGACCTCCTGTCACAATAGTAGCCTATTAGCCTACTTAACCGAAATTGTCTTGTCATTGCGTCTTTGGATATCGAGGACGAGTCTTTATTAAAAAAAGTTCTCGATTGTGTTTTGTAAAAGTTACAGTGACCGATCTATCTATGTAGTATATTGTATTAAGTATATCAGTTATCTAGTACCCATAACACAAGCTCTGCTTAGCTTGGGGCTAGATAATGCTGTGTGAATTGTCCAGCATTATTTATTTATTTTATTTTATTTATCTGTCAATATTTCTTTTCATTACAATTTTTATCTCTATCACATCATTTACTATCACACACACCATTTTAAAAACTGCTCATTTTATGCAATGTAACTAAACTTGGGCAGAAAGAGAGTGTATAAAAGCAGAGAAAAAGCATGGATCCGGAACCCATTCAAAACATAGCAGTATAATGTGGTATATTATGTATAATTTTTCATCATTTTTGTTTATTTTAAATTGTGTTTACATTGTGAACAAAAATGCAACAATTATAATTGAAAAAGTTATAAAAATCTACGGTTCAAATACCTGTAGATTGTTTGCAACAGTTTGCAGTTAGCTCAATTGTTTCAATTATAAATACTAGTTGTAATTTATTTCTATTAGTATGTAGATTGTAATTTTCTTTGTGAATAAAGATGTATACAAAAAAACTACGCAGAGATGTTCCTTCGTTAAATCTGCCTGAATTTGTAAGTAGAGTTTGAAATGTAAATTTATACAACTCTCATTATTATCATCATCATCATCGCCATCCTGTAGAAGTCCGCTATTCGAAATACACGATGAGGTTCAAAATAGTGGGAGGGATTGTAAAACCAAATGGTTGTGTTTGTTAGCTTATTTTTTTATTTATATTGCGGGTTAAAATTTTTTTTAATAAAAGTTAACTATGATTTGTTTAATCAAAAAATTGTACTGTTATTAACATAATAGTTTATAAATCTAAAAGGCATCTTTGTTAGTAAAAAATGTTTGTTTTGTAAAAACAAGTTTTTATAGTTATCTTAATATGTACAAATAATTTTGTATATTTATTATAGCTACATTTTTCTTATTCAATTGATGTTTGCTGTACATTCGGGAACTAGTAGGGAAGGGACCCAACAATTATAGAAAAAGTTAAGTTCCTTAAAAATTAAAGAGTAGGGAACTCTTAACTGTTTATATAGACCAGACGAGTACAGTTTGTTTAATTTATTGTTTGTTATTGATTTGTTAAAATTTAAAATAACATCTTGTTTTACTAAATATATCAAAAATTTCTCGAGATACTCGAGTTTCTATTTCTAAATCTTACTCGAGAATTCTCATGCCTCGAGTAATAATAAAGGTCGAAAAACCAGAAAACCTATACACGATCGTCAAGGGAGTTGTGATAAAGAGACGGCCTAAGTAATCTGCAACCAGTGGGTATTACCGAATTGTAAGAAAGATTAGCCTTTATTCACAAAGAAAATTACAATCAAATAATTGAACTAAATTTTAACAAGTATTAATAATTGAAATAATTGAGCTAACTGTAGGCGGTTGCAAACAATCTACAGGTAGCTCAACTGATCCATATCAATACCAGTCGGAAGCGTCCCCAAGACGCTGGCTGCATTGCCCCGATGTATGGTAGTGCTGATGCGCTGTGCCAGATACTGACCAGGTCTCGGGTCACGCGTCGCTTCGAGCAGACGCGCAGATAATTTTTTTTAAACCCGAAAGATAGTTTTATTTATATAGATAATATATAACAATAACAATAGACTGTATTATTTCCAGTAAATGAACCGTACATAAAAATACGCCCACGATTACGCGTTTAAAATAAGTAACAATTTGAATTGAATGATAAAACCACAGTATCAAAATAAAATTCAAGGAAAATATTATTTTCAGAAATTATGTGGGCGCTTTCACTAGTATAGGTACTTTTATATTAATATTGTCTGTTAATAAACAAGAGGAACCGGTTTTTGGCAGGCAGCTCTCATTTCATTTATTTATTCTCAAACAATAGTTACATTGTGTCGGAATTTTTGTTATTTTATGGTGCACATTGTTTATACCTCAACCTCAACATAGCCGTATTGGTCCACAACTGGACAAAGTCTATTGTCTGTGTCTATTGTTTATACGACTGAAGTCTTACGCCTTCAGTACACCTACGCAATCGCATGCGGCAGCGAAACGACGAAAAAACTGTAAGTTGCATGGCAACGTTTCGCATGTGTTATGTCTCGCTCTACTATATAGCTAGATGAAATAGTTGCGTCCTTGTCGGTATTGTTTCGCAAGTAACTGCGAAATGGACGTTACACAGACGCAGCAGTTTCGCTAGTGGAGTTCCGCATCATAAGGCGTCACCACGCGTTCTGTCGGTGAGGACAGAATTTCGCACAAAAAAAAAAAAAAAAGCCTTATATGATCACTCAATATGGTTTAAAAATTTAATTTTAGCAGTATATTGACTAATTTAAACGTCTTTTTAATTGGACACCCAAGATTGGGTGTAGGCCACCTCCATGCTGTTCCATTTGTTGCGATCTTTCGCCAGACGGGTCCATGTTGTTGTAGCAACCTGTACCAGGTCGTCGTACCATCATTTTCTTGGTCTGCCTCGTGAGCGTGAGGCGTCTCGAGGTGCAGGATTCGTTCACTCCACCTCTCGTCCTGGGCTCTCGAGATCTGGCCCGCCCACTTCCACATCAGTTTGCAAAGCATACCCACTGCATCAGTGACTTTAGTAGTGTTCCTAATATGCTCGCTCCTAACTCTATCCTTTAGCTTCGCACAATAGAAGCCGAAAATATTGAAATATTATTGAATTACGAAAGCTACAATGACATTTCCTTGCGAAAGAACTGCAGTGAACTAACGTTCCGCAGATGTTTCGGAACCGCAATTATTTCGCAAAGTCTCGCAGCCGCATACGAACGCGTAGGTGTACTAAGGGCGAAAATAAAAAATAATTGTAAAGTAATATTATTACAGATTCTCAGGGTCAGATATGTCAGCACAGAATTCCTTTACTGAGTAGTAGCACTTCTTTAACAAGAATTCTTTGAATTTCTTTTTAAAAATGTTTGAATTATATTTACTTTTATAAGATGTAGATAATTTATTGTACAGCTTTAAAGCCTGGTGCCGGACACTGTGCTCTAAAATATTAAGCTTGGGTGTAAGTTATTTTACTATATCCCTTCTTGTAGTAGTTTCTCTAAGTGTGGTTTCAAAAGAATTCATATTTTTTACTAAAAGTAAGTAAAACTAAAAGATATAGGCAAGGCACAGTGAGTATGCCGAGACTAATAAAATGTTCCCTACATGATTCCGTTTGAGAAATGCGTAACATCGTCCTAATGGCTCTCAGTCTGTAATGACCAGAGGGGTGAGTCTATTTGACGTTAATAACGAAACGTGATCATGGCGTCTCCTTTATTTATATGATTTACGGCTTCCTGTCTGCACGATACAGGCGCTGTATCAAATTTTATGGAAAAAGTAAATGTAAAATCACGTTACTAAAATAAAATAGACTCACCCCTCAGGTTGATCATCATATCACTCTTATAAAATCACACTTCATATAATTATTATCTATGGTAAGTATTCGTTTTGGTCATGTATTATTAGGGTTCCGTACCTCAAAAGGAAAAAAGGAACCCTTATAGGATCACTTTGTTGTCCGTTTGTTAACCCCCTTTTCTCAGAAACGCGTGGGGGAGGTATCGAGTTCAAATTAACATCAAATACTCAACTCCGTTACCACTTGGAGCTTCGATATAAACAAAACTTCTTAGTCAACGCAATCAAAAGTTGCAGCCTTTTATATCCAAATATTTTGAAATTTCCAAGCACGTGCGTACAAAACCTAGGGCACTTCATAACCTATAGGGTACTTCCCGTAGACCTACAATCATGAAATTTGGCAAGAAGCAAGGTCTTATAATTATGCGGAACCCTCGGTACGCGAATCAACTCGCACTTGACGTTTTTTTTAATTTTCTACTCTGTGCTTGTGTATTTCTTCCAAGAGTATCTAATCCACTGTATTCAGAAATCTGCAACGAATGAATTTCGTACATATATTCCCCGTTGCCGGCATGCCAAATGCCCTCAGTTGGCTAACTAAATCCAAGTGACACGAAAATAACCTGACCTAGGTTATTTTTTGTCTGCTACTGATAACGATAACAAAAATTCTACGAGAGGAAAAACCACGGCTGATAAATCTGTCAAGCTGCCAGTAACAAAAATTGTAAACAAAATGATACGGCGTTTGTTTTTCCACGAAAAATGTTTGCTTATGAATGATTTCAACAACATAATGCGGATTTGAAAACCGTTTTATTTATGTCTAAAGAGCCGTCGGTGTTTTATTTTATTATTTTGCTTTTACGGCTCTGAAATAGGTGTATGATTTTGACAGCCTGTCAATTACTGCGTAAATTGCTCTCATTGAGCGTAAAAAATAAACGTGCGAAACGAACAAATCGCGAAATTCGTGATATGACTCTTATAATATTGTCGATAATGCTTATTGTTTAACACAGAAAGACTATAAAAAATTCAATTCGTATTATGCTTATCGTCACAATTTGACTAATTAATTCATTGGCCGTTACATGGTTTTAATGCATTGATTTCATCCTACAATGCCATTGTACGTACATTAGTCATAAAAAACAAAGCAAAAAAAACAACAACAAAGAAAATCAGTTGATCCGTTTGGGAGCTACGATACCACAGACAGATACACAGACAGACACGTTAAGGTTATAACACCCCTCTCATTTTGCATCGGGGGTTAAAAACACGGGCAACGCTGCAGGCAGATGCTACTAAATCATAAACCATTTCTGGAACATGTTCCGACTCTGACACTAGAAGTTTTCGAGCTAATAGCTCGAGTGAGCCAGTATGGGAAAGTTACAATGCTTGAAACTTTCTACACATGGATGTCAGTATTACTTCTACTATGTTAACCCATTGTAGTGTGTTCTGTGGTAACTGTTAGAGTAATATCCTTACTTAGCTACAATAGTTGAAATTTGCATGAAGCAATTTACACTAATAGTGTGAAGGCATATGTTTGTACATAATATCTATGTTTGTAACTTTTTCACACCATATCTACGGGATGGATCGAGCTGAAATTTGCATTGATGTAGATCTAAACCTGGAGTAACACATAGTCTTTTTAAGCCCCGACGCAAAAAGAGAGGGGTGTTATAAATTTAACGTCTGTCTATGTATCTGTGTATCTGCCTGTGGTATGGTAGCTCCCAAACGAATGAACCGATTTTCGTTTAGTTTTTTTGTGTCATAGATAATTTTATGCCGAGTGTTCTTAGCCATGTTTCATGAAAAACTGTTGGGGCTTTTTTAAAAATTTTATTTTGTTTTTCTAACCCATGGGATAGAAATAAACTTTAAACGTTCCTACCTCTATATTACAATGCGTGTGAAACTGCGATCAGAAATTAGTAAAATATAATCAAAAATAAGTACGTTTGACGACTTCTGTGGCGCGGCGGGCGAAGGTCCGCCTGCGACGCAGGAGGTTGCGGGTTCGATTCCCGCCTCGGGAAAAATGTTTGTACGATCTGCAGACATTAGTTTCAGGTGCTCTGGATGTTTTCTATGTCAACTAATCAAATTCCAATGGTGCGTCGATTTGTTCGTAGGATATATTTTTTGTACTTTCCCATTCACGTAGTCATCTCTATTCGTTCCTTTGTTGAACGATATATCGATATCTGTTTGTGGAGTGGAATATTACGAGTACGTTAAAAGCTTTTAGCTGAAACTTTGTTGAAGTTCTGAACATGATTCAGGATACATGGAGCTATTGAACAATTTCACTTGAATTTCACAAATTCATCCTTAATAGCAAACTTATCGTACTTGTACTTGTATTGTATTATATCGGGCTCCAAAGCAGAGCTCGTGTTATGGGTACCAAATGACTGAATCACCCATAAAACTCATACACTCAGCACATCCGGAGCAAGTTCCTGCAAGTCATACACACCAACATTTATCCCGCGACGGGAATCAAACCCGCATCCTTCTGCTTTGCAGCGCTGCCCTTCGTCCACTTCTCCACTGAGGTCTTTTAATAATAAAATATCATACGATAAAAAGCTGTTTCAGCTTGTAAAAGCTGTATGTGCAAAGTGCTACGAAAAATGCTACGACGCTTTGAAAAGTGCTACGAGGCTACGAGTGCTACGAAATACTACAATTCGTAGCACTCGGATAGTTGAACCAAATTTTAAAAAGAAAAAATCACAGTCATCATTATCATCAGTGTCAGAAAGTTCGCTAAGCCGTTGGTCCTACGCCTGACCTCTCCCCGGTCGTGTCAGTCTGCGTGGCATCGGATTATGAGAGTGAAGGAATAGAGTGCATCTGTGTTTGCGTACACAATTCTACACCTACTGGCTAGTCTCCGTTGTGACAGACCGCTGACGTCGAAATTCGGCTCGGAGGACATCATCACCATCAGATAATTTAATTATTTATTTTATTTTTATCTTTCAAACTAATTAACTTGTGATCGAACTACTTCTACAACACATTTATCCCGGCGTAGTTTTCAATTTATCCAGTTAGAAATCAGTTCGAATTGATTTCTATCTAGGTCATTTGAAAACTATGGTTAGTTTTAAGCTACGCGTAGTTTTCAATTTATCTAGTTAGAAATCAGTTCCACCTGATTTCTAGCAAGATAATTTGAAAACAACGCTTACAAGCGTAGTTTTCAAAATCAAAGCGTATGTTAATCCGTAAAGTTTCATTTTGTTATTAGTTGGTAGCTATAAGCTTTATATCTCTCTTTTGAAACAATGCTACGTCTGAACATTATCTCCATTATATGAACAAGATCTGAAACCCTGAAGTTTGTGATTGAATCCAAACTTGTGGGTGAAAAGCCGACCGATTGAATGATTGTGATATTATGATTAATTAAATAAATAAAAAACATAAAGTTGGAAAAAATTTAGGAGAATAGACCACTTTTTGTGTGAAGTTCAAGAGTTTATAGGAGTTTTTTTTATTGTTTGTTTTTTTACTATTAAAACTATCGTAGTTTGACGAATTCATTACGGATGTAAGCAAGAACAAGAAGAACCGCACTCACCCTGAAGATGTCCCTCGTTAAGGGATGAAACGTTGGTGTTCTTCCAACACAAATAAGGTTCGTAGTTAACCCGCTTATATCCGTAATGAATTGTTTGTTTTAATAAATAAGTCTGAAATCGTGTTAATTAATAAAGGTACAGTTTTATTAACAAATAAATTTTCAATAAATAAAGTAATTAACTCATTAATAATCAGCATTGCACTAGTACACACAGACACCCTCACACACACACACACAAACACACACGCACTCACACACTGTTCTCCGGTTGCCCAGACTCCCATGAGACTGGTGCCTCGGGAGAGCAGCTCCAATGCTGGACGTTATCAGATACCTTTCATATTATGTATGTGCCTTACCTTTATTGTTTTGATTTTATAGAGGTTTCATGTATTTTTATTAGATGACTACTATGTTAAGCCTACTTACTATGTAACTCACCTTGCTACTTTACATACCTTGAGTAATTTACTTATGTTTACCTCCCACGGAATGAGTAACACTGGTGACCTGTGCTACAGGTTTTTCATAAACCTTTAACAGGCACCAGTCTCTCACAACACAGGTAGATAAGCATATTAGGAATCTGTTTTTACTCTCCCACCAATAGCTTTAACACGACCTAGCCTAAGCCTGATTTATAAATTTGTAAGCTTTATATATATAAGATACCTTTGTGAGAGAAAATAAACATTTATTTATTATTTATTTATTTATTTATTGCCATAGAGCGGGGCAATGCAGCCAGCATCTTGAGAACGCTTCCAACTGTGCGATATGGATCAGTCGAGCTACCTCTATATTGTTTGCAAAAGTCTGGAGGTAGCTCAACTGTCTTAATTATAAATACTAGTTACAATTTGTTTTTATTTTTATGTTGTTTAAAGATAAAAATAACTAACAATGTTACATTTTGCTACATAAGCTCAGCTTAAGAAACAGATGGCCGCATTCAATTTATCACCTTAAATTGAATTATGTCTTCATGACGCTAACCATGGCGGGGGCAATAGCGTTTTTCTCAGAAAGAATTAAATAGCTAGAGAAAACACAATAACTTTAGAGATCCTTGGTTGCTGAAACATTTTGCATCTTTGAGATATAGGGGCACATAGAATCATGTTTCACCTTAAAGTAACCGACTCCTGTAAACCTTTTTTCCTTAAGTATAAAATTTTGACTCTACCATCACTGTATATTTAGAGACAGCTATGTTTGTCAAGAATAATCAAAATCTCTTCGGTCGACCTTCGGATTTAGTGGTCCGCAATAGGCGTGACAATAATAAAGTCTGTCAAATAAATAGAAAAACCACAATGATGGGTAAGAGTATCTTTTGCTATGGCACCCTCCATATATTGTGTGTATAAACTACCACAATCTTTAAGACTACTGCCGAATATGGAGTTTCAGAGAAAGTTAAAAACGATTCTTTCAAATAAATGTTATTATGCTATAAATGAATTCTTAACTGACAAAGATTTTTCTGCTGCGTGACATTCGTTATTTTTAAGTTGCTTTCATCCAACATTAGTTTCAAGCTCAGTTTAATTTTATTTCATTTTATTAAAAGCTTAATAAGTTGTTATTAGTTGTACACAGACATTGCACACCGTAAAACCGGTAGGAATACATTGATTCGCATAATAGACATAAAAACACGTGTACCTACATGTATTTCATGCAATAAACGATACTTTACTTTACTTTACTTTACTTTACTTTACCACAATCACCTTGAAGAGTTCCTTGTTAAGGGATGAAACTTTAGTGTTCATCCAACACAAATAAGGTTGTATTTATACATTCGTAATGAGCGAGCATGTCATTTGTTTTGTTGTTCAAATTTCAAGACAATCGATTGATTGAAGCGAGTATTGCATCTCCAACATTCGGCATTTAGTAAATTCGTAGCAGACGAGCAAATACATTGTATTTACCTACGGAACCCTCAATGGTAAAGTCCTAACTTGAGCTCTATATGCTGTACTCTCAAATTTTATTCAGCCTGTACCAATTATATTGTTCATACCGGTAGGGACTTACTTTTACCCTGGTAAAATAATATACTTCGCCAGGGGTGGCATTCCGAGATATCACGGTCACGTGGGTGAAACAAATTCTACGCAAAGTCGCAACTGGAAAGTGACGTAGAATATTGTGACACTTTTGGAGTTGGCACTCATAGTTTTCATGACTTACTAGCGTCTGCCCGCGACTTCGCACGCGTATTTTCGGTATAATAAGTAGCCTATTATCTAAGTTAAGCTATGTTCTGAATGTACGCCAAACTTCATCCTGACCTGTTCAGCACGGGTATTTTAATTCACCGATTAGTTTCCGAATCGAATCCGACGGATCTTTAAAACGCTATATTGTTTTCGCCTCGGGTTGATGATCGAAATAAAGAGCTCCTCCTCGTTGACATGGCCATTAGTCAACAGATTCGCTTCGAATTTTCGATCATCAACCTAAGGCGAAAACAAAATAGCGTTTTAAAGATCCGTCGGATTCGATTCGGAAACGAATCGGTGAATTAAAATACCCCTGCATTAGTTTTGGAGATCTTAGGTAACAAAAATTCACATCTCACAAACTTTCGCCTTTATAATATTAGTAGGATAGTAGGATAGGATAGGAAGTAGTTTACCTACTTAGGTAAACTATACACACGTCATACTTTCGCAATGTAGTTTTTCATCTCATTCTTTGCTGAAGATTTTGCCATCATTCGTGCTTGTTACGCTAAATATCAAGAATGAGACTCGATATTAACGTCAAAACAAACTCTCCCTTATGCTCATTTCATAAGAGTTGATAATTAGTAACTAGAAAGGGAATTTTGTTAAGGCATAACAATAGTAGAAATCAAATCCGACGGAACGGTCGAACCGATACGACTGGGGAGAGGTCAGGCGGGCGACCAACGTCTTATCGTGCTTTCCGAGGCAGGGGGTTTTAACATCGACAACTTCCTGACTCCGGGGTGCTAGTTTAAAATATTAGATATCTAGCTGGAATGATTATATGAAAAGATGGAGATACACGAGAGCAAAATTATTTTAATTATTTGTCATCAAACATAACACAACCGTTGTCAATGCACAATGAAGGGGACATTTTAATTTAACCTACCCTAAGCTAGGGGTAAAATATAGGTTTTTAAAACAGCTCCTTCATTTTTCTTTTACTACTTTCTTTTATTGTACAGACACATGGGACTTGATGGGTTGATGAACGAAATCAAAGAGTTTATTTATTGTAATTTGTTGTACACGGAACGGCCATTACAGAGCAAGAGAGAGAGAGACCCTGTCGAGAGCGAGACAAGAATAGACTAGCTAGGCTAATGACACTGACATGTGACAGTTCTCAAACTGACTTTGACATTGACTTATGGTTAATGTTTACCATCAAAACATGACTAACGCGATTCACCGTGTTTATTAAAGTTAATTAAAATTTAAGAATCCCAACACATAATCTATATATATAAAAGAAAGTCGTGTTAGTTACACTATTTATAACTCAAGAACGGCTGAACCGATTTGGCTGAAAATTGGTGGGGAGGCAGCTTAGAACCAGGAGACGGACATAGGCTATGTTTTATCCCGGAATTACCACGGGAACGGGAACTACGCAGGCGAAGCCGCGGGCAGCAGCTAGTAATTAATATTTACAATTACAGACTACAGACTGTCGCAATCAATGTAGACTTAGGCCAACTGTTCAATATCAATTCCGATGGGAAGTGGCCCTAAGACGCTGCGCCAGATACTCACCAGCTCTCGGGTCACAATTCGCTTCGACCAACCTAAAACCTGCTAAGCCTCGGTACTCCACGGAATCAGGGTCACACATAGATAGATATTTTATATTATACTTATTATGGTCTATGAACATTTTCTTACCTCTACTTCAAACTGTTAATATCAAATTAGTATATTTATTTATTTACCTGATATATTTCTTTTTATATATCTATTTTATGTATTTATTTTATGTATCTGTTATATTTTATTGTATTTATAGCTATGAGTATTTGCTTACGCATGTTGAATGTAAATATTACCTATACCTACTGTAAAACACGCCACCGTCTATAATTGTTCTTCCACTTCCTGTCCATTCAAAGGTTGCCTGGAAGAGATCGCTCAGCGATAAGGCCGCCCATTGTGCAACGTAATCTGTTTTTGTCTTTTCCTGTCCTGTGTTTCTGTTTTATTTGGTGCGCAATAAAGAGTATTTGTATTGTACATAGAAAACAACCAGAACACCCGGAACGTATGTCTGCTTTTATGTAAATTTTGTTAAATTAGGTACTTAAAGATTAAAGAATAGGTTTAAAGTGACTCAGCTATTACCAGTATCAGCTATATCCACTAGCTGGCGACGTTACCTAATATTAAATTCCGCCAGGAAGTACTACAGCGACTGCCGAAGGCGGCCTGCTAACAGGTAGCCCACGCTGCCTGGTTAATGTTTTAAAGGTAGTTTCATTCCTTTGTTCTGGCTTTAGTTTACTAAACGTTGTTTGTACGTTTTTGGTTCTTTGGAGTAAAGGTGGAATTTCCCCCAAATAGAGACAGAGGGAGATCGCTGTAAAACTTTTAAATCCATCATGGTTATTAACACTAAAGTAATTTATTTAAGATTTAAGATTTAAGATTTATTTGTTTAATTAAAACGGTTATCAAAACCAATTACACATTATTAATTAGATCGCACAAACGCTTGATTCTGTTACAACTGACCATATACCTACGGCTATCCAACATCAACCGTCGTCGGTCGAAAGACCACCGGGCTCAGTGGAACTGACGGGTCGGGCCCGGTTCAGAGGTGATCTCCCTCTAAAGTCATTTATAACGGGATATTTACCATACGGCACTGCGAGTGAGTTGTTATTGTCGATATATCTGCCAATAACAACTCACTCGCAGTGCCGTCAGTTATTCCGTGATCATGGCGCATGAAACTGTGCCGAAATATTGGAAAGCTCAAAACTCAAATCATGGTAAATATCCCGTTATAAATGACTTTAGAGGGAGATCGCCTCTGAACCGGGCCCGACCCGTCAGTTCCACTGAGCCCGGTGGTCTTTCGACCGACGACGGTTGATGTTGGATAGCCGTAGGTATATGGTCAGTTGTAACAGAATCAAGCGTTTGTGCGATCTAGGAATGCTTCTCTTTTTTCTTTTCCAGGTATGCTAGAATTTTGTATTAACGACATCTAGCATCGACACTCATTGAAGCGCTTAGGTAGGTTTACTAGTTTCAGTTTTTCGGTGTTGTTTTTTCTTTGGCGCCTCTATTGACGTTAGCTTTGTAGTTCGGCCTATGTCGCCTAGATGTCGCCTGCATTTCTATGATTTCAAGGTATTAGCGTGATGAAATTGATCACTTATTTTAGGCACCATCAATAAATATAGTTTTAAGGATATTGTGTACAGTAGTTTTAATTTTAATAAAATATTTTTTTTACCTAAATAAAATACAAATAATAAAAGGTTTATTTTCGGAAACTTTTAATAAAGGCTTAACAAATTACTTTACGAAAAACCCGATGGTATTACTTTGAAACTTTAATTACTTAATAAAATGTTAACGTACACTAGCCTTGTTCGCAGAACTTAATTATTACATAGTGCACAAGAGTGTGCGCAAACACAGGTGATATTATGGGATGGAACATAAGCTACGAAGAATGCTACGGGGGCTACGAAAAGTGCTACGATATCTGCAAAAATACTATGAGTAGAGTGATTAAAATTCCAAATCTTAACTAAGGACATGCAATTTGATACAAAAAAAATGTAAATTACATGCTAAAAAGAAGTGTGTTACATGTTGTTTACATGATAAAAAGAAGTAAAGTGTGAGAACTTCTTTCATTTTAAGAGCTCCTCATTGTACTAACATACTTTCTCAAATAAATCCATTTGATTCATGCCTTACCTATTAAATCTAATGGCTAATTTACTTTGGAGTTAAGACGATGCTGTGTAAATTGTCCAGCAATGTTTATTATTATTACAATGGGTTTCCCATTTCCATGATCTCGGGCCATATAGTGGAGCGGTCCTTTCGAAGACGTTATGTGGGGATGAAGCTAGGGCTGAAGCAAATGGAACTACTATGTTCCACAGAAGAAGAAGGCTTACAATGATAGTGGATATAAACGAGGTTTTAGTCTGACCGGGGGATGGGCAGCAGCGCCTCTTGCAGAACAATTTTCCACCAAACTGCGATCCCCAACCCGCATGCCCAGCGTGAATGGGTATTACCCCCGTGTTACAAAGGCCAATAAGGCGTTTATCAGGGGGAGGTCAGCGTCCAGCAGTGGACCGGTATTAACCTGTACAAGTGGATGAATACTCTAGCTTGTGTGCGTGAAAGCACTGATGTGTTGTAAGGTTGTCAACCTACACATAGATTAGTTTTTGGCTACAAAATCAAGAAAATATCGAATGACAATATCCTTCTGCTGCGACAGCAGCGTGTTTTTCCTCTGTGCATAGCCCCTTTACGAGAGTAAAGGCAGGTTTAGACAGGGTCAGTGACTGACTCCGAATTCGAGACAAGTCAGCGCTGACCCGAAAAAAACCCAATGTAAATTGATTTGAACTCAGTGCAGCGCGGTGGGAAGTCAGCGCTGACTTGTGCATTCGCACACGAATATTTTGAGGTCAGTCGGCGCCCCCCGCAACGCGCGCCCTACTTAAGTACTTGTAAAAACCCCGTGTAAATAGTCAAGTCAGTCACTGTCGCTGCGGGCAGGGCGCAAACATGGACACATTTGTATCTTGTGTCAGATACAAGCTACCGATGAATATTGGATTTTTATAGAACCAGTATGAAATCATCCACTCCCTGCGCTTACGTAAACATTTTTTTTTGTCCAGTTGTTCCTTACACATACTCATTGACGATCAAATAGTGTTCGGTATCGTTAACTGGAAAGTAAAAGTCGTCGTTTGCGCAGCGCCTTAATCTAAAGGCATTGTAAAGTAAACAAAAACCTAAACGCTATTGTAAACCTGGAGTCAAAGGAGATGGAGAGTAAAGTAAGGGTTATGGCAGCTTATTCACATTAATAACGTAATTTCCATGCGTGTACTTTGGCAGAGCCCGCGATCACTTCTGCCAACGCCATATTGTTGGGGTTAGGCTCTTACACATGAAACACGGCTGTTACCTACAGTCCTACAGTTATCTAGTGACACTTTTTATTTAACATATTAATTTTATTTATTTTTTTAAAAGTTTATGTAAAGTTATAAAGTTTGGTATTCTTAGGCCTCTGTCAAAGTGGAAAACTTTGACATTTCTATTTTATTGTAAAACTTTCGTAGTTTGACGAATTCATTATGAAAGTAAGCGGGTTAACTACGAACTTCTTCTTTTCCATTTCTAACTATTTTCTTATTTTTGTTGATGAGAAGTATTAAATAATATATATTTTCATCCAATCAGGTTGATACGAAATTCCAAATTCGTAGACTATTAAACTAATACTGCGAATGGTACACATGCCACTTTTTTTTAAATACGGTCTGGTTGGACTTTTGAAGTAGTTCTTCTTCCTTCTTTTTTTTGAACTCATTCACTAGTCTGTACTATCCCCGGATCCACCCTCAGGAGTGGCAGGCACGCCCCGCTGGTCAATTCAAATGACTCATACTTACTATTTTCGACGCTTTTTTTTTCATTTATATTTTTCTTTATCTTAAAACTTGTGACCCAGATGTAAGTCAACCCAGCTAACATACCAATATATACAAATATAAAAAATACAAATGTATATATTTTTATTTGAGACAATGTGCATGAGTTCGAATAGTTTATTTGATACCATGTACCGAGGTCAAGTAACGTAGGAGTCGATAAACTGGCTTAGGGGCGACTCGGCCCACTCGATAACTGGTCCCGGGGACGAAACGTACCTTCTCATTTTTAGTAGGGGTCAACTGGGCCCCATTATATTTATAACAGGGACGAGTTGACTACTTCAATAATAGTTAGGGGTTGATTGGTCCCATTGAGTAACACATATGTACCTACACTACACGTGACAATTTTTTCTGAAGAAATTAAACGAATGTTCAGTTATACGGATATCAATAAACAAAATTAATAGAAGAGTAACATACATAAATCTAACTTAAATAAAGCATTTTGATACAAAACAATGAAGGGAATTCCTTCGGACGCGCCGTTAGCGCAGTTATTATGATTTATTGTAATTGAGATCAGTATGGAGATCACCGAGACAACGATCAAAATTAACTGTTCCTTCTCAACCTCGTCTATAAAAGCCTTTACGTAACATAGAAAGCATCTCGCTGCTCTTGGTTGCTTGCATAGTGCATGAGCCGAGTTTTACTAACAAGCTTGCTTTTAGGGAGTCGCTTAAACAGATTTCGAACAGCCAGTTTATCCACTGCATTGCCCGAATAATTTGCTTGTTATGAAAAAATTTAAAACATTGTATTATGTATTGATATGGATCAGTTGAGCTATCGTAGATTGCTTGCAACAATCAGTAGTTAGCTCAATCTTAGGTAAATACTAGTTGTTATTCATTTCTATTATTTGATTCTAATTTTCTTTGTGAAACATTAAAAACCGACTTCAAATCTGTTATTATTTAAGTACATTTTAAACTTTAAATATACTTTTTTTAAAGTTTTGCTGGAAAAAAACTAATTCCTGGAATATCATTTAATGCGACCATTTTGGGATCATCTTCTACGCAATAGTAAAAGAATCATCAAAATCCGTCCACAATTGACGAATATATCCGCGAACATTCATAATTCATTGTTGTCTGAAATAAACGAATTGAATTGAATAATAAAAACATGCTTATGCAGCCGAACATAGAACCCTTCTTTTTTTGAAGTCGGAAAATAACATGTGATTTTCATCAAGGTAAAACAAATCTCGTCCAATGTTTTAGTCTGAGGCAAAAAAAAATACTTTCCTTAATAGTGCCTGACTTATGAATGTTTAATGTCTCTAGTTACCATAAAGTTATTTTGCCAAGCGTTTCAGTGAAGCAAACCGAGAGGGGTTCCGTACCTTTAAAAGGAGAGTCAATTGTACGCCCATATTTTTTTTTTAATGTAGTTGGTTTTTTTTTTGAGGCAGAAGCCTTTATTCACAAAGAAAATTACAATAAAATAATAGAAATAAAATAGAACTAGTATTTACAATTGAAACAATCGAGCTAACTGCAGACTGTTGCAAGCAATCTACATCAATACCAGTCGGAAGCGTCCCTAAGACGCTGGCTGCATTGCCCCGCTGTATGGCAATGCTGTGCCGGATACTGACCAGCTCTCGGGTCACGCGTCGCTTCGACCAGACGCTCGTATATTTTTTTTGAAACCCGAAGGGCCCCACGAACCTAGGGTCTCGACTCCAAGGGGAGCAAATTTGTAGGCTCTCTCCTGCATATTTGCGTCTCTTGAGATCTTCGGCCAAATCTGTCGCCGCACCCGCCCTCACGGATGTTTGGAAGATGGCGCAAGTGTGTCGACCTTGTGTCGACGCATGTAGATGGTTAAGCATTTGACCACCAAAGATGGGTTTCTTATCATGCTACCAAACAACATGCTGACCTACATTTGAATACAAAAATAGGTAGGTACCGAAATATTTATAAAAATGTTTTCGAAATAAATATTTTTTTCTAAGAATAATAATGATAATCATCTCTAAACTTAGCTTAGAAAATTCCTGTAATTTTAGGCAAATCCAAAAAGAACCTTTGATGCCTTCTAAACGCTTATAGGTCACACAACACTTGAGACACACTCACACACTAGAAGGCGACAAAAGCCGGTGAACACTGTTCAGCTACTTTTGTCAATAACTATAAATACATTAGCAGCATAAGCACTGTTTTTTTTTGTCTAACTAGTGTTAGCATTTGTCAATTTTTTTTCCATTACTTACGTATTTTTTTATTCAAAAATTTGTTAAACATTTATAACTTAGGTATTTATAAACCTACTATTTATAAAGCTACTACAAGACGATACAGGATAAGGATCAGGAGAGTTAGGGTAGGAAAATTATATTAAGGGAATTATCTAACATATTATGTACTTTAAAACCCTTAGTTTACAATATATTTAGTATATGTACATATAGACAATGCTAACCAATGAGCATCTTGTTTTGTTTGTGTTTCTAGGCGTCTGTGCATTTGAGCAATCCGATTTCAAGACACGACTTGGCACGTTCCGAATTCAAATTTCTTGTTTGTCTATGGCCTCCGAGGCTGAATATTAATGTGTGGGTCCTCTATCGTCGTACCGTTTTACTAAGTACCTATCTTGGCAAACATAAAATCCAAAGTACAGTCAATATCACGTCAGAAATAATTGATTTTCTTTAGAAAATCAAATCTAAAGATATCTAGGGAGGGTGATTTTCTTCGTCCGAGCATTATCTGGATCAATAAGGTTTATTATGCTACAGCATAGCCAAGTTCATAGACAACCTTTCATAAAAATACTGAACGTGCCTACAACCCTATAGGTACTCAAAAAGTCTAAGCCACAGTTTATAGGTCAAAATAACACCCCATTCAACCTTCTTTGAAAGCTTTTTATCAAGCTAGTGTCCAGTAGGTTGGTAGGACTCTTTGGCAATTTGATAGGGAGTAGTTGAGGTTGGAATACGTAGTTCAAAAGCCTTGCCTTATTTTCTGCTTGAAACTGCGTCATGTAAGACTACAGAAGGAGTCTATTATGAGATCACCTTCTATACGTATGCGCAGGGAGTGGATGCTTTACTTATGTGGTGCTAAGGTATATAAAACCTTCGATCAGGGAAAGGAGGGTAATTTCCTTCGTACGAGGGTAAAACGAATTTTCACTGAGTGCTAATACTATGGTTAGTATTTAGCAATCAGTGGCAATGCCGCTAAATAATATGAGTGAAAAAGTAAACTATAGATTAAAGAGAAGAAGAAGAAGCAAATACCTGCTAACTTTTTTATCTTTAATAACCCTTCTTTTGACGATAATCTCACTGGTACCTGAGTGAAGTGAAAAATTAGAAATTTATCACATTTTGCTAGTTTCCTTTTTTTCGAAATTCAAATCGAAATTCGTAATTTTATAATGATGGTGCTACTAGTTCGCTCTCTCCAGCCCCTTAAGGGTAGGTGAGTGCTTGCTATGATAACTTTAACGACGTTATAAATCGAAACTGCTTCTTGATACATTAACGTAAGTTGTAAAACGGTGGCCGGTTTCATGCGATAAGTTACTTAGAGTATGCAGTAGTTAATGTTGCTTGACTTGCTTGTTACAAAGTGTGTTTAGGTTTAAAGATATTTATTCTCAACAAAGACACAGTCACTTACATGAGAATACTTAATTAGTTCAGTGTAAAACAGTTTATAAAATGTGAATGGAGAAGTTATTGTTCGGTCTAAGTGTAAGTTGTAATTACAGCTGTTTAGTATTAAAATAATGAAAAGATAAGTAGGTACAAAATAGGTAAAAGAACGATAAACATTACATTTCAGATTAGATAGTTAAACTACACTTTCAATAATTTAACAAACTTATAAAATAGGCCAATTTTCCCTAACATAACTAGCAAGTTGAGTTTTAAAGGTATGTACCGAGCTAACGTTTTTCAAAGTTTCGGGTAGTTTATTATAAAGTTGTGCTCCTCCAAAAGTAAACATTTTTTTTCCATAATTCGTTCTGACTTTGGGCAAAACAAGATAACTAGCTCGGCGAGTGTTACGTTTTGTCAATTGCTTTGATTTTAAGAACGATATATTAGTATGAATGGCATTTTTGGTGATTTTACGCACTAAAATGCATGAATTATAGATGTACATTTGGTTAATACTCATTAGATTTGTTTCTTTGTAAATAGTTTTAGTAGGTGTAAGGTAATGATACTTAAAAAGGAGTTTGATTATTTTATTTTGTAGAACTTGCAAGACAGCTAGTTTAGTTTTGGCGGCGTTACCCCAAATTTCAATAAGATAAAGTAGATGTGGTTTAACAAGCGAGTTGTATATTGTGTAGCGAGTTTGACGTGGAATACACCGAACCAAGTTTCGTAGTGATCCTAATAATTTCGAAAGTTTAGTTCGTATATTTTCTATTTGATTTCCCCACGTCAAACCACTATCCAGTTGTAGGCCTAGGTACTTTTCACATATTTTTTTTTCAATAACTATATTATTTATTGTTAGAGGTTGATGTGACGGGATTATTTTATTTTTAGCTTTAAAAATTGTATAGCATGTCTTGGATGCGTTAATTGTAAGGAGGTTGTACTGAAACCAGTCGGAAAGGGAGTTTAAATCGTCTTGAGCTTTTTTAATAATTTCATGTATCGATGGTCCAAAGTAAAATAAACAAGTATCATCAGCATATAGAGATATATGACCATGTAATCCTATCTCATTTATGTTATTAATATATATAAGGAATAGGAGAGGTCCCAAGATGGATCCTTGTGGAACACCATATGTAATAGGTTGTTTAGTGCTTTGGTGTTGTCCAATTTTAACCACTTGGAATCTATTAGATAAGTAAGACTTAATCATTTTAAATGCTTTGTCTCTGACACCTATAACTTCAAGTTTTTTTAACAACAGTTTATGGCTTACGGTATCGAAAGCTTTTTTCAAATCAATGAACACACCCAAAACAATATTTTTAGAATCGATATTTGATTTAATCTTAGTTACTAGCTCAATTGTTGCAGTTAAGGTATTACTCTTTGGCCGAAAACCAAATTGATTTTTAAAGATAAAATTTATGGAATTTAGGTATTTTTCTAGACGGCTGTGAATTAATTTTTCCAGGAGTTTGGATAAGATGGGAAGGACTGATATTGGTCTATAGTTACCTGGATCGCTTTTAGCACCCGATTTGTAGATGGGAGATACCTTGGCTATTTTCAATGAATTTGGGAATTCTCCTTTTAGAAATAGTTGATTAAAACAGTCAGTCAAATTGTCCAAAATGTGTTCCTTAATGCATTTTATTGATTTTGTGCTAATTCCGTCTAGGCCTGAGCTGGAATTGGAGTCTAGGTTTTTAATTATATTATTAATTTCGTCTGAACTACACGGTTGAAAAATTTTAAGCCCGGCGTCGCTGCCATTAGTGTTGGTAGTATTTGGTTTGGGTAGTGCAAGTTTTGTGTTGTTATGAAAGTGTTTGGGAATTTGATTTGCTAGTACGGATCCTACTGTTGAGAAATATTGATTGAATACCCTGCAAATTTCGTTAGAGTCTGTTATTTGTCTGCCGTCCGCTATAAGTTTTGTAGGAGCACGGCTTTCTTGTATTTTATTTTTGGCCAAGTGATTTAGATCATTAGTTAGTGTTTATGATCATTATTGTCTTACTGTACTCACTACTCGGGCATGAATCTCACATATATTATAAATGCGTAAGTATGGATAGATGGATGCTAATTCTTCACACAAAACTGCTGAACAGATCAGGCTTCAATTTGGTCCTAAAAATATAGGCCAGGTCTAGACCTCGAATTGGCATTGGCTACATTTTATCCCAAAACTCAGTTCCCATAGAATAGAGTTAGCCTTTAAACATTTCCAAGAAACAACGCATGCGAAGCCGCGTCCAGAAAAAACAAGTAATAAAACAAGATGAAAGTTTAATAATTACATTAAAAAAAGAAAAGAAATATCGAAATCGGACTACTCTGTAAAAGTTAAGCGTGGTCATAACCAAAGAGAACTTCCTCCGTTTTTCGTCGGTTGAAAATATCCATTGAACGTCAACCTCGACTTATTGTTGGGTCGCAATAAGACGTAACAGCAATGTCGTCAGCCTAAACGGGTGTAAATAAATAGGCTTATATTTCACGGTCTCGGGGCTTTTAGCCGTTATTTCACAGTAATGTCAGCCGCAGGCGACTCTTTTATTGGTCTTCCAGTTTTATTTTTATTTTTTTGTTCGTAGTTAGATACCTATCTTCTTTTTATGCTACGGCCACATTACAAAACGAAGATTCGTCTTCGCGTTGTCGTGATAAAACTTCGTGTACGATCTACGAAAAGTTTGGCCACATTGGAGAAAATTTCTCAACGTCGCGAAATCTAGAACGCGATAATTCATTTTACGGTAAAAATGTAAGAGGCGGTCATGCTCATGGCGTCATAATTCTTATGTTTTTTGTGATTAGGTATGTACGTTCTTTAGGATTCCAAAAAACAGGCTAGCTTCGTAATTTTGGACAAATTCCAAAATTCAATTAGTTGTCCACCTCATAAGTCACTCCGTAGGTTAATAATAATAACACAAATTAGCCACAATACGTGCACACCCCTTGGCGTCTCGCTGTCAACAAAGCGCGCGCGAAGTGTTGCCAACCGCACGAACTTTTGTCGCGACAAAACCCTTTGATGTGCGGCAGTTTACCGACAGCGTCGCGAAGAGCGTTTGTTGTCGCGATGGTGATTCGCGATAGGACGAATATCTAGGCCAGACTTATCGCGACAGCGCAAATCTTCGCGTTATCGCGAAAGTGTGGCCGTAGCATTACAGAAAGTATGTAACGTTAAGTGGTCCTCTTTAATTTGAAGGTTCGCACAAAAATCAGATTTACTCCTAGAATTTGAGTAGAAGTACTTATTAAAATCACTTAAATTGAACTTAAACTCGCCAACTTATGAGAAAATTTGTATCTGTTGCGTTAAGATCTCCGTAGCTTTTGGATCATAGAGATTATGCATGGTTATGGATTCCATAAACTATCTAAGTAATTACGAATGAGATACGCCAATATAACAAACTTACCTAATCATACCTACCCTGATTGTGACGACATCGTTATTTCCCCGCTATCCACTACGTATAAATTGTGAGTTCTACAGGCACCAATATAGCTTTGAAAGATACTGAGAACATTCAATTTCAACAGATAACGACTTAATAAAGATTACAGCACGGGGAGTAATGAAAGAGCTGCAACTGAGAATCAAAGTATTAGCTCGTCCTAATTAAAATCCAGTTAGTGCTGTAGCTGAATCGATTTTATAGCTGATTGAAGACTAGCTTTAATTTGTATCTGCGCCTTTTAAGCGAAAACCTTACTCGATTCCAGAATGTATATTTTTTAAACTACGGGTTTCCTTTGTTTACAAAACGCTGTTCCAGTAGTAACTGGTACTGCGTCATACCACACCATCATCTTTATCATCATCATCAGCCTATATTAATCCACAGCTGGAGTGCCTACCCTAATGAGCGAACGCCTTTTTTTTTTTTTTGGAGGGGGGAAATGCCCTCGCACTTCCCTTCCGCCATGGGGGTGACGGAAGGGGGTATGTGGGACTCGAACCCACTAAAACCCCCCCGTGAAACGTCCACCGCCGTCATGGGGCGAGATGCGGTCGCGTTGGCATTCACCATCTCGCTCCGGCGGGTGGCCCGGGAACCGGTCCGGGCCTCGGCCTCAAGGAGGAGCAACCCTTTCACACAGGTCACCCCTCAGACGCGTCGAGCCGTGCTAGCCGGCAGAGAGTCCCCCGACTCTCCACCAGTGGCCCCACTACGGGGGACGAAGGAGGCGGGCGAACTGCCCCCTTCGTCTCCCTGGACGTCTACGCCAGAGCGGGTCAGATTGGGCGTCATCCTCCCTGACCCGCTCAGCGGCCTCCTTCTGCGACATAACCTCTTCGCAAGAGTCCCCCGACTCTCCACCAGTGGCCCCACTACGGGGGACGAAGGAGGCGGGCGAACCGCCCCCTTCGTCTCCCTGGACGTCTACGCCGGATCGGGTCAGATTGGGCGTCATCCTCCCTGACCCGCTCAGCGGCCTCCTTCTGCGACATAACCTCTTCGCAGAAGGAGACCATGGCCTGCCACTTCCTTTCGCCGTCGAGCACGCGCAGCGAAAGGTCCCGGCCCAGGAACGCTGAAAGCGTGTGCCGCATGGGACCCCACGCTGCACACGTCTCCAGCGTGAATGAGCGAGCGCCTAACCTAACCTATCCTTAGCGCCCAGCTTCACAGTTATCCCAGCTGGTCAATTTACCTCGGAGAGTATGATACGCCGTTGGTCCTGCACCTGAACTCTCCCCAGTCGTGTCGGTCTGCGGGCCCATCAGATTATGGGAGTGAAGGAATAGAGAATACACCCGTGTGTAAGCATACACTTGTGCAGTATAATTATTATACTGCACAAGTATGCTCATTAATATAATATCCGTATTATACGTCCTGCGCACATGGCTAGTATCCGTTAAGACTGGCCGTCGCGGCCGAAATTCGGCTCGGAGGTCATCATCAGAATCCTCACTTATTACTTGGTACGGCTGTACCCCTAAGTTTCATTTCATTTCATCTATTCCACCGTAGGTACATGTTTATATACACTTGATGTCGTTGAAATCTAATTTAGATAATATTACTTAATTAAACATAATATTCAATTATGACTATTTATAATACACACACAAGAGTTTTGAGAGGGAAGGAAAGCCCATAAGGTAAATGCAAAAGAAGAGCGAAGAAAAAAAAACAGACAGACCGTGATTCCTATCTGAACACATAATTATAAAATAACAAATGGTTGGGTGTAAAAAAAGAATTTTCAAAATCGGACTACTGTGTAAAAACTTATGCGTGATCATGATCATACATAAAAAAATATACGCGTCGACTTGAGAACCTCCTCCGTTTGTTCGTCGGTGAAAAAGGGCCTGGAATTAATAATAATGTCAGAAATAAAACGAGATCCGTCAAGTGCGAGTATAACTCGCGCGCCGAGGGTTTCGAACATTTGTCGATTATACATATGTACATGTACTAAAGGTACCAGTTAGAGACATCGCTATTTGATGAATACCTAAAAATGGTAGGTTTATTAGATAGATCGCTCTGTATAGGTACTTCGGAGAATAAGTCAATTTATTGACTTTATTCAAAATATTTCAAAAAGTATGAAGCCTACAGAAATTTTTAATATTGTTTTTAAATATACAAACCGATACCTTTCATTTGATAACCCACACGGTGAGGTAGGCCCCCCTTTTGAAAATTATTCCCCCATTTTTGACTATTTTTTATAAACTTATATATAATGTCTTATGTATAAAAATATAAATATAGATCCATATCTACAAACGAAATGTACAAACTGATACCTTTCATTTGATACCCCACATGACCCTGTTGGTATGTTTTAAAATTTTGGCATCACAATTTGCATGGAAAATGTTCATTTTTATTTATTTTTAATTATTTTTCTTTAAATCTATACAGGCTCACGAAATGTATTATTATGTTAAATTTCAAGTTGATAGCTGTTGTAGTTGCTGAGTTATTAGTTATGAGTTATTAAGGACAAAGCGAGACCATAAGGGTTTCGAAATTGATCTTCGATCTGGAAGCCCTAAAAAGATACATATCAACAAATGTCAATAAAAAAGCAGCTTTGTCAAAATAGACGAAAATAAGTAGGCAGTAACCTAAGCTACGGAATACTGTAGGTATATAGATACCTAATCACTTTGCTGGCTGAAATTGAATCAGCTCTCATCCTAACGCCCCTGATTGCAAAACTTAATTATAGATTCTCAATAAATTGATATAGATCGATGTCACGATAAATATATGAAACTAGCGTTTTCTTGCTGGTTTCAATCACGTGGCTGGTTAAAACGTTGGCACGTGTCCCACGTGGGGATGCACGTGATATTGGGGAGGGTGATGAGATGACAGAAGCTTATTATCAGGTTATTTTAAGGAACAAAGAAATAAAGAATAACTGGTAATATATTGTTCTAGGTATTTATTTTTGAGCTTAGGGAGAGTGACAGAGAATGTATAGTACTAGTTTCTGCCCGCGGCTTCGCACGCGTTGTTTCTATGGAATCGTTTTCTATCCCATGGGAACTGATTTATGGGATAAAAAGTAGCCTTTGTTTGATTCCAGGATAGAATTACCTGTATGCAAAATTTTTGCCCGATCCGTTCATTAGTTTAAGTGTGAAGAGGTAACAAACATTCATCCATCCATCCATCCATCCATACGAGTATATCTAAACATCCAAACTTTCGCCTTTATAATATTCGTGTGATGGATCTAGTGCACTATAACTTCATCACCATCCCCGTCATTTACATTTTAAAACCAGTTCGTAAGTATATTTAATGCAATCTGGGAAAACAATGAAGTTTTATACTTACAAAAGGGGGAAACGTGGTGAACTGATATCGAGTTAGGGTTCAAACTCGATGTTAACAGAACAAGATCACATAAATTTCAGATATAATATACTATACTATTATAAGTGAATGAATCCATACGATATGGCTTATGTAGAAGAACGGTAAGATTTGATACGGTATTAAGTATTTGCACAAGAAAGCCAATATTTGGCTGCAATGTTATCATTTAATTTGCGATATCGAATGAGCAACGAACCTTCGTAAAAGTCAAACTCCAATTTTACTTGAACAAACAGACGTAAGTGTATAATCAAAATTATATTACGAACATTTTGGGACAATCTCAGTTGGTAATTGTGTGAGTTTGTTATATAATTATTAATATGGCACCGATCCTTTAAAAGAATTGAAATTATTTATTTCGCGACTACCCGTTTCTCCCATAAGCTTCGTCACATTAATGAGATGAATAATAATATCAAATATAGGTAGTGTGCGTGACTTCCCACCGCATTAATTTCCGATGCTAGCGTATAAATATAAATTATAATTCAGTATTATTAAGAGAACTAGTGTCTAGGTTAACCTTTGTTAGGATTTAAGACGCTATAAACGTAAAATTGTAACAACTTTTAAACAATAAATAAATATCTATGTTTCTATATATTTAAAAAAACAAAATTGCAAACCTTATCACAATTTGTGAGTAATTTCTTAAACACGAGGCATGAAGAGGCACCTAATTTTTATTTTTAGCATTAGATAGTTATGCTAATCAAGATTTATTTAAGGGACACCGAGAACTTTACCACAGAATATCGTAACACGAAAAGCCTACCATTGGTGTTCAGAAAGTACAGTAATCCATATTATGGCTGTTTTTCGGTGGGTAGCGAAGCGAAAGCGAGAACGGAACGGGAGCAGATTTTGAGAGTTTTCAAAGAAAACCTTGCGCACGGCTATCTCGGAAAAATCCGATTCCATTTATGCATATCAATACAATACCAACCAGAAGCGTCCTCATGACGCTGGCAGCATTGCCCGATGCTGTCCTATGGCTGTCTGCCGCGCCATACACTCTCGGGTCATGCGTAACTTCGCCCAAACGATCTGATATAATTTTGAATGACAGTATTTAACTCTATTAAGGGTCCGGCGACAGCTGAATTTCCTATACTAACGTAATACAAAAATGATTTGTAATTTGAGCATATTTTCACCATGGTCTGCTATTATTTGTATTAAAATAGTATTTATCTAGGTTCCTGGCACATTTTTTTTTAATCTACCTTTCTGAAATGAAATTAAACCGAATCGCATTTTTACATTAAAGAATGAATGTTTTCTTAGTAATTGTGTAGATAAGCATTTTGAAAAAAGCTTGTGGCAGGAACCTAAATAAATACTATACTAATAAATACTATACAAATAAAAGCAAACCATGGTGAAAACATTCTCAAATAACAAATCATTCTGGTACTACGTTTGTATGGGAAATTCATCCGTCACCGGACCCTTAACGCAAAATCAAAATCAGTTAGATGACAAGTTAGTTAGATCTTATGAGAATTAATTACTTTCTGGTTGACAAAGTTTCTCGGGCGAACTGTAATCATCTTGGCTCATTGCTCTCGTGAATTCGAAATATATGCCTGATCGTTATTTTAGACAGAGATTAATTAGAAGAACTGCGACGGTAATGATTCTAGGGTTTGTTTGGTCTTATTTGTTATTAATTAAGTACAAGTTAGGTTAGCTCTTATTAATGATGTGTGAGAAATTGAATATGGTCAGTAGAAAATAAAGAAAATTACAATCAAATAATAGAAACAAATTAGAACTTGTATTTACAATTGAAACATTGACCTAACTGCAGACTGTTACAAACCATCTACAGGTAGTTCAACTGATTCATATCAATACCAGTCGTTAGCGTCCCCAGGATGCTGGCTGCATTGCTGCGCTGTATGGCAATGCTGATGCGCTGCGCCAGATACTCACCAGCTCTCGGGTCACGCGTCGCTTCGATCAGACAGCTCAGACATTTTTTTAAGAATCTATAGAGCCTCGGTTCCCCACGGACCTAGGGGTCTCAACTCCAAGGGGAGCAAATGCATATGCTCTATCGAGACCTGCATACTTGCGCCTCTTGAGATCCGCCGCACCAGCCCTCATGGATGGTAAGTAGGTAGTTTATCCTTATAGTAGATGGTTTGCAATTTTTTTCTTAATTTTTGTAAGTACATAAGAATTATAATAATTATTATCATTCCAAGCCTGATCTAACCCACTGCAGGGCAAAACCCTCCGTTCCACTCCTCGCGGTTTCCTGCAAGAAGGGTTAATAAAACAATATTAATTTTCAAAAACTACGTGGATTATCGTTATTTTGTGCGCGTTTTGTGTACTTATGGGCGTTTTGTATATTGGCCAACAATATAAATCGTAATGACCCGTCAGGTTCAAACAAAGAGGTGATGAATGAATTAACATAAAATTAATTAGCACGCTGCTATCGAAAACTTTTTATTTTCATATCAAACAGCCTGGCAACGACGCTTGACTGGACATCATATGGCAATTAAATTAACAAATTGAATAGGGTTTTTGGCACCCATATTTGTAATTCATTAAATGATTTACGACTTTGCCCACTTAGCAATTAACTAGATTATTGTTAGACAACAGTGCTTAGCCATTTTCATCATGGTCAAAACGTATTTGGCTAAATTGCGGGGTTCAGTTTAATTTTTATTTTGTTTATATAGGTTCTGTTCTGGTTATGTTTATGGAGGGATTTTTAGAATGCAATGTTTAAGTGGAGGTTGAACTACCTACTGGTCGTTCATAATTAGTCGTAAGTAGGTAGTGGTAGTTTGACGACCTCCGTCCGTGGCGCAGCGAAGGTCCGCCTGCGACGCAGGAGGTTGCGGGTTCGATTCCTGCCTTTTAACAAATTTGTGTACGATCTGCAGAAATTTGTTCCGTTGGTCTGGGTGTTTTCTATGTATAATAAAAAAAATATCTATCTATGCAGTGAATTGTATTAAGTTTATCAGTTATCTAGTACCCATAACACAAGCTCTGCTTAGCTTGGGGCTAGATAATGCTGTGTGAATTGTCCAGCATTTTTTATTTTATTATTTTATTTTATTTGTAATCATCATCAATGGCCTCTTCATCTACAAAAAATATTTTATGTAGTACTCGTTCCTGGCACTTACGTACTTGTTATTCGGTCTTTGCTCAAATAAACATAGGGTAGTTTAATTTAGTAAGGCTATCAGCCGATTTCGTCCTACCCTCTGTTGGGAAAACGGGGAATGAACTGGATGACGTGCCATGTTCTTACACCAACGAACGAGTGAAAAAGGCTTCTTCGTTTCGCTCTGTTCAATCTCAACATTATTGTATAACATTATTGTGACAACATTATTGTATAATGTTCCTTGACCGTCGCACAAGTTGGACATATTTACGTAAAATTTTGGAAAGTTGAGAATATAAATCACTTCTCACTGCTATTTGTGTTGCCGTGCAACTTAGAATAATAAGCCGTCCAATAACTGCAAAACATTAAACACTCGCGAGAGAAATCTTGTTCTGTGTTCTGGAAGCTGGATCCTTGCATGGTTTGGAGAATTCAGGTCAGTGGTCAAGCTATTTTATCTACCCCGTGTAATGACGTAATGAGCAAAGATCTATTTCCTTAGGTATTTTCGTTAGGTACCTACAGCATTATACTTATTTGACCCCAAAATCTTCGGTCCTTCGATTCATATTTTTTATACTACCAGTAACCTATTGTTCAGATCCCACACTTGTCTTTGAAAGGGTGCAAAACCGCGGGAACAGCTGGTATTAATAAAATCCATGTTTCAAAAACCAAAGCATGGTTTGCTCCTATCTAGTCTTTATGTTTTCATTCCGTGGTTTTTCAGTGAACAGAAATCCTCTTAAATGTGAAGCCATAAAAGTTTTTCAGTTGAATTCCTCATGGCTAAATCACCCAACAATTTCTTTCCATTATAGGGTTCTCGGTAACAGAGCAGAAATTCTTTGCAGTATTCATGTTGTACCTACTGACTGAGTGGGGCTTCCTTGATTCATTCCCAAGTCTTAATAAACTTTTGTGAATTAAATTTGAATTTTAAATAAATACATAATTATTAAAATTGAAGTTGTGAATGTTCAAACAAATATGTAGAATGCATTCCGTACCTATGTCTTTAGTTCATGTATAATTTGGAATTTGGGTAGATAAATGTTTCTCAGAAATAAACCAATGCTTGTTTTGATTATGCTGGCTCAATACGTTTCGCTAGTTTGAAACGCTGCGTTTGAGTAGGTATTCGGTGGTAAATAGCATTGAATCTTAGCGCTTATGTCACTGGGACGCCACGATGACATCGCTGGCAACGTATCTAAACTATTTTATTGCAGACGAGGCCAAACCGTCGCCAAGTGACTACCATAATAATACCGAATGAAAAGTTTGGATACGTCGCCGTGGCATCGCGGTGCGGTAGGGCCCTTAGACATACTATAATGAAAAAGCGCAAAGTTTATACCTCGTTCCTACTGTGCATTATACTTACATTTTCCAATACCTTCGCACGACGGTTTAAAAAGTTTTATATTTGAAAAGGAACATTAGTTCAATCGACTGTAATATTCAGTTTATGTAGTTTTATTAGTCCTTGTTGATTTTGATATCAAAATTGCTTAATTGTACGCATTAAAAAAATTAAGTACATTTTCTCTAAGATCTAATCAAGAAAAATTTAAGCTTTTATATCTAATCTTGCTTCAATTTAGGAGTTTCTGCAGCGGAATTAAATTTATGACGACAAATGAATTTTAAATAGCAGGTTTCGTTGAGCTTGCTGAACTTAATAAAACGTTTAAACTTCGCTAAACGGAAAAAATACGTACATACGTATAATGAGCCTTGTTAGTTAAAATTTAATTAAATGCATTTATTACATTTAATTAATTTTGAACACTATTTATGTTCATTGAAATAATACTGATAACAGCAATTACTTACGCTCTGAACACTAACATTTTTGTAGACTTTTGTTTGTAGCTTCGTGTGTCTCTAATTCAAGTTACAACACTATTCGAACACGTACAAACGGAAAAACACAAAAGAAACCCAAGCCTTTGTGGCGGGCGCTTTGTAAAAAGCTAATTCCAATAAAACTGGTTTTATTCCGGCGTCGTTGAATTTTAAACGGCAATTTCCTGTCGAACGTCGGATGGGTCCGGCTGCGTCACACACTGGCAGAGAGACGAACAAAAATATAAATAGATAGATAGATAATGCTTTATAACATAGTCTTATGAAACATTCAGTCCTTAATTAAATCTTATATAATAGCCTTATCGCTTAGC
Organism: Eupithecia subumbrata; assembly: GCA_949316285.1. NCBI lineage: Eukaryota > Metazoa > Arthropoda > Insecta > Lepidoptera > Geometridae > Eupithecia > Eupithecia subumbrata. The sequence goes on along the minus strand of OX438630.1, from coordinate 7,630,218 downwards.
GATTTCTTCTAGGCAACCAAGGTGTAACTGTGTGTTTTGAAAGTCAAAGATAATAATCATCAAAATTCTAAAGTTTCTGGTAAATATTAGAGACATAAAAAGCCCCACGGGGCTTGCACAAGAATCCTAATTGTGATTAGAATGAAGAAAGAAAAAAACTGTAAGAGTTCAGAATCTATACTTATAATAAAACTGTCACAGGTCCAATTCTGTACATTGAAGATATTTAGAAATTTTTTTTTGGAGGACACTCTACTATCGATACTGAAGCCAAAACTGTAATTTTTTTCATTCATGTCTGTCTGTCTGTCTGTCTGTCTGTCTGTCTGTCTGTCTGTCTGTTTCTTAAACGCGCATCACGTCGAAACTACTGAAGGTATCGAAATGAAACTCGGCACGATTTTAGGTCATACTACGAGGAAGGACATAGGATACTTTTTATCCCGGATTTCAGTCAGGTTTCCTTGGGAGAGGGGATGAAAGTAAAATTTCTTTACCGCGCATGACGCCGAAAGTGCTAAATGAGTGGGAATGAAACCCAGCACGATTTGATTTCATACTACAAGGAAGGTCATGGGATACATTTCATCCCGGAATTCAGTAATGTTCCCCTGGGAGAGAGGATGAAAGTAAAATTCTTTAACCGCGCATCACGACGGAACAACTGAATGAATTCGAATGGAACTCGGTATAATTTGATTTCATACTACGAGGAAAGATACATTTTATCCCAGAATTTAGTAAGGTTCCCCTGGGAGAAGGGATGTAAGTAAAATTCCTTCACCGCGCATCACGCCGATACTACTGAATGAGTTGGACTGAATTGGTAGGATTTGAGTTCAAGGAAGGACATGGGATACATTGTATCCTGGAATTCAGTAAGGTTCCCCTGGGAAAGAGGATGAAAATAAAATTCTTTAACCACGCATCACACGGACGGAACTACTTAATGAATTCGAATGCAACTCGGCATGATTTTAGTTCGTACTATGAGGAAAGATACATTTTATCCCGGAATTCAGTAAGGTTCCTCTGGCAGAGGGGATGATAGTAAAATTCCTTCACCGCGCATCACGCCGAAACTACATAGGTAATGAGTTGGAATGAAACTAAGCATGTTTTGAGTTCATACTACAAGGAAGGACATGGAAATACATTTTATCCTGGAATTCAGTAAGGTTCCCCTGGGAGAGATGAAAAAGTAGAATTCTTAAACCGCGCAACCCGAGGGGTCTACGCGTCGTCCGATATCATGCATTCTTTTTGTTAGAAACAGTGTTGCAAAATCGAATTTGACTAAATCAGTAGAAAGTCGAGTAGAAAATCAGTAGACTGATGAAATAATCTGTAGATTGAAGAAAAAAAATTATAGATAAAGGGTAGGTAAGTTCCTATCTAATTTTTCCAAGACGCACCCATTAGTTAGGTTCCTACAATACAATACAATACAATACAAAATTTCCTACCTACTAAGGTGGTGCGTCTTGGAAAAATAAGTTAGGTTCCTTACACCTTACATGACATATGGTGGTTTAGATGGTCCGGTTATCTGTACTACCGATGTTTGGTTGGAGTAAGTGGTCCAATTAAACTAACTGGACCACAGAAAAATATTTTTTACTGTGGTACACAGCCAATTGTACCTACCTACTAACGAAAAAAAAAATTACGGTGGTCCAGTGAAATGGATGAGGAGCCCAATTCTGCAATAAAATTGCTTCAGTATGACAGTGCAATCGTCGCAGAATCATCACGTAGAATCCTTAGATTATTAAAACTCCAGATAGTGCGTGCGAGATAAATTAATAGTTTCAAACTTGACGCGCGTCTTTCCATCTGCATTCATCATAATTTCTTTCATCTGAGGTGGAATACCAAAACGTGTCATTCTGTGTCGATACCCCTGTCATAGTGAAGCGATTAGTATAGCAGAATAGGGCCCCAGCTGAACGGAACCATGTGTAAGAATTGAAAAGAGTATGACACTTCTTAACACTGACGCTGGTCGAGTCGTAGCTAAAAGTCGTGTAGATAAAGAATGGGATTGAAGATGACAACATGCTATCCCCCGTAGAACCTACACGATTTTTTTCACGGCGGCTTTTCATAATATGAGAGACTGTGGTTAAATGTGAACTTAATTAGTCGGCCGGTAAGGCAATCGCGAACGAAGTCGCGGGTACAGCTAGTACTAATATATAGATCATTCATTAGATACGACACGACACAGCACTATACAATTTGAAATTTTATGTTTAGTTAATAATAACGTAGATAAGACATTGGAGGTGATATTCACGGGATTAATCAAAGAGACTTTATTTATTACTTTGTTGTAAATAGATTGATTACCTGTTACCCTATATCATATACATACCTATTTTTTAAAAAGTGATTCATCTAGAATCAGCCCGAAGCAAAGTAAGAACTTTTTAATCAGAGTGAACTAATTATTGTTAGATCAAAGTAATTAATTTGGGATCTCTGTATCATTGACGACCTCCGTGGCGCAGCGGGCGAAGGTCCGCCTGCGACGCAGGAGGTTGCGGGTTCGATTCCCGCCTCGGAACAAATTTGTGTACGATCTGCAGAAATTTGTTCCGTTGGTCTGGGTGTTTTCTATGTATAATAAAAATATCTATCTATGTAGTGTATTGTATTAAGTATATCAGTTATTTAGTACCCATAACACAAGCTCTGCTTAGCTTGGGACTAGATAATGCTGTGTGAATTGTCCAGCATTATTTATTTATTTATTTATTTAAAATCTAAAGGATAAAAAGTATTACCACTGGAACCAAATGAATCTTGATCATTGGGTCTACAGAAAGTAAAAGTTCTTCTTAGAACCAAATCATCAAAATTGGATCTAAAGACAAAAGGTATTCTCACTGGAACAAAATGGAATCAAATGTATCTTGATCACTGGATCTAAATTGAGTAAACGTAATTTTCGTTTCCCGGGCTTACAAGCAATTAATAAAAATCCGAAGGTCAATTTGATGGTTAATGAGACCAAAATAAGTAAAACCTTACGAACAAAAAGGATTAGGTGTCATGGCGGATACCCTTTAATTTGTGGCGGTCCGTAAACAATAATCTCAGCTTTCCATAGAGTCCCAAGAGAATCAGAATATCTACCCGAATAAAATTGAAGGACACAGTCCACACCCGTAGGCTTCATTTTCACGACCTCTGTGGCACAGTGAACGAAGTTCCGCTGCGGCACAGGAGTTTGCAGGGATCGATTCTTGTCTCAGGACAGATTTTAGTACGACCTGCATATATTTGTTCTGGGACTTCTGGGTGTTTTCTATGTACAGTAAAAAATATATACCTATCTATGTATTGTAGGTATTAATAGTATATCAGTTATCGAATTCCCATAACACAAGCTCTGCTTAGATAGCAGCAAGATGGAATCTCTGTGGAAGGTCCAGCAAAAAAGAAATAGGTGTGTATATCGCGGCGAGTGAATAAAAATAACCGCCGTGTTGAGACACGCTCATGGTAGAGTCGTTGATACCTGTCTACAAACACATGATAATAAATAAATAAATAATGCTGGACAATTCACACATCGTTATCTAGCCCCAAGCTAAACAGAGCTTGTGTTATGGGTACTAGATAACTGATATACTTAATACAATACACTACATAGATAGATATTTTTTATAATACATAGAAAACACCCAAAACACCCTGAACAAATATCTGCAGATCGTACAAACATTTGTCTTGAGGCGGGAATCGAACCTGCAACCTCCTGCATCGCAGGCGGGCGTTCGCCCGCTGCGCCACAGAGGTCGTCAATGATCAGAGTACGAGATGACGCAGGTATTTGACATTGGTAACGGGACGTGATATCTCCTTCTTTATGGGGATTTACGTAGTCCCTGTCCGCGCACGATAGAGGCGCTGTAACAAATTGTATGGAAAAAGGAGACGTCTCGATAACGTTTCGATGCTGATGTCAAATAGACTCACCCCTCTGATGTTTTGATATGATCTTTTCCCTCAAATTATCCAGGTATTCAACAACCACATAGCTTACAATCTAAAAGGATTCAAAATAAGTTACTTACTTGACTCTTTTTTAAAATAGGTCTTAATTATTAATTACCAGCTGCATTCTTACTACCCGTTGTCCTATTACCCGTTTTCCCGTAGGACGAAGCATTTTCCCGCGGTAAAATGTAGCCTATGTTCATTAGAAATAATGTGGGCTTCTAATGGTAAAAGAATTTTCCAAATCGGTACAGTAGTTTCGGAGCCTATTCAATACAAACAAACAATCAAATGTCCTCTTTATAATATTAGTATAGATATAGATTGTCTAATTAGAGGGAAACAATATTTTTCAGGACCTAGAAAATCGAAAAAAATATATTTTAAAAAGTCTACTTTTCGTACACGGGCCAAAATGCCATCAACCGTATTTATCTGTGCTGTGACGTCATACGTCTCGAAACTAACAATTGACATTAGCGAACGTTCATCAGTGTTAAAATAAACTACTTACTACTAGAATTTTACTCTGAGAAGATCCCATCATGAGCTGAGAATCTCATGACGTCACAACATGGCCGACAGCGTTTTCAGAGTTCAAAAATTAAAGCCTAAAAATTAAATAATCAATTTTTGAATTGAAATTATGTAGCCATCTTACACTTTTAATATCAGAAATCTTTCAATATTGGGTTATTAAGTGAAATACTACAGAAAATATTTATTTATGGCGCCAAATTTGATAAAGTACCCTATTAATAAACCCTAACTGAATACACAATCATAAAACCACCTAATTGCACAAGAGTATTAGAATACAATTTTGTTAAATTCATGTTTTTAATCATTGTAATTACAATGCAGTCAAAAGGTGAAATTAACTGTAATTAAAATTTAAAATGATCATGTACAACAAAATTATAATATGGCCCATACATTATTTTTAAAAAAGGTAATTTAATTATTCAATCCTCGAACGAAAATAAGAGCCCTGAAGCTTTCGTGAGGAAAATCCAGCATAATATTTTACAACAAACAAATGATGCCCGGAGGAGAAACGAAATACACCCTATCTAGATTTCTTCAATAATTTTAAAACGAGAGCTCATTTCAAAGGAAACACGCTTTTTTAATTATTTAGTAGGTTTATATTTTTTTTAAGAGTTGAAAGTCGAAAGCCCTTTTTAACTTGCGCATTTTCTTTCAAAACACAACATTTTTGGGGACTCTTTTTTTATTGAAGACTGGGCTGTTACCCGCAACTGCGTTAGCGTGGTAGGTACATTACTAAAGGACACATCAGTGAACGGAAAAATTATTTACATGGAAAAAGTGAATACATCTGTGACTTCTTACACACGAAGCAATTATATTAACCATAGAATGTACCTTTAGCAATTAATTGAATTATTTAGTTTCTTGGCTAGAAAAAACTTTCTGTTTAGTTTTCTTTACAAAGCAGGTGTGACAACCATGGCAACATCACAAATTCAATCACTATTTTGACAATCATAGACAACATTGCCTGCATAGACAGACTTTTTATCTATGTTTTGGTTTCTCGTTGGACGTGATGTGTAAATTATCAAACCCTTCTTTAAATTCTAATTCGGGGGCGAAGACCTAAAAAAATAGCCTATTGTTTAAGATATGCTACTCATCGATATATATGTACTACGCACTAGATTTCGCGATCAGAACACTCACTCTGTTCGACTGAACTGTACTGCAATCCGTACACCTGACATTAGTGTGGCTTCGACATGCATGCAGCTTGGACGCATATGGAGCCGCGCTAATAATACGAAAATACAAATCTAAGTGTGACCCTAGACGTAATTAATGAGAAATAACAACCCAGTAGTCAAGTTAGTAAAATTATTTGTTGTATTATGTGAATAAATAGGTAATAATATCGTAATACCTCAACAGATAGAAATAATTTTTCATAAATATGCACGCCATTGTAATCATAGACTAAAACATGCAGATGTTCCATTTCAAAACCGGTTGTAGGTAAAAATAATGTGATTGATGGAAGACAGATAGGGTGACAGACTTGACGCGGTGTTTTTTTTAAATGATTGAATTTTTTATTATTGATTTTTAACCAGTTTCATATTTTTAACCGACATCGAAACAAGGAGGAGGTTCTATGTTCGGCTGTATGTAGTATGTTTATAAGTATGTTCGTCGATTTCTCCGTCATTTGATTGACTGATTCCGGACCAATTTGGTGATCTTTTCAGTTGTTTATAGGTGCTCCCAAGGTGGTCCCAATATTTTATTCCCCAGGGATTTCTATTTATCTAGCAAAACTTAAAAAAACTAAGGGATTCGAAGTCGGTTTTAATTTTTTTCAAAACTATTTATTTTATTACATTTTCAAATAAATCAAATTATTGAAAATTTTATTATTTTTTTTCCTTTCAGAACATATCAAGTTATGAACAAAGTTCAGAAAATATGACGACGTGCGCATTTCGATAGTACTGCAAAAACACATCAATTAATAAAAAAAAAGTAAAAATGCTAATGCGCACTCTTAATTCAATGAAAAGTATGTACCTAGGTACTTGAACACAATAATTAACTCATTAACTGCGCCCGCGCCCCGCGCGCGCCGTCGCTGCCACCATAGCTTGGAACATGGCGATTCGCGTCATAGGCAATGGAAGTGTTAAATTAGTGTATTAAAAAATAACTTAGGACAAAATGTACTAATTTATTTGTCTGCTTATTTTAGTTGATTTTAAACTATTGCTAACATGTTTGAATAAACGCATAACAATCCATTTTTTTTTTAATTTTCTACTATTTTTGCAAACAAAAATTTTTGAAATAGAGAATAAATTCTTACTAAGTTATGTAGGTACAAAATCTGTGTCACCTCTGCGCGGTGTAAAATCTATAGGGGTGACATGTTGTCAGAATACCTTGAGAAAACAATACTCTTTAAGCGATCTAGCGCTGAATGTTTTAATTGTTTGGTTAGACGACTTAGTTCATATTTTGGCGCTGCAGCGCTTGCCGCGCCCAGGCCACCGCTGTCATGAGAATGAGACGTTTTTTGTTTGAAATTTCTTCTCTAGGTACATTTAACTCAGTGATGCTACTACATTCTAAATGAATGCCAAATTTGATATTGATCTGTTCAGTAGTTTTGGAGATCCTAGGTAACAAACATTTCACAAACTTTCGCATTTATAATATTAGTAGGATGGTAAAGCTTTTGAACACTATCTCTCACGTATGGATGTGAAAATGTGGCTACGATCGAGCATGGATTCCCAGAAGGAACTTATTCAAACGGGATTTGAAGACTCCGAGATTACAATACTTCCTGCGTCTGTTTTCCCAGTACTCTTTACCGGGAAAACAGACGCGGGAAGTTCGTTTCACTTAGAAAATAACTGTAAACCCACATCATTTTCGTGCAGGTATTCTTACGGCACACAAATACAGGTAGGAACCGGATAGATATCTACTTAATAAACATTTTTATGCCATAATAAAACAGAGATTCATACAGGAATAAAACACTCATATTTTTATCTTTCCCTCGTATGCAATTTGTTTGTAGTACCTAATAAAAAGTAAACATCTGCTTTCATGTTTACTAAATCAATAAAGTTTGTATGTTTGTTATCTTTCACAATATCTATGTTTAATTAAACTTGGCTGCGTCTTGGAAGACCTTTGTCGAGTTTATTTTGATATTTAGCTTGTCAAAATGTGTCTCTATGTCTTTACTAATGTTTATTTCATGTTTAGTAAGTAGATTAAATTTTATAGGTATAAATTAGCTAAATTTACACATACAACAATCGGCATAGGTAATCCGCCTAGCTATTCTACAAACGGGCTGATTTAGCGTCATACACATACCAAGGTAGTTAGAATTATACTAATTTGTATAGGTACCGCATTCTGACAAGTAGAATGAACATTTTTTGTTTGCACTTGTATTTGAAAAGTAAGACGCATAATAAATTGAAAACTTAAGAGTAGATTAGGTAGGTATACATATATTCGCAACTGACTGTACACAAATTACTTTTGTATGACATCGCAAAGTTACAGTTAATCCATGCTACCTCCGAGACGCGTGACGTTTATGTGACGATAGTGAGTAATCTATGTTAGCTACCTATTTAATATCTTCATTGTTTCTTTTGAGATTTGTAGGTCATTAGAATACAATGTTATTCAATTATCAAACATTAAACAATTTGCTAGTTATATATCTACCTTCTAAGAAATTAAATAATATCGCAAAAATTTTTGACTTCAGCAGGACTTGACGGAAGGATGCGGATTCAAGTCCCGCCGAAGTCGAAAATTTTTGCGATATTATTTAATTTCTTAGAAATTAGCCAGATTGTGAGGCTTACGCACTATAAAAACAAAAACTCTATAATGTACCTTATTTAGAACAGACTTCTTTTCTTTCTTTTTAATCTTATTTTCCTGTTTAAGACAAAGACGAACCATATCTTATCTGTTTTATACAATCCAATACGAGCCGTTTTTATGTTGCCACCAAAATAGCCTCATGATATTTTAGCGAGTACAATTACTTCAAAACCAGACATCCATACGATCAAAGTACCGGAAAACCATAAACATCTTCAATTGCAATTCGGATCCTAAATCAAATTATATAGCTCCCGATTTCCTTTGTCTGTTCCTTCACAAACGGTAGAAATAACAAACTCGCTAAGGTGAAAATGACGGGTTTTAATTTCCAGTTGAGTGGCCAAAGCTTCTTGTTGAAATATAAATCTTGTAGTTCGACTTTACTTTTGTTAGCTTTAAGAAATCTGAAGCGTCGCCGAGGAGAATTAAAAATACCAGGCCTAATGAAACTTCCAGCAACTGAAAATTTTCCATCGAAAACTTACCCTCACGACTATTTAGGTACACCTAATCTTGTGTACAGTTCCATAACAGTCGTCTGCTATGATTACCTACTCGGAGTGTGGTATGGTTCTATTAATAAAGTGATTTACCTCAATAGCACGCCCACCGCCAGCTCAATATGAATTAAGATATAAATATGCCCATTTAATAGTTCCGTTACATTGTCTGCAACACATTAGCAGATAATATGTACCTAATGGCCAAAACACATCAATGTCCTAATTGTAGGTTTACACAGCGCTATCTATAGATAACAGAACTAATGTCTGTTTTCTCTTACAGGTCGCGAGGACGAGTCTCAGATAAATAAAAAACCGGAGCTCTGAGTTCCACAATACGCAAATACTCCTGCCTGCTCATGTTTACTCCTAGAGCGTTATCAGATAAGTTAGAACACAAGCCCCGAGCAAACAGCCTTATCATGCTAGCTCTGAGGAGAAAGAGGATCGCAGTGTCTGCTCCGGCGAGGCGCGGCGCGCAAAACACTTGAGCCATGGAAACTGCGCTCAAATCTGTGTTGTAAAGTGTACCAAAGAATAAACCAAAGAAAGTTAAATTTCGTCTAAGCTGTAAAACTAAGACTTCAAGCTGGAGGAACTACAGACGTTGGAGGGCGCAGAGAGCGTGTTTGAGAATGGCAGTGCGAAGGAGGACTGCCTGGCTAGGCATGTCAATGTATCGGGGAACTTCTGTCCGGCATACCACGACGAGATATTGTGCTGGGAGCCTACGCCGTGGCACACTTTTGCTGTACAACGGTGCTTCAAGGAATTAAATGGATTGTTGTACGACGATACACGTAAGTCACGCTTGCAATGATTAAAAATTTCAATGTTTAAAAACAAAGGCGACTGCAAATCATGTTCATTATTTTGCCTTAAAATTTTCGTATTTATAAAGTAATCAAAAATGAATTCTATTTCATGACGGTAGAAGTGAAAAATAATTGCATTAACCTTGGAATAAAATTCATCGTAAAACTTAAAATCCAATTTGTTTCATATTACAAATCCATTATGAAACATTCAAAGCCTAAGTGCCATCAAATACTTATTTTTCAAAGCATTCCATACCCTTGAATACGAAAGCATGCATCAATAAACACTTTTCATTGATATTCAAAGTCATGATATTCATTCTACATAAATATTCAGCGCACATGAAAAGATTAGGTTTGATGCGAGTAGGTACAGCTATGATTTATTATGTTTACCCTTGGGTTAACGACTTTCTACAAAACAATGTCATTAGGCAGCTTAGGTCGAGATAACTAGCCCTGATATTCTTTCAACTCTTTAGAATTCTCTTTGAAGAAGCTAATAAAGTTGTTTCATGCAAATAAGGCTGCGGTGATGCCTTTCTTATTTTGTTTAAACTTGCTAGTGGAAGGTTCAGTCAACTTCGGTTATCGATACGATTTCTATTCAATCAAAACTATTGTCTGATTCTGGGAACTCGCTTTATTGTAGGGCTTTTGTTGTTGAAATTTCTAAATACGAGTATGAAATTGAATACATCGAATTTTCAATTTAGTCTTTTCATAAAATGAAATCCTTTCTAGATGCAAAAGACATAAATAATGATGTTGATGAAGTTTTAAAGACTTTGCAGGAGATTTATTTTTTTCCAAAAACTTAATCAAGAAAACAAATAGTTCATCCTTGAGACATTCTCAACATTCTTTTTTATGACTCCACGTGACTCTTCATAATTTACCTACGTTCCTATACTTTAAGATGTCTTGTCCAGTAAGTTCTTTCATCATCCAGAAAATGCTTCCCGGCTATGTTTGGACGGCGTCTGGAACAATTACTCAGACTACTCCAACTGTACGGAGCGGTCTGCCAGCATGGCTCCTCCTGACATATCCAGCCTCATCTACATCGCCGGGTATTCGCTCAGCCTCGCCGTGCTCAGTCTTGCTGTCTTCGTCTTTCTTTATTTTAAGTAAGTTACCTAACACAACAGTGTAACGACACCACTCAGTTGTTGGGTCTCTCAAATATACTATAATGACAGAACGGGCTGCAGATATCCATTAAACGCTTTAAGTTTTTAACTTAGACTAAACCTCATTGAGCTCTCAAACAATACAACACAAGCATTTCATTCAACTGTGCTTTTATCTACCCTCAACTTTTATTATGCATTATTTTTTAAGTTGTCTGTTTTGATCAAAATGTTTTATTGTTAAAAGTTTCTGTAAAATTTTAGCTAATGTAACTTAGGAAGAGCGAAACCTCTTAGTACAAGTACTATATACTTAAAAGGAGGCTTCAAAATATAGTATACTAGCTGCTGCCCGCGGCTTCGCCTGCGTAGTTCCCGTTCCCGTGGTAATTCCGGGATAAAACATAGTCTATGTCCGTCTCCTGGTTCTAAGCTGCCTCCCCACCAATTTTCAGCCAAATCGGTTCAGCAGTTCTTGAGTTATAAATAGTGTAACTAACACGACTTTCTTTTATATATATAGATGATAATTATGTAGTCGAAATTAAAAACATTTGTATTGTATTGTATTGACAATTGTCCAATTGGTGACTTTTCTAACAGGGCGTTATCTTAATGTCAAAAAGTATTTCGAATAAATTTAAAATATTTTCCTATTTTACGTGGGGCCAAATTAAAATGGCATAGACCGTGCTTATTAGAACACACATCGCCGACAACCTAACTCCTCTCCGATGGAACGTTTGCTACTAAATCTTAGTTTCCAATAAAAACCCACGCCATCTATTAGCTTAGCTTAGCTTGGGGTGCTAGATAATACGGTGTAAATTGTCCGGCATTATCATCATCATTATCATCAGCCGCCCGACTTTAACCACTACTGGGTATAGGCCTCCAAACTTTTGTACCTCTCTACACGGTCGTGCACCAATATTATCCATATTCGATGTATCGTCTGTCAGTGCCATTACACTATATTATTATTTGTTCTACGGAAAATAGGTTTTTTTTAATACTCTGTCAACATATCCCTTCTTGACATCTCCAATGGTATCTACATCGTCAGGTTTAGGTCTTTATTTGAGTCTGGGACACTATATATTCTTCGATACCTACATTTGAGTCTGCAAATAGGTACTACTTGGACTATTCATACTGAAATCTCTAGCTAGCATTTATATCGCCGAGTCTCTTTTAATTTTAAGTAAGTTAACTATCCTATTTTATGAGTAGATTAACGATTCACCTGATATAATTGAAACAGATCTAAAGCGATCTAATAAATTGTTATATACTTCAATGGGTGAAAAGCCCTAACAGTTGCGTGATTAGGACAAAGTTTACAGCTTTTCAAATTATTTGAGTCAGATATCACCTCAAGCTTTTGTTACAGTTTAACTTTCTATGTGTGGTTGGTGTTCAGTCTTTTTTGATTGATATTTCAAATATTTTATAGTATACCTTTGTATAACTATTCATATTTAATCTTAAATGCAATCTAACGTAGTTGTAAATAAAGTGGACTTATCAAAGACATTATCGACGCACCAAACCATTAAGGTCATCTTGCACATTTTTATTTTATGACCGCCCCATGATTCATAAATATTTCGTCGTTTTAAAACAAGAAGTCTCATAAAAAAGTTGGCATTCGACACGATAACGATAGGTATCAAATGAAAATTTTACACGTTTATTCAACAGAAATATCGACTTCAGTAGCCAACTAAATATCTACACAATATCGGAATTTATTTACAAAGCTTCAAAACTATGAAAACAAATACAAAACCACGTATTGTGTTCAAATCACGCGACTGTCGGGGCTTTTCACATGAAGCATGATTCATCGGTCCTTTTGTCAAAAGTAACTCCCTGAAGGCCGGTATCCATCGAAGCACAAAGGACGGTAAATAGTGCTGTAATGAACTGTCATGCTGAAATCTCTTACGATAACAAAGCCAAGATATTTTAGGCTGAGTTTGCGGGAGCGGGAGTGGATTTTTGTAAATTTTTGAGGGCGTTAGCAAACCTCCGCCGCTAAAATAATGATGCGAAACCGCAGCGCAATTAGACATTCACAAAGCGAAGGTTTTGTTTGTAGCCAACAAACAGAATTATGTCAGTCATACCTGGTTAGGATTTTCAAATTGATCACGTTACGGCTGACGAAACCAGGAAAAAAGTTTTGCACGAAACGAAATATCGTTCCGTGATTTTAAAACTTGCAAAGCCCGTTAATGGGACTTTATACGTACTAGGCTTAAGGTATCTACTCCTGTCTCAACTTGATACAGGAACTTGACACTCTCAAGTCCACCGAAAACCGACCTAATAATCAAAGGAAGCCATTATCACCGCAGTGATAGGGCTAAGCATTACGTGGAAATGGGCTCCAATATCTCAACCTGACACCTAATGTCTATGATGAAGTTATACCAAAAGCAGGTTCCTGATTCCGAATACAGCCAACGGTTTAGATTTAGGAACAAAAACGGGTTAGTTACACATCGGCCTGAAATATTTTGAAATCGCGTGGGGCAGTATGGAATTCACTCAGTTGTCTATTTGATTGTTTTGGTATCTACCTATTCAAAGCTACTCGACGACCGCGTTTCGTCAGCTGGTCGATCAGATGTATTCATGACTGCATCACTCATAAGTAGGTACCTACTATTTTTGCCGCTTATCAGCTGCATTTAAAACAAAAGTTAAGGCCGTAGTACACCTTCGCTGCGAAACCATAATAGCGGAACCGCAGTAATTGTCGCCTTGTCGTGTCCGTATGTAGGAGAAGCGGAACACTAGCAAACTGCCTGTTCTAACGCATAAGATTTGACTATTAATTCTATCTCTTTCCTCGCACGGTTTCGCCGATCTGCTCCGACGTCAGCCACACTTCCGCGCTTGTTCCGCTACTCAAACTACACTTGATAGCAGCGGACTTCATCGAGCGGTTCCGCTACTCGTATTCCGCAGCGGAGGTGTGCTCCGGGCGAAAGAAAACCAATAAGCATCGAAAATAGTATGAGTGGGTAAACTCTCGAATACATCTGAATCGACCTGCTGTAGGTGCTCCTTAATACCTATATTACAACCAACATAACCTATGAGTCGAAAACAGCATACCTACTTAAAACTATTTCGAGCTACTCAAATTGTTTTCTCCAAGACTAGCATGACAGATTTAACGAAATTAATGAAAGCTATGCAAACTCTTTTACTTTTATTATTATAGAGTTAGGTACAATCCTTTTCACAGAGTATTTTAGAGGTATTTTCGCTGCCAAGTCTAGAGACCGAATGCCCGAACTAATCAATTGAAAGACAACACGTCAAAGCCAAAATAGACCAAAACACGAAAAGTCGTCAACTGTCTACAAAGCTAATAGGTACATAATAATTTAAAATCGTTTTAAATTGCTCAAATGGTTATTATCATATTATCTTAAATATTAGGCCAAAATGACCCGGTTTCACAATTTTATTCAAAACAAACAGCGAAACCATACACTATCGTGGTGCCTAGTGTTTGGACGCGACAACCTACTATTTGCTTTTCATAAAAGCTTTCTTCTTGCTTTCTATCAAAACCCACTCCCACATCACCGCGTTCTGGCGATTTGACTTAATGACTCGACATTTACGAAAATGTTATTACAACAATCCATGAATAATACTCCTATTTCGTTGCCCTGAAAAATAACGATGACGTGACCTATTCAAATATCTGAGGTTCTTGTTTTTGGTAAAAGTAGATTACCTTATACGATACAGTTTTGTAAACATTCTAGCATGCAAGCAGGGTTCCAACGTAGAGAGTCTTTGTTACAAAATGAAATAAAGCATTTTATTGAATAGCAACCCAATAAGAAAACAAATACCTTAGGGTATTGACCCCTTCAACTCAGCCAGTGGGTGACGTAAGAGTCCATAATGGGAACCTACCAGGGCCGCGATGACAGTGTGGTAAAAGTTATCTATTGGCATTACGGCTCAAACGTTAGCAATTGACACGTTAGGGTGCGCTTTCACAGGCATCAGGCATCGGACACTCTACTGACGAGTGTGTCCACTGACCGGCTATCCGAATGACGTCATTCGCACTAAACGGAAAGGCTTCCTTCGAGAATCTGCGGATTTTCCGATGCCGGCCTGCGAACGCGCACCCTAACGTTTCAACTGCTAACGTTTACAATTACAACACAGTGATCGCGGCCCAAAAGAAAGGCAGCAGCTTTCTTCAGTGTATTTTTATCACCTGTACTGATGATTACCAATGTGCCTACCAAACGTGGTGATTGGCAAAACCCCACTGTTTGCGAGAGACTTTCAGCAGTGGATATTATGTGCTCATGAGGTTACGTGCACCCGTATACTCATATAAGGCCTGACCAGGCCCATTTGCCGTCGCCATTTTCCGCGACTTTTCCGCGAGTGGGAAGAGCTACGCCTATTTATTCTCAGGTTTCAGAGGGATACACGTAAACAAAACTGCTATCTTAACACCTCCCTGAATAAAACTTGTTAAAAACCACTTTTGGAAGGACACGTGGTACTTAAAAGAACTGAATATTCAAAGAGGCATATTCTTCCGTTTATTACCTACCTCCGGATCTCCGAAATTGTATCGAAGTGATGTCATACCAATCGTATCCTTGAAATCGATAATATAACACCTACATAGGGAAAAGACGATTTGAATTTTATTGCAGTGATATCATTCTGCTGTAGGTATGTTATTTTTACAGCTTTTATCGCTGTATTCCATTTACAGGGTAGGTAAATAAAATACCTATGGTAGATATTATAGGGAATTGGTCTCGGGACTAGCTATCAAGTGAAAATGAACTTTCTGCACTTAACATAAAGTCTCAT
The DNA here is from genome assembly GCA_949316285.1 of Eupithecia subumbrata. Taxonomy (NCBI): domain Eukaryota; kingdom Metazoa; phylum Arthropoda; class Insecta; order Lepidoptera; family Geometridae; genus Eupithecia; species Eupithecia subumbrata. The sequence continues at coordinate 7,614,459 of OX438630.1, read as the reverse complement.
TATCTTAACCCCTTTTGTAGCAGACGGTTCAATAATCGTGCCGAGTTATCTTTAACAGAGTGCTATGAATTTATGATGATACATTTTGAAATCGTTCAGCTGCTCGAAATCCATACAGATATAAATTTGATTTACATGTTTTTAAGAATTTCGATAAAATGTAAAATTACTACCATTCACAAAGAATATTTCGACTTAGGTACTTTTGCGGTTGTTTGGTAATTGGAAGTAAGAATTTGGAGGATATCATGTTGAGTCAAATCTGGAAGATAACTTGGGCTACCTAATGGGCTATCATTAAACATAATCCAGTATTAAACTCCTTAACAGACCCAAGAGGAAAATGATTTTTTTCCCGATAGTCAATAGCCAAAACTTACAGCCGTTTTCTAGATTGACTGATTGCTGGATATTGAGCATTACACCTATCAGCACTATACTTATCAGCACTACGTTTACTTTTGAACTTGCCCAAAGCTATTTTTTCGTTTAACTTTACGTAGAATTTGCACCACCCCAACTCTTCCCGCGGGTGTCGTAAGAGGCGACTAAGCGATATCCACCGGGGACGGCAGCAGCGCCTCCTGGAGAACCATTTTATCACCGAACTGCGATCCCCAATCCGCATGCCCAACGTGGGGATTATGGGCATAGGAGGTAATGCTCATAATCCGCACGGGTGATAAAAGCCACTAAGGCGAGTGATTATGAGATAAAAGCCAATAAGGCGCTTACCAGGGAGAGTACTGCGTCCAGCAGTGGACCAATAAAGACAGTTGAAGTGAGGATGTGAGGTTTTGTCGTAATCATCACGATTGGTAGACGGGTTGGTAATCAGTGCATGTTTACCTCGGATAATGTATACCGTAGGTTCAAAGGTTTCACATTTCAGCATTTCAGCCAGCAAGATGCTTGCCGACGATTGGTCTGCCAAGCAAACAGATATGCCTGCTGGTTGTAATCTGGATTAACTGTCAAAACCTGTAAATTATAATTTGACGACCTCCGTGGCGCAGCGGGCGAAGGTTCGCCTGCGATGCAGGAGGTTGCGGGTTCGATCCCCGCCTCAGAACAAATTTATGTACGATCTGCAGAAATTTGTTCCGTTGGTCTGGGTGTTTTCTATGTATAATAAAAATATCTATCTATGTAGCGTATTGTATTTATTATCCGTATGAAACTTTTTTGTTGAGCAATAGATTTCATCATAATTTTCGATAGAATTTTTTACTGAGACACTCACTCCACATTCTCTGGTATTGATGAATGGAGGGGGTACCGACAAACGAACCATAGATATTTGGACATAACGAAATTATACGTGTTCGTTTTTTCATTTTCGGAACAAAAAATTCCCGCTCATTCCAACGAAAATGTAATTTTTGTTATTGCCGCTTCAAATGCAAAACTCCAGTATTGTGGTCACATTCCGTCATGACCACAACACAAATGGGTGACTTGTTAGTGATGCAAACCGCTCATCTGCATTATCCCAAATTAAACCTAGACCACACATGCAAACGAAGTTGACATTTAAAAAAACACTTCTGAATGAAGCATTTTCAAAAAAAGTGAAAACCCTGTCTGTTTACCTTAGAAGTCTTCTTCTTCTTCTTTTGTATTTGGCTCTGCATACAAGTCAATAGATAGCGGGAATCCTGCGCAAATAAATAGAGGTTGTCATTTTGATGTCATCCAAACTATGCAGGGTCTATGTCATTTTAATTTGGCAGGCCCAAACTCAAAGCGTTATCTTTTCGTCGTACTATTTTTTTTATCACGTTTCTAAATGCGAACGTTTCTGAAGGTCTGTGTTTGTTACCTACAAGACAAGGACAAAACTATACTGACCAGATGGCGCTGGCAACTAACTTTATGTTATTTTGTTTCAGGGATCTTCGATGTCTAAGGAATACGATACACACTAATCTTATGTCTACGTATATTTTATCGGCATGTAGTTGGCTGCTAAACTTAGTTGTACAGGTAAGAAAACACTACTACCTACTATTTTACTAATTTCTATTTGGTACCTGCCAACTTTATGCTATGCATTCTCGATTTCCCTTTCTGCGATGTCTTTTATATTAATTATGCATATTCAATTGATTAATTAGTGTAATGTAAAGCAGATATACTCGCCTCAGTGGTGTTACGTGCCCTAAAAAACCTATCTATTGAAAATATCAAACCCAGGTTGTCAATCTGAATTTAAGTTTTGATTGACACCCCTGGGGGCCTAATTGTCATCGAATGACTACGAAACCCTGAAAAGAACCCTAATTGTCATCGATTGACAATTAGGGCTCGTTGGTCGGAAGAGAAAAGTAAACACGACGAAGGATACTGCAACTTTTGATTTTTGATATAAGTAAATCTTCTGTATGTAGATCCGATATTTGTTTATTAAACCGATTCATTTTTACTACATTTTCCAACACTAACCGAATAAAAATCTCCAAAAGCTTAGTTAACTAAAAACATATTCCAGGTTAGACGAAAACTCTGATGAGCTATGAATAAAGATCTCGTTCCAGAAGTTTCAATCAAAATCCCGAGCGGCCTTTTATGGCATAACCGGATTTGTACAAATTAATCCGCTACGCCAACTTTGAATGCTGGCAACATAGAATTCACTTTGATTACTTGTTACTATAATACTACACCTATGACCGTGTGTTTGCGTGCGTGTTTCACGTATAAAAATTAGCCGACGTAGATGTTCCTAAGACTCAATACACATTATGATCCGTTCAGATGATTAGGCGTGAAAAAGTAACACACTGAGAGAACGTAATACAGTTACTTACACATACAAATTACTAGCTTCTGTCCACAAATTTGAACGCGCTTTTCCGGGAAAAATTTTTGCCTTCCTCGGGATTGAATCAATAACCACTGACAACATTTTTTTAATTGGTCAAAAGCCACAGAAGACCACAACTATAGTGTGGTTTAAGATTTTAGGTAACTAGTTACTACAAATTTGCATATTTGTTGGTTTCAGTATTTACACCAATATTTTACGTTTCATTCTTTATTCAAGGCTTTTGACGCAGGTATGCTTTCATCGTTCATGTTTTAAATAATGTTTTCATTATTTTCAGAATTATTCAGATGACGTTCAGAAAGATAATCCATCGTGTATGGTGCTAGTGATATGCATGCATTATTTCTATTTAACGAATTTCTTCTGGATGCTGGTGGAAGGTAATTTTCATAAATAAAATTAACAATATTTCGCAAATCTGTTTTGTAACAGTTTATTTTTAATTTATGGTATATTTTGTTACCCGTTACTGCTGGGTTATAATTTGACCGTTTCTACGTGGCTCTATTACACATACATATTAAAATATTAAAATATTAAAATTAGCTTAGCCATTTCTGGCTAAAGTAATTTTAATATTTTTTTTAATGAGGACGTATTAAAATACATGTCTGGATGCTTATATGATTCTTAGCTACATTTGGTAGGCCTTTGCCTTTTCGTATTGCGAATAAAAGGTGAAGAAGCAAAACCAAATCAGTTTTTTAATAGTTTTTAATTTTGTTCATAAAAACGTTAACAGTGAAATTTATTTGTTTTCAGGTCTTTATCTTTATATGCTAGTCGTTGAGACCTTCACGGCTGAAAATATTAAATTACAAGTGTATACTACTATAGGCTGGGGTGAGTAACGAAAACAAAGGCATCCATTGATTTCTTATATCTTGATCCTGATAAATTCTTTGACAGTTAACACAACAAAAACAGCAATTAGGCTTTATGCGATAATTTGAATAGCAAAGATGAAAATCGCTCTCTTAAATTTCAAAAAAAAGTGCCTGTATTATGTAACCTACAGAAATCGTATTTTTCCCTATTCTGTATCGAATCGAATGGCATCATGGTTTCATAAATACTTAGTTCCGGTATTTTATTTCTAGGCGCTCCAGCAGTGTTCGTCGTTATATGGGTGATAGCAAGGAGCTGTGTCAATGTAGAGCCAGGCTCGACAGCTGATGGGGTAAGGATATATTCATCCTCTACTACCCTACTGTTTTGCATGAACCCGTGATAAATAATATTAAATACCAGTAGGCCAATCGCACGGATTGTTGTCTGGGGTGGAATATAAAAAATTACATTCCATCGTCTTACATTGCGTAAATCATTGAAGTTTGAGGAATGAATTAAAAATCTACTAAGCATTCGATGACGATGCGACATAATTTTTCTCTTATTCTACCCCAGACGACAATCGCCGTGCTTACAAAGGAGTAGGAAGTAAAAATATAGAGATGAGAAATTATACTGGCCGCTTTTAAAATAGTATCTAGTAGTAAAATAAATGCATGGTTTTATTACTGGCCAGTATAATTTCTCACGCACCTCTCACTGTTCGCATACCGCAGGAGGTCTAGCTCTCGTGTAAGCACATAGTGGACACACTTCACCTTTGATTGAAGGCCACACGTGCTTGTAAATCACACGGTTGTCGGCTGTCCAATTTACGGTTTACCCGTAGTCACGTCTCAGCCCTCAAATCTCAGGAGAATGTACCCAAAGAACTTTTATCCCCACGGCTAGCGCGTCACGTCGTCTTCATCTGAAATATTTAAATGGGCTCAATCGGTCCCGGACGTGCAATGTATGCCAAATCTGCTCCAATATGTGCATTTTATGTATGTTATTGCTTTTGCTTATTGTTGAGAAAGCAAGCTGCTTTCTAAACTTTCTCATGTTTAATTGGTTGTAGTTTAAAATAAATTTATTTTCATACTTCTTTCTTTCTGTCTGTGGTCCTTTGAATTTCGGATTTGGTACACGTTGGCTCCAATTTTTACTAGACGCATCTTTTTCATAATTAATTCTGTATTGTTAAAACAATTTGTTTTTCACGATACAGATATCCGTTGCAGGCGAAGCAAAGATGTGTAAATGGATGCACGAGCACCAAGTGGACTGGATACACAAGGCACCTGCTTTGGCTGGCATGGCACTCAATCTCTTCTTCTTGGTCAGGATTATGTGGGTAAGTGTATAGGCTTTTTTTTTTTTTTTCGCCTAGGAAATTCATTTACGAATAAACTGGTCTGGGGGGGACCAGAATTATGTGGGACTCGACGTTCTGAAAAGAACATAATACCCACTAAAACCTCTCCGGTGTCCTTCTCTCGCCATTTTTGCCGAACCACGGGAACTGGCGTCCCCTCTTCCTCCTATACATGGCCGGCGAGCCCACCGATCCACACACTCGCCGACCCCATTCTTCAAGTGTATAGGCTGAATAAAAGATTGTACGCAGTTTCTACAGTAAATTTCATTTCATTTCTTTTGAATAGTAATTCTTAAACTAGTGGTGAACCTAACAAAAATACAAACTTAAACAACGCATAATTGCACATGCACACCGAAAAAGGTTTTAATTCAGGTTCTATAATGGACGGCAGACGATTGAAATTTACATAGAACAGTTTTGAAAACGAAAATTTTTTTCGAATTGGGGTTTGCTCCGATAAGGCGCGACACCAGTGCTATATAAACACTTTCATTTCTTTTCTTATTTAATTTTTACCAATAATATCTTGGATTCTAGAACAGAGCAGATAGGTAGGTACCTAGTTTAATATTCAAGAATGGCAATAGTTTTTTTTACTGACACAATCCCGTCTACCCCTCAGGTGCTCATCACGAAACTGCGTTCAGCGAACACACTAGAGACAGAGCAGTACAGAAAGGCCACGAAGGCGCTGCTAGTACTGATCCCACTGCTGGGCATGACCTACCTACTGGTGCTTTATGGGCCTAACGATGAGTCCTGGTTTGCCCACGCTTTTGACTACACAAGAGCGCTGATGCTGTCAACACAGGTTTGTTAACTAAAATAAAATTGTTATAGGTCTTCCATCGAAATCCAAATTTTTCGGGTTACTATCTATGGACGGCCTAGCACACAATTTGTTCCTTACAGTTAGGTACATAGGCGTTTATATAAACAACGATACTCTATGAAGGCGCACAGCTTTACAATAGACTACCCTCCCAAATTAAAAATGTAACCTCGTTCAATGTGTTTAAATCTAAACTAACCGAGCATATCATTAATGATGATTCACTTCTCAAATAATAAGCACATTGAACGAGTAAATTTTGAACGACCATAACCTGTGTAAACCTAATTTTATGTAATTACCCTATTCTCACGTAAGTGACATGTAATATTTGTCTTTTTGAGAATAAATGATTTAAAACATAAAAACGTAAAACGATAAATGAGTAGGGTGATTGCTACAGTTATTGACCACTTAAGGAAAATTATATTTTCTAAACTCTATAAAAAAAAAATCAATAGAGATACAGGTTCCTATGATATACCAATCAAATGGTAATATATCTGAGTAATAGAAAATTAAAACATATATTTTAAAATCGGATATTTATCATTAAAAAACATTATTTAAATCAAATAAGGCAAAGAATTTAGTAATTAGCCATGAAAACGCAGTAATTATCATACTGATAAACAGTTATTGACCATGCATAATATAAAATTTAAAAATGCTCATAACACCAAAACGGCTGAACCGATTTTCATTAAACATAGATTAAAGCACGTAAAAAACATTCAAGTAGCATATAAATGAAACTTTAAAAAAATATGTTCATAGCAAAATAATATTTTTTAAATTAAATTAAAATTTTAGATAATTCACACCTAATTCTTCCTCTCTTAATTTTATTATACTCAAAAAATCTTCATTTTCTTCGTCATTGTCTTCGTTGTCACAATCATCGTCATTATTTTCCAAAAGAAAACATTGGTGGGATAGAAAATTATCTCCTTCTTCTTGAGGTGTACAAGATGTGATTTCGGAATGCATGACCTATGAAAAGCTTTTCCACATTCGCAACATCGTAATTTAATAATTTTAACCACTCCTTTGCACGCACCACGCACAGGTAGAACTAGGAGTTTTAACTTTCTTTTTCTTTTCTAACTTATTAGCCTTCTTTTCTTCCAGTTTCCTCTTCTTGTTTTCCGTTTTACGATCTCTTTCCAATTTTTTCTGTCTTTTTTCTTCTTCTACTCTCTGTTTTTCTTTGTTTTTGTTTTCTGGAATCTTTTGATTTTTCTTCTCTCTAATCTTTTGAGGTTTATCCATACATATAGAAGATATAGAATACGATAAAGAACAAGAGAATGAATGTCCTCTATAAATCTATTTCAGCATTCATCTCCAGATAATTCATGCATTATTATTGTTGTATTCATGTTTTCTTCTCTCTCTACTTTCTTCGATACTGTAATTTCCCGTTCGGATTCAATATTTTCACCTTCCTTACTTCCAGTAGTTGTAGTGTCTCCGTCAATGTTAATTTTTGAGTTATAAAATTCCCATAATCAAATATACAATCTTCTATGAGTTTTTCTTCTTCTGTAGCTTACTTCTCTTTTCTTAAAAAGATAATGGTCCAAAGTCGCTTTTGTTGTTCGGGTTTTTTATCTTAAAATGTAATGTCGCTCTAGGTAGGTATGCTATATTTTTTGGCTACTGCCCGAACAGAGATACCTCGGCTTACGTCTTCTAGAGCCTTTTCCAATTGTTCTTTGGTATATTGCGGTACTTTGGACATGTTGAATCAGTCTGAAAGAAAATAAATAGAGCGATATAGTTATTGACCACCTGAGATTTACTAATTAGCCACCCCCCGGACAATAACTGATCCGATGCAGTTACAATGCTGAGATTTTGAGAAGACCTTATTAATACCACAATAAAGCAGAAAATGCATTCAAAATACGTATTTCGGAAATTCAGTTATTGTCCGGGGGTGGTTAATAGCTGAATTTCATACAAATAAGATTTAGTAATTGACCGGGTTTTTTTTTTGAGGTTAGAATTACTTTACGAACTTTGAAAACACACTAAATTAACTACTATTCAATTACCAACAGATATGTTAGAAGTTTACAATAATAAATCAACAAGTTACATAAAAAATCATGGTTATAAAAAACACTTACCTTATTTTTTTCGTAACGAACACCCGCACTTATGACAACTTTTTTGAGTTGACCTCATCAATAAAAAATAACGCTATCTAGATCAAATATTATGAACTAATACGAAAGAAGAATGAATAAAGGTATAGTTTTTGTTTCTTTCATTCACGTACGATCTACCATTATCTTATTTCGATCGATTTTGTCTCAAATGGTCAATAACTGTAGGGTGGTCAATAACTGTAGCAATCACACAAATTTCAAATTTCAATTACTTTTTTTCGTTAGGTTTACAAAATAAACATTTAGACGAGTCAAAATTTAAACTATAGATACATTATTATCAAAAAAAAAAATCTTTTAATTAACTTTTAAAAATTCATACAGAAAATTACAATCAAATAATAAAAATAAATTGACAATAATAGCAATAAGGTGTTATGTAGTGATTTTCTCTACACTACAATTTTTTGGCTAGTTACCCTTTTTTTTAGCATTCTTGTGATCTTAGTCGAGATCGTCTCTTGCTACCGCAGACATAACATAAAGCAACCAAAAAGCTACTTTTCATATAAATATCCGTAAGCCTCCCTAAGTCGACTTAAGTCTAACCGCCAACCTCTTAAGAACCTTAGAACTTAAGCTGCCTAAATAAGGAACATTTCCCTTCGAGAGTTACAGAAACTGTTGACTTCTATCTGGCCCCTAATTTTCTGTCAAGACCACTTTATTTTAATCACCCTGGCTATAAATAAAATACATGAATAAATAAAATATTAACTTATTGTATCAGAATTTAGATATACTAAGATTAAATCTACGAGTTATTTGTTGGAATGGTAAACATTAACCATAAGTCAATGTCAAAGTCTGTTTGAGAACTGTCACATGTCAGTGACATTAGCCTAGTCTATTTCTGTCTCGCTCTTGATAGGCTCTCTCTTTTGCTCTGTAATGGCCGTTCCGTGTGCAACAATTACAATAAAATTTATCCGATATCATCAAATAAACTCTTTGATTTCGTTCATAAGTAGCCCATCATTATTTGTATCAAGACTGCTTTAGTTAGGTAGTTACGTAATGTAAAAAATGGGCGCCCAATATGGGGCAGATATACAATTTATTTCTTCTTTCCTTATACAGGGTGTAACAAAAATAAGTAACCAAACTTTCAGGTGGGGTGTAGAATCGAACACTGAATTCAGGAAAAATATTGAAAAAAAAAATCCCGCCCTTTAGTTTTCGAAAAATTTAATAAATAGGTACGAAATTTTCACAACATTAGGCAATAGACTAGATTAAAAAAAAATGGCCTAAGTACCTGTATTCATCTCTTTTATAAGCCCATAACACCTAAATGGTGCCCTAATGAGCGGCCACCGCGGTCATCGACCCGCGACATCATTGCAGCGGAAGCGAACAGGCTGCACGGCGTGCTTAGATATGGAGCCTACGTACAACAAATACATTCCAATTTTCCTCTAGGAATTAAAAAATAAATAAATTATTTTAAGTCTTTACACACGTTCTATCGCAAAAATGCATAGTTAGTAGGTACATTCATTAAGCATGCACCTTCCTACTAAAAGATATTCACTACTAGCTTTTATTTTTTCATATCGTTGACTACCTAAGTACCTACTTTCACATTGACCTTTAAAAACACGGTGAGTAACTTACAATGAACCCCATAAAAGGTTGTTACAATTTGCATTTCCGAAGCACCAGATTGAGACAAGAAAAGGCACAAACTTTTAGCGCGCGAGAGCGAGATAGGTATACAAACTTAGTTCATCCGAATGTTCACCCAATGCTAGGCTTATTGTTAGTTTTGTCAAACTGTCATACCACAGAAATGTTATCATAGGGTCAATGGCCGTTTAGTTGCATCATTGCAAGCGCAAGGTGAAGGTCGCGGCGGCGCTTATCGGTTTTTTGTGCGTAAAAATGGCTCGTATGCGTTATTCAGATATTGAATACCACGAGATGAAAATTGAAATGGGAAAATTGGAATGCATTGGCTAGCTTCCTACATAACTACAACACGTGCAGCCCGCCGCCGCGCGCGCTGCTGCGATATCGCGTGTCCGGTCGTGGGTGCCCCCCGTAAAAAGATGTTTATCTGCTTAAAAGGTGTACACAAGGTACGTAGACCTTTTAATCATATTTTAATGTCAAACAAACACGTGCATCAGTCGTTTGCGTAATGTAGTGAAAATTCCGTATTTATTTTATTTTTCGAAAACTAAAGGGCGGGATTTTTTTTTAATATTTTTCCTGAATTCAGTGTTCGATTCTACACCCCACCTGAAAGTTTGGTTACTTATTTTTGTTACACCCTGTACATATACCTACTTATATGACGACCTCCGTGGCGCAGCGGGCGAAGTTCCGCCTGCGACGCAGGAGGTTGCGGGTTCGATTCCCGCCTCGGAACAAATTTGTGTACGATCTGCAGAAATTTGTTCCGTTGGTCTGGGTGTTTTCTATGTATAATAAAAATATCTATCTATGTAGTATATTGTATTAAGCATATCAGTTATCTAGTACCCATAACACAAGCTCTGCTTAGCTTGGGGCTAGATAATGCTGTGTGAAGTGTCCAGTATTATTATATTATTATTATTATATTATTATTATTATAATATATATTTTTCGGCAATGCCAAAAAGACAGAAGAGCTAAAGTTGTTATTGTTTTGGGTAGTATTGGCTTAGATTATTTAAAAATTATTGGCAGACAAATTCAATTCAATTCAATTAAAGTAAGAATTTTTTGAGAAATTGAATTCTCTCAAAATGCTTTTTCTCAATGAGCCTTCAATTAATTTGGCATTCCATCTGACAACTTATTTAAATGTTCTAATTGTTAATTATTTTTATTGCTATTGGGAAGATTAGACCATAACGAATTATCACGCATATTTACCTCCATTCTTTTAGATATGAAATACAATTTCACTACTTTCACATATACAGGGTTATTGGTATTTCACTAACACTATGTTAACTGCAGGTTCTGCCCACCATCATGAACACGTCCGAGAAGATGCCAGGTCTCAATTCTTAAAATTGGTGGAAAGGGAATGATATTAGTATGTACCCCTCTCCATTCAAAAATCGTTCATTATAGGGATTTTCTGTGAAATTTAACCTAAAAATGGCTCTGCCCTGAATTATCAGTGGGTGTGTGTGTGTGTTCAGCTGTCTCCCAGCCAGGCTAATGCCACTTAAAACATCTTGTTTAGATGCGAAATAAGCCAATGATGATTATGTGGATTTAAATAGGAGTGGGAGATCGGTATCTAGTAATTAATTAGGTTTCGGATAATATTATGTATGTGAGCCCTTTACAATAAAAAATTGAGAATTAAGACCTGGCTTCTTCACTAACGTGTTCGTGATGATGGGCAGAACCTGCAGTTTACGCAGTGTCAGTGAATTACCAATAACCCTGTATACGAGTCCTATACAAAAAGTTATACGAACTTAGAAATTTTCTTCCTGCCTTTGTTTTTAATAAATCAACTTTCCCTCAAGCGAAGTCCTATTGGATGTATTCAGGATTTCATGTCAAACGTCAAGAAAACTAAATGAGAGCCAAGTATATGTTTGAATGCGACAAAGTTGGCAAAACCAATATAGAACAAAAGGAAAACTTCACAGTATTACGGCTTTTCTTATCAAGCTAAAACAGTCAAAGTTTAAGCCACTCCATCAACTGGCACAATTTCAAATTGGTCCAATATAAAAGTTTATGTCTATAGAACCTCAGCAACTGGGAAGACAATTACTCACTTTCGAAGTTGTTTCGAGCTTTTCCAGTACCAACAATACAAACTTTACAATGTTTGATACGTTTGTTCACACTTGATAATCGTAAATAAGTAATCTGCAACGAAATGAGAAAGTCGTAAACTTTTCAGTCGTATAACAAAGACCTGAAAGTTTGTTTTCCTTTGTATAAACCAGAATCTCTTATTCAGTTGGAGTCCGTTGGTACATTCTCTGGTTTGTTTGCGTTTGCTGCTAAGCTCGCAAGGTACAAAGCTGAATTAAAAGTACCTATGTTTTTTTTAGTACTATACATACGAACCAAGCTCAAGCTAATCTAGAGTAAGCAGCTTACAAACAAAGGTTCTGCTGTTTGATTAACATAGAGTCAAAAGAAACCTGCTTCAAAGAATTCACTAAGTATTTAACAATCATTAATATCATTAATTTTTCATTAATTTTTAACAGTTTTTGTGCGAGATTGCTACCTTTTTATGTTTTTTTATACTTCTCACTTTCGAACATCTATTGGATTGTAGTGAGATTTCCTCAAAGTTCTGGTTCTTAAGCGTGCCATCTATTATTAACTTAAATAAGGATCAAAAGCGAAGGCTAAGAGCTTTGTAAGTTTATCTTTATTAATAATTATATATCATTTAATTTTTAACAGTTTTTGTGCGAGATTGCTACCTTTTTATGTTTTTTTATACTTCTCACTTTCGAACATCTATTGGATTGTAGTGAGATTTCCTCAAAGTTCTGGTTCTTAAACGTGCCATCTATTATTAACTTAAATAAGGATCAAAAGCGAAGGCTAAGAGCTTTGTAAGTTTAGTTAGATCCATCCTCGTTTAACTTTAGACGACAATGTTCCTTGGGGGAGATAATCCATCTACTTAGTTTGACATCACTTCAACATCTTGTTTGCTTAAAATCATAGGGGTTCATAAAGCTTACCATATCCGGAATTATATGCGTTAATTTTCTTGGGTTCGCAAAATGAGAAATGTTCTGTCTGGTCACTCTCCCGACTCACATGTGAGTAACTTTTAGAGAATTGTTTGACGTAAAGGGTTCTCATCTCGCAATGGGAAGTCGCCAAATTAACGAATAGAGAAAATACAAAATGTCTCCACTTAATTCTGGGAAACAGAAATAGTCGCTATAGTCTTATTTTTATTTGAAAAACACTGTAAAAGATTTTAAAATAGGTATGTAAGTAGGTCCCTAATGTAGGTGGATATTTAAAGTAACCTGAATAACTAAAATTTTTGAATTAAAACTTAAAAGGTTCTTGAAGATCCGCCACACTAGGTACATCGAATCTGAATCTATTTCTAACCTAATAAGCATGGAATACGGTAGCGGAGCCGCATACGGACCCTTTAAAAGGAAACACAGTAAATATTCATTTCTTTAAATAGGAAAATAGAATTTATTAGGACGCAAATCTGTGTTGAAAATAAGAAAATAAGGATAATGGTACTGGACGATTGCGATGGAAAGCTTAATTTCCTAGAATATTCGGTTTATCACGTAAAATACCCGAACAGTTTAGGGATCATCAAAATTTGCATAAGCTGCGGAACCCACAGGTTCTAAAGCGTAAGCGCGATAGGGTTTTGTAAGTAAATGTTTGAAGCGAGATTAATGGGGATGAAATTTTAAATTTCCATGACTCGCTGTTTTTAAGTTATGTAAAATGCTTGAACATTTTATACTTGTAGACATTAAGTTTAGATATTTTCTAATTTGAGGTCATTATAACACGATACACATTGGATTCCCGGAAGAATCTAACCTTCATTCCCAGTTCCTCATTTTGTACCCTTAGGTCGTGGACCCACTTGATTATTTTGTACACCTAACTATCAGGAGCCGCTGGCGATGATCAGCGGGACATTTATTAGAATAAAACGTTGGTGTTATTTATCAGCATTAAATTTGTGGCAAGTTCGTGACCATCATTGCCGTCTCTTTTATTTTCTCGCCACCCTAAATTTTCTCACTGTGTCTATCATCAATTCTTGTGAAAACTCCACTTACCCATATCTCTTTTCTTTTCTTCTCTATGTCGTTAATTTTCTCTTTTCCTCTATTATTGGTTCTGAATTCCTCTCTTTTCTCAACAGGGATTCACGGTAGCCCTGTTCTACTGCTTCATGAATACGGAAGTGCGTCACGCGATCAGATACCATGTGGAACGGTGGAAGACGGGACGGAACATCGGCGGGGGGCGACGGAGAGGAACTTCTTACTCCAAGGACTGGTCTCCGAGATCCAGGACTGAGAGCATTAGGTATGCACCTGCATGTTTGTTCCAAAATGGTATACCAGATGGTAGACAGATTAAGGGCGGGCCGCAATTGGTCAGGAACTTACAGACTAGATAATATTTTGCCTAATTCCTTTTCTTTAAGGCAAACAGTGTACCTACCTTGTATTTTTTCATGCACTTTTTCAACCATACTTCTAACTTAAAAAATAATAAGCTTCATCAAGTTGTAGGGAAAAAAATAATTGTTACTGTTATGAAGCTTCATGCAATATTAAAATACTTTTTCACCGCATGGCATGAATTTTCATATCGTGGTTTGCACGCATTCATTGTAATTTTCAATTCTCATATTTTAGCTTACCATATTAATAACATCATATCGTTTGACTCTCAAAACAACGTTTTAAAAAGGGCAAAACCTAAAATGATCTCGTTGCAACATAAAATGGGCAAATCTAGAAGATGCCTCCTTCTATATCGGACCAGTTCTAGATTTGCGAATTTTATGAAGTGGTCACAGAACGCCTAAACGATCAAGTAATCACAGTCCCTAAATCTATGAAGGATGTTTTATGTAATGTTCGTTTGTTGACACTTACCGACGAAGATGACCTTTTAAAGTGCCTAGTGGAGTTATTTTACTATAATATTATTTCTTTCTCAATCACTTTATAGTTTCTTAAGTTGAATGAAACTAATCCTTTGATAATTGAAAGAAAACAAATCAAACTTGGCTCACGAACTTCTGTTGCCATTCCGAACACATGTTTACCCAAATACATTTTTGATCTCTCTTTTATTCCCCAATAGGCTCACTGTATGAAGATATTGGATATCCTTTGGGTTCAACGAATTTACCACCGGGGACCATAAATGCATTTATGAAGAATTTTATCAAAATGTTGATTTGGATTACATTAGTTTTTATTTTGTTACACGCAATAAAATTATCAGCTTTATTTTGTTTGTTTTAATTTTCATTCACACCTTAAACCGGGTTTCCACCGCGAGCGGAGCGGACCCATTAGATTAAACTGCTGAAATGACAGAACGAGCATAAAGCGTTGAAATTAACTCCGCTATGTCATCTCTCATTTCTCGCTCATTACCCTTTCGCGGTGGAAACCCGGCTTCACAGTAATTTTAATTTGTTTGGCAGTAAACTTTTCTTTTGCTTTAGTTTTTCGTCATACAAGACTGCAATATAAAAAATGGATACATACCTAGTTATTTAAAACTAACGTTGTAAGAACCTTAATATTTAACACCAGTGTATGTATGTATCCGTACCCCCTTACTTATAAACCTTTCTTAGCTTTAGCATAGCAAAGAGTCGTTTGTTATTTCTCAAACAAAATACAAATACAGAATTAAAATTAACACTGTTAAACAACTGTTTTAAGCTGACAGATTTTATTGAGTAAGGGCCGGACTCCACCAAAGCGGAGACGGGAGGAGATATGTTTTTAACAACCAATAGAACGTCGTTCGACACACATCTAGGCTCTTCTCAGCTTCAGTGGATACGTGAGCACCTCGCAAGCTGGCGACGCAGTGGAGTCGAGAAGAGATGCGGCGAGCGCTCTCAAAAACATCTAACGCTCGCCGCACGCAGATCAGTTCCGCTAGCACACATCTCTGCTTCAGTCTAGCTGGTACGCATCTCTGCACCGCTTCGTTGGATACACCCTAGCTGAAAAACGTCTCTTTTCGTCTCCGCTTCAGACATTTCCGCACATCTCCGCTTGGGTGGAGTCCGAGCGTAAAGGGGGCATTAAGGATTTTTTTTATAATCGCTTTAGTCTGAACTTACCTAAATACGTAGGTACATCTAAGGAACTTTACGTGGTGTAGAGTATAAACGAAACGCTTACGTAGGTACTCCTCTAACGTGAAGTTTTTAGCGTCATTGAATAACAATAGGTAATCATAATCAAGCGCATCATACCTAAACTTATCTAGATGTGCGAGTAACTAACATGTAAATGGCTCTTCGATATTTCCTCGCATGGCTTAACTAACTTAATAATGGGTCCTTAAATCAAGTCACAAGCATTAATTTATCTCCCTGGTTAAGTGAGCAGCTACGTATCATTTTGAGAGGCTTCCACCTTATAAATTACACGATATAGAAACTGAAAAAGCGTGCGGTACACTGAGCCTCAAATAGAGACAAGAAAATAATGGAAGCGAGGCCATCATTATAAAAATATGTTGCCCACCAAAAAACATTATGTATCTCAAAGGTTTTGCTTGGGACAGTGTGTTAAATTCAAAATCCAATCATGCATGCAGAACGTAAAACCAGTGCTTTTAATGACGATCTAAAATAATTGTATAGACAAAAATTTTAATCATGATAAAGCCCTTTCCGTAATGAGACCGCGCCTTGTTGTTGCCAAGCGAAAAAGATAGCTCGCTCATTTGGAATCAGTGTATTTACTATTTTGTGAGGGGAATAGGTAGGTATGTTTTTCCACAAAGTTCGTGCAGTAATATATGGTAAGATTAGGTTTATTGTCAAAAACACTATTTTTACTACTCATAGTGTATGTACATGCGTCGGCATTTTTTAACGCACCGATTCTAAGATGATGCCACAGGTTTTTTTGTTAGGGCGTATCTAACAATTTAAATCTTTGTCTATAGCTACATGACGGCCGAGTCACGGCGACCATTGACTCGCTTAGCCATAGAAAAACTGCAAACAAATCTGTCATCAGAAACAAGTCTTTTGTGGTGACTCGGCCAAGCTAAATGCACCATAAGTTGTAAATTCCGTTAGAGCACTGAGAGTGGACTTGAAAGGTCCAATCGTTTTCAGTATGCTTTAATAAATTATTTATGACTTCAATCCCTTTACCCGACTTTGTCAAACACCATGACTGTTGCATTATTAATGTTCCTGAGATTGAAACGCTATTCAACTAGGAAATATGGAGTTAATTTCTACAAGTTAATAGTGGAAATTCTTAGAATTCGAATACATCAAGCTGGGTTTCGAATCAATCATGTTGGTAAAGGATCTGGAGTTGAATTCTGGGAAAATTGTGTAGCTGTAGACAATTTGCATCTGCTTCTCAATGTGTTCCTACCTAATCCAAAAATTTGTTAGGTATATCTATAAAAAATCATGTTTCGTTTGTATCAATTCTTCATTATTAACTGTAAGTATACATTAATCATTGTATAAATCTCGCATCCGTGTTGTATAGCATGCATAAATTACTCTTCAAGCCTTGCCGCACTTTTTTTTCTCTCAACGCATCTGCGCCTGTCCTACCTGTACAGATATATAAACACGTCTAACAAGAAGGCTATGGGGCAGGTTATACAGTCACCCATCAAAGAGGGAATCAGCTGCATCGGAGACGACAACCACCACGCTTCTTGTGCCTAGGATGTCCCTCGCTCCGCCGCCGATTGATGGACGTCATTTACACCCTGTGAGTAAGACTTTCGATTCCTTAAATCGTTCCGTACCATAAGGTTGTCAACACGGCCCCATAAGTGAGTCTATCCCGTCTGTCTGTCCGTCCGTCTGACATACATCCATAACCTATAACCGTATAATATAGAGAATCTAGTTAAATAGGTAACTACCGTAAATAATAATAAGAGGTTTATAATGGTGTGGTACGAGTCTGACTCGCACTGGGCCGGATTATTCTATGAATACCTATTCTGTACATGTCTAGGCTGTGTTATTGTGTATGCTGTATGTATGCAATGTGTGTGTGTGTATGTGTGTGTGTGTTGTTTTTCTGGCTCACTGTGCAGGCCGCATAATAGTCGATGCTATTTAATTTAGCATAGTATCTTTCCCATTATCGCATTTCAGTCATTTTGTATTTGACTAAACTGGCGTCCAACGTGGGGCGAATTTATGCTGCTAATCACATAATGTTTGATTAGTATAATATCTTGATAGTTTTACATAAGTTCATAGGTCAAATACCTAATTCTTTGACTGAATATAATATTGGCGCCCACCGCGGTACAAAATAAAGCCCCACGTTAAGCCAAATTTTATATTGACATACAGATAGACTCAGGTACTTTTCTAGAAGAGCAGACAAAGATCAGACAACGATCCTTGCACCTAGCCTCCTGATTGATTCAATATCATTAAAAAGATAATGTGGTTCTTACAAAATATTGTATGCGCAGGATTACATCACCAGCGGTAGCGCCAGCGGGGACCAATCGCCGGTGTGAGAGGGGCGGGGGAGGCTCCAGCGCCTGCGCACATTGCCCGAGGAGGACTTTGCCCCTCCAGCGTCGCACCCTGCCTCCCCCGCAACCCCCGTCGCAAACTCTTGGCTTGAGACCAACATCACCAACTGCACAACCTCGATTGACAATAGCAAACAAACTGTTGCATTACATAATTTGAACAAGCACGGGCTTTCAAAAGAGAGGAATGGCTATACTAATCGATCTGATGAATTTGAGAGTCTGAATTCTGGCTCGAGCCCAAATCGAAACTCTATCGAATATTAATGCATTTATTATTCCTGTAATATTTATATCATAGTGTAAGTAAGAGTATGTATCGCTGTTGTATCAAACTAATGAATTTATAAGTGCTTATATGATAGGTACCTATTTATAATAACTTTAACTAGGGCTAGTACAGTAGGGTGATGAAGATCTTTATATAGATTTTATATATATATTTTTTTTTTTTATTTGTAATAAGTATATCAGTTATCTAGTACCCATAACACAAGCTCTGCTTAGCTTGGGCTAGATAATGCTGTGTGAATTGTCCAGCATTATTTATTATTTATTTATTTATTTAAAATTTTAAGTTAATAATAATTTCAAACCCCACATTAAGTAAACAAATTACTGCGTAGGATTAACAAGAGATAATATATCTATGCATCGGACGAGGATAAGAGGCATGCAGTTGCGGGTTCGATTACCGCCGCGGGACAAATGTTTGTATGATCTGATGTTTTCCATTTTGTATGTAAAAGTTTCCTTTTATTTATTTATTTTAGGAAAATTTACAGATAAACACGAACAAGAATTAATATAAAAATAAATATAAATATATATAAGGACGGCCAATTAAAGCAGGCCTTTTAGTCCTTAGCTTCCCATAGTAGAACCCCTGCATAGTTTGGGGCTAGTTTAAGCTGTTCCAAAGGCTATTTTACTCTTCAAATATATATTTATTAAATGTATAGTGACAAACTTAACCAAAAACTTTATAGTAATTAATTGTAAATAGGTATGTTAGTAGGTAGGTCGATGTTTCATAAAATAGTCCAAGACATTGATATAAATTTTAATCATAATCCTGTTGCATAACCCAGGTAGGTTAGGTATAGTTTAAAATTAATTCATAATTGTAAATAATGCCAAGTGTATTCGTTATCCTTTTCATCTTATTAGGTAATAAATATTAATAATTTAAGAAAGAAAAAGGGAAACAAAACGCTACTTGTAATATAAAACTTAGCATATCGCAAATTTAAATATTACGACTGTGTGTAAATTCATTATATTTATTGTAAAAATGTATAGTTACATAACATACTTATCTTGTTTAATGTAAAAATAAAATATTTATTTTTACTAGTTATTACCAATAAAGAAAACGAAATCTTTCTATGAATTAAATCTTTTTTAAAATACATATGTTAATAAAAACCTATTAATCGATAATATTTTCAAGTAGCAACATAAATACATGTATGTCGTATCTGATAATGCAATTATACCAAAGCCAAAATTTGTAGGTATTATAAGAAATATCATATTTTTAATTGTTTTCTTAAAAGTCATGTCCTGAAAGTATGTGAGTGTTTTATCCGAATTTCGTAAATAAATCGATATCATTACTATTAGTGGTCATTTTATTTCACATTTTTTCTAACTCTTCTTTGTGGCCACAAAAATGCTGCGTGAATTTTCCAGTGGTATGTTATTTATAAACTACTTTCTGAACAGAAACCAGCACAAGTAGTAATGTTATTTCTATACCTTAAGAACTGATTTAAAAAGCTTATGTGTTTCTTATTCGAGGTTTTGCATCCAGGCCAGCATTTCAGCCTGATCCGTTCGGTAGTTTTGAAGAAGTAACAAACTTCCATCGATCATCTATCCAAACTTTCGCTTGTATAATAATAATAGTTTTTACTCGCTACTTTGTTACCGTGGTAGGTAGTAAGTATGCTACACGAACTATATTTTACAATGACAAATAGGACTACCTTTATGACTGATCACTCGATCGTATATATCGTCTATAGTGGTACCTATTTACTCGCTACTTCGTTAGCGTGGTAGGTAGTAAGTTGGCTACACGAACTATATTTTACAATGACCAGTAGGACCACCTTTATTACTGACCACCATTTCCAACCTGATATAATTTAGCTTATGTTAAAGACACCTACTTTGCATCAGTAGAAAAAATAAAATACCTACCACTCAAGATTTTGAAAGTACATTTAAAAACTTACATAATTATGTAGGACATGCATGCTAGACAGTTTTGTTAGGTAATCTACCTGAATTAAACTGAATAGTTGTCGATGCCCAGCTACAAAGCACTACTGGTTTCTATATAGAACGTAAGAGCATCTTCAAACGTAATAAGAGTATGAGAGTTGTATATAAGATGGAAATTTATACTGTACCCGATGTCACGTAAAAGGGTCATTCTTCGGAAAGACATTTTTTGGTTGACTTTCGTGGCACATTTTTTTTTCTTGAAATAGCACATAATGATGAAATATTCTGAATAAAGATTTAATTTAAAATTTATCGGTAGTGGAGGGAACTTAATTGACTTAATGGTTACGAAGTAATTCAATTTTAAAAATATGGTATCCACGGAAATCAGTATTCATATCACCGAAATCAAACATATAAAAATATTGAACATTTATACGTTGAAACATACATTTTGTGTGAATTAGCATATTAAAATCAATGTAAGAAGGATATTCGGGTTGGTTTATTAATAAAATAATGTTTTTTCAATAGGAAGTAGATGGAACATTTCTTAAAATTAAGGAGTAATTATTTTATGCTTGCAGTTTTTTTTCTAAGAAAGTATAACAAACATTTACACACTCTTAAGTCAATACAGTAAACATTATTTTTTTATATTTTTTTGTGTTTAATTTTAATTATTAGAGGAAAATCTGCTTCTCTCTAGCAGTTCGTTGTTGACGAAGATCTAATTCACTAACTGATTGTATCTTCCCTTCTTTCTTCTTACGATAATACCGCTGCCTATCTTTTTCTTTCTGCACGGAATAATAGGGTTTAAAGTATAAAATTGCCTTTTTATTGTAATAGGTACTTCGAATTGACATAGAACCTTCATGGTTTGAGATTTTTGAGCGAAACTCTTTTTACATGGTACCTATGAGGTTCTTCTTTTAAAAAATGTGCAACATTCGATTATCGACTTCCAGTTGTATTTTTTTTTAGCTTAGACAAGAAAAATGAATACTTCGAAAATTCGAGTGATTTTTGAATACGAGTTCCGACGCGGAACTAACGCGGCAGAAACAGCTCGCAATAACAATGTTGCGTTTGGAGAGGTTACTGCTAATGAACGCATCGTGCGATTTTGGTTTAAACGCATTCGTGATGGAACGTTTGATTTGAAGAACGAACTACGTGAAAGACCGCCCACACAGGTGAATAAAAATGAATTGAAAGAAATGGTTGAGCTAATCCGAGCCAAACTACCCAGGAATTAGCGGCATGGTTTAACGTTAACTTACCAACAATATTGACTCATTTGCGTCAAATCAATAAAATAAAAAATTAAAAACGGGTGCCTCATGATTTGACTGATTTGCAGAAAGAAACGCGTGTTGAAACTTGTTTTGCCTTGTTGAATCTATACAGAAATTAAGAAATTTTGGATCGAATTGTGACATGTGATGAAAAGTGGATTCTTTACGATAACCGTTCGCGAAAATTCAATGGCTGACCCCAGGTCAAACGCCGCAATAGTGTTCTAAAGCAAAGCTTACCAATAAAAAGGTAATGGGTAACTATTTGGTGGTCTCAGCATGGTGTTATTCACTATAGCTTTCTCCGATCTGGTCAAGCAATAACGGCAGATGTCTAATGTGCCGAACTCCGAACAATGATAGCAAAACTAGCAGTGAAACAGCCCCGACTCATGAATCGATCTTCATCATTATTGCTCCATGATAGCGCGAGACCTCATACAGCACGTGAAACGGCTTTAACTCTACAATAACTGCAATTAGAAACCATTCGTCAACCTCCGTATTCGCCAGACCTCGCTCCAACGGACTACCATTTTTTTCCTGATTTGGAGAAATTTTTACGTGATAAAAAAATTTCTTCTCAGGAGGCAGTACAAAATGCTTTCACACAGTTTGTCGAATCTAGATCACTAGAGTTCTATCGCAAAGGCATAGATGACCTTCCTATTAGATGGCAGCAGTGCATAGATAATAATGGTAATTGTTTTGATTAAATAAAAATGTTATATCAAAAAAAACTAATTAAAATTTTTCAATACAAATCGGCAATTTCATACTTTAACCCCTAATATTTCTCTAGATTAAGCTTGATTCGGGTTCTCTTCCGTCTTTCAGCCAATATTTTTGCAACTAAGCGATCTTCTCGTGAGTAGACCATATTCCCAGCGCACTCACTGAAAAAACATTATTAAAATTAACAATATAAAAGTGTTAATCGACCTACAGATTAGGTTTTCGTTGTTTTAAATGACATTTCGTGTACTTTTTGTCCACGGAAAACACGAAAATCAATACCACGAAAATCAAAAATATGTACAAAATCGTACATTATTTCCTAAATTGCTGGTATATATTACTTTGGTATCTGCAGTCGAAATTAGGAACCTAAAAGGCATCTGTTATTACAATCATTAAAACAATAGGATTAGTATGAACGAATTTAAATTCTACATGGTAATCAACACTTGCGGTATACCAAGCCACGGAAAGTGATTACTTACCTTAAACAGATGGACGCGGAGACATAGAGATGTGTTGTCCTCACCACTGATGGAGCGCCACTGATAGTTTGTCTCGGTCTAACAACTATTCACGCAATTACTAAAGTACAGTTTATATGAACAAATTAGTGCGCGCCAGGGGTATCAACGCCAAACGTCGGACGCAAAGTTATCTAGTTGTAACTTATCAACTAAAGCTTATTTTTGCAAAGTAATAGTGTCAGTTAAGCTAGTAACTATCTGTTTATTTGTGAACCTGTGTGAAATAGTGCTATTATTAATAGGAGATAATATAAAAATTTATTAACACTCGAACATGAGGTCCGGACGCACCACGAAAGTCAATATTTCCAAGGTTTTTATTTATTTTTTCTTATTTAGAATAAGAAAATTAAAAAACTAAAAAAGGCCTCCCCCATTACTTTTGTCTAACCTAACACCTAAAAAAACATCAAAGGGCTAGGGATACTTTTTGTATTTTTTTTCGAACCGGACACGTATTTTTGAGCCTTGTGAGAATTACCCAAAATTGGTTTTTACTCATCCATATTTACAAATAGTCAGCGAATACCCAAGCCCAGTATACCTACCACAACATCTGCAGGATGAATTATTTGAGACAACTATATCAAACGTATTGTATAGTCAGGCTTGTAGGCTAAAATCTTGATTAGAAATCGAAACTAAATAGGTAGGTAAATACTAAACAACGTTAATCAATGCAAACTTGATTTGTAACTTGATATTGATAAGACTTTTGCACTTTGGTTTAATTAAGGACTGACGAATTAACATTTTATGAAACAAGTGATAAAATAATTTTATTATTAAAACCGGTAAATGCGTTTGGTCTCTAAAGCACCACAAAGGAACTAAATATGCCTACATGTCATGCATCTCATAAAAAAATAACCCTTGTTTGTCACCTTTAAAAATACATACACAAAAGTTATAACATAACCGAAAAGCCAATTAAAACTATCGTCATAATAAAAGAGAGTTCCGTACAAACCGTTGTGACGTTAGCAATGAGTTTTTAACTTTTATAAATGGAGGGCGTCGTGGATATAAATAACTTAATCCCGTTCGCGTGCACGGGCGCTTTAAATTGGATAAAGTAACATGATACAAACTTAATAAAATTTACTAACATAGATAAATTACAATTAAAGAATACAACCAAAATCAGTTGAGCTACCTGTAGATTGTTTGCAACAGTCTGCAGTTAGCTCAATTGTTTCAATTGTAAATACTAATTATATTATAATTTTCTTTGTGAATAAAGGCTTCTGCCATTTAAAAAAAATTAAAAAAAATAATAATAATAATAATCTACATTATTTTACAATAAGACATAAATAGATTTACATAGGCACATTTTTATTTTTTTTATCTTAGATTCATTACTTTAACCTCTACCATACCGGTAGACAACGCAACTGGCGTATCGCTGTAGAACCACAGTCACAGTAACAAACCAAAAAAGTGACGTTTGTTACTGTGTTTAAACGTTTGATTTCTTATTGTGACAAGGTTCTACAGAGACCCGCCAGTTGTGTGGTCTACCAGTTTTTTTTTTGTTGTTTTTTTTATTTGTTTGGCGTTTATTTTCTTATTGTGACAAGGTTCTACAGAGACCTGCTAGTTGTGTGGTCTACCTATACCACAATTTTGGTTCGGTCTGTCATGTACAGAGAAAATTGTAATAACTTAATCATCTACTACTACCTATTCTCCATCGATAAACCTTGCAAGAAAGTTATAGGTAAACCTGTAATACCTATACCCCGTCCACGAAATCATTTTCTGTTTGGTATATGCACGACAAAAATGTTTTAATCAAAAAGACGATTCTAAGGTTTTTGTTATTAAAGTGCGTAACGCCTCACACTCTGGGTAATTTCTAAGAACTCCTACGTCACTTGACCTCGTGATGTAGTTGGTTAGCACATTCCCATACTGAGGGAAGGATGCGGGTTCAAGTCCCGTCGAAGTCGAAAATTTTTGAGATATTATTTGATTTCTTAGAAATTACAAAAAGACGATGAATAGAGAAAAACATAGAAAAGAAGATAAATGTAAGTGAATTTGGTCCAACATTTTTAAGATGTATTTATTTTGATTATTAATCTTTTGGGTAGCCGATTTATTGAGGAACGTATCTGACCGTGCGAGAAATTAAAACTATTCTGGTTTCTAATAAGCCCTTTTGCGACAGCCGTAAGCCTTTTGCTATGCATCCATGATACAACAAACTAACATACAAAACCAGATAAAAAAGTATTTGTGGCGTAATCAAATAATTTTCCGAGTTCAAATCACGTCGGGGTCACCAGTGTTTGGTTGATGTCTCCGCCAATTACTCATACTCATACTCATTTATTCTCCGTAGGAACAAAAGGCACACTTGGAAATGTCACTTTAAATATAAGGTTACAATTTGAAGTGATTATAATTCAAAGCCATAAAACAGACAAGACAGAAAATAATCAAGGAACTTAGGAATATATACATACAAAGATAAGTAAATTTATAAATAGATTAGCTGTAAATGGGCATCGTCAGTTCGTCAATTATTTTCCCTCATTACCAGTGATGAACCACCTTATAGGTACTGCTTCTTCAAACAGGTTTAGATATTTTAATAAGGATTTTCAATCAAACTTCAAGAAGCTAGCAAGATTCATGGAGCAAGCATACATAGTCACTGAAAATTTCATTTGCCTCCGGGACATCTTTCTCGAAATTCCCAAGAGGATTTTTCTGATAGGTAGAGCTTCTAGTATCGCTTCTATCCCTCTATTTGCATTCCTGAATGCATTTTCAGTGGCATTTTCTCCCCTTTCACTGTTGTAGTGCCTTTATTCATGCATTTTGCGTGATTCCTTTTGAATGGCGTTTTCTTTTGAAACTGTTTTACTGTAGGTACCCACTCTAAGTCTTTGAGTGAATTATTGTTCAAAGCTTTTGAGAGTTCTTCGAATATTGTGCAAAACAGTTCCTCTATTTCTGTGGACTGCATTTCACTCCTGTGGAGTCTTTCTGACAAGGAACTTTTAATTGTTACATTTCTCTATCGTATTTAAACTCCCGGATATCTGCCGAGTCTCATTCTCATGTATTGACGACCTCTGTGACGCAGCGGGCGAAGGTCTGCCTGCGACGCAGGAGGTTGCGGGTTCGATTCCCGCCTCGGGACAAATGTTTGTACGATCTGCAGACATTTTTCCAGGGCGTTCTGGATGTTTTCTATGTATGATAAAAATATATATCTATGTATTGTATTGTATTAAGTATATCAGTTATCTAGTACCTACCCATAACACAAGCTCTGCTTAGCTTGGCTAGATAATGCCGTGTGAATTGTCCAGCATTATTATTATTATTCGATACAACTGAGAATTTAAAAAAAAATTAAAACTACTGAGCTGCCAATGTCATGTAGATGTCTAAAGAATGTCGCTAAAAATATCTAAATCAATAATTTGGAACATTTAATAAAGTTGTAACAAAGAACGTTATAAAGTTTATGCGCAAGAAGTAAGCTTGCAATCAAACAAATTGACGAGGCTGTAAGAAAGTCGTTTCAGATCAAATCTTATCAAATTGCAAGCCTTTCTACCCATTCATTCCCAAGTTTGATTGCGAATCTTTTTAATTCGTTTAGAGCCCGAGTGATTTGTGACTCCTGTAGCATTGATACAAGTAAAATTCTATAGATATGGTACGTTCTCCCAGCGCTATCTGTGTTGTGTTAAAACTAAACGCAAAGACACGCAATTTCCAATCTATTGAAATATACCTAATACCTAAAGAACAACAATGATGGAAAGATGTATCTAGACCGAAGTGCGATCGAGACAACAATACACGCGAAACACGTACGCCGGCAGCGCCGGTCCGACTGTGACTGAGGTGGGTGGACCTAATTGGACCTAATTTGAGCGTTCCACTTTCGAGAAGCTAGTGGCCAATCTCCCGAATTTAACTCAGATCGATGTCCTGATGGGCCGAATTCTGCTACCAATCGCTCTACTATGACAATGGTATCGCAGAATCGTCAATAGATGCATACTATATTTGCACGGAGAGATTGATAGATTGGGTTTAGCCTTGACACACGTCCCACCATCTGTAGTTTCCTTCATCAAAGGTAAAACGGTTATGGTGAAGTCATTAATTTAGTGGAACTCGGCCCCAGGTTAGAAAAAGTTCTTACGTTTAATAACTTGCGCTATGCTCGTTTTACCACATGGATTTAAAATCTATACTAATATTATAAAGAGGAGAGATTTGATTGTTTGTTTGTATTGAATAGGCTCCGAAACTACTGAATCGATTTGAAAAGTTCTTTTACC
The DNA here is from genome assembly GCA_949316285.1 of Eupithecia subumbrata. NCBI lineage: Eukaryota > Metazoa > Arthropoda > Insecta > Lepidoptera > Geometridae > Eupithecia > Eupithecia subumbrata. The sequence goes on along the minus strand of OX438630.1, from coordinate 7,587,064 downwards.
ATTAGAAGCTCACATTATTCCTAATGAACATATGCTACTTTTTACCGCAAGAAAATGCATCATTCCTACGGGAAAACGGGTAATAGGACAACGGGTAGTAAAAATGCAGCTAGTTGTATGTATAGAGAAGATTATGAAAGAATCCTTCAGAAACTAACAATGTATTTCATGATCATTTACAGTCTGGCGTTACCTACTGCTGGGAATAGATAGACTTCCAAGTTTTTATGCCACTCACAGGACCGTAGGGCTTTGAAAGTATGCCCACAAGCACAGGACTGCGTCCTTAAACATTGACAAAGCCCCCAGGAAACAAAAGATGTGTACTTGACCCTGTTGGTTCTATGTTTTAACAAAATGTAAAAACCTACTCAAAATTTCGGAATATTTTACTGTTTTTTTAGTTTTACGGGATAAGTAGTCATTCAAATCAAATCAAATCAAAAACTCTTTATTTCCATAAATAAAATAAATGTACACTTAGAAAAGTCAAATTATAAAACTAAAACTGACATGTAAATAAAGTGATATTTTTTATTTTTGTCGCTTCGGTAGTAAAGAAGCGACGAAGAAACCTTTAGCCTGTTAGTTGTTCCTCCATTCCTCGAATACATTTTTTATGGGACCACCTCGGGATCATTCTCTCTATAAAAACTCTATATAAAAGCAAAAGATTCATCATAATCGGACACCAATTGGTGAAGATATCGAGATAACATAAAAAACATACAGCCGAATTGAGAAGCGCGTCCTTTTGTTTTTCGTCGGTAGAAAAAATCAAAACTGCATCTCTTTAGAACCAAACTCCACCGGGGTTGGAACTCCCCCATCCCCAGAAAACAAAAGTACACTGCTCTGTTATGTTACTGTCTCATTAAACTTGAGTAATGCTACATTGTGCAGTTCTGTCCAAATAACTGGGAAATCTCTTCTTTTATTTTACGCAAACAAAGCTCATATCGTAACGAGAATATAGTTTGTGCTTTTTTTGTTATGTCGCGGACTTTTATATTTCTAGACTTGACTTTTAGATTTTATATTTAGACTGACAATCAATCATTCATGTCATAAATGTCAATTTCGGTACTTAAAGAAGAAGTTGTAACCGGTTTTTAGATTGTTGCTCAACATTTTATATTTTACAGAATTTACTCAGGCGTCTACATGCCTTTTTTGGAATCAGAATATTCAATAGAATTAAATCGTATTATTTTTGTTTTTTCATTTGCTACTTGTTTATGTCGGCGGCATTACACACGTTTCTCCGTGATAAAAGGTAAGACAGATTGAGTTATTGTGGTCAACTATAATTATTATACTATTTTAAGTAACTAAATATTATCTTAAGTAACTATTGTAATTGGTTTATAAAAATCCTGTTATTTAATAATCAAATAAATAAATAAATTTTCATGGAAAAATCATCTAGAATAATCTTCGTTACATAAATATGTCGGCTCGATAAAATCTAATAAAACTTTCGTAAGTTCCCATATTTTTCAAGTCGACAGATTACCATCTTTTTATGTCAAAAGTAACTGAAATACTTCATTCAGTCATTCAGTCTTCATTCACTTATCTGTCAACAATTAGGGAACTTCATAGTCGTGCATAGCCCGAACAGAAAATTATTTCATGGACGGAGTATAGGTATTAAAGGCTTATAACTTACTAGCTTCTACCCGCGGCTTCGCACGCGTATTTTCGATATAATAAGTAACCTGTTATCTAAGTTAAGCTATGTTCTAAGTGTATGCCAAATTTCATCTTGTACTGTTCAGTAGTTTTGGAGATACTACGTAACAAAAAATTCACATTTCACAAACTTTCGCATTTATAATATTACTAGCTTCTGCCCGCGGCTTCGCACGTGACAGAATCTTGGGCTTTACCTACCTATACAGGGCGTCCCACGGGTATGCCACATGGAGGGAAAGTACCTTGAATATTGTAGATGGAACATTTTACTGAAAGAAGACATTATTTGAATTTAAAAAACAATTTAAATTGAATTCATAGATTTTTAAATAATAACATGTTTGAACCGGGAATCGAACCCGTTACACGAGAAAAATCATCATCCTGTACTTTTATCATACCGATCGAAAAGATTCATCATAAGGGTTGTTTTTTGCTGAATAACATACTGTCAGAAATAAAAGGAAGTCCATGAATTTTAACATTATTAATACAAAATTAATCTTTCTAATCGCCAACTGTCGAACTCAATTCGTTATTCGACGCCTCTTGCCATTACTAACCAAATTAGCAACTAATTTGGTTAGTAATAGTGACTGCCCGAGTCGGGCAGTCGAACTAAATTCGTTATTCGACGCCTCGATCAATTCGAAGAGACATTAGTAATTACTAATTATTAGTTGTCATTCGACTTTGACGATTAGTATATTACTACTATTCAAGTCGAATGAGTAAATGAGTAGTTGTAGATCTTTCGACTAATCGGATCATTCGCAGTCGCGCATCTTTAATCTGTTCTGTAGTGTTGGAGATCTTAAGTACAAAAAATCAGATTTCAAAAACTTTCTGCTTTATAATATTAGTAGGAAGTGCGAAAGTAGGAAGTAGGATAATGTTTTTGCAAAGTTTATCGATGGGCAATAGGTAGTTGGAGAAGAGTAAGTTATTACAGATTTAATTAGCTTTTTTAGAGATAAGGTTTAATTAGATTATTTTAATTGTCGTAGAATCTCATTTTACGCTTTATAAGAACAGAACTCCCAAGCGACGGCCCTATTCCATGATCTCAGTATTCAAATACATAGCTCTATTTGAATCCTGAGATAACGGGCTCTCCGGTATACAGGATTTCCAGGATACGGGGATCATCCCGAGGGAATTGTTTCAGATTGCCGATAAATCCACTCGACGCGTGTTTTCAGGCCTGAGGGGTGAGTCTATTTGACATCAGTAACGAGATGTGATCGTGTCGATCGTGTGTTTTTTAAAAGAAAAGAAATTAAACTTATTTATTTCTCATAAACCACAACAAAACCAAACAATGAAAATTAAAACCACTTGAGACTAAAGAATGATACAAAGAGGATACGAATAAAAAATGATATTACAATAAGTTGCTTAAATTTTATACGTGCGTCTATACTAATATTATATAGAGGAAAGATTTGATTGTTTGTTTGATTGTTTGTTTGCTTGTATTGAATTGGCTCCGAAACTACTGGACCGATTTGAAAAATTGTTTTACCATTTAGAAGCCCACATTATGCCTGATGAATATAGGCTAATTTTTACCGCGGGAAATTGCTTCATACCTACGGGAAAACGGGTTTTTACCCGTTTTACAACAAGTAGTAAGAATGCAGCTAGTGGGTAATAAATTTATATATTATTGTGGCAGACAAATGGCCCTAGCTTTTTCGATACTAATAGGTACAACGTTTCTATCGTGCGGAGAGGGAACTACGCAAATCCCATACAAAAAGGAGACGTTACGATCATGTCTCGTTACTAACGTCAAATAGAAACTCACCCCATTTTAGCTATATTAGTACGAGTTTATTTAGACAGGCTAGAAGTCTTTAGTAAGAAACTGAATTGGAGAAAATTGCTGGCTGCAATATTGACCGAGCGAACGCAGTGAGCGAAGCGTCTCAGCATCAAGTCTAGCAAAATTAGCCTTTCTGCCAGTATGTCCGTACTCCTCTACAGGTCGTATTTTACAACCGATCGCTACGAAACTTAGTGTACAGATTCTACGATTTTATAGAATTTTTTGTCGTCGGGGTTTTTTGATTTAAATCGTACTTCCTCCAATAAAAGACAAAAAGGGGGCTTTAGAATATCTCCGCTTTAAGACCTCTGATTTCGAAGATTATATTTTTATTTGAAAGCTAGTTATTTTACATTGTTCTAACAAAAAATTCGTAAATATCTGATGAGGATTTTCGGCATGACGAGCAGTTAGCTCTGCAAAATGCAGTAATATGCAAGAGAGCATATAACAGTACAGCGCCACCTATTAGAACATCTTTTTATAACTTCGAGAGTAATATGTCAGCCCGGCCACATGCTCCGTCGTCGTCAGATAAATAATAGAACAATTTTGGGCTGATGAATTAACGCCATCTATTGATTCCTAGGTACAGAATATCGAGCTTTTCTGAGGAACATAACTTTGTATGGGCAATTGGTCTAATGGTAGAAGCTATCGCGATATGTGGTTGTGCAACATTTCGTCAAAAAATCCTACAATAACCTATGTACTTAATTTGATACCTACTATGTACTTACCGTCGACAAACAAGATTTAATCCTATATCTGGAGAAACAGACGCCTATTCTTGCATGGTGTGCATATTTCAAAGGTAAGGAAATCATTTAATTCGCTAAACAATTACCTACCTAGAAAAATCGTAACAAACCTAGGTAAGTTGTGACTCCACTCAAGCCCTTGCAGCGCACCATTTTATAAGCAATAGAGTGGTTCACAATTGGAACCTACTACCAGAAGACATTATATCAGCCACATCAACAAACACCTTCAAGAATAAACTTGACAACTGGTTACGAGACCACAAAAACAAACTAAAAAAAGTGACGCAATGACTCAATTCAACACTGTGTGATATAGACACATCAGCCACAGGCTGCTCGTCTATAATAAATAAATAAATAAATAAATAAATAAGTTGCACAATGCACGATGAGGTTTTTTCTAATTTTCGGGCATACCTAGCGGCGAGCATAATGCGCACCCACAGCGAGCTTTCAACGAATCGCCAGTGTGATAAGTAAGACAGCAAGCATTGCTTTTTTCCGTCACTCGCACTCAGTTTTGAGTTAGATATATATATATATCTAAGTAGGTACCTACAGTTATCTTAGCAAGCAGAGTGTTGCGGACGGTTACCAGGATTGGCCTGATACGCCCTGGGAAAGTATCCCACTTAAATTCGACGCGCGTTGTCCTTTTCCTTCCGCTGCTGGTAGACGCACGCCGCCACGCACCCCTGAATGCGTACTGTTCGTGTGGTACAATATCCTTACTTCACTTTTCCTTCCTAATGGGGGCTTCAACTAGCTTCGAAATAAAACACTGATCCAATCTTGAAACTTGATCCGGGTTTCGGCTTATTCCCTACCACTACTTGCTGGCTTCGTTTTCTTGCTGACTACTTCTTGCCTCTCCGGAGGCTAGGCTGCGACTGCGAGTGCCGGCCCCACGCTTATATTTATATGGTCGTGTTTTACCGCTCAGACGCCGGCGTAATTTTGACCTACTTTCTATCGAGTTTTGCCTAAGCCGAAACCTTTAGATCTTTATTTATTTATTATTTCCTTACAAAAACCCTTATAAATTAAGTTTATTATATGGTAAAAACACTCCTTCTTATTCTACAACCTTCCTATCTAGGTATTAAAAGGTAGTAAAAAAGTTCTAAGCCTAAAACCTACAAAAATCTACCCAGGAACATTTTTTCTTACAAAAATATTGCAACTGATTCTAATAATTTAAGCTATACACTATTCCTTAAGCCTAAGCCTTGCTCCTAAGGGTATTTTTACCGTAAAATTTTATTAAATAAAACAATACCACACCAAAATTTTATATAACTTAAAACAAAATAACAAAGCTAACCAAGTTCAAATTTAAAACTTATTTTACGTAATTATCCTTTCGTATCGCCGACATTCTCCCCCTCGTGCGTCGCACCATCCTCCAGACTCGGCGATCCCTCTGGCACCAACAGCACCACTCTCGAACTGGGTCTGCGCAGTACTCCTCCTCTGGTCTCGACGTCGACGATTCGGGTACGCCCATCCGGTCCAGGGTATACTTGCTGGATTCTTCCGCGTGGCCACGTGCATCTTGGTAGGGTGTGGTCGACGATCAGCACGATGTCTCCAATTCGTAGGTCTATGGCGCTGGTCCTCTTCAAATTCTTTCTCGGCAGCAGAGTGGGCAGGTATTCTCGCAGCCAACGTTGCCAGAAGTGGTCGGCAAGCCGCTGCGCAGCCTTCCAGGTGTGTCTGCCCACGAGCTCGTGGTCCTCGAAGTTGCCGATCCTCGCAGCGCCGCAGGAACGCCCGAGGAGGAAGTGGTTTGGAGTCAGCGCTTCCTCCTCAAGGCTCTCGGAGAGGTGGGTGAGAGGCCGGGAGTTGACAATGTGCTCGGCCTCTAGCAGGAGGGTGTGGAGTACCTCCTCTCGTGGATGCTTCTCGTAGAGTGTGGCGTCTAGTGCGGTTTTGATGGATCGCACCAGACGCTCCCATGCACCGCCCATGTTTGGTGCACCAGGGGGAATGAACTTCCATTTCACGCCGATCTTTTCCGCTTCTGAGACGAGATCTTCTTTTTTCATTTGGTCTACAGCTTCCCTGAGTTCCTTATTCGCGCCGACGAAGTTGGTCCCATTGTCCGTGTATATGTTCTTTGGCATTCCTCTTCTTGCAGCGAATCTTCGTAGTGCCATGATCATGCTGTCTGTGGAGAGAGAGGGAGCAAGCTCAATGTGCACAGCTCGAGTTGTTAAGCATGTGAACAGAGCGCCCCATCTCTTCTCATGGCGTCTTCCTACGGTGATCATCATTGGGCCGAAGTAATCTATTCCGGTGCAGGTAAAAGGTGGATTACTGTGCATCAGCCTCTCAGCAGGTAGGTTGCCTGTCGGTAGCTCGTGGGGTTTCGCCTTCCGTGTCTTGCACCATTGGCATTGATGTTGAACCGCCTTGATCGCCGACCTCAGTCCCAGCACCCAGAAGCGTTGCCTTATCTCGTTCATGACCGTAGCGTGATTCCCATGGATGAAGCGGCGGTGGAACTCTTCTATGATGAGTCGCGTCGTCTTGTCCTTACTATCGAGCACAATAGGTCGCTTGTAGTCCCTTGTGACGCCTTGTATTGCGTCGATTCTTCCTTTCAGCCGCAGTAGTCCATCTTCCAGTGTCACGTCGAGTCTTCTCAATTTGCTGTCGCCTTGTACTGGTCTTCCTTGCTGAAGACACCTGATGTCTTCTCTGAAGCTTCTTTCTTGACTATTCTTCAGCAGTAGAGTTTCAGCTTGCTCTAGTAGATCTGCTTCTAACGGTATGTGGTTAACCGCTTTTCTTGAAGATGGAGGTCTTCGCGTGATGGCTTTCTTTGGTTTCCTTTTCGTTTTCCTCCAATCGGGGTCTGCTTGGCTGACGTTGACCTTCTCCTTTCTCCTGCAGAGTTTGATGAACTGCAGTACTCTCGCTGTGGCTCGTAATAACCTCTTCCACGATGAAAACCTTGCTGGATCTGGTGATGGATGCGTGAAGCCCGTTGCTGCCGTGATGTCCGCCGTCTTCTCCTCGCCGGTGGTTTCCTTTTTGAAAGTTCTCGTCGCAGGCCAGTAAACTTCTTCTTTCTTCAAAAAGTCCGGCCCGGTGTACCATCGGTGATTGCAGTTGAAGTCTTCTGGAACGTCACGTGTTGCATCATCTGCAGGGTTTTGCGTTGTGGGGACCCATCTCCAGTCTTGAGGTTTGGTGAGATCTTCTATCTCAGCCAGTCGATGGGCCACGAATGTCTTGAAGGTTCTTGGGTCCGTCTTGATCCAAGAAAGCACGATGCTGGAGTCCGACCAGAATGTCTTCTTTGTCACCTTCAGCTCCATCTCTTCCTTGATTGAATGCGCTAGTCTGCTTCCTAGGAGAGCCGCCTGCAGCTCAAGCCTTGGGATGGAAACTGGCTTCAATGGAGTTACTCGTGCTTTTGCTGCTATCAAGCTGACATGGTAGATTCCGCCTTGGTCTTCCGTCCTCCAATAGACTGTAGCTGCATACGCTGTCTCGCTGGCATCCGTGAAGGTGTGCAGCTCCCCCTCGGTGCGATGTGGCGTCAGACATCTCGGGACCTGTAAGTCTTGAAGCAACTTCATCTTCTCCAAGTAGGTCTTCCATGCTGCGTACTCTTTTGCCTCGATCTCTTCATCCCAGCCGACGCCGCTTCGCCAGATGCCTTGAAGTAGCTTCTTGCCTTGGATGAGAACTGGTGATGCCAACCCCAGTGGGTCGAAGGTCGACATCACGGCGCTGGTGACTTCTCTCTTTGTGGGCACTTGGAGCCCCTTGGCTATTTCTTCTGGCGTGTTCCGGAGGTTTGCTCTGAAGCCGATGGAGTCCCGTTCCGTGAACCAGCGTAGTCCCAGAGTCTTCTCCTCTTTCTCGCCGAGGTCCACTTCTGTTCTCTCTGTTGCTTCAGTCTTCAATCCTAGTAGCAGCTCAGGTTGGTTTGATGCCCAACCTCTGAGTTCGAAGCCCGCCTTCTTGTGTATGAAGTTCACTTGCGCTGTCACTCTGCGGAACTCTTCTTCTGAATGGAAGCTGTGAAGATAGTCGTCCATGTAATGGTTCAGCTCGATTGCCTTTGCCGCCTCTGGATGTTGTCCCTTGTAGTCCGCTGCATTTCTGTTCTTCACGTAGATTGCTGTGCTTGGAGATGATGTTGCGCCGAAAATTACTGATGTCATCCTGTACTTCTTCGGCTGTACGTCGCGACGATCTCCTCGCCACAGGAACCTCAGGCTGTCTCGATCCTCCGGTCTGATGCGAACTTGCAGGAACATCTCCTTGATGTCGGCTGCCACTGCGAGGGGTCCTTGCCGAAACCTCAGCAGAACTCCGAAGAGTGACTGGAGTAGATCTGGTCCTGGCAGTAGAGCGTCGTTGAGGCTTCTTCCTTTGGACTTGGCTGCAGCATCGAACACGATCCTTATCTTCTTTTTCAAGGGGTGAACCACTGAGAAATGCGGCAGGTACCACATCTTCTTGGACTCTTCTTGTCCATCTGGTGCTTCTTCTGCGTAATTGCTTTCGATAAGATGTTGAATCTGCTTGTCGTACTCCGTTTTTAACCGCAGATCTTTGTCGATTTTTCTTTCGATGTTGAAGAGGCGGTTCCTAGCAGAAGTGTAGCTTTCCGGCATCGGCTCCTTTTCATTCTTCCATAGGAGTCCAGCTTCGAAACGCCCATCTTCCAGTCTTCTGCAGGTTTTCTCCAGGATGGCGAGTGCTCTTCCTTCAGAGTCCGTCGTTGGTCTTCTGGGTAGCACACCGAGCGCTTCAATGGCGAAGTGGTCCTTGATAGCCTGGTGCATCTCCTCTTCTGGTGTACTGATGTGTAGGCACGTGTTGAGAAAATGCACTGGTCTTGCACCCCCGATGTCTGTCCCATGGAGCACCCATCCAAGTCCTGTTCTGGATGCGACCGGTTCACCTGGTTTTCCTTTTCTTATTTCTTGAGTCACGATTAGCTCCCAATTGTCTTGCCCGATGAGCAGCTGCGGTGACTCCCCTTCGTAGTGTAGATCTTCGGCGATCTTTTGCAGATGTGGATATTCTTGTATCTTCTTCTTGTCCAGGAACTGTGGAGTAAGCTTCAAGTCGTCGATGGTCCGGACTCTCTTCAAGGTCTTGCATTGTCCTTGATGAACCCCTTTCAGCACGAGGTCCAGCACCTGTGAGTCCTTCTTCTTGATGAGCTTGCCTCCTACTGTTTCGATGACCAACTCTTCCTTGTTTCCACGAGCGCCGATTTCTTCTGCCACCTCCTTGTCTAGAAGTGACACTGTTGACCCTTCGTCCATGAGGGCCAATATCTTCTTGGATGCCTTTGACCCGAAGACTTCTACTGGAACGATCTTCAGGTAGGCCCTTGCGTTGTTGACTGTGTTCACTGATCCAGTGACGCCTGATGCCTCTGGTGATGCTTCCATCTTTGATGCTTCCATCTTTGATGCTTCTTCACCGGAGGTCCTTTCTTCTGACTCGACGTGCAGTAGGTGATGATGCCACCTTTTGCACTCTTTGCATGACGGCTTCCTGCAGCTCTCCTTCCTATGTTTTCCTTGAAGGCACTTGAAGCAGACGCGACTTTTCTTGACGGCTGCCCAACGGTCTTGAACCGACGCTTTCAGGAACTTCTGGCATTCCATGAGGAAGTGTTCGCCCTCGCACATGGGGCAAATTTTCTCTGCCTTCCTCTGGTCCTTTTCCTTTGTAGAGTGTACCGCTTGTCTGGTCCTCTTGAAGCCGCCGCTTTTGTCCTCAGATGTTGCGAAAGCCCCGCACTTATCCGCTTCCATGTTCAGGAACTTGGAGACCAGTGTCAGGTCCGAGAACTCGCCTTCTTCTGATGCCGCAGTGAAGTCGTACCAACGGAACTTGAGAACAGTTGGCATCTTTTCCACGATTTGCTTCACTATCTCCGGTGAATGCAGGTACTGTGGCTTCTTCAGTCCCTTGATTGCTGCCACGCTGTTGTTGATTTGACTCGCGAAGATGCAAATGTCCCTTGGGTTCTCCGTGATCTTCGACAGTGCTCTGACTTTGTCAAGTTCGGCCAGTACCAGCGCGTCAGGTCTTCCAAATCTTCTTTTGAGGGCTTCCATTACTTCCACCGGGGAGGCTTCGGAGTACAGCAGACTCTTGATAGCTTCTCTTGCGTTGCCCTTCAGTGCTCTTCTTAGTCGAGCCATGTTCTGGACATTGTTGAACATCGGTGCTGTATCGGCGTAGACAACCTTGAACGCCAACCACTCGCTGCTGTTCCCATCGAAGTAAGGTAGCTCGTGGATGTAGTTAGGCTGTGATGCTGAGCCTCTTCCTCCTGCGAAAGTTTCCTTCAAGGCTGTTGTCAGCGCTTGTATCTCGATCATGGCCCCTCTTGAAGAGTTCTCTTCGGGCTTTACCCCCTGGGGGTCTTCCGGGGCACTTTGATTTCGTTGCTCCGGTTCATCCTTGTTTTTCTCCAGCACGGATGTTTGGATCCAGCTCTGCACCTGTGCTGTCCTTTCTTCTTGTTCTTCCTGGTCTTCACCCACGGAGTCTTCGTCTTCACATTGTGCCAGCTCCAATCTGACACGGGCCAGCTTCGTTGCAGCCTGGGCTTGCTTCAGCTCCCGGCGCGCCAATTCCTCCTTGGCTTCCAGCTCGCGTCTTCTGGCTGAAGAACTCGTGGTCTTCGTGGACCGGGCTCGACGACTGACCTCCTTTGGTTTCAGGGTCGCGGCTGAACCATCTTGGCCCTTTTCTTTGGCATTTTCTGAGGTCTTCTTGGCCGTCTTCTGGGCTGCTTCTTTATTTTGTCCCTTCCCGGACGCAGCCGTGGTCGCAGTAGCCTCCGAAGTAATAGTTGTTCCCGTTGTTGCAGTAGCTCCCGTGCTAGTTGTACCTTCCGTCGTCGTTGTACCCGTGTAAGAGTCCGAGGTAGTCCCCATGGTTCCCGATGATCCTGATTCTGTCGCAGACGTGACCGCTTCTGACCCTGATGTTCCTTCCGTATCTTCTTTCGACATCGTCTCCAAGAGACGGGACACAGGGTTTGAGGGGCCATCCTTCTGCGACCTGGTGTTCATCGGCATCTCGAGTATTCTATTCTTCCGGGTCCTTCCTCTTGAATCTTCTAACTTCTAGCAGGGATCCGGCTCGAAGGACCAACTGTTGCGGACGGTTACCAGGATTGGCCTGATACGCCCTGGGAAAGTATCCCACTTAAATTCGACGCGCGTTGTCCTTTTCCTTCCGCTGCTGGTAGACGCACGCCGCCACGCACCCCTGAATGCGTACTGTTCGTGTGGTACAATATCCTTACTTCACTTTTCCTTCCTAATGGGGGCTTCAACTAGCTTCGAAATAAAACACTGATCCAATCTTGAAACTTGATCCGGGTTTCGGCTTATTCCCTACCACTACTTGCTGGCTTCGTTTTCTTGCTGACTACTTCTTGCCTCTCCGGAGGCTAGGCTGCGACTGCGAGTGCCGGCCCCACGCTTATATTTATATGGTCGTGTTTTACCGCTCAGACGCCGGCGTAATTTTGACCTACTTTCTATCGAGTTTTGCCTAAGCCGAAACCTTTAGATCTTTATTTATTTATTATTTCCTTACAAAAACCCTTATAAATTAAGTTTATTATATGGTAAAAACACTCCTTCTTATTCTACAACCTTCCTATCTAGGTATTAAAAGGTAGTAAAAAAGTTCTAAGCCTAAAACCTACAAAAATCTACCCAGGAACATTTTTTCTTACAAAAATATTGCAACTGATTCTAATAATTTAAGCTATACACTATTCCTTAAGCCTAAGCCTTGCTCCTAAGGGTATTTTTACCGTAAAATTTTATTAAATAAAACAATACCACACCAAAATTTTATATAACTTAAAACAAAATAACAAAGCTAACCAAGTTCAAATTTAAAACTTATTTTACGTAATTATCCTTTCGTATCGCCGACACAGAGAGTTAGGAACATTATTTCTACCCATGTAAGTGCTCGCGAGGTCTACTGTTCGTAGAACTGTATGAGGTATAATTTTGACAAAAACTGCAACCCATAAACTACCAAAAACTACAAGTTTATCTCTGATGAATGGCCACAAATTTAACTATTTACCTTTTGCTCCTAAAACTGAAATTTCATCATCATCACAAGTATTTTTACCCCTCAAACTATGGGCAGATTAATATCAGTTTACCAAAACAATTCTCTTATCTCTTGCCAATATCAAAGGAAATACGATTCTAGAGTTTCTAACGAGCTTTCAGAATACATTAAGTTGCGTAAAGAGCAAATAGAATATCATATTACACCCTTCTCACTCGTTAGTACCCGGTGGTCTCAAGGTAACGACTTCCTGCCTTACTGGATGACCTTAGTAACGAGTCAAAATATGAATTGCTTATAAGCAAAAGCCTTTTTCGTTGGTGGGTCAAGTGACAAAAGGTCATAAAATATGACCTTGTGCTACTGCAGGAAGCTCGGTTTCCACTCAGTTTAGATACCTACTCTAAAGATAAGATTCATCAATCATCACTATCATCAACCTATATTAGTCCACCGCTGGACATAGGCCTCCCCTAATGAGCGCCATAGCGCCCTGACTTCAGCTTGCCGCATCCAGCATTTGCCTGCAGTCTTTTGCAGGTCGTTATCCCACCTACCTGGGGGATGTCCTACACTACGTTTGCCGAGTCGCGGTCTCCACTCAAGAACACATTTAACGGTTCTTCGCGAGATATGGCCGGCTCACTGCCACTTCAGCTTGCTTCTTTGAGCTATGTCGAAATCCTTGGTTCTCTGTTGGATGTATTCGTTACGAATCCTGTTCTTCAGAGAAACTCCGAGCATAGCTCTTATCATAGAGATTACATAGATATATAGTATAATAAAATATAATTTATTGCTATTTTAGCATAATTTTAATAGGTTTAGTTACATATCTACAGATAGATGTTCAGGTGATATGCCTTAACCTTTTTCTTACTGCTTACCTACCCGTTGCCTCGTGGAATTTTCAGAAATACCTATAAGTATTCCGGACATTCTCAAGCAATATCCCTTGAGAATATCCGGAAATTACCTACTTAACAGAAACATGTACATCTATTCCCAGGGTGAAATACATCTCCATTCACGGATCTAGCATTAGATACCTACCTACATAACATAATTTACATACGTCGAAGATACGTAGGTACCTATGAAAACCCTAATCGGAAAGTAAATTAGGCATGGTCTGGACATCGTAGATATAAGCCAATAAGGCCCTTATCAGGGGGAGGCCCACGTCGAGCAGTGGACCGATATAGGCTGTCGAGGTGAGGTGAGGAGGTGTACATCGTCATTATTTAAAACATTCACTGCCCAGTCTCGGCGCGACCCAAGAATGCTTTATGTATACGCTATTGGCGTTCCTTATAAATAAATAGACCCGGAGATAGAGAGGCGGCGGCGCCAAAGTGATAGTAAAAGCTTGTGGAAAAAAATAGCGAAAGCCAAAATGCACGCTTTTACATCTCTTTTTAGGCTCAGCGTTTTGGTTTACGATTTACGAGCCTAGATTAATTGGGCAAATCAGTCAAATTATCAAGCTTTGCTAAAATTATTACCACAATTTATCAGGATATCTCGTTAAAATTATTCGGAGAGGTAAGCTTGACAAATGCAGGTCATAAATTATCTGTCTCCCCTGTCATACCTTCTGATTTCCAACGGAAAATTAATGTCACTCAAATAAATAATAAATAAAAATACCTTTTAATATCGACTGCCGGTAGCAGTTGATTCTTACGTTAGAGTCCTCATCGATGCGATGTTCAACTATTTTCATCGAACCTATTTTAAAGTAATTAGGTACATAAGTGTGCAAAATATATGTTTAATGAATTAATTAGGACAGGATGTAGGTAGCTATACCCGGATTTAGAATCCTAGATATATTAGACATGGACATTTATGTATGAAATCTAAACAAAAACTTAGAAAAATAACAGAAAACAACATAGTTACAACAAGGGATTTACAAAAAACAAGAACAAAAACATTCAGTTCTTACAATTCCACATGCGCTAAAAATGCTATTTTGAGTTCAAAAACGGACGAGACAAAATTAAATGATTAATGAAAACTTTCAAAACCGATAAACTTCTATGATTCACTTCGATATGATAGTCCTGAAATACATTCTCCCAATATTTATTTGGTTTCATCCTTCCTTTGTTTACAAAAATTATCTAATGATGCTAAATCCGAGTATAGTTTAATAATAAAATTAGTCTACCAAATTGAACATAAACCCTCTATTATGAACGGCAAACAATAAAACAATTACGTAACAATAACAGTTAATTACGCCCTTGTTTATCCAATGTCGGTTTCCAGACAACACAATGTTATATAGATATTATATTATACCTAGTTGAACACTGCGTAAATCTTGTACACCACTTGGGCCACGTTGCCAAATGTTTCTCTATTCATGACGAAGACATCAGCGGCAGTCAAGTAGAGCGGCCTTTGAGATAGACAGAGCATTAGCAGCACGTACTTGGTTTGTCGTACCTCCATCATTTCCCAACCGCAAGTGTACACCGCAACTGACATTTCCGTCCCAGCAGTGATTAGCAATTCACCGCCAAAGCAGTATATAAACAAAGGTAAGATTCCTGTAGCAGCTGTCAGGATCGTATTCCTGATATCCCATTCGCTCATCGTGTGTAATGTGGTAACTAAGACGATGGTCATCATGAGGAAATGCGCGCCGAAGATAACTTTGTACAGTTCCTGGATTTTCTCGTGATATTTTAGTAGGAATTGATGGTGTTTGATGCAGAATTTCAGCTTTTCTTGGACGACATCGTTGTCTTCAGTAGTTGTAGAGGCTTTGAGTGTCTGGTTGATTTCGTTAAGGGTCTCGGTGATAGCGTAGAAGTGGCCAAGTTCGTGAGCGAGCAGGGTGATGAAAAGGACAATGTAGCCCGTTTGGTTGATGGCGGAGAAGAGAGTGCCTGTTACTGTTACCGCGAACGTTATCTCGAAAAATGGAGTCTCGTATTTCGGGGATAGACCTGGAAAAAACTTGGCGTATAAAAGCTTGATAACCTACATACACAAAAACTAGAAAAAAGCGTTACTTTCTGTAGCCAAGTGCTTAATTTTAAAATCGAATTTAAATCAATTTCATGAATCAGGAACTTTCGATACTTTTTCTGTTCAAATGATACAATCAATCATGTGCACAGAAAAGTAACCTAATAAAAGTTCAGCAAACAAAAAGTAAACCATCAATCAGCATCTTGTGCTCCTTGAGAATACAGACCTCTATTATTATTTTTTTTAATCATAGTATATCAAAAAGAAACCAAATTAGTTGCTAGAAGGTTTTTGGGTTACCATAACAATCTCCGGGCGTAGTCGGCAGATAACGATCATTGCCGAACACAGTGAAGAGAAAGGGCACCAAGAGATACACCGTGTGCGTGCCCGCCTGGTTGAAGATGACGATCCAGCGAGCGTAGCGGGCACTTTGCAGAGTCTGTATCATCTTGACCAGTGCTGAGCTGTCAGGGGGAATCGAGGAGAGGCCTACGCGGCTGAACTCGAATATGGTTCGAAGGCGAGATCTAGAGTCACAAAATAATCAAAACACGACATATTTATACTAATATTATAAAGAGGAAATCTTTGATTATTTGTTTGTATTGAATAGGCTTCGAAACTACTGGACCGATTTGAAAAATTCTTTTATCATTAGAAGCTTACATTATTTCTGATGAACAGGCTACTTTTTACCGCCGGAAAATGGTTCATTCCTACGGAAAAACGGGTAATAGAACAACTGGTAATAAAAATGCAGCTAGTTTATACATAACTAGTTTATGCCCGCGGATTCGCACGTGTTGTTTCTATAGAAACGTTTGAAGGTGATTTCTATCCCATGGGAAATGATTTATGGGAGAAAAAGTAGCCTATGTTTGATTTCAGGATTAGAATTACTTGTGTGCAAAATTTCAACTCGATCCGTTCAGTAGTTTTGGCGTGAAGAAGTAACAAACATCTATCCATCCATCCATCTATCCATCCATCCAAACTTTCGCATTTATAATATTAGTGTGATGTGATGTGATGAGATAGAGAACACATAGAATTAACGATACACGTAGATTTTATTATGTAAAATGTTCTGTGATCATATCGCGCTGGGATTCCTTTTAAAGGATAGCGTCGACGGGCCGACATCCGACGCTCCGCACTAACGCATTAAACGGATTTTAGTATTCTTTGTATGGTTTGCCACAGAAGTGCGTCCACTGATCCGCAGCGCCGTCGATCCTTATAGTGCGGATGACGTCATTCGGATTACAGATCAGTGACAGCACACGCCCGCTCCGTCCGCCTTTCCGGCCCTCCTGTGCCGCCTGGTTGCCATTCTCAATCGTATTTCCATTATAGATAAAATCAATCGCGTCGGCAATCCGGTTGTTGCGGTTACAGTGGACGTGCCACCCGGGATTATGCTCAAAAGTTCCGTATGATGCGATTAGCGCGGAGCGTCCGATACCGGCCTGTCGACGCAAGCCTTAAATAAATGTATGCATATAATGGATCCTACTTTCATTAATGCAATGTGAAGTCGATTAATAACTCAAGCGAAGCTTAAAATACTATTTTAGCAGGCAATTTCGGGCCTTTTCGGTGGGCAGTGGAAGTTAGGGCGGTTTTAAGTTTCCTCGCACGAGATTTCCTTCCAAACCAGGGGACCTACACGCAAAAATAAAATTGAAGATTACGATTATTCACGATCGGGGAGAGGTCAGGCGAAGGACCAACGGCTTAACGTGCTTTCCGAGGCACGGGGATGTAACACCACCAACTTCCTGATTGGGCTGTTACTGTAATTTTTTCTTGCTAGAAAAACCCCTATAACCACTATAGGATCGACCCAGAATTCGAACCCAGGTCCTCATAATCAGCGGTTGAACAAGCTGACCACTAGACCAACGAGGCAGACATGTACTACATACAGACTGACAAATTCGTAGAGGGGTCTATACAACTTACCTCGCAGCCCACATAAAGATATACTTCGAAAGCGGTACAGAAGTAGCACTGAGACAGTTCATAACCTTGAAGGTCTCCATGCTGTCAGGAAACACCTGGGTCAAATATACGATCTGACTGAACGAACCCACGTATATAAATGTGCCGCCGAAGAGAAGAATAAGGAACAGAGACAGGAAAGTGACACCTGTAGACAAGAGATTTGGGTTGTAATTAGGTTTCTACGTCATCATTGTTTGTTACTTCTATCATCTTCCGTATCTATTTGTCCATATCCCCATATGTTTTGCAAGTAACTACATTATTAGGATTAATAACCCCGTCTAAAAGCAAAACTTAACACAGTTTAGGCATGAATAAATCTTTTAAAGAGTAGGTACCCGCGGCTGAGTTCCCGTTTGCAAGGACGGTAAGCGAATAAAGGACATCCTGTTTACCTCGGCCTCAACAACGTAATGCAATATTGGACATTGCAAGCACTTAAGGGTCCGGCGACGGATGAATTTCCCATACAAACGTAGTACCAAAATGATTTGTAATTTGAGAATGTTTTCATCATGGTTTGCTATTATTTGTGTTAGAATAATATTTAAACAGGTTCCTGCCATAAGATTTTTTCAAAATACTTATCTACGCAATTACTAAGACAACATTCATTCTTTGATGTAAAAATGCGATTAGGTTTAATTTCATTTCAGAAAGGTATTTTGAAAAAAAATTGTGGCAGAAACCTAGATAAATACTATTTTAATACAAATATTAGCAGACCATAGTGAAAATATGCTCAAATTAAAAATCATTTTGGTATTACGTTTGTATGGGAAATTCATCCGTCGCCGGACCCTTAAGGGATTTAAACCAATTTGAATCGACGTGACCCGAGATCTGGTGAGTATCTATCTGGCGCAGCGCATCAGCATTCCCATACAGCGTGGCAATGCAGCCAGCGTCTTGGGGACGCGACGACTGGTAATATGGATCAGTTGACCTATCTGAGGATTGTTTGCAACAGTCAGCAGTTAGCTCGATTGTTTCAATTGTAAATACTAGTTCTTTTTATTTTCTGTCTATAAAAAGATACAAAATTGACATAACCAATTTGCAGTAGATTAAAATATAGAAAGTTAAATCACAGTATTTTTAGTTTGCATTAGTACAGGAAATAGGTTCAAATCGGTAGAAAGGCAAATAAATAAATATACCTAATGTAATTTCTTATAATTTCTGCCAGCCGGTTTCAATCACATTTTTTCAAATTAAAAGTACTTACACTATATGACATTCCAATTTAAATAATTTAAAAATAACGTTACTGAATTTATGTTATTATTCCACGATTTGTATTGTATTTAATTTTAGGTAAAGTTGGACAATTCACACAGCACTATCTAGCCCCGAACTGAACAGAGCTTGTGATATTGGTAATAGATTACTGGTACACATTACAATAAACATTATATTTCATAGTTCCACTAAAAGAAGATAATTTTACACAGGTAGCTCGCACGTTTCAGAGAATCGATTTAAATCGAAGCACAACACTATAACACCTTCTTCTATCAATATTCGTTCTGCTAGCGTGGTAGGGTTGGGAAGGTGTTTTAGTGTTGTGCATCGATTTAAATCGATTCTCTGAAACGTGCGAGCTACCGAATGGAACAAGTAACTACCTGTGTAAAATGATCTTCTAATAATGGACTTATTCTTATTGAGATTGAACTTCACTTGTTAAGTTCTTTTAATCACCTATTTTGTTTTATTGTACAAAAATTAACTATTAAATCCATCATCACACTAAAGCCAACAGGATGTAAATGACTTTAGAAACTACCCGGAATAAATGTCAGTAGATCCAAATATTTGTCCAGAGGCGGGAATCGAAACCGCAACCTGCGTCGGCGTCGCAGGCGAACCTTCGCCCGTTGCACCACAAATTTCGTCTTATAAACTAATCTAAAGAAAAATGTTTGTACAGAATCGTTCTATGGGGCCGTAGGAGCCTATTAAAAAACTCAAAGACACGGTTGCACAATTGAAGAACCTTCTTTTTACAATTCTGCCAAGGTAGACTTAAGGTGGTATTGAATATGTACGTACTTTCATTTTCCTTGTCTCCACACACATTATGGATTCCAACAAGCTTCTGTATAGAACTGACCATGGCTTTCTCCGCTTCAATCGGATCTTCTTTATCAAACAACCATTTTTCCTTTATTTTTCTTAGGAACGATGGCATTTTCATGGTTTCTACGAAGCCTAACTTTAAACTTTAATACGTAGATAGTTTAGAAGTATTTTAAATCTAAGTATACAGGAGAAAAAGGAGCTTTGACCTAAAACAGTTTTTGATTCTGTCGTTTTTTTGCTTTACGAAGGGCTACGAAAACGTTGTGTTACTCGCCTATACTGCTACGAAAGTGAAGAACGTCGTAGGCTTTCTTACATAAGAAAACAGATCTATTATTGTTTTAAAATTGTAATAGCATTTTTGCTCTAAATGAAACTAATTTAAACCGTTTACAAGTTTTAAATAATTGGTGTTAATTGAACGACAATATTTTCGTTCAATCATAGTAATTGATGCTGTGATAAAAAATAAACGTTTTTATTACACCACTTGTCGGACCAATTACCGAAAAAAAAGATGATTCATTTACAAAAAACACTGTTTTATTGGCGTTTTCCATTAAAAGTTTTAATTAATGTTCGCAGTGACCCAACTTTTACCTCCTTTTATGACTAGAATAATAAGGAACCCGAAGTACTAGGTATCAATTCAGGAAAAATCATATTTTCAAGTTAGTAGGTACGTTTGCAATTTATTAATTTAGTAGGTACCTACGCACCACATTCTTCTTTGATTTTTTGTAAATGGGTTAATTAAATAGGTACCTATCAAAGTATGTCATTCAATGGGTATCCGCAAAGTTCAACAGGAGTAGGTAGGTACTTACTAGGTCCCTTAGTATAACTAGGTAAATAAGTACCTGCTAGGTACCTAAGTACCTGCTAGGTACCTAAGTACCTGCTAGGTCCCTTAAGCTGCGTATCGATTATGCGCTCCTGGCGCGCGCGCCATGAATGACCGCGCCGAGAGTGCGTTCCGCGGAACGCGTGCCAAACTTTTGAAGTATATAACCGTTCCAGTGTTTGACCCTTCATCATGGAAGCCAGTCGTGTACGAGCAGCAGCAGCTTTTATTATTATTCACAGTATAATAAAGAAGAAAAAGGAGAAACGAAAAGTGCGTTGGTGGATGAAAGAGCTGCTGGACTCCCATTTCTCTACTGATTTCTTTCTCTCCAAGCATCTTCTCTCAGCGATTTGTTGTGATACGAAGAACTTTTGCTATTCCACAGCAGTTCTTTTGTACCATACAGTAGTATTAACTTACGGCAGCTTTGGTTATCCATAAAATGGGAGCGCACATACACAAAAAAATACAACGTGTCCGTCTCAAATGTCTCAATTGGCGCGCGCGCCGCGATTGATGCGTGGTAAAAAACCGACAGCTGACGGAACGGTCCGCTCTGCGTTCGGGCGCTCCAACGAACACATTGGCGCGCGTTCCAAAATGGTAACCATTTCGCGCGGCTGGAGCGTGCGCCAATGTTCGATCTCTTGGAGCGCATAATCGATACGCAGCTTTAGTATCTTCTAGGTACCTAAGTAGGTACCTGGTACGTCCCTTAATACTTGCTAGGTCCCTTAGTATCAACTAGGTACCTAACTACATACAAAGTCCCTTAGCATTTACTAGGCACCTAAGTACCTACTAGATAGATTAGGTACCTAAGTAGTAGCTACTAAGATAAGTACCTACTAGATAGGTTACCTAGCGTAAGTACCTAAGTAGCTACTCCTTTTGATCTTTGCAGATATGGATGCAGATGGTACCCATAAAATGACACCTACAGTATATACCTGCTCGTCCAAAAACAAACAAAGTTATACAACTCGCCCACCAATTGGAACGAAATTAATTATCTTTATAATAACTGACATTTTATTGAGTTCCTAATGAGTTTTCCAATTGCGACTGGCGATTTTATCTTATTGCTATCGGGTTCATTGCAAACTTTTTATACTTATTTCATTTCATCGTAACGAAATATTAAATAACTTTCAAGCTGATTTATTAATAGTGGGTTTCCGACTTAAAAAGTGGGAAGGCATACTTTAAGAAATTACAATTAAAGAATTGTAAGAAATTAGAAATAATATTTACAATTGAAACGGACACACAGTTGCAAACAATCTAGAGGTATAGCTCTTATCAATTACGATATTGCCAAATAGCGCGGGGCTATGCTGATGCGCTGCGCCAGATACTCATCACCTCTCAGGTCATCGTCGCTTCAGGATTAGAAAATAGGTAATAATCGCACGTATGATCGGCGCAAAATCTGCCTATCCCGTTTGAAATCATTTTGCCTTGCGCTGGTTTTGGATTACAGGTCACGCCTTCTTTTTTTGTTGTCTAGTTTGACCAATACAGAGTTCGGACAGTCAACATCTGCTCAACATTTTTTGTTAAGTTTCTTGATGACTTTTTTCCATTGCAAAGTCGTCTGGTCATAGGAGTAAGCACTTAAAATTCTAAGAACAGTAACAACAACAGAGTTGTTGACTGTGTAACAAAGGTATAGGATCAGTACCTTAATGACACCCTGGATAAGTTGTTCCAAAGAGTTTCGGATAAACTGAATGGACTGGGATACCATAGAAATGTTGGTTCCTTTTATATCTTTGAAAACTTGTGAATTATCCACGAACGAAATAAAATATGAGCTCTGATTTTTCACTAAATCATTTAGCTTTTTGCTGAGCTGTAAAACGTGCAGAGCTTCATGGCCTCGACTACGGGAAATGACTTAACTTTTTAACATTGATCATTCTTTGTGGTACCTCCCTTTATCTGAGAATAAGCCGTCACGTCAGAATGCTCCATTTGATTTTGTTTTTATCATCACATCAATCACATAAATATTATAAATGCGAAAGTTTGGATGTTTAGATGTGTGGATGTTTGTTACCTCTTCACGCCAAAACTACTGAACGGTTCGGGTTGAAATATGGCATATATGTATTTAGTTTTGGGCCTCGAATAAAACATACTTTTAACCCATAAATCAGTTCCCATAGTATAGAAATAACCTTCAAATGTTTGTATAGAAACAACGCGTGCGAAGCCGCGGGCAGAAACTAGTAATACACATGTAGACTAACAATCGTATCTATAGCACAAGGATATTCCACTGGCTAAAACACATAACTTTAATAATAATAATAATATTTTTTTCATAATATCAGCAATACCTTATTACGTTATATGACATTTAAAAATACTTGTGCCTCATCTGCTCAAGGGATACAAGGGGGGTTTTGTCATAATCACCACGCTTGGCAGACTGGCAGCAGACTTATAGCAGTAAAGATTTTAAAATACACAGAAGCAATCCGCTGCTCTTTCCTCTGTAGAACTTACTCCACTCTAACAACATCCACAAGCTGGGTCGATTCTTACAAAGAGTAAACAAGAACAAAATTATTAATTTTAAACCCCCCCGACAGATTTTCATGAAACATGGCTATGAAAAACTAAACGAAAATCGGTTCATCCGTTTGGGAGCTACAATACCACAGACAGATACACAGATACACAGACATACACGTTAAACTTATAACACTCCTCTCTTTTTGCGTCGTGAGTTAAAAACAGAGTCTACCCAAAGATTGTGTTTTAAAAATATTGCTGAAATAATAGAATCAAAGAATCGATGAAGCTCTCTGTAGAAGCCTTATTTTGTTCAAAAAGAACCTATGTTAAAACGATTTTGTTCTGCGATAATTAAACTACTATATATACTGCGATACTAAACACTTCCATGCTAAGGGGTCGTTCAAATTTTATTGCCTTGTAGATATCATAGCGTTGTTTTTGAGATCACGTCAGGCTCGAAAGGGAAAAAAGTCTCACCATGGGATAGGGGGGTTAAAATATGCTTAAAACAATAGGTGATTAATGAACGACCCCCTAAGTGCCAATGATATTCCGAAAACTGTAATTTGCCATGAAAATTATTAATAACGATACGTTTTGAGTTTGTCAAAATCACTCCTAAAATATGTGATTCTGCGTCGGGGCCCTGAAAGTATCAAGAGTTAACTAAATTTTGCGCTGCCACTTGCAATCTGCCTAGCCGTGCGCGTCCATTTTGAACGTCATGTGAATTTTTAAGTTCGTTCCCGACACGTACATAAAACTGTATGACAGGACAGACAGGAACAATCATATTATATCTTGAAACAAAAGTAAGGAAGAAGTGATGCAAGGTCATCCCCTAGTACCATGTAATTTTTTGAATTACTACTACTTATTTATCATTGTCTGGTCAGGCGCTTTTTTAGCCAAGTTACTCGCGATATATTTCTTAACATACCGGGGTTTGAAAATTTTGGCCCTTATTTCCTCCCACAATTTAATTTTTTTAAAAGCCGAGCACCATAAAAAATACATATAAGGAAATTAACATGAAGAAAATAAGGTAGTTATTTTCATCTGTGAATATCTCAGAAACCTGACGCTTTAGGACATAATTATGAGACATTTATTATTTGTTTTAGTGTCCTCTATCCAAATATATATATTTATAGCTCGCGGTACATATGAAAAAAAATCAAATGTTAGGGCCATCGAAAAATTTTCAAACCTATTTGCTATAAAATACCTTTCATCCAATAAACAGAATGGGTGAAGATGGTCCCTAATTTGCATCTACTCCTATTAGTTATATTTTATAGATACTTTTTCAATAATTTACTGCACAAACTGCAAAACCGATTTCTGAAAATTCCTTCGTTTAACATAATAAAAAGATAAAATAGGTGGTGGCGCTGATTTGGGCAGAGTTAGCGCAGATTAAACCGTTTAAACCGTCATACTCATGCATGAAACAAGAAAACCAGCGCACATGCAATCGCAAGACTAGAAAACTGTTTAATTTCCGTCCACGAACGAACTGTAATGGGAACGAGCGAACTCCGCAATTGCGAACCTGTATAGCCTACTGCGGTTAGGCGGTGATTAGCTACCCTACTTATGGTCGCTGTATACTTACCTACTCTGAAACGATAATTTCGCAGGGTGTGTGCCGTTAGATTCGGCCCACGCGATGGCTTCTTATTACCAGCGAGGGTTATGTTTTTCTAGTGTTTGTATGTGTTTGGCGGACACTTTTTATTACCTCGAAGCGTCGAAACAACTGACACTATTTTGATAAATGCGGTATCTCTTTCGGAGTCATTTATGGTTCGTAGCTACATTTTGTAGGACTTTGCCCTCTCATTTGACGAAAAAAGGTCTGCTGTCATTACCGCTTGTTGTTACCAGCGAGGGTTAAGTTTTTCTAGTGTTTGTATGTGGTTGGCGGACAAACTTTATTACCTCGAAGCATCGAAACAACTAAAGCTACTTAAATAAATGCGGTATCTCTTTTGGAGTCCTTTATGGTTTTTAGCTACATTTTGTAGGACTTTGCCCTCTCATTTGACGAAAAAAGGACTGTTGCCATTACTGCTTGTCAATTGGTATCTACAGGTCAATAAAAGATAACTCCATCATCGGACGCTGAAAAGAAATAAAGAAAGAAAATTATTTTTTAAACACTACACTTCTAATATAATAAAATAAAATAGAAAGACTACTTCGTAACACGTACAAAAAACACAAGTGGACGTTAATACCAACACAATACGTATATTAACTTGACTTTGAAAGGTTATGATTAAGTACTACTTAATTTTTAGAATATTTTAACTGTAAAATAGTTTTATACCTACTCATTAACCTTTTTTATGAATAAATACTTATTATTATTATTAACACAAGTACCTAAGAATTGGGTTGGTACTAAGTAGCCCACTTAGCAAGCCGACGAGCGCGTGTGTGTAGGTCTAACAGATCCTGACTCAGCTTGTTGCTCTATCACAAAAACCTAGGGTAGGTAATTTGTAAAAGAGCGCTGGTTTTCAGTCAGGGCGTAGGTACGTGTATAATTATTCAGTAATCTAATAGATTACTGAATAGGGTTTTCTCTTTATATTGATTTTGGACAATAAATGATCTATCGTCGATCTTAGAGCTGCAAATAATGTCAACAAATCAAAAATTTACTAGCTCAGAGCCGATATAAGAGATATGTATTATTGTTAACAATATTTGTTGAAGAAGAGGTCTCAAACCGACAAGTTCCTACTTAAAATTGTGTTTATTCACAAAGAAAATTATAATAAAATAGAAATAAATTAGAACTAGTATTAACAATTGAAACAATTGAGCGAACTGCAGACTGTTGCAAACAATCTACAGGTAGCTCACCTTATACATATCAATACCAGTCGGAAGCGTCCCCAAGACGCTGCCTGCAATGCCCCGCTCTATGACAATGCTGATAGATTGTGTTTAAAAATCAACAACAAAGTTAATTGGGATTGCTTATCATTTTTGCAGATAGTTAAAAAATCGAGTAGGTATACCTACTTAGTAACCATATGAGTGACATCAATCACGACAAGGAACCAACAGAGTTCGAGCTAAGATGCTTCTGATGAGTGTCAGTTCCAACCAAAGAATATCTCTTGAACAAAATTAATTGAGGCGGTCCTAATCAATTCCACGGTGGATTTGAGTGCGACAAAGTATCTAAGTACATCGCGCTACAGTACCAACCTAGCCAATGTACTCATTGGCAGGCACAAATAATATGCATCGTCATAGAGAAACATTTATCATACGAGTGTTCAAAGGGGAAATGATTATAAGCGAATAACACTCTCATCAATCAAAAAGACGCATTGCCTTGTCTCGTAATCGAAGTCTAAAAAATCCTCTCCTATGAAAAATAATGCTACCCTCCATTGCAGCGGTGGTGGTGTATTCAATGTTTGTAGAAAGTGCTACGCTGTGAAAGCTCTACGGCGCGACGTAGCACTATCTACGTCGTAGAGGCTACTAAGTCATCATCGGGGCACCTACACTTTATTAAATATTTCTACTTATTTAATTACTTACTCGTAGGCACTGCTACGTTATATTGGTTACTTCACCGTTATACACTGCTACGTCTGTCGTAGAAGCTACTACATCGTAGACACTGCTAATTCGTAGACACTGCTACGTCGTAGAAGCTACTAAATCGTAGAAGCTACTACACCTTAGACACTGCTACGTCGTAGAAGCAACTACATCGTAGATATTGCTACGTCGTAGAAGCAACTACATCGTAGACATTGCTACGTCGTAGAAGCTACTACATCGTAGACACTGCTACGTCGTAGAAGCTACTTCATTAGTAGACACTGCTACGCCGTAGCAAGAACGCTGTAGCTATATTAGATTTTTGTTTTTTTTTCTTCTATCAGTTAAGTTTTATTTACGGTGGCAGGCATGTAGGATCACAATAATGTTTATAACATGAACGTTAACTGGGAGCCAGGTGGTACTTAGTCACACTAATATTATAAATGCGAAAGTTTGGATAGATGGCTGGATGGATGTTTGTTACCTCTTCACGCCAAAACTACTGAACGGATCGGGATGAAATTTTGCATACAAGTAATTCTAACCCTGAAATCAAACATAGGCTACTTTTAATCCCATAAATCAATTCCCATGGAATAGAAATCACCCTTAAACGTTTCCATAGACACAACGCGTGCGAAGCCGTGGGCATAAACTAGTATTCTATATACTGTGATAGTACTTAATACTGTAGGTATCGAGTTTCGCAATTAGAGGTGGTTTCGGTTTGCTTGCTGTGTGAGCTCTGCCCTTCTTATGATAAACAACGTAAGTGCATCGCGGCATATTTCGAGAAAATCGCGCCTAAAGTTTTTAATGTTATTTTTGGTGTCACGACTACACTAATTATGTTATTTTCAAAATTGTTACTTGTACTTGTAGATTAAATTGTGTATTTTATAATTACTAACATATTTCTGTTTTCTCTTTTATTTCTGAGTTATTATAACTTAAAAACTATTTATGATTAGTAAAAGTAATGTCACTTTTTTTTGAAATACTAAACATAACCATCGCATGTGCAGCAGTTGCGATGTTTATGACTAGGTAAATGAACAATTACGTTCATTATGACTAGGAAAGTAAGCATACGATGTTTATATCTAGTATCTTCATACATCGCAAAAATAATTTACAATAAAATGTAATCATAAGCAACCACATACGTTGATTATGTCTAGTACAAAAGTAAATTCTAAGGAGTTAAAGTATCAACGTGCAGTAAAGCTATTAGGTTTGTAACTTCAGAAGAGTCAGAATTATGATTGGATTTAAGTAAAGTTATTTCTATTAATATTATGAATGCAAAAATTTGTACCTTTATATTGTGTATTATTCATCTTATTTCATATTAGTACTTAAAGGCATAGTAAATAAATAAAAGAGTTATTTAAAATAAATGTTTTATGTTTAAGACAATTATTAAATGCAAAAAGAACTAATTATAACAACACAGTTGCTAATCTGAACATAAATCAGTTCTTCATATACCTTATAATGAACCATGTTTTATTATTGTTTAAGACTATTATTAAATGCAAAAAAAACTAACGATAACTAATCTTAACATTAATCAGTTCTTCATAATATATATCAAGTAAACTATCTAAGTAGAGATCAATAAACTTGACTATTAAAAATACCACCTTTTATAAAACTCAACTTACACCTAATTAGTAAGAATCAACATTATTATATTTAGAACTTAACAGACTTAAATTATTGTTTAAAAATCTTTTAAACACTCATAACATAAAAGATGCTCTTTGAGCAAGTCAAAAGCTTAAAATGCTATGAAAACATGTTGGTGCTTCACCGTTTAAATTATTATAGTAGTTAATACTTAAATATCTTCAGCTTTTTAGTCATCTATTACAGGCGAACTTGAAATAGGTAAATTATACCAAAAATTTCGTCTATTTGTCGGCATTAGTGGAACAAGTTTTGTTATTATTGCCGCTTTGCGCTCTTTATCAATACCCCTTGGTTCTGTTTTAGCTACTGTTTGAGGGAATTCCATTGATTTGGATATCTTCACTTGAAGAAAATCAAGCTCAGTGAAATTTTCTTCGGCATGACTAGTCTTATACATTATCTTAAGGAGTCCTCGTTGGACTTGAATGCACATCATATCCTTCAAATAAATCCGAGGCTCCATTTTTCTCAGTTTATGTTGCGATGCCAGATCTTGGAAAGAGAAGAAGTCGGAAATTTCCATAATTTTCACAACGTTCTTTCCAGAGTTCGTCACCTGAACGCTATGTACGAAATCAGAAAAATCGTACACTTTTCCTTTCTTCTTCAGCGATCGCTCGACTTGATGGTGAAAGGAGTCGGCAGACATGAATGAATGTCCAGGCTCAAAATATTTTAGAGTAATTGTTTTAGCGCTAATTATGTCACTGTTTACAATTTCTACTAAAAATGAGAAGAAAGCCCAGTTCTTATTTTGCGCTGCACAATTGTCAACCCAAATAGTTATATTTTCAGCATCTCGTTTATGTAAGACAAACAAACGAAATGTGGAAATGATATCTTCTTGATTTCTGCCTGACACAGTCTCGTTCCAAAGCGCTGCAAAGGGCACATGCTCTAATGTTGTCTTGCCCAGAGGAACAAAACTCTCATTAAATGCTATAATCCGTGGGCAGAATATAGCGGCTTTAAACTGGTCTATCCTAGGCAGCATAATGACTTTTTGTAAATCAGCAGAGTAAAAAACGTCAGTTGTTACCTCTGCTGCAGTCTTAACATCATTTTGGTACTCGGAACGACACTCTTCATACTTTTTTTTGTGAGTAATGTAATTGTTGCAGATCTCACATGTATTGTCCGGGTTATCTTTGTGATTAGTGTCATGTATCTCAAAAATTGCACATGTTTCGCATTCTTCATGGCCCAAGTGGGCAAATGATATATTCATATCTTTCTTGACTACTAATCTATACGACTCTAATGAAATCTTAGCTTCTGGATTTTGTTCTATAAATTGTTTATGCATCGCTGTAACTGAAAGGTCACTCGGTAGGTACAAGCGGTTTGGGGCGTGCTCTCGTCTATAATGGGAAACACTAGGGTTAAATTGTTTGATGTGGTCTTTTATAATTTCTTTGTCTATTTTTTCAACTCTTTCATAGCTTCCACGCAAGTTTTTCTGTTTATCTACGTCTTTTTTCATCACACTTTTAATTTTACTATCATTATTAGCCTCATACCCAAGAGTCGTCAAAAAAAAATGTCTTACAGACTTCAGTTTTTTGTAAATTACTTGCATTCATGTAATACTTATAAGTAATTGTCCTCTTTTCATTGCTTGTCACTTTTCTTCTTTGTACTGCTTTTGTGTCTATCGAGCATTTGATGAAAAGGCCTTTTGCTTCAAAATTTAAATTTACATATTTATCATGAATTTCTTTTCTCTGCTCTTCGGTGATATATGAGGTGCATTTTTTTTTGCATGTTAGGATGTTGCATGGATCTTTTAGCATATATTTTATTTCTTCTACTCTTTTCTTAATGATTTTTCTTTCTTCTATCGATTCATCGTACTTTTTTCTTTTTCTTGGTTCTCCAGATTTCGTGAAACCCTTACTAGTTGTAGCTTCTTCCTGTAAGATAATTTGATTTTGTACCTGGTTTTCTTCGTCTGTTTTTTCCCTTTCGCCAACACTTTGCTCAGTGTCATTGTTGTTTTCGTTTACTTACCTACTTGTTTGTCGTGTACATAATACAGTGTAATACCTATCTGTGTTCAGCCCTACTCCTTCTGCATATAGGACATACCTAGCTATACTTTTAAAAAACCGCCGCACACAGAAACTGGAGGCTAAGGCATACGAATTGTATTCTATGAATGACTACTGGCCGCAGGCCAGGGATGTGGTGGTAAACTCTTAAGATACAACTAACACGAGCTTTCGCTTCCAGTTTCAGTGTGCAGCTGCTTTTACAGACAAACCGAGTGAAAAACTTTCACATTTATTAATATTGGTAAATTAAAATTCAAACTCACCAGGGTTTG
This sequence comes from Eupithecia subumbrata, assembly GCA_949316285.1. Lineage (NCBI taxonomy): Eukaryota > Metazoa > Arthropoda > Insecta > Lepidoptera > Geometridae > Eupithecia > Eupithecia subumbrata. The sequence goes on along the minus strand of OX438630.1, from coordinate 7,556,615 downwards.
GCGCCAAACTTCCCGCAAAGTGACGACGACCACCTAGCACCTTACTCGCCGCGCGAATGATATTTTTGTTCACTGTTAGTAATGTTCTCCCTCCGATTACCTCACCGCCCCACCGTTTCTGTATTGTATTTACCAGACATAAACATCGTATGTGCGCTACTTGCGTTGTGTGTTTCTAGAATAACGCAATAAAATAACGATTTTATGCAACAAATAAAAAGCGTAGGAGATAGTACTATGTTTATTTCTAGAATATTGTTAATCTTTCTTAAATAAGTACAAGGTATAAACAACGTAAGTGGCTCATATAATCATTATGTTTTGTAAGTTGAGCCGACAGTTGAAGGTACTGCTTATCATAAACAACGTTAGTGATCGTGCGATACTTATGACTAGGAGATTGATTAAAATCTCTGAGCGTAGTGGACAATACGTTGTTAATGTTTAGAAATAAAGTGAAAATTGTGCACGTACGATGTTTATACTTATGTTTTTTTTATTTCTATCAAACATACAGAAAAATGGATAATTTTTCCAGATAGATCTCGCTTAGCTGATTACAAATATGCTAATAACTCATTTTCGCAAAAAATGTTACCTACGCTGTTTATCGTAAGAAGGGCAGCAGCTGTGAATTCATGCATTTAGTTCCAGTGCTTATTCAGAATTAGTGTTTTGTTGAAGTTTCGTGTACAAAGGATTTATAGTATGGGCACTAGTTTTATAAAAGGTGCCACGGAAAGGGTGGACTAAGCCAAAAGGGGCAATCCCTTTCGGCTTTGTACACCCTTTTTTTTCTCGACCCCGAGGAGAAAAACTTGTGAATAACGATTTTCTTCAAATAATTTAGGTAGTTTCTTTTTCTTCTATTCGCGTTCTTTTACACGCACGCTTTAGCATTATTCAGCGAACAAACGTTGCCCCCCTCGATGTCCAAAATCACGCCGAAAGAAAGCCGAAAGAGATAGGCTTAGTAAATAGTTATCCCTTTTCGTGGCACCCTGTATCTCTATACAGGGTGCCACGAAAAAGGACACCATTTATATATATAGATAAATAACTTGCTATGCTATTGTAATTTTTTGTACATCAATCCTACCAAAGCTTCAAGTACCAAGATTTGTTAGTTAATGTATAAAAACAAGCGTAAAGCGGCTTCAATGTGTGCGTGCAGTTTTTGCTTTAGTGTGCAGGCTCAGAAATCTAAATTCGAGCGAGTCAAATTTGTAATTAAGTCCATAAGTTAACAAACCATTATGAATAAGGGGGTTGGTGTTTAAGCCATACATACATACTCAAGTCAAATTAAGTGCCTACCTACTTTAGTGTAAAAATTATTTAAGGAAATAAAAGGCTGTAAGTATTATTATTATTATGTTATACCTAAACCACGTCTACATTATAATTTAGTTGTTGTATACCTACATGTTAAATAACAATGTTTTATAACATGTTTTATAACTTAATCTGGACGTACTTTTAGGTAGGTACCTACCTAGTACCTAGTCAGGCGGCTGTCTACTCTACCTACACGCGCAAAACCCTTGGGAGTCGTAAAAAGTACATCCTAAGCCGGAAAACCACATCATTAAACATTTCGGGCCACTCAATTAAAGCTCTATTGTCAACACATTCTCTTAGAAAATAAAACCGGCACGTTTCGCAAACGGATTGCTTTGATCCGACAAATATCACTTGGCCCAATCCAGATTTTTTCCCCTTTCATTCCCTTTGGGCATTGTCTTCACAAGTGAAGTGGCGATTAGCTCAGTAAGTACAGGAACTCGGATAGTCACTTTGGGTCGCTGAGCCACAGGAGAAACCTTGTGTCGGAGGCTAAGAACCATTTTGTGTCGCTGAGCCACAGAGCCACAGGAGAAACCTTGTGTTGGAGGCCAAGAACCACTATGGGTCGCTAAGCCACAGGAGAAACCTTGTGTCGGAGGTTAAGAACCACTTTGTGTCGCTGAGCCACAGAGCCACAGGAGAAACCTTGTGTCGGAGGCCAAGAACCAGTTTGGGTAGCTGAGCCACAGGAGAAACCTTTTGTTGGAGGCCAAGAACCACTTTGGGTCGCTGAGACACACCTAACCTAACCATTCGCGCTCGAACCACGCCCGAGAGCGCCACGAAAAAAGGTCCCTCCGCGTTGAAAAAATCCCAAAAATAGTTAAAAGTGCTTCAATTTTCGATTGTGATACACGAAAACACGCGGAAAGTGAAAGCGCACATGATTGTGAAAATCGCGGTGTGTTGTGGCCACAAAGTTATTGGCAAAACTATGCTTTTTTGAGAAATTTCCAGATTAAAAGATAATGATCTCGCGATTTTCAGAGACAACCTACTCATTTTCATTTTGAAACGGAGGGCATTGTGGTGCTCTACAATCCTGCCAACTTGCAGATTTTTCCTATGCAGGAGCACGGAGAAATCGCTAGAAAAATAAAAACCACGTGGCGGCGAGGTCAGTGACCCCGTGCCGCTGGACTGGACCACTTTTGAGAACGAGACCCCAAGGACGCAGTAGAGAGCATTCGGAATCGGAAGGCACCTTTTGAATCAAAATTGGACCTTTTTGACGGAGATGGAGACTCACAAAGTTAATTCATAATTCTTTATTGCACAACATATAGGTAGTAGGTTTAAGTAAAACATATCGCAAGAAAAATAAAGGCAAAGGCGAGCTTAACCCTAAAAAGAGTTCTCTTCCAGCAAACCTCATTGGGAGAGAGAGACAAATTTGCAGAAGTCGGTACATGTGCTAAAACAAAGGATATGAGATTTAATTTTAACCTTCTTATTAAATAGACTAATACATAATATAATACAATACATAAACTACTATATCCTAACAAATACTATAGTTACATATGCATATAAATTGAGTAATATATACATTGAGTAATATACAGGGTGGCCCATTCAAATCGGTCAGTATGGGAAAGTCTGAAACTGTAAGACATACGAAGATTTGTTCTTAGGAACCATGTCACCGATTTCGATAAAAAGAAAAACTGCATTCATACAATTAAAAAAAAAGTGTACCCAACTGGGGAATCGAACCCGGTTGTTTTGAAAAAATAAACTTACACTATTTCTATTCAGATATCGTTTGTGTAGGTCTTAAGCAGTAAATATCTCTAAGAAACATAATGTCTAAAATGAATAAAATGCATTTTTTTCACATACTTTAATTTATCATAGTAGGTGTTCAAAGTGACCACCGTCTTTTTCAATACAATATTCAACACGTCTAGGTAACGATCTTACTATTGCATTTTGTATCTTCATGTGGTGAATCTGCGTTAAAGTTGACTCTATAGCTACTTTTAGTTCTTCAACGGTGTTATAGCTATTTTTGTACACTTCATCTTTAATGTAACCCCACAAAAAATAATCTAGAGGCGTTAAATCGGGCGACCTCGCCGGCCATTTGATCGGGCCGTTCGTACCAATCCACTTTCGCGGAAAGTTTTCATTTAAAAAGTCTTTTGCTATACGACTATTGTGAGCCTGTGCTCCATCCTGTTGAAAATAAAGTTGTTCTCTTATTTCTACTGCCATTTCTCCTACGGCCTCTAAAAGATCTTCTAAGATTGCAAGGTACTTGAATCTGTCCAAATGTCCATCATAAATTTTAAACATGAGTACCTTATTGTGAAGTAGGCCGACCCAGCAGTTAAATGAGAATCTAACTTGACGGCGTCCTTCGTGCACTCGTAAGGGATTTTCTCGACTCCAATAGTGATGATTCTTACGATTGTACATTCCGTTATTGGAAAATTGAGTTTCATCAGAAAATATTACGTAGTTTAAAAAATTTCTGTCTAGGCCCATTCTCTCTTTTATCCAATTGCAAAATTCAAGTCGTCTGATATCATCTCCTGCATGTAAGGCCTGCACCCAATGTCCATTCTTGTAGCACTTGTATTTGTGTTTCTTTAGGGTTCTTTGAATGTGTGTTCGTGAAATTTCAGGAATATCACGACTTGCATTACGGGTGGAGGCATCTGGTGTTGCTTCAAAATAGGTTAAAATGTTCATTTCCATGTTTTCATCACATTTTCTTGGTTTTACTTTAATTGGCTTTTTAAAACTTCCGTAAGTCTTCAAATTGTGCACAATTTTGATGAATATCTTACGGGTAGGTAAAATACGTGTCGGATATTTGATATGGTACCAATGTAGTGCACGGGAGCAATTTTTATCGTTTTTAAAGTAAGCTTCCAATAAATCAAAGTGCTCAGAATTTGTAAAACGCATTTTCCCAACCACACAGCGAACGACACAAAAATACCGAAGCATTGATTTTAATTTTCAGTTCCCGCCTAAACATTTGACACTCAAGTTTTTTTTTCTTTTTTTTTGTATCGCTATTCGGCCAGTCACACCGACACGTTCCATTTTCAAATGAAGTTTAACACGTCTCTGTATCTACAACATCTACATACTTACTTTAAGTGGGCTTTTCAATTGATTGTTAGTGTTTGATTAATAGAAGTAAGCAGTTGCAATAATAGATAATAATATTACTGTAGAAAACAAAACTTCCTTAAACGTTTAATGCAATGCCAATGCCACATGATACATAACACGGTGTATGTAACAAGTAGAGAGGTACAAACAACCATAGAGACAATTTTACATGCCTGAACTTGCTGAATATTGTAACGGTGGTCACTTTGAACACCTACTATGATAAATTAAAGTATGTGAAAAAAATGCATTTTATTAATTTTAGACATTATGTTTCTTAGAGATATTTACTGCTTAAGACCTACACAAACGATATCTGAATAGAAATAGTGTAAGGTTATTTTTTCAAAACAACCGGGTTCGATTCCCCAGTTGGGTACACTTTTTTTTTAATTGTATGAATGCAGTTTTTCTTTTTATCGAAATCGGTGACATGGTTCCTAAGAACAAATCTTCGTATGTCTTACAGTTTCAGACTTTCCCATACTGACCGATTTGAATGGGCCACCCTGTATATACCATACCCAACCTGACAGGGTACATTAATACTTAGTACTGTATGTAATATTTTTGTTTCGCATTAAAAATACTGAATACTGAATACTGTAAATACATAAATACAACAGAGTCTTAAAGATAGGTCATAAAGTTACGTGTGGTTCTGTGTTTTACTGTAAGTGTTTTTATTTTTAATCTTCAGCGACAACTTATGTTTATTTTTTGTGTATTTGTAGCCCCTATGTTGTCAGACATTTTTGTGAAAAAATTAGATTTTTAAGACGAGTGGCTTCCGAGCGCGATAGGTGAACTTAAGATGTGAACATTAAATGTGAGAATGTAAGAGATGCAATCCATTATTAATAATAATAAATTTTATTTAACTTAAGACTATGTGATTAAGAACATATTGAAATAATCGTCTTAAAGACTGATCAAACATACTTATTAATTATAACTGAATATAAATATTTGGATTAGTAGGCATGTTGGTAATATTGTGGTGTAAAAGTGTCATTTAATTTTGTTATCTCTGCACTTTTTTCTTTTTAGCTGCATAATAATTTCAAAAGTGCCATTAAATTTCGTATTGAAGGTTACCTTAGCAATATCTAAAGCGTAAGATTTAATTTATTAGGAGAAATGTGATTTCCAAGTCTGTTGGCTAAGCCTGGTTAACGTCTTAGTCTCAACCACATAAGATAATTTAACAGTAGTTTAACCTTTTATTTTAGATATTAAGTATTGTGTAGTGTTGTTTTTAGTATATTATTTCCTGTTTAATTCATAACTTAATTTAGAAACCATGTGTAGGAGGGAAGACTGGATAACTGTAATACAGTTTAAACTAAACTAAAACAGAAACCAGGGACACCTGCCACTTGTTTTGTATTTTTAATTTTGAAATAGGTAAATGATTTTGTATTTGTATTTTTGTATTTGAAGCCTGGTTAACGTGTAAGAATTTAATTCCCTAATAAAAATGTTATTTTAACTGTTAACATAAAACTATTCATATTATTTTTCTATATTCTAGGGTTTAAAATTATTTCTACTCGTATCGTAATAAGTACCTAAATAACAAAAAAAATGATAGGTACCTAACTAAACGTTATTTCATTTTTAGGCTTAGTTAAATCAAATGTTTACCTATTCCCACAGTCGTACCTACCTTACAACATATAACATAGTGTGTTCAATTTTATTTTGAATTATTCCTTACTTTTTATTAAGGCGGCGGCGTGGGCTACAAACTTTCTTGTCTTTCTGGCCCATTCTAGGGTCAGAAATACACAAGAACATTTGTAGTTCATTCCATAACACCTGTAGTACAGTAGGTGTAAATTGAATTCAAATATCCCGCCATTTACAATGATTTAAATATCCCGCCATTTTGCTCTGTCAAAAAGTTTATAGGAGGGTTACGATGGCGGCGCTAGTGTCTCAAAAGCGAACCACTTGAAGTATGACGTTGGTCTTCTTCTCCCATAGAGTATTATGTTCCTTGGACAACACTTTCCCCCCACCACCTTGCATACTTTGGTCTTGCTCGAGGACATGCTTGCCATACATCTAGTTATATTTAATCTGTGCTTGTTAAGTTATATTTAATTTGTGCACTTGAAAAAAATTGTCGTAGACAAGTGAATCTTTTGACATTTTAGTGTTGCTACTACTCAAAAATATATTCTACCATTAAATTAAACACTATGGTAGGTTCCAGGACGGCGGCGGGACATTTAAATATGAAGCAAAACAGTTGGCCCTAAAATCATGCAACCACAGTTGTACGGGCGCTCATTAGTCTGGGAAACTTGCAACTCTGGTTGCGTGGGCGCTCAAGTCGACTAAATGAAATTATTCTGTCAATGAAATAAATTTATATTTTTTTCTGCAAAAATTACGGAAAAACTAAAAATGCAAATTTCCTCAAAATTTTGAGATGAATCGAATGGTATTTTCGTAGCATTCCTCAAATTTTTGGGACAGACCCTAAGGGAAAGTTGCCATTGTTCTTATCATTTTTTATACCCCATTGAATAACGTTCGAAACCCTCGGCTCGCGAGTTACACTCGTACTTGGATCTTGTTTAATAAAAATAAAAGGCAATTTACATTGTAAAAGCAGTAGTATTATTTTGCTATCCATGCGCTCGAATATGCGGTAACCTTTGCGGCAACACTACAATCATGACAATCATCTCTCATGTCATGTCATCAAATGTCATGCCATGCATGTCAGAATTGTCAGATGAATAAACGAGCGGCCCTCTTTTGCGATCATTTTGTTGAGAATTTTTATTTATTTGTTCTAATATGTGGCACAAAACGGATACCAGTTAAAAGTATTGAAGCTTTATTTGCTTTCTATAAGCTGTAAGTAACATTTTATTATTTATCGCCTCGTAAACCTCCTAAAATATTTCGCACAATGCCTTGTTTACACGTCTTCGGTATTGGTTTCCAATCTATTTACAAAGGGGAGGATATTGCTATTACGAACTCCGGCTGATACCTTCATTCAACATACCCCTTCCAAGAAATTGAGCAACTCAAGCTGTAGTTACAAATATACTGTGCCTTCTTCTTTTATTCAATCTTGAAAATGTATTCCCAGTACTGACTTAACTGGTAGGCAAGGTAATTCACATTGAAAAACCTTTTGAAATTTATAACTATCACTAGGATTAATTAGTTATGATTGAGATTCTTCATGCATCTCTTTTACCTACCTGACCCTGATTTCCTACCTTGATTCCTATTTGCTATCTATCTTAATTTGAACTCAATTTTAAACATAATAAACTCTTCAGGGCCCTATCGGGTTTATGTACTTACTTGTTACTTAAGCAAATAATAACACCTAAGGTGTGTACAATGACATGTAGGCACATGTGAGCAAAATAAATAAATGTAAATTAAAAACTTTTTAGGTAATGTCAAGATGATTCCTATAAAAGATAACCAAGATGTGGCATCGTTTCTTGTCACGAAGCACGCTTGGAAAGGGAAATACAAAAGGGTGTTCTCGATCGGTACCCATGGGATCACCACATACAACCCTGAACGCCTGGAGGTGACCAACAAGTGGCTGTATGCCGACGTGGTGACCATAGCTTCAGCCAAGCATTCCAACTCCGTAGCAAACCATGACTTCACTCTGGTCATGAAGAAGGATAAGAAAGTGGATTCCATGAAGTTCTCATCAGAGCACAAATGCTTAATACTAACGGAGGCTTTCAGATACCGCCACTTGTTTGCCGAGAAACCTAAGGATGTTTTTGTGAGTATTCCTTTTTACATGTGTAAATCAATACCATTCTGGTAATATCGGCAAATCTATTCCTATGGGTATTATGACAGATAGTCAGTAAATAGATTTATTTTATCTGAGATGTTTAGATCTTTTGTAATGGGTCATTCCATTGTGACGGGTGGGACATTCAACTCCTTTTTGCTCAAACTAAGTACAACAAGTAATTTCTTTGAAACTACCAATGTTATCTCAAAATAATTACATTATAAAACCAGATAATAATGAAAACATAAAAACCCAGTCCTAAATAACACAGTAGACCCAGCAAATTGACATTTTCTAAGTGTGACAGGTGGGACACCCATGACACCCACCTATCTGAGTGGATGGCTTTGCTTCCTAAATCAAGACAAACCATCAACATTTTGTTAACTCTTTGACATCGGACTGTGATAATTGTCACAGTTGGTAAAGGTACGTTGAAATCGAACTGTGATAATTGTCACACTTCACAATATTTTGCTTTTCTGCCTTATTTTGTAATTGTTAAGGTCTTTTTTCAATAGACTTATTATTGAATGACGTCAGACTGAATGAACCTTTCGAATGAAACAAAAAGCGCCACCATCTTGAAACAAATGTTTGACCATAGACCATGTCAAAGTTGAGTCACCTGGAGCGCGGACTATTTAGATGTTTAGTAGTGACTCGTTTCTGTGTAAAATTACAAATTATTACTATGAAAGGATATATATTTTAGTTTAATAATAAAAAGAACATATCAAGTTTATTATAAAAACATAAAACCTCACACATAAAACAATTTTTTTTCTTTGAAAATAAATTTTTTTTCTAAATATTTTTCTACATTTTGTTGAAAGAAAAGTCTGCGTAAATAAAATGAAAACCTAATATGAATATGAAACCATTTATACCTAGTTTTATAGCTCGTATCAATAGCTTTCAGATAAAATAACCAAATCACCCTAATAAAAAGCATTCTATCGCCGCTAGACGTAAAATAATACGCAAGGTGCGAACGCCGCGCGCGCGTAATAAGAGGTCACCAAAGGTTAAGCAGCTTTCTCATAGGTTGTAACTAGAATGTTAAGGTCCCATTTTACATTAAAATACAATTACTTTAGTATCAATTTACTAAAATATTGCCTCATACAGTTTGTGATGGGTGGGACAATGTTTTGTGACGGGTGGGACAAGTTACGTTTGTGTGCGATTACAAGTCTACGACTTAAATTTCAAAAATGAAACACACACAACTGTTCAGAAAAAAAAATTATACATCTAAAGGAAATACTTTAACAAAGCGAATAAAAACGAAAGATCGAAGACGACTTTAATTTTTTTTCACATAAATATAAAAAAATCTTCCGTGGTCAGTCAACATCGAAATATTACTATTAAATGGTATTTCTCCCGTTTATTTAGCTATTTTCCCGACGTTTCAGCTGGCTTAGTAATTCCGTGAACACGTCCGAGTGTAAATCTTCCGAAATGTCGGGATGAATGAAAATAAACGCGATGAATTACCATTAATCGTAATATTATTACTAAAACTATATTTTTCTGTAATAATCAAACAACTGAAAGGAAGTCAAATCACAAATTCATCAGGGCTTTATTCAAATCTCAATATGTATCAATTTGCTCAATATCTCATGTAGCCAAAACCGTTACCTATACCATAATTGTTACTTCTGCAAACCCGAAAGCCAATACATTCTATATTTTTAGGATAGGATAAAAAAGTTTTTTGATATCTTTTAACTTATATAACTTCTTGACTAAATTATTCTCAGGTAATAACTTGCCACTGTTCTAAACACCTTGAATTATATTATTACTGGAAGGACCCAAATGGCATTTCATAATGTGAAATAATCAAAAACGATTACAGAGATACCAAGCTTACAAGCACCACTGGAGCGGCACGCGCCTGCCCGTCTCGTTAGAAGTGGGGCCATGTGCGCTAGACCAGCTGGATCCATCCACACACACGCTTCTAGCCAGCTATCCATACTGTGACATACAAGGGGTTTTGCCAGGTATAAAATGAATCAACATTATTTTATTTTAGCTCTGAAGTACATTTTAACTAAATTATACGACGAACAATGTGTAGGAATTAAAACTATGCAATCCATGTTTCATGCTCATGCTCACAACACAAGAAATACCTATCACTATTTATAAGAAATACCCTTTATGTACCCCCCCTTGTTGGGGGAGCTGGGAGGCACATTCAGCCGGGGAGGAGGCATGAGTGACAGGTACTAGCTGCCTCTCCCTACTAGTTGTTATTGCTTGAAGCTGCGAGTATAACAAATAAAACAGTTAGCTCTTAAATACTTTGTTGTTTAATCCTGCACCATCAGAACTCATTTTAAACTTATATGTTGGTACATATTTAATTTAATTTAATGAAATAGGTATGAATGTGTGTAGTGACTCCAGTGTTTGTTATTTCAGTGAGAGATGTGTCGGGAGGCTTCGTGCTGGCCGTGGGGGGCTACAGCCGCCTGCACCTGTTCTCCAGCTCGACGGACCACCAGGTCATCATCAACAAAATGATGGAGATGTCCAACTTGATCCTCAGCACCAGCATCAAAGTGCTGTCCACTCAGATCACCTCTGATGATTACCACGATCAGAGATTTGGGAAGTATAGGTAAGATATTTTACAAGTGATTTGTAGGCATGTTTTGAAAGGATCCCGTAGCCGCGGTAATAACCTAGTGTTTCATTATAGAACTAGCTTTCTCGAATGGACTTTAGAGCAAGCAAGATCCGTCAAGTGTGATTGTGACCCGCGCGCCGAAGGTTTCCAACTTGTGTCAATTATACAAATACAAAATTCAATCAATTATAAAAAATTTAAATTAGTTCAGGCTATTTTACAGACTATGAGTGGAAACTGTCTTTAGCTTCATTTGTTCTAGATTAAGAATTTATTGTTACCTTTAGGTAACAATAAATTCGTCGTAAATTAGGTAACAATATATTGTTACCTTTAGGTAACAATAAATTCTTAAGCTTTTTGTTTCCCAAATAAATAAAATAAAATACTGTAAGGAACAGTTAGAGATACACTTCAGGTGGATCGTTCTGCAATATTTTGATTTTCTTCAAAATGTTTAAAAAAGTATAAAACAAAGAAAAATTTAAAATCTGATTTGAAATGTACAAACAAATTACCTTTCATCTTCATTTGATACTAGCAGCAGCGCCCCGCGGCACATTATTGCAAAACCCCTACGGTTGTTATGTAAAAAAAAAAATACGATTCATTATTTACTTTATAGTTTACCTCCTCAGCGGTTAATTTTTGAAAATAAGATTGGCCCATGTGTTATTCTAGATCCTTAACTATCTACACACCAAATTTCATCTAAATCGGTTAAGTGGTTACGGAGATACGTGGTAACAAACATATACACAAACTTTCGCATTTATAATATTAGTAGGGCTCTATTAGCCTGCGTAGGTAGGTTTCTTAAAATTTTGTCTTCACAATTTGTACTGAAAAGTTAATGTTCTATTTTTTTTTTCGCTCTATCTATACAGATCTGTACTTTGAATCAGTTCTTTGCTTTGTATTAGCTTCGGTTGTTGTTGAGATGTTCAGGAAGGGAATAGGATGGAGACGAGTCAGAGAAAGAGCGACACCATAGGGGTTTCGTTCCCAAACTAAACTTTATAAATACACCTCTCACAGAAGTGAGCGAGAGAAACTCTAAATGTATCGTCCCTAATGGACAAGTTTTATGAACCATTTTGAAATACCTTCACTGAAATGAATGAATTGAAAATGAAATAGCTAAAGGTAATAAAATATGCCAATGAACATCAATTTACGTAATTTATCCAATTCTGGATGAATTGTATAAATAACGTGAATTAGCCTGTAGCCTTTCAAAATAACTATGAGTCAGAGAAGCTTGTTGAAATGTTTTATCTATGCGGCGGCGGCGCAGGCGTCCGTGTGATCGTGTGACTCTGTATAGTCGTTATCATAACCAGGTGTCGGGCACTAACACTGACGAGCTTGATTAAATGTGCGCAGGAAATGTTGTCATTGTAATGTTTATTATAATAGTCAAGAATTATGATAGAGGAACCTCATTATCTACATATGAATACATACATACATACACAGTACATGATACTTATCAATTAGTAAGTGTTGATCTCAGCCCGCTCCGTCCGGAAGTGTGGCCGTGAAGGATTCCACTCTAAAGAAACAGACTTCGCCTTTTATAATGTTTGTGAGAAGACGAGAGAACAGGCAACTTCCTCTTGGGATAGCCTGATCTGTTTGCCATTCATTGAAGTTGTAAATAAATAAAATAAATAAATAAATAAATTATGCTGGACTATTCACACAGCATTATCTAGCCCCAAGCTAAGCAGAGCTTGTGTTATGGGTGCTAGATAACTGATATACTTAATATAATACACTACATAGATAGATATTTTTTTTATTATACATAGAAAACACCCAGACCATCGGAACAAATTTCTGCAGATCGTACACAAATTTGTTCCGAGGCAGGAATCGAACCCGCAACCTCCTGCGTCGCAGGCGGACCTTCGCCCGCTGCGCCACGGAGGTCGTCAGTTGTAAGTTTATACACTAGCTAGCGCATACTATATACTGCGGGAGACTGGCCGGGTCACCGAGGCTAGGAGGACATGATGATCACCGTCAAATTCAATATTTCAGCGGGGACCAGCATCAAACGTCGATGAGCGAGTTCCTGGTGCACAAGGTGAGCCCGGCGCGGCACATGGAGCCGATGCGGCGCACCCTGTGTCTGTCGGACACCTGCCTCCTGGAGCGCGACCCGCAGACCTACTCCGTGAGTTTTCTACGCCAAGCTTATTGTACCCTCAGGCGACTGCCTCGTTGCTCCAGCGGTCAGCTTGTTCGATCGCTGATTATTGGGTTCGAATCCCGGGTCGGGTAAATAGTCACAAGAAGTATTCACTGTAGCAGCCCGGAGTCAGGAAGTTGGCGGTGTTACACCCCCATGCCTCGTAAAGTACGTTAAGCAGTTGTGCTTGAACTCTCCCCGGTCGTGTCGGTTTTCCGTCCCATCGGATCATGAGAGTGAGAGATTATAGAGTGCACTTGTGTTTGCGCACACACTTGTGCACTATAATATGTCCTGCGCATCTGGCTAGAGTCCGATGAGACTATCCTCCGTGGTCGAAATTCGGCTAAGAGGACATTATTACTCTCGGGCGATATACCCTTGATAATGAAAGTTAGTATGGTCGCTGTGAATAAAAAGGCCTTGTAAACATTTTCCTGTGTTTTGCAAAAAGGCGTCGACAGATACCATTGGCCTTACCATTGGCTACGATGATGTCCCACTAAGATCCTTGTTAATTTTCTGTCTTGTCATAGTGCACCACATACTGTATGTAATCGTTGTGCGCCTCGCGCTCCTACGGCGCGGCGCGGCGTGTAAATGAGTATGTTTGGGCAGGTGGTGTGTCTCCGGCCCCTGAGCGACGTGTTCGCGCTGGTCCGCGACCCGGACCACCCGCAGAAGTTCTCGATAGAATACCTCAACGGACAGACTCGCACGTACCTGGCCGGAGAAAGGTAATTCATTCTAATTGTAACTAAATAAAGGGTAAGCGCCAGGAAATGGAAACTAAACAACCACTGCAGCACTGGCACCAAACTGATAAAGAGCAAAATTGTTTGAATGTCAGATGCTGAACAGTCTTCTGCCCACAACACATCCATCAGGAACAACATGCCGTTGTTTGAGAAGGATGAAAAGTCTCAATACAAAAGAAAGATTGTACAAAAACCACTTAAGGTGCCTCAATTTAGATTAGAACTTTGTAAAAGGAACTGCTACGCAATGGCAATACTGCTATACAATAAACTTTAAAATGACATGAGAAAATTATCAAATAATGAATTTAATCGGAAATTATATAATTGGCTCTGTCAAAACTGTTTCATGGTATAGATGAATTTTTGAAATTTTAAATAAATTATTTTTGACATGTACCTAATATAGATAAATCATTTTTTAATAAAGTTTTTTTTTTTTACGGTAAATGATCAACAAGTAAATATATTTTTTTAAAATTGTGAGAGCAAATTTAGTGATCAATTAAGTTTAGTTAATTTTCTACTCTAAGATAAATGACCAAATTAAACATTTGCACGACTAATAAGTCAAATACAGTGATACCTACCCTATTCTAAAACCATCATTGTTAACCTATATTTAAGCAAATAAATACTATTTCATTTCATAATGAATGTAAGCGGGTTAACTACGAACCTAGTTTGTGTTGGAAGAACACCAACGTTTCATCCCTTAACGAGGGACTTCATCGGGGTGAGTGAGGGTGAATGGTGTTCTTCCAACACAAACTAGGTTCGTAGTTAACCCGCTTACATTCATAATGAATTCGTCAAACTACGAAAGTTTTTATAGTAAAACTATTTCATTTCATTTCATTGCTCTATCAGTTTCCACAATAGATATCTCAAACATTTTTACTTTTTACGGTTTCGTACCCAAAGGGTGAGAACGAGACCCTTTTACGAACCATCTGCGTGAGACTCTGGTCGGGGTCCGCTTACAGAACTTTTTAATTTGCTACTTGTACAATTAACTACGGTCTATGTTTGTTTTTTTTTGTCCCCAGAGATGCGATACTAGCGTCACTGCTAGACGGCGTTCGTTCAGCGGGACAGCGGGACGCGCATGTGCGGTCCTCGCCGACTCCGCGCGGCTACAGACTAGGACCCTTGCACCAGTCTGTAGATGAGGAGACAGAGTCTAACCATCTCAGGTAGGTATACCTTATGAACAGAGATGCGTTACTAGCGTCACTGCTAGACGGCGTTCGTTCAGCGGGACAGCGGGACGCGCATGTGCGGTCCTCGCCGACTCCGCGCGGCTACAGACTAGGACCCTTGCACCAGTCTGTAGATGAGGATACAGAGTCTAACCATCTCAGGTAGGTATACCTTATGAACAGAGATGCGTTACTAGCGTCACTGCTAGACTGCGTTCGTTCAGCGGGACAGCGGGACGCGCATGTGCGGTCCTCGCCGACTCCGCGCGGCTACAGACTAGGACCCTTGCACCAGTCTGTAGATGAGGAGACAGAGTCTAACCATCTCAGGTAGGTATACCATATGAACAGAGATGCGTTACTAGCGTCACTGCTAGACGGTGTTCGTTCAGCGGGACAGCGGGACGCGCATGTGCGGTCCTCGCCGACTCCGCGCGGCTACAGACTAGGACCCTTGCACCAGTCTGTAGATGAGGAGACAGAGTCTAACCATCTCAGGTAGGTATACCTTATGAACAGAGATGCGTTACTAGCGTCACTGCTAGACGGCGTTCGTTCAGCGGGACAGCGGGACGCGCATGTGCGGTCCTCGCCGACTCCGCGCGGCTACAGACTAGGACCCTTGCACCAGTCTGTAGATGAGAAGACAGAGTCTAACCATCTCAGGTAGGTATACCTTATGAAAGAGATGCGTTATTAGCGTCACTGCTAGACGGCGTTCGTTCAGCGGGACAGCGCGAGACGCGCATGTGCGGTCCTCGCCGCCTCCGCGCGGCTACAGACTAGGACCCTTGCACCAGTCTGTAGATGAGGAGACAGAGTCTAACCATCTCAGGTAGGTATACCTTATGAACAGAGATGCGTTACTAGCGTCACTGCTAGACGGCGTTCGTTCGGCGGGACAGCGCGAGACGCGCATGTGCGGTCCTCGCCGACTCGACTAGGGTTTCGAAACCGATCTCGAAACCCTAAAAACTAACAATCCGTGAGCCCTGAAAAATATCTCCCGACCTAGTAAGGGAGTGGATGTATGCAGCTCGCAGCCTTCCCACGTCTCGTCCCTTGCCCCCGCACGATCGGCCTCTCTAAACAACTTTCGTCGAACTGTTATACCCCTTCAATGTGTGAATTTGCTTAGTTACTGCTGCGAATTGCGTTGCATTTTGCATTCCTCAGTCACAGCTCTTGCAGTCACTTCGAGTCAGTCTCGGTTGACCAATTGAACAAGCAAAACGCGACCATAATTTGTCGCCGGGCTCAATTATTTTTTATTAGGTAACCTAAATAATTACAATTAAATCAATTTAAGTGATTTAAATATAAAATCTTTGTTTAAAACCCCTCTGAAAAGGGGGCGCATAACATTAGTGGCAGCGGTGGGATGTGCATCATTTCCTAATGGGGCGTCACCCCAAAATCTCTAACATTGTCAGATGCAAGACTCCTAAAAATTTGAATGAAGCCATTAGCATGGCTATCTCCGAAGAAACGATACAGCAGAGCCTGTACACAAGCCAAAGCATCCAAGTGCCAAGCCTAAACCAACGCCTACTTATTTATTTATTTATTTATTTAACGTACAAAACACATCGCAATCACATTAATATTATGAGGTTACTTAACCCGTGAGAAGGCGCGCCTAATTTTGTTACATGGATAGGCGCGCGCGAGCAAATTGCTCACACTACTTTATATGCTTATATTTCTACAAAATTAGTATTTTTGGCTATAAATGGGTTCATAATTAATAAAACAGCATTTATTTTATACGTAAACAAGGGTTTTAATCAAAACTATGAAACATTAATGCAACTTCTACCGCAAATATCAAAGTAACAAATTTTTGACCTACTGACTTTGGAAGTCTTCAAAAAAATCACAATAAAAAAAACTTGTGTTATATAATTTAAAAATTTCACTCTTCCATGAGATCAGGACAAGTGTGCCTCTCAAAACACGTTGTAAACATATACGTTATGTGCTCGGTACAGAGTAATTGCTTGCATGAAGTGCATGCTGTTTTTTGATCGTCTGTTCTTACGTCTAGGACATATCGCGCAGAATCCACTTAGCCTAGGCTCTGCAGTTGCCGTTGAAATCGGCACGAATCGCTTTATTAGGAACTTTAGATCTGAAATATGTTCTCCATGCAAATCCGCCGTGAAATATGTGGTTTTACCAGTCCCAATTCCACTTCTTTTAGGAATACACGTCTTTGAATCAAATTGTTTGTATTCCCTTTCTATATTATTTGAGCATTGACCTTAGTTATATTCAAAATGGAGAAGAATAAAAGTATTGCATTGGCCACCTGCAAGCGATTCTGGTAACGGAATAATCCTCTTTCTTTTAGCCTACAACATCCACTCCTCCTTTAGTAGAATTATCAAATCTAAAATCTCGGCACGGAAAGCTCGGTATAGTAAGCAATGTCAGAACCATCGCTTTCTATACAGTCAGAACGATTTTGTTCTCCATTCTCATGATCTGCTAGCAAATCATCATCAGAATCCTCTTCCAACCACGAAAAAATTCGAAGATTTTGTGCAATATTTAGATCGTCCATTTTTGATGTGTGTTGTAACTGAAACCAAAATAAAATAGCATTAAAATATGACTTCAGAGTACATACATAATTAACAATCAATTTTAATACAAATCAACAGAATAAAACACGAGAAAAACATAAAAAAAAATTTTGGTATGTAAAAAAAATACTTACGTGGATGGGCGCGCGATGAGCAAATTGCCGCGCGACGGTGCGGGGCCTCCAAAAATGCTTCACTGCGCATTGGCAGCGAGACTGAGCAGCACTTGAGTTACGCGAGGGGAGAGGGGTTGAATAGTTAGGAAGGTACCTAGGCGCTCGGGATGCTATGAAGTTTGGATCAACAAAAACTTCTACAATAAATTTTAGTGTGAGCAAATTGCTCATAGCGCGCCTTCTCACGGGTTAAAGTGTTAGATGTAAACTTGATTGCAACATAAACATATGTACGTGCTGCTATAATATACATATACTCGTATATCGAGTAGGAAGAGTTAATACTATCTAATACAGTTACATTAATAAAAAAGGTATTAAATAAATAAGATTACGGTAACAAAAATTAGATTACAATATGCTATATAATTATTTAAACTATGTATGTTCTACTATGTACTTGAACTCTCTTTCATTTCTTTGATATTGACGTGGAGGATCTCTTTTAAAATTTTAATAAACTGACCTAATCTCGGAACAAATATGTCGAGTCTGCCTACGTCATCTTACCCCTCTAACTCCCGACCAGCACCTCTGCACCTGCAACCGAAGGTATGTCCAACTGGTCAACAGTGAGCTGTTTTGCCGTTATTGTAAGACTATTGGCCATGATATAAAAAAAATTGTAATCGATGAGAATTTAATAATAATAGATTTGCGTCAAAATCCAATCCACAGCAATCTAACGCTAGCAACTCGCGTGGGAACAGAGTTAGTCGTTGTTTCTATGGAGATGTTTAAAGGTGATTTCTATCCCATGGGAACTGATTTATGGGATAAAATGCCTATGTTTGATTCCAGGATTAGAATTACCTAAATTTCAGCCCGATCGGTCCAGTAGTTTTGGCGTGAAGAGGTAACAAACATCCATCCATCCATCCATTTATCCATCCAAACTTTCGCATTCTATAATATTAGTGTGATGTGATGAAAATGTTGTCTATTTAAGACATAATCACGAATGAAAATGTCAAATATTAAACTCCCTACGCTTAGGATTCAAAACATCGCTCTCGGTCAAAATACATTATTCTGGTCCCTTGTGATTGTGACACAATCTACTAGTCAGATCGCTTTATGATTCCCACTGCTCTCCAAGATCAAACTCTTCAATGTTATCTATGCCCTCGCGTAAGATTTAACTTTTGTCTGCAATTGTTTGCAGATTATTCCAAAATCCGGTGGGCATGTCTCGAGCAGAGGTGGTGGAGCGCTTCAACGCGAACGTGGGTTACAGCGGCCTCATCTACTCCGTCAGCCAAGACGTAAGGACTCTTTTATAAATCAACTGTCTCTCTCTCTGCAAGCTTTTTTTAAACAACCTGTCTCTTTCTAATCGACATCACAGAACCTCGAGCCCACGTAGAAGAGGTTCGTCGGAGACTAGTAGGGACATAATTATAAACTTTTCGAAATAAAACGCAAAAACTAATTTTACTCCTATGTTACCTAAAACACTTTATCCGAAAACTTCATAAGTACTCATATTGTTACAAATCTATATTCACATTCTTTAAATCAAACCTTGTATCCTAAAACTTGATTCACCCCATACATACAATTAAACACAATGACCATAAACATCTTTCATGCTAATTTCCGCGCTTTCATTTGAGCTTTCGTGTGTCTTTTTGTTGCATTTTAGTTGTTGTTATTTTGAGCGTTTAATTCTGTGCCTCCCAGGCCGCGCCCCTGTTGTGGCTGTTCCTAACGTGGGATCTAGTAAGTCTCACTTTGTTTATTACCGTCTTGGGACCAGCGAGGCACACCCGCTGAAAGCGAATCGAAGGACATTTTTAAAGATTATCATAAATCTTCTCAACGGAAGGCACGGTTTTTATCTTGATAGAAATGTGTGTCGTATGTTGTGGAGATAGGGATCGATATGCTTTCAAAATGTCTTTCTGATTCGCGTTACGTTTACCTTGCTTGACGCTTTAGGTACGCGTCCGTCGAACGGGCCCTTCAATTCAATTTGATTGCGAGGAAGTGGTTGTGAGATTGAGGGACGCTTGCCTGTGTGTTGATGCGCAGCTGACAGGGATCGACAGTATAATAAACCATGGACAGGACATGCTGGAACTAGTATTCGAACATTTACACATGACTACATTTACAGGACGAGGTAAATGTTATATCTTGAATGTGTAAAGAAGTTGCGTTCCATGCTTTATTAAACTGTCAATAGTCGACCCATGTAGGTATCCGTAGATATACTATACCTTGGATATTTTATCCAAGGTTCTTAAAACTGGTGCATGCGAAATCAGCCGTTGTAATTTTTAGAATGATTCATATCTTGTAAATAACCTATGTAAATACCTACAGACCCTACAGTGTTGTACTCTGAAAGTATGAAAGGTCCCAGACCGATCCGCTGCCGTCGCGCACCGTCCGATCGAGCCCTGACGGTAGTCGTGAGTACATCGAGTGCAGTGAATGTAGTCGATCGTACCTTGTCTGTCCCGTAGCGGCTGTTCGCGGAAAACAAAGAGAAACTAATAAGCGGAGCGCTGTCCGCGTTGCTGCACAGCGCGCCGAGCGCCGCGCTGCCGCCGCGCGAGCTGGAGGCACAGTTCCACGCGCTGCGCCGCCTGTGCGCCAGCAAGGTCGGCTTCGCTGCCTTCACCACGCTGCCGGGGTGAGTGGGACGCTGGACAGGTCACTCCACTGACTGCAGGCTAGCTTGTATCTCTTATTGTTCAAGTGGGTAATCACTTGTTATTTATTTATTTAGAATATCCAGTAGGATAAATACATTATAATGATGCTTAGATATGCAGGGTGATCGGTAGCTGGGAGCAAAGCTTCAAGGAGAAGCTTGAACAGCCCATTTAGAACCATCATCGGAGCCATGGTTGTCTATAAGGAAGTGTCATTATTGATTTTTTACGAATTGTATTTGAACGGATGAGTCTCGAACGCACTGGTTCTCAAACGGATGCATTGATTTCCATGAAGTCTTCTGCCTTTAAAAATTATAAATGTTGATTTTATTCAAAGTAACATTGATAGTAGTTGCTACAGTCACACATTCAATGTATATACAATTTTAAACTAAGGTTTAGAAAATCAGACGAACATAAAAAAAAATATGTACTAACTAATAAATTAGTGTAAGGTAGGTCATGTAAGTTTGTGTGTAAATAGTAGTTGTAATTGTAATTCGTCGGCGTGCGTTGGCGAGTCCCTGCTTTATAAAGTTCATATTTCAGTTTCCGCGAATGGGTAGGCGCCGGCGTCGTGGGCGCGCTGCGACGCGGCGGCGCCGCCTGCGCGCCGGCCGCGCTCGACGCCGTGTGCGCGCTCATGCAGCCCATGCACCAGGAGCCGGACCTGAGGCAGGAGCAGCTCAACAAGGCCTCCATGTTGTCTTCGCCGCAGTTCCTGGAGTCGCTGCTGTCCATGTGGGCGGAGCATGTGGTATGTACCGTACAGTACACTCCTCTGATCACATGTATCCACGTGATCATTCATCTTGTCAAAAACAGACTTGTAATTTTGCTCCTCCAGTGAGATCCACAAATAAAGTAAGAAAAGGTTATTTCGTGATTACTTTAATAGTTTAAGGTTCTTGAGTTATAGATATCCGAAATGTGCCATTTTAAGAACTGACTCATCGCAAACCTAAACTTCTTCTAGATAACACAGGAAGTTGAAATTTGTCGACGAGGTAGGTCTCGCGGAGAGTATTGAGGTCCCCTCAATAATGAACCTAATTTATTTTAAACTAGCTTCTGCCCGCGGCTTCGCACGCGTATTATTTATTATATTATTATTATAATACTATATTATTTTTATCCTATGCTCCTGGCTCTAAGCTACCTACCCACCAATTTTCAGCCATATCGGTACAGCCGTTCTGGAGTTATAAATAGTGTAACTAACACGACTTTCTTTTATATTGTATATAGATTATATGAGAAACACACAAATGTCTGATACTATCTAAATGACGTTATATTTGGAATGTAAGTATAAGAAATAGCCGACAATGATCTTGTTGGGGTTGGGGGTTGTCTGTAGATAAGCTGGTAGTGGTAAGGCGCGGCGCCAGGCTATAGGATAGGGGTTCGTTCGAGTCTTGCGAAACTTTTCATGAGCAAATATTATTAACAATTAGCACACTATTAAAAATGCGAAAGTATGGATGGGTGTTTGTTACCTCTTCACGTGAAAACGACTGAACGCCCAATCGGCTGGAATTTCGCATACAGCTAAGTGTAATCCTGCAATCAAACACAAGCTACTTTTTATCCCTTAAATCAGTTCCTATGGGATAGAAATCACCTTTAAACGTTTCTATAGAAAAAACGCGAAAACGTGCGAAGCCACGGGCATAAACTATTTCAGAATAAAATATAGTTTTGTCCATAAAATGTGAATTCATATATAAGATTAATCTTGTTGTTTTTAGACGGCAGGCAGCGGTGCCTTGGTAGTGGCGGCCATGTTGGATTTCCTGACGTTCGCCCTCTGCGTGCCGTACAGCGAGACCACGGACGGCAAGCAGTTCGACCAGCTGCTGGACATGGTGGCCAACAAGGGACGGGTGCTGTTCAAACTGTTCGAGGTATGTATGATATCATGATTATCACACTTAATATGTAGGTACCTACCTGATATTCATACACGATGTATATATATATTTTTTAAATAAATAAACTAACTATTAGGGCCTCCAACTAACCTGTCTAAATCTTTAGATAATACTTACAAAATAAAGTAAATATTATAATACTACAAAATAATTGTGTCCAGCACCCGTCCATGGCGATAGTGAAGGGTGCCGGGCTGGTGATGCGCGCGCTGGTGGAGGAGGGCGCGGCCAGCGTCGGCGCGCGCATGCAGGCGCTGGCGCTGGCCGAGGCGGCGCTGCCACGGCACCTGCTGCCCGCGCTCTACGCCGCGGCGGCCGACGGGACCAAGCTGCACCGGAGGCATCTGGCGAGACATCTGGTCGCGCTGTGGCTGGTGGACCACACACCAGCTCACAACTTGCTCAAAAGGATCATGGTGAGTGTTTCACTTGTAACTTTCGAGCGTTGGCTTCGGCCCGGGCCGCGTTACCGAGGTACCTGCTTAGAGCGATAAATACATAATTTATCTAAAACGATTTCGTCGAAGGTGATCAAACAGACTGTATTTGTTTACATCTAGTGGCTGATAAAACTGCGCTAAATTTATGTAAAAAAAAATAGCTACAGCCTATAGGAGTTGAACCCAGCCTGAAGCCGGTAGTGGTGTAAGGAGTGTTCGTACTCCTAGTGTACAAGTTGTTTCCAGCCATCAGGGCTCCTCGCGTTCCTGGAGTGCAGTGCGGCGCCCCCCGCGGAGGCGGAGGAGGCGCGCCCGCAGGAGCGGGACAACCTGCAGCTGGCGCAGGCGCAGGCGCTGCGGCCGCGCGCGCCGCACCTCGACGCCATCGAGCGGCAACTCAAGTACGTCGAGAAACATATCGAGGTAATCACAACTCTACTTGTACTTACTAAGTGAGCTCCTCACGAACCTGCACTATGCACGGACGCGATCCGACGATGTCTGCCCGGTTCAAACTACATGAGCTCCTCCCTCGTGACTGTACACTGAATGTGACCATGAGCTCTCTAACTGCGCTGCATTTCTGCAGAGATTCCGACTTCAATGAGTAATTAAACGGTGTAAGTAGTCTTATTCCGAGAGAAGGTGATAAACACTAGATGACTCAACTGCATGTTAGTTATTCAGACAGTAGTCGCCTAGTCTCGACAGGTCCGCCTGAAGATCGAGAACATCATCCTGTGACTTGATAGTCTTCAAAAATCCTCATGTCGTCCGCAAAACGGAGACTTGGCTTGGCCATTCAGAATATAACTGCATATATCGTTAACTAAGATTAAAAATATCAGTCGTCCCAGCAATGAACCCTGCGTTTGTAGAAATATATTGTTGGTGATTCCAACAGTCTGGGACCGGTTATTTATGCATGAGCAGGTCGCTCATCACGTATATATACTGTTCTTTATTCGGGAACTATTTGTGATCGGACCAATTAGACTCGGTATAGCCTAGGTCGACTTGATGGCCATAGCTTCGGTCAGGAAGTCATTGAAAAGAAAAAGATCGGAAACCGTCGAGCAAGTATTATACTGACCATAACTTTGCAGCACTACGCCCAAGTGGCACTCCAACACTGGATGCAGCGCTCCGGCCGCGCGCCCGCCGCCGAGAAGCGGGACACGACGCAGCGGCCCGTCGTGCTGCGCCGGCGCAGGGAGCGGCTCAAGTCCACCGCCAACTGGCCCATGTTCTACTACCAGTTCCACAGGGACCACGCGCTGCCTAATCTCATATGGAACCATACTGTGAGCATAGAGAGACCCATACATATTACTTATAACTGTGCCGAATCTATTCGTGTAACAATATTCTCTTGAACCTCGCCATTTGTCTTCAGACCCGAGAAGAGCTCCGCAACGCGTTGGAGAACGAGCTGCGCGCGTTCACATCGGACCGAGAGACGGCCGGCGCCGGCGTACTCACCTCCTGGAACCACGCGGAGCTGGAGCTCAACTATCAGTGCCTGCAGAACGAGGTCAAGATCGGGGACTACTACCTGCGGATACTGTTGGAGCAGCGGGACAACGACGACAGTCCCATCAGGAAGTCGTGAGTAGCCTTACACGCGCACCCAATCCAGTATTACCGACTGCCTCCACTCCCCCCGCGCACCACGCCACGCAGGACGAACGAACAACTACGCTACGCAACACCACGCTAAACAAACGTAGGTTCAAGACGAGATAAAGCTTTTTCGAACGGCTTTCGCCGATCAAAGTATTGATAGATGTGGTGAGACTCCAACACGAGTTTACCAAGTTTGGGTTGCATAAGACATTATCTATATGGAATACAGCGAGGCTTTCAATCGCATAGAGCACTCTATTCTACTCGCGAAGCTCTCTACTTTTTTTTCTGAACGATAGTACAGAATGTGTGCTTAAAAATAAGTGTTACATCTTAACTTATGATGATTTAAACATTGTGTTTCTAACCCTGAAATAGAAAAAGAAAAAGAAAAAGAAAACAAAATAAATCGATTACTATGGTTAATTCTGTCAAAAACAATACAATTTTTTTGTTTAAGAAGTTCTCTTTTGCACTTTAATATTATATAGTAAGTTATCATTGATTTATTGTCTACGTTATTAGCGAATGTTTATTTATCAGAAATTATATAAAATTAAAGTAACAGAATAAAACAATTACAACTAATATATACACTTATATCTATTTCTTAAAAATCTAAGTCGTCACCAGAAGGCAGAGTGCCCAGAATGCTGGCAGCATTGCCACATTGAATGGTAATGCTAATTCGTTGACCGAAATAGCCAGCATTCCGATCACCTGTGGACTCTATAAGAAGTTTTTTTTTAGTTATTAGCTATCAAATGAGTTCTCTTTTGTCTTCCCAGGACCTCTACATGGAAAGCTATGTCTTAATCAGTACAAGCACCCGTGCTTCGAGACAAAAAATAACACAAAATGGCTGCCGTTTTATCATGGAGAGAGAGAAAAAATATAGTGATTTGTCGATAAAAGTTACCGTATTTTACCCCCCGAAGTCTCCGACGCGACACCGGGGACCAGACAAATTGCATATACCCATCAAACTAAAATATCGATTCTATGTATATGTGTGTGCGTGTGTTTGTATGTTTGTATAAATATACAGACTTAAATGATATTTTCTTTCCAGTTACGAATTCTTCAACGACCTGTACCACCGATTCCTCTCGACGCCCAAAGTGGAGATGAAGTGCATGTGTCTGCAGGCCATGAGCATCGTGTACGGCCGCTACTTCGAGGACATCGGGCCCTTCGCTGACACCAAGTACATCGTGCAGATGTTAGACAGGGTGAGCCACTCTCTGGTATACCGGTGTGGGAGACTGTTTAACCTGCTAGTGTTTTCACTGTGCTGCGTCAACTTGCGATTTTCAATAATAATGTGTACCTACCGTTTGTTCCAGACCTGCGACAAGATGGAAAGAGATAGACTCGTGCAATTCTTAGCGAAATTAATATTACATCGACGAAACGTCAGCGAGATACTGGAATGGAACGGCATCAGGATCCTAGTTGAGC
This sequence comes from Eupithecia subumbrata, assembly GCA_949316285.1. NCBI lineage: Eukaryota > Metazoa > Arthropoda > Insecta > Lepidoptera > Geometridae > Eupithecia > Eupithecia subumbrata. Next base: position 7,530,642 of record OX438630.1, on the reverse strand, counting down.
TGATGACGCTGGCCCACCTGCACACGTCGCGCGCCACCGTCCCGGCGCAGAGCAACGTGCTGGAGGCGGGCGGCACCGGCCCGGCGGGCGGCGACCGCGAGTGGTACTACAACCTGGAGCAGGGCGCCGCCGTGCAGAGGAAAGGACCCGTCAGCTTTCAGCAGGTATGCCGCGTACAGTACCGAGACATGGTTATGTATGCCGAGAAAGTGGAAGATTAAATCATCTCCAGCCTTTCACCGCCTATTCGAACTGAAAATGCTTTGACGAGCATATTGGATGCAATAATACCTTATATGAGAGATGACGAATGTATCTACTTGCCTCCTGTTGAGACCCCTCCCAAACATAAAAGTAGCGTCCGAACGAGCGCACTCGTGCACGCAGCCGAGACGCTCACTGCTGTGAAGGTGATCTGACTGCAGCAACTGTAATGACTACACGCTGCCCAATGTTCCGTCCTGGGATTTTAAAGACGAGCCCTTCTTACGTTTTTAAGTTCTTCCGAAAGAGCGTTAAAACTTCTTAAATCGTCGATATTTTCCAGCTAAAAGAGCTATACAAATCCGGTGAGATCAACAACAAGACGAAATGCTGGGCCAATAGCATGGAGGGGTGGCGCGCGGTGGGCAGCGTGCCGCAGCTCAAGTGGACGCTGCTGGCGCGCGGCGCCGCCGTGCTGGACGAGAGCGCGCTGGCCGCCACCGTGCTGGACCTGCTCATCACGTGCGCCAGATACTATCCGAGCAGGTGACAACTCATACAGCCCGCCTAGGCTCGTTGTCTCGTAGGGTGCGCACCCAGAGGTCGACACTCGCAGTTCCAACTGTGTCTGTCCTGTCTGTGTGCTCCGGGGGAGGAAACGTGACGGGAGAATGGGATCGGCGATTGTGTGGAGCGGTGGCCTCGCCTGCCGTTCGGTATACGAGGAAGAGGGGACGCCATTCGGACCGCGGTAGGTTATAAATGTTCCCTTGGTTCGGCTACAGAGGGCTTCCCGTGGTTAGGCTACAAAATGGCGACAGAGGGACACCGCGTTGAGTTCCACATAAACCAGTTTATTCGTAAATTTTAATTAGTCGACGTATAAAAAAAACGGTGCGCGCAGAGCTCGTCCCTGCCGAGCTGCGCGAGCCGGGTCGGACATGATCTACGCAAAAACCAACAGTTGATGTAGCTATCACGTTCCTACTTCAGATTGTACTGTACAGTATCAAACACCTTGGAATGTTGGCAGCTCAAATGCACGCGCTGTAGGGACGAGGCAGTGCAACTAAAGAATATATCTTGTGTTCAGAGGACTCGTCTATACTCAAATGAAGACGATAAATAAAAAGATGTAGATTTCGAGAGACAAGTAATCGTGACACGCACTAGAGTACTTATCTAAGAAAGGTGTTGGTGGTGAACAATAGTTATGTCGGTGGGTGTTGCAGAGACGCGGAGGGCGCCGTGATCCGGCCGTTGCCGCGCGTGAAGCGGCTACTCTCGGAGCCGGCCTGCCTGGCGCACGTGGTGCAGCTGCTGCTCACCTTCGACCCCGTACTCGTTGAAAAGGTCACTATCCTATTCATCTCTGCTATATTATAATAATAATAATAATAAAAGCCTTTTATTCAGACACTTAAACTAAGTTTTCAGTAACCTTAAATTTAGACATCGACAACCTCTGTATCTGTTTGCCCTGTTTGGCAAAGGCCTCTTCTAACTGCTTCCATTCCTCCCTTGTTCGTGCAGTTCTAGACCATGTCTGTCCTGCAGTCTCTCTTAGTTCATCCTCCCATCTTTTGTATTGTCTCCCACGTTTCCTCTTTTTGTCTCTCATTACCATTACCGGTACCGGGTACTGCTATATTATAATACATTGCTAATTATTACACTGAAACCCAATCCTGTGACTGTTTCCTACTATAATCTGGTATCACTCTAATATTATAAATGCGAAAGTTTGGATGGATGGATGGATGTTTGTTACCTCTTCACGCCAAAACTGTACGGATCGGGCTGAAATTTTGCTCACAGGTAATTCTAATCCTGGAATCAAACATAGGCTATCTTCTTAACCCCATAAATCAGTTCGGATAGAAATCACCTTTAAACGTTTCCATAGAAACAACGAAGCCGCGGGCATAAACTAGTTATTTAATATTTGAAAGTTGAATAAATCCGATAGAGTTGTAAGACACAGGATAGTTGTAGCGGTGCAATGATGTAAACACAATGATGTTATACGTTAGGTAGCGACGCTCCTGTACGAAGTGATGCAAGACAACCCGGAGATCTCGAAGCTGTACCTGACTGGCGTGTTCTACTTCGTGCTGCTGTACACCGGCTCCAACCTGCTGCCCATAGCGCGCTTCCTGCGGCTCACCCACATGAAGCAGGCTTTCAGAGCTGATCAGGTAAATACATACCTACTTACTACCTACTGTTGGAGTCCAACCAACGGAATAACGATAACATGCTATTTAAAATGTTTGTATGTTTGCTTTTTACTCAGTTTCATAATAATTGTAGTGTTATTTTGCTAAGTCCTCTTCTTGCTAAAGCAAAAGTTTTTTTACAGACGTCTTCAGACATAATGCAGCGTTCTATCCTGGGCCAGCTGCTGCCCGAAGCCATGGTCTGCTACCTGGAGAACCATGGCGCCGATAAGTTTGCACAAATATTTTTGGGAGAGTGGGACACTCCGGAGGCTATTTGGAACTCGGAGATGAGGTGAGAACCGCGCATCCCATCTCTGAGCTGGTCCAAATCTGAAAACGAGCCCAGACCAGCGCAATAAAACACACCGAGAACTTGTTTGGCCGGCTGTGGATCGAGCGTGGCTCACGATGATAGAGTCTGTGCATCTTAGAACACATGTGATTCCGCTTTTACTTACTCTCGAAGGACCAAATGAAAGGGTTGCTATCAATAAGCTAAGCTGGGGTAAAACGCTAAGGGATGCTAGCTAGCAGATGATAAAAACTCCGAAGAGATTAAAATAACCGAACCCGTTGAGTGATGATTGAACACTGCTTTATTGTTTCCACATTAGTTGATAATTGAGGTCAATGCAAGCTAAGCTAAATATGAATGTAATGTTCTAGTTAACATATACCTACTGCATGTACTAATGCGATAGCATGTACACATGATATGGAGAAGCATACATACCGAGTGCCGACGTCCCCGGACACGTAGAGTATGTAAGAGATGTGCATGACCGTTTCAACTGTGTTCGTTGCAGACGCATGCTCATAATGAAAGTGTCGGCGCACATCGGCGAGTTCACGCCGCGGTTGCGGGCGCACATCGCGGCGCGCTACCCGTACCTCGCCATCCCGGCGGTCTGCTACCCGCAGCTGCAGCACGAGCTGTTCTGCAGCATGTTCTATCTGCGCCACCTGTGCGACACCGTGGCGTTCCCCGCCTGGCCCATACCTGACCCCGTAAGTGACACTTCACTATTCATTGCCTCATTTTTGACCCACCCAAAAAACACAGGATTATTATGAACCCCATTAGAAAGCCTTGGTGGGTATTTTGACTGTACACAGAAAATACATTGTTTACAAGAAAATACATTGTTCAAAAGGGCAGGTGCACTCAGAGCCAGGTGTATGTTGCAAGCGCTGAATGCACCCCCACCCAATGCCGCAGGAAACGGCCGTTTAGGTCTTCAGCCATCGCTGCCAGGACGCGGTTTGCCGGCGCACAGGCGATGCAGCGCGGCGGCGCAGCGAGCTCGTCACGCCCGCACCTGCAAACATGCCTGACGCACGGCACCAGCGCGGCACGACAGCCGCAACAACGCCCGAAAAGCGTTATTGAATTGTACACGATGGGCACTCATAGACCTTTTGGTGTAGTTAGTCCACAGGCTACATGTATAAAATGATGTGCAAAATGCTTTAGATAATGTTATTTTAACAGGAACTGAACAACAGCGAAATCGCTGTGCTACAATGTTTGCCCTAGTTACGAGTGCCCTTCGCTCACGTTCAACATCTTCATGTTCGCTCCGCTTAGCGTCAGCGGGAGTGGAACGAGCATATGTCCCCTGAGTCTATTCACGATACATATCATACCTTTCCTTTCAGGTCCGACTCCTGAAAGACGTATTAGAAGCGTGGCGACGCGAAGTGGAGAAAAAGCCGACCTCCATGACAGTGAGCTCTGCGTACGAGGCGCTGGGGCTCGGGCCGGGCACGCACGAGGAGGCGGCCGTCAGGAAGGCCTACTACAGGCTCGCTCAGCAACATCATCCCGACAAGAATCCCGAGGGACGGGTTAGTGACGAGCTCGTAGCACACTGCACGGAACTAGACACTAACTAGGCTGGTTAAGGCATACAATAGTGGTAAACAATGCGGTCATGAAACTGTTCCTGCTATGTAATGTACATCGTAGTAACAAGAAGTGTTCGTTGCAGGATCGGTTCGAGGCTGTGAACCAAGCCTACGAGTTCCTATGCAGCAGAAACGTATGGAGCGGCGACGGACCCAATACTAACAACATCGTGCTGATCCTACGCACCCAGACTATACTGTTCCAGAGGTATTCTGACGGTGAGTCTAGTCTATAGTCAAACATATGGAGCGGAGACGGGCCCAATACTAACAACATCGTGCTGATCCTACGCACCCAGACTATACTGTTCCAGAGGTATTCTGACGGTGAGTCTAGTCTATAGTCAAACGTATGGAGCGGAGACGGGCCCAATACTAACAACATCGTGCTGATCCTACGCACCCAGACTATACTGTTCCAGAGGTATTCTGACGGTGAGTCTAGTCTATAGTCAAACGTATGGAGCGGAGACGGGCCCAATACTAACAACATCGTGCTGATCCTACGCACCCAGACTATACTGTTCCAGAGGTATTCTGACGGTGAGTCTAGTCTATAGTCAAACGTATGGAGCGGAGACGGGCCCAATACTAACAACATCGTGCTGATCCTACGCACCCAGACTATACTGTTCCAGAGGTATTCTGACGGTGAGTCTAGTCTATAGTCAAACGTATGGAGCGGAGACGGGCCCAATACTAACAACATCGTGCTGATCCTACGCACCCAGACTATACTGTTCCAGAGGTATTCTGACGGTGAGTCTAGTCTATAGTCAAACGTATGGAGCGGAGACGGGCCCAATACTAACAACATCGTGCTGATCCTACGCACCCAGACTATACTGTTCCAGAGGTATTCTGACGGTGAGTCTAGTCTATAGTCAAACGTATGGAGCGGAGACGGGCCCAATACTAACAACATCGTGCTGATCCTACGCACCCAGACTATACTGTTCCAGAGGTATTCTGACGGTGAGTCTAGTCTATAGTCAAACGTATGGAGCGGAGACGGGCCCAATACTAACAACATCGTGCTGATCCTACGCACCCAGATTATACTGTTCCAGAGGTATTCTGACGGTGAGTCTGTCAGCAGACAAACGTCACTAAAAGGCTCTTCCTACGGAGCTAAGCTCTGCGACTAGCAGTAGTGCCAACACCGCTCAGCTGCACGGTGGAACAACACTCATTTTAAAAGCCACTAACACCGGGTTTTGTGAACAAACCACTCTGATTGTTTTGCTCACGGACAGTTTATGGAATCAAAATCTGCGTAAATTCAACTCAAATTGTAGCCCGTGGAGGTAAACATTTTCGCGGATCGCGGCTGATACCAGAAATCAAGTAGTCCACGTATAGTCTTATAGTAAGAGATTGAAAATATATCCAAGCAGGTATTCTACTGTTAGTGGTGAGCTAAAAGCCTGTTCTTCGTGACATTTCTTTCGGTCCCGTGTGTAAACAGTATCTCCCATTCCAGTGCTAGCACCGTACAAGTACGCGGGCTACCCGCAGCTCCTGCGCACCGCCCGGCTGGAGGTGGAGGCGGAGCAGCTGTTCGCGGACCGGGACGCGCCTGCGCTGCTGCCCGCGGCCTGCGAGCTCGCGCACGCCACGGTGCAGTGCTCCGCGCTCAACGCGGAAGAGCTGCGGAGGGAAGGGGGGTTGGAGGTTTGTATACCACATACGCGTACACCATTAAAAATATTAATCAGTAAACTACATCACTATGGAATACCTCTTTGGATCTTCTTACATCTTTGAGTGATAGGATACAAAGAGTTGACATTGATGGGAAACGGTCTTCGTAACGAACACAAACTTCATTACATGATTTTGATATATACAAAGCTTGTTTCACTGCCAGTTTACTTACTTACTGGCGTGGCGCAGTGACCCGAAGTGGATCTTGGCCTCCGACACTAGAGATCACCAGGTGTCCCGGTCCCTTGCCGTTTCAGTCCAGTCGACGGCACGAAGTTCATGCAGATCCTTCTCAACTTCGTCGCTCCAGCGGTACCTCGGACGAGCAATAGGCCTTCGGCCACTTGGGCGACCCATGTACGCTCTGCTGGCTGCCCGATCCTCCCCCATTCGGACTACATGCCCGTGCCCGAGGAGTCTCGAGGCTTTGGTTTCTCCTATGATGTTCGGCTCGGACACTAGATCTTCTATTTCTTTATTTTTCGAAGTCTCCAGTTGCCGTCTCCCGCTGGGTAGGTCTCACAATTTTTCAGTAGATGTTCCTTTCGGTCACCAGTAGTTTTTGCTCTTCTTTTAGTGTTAGCGTCCATGTTTCGCATCCGCACATTAAGATAGGTCGTATCAATGTTTTGTAAATGCGGAGCTTCGTGGTCCTGGTCATCAACTTGGACACTAATACTTTATGTAGAGCTGCTGGGCACCCAAGGCCGTTCCGTTTGGACTCGGATTTGTATCTCCTCTTCCCTTTGATTGGTAACAGTTACTTCATCTGCATCCAAGATATTTGAATTTATCGACGCCTTTATACGAGGTTTCTCCAAGCGTTAGGTCTTTTCTGAGAGAGGGCGCATCTCCTTGTTTGAGATCACTGCCAATTTAGCTCGAATTATTCTCTTCGTATTAGTAGTGGACAACTGGACCGTTCCTGACACTGATACCAATGAAAAGCAAAAAGCTGATAATCTCGGCCGCGGTATGGATTTGTTACAGTGTAAATGTACAGTGTTGTAACAGATAGCCCGGTAACCTCGGCAGGTCCTGCACGGCGCGCTGTCCCGCTGCGTGGGCGTGCTGTCCCGTGCGACGCGCGCGGGCGACGTGTGCGCGGCGGTGTGCGCGCACGTGGCGCGCTGCTTCGCCGTGGCGTGCGCCTTCCAGCAGTGCCGCAGCGTCGCGGCCGACCTGCCCGCGCTCTGCGCAGACATCGTGCCGCTCCTCAAGAACCAGGTACCGACCCATTATCTGAAACTAATTGAACGCGGAGAGGGACCAGACCTCCTTCCGTTCCTGTTCAAATCAAAGTGTTGTGACGTTCTCGCTCACTGCTCGTGTAACCTGCAGAGACTAATGAAGTCCTCATAACTAACAACATTCCAGCACCTCGGCGACACGGCGTGCGCCGGCGCCGAGGCCACTGCGGCGCTGGCTCGCGAGGCGCGGTGTCGCGCCGCCTTAGCGCTCGGCGGCGCCATACACGCGCTCATACCCGCCGTGCTCAACTACGACTACACGCTCACCGAGTCCGGCATCGACAGCGAGGCGCAGGCCAGCAAACAGGTACGAACGAGAGATAGTTCGCGACGAGCAAGGCATGCCACGGGCACTGTCCAATGGAACAAACCATGATTTAGTATCTCAATAACGATATCCTGTTTTGTTCCCCTCAGGAAACAGCGAACCAACTAGCGAAGCAGTGCGTGAAGGCCCTCGCCGCGCTGTACGGGCCGCACGAGGACACCACGCCGGACGACGAGAGGATACGCAGTGCGCTGCACACTCTACTCACACCTTACCTGTGCGGACGGCTCGCGGAGCCGGACCAACACGAGGTCAGTCAGTGGACGCATGAACATTTACCGACCAGCCTTATAAACGTTCTTCTTGAACAAAAAATGTTACCAATGTTCCAGCTTCTGAAAATCCTAACGTCGAACTGGCGCACGCCGTACCTGGTGTGGGACAACAGCACCCGCGCCGAGCTCAAGGACAGGCTGCGCAGCAGTCGTGTCGCCCCCGACGGGGACGCGCCGCTGGTGGAGCCCTTCGCCTTCTCCGCGCACGAGGGGCTGCTGCGGGTGGGGGACCTCTACGTGCAGATCTACAACGAACAGCCGGACTTTACCATAGAGGTGAGCGAGGACATCAACACAACATGCCTCTTCGGACATTCAGAGAGTCTTCATCGCAAGCTGCTCGAGGTCCGTGCTTCCAGACGGCGCGTTTCATCCTTAATTCTGTGACTTCCAAGCCAATGTGTGAAGATATCAACACTTCATTGATTATCAAGAGCTCTTTGCGAACGCTTATTTCGCAAGCCAGCAGCAATTCAAGACAAGTTTGTAGGTAGACATTTGGTGGAGTACACGCCGAGGCACGCACTATGTTCATGGATGGGGTTCACTCAGTAGGTAGTTTAGTTATCCTGATGAATGTGAGATATTAAAGCAGAGAGCATGTTCCAGAACCCGCAGCAAGTGATCCTCGACCTGCTGCAGTTCGTGCGGCAGCAGGCCGCGCTGGACATGACTCCGCAGCGGGCGGAGCACGTCACCATGGCGCTGGATGCCCTCGCCAACGTCATCGTCAAGAACCCGGGTGAGATTCACAGCATTAGCTACCGCTTGGAGAAGATGAGAGAGGACCCAAACCTACAGGCTACCTACCTACTTCCCGTTGACCTACAAATTTGACAAGACAAAAGGGCTTACAATTACATGGAACTCTTAATGCGCGAGTGCAACTCGCAGCTGACGTTTTATACAGGGTGTCCCATGCAACCTGTAGCAGCGAAGGTCTGTGGTCAGGGGACACAAATATCTATCGATTGGACCCCCATGTATGTTCCGCGATTTTTTGTAGTTTTCGAGATATGAATTTTTTTGAGAGAATTTTCTTCAGATTTTTTAATTTTGGACTTTTTAAGCTATAATTTTTTCTGTGAAGCGATTCTTTGAGATTTATTTTTTAGGATGAGGGCTAGCATACGTGTTTGTCTGTAAAAATATTAAACAACAAAATTCTAACAAACAAGTAGCTCAGATTTTAATCACGATTAAAAAAATATTTTGTGAGAAATTTTAACTTGATTTCAACTTGAAAAAAAAATCCATAACCCTGACTGAATAAGTTCTTGGTAATTTCAAAAACTTTATAGGTTTTTTAGCTCTCAAAATAACACAGAAAAGTTGCTACTTTATTGGGCATTTTTATGCGAAAACGTAGTTTAAAATTGATACAGTCGAAAAAAGTTAAACTTAATTCATGCATTTGAAATCACTTATTACTTATTAAACAAATTAATAAAAAAAAAGATGTACTCGAGTTGCATACGAGTAATTGGCGCCAGAATTTGAATTTAGAATAGATAAATGAGGCGATGACAATACACATGTAAAAAAGCGTAGTATTTACAACAAAAAATATTGAATGTTGTGTTAAGCTTTGATTGCATACTAATTTGCACATTTTAATTCGCTGGAACAACAAACAACTCAACTATCTGGTGAACTGATAGATCCTACATTTGGACATTGTATGTCTGAGAATGAGGTTTCTGTTCACAGGTGCAGAGATCCAATGCATCGGTCAATTTGGCCTCCTATTCGGCCTGCTCTCGGCGCGCTCGGCGCCGGCGCTGCAAGGCGCGGCGCTGCGGTGCGTGTGCGCGGGCGTCGGCAGCCGCGAGTGCGTCGAGGATGTGGCCGCCAGCGCCGTGCTGGGCCACCTGCTGCCCATGCTGGCCGAGAAACCTCCTAGGTAGCTATACTGCGCGACTTTCACTCACTTTCAGCAGACTTCAACTTTGTCTCCATTAATGAAATACAAAGTACCACTTGAATAGCTAGAACACATTTTTATATTATAATCTTTATTCAAAAAGAAAATTACAATCAACTAATACAATTAAATTACATGTAGTATTTACAATTGAAACAATTGAGCTAACTGCAGACTGTTGCAAAAATCTACAGGTAGCTCGACTGATCCTGGTATTGATATAATACCAGTCGGATACATGCATGCCAGTTAGTGCACACACCTGACAATGGTGGCACGTGCAAGGACGGAGCTGTTATGCTAGTGTGTTCCGGCTGCAGGCTGAGGGCACACGAGCCTCATTGTCCATTTCATTTGAGTTGTGAGTCACGTCATGCACACGTCATGTCAGCGCCAGACGATGCCTTGTCATTTCTGTTGAAAGTGATTAGGCCTTGTACCGACTCTAATGAGGCTCGTTTGCCCCGGCACGGGCGCGGCCTCGCTGGCGAGGCAGCTCTCCCCTCGCAGGCGGCGAGTGACGGTATCTCAAGAGTAGTTTGTTCTCAGGGCCGCCGCGCTGGAGGTGCTGGCGGCGCTGCTGCCCAACACTGCGCTCTGCAAGGAAGCCTTGACTAAAGGTCAGTCACTAGCTTTTTCTAGTTCACGTGTGATAGTCTCTAATGTAGGTATCCTTGTGGGAAGTCGAGGCTTCGCTCTCAACATTTGTGTAGTGGTTGTGAGGCGGGGGTGCGCTGTTGTTGCAGGCGCCGTGATCTACCTGCTGGACCTGTTCTGCAACGGCAAGCTGCCGGAGACGCGGGAGGCGGCCGTGGAGCTGCTGGCGCGCATGATGGCGGACAAGCTGCACGGACCCAAGGTAACTCACCCGCAGCCTGTATGCTGTTCTAGCAAAGTGGTAAAAAGCGCTATCAAGTCTAAATTCATGAATGTATGTCCCTACACCAAGTTTGATACCGTACTAATATCCATAGTAAGTTGCGGTCAATCTCTTATGTATTCTGAGCAGCTTGTGGAGCTGGAGAGGAGTTACAAACCTACATTGTACACTAGCTTCTGCCGTTTTTTCTGTAGACATAATAAGTACCTAAATGTTATAGTATGTATGGTTATGGCTCCTTCGGCGAATAAATAAGTGTGCGTATAAGTGTGTAGGTATCTTCTTGTAAGAGAATGTTCTGCGTCAGGTCCGACTCACCATATCGCGGCACATCCCGGGCGTGTTCTGCGACGCGATGCGGGAGAGCGCGGCCGGCGCTGCCACGCACATGTTCGACGCGCAGCACGAGCACCCCGAGCTGGTGTGGAGCGACGCGCAGCGCGCGCCGCTCGCCCGGCACATCGCGCTCCTGGCTGACAGGTGACGCACGTTCCCGAGTCCGTCGGGGCTGGCTGCGACCACCACTCGCGCTGCCCCAGCATTTTGAGTTAGAACTATAGTAGCATTACAAACTGCTATACGGCTACTGTAATGCTTATTTGGGCACAAATTATACGGCTTTAAATCCTAAATAAGTTCACAATAGTTGTATAATTGCATTACAGGCGCATTATAATAGCATTATTGTGGTCAAAGAAAATATCAATCGCATTAAAGAAGCATTAATGAGGTCAATGTAGTTGCCAATGGCAATACAGTAGCATTATACTAGCAATATTATTGATAATGAAGATATTAATTGCATTACAAAAGCATTAGACTAGCATTCGAGTGTAGTAAGAGAATGATTGGAGCAATTTAAGTGTTCACAGTTAGAACTTAAATAAACCCTACATCTGCAAAAACAACTCTAATACCACGGTACAAATGATATAATTTGTTGTACAATATAATATGGACGGTGATGGTCAAGCAAGACTGAGTGAGTGGCAATTTAAAATAAAAATAGTGTGGAAATTTATAATACTGGTAAGTTTTTGACTCTTTTGGTATTTATGCCTTCAAATATTACTGCGCAATTTAGTTTATTGTAAATGTCTATATAAGTTTCATTGGCAATTTTCACGCGCCTTCGATATTTTATGGTTTTGATATAAAATGTTAGATACAGATATGTGTGAAATAACCTAAAAAATTGTGTATTCCTAGTAGTGAACGAATTTGGCATAATTAACATAATTAGTAATGTTTGGACAGTATAATAACTAAGTTATATGTTTATTATATAGGTTTATGGCTTTTATAAATAGGTCCGAATTATAATATTTTTTGGTTATAAGATATTTACAAAATGGTGTCTGTCTATAGCAATCCGGTGAGCCTATAAACAGGCTAATTAATGCCGCCAGCACCATAAATACTCATACGTGAACAATTATTAAGCCAAAGGCCAGAGAGAAGGCTTTTGATGAACCGCTGTAGTGCCATTGTCAATAAAGTAGTTCTGTACGGGTTCACCAGTATACCAGCAGACTTGATGTAGACTGAAATAATGCCATTAAATGAACACAATTTTAGGGATCCTTGAGCAAAACAATATGACCCATTTCAGAATTTTTGTACCACTTGAATCCGTTGATTAGATAGATCCGTGAAAGTAGCTACCTAGTTTCATTCGATTATATCATTAAGATATTTTTCGCAATTAGTTTATAAAAAGGACCGTTATTTACTTCATTCTCGGTGTAGTGTAGGTAGGTACAGTAGCCATCAAATGTACACTTTAGGATGGTCAAAAACTTCAGAGTACGCACTAATATCTTTTTAATGGTTGATGCTTTCTAATAATATTGTTTCCTTATTTTCAGGTTTTTTGTACCAACCGTACAATGCCATACAAAATAGTACAGACGATAGAGAGAGGGAAAACAATACTAGTTATTGTACCTTCTTTGTGGGAGGAAAATGATAGCTTGTGGTGGCCGCCTAAATAGATACAGTGGAAATTAATTAAAGATAAGCAATCTTTATAATTAAATAACGTTTATAAATATCAATATATAAACGTTATTTACATACATTAAATAATTTTTTATACTTAAATAACGGTACATTAATGTCAAAACTTAATATAAATAATACTTAAATATAATAAACTTAATACTTAAATTGTTATTCTTAATTATTACTCTCAAATCTACGTAAATAAAAAAACTTAAATACTAAATAATGTTTTTTATTGGTACGTATGCAATTACGGTATGAAATACATATTTTCATGATGATGCAAACATACTAATTTACATTGTAGGTCTCTAGGATCAAGAACAATATCACTGTCATCTTCACTTTCGTCGGAGCTCTCAGGTCTTATCTCATTTTCAGCATCAAGCGGACAGGAATGAACACGATTTTGTTGAACTATTCGCTACAAAAGATTTTGTTTCAAAACACGAGGATTCCGTATCGTATTATATTATTATTATATTATTCCGTATGATATTTTTAATATTGACAGGTCCTACTAGATTTTGGCGACCTACGGAACCTTCTTTAATATCACTTCAACTCACTTCGCATGAATCGTTTTGTTGTGCATATTAATTACACGTACAATGAAATCAATTTAATCATTTTATTTTATCAATTTAAACATTTTCGTTATACACACACAGTTAGGCAACACACATAGTTAAATTAATAATATATTATTATATCATACGTTCACTATAAAAATTGCTGTTGTTTTATGTGCATTATATTCTTTTCTCCAAGACAATTGGTTTTACTAATTCCGGAAAATTAATGTTTAACCAGCTTTACGCATTACAATAACTCACGTGTGTTTGATTGAAGAGCTATTAGCTGTACAACAGAATTCAGTTGGTCTTTAAAAATTCAAGCATTACATTGACTCACGCTTATGCTGTTTATCAATATTAGGCTTTTACTTACCACTTTAAAGTGCTATTACACAACAAAAGGCATTAAAACAGCTCTAAGCTGCATAACAGATTTGCGGTGCATTATAATGGAAAAAGTTTATGCTATTAAGCAGCATTAAGCATTATCTTACGACTTAAAAATGCCATTGTAGACCCTGAGACTCTAAAAACAGCTAAAAGTTGTACAGCTGCGTTGTGGTTTGCTATACTAAAACTAAAGGCTTCACAGAAGCATTTTGATATGCCATTATCCTACCGTTATACGGTTTACAGCATCGTAATGGTTTTCTAATGCCTATATAATGCGTCAAGATACTCGGTGAACTTATATAAGATTTTATACGGACCTTAAGTTCTACATAAGTTCATAATTCGTTTGTTAAAATGCTTTCTGTGTTACTTGGGCGAAACTTAATCAGATCTCCCCAAACTCGTCGCCACTAGTTTTAGTGTCCGTAGTACTCCGCGAGACGCGCCGCGAGGAATCTCGCTCTTGTTGTAGTAAACGTTGTAGTCACCCTGTTGTGGTTGTCAGGCATCACGCGAACCAACTCCGCGACGCGAGCACAGCGTTCGAAGACAGAGAGACGGTGGAGCGGGCGGCGGCGGGCGCGCAGGCGTGGGCGCCGCCGGGGGAGGTGGTGGTGGGAGGGGTCTACCTCAAGCTGTACCTCCAGAACCCGCACTGGAACCTGAGGAGCCCGAAGAACTTCCTGCAGGAGCTGCTCTCCGAGACGCTCGCGGCCATCCACAAGGACTCTACCGAGGTCAGTACTGTACCTACCGTACACGGAAGACTGGTGAATCAACCGAAATGACGATCCAATTTGAAATACCTATCGCGGGGGTCAAAGCGGGAAAAACATTTTAAATTGAAACTCTTGTAACTAACTGTGTCTTCATTAAGAATGTGAGCATGTTGACTACGAACCTTATTTGTGTTGCTGCTTTATTGTTGCTTGCGAGATTGTTTGAATAGACATATGTGTTGATTTCGATCGAAATATGCAAGAATGAAGTAAAGTTACAGCATCAAGTGAAGCACTGTCCTTGCAGGGCAGCAGGGGAGAGGTGTGCGCGCAGGCGCTCGCCACGCTGCTGCGCGCCCGCCCCGCGCTCGGCGAGCTGTGCGCGCAGCTCGGCGAGCTGCCGCGCCTCACGCGCCTGCTGGCCACCTGTCCGCGCCTGGCCGTGCCCGTGCTGGCCGCGCTGGCGGACACGCAGGTAACTATACATACTTATTATTAGGATACCAAGAGTTGACATTAATGGAAAACGGTCTTCGGGGTCTGTAGTTACAATGGGTGTACCGCAGGGTTCTATCCTCGGTCCTTTCCTATTTTTAGTTTAAATTAACGACCTGCCTCACCTAGTCAAGAATAATCATGAGATTGTATTGTTTGCTGACGATACTTCATTAACAACCTTTCAATTAAAAATATCATCATCGAAATCAGATGTCTTAAAGCGGAGATGTTCTAAAAGCGGAGCTATTCTAAAATGTCGTTATTTGGATGAAGTTTTGTCGTCTTGAATTTTTTTGCCGTCGGGGTTTTTCGATTAAAGGCGTTTTAATCAAAAAACCCCGACGACAAAAAAATCGATAAAATCGTACAATCTGAACACCAAATTTCGTACCGATTGGTTGTAAAAAATGACCTTAACAGGAGTACGGACATACTGATAGAAACGATAATTTTGCCAGACTTAAAGCAGATACTTTCGCTCACTTCCCTCGGTCAATTAAGATTCCATAAAGCGGTAAATTTCATCCAGTTTAAAAAACCGGGTAGTCTATAGCGGGGACGTAGCCGCAGTGCAGTGCGCGAGGTGTCCTCGGCGCGCTGCACGGCGCACAGCAGCACAGCGCACGGCGCAGTCGCAGCACGACAACGCACGCAGCACTGCGCCGTGCGTGGGCTTGAGGCTGGCTATGCAAGGGGATAACTTCTGAAGCCACTGAAGCTGTTTTCAAAGGTCACCAAATAGAAAGCTACATAATCCCCAACAGGCGACAGTGCTATGTTCCACCCGGGCACCGCGGCGGCGAAGTGTTGCTCGAGCAGAAGCTATTCCAATATTGAGTATGGATCCAGCAGACACAGGTCTCTGACACGGTCACAATACATTCCAGACATGCGTGGAGGCGCTGTGTCAGACGGACGTGATGGCGGGCCTGAAGACGGCCGTGAAGACGTGTCGGGAAGCGGTGGGCGGCGCCTGCCGCGCGCTCGCCGCCATCTTCGGCAGCGCGGCCACCGCCAGCACGGACAGACTGGTTCTACAGGTGACAAGCGCCCACTTCACCACTCACTATCCACTTATAGGATTCTATTCATCATAATCTGTCAGTAGCTGCAACATCCATCAGTTGCTGCGACTCTTCGTTTTCGTACATACCTAATGAATGACCGAATGATGTAGGATTGTATGTCTCGATGCGAAGGACATCGTCCGTGTCTTGATTTGAATGTAATGTTTTGTTTACATTCAATATCCAGACCCTCCTACTTTTCCGATTTCCGACCTATTTCTATTCTCCCTTTCCTCTCTAAGGTGCTAGAGCGCCTGTACACTATCAACTCAGCCGATTTCTCTAGCAACTCCCTCCTGAATCCTCTGCAATCTGGTTTTGTCATGGTACAGCACTATGACAGCCGTCACCAAAATTACGGATGACATTCGCCGGGGCATGGACGGTGGGCTGGTGACTGTGTTGTCGTTGCTTGATTTCAGTTACAAAAAAACTGCTTTATCAGCATTATCTATCCTTGCAAAGTTAGACAACTTTATTTTTATGTAAATGTAGGTAAGTTTATTATATTGTTTGTAGGTTACCTATATGTTGGTATTATAGTGCGTAGTGTAAGTATTTTTTTTTCGGGTACCACCGTCTAGTCCATCCCAAGGTTGCCTGGAAAGCGATAAGGCCGCCTTAGTTCTTCGTCTACTCTTAGCATTTATTTCTGTATTGTTATCTGTCTTTGTGTGGTACAATAAAGTATTATCTATCTATCTATAATGTATAATCGTCCTTAGAGACGTAGCGTAGTTGTGTTTAGGCATCACATCCGTGTGGTCGTGTGCCGCAGGCGTTGGAGACGGAGCTGATCGGGTCGCTGCTGGCCCTGCTGGCGGACGGGCTGGACGGCGCGACGGCGGCGCAGCTCGTGAGCGCGCTGAAGGGCATGGCCGCCTCCCCGCAGCACGGCGAGCGCGTGCGCGCCGCGCTGGCCGGCAGCGCCGTGTGGGACCAGTACGCGGCGCAGAGACACGACCTCTTCATAGCCGACGCGCCGCAGCACCAGCTCACAGGTTCGTGTCTCCCCGACCGTGACCGCACACGCACTGTCTCACCGCCTCACCGTCGTCGTTCTTCTTAGAGTACCCCGGATGCTGAGAGAGACTGCGGATACTAACCATCAAACATGTTATCTTTCGAGCAACAGAACCATCCATGCAGCGCCACAATTTATGAAAGAAGAAATAAATTTGACGACCTCCGTGGCGCAGCGGGCGAAGGTCCGCCTGCGACGCAGGAGGTTGCGGGTTCGATTCCCGCCTCGGTACAAATTTGTGTACTATCTGCAGAAATTTGTTTCGTTGGTCTGGGTGTTTTCTATGTTTAATAAAAAATATCTATATTATGTAGTGTATTGTATTTAGTATATCAGGTATCTAGTACCCATAACACAAGCTCTGCTTAGCTTGGGGCTAGATAATGCTGTGTGAATTGTCCAGCAATATTTTTATATATATATAAATGTCCTTAGAGTCCCACATAATTATGTAAGTTTAAATAGCAAATAGTATCCATTGCTTGTTGTTTGTCGCAGGTCCCGTCCCCCACTCGGCGGGCTACCTCACCGCGCCCCCCTCCTCCATCCCCGCGCAGCCGCCGCCGCTGGACTGACCGCCGCGTGACGTCACGCAGCCGCGCGCCCCCAGCTAACCCCGCGCCCCTACGTACGTCTACTCTATCTGCTGACGCGACCCAGGCTGACGTGCATGTGTACCAGGACAGATGATCACATTCCACGCTTGGCATTCGCTAATCCGTGTTATCTCGCCACACCCGGCCCACGTGTGCGTGTTCGGACACTGCTCATTAAAGATGTGCGACTGCGAATGATCTGGCTAGTCGAATGATCTACAACTACTAATTTACGCATTCGACTTGAATATTAGTAATATACTAATCTTCAAAGTCGAATGACAACTACTAATTAGTAATTACTAATGTCTCTACGAATTGATCAAGGCGTCGAATAACGAATTGAGTTCGATTGCCCGACTCGGGCAGTTGCCATTACTTACCAAATTAGTACTAATTTGCCTTGTTTTTTTGATTTGTGAAGTCGAATAATTCGAATGAAATCATTCACAGTCGCGCATCTTTACTGCTCATTGATTAGCGACTAAATTAAATTGTTAATATTTACGTGAGTAACATTACTCACATGATAAGTATTATTCCGCATAATGTAAACCATTTTCTAAGAACCCATGATATCAATGATTTTCGATCATAATGTCCATTGAAGTAGTTTGTCATGGACTGAATATTTTGAACTTCCCGCCTGACCGTGTCGTGTCACCTGTGAGTGATAACTTAGTGCTCACCTCTCCCTACAACATCACGCATTCAGAATACGTGATTACTTTGCGAAAGAAAAAATTGCATCGAGATTTAAATGTGTTAACTGATAAATAATTTTAAAATCGGTTACAATTTTTTTCACATCTATTCCTTTTTCGCCAAAAAGTGGTCACCCGCTCTGTGGCACCTGTCATGTGTGGAAAATGATTATTTGTCCGACTCATGTCTTTAGTTGTTTTGTTGACAACA
Source organism: Eupithecia subumbrata (assembly GCA_949316285.1). NCBI lineage: Eukaryota > Metazoa > Arthropoda > Insecta > Lepidoptera > Geometridae > Eupithecia > Eupithecia subumbrata. Next base: position 7,512,150 of record OX438630.1, on the reverse strand, counting down.
CAAGTTAGGGGCTGTCCACTCTCACTGGTGGGCAGGTGCGGTTGGAATAGGGTTGGGTCATTCTGTATGTACCACATAGGTACCCGCTCGGCCTTCGCCGTTGCTCCGGGTAGCGGATACCGCCTAGCTCTGAACAGGACTTGAGATAAGACTCGTTGCTTTCCGGCAGGTGCGCTACCTATCCCTAATTTAATATCCTAATTATAATTACAAATAACCTATACCAGTGTACCGTGGATGGAAATAACTAGTATTAAAAGCCAAAGTTTGGTGATTTAAGTAAACGCTAGAAGATTTAGTGAGATCAATGTCAATGAGCTGTTTCGTAATTGTTGGAGGCTTCGAATGTTATACGTTTATGAACATTCATGATATAGGTACGTACCTACACTCTTTGTTTGATCTCGAACTGAAAAGGCAAAATTGTAATTCCTAAAAGCTAGTGTTAGTTTAGTATTCGCGCTTGTATAAACAAATCTGTGAGCCTTGGTTTGCCAATCAATAGCTATTTCAGAAGATAGCATAAGGTTTTGCGTTCATGACAAGTTTTATAGAAAGTATGGAGTGAAATGTTTAGTAAAAGGTTTCTTGCCATCCGCATCCGCTCCGAGACTGAAACAGGGATGTCATGTTTATTTAAAACTACTATTTGTTATTCGACATTAAAATATGCAATAATCAATAACGTAATTAAGTCATACTGAATAATCAAAAGCAATATTAATTGAAAAATACCTAATGTATTTACACAAAAATATAATTACTTTGGGCGTAGCACTTACCATATCAATTATTCACTCATTTAGAAAACACAGTTTTCTTATATTTATCATTCTTAATTTTATATAATTTAGCCAGATAAATTAGAACCTCAAGGGTGTAACCTGGCAAAGTATTCTTAAAAGTTATTGAGATGTGTTGTGTGCAACGAAGAACATCACGTTGTGTAAAGCGGGTCCTCTCGTGCCACGCTGCAGGAGTGCAATATCCCGCATGATCGCTGGAAAAGCGTAGCCATTTAACTTATTATTTGGTAGATAATTGCAGACAATATTTGTAGAATGGCCGCTTGTCTAAGGCCTCTGTTTATGTGGAGCAGCTTTGTTCGTGACTTGTACACCTCGCGTTTGTTACTGAGAGCAACGTTACATTTTAACTATGTATACTGATATTACGATAAAACAATATTTAGTAAAAATTCCGCGCAACAAAATAATAGTGGGAGCAATTTGTGGCGGTACACGCAAATCACATTTTGTTGGATCTTGTCGGAGGAGGTTTTGCGCGGAATTGTTACTAAATATTGTTTTATCCTAATATTATACAATGGATTTCCGCAAAGTAACGCCTGAATCTATTATTTATGTATACTGACTATACTGTATACTGTACAGTATCGGTACGGAAGAGGATTCCTGCCTCATTTTGGGACAAACTATTCTTTACTGAGACACATGAGCTGTGTACAATTTAACGAATCTAGTGGGCGATTTTGAAATTAAAGCATCTACTTACAATATCATTTGTCGTAACATAGGTTACCTCTCAAGCCAGATCATATTTTCTTTGATTTCTTTTTTGTTATTATTATTACTTGTTATGTTTATTTGTGTACCTAATAAATACAAGTAGGTACGGTTAGAAAGAAAAGCGCCCAATAGCTTCGTTGAGATTTCCTCTAGACCTGGAATCTATATATAAGTTGCAGAGACTATACCATACTATACATAAGTGGTGGGTCTCGTGTAATGCTCAGGAAATAATCGAGTTCGTCCTCGTGTGGGAGTGTCATAGTAGAGTAGCTCTCACCCATCTGCGACACACGCGGCGCGCACCCTGTACGTGTCACAGTTTATACTGCAGGCATTCTTCATAGGTACTACAACTAGAGCGAATACATATTCTTTTCTGAAGAAGATAAGACATTAAAGTGTTAAGGGTAGAACAATTTGTACTGGATATGCGCTGCGTCGCGGCGACGACGGTAGAACGTCTCAAGCTGTGGTGTTAAGGCAGGTTTACACAGGGTCAGTGCACAAGACAGTGTCGGCGCCTGTGCCGGCGCCGACACTGACTTTAACTGTTTACATGGAGTCAGTAGTCGTGGTAAGTTTTTCACGGAGAGCACACGTGTGTGAAGTCAATAGGAAAGAAAAATGAATTCGCGAAAACAGCAGAAACACCGATTGAATTAACTTGACTATTTACACGGGGTTTTTACCACTGGCGCGGTAAGGCGCGGGTTGCGTGGGGCGCCGACTGACCTCAAAATATTCGTGTGCGAAAGCACAAGTGGGCGCTGAATTACCACCGCTGCACTGACTTCAAATCAATTTACATTGGGTTTTTTTTCGGGTCAGCGCTGACTTGTCTCGAATTCGGAGTCAGTCACCGACCCTGTCTAAACCTGCCTTCACTCAGAGCTATGAACTCTGAACGGACTTTCACGGTATTGACTTTCTTGGCATAAATTATGATGATAAATAAACATTTATGTCAAGAAAAACAATAGGAGTGAATGTCCGTTCGATTGTTTAATTCGGCACAATAGACGCGGCGTCGTCTATAGCCCCAAACTAAGCAGATCTTGTGTTATAAATAGTTTTTAACTTTAAGTGTGCAAGCTCCATTGCCATCTATTGATACTTCGCTTAGTTATGTATCTGTCCCAGGCCCGGTGGAAAGGCACTCTACAATAGGTATACTCTACCTGAGACACCTTCCTTCAATATAAACTTAGTTTCGCGCAAGTTGATTTGTTTCGGGATAAACAATGAACTGCATAAAGTAAAAAGATGGCGCAGGATGTCAACGAAAGAAAGGCTGAGGCACTTCGGTCGTGCAGAGCAAGTGATTATATGATATTTTTATACTTAGCCCTAAGTTATATCACTGTAATATATCCTATACTTAGAGTTAATATAATTTGAAATTATACTCGTCTAGTTTTATTTTTAACTCTATTATTTTGTAAATTCAATGATAAGGTTAACGTTCCTAAAGTTCACGAATAGTATTATTGTCAGATGTAAGAGGTAAGTAGGTACATGAAAACTCTACAATATCTGATCGCAACTGGTTTATTTGTTACATTCAAGTAAACATGAACACAACACACAGCTTAGCTGTAGCTGTACCGTGCCACTAGACACAGGGAACACAATGTAATGTGTAACAACTGTGTAACAACTAGGATTCTCCCTGATAATGAACATCACAACAGTTTGTTTATATGTATATATGTGTTTTGTTTGTTACTTCTTCGCGCTGAAACTACAGAACATCGCAGGCGAAGCCGCGGTCAGAAATTATAATACTAACACTACATTTACACTGACATTATTTTAAAATTTATCACAAAATATAAAAATTTAAAAATTCCACCTAATTCTTTGGACACCCTGTATAGTTAGTATCCGTATTCACAGCACAGTGTCAGGCATCAGGTACATTCTATCTAAACTCTTATTGAATCAGACTTTCATTCCACCTCTATCAGGCAAGATGCGACACTAAATCTGGACTGTCTTCACATCTATTCATTTAGGTACATCTCTCTAGTCTCTGAGGTCCGCTTTTACCAAACGCACGCCTGCGCGCCAGCACGCCGGCACGCACGCCAGCCCGCGTGCACTCGCACATGGAACCAAGTCCTGTTTGGTGAATGCGAGCCTCAGTCGTCGAAGCCAGGTTTCCTCCGTCGTATCGCCCCCCGCACCGCCCCCGCCCCCTCAGGCCGGGGCCTTGGCCAGGGTGGCGGGCGGGGTGCTGTAGTGGTTGTGATTCCTCCGGGGCGGAGCCTCGAGAGGGCGCTCGTAGGTCTCTCTCGTCCAGGCGCGTCTGCCTCTGTCAACATGATAAGTTTGAATGACGGTCACTCGTCGGTGATTGATAATGTCTGGGGTGGGAACATCCGGCGCTCAGTACTTGATGTACCTACAGCGATGCGGAGGAGAATATGTTCCTGTTCCGAGTCTCTAATGCTTGTCGAGATGGTCAGGCCGTGCTTGTTCACAGCGATCTCTGTTCCGAAGAGGAGGAAGTCGGCCTGTTACTATCTATCGCTCTTTCGGACCAGTTTTTTTGTATTATCTACATGCCTACCTACATAGCTTGAAAGAACGTCATTATCTTCACCTAAGTGAGAGGTGATTCCCTTTCCGCCGCTCTTTTTGCCGTTTCTTTCCGTCACCTTGAAATACCTACTCATATGTACCTACAGCTAGGTTAGGGCGGCGGCGGCGGTCTGCGCACGCGCTGTATGACAGCTCGTCCAGTCTCCGCTGTGAGCGGAACATGACACTTCCAGCTTCCAGCTATCGATGACACTGCCTGAGAATGCTCGCTGTCCGCACGATTCGAGCGACCTGCAAGCTGTTAGTGGACAGCGAGCGATTTGATTCAAGAGCGGTGTCGTCATAATCTGCTACGATCACGTATGACATGTCTCGGTTGGTGTTTGTATACGTCCGGCAGATGTGGCAGATGTGAGGGCTTGGTGCTGCGGGAGAGTCGGTTGTACCTCATGATCAAGGCGTTCAAATAGGCGAGGCGCGGCGGCGGCGGCGGCGCGTCCTCCGGCTCGAGCGAGAGGTAGTCCCCCGCGCAGGCGCACTGCAGCAGCTCGTCCAGCTGGCAGTGTAGCGAGGCGAAGGAGGGCCGCGCGCGCGGGGAGGCAAGCCAGCAGCTCTGCATCACGTCGTAGCTGGCGAGGAACACACGGTATGAATGCACCATCTCCTCACCCCAGCCAGCGGTACTTAGTTTTGAAGACAAGTGGCCAGCTCCAGTCCGGTAGCATAGAAGAAGAACATGCTGGTAAGTTGGTCATTGTTACGACAACCTTCTGTGAGGTAAGTCGCTCATTCCGGCCTACTCGAAAAGGCGCCAGCAACGTCACATTGCTGGTGAGTTTTAGCCCCCAGCAATTTCCAATGTCTCATTTTGTTTTAGGTGCAAATTGTTACTATAATTTTGTGGTCTAAGCGGGGCGCTGTGCAGATGGTTTGCGAGTGCGGCGAGCCATGCGTGCCGCGCTGTGTGTGTTGCCTGGAGCACGCAGGTGATGTTTCAGGCTGATCAACCTACTCGATTTTTAGAAGCAAAACCATCTAATGGTTTTGCTTTCAGAAAGCTATAGATGTATTATAAAGTAAAACAACATCATGTTCTGTTGAGTACGTACAGTTGCTTGCTGCAGTTGACGGGGCGCGGCATGCGGTACCCGGCGTGCAGCAGGCGCGGCAGGCGCGCAGCAGGCACGTCGGGGTAAGGCGTGCCGCCCAGTGTCGTCACTTCCCATACTACTACGCCGAATGACCATCTGGGAATTATGGCATATGCTTATTATGAATATGGAAACAAGCAATGGTTAAATAGAGCTATAAATAATATATTACCTAAATAAACAAATACCGCGTGAGCGAAGGCACACATAGAAAGCTTGTTCTGGAAAGCTAAGTAGAGGGACCTCTGACAGGCACAAATAATGACTCACACATCACTCTGCGACGTAAAAACCTTCCTCGCCAGAGACTCCGGCGCCATCCACTTGACGGGCATCTTGCCGTTGCCCTTCTGCCTGTACTGATTGTCCTCGTAGATGTCCCGCGACAGGCCGAAGTCCGCTATCTTCAGCGTCCGGTCGCTCGTGACCAGCACGTTCCTCGCCGCCAGGTCTCTGTGCACCAGTCTGTTGGCCGCGAGGAACTGCATGCCCATAGCGATCTGTCGACAGAAGGACAGCAAGTCCAGAGAGGTGAGTTCGGGCTCGCAGCCGGCCCGATCGTACATCTTGTTGACGACCAGGCGGGAGTGCTCGCGCTGGGGCTTGCATTTGAAGAGGTCGTTACGATAGTCCCTTTCCATGTTGTTGTTGGTGTGGTAGTATTTTGCGTTGCGTTTGGAAACCATCACGTCCCAGGAACGTCTGTAGAGAGAAATCAAATTTAAGTGAGCAACATTTCTGCAGGATTAGTGTGCGTGCATACATGCATAGTGCATGCATACGTGCATAGTGCATGCATACCTGAGGAAACGCTGCAGGTCTCCCCTGGCGCAGTACTCCTGCACGATCAGCGGGCGCGCACCGCTGCAGCAGCCCAGCAGGCTGACCACGTGTCCGTGCGCGCCCACGCTCTTCATCACCTCCATCTCCAGGCGGAAGGCGCGGACCTCGTCCGTACTCGGGAACTCTATCAGGACAATATACAACTGTTAGGACACGTGATAGAACAACTTTGAAAACATAGTAACTTCGACAATCCACATAATGTTTTACTCTGGGTGAACAAACAGACTACATTCGTTTAATGCATTCACTGCCCAGCACAGGCGGTGCGACCCGCAGTGCAGGGATACTGGACATGTGCGTCATGGGCAATGGAATTGTTAATGCATGCAAAGTGAACAAATTTGTAACTCTAATTCGATTTGACAAAATATGTAAAAAGGCTTTATTTCTTTATGAAAAGCTAGTAGTGCCAAGCCAAGCTAGTGTCCTCACCTTTCCACATCTGACAGCGACTTCCTTCCCCGCGGGAGCGAGCACTCCTCTCCTCACTGTCAAACCCCAGCTCGTTATGTTTCGTACCCAGATGTCAACGACCCACGAGTAGTGTCCTCACCTTTCAACGCCTGATAGCGACTTCCTTCCCCGCGGGAGCGAGCACTCTTCGCCTCAGTGTGGAACCCCAGCTCGTTATGTTTCGTACCTAGATGTCAACGACCCACGAGTAGTGTCCTCACCTTTCAACATCTGCAGCGACTTCCTTCCCCGCGGGAGCGAGCACTCGCTTCATTGTCGAACCCCAGCTCGTTATGTTTCGTACCTAGATGTTAACGATCCACGAGTAGTGTCCTCACTTTTCAACATCTGATAGCGACTTCCTTCCCCGCGGGAGCGAGCACTCCTCGCCTCTCTGTCGAACCCCAGCTCGTTATGTTTCGTACCTAGATGTCAACGACCCACGAGTAGTGTCCTCACCTTTCAACATCTTGACAGCGACCTCCTTCCCCGCGAGAGCGAGCACTCCTCGCCTCTCTGTCGAACCCCAGCTCGTTATGTTTCGTACCAAGATGTCAACGACCCACGAGTAGTGTCCTCACCTTTCAACATCTTGACAGCGACTTCCTTCCCCGCGGGAGCGAGCACTCCTCGCCTCACTTTCCCGAAGGCTCCCTCCCCGATGACCTCGTGCAGCGTCAATCGCTCGCTCTTCATTTCCCACTGGTCCTCGCATTCGGACTCTAGCGTTAGCAGGAAGTCTTCTAGCGGCTTGCTGTCTTGACCCTGACAAATAACAGTACTAGTTTGAATAAAACATCAAGAATTAATTTCGACTGAGAGATTTCTTTTTCGATCATAGATGCTGTAATAAACCAACAGGAAAATTTCCATGGAGCCTTCGAGGATTCGTCGGACTTAGTGTCACCGTTAGGCCTTCGAGTCGTACATCACGGAATTCTAAAATAAAATGAGTCTGCAAGACTTCAGAGCCGCCTCGAAATTCCTAAGATTTGATTTCTCTTCGGCGCCATTCAGTGGAACCTACTGACAACATTAGCATTACCTTTGACTTGTCCTCGGCGTCGCGCCGGCTCCTCAGCCGCAGCCAGCACAGCGCGAGCCCAAGCAGGCACAGCGCGACCGCGGCCCACGCGCCGCCCGCCGCGCCCACCCAGCGCCATTCAGTGGAACTTGCTAACAACATTCACATTAACTTTACTAGTTCTGGATCCGTTGTGTTTATTTACGTGTAGGTAGAGTTTACATCTAGAGTATACGTCTACATTCTGGTTTTTGTTTTCTCATAAATGGAGATATTGACTCCGTTCACGACTTTTCTCTAACTCTCCTAGTTTTGTATTTGGCCATTCACTCCCTCAACTCCCTGCGTAGGTACTGTAGAGCTTTAGCTTTCAAAATCTGGTAATTTTTTTTTTTAATGCTAATTCACACAGCAACATTCGAGAGTGTATTTCTGTAGTTACTAGTTCAAGGAATAAATAAATAGGCATGGTTGGATACAACAAACAGGAAGTAAGGGGCGATGTAGCGCTTGTACTTTATCCGATCAAGGGGTTTCGAGGGTTGATTGCCAACCGGGCGTTCTGGAGGACATGAGGCTGAATGTGCCGGAGGAGATGTGCACCGACGACGGAAGCGGCGCCCTAGAGGCTGCACCGAGAGGAAGGACCAACCTGCTGATTACCTATGACGCGCACGATGTCCAGCAGTGGACTTATATAGGCTGATGATGATGATGATGATATTGAATGTGAAGAGTCACTATGTCGGTGTTACTTCCGGTATTCAACCAAAGATCACTTACAATTGTTCTCCAAACTAAGAACCTCTTCTTGGGAGTAGGTACGTTACAAAGCCAATGTTGACTTCAGTTTTCATGGGCACATTTTGTCGGCAAGCGTCATCGTTAGACAAACTAATTAAATAGGTAATTGCAAAGTAATCAGTCAAACCTATGAACATGGCTCGTTTGAAGGTGTGCGCTCGGCTCGCGCCCTTGTAGGCGTACAGCGACACGTTGTAGACCCCTTCGCCAGTCACGCCTTTCACGATGGCTTCCGTCGCATTCTGGAACAAAACATATTCTATTTACACTTATCCTACTTCTTATCAGTTAACAAACACCTCACCGATGCAACTTTCGATTGAGCATTTGATACATTTCTATTGCCGTAGTTTACCTAAGTTCACATCACCATACTAACTAATCGATTTATTACCGACCTCTATCGGTCCACAATTACAACTCTCCTCCTGTCTAGTTTTTTGCAAATGCCTTTAAAATTATAATATAATTAGTATTTACAATTGAAACAATTGAGCTAACTGCAGACTGTTGCAAACAATCTACAGGTAGCTCAACTGATCCATATCAATACCAGTCGGAAGCGTCCCCAAGACGCTGGCTGCATTGCCCCGCTGTATGGCAATGCTGATGCGCTGTGCCAGATACTAACCAGCTCTCGGGTCACGCGTCGCTTCGACCAGACGCTCAGATAATTTTTTGAAAACCCGAAGAGCTAGTCTAGTTATATATATTAACGTTTCTAAGATAGTGTGTGTTATCTGTTGGTATGGTAGTAAGGTTTATGTATGTTTATTATTAATCTTTGTAGGTATTATGGTAGTATGCATGTGGTGTATTTGTTTCCTTTTCTTTAAGTAGGTATCTATCTATATATTTATTCAGTGCCACCGTCTATTTTGTTCTTTCATTTCCAGTCCATCCCGAGGTTGCCTGGAAGAGATCGCTTTTAGCGATAAGGCCGCCCTTTATACTTCCTTTTTTCTAAGCATTTTCTTTGTATTGTTTCCTTTATTTGTGTGGTATAATAAAGTGTTTTCTATCTAAGGTAGTTAATATACGTATTGAACGCTGACCCCAGTGACGTTGAGTGTGTGCTCCGCGTCAGCAGTCAGCACGAGGGAGTACCAGTCGGGCGCGAGGGCGGGCGGCGCCCACGCCACGCGCACCGCCCAGCCGGCGCCCTGCTCCACGGCCTCTATGAACACGATCTTGGGCACTTGAAGGGTGGCCTTGTTTGATACATCTGCAATGGATTATATTTTTAAAAGCAAATGTTTCTGAAGATGTGTTTTTATGCGCGCTCTTTTATACTCAACGCCAAAAATACTAAATAGGGTTGGTATTTTCATGAAGACCTAGCGGCATATGGGTGGATTGGCGATTTGTTGATATTATTAGGCCCCGATTATGTATATCTTTATTTTTAATAAGGTTTTTGAAAAATTTCAATGTGTTCAATTACTGGTCTAAAAATAAACATAAATCTTATTTGTGAACGAGTGTTCAGAATTGCCTTGTTAATTTTGTAAGGATATCGAAGATTGTATTTTTGATTTTTTTTTTGATGTTTTACGTTTTTCGTAATTGCTTTGGATACAGAATTCTATAAACCAAAACATGAACGGAGGTTATACCTATCTAGAAAAAAAGACATGTTATTAGTTCAGCTGTTCATGATTACTCCAAATGTTGCAATTGTGAACTAAAAATTTAATTGGTTCGTAATTAAGACTTTAAAAACTACTTATGAACGACGATTTTGACAATGTTTCAATAGTGTAGATACCACGCATTTATCATAATGTATAATCTAATTATATAACCAAAAACATTGAATATGCATTGTATAGGAGTATTGATAAAAAATAAAATTAAATTTAATTCTGCTTTACTGTTCATGTATTGATTGGCCCAACTACCTTAGGTACCTACCTAGTAAATTCATGTTCAAAGAGTAGAAAAGGCAAATATTTCAAAATCCAGCAATCGTATAGGCGGGTAGTGTTATCAACGTAGCGCATGGCTGCGATGTCACATCTCAGTGGAAATACTAGCAGTCTACCCGAGACGAGAGGAGACGAGACTCCTGGCATACCTGTAATGTTCGCATCCTTGCCCAAAAGACGATCTCGGTCAGGTGTCCGATACTCCAGCGCCGTGGTCCCGTGGAGGCCGGCCACCTCGACGCGACACAAGTGGTTCAGCGGCAGCTCCGGAACTACCGTGCGGTGCTCCTGGTCAGGCTGAAATATTCACCGCATACAGAATGAAACAATAAACAAAGTCTTGCTTGCTGTGGATTATACCTACTGACGGTTAAGGCCAGGGTTCTATCCTGGGTTTCTATTCCTATTTTATACCGTTAGGCATAAGTACGGTTTGGTTTGTCTTCGGTGTCTCGCTTGCATTCACTGGGCAGCCTCCGCGGAGCAACCGCGGAGGGCTAGCACTAAATAATACCTATAATGTTTAATGTACCCACTATTACCCGGTCGGATACCGTGTGATACCAGGTGCCTACCGCTACCGCTCTGAGTAGCCAGTACCGTTTCGGTCCGTCCAGCTTAGGCTCAAAGTCGGTGCGTGTCGCATAAATATGAAATGAACTCACCCACACATCCACTGACATCAGCTTCTTGCAGTAGTTCGTGAATGTAAAGCACGCATCAGCATCTGAAAATATACATACCTAACTTTAGGGAAATTAAATTCATTTATTTATATACCTAGGTACTACATACGCCCAGATCATGCGTGTTTCATTGGCTTCACCAAAGCTTATGATAGCGTGGACAGAAACTCCGTTTATAAGATTCTGCTCAAGTTTGGGATACCGAGCAAACTAGTTAGGATCATACGAGCAGCAGCTACAAACCAAAGCAAAATGCGTGTCAAAGTTGGAACCGAATTATCTGAAGACTTTGAAGTAGATACCGGCCTCAAGCAGGGATACGCATTGTCCCCCATGCTGTTCAATCTGGAATACACGATCAGAAAAGTCATACTCATGACAGGAGACGCTGGTATTCAACTCAACGGACAGCATAAGGTGATTGTCTTCGCGGATGATCGTGCACTTCGAGGTCAAAGCATCCTTGCTTTGACTGGAGGACGACGGAGGGAGCAGCGCTCGCTCAAACCTTGGAAGTAGAAGCTAAGAAAGTAGGTAAAGTAAAGTAAAGTAAAGTAAAGTAATTTATTCACCACAAATATTAATGCATACATAATAATACAATCACATTAAATTATAATTATTCTTATTTTTGCTAAATATAATTAAGACTAAACGTGATCTCACTTTGATCTCTACACTAGGATACCCTGTGCTGCAGAGTCAAAAATTAAAAAAGGTCTCAAAATTAGCCACCAGAAGTCAGAATATCTCCACATGAAACGCTATGAGAACGTCAGATGGCCATGCCATGTAATCACCTTCAGGTTGGAGACGTAGCACAAAAGGCGTGGCTCAGTTGTGCCTAGGCTGCACTGTCACGGATACCTACTCGAGGCGGGAATGCCCTTAGATGCAGCGCAGCACTTCACAAATTATTGGTGTCCAAGATTCTAAGCAGAAAGACCAACAAACGGATGATCTACAAACCGTCATTAGAGCGATATTGATATACGGCTGTGAAACTTGAACACGCAAGTTGCGCAACACGCTGCGCAAGATCCTGGGGCCTGTCTGCAGAGGGGACGGATGCTAGAGAGTCGGATTAGACCTGTGTGTAAATTTATTTACTTATTGACTTCGCTGGCTCGGCTACCTAGAGAGGATGGGAGAGGACCGGAACGTCTACAACGCCTATCTCAGCTGCCCCGTCGGCCGACGACCCGTGGGACGGCTGCGGTACCGCTGGAAAGATGTGGTGGAAGCGAACCTGCGTGAGCCCCAAGTGGAGGACCGGCGGGAAACTGCGCAGGACAGGGAAAATGGCGACTTTCTCTTGTTGGACGTCAAGACACAATTTGGGTCGTGGATTTCTAATTATTATAATCATTTTTGTGTCGCGTCATGTGTTCTCATCCGGTCTCTAATACTTAGTAGTAAATGGCTGTGAAAGGGCAATGAATACAAATATGAATCACAAATTAAATTAGGTATCTACTAACTAAAATAAATTGACGACGATAACTTACATAGGCATAGAGTAAAAACGCGCTGCTGTCGCAGTATTCTAAGTAGTACCTAAGTAGGTACATAGGTATTAAAATAAATGCAGCTGTCAATGGGCTTTGTCATAGAAATTAAGGAAAATATGTAGATTTCTCTGTGAATAGTTAACGAATTTTGTTCTAAGAAATCAAATAATATCGCAAAATTTTTTGACTTCGGCGGGACTTGAACCCGCATCCTTCCGTCAGTACCGGAATGACTCCTGCGTCCCTTGACCTCGTGGTGTAGTTGGTTAGCACATTCCGGTACTGACGGAAGGATGCAGGTTCAACTCCCGCCGAAGTCAAAAATTTTTGCGATATTATTTGATTTCTTAGAAATTAGCCAGAGTGTGAGGCTTACGCACTATTAAAACAAAAACTTTAGAATTTTGTTCTGTCTACTACTACTACTAAGTACCTAGGTACCTACTGTATCAGCATCTCGACCCCACTCGACCCACAACTCTGGACCGAGGCATCCCCTATACACTTCCAATCATCATTCCGGGTTGAAAGATGTCACCTACTAACTAGGACTGTATGGTATGTTATGTATGTAGGTTGGGTACCTACCGAGAATTTAGATTCGGACCAGATGTACCCTAACCCAACGCAACACCTTGTGTACAAACTTACCCCCCGTATGGTTCCAAGTCATTATCCCAGTGACTGTTTCTTCAGCTTCAATACGAGTATAATTCACGAACTGCATCTGGACATTATAGTCCTTATGGTCAGGTAGATGAGATTGATATTCGCTCCACGCCAGCACGGTCTCCTGCCTGCTCCAGAAGACGGCGCGGCCCGCGCGGAGCAGGCTCGCGTAGAGCGAGTAGTTGCTGCGCGGCGAAGACACCTCCAGGGCGCTGTATGTGCTGCCTGGCCAGAAAAGGGTGTAACTTATCTGGAAATAGAAAATGTTATGCTTTACCAAAAGAACAAGGTGCCACGTAGCATCTGTGCAAATTGTAGGTACAAAGGCGAAACGGGTGATCCTGGACCCCGAGGGGATTGTATATTTCTTTTGAGCTTAGTAGGTACCTACATACACAGGTTACAGTTACATAGCATCATGTAGAAATATGCGAAAGACGGCAGACTGGATGCGGCAAGCTGAAGACACCGCTCATTAGGAGGCCTACGTCCAGCAGTGGACCAATATAAACCTATGTTAGTATTTGTACATCATCATCATCAGCCGATGATGATGATGTAGAAATTGGGCCAAGGTTTCAAGGCCAGCGTCTAACGTCGCCGTGTCGCGTCGGATGAGTCTGATAACAAACCTCACTTTCAGAACATGCAGCCTATCGTGTTCGCTAAAGACCCGCATTAGTCGGTCCCACGACGCGGCGACGACGCGCCCGCGCCGCCGCGCCGCCGGTTGGCGGGGATTCTACGGAACACATCCCTCTCTATCGAGGTGTCCATCTACGAAACCTCGAGGGAATGTACCTGGTGCTACGGACTAAATATTTACACTTAGTAATAATCTAATCTTGAAATAAAATGGCGTCTATGCCGCAAAGGCGAAGGCTAAAGTTATATAATTACTACTAGGTACTTAATAATCAAAGGCTAGTTATTCAATTAATTTAAGCGAAACTCCCGAAATTTGCAATTGCGCCGTGATAAAAATCGCGAAACACTTTTGGTCTCTTGATAAGTAGTTACGCAGTACGCTGAGCACTGCGTAATACTAAAGGGGTATTAGTATTACGCAGTGCTCAGCGTACTGCGTAATACTAATACCCCTTAACTACTAATACCCCTGCGCTGTCGCACACTTCCGACGGAATAAAAGAGCAGTAGACTTTTGCATACGATTATTTGTCCGGCAGCGCATAGCGCATACCACAGCGTACTGCGTGTTAATCAAAAGACCTAAGCTTAATACGCTACGTCGTCGCCGCAACACAACAACGGCCATACTCACAGCCGCCGGGAGCCGCCTCGAGCCGCCTCCAGCTGCAGGGTCTCGGCGCACCAGCGGCACCGTACCTTCACTTCGCTGCGGCGACTCGACACACTGTCTACATACTCACAGCCGCCTCTTCCTCCTTGTCCGGCACGAGCACCACAGCCTGCCACCAGCTGGAGGGCGCCGCCTCCAGCTGCAGGGTCTCGGCGGACCAGCGGCACCGCACCTTCACGTCGCTGCGCAGACTCGACAAGCTGTCTACATCTGCGGAGTTACTCGGCTTTAGTAGGTATACAGGAGGTACAAATGCTCAAGTGGATTTACTATTATAATATTAGGTTACTTACTATTAAAGTTCTCAGGACACGCATCAGCTGACGCCTGCAAAATTATGAAATGTTACGATGTACCGATATTGATGTACCTACTTCAATAATACTTATTCAAGGCACACCTCCCTATCGATATCTAAGACAAAGAAGTGTGGGGAAAAGAGAAGTGCACATCACCAGTAGACCTTTCCGATTACACTAGGTTCAACCTAGCCAGGCTCTGTTTCCAGCAAAGTGAGCAAGAGAGGAAATTTGTAAAACAACCCAACTGAATCATGGTGTCAACATAGCGTCCTACTTCTTAGTGAGGGCGTTATTGCTAGTGGTTAACATCTCCGGAGAGTTGCCCTAAAAGTCAAGTAGAAGTCCAGGTCCCCTTTGAACCCAGTCACATTCTGGATTATAATTTGTTTGGGTATAGGTACCTACTGACGTGTTCGGTTTAGAAGCTCGACACAGCGGCGGCGGCGAGTGCCGCTGCGGATGGAATGATTGCATCACATCGCATAGCACGCTTGTTTGTCAACAAACAAACTGAAATGGATGTGACTAAGTCGTTGCCTAGAATAAAAATTCATAGCGAGCTACGAAAAAGTAAAGTTCAGGCTCTTTCATTTAACTTTTATTTTAAGATCAGTTCCATGATCTGATCTTAATCCGCAGAAGGTTGTAAGTTATAAACTGTATTCTGTAGTCTGTTATCCATATAACAGATCAAAACAGTTTACACTTAACTTACAACCTTCTGCGGCTTCGGACGCGTTTTTCAGGATTAAAAGTACCTATCCTAATATAATTCGGTAGCTACCTTATTCCTTGTCTTGAAAACTACTTAGGTATACCTATAATATTAAGCAGTATTTATGCCCTAAAGCGCCTAGAGTACGAGGGTAGAGGTAGAGGGTAGAGGTCAAGGTTACGTTACCGCTCATCACCAACATGTGCATTCAAATAATATACTCTGTGGCAGTAGGCAGGGTAATCATAGTGCATTTCAGATCGCCGACATCAGATGACAGACTGTCGCGGGCCAGTCGGCACTCGTTCCAAGCTTGTCTTGTTTAAAGATAACGACTTTAAAACCATATTTGAATGCACATATTTGTGCTGTTCTGTAGCGGTGTTGCATTATTGTGCGCAGAGTTTTAGGTTGCAATCTAATAGTCAACGAATTCTAATATTATATATAAGTGATAATAAATGTATTTTATTAACGTGACGAGAGTTTTTTATCTAACTCTAGACTTAACAATATAATAGTTATGATGATGGATTCAATATCCTTTAGATCTACCTAACGCATTTTAACACACTCTTAAAGTAGGTACCAAGGATAACTTGTAGATTACCACATAATGTTCAATAAATCCGAAAAATCCCGTAATTTTAGAAGTTTATCGGCATTTCGGAATCTTATTGATCGATGATTGATGACTAGCGGCTACAAATTGAAATCGAAAGGTATTCCGACACAGGTAGGTACTTAACCTACACGTGTTTAGTAAACTGCGTACTCTCGGAAATATTGTTGAAATTCTTAAAACATTTCGTCAAAACTTGGATAGGATTCGCTAAGATAAACGAGCTCTATATTATACAAAACTATACAGAGTTTCTTTGTCGTATGGTGGTCAAGAGTCTCCCAGGAATGGGGCAGAGCGGGTCTCCTGGCCAGTGGAGCTTGGCCATCCTCGTCATGAGTTGAGTGCCGGGTCTCCTCTGAGCTTGACCATCCTCGTCATGAGTTGAGTCCCGGTTCTCCTCTGAGCTTGGCCATCCTCGTCATGAGTTGAGTGCCGGGTCTCCTCTGAGCTTGACCATCCTCGTCATGAGTTGAGTGCCGGGTCTCCTCTGAGCTTGACCATCCTCGTCATGAGTTGAGTGCCGGGTCTCCTCTGAGCTTGGCCATCCTCGTCATGAGTTGAGTGCCGGGTCTCCTCTGAGCTTGGCCATCCTCGTCATGAGTTGAGTGCCGGGTCTCAAAGCCACGCCAGCTCAAAGGTGGCTGAAGGCGAGTCTCGCCCTCAGTCCCCGGCCACCCCGACGCGACGGTATCTCCTGATCACCTGATGGGTCCCCGTCCTCCGCGAGGCGGTTCGCTCCCCGCCGCGGCCCGGCATCCCGCGCCCGGTCTGTCGTATCTCCACTCTACGATGGGTACAACACGGTTGCCTGGAGAAATTACGAGAATGCGCTCCGTCTTGGGAATAATCTAATCAAATTATTCGATGTGCATGCGCAAGTCCCTTTTCAGGGGACAATAACGATGATGCTTTGGGTTTGGGAATTTAGAAATTAAGGGTCCGGCGACGGATGAATTTCCCATACAAACGTAGTACCAAAATGATTTGTTAATTGAGAATATTTTCACCATGGTTTGCTATTATTTGTATTAGAATAGTATTTATTTAGGTTCCAGCGACAAGCTTTTTTCAAAATACTTATCTACATAATTACTAAGAAAACATTAATTCTCTATTGTAAAAATGCGATTCAGTTTAATTTCATTTCAGAAAGGTATTTTGAAAAAATACTGTGGCAGGAACCTAGTTAAATACTATTTTAAAACAAATAATAGCAGACCATGGTGAAAATATATTCAAATTACAAATCATTTTGGTATTACGTTTGTATAGGAAATTCATCCGTCGCCGGACCCTTAAGACACTGAGGCAATATTTTCGATGAAAGACACACTGGATAGACCGTTAAAAGCCGCGCTACATGCACGAGAAATGATACGCATTTGTTTTTTGTATGAATAAGGCCGTAATAAAAAATATATTTGAAGTGGCGAAACTTTCACTGTTCTGCATAATGATTAGCGGTCGAGAAATGAGTCGGGGTCGGGCGGCGCTACCTGACTACTCCAGTATCACGGTGCCTATTGACGGTCGTACCGGTCGCGCTCGGAATTTGGGCTTTAGTTTGTGTATGAGGATTGACGATGATGCATTGGTACTTAACCCTTAGATTGTTAGCATGAGAGTTTTGTAGGCATTGAATCATAATATTTGGAAATATCTAACTTTATAGATAATGTATATACTTTATCTATAATAAAACTTATTTTATTATGAATGATAGGTCATTCGTAAGTTCAAAAATAAGTTTATATTTTAATTATTTTAAAACAAATTACAATTATTCTAAAAAATCTATTTAAAAACAACCTATAATGCCAAACGTCCAAACTAAGTGTATAAGTACAAAGTTTCGGCTCAATCATTTATTTATTTATATTTATTTATTTAATCGGTTGAAGAAATTTACTTCTATAAAAATAAACTGTAAATACCCAATTATTAGGTGTTATAGCTTAATAGGTACGTTTTGGTCGCATTGAATAAAATGAATAATCACATCGCTAGTGTCAATTGTTCAATCACCAATTCAATTCACCTGTGCCTACTTAATTATATCTAATTTAATTTCTAACTAACTACTGTAGTTTATCCTACTAAATAAAAAGTTAGATACCGAATTATTATGAAAATACTCACTTGATCCGCAAACATGAAGTCATGTATGTCATCGCAGATAGTTTCCGCGAGCCTTTTCATCAGTAACGGACTCCCGGGCAGTTCACCCACACTCCCCAAGACTTTAGCATTTGACAAACTTAAAAATAGGCAAAATTTTAGTAATTCAAGGCATAGATTTCGAACCATCTTTGAGACTGTAAATGTGCGTAAAAAGCAAGTTTCCAATAATGCAACTCGTTTCTAAATAATTTTAAGAAAGTTACAATAAAAGTTTATTTTGTAAGTCAAATAGACATTTGAATTCAAAGATCGCAAAATAAAAAAGTCCGTAAGCTTTCCCGGCGGCAGAAAATGAAGAGCGTTGCGCGCGCGCCGCCTCCCGAATCCTGTCCGTAACTGGAGCGCGCACAGAGCGAGAGCGCCGCGGAGCGCCGCCCGAGCTTTAGTAGCGTAGCGGGGCGGCGGCTGGAGGCGCGGCGCCTTTCAACTCACACGCGGTGACCTGTCCCGGAGATCTATTACAACCGCCCGCGCCGACCAGACATTGCTAGTTTTATACTGCTAAGTCATCTGTGCCGTGCTTCTTTATATACTTACTTACTTAAAATTAAATAGCTAGATATATAAATCGATCGCGCCTGAAGGAGATACAAGTGAAGTTACTATGTAGTACGTATTTAATAAGTAGGTTAAAATTAAATCTTATATCCTTTGATTGTACCCACTTCTGCAAATTTGTCTCTCTCTCCCAATAAGGTTTGCTGGAAATGAACTCTTTTTAGGGTTAAAGCTCGCCTTTGCCTTTATTTTTCTTGCGATATGTTTTACTTATACTACCTATGTTGTGCAATAAAGAATTATAATTATAATTAATTAATAACGTATGTAGGTAGAGCTAGTTACAGCTTTTTATGTTGCAGGTTTAGACAAGCAAAATGTTTGCTTACAGGGTGACTACAGAACATAATGTAATTAATTTTTAACTAACTACAAAAAATGAGGAAGTTCTCAATTTCGTCTGTATATTTTTTAATTACAATAAACTTTTATTTTAGATTTTATAAAACACAAGACAAAACGCAAATAAAAACTCTCGGTAATGAATCATGCCATAAATCAAACATTAAGATACCAAATTAACTTTCAGATCGTATTATTGCATTTATGAGGAAAATACAACATATGAACTATTGAAGATCGAGTTCGATCCGTTCGGTCGATTCCCAAAACTAATGAATATATTGCGCCATCCTATATCACAAATATACCTACGTTTAAAAGTATTCAACAAACGTGAATGAGGATGATTCACGATCAAGCAATTTTGTAGTAAAAATAATTAAAGATCATTCCGAGACGTCCTTCCGAATACTAATCAGTATAGAAGAGTTAGTGAACTATGTAAATTGAAGTTCAAAATACCTATTGCGTTGCGGCAAGGCAGACTAGCGGAAGCGGTAAAGGCGGGTCAGAACTTGAGAATGTCACCCTATCGACCGGATTGAACATCTCGCAGCCGCCACGCGCAGGTGTGCGTGCAGGGTATTATTGAGGTTGCGGGTTCGATTCCCGCCTCGGAACAAATTTGTGTACGATCTGCAGAAATTTGTTCCGTTGGTCTGGGTGTTTTAAAAAAAAAATGTACTTAATTAAAAAAAATATCTATCTATGTATATAATGTACTAAATATATCAGTTATCTAGTACCCATCACACAAGCTTTGAGTAGCTTACTTTGGGACTAGATGGTGCTGTGTGGATTGTCCAGCATTATTTATTTATTTATTTATTATTAAAATCTAGTAGGTATCTCCTGTCGCAGGCGCCTGAGCATGTCTTGAAGCTAGATTGATACCTAGGATACAAATCGTGTGAATCATGCATGCCATATCTTCTTAGGTAGGTATCATAAAAAATATTGCCGTTGGACGCTCAAAAGAATTTACAAAATCCCGAAATACTTTAATGCTGTTACTATTGAAAAACAGGTGTTATCAAAATCAAAATCTCTTTATTCCCATAAATACAATAAATGTGCACTAAGAAAAGGTCAAATTGTAAAACTAAACACTAACACGGAAATAGTGATATTTTTGATTTCTATTCTTCGGTATGTAGACTAAAAAGTAAAAAGTAAAGAAGCTACGAAGAAACCTTTAGCCTGTTAGTTGTTACTTTTCGAGTTGGAGCAAAACCAACCCGTCCCAAGCTTTTTTATCTTCTAGATAATCTGATATTTTATAGTAAGCCTTTTTGCACGGCAAGGTTTTTACAATTTGTTTGAATTTATTTACTGATGATTTTTGCAACTCACTAGGAGTTTTGTTGTAGAAGCGTATACATTGCCCTTTAAAAGATACATTAATTTTGTGTAGCCTAGTTGTGGGCACAGCGAGTTTATGTTTATTTCTGGTATTAAAATTATGTTCAAAACTATTTTTAGGGAAGCGATTTATATTTCTATGAGTGTACAACAAGTTTTCATAAATATATTGACATGGTACTGTCATTATGTTTATTTCTTTGAGTTTATCACGTAGGGATTCTCTGGGACCCATATTATAGATTGCACGAACAGCCCTCTTCTGCAGCACAAATACGGTGTTAATATCTGCAGCGTTCCCCCACAGCAGTATACCATAAGATATAATACTATGGAAGTAGCTGAAATAAACAAGTCTAGATGTCTGCAAGATGACGGATTTTTTTCCCTCCGGCTGATAATGTACAATACGTAAAATGAGAACAACAAGCACAATGTACAAACGGGCAGAATGTGCAATACGCTAAATGAACAGTAAGCATAATGTGAAAAAAGCACATTGAGTAATACGCAAAATGTACATCTGCTAAATGTACAAAACGTAAAATAACAACTACTCTTAAAATACACAATACTCAAAATGTACATACAAAAGTACATAAATATAAAATAGATAAATATACAGTAGGCCACACATCAACTTGAAAAGAAATTGGTTTGATTTCAATCCAAAGAATCATGATCTGCCTGGATCTAAAGAGAATAAATAAACTCTCTTTAGATCCATACTCTCAAGCAATGGATCTAACGAGACAATAAGGGAACAAAGGTATATACTACACGCCGTAGGTAGATGCCATTGCCACTCTTTTTCACCACCGCTTGTAATATACCTACCTAATATCCCAGGGTTTCTTTTAAAATAAAATTTCATTTAAAGAAATACTTATCATTTATGCTTTAGTTAACTTTTACTCTTTTAGACCTTAAAATAATTACAGAGATGAAACGCTGGCATTGCCGTAAGGACATTTTTTCATTTTTCTGAACAAAATTTTACATCTAATGTTAAAATTCATGGTGTTCCTTTTATTTCTGACACTATGTTATTTAGCAAAAAATAATCCTTATGATGAAGCCTTTCGATCGGTATTATAAAGCTACAGGATGATTGTTTTTCTCGTGTAACGGGTTCGATTCCCGGTTCAACCATGTAATTATTTAAATATCTATGAATGCAGTTTAAATTGTTTTTTAAATTAAAATAATGTCTTCTTTCAGTAAAATGTTCTATCTACAATATTCAAGGTACTTTCCCTCCATGTGGCATACCCGTAGGACATCCTGTATATTACTTTCCCCTACCCCTCCCACTTCCTTCTGAATAACGAAAAACCTAATTTAACGTAGACATTCGTAGCACGTGCTACGATGCTAGGAGGGAAAAATCGCAAAACTAATGACATCTCTCGAAATGGACGTCACAGAGAGTTGCAGATTTCACTACTGTGTAGGAAATTTTAATCTCTTTCTCTTAATATATGTAACTTTCCCCTACCTCTCCCACTTCCTGCCTCATAACGAGAAACATGCTTTAACGTAGACCTTAGTAGCACGTTCTACGATGCTACGAGGGATCGGCGTAGCATACAAAAGACTTCAACGCGCACGCACCTTCTTACTACACATAAAATGTAATTTCGTAGATCAACGTAGCAAGTGCTACGATGGCTACGGGTGCAGTGGCTGCATGGCCACATCCAGAGCTGCAGAGAAATACTCGGTACACCAATGTACTGAACTGACTGGTCTTCTTTCAGATCTCTTTTCTTAAACATACGAGTAAGTGGAGTGACTTTTCACTTCACAATTCACTTTACAATTAATTTTTAATATGTCATCATTTTTGTGTATGTAGATATCTTACAAAGAAATTTCCTACAAAAAACCCCGTATATAGTTTTTATTTTCTCATAAATTGAGCCCATGACTCCTTTCATGAATTTTCTGTAATTTTATGATTTCAGATTAGGCTATCAACTCCCATCCTAAAAGCCACCCTGTATACATGAGAAAAACTTGTATCTGTCGCATTTTTTTGGACGTGTAAGCAAGATAGAATTTAAAGTCTATTGAGCTCTCGAAAACTTTATCGTATTCCTATTGTGCACACTCATACCTACTAAGCAGTGTTAACTGCTACTAAGCAAGCATAGGTACAGCATCGAATAACCTAAAGGTGTAAATAACGTAATAAGTCTACAATACGAATATAAGAACGTATGTGAAAACCCAGGCGGTGTCCATCTTTTTATTTAAATTTTTACAATGGGTGTGGTTTTTACTAACCCGAGGGTGGAGAATAACAGAGGTCATATTTGAAAACCGAGATTTCACCCATCTTTTTACATACAATGTTTACAAATGGGTGTCATTTTTTACCTAATAGGGGGTGTTTTCATGAAAATTTCGGTTCTGTTACTGAAATGTAACAAAATCATAAGAACATACATAATCTTTTTACATACAATGTTTACAAATGGGTGTCATTTTTTACCTAATAGGGGGTGTTTTCATGAAAATTTCGGTTCTGTTACTGAAATGTAACAAAATCATAAGAACAGACCTTTGTTTACCATAGACTCAATGCACGCTAACATAACTCTTTTAAAAGTAGCGTAGAATTAGAAGTCTTTGAATTCATACAAATTCTACGCACATAACTCCCATTTTGACATTTTACAAAGACCGATTTCATGAAATTTTCACATCTTTTTCTGAAATGTCTGTCGCATCATAAGAACGGGCCTTTGTTCGCTTAAAACTTGATGCATGCTATTAGAATTTTGATATAACTTGCACTTTTGGTGATTTGAAACGAAAGATCTCTACGTTTTTTTTTAAATTTTCCAATACTGTTTTGATTTAAATTTTCAGGACTTCAGTTATTGAAACGCATCAAACCCTTATGAGCAGATATTTTTTCGTCTTCCACTCGATGTAGTCTATTACAAACAGTGATTTAAATAGACTGAACAGAAATAATGATAAATATTTTTGAGACATTATTGAGCTGTTTATATTACCTATCATGCAAAGGCAATATTTGCAGATACACAAGTTTTCTTCAGTTCCTTAAAAAATGCTCTGCTGCTACGCGAAGCTAGCAGAGCATGTTCTGTTCTATGCACAAAACTAGCTACAAGAACTACTGGGACAAAAGTTGTCCCAGTAGTTCTTGCTAGTGTAGCTTTAAAGAATACGCGAACTCGTAATCTTCTCCTAAGAACTAGTTGAAAGCGATTAAGTACAGTACATAAATCCAGTTTTCAACTGAGTCGAAAACGATTGTGATAATGATAGCAAATAAATCACTAAAAATTTCAAAGTAATCAAGGAGACCGTGACACCGTGTCTTTACTGTATACTGCAGCTCTGAATGTCTCACAGACTCTACAAAGACACGAATACGTCAAGTCTAGTTAGTTAGTAGAGAGTTAGTAGCTACACCGCTAATTCACTCGTAGCTACGATGCTAGTACCTACCTACGGTCTACGAAATAACATTTTTGTGTAGTAAAGAGGTGCGTGCGCGTTGAAGTCCTTTGAATGCTACGCTGATCTCTCGTAGCATCGTGCTACGAAGGTCTCCGTTAAAATATGGTTCTCGATATGGGGAAGAAAGTGGGAGAGGTAGGAGAAAGCTAAATATATCACAAGAAAGACAGAAAAAATCCCTACACAGTGGTGAAATTTGCAATTTGTTTTTGATGTCTATCGAACCTACATGAGAAAAGGTACTTTAATTGATCATGAGAGAATTTATTTGTAAGGATCAGGACAACAAAGTTTTCTACGAGTTTTCGCTTATTTCTAGATTTACGTTGCAGCAGACCAAAAATCACTAACTGGAATGCTGAGTATTTGACTGCTGAAAACCGTTGGGTTGGGTGGAATTATTCCAGCACTTCCGTGCAAACAATATCCACTTAACGAACTTTTCTATAATTATTGAGTACGTCTTGTGTCTGCCTGGAAGTAACGCATCTGTCGAAAGAATCTTTTCTGAAATGATCAAAATAAGGAAAAAAAAAAACTATGTACACAGTTTGAACAATAAAATGTTTCTTATTCTATGGACGAGTGAAAAAACACAGTTGAGCGTCTCAGTATTGAAAGCCATTTTGATTACAAAGATAAATAAATAAATCATGTACTGAGATCTATTGTATCTAAAAACATACAAAAGGTTTTAAAAAAGATTTTTTCAGCCGACAAATTAAAAATACTGCCTAGGTAGAAGTAATGTAACGTACTTTCCCCATTTTAATAAAAAAAACTTGTAACACATGAAAACGATTTTTTTTACACAATCATAGTTCCACAACGGACGTCCCGCTTTGACAAAAAAAATATGGTCACGTTATTATATCCTACATCCCGTTGACCTAGACTAGAATCATAGAATTTGGTAAGAAGCATTGTCTTTTAATTATGCGGAACCCTTGGTGCGCGAGTCAACTCACACTTGAGGTTTTATTTATTATACTAACTATGTCAAAAAAACCTGTTGACATATCCGTCCAGGTTCTGGGCTCCAAAATCAGGGGTTTTCACGGGTCTTGTCCTAGTTGCCAAATTTTTGAGATGGCAACCCTTGTAGTAGATACTTAGTATAACTGAATAACTTTTTAAGGATTCCGTTTTTTCTCTATGATAGTAAAAATAATTTATTGCTCGGAGTCTAGCCAAGAAAATGACCTACAAGTGTTGGGCCGACGTTTTTCGTGATAACAAAAAGCGTTAATCTTATCAAAAGCGGCATCGTTGGGCAATAGGTCATCGTACTTTAAATTCGCAGACGGTTCCCCTTCACACCTGGGAGGTGCCACGGGTCACCTTGCGGCGTCCGCATTATTCCAATCCGGACACTCGTGTTCAGTAGGTACCTTACCTACACTACACATGGCGTCTGTTTTATTCCAATCCGGACACTCGCGTACTTACAGTACTTACACTAAACAAAGCGTCTGCGTTATTCCAATCCGAACAGTCGCATACAGTACCTACACTACACAAGGCGTCCGCGTTATTTCAATCCGGACACTCACTCACTTACAGTAGGTACTAACACTACACAAGACGTCCTACACTACACAGTACCTACGTTCTGTATAATTATAAGATGCTTTTTGCCAAATTTTATGATTCTAGTCTAGGTCAACGGGACGTATATACTATAGGCGAAAATGAAAAATGTATTTTTCGAAATAAACTTCAAATTTACGGTTTTCGGATGTTTCCCTTTACTTGTGCTATAAAACCTTGCTTTTTGCCAAATATATGGTTCTAGGTCAACGGGAAGTACCTACCCTATCGGTTATGGGTTATAGCGAAAATCAAAAATGTTTTTTTGTGAATAAACTACAAATATGCAGTTTCCGGATTTTTCCCTTTACTTGTGCTACTTACCTTGCTTCTTGCCGAATTTCATGATTCTACGTCAACGGGAAGTACCCTAAAGGTTTTGTGTGCATGTGATTCCCTTGGAAATTTCTAAATATTCGGACATAAACTTTTGATTGCGTTGACTTAAAAGTTTTATTTATAACGAGGCTCCAAGAAATTACGGAGTTGAATATTTGATTTTCATTTCAACTCGATACCTCTGCGCGTTCCTGAGAAAAGGGGGTTGACAGATGGACAGATAGACAGACAGCAAAGTGATCATTATAAGGGATCCTTTTTTCCTTTTGAGGAATAATGGAACCCTAAAAACATTTTAAAATGTCATAAATCAACTTTTTATGAGGCGCTGTCGACGCGTCGCGTCGCCGGCGCGGCGGCGGCGCGTTGGCCCAAGACTTGAAATTTTAAACCCGGGCTAGAAATAAAACTCCGCCCAGACGCTCCCCGGACACCCTCTAAACTAGGACAAATCCGGGAAACCCGGACGGATTGCATGGCAACCCTACACTAAGGTAAAAAGTTCGTAATGAGTATAAGTGCATGCCTAGTAGATGTCCCTGATTTCGTATCCCTGCACAGCAAGAACTTTCAATTCGAATGTACCTACCTAGGTAGGTAAGTAACCTACGTACAAGTTCACTAACGGCCCTGAATACATTTACCTTCACCTTTTTTAATACCTACCTACAGTTTTCATTTGCTTAATCTCTTCCGTCGCTGAAAAATCAATCTTGAAGACTCCGACGAACCGAATAGGTACCTACCAACCTACTAGTACTATAACCATTACTGAAGTATGTACTTACTTACCTTATTAATAAAGGCTATTATTATCAAGTTATGTATGTACATAAATCCAGCTATATATATTATATTTTATAAAAGTTCTACATAACTTCGGTAGGCAGGTAGGTACGAGTACGTACTAACTTACCTACTTAGGTACGTCGTTTGTATCCATGCAGTTCTGAGCTGTGTTAGTTCTCTAACTCAGAATTTCAAATAGTTATCTAAATAGATAATAGACCAAAAACAAGGAATTTGAAAATATATATGTACCTAGGTAAGTGCATAATTTATTAAATTATTCTGAAAAAACAAATCTAAAAAAATTGTTATTGCTTAAAGGAGACGACGCGACCTCTACATTTAAAAGTAAAGTGATCCGATCCATCGTGCACCTACATAACTCATCTACTATTCCTATATGTAGGTATACTAGCTATAGTAGGTAGGTATTGTAGCTTGTTTATTATGTAAAGGTCTACTCAATATTCGAGCGATGGCCGCCGCCGCCGCGCCGCTGCCCGCATCCGTCGAATGGTAACAAAAACTTTGCGTTTTGAAATTGTAATATCTGAGAGATCTGATCTGAGAAATTGTAATATTTGACTGCCTCGTTGGTCTAGCGGTCAGCTTGTTCAACCGCTGATTATGAGGTCCTGGGTTCGAATCCCGGGTCGGGCCAATAGTTGTTATTGGGGTTTTTCTAGCAAGAAACGCAGCCCGGAGTCAGGAAGTTGGCGGTGTTACACCCCCGTGCCTCGGAAAGCACGTTAAGCCGTTGGTCCTTACCTTTCCCCGATCGTGTCGATCTGTCGTCCCATCGGATTATGAGAGTAAGGGAACAGAGAGTGCACCTGTGTTTGCGCACACACTTGTGCACTATAATATGTCCTGCGCATCTGGCTAGTCTCCGAGAGACTGGCCGTCGTAGTCGAAATTCGGCTAGGAGGACATTATCTGAGAGATCGCTGGACCGGCGCAGCGGCGATGGAGTTTACTTCAGCTGTTTCTGGCTGAACCAACACGTCCCAAATATAATACTAAGTGGAAGGAGTAAATCTCTTCAGAGCCCAGCTAGCTCAACAGCCTATAACTGTTGGTCCACTGCTGGACGCAGGCCTCCAATCGATTCATTGGCTTTTATCTCATGCGAGGTAATACCCATAATCCCCACGCTGGGCTTGGCAGGGGGAGCTGCTCCCCGACCCCGGTGGATTGGCTACCCGCGGTAAGAGTTAGGGCGGTGCAAGTTGTAGCCGGCACCACACAGCATTATTTTTAGCAACAGCATTAGGTACATTATTTCATCATAACCTGGAGTCTAGTTAGTCTAGGTTATGATGGAATTCAAGTCAACGGGTATACTTTCTGGAAGCGGCTATAGGCAGTATGAAGGGTGGTTTTTTGAGAAGGGCGGTGATGGCCAAGTCCGAAACCACGAGAGTTAGAGAAAAGTCAACGCAAGTCAAAAGGGTCAACGCAATTATAAGTTACAACCGTATGTCCGAATTTTTGAAAGTTCCAAGGGAATCAATGCGCACAAAATTTAAAGGGTACATACTTGTATCTTCTTCTTCTATCTAACTTATAGACGTCCCCAACTGATACTGATAGATCTGTGACGTCCCCAAAACTTAAATTTCGAAGTCTGCTTTTCGTTTCTGTAAAACATTTAATTAAATACCTATACTATTAATCCAGAATCCAAAGTGAACCTAGAATGTTCAGGCCGATGATGTCTACAATACTAATAATAATTAATAATAGTACCTAATGCTCTACCCAATATGAGAGGGTATTCAAATCGCAGAAACATTCATTATAGAGTCTTGCCGCAGCCGTGATCTTTTTAAAGAACTAGGAATACTGACTACGGTCTCAGTCTACATACTGAAGTGTTCAAATATGTGACAGCTAATTTGGAAAGATACTCAATTCGAGTTGTAGAAAGCAAGCGAACCATCAGAAATAACAATGTAACACTAGAAGCAATCCCCAGTCGCCTTCATTTATCAACGAATCTTCCTCTTCAAACGGGCCGCGTAGGTACCACCTGAACTTTTAACTTACGAAGGATTTCAAACTCAATAACCTTATCACCTTTTTAAATGAATTGAAGGGATTTCTTCTTCACAAAACTGTATAGGTACAGCGTAAAAGACTTTCTCGAGAATGACTATATTCGAGTTGAACAAAGGTTCCAGTAGGCACCTATACAATGTTACTAGATGCTATATTATTTATTTTCAGTTCAGTTCAATTCAGTTATTTATTTATATGAAATTTTCATACATGTCAAAGAAGTAGGTACAAAATAATGTAAAAACTAAGTAGGTACCTACAAATAATTGTCTTTGGGAATCTCACCAAGAGTATTTAAATAATATTATAGTATTATTAAGTGTGGATCTACGACATCGGCGTCAGCAAATTGATCAACGAAGAACTCTTCTAAATTGTAGTAGTCTGTGTCCACTAGGATTCTCCTTAGTTTGTTCTGACTGTTGCCCTTTATACAGCGAATGCGTATTGTATATTTTCATTCTATTTGTACCTATGTCAATTTGACAAGTATTAGCCTGACATTGTTTTAAATTTATAATTTTTCATGTGTCTCACCTCACCTTTGACAATAAAGATATTATTTTCTGTTCTAAAACATTGTTTTCTGCTGTTTTTAGCTTTTTACGTCGCATTTTTATCACCCAACCAGGAATTATCAGATGTATTTAGATATAAATCCGCCGCAAGCAGAAGGCAAGCCTCGCTAGGCGGTCCGCCTGCGCGCCTGCAGACTTTTTGAATAAGAACAACATCTGAATCCATCTTTCAGCGTCTATCCGGGACAGATTCTGATGTATTATGCATGCCTGCCGCGACGGCCGACTTGCGAATGTTAGTTTCTCACCTAAGCAGTACCATGTGTTACATATCTCGCATCTCTTCTCCAATTTCATTAACCTTATCCTTTGCCATAACATCTGCAATCTGACGGAAATCAGGATCATAGGCAAAAATATGCTTATTTTTAAGAACTAAGTACCTATTCAATCAATCAGTTACCTACTAATATAGGTATAAAAAAAATTTAAAAATTTGCTGAGTCCACCGCTGCGCCTTCCTATGTACATACTAGGGATTAGTCCCGGGAATTCCCGTTCCCGAATTTCCCGGGAATTCCCGAAATTTTTGGCTGATTTAAGAACCGGGAAATCCAAAATCATTTCCCGGGAAATTTCGGGAATTTCGGGAAAAATATTTTAACTTTTATAGCATTACCGAAATAACGTAACTCAACATTTTCACTTCCTTTTATAGCATTTCACATTATCAGGTACCTAACCTACGCGGTATTAGGCAGGGTTGACATGATTTGTATCACTTTATATAAATCAATTGTTATTTTCCCTGCAATGAAAATAGAGAGCAGTCAAAAATGTATGAGAGTGCCCAAAATTGAGCTTCCGTGTACACATGCACATTACAATGTACCTATATCTGCTTTATTGGTTGAGGATTCAGGAAATTCTCCGAAATTAATAATGCCATAAAGTTCAAATAATGCGAGTTGTCGAAAACAAGATGCTTAGCCAACATATTTGCGGCAAGTCATATCTGTTTTACAATTTGTATAAAGAACTAGTACTCCGGTACCGTTCTGCCCGCAACTTCGCACGCGCTATTGAAAACGTTTAAAATTTATTTTTGGAAACGTGCAAAATTTTAGCCCGATTCGTTAAGTAGTTTTGGCGTGAAGAAGGAACGGTACAAACTTTCATATTTATAATAAATTTTAATATTATTAGCTGCGCCCCGCGGCTTCGCCCGCGTCTAAATTTCAGTTATTTATTGCACAACAGGTTTGCAATAAATAACTTTAGGGGTCGTTTTGTAAAATAAGAAGTACGTAATTCATTATTTACTTTATAGTTTATTTATACTCATTTTTGAGTGAATCTAACCAAGGATTAATATTATCCATTAACCACCCTTTTAACCACCTGAGATTATTTTTTTCAAATTAGATTAACCTATGTGTTATTTCAGAACTTAAACTATCTACACACCAAATTTCAACCAAGTCGGTTAACTAGTTACTGAGATACGTGGTAACAAACATTCACACAAACTCATGCATTTATAATATTAGTAGGAAGTGTGATAAACGGACTTAGACACCGAAAAAAAAACTTGAACCAAACATGTAAGACAGAAATGAAAATGTTTCAATCTTGGTGTCTTTCCTTTCTGCTAGTACTTCGTGTGATTAAACCTTTAAACCTACCTTTCCTACCAACCTATAAAAACCTTAAAACTGGATAGACCAAAGTGATTATGATAGAAAAAAATATTAAATTAAATAATTCCGATTTAAATCAAATTAATCGTATTTTCTTTTCTAACCATGATTTTTATCAAACCTGTTATAAGAAATGTTAGTTATAGCTATATTACTTTTGATCTGTAATTAATTATAATTTTTTGGGTCCATGTTTATTGTCCCCTCGTTCGACAACAAGCCTTAAGGCTTTTCTTGCTATAGAGCCGTGACTGAAGCCAGCTCTACATAGTCGATTGCCCAGCCATCTTGCTCAGCAAATTACCTTGCTGAACAACATGACAGCAATACTCCATGAAGCTGGACTTGAGCTTGGCAAAGAGAAAGTACCAGAGTCAAGTGCATTGCTGCAATTTATTATCCTCTTTGTGCATGTTATTCTGATCGGCTCTGACTTCTGAACCTGTAAAGCGCGATGATATCGCCTGCGTGGGTACTATTAGGTAAAAATACCAGATACCAGCATCTGGTATCAGGTAGAGAATTCAAATGCATTCGAACACTTCTTCGAACACAACGAATCGACCGTTTACGGCTGGCAGAAATAAATGCATAGTAGGAAGAGACTTCTGAAGTACCCCGACGACGTTGATCGCCAATTGATTAGACGAACAGTCATTAATGACGACCGACACGAATGGAAGTCATAATCTAATTTAATTTATTTTTTAATACCGTGGGCTAACAAAGAACACTTAGTCCAATTTTATATTTGTCTCCGTTGAGCCTGGCCACCGTGGCCTAGTATTTGGATAGAAGAACATTATATTGTTTATTATGTGGGTACGAAATAAGGTAATTTTAGATTGATGTTTTCGCTTAGAGGACTCGAAAAACAACCGGAGCTCCTCGGTGTCACTCTTACAACAACTGAACTTCTGTACTTTCATTGGATTAATATGGATTGGCCACGAAGCTAAGCGTCTCATACTATACGAGATCAGGCGATATTTCACACAAGGATAGCTCAAGTCATGGAGTATCTGCAAAGCACTTTGCTGCGGAACATGGCAGCAAATGAATGTGTTATGCTGGGTTCAGTCAAGACTCTATAGAACGAAAAGCCTTCAGGCTTATTGTCGAACGAGGGGACCAAAGACACGGACCTAAGAATTTGTTATTCATTTTATTAACATCTCAAAAGAAATACAGCTTTAAGTAACATTCCTAATACCGCATAGGTACCTAATGTCAGCGAAATGCCTAAAAAGGACGTGAAGTATATTAAATTATCTTATTTTGGTAGTGGTATAGCAGGAAAAATATTTTTTCTAAATTTCCCGGGAATTCCCGGGAATTCCCGGTTCCGACTTTGAGACTTCCCGGGATTCCCGGTTCCTCGAAAAGGACCCGATTTTGGAATCCCTAGTACATACTCATACTCATTTATTCGCCGGAGCAGCACAAGGCACACTTGGAAATATACATGGGTTACAATAAGTGGTGCTTATGTTATAAATTCAAAGCCATAAAACAGACAAGACAGAAAATTAACAAGGGATTTAGGAATATAGGTACATACATAAATAAGTAAATTGATAAATAGATCAGCTGTGAATGGCATCTTTAGAGTCATGTAAACAAAATACCTGATAATAATTATAAATTCATGGTGCTGCTGTAAAATGGCATTGTCTGAAATAATTAATACTAAATAAATAATTAATAGGTATGCAGTTACTATACCTAGGTAAAGTGTAGCTGCTAAGAGTGCATTGTCATTTGTGGACTGGACTAGGCTATATATAAAGCAGCTTGATGCGCATTGTCCGGTTTACATAAAATAACATCATTAGCCTAGCCTGCAGACAGATTTACGTTCCAGATGCATGACGCTAAAGTTGATAAGTACGTAGCTACTTCACAAAAAAAAATTTAAAATTGTATTATTGAATGTCAAAGAAAATAAAAATTTAATTAAATTTACCAAATGTCAAGCAATGCTGCAGTCGTTGAGAATTTCTTGTAATGAGTAATATAATAACTTTTCTTTATCACTATTTCCTTCATTATCCTCATAAATAGATCACAATTTAGGTTTTTAAGTTCAGTCATACAGGCTGGTTTTTTGAGAAGGGCGGTGATGGCCAAGTCCGAAACCACGAGAGTTAGAGAAAAGTCGTGAAAGGAGTCATGCCCTCGATTTATAAGAAAACAATAACTGCATATTTAGTTTTATTGGAACCTTTTAATTTTCACGGAAATGGACACGTAAGATTTTTCAAAAAGAGACTTTTATTTTTAGTAATACATTTCTTTGCAAAGATTGATCCTTATCAGCAACAAAATCCATTGGTTCAATACTAAAAGGTGCCTCTTTTTTTTAATCTTTCGTAAAATATAGAGAAGTCTGTATTTTTCGAAAAATGGTCAAAAAGCGGGGGAAAAATCAATTAACAAAAACCGAGTGGGGTATCGAATAAACGGTATCGGTTTGGACATTTGAAAACAGTTTTTCAAATTTCTGTAGGTTTCATGCTTTTTGAAATATTTTGAAAAAAGTTGAAAAATTTACCAGTACCTACCCACTTTAACTTAAATTGTAACTGTTTTTTGTATTGTCCTCTAAAAGATAAACAAAATCTAATTTATGTATGGATTAAAACGATTGAATATAATGTTCAAAATAGTATATTTACCAGTACGACCCTATTATAACACAATAATCAGACAATTTTTTTTAAGTTTGGCGCAAAGTATCCTCTTTACCGCGGCCGGGCCGTAAGTAATTTTTGGAGGGTCAATGCATTCAATGGCATCTTTCCATCCAAAATAGATTTTATTTTTTGTCTGTGGCCAGTTCCATGCCTTTACCGATCTCTGCATTGCGCCCCCACTTGCAGATTGCAAGTGTGGACTTCATCAAAGTCAACAATCATACCAGGATACAATTTTATGGATTTACCGTCTTATTTTACGACCACAAAAGCGTATTTTTCACGTGTCACATCATTGAATCTGGTTGCTAGTTCTGAAGGCTCCTGTCAGAACCAACGGGTTCCAGAAAGTCACCATCGTAAGATTCGTAATAGACAAACTAACCATTTGAATGCTGGCTAGTCTGTAGCATGCGTTAAGAACCCTCTTCAGCTGTAGAATCCCACCCATCACCGGCTTCGGCAGCGTCAAGTATTTCATTGGCTATGCTTTTTCCGAGAGCGATTTCAATTTTCTTTTTGTGTCTTTTTGGTCCAGATGCTGTCACAGCCTTGCGTTTAATCTCCAGGTAAAAATGATACCACATCGTTGTCTACATTGCCTGCGCAAAGTCTCCTCATTTTTGAGTGTTTTCTGACCTGACTCAAAAATATAACTAAAAATCCCGGCAGATAATTGCGACATAAATAGGAGAATACATAACAGATTTAAAAACAAACGCTTACCAATATTGAGCCGGTCATTAGATATGCAGATACGCTTGGATTTTGACAGCCTTCTTTTTTGATTTTTTATGCACTTTCACTCTGCGACCCATTCCAGAGAAAAAAACAGTACTAGCGACCTCATTCTAAAATTTAGAAGTGTTCTTACATTTGGTATTACCTATGTTCGGATATCAATCATTCCGTTAAAGCAACAAGTTATTTTTATGACAAAAAAATCATTTATCCGATTTGGCGCAAAGATATTCTGGCAGGCGCAAAGTCCAACCCCGGTTTACACTATTGTACCTACAGGTTTATACTGTTCGGCACAACGTTTGTCATATTATTAAACTGGGCGTAGGCACCTAGCCCCAGTTTCCAGTTATTACTTGGCGGCTTTTTAACCCTGAAAAGCCTCTTGGCTATTTTTAAGAATTTTTTTAACATTTTTTTTCCCTAATTTGAACTATTTTGTGCTGAAACTTTATTCATGCATAAATTCATGCAAAATAGCATAGCTTTATTTTTTTTTAATAACATTTGCCATGTAAGCCCTTACTAATAAAATCAATATGTAGGTACGTGAGATCTGGGTTAATAAATAATGTAGCTATTGGGCATGCAAAGTGTCGAAAAGTGCAAATTTAAAACTGAGAGTTCAACTTTTGATTGAATTTAAAAAACCAAGTGTGTCTCTTCTCTTCGAATTCATTAAAACTTGGTCATTCCAACGGTATGCCGCATGTGTCAAAACCACGTAAAAAACACAAGACAATAAAGATAAGATGTTTTTTATGTGATTTTGACACATTAGGCATACCGTTGGAATGACCATAAACTGTAGAAGTTTTTAGTTTATTGGAAGATCAGAGACACACTTATTTTTTTTTAAATCAGTCCAAAATTTAACTCTCAGTTTTAAATTTTCAACACTATGCATGCCCATAACGGCTTTATTTATCTAGATCTCACGTAAATATTGATTTTATACAGTAGGTACTAAATACTTCGAATTTCGGAAAAAAATCGAAAATTCTTTAAAAATTCTTAAAAAAAGGCCGAGAGGCTTTTGACGGTTAAAAAAGCCGCCAATCCATTGCACTTGGTTC
Organism: Eupithecia subumbrata; assembly: GCA_949316285.1. NCBI lineage: Eukaryota > Metazoa > Arthropoda > Insecta > Lepidoptera > Geometridae > Eupithecia > Eupithecia subumbrata. The sequence continues at coordinate 7,476,588 of OX438630.1, read as the reverse complement.
CGCCTACCCACAGACAATGACAAACGTTGTGTGGTTGCGCCGGACACCCTGTACACAGTATACCTATGCGTTTAGGGTGACAGGTTGTTTTGTTTGTTTCGTCTCATTATAAGTAGGTAGTACCTACCTAGGTACTAAGTAATAGTGACTGATTCGTATTTAGTTTTGACGTGAATACGCTCGTGGTCACCTGCTGCGAGGCCTGTAGGTACGTACGTACCTGCTTACGACTCATTTATAAAGGTCAAGTTTAATGGCACCGAACTCATCATATATATTTTGTTTCTTAATCAATGGCAGACCGAGATCAGTGGACCTCGACAAATGGCGAAGCTAAACGCATTGATGGCGGAACACTAACACTTTTTTGTTTAGGGTCGGTTCAGGTGTAGGTAGGTACTTACCTACTTACTTGTAAATAATAATTTCAGTGCTGGGAATAAATCACACTCGTACCTACTACGAAATGTGGGGTAGCAGGCACATCTTTTCTTTGTGACGTGTCCAAAAGTCATGTACCTATAGCAGTGGTTCCCGGTGGTCCGCATAACACAAGAAGAAGTCCGTGGCGCGGCGCCATCTTTAACAAGTCAGTCAGATTCAGTAAATTTTTGTCAACCACAAAAAATTTAAACAAAAATATGACCAAAACAGAAGATTTTTTCGAGGCTTGCTCCACTCACTTATCGATCTGAGTGGCGCAGCGGGCGAGAGTCCGCCTGCGACGCAAGAGGTTGCGGGTTGATTCCTGCCTCGCGAAAAATGTTTGTACGATCTGCAGATATTTGTTCAGGGTGTTCTGGATGTTTTCTATGTATAATTAAAATATCTATGTAGGTATGTAGTGTAGGTATTGTATTAAATATATCAGTTATCGAGTACTTACCCATAACACAAGCTCTGCTTAGCTTGGGGCTAGATGATGCTGTGTGAGTTGTCCAGCATTATTTATGTATTACTAGCTGCTGCCCGCAGCTTCCTACGAGTACGTCCTTTCCCAGGATACCATTACCTCCCTGCCAAATTTCATTGAGATCCGTTCAGCCGTTTACGCGTGCAAAGGTACGCGTACAGTCAGAGTTAGGTACTTTCTAATTTATAATATTAGTGTAGACAACATTACTGTCCTAATCGGATTATCTTATTAAAAATATCAACATTTTCGTTATGGGTTTCAAAATGTGTAGGAATAGCCGGCCGGCTAGGACATTCCAGAGAGTTCGACGGCAAGTGAGGTGGCCATCCACCCTGTTCCAATGTAATCCATTCCTACCTACATTACCTACCTACAATTATAATAAAAGCGAAAGTAATAATGTGTGTTACTTTTCCGTAAAAAATATTATTACATAAAAGATATTAGGATCCGTCTAAAAATGTATGCGGGGGGGGATGTACCTAGTCGACCTCGACACCTCGTGGACGACTACTTTGATCCCGAGAAGGCCGTGCGAAGCCGCAGGCAGAAGCTAGTTATAAATAATGTTTTATGTAGGTACCTAAAATGGTTCATTGTTCGCCCGCGGTCGAGCACCCGAGACGCGGGCGATCGTTTCCGTAAGGCTGTGGTTTTTGTTTTGCTTCTGGCCGAGGCGCAAGGCGAGGGCCGAGGGCAGCTCTCTCGCGCAACCTTCAAAGGTGTTTCATCAGTGCGACCGGCCGATGAACTTCAATGAGCCGCTATATAATACTCATTCATTAATCAGGCGCTGCGCTACTAATGTAGGTACCTACTTACCTACCGCTTGGATTTTTTGGAAGAGGCAGTAAGGGGAGATATCTTCGTATATCGCATTCACTGACCGGCCTCGACGGCGGCGGCGCGGTGCGACCCGCAGCGCCTCGCAGTGGACGAGAAGCACGTCTGCGAGTTGGCGATGGATGAGAGAGTCGGTTTAGATTAGTATATCCGGTGTAATTACAGGAAAATGGTCAGAAAAATGGTTTTGGAGACAGTCCATATTTATTTAAGACAGTTTCATCACATATTTCAAAAAAAAAACAGTGGATATAAATGGGCATTTCACACAAAAACTTATCTGATGCCAATCGATCGTGTCTCGAGCACGGATCAAGAACTGTATGGATCAGCTGAGGTTGGAGAACTGTATCGGATCAGCTGAGGTTGGAGAACTGTATCGGATCAGCTGAGGTTGGAGAACTGTATCGGATCAGCTGAGGTTGGAGAACTGTATCGGATCAGCTGAGGTTGGAGAACTGTATCGGATCAGCTGAGGTTGGAGAACTGTATCGGATCAGCTGAGGTTGGAGAACTGTATCGGATCAGCTGAGGTTGGAAAACTGTATCGGATCAGCTGAGGTTGGAAAACTGTATCGGATCAGCTGAGGTTGGAGAACTGTTTCGGATCAGCTGAGGTTGGAAAACTGAATCGGATCAGCTGAGGTTGGAGAGGGGTACCTCAGTAAAAACTACTAAAACGTCAGTACTTAATCGCAAAAAACTTATCCATTCTTATCCATGTGTTAAATGATATATAGTAAACATAAATAAAAAATAACATTATGTTTCTCACTGGTTATTTTTTTTTTCGAAATTTGTGAATGGGGATGAAAATTTACCTTAGTAATACATACGGATAGTCTTTTAAGACTATTTTCCTGTAGCTACTACGGTTAAAGTACCTCCCCCTAGATACTGCCCCGTCCAAAAAATCCACCTGTAAAGATCCGTCAAGTGCGAGTGTAACTTTAAGTGAGTTAATTTTAACTTTTAACTGTTTCGAAATGTACAAACTGATACCTTTCATTTGATACCCCACAAGACCCTGTCTGTAGACCAGGTATCTTTTAAAATTTCGGCATCACAATTTGTATGGAAAATATCTATTTTAATTTTTCATTTATTTTCATATATTTTTCTTTAAATCTGTTCAGGAGCATGAAATTTATCATTACTTTAAATTTCAAGTTGATAGCTGCAGTAGTTGCTTAGTTATTAAGGAGGGAAAAAAGGACAGACAAAGCGAGACCATAAGGGTTTCGAAACCGATCTTCGATCTCGAAACCCAAAAAATACAAAAAATAATTACAAAATAATTTATTTGCCATTTGGGTTACAAACATATATCTTAATGTTACCTAAAAAGCATGAAATAGTAAAAGCGCCTTTCAACATACTATTCGAAGTAAGTAATTCTTCGGTAGAGTCGTAGGAGAGGGTTTGTAGTCAATTGTTAATAGAGCGTTTGGCTTCTAGAGTGACTTATCTTTAATTTAACAATGCTTAGCAGCAGGGTTCTTTAATAAAGTCCTTAATTCTCTCTTGTAACGTCTTCCGACGATGTTGCTCTCCGGCTCCACCACAGAACCGGAAAATTAAACATCTACTACACGAGTAGGTACCTGTAGATGTTTAATTTAGGTTACAATTTTAAAATCTTTAGGACTATGATTTATTAATATAGAGTATATTTTTCTCTCCGTATTTTAAAGTATTCGTTCGTAGCTTCGCACGTGTTGTTTTTTATGGAAATGTTTAAAGATTATTTCTATCCCATAGAAACTGTTTTATGGGATAAAAAGTAGCCCATGTTTGATTCCAGGCTTACATAGGTAGGTAATAGGTATGCATAATTTCAGCCCGATCATCATCGGTAGAATCGCTATTGGCTGAAGAAGGTTAGATACACATCATATATGATCGTATTATTAATTAGTGTGATTTCATAGGATCCTCGGTTTGCTTCCCTGCGTTTGTTTGTACCCATTACCAAATGCAACCCAAAACTTTAAATTAAACTTATAGAACACAAAAGTCACGACAACAAAAATGATTTCCGTTTTATATTCCACCTATTCAGGCCCCTCATAAATATTATACAGCATTCAATAGTAGAGCGACACACAACGAGATCGATCAAAACATCAGACAGAGCTGAAGGTACATGTGTAGGTAGGACAGGTAGGTACCTATAGATACGTGTTCAGCTAGTACAGTCGCGGTACAAGTACCTAATAGTTACGATCTAATACTGTGTATTCATTAGACGAATTAAGTGATTGATCACATGATAATTTGGCGCCAAAATTCCACATAAAAAACTGCTAAAACGCCGGCGACCGACCGTGACTCCCACTCCTAGAAGCAAAAACGCGTGGCGCAGCGCAGCGCCGCCGCCGGCCACTAGATATTATTGAACTCATGGATCGAGAGGTACGTACCTACCTACCCGCTCCGATACAGATCTTGATCCTCAGGTACCTACCTACCTACCTACTCGTAGGTACGAACTTTTAGTAAGTAGTACGTCGACGAGTCGTCGTAAAGCCACGTAAAGCCGATCTACACCGCGCGGCCTCGCGCTGCGTTAGGTGCCTACGCGTCGACATCTGGAGATAAATAAAAGAAGATACTCAGATCGATTTGCTAGTTTATTTCATGTTTGAAGTTAGAACAAAGAGAAAGTTTTTTGAAGTGGAACGTAACGTGCCTAGGTATTGGTCGTAATGGCAGGACAAATGAGAGACTGTTAGTATATTTTTTGTAAAGTGGGGCGCGCAAGGGAGCCTAGGTATTTTTTTTAACTTTGCCGCGGTGCGGTGCGGTGCGATTAGATATGTGTGGACAGATCAGAGAGTTGAACACGACGCCTTTCAGTAAAGGTCGTAGATCGCGGCAAGGTCTTCCAAAAAATTCATCGTAGTTACCTACCTGATTCGTTTTTATTGAAGCAAATTATTATTTGCCATATTTATTTTGAGAAACTTCGCATGAGAACTGCGCATTGATCTCCTCATCATCAGCCTATATTAGTCCACTGCTTTATTGATTTAAGCGACTTTTTGAAACGAATTTTATAGACCGACGAGTCAAATTTTAGCCATGAAGGCATAGTAAATCTGCACAATTTGCATCACTGAGAGAAAAGAGGCCAAAATCCGCACAAAATAGGCAGAAATATGGGCCGACAAGATTTCGCCGAATAACACCAGCCCGAAAAAGACGCTTTGACCACCTTAAGAACGGTTTGTTATGTCATATCGTTAGAAAGGGTAATAATAATAAGTAAAGAATTTTTTAAAAGAAAGCTAAATTCAAAATGAATTTGTTTTTAGGGTTTTGAAGATCGAAGATCGGTTTCAAAACCCTTATGGTCTCGCTTTGTCTGTCCTTTTTTCCCTCCTTAATAACTCAAAAACTACTGCAGCTATCAACTTGAAATTTAAAATAATAATACATTTCGTGCGCCTGTACAGATTTAGAGAAAAATAAATGAAAATAAATGAAAAATGAAAATGAATATTTTCCATACAAATTGTGATGCCGAAATTTTAAAAGATACCTACAGAGTCATATGTGGTATCAAATGAAAGGTATCATTTTGTAAATTTCAAAATATTTATTGAAATGTTTGTAGGTTTCATACTTTTTAAAATATTTCGAAAAAAGTCGAAAAAATACCCATCCCCCCACCTATCTCCGAAGATTGCAGAGTGATCCATGTAAAATGTATGGAGCGTTTAAAGACATGGATCTATATTTTACAGGAAAAATATAGAGAAGTTTGAAAAAAGAACACTTTGAAAACTGGTCAAAAAGGGGGGAAATAGTTTTCAAAAGGGGAGAGCTACCTCACCGAATGGGGTATCAAATGAAAGGTATCGGTTTGGGCATTTCAAACCAGTTTTTCAAATTTCTGTAGCTTTCATACTTTTTTAAATATTTCGAAAAAAGTCGAAAAATTTACTATTACCCCACCTTAACCGAACCACCCATTTAACCGAAGCATGCAGAGAGATCCATCTGAAATGTAGGTTGGTACCTACTATTCTTAGGTATTCGTTAAATTGCGAAGTCTCTAACCGGTACTTTTGGTACATATTTGTTGACAAACGTTCAAAATCCTCGGCGCGCGAGTTACACTCGCACTTGACGGATCTTGTTTTTTAATGAATTTAGAAGTGGGCACTTTTCATAACATTTAGGTACACCGATTTACCACTTTGAAAGCTCAGAAGTTTTTTTGGATATGAATTGTAACAAGTAATTATTTATTTAGAATAAGAAAATCATGTAGAATATAGGGATTCCAAAATCGGGTCCTTTTCGAGGAACCGGGAAACCCGGGAAGTTTCAAAGTCGGAACCGGGAATTCCCGGGAAATTTCGAAAAAATATTTTTACTGCTAAACCCTTTGCTAAACCACTACCGAAATAAGATAATTTAATATACTTCACGTCCTTTTTAGGCATTTCGCTGAATTAGGTAAGGTACCTATGCGGTATTAGGTATGTTACTTAAAGCTGTATTTCTTTTCAGATGTTAATAAAATGAATAACAAATTCTTAGGTCCATGTCTTTTGTCCCCTCGTTCGACAATAAGCCTGAAGGCTTTTCGTTCTATAGAGTCTTGACTGAACCCAGCATAACACATTCATTTGCTGTCATGTTCCGCAGCAAAGTGCTTTGCTGATACTCCATGAGGCCGGACTTGAGCTATCCTTGTATGAAATATCGCCTGATCTCGTATAGTATGAGACGCTTAGCTTCATGGCCACCGTTTTAGCTTTGATTCGTTTCTTCATTTTAATCCAATGAAAGTACAGAAGTTCAGACTTGTTGTAAGAGTGACACCGAGGAGCTCCCGTTGTTTTTCAAGTCCTCTAAGCGAAAACATCAATCTAAAAATACCTTATTACGTACCCACATAATAAACAATATAATGTTCTTCTATCCAAATACTAGGCCACGGTGGCCAGGCTCAACGCAGACAAATATAAAATTGGACTAAGTGTTCTTTGTTAGCCCACGGTAGTAAAAAAATAAATTAAATTGGATTATGACTTCCATTCGTGTCGGTCGTCATTGATGACTGTTCGTCTAATCAATTGGCGATCAACGTCGTCGGGGTACTTCAGAGGTCTCTTCCTACTATGCATTTATTTCTGCCAGCCGTAAACGGTCGATTCGTTGTGTTGTTTGTTACCACGTATCTCAGTAACTAGTTAACCGACTTGGTTGAAATTTGGTGTGTAGATAGTTTAAGTTCTGAAATAACACATAGGTTAATCTAATTTGCAAAAAATAATCTCAGGTGGTTAAAAAGGGTGGTTAAGTTTGTATGGATAATATTATTATTCCTTGGTTAGATTTACTCAAAACTCGATATAAATAAACTATAAAGTAAACAATGAATTACGTATTTCTTATTTTTACAAAACGACCCCTAAAGTTATTTATTGCAAACCCCCTGTTGTGCAATAAATAACTGAAATTTAGACGCGCAGCTAATAATATTAAAATATATTATAAATATGAAAGTTTGTACCGTTCCTTCTTCACGCCATAACTACTTAACGAATCGGGCTGAAATTTTGCACGTTTCCAAAAATAAATTTTAAACTTTTCCAACAGCGCGTGCGAAGGTGCGGGCAGAACGTTACCGGAGTACTAGTTCTTTATACAAATTGTAAAACAGATATAACTTGCCGCAAATATGTTGGCTAAGCATCTTTTTTCCGACAACTCGCATTATTTGAACTTTATGGCATTATTAATTTCGGAGAATTTCCTGAATCCTCAACCAATACAGCAGGTATAGGTACATTGTGCATGTGTACACGGAATACACTCTCATACATTTTTGACTGCTCTCTGTTTTCATTGCAGGGAAAATAACAATTGATGTATATCAAGTGATACAAATCATGTCAACCCTGCCTAATACCGCGTAGGTTAGGTACCGGATAATGTGAAATGCTATAAAAAGAAGTGAAAATGTTGAGTTACGTTATTTCGGTAATGCTATAAAAGTAAAAATATTTTCCCGAAATTCCCGAAATTTCCCGGGAAATGATTTTGAATTTCCCGGTTCTTAAATCAGCCAAAAATTTCGGGAATTCCCGGGAATTTCGGGAACGGGAATTCCCGGGACTAATCCCTAGTAGAATACAAGCATATTTGGTTTTGTGGTATTATAACCACAAACAAAAAAATTAGGACGATTTAAAGGCAAGATTTCGGGAGGTTTTCAAAAAAAATATAAAAAAACATATCTAGACTACCATGAGACTTAGGATACTGGGTCTCACGGGGAAGAATAGCATATGACCCCTACCCCCCAAAAAATCATGTCGGTCCATGTGCCAAACACCCTGCATTTAGGTACTACCTAGTTAAATTGTGTACCTATAATATGTAAATCGTGTAGGGTCTACGGGGGATAGAATGTTGCCATCTTCAATCCCATTTTTATCCACACGACTTTTAGCTACGACTCGGCCAGCGTCTCAAGAATTGTCATAGGTACTCGTTTCACTTCTTACTCATGGTTCCGTGCAGCTGGGTCCCTATTCTGCTAAACTAATCGCTTCCCTATGACAGTGGTATCGTCACAGAATGACACGTTTTAGTATTCTACCTTAGAAATTATGATGAATGCAGCTGGAGAGACCTGCGTCAAGTTTGAGAGTATTAATTTATCTCGCACGCACTGGAGTTTCATTAATCTAAGTGATGATTCTGCGACGGTTCCATTGTCATAGTGAAACAATTGTATTGCAGAATTGGGCCCCTGATCCATTTGACTGAACCACCGCAATTTTTCGTTAGTATGTAGGTAGGTAGGTACAGTTGATTGTTTCCCACAGTAAAAATATTTTTCTGTGGTCCGTCCAGTTACTTTAATTGGACCACTTACTTCAACCAAACTTCGATGGTACAGTTAACTGTACCTACTCTACTACAGGATAAATAAATTTGTCGATGGTAGGTAGCTACAGTCTAATGGACCAGCTAAACCACCAAATATCATGTTCATAAAGATCGCATGGACCATTTATACATTTTAATTGCCTGAAATAGGTGTTGAGTACCTACTCAACACCTATTTCAGGCAATTAATCTCTTACGCACCCATGCTGTGTCCCTACCTACTACCTAGTAGGTAGGGACACAGCATGGGTGCGTCTTGGAAAAACAAGATCCGTCAAGTGCGAGTGTAACTCGCGCGCCGAGGGGTTCCGTTAGTCAATTATACAAATATGTACTAAAGGTACCTACCGGTTAGAGACTAAGCTATTTAATAAATGCCTAAAAATAGTAGGTATCAAACCACATTTAAGATGGATCGCTCTGCTTCGGAGATTAGGACAATGGTTCGATTTTTTTTTCAAAATATTTCGAAAAGTATGAAAACTACACAAATTTCAAAAACTGTTTTGAATCATACAAACCAATAAGTACCTTTCACGTGACCCCTTTTTGACCATTTTTCGAAAAGTGTTCGTCTTACAAACTTATATAACTTATATATAACTTATACCTAAATATATAACTCTATATTTTTTCTGTAAATTATGTAGATCCATATCCACAAACGCTATTTACATTTTAAATGGATCGCTCCTACAGAAATTTCAAAACTATTTTGAAATGTACAAACAGATACCTTTCATTCGATACCCCACATGAACCTATTAGGTGTCTTAAAATTTCGACATCACAAATAGTATGGAAAATGTTCATTTTCATTTTTCATTTTTTTTTCTTTAAATCTGTGCAGGTGCACGAAATGTATAATTATTTTAAATTTAAAGTTAATAGCTGCGGTAGTTGCTGATTTATTAAAGAGGGAAAAAAGGACAGACAAAGCGAGACCATGAGGGTTCCGAAACCGATCTTCGATCTCGAAACCCTAAAAACAGATAGAATCTCCTACCCTTTCCTTACTTCTACTGCACTGATTCTTTTTCTTCGATCTCCTGATTTTTTCTACAATCTATTGATTTCCTACTAGACGGTTATTATGTACCTACCTTAATTTCTATAATAATTATGCGGCTACAAACGCGTGGTAGGTACTCTGGAAATAATACTCAAACACAGAAACAGAAGGGGCAGTATCTTCGTTTTATGCCTATCAAAAGCGTAAATCCTGTTTATATGGAAAAGAATTTGCTTGACTATTAAAAAACCAAGTAAAACAATCTATAATTAGAAGCTATACTATTAACATTATAAAGAAAGATTTGTGTGTTTGTAAACGAATAAACTCATCATCAACTACCTACTGGAAGCCGAAAAATTAGCCTAACACATTTTTGTTTGTTTATCATGTTGTAAAAGTAAGTGTTCATTTGGCACACAAATTATAAATTAATAAATAAATTATAAATAAATAAAAGCTATGACAAAAACAGATTGAGAAAATTCCTTGATTTGTAGTCTTGGCATTGAAAAGAATGGACAAGGGTAAGTTAAAAATTTCGAAAATGCCCATTAACTCGAAAACCGTGACACTTTTACTGGGCACATTTCTTTTATTTTCTGAACAGTTCTGATGCCCCCTACCCGTGGGTGAAGTATTGACCACTCTTTACACCTCACCCTGTATACAAGGAAGGCTGTTATAAAAAGTCAGGATACTATGCAAATTCGGTTTTTAATATATAAACACTAATTAAACAAACAAAGAAGACCCTCCAATAGGTTTTATTTTAATGATCCCCTTTGTTTTGAATTTGATTTGGACAGAATACATCTAAATAACGAATATGTTGACAGCTTCTTCCAGTTCCCTTTTCTGTCCATTATTAAAATATCAGAATCGTAATTGTTTAGTATGCATCAATCCTAGGAGAAACATACTTCTTATCTCCGGTTAGTTTGCCACTCGCAATCTGGCACTCTCTTTCCCTCCTCAATGCCTACAAATAAAATACATTATGTCACACTTCCTTTTGCCTAAAGCAACCCTCTTTGGTTCAGTATAAATTTGAAGATGACAGAGCCTAGTGGTTTTAAAACAGCTAAGTTCTAGGATATACAATATACAAGGTTTTCATCAGGCACTTGCAAGTTTCCTAGCATCCTATAACATTAATTATTTTATTACTCACCACAAATCTTTTAAACTGCAGCGTTAGCTTCTGGCACTCATCAAAGTCTCTGATCAAACATTGACACCTTCTGGTGCCCCTGTCGAGCCCGTAGGCCTCCATACAGTCCATCATGGCCATCTCTTCTTCGGCACATTTGCCGAGCTGCTGGTGTGATATCATCCCACCGGTGATATCAGAGAAGGGTGACCGAAAGAAAGGTGATAATGAGTAAGGCATTGTTATCCTCTCTACTTGGTTGTTGAATCAAAACTTACAGTAGCAAGATGTTTATTCTGGGCTACAAAATGTTTCACAGATACTTTGTCATTATTTTTTTAGTATCTTTGACATTTGACAGACGGAATTGGTTGATTTAGGCATAAGCTGAATATTTTTTTTTGTAGGCAATTTGCTTATTGTAAAAAGGTTTGGCTTGTAAGTAAAACAGGTTTTTATAGTGTAATTTTTATACAGCTACGATTACGGAAAATAAAATAATTAACAAATTGCACTAACCACTGATATTAGTATGCATCTATCCTTGGGCTCACATATTTCTTATCGCCGGTAAGTTTTCCTTCAGCTATCTGCTTTTCTCTCTCGTTCCTCATAGCCTGTAAAATTAATACACATAAAATTCTATCAATCACTGTTTTAATCAACAGCAAGTATTTTTTATACAGTTGCAAGTGTAGTCTGTACAGTTGCAAGTGTAGTCTGTACAGTTAACATGCTCTAACAGAGAAAGTAACAAATCAAATTGACTTCCAGTTTACTACCAATTACTATGTTTATCATATTGATAATAGCTGAGCTAGTTAGACTAAACTTAACAATATTAGCTGGGCTATTTAGACTAAACCCGCATTCACTTGTTACTAGCTATTGTAACTTACCACGAATCTTTTGAACTGCAATACCGTAGTCTGGCACTCTTTGAAGTCAGCAAGAAGATGGTGGCACTTCCTTAGTCCGCGGTCAAACCCGTAGGCCTCCAAGCAGTCCATGTAGTGTGCCTCTTCGCGCTGGCATCTCCCCAACAACTGATGAGATATCATACCGCCGGTGATATCCGTGAATGGAGAGCGGAAGAACGGAGAAAGGGACATTGTTTATCCTGTAAATAGAATTGAGGTTACAACATTACGTAAACAAATAATTATTTAAACTAACGCAGTAGTTATCTAACATGTTTTTAAAGGAGCAGGTGTTAATAACACTTAACAATGTAGAATTTACCTCAGTATTTCAAAGTTTTTGAATTAAGAATTTCACGAAGAACCAAAACAATCTCCAACCGAAGAACCAAATAATTTTTCATTTGATGATTTGACTTTGACTGCACATTTGACTTGATTGATTTGACTTGACTGTAGGAATGATTAGTCTCAGACTATGTCGTGTCAATGTCAGGTAAAGTATAGAAAATGTCAAAACAAACAGCTGTTGCGGCGGAAGGCGACGGACGAGGACGGACGGACGGACCCGCTCCGCTCGCTCGATAACCACAGCAGCACAGACAGTGCGGCTGTTCGCAAACAAAAACAGTACGAGTCGCGAAAATAAGAAATTTATTCAAAATGGAGCAGTATATTCAAGAAGGTCTATCCAGAATACTGAACTTTGAAGTTCCAGACGACCTGATACAGTAAGTACGAAAATACCTAGGTAGGTAGGTACAGTTGAAATTTTGGGAGGTAACATTTATATTTTGTATGGTTTGATCAAGAGTTTCGCCTCAGAAAGCCACAGCACTGCTCAAAAATAACATTCTCAATAATCCACAGGTACATTAAGTCGATCGACGATGATCGAGACTTCAATGAGTACATGAAAACATTGCTGGATTTTGAAAACAACCAACACAAAAACTTCTTCTTGGAACTTTCAAAACGAAAGTTTTCCAACAAAGGTATGAATAGAACACACATAATTTTTTACAAAGTTAAATAGTGACTTCTTAGTACTTAACTAATAAATGTTCTGAGTATTGCACATGAATATCATACCAACCACATTTCTTAGTTACCTACCTATTGCACAATATTACTTGTCAAGTCAGACTGGTAGAGCATATAAATGAATAACTAGGAACATTTTCAGGTAGTTCCTTGCCAAAACAGCAGAAGAAGAAAATATCAAAAAGTAAACAACAAGAGCAGAATATAAGCTCCCAAGCAGAGCCTCCACAAGCTGACTCTAGCAATGAATCGGAGGCAAGGAATAGAAAGAAAACAAAATATATCAACTTGTACTCACAGGAAGGGAAGAATGCACAAGTTGTGCTGTTGAAAGGTAACTTACTCATGATAGTGACATTAATTAAATAATAACACAAATTCTAGCCTAGCGACAAACACTAGCTCACTAGCTGGTAACCTTGAGTAGAGTACTCTAAGGGAGATCAACTAAAATGACATCAAATAGTAATGCAGGATCTTTGGACAGGTCAGGCTGTGTCCCTTATCACTCTAATGTTAGGAACCTGGTACACAATGGGCGGGGGGGCATGGTCCCCATGCCAAAAGACCCAGGACTACCATACTTGGCAAAGGCCCACTTACAGCAGACATAGGTATTAATTTGTAAGGTTTTTGTTATTATAGTGCTTCAGAGTTCGATTCTATGTTGTTTCTTGCAAACATTTATTCAGTTGAGTCGACTCCTAGGAAGTAACTGTTTTTGTAATCAGCCTCGGTCTTCTTGTATACATTCCAATCAGAGTCGTTGTAAGTGTTCCTGGCTCTGTAGAAAGACTTCCTTCCCCTGCGGTTTATTGAAATCACTTTTTCCATTATTAGGTTATAAAATACTTATAATTTGTAGTTACTACTAATAGTTGTGTAGTTTTCTTGTAAAAAAACAACTTAGATTTTTGTGCTTAGGTACGCCTTTCCAAAAAGGTATGTTCTGTCCCGTTCCTATGATCGCGTAATCCTATTCGTATATATTCAAATGACTGTAAAAAGTCCTACAAATGGGTGTTAGATACCCTCTCAATGAGAATGTAATGGTCCAAAGGTTGCCTGGAAGAGATCGCTCATAGCGATTAGGCCGCCCATTGTGCAACGTTATTTGTATTTGTCTTTTCCTGTCCTGTGTTTCTATTCGGTGTGCAATAAAGAGTATTGTATTGTATTGTAACATCCAGGAAGGCACAGATGTGACTGCCAAGCCTCCAAGCACGAGCTGGTGAACAACTGCGTGCGGTGCGGCCGCGTCGTCTGCGGCCAGGAGGGCTCGGGGCCCTGCCTCTTCTGCGGCAACCTGGTAACGCTTCCTTCCAACTCATTCATCACATTATTTTATTGTTAATTGTTGAGACTAGACTAGAGATAACGCTGCGCTGTGTACTCTGAGTTATATATTTATTATTGTCACCATCACGATCTCTAAATTCTTGAACCCTCTCATTGATGTGTCAATGATGCAATACATAATACACAAAGACCCCATACCATAGACAATAAGACAAGAAGAGTAACAATGTGCCTATATTCGACGACCTCTGTGGCGTAGTGGGTAAAGGTCCGCCTGCGACGCGGGGTTCGATTGCCATTTCGGGAAATATGTTTGTACGATCTACAGATGTTTTCCGTTCCGAATGTTCCGAGTGTTTTCTATGTATAATTAAAATATTTATACATGTAAGTAGTATTATGTGTATTAGTTATCTAGTATCCATAAAACAAGTTGTGCTTAGCTTGGGGCTAGATGATTCTGTGTCATTTATCCAGCATTGTTTATCTTTACACGGTATAAAGCAAAGTCGCTCCCGCTGTCTGTCCCTATGTATGCTTAGCTTGCTTATTTTTTATTGAATATTAAAATATTTAAAAGTACGCAACGGATTTGATGCGGTTTTCAGAGTAGAGTGATCCAAGAGGAAGGTTAATATTATGTTAATACATGAATGATTATAGTAGAGAAAAACTGATAATTTTAGTTTTAGAGGTTTCTAATTTGATGTCGTATATAAACACATTTTTGAAGCCAGAAATAATGGCTTATTTACGAAGCGATTTTAAGCAATACAGCATTAATCCTTATCCAATTAAATACTTACCTTAAAATTTTGCATTTAACATATGTAAATCAATATGGCCCTTTACAGCATGTAATTTAAATGAATATTTTCGAAGATATTACAGATTTAAAATGCAGGGACATTGCGGTTGCGGCGGTACCGGCCAGGGGCCGATTCTATAGTATATTTAGTATCAGCATTGCACCCGTCCCGTGCGAAGCCGGGGCGGGTCTCTAGTTACGTATAAACTTACCCCTGCGTAGTGGGTGCACCAGGTTTGTGAGCTTAATAATAATAAGTTCACTGGCATCGTCTGGAAGTTCCTCTCTCTGCAGCCCTGCCACTGCCTGCTCACGGCCGCTGGAGTCTAGCTTGGCGGCCAGTCATTCACCGTGCCGATATATATTTTACTGTACAATAGAATTATAATATTTTATTTTCTAAAGTAAAAAATTTATTTTATGAAGATATATAAGAATAAATGAGCGTATAATAATAATAAATAAATAATGCTGGACAACCCACACAGCATCATCTAGCCCCAAGCTAAGCAGAGCTTGTGTTATGGGTACTAGAGATATTTTTTATTATTCCTAGAAAATACCCAAAACACCCGGAACAAATATTAGCAGATCGTACAAACATTTTTTCCAAGGCGGGAATCGACCCGCAACCTCCTGCGTCGCAGGCGGACCTTCGCCCGCCGCGCCACATCGGTCGTCACGTCATATATAATAAATAGCTTACTGTAATGATCGTTTCTGGTGGTCCCAGGTGTGCACGCCGCAGGAGCAACGGGAGCTGAACGCCAAGACCAAAGCCAGCGGCAAGCTGATGCAGTCCCTGATGGAGAGGAGCCGGCCGGCGCCTCTCGCGGGCCGCGAGCAGGCCGAGCTGCACCGCGACCGGCTGCTGGAGTACGACAGGACTAGGTAACAGAGGAAATTCATCTAGATACATTTTTGTTTCTACAATCTACCAGCCTCAAGGTATTCTCCTTTTTTTGTTGTTCCACTTCCGAAACAGATGTTATTCCAAGTGTAAAACTAAATATTTATGAATTCCAAGTGGAGCCTTCCTGAGGACCACTCTGACTAAAGATGTGCGCGACTTTGAATGATAAATACAATTTACCAGCCTCTAGGTATTCTCCTTTTTTTGTTGTTCCACTTCCGAAACAGATGTTATTCGAAGTGTAAAACTACATATTTATGAATTCCAAGTGGAGCCTTCCTCAGGACCACTCTGACTAAAGATGCGCGACTTTGGATGATTTCATTCGAACTATTCGACTTCACAAATCATACGAACCATTCGAATGACTATCGCAAATTAGTAACTAATTGGTTAGTAGTGGCAATTGCTCGAGTCGGGCAGTCGAACTCAATTCGTTATTCGACGCCTCGATCAATTTGTAGAGGCATTAGTAATTACTAATTAGTAGTTATCATTCGACTTAGAAGATTAGTATATTACTATTATTCAAGTCGAATGAGTAAATTAGTAGTCGTAGATCTTTCGACCTGCCAGATCATTCGCAGTCGCGCATCTTTAACTCTGACCCACATTGCTTCTCCATCTTCTCCGAGTGTTATATATAATGTAGTTGATGTATGAATCGTCAGCGAGCGGCGCACGCTCGTGACGGACGACGACAGCGACTACTTCAACGCGAACAGCGTGTGGCTGGAGAGCGGCGCGAGGCAGCAGCTGGACCGCTACCAGAGCGCGCTGCACGAGAAGAAGCACGCCTCGCGGAGAGACAAGAAGATCACCTTTGACTTTGCAGGTATTATTATCGACTGTGTAATGAATAATTTTTATAATTATATTTTTTTTTTTATTATTTTTTAATAATTTACACACAAAAAATGTACCTATGTATATATAATGTCCGCTTTCATTATAAGTACCGGCAAAAAGTAGAAGGAACTGTAGTAGGTACTTGCGTCTGTTTTACCGGTAGAGTACAATCTCTCAAATAACTACTTGAAATCTCGAGTGAACAGGTTCCTGTTAGGAAAGCGTACTCCGTGGTGTGGGATGTTGGTCAAATGTCAACCATCTTCAATTGATAACAAACTTAAAGAGCCGCCGACGCCGACGCCCTCAGCCTTCAGCCTCGGTGCTCGATGCTCGGTGAACACGTTCAAGAACAAATGATAGTTAGCTCGATTGTATCCTCCGATACAAGTGAACTGCACGACACAACACAACCAGGTAGGGGAAAAGTCAAGTCACAATCCGGCGCACCAATGTAGCTTTACCTTAGGAGCACAAATTACATGAAAATTAAATTAATAATATTTCTAAATTAAGTAAAGTAAAAGATTGTTTATTTTGCCATAATACAATAGGTACAATTTACATTTACAAAATGAAGACAGCCATGGACTTGACGCCGCTGCAGTAATGAACATACTCCTACCTACTCAGTGTAATAAATAAATAACAGTATTATTATAAACGCGAAAGTTTGTGTGTTTAGATGTCTGTTACCTTGTGCTTCACGACACAACTACATCGGGCTGAAACTTTGCATACATGTAGATCTTCTGATCTGTATTTTTCTCCCATCGTTTTGGTTGCCTGGAAGAAATCGCTTTAAGCGATAAGGCCGCCAGTTCCATTGCTGTTCTCTACATGTTTATATGTAAAATTAGTTTTATGTGGTGATGAATAAAGTAGTATTATCAATCAATCTTCATTCCCATGAGATAGATATAACCTCTGAACGTTTCCATAGAAACAACGCGTACGAAGCTGCGGGCAGAAACGTGTCATATCTTATGTAAAAAGCGCGCTTGTTTTCAGGTCGTCAGATACTAGAAGACAATACAATAGACTACGAAGTGGACGAAGATAAGATCCGCGAGATGACAGCCAGCTCCGCAGCCAGCTCGGGGCTCCGCGGGCCGCCGGCGCTGTGCGGCGCGGGCGGTGCGGGCGGTCCGCCCGCCGACAGAGACGTGGCTCCGGGGATCAATGCTCCGCTACTGCAGGTAGCGGATTTTGTTTATTTAGTATTTTAAGAAAACTGACGACTACACAAGATATACAGGGTGTAACAAAAATAAGTAACCAAACTTTCAGGTGGGGTGTAGAATCGAACACTGAATTCAGGAAAAATATTAAAAAAAAATCCCGCTCTTTAGTTTTTGAAAAATAAAATAAATACGGAATTTTCACTACATTACGCAAACGACTGATGCACGTGTTTATTTGACATTAAAATATGATTAAAAGGTCTACGTACCTTGTGTACACCTTTTTAGCAGATAAACATCTTTTTACGGGGGGCACCCACGACCGGACACGCGATATCGCAGCAGCGCGCGCGGCGCGGCGGGCTGCACGTGTTGTAGTTATGTAGGAAGCTAGCTAATGCATTCCAATTTTCCCATTTCAATTTTCATCTCGTGGTATTCAATATCTGAATAACGCATACGAGCCATTTTTACGCACAAAAAACCGATAAGCGCCGCCGCGACCTTCACCTTGCGCTTGCAATGATGCAACTAAACGGCCATTGACCCTATGATAACATTTCTGTGGTATGACAGTTTGACAAAACTAACAATAAGCCTAGCATTGGGTGAACATTCGGATGAACTAAGTTTGTATACCTATCTCGCTCTCGCGCGCTAAAAGTTTGTGCCTTTTCTTGTCTCAATCTGGTGCTTCGGAAATGCAAATTGTAACAACCTTTTATGGGGTTCATTGTAAGTTACTCACCGTGTTTTTAAAGGTCAATGTGAAGGTAGGTACTTAGGTAGTCAACGATATGAAAAAATAAAAGCTAGTAGTGAATATCTTTTAGTAGGAAGGTGCATGTTTAATGAATGTACCTACTAACTATGCATTTTCGCGATAGAACGTGTGTAAAGACTTAAAATAATTTATTTATTTTTTAATTCCTAGAGGAAAATTGGAATGTATTTGTTGTACGTAGGCTCCATATCTAAGCACGCCGTGCAGCCTGTTCGCTTCCGCTGCAATGATGTCGCGGGTCGATGACCGCGGTGGCCGCTCATTAGGGCACCGTTTAGGTGTTATGGGCTTATAAAAGAGATGAATACAGGTACTTAGGCCATATTTTTTTTTATTCCAAATAGACACATGCATTATAGTCTATTGCCTAATGTTGTGAAAATTTCGTACCTATTTATTAAATTTTTCGAAAACTAAAGGGCGGGATTTTTTTTCAATATTTTTCCTGAATTCAGTGTTCGATTCTACACCCTACCTGAAAGTTTGGTTACTTATTTTTGTTACACCCTGTATATAAATAAAAGGACGGCCGATTAAATGTTTTCATAAATATAAAAGAGTATTGAAGAGAATAAGTGATGGACAAAATAAATAGGTTCGTATGACGTTAGGAAATAAAGAAGAGAGTACTACGACTACGCTTGAAGAAACTAGAACAAGTGTTGAGACGGCTCCGCGGTCAATTGCCCAATTCTGTCTGCACCGTTTTAAAGATTTCTCTAAAACTTATCATATAGTAACTGAAACAAATCACAAAATATGACCAATATTATCTGATCTACACGATCAAATATTTCGTTTTACAATATTTTGTATAGTTAATAATAAATCACTAGAAATACAAAAAATGGCACGAGGCTTAAACCCTAAAAGTAAACAGGAAACACAAAAAAAAACATTAAAACTACTACTTCAAGTATATAATATTTCCTTTAAGATAAACAGATTTTCGTTATTATTTTTAGATTCAATCCAATAGTAATGAAACCCTAATAAAACACATTTTGGTAAAGCGCCTTGCGCTGATAAATACAAGCAAAACAATATTTTTCAAAAAAAATTCAACCAAATTGGTCATCTCTATTGCCATGTTATTGGTTATTGTTGGGGGCTGGTATTTTAGGTAATTAAAAGAATTAAAATCAACTTTTCACGTGTATTGTTACAAGGGTGTACAGGAAGAAGAGAGACAAAAAATGGCGGCTAATTAAAATTAAACATGAAAGTGTCAATGACAAAAGGTCCTTGACCTAACCTACAAATAACGCGCGGGATATTTGAATTCCATCTCTGGATTATGAACATGCCCCCGCGCGTTGAAAGCTCGTCTTTCAACAAGAAACATCTTCTTCTGGCAGGAGTGGGACAATCTTGCTGACGCTACGTCGCACGACTCCACTGGCCGTTCTTATATCAGCGACGCGGCATATGCCATCACTCGGTCCCGGTATGACAGATTCAACACGTCCAAGCTTCCACTTCAATGGTGGTGTGCCATCTTCTTTTATCAAGACAAGTGCATCTTTCTTTAAGGAGTCCTTGCAGGATTTCCATTTTACTCGTTGCTGAAGTTCAGACACATACTCCTTGCTCCATCTCGTCCAGAAATGCTGGCGTAATTGCTCAATACGTTGGTAACGTGTCAATCTATTGACTGGATAGTCCTCATAGTTCCGTACCGGGAGAGACGTGAAGGGTCGGCCAATGAGAAGGTGTCCCACAGTGAGAGGGGTGTAGTCATCCACTTCCGACGACAACGGAGAGAGTGGCCGAGAGTTCAAGATCGCCTCGATTTGTGTTAACGTAGTCGTAAGCTCCTCGAACGTTAAATTACAATTTCCCAGCACTCGATTTAGATGATACTTGGTCGACTTAACACCTGCCTCCCAGAGACCTCCAAAATTAGGGCTATATGCAGGTATGAAATGAAACTGAATACCATCCTGCGCTACCTCAGCAGCCAGCGAGTCACAATTGCTCTTTAAAAAATTTGAAATATCATTACATGCGCCAACAAATGAGGTGCCGTTATCAGAAAATATATGCGAGGGTTTTCCTCTGCGCGACATAAATCTACGTAAAGCTAATTGGTAATTATTGCTTGTTAAATCACCCACTAGTTCCAGATGTACCGCTTTAGTTGTAAAACAAACGAAAATAGCGATATACGACTTGATGAGTCTACTACCACGACCAGTACGACTAGATACAGACACTGGACCTGCATAATCGACACCGACACTATTTTCAAAAGCGTATCCACCTGGTTGCAACCTTTGCGACGGATAATTTCCCATCAACGGGGTTAACACCTTACCCTTCAATCGATTGCAGCGCACGCACTGACGAAAACACTTCTTCGCTAAATTTCGACCGCCTATCGGCCAATAAGTTTCTCTGATAGTTGCTAATAAAAGCTGAGGACCAGCATGCATTAGCCTTTTATGTTCAAAACTAAACAGTAGCTTTGTAAATTGATGTGTGGACTGTATAATAATAGGGTGCTTTTTCTCAAAGGGAAAGCTTGAGTTGTCTAAACGACCTCCTACGCGAATTAATTTTTTATCATCTAAGTAAACATTAAATTTAATCAGTGGGCTTTTACAAGGCAAACTTTTGTTTTTGACCAAGAAATTATATTCAGGAAACGACTGAATTTGCGACTGTCGTAGAATTAAAACTAAGGCGTTGTCTAACTCGTCAACACTTAAATATTTAGTTTCCGGTTTTGGTCGTTTCTTTAAACTATTTACGAACCTAAGCACATAGGATACGGTACGTTGAAGCCTTGAAAAATTTGAGAAGCGACTGAAATCTATAAGTTCGCGTGAATTTAAATCTATAACATGTAATGAAACTGCATTGCGAGTTTCGGGCAACTTTTCGACAGTACTTGGAGTAGCAGGCCAGTGCGCCGGGTCGTGCGTTAGATAATCTGGTCCGTGCCACCATAAATTGATTGACTGAATCGAGCTAATATTGACGCCGCGCGATATTAGGTCTGCGGGATTCACGTCAGTCGGAACATGTCTCCAAGTACAGCTGCCGGTTTTATCTAAAATTTCAGCTATGCGGTTACGCACAAATGGCTGCAGCTTTGAAGGCAACATTTTTAGCCAACCTAAAACGATCATGGAGTCTGTCCAAAAAGTAACATGCTTAATTTTTACTCGCAAAGCGTTGACGGCTTTTTCATACAAACGCGCACCGATTAAAGCACCTAACAACTCGAGTCTCGGCATCGTCAACGGCTTGATAGGCGCGACTCGGCTCTTTGCAAGTAATAAGCTAACTGAGACCTCACTCTGATAGTTCACGCTGCGGACATAAATACAGGCACCATACGCACGCTCAGAGGCATCTGTGTAAATGTGCAATTCAAGCTTATCATAAGCATCACAGATGACCCGTCGTGGTATGCGCAGGTCGTTTAAGCCCGGCAGACTGTCAACCATCTCAATCCAAACCCGATTTATCTCAGGCGGTAGCTCCTCGTCCCACGACAGTCTCTGCAACCATAATTTCTGTAAAAGAATTTTCATTAGGATGACACAAGGTGATAAGAGCCCTAAAGGGTCATATATTTGGGCGATGACGGAGAGAATGTCACGCTTTGTGTTTCCTTTGGCTATAGTTGGACTGATCGGAAAGTAAAATTGGTCTGAGGTTGAACTCCACCCAAGGCCTAAAGTTTTACTAATTTCTGTGTCACCGATATTTACTTCGGACAATAACTGATCGGGTTCAGGCAATAATCGAGGCTCATTAGACTTCCATTTTCTAAGAGGCATACAAGCTGAGGCTAGCTCGGCAGTAACCTGTTCACGTATGTACGTAACTTCGCTAAGTTCATCCCCACCACTCAAAAAATCATCTACGTACAGGTCGTGAATTATTATTTCACTAATCTTAGGGTCTTTACATTCTAGACCTACTTGTTTTATGCACCTAGTGGCTAGATAGGGGGCGCTAGCAGTGCCGTAACTTACGCGATCCAGCATAAAACATTTTACGGCAGAAGTAGGCTCATTTTTTGCATTTTGATCACGCCACAAAATCTGCTGTAGAGGCCTATCCTCAGGATGAACCACTATACATCTGTAACATTTTTCAATATCTGCTACAATCACATATTTGTGCTGGCGAAATCGCAAAAGAATTGAAAGTAGGTCATCCTGGACCGTAGGTCCGATCATTTGAATTTGATTGAAAGAAACTCCCGACGTAGTAGGACTACTTGCATTAAACACGACCCGTAGCTTGGTGGTTGTACTACTCTCACGCAGCACGCCGTGGTGTGGGATGAAGTAATGTGGAACCGAGGTAACAGGTTCGCACTCGGACATGTGTCCTAACGACTCGTATTCTGACATAAAATTAGAATACATTTTGCCAAATGAATCATTCCTTTTGAGCCTACGCTCTAAGGACAATAAACAATGATAAGCTCGCTGATAAGAATCACCTAACACGCTCGGTGTTTGTTTTAATGGGATCCTAACGCAAAAACGGCCGTCTGCGAGGCGAGTTGTGTTTTGTGTGAAATGTTCTTCACATTGCTTCTCCTCAGGAAAATAATGAGATGACTGAGGGCTGACTTCTTCAAGCTGCCAAAAACGCATTAATTGGTTTTGAATGTCATCATCAGGAGAGTGAGAAGTCTCAAAATCAACATGAGTAAAATTACATTTAATTTGAGGTAAACCAGATACGCGGCCGCGGTTTACAGGACCGGAAACTATCCAACCAAGTCTAGTCTCATAAAGTATCGGCTTTCCTTTTCCTAATTTTATGTTACGCGAACCTAAAATGTCCCAAAACAAATCAGCACCGATGATTAAATCAACGGTGGCGGGCGAATAAAAATAAGGGTCCGCTAAACTTAAATCAGATGGAATATTTAAATTCCTTACATCAATTTGACACGCAGGGACGTTATCTGTAATCGACGGTAGTACAAAGCAATTTATATTACTTGAAAATGTTTCACATAATGACTTGATGGGCAAACGGCACATTTTATTAATTGATGAAGCTTTATTATTTATACCTACTACAATCCTATCTGCGCGATCAGTAGGTAGGTTCAATATTTTATGTAAACGTTCGGTCATTAGACACGAAGTGCTGCCGTTATCTAAGATTGCACGGGCAATGACTTCCCTATTATCGCAGTCTTGCAGTTTTACTAATGCAGTTGACAGTAAAACGTCACACTGACTTTGACCTAATGACGTTTCGCACGCAGTGCTACGCACTGTTCCCGCTAATGCGACACTATTCTGAGAATTAGTGACCGGTGTCGACGACCTCTTATCATCGTCAGCTGCAGGGGTAGGTGCTTGCGGCGAAGGCCTGGACGAGCTAGAGTTAGCCTCGTTGATGTGAATCAGTGTATGATGTTTACGCTTGCAAACCTTGCAACCAGGTGGTCGCCTACATGAGTTAGCATAGTGACCACTGCGAAAACAATTGAAGCATATTTTATAGCTAGGTAATAACCTATATCGTGCATCATTGCTTAGGGCAAGGAACTTAGGGCAATTGTATAGGTAGTGGTCCTCTTTGCAGTTAGGACATGGTTTCAAAGACACACCCTTATCGCTACCGTTCTGAGAGACCAAAGTCTTTATTTTGCCTTGTTTATTATGTTTGCTTACAGTCTTATTTTGAGATAATTCTATGGTTTCTACTAAGTCTGCACGATTACGCAAGAACATTATGAATGTATCCAACGTTATGGGCTTATCCTTGGATAAGGTACCCTTGTGTTCTTCCCACTCTCTGAAGGATGAAGTATCCAATTTATTGGTGACCATGAAAATTATAAGTGTGTCCCACTGCTGGACAGGCTCACCCAATGATTCCAAAGAACGCAAGTTCTTATTCAGCTGATCAATCAGATTTTTAAGAGTAATGGAAGATTCCTTTGTGATGGGTTCGATGTTGAACAACGCAGAAACATGGTTTTGAACTAATAACCGTTTGTTATCAAACCTGTCACACAGAAGATTCCATGCAATGGAATAATTGCTTGCGGAAAACTCGATGGACTGAATCACTACAGCAGCCGAGCCCTCCAATGACGCCCTCAAGTAATGAAATTTGTTTATTTCATCTATTTGATCGTTATCATTGATTAAGCTTGAGAAGGTATCGTGGAACTCTAACCAGGTTTCATAAGAACCTCCAAATTTTGGTAACTGGATAGTGGGTAACTTAACAATCTTATTGTTGGATCGAGCAAATGAAGCATTTTCAAGTTTATTTTGGGCCCTGTGGTATGCTTCTATCATTTCTTGTGCGTTTGCGATCAAGCTATAATATTGCTTGTCGAACTCTGTTCGCTCTTCTACCTGCAGTTCATTATTGTCATTTATGCATTCAATCCTAACTTGCACCTCATCATATGGGTCATACAACAATTCAACCTTACCTGTACGCAATTGTAACTCCCTGACTTGTGCTGCACTCAGCGAGGAGACATCCAGACTGCTCAGGTAATTAGAAAATGCAGTGATGCGACCTTTAATACTTCCACGCTTTTTTATCAATTCTTTTTCCTCGGTCATATTGGGAGGTGGTGATAGTCAACCTGGAATTGAGATAATCACTATGTTTACAAAGGATCTTAGACTGATAATTGCTAAACACTTGAGACTTGTGGAACGTTATAAAGATTATCTTTTACTGAATACAATGTAAAGTTAAGATTTTGTAAAAGTAGGATGTAAAATACAATGTAAAATTAATGTAAATAGGTAAGATTCTTGTAAAGTATGATGAAGAAATACCTACAATGTAAATGTAAACAATCTTAGCTTTTTCCAACAGATAAACTGACAATTTAGAACTGCAACCTTGACTTTGAATTTTAACACAACAACATCATGAATTTAAACGTTTTTTATTGAATTTAATGGTGAAAACAGTAACTTAATTTAACATGAAAAACTTACTACATATAATGAGACAATTCAATGATGGCTGATGCAACTTGCAATGTTGAAAAATAATGATGAATTAGTTAAAATAAGGGCTAGATAGATTAATAGGCTCAAAATAACGTTTGGCACAAACAATAAATAAGGTCTACCTAGCTGGGCAACCAAAATTCACCTACACTGCGTTACAAATGTTACAATCACTCATGAAAAAAACCACATGGATGCCAGACATTGTTTTTCACTAAATCACCTAATTAAATAACTTTGATGTTACTGACCTTTCGTGATGTCGAATTAATACCTAGAATACCTGAGTGCTGGGTTCAAACTATGTTATATTCACTTTCACTTCACATTTCTTGAACTCCATCGACCACTCTTGATGACGTGATGCGCAATTCCCCGAAGTCTTATAATTTGCGCTAATCTGTTCCAATTCTTGATTTAGGTATACTTTGCTGGGAATTTATTTTAGAATCCGGCTCGAAGGACCATGTTGGGGGCTGGTATTTTAGGTAATTAAAAGAATTAAAATCAACTTTTCACGTGTATTGTTACAAGGGTGTACAGGAAGAAGAGAGACAAAAAATGGCGGCTAATTAAAATTAAACATGAAAGTGTCAATGACAAAAGGTCCTTGACCTAACCTACAAATAACGCGCGGGATATTTGAATTCCATCTCTGGATTATGAACAGTTATATTTCGTGATTTTGTTCATGACTTTAAATAGATTCGTTTTAGAGAAATATTTAAAACGAATCGTATTGGGAAATTTTCCGCGGAGTGGCCTTAAAGAAACCAACTTCCTACGCAATTGCATTGAAATATCTGCTCGCACGTAGAATATAATTAGTTCTGTCTCGTGGTATGTTATGTATGTTCTGACTGTGCGATCCTCCACCGTCCAGCTGCCAGCTGGTGCTGACCGCATGCTGACCATTTTATTGTAGATAGTTGACTAACATAAATGTAATAATATGTTACGCAAACAAGAAAATCGGCTAATTCAAAAACTCATTAATTGCATCATATTTCAGTGGTAATTTATTATTATTATGTTTTAAGTCTGTTTACTTACTCTAATTTATTTTGACCTCTGCTTTTCTCCCAACAGTTCGATCAATCAGTTGAAAGCCAACAAATTCCAGTGAAAACAGTAGAGCTGCTGCACTACCCGCGCGTCCAGGACGCGGAGATCCAAGAGATGAGCGACACGGGCCGCTGCCTCTCCCTGCACCAGCCCTGGGCCTCGCTGCTGGTCGAGGGCATCAAGATGTCAGTCTTATTGTTAACATGTTAAGAGTTATATCTCACTGAATAGCTTAGCTTTAAGACTGCTGATGTATGACAGTAATAGCATAGGGCCGAAGTGTGACCCTTGTGGAACTCGCACTTATTGTTGGAATTACTTTCACAGGATTATTTACTTTGAAATTTTATTCAAACTAATTAAATTTATAATGATAGGTTTCAAATTAACAAAAAATTTATTAAATTTAACGGCAATCGTAAGACGTTCAATAACTTTTCTTAAATCCAAAAAAACGACAAAGTAAAGAGTTAGTTTATTTGTTTTGTTTAAAATGATTGTTATCATGTAGGCACGAAGGTCGCACCTGGTACACAAGCCACCGCGGCCGGCTCTGGATCGCGTCGACCGTCAAACCGCCGGATCAGGAGGTGGTGCAGGCTCTGGAGAAGCAATACCGGGCGCTTTACCCAGGTGAATACACTTTCTAATTAACATTGGTCTCAGAACAAAGGTTCACTTTCAAATATGAGACAAAGAAGCGGTTTCAAAAACAGAATATAAAACCCTATTTGCCTCATAACTCGGTCGATGGCGCGGAGCTTGCGCGGAGAGGCCATGCCGCCCGGAGCGCGGCCCTCCAGCCCACCAATTACAGTAGGAAATGGCAATGGGGAACGCAACAATGGGGACAAACTTTTGGCAGCCTTAGCGCTGTCCAAATCTTTTGAAACTTGAAAGGAGGAATATTTAAGCCAAAAAGTTTCCCCTATTCAAGTTTTATAAGATTTAGATACCATTAAGGCTGCCAAAATGATCCCCATTGTTGCGTTCCCCATTGCCAATTGCTACTGTAATTGGTGGGCAGTTCAACTCGACAGATATTGTCCTTCGTCAGAGCGGCGTTGTTTGTAGCCTGCCAACTAGTTTTGATTTTGTGTAAAACCTCATTTAGGAGTCTACACGTGGAAAAAGTTTATCACACCAATCACATTATTATAAATGCGAAAGTTTGGATCTCTAGAGATGGATAGATGTTTGTTACTTATTCACGCCGAAACTAACGGATCACGGAAACTGATTTATGGAATAAAAAGTCTATGTTTGATTCCAGGATTAGAATTACCTGTAAGCTAAATTTCAGCTCAATCCGTTCAGTAGTTTAGGCGTGAAGAGGTGACAAACATCCATCCAAACTTTCGCATTTATAATATTAGTGTGATTAGATTACATTATCACTTATATTAGCATAATTATTATTTGTTTTAGAAAGAAACTTGAAATTCCCTACATTCTATCCGACGGGGTGTCTCCTCGGCTGCGTGAACGTGGACGAGTGCCTGCCGCAGGAGGAGTACGAAAAGAGGTGAGCTCGGCCCTCGCTCCGACTTCACAGTGCACATTTTAACTAATGTAGCGATCACCGGACACCGAGGCCTCTGCCCGGCGTGAGCCGACCGGACACCGAGGCCTCTGCCCGGCGCGGGCCGACCGGCTGTGCGATTACGGTAAAATATCCCAATCAATGGATTGCATCCGGGGAGACAGGGCTTAAACAATTATGGTGTAGGCGCCCTCTAGGCGACAACGGCCGAACTACAAGGCTAACTTGTCAATAGAGGCGCTAACACCGAAAACACTGAAGCTAGTAAAAACCTACCTAAGCGCTTCAATAAACATACGCTAGATGTCGTTATAAACTATTGGAAAACGCAAAAAGAGAAAGCAATCCTAGATCGCGCAAACGCTTGATTCGGTTACAACTGACCGTATACAACTATCCGACATCAACTGTTGGTCGAAAGACCACCGGGCTCAGTGGACCAGATGGGTCGGGCCCGGTTCATAGGAGATCTCCCTCCGTACTTATTTGGGGGAAATCCACCTTTCCCCCAAAATGGTTTACATCACATGGCACAAAAACAAATACAAACGATTTTCTGGCTGGATTGAGCCGACCGACGACGAAGCTGTCAACGTCATAATATCACAAATGTCAAACTCAATTATAATGCAATGAAAATTGTATTTATTTGTTAGTACTTGTGTTATTTATCATTAAAATTAATACTTATTATACGCACCCTAGACCATGTTTTGCTCCACTACGTTTTTTTACTGCAATGAATATAATTTGCTGTTTGTATCTTTGAATCAGAATTACTGTAATCGAGAAAAAAAGTCAACTGTGAGTAATAC
Source organism: Eupithecia subumbrata (assembly GCA_949316285.1). Taxonomy (NCBI): domain Eukaryota; kingdom Metazoa; phylum Arthropoda; class Insecta; order Lepidoptera; family Geometridae; genus Eupithecia; species Eupithecia subumbrata. Next base: position 7,447,551 of record OX438630.1, on the reverse strand, counting down.
GATGATGTACTTTGACTTTGGTTGGTTATACCATGACGTTGACCCTAAAATTTCTGTCGTTAATCGGCTTCGCACCGTTGTTGTATGTATTTTTTAGTACCATATTAGAAACTGAAATCGTTTATGCCCAGTCTCCCCGGATACCCATTCAATGGGAATGGGATATTTTAGCGTAATCGCACGGCGGCTGCCCGACCGGCTGCCAGAGGTGGCCCCCCCCTGACGCGCCTTTATCATTGAAAATGCAGTGCAAACCCATATACAATGTGTATTGTCGAACCTCGATCAAACGAGATGTGCGGATACGCGACATATATATATATCGATAAAAACCAGAAAAAATATAATCATGTTAAGTATCTCAAAAACTAAGCCGATTAAATTATTTCTTGTAATGAATAATACATCATCTGGTTTATTCTTCGTTTGTTTTTAAGAAATGTCTAATGTCGAAAGTCGAAGAACAGAACTTGTTCGGGCGGGGCATCACCCCCTTGCGGCTCAATACACCCTTTCCGTGGCATCCTGTACTACATACGTATTATGGGTCGCAATGTAAACTTTTGTTCAGTTTATTAACCATTAACCATATCAACATTTGAAGGAGTCATTTGTGTAATAGAAGTTCGCTATAGAGTTGACAGGTACTAACAGTGTATTTGCATTGGTTGTCACAGGCACGGCGGCGCGGGCGCAGAGAGCGACAGTCCGTACGTGTTCATCTGCTCGAACCCAGTCAGCTTACGGCTCAGGTTCCCCATCAGAGGAGAACATAAGATATGTAAGTTAATAGATTGCTTGCAACAGTCTGCAGTTAGCTCAATTGTTTCAATTGTAAATACTAGTTATAATTTATTTCTATTAGTTGATTGTAATTTTCTTTGTGAATAAAGAGTTGGTTAATAAAAACACAGATAAACTACCTTCCGAGTACAAACGTGGGTGAATAGCAAAAATAAGATACAATTTGTTTTTACTACAAAATGTACTCTTCTGTAACGCGGCTCTGTTCACGCGCGTAGTTCCTAAATAAAAATGTGCTCTTCTGTCACGCGGCTCTGTTCACGAGCGTAGTTCCTAAATAAAAATGTACTCTTCTGTCACGCGGCTCTGTTCACGCGCGAAAATAAAAATAGCCTACGTTTTATAGGTCGAGAATCAGTTTTAGCGTTGCCGGTGACACTCTTCTACACAATCATTCGACTTTACAATATGAAATCATAATAAAAATCCTTTTCAGATGCATTGGACAAAACTATCCACTTTGCCGCTCAAAAGTCCATCCTGAAAATGGCGAAAATGCAAGCACAACAGGCACATGCGGCATAAAGTGCATAATTATTTTATTATTATTATTATGTTACGTACTTAGCTAATATTTTCAGGTTTATAATAAACAACTGGTTATTAAAGAAATTATTTATTTACAAAACTAAACACTAACATATAAATACATTATCTTTTTAATTCATACGCTCCATCTTTGCACACATTCACACAAGTTATACAAAACGATAGTTTAAAATTATCCTTAAATGTAAATGAGCACCGAAATTATATAGAACAGTCGTAAATGCCACTAAGTAGTGAATATCATGCAAAATATTCACAGCATCAAAACAGGATATTGTTATTGAGACAGAACAAATCTCTAACATAGCTTTACACCCTGTAAAATGTGTGTGAGTACACACATTTTACAGAACACAAAATGACCAACGTTTTATGCCTTGGAGCTCAGTGGTCCTGGACAAAAAATCCTTGAATACAAATAAACTATGTATCATATTTGAAAGATTAGTTTGTCTTGACATTAGTTGAACCTGTTAGCAGTTCTCCGCTCAAGATTTATAACCTTTTAAGTAACGCGAAACTACAGAAGTTGCTTTGGTAGTAGGGAAGATTTGGTTTTGTTTAAAAATAAAGACTACGTCTCTTTCTTCTGATTCAGCTGAGGGAAGAACGCTTCGATTGGAAGGATCGGATCATCCGTTGCTATCGTAAAATAATTTGGTATTCTTCTACTGTTGTTTGGTACGGATTTGAACATCCCAGGTTTGTTGTAATCTTTACTAGCGGCTAGGGTTAAGTCTGATACTCTCTTTGAATGTTCAAATAAATGATCCATATGGTCGTGATGTTTCTTATCGGCTATTTTCATGATAGCGCTCTCTGATCGGGTCCTCTCTGATGTGATGTCCTTTGGATCGTAGATCGTTGTTTCCGTTACAGCGTCTTGAACGGATTCTCCGACCTCTGAGTCTTTTATTTTCTTCCTCAAAGGTCTTTTCTGAACAGTTGTTGGTAAAGACTCTGTTGTTTCGTCCATGGGTTTTGTAGTTCGCCTGTTGCCGTTTCGTATGCGGGCTGATACTTTTGTAGTGCTTTCTACTTCTGCAGTTGTTTGTCTTTGTCTGATGGTTGGTCTTACGTTATGTTCCTTATCACTCTCTGTTGTTTCTGTTTTGTATCGAGGATCTTTTGGCATGAACTTCCTTCGTTCTGTTGTCGTTTCACTGTCGCTCTCTGTGTACGGTTTTCTTTGAGGGAATCTGAGTTTTGGCGTATTTTCTACTGGCTTCTCTGTTGTTGTGGTTGAGCCTAGTCTGTTTTTATAGTCCTTAACGCTGAATTTCGGTCTATTGTATTTGTTGCGTAGTCGTGGTCTAGGAACCCGGCCAGGGCTCGAGGTGGTTTCGAGACGGGGAGCGTATGTCGTGACTTCATTACCTGCGTCGGTGTATGTGTATGTAGTTGTTTCTCTATAATAGTTGGTAACTGGTTCCAGCTTGGCTTCAATAGGTTTCACATCTTTATGGAAAGCAAATTCTAGATCCAAGTCGGTTCCTGAAGTGGTTTTCACTCCGTCGTTTAAGCTGACCGCTACGTCACTGGTTGGTGTATCTTTCTCGTCTTGTTTATGAGTGTAGTCGGGAGCGTCGTACGAAGGTGAAGTTGACTTGTACTGTTGTCTGTTAGCAATCTTCATAATTTGCGATTCCTTGCTCGCTTCGTATATTTTGAATGAGGGGGCTGTAGTTGTTTCGAATCTGTCTGATGGCGTTGTAGTGATTAGACGGCGATGGGTTAGTTTCTTTTTAATGATTGTTGGTGATGTGGGCGTTGCTGTAGGCAAAGCGCTGCTGGTGATAGGGTCCGTAGCGGCACCAACTGTAGTGGCTGCTGTCTGGAGCTTACTGGTTGGTCTGACTCTTGGTTTGATGGTGTGAACTTCTTCTTCTATTGAAGCCTCTGTTGTCTGAGAGGGGGTGTGAGAGTAATGAGCGCGAGTGCTCGTTTCTTCTTGATTGCGGTTTGTTTGAGCTAGAGTCGGTCGACGTCTGCGCAGTTTGGTCCTCTTGCGGATCCTGTCCTTTTCGGCTGTGGCAGGCTCGGGTGTGCTCGGCCGTTTAAAGTGTCTGTTCGGTGGTAAAGTGGGTAGAGGCTCGATAGGTTCCTCGCTGGCCACCGTGCTGGCCGTCGTCGTTTCCTGGGTGCTGAGCCTGGAGCTCTCCGTGGTCGTCTTCTTCGTTCGTCTCGGTATGTGGATATCGTCGTACGACGGAGTCGACACTTTGTACGTGTAGTAATCTTTGAGCTTCTGCTTGCCGATCGGTTCGAATTCGTCGCCGAGAGGCTGCCTGCTTTGTGATTCGACATGTCCGTCGTAGCTCAAAGAGTTATCGTATCCCTTCTCGGCTTCTGTAACGATGGCGTATTCCTCAGGAAGTGCTGGCAGCGGCGTGGGGTGCTGCAGGCCATAGTCGGAGTACTGCTTCTGCGGCGCGTCTTCGGTATACGTTGGGTTGCCGTTCGGTTGCGAGGTCAACGACCACGGCGCTGCTGACGAGCGGGTGTAGACGTCGGAGTCGGTGGCTTCGGTAACTTCATACGTGGGTCGCACGGCGGGGTCTAACTCGGGTCTGCTGGGTGGGTTCGCGTATTGTTTGTTTACCTGCTGATTGCCTCCGGCCGGTACGCTGTCTTGGATCTTCTGTTTGTTATCAAAATTGTAGTTTATGTTTGGCTGATTATAATAGTTCTGGTTTTGCGCGTTTTGTGCTTGGAAGCTGTATTCGTAAACGTTATTCGCTGTCGTCTGAAGCGGGTTGTAGGTGGTTGCGACGATCTTGTTAAAGCCGTTACTGTGGTACTTCGAGAACGGGTCCTGTGGGCTTGGTTTGAAAGAGTCTTTGGCTCCTGCGTTGGGGTCAATTTTAGGTGGTATCGAGACTTTGGTATTAGGAACCGGTGTGATCTTGAAGTCGCCGAGCGTAGAAGTGAACTGGAACGGGCTGGCAGAAGTAGGGAGCCGTGGTGTAGTTGAGCTGAAGACGAAAGGCGTTGTTTTGTAGCTGAATGAGTTGAAGATGGTTTGCCGCGAGGGTTGCGGGAAGAACGTGGGCTTCGTTGAAGGGTACTGGAATTGGTGGTTGCCTTTCACAGTTTGCAGTCCGATGTTTCCGAATGACCCTGAAACATACGTGTATATTGTAAAACAATTCTATGGGAAACGTTTTATTCAAATTATTTATTTAAACAATACCACAACATTACAGATTCCTCCAAAGGATGAAATCTTCTTAATAATTGGATGAAACCAGTTCCTACCTAAAAGAGTTGGCGGTAACGCAGCGTTCTGGAAAGAATACTGTCCGTAAGGATTGTAAATCTGGTTCTGTATGCCCAAGTTCTGTTGCACACCCAAGTTCTGTTGTTGAGCGGTCTTCACCTGTTGGCTAACAGATTGTGAAGCGGTGTCGCTATCGGGCAGTTTGTATATTTCCTGCTTGTAGATCTCGGTACCGCCTTCTCCTTTATTCTGGTCCTTGTTCTCCGTAGGCCTTGCGTAACTTTCCACAGGTTTCCCGAAGATATCTATTGGCTTACTGGTCTGATACTGCGCGAATTGTAATGGTTGAATGCTTGTTAATTGCTGTAGCACGTTGTTCTGTAGCTGTTGTTGCTTGTACTTTTGCGGAAACTTCTGGAACACAGGTCTGGCTGCGTACGGGTTGTGAGGGTTTCTGATGAGCACGCTGTCCATGGGATAGCTCTGCAGGTGCTTGTAGTAATTAAGTCCATTCTGCAGATTGATGCCGAGGTTGTTGTTTTGAATTGCGAATGGGTTGTGGTAGGAGCTGATTGGTTGATGTGCTTGCTGGGTTTGGGAATGTGGAACTGTCCTTGTCGTGGTGGGTCGGTAGGATTGAGCGATGGAGGTCAGTTTGCCGGCGTCTCTCGATGAGAGTGGACGTGCGGAGGAAGGAAACATGTCGAGTACTGGTACGGGGATTTTGTATTGGGGGGATTGGAGCGGTGAGGCGCCAAACGATCCGTAAAGGAGGCCTCCTGATCCGATCACTGGGCGCCAGCCGCCTTTCGATGGCATTGTCTGGAACAAATAAGAACATTTTACAACATGGTTTATACGCTGGCCGCAGTCGACTGCTAGCAGACGCGACTGCAGCGCGAACGCCCATTCACAGCTGCATTCTAGATATCACATGACCGAGAGCAGTTCTAGAAGGTAGTATATGTAAATACTTACCGCTTGTGTTGCCATAATCCGCCGGCGCTGGACGCAGTCGACTGCCAGCAGCAGCGACTGTAGCGCGAGAGCGCCCAGCCACAGCTGCATTCCTGAAACCAAGACAAAGACATTATAACAGCAGCTGGGGCATCATGATCACATCACCCTAGACAACGACGTGTCTAGAATAGAATACACCAAACATTACATCGAATCGTCTCCGGCCATGTCTAGGATGTTGCTATCGCTGCAGGAAAGTAAATACAGGGTCGAGAATCTTTAACATTCGTCGACCTAGTAGCCATAAAAGGTCAACAGGTCACGAATTTCAAGTCTTATTGACATCAGTGAACGACAGAATCCAACTAGGAATAAAAGTCACGTCGCGTCGGTGCGTCGCCTTCTACTGCACACGTTTCAGGTAAGGCTAGTAGGTAGGTTGAACTAGGTTTTGGGTAGAGTTCGTCTAAATGAGCCATTGCATCATTTAGATGACCTCTACCCACTTCGAGTTTTTATTCGACACGGTAGTGAGTGCTCTCGGCTGCTCATGAAGTAGGTAAGTGTATAACGTTTGACTGAACCATTTTAAGCTGAGACAGGAACCTTTTTGGGCCCCTGTAACATAATGTTTGTTTGTTTCTGTTTTTGTACATAGCTAGTAGGTATTTTTAATGTATTTATATGTTTTTTTTGTAGCCAGGAATCTATTTTTGTAATGTACTTATCTGTTGTGTCTGGGTTCAAATAAATTTATTTTCTTTCTAAAGAAAAAGACGACATGGATATAATTCCTAGTTAGATTCCGTTATAATCACTGATGTCACTGATGGCTTGAAATTCGTCTTCTCAGAGCACCAGAATACCGCATGATTTATTGCAAGGCACTGATTAGCGCAGTGATAGCTACTTTCTTAGAAAGGTTTCTTTCGACGAGGCAAGCGCAAGTCACCGTCAATGTTATGCGCCTTAGTTTTTGCGTGAATCACTGGCTGCTTAGAATACTTTGGAGATATTTTTACTTTTTAACAGACTTCAAGAAAAGGACGAGGTTCTATATTCGGCTGTACATACATACATATATATGTATGTTTTTTATGTATTACTTCACTTCTGTCTATTGAGGATCGATTCGGAAGATTCTCTTTGAATATCAACATATTAACATCAACAACGACCTCCGTGACGCAGCAGGCGAAGGTCTGCCTGCGACGCAGGAGGTTGCGGGTTCGATTCCCGCCTCGGAACAAATTTGTGTACGATCTGCAGAAATTTGTTCCGTTGATCTGGGTGTTTTCTATGTATAATAAAAAAATATCTATTTATGTAGTGTATTGTATTAAGTATATCAGTTATCTAGTAGCCATAACACAAGCTCTGCTTAGCTTGGGGCTAGATAATGCTGTGTGAATTGTCCAGCATTATTTATTTATTTATATACCGATATGGATAATCTAAATATTATGACATTTGAAGAAGGTTTTTAGTTCGTTCAAAACAATCAAATCATCATCCTACCTTTTTAAATTGCCTAATTGCGAGTAGGTAAGTATAGGTACGTGCAGCCCTAGCTACTTTAATTAAAACTCAATACATTTTAGGTAAGTTAAGTACCTACTTACTACGGTACGCTGACTGTAGCGCTTAGGGTAATCTTGAACAAACCTATTGATATATTTTACTTTTATTTATCACCTATTAAATACGGTAGTAGGTAAATAGTGCATCGGTGGTTGTGTAAAGGCAATCACCCCTGCCTTCCAACCCGTGGCATCATGCAGGTTTTGAGATATTAATGTCATAGTAATGATGGATTGAAACCGCCGGCAAAATAGAATATAAGAAATCGTCATTATATTAAATTAGGACTCGAAAATAAATTGAATAGGCACTAAGTACCTGTAAAAGTCTATGATCATCATGATGACACACAAACCAAACAAGATCCGTCAAGTGCGAGTGTAACTCGCGCGCCGAGGGTTTTGAACGTTTGTCAACAAATATGTACCAAAAGTACCGGTTAGAGACTTCGCAATTTAACGAATACCTAAGAATAGTAGGTACCAACCTACATTTCAGATGGATCTCTCTGCATGCTTCGGTTAAATGGGTGGTTCGTTTAAGGTGGGGAATGGTAAATTTTTCGACTTTTTTCGAAATATTTCAAAAAATATGAAAGCTACAGAAATTTGAAAAACTGGTTTGAAATGTCCAAACCAATACCTTTCATTTGATACCCTACTCGGCGGGGTAGCCCCCCTTTTGAAAATTATTCCTTTTTGACCATTTTTCAAAAAGTGTTCTTTTTACAGACTTCTCTATATTTTTCCTGTAAAATATAGATCCATATCTACAAACGCTCCATACATTTTAAACGGATCGCTCTGCAAACTTCGGAGATAGGGGGGGGGGAATGGGTATTTTTTTGACTATTTTCAAAATATTTCAAAAAGTTTGAAACCTACAGGAATTTAAAAAACTGTTTTGAAACGTACAAACCAATACCTTTCATTTGATACCCCATTCGGTAAGGTAGCCCCCCCTTTTGAAAATTATTCCCCCCCTTTTTGACCATTTTTCAAAAAGTGTTCTTTTTTCAAACATCTCTATATTTTTCCTGTAAAATATAGATCTATGTCTATAAACGCTATATACATTTTACATGGATCGCTCTGCAATCTTCGGAGATAGGGGGGGGGGGAATGGGTATTTTTTCGACTTTTTTCGAAATATTTTAAAAAGTATGAAACCTATAAAAATTTTAAAAAATATTTTGAAATGTACAAAATGATACCTTTCATTTGATACCCCATATGACTCTGTAGGTATCTTTTAAAATTTCGGCATCACAATTTGTATGGAAAATATTCATTTTCATTTTTCATTTATTTTCATTTATTTTTCTCTAAATCTGTACAGGCGCACGAAATGTATTATTATTTTAAATTTCAAGTTGATAGCTGCAATCGTTTTTGAGTTATTAAGGAGGGAAAAAAGGACAGACAAAGCGAGACCATAAGGGTTTTGAAACCGGTCTTCGATCTTCAAAACCCTAAAACAAAACATAAAAAAAATAACTCTATTATATATTCATTTTATTTAGAAATTGTCCGAAAACAATAGTATCTTCAAAACGAATGGCAGACATTATACAGGGTCACTTTCTACGGACCTTGATTATCGGCTACATAGGTAGGTATAATGAAAGCCTCGAAATTTGTCGTTTCATCGACTCTATACTTATATGCTTGCCTATTACTGTATTTCTTTTGAGAAAGTGTGTCGTAAGAGACATTATGTGTTTAATGGGAGAATTGGCCAACGGTACCTAGCTAGCTAGGGCTTAATTTGGGAGAATTGCTCAAAAATGTGACACTAAAATACATTGAAAATTGTGTCATTTAGGATGTTATTTAAAAAAATAAGCTAATTTCACTCTCTATGGCTTCGTAGTCATTCCTTTCACCCTGAAACGAAATCGCAGGAATATACAATAAATTTTTTGATTTGTTTTGTCCTCATCTAGAGCATAAAACACAATCTCTAGGTGGTAGGTATCTAATGATCTCTAGGTGCTTTTCCTAAGGGTATCTACCTAATCGACTAAAATAAAAAACAAATAAAATACCATCTCGAGAGGTACCTATAACTTAATTAACTAAGAATTTTATAGCGGTACATGCTGATTGCTGAGCCCGCACAGGCCATTTCCACGTAACTTATGCCGTGAATAAACGTTTTATTTTAACGCTCTATAAACCATTCAGATTAGATGAAAAGGCTATTTAAAAAGTCCAAATAAACTGGCAATCTTATTACTTTTACGAGTTTCCTTTTGGAGAGTCGTAAAGTATGGACAAATCGCTACAGACGTCAACTTTGTAGAGCATAACCAGCAGTCGACGGGTCTTTCCCACGCCTGGTGCACCTGTCTCACTGAGGACGGTACATACTAAGTATACCTAGTTGACGACCTCCGTGGCGCAGCGGGCGAAGGTCCGCCTGCGACGCAGGAGGTTGCGGGTTCGATTCCCGCCTCGGAACAAATTTGTGTACGATCTACAGAAATTTGTTCCGTCGGTCTGCGTGTTTTCTATGTATAATAAAAAAAATGTATCTAATGTAGTGTATTGTATTAAGTATATCAGTTATCTAGTACCCATAACACAAGCTCTGCTTAGCTTGGGGCTAGATAATGCTGTGTGAATTGTCCAGCATTATTTATTTATTTATTTATAGTGGCCTCAGCGCCGCGCCACCGCCCACGCAAAGAGAGGGTATCTCCTCATCAGCACACACTAAATCTAAGCTCACACTATTGCGGTCTAAGTTAGTATATATTACTAGGGATGGTTCAGTAAAGACTATTGAACCATACCTAGTACCTAATATCCCAAAACAAAACAAAAAAAAATCAAAACATAAATCTCTATCCATAAATACAATAAATGTACACTTAAAAAAGGTCAAATTATAAAATTAAACACTGACACGGAAATAAAGTGATACTTATGATTTCTGTCGCTTCGGTTTCAAGCATACTTCTATGGGACCCCCTGCACAACAGTGAAAGAATCATTAAAATCGGTCAACAGTTAGCGAAGGTAACAAACATACAAAAAATACCTAAGTACCTCCTTTTTTTTGAGTCTGTAAAATATACAGACGTATATATCAGAACAGCTTACATCATGAAGGGGAAATAGGAAATACTTTACTAAAATTATCATAATTAAGACTGAAACGCCCACTTAATGGTTGGCATTGCGAGCGTCTGACCTCCTTGTGTGTTTAGCACGGGTTAGTAACAGCATTTTACTCTAGATCCTTTTCTAGGCTTCGCCCTATGCAGAACTACTACACCATAAATTCAACTGTAAAGACAAACCACTTCCATTGTCACCTACCCATTGCGTGCATGACCATCTCTCCAGCTCTCTGTAGCGCCGGCGGCGGCGCGGCGGCGCCGCGGTGCTCTTCGGCTCGCATCGCCGGGGATGGGCAGTGAATGTGTTAAAGTAAGCTTTGAAAAAGACGTTGTTCTCCACAGAAACGTCTTTATCCTTAGACGAATTCAGAAGAAAAATCCTTTACAACAGCATTTCAAGATACATTTAATGACCGGCTCGTAGCGCGTTGAGATCTTTTGTATGGAGCAACTAAAGAGCTTAAAATTTCACAAGTAGATATTTTTCTTTCTATATTTATTTCGTTTGTTATAATCTCATCCTCGTACTTACTCATCCTCGTCATATCATTATAAGTTCTAGTTTCTGAATGCGGCTTTGCATGCGTTTCCGGGACAAAAAGTAGCGAAAGATTATGTACCATATAAAAAGTAGGTATGCTATGTATTACCTAAACCTAAACAAAAATCCGTCCAAGCAAACTTTCCTATTTATAAAATGAGTGTGATATGCAGCTGACTTCACTCACTACCCGCAGCACCCATAGTTGTACGTTCCATAGTGATGAGTCGTAGCGCCTCCGCCAGGTACCGCGCCAGCTCCTCGGTGTCTCTGCAGCCACCCCCGAGGGTCGTCTCCACGGTATCTCGGTATCTCTTCAAATTCTCCTTTACAGCAGCAAATATTTAATTCGATTACTATTCTGACATTGTTTAGTTATTCTTATTCCATTATTTTATAAATGTTTTAGCTTACTTTGACGATGCCCTTATACAGCAGCTTTATTTAAATGTGAATTTAATTTCTGACATTGTATCATTATTATTTTCTTAGTTTATTATTTTTGTAATATTGTACATTATTTTTAGTATAGTTTGACAATGCCCTTATACAGCAGCATACTTTGACATGCCCTTTAATTAATTAATTTATTTGATTCCTACAAATTATTTTTACTATTTTTTTTCAGTCATGTCTGTCTGTTTTTTTTTCTGTGTACCTTATGGTGTTTCCTACAGCGAAATACATGTGTGTTATTGTTGAAATAGGAATAAAATATAGAATGTAACGACAACAAGTGTACCTACGATGGAATAAATAGGTAAATACAAAAACAAATACAAATTCATTGCTGTCATTTCTTTGGAAACAGAATGTTTTATGTTATTCTCCACTAACAATTCACCAGTATAATTCTTATACATGTGTTGCGTCAATTTGCGTCGTGGAAAATGGTAGAAACGCGGTGTAATTGTGCTGTATCACTTTCCAGGGAACAAGTTGCGTGTGAGCGTAATGCAGTAACGTGAGCGTAATGCAGTAACGTAATTGACCATTTGTACATTATGTACGCGAAACTTTGTTTTTTTCCCAGTCCTTAGGGTAAAATCAAAACTTTTTTTTTATTTTTGTTTTTCTGGAAAACTTACAGCAAGAAAACTACAAAATCAGGAATATTAATCGATATACATGAAAATTAAATGTCAAAAATTACATAGGTAACAAAGTTTTATTGAATTGTTACCGCACGCCGATTCCCCCTACGTCGATTCCCTTAGCGACGACGATTCTTGTGAAGGCGAACGCGTCTGAATTCCCTCCTAGACGATCTCACTTTTGTCGCGGTGTACAGTCGCCTGCGGCTGCGGCGTAGAGAAAATCAAAACTTTATATGGCTGATTAAAATCTCCTATGCTTTTTAATAACAATAATGTAGTCAATTATTAAATGGAATAAATAAGATGAATATCTAAATATAACAAAATACACTCATCACATTATAAGAAAGGGAATAAATAGAAGTATAAATTAACCTCTAAATTAAGTAGCGATTTAATAATGAATATTTATGTTTTATTTGGTGATGTGAATGATCCAAAAACCTCAAGAGTAAAACTATTTGGAGAGGAAAATTACCAAAGGTAGGTTTCCTAATTCTCGAAATATTTTGAAATAGTCGAAAAATTATATAAAATCATATAGGTACTAAGTATATTTGACGACCTCTGTGGCGCAGCGGGCGAAGGTCCGCCTGCGACGCAGGAGGTTGCGGGTTCGATTCCCGCCTTGGAACAAATTACGATCTGCAGAATTGTGTTCCGTTGGTCTGGGTGTTTTCTATGTATAATAAAAAAAAAAACTATCTATGTAGTGTAAGTTATCTAGTACCCATAACACAAGCTCTGCTTAGCTTGGGGCTAGATAATGCTGTGTGAATTGTCCAGCATTATTTATTTATTTATTTATAATTATGGTATACCAACTAACGATTTTGATAGATTATTGCTCGCTTAAATGACTTTTAGCTAAGAATTACAAATAATTATTATTTTAACGCTTTTCCATTTCGCTCACCGGGCGGCAAGTCTCTTCGATAAAACAACTTACCTTCTGTGCTAATATCAATTTTTATTAACTCAATAAACTCGGGCAAAGTTTCTTCTCCTTACTGGGTAATCATGTTAACTGGACGACATCCTGGAGGGTGTGGGGGCTGCAGGATGTCAGACCTGAGTGTATCGCTCAAACAGGTCTACCCAGGCCGTTTTTACGATGCTGGTTACGTCTCAGACAAAACTGTTTCAAATTGCGCGACTAAAAGGTTGAGTAGCCAAAATTTCACGCATATAATATGTTTTGATTTTAAAAAGGCTTTCATAGTTAGTTAAATAAAGAAAGATACAAAGTAAAACTTCAATAATGCATTATTTATTTGTTACCTGTTAGTCCTGTTATTTTGATCAAACAGTGAAGCGAGTTAGGATTAGGTACTGTAATCCAATCAAATCAAATCAAAAACTCTTTATTTCCATAAATACAATAAATGTACACTTAGAAAAATAAAAAACTAAACACTGACACGGAAATAAAGTGATATTTTTGATTTCTGTCGCTTCGGTATGTAGACTAAAGTAAAGAAGCGACGAAGAAACCTTTAGCCTGTTAGTTGTTATTTTTCGAGCTGGAGCAAAACTCGTCCCAAGCTTTTTTATCCTCTAGATAATCTGATAATCTGAATCTGAATTTAGTTAGGTAGTAGACAAAGTTGTGCTTCTTACGAGACAAACATTAGAATTATTGTATCATCAATAAAGTTTAGGTACCTACGTTTCATGAAGGAAATATCCGAAATAGAAATTGTAGAATCAAATTTTACATTCATTTTATTGATTTCCGTTCAGGAAATAATCAATTTTTATAGTTAAGTATGTATGGGACACTAACTTTGTATGGGCTCATTGTATGAAAGCGAAAGTCAATTCATTTCTAAGTTTATTGCACAATCATTTGATTTATAAACGAGTGACAACAAGATGATAAATCGATAATATTATCATTTTAATGGGTTATCTGATCTCCTTCACCGCCTAATTGACACTTGCACAAGTTTTATGACAGGTTATTGATTTGTGGGAATTAATTAAGTCCATGCACTTTTCTATTAGATAGAGATGGATAAAAAATAATATTGTAAATAAGGCACAGCGTCAGCAGGCCCCTGCAGGCCCCACAGTAAGCAGATCGAGGTACGGGTACCTACCAGTTGAGTAGTGTACACTGTACACTTACACCCAGACCAGCCCACCAATTACAGTAGCAAATGGCAATGGGGAACGCAGCAATGGGGGTCATTTTGGCAGCCTTAGCGCTGTCCAAATCTTTTGAAACTTGAAAGGAGGAATATTTAAGCTAAAAAGTTTCCTCTATTCAAGTTTTATAAGATTAGATACCAATAAGGCTGCTAAAATGATCCCCATTGCCATTTGCTACTATCATTGGTGGGCTGGAACGAATACCTGCAGATCATACAAACATTTGTCCCGCGGTGGGAACCGAATAGGTACATATTATATTTCGTGAGTGACTGTACGTGTACATACATGTTTTATATCGAGATTAGCTGCAGGTAGGTACCATGATGTGAGTAAAAACTAAGTAAACAGGTTTTTGTGGTGCGGCGGTGCGGCCACCTATCAACATAAATATTACATTAACACGAGAGAGTAAAGTGAAAATATTAAGCATTTTCAATTCAGCAAGATAATATCCGTACTCGGCGTGAATACATTGACAAATCGAAAATGCATACTTTTCAGGGCACCCATTTTAAAGTTTACATATTTTTGGTAAATCTTCTTTTTTATACTTTTTTTTCTTTTATACGTATATCTATGTAATTTAATGGAAATTTTCAGATATTGTAAGTATAATGATAAATTAACATTTTAATCAATAAAAAAAATGACATATCAAGTTGTTCACCGACGACTTGTCAATATATTCACCTAAGCAATTTATTGAAATTCGAGAAAACAAATTAGATTGATAGTTAGATTGTTAACTTAAAAATATAAAAATATTGCATAAATTTGTAATAGCTAGTTTTTCATAATTATTTGAATTGATCGATGTCAAAATAAAACACAAAACTTGTACTTAATTATATTTTTATTAATTAAACAAGATCCATCAAGTGCGAGTGTAACTCGCGCGCCGAGGGTTTTGAACGTTTGTCAACAAATATGTACTAAAAGTACCGGTTAGAGACTTCGCAATTTAACGAATACCTAAGAATAGTATGTACCAACCTACATTTCAGATAGATCTCTCTGCATGCTTTGGTTAAATGGGTGGTTCGGTTAAGGTGGGTAATGGTAAATTTTTCGACTTTTTTCGAAATATTTCAAAAAGTATGAAAGCTACAGAAATTTGATAAACTGGGTTGAAATGTCCAAACCGATACCTTTCATTTGATATCCCATTCGGTGGGGTAGCCCCCCTTTTGAAAATTATTCCTTTTTGACCATTTTTCAAAATGTGTTCTTTTTACAGACTTCTCTATATTTTTCCTGTAAAATATAGATCCATATCTACAAACGCTTCATACATTTTAAATGGATCGCTCGGCAAACTTCGGAGATAGGGGGGGAATGGGTTTTTTTTCGACTTTTTTCAAAATATTTCAAAAACTATTATACCTACAGAAATTCGTAAAACTGTTTTGAAACTAAAAAACCGATGCCTTTTATTTGATACCCCACTCGGTGAGGTAGCTCCCCCTTTTGAAAATAATCCCCCCCCTTTTTGACCATTTTTCAAAATGTGTTCTTTTTTCAAACTTCTATATATTTTTCGTGCAAAATATAGATTAATATCAACAAACGCTCTATACATTTTAAATGGATCGCTCTGCAAACTTCGGAGATAGGAGGGGTGGATGGGTATTTTTTTGACTATTTTCAAAATGTTTCAAAAAGTCCTACACAAACTTGAAAAACTGTTTTGAAACGTACAAACCGATACCTTTTATTTGATACCCCACTCGGTGAGGTAGCCCCCCCCCTTTAAAAAATTATTCCCCCCCATTTTGACCATTTTTCAAAAAGTGTTCTTTTTTCAAACTTCTCTATATTTTTCCTGTAAAATATAGACCTATGTCTATAAACGCTCCATACATTTAACATGGATCGCTCTGCAATCTTCGGAGATAGGGGGGGGGAATGGGTATTTCTTCGACTTTTTTCGAAATATTTTAAAAAGTATGAAACCTACAAAATTTCCTAAAAATATTTTGAAATGTACGAAATGATACCTTTCATTCGATACCCCATATAACTCTGTAGGTATCTTTTTAAATTTCGGCATCACAATTTGTATGGAAAATATTAATTTTAATTTTTCATTTATTTTTATTTATTTTTCTCTAAAACGGTACAGGCGCACGAAATGTATTATTATTTTAAATTTCAAGTTGATAGCTATTATTTTTGTTTTGGCCTCCAAGGATAGCTGTTATCCTTGTCTTACGTATCGCTTTGTCTCATTAGACACGCAACGGTGACTTATTGATACATTTACTTGTCACTTAATACACTGCACTTTCGCGCCGGATATAACTTGACAACTGGATATGTATAGACGGGAACGCAATTATGGGTAATGTGAATAATTGACCATCTAAAGTTATTCTGTTAGTTCATTTGAATTTGTGGCGTAAATAAATTAACGTGTTGAGTTATTTAAATAAATAACATTAATGTAATCAGATATCTCTAAATGTCATAATGTTCTCGTTGGAAACAGAGTTGTTTAATAACTCACAAGTGCGATGTCCCAAAAATAAGTGAGGGAATCGAGTTACTCATTTATTCCCCATATAAAGCAAGTAATCCCGACGACAATTTTGCTATAACTTAAAATTTGATATAAGTCGACTTGTCAATGTATTCACGCCGTGTACGGATATTACTTCGGAGATAGGTACTTTTATCGCTTTACTCTTGGAATAAAATCTTGTAAGTATACTTTTAATCAGTTACTTTAGTAACTATAATACCTACTACCTACTTCTTTGTTTATTGGTCTCAAATTGGGATTTTTGACAGTTTTCAGAATCAACCTTAATGGGCTTTTGGCAATGGGTGAAATAAAAATAAAGGGTTTAATTAAATGATACCTCTAGTAATTAAAAAAAAAATCGGTGGATGCAGTTTTACTTAAGTTCATATGGTAAAACCGGCAAGTGCGCATGCACATGGAGGGTTTCGTACCATCGTACATAACTTTCGCAAAAGAAACTGTTATAAACGGATTTTTTTTTTAATAGAAAAAAGCAAAAGGCCAACATGTCGCGGTCACCCATCCAAGTACTGGCCGCGCCCGACGTTGCTTAACTTCATGATCGGTCTCAACGTGGTACGGAAGTTGCCTACCATAATTATTAAATTAACTTTTTTTATTATCTGTTGTTATAGCGGCAATAGTACTAAAATTTCAAGTGTACACTATGACCGTTCAAGAGATACAGCCTTGACAAACATACAGCAAACATAGCCAAAAAAATAACGTCTTTTGTATGCGAGCCCTGTTTTATTTCAATATTTATTTAATTTTTATTATTTGCTTTAATGTAGGCAAATACACATTCTGTGAAAATTTCAACTGGCTAACCTTTTATGGTTCATGTCATGAGATACATACAGCCCGCTGACGCCGGACAGACGATGGACAGACAGCGAGGGCTCAGTTATAGGATCCCGTTTTTACCCTTTGGGTACGGAACCCTAAATAGGAGTGTTTTCTTTTAGTAAAATTTCCTATCTGCAGTATTTAAAATAATTTTCCTCAATGTGGAAGGTTGTGGGACACACTGCATTTTTGCCTCAATAAACTCTATGATGACGGTCATATCATATCTAGGTACCGAATAGGATTTTTTCTAGAGATGCCGAGGGTCATATCTCATATGCTACAGGCAAAGTCGGAAGCTATCGTTTAGATTGAGACAATGTGACCACTTAGGTATGTCCGAATGAGTCCATCATACATAAAGCCAGACATCGCATCTAATCGCAGTATTTTTGATGACACGGCTATTCTTGTGACAATACCTTTCCGCACAGATGCGATCGCCCGATCTCTGCACAATGGTAAATGACGTGCAGCATGCGTGACGTCACGGTTGTGCGCATGGTAATGCTGATACGCTTAATGTCGGGTATCCTTTGCTTTTTGGATGGTCACGCGATTGTGTCGTGATTCATGATGTGCCCACATCTACAGCCCATAAGTACCTACCTACTGGTCCACTGCTGGACGCAGGCAGCTCCCTGATAAGCACCTTATTCGCTTTTATTATCTGAGGGCTAGTGCCCATAATCCCCAAGCTGGTCATGCGGGTAGGGGATCCCAGTTGGTTGGTAGAATTGTTCTGCAGGAGACGCTACAGCCCATCCCCAGTGGATATCCCTTAGTCACCTATTAGGACACCCGCGGGAAGAGTTAGGGGTTATGTTGCGCCTACGCACCTATACGTCATCAAAGTCGCACCTGGCCTTCAGAGCCTGGAGTCTGACTCCCCACCGCATGTTAAAACTCATTAAGTTAAGTCTGGGTGTTTTCTATGTATAATAAAAATATCTATAGGTATATGTAATATATTTTATTAAGTATATCAGTTATACCCATAACACAAGCTCTGCTTAGCTTGGGGCTAGATAATGTTGTGTGAATTGTCCAGCATTATTTATTTATTTATTAGTTAACAGACTTCATAGAATTTATAATAAGCGGTTTGACTCAACTTATCTATTTTATACGGCAGCAAGGGAGGTTTTAAAATGGATATTATAAAAAAATTAAGAAGACACTGCGTAGAAAGTAGGTTCCTACACTTACTCATTGTTATTACCTACTTACGTGTTTTCTATTATTATTGTAAATGTATTTAATTTAATTAGGTACTTATTATTATTAATTTTTATTTAGTTTAAGTTTTTATGATACTTAGGTATAGGTACAGGTACCTACGGTAAATCTGTACATTTGTAAAATAGTACCTACCTACCTGTGTTTTGATTTTTAACATTAATTTAAAATTGCTATTTAAAATGTATTTAATGTCTATTTAAAATTCTCCATCTACAAAATGTAAATCCGTTATTGGTCGTTAGAAAAACATATATTTTAAGTTTATATAGAATAAGGACTGTGGATTTTCTTAAATATATAAAAAAAAAAATAACAGGTCCGAATCATGGCTGATTGAATTCAGGCTAGTGCTGGGTCAAGAACATTGCTTTTTAAACTTTCGCGATTTGTTAACATAATTAATGTGACCACGATCGCTGTAACGCGATAAAAAAGTGAGGAAATAATAACAAAAGGTAGGTACGCGATAAGTACCCGATAAATAATCATTAATTATAGAACATTGCCGACCAACTCAATGACAATTTTTGAGACAACTAACTTACCGTTGTCAGCTATGATGGCTACATTACATGAGTGTGCAGTGCATGGACAACGGCAAAGCCATTTACTGATTTACCGTCTCCTTAGCGACTCTCACTGCTCTCAACGTTCACAATATTATGGCCAGGTAAGTCCGGGCACCGGGGTCCATCCCCTGTCATCGTTTGCCGTCCGAAATGAAAATTACATAGGTGCTATACAAAATTCCTCCCTCAACATTTGACCAATTACTCACATCGCATGCATTTTCCATTAGCGTAGCAGTTGAACGGTCTTGCCCGCGCTTCGTGCCGCGTGCTGTCGACCGTGGCACGTTTCACTACAGCTATTCGAGAAAACAACACATTTTTACATTTATCTCGCACGAGAAAACATACTTATAGCAGCAAGTCAATTCATACTCAACACGCCTGAAAATAAAAGTGGTTATCCGTCGGATAATAGCTAGATGCGTCATGATAGAGTACCGGTAGTTGCCTATTGATTGAGACGTTGATTTTATTGATGGTAATGTGTTTTCCGTTCTTTCGTGCTTCTCCGCTAGGACCCATAGCGACTCCAACTCGAGGGCAGTGGAAGGAATCGACCGCGCACGTCACTCAGCATCGGCTAAGTTTCTGGTGTCCCGTGGTGCTTCACACGTTGTGCAATGCAACACAATGTAGGTACCCATTTAGGTTGTTAGGTTAGTGTCTAGGCATTAGGAACAAAACATGTCAAATGTTCGAGACTACTCAGCGTTAAAATAACATTAATCAATTGATTAATTTCGTTAATGTAAATAACTCGCACGCGATACTTTAACGCGGTATGCAGGCACTGCTCAAAACGAGCTGTGAATTAACTTTCTTCAGCGTTAAAAAAATATTATAATAAAATAGTCTAGTCATTATTTGTGGGGAAGTGGTCGCTGACCGTCGACCAGAAAATTGGCAATAAAATCTGGCACAGAAACGCAACTCTTGTAAAAATAAAACGTGCCGGAAAACTTCAACGGCTCTATTTCCGTATATCCGATTTTCTCTTTTTACTATTTTCTAGAGTTGCTGCGAATTGAGCGAATCCGGCTTCTAGCGGGCACCGATGTAGGCACCTGTCTAATACGCGTCCAACAACTTATATATTTGTACTAAGTCACACAACTCTTAAGTTCTTATTAAAACTGTTTTGTGTTTATTTATTTATTTATTTATTCTTTATTGGTAAATCACAGCGTTGTTGATAGATATTATAGTAATACATATAGATTTTACAAATGAGCCAAAAAAGATTTACACCTAATAGGTAAATATCGAGTTCAGGTAAGATTGCAGTGCTTTATACAAAACTTAAGGTAGGTACAGAGATACTCACTGCATTGTATGTGTTTGTGTGGGTGTATATGTGTGTGTGTGGGTGTGTGTGTGTGTGTGAGTGACTGCTCTTCCGAGGCACCAATCTCTTAAGAGTTTGGGCAACGTGAATGGGTGTGTATTAATGGGAGAGGGAAAAAGAGGGAGGGGTTACTGACTGCGATGTAATTTTTTAATTTCCCATTTCAGGGAATTTTTAGACAGATGGAAAATATCAAGACTAGAATACTCATTGTTGTAGAGTAGGGCTGCTCTGCCCAGAACAGAGTTTCGGGCATAGTTTGTACTAACCTGAGGAACATGTAGGAGGGGTGTGTGTCGTGTTCGGAAGACAGGTACCTGCAATGGTACACTGGCCAGTAGTTCAGGAGAGTCTAATCGTCCGGACAATTTGTCTTGAAGTAGTATGATATCATACTGTTTGCGTCGTTGTTCGACTGAGTCTATGCGGTAGCGCTTGCTAGCTTCTTTATAAGATCCATAAATACTGTAGTCCTTATAGCATAAGAACTTAACGAATTTGGTTTGAATTGATTCTAGCCTTTGATTATGAATAATATAACATGGAGACCAGATGCTACATGCGTATTCTAAGATACTGCGTACGTAGGTGTAATAAAGAAGTTTGATGCATTCAATGTCCGTAAAAGGCTTACATACTCGCTTTATGAAACCTAGTTGTTTATACGCCTTGTCAGCGATGGCATCGATGTGTTCTGTCATGGACATCTTAGCATCTAGTCTTACGCCTAAGTCGCGAATGGAGTTGACTTTAGTGATTGCGGTATTACCAATTGTGTACGTAAAATGTAGAGGCTTGTTTTTCCTGGTAAAAGTTATTTGCAAACATTTATTTGTATTTACTGCTATTCTATTTTTTAAGTAGTATTTTTCTAATTCAAATATGTCTTGTTGTATTTGTTGTGTTGCAAGAGATAAATTAATACTGACAATTCCGACACGTGGTTACAACCACACGTGGTGCCTCATGAAATTTATACGAAATTAAGGCAATGAAATGGATAATTATCACCTACGTCATCTGAACTACTGCAGGAGTTTCACTTCCATTCCGGTTTGTTTGGATGGAGTGACCGCCGCCGCCGATCCGTTCCGGTCTAATCTGTCTTTCTTGAATCAAGTTAAAGTGGTAAATTCTTACGATAGCAGTCAGTAAGTATACTTTTTTACACAAACCTAAGAAGATTATTTAAACTTGTTATTGTCTTAAACATTCATCGAAGGTTCAATTCATACAAGCATACGATCAAACGGTCGAAATTAAATTTTAGTAAAGTTTAAGATTAATTAGGTAGGTACCAACGAACTTTTCTTGTAATATTTAGGGTACAAAATACAAATACTTACAAAATTATTTGAATTTAATATATATTTAGGTTTTGGGACCGAAAAAGGAGATTTTTTTGGTAATTTAGAAAAACAACTTTTAAGCTGGGCAGGCTCGTTGATGTCTTTTGTATGGAGTGAAATTCTACCAGCTTTAAATTGGGACATTATTTTATTTATTCTTGTTGTACAAGCCGGCAATAAACGTTAACGTGTTAAAACAATGTTAATTACTAATGTTTATTGATCACGATATTGTTCTTTCGTTACGGTTACATTACAACGAACAGAAGTAACACCACTTCTGCAACTGCACTAGAAACCCGGATTACCTACTGATTAATTATTTACATCTATTTCTCATTTTCTTTTTTTCGATCGCACACAAGTAGAAAAATATTTCAGACAAAATATTAGTTAATGTTCTGGTGACCTTCTCGTATAGGTTTTTATTTAGTTGTGAATGTTTTCCAAATTTATAACTAAACGGAGGAACTTAACGGGCTTGATTGCCAAACGAGGCCTATCTCAATATACCCGTGGTAAAAAAACTCGAGTTAAGTACATAAAATTCTAAATATTTTTTATGGTTCCTTGAATGTGAAAACAAGATTGAGCAAAAAATACGATAAAAAAAATATAAAATTGTACTGTTTCGGGCATAGGTACTTTAGTCGAGATCTCAGAAACCCTGAGGTCTATTGAAATGACTTACATTTTGATTAGTAGGTAATTAAATTACTAGTCATTTGATTCCTTGAACCAATTTCTTAGTAAGTTGTGTAGTTTCCTTGCAAACAACGAAAAACTTGATCTTTGCGCTTACGTCGCCGTTCCAAAAACGTGTGCTCTGTCCCGCTGCTCCTTTATATCCGAAATTTTATACCTATCTTTTTCACAAATGGCGCGCAATGCGTCCTCTTAATAGAAACAACTGAATTTCGAAAATAATAACAATAGAAGTATAAAAAAATCCTTCTCACTTCGCCACGAAACTCTCGAACACCCGATCCGCCAAGATAGCAAAGAATCTTAAGAATATTTAATTGTTATTCCAAGCTGCAACATTGCTGCCGACGACGGGAGCAACAGCCTCAATTACCTGACAATCTCTCACGGACAGTAGTCAATCGATTTTGTTCACATTATCACAATGATGAGCTGGTACAATCACTTTCATTGCCTGATGATGGAAAAACGGATGGGAACCGCGTAGACAGTTCTTACTGTTGTCTGGATCACCAGTACCTACCAAACAAAACCATCGCGTTGTGTTAACAAAGATATAATATAAATGTTATTTGAGCAGACCAACGTTAATTGCTTTGATGTTAGCAAAATTACGAAAAAAATTGGTATTTTAGATTTTACGTGATTTAAATTAGTTTTTTTATTTCTTTCCACCTGCGCTCTACCACGATCGTTTTATTAAGACTACAAAGTATGTAAGTTTCTACTACATTACTAGCTCTCCTATGGCTCGGCTCCCGTAGGTAACAAAGTGGCTATATCGTAGCCGTCCTCATTAGATAAAGAAGTTGCTGAATCGGACAAGTTTAGCGTTGCTATTATCCATCAGAGATAAACATGCAAGTACCACTCGATACTGGTAGCACCGTAGCACTAGTGCCACAGTACAGTACCTATACTCGACACTTTTCCGAACAACTAAGTCATCTATACATTGATGTCGATTCTGTTGTTTTAGGATTCCTAACTTAAATTTTACGATTTTTTAATTTTCTATGTTAGGTTGACCTAAAATTATGATATTCTCTATACCTACAGATCCTAAAAATAACTAAAATTTCCACAATATCCATATTTCCCTTTTGCAAAAGAATCTGCCCGTTTTTCACTAGAATAAATTTTAATCATGACCAAATTAGATGGCTGCTAAAATTAGGTAGACGTTTCTAGTCATAGGTAAAATGCAATGCAAGGTATATGTTTCTAACTATTTTAACTAAGTTGAGTTGCTTTAGACCTGTCAACCTAATTTTAAACCTGACATTCTAATTTTTCAAACATAGAATAGCTTTCGTCTATTTGACATTCCTAAATCCTAATTTTAGCTAATTCTAAAACAACAGAATCGACACCATAGATGATCTATGCCGGTGCCTAGATATAACGCTCATGGGAAAGATCTGCATCTATTGCATGTTCTGTTCTGTCACGTAACTTGGTTGCATCATCTAATTAGACTTGATGCATTCATTGCTTTTTGTGGCGCATGGCGTATCGATTGAACGGAAAACCTTCTGAGGACATGAGAATAAAAGCATTCCTTATCAGCCGAAAGTCATCTGTCGAGTAGAGTAGGCAGGGTGCGGGTTCAAGTCCCATCGGAATTGTGATTTTCGCTCTACCCTCTTAGTAGTCGGTCACAATTGGTCGGCAACAATCACATTATTATTTTTAGTGAGACAGTTCGGATCTTGGTTTGGACGGATGTTTGTAACTTCTGAAGCGATCTTGCTCAAATTTTGCACACCTAGATGTAGAAGGTCTAAGTCTGGAGTACCTACCTAACACAAAGGCTAGAGCCAGCTTTGTTTAATGTAGAGCACCAGATTGAACACTATAATAATCAAATAACGCATCCAGAAGCACCTACCCAACACAAACAAAGTTTTAATCAAATTTTATTGACCCTAAACATAAAACAAGTTCCAAGTTACACAATGAATCGGCAGGCGCTCCGCGTAACGCGGTGCAACCCACTCGATATACATACAATTTGCAGGCGCTCCGCGTAAGGTGCTGCAACCCACTCGATATTCCTCGCTGGCCATGACCTTCGGTGTCACTTTCCTCGCGTGCCCTGGCTATACGGATGTTGGAGCACTTTCTGTTGTTTTGATTGTGTAGAAGAGCCTAGTGCATACTGTTGTAGTTACCTACTGAACTAACCCTTTAGGGCTCTATTTACATAGAGGGCACGGTAGCGTCGAGTCAAAATTAAATCGAAACTTAAATTACTCACTATTATATTTTAGGGGTATTTTTAAGTTTTTGTAAATAATGGGTAATTTCCGAAACTACGGTACCTACCTACTTACTAGTTTCAAAATGATTTCACCTAGGTTCGCTTCATGGCATGAGTGCCTCGTGTACCTACCTTTTGTACAAGTTTACTTACCTACGTTGGGTTGGGACAGATGATGTTGTGTTGTGTGGAAGAAGAGTTCCTTCAATAAGATGATAGTGTAAAATAACTGACTGTACTACAATATACTGGCAGTCAAAATGCGGTATGCAAGAAAAATATAAAAACATAGTTCTCCATTGTCACCGATAGATAAGAATTGTAAAAATCAAATCTGTATGTATCTTATTATAAGAAAACTTACGCCCTGAAGAAAATTTCGACATAGCGTTCTTTCGATTTCGTGATCTTACGGTATAGCGTGCATTCGAGATTGTGTTCGTCCGGTCTAAAGTATTTCGGTGTTCTGTGCTTTCGGTATTCCGTGATGCGGCCTCATGAGCTTTCGGTATTTCGATTTGCGGTTTTGTGTACTTTCGATATACCGTGCTCCGGTATTTCGACTGCCGGTATTCCGTAGTACAGTCAAAATAAATAAGTGGTCCATAACCGTAATTTGTCTTGTGTGAACACGTCGTTTCGTGTGACCAACTCTTGTTCAATATTACTCAAGTATAATGCGAACAATACTCAAATCGGTGCTATAAACCGTATACGGTCAGCCATAACTACTGCCTACTTATTATGTCACGTCCTACCACGTTCCCATACGCTCCACCATTCGCGTGCGTTCCCATACGTTACGTTACACCATCCGTTGCACAATGGCTACGTGTGCGGCGGTCACTCATAAACTTACCAAACACCACCTAAATTAGCCCTATGCACTTTCTTTATAGTGAAAGTATACACAAGGAGAATAGACACTCTGTAGGTATGTAGGTACAGTCAGCTGAGGGAGGCCTTTGTCCTACCGTGGGACAGAACTGGTTCCTTAAAAAACCCTCCTACTTACGCAGTCGTTAAAAATACGAGTTACATATAAGTAACTATGATTTTTAGGTAAGTTCTAACAAAACTAAAACCAACATAAATAAATATACTTAATAAATAATGCTGGACAATCCACACAGAATCATCTAGCCCCGAGCTAAGCCGAGCTTGTGTTTTATGAGTACTAGATGACTGACATACGTATTAAAATACATTACATAGATATTTTTTATTATATTTACAAGAAAGTACCCAAAACAATTGAAACAAATATTTGCAGATCGAAAAAACCTTTGTTCTAAGGCGGGAATCGAATTCCTGCATCGCAGGCGTATCTTCGCCCGCCGCGCCATGTCAGTCGTCAATAATACAGGGTATATTATTGTATTAATATTTCAGGCGACGAAACAGTAAGAGTTGACTGTACTTCATTGAAGTGTATTTATTCATTACCACGATTATCATCTCTCATTCTAAATGAGTGGTCGGTCGGTTCGGTAGTAAGCACCTCCATCCACTACATAATGTTTCGAGTGAAGACGGGGCGACGAACTTGTGCGTGACATTAGACATTTTGTAAAACTGCCTATTTGCATTATTATACGTAATGACGGGTAGGTGCTGTCGGTACCTAGTTATAATTACAAGCCTAAATTTAGGTACCATTTCGGGGAATTTGTTACTTATTAAGAATTATCAGAGTTTCGAAAATTGACAATGTTCCGAATCCGAGTGTCAATTTGCGAACCTTAGAACCCTATATGGTTGTTGTATCTATAGATACATCGGCCAGTATTTCACAAAACTTCACAAGCTAGTTAACAGCGATTATCAGACTAGATAACAGCGGCTGTCGAATCAAGTTCCAAATAAAAATAAAATAAGTAGGTAAACCAGTTTAGTTTTAAACTCTTTGAGATCGGATATCCTGATTTAGCTGAGATATTTATTATTGCCTATTTAACACGACGGTCTCATCAGCGATAGCGATAGTAGGTAGAGGTACCTACTTACCTATGCCAATTAACGAATACCTACCTACATAAAACTACCTAAAAATTTCGAAAGTGAAAAATACATTTCGGAAATCATGAAACCGTTATCACTACTTTTATACAACAAAGTCCGCAAAGTGGGGACTTTGTCACACTTGGACTTTGGACAAACGCAGCGCGTCCTTCTGTCGGTCTGAATGCGATAAACACAAAAAATACCGAACGGGCTTTTCACCAAGACATGGAGTGATTCATGAAGGTATAATAGTAAGGTGTATTAACATTAAGTTTTTCTGTAATCGGCTGTAATATGGTGATGGTTGTAGAGGGCGGAAAAAGTCATGCCGATTGGGAAGTTCACTGGCGAGCGGCAACTATTCCTCTTCAAAGGATCTAAGTTGTAAACTCATGTGTACTGTGTAGGTACTATCTCTTATTCTGAATAGTAGAAGTAGTTCTTTACAAAACTGTTTTCATTATTTGCAATGAGCAGGAGTATTTACAGAATAAAAGTGAAACTTGGTAGTCGATCACGACCAGCTTTCTATTTCCTGACAATTATGATGAAAAGACTTTTCATATTGAAGCCCATCTCTCTATTCTTAATCACTTTGAATGGCATCAATTTTATTCCAATTCTTTTACTTAGTGTAATTGCTGTACTTATTAGCTGAATAAATAAAAAAATATCTCCAACAAAAAGTTATTCTCTACCAAGATTCAAAAAAAAACATAAAAATAAGCGCGAAATTTCCGTCTATTCTCACTAGTTCAGTTGTCCAGTTCAGTTGACTGAACTAGTGAGATTTATTTTCTCGTTTGTTCAGTCGACTGGACTAGTGAGATTTCTTTTCTCGTTTGTTAAGTTCAGAAATAGATAAAAATATTAGGTAGATACCTAGGTTATCTACATATTTTCAAACCAACATTTTTACAATTTGTTATACTTAAACTGGTAGTGACATTCTTATGTTTGTAAACTCTTTACTTCTCACCACTAGAGTGCTGGCCACTAAAAATCGATATGTTAACTCCTTGTCTAATCTGCTCTTCAAAAAACAATTGACTAACACCTATGACAATTCAGCTAGTCTTTTACATGTATGTATTACAGTTTGTTCAATGTGCTAAAATGAATGAAAACGAGTTTAAAATTATTAAACGTGGCAGAGGCCGTGTTCTAATATGTGCTGGACATTAATATTATCGCATATGTGGGTATGAAAACAAAAATACTTTGTCCGCCACAAAGTATTTTTGTTTTCATGTGCGAGCTACAAAAAATTTAATTGCCATGGCACAATAACCATTTCATCGGTATGTTTATAATTTAATTCAATGTTACCATTTTTAGGGTTCCGTTGCCAAAACACGGCACATCTGCTATTTTGATTTGCTACTACGTTTACCTAACCTTTGTTTTTTATTTTATTTTATTTTTTGTTTATTTTAAAGGATGAAGATACAGTAGTTAAAAGAACGGAACACATTGACTTATGTGTGCCTGATATAAATAAAGCGACGATGTCGATCATTATTAATAATAGCATACAAGAAATTGTATCTGGTAGTGACACAGCACCTGCGGTCTACCAAAAAACAGTGGCTGGCTTAAAAGATTCTGGGATTGATCTAATTAATAAAATACCGTCGTTTGAAACAATAAAGTCTTCTATTTATCGACAAAGGAACAAACACAACCAAGTAAAGAAAACATGTTACATTGGAGACAGTGCTATGGCAGTGGAAGTGCCATCAAAGTTTTCTGATTTTTTATTGGCAGATTATAATGACGACGTACGCGTCTTAGTATTTTGTTCGAAAGAGGCGAGGGAAAAGTTGCGTAAATTAAAAATTTATCTTGGCGATGGCACCTTTAAAATATGCCCACAGCCATTTAAGGGAGGAGTGTACACCATACACGCAGACTTAAATAGTTCAGAAAATACTACGGCGATAATGCCTTTAATTTACGTTCTCTTGAGTGATCATACTAAAGAAACGTACCTTAAAATGTTTAGCATTATAAAATCTCAAGTTCCTGAATGGGAACCAACTTTGCTCATCACCGATTTTGAAGAAGCCGTTATTCAGGCATTCAAAAAGTCATTTCCTAATGCAGAACACCAAGGCTGTTATTACCACTTTACAAATACATTATGGAGAAAAGCCAAGAGTTTGAAGTTGACACGTAAACGTAAAAATAGAATAGTGGGACTATGTTGTGTTTTACCTTTGTTGCCTAAAGAATGTATTACGGACGGGTTTACTTACATTGTTTCACAAATTGATGATTTCGAGGATAAATCTGATTTGGAAAAGTTTATACAGTACATGGGGTTTTGGATGAAACGCCAAGATTCGTGGAATGTATTCGGGAGGCGCCACAGAACTACAAATTATGCTGAAGGTTGGCATCGTGCGATCAACGGCATGTTTAAAACAAGACCAGCAACAATTGTTCAATTTCTTAATAATATAAAACAAGACGCAGCGTTTTTTGCAGTACTTACAAAAAAGAAATTGACAAAGAAGAGGACAGAAATTCAAATCGAAAACGACGAATTCATTCGTCATGTACAAATGCAGTTACTAAATGGCGAAATTAATGTGGCTACCTTTTTGGAAAAACTTCGTGTAAATTAATAGTAATAAATGTAACAAGGTGCAAAAGCTAGTCTTATTTTTAATTTAACAAACGAGAAAATACATCTCACTAGTTCAGTCAACTGAACTGGACAACTGAACTAGTGAGAATAGACGGAAATTTCAGTAGCCCCTATAGGGAGGCCTAAAAAGTACAGTCAACATACCTAACTGTTTTTGTTTCGTTTCCAAAATACCTGCCGACATGTATAATCTTAACCAACCATCATTATCAATATCTGAAATTTGTATAATTCACCATCACCAGGGGTGGTTCTGTACAAATTAAAAATTCATGTTTCATTATTTACTTTACAGTTTATTTATACCGAGTTTTAGTGAATCGAACCAAGGAAAATAAATTTTCCATAATAATTTTACCACCTTTTTGACTCCCTCAGAGGTTAATTTTTAAAAATTAGATTAACCTATTGGTTATTCTAAAACCTAAACTATTTACATGCCAAATTAAATCTAAATCGGTTATGTACCTAGTTATGCAGATACATAGTATCAAACATTCACTCAAATACCTAGTAGGATAAATCAAAAACTCTTTATTTCCATAAATACAATACCTAAATGTACATTTAGAAAAGGTCAGATTATAAGACTAAACACTGACACCGAAATAAAGTGATATTTTTGATTTCTGTCGCTTCGGTATGTAGACTACATTAAAAGAAGCAACGAAGAAACCTTTAGCCTGTTAGTTGTTATTTTTCGAGTTGGAGCAAAACCCGTCCCAAGCTATTTATCCTCTAGATAATCTGATATTTTATACATAGTAATCCTTTTTGCACAGCAAGGTTTTGACAATTTGTTTGAATTTATTTACAGATTTTTGCAACTCACTAGGAGTTTTGTTGTAGAAGCGCCCTTTAAAATTTATTTGCGCTTTGTATCTTACATAATTTTTTTGTTACCTAGTTGTGGGCACAGCGAGTTTATTTTTATTTCTTGTATAAAATTATGTTTATTGCTATTTTAGGGAACACGCAAAATAGCACGCAAATAGTAAAAAAAATGTCTAAGCTAGTCACTCAATAAACTTGCAGTAGTCGACTTATCGCAACCATAACGTTTAACGTGATTTCAATCCTTAATTCAGTTTTATCAATCCTTAATAGGCAATGTTCATGAACCTAAGTATTTGTCGTTGACTGCTCCCCGACCACCGTTACTTGCTAATGCCGCCCCCCCGCGCCGGTGCAAACACTGGGTAACATTCACCCAGCGCAGCGTGTGTAATTAACATTGGTTATTTACGATTAACAGTTTGCGAATCAATTGGTTCTCTCGTACGTTTCTTTGGATCAGAGGAGCGGTTTCTAATCAAGTGGTGCCCGCTTTATGCTGACCGTTTTTATAATTCCTTATTGTTACGCCTAAGTAGGTATTCTATGAAGACGCAATAAAATATTCTTCATCTTTTTTATAGATTCACTTCAAGGGCGCTTTGGAGCTTTGCAATGGAGAAATCTAGCTATGAACGAAGCTGGGTGACGTCTATCTATCTTCGCATAATGACCTTTACTAACTTAGAATGGCTTGAGCGCAAGAAAAATTTTACTATAGCTATGCCTCCCATGATGAAATAATGGGGTGGGTAGGTCTACCAGTAAAATGACTCTACCAGTGAAATCACTCTACCAGTGAAATGACGGGTAGGTGCAGGTGGAAAAGACTATAATAGTAAGTATTATTATTTAGTTGATGATCTCCGTGGCGCAGCGGGCGAAGGTCCGCCTGCGACGCAGGAGGTTGCGGGTTCGATTCTCGCCTCGGAACAAATTTGTGTACGATCTGCAGAAATTTGTTCCGTTGATCTGGGTGTTTTCTATGTATAATATAAAAAATATCTATCTCTGTAGTGTATTGTATTAAGTATATCAGTTATCTAGTACCCATAACACAAGTTCTGCTTAGCTTGGGGCTAGATAATGCGGTGTGAATTGTCCAGCATTATTTATTATTATTTATTTATTACAAATCTCAATCTGACAATTTCATATTATGAGCTGGCTGACTATGGCGGCTGCCGTTTTAGCAGGACTCGGTGAAAACTGGAAAAGGCCTACTTTTTCTGCTCTCGTTCGAACAAACAAGTCGAACAGCCCAGCTTCCGGAACGGAACTCTGACTAAACGGTACCTAGTTAGATAGGTAGGTACTGTACAAATGAATCGTCTCATGATTTTAATTTCTAGTTCATTTGGTAGTTCTGCTTACTTATTTTGGGACCAGCTAGGTCAGTATGAAAAAATTAAGAACATTTTGAATAGGCAGGTAGGTACCAACCTACTGTTGACAAATCTAGAACACTTTTTTAAAATGATTTTCCTCTTATTAAAACATAAATAAACAATAACTTAATAATTGAATGTTTTCGAGCTTAACTACAAAAACAATTTATGAACTCTACGTAATTAACCGATCTCTGGATCTTCTATGGCATGAACCTCACTAAAATCTAAGTAAAATTCCTTTTGAATTAAAAAAATCTTACCGTTCATTCTAACAGCACAAAATGTCCTGGATATCATCACACTTCACTGTCTCATCACTAGCACAGTACACAAGAGTATCTTCAACTTCTTGTAAAACAAGTCTGCCCTGGCCACACGCAAGTGTCGCTCGCTAGTCGCCGTCCGACTGCCGAGCGGCGGCGGCGGCGGCGGCGCGCCCTCCGTCGGTGGTAAGGTGCCATAATCTGGCTATAGAGTAACGGCAGCGAAAGTTTATTTTTATTACAGTATATGTTCTTTGGATTGGTTTAATAATTATGATTGTAAGAACCTACAATATTGATTTAATCAATCTTTAATGCCTTTTAATATCATCTAAGTAGGTAGGTATATTTTGAAAAATCCAGAAGTTTTCCTACTAGAAGTTTGTATCTACAGGTCACCAAATCTTTATATAAGTACTATCTATAAATTACTAGCTTGAGCCCACGCCATCTTAATTACCTACATGTTTATTAAATTAAAACCAACATAATACCAGCATCTCACGCTTTTTTGAAATAAAAGTACAAATAATATTCCAGGTTCAGAACTTCATGCGTGCAAAACGTTAGCCCGATCCATACAGTTTTGGCGTCGTCGTCTTGATTCTTGTGACAAACACACATCTTCACATCGCACAAACTTTCGCATTTTATTAAGAATAATAATTTTTTTGAGTAAATTTTAAATATACCGTTGAATATTTTAAACCCGGAGTTTCCCGAAGAAAGGTTAACCTACAAGTTAGTAATCGGGAAGAGATGCTGCTATAAACCGGTCCATCTCAGACCTCAGGACATTGAACGGCCATGCCATGCGTTACGCAAGTGCTCTTTAGGAACGGTCGTTGGCTTAAGCCCTTGGACTAATCTCTGATGATGCGGTCAGTGAGGTAATTTGAACTGGTTCTTAAGGGTCCGGCGACGGATGAATTTCCCATACAAACGTAGCACCAAAATGATTTGTTGTTTGAGAATATTTTCACCATGGTTTGCTATTATTTGTATTAGCATAGTATTTATTTAGGTTCCTGCCACAAGCTTTTTTCAAAATACTTATCTACACAAAAACTAAGCATACATTCATTCTTTAATGTAAAATTGCGATTCGGTTTAATTTCATTACAGAAAGGTATTTTGAAAAAGAAATGTGTCAGGAACCTAGATAAATACTATTTTAATACAAATAATAGCAGACCATGGTGGAAATATGCTCAAATTACAAATCATTTTGGTATTACGTTTGTATAGGAAATTCATCCGTCGCCGGACCCTTAAGAAAATGTATGGAGTCTTGTCTGGGATGATAACGGTTTGGTGTATCTTTAGGCAATGTGTAAGAGGGCGGTTTGATAGGTAAACGATGCAAATAGATGTCGTTCCCCAGAGTCGAGAATCCACTTATATATTTAGCCCGCTAGTTTTGTAGCTTAGAGATGCAACTAGCGCGTGATATGAGAAAGTAGGAAGTTATTCCTTGAGTAAGTAGCTAAGTACGTAGCCGTATCTATTATGGTGCAATAATAAAAACATTTTCGAAACCTAGGACTTAAAAGTCTCCGAGACTTTTAAGCCCTAGTTATCAAAAATGTTTTTATTATTGCATCTCCCACAAATCGTAATAAAACAATAAAGGCAATAAAATAATGCGTTCACCACCATAAAAGAACCATAAAATAGAATAGCAGAGAATCTGTCGAATTTTTAAAACCTCTCGAAGTCCTTCACGGAATATCAATAGCCTAAACTTTCGTAGAAAACCCAGCCCTACCGATATTCCTAAACGTAAAACTACACAGTCCCTACAAGCATATAAATGAGTAAAGGCGTTCGCATCAATAAATAAATTAATACCTACTTATGATAGTGTACTTTCCTACTGATTCGTATTCAAGACACAATGCTTATGGCCTGGGATATCATTTCACTCGCAGGAAAGTATGGAAAGTAGTTCCGGAATATTTTGGACAATCGATAAGGGAAAGTCAATTAAAGTTTTGCATTTGTAATGTGATTTCGTAATGAATGGCATCACAACAACAATGTGTTTTTCAGACAGGTTTACGATCAGAACATCGATGTAAGAAAAATTCGGGATTAGAATGGAGTTTTCGCAATCCTTGATTTTTGTGAAAATGACCAACGTTTTAGCGAGTCGTAGCCGTAGGTATTCTACGACTCGCTAAAACGGGAGCATGGGCTTATTTTGAAGGCCATCAAAATAAAGCCATGGTCCCCACCTTATTTTACCATTGTCATTTCAAAATCGGCAAAGAACAAAATTTAAAAAATTTTAAACCCCCGACAGATTTTCATGAGACATGGCTAAGAACACTTGGGATAAAAATATCTATGACACAAAAAATAAAACATCAAGTGCGAGTCAGACTCGCGCACTAAGGGTTCCGTAAGACCTTGTGTCTTGCACAATTATCATGATTCTAGGTCAACGGGAAGTAGGTACCCTGTAGGTTTTGGTCCATGGCGAGAATCAAACATATTTTTTTAAGTGAATAAACTATTAATTTACAGTTTCTGGACTTTCTCCTTTATTTGTGCTATAAGACTTACCTTCTTACTTAATTTTATGATACTAGGTCAACGGAAAGTACCCTATAGGTTTTGGTCTATCGCAAGAATCAAAAGTATTTTTTTTTCTTATAATTATCTACAAAATTACAGTTTAGGATGTTTTCATTTACTTGTGCTGTAAGACCTTGCTTCTTGCCAAATTTTATGATTCTACGTCAACGGGATGTACTTAATAAGTTTTGGTCCATGGCGAGAATTAAAAGTATATTTTTTTTGTGAATAAATTATAAATTTGCTGTTTTCGGATTTTTCCCATTACTTGTGCTATAATGTCTTGCTTCTTGCCTAATTTCATAATTCTAGGTCTACGGGAAGTACCATATAAGTTTTGGTCCATGGCGAGCATTAAAAGTGTTTTTTTTTGTGAATGAATTACAAATTTATGGTTTTCAGATTTTTCCCTTTACTTGTGCTATAAGACCTTGCTGCTCACCAAATTTCATGACTCTATGTGTACGGGAAGTACTCTATAGGTTTTGTGTGCATGTGATTCCCTTGAAAATTTCAAAATTTTCGTACATAAACGGCTGTAACTTTTGAGTGCATTGACTTAGAAGTTTTATTTATATCGCGGCTCCAAGAGGTTACGGACTTGAGTATTTGACGTAAATTTCAACTGGATACGTCCACGCGTTCCTGAGAAAAGAGGGTTGATAGACGGACAGACGGACGGACAGACAGACAGACAGACAGACGGACAACAAAGTGATCCTATAAGGGTTCCTTTTTTCATTTTGTGGTACGGAACCCTACAAAATAAACGAAAATCGATTCATCCGTTTGGGAGCTACTATACCTACCACAGACAAAATCAAAATCTCATTAATTCCATAAATACAATAAATGTACACTTAGAAAAGGTCTAATTATAAGACTTAATACTGACACGGAAATAAAGTGATTATTTTTTATTTCTGTAGCTACGGTATGTAGACTAAAGTAAAGAAGCGACGAAGAAACATTTAGCCTGTTAGTTGTTACTTTTCGAGTTAGAGCAAAACCCGTCCCAAGCTTTTAATCTTCTAGATAATCTGATATTCTATAGTAAGCCTTTTTGCACAGTAAGGTTTTGACAATTTGTTTGAATTTATTTACTAATAATTTTTGCAACGCACTAGGAGTTTTGTTAGTGTACAACAAGTTTTCATAAATATATTGACATAAATATAAATATAAATATAAATAAATTTTTACAATTATTATTTTTTACTTGACAGATACACAGATACACAGACAGACACGTTAAACTTATAACACCCCTCTCTTTTTGCGTGGGGGGTTAAAAATGCAAATTCATAGGTACACATATTAATAAACAAAAGACTGACGTTTTAATTCCGAACATGTCAAAGAGCTGTGGGTGTGGAATGCCCTATCCACTTCTAATAGACATGCAACGCCGTCTATACTTTTTCGATTACTTCTTGTCCATCCTAAGGTTGCCTGGAAGAGATCTTAGAGATAAGACCGCCATTGTAGGTATTTGTTTTCTGTGATTTTTGATTACCTGGTTTGCAATAAAGGACATTTGTATTGTAGTGTATTCCCGATTTAACTTTATTATTACCTGCAGAGATTACTAAAATTATATCAAAATCAAACAATCGA
The DNA here is from genome assembly GCA_949316285.1 of Eupithecia subumbrata. Taxonomy (NCBI): domain Eukaryota; kingdom Metazoa; phylum Arthropoda; class Insecta; order Lepidoptera; family Geometridae; genus Eupithecia; species Eupithecia subumbrata. Next base: position 7,411,324 of record OX438630.1, on the reverse strand, counting down.
TGGCCGTACTACTAAGTAGTTTATTTAGTTTTGCTGTAAAATTATCTCCTCTACACAGTATCACGAATTACCCCTAACCCAGAATCACGTAATATTTCCCTCACTGTCTCCAAAATGTTCGCTCCAGTCACTCTCCCATCTTCCATCGCCTCTACCTTGAATTGCTTCTGCAAGAGAAGCATCGTCTTCATCACGATGCTGTGTCTACTCATGCCGACTCTCCTCTGTTCTTGATTCCTCTTCATCGTGGTCTTGAGGAGAGTTAGCCAGGAGTGTAGGAATGCCATGAACTCCGGTGTAATGTCCTGCGTGAGTTGGAACTGTATGAGGGTGTGTGTCCAGGGCTGGGAGGTGAGTGTGGCTGTCAGCTTAGTGTCGTTTTTGGAGTAAATCGCGTGTTTGAATATTGAGCTGAGGGTTTTCCAGCCAGCTGAGGATTGGTTCTTGTTGTCTTGAACCTGTTCAAGGGAAGATCAATGAAAATTATTTATATAAATGAATTGGAATCGGTCGGCCGTTTCGAAGGATGTTAAAGCTTGTCGCACACCCGGAGAACAGCCAGGCAAGAGCAGCGCTTCAGGCTGCATCAACAAGGCTAACTAAGCGTCTATTGAACCTGACCACAATGGACCTATGCTATTTCTAGTGGGTTCCTAGTGGGGACACTCGGAGGACACTATCCACTGAATAAACACCTCTTCACCATCAGTGCAACAGACAGCCCTGCAGGGGGTGCCTCAGCGACGAGGAATCAGCTGATCACGTAGTCCTGGAATGTGAGGGAGTAACAGCACAACGGCACGAAATCCTCAACCACCCGAAGTCGCTCCGCGAAGCCTGTGAAGATCCCAGGAAAATCCTGCGCTTCTGGGCGGAGTGAGGCTGGTTACACTAGCAAAACACGCACAATGGACCAACCCGAGTCTCACTGCAAAGAGTACACACACCAATACCAATACCTATTGGTATTGGCCAATACCTATTGGTATTGGCCAATACCCGGAAGCACCGTTGCAGCACAGCAAAAAATGTGCATTGAAATATAGGCTTTAACACGTAACATTTAGATGAATTTTATCTTTTGCATTAAGTTTATCAGGCATCTAGTACCCATAACACAAGCTCTACTTAGTTTGGGGCTACATGATGCTGTGTGAATTGTCCAGCATTATATATTATTTATTATTTACTAGCTGCGCCCCGCGGCTCGCGTGGAAACCATACAAATATCAGAAATTTATTGCACATCCCCTAGGGGTAGTTTTGTGAAGTCCCGCTGCGGCATCCGTACGGGCAGGTCGTGTTCGCTTGCATCTCTCGTATTCTTTCGTTGCGGAAGTGCATACCGACTGCATACTCCTTTTCAGGACTCGCGAGTGTCTGAGAGTGGAGTCCACTCTTATTGTGTTTGTTTGTGTGCGATTTTAGGGTTGTAAAACCCTAAAATCGTACACGACAGTGTTTTGTTTGTGTTTGTTGTGACTGTGCTGTGCGTGTGATGTCTGGGATGGACACGGCAAGGAGTGGCGAACGATCCGCGGCACCTACACAGCCAGGCACGCATGCCGAGCGCGCTGGCGCCGTGTTGGCGGGGCCGCCGTCTGGCGCCGTTGTGGCGGAACCGGCTGCGCGCGGTCGAGCGACGGACGCGGCGGTGTTGTCGCCGGCTGCTACGGTGCCTGCAGCGGAGGCAGTGGCTGACGCGTCGGCCGCTCGGCCAGCGGTGGCTGCTCGCGGCCGTGCGGGGCCCGCCGCCGTTTCGACAGGTAGTAGATTTTGGCGGTCGCCGTCGAAACGCCGCTTTGTAGTGGTGGAGGATGAAACTGATGGATCATGGAACTCGGACTCGGAGGACGGGGAGTCCGGGTCCCAGGGACCGTCGGAAAACTCCCGCGTAGTCACACGGGCGAGTAGTGCGGCGAGGGGCCGCGGCAAGGCAGCCGCACGTGTGCGCAGGAATGCGGGCGAGGTGAAGGAGCTCGAGCACGCTAAGCTCAATCTTCGCGCCGAGCAGGAGGCGGCTGACCTGACGGCCCGCTACCGGCGTTCTACGCCGTCTGCCTCGACGGCCCTGTCACCGGCGGAGGGCGAGTACGGCCCGGCTACAGCGGCCGTGATCGTCGAACGGGCTACAGCGGCCGTAGACTATATTACGGGGGTGGGACAAAAGTCCAAAAACATTAAGGGGAAGCTGCTCGGGGGCCTCAGGAAAGCGACCTCCACTATTTATTTATTTATTTATTTTCTCGCAGCTCGCTCGGGTACCGAAGAATCTCGCTTGCTTGCGGCGGAGAATGCTCAGCTACGTACTGAGATGGCGGCGCTGCGGCGCGATATGGAGGCCCTCAAAGGGGAGCTTCAGAGGGCGCTCTGTGTCGCCCCTGCTGCTGCTCCGGCGGGGGACGACGGTCTCGGCCGGGCCACGTTGGCCCAGATAGGTGCCATCGTTAACGCTCGGCCAGAGCCTCGGGAGGAAGTGCGCTTACGGCCGCCGCTTGCAGCCGACGGACGCATGACGTATGCGGCGGTATCTGCAGCCGGGCGCCCTGCACGTTCTGCGCTGCCGGTCCCCATTGTGTCGTTGCGGGCCTCCCCGCTCGCCCGGGCCCCTGTGCGTGCGGTGCCTCCTGCTGGCGCTGTGGTGCGCTCCGTGCCTGCGAGGGCTGGGCCCGCCGGAGTTTCCGTGCGTGGTACGCCTTCTGCTGGCGTCTTGGTGCCTGGGCCTGCGGGGTCCTCTGTGCGGGCCGGGCCCGCTAGGACGGGCGTCGCGGCGCGCGGCGCGCCATCTGCTGGGGCCGCCACGAGGGTGATGCCCCCTACCGTGGCCCCGGCATGTGCTTCGTCGCGTGCCGCGACCCCTGCGCGTACTGGACTGCCCAATGGTGCCTCGGTGCGGCCTGCGCCCGCGCCTGTGGTCGTGGTTGCCGGGCGTGGCCGAGAGCGCCGCATTGCAGAGGACGTTGATGTCGTTGACGACGAGACCCGGCCTGCCGCTGCGGTCGAGGCAACTTTTCCACAGCGCCGCCGGCGCCGCCGTGGGAAGAGGCAGACTATGGCAGGGCGTCGCGTGCCCGATGCAGAGTTCACGGGATCCGCCCCGTCCACTGCCCTCACCAGGGGACCTCCGCAAACGCTGCCGCTCAACCGGTTGGCCGTGCGCAATTTGCGCCCGCCGCGCTCTGCTGCGGTGGTCCTCACCCTGCAGCCCGCGGCGATGGAGAATGGGGTGACGTACGCGCAGGTGATCGCCGAGGCGCGAGCAAAGGTGGACCTTGCCACGCTGGGCATACCGCGCGTACAATTTAAATGTGCGGCTTCCGGGGCTCGCATGTTGGAGGTGGCGGGTGCGGGTGGCGAGGCTAGTGGAAAGGCGGACGCGCTGGCCTGTCGACTGGTCGAAGTGCTCGATCCGGGGAAGTAAGGGTAGCAAGGCCGGTGAAGTCCGCGGAGCTGCGGTTATCTGGCCTCGACGAGTCTGTCACCGCGACAGAGGTCGCGGCGGCTGTGGCGCATGCGGGTGCGTGTGATGTGGCTGAGGTCACTTGCGGCGCGGTACGCCCCGGACGTATGTTCGGGGCGTTTGCAGTCTGGGTGCGGTGCCCGGTGATCGCCGCTAGGGCGATCCTCCGGACGGGTCACTTGACTGTCGGGTGGGGGTCGGCCCGGATTGAGTTGCTCGAGACACGGCCGCTCCGGTGTTTCAAGTGCCTGGAGCCCGGCCACACCCGAGCACTCTGTCCGTCTGAGGTGGATCGCAGCGATCAATGCTACCGCTGCGGTGAGTCCGGCCACAAGGCCGGCACCTGCGTTGCCAAGCCGCACTGCACCCTGTGCGCGGCGGCGGGCAGGTCTGCGGAGCATCGGTGTGGCGCCAAGGCGTGCACTGCACCGGTAAGACGAGGTGTACCAGTGGCTAGCGGCGGCCCTAGGGCCCCATCGCAGCCCGAGTGCCTGACGCCCCCCGGTGCAGGGGCGGGGCCAGAGGTGGTTGCCATGGACACCGTGTCTTAGATGGCCACATGCAGATTCCTGCAGGCGAATCTTAACCACTGTGCACGGGCCCAGGACCTGTTGGTTCAAAGTCTTGCGGAGTGGCGGATTCACGTGGCGGTCATAGCGGAACCCTACCGGGTCCCGCCATACGGAGGCTGGGTGGGTGATAACGACGGTTTAGTCGCGATAGTCACTCGGACGGCTGCCGGGGTGACGCCGCTGGAGCGGGTGTCGAAGGGGAGCGGGTGGGTTGCCGGGGAGTTGGGCGAGATGCTTTTAATCGCCGTCTACTTCTCCCCGAACGCCCCACTCGCTCGCTTCCAGCAGTACCTGCGCGAGTTGGAGACGTTGGTTGCCAGTCGGCGCTCCCGCCACGTGCTCGTTGCCGGGGACCTCAACGCCAAATCGGCGATGTGGAGTTCCCCGGTGACGAATGCGCATGGCAGGGAAGCGGAAGACTGGGCTGTGGCAGGCGGGTTCACGGTACTGAATCATGGGGGCGTCAACACATGCGTGCGGCGAGCCGGCGGCTCGATCGTGGATGTCACGTTTGCGACAACTGAACTCGCGCGCCGCATCTCTGATTGGGAAGTCTTGCAGGGGGTGGAGACGCTGTCGGACCACCGGTATGTACGATTTGATGTTTCGGCTCTTTCTGCGGCTCTGGTGGACCCGTGGCGTCCCCTGCTGGGTGACCCGCCTCGCTGGGCCCTCGGGAAGATGGACCGCGACTTGCTGCTGGAGGCCGCAGAGGTAGAGGCCTGGGCGTCGGGGCCCGTCGCTGGCATCGGGGAGATGGATGTCGCAGTAGAGACCGAGTGGCTTCGTGGGGCGTTAGCGCGCGTCTGTGATGCTGCGATGCCCCGCCTTAGGCCCCACGCCCCCAGACGACGTGTATATTGGTGGTCGGCGGAGATCGCGACGCTGCGGGTCAATGCCGTCCGTGCGAGGCGCGCGTTCACCCGTCGCGATCTGGAGGATGAGGACCGCCTATACGCGGCGTATAGGGAGTGCGTTGGGGCCCTATCCTCCGCCATTGCGGCAGCCAAGAATGCCAGCTTCGAGGAGCTGTTGAGTTCGCTCGATGCGGATCCGTGGGGGCGCCCGTACCGCATGGTGCGGGAGAAACTACGGCTTTGGGCGCCACCGCTCACACAAAGCATCCGGCCGGAGATGGTAGATCGTGTGGTCTCTCTGTTGTTTCCGCCCGCGGACAATTTGCTTCCTCCGCCAATGGAGAGGCCGGATGGGACGGGAGCAGGTGAGGAGGACGACAACGTCGAGGTCCCGGAAGTGACGTCGACGGAGCTGGGGGCGGCACTGCTTCGGCTGCGGGGCCGCAGAAAGGCCCCGGGTCTTGACGGGGTTCCGGGGCGTGCGGTGATTGTGGCGCTCGACCCTCTCGAGGAGAGATTCAGGGCGCTGCTCAACGCATGCCTTGTGCAGGGCCATTTTCCTCGTCAGTGGAAGGCTGGGAAACTGGTCCTGCTTAAGAAGGTAGGTCGACCGGAGGACTCCCCGTCCGCCTACCGACCGCTCGTTCTTTTGGACGAGGTGGGCAAACTCTTTGAGCGCATCGTGGTTGCACGCCTCGTGCGACACATGGAAGGAGTGGGACCGAACCTCGCCGACGCCCAGTACGGGTTTCGGCGCGCCCGGTCCACTATTGACGCCGTCTGTAGGGTGAAGGGGATGGCGAAGGAGGCGATGGCTGATCGGGGGATGCTACTGGCAGTTTCGCTAGACATAGCGAATGCCTTTAACACCCTCCCTTGGGCTTGCATCGAGGAGGCCCTCCGGTACCACAAGTTTCCGGGGTACCTGCGCCGCATCATTGGTGCCTACCTCTCCGAGAGGGAGGTCCGGTATCCGACACGGGAGGCATGGCAAGCCAAGCCCATGACGCGCGGTGTTCCACAGGGTTCGGTCCTTGGACCCACGTTGTGGAACATCGGGTACGATTGGGTGTTGCGGGGAGAGCTGCCGGATGGTGTCAGCGTGACCTGCTACGCGGATGACACGCTGGTCACTGCTTGCGGTGCCGACTTCCGCGAAGCGGCCGAGCGCGCGGCTGCCGGAGTGGAGGTCGTGCTGGGGCGCATACAGCGGCTAGGCCTGGAGGTAGCTCTGCCGAAGTGCGAGGCAATGTGTTTCCACGGACGGCGAAGGGGGCCGCCGGCTGGTGCTCGTGTGATGGTGGGTGGGGTATGGATCGATGTCGGGTCAACAATGCGCTACCTTGGCATCGTCCTCGACCCCCGCCTAGCATTCTGCGGGCATTTCCGGCAGCTTGTGCCGCGACTCGTGGCAACGTGCGGCGCCCTTGGCCGCCTGCTTCCGAACGTCGGCGGACCGAACGCGGCCTGTAGGCGGCTCTACGTGCAGGTGGTGCGGTCGATGGCGCTTTACGGGGCACCCGTGTGGGAGGACGCCTTAGGACGAGTAAACAAGGCTCTCCTACATCGGCCACAGAGGGTCATGTGTCTCAGGGTAGTGCGCGGGTACCGCACCGTCTCTTTCGAGGCAGCGTGTGTGCTCGCTGGTTGCTTGCCCTGGGAACTAGACGCCCGTGTGCTCACCGTGGTCTACAACCGCGTTGTAGAACACCGGACAACGGGGGAACCACTGCCGAGGGAGGGGATGCTGCGCTGGCGCATACGAGCGCGTAAGCGCCTTTATGTTCGGTGGCTGCGAGCACTCGCGGAGCCCACTGCTGGCAGAGACACCATCGACGCGGTGCGGCCGGTTCTCGAGCGTTGGGTGACAAGGAGGCACGGTCTACTCTCCTTCCACCTTACGCAGATCCTTTCTGGGCACGGGTGCTTCGGAAGGTATCTGTGGAAGGTGGCGGGGGCGGAACCTACACCAGAGTGCCATCACTGTGGGTGCGCCGAAGACACGGCGCGCCACACGTTGGTGGAGTGCTCGGCGTGGGCGGCGGAGAGGGCGACTTTAGTCGCAGTGGTCGGGGCGGACTTGTCGCTGCCAACCATTGTGCATTCCATGGTTGATAGCGAGAGGGCATGGGACGCCATCTCTGCATTCTCGGAGGCTGTGATGACCGCCAAAGAAGAGGCAGAGCGTATGCGTGAGCGTGACCCGGAGGCGCGCCTCGGGAGGCGTGCGAACAGGCGACGGACGGCGGTTGCTGGGCGCCGGGCGGCGGACAGCCGCCGACTGCCGCCCTGAGATTGGTCTTTGAGAGAGGGGAGCTTTGTGGGAAGGGAGGGAATTTTTCTTTTCATTTTAATATGTGTATTTGTTGCAGGCAAGTGGCTGCGACTGTGTGGGCTGGCACAAGCGTATGCGTGGCGGTAGCCCGCATGAGGAGGCGCGCCTCGTTAAATATTGCCTACATTGAGGCGACACGCATTGCGGGCTAGAGGCGTACTCGGCCACGCATCTGCGCGTGTGCAAGCACAGACTTTTATTTGTTTATTTTGACTCCCGAGGCCATCTCGGGAGCCTGTTGGATTTGGGTGCTAATTAGTAGCACCCAAACTTGGAGAGATCTTCGGGCGCGAGGCCTGGGGAAAGGCCTCTGTCGCTCGAAGAGGAGAGGGGTTGTCGCCGTATCAGTGTCCCGGCACGGCGGCGCCATGAGGAGGGATAGATGTGACGACGTATGAGTGGGCCATGTAGCCATAAGGGTTTTGTGAGTATGAACGGTGACGGATGGCATGAGACTCGCGGGATACAACCTGCGACACTCGTGCACAGGTGTGGGACACGCGGGGTAGTGATGTGCGCGCTTGCTGTAGTTGAGTGTGCGCGGCACTGTGCCCGCGTGACAAGAATAAATGGTTTGAGTGAGAGTGTGAGTGTATGAGTGTGTAAATGCGAGACCCACACCTGGTTGTAGTATGGGGCGATAATGCCCATCTGGGCACAGAGGTTGACATTCGCGGTTCCAGCGTCTGTCCTGTCTGTGTCCTAATCGGGGGGAGGAAAGGTGACGGAAGAATGGGGTCGGCGAGTGTGTGGATCGGTGGGCTCGCCGGCTATGTATAGGAGGAAGAGGGGACGCCAGTCGGGCCGCGGAGGTTTTAAATGTTCCCGTGGTTCGGCAAAAATGGCGAGAGAGGGACACCGGAGAGGTTTTAGTGGGTATTATGTTCTTTTCAGAACGTCGAGTCGCCACATAATTCTGGTCCCCCCCAGACCAGTTTATTCGTAAACGAATTTCCTCGCCGAATAAAAAAAAAAAAAAAAAAAAGGGGTAGTTTTGTAAAAATAAAAAAATAGTGATTATTTACGTTATTAGTTTATTTATACCGAGTTTTGAGTGAATCGAACCAAGCAATAATAATTTTCCGTATAAACTTTACCACCTTGTTTAAACTCAGAGGTTAATTTTTGAAAATTAGATTCGCTTATGTGTTATTCTAGAACCTAAACTCTCTATACACCTAATTTCGTAGTTACGGAGATACGTGGTAACAAACTTTCGCGCATATATTATTAACAGAATAGTGTGATTCGCTCTAGCACCGCGCACCGGCTCGGCGGTCGCGGTCCACCTTCTGTTCCACATGCCTGTGCTGGCAGGACTCGGCGCCCTGATCCATTCATGGATTAGCAATCTATTTGAATACAAAACATTATTCTACACAAGCGACCGGTTCACACTTATTTTGGGACGAAGTAAATCGTTCTGGTCTACAAAAATCTTTTGTATTCAAATTGCGTGCAAGCCTTTATGGACGTTTCAGGTACATTTCGCTATTCCGCCGTAATCTTTTAATTAATAAATAATCATGAAACAGGATCGCCGCGAGGATGCATAGAGAATGACACCGGTCCCTGCCCGTGGTCCACCTACATAGTACACCTGGCTGTACCACGGGCATTTTTTTCTTACCGTGGTCCACCACAAGATAACTGGGTGTTCCAGGGGAAAAAATTTCTTCCCATGGTCCACCTTAGTTCACCTGGCTGTACCAGGGGCATTTTTTTCTTTCGGCGGTCCACCTGCGTTTTGGTCATTTAAACTTTTTACATGACCTACCTACTTTATATAACGTTATACATTATTTTTTCCTTTTTTACGTACTGACAGACAATGTCTATCACACGTCATGGTCTTACCCTGCAACACAGCATCAGTTGGATCCTGAACATGAGCGCCCGCAGCGCGCTGCAGGGCCGCGCGGCCGCCGGCGGGTCCACGTCGTAGGCCAGCGCCAGCGGGGAGGAGCTCCCGGAGTTCAGCACGATGTACACCAGCTGCAGCAGCGACGCGCCCTGCTCGTTGCGCCGCCCGCGCCGCAGCGTACTAATTATCAGGTGCGTTTGGAGCTGGAGGACTGATTTTGGCTGTGAATGGAAAGATTGCTGTAGGTAGAAGGTATAAATAGAGAAGAAACCCTTCAATGGTAATTAATTAATTAAGTAAGGCTTAAACAAGACACTTGGGAAATCCGAATATTGTGAAACTCTCGTCTCCCACTGTGCCACTCAGTAGGTACAGATTGCGTGAAAATTACAGGCACAACATAGGGGGCTTGACATAACCCCTATGCCTCATGTTTAACAAGCGAGGGGCATCGTAAAGCACATTCCTAGCGTGTGCCTTGCAAGGGCAGAACTTATAAACTGCAATATAACTAACATGGGCATCTGCCCATGGCTGTGTCAATTCTCTGCTATGGGATCATTATGTGGGACACTTGATCGTAATTGTTTTTAGAGTAAATGATAGTGGTAACCGGTACCTGATATCCATATCTAGTGAAGTAGTGGACCACGTAAGAAAGCAGCTGCAGAGCGGCGCACGCTACTTTTTCTTGTGAGCTGTTCGTTGCCGCCAGCACGCTCTGAAGGAACTTGTGCCGGTTTATGTATGTGAGGAGGACTGAAATCATTTATTAGCAAACCTTGATAAGTACCTATCCTATATATCCCACTAGAAAGATTTTGTGACTTTTACAACAACAATAAGTCTGTTGTGTCCCACTGCTGGGTAAAGGCCTCTCCCTGGTTCCTCACCTCACCTCAACAGCCTGTATTGGTCCACTGTTGGACGCAGGCCTCCCCCTGATAAGCGCCTTATTGGCTTTTATCACATGGGGGTAATGCCCATAATACCCTGGACCCACCACGCATCTATTGCTGAGGCACGGGAAGAAGGTAGTAAAATTATAAACTAATGGAGCGGGCGAATATCTCGCTGTAGATGTACAGGGTCAGTAACTCTTAATTAGCACTATTGTAAACAAGAAGAAAGAAAGAAAGAAAATCCATTTATTTGACCCTAATTAAAATACAATATTAAAAGAAATAAAATAGAAATAAATAAAAGGGGCCAAAAAGGTCCCTGTCTCAGCATTATGCCGCTACAAGCCACAGCGAGTAGCGGCGCTGATTTTCAGACAGGGCCTCGTGTGGTGGCACAAAAGTGGTAACAATAATAACATTCAATTATTACACAGACAAGAGTAGATAGAGAGGTTACATACAATACAGGAAACAATGAGAGAAAAAAGAAAGGAAAACAGAAAAAGATCAGTAAAAAATTAAATTCTAACCTTAGACAAACTATAGACTTAATGTTTCTTGGTCGGCTAGAGCGTGTCTCACCGTCGTCTGTAGCCGGCCTAATTTATTAAAGATTTGATATTTTTATAGTCTATGGCTGACTGCCTATGCTGTGGATATGGATAGGGTAAAATAAAAGAAGAAGAGGTGTAAACAAAGGATCTGAACTGAATAAATTTCAAGATTTTTCTACAAAAAACAAGATAGTGTGTATTATAAATTTATGATGTGTCGGTGGAACGATATATATGTAATGATAATTAGATATTTAATAATATTAATTCCACACACAAAAGGGTAGCCTAGTAAGGATGAGTTTATGTGGGCAAAGGACTCAGTCGGACATCGCCCAAGCCATAACAGTGGGAAAGAGGAGGAGGAGGCTTGGATAAAAACAGTATATTTTTGTGTTGATGCATACACGCAGAGACGGGGGCATATAACCTTCTGTCATCATTATTCCTCCCAGGCAAGATGTGCACAAGAAACTAGGTAAGTAAGTTCTTGATAAAAATGTAAATAAAAATAAAAATAAAAATTGGCGCAATAAAAGTATAAATGACAATAGTAGTAATTTATATGTCTGAGGTACATTGATTATGATAAACATTAATAAATTAGAATAAAATATATATATTACGTTTTAATTAGATAGATGTTTAAGTTCAAACAAGCGTAAAAAGGTTGGTTACTGGTCACAACATATTGTTGGGTTGTGTGAGCAAGAAATATTACAATATTTTATATAATTTTGAAGCTAATACTAGCAGCTTTAAGATTTTACTAAGGAAAAAATATTATCGCGTTCAGTTTTTTTTGCCAGTGACTTGCGACTGCAGGTGTGTCGCCTGCCCACATTGAGGTGACACGCATTGCGGGCTGGAGGCGTACTCGGCCACGCATCTGCGCGTGTGCAAGCACAGAGTTTTATTTGTTTATTTTGACTCCCGAGGCCATCTCGGGAGCCTGTTGGATTTGGGTGCTAATTAGTAGCACCCGAACTTGGAGAGATCTTCGGGCGCGAGGCCTGGGGAAAGGCCTCTGTCGCTCGAAGAGGAGAGGGGTTGTCGCCGTATCAGTGTCCCGGCACGGCGGCGCCATGAGGAGGGATAGATGTGACGACGTATGAGTGGGCCATGTAGCCATAAGGTTTTGTGAGTATGAACGGTGACGGATGGCATGAGACTCGCGGGATACAACCTGCGACACTCGTGCACAGGTGTGGGACACGCGGGGGAGTGATGTGCGCGCTTGCTGTAGGTGAGTGTGCGCGGCACTGTGCCCGCGTGACAAGAATAAATGGTTTGAGTGAGAGTGTGAGTGTATGAGTGTGTAAATGCGAGACCCACACCTGGTTGTAGTATGGGGCGATAATGCCCATCTGGGCACAGAGGTTGACATTCGCGGTTCCAGCGTCTGTCCTGTCTGTGTCCTAATCGGGGGGAGGAAAGGTGACGGAAGAATGGGGTCGGCGAGTGTGTGGATCGGTGGGCTCGCCGGCTATGTATAGGAGGAAGAGGGGACGCCAGTCGGGCCGCGGAGGTTTTAAATGTTCCCGTGGTTCGGCGAAAATGGCGAGAGAGGGACACCGGAGAGGTTTTAGTGGGTATTATGTTCTTTTCAGAACGTCGAGTCGCCACATAATTCTGGTCCCCCCCAGACCAGTTTATTCGTAAACGAATTTCCTCGCCGAATAAAAAAAAAAAAAAAAAAAAAAGGTGTGTCGCTTGAGTCGATTTTATTGCTCACGAGTGTAGTTCCAGTCCTGATTTTGATACTTAGGTTACTTTTGATTTGGAAAAGCTGAATGCGAAGCCACGACCGGAATAAGCTCTGGTATACTAACTTCGGTTATCCTTCTGATTATTAGCCAGGCCCAGTAGGTACAGGCTCAGCTTTAGGCAAACATAGTCCAAGTGGCTGCCGTGGTCGTGCGACTCTCCTTTGTCCTTTGACAGTATGAACGCTACGAACAGAGCGGTCTTAGAACAGACCTCTGGGTCCAGCTCCGTCGGTAGCAGCGTCGTTGCGAGCTCTAGGAAGTAGCAGATGTTTGAGCCTGGAACGAAAGTCACCAATATTTGGGACCTCGGACAACGGAGTTAAGATTATGTAAAACAATTACTTGATCGTAGGTTTGCATACTTAGGTACAAAGAAAACCACTGATCAAGATTAAAGTTTGATGTGGCTGGCCCTAATAGAAGAATGTTTTTTTTCTTTGAAATTGCTACCTACTTACAGATGCAGAAAACTAAACGGCCCTAAGAGTAATTGAGAAGAGTGTTTTTTTTTTCTCTGAAGGATGTTGTCGTATCTCCTATTGACACATATCTTTTGTTGTACACTGTTCTACGATAACAGAGCCCTTATGTCGGTTTGACAATAATATCAAGACGTGTTATTTTTGAATATTATTTCATACAGCACCTCTCTCTATCGTGCTGTACGTGTCTGACATGGAACTACGGAAATCCCATACAAAAATAAAAAGTCACCACGACGACGACGTCTCAACACTATCGTCAGTCCTAATTCAGGACTCTGGTGCTGACCCGCAGGACTCTACAAAAAATTGTATTCCTGGTATTCCTGAGATACCGTCTATGGCTGCCTCAATAGAAAACCCTTTACGTATTTACTTACCAATATGCGTATCCTTATCGTCCACGAGCGCCTTCGACAGCACCTCGGGCAGCCTGCCCCAGACAACGTTCGAGAAGTCGTCTCTCACGTCATCGCCCACCTCGTCCAAGCACACGTGCAGAGCCTCGACACAATGTTCCACTACACCTTTGTCTCTGGAATGCACTAGAATGTTCAGGAGTATCTCCCACACCGATGCATCTGAGATTAGTTCCGTTGGAAGACTGTCTTCGAATTTCAACCATTGGGATATCTGGAAAGTTCACTAAATAGTATTGTATTTTGAGATCATTAAACTGATATATTTTAAAAGTTTTGATATTCGTGGTTGTGCCAACTCTTTCTTACGGGATCATTCTCTGGGCACACTATGTAAGGTCTTAAATAAGCTTTAATTCACTGCTTCTTACTGGTATAGTATTAAATTATCCGTGCTCTAGGTCAAGTAACAAACTGAAATTGTAACCTTTATGCAGGTCTGCCAAGGATCAGGTTGTACTTACCACATGGAATCTCACGTGATTAGGGATCCTCACAGACGTGAACGCCCACAGGAGGACGGCCGGGTTGTGCGAGTAGAACACGGAGGGATCCGGCTGCAGCATGTCGACCAGGCGATCCGTCGCTTTCTCGAGGTACACCCTCTCCTCTAGGGACTTGATCGATGTGTTTGATATTGTTGACATCTAGGAAGGTTGCATTCACAAGCTTCAAAATAACCTATATGGTTTTCATAATGCTTAGGTTCGTAACGTGTAGGTATTTTTGCGCTATTTTGTAGTAGGTATGCAGGTATATATAATATAGGGACTTAACCTAACTGAAAACTATAGGATGTGTGTCTCTGAAATCGTTTTGACAAATCGCAAGCTGGCAGGTTGACGGAGGGAAATAAAAACATAACAGGCGAATAATCAAAACCGGTTTATTAACTATTTAGCTAGGTCTTTAGTCATGAATTTTCTAGCTATTAATATGACCTTCTATAACACATAAAAAGCTTTTGCAAGTACCAACCATATACAACGGAAATCAACATAGCTTTCTTCTCAAAGACGCAAATATATATACAATAGTCGCTATCAAAAATACCTGCATACAGTTTTTGTTAAGGAATCTGTACAATAATTAGACCTTTACTTACAGCAAACACAAGCCAAAGCGCCTTGATGATGTAGGGGGGCGGGTGGAAGGAGCTCGGCAGTCGCAGGATGTGTTCCACCAGGGCCGGGAGCAGCGGCGCCGTGGCCTCCTTGGGGCTGGAATATAACGCGGGGAGCAGGGAGTTTACTTTTTATAGCTGTGACTGTACTTTTAGAAAATGTGGTTTCTTGTTCAGAGTCGGTACGAGTTTTGTTGTCAAAGGTGTTCCCTGATTGAAGCCATGGCTAAGGACAATGATAAAATAAATAACTAAGTAATGCTGGACTATTCACGCAGCATCGTCTAGCGCCAAAGTAAGCAAGTTGGTCTGGGTGTTTTCTATGTTTAATAAAAAATATCTATCTATGTAGTGTATTGTATTAAGTATATCAGTTATCTAGTACCCATAACACAAGCTCTGCTTAGCTTGGGGCTAGATAATGCTGTGTGAATAGTCCAGCGTTATTTATTATTTTATTTATTTATTTATTTATTTAAAGCTTGTGTTATGATGAATAGGTATTATATAATTGGAGACTTTAATTAAAATCAATCACGAAGTAGTCGAGTTTTGAGACGGAAGGTGAAATTGTTAGTGAAATTAAAATAAGATTCACAAATCAAAAAGATTCCGAGTTAGACCCAGAAAGAGCTGAATAGATTATGTCTTAGAAGATCTCTTAAGATCGGGCACGAAATTATCTTCTTAATTCCGAGTGTGTGTTCTATGTGTAGAAGGTATTGTGAAGGAGTGTTTATGATATACAGATACCTAGATATACTTTTAAGTAAGGACTCTGTTATATACTTACTTCTCTGAAGACTGGCAGTAGAAATATATGTAGATGAGCAGACTGTAGGGCTGCCCCTTCTGCAGCTGTGTCCCGATGGACTGCGGCCGCTCTATGCCGTACTGTAACTCCACAAGCCCCATCTAAAACAACATTATATTCTGGAAAACCTTCAATTGTTCGTCTGAGACGCAGGAGGTGATAGGTTCGATTCTCGGCGCGGGTCTAATGTTTGTATGATGTGCCAATATTAGTTTCGGGTTTGAGTTAAAATCCCCCTACTATTTAACTTCAATGTATCATCAGCAAGCATGCTAGCGACGTCCTACTATTTTGACTCTAATTTTGATGCCACACATACCTTCAAGAACGCGGATGGCAGCGCGCAGCGTTACGTGCATGTTGAACTTAGCCATCCATTTTTGACTTTATTAAGTACCTACATTCCCGTACAATAAGTATTTTACTTACATGGATATGATTAGCGCAAGTGCCGCTGGAGTTACCGTTGTCCATATTGAGGTACTTGGCGGCCAGCACCTTCAGGAGCTCGCCCAGGACCAGAGTGCTGGCTTTACGGACCGAGGGGTCGTTCCTGGAAATTAACCAGGGTTTGAATGTATTATACCTATATTCTAAACAGGACTTAGGTAGTCAGTGTCAGCGAGCCTGGCGCGTGGCGGTCGCGCGGTCGATTCTTAAACGACCCCTATAGTTCGTGTTTGTCGTACGAGTCTACTAAAGGAAGGGCCGCAGCTTCTTTCAGAATAGTTAATTCACATTTTAGAACATCTTGTAGGTATGTTCTAGAAATCGAAACGCACTGTTCGTTAAATATGTAGTTGCAAATTTGTGTACGATCTGCAGAAATTTGTTCAGTTGGTCTGGGTGTTTTCTATGTATAATAAAAAGAAATCTATCTATCTATTTAATGTTTTAAATATATCAGTTTTTTAGTACCCATAACACAAGCTTTGAGTAGTTTACTTTGGTTCTAGATGGTGCTGTGTGGATTGTCCAGCATTATTTATTTATTTTATTTCGGTATAGTAAGTAGCCTATTCTCTAAGTCAGGCTGTGCTCTAAACGGACGCAAAATTTCATCTTGATCTGTTCAGTAGTTGGAGATTCTAGGTAACAAAAATTCTGATTTCACAAACTTTCGGCTTTATAATATAAGTAGGATACGTTCAGAATAGACTAATTTTTAAAATAGTTGATAATTCTCGCGATCGGTAAACGTAGTGCAGGAAGCCCTCCGGGGCCAGGTGAGATGATACTGCAGGCAGATGCTGGATGCGGCAAGCTGAAGACAGGGTGATGCAGATGCAGCCTTTGTAAAAAGGCTTAGTACAAAATATCAGATTATCTAGAGGATAAAAAAGCTTGGGACGCCGCCTCGGAACAAATTTGTGTACGATCTGCAGAAATTTGTTCCGTTGGTCTGGGTGTTTTCTATGTATGATAAAAAATATCTATCTATGTAGTGTATTGTATTATGTATATCAGTTATCTAGTACCCATAACACAAGCTCTGCTTAGCTTGGGGCTAGATAATGCTGTGTGAATTGTCCAGAGTTATTTATTATTATTTATTTTATTATTATTGGGACGAGTTTTGCTCCAGTTCGAAAAATAACAACTAACAGGCTAAAGGTTTCTTCGTCGCTTCTTTACTTTAGTCTACATACCGAAGCGATAGAAATCAAAAATATCACATTATTTCCGTGTCAGTGTTTAGTTTTACGATTTGACCTTTTCTTAGTGTACATTTATTGTATTTATGGAAATAAAGAGTTTTTTATTTGATTTGATTTGATGTGGCGGGAGTTAGGGGAGGCCTATATCGAGCAGTGCACTAATAAAGGTTGATGATGATGATGATGATAATGACCTCAAAATGTGTGATGGTTCAGAAGCAATGGGCACATACCTCTCGATCTGCAGCTGCGGCAACATCGACAGGTATCCCTTGTTGAACAACACGTCGCAGAAGTCGGGCAGAGCGTCGCCCGTGACGCTCTCTCGGAACAGGCGGAGCAGGAACTTTAGGAACACTCCGTACTCCTCCGTTGGTATCTCCGTTTGGTGCTCCTGACAACACTCCTACATTTTAGAGTTAGATTATTAGAACGAAGAACATAAGATAATTAGTAATTAAGACTTTACTAACAAAGAAAATTACAATCAAATACTAGAAACAAATTAATAAATAAATAATTAATAATATACTAGTATGTATAATTGAGCTAACTGCAGACTATTACAAACAATCTAACATTATAGAGACTGGACATATTCATTATTCACACAGGCAGTGTATTTGACGACCTCCGTGGCGCAGCGGTCGAAGGTCCGCCAGCGACGCAGGAGGTTGCGGGTTCGATTCCCGCCTCGGAACGAATTTGTGTCCGATCTGCAGAAATTTGTTCCGTTGGTCTGGGTGTTTTCTATGTATAAAAAAATCTATCTATGTAGTGTATTGTATTAAGTATATCAGTTAGCTAGTAGCCATAACACAAGCTCTGCTTATCTTGGGGCTAGATAATGCTGTGTGAATTGTCCAGCATTTCACACACTTAAGTCATTTATAACGGGATATTTACCATGATTTGAGTTTTGAGTTTGGGTTTGAAATCATGGTAAATATCCCGTTATAAATGACTTTAGTGTATAAACACTTATCACATCATGGTTATTAAACCATGATTATATTATGATTTATGTAGTTACGCAATTTAGGACGGAAAAATTTTTGTGTTCACACTTAAGTAGTTTATTATAATTCTATTAGCGAATGCCTATTATTAGCTTTCTGTATCTATTTTAATTTCTATTGTATTTAGTTAAGCTGATGGCAATCCGAATTAAATAAATAAATAAATGATGGATTTAAAAGATTCACAAACTTGTCTCGTGTTACGGGAAGGGAACTTACCTGCTAGGCTACAGCTACCA
Source organism: Eupithecia subumbrata (assembly GCA_949316285.1). NCBI lineage: Eukaryota > Metazoa > Arthropoda > Insecta > Lepidoptera > Geometridae > Eupithecia > Eupithecia subumbrata. The sequence goes on along the minus strand of OX438630.1, from coordinate 7,393,257 downwards.
GGGGCTACTGCCAGCTGGTAGGGGAAAGCCACTATGGAAAATGTCCGGCAGTGTTAGGTAATACTTGATTTCTAATACTATTCCGAACAAAATATAAAAGAATAGACCTTTAGACTATAACGAATTTTTGGTCCAAATTCAGCAACTTTGTATTCCAATATCTGCTATGCCAAAGCTACTATGACCTAAACTTCAAAATCGGTGATCGTTCCTTGTAGCTCCTTGCTTCTTGCCAAATTTCGTAATTCTAGGTGAACGGGAAGTACCCTATAGGTTTTGTGTGCTTGTGATTCCTTTGAAAATTTTAAAATATGTACATACGGCTGTATCTTTTGATTGCGTTGAGTTGGAAATTTTATTTATATCGCGGTTCCAAGAGGTTACGGACTGTGTGGGGAGCCCGCGGCGTGCCTAGACGCGGCACGTGCAGCAGCGTCGTCGCCGCGTCGCCGTCCCGTAGCGCCGCACCGCCGCCGTTTGTGAACAAGCTTCCAGAGAGATCCATACAACTCGGAGGACCGTGCCTACACGCGTTTCACCCTACTTTTATAAGGCCAATAACCGTGCATGGACAAGAGCCTTTATTTGAGCAGTCGTGTGAACCGTGGGAGCGCGTTCAAATCTTTTCTGTGAAAGTTTAGCGTCTACGGTGCTACGAGGCTCTACGAAAATGTGCCGAGTAGTAAGTGTTCTAGAATACAAGATGTTTTATTTCAACAAGGACATAAATGAATGGAAACTTTAAAAAAACAATAATAACAGAAAAAAAACAAGGTAACATCAAGGTTTTCAGGGAAATATAATAAAAAAACATGCCCCGAAAAAATATATTTCGTCAAGACAACATCTGCGTCGCTCGTAATAATCCTGTGAGTGTGAAGTATTTCCTTTGTTGACCGTGACAGACAGACAGACACCACAAGTAAGAAGACAGACAGACAGACAGCACAAGAACAGGAAAATGTACCTTCTAGAGTACATTTCCCTGTTCTGCTGGTGGTGCAGTGTCAGTCCGGTTGACTGGACTGCTGACCAAGCTGACTCTCCGTCTGACAATCAACCGTAGATACAAGTAACAATTTTTAGGAGACATAATTATGACTCAACAAATTGGCTTTTGCTATAGCTTTTCTCTAAGCCTAGATGACTATCTTATCTAGGCTTGGAGAAAAGTAAGTTTTTTATCACTTTTTAGAATTTAAGAGTTGATTTTTTGTCTTATCGAGACGACGTGGTCGCTTAGGGACAAAGACCTAGTAAAAAAAAACTGAGAATTGTGTAGGTAGGTACCTTAGTGAACCCAACCAGGTCCGTGACGAGGCCGAGCGCGGCGGCCGCCAGCTCGGCCGCGCAGTGCTGCAGCGCGGACACCTTGTGCTCGTCCGCCAGGATCGCCTGCACGAAGTCACCTCTCTGCTAGGTACCTTAGTGAACCCGACCAGGTCCGTGACGAGGCCGAGCGCGGCGGCCGCCAGCTCGGCCGCGCAGTGCTGCAGCGCGGACACCTTGTGCTCGTCCGCCAGGATTGCCTGCACGAAGTCACCTCTCTGCTAGGTACCTTAGTGAACCCGACCAGGTCCGTGACGAGGCCGAGCGCGGCGGCCGCCAGCTCGGCCGCGCAGTGCTGCAGCGCGGACACCTTGTGCTCGTCCGCCAGGATCGCCTGCACGAAGTCACCTCTCTGCTAGGTACCTTAGTGAACCCGACCAGGTCCGTGACGAGGCCGAGCGCGGCGGCCGCCAGCTCGGCCGCGCAGTGCTGCAGCGCGGACACCTCGTGCTCGTCTGCCAGGATCGCCTGCACGAAGTCGCCTCTCTGCTCGCTGCCGCGCCACAGCAGCCTCGTCAGGCTGGAACAACATTTATATTATTTTATCTACACTAATGTTATAACATTCTACTTATGATTCCAATACTTGACTTATAATTACTACTGTTATAGCGCAGATAACAAAACACTCAATTTAAGCAATTTCACATGATGGTATAATATCCACATCGATATCGTAAAATCTCATTATAACATCAATAAAACGCGACCAATTAACAAGGCGAGCCTTATGTCAAAATCCTCATACAAGTTGTATAAAATTATGATATTAGGCTGGCTTTTGAAAACAGTTGGGTTATACGTGAAAACTTCGTCGAAACTACTTTTGAATCTGCCTAACCCAGCGTTGTACACGGGGCATTGCTTCCGGCGCACCTCGGCGACCCTTCTCTTCTCATAGATAGTGGTGGTGATTTGACCGCACTGAAACGACACGGGGGGTGGAAGTCTTCTACTGTGGCTGAAAGCTACATTGATGAGTCTTTAATGAATAAAATTCAAGTCTCAAATACGATCTTGAACAGTATAGAAAACAAGACGAATGAAGTAATTATAAATATTCCGACTCCGTCTACGAGCTCTACTGCTTGCCCCGCGGCCGCTACAGCTGCTGGATCAATAATTAACATTAACTTTCAAAATTGTACCATCCAAAATTTTAACAATTATTATAAATAAACTATTGTCAGCTTTTACTCTTGTTGTTTGATTAATTGCATTAGTGAAGATAAAGTAGTGTATGCAACTGCATATAACACGGGTATTAAAACACTCGTTACTATTATGAAACTCGCTGCGCTCGTTTCATAAACTCACACTCGTGTTTTAATATCCTTCATTATATGACAGTTGCATAAACTACTATTATACAACAAATGACTCTCTTTTTGTTAGGGGTACAAAGTAAGTGATGATCTTCATACAATTATTATTTGAATTGCCTTGAAATATGCGCATGCGGCGGCCACACATAAATTAGAGAGCACTAGACCTAAGAACCCTGCAAATGGTACAAACATTTGTCCCGAGGCAGGAATCGAATCCACACATGTATAGGTTTTAGTAATGTTATTGTTCCTTGGTTCACTGAAAAAAAAATGTCGGAAATCGCTATCCACGGTCAGCAACGAGTACCTGAGAGCAGCCTTCAGCAGGCGTGTGGCAAATCCTTTAGAGTCGACTACTGATAATACTGCAAACACAACAGGGATCATTCTGAATCGCCCGATCGGCTTGTCAATGGTTAATTATTTTATTGATTAATTATTTATTATTTGTTTTGATGATTAACCAATCATCATCATCACCCAAATTAAATATGCGCACGCCTGCTGAAATATGCACAAGCAGTTTCTACTTCAAAATACATTTTATTTATCTCACTAATAATATAAATGTGGAAGGTTGAATGTGCACGTGTGTCAAGCACTTCGTACGCCAAAAATAAAAAAGTCGTCAGTTCATTTTATTCATTTTTTTGCACTATTGTTATTTACTATTTATCTATATTATATTGTAATCTTAAAAAAATCATGAATACTTTGCTACACAAACATGAAAATTTTGGCTATTGCTACAGAACCACAAAAATTAACAGCATTAATATAATTAGTACACATTGTCCATTTGTACTCGTTCTGCTCGCGCTCGATCAGGTTTTGGCTGAAAATCAGTGTTTTTGCATTTAAGCAAAAAAAATGTTCACTGAGCCATGGCCTATTTGCCATGCTGCAGCTTAAACAAACTTACCTTACAATATGTACTTACTTACTTTTTAAAGTGCTCGTTTGATGAATTAAACCTGTGTTTTCTCTTTGTTAATTTTTTGTGTTTTCATTTTTCTGTGTTTTCATCTTTGTTAATTTTTTTTACCATGGCAGAAGCCTTTATATTCACAAAGAAAATTACAGTAAAATACTTAATAGAAATAAATTAGAACTAGTATTTACAATTGAAACAATTGAGCTTACTGCAGAATGTTGCAAACAATCTACCAGGAAGCTCAACTGATCCATATCAATACCAGTATTTGTTAATTGTATGTGTGTCTGTAGTAGCAAATATTTTCTTTTGTCTATCATAAATGTGACCTCTTCACGCCAACACTAATTCTGAACGAATTGAGCCGAAATTTTGCATGCAGGTAGTTCTAGGCCTGGAATAAACTTTTTAGCCTAAAAATCGGTTCCCATGGCCTTTAAACATCAACCTTTAAACGTTTCTAAGAAACAAAGCGTGCGAAACCACGGGCAGGAACGACCTGCTTATAACTTGTCAACTGTTTACCGAAAACAAGCTTACTTCAAAACACTGATCCCGAGCTGGCACAGCACCACGTAGAGCATGCCCGCGTGTGCGCTGTCCCCGACCAGCGCTGCGTGCTGCAGCCCCGCCACCACCAGCTCGAACCACTTCTTCACCACTTCTACCAGCGCCCCGGCAGTGGACCCTGAAGTGTATCAACGTACTTGTTCATTGTATCCTAAAGTGGATCACGAAGCTTTTTAACGAATGGTGAAAAAGTGCTGGAAAGCTCCCATGAGGCGCTGCATCCGCACACTCAATTTGCTTGTAGAGAAGTTGGACTTGTTTTAGATAGATAGATAGATAGATAATACTTTATTCATCACCTTAAAAATAAAACTAATTTTACATATAAACTAGAGAACAGTAATGGAACTGGCGACCTTATCGCTTAAAGCGATTTCTTCCAGGCAACCAAAACGATGGGAGAAAAATACAGGATGGCGGTGCAACTTAACATTAATCTAAACTATTAATACTAATACACATAATACCTACTAAACTAATACACTAATACATACAAAATTATAATTATACTTAGTAACTATAGTGAACATGCTAACTAGTGTGACGTGACATTCAAAAAGTAATTAAAAACTTTCCTTTTAAAAGTGTGAGGTGATGTGGACTTCTTAATATCCAATGGCAAATCGTTCCAAAGTCTGACAGCTTGAGCAGTGAAAGAGTCGCTGTAAAAAGATGTTCTCTGTACTGGAGATGCGAGGAGCAGAGTATCCGATGACCTTAGAGAGAGACCGTGAGAAGAATGTAGAAACTGAAATCTCTCCTTAAGATAGGACGGGGAAAGGGGGTTGAAAAGTATAGAGAAAAGCAGAGACAGAATATGCAGGTTACGGCGCTGGCGAATAGGGAGCCATTTGAGCTGGGCTCGGTAGGCAGACACATGGTCGTACTTACGGAGGCCAAAGATAAACCGGATGCACACATTTTGTAAGCGCTCCAATTTATTGAGCTGTTCCTCTGTAAGGTCCAAATAACATGCATGAGCATAATCAAGGACAGGTAGAAGAAGAGAATGGGCAAGAGCAGTTTTGGTAGCCGTGGGCAGAAAGTTTCTCAATCTCCTCAGGGAACCAGCAGATGCAAACAGCTTTCGACTGGTTACCTCCATCTGCGCCCCCCAAGACAGAGTGCGGTCAAAGATAACCCCTAAGTTCTTGATAGTCTCGCTGAAGGGGATTACTATCCCATTAAAAACAACCTGTGGAATTGCCGACCAGTCCAGATTACACAAGGTTCTAGAGCTGCCGACTATTATTGTTTGAGTTTTGGAAGGGTTAATTTTGAGTCCATGGCGTTTGCTCCATTCAGTAATATGACGGAGATTTGTGTTTGTTGTTTCTATTGCACTAGAAATATTACTGAGTGGAGCTTGGGTATAAATCTGTAGATCATCAGCATATAAGTGGTAGGACATGGAAAGATTTTGAGAAATAGAATTGATGAAGATTGCGAAGAGGAGAGGGGATAGTACGCCACCTTGAGGCACGCCAGCAGAAGTAGCACACCAAGACGAGAACGACTCATCGAGGCGCACGCGCTGGCGACGGCCATGCAAGTAGCTAGAGAACCAGCCAACCACCGAAGATGAAATGTTCAGAGAGCTGAGTAATGCGATCAAGATGTCAAAATTAACAGTATTGAAAGCATTACTGAAATCGAGAAGAGTTAAAACAGTAAGCTGACCATTTTCCATACCCAGACGAATGTCATCTGTGATTTTAATGAGAGCAGTGACGGTGCTGTGACCTTTTCTAAAGCCAGACTGCAAGGAGTTCAGAAGATTGTTTGAAGATAGAAAAGAGTTAAGTTGATTATGGACGAGACGTTCAAGAACCTTTTTTTTACTGCTCCCTGAACGAGTTGGCAATGGCTTTATTGCGTATTTTATGTTTTTAATGTCGTGTGACCTATTTATGATTGAATTAATTGTTATTTTATTATTTTATTTTGGGTGTGTTTGAATAATTAATTTCGAATTTAATTTAAATTATTAATTATTAGTTTTTAATTAATTTGTTTTGTTTTATGTTATTTTTAGAATTGTAAATAATTACTTCAAAAATGACCAAATATTGTAAATTTTTCAATTTTTCATAACATAAGCTCTGCTTACCTTGGGGCTAGATAATGCTGTGTGAATTGTCCAGAATTATTTATTTATTTATTATTATTTAATTACCTATATGACTGTGACTCTACCTATTAAGATTAAGAATAATTATGTACCCTATCGCATTAGGTGTGCCTGTAAGGATAGGTGTACTTTTTAATAAATAAATAAATATATATAATACCGGTATGTAGTCGGCGATATAAATCGCTGAACAATTGTCTGATTCTAGCTCGAGCGTGTTTTTGAAAATTGTGATTGCTCAGCAACTTATGCCGTGGATTATAAGTTCCTTTTTATTAGCAGTAGGACGAAATAGATTAACAAAAAATTCATATAGGTAAGCAACTGTGCAGATGGCTAGTGAAGGATTTCTTACCTTTTAGTAACAAGTTCTCTGGCTGGTAAGAGATAAGAGCATCCAGCACTAGAGCGCTCGAGAGAATGGTGTTCTGGTTGGCGTGGATCTGCGCGGCGAGCGAGCTCAGGCAGGCCAGCAGCTGGACTACGCTGTACGCGCTCTGGTGGGACAGCGGCGGTGTGGTTTGATGAACGCTTATCCTGGAAATGTCGAGTTGCAATAACTACAGGCATGATAAAACTGGTAGTTACGAAACTTAAATAAAACGATCTTCCTGATACAAGAGAGATGATGCCCTCCTTCGAATGTTCCGCCACGGCGCGGCGGCCCGCCTCAATGGAAACTAGGCAGGTGCTTAGCATACTGTTATAGTGCCCAAGTGTGTGTTAAAGTACCAAGCTATTCAAATAGTTTTAAATCATGCCCCAAAAAAGCAAACCTGGGCCACAGATAATAATTATGCTATATCTATACCTATACTCTAACCCAATAAAACTGTAACAGGTCCAATTCTGTACATTGAAGATACTATTTAGAAAATTTTTTTAGAGTCCTCTATTATCGATCCTGAAGCCAAAACTGTAAATTTTTTCATTCAGGCCAAAATCTGCGCATCGAAGTTTTTTTGCACGGCAGCGTTTTATAATAGTATGAGAGCAAATGTGGTTAAATGTGAACTTAATAAGTCGGCAGGTATGGCAATCGCGAACGAAGTCGCGGGTATAGCTACTATAATATTTACCTTGAATTTTAGTATTTATTGTCATGTCATCCTTTCCACATTAAAACTTAACTACTTACCTACCTTTCGGGTCCTCGGTTTCAATGTGTAGGTTTGGTAGAAACTCAGTACACATACCTACTACCTACTACACATACCTACTACATGTGTGTAGTATCTCAAAGTATATATATATCTCAAAATATAGTACCTATTGTAGTAATCTCAAAAAATATTGTGCGGCATACAAAAAAAATTACCCATTCAACAAATCGCACAGGAAATGCATACAAGCATCGACCGCCTGCGCGGGCCCGCTGCCCGCGAAGTGCGCTAGCGCCCGCAGCGCGGCGCCCATGGCGTGCGCCGCGTGCTCTTCCGCGAAGAACCGGCGCGCGCGCCACACCAGGCGGAGGCAGCTCGTTACAGAGCTGGGAACAAGATGCAACGAACGCTAGGCTGTCCGTCCAATCAAACAGTGGGTCAGACACCTAGTAGTGCCTATACCTAACCTACTTAACAGTGTGTTCAGCTATTTATGGAAAAAAGTGTTAAGGAATTTTATGATGATCAATTACATAAGAACAGAAATACCGTTCAGGCTATATTTAAATAAATTAGTGATGATATCAGCTACTTTTGTAACCGACTCTACGTAGGTAGGTAACTATTACATTATGTAGGTAGGTACCTACTTACGTAAAGCTTTCACTAGCCCGAACGAAACTAAGTCAAAGATAGGAGCATGAACAGGAGAAATTGAATAGGTAATTAAATTAGAATGTGTTCCCACTGCTGGGCCAAGGCCTCCCATCCCATACTAGGCTTCACTTGATTGTACCCACGGAATTGAGAAATTAGATTGTACCTATTGTACCTACCTACTATGGAGGACCAATGGTATAAATACCTATTTACCTAGTAGGTAATTGTTTAAAAATATAAAGTCAAGTGGAATCGGACTCGCGCACTAAGGGTTCCGTAAGACCTTGTGTCTTGCACAATTATCATGAGTCCCACATTACGTTTGCCGAGACGCAGTCTCCACTCAAGAACACGTGTAGCCGAGCGGTTGTCGTCTCTTCGCGAGATATGGCGGGCCCACTATATCGATAACTTTGGTTCTCTGTCGGTCATGTTAAACAAATTATTTCTGAATAAATTATCACTATCTAATAAAGGAAGCTTTTCACTACTTACAAATATTAATTGTTATTAAAAATATTATTTCGTTACCTACTTAATCTCCCTTATACTTAGTATTTATTGTAATGTGTTATGTTATTTAATTACCTTGGCATTAACCATATTAAGGAGTAATATTAATTAAAAATCTTGCATAATGCAACGAGAACATTTGATAAAAAAAAAACAAAACGAAACACCGCTTACGAGATTTGAACCCTGTCACTCTTAGGCCCTTCTCTCACGAAGCTAATTTAAATGCTACGCGACTGAGATGCAAACCATGATCGCCTACTGGTATGCTACTCGTTTCCGCACACGGTCAATCACACGGTGCTACGGAAATGAGACTATTTTTTATCATTTGAAGAACAACATTCGTACGACGATGTCTAGTGACTCTAGCGATGAAGACAATGTTCTTCTGTATTTATATTACAAGAATAAAAGAAAATATAAAAGAAGATTCTGGGTACATCCGTACATCAAAAAAATATCAATTGTAGAGCATTCGTCGCTGCTAGAGAAAAGCTAGAGAAATTATCTTGCCAACTATCTAATAACCCCATATGCTTCGCTTCCTTGGCAATCTAATTATTGTGTATAAATGTTATTTATCTATATAAAAAAATATTATTACTGATCTGTCAAATTGAATTTTTTTCCAATCTCAATCCACGCCTTTTCTGTAACATCTTTTCTTACGTACTCTGGCAGCATATAATTATACAAACATGGATAATTTTCCACCTCCTGGACAAAATTAGTATTAAAAGTTTGTTCCGCCGCCATTTTGTAATGCAACGCGTATACGACTCGGGTAGCGTGCGACCAGCAAGACGGTAGCGTGCGACTGATATCAAACGCGTCGTCGACGCGTCTCGTCGTGTGCGAAACTAGCTGAATATGTACTGTAGGTATGGCGGCTACTCACAAGCGACGCGTAGGATACGCGTACGAAACACAAATCGCTTGAGAGTCGCTTCGTGAGAGAAGGGCCTTATCTTGCCTGTTACAGCCGTAGAGCCAAGATGTTACCTATGGACCTTCTGGAAATTTTGAGTGAGGTTACAAATGACAATGATTTAAATTTAGGTCCTCCTATAAAAAAAAATCATTAAGTAGATACAAAACATAACTTTGTCAGAGACGACAAAAAATATCAAAAGAAATTGTAAAATTATAAATAACATTTAGTTTCGATTTCCCGATCTCACACATAGGTACATAGGATAGATATAGATAGGGGGGTACTTAATTGTTTGTGACACCTACATAGGTAGGGTACCTATAGGTAGGTACTTACCTAAAAAGAGTAAAATCCAAATTGGAAGTCGCTTCGCACAAAAAAACTGTAATGTCGTTATCCAACAAATACTCAATCATGCGCGCTCGTTCCTCGGAGTTGTTGCTGTAACGGCTCACGACCTCGATCAAATACCCGCAAGCTTTACTTTGAGCAGCTACGTCTCGAGAAGTCAGCAATCTTTTTATATCTGAGAGCGCATTTTGTCTTCCACTGGGATTATATGTGCGATTAAAATTGGAATTCACTAAGTTGTACATTTTCATAAGTTTTGAAAAAATCCTTTAACGACGGAAAAACCAAACGTTAGTAAACTTTTTGAGGTAAGAAGTAGGAATTGGTTTGAAATTCCCGCCAATTTCCCGCCGCGGTTTCCCTGTACCGTTCGTTCCAGAGACAAACACGAAACAGCGCCAAAATCCCTATGGCGAGACCCAAAACTCTAGCGTGCTGTCAAACGTCAGAATCGTCAGATTGTTGTTTTGTTATTGTCTGTCTGTCAATGTCAAACGCATCTGGCTGGTTGGTTGCATTGCTGCTGCGCGATCTTTGTTCAAGATTTATTTTTGTACATTTTTCTCTTTAACGTTGCTTTTTTTACCTTTCCAAATAACTCACAAGTTTATTCTGCGCATCTAAACAAATATGGTGTGTAAATTCAGTGCTTGAAATTATTGCTTTTCCGTAAACCAATCACGTCGAAAACATGGCCTTAGGTCCTGCGTCCTTCGTTGGATGGAGCTTAGCTTTTTATTGACTTATCTGTTTTGTTGCAGTCGGTGGTAGAGTTTATGAAGGATCTGCCATCTTACGATGAGCACAATTTTACCCTGTTCAATACGGATCATGGGATACGGAACTGTTCGAAAAGACCTTCAATATACCTTCCTACTGAGGATATACCTTCAGAGCAAAGTAAGTATTTGCAAAACAATGTCGTTCATAAAAACAAACCTTCCGACGGTTTCTAGGAAAAGGATTGGTTATTTATAATTAATACAAGAAATAGAAAATATATACCTACATAAAAAAACACCCAGAACAACTGTAACAAATTAACTACAGATAGAGATGAGGATTAATGTTCCTAGCGGTAATCGAACCTGCAATCTCCTGCGTTGCAGGCTTCGCCCACTGTGCCATAAAACATTGACACTTACCTATTTACTTAAATACTATTGAAATTGTATGTAATCAAATTACATGCTTGTATGTTTTATACCTAATTATTTCTTTTCAGTAATAGTCACAGAAAAAACAAACATTTTACTAAGATATCTACACCAACAATGGGACAAAAAGGTAATGCTCCTATCCTTGATCTTTACGTTCTTTAGTTTATTGTATAGCTTTTATTTGTAGCTTTTACTTGATTCAATGTTTCATGTAAGGTTTATAGTAAGTATTAATGAATTAAATTTAATGAATAAATAGGTACTAATGTACTTTTTTACAAACCTTGAACAACTAAACAAATCCAAAGTAATAGTCCTCAGTTTTGGCATAGGTACATCAGCTAGCTTATGATCATTGCTGCGACACAATTTGTTGACTGTATTGTCTTGCTCTTTATTGTGTGAATATGAAGCTCGCAAATGCTAGACAAAAAGGACAAAATTATGTCCCGGTGCACATCATAGTCCGGCAGGTAATTATTAGGGTATTTCTTTGTGTGCTTATTTAAGAGTAGGTCTTAATATTGCACAATCAAACAAATTTCTGATCCCCATCCTCGTATCAGACTCCTAAGGCTGAACGAGTCGCTCATCTTTCCATACAAACGTGGAAGGTAACAACAACGCTGTTTGATGTTGACCATCCAAAACTAAGGATAATATTAATTTATATCGTCATTATCTATGTCTGTATGCACCTGAAACCGTAAAAAAGTATTAATTAAAAAATACAAGCTTCTAAACTTTCGTATTTCAACACTGATTTTAGCCCAACTTTGGGCGAAAATAAATAACATACGGGGAATGAAAACTCTAAAATAAAGCCCGTACAGACATAGTTTAGTTATTCAAAAGTTGAAATAAATTTATTTTGAAATGATACTCAATAGTTTATCTATAATAACCCTTGTAATAAAAGTCTTTTCGCATTTCTTTACACGGCCGTTTTACGGATAAATTTATTTGGCTTTCATCAAGCGCGCGAGCATGTCTATTATGTCAGATGAGATGGTATACATTTAGGCCGTGCCCACTGATGAGTTGGACCGGACGACTCGTGCAGCTTAAACACAGATAAATGATCCGGTCCTATAATGATTGTGGTCAAACATTGCATCAATAATAATAACACATTCAGATACCATAAAAGGATCAAAATTGAACAGCAAAGTAAATAAATTTCCTTCTATGAATGGGCTTAAGATTAAGGTTTGAACCACACCACAACATAGTAAAATAGGTAACAACCAACGTAAATATAGGATTTTCCTATTCACAACCAATGAATACTGCTATTTTTTTTTTCTACTCACATGTTACAAATGTAGTGTTGCCATCAATAATTTTTAAATATTTAAATTATTAATGGGAACATTCTAAATAACTTTCATAAACCTAACTTATCTATTGAAACTAAATCAAAATAGCTGCTGTTTGAAGAATATGTATGGTAATAAATAATGCTAGACAATCCACACAGTAATGTTGTGCAGACATCAAACAGGGTTTCCATCGGCCCCCCAAGGAGCCCCCAGTTGTGAATACCTTGATCAATGTTTTAAATGTTTCTTTAACATTTCAGAATAACTCTCCAAAGAAACGTGACCAGAGCCATTTAGAGCACAATGGAGAAGAGCGACCCCGCAAACGACCTTGCATTATCCCCCAAATAAATTGATTAGAATAACTTAAGTTATAATGTGCTTTGATTGATCATAGTCTGTTATCAAGATAATGGTATTATAGCTCTTCCAACTACAGTTTCTTAGGTTGCTGATTCACATTATATTTTATCAATGCATACAATTGAATGATGCTGTAGGTACATGGAGGTATACTGGTACCACTAGACCACTAACTTCGTCTTACATTTTAACTAGGTTTTATCATTCAAACCATATCAGATCTTAGTATTTATTCAATAAGTAAAAATAAAACTCCGTAAAATATTGTGAATCAACACCTTCAGCAAAGATCTTAAAATATTTGTAAAAGTATTACCTACAGTTCTTTTTATTTGGATATCCAATATTCATTCCACTGAATTTTTAAGTTTTGTCTTGTACTTTTTTGGATTTTCTGCTGAGTAGGTAATAATCAGCAGACACATTGCTTTTAAAATGTACCTTCCCTATCACTTTACTGAAGCTATAGGTACATGCACATTTTCATTACCTACTTGTAAAAATGCAAAACACTGTTGATGATTTGTGTATCTTCTATTTATGGTGGCCATAGGTAAGTGTTTCAAACTGAATTAATTAATACCAACAAGAATGTTTAAGACACCTATGTACAATACAATGATATAGTTTAAATATTAACATGATCGAGAAAGTAACAATTTAAAAGTCAGTTTTTTATATTATTATATTAAACATGTTACAACTTCATTGAGCATCCATTCACCCATCTTTTACAGCACCAGAGTTCTGTTCTTCACATTGTTAGTTTGATTTCTTAATATGTAATAATATGTAGTACCCATAATTATTTTCAAATGCAAATTATGTTTGTTAGCCTCATGAAAACACCCATAATTTTGTATAATTTAGTATGTTTTATCACAATAAACCTAAACTAGAATAATTTAGGTATTATTTTGTGGCGTAAGTTTTCAGAATGTGGAGTTGTGTATGTTGTATCTCAATGGTCACTGGTGAATGAAATATATTGACAGTAAGAATAGAAGTTGTTTATTTGTAAAGACTTGCCCACAGCGGGTTTGTTGGTACTCAGATCTCTATATTTAACTACCTACTTAAAAAAATAGGTACTTAGTACTTTTTTTTGCCGAATTGACGCTGACAAGAGACTAGCTCATTCTTATTAATGATCTAGTCTCTTGTCAGTGCCAATCAGCGCACAAAACACAAACATTATGTTGTGGCCAGTACCTATTTTAGATGAGCAATAGCATTTTTGAGCAACTTTACAATCTACCTGTAGGTATAACTCAAATCAAGTGTAAATATTATCACATAATTACACTATTTAACCAAATCACAAATTAGTACTATTTAACCAAATCAAGTAGTCTAGCATTTAATAAATTATGTACCTACCTAGGTACTACTTTTAACAAACTGTTGGGTATAGTGGGGGTTTGGTTTGAAGAAAGCTATGAAATAAAACACCAAAATATTGACTGAAAAATAACTTTATTCTAATATTTAATTATACTTAGTTCACAATATGCAGAAACTCCAAGTTGCAGGTAATGTTAGGCTCAGTACCTAATGGAATATAAGTTTTAGAAAGTTATTCTTAACTACCTACTTTTATAAACATCATGTCACTATCCAATTACCTACAAGCTTCCTTAAACAATAATAAAATCTTAGCTATTACTTAGGTACCGGCACAGATACTGATTGCTTCTCTTGTACTATGTACCATAAAGGTTTTAATTTAATAGGTACATATAATGGATTTACAACTTCCATCCAAGTACCTATACCTTAATATTATTGCAATAGAACATTTTAATGAAATCTTTAGTTGAAGACAAACTTTACAATGATGTTCGTAATGTCTTGAAAACTTAAACCAAATAAAATATTTCTAAAATTTATCCAGCTCAAATGTCAAATATAATTTTATATTAAATGTCTGAAAACTTGAATTGTGTTTAATCCTTGGCAGGAACTTCAATAACTCGGGGCTTGTCAATAATGCGAGCAGTGCGGTTGCCCTTCTCAACAATTCCAATAATCCATGCCTGGTAGCCCTCTTGCTTCTCAATGTCTTTGCAGTAAGCTGCAGCCTGTTCTCGAGGCAAGCAAATCAGCAGGCCTCCAGACGTCTCAGGAGCGTGGCCTTGAAGCAACTGGAACATATTTCCGCAGGCCTTGGCTACAGCAGCCATTTTAGCAATAACTGGGAGATTGTGGATTACAAAGGAAACTTCATTTTTCTGGTGAGAAGCCAGATTCTGGGCATGTCCAAGAAGGCCAAACCCAGTGACATCCGTCGAGCCGTGAGCATTGTATTTATGCATGAGGCGCGCAGCAATCCTGTTCAGTCTGCTCATCGAGTCCATCGCCCGATGATAGGCTTTACGGACATCTTCTTCAGATACCACAAGTTTGATACGGCTCCAGCGTTCAGGCTGGTCCAGCCATTGATGAGCATTCACAGCTACTTGTGTGCCCAAAGGCTTTGTTAGCACAAGCACATCACCCATGACAGCATTGTCTGGTACAATGTATTCATTTGGTTGGCAGATAGTAGTAGCAACCCCTCCGATAGTGCACCAAGGGTTGATTACTGTCTGTCCGCCGGTAACAGACGTACCGGCCTCCAAAGCAGAGTCTTTGAAACCTCGCATGATCAGGGGGATGACGACATCGCGCTCTTTTTCAGTCATTTTAGTCGAGACGCCGAGTAGCATCAACATGTTGTCGCATTCAGTCACTCCCATGGCGTATAAGTCGCTAAGTACGTTGGCGCAAGCGATCTTCCCCATCATATAAGGGTCGTCAACGAGGGGGTAGAAGAAGTCCGTAGTTTGCACCAGGCAGAGTCCTCCGTGGCGGAGCGGCGTCACCGAGCAATCCAAGCCGATCCCAATGCGCGGGATGGCAACATGCATGAACTGATCATCTTGCTGGGAGTAGTCCTGTTGCAAGGACTCGACGAGCTTGCCGAGGACATCTTGAGGTACTTTACAGCTCCTTCCTTTGAGATCGGCAAAGCGAGTCAAACGAAAGCTTGCTTCTAAGTCGTGGGCCACCGGATCGAAAGGCCGACGCAACGCTAAATTCGGGTTACCCGACATTTCTAGTTGGGCCGCGGCTAAAGAGTCCTGCGCTACACTAGACTGATACGACATAGTACGCTAAATCAATACAATAACTTTGTTTTTCAATGTTTCTTGGGTGAAATTGTGTAAGCCGACACGCCGCCAAGTGACGCTTGCAAAATGGCGTCTCCTTTACAAAGAGAAAATGGCAGGAAAAAGAAACATTCTGACCACAGCTTCGGATTGGCCGAGAGCGCTTATCGGTAAACTGCCCTGAGTTGGGATTGGTCCATTTTCAAATGAATTATTTTAGAATGCTGTATTCAGAAACAGACTGTTTTTGTTTGGATAAAACTATTCATTGAACATTGTGCACATTGAAGAGAGCAGTCTTACAATTTTTTTTATAAAAAAATAAGCGATGTTTTGAGACTTCCCAAAACTGAAATTGATCAATTATTTAAAAATAGATCGTTAGGAAGAATAAAAAAGTTTTTAACTATTCCGTGGTTTTGACAAAGGTATTATTTTGCTTTTTGTAAGTATCAAATATCCGAATTTTTCTTAAAGTTGGCCTCAACCAAAAAATTTTACCAATAGCAAGCTTCTCTCATTCGCTGTTTTGCGTTGTAAAGACGAATCAAAGAGTTGTGGTGCACGTAAATACCAATTAGCTGCATATGCCACTTCGGATTCGACCAATCCTATCAATTGAGACAGTTCTAGTTTTCTATTGGTTTTCGAGCAAAACTTTTTTGAATTGATTGAATTTTTACAGTGGCGGTTGCGACTTGTTGCGATTTTATTTTATTTTGTTCATTTGTTGCTTTCGGACAATTTTTTACGTGCTAAATCTGAAGAAACTTTTAAAAATAAGCGTGTGACTGAAATAATTAAGATTATGATATCCACTAAATAGACATGGAATCGAAGAAATGGAAGAAATTGGAGAATGAGGACGGGTACCCTTGCTACATCGAGTAAGATTAACTTGTTTACTTTCACTAAAGTTTGCATGTCAAACGCACGAACGATCGATCGAAATTATAAAAGTTTTTCCACTTTTTCCTTACAGCGAAACCACAGGAAAGCAGCAATATGACCATCCTGAGTTCCTCGAAATTATAGAAAAAATAAAAGTGTACGACGGAATCAAATACGGTGCATACCGTATTGCTTTTAAAATTTACGAACTACAGAAACAACTAAAAGGTAAATATCTATTTCTGAGAAACTGAACCTATCGATCGCAGATAAAACTTGTGTCACTCATGCATGATTGTACCAAAGATAATGTACTTTTGTAAAGTTCCACGTCCTCTACTGACTAGCCAACTTGGTTCCCATACAAAACGTATCTAGGTCTAGTCCTTCAGGGATGAAACCATAGAATATATAAAATTAACTAATACATATATTATTATTAAATTAAAGAAAATTAGTTATTAAATAAAAAAAAGTACTTTATTATTAAATAAAGCATGTCAGGGAGAATGTATTAAGGTAAAGTTGGTATATTTGAAATCAAACCAGAAAGCAGTTCTGGAGATAAGGTATATTTGAAATCGAACCAGAAAGCAGTTCTGGAGATAAACACTCATAAAAAGTCATAAAAGTATATTATTATTCCAGTTCCAGGTCTCCGCATTAGCTCCGGTGTGTTCGCGCGACACCAGCTCAGCCTGTCGGAGAGCAGCCTGTCCCTGGACACGGTGGAGCTGGAGGCTGTGCTGGCGGACATCTACTTCGCTGCGGAGAAGGAGGGCCATTTCTCTGGCAATGTGGACCTGGCAGTCGATCTCATGATTAACTTACTGCTGAATGTCCATGATAAGTATGTACCTTTAATCAGTTGTATATGCTGTAGTTATGAATATTCTGTAGAGGTTGGGGTACTTGGAGCAAGAGATATCTCAGATAGTTGGATAGTACCAAAATTAAAGTTTGGTTGTGTGTGAATGTGCTTAGAATGACACTGAATATTTGCATGGTTGTGTGAGAGTCACCACACCATATTTAATCAGGCTTAGGCCTTAGGCTGGAGAAAGCTCTCGCTGACTTATGGCTATTCCACTTATTTTTTTTTTCAATTCAGGGATGACAATTAATATAAAGAATGGATACAGCCATGATCAGCTTGACATAAAAATTATATATAACTAATTGTCTTATCCTAGAATTTGACTATAAAAACTATCGTAGTTTGACGAATTAATTACGGATGTAAGCGGGTTAACTAAGAATTATTAGACTTATTTGTGTTGGAAGAACACCAACGTTTCATCCCTTAACATCGGACATCTTCAGGGTGAGTGCGGTTCTAGACGCGCGCGTTCCACATGACTCCGAGCACTACGCACGCACGAGCGCGCGTTGAGCCCACGACGCGAGCGCCGGGGCGGGGGTGCTGAGCGTGAGAGTCATCTTCTCTTAAAGATCCTACTGTGTCGGGTGTTGATATCCCCTGGGTACATAAAGAACTTTATCTACACTAATGTTATAACATTCTACTTATGATTCCAATACTTGACTTATAATTACTACTAACAGTAGTAATATAGCGCAGATAACAAAACACTCAATTTAAGCAATTTCACATGATGGTATAATATCCACATCGATATCGTAAAATCTCATTATAACATCAATAAAACGCGACCAATTAACAAGGCGAGCCTTATGTCAAAATCCTCATACAAGTTGTATAAAATTTTGATATTAGGCTGGCTTTTGAAAACAGTTGGGTTATACGTGAAAACTTCGTCGAAACTACTTTTGAATCTGCCTAACCCAGCGTTGTACACGGGGCATTGCTTCCGGCGCACCTCGGCGACCCTTCTCATAGATAGCGGTGGTGATTTGACCGCACTGAAACGACACGGGGGGTGGAAGTCTTCTACTGTGGCTGAAAGCTACATTGATGAGTCTTTAATGAATAAAATTCAAGTCTCAAATACGATCTTGAACAGTATAGAAAACAAGACGAATGAAGTAATTATAAATATTCCGACTCCGTCTACGAGCTCTACTGCTTGCCCCGCGGCCGCTACAGCTGCTGGATCAATAATTAACATTAACTTTCAAAATTGTACCATCCAAAATTTGAACAATTATTATAAATAAACTATTGTCAGCTTTTACTCTTGTTGTTTGATTAATTGCTTTAGTGAAGATAAAGTAGTGTATGCAACTGCATATAACACGGGTATTAAAACACTCGTTACTATTATGAAACTCGCTGCGCTCGTTTCATAAACTCACACTCGTGTTTTAATACCCTTCATTATATGACAGTTGCATAAACTACTAAAAAGTATGTACACCCGGCTCCAT
This sequence comes from Eupithecia subumbrata, assembly GCA_949316285.1. Taxonomy (NCBI): domain Eukaryota; kingdom Metazoa; phylum Arthropoda; class Insecta; order Lepidoptera; family Geometridae; genus Eupithecia; species Eupithecia subumbrata. The sequence goes on along the minus strand of OX438630.1, from coordinate 7,374,164 downwards.
ACTGCTATTCTACTTCTCATGAAGACACGGTTTCCTAGCGGGTGACCAAAAAAAACCCAGAACTCTACAGTAAATTGATAATATCGGCGAATTAGAATAATGAATGGTTTTTTTTTTATTTATTTCAATAAATCCTTTTTAAACCATTTATAAAACAAAACTTGTTTCGATGGTCTACGGCATCAGACTCTTTCTTTACAAACATCGCAAAAATTTACGACTTCGGCGTCACTTGACCTCGTAGTGTAGTTGGTTAGCACTAGCACATTAGGTTTAAAGAACTTTATTTTCTCATAAAAACATTACAGTTCCCTTAAAATGAGATAAATTTATACAGTAACTGTGTACTAAAACTAACTTTAAGTAGGTAAACAGCTCCTGGGATTTGAGACTTAACTTAAATTACTAATCATAACTAATTATGTTATCTAATAGTGTTCTATTTATGTAGTTATATTATTCTATCGAGTAGACATGTGCTTTCAACATATTTTTGTACTTATGAATGCTATCACATTCTTTTATTATATTTGGTAAATTATTAAAAATACGTGCTCCTTCTGAAAGAATCGTCTTTTTTCCGTAGTTTGTACGTGTATTGGGCAATTTTAGTTTAATTTTGTTCCTAAAACTATATTTACTTTTTTTTAATTGTAGGCTTAGATTTGATTGTATGGACTTTGAAGTAATGTTTTTTATTAGAAGGCATGTTTTAAAAATATATAGTTGCTTTAAATTTAGTATTTTAGTATTTTTATATAATTCTTTGGTGGGGGTATGATATGAATAGTGATATAAAACCTTAATTATTTTGTTCTGGACTCTTTGAAGGGGTTGTATATGTGTTTCAGCAGCCGATCCCCATATTTCAATAAGGTACTCTAAGTGGGATTTTGCTAAAGAATTGTATATTGTATTTCTGACTTTAGCAGGAATGCATTTCGCGACTTTGCGCAATGCTCCTAGTAATGACGTAAGTTTGGTTTTTACTTCTTCAATGTGTGACTTCCACGACAGTTTATTGTCGACCCATAATCCTAAGTATTTTTCTAGCTGCGATTGTTTAATTAGGTCATTGTTTATCGATAGTGGCGTAAAGTCCGGTACCGGCTTGTTTTTTGCATGAAAAATCATGAACGAGGTTTTTGACGTATTAATTGTTAACAAATTGTATTTGAACCATTCATTGAGGGTGTTAAGGTCTTTTTGAGCATCTTCGATAATTTTGTGGATATTTTTGTCAAAATAAAAGAGGCATGTGTCGTCTGCATAAAGTGTTAGTTGGCCTGTGAGCCCTATTGAGTTTATATTATTTATGTAGATTAGAAACATTAGTGGGCCAATAATTGATCCTTGTGGAATACCATAAGTGACATTTCTTAAACAGCTGGTAAAGTTATCAATTTTTACCACTTGCCTCCGATTTGATAGGTAAGATTTGAATATGTCTAGGGCTCTGTCTCTGATTCCTATGTTGTTTAGTTTTTGGAGAAGCTTTTGATGACTAACAGTATCAAAAGCTTTCCTTAAATCTACAAAAATACCTAGCACATAGTTTTTCTGGTCAATGTGGGTTTTAATTTTGGTTACCAAATCTATAGCCGCAGATAGAGTACTAGATTTAGGACGAAAACCATACTGTTCCTCTATAAAAAAATTCTTTGCCATTAGAAAATCGTTAAGTCGGTTATATAAAATTTTTTCGTATATCTTTGAAATAACTAGGAGTGGTCGTTGAATGAACGAACTGTTTTTGTAGACTGTTTGTTTGCCGTCGGCTGCTAGACCGGTTTACAGTCCACTGATGAACCAGTTTACTCGTGAACGACATTTGCATCGCCCAGTCCAACAAAGTCGAGCGTTGACGAAACTGTTTGTTTCTCGCTCTCTAGCCACCCGTCTATCAAGCATTCTGCTCTCTTCACACTTGCTTGTTTCGCTAATATGACTATCTCTCTTCTTTTCTGTGTTTTGTAAAAGTAAACTCTATTGCAATGCAATATGCATGTCAATTATCTTCATATGGTAGGTAAGTTGCACTATGCACACAAGCGTAGGTTAGGTACCTAGGAGGGTTATTTATTTCTGATTTTCGGGCATACCTATCCAGGTAGAGACAAACCATTCTAAAAATGCAGGCCCTCTTCATAAAACGTCATAGGTAGGTTAGGTACCTACTTACTTGGCGTGCATTTTTAGAATGCTTTATCTCTACCTACCTAGGTACCTATCCCGAACGTAGGTAGGTAGTGTAGGTTCCCTAGGTACCTACCTACTGACCTATGGGATTTTTCTTTTGACGCGTCAAAAAGCAAGAGGCACCGATACTTACATTTTAATACCTACCTACTTATGACAAGTTTAGCACCACTATTAAAGGTAGGCCTACCTATAATAAACTGGTGCTTAGGTATTCTGATAAGTGATACGATAACATAACACTATTGCTCCGTGCTATTTCACACTGGCTACTGGCACAGCGATTTGCAAGCGAGTTAACGCCGAAAGACATGGTACCTAGGTAGGTATAGGTAGGTAGGTACATAGGTAAATTCATTGTTGAAAAAAAAGTAGTGATCGCGAGGTCTACTGTTCGTAGAACTACTAGTTATATAAAAATACCCAGAACACCCGGAACAAATATTTGTATATCGTACAAACATTTGTCCTAAGGCGGGAATCGAACCCGCCACCAAGGCGTCGTCGCAGGCGGACCTTTGCCGGCTGCACCACATCGGTCGTCAAAATAGTTCATACGTCGCGTCGTCGATTGGCAAGCGTTTATGATCGTTTTGATTCTCGTCGTCGTTTACCAATCTGTGCATCAACGTTCAACGATCGAACATGTCCTGAACTGAACGGCATAAACTGGTCGAACAGTAGACTGTTTTATGAACTAGTTCATGGTGGACGGTAAACGGTCTCGTTTCGTCGACTGAAAAGATGTCGACGACCCATTCCTAGAAATAACGGGTAGTACCGAAACTGGCCGATAGTTATTAGGATCTTTTTTACAACCTGATTTATATATTGGGCTAACTTTAGCAATTTTGAGATTGTCTGGGAAAACCGCACGAGCTAAACTTTCATTTATACAAAGGGTAAGACGTTCCAAAATTAAGGGTTTTATGTTTTTTATTGTTTTAGTGGTGATGCCGTCTAAGCCTGTACTGGTATTGCTATCTAGTTGGTCGATGATTTTGGAAATCTCTTCACTGTCACAGGGAGCTAACACATTTAGTATTGTATCGTGCTCGTGTGTAGTTGTGTGCATTAGGATATTTCCACTATTTAGATGATACATGCTGGGTATATTGTTGGCTAAGTCAGCGCCTATTGACGAAAAGAAATCATTGAAAACATTACAAACGTCGTGCCCCGCTGTGATCAGTCCATTAGTTGTATTAAGTTTAGGTAACGTGGTTTTTGCTTTTATTTTATTGACTCCTAAGCTATTTATGATCTCCCACATTTTTTTAGGGTTATTTGTGTTGTTATTAAATAATGAGTAGTAATAGGTTTTTTAGCGTCGTTTATCAGTAGATATTTTAACGTTTTTTCGTTCTTTGTTATAATCTTCTAAAATTGTGTCGTTATTAGGATTAGATTTTTTTAATTTGCCATAGCGTGTTTCTTAACTTTATTGAGTCTATAATATTTTTGTTGATCCAGTCTTCGTGTGGTGGGTTTTGAATTTTTGTCTTTTCTGTTGTATTGTTTTGTATATGTTGTGATAGGAATATTTCCAATTTTTCATATGCACTTCACAATTTCACATTCCGGTACTGACGGAAGGATGCGGGTTCAAGTCCCGCCGAAGTCGTAAATTTTTGCGATGTTATTTAATTTCTTAGAAATTTGCCAGAGTGTGAGGCTTACGCACTATAAAAACAAAAACTTTAGAATTTGAGCAACGCGACACCTCTCGTCAAACGAACTAAACGTAACTTTAGTCTTTGAACAGGAATGGATAAACTTTAATGTTTCCCCTGTAGGTGGAGCTAACAGCGCTACAGTCCGTAGAAAGTCGCAAAGATTTTCGACTCCAGCGTCATTTGACCTCGTGGTGTAGTTGGTTAGCACATTCCGGTACTGACGGAAGGATGCGGGTTCAAGTCCCGCCGAAGTCGTAAATTTTTGCGACGTTATTTAATTTCTTAGAATTTTTGTCTGATGTTTGGGGAAAAAAAGTAAGCAAGAGAGAAACTACATATGACAAAAAAAAATTTGCTAGCCAAGCGACCCACGAAAATTTTATAGACTGCGGTAGTTATACAAAGAGCGAAGCGAGCAAGACTTACAAATAATTAGGAAAACAAAAAGACGTAACGGCGAGCGGAGCGAGCCCCCGCAATTTTTGTTACTTTTTCGGGTGGTCACAAACTGATCTATGAGAAAATAAAAAACAGCGGGCCTTAAAAATTTTGGAAATTTTGCGATTATTAGATAATTTATATCAACAAATGGAATGAGCTTTTTTGAAATTGTTGAGGCATGCGTTTCTACGCATGCCACAACAATTTCAAAAAATTCTTTCTAGACATAGAAGCTAAATAATGAGCTAAGAACAATTTATAATATAAACTATCGTAGTTTGACAAATTCATTACGTCTCTCGTTAAGGGATGAAACGTTGTTGGTGTTCTTCCAACATAAATAAGGTTCGTAGTTCGCTTACATCCTTAATGAACAATTTATGAGTTTGTCGAATATCAACAAAATAAGAGAACAACAGACTAGATCTATAGAACCTAAGGCGAGCGAAGCGAGTCAAGAGAATTTTTTTTCTGGGACCGCGCCTGTAGAGCATGGAGCGTCTTTAATCACGACGCATGTTTTTTTGCATGCGAGGTTTTCTATTTACGTGCCTTAATTTCTTTTGTATCAATGTTGTTTTCGTTTTCGCCTCGATTCGTTCGGGTAACCGGGGTAACCTAAACGCATACTGGAATGGAGAATGGGCATCGCAACTTCCACGTTCAAAGTCGACGTCATTGATAGATAACATTGTAGCGTCAAAAAATCGCTCTTTTCATTCAGACAAAATTTGGGCAGATGCCGATTACTGGTTACTGGTAAGGACGTCGAACTGGCTGTTTTACTGTAGAATATGGAAGTTTGCTGCACACCGTTAAATGTACAATGACAAGTAACGAGGGAAAAGTCATCGGCAAAATGTGTTGCAGACTTCTATCTGTAAAACATGAGGTAAAACATCAGAAAACTGTCATGTTAAACGTCATCTGTAAAACATCAAAAAACTGTCAAGTGACAGTTTTCTGAAGAATCAAAAAAAAAATCGGTGTAAGTACACCGATTTTTTTTTGATTTCTACGATGTGTGTAGAAAAAAAAATTCAGTACACAAATTTGCCGCCCCATAAATCTGTCGCCCTAGGCTCAAGCCTACTCAGCCTGCTGGTAAATCCGCCACTGGCTGGTAGGTACTTATTCTTATAAGCACTTTTACTCCGTGATAAGATGCTTTCACACTGGCATGGCGATTTGCAAGAGTCACCGCCGAAAAACATGGTAGGCATCTAGGTAGGTGCCTAAATATTCCGTTTTAAATTACTTTATTAATATAAATAAGTAAATTAATTGTTGAAAAAAAGAGAAGTGATCGCGAGGTCTACTGTTCGTAGAACTACTGTTGAATATATAAAATCAATAGGATTTTTATCATTCGTCCCTATCATGACTATTACAAAATCGTTTATGTTAAGTGACGATATGACCTGTTTTTCAGCCGATAATACTTCACTGGTGCTTACTGCCATAGCTCCTGGTTTCCAGTAGCAGGTGACAGTACTCATGGCTCACAAGTTTCTAAAGGTTATTTTGAAATTATTCCAGAGACAGAAAAGAGCCAATCAGAGTTCTAGCAGCCAAAACCCTCCTCATCATCCTGAGCGAGGAGTCAGCGTCGGACAAGTGGGGCGCGCTCGCCAACTGCGCGGCCGACCACAACGGGTGCGTCTCGCCCCGGAGGCTGGCGGCCCTACTGGCGCACGTGACCGCCCTGGCTGCGTACCTCGGGAGTAGCTGCACTCAAGCGGCGCTGCAGGAGGATGTCGATGCGTGTTTTGAAAAGGTTATATTCTACACCTACTGCTTGGTAAAAGTTTCAGTAAAGGCATAATTGAGAACGTCGCGACACGTGACGACCGTATGTCGTCGTGCCGACACGTCGTTCTCAGAAAAACAAAAAACTTTATGGTGACAGGGGTTCATATAAAATGGGTTATGATTAGTGGAAAACTACTTTTATACTACACCTGCTCGGAAAGTTGCCTATTCCTTTACCATTTATAGAATAGAAAGTATGTCTTTGCAGGCCTATAGGAAACCGGGAGGAAAAACTCTATGGAATTTCATTTCTCACGTGTTTTAGCGGAAGGAAAAAGTGTATGGAAATCCATTTCTAACGTGTAATTTTTTTTAATTTCCTAAAAGATCGGCCGGTAGCTATGGTTATTTTCGTTCGGTCAAACGACAAAAAGTTTTTACTCCAAGTCCATTAGGCCTCCTCCGATTTCCGAACAATATTTTGAAAAAAGAACCCAAAGGCTGGCGCGGTCAATAAGGTTATACCAACATCATTGGGCGCGGTAAGTTCTTCTAAATTTCCATTAATAATTAATTCTGCTTTTTATTTTCCTCAAAGGTGTAGTATAAAGCAATATTTATCACTCGGCAGAAAGTGCGATTCCTCGTGTGTTTTAAGGCCCTCGGCTGCGCCTCGGGCCCAAAACGACACACTCGGTAGGAATTGATCAGATCACCTTCTCGCCTTGGTGTAAAATGCACTATTACACTATTCATATTCCTTGTACAACGCATAAAATATTAAAAACTGCTAATATATTCAAATTTCGTTTGAATCTGTGTCAGATTCCGTGTCGAAGAACTATGTGTATAGATATTCAGTGACTCGAAAGCAGAATTTCTGAATAGCTCTGCTGAGCTGGACTGCACTGCCGCACGGCGCGTAGCGACAGGCGCCAGTGTCGCTACGTACGGAACATATGCCGATACATACCTGCATAGAAAGCAGTCGTGTCGCGGGCGACTTGTCGCCTAGGTTGGTCGCGACATGTCGCTCGGAGAAGCGCACCGGTATTTAATTCATTTGTTTTTGTTTTGTTTTATTTAGGAAACAAACAGTTATAATAGTACAGAATACAATGGAGACATAAAACCAATAAGTGTTTCCACCGATAAAAAATAGTACACTGTAGTAACGCTTTGACGTGTGTGAAACATAACAGATACAGATTACTTAGATACATAATTCTAATATACAAAAACCAATAAGTGTTTCCAGCGATAAAAATAGTACACTGTAGTAACGCTTTGACGTGTGTGAAACATAACAGATACAGATTACTTAGATACATAATTCTAATAGACAAGTTTAATATCAAGGTAAGTTTAGATAGTTTATTCATATCGCATTCCCTGCCTAGCCGCTGGAGAAGTACGTCGTGATTAGCGGGCACTCAATGTGATAGTTACAACAGTTAGTGTCTGTACAAATGTTATTTCAGAATGCGGGCATGCTCGGGCTCCCGGCGGACGCCGTGGCCGAGTGGGGCGCCACCAGCGCGAGCACGCGGTGGCTGCCCGCGGCGCAGCGGGTCGTGGCCAGCCGGCAGATGAGCACGGCTACTGTGGGCTGTTCCAACTGTGCCAAGCCTCTTATACAGGTGAGTTGCATCTTTAAACCGTTATGTGACCCCACAAACGACCACTGCTGGACAAAAACCTCCACCATACGACGCCACAAATAGCGTTCCTGAGCGACCTTCGTCCATCGACTCCCTGCGACTGCTTTGATGTCGTCGGTCCAGGGGTGGATGGTCTCCCAACAGCCCGGTTCGCTTCGTGGTCGACAGTCGCCACCCGAGAACCTTACACAAGGTGCGAGTTAACCCTTTCCCCCCGGGGTAGTGATTTTTAACGAATTTCCGCTTTTCAAGTTTATTATCATAATAAGGTAGGTAAAAGGAAACGTACAGATTTTTTTAGATTTTTATTATAACTAGAAGTACTATTTCCAAGACCTAGACTTACAAGTACCGTCAGGAACTTCGTGTTATCACAATGTTAGGTACTTTGATAGAAACTACAAAAGTAATGAGATCCTATATTGACTTAGTAATAATGAAATTAATAGGTTTTTAACTACAGATTAACCTCGTGGTATTCAACAAAACAACTTTTCTTTTCATTTACACACAAAGACACGTTGCAATGCGAACATTTACTATGACCTCAACCTCAACAGCCTGTATTGGTCTACTGCTAGACGCAGGCCTCCCCCTGATAAGCGCCTTATTGGCTTTTATCTCATAGGGGGTAATGCCTATAATCCCCACGTTGGACATGAGGCTTGGGGATCGCAGTTTGGTGGTAGAATTGTTCTGCAGGGGGCGCTTCTGCCCACCCCTGCAAAAGAAAATGGAAATCCTTTAGTCGCCTCTTACGACACTCGCAGGAATAGTTGGAGTGGTGCAAGCACCTTTCAATTCTAGGCACTACATAGCTACTATGAGGTTAGTTACTATGATTTAGCATTTACTATGAGGTTTCGACTAAATCTTCTTCAAACTACAAACCTCACCACACCCCTGTTCTCTACGAACGTAGGCATTGGCCTACGTTCATCCATTGGGATGCCTCTGTTAGCCAAGCGTACGTCTGTTATAGTGGAATAGTCAGATTTGTGCCTTTTGGAAGGGCCACCTTTCTAGTATAATCAGTAGAAGTCTTTCTTTTCTGACTATCTGCTGACGACGCATCTTTCATTGTCTTCAAGCCTTGAGTAACAGAGCGTCGAAAATCTTTTACGATAGTCTGTTCCATTATAAGTCCATGAATGACATATGAATTGACAAATGCAATGTCCAGAAGACGTGCGATGTCCAGACGACGAAGTGGGAAGACGTATTTGCAGATGGTAGATCAGTCTGAACACTAGATTCAGGTATTGGTGATGTGGGTACCTGATTTATAGGGCACTCCAATACATCTTCATTTGACGGCGACGATGGAGGAACTTCGGCAAAAACACTATCTAGATTTCTTTCAAAAACCTCATCGAAGCCTCTTAGTGAGGATAGTTGAAGATCTTCCACTTCATCATCGGACACACCTCCATCAGACTCTTCATCGCAGTTCGGAAGCTCTTCTAATAACAGGAACACTTCAATTAGAACAGTATTGTTTGTAATATCCATCTCAATGCCTAAAACAATAAGAAAATAGGTCAGAACAATAAAAATAAATAATAAAAATAAAAAAATCATTCAATTATGATAAAACAAAATACCCACTTCATCAAGTATGTGTATTATAAAAACCCATAATTTTTGAGACTAAAATCACCTGACGGTACTTTTAAGTCCACATCAGTTTTTATCAAATATTCGTATAAAATAGAGTGATAATACATTGTAACAGGTTTTAGAAATGTAGTCAATGATATAAACAACGTAAATAGTAAAAAAAATAGCACTTACCTATGATATTCTATTTTTAAAAAAAATCCTATTACACCGCACAGCGAAGTGACAAAATGTTCGACAGGTTGTAACTCACTGTTCAAATTATTCGGCAACATCACGCGGTAATTCAAATAACGCGCTGTGATTGGCTTACGGAAACGGTACTCTAAAGGATCGTCAGTTGTATTTATCATAAAGTGTTTTCGTACTTTAGTTATTAGACGAAAAATGTGGAGGTACTTCTAAGTACCGTAAGGAGGGAAAGGCTTAAGGTTAGTCACGATTTTCGAGCGTCACCTTAACCACCCAGCGATTATCGTTTGTACGAGATATGCGGCTTGCCCGCTGCCATTTAATTTTGAACTATCTTCTGAGAGCGATGTGCCCCTCGCTTTGGTTCTGATACAGATTTCCGTGTTTCGACCGAAGCGTGAATGTGAACTAAAGATCCCGGGAAACAGCTGGGTGCGGCCGCGCCGGATGGCCTCAAGCTAAGCTTACTACGGTCTCGGCCTTCAAGCTTGCTCACATTGCAGCACTTGCTGTCTGAGCTATAAAGGCCTCGACATTGTCTTCACTTCAGCTTGTCCATCAAGGGCTGCAATGCTGACCGCGCTGTGATGGTCTGGACCGACGCTAACCTACGCATTTACGGCCATCGTCATCGCGGCCAGCAACCCAGCCATTACTGACTTTGGACATTTTTTATAGTATTCTATCCGCCCTGTAAACGAGTCTGATTGTCAGGCTCCGTGTCGTCAGGGGCTTAGTATTTGTGTTAAATTGTCTTGTTTTTCTCAGATGCTAAAATTCCAGTGCACGAAATGCAATGGGGTGTACTTCTGCGAGAAATGTTACTTGTATGACCGGGGCTCCACGCTCCACGGACACAAGAAGACTCATGTAGTTCAAGAAATTATTGACGGACAGGTAAATACGGGCTTTGTGTTTTGTTACTAAGCAATACTAGCTTTTGCTCCAGGCTTCGCACTCGCTAAGTGCTCTAAAGTAACGCGAGAGTGAGTGTGTGCCTATATTATGAAGTTACTCCAGCTTTAAAATTACATCTAGGTATGTAATGTTTTAGCTAGGTAGGTCTGATGTTAGTTTTGGCGCGAAGAAGTAACAAACATACATTTCTATACAAACTTTTGCATTTAAATAAATAATCCTGGACAGTCCACACAGCGTCGTCTAGTTATGAGTAGGTACTAGATGACTGATATACTTAATACAATCCTTTACTTAATACAATAGATAGATACATTTTATTACACATACAAAATACCCAGAACACCTGGAAAAAATATTTGCAGATCGTACATTTGTCCCAAGGCGGGAATCTAACCCGCAACCTCCTGCGTCGCCGGCGAACCTTCGGCGCCACATCGGTCGTCGAGACTCAATTTATAGTATGAGTGTGATTTATTAACCCAGACAAAAGTCCCACCATGCCTGAGCTTCATGCGCGGCATGAAGCGGTTCTTCTTCTGCACCAAGAGCAAGAAGCGCAAGGGGCCCCGCGCGCCGCCGCCCGCGCCGCGCCGCACGCGCCGCAAGGACGCCCGGCCGGCTATCTTCACCTCCACCGTGGGCAAGGCCGAGGGGAACAAGGAGACCACCCCAACGGCTGTGCTGCAGGATATCATCAACCAGCTGGAGACACAGAATAAGTAACTAATGATAGAGGGCTGTGTTGTGTGGTACCGGCATAGAATTAACCACCCCAACTCCTCCCGCGGGTGTCTAGAGAGACTAATTGATATCCACCGGGGGCGGGCAGCAGCGCCCTCAGCAGAACTATTCTACCACCGAATTGCGATCTCCAACCCGCATGCCCAGCTTGGGAACTATGGGTACCCCATGAGATAAAAGTCACTTATTAGGCGCTTATCAGGGGGAGGCCTGCGTCTAGCAGTGGACCAATAGCCTATATTGGTCCAGTTGAGGTGAGGTGGGGGTGATAGACGGATGGTACTAAACTTACCTCTTGGAATTAGCAAGCTGGAATGGCAGTGGGCCGGCAATATCCCGCAAATAACCAACTATTGCTGGGGTAAACGTGTTCTTGGGTGGACACCGCGACTAGGCAAACGTAGTGTAGGATGCTCTCTAGCCAGGTGGGATGACGACCTGCGAAAGACTGCAGGCAGATGCTGTATGCGGCAAGCTGAAGACAGGGCGCTATAGCGCTCATAAGGGGGAGGCCTATGTCCAGCTGTGGACTAATGTAGGAGGATGATGGATGATAGAGGGATACTCGTCGTTAACAATCTCAGCCTACATTTGATTAATCTCAAAATGTGTTGCGGCGTCACGCACACAATGCACACACATTCAACATGCATTCAAATAGGTCTCAGTGCTTTCTCTTGCAGCAAAAGATTATTTGCATATCTTTTCTGTATCTGTACATAATATTTTAATAATTATTTAGTTTATTTTGTCAAATCCATATACATAATTTGTATGGAAGAGCAGGACATCCTGATATAAGTATATTTTCATTAGTCCTTAAAAAGATGTCGTGACATCTGCTTAGCATGTAGAGTATCATATTTTATACAAATAATTGACAACCATTCAGCACATAACGGCATACAACCATATTTCACCCACTGCACTGCACTGCACAGATGACTTAAATCTAAACTTTCAAAATGTGTTTTAATTTTGTTGTTGTCTTGAAATATATTTCTTATACCAATTCTATTCTTATAAGTGGAGATGAAATCAACATAACTTTAACATATTCACAGAGCTCTACAGGAGCTATCTGAACAGCTGAAGAAGACTGCATCAGATGACGAACACCTTAAAGTTAAGGTGGACGACCACTGGAGTCATATCTCCACGCAAATCAACAGGCTGAAGGCTTTGAAAGTACGTACCGACTGAACATAATGGTGAAAACAATTTTAACGTTTTTAGGGTTTCGAGATCGAAGATCGGTTTCGAAACCCTTATGGTCTCTCTTTGTCTGTCCTTTTTCCCCTCCTTAATAACTCAGCAACTACTGCAGCATCAACTTGAAATTTAAATAATAACATTTCGTGCGCCTGTACAGATTTAAAGAAAAATAAGAATAAATATAGAATTTTAAATAGAGAATTTTGTAAAAGGAACACTGGAACACTTGAAAACTGGTCAAAAAGGGGGGAATCATTTTCAAAAAGGGGGGCTACATCACCAAGTGGGGTATCGAATAAAAGGTATCGGCTTAGACATTTCAAAACAGTTTTTTAAATTTCTGTAGGTTTCATACTTTTTGAAATATTTTGAGAAAAGTAGAAAAAATACCCATTCCCCCCCTATCTCCGAAGTTTGCAGAGCGATCCATTTGAAATGTATGGACCGTTTGTAGATATGGAACTATATTTTACAGGAAAAATAAAGAGAAGTCTGTAAAAAGAACACTTTTTGAAAAATATTCAAAAAGAGAGAAATAATTTTCCAAAGGGGGGGCCTACACCACCGAGTGAAAGGTATCGGTTTGGACATTTCAAAAAAGCTTTTCAAATTTCAGTAGATTTCATACTTTTTGAATACTTTGAAAAAAGTCGAAAAATTTACCAGAACCGAAGCATGCAGAGAGATCCATCTGAAATGTAGGTTGGTACCTACTATTTTTAGGTATTCGTTAAATTGCGAAGTCTCTAACCGGTACTTTTGGTACATATTTGTAGACAAACGTTTGAAACCCTCGGCGCGCGAGTTACACTCGCACTTGACGGATCTTGCTTAAACCATATTCACTCACTATCCATCTGTGGCATAGTGAGCTAATAGCTGATAAAACATGGTAGATCTTCGATTCCCACAGGGGGATATTGGGGATATATGGGAGTGTTTTCTGCAATTAAATATTGGTGTATTCTGTGAGTCAGATCCCATTAAGAACATAATTCCAGAACTTGCCCAAGTTCATTCAGTTAGTGGATTCACCTTAAAAGATCGGGAGACCTTGGCGATAGGTGCCATTTGTATGCACATTCTTTCAATATTTAATTTGCATCTTGTCTAATTTTGTAAGCCGAAAGAAATAAACGTCATTGATTAGTGATTTCTGATGAACCCACTATATTCTTTCAGGACAACATATCAAGCCAAGCCGACCTCCCTACGGAATCAAACCCCGAGAAGCCCGACCGCCCGCAAGCCTTCGACCTGTTCAGCCCGATCGCAGTCGTCGCGAAGCAGTCCAAAGTCGCCGACAAGCAGGCCAAACTCGCCGACAAGAACCAGCCGCGAGTGCTGAGCCTGGACTCCGGCAACTTCTCCGTCGTGTCCAAGAGTGGCAGCCAGCACCTGCTGACGGTGTCGGGCGACGCGCTGCGGCCGGTCCTGCAGACCTCGGATACGATATCCACAGTCTCTATGAATGATATCAGCAGCTGGTATAATGGTAAGAAACACAGGTACTAAATACCATCAACAATAAGAATCCTAGTTTCGTAAATTTGTGTCGTTATTCATAAAATGTTCCACCTCTGCGACCACGCTAGCTAGAGTGTAAATAACTCGCTATTTATCAGTCTTCTGATACATATAACATAAGCGCTGCTTACTTCGGGGCAAAGGTACAATGTGAAAAGGTCCAAGTAATATTTAATTCGGTAATTCACAGATCAAGACTCCCTAGCATCCGACAGAAGACAACGTCAGCCATCATCCCTCAAGCCAGCAATAAACCTTCAAGCCAATCCCGTGTTCACAACCAGTCCCACAGACCGCGTCGCAGCGTTGACTACGGGTCCCACAGATCGCATGGCCGCCTGCGAGGCCGACATCCGCAGCGTGGAGCACAGCACCGACCGGATGCGGGAGTTGAACGCGGACCTCGACACGGTGCTGGAGAGGCTGCACCAGATACTGGCCAATAACTTCGCTATTGACGGTGAGTCGTGTTGTACGTGACCACCTGACCACGTTGATATGAAGGGGATTTCTTTCGTTTCGATTATTTATTACTCGCAGAATCGTCGCGATATTTTTCAAACCGCTGTGTTCTTAAATGTTCCTCAAATCTTCAATCTGCATCATGCTTTCATCTCTCGGTCTATGAAATCCATCGGCGTCTGTAATATTGTTTATAATGTCAATAATGAGCAATCCCTGGCATAATTTGAAAACCATTTCACTGATAGTTACCAACTACATCATAATATTATTATAGATTAGATACCTAAATAACACGCGCGCGAAGCTGCGGGTAAAACTCGTGCGGGCATTGATAAAAGGTAGCAATGTATTGTTGCGCGCTGTTTGCATGTTAGATCACTCACAGGCCGTATACGAGGCCGTAGGGCGCGGCATCAGAACCGGCCTTCCGGCGCGAGCGACCAACTGCTCGTGCATGTCGTCAGCGCCGGACTGAAGAGAAGTACCAGAGGAAGGGCAACAGCTCCCTTCTGTGGTGTCGTGCACCTGCGAGGATCAATCGACATCAACCAGAGGGTTTTACCATTACCGCTTGGTGCTGCCGAGCGTGCCTTCGCTTTGGAGGAGGCATGTGGACGTATGTGTGGTGATGAGGCTGTTCCTTTTGTTCCAGACTCGTCTGTCGACAACAGTCAGCTCCGCGAGACGGCCAGCGAGATGGAAGGGCTGCTGGGCACGCTGATCCGCGGCGTCGAGCAGCGCGCCACGCTCCACGCGACAAGGGGACTGCTCTAAGCTTGTGAGGTGTGCTCTTTATAAAATTAAAGGAGCTGGTGACACATACCTTGTAAGATGCTCATAGATTAAAACATAGCTTCTGGAATGTAACCTCTAGAGAAGCTAATCCCTGACTGTTTAGGCGTCAGTAACAAGAACACACCCACATACCGCATGCCCACTCGGTTAACTCGCTCTGGGTAGCGAATACCGCATACATCTGCATTGGCTTTTACGCTATGATAATGTGGGCAGGGTAGTGTAGAGTACAATTATCTTTAAGTGTTTAAATTCAATTTAACCTGCTAACGTGCATTGAACATGGCGCTAGTGTGTTATTTTGTGATTTTATACGACCAACTGTTAGACCTTACATTCTATTTACTAGATTATTTTGTTTGTTGTGCTGTGATCGTGATCATCGACTTTTTAACTATTTATTTCTAATTCTGATGTTGTAATTGACTTCAAAACTGAAACTGAATTGAAACTGTTGTAACTGACCCTACGTTCTATTTTTCTTTATTTTTTATTATGCTGTGATTATTCCGCTATTCTGATTCATTATTTTTTATTTTGCTGTGATTATTGACTTTTTTACTATATTTATTTTAATTCTGTTTTTATAATGGACTTTAAAATGGAAACTGTTGTGACTCTAATGTTTTAATGAGTAGATTATGCTAGTTAATATGCCGTCCAAAGGTGCTCAAATAAAGATCTGACTTAATAAAATAACTATTAGAAAAATAACATGCCATATATTTTATAAACATTTACGCATTGTAAGTGTGATTTTGTATGTTAATTAATTAATTATAAATTGCTAGAATTCGTTTTGTGTGTCTATGTAACTGTAAGAAATATAGATCTAGTTATAATTAAGCGTATTTATAATAAGTAAAAATACATCTATAGACATAATAGACACCGCCAGTAGACAGATGTGTCAAATTATACTCTGACGGTTCTTACAATAAATAATAATATTTTTGTGTGTAATTGCATTGAACTTACTGTAATTTGGCAGTGTAGCCGTTATTAAAAAAGTTAAAAACTAGCGAAGATTTTATACAATTATGAAAAACTTATAAAGCAATTAGATTGCCTCGGCCTGGGCACAACCTTAGAGTACTTTTAGCAAACTTAAAAATAATAACAAAATTGGAATTGCTTTAAAATTGTAAATAATTATTATGGTTCAACTTTACAAAAATATAAAAAGTTACACTATCTAGCTTATTACAATAAAATAATATTTTAGAATTGGACGGATTTTATTTACTTGTAGCTTAGATAAACTTAAGATTTACTATACATTTGGGTTAAGTTGCCAAGACTGGCTAGCAACGACATCAATGTTATTAGATACTAGGTACCTACACATAGACCGCATATTAGAATGCCGTTTGGGAATTTTTGAGATTCTAAAGGCTTTTTTCTACAACTTTTTCAAACATTTAATTATAATATCTCTCATATGTAATTAAATTTTACAATTAAACTTCTCCGTACCTTATAATCTCTATTGCATGAACACAAGCACTGGAAGCAACCTTCAACGACGTGTTGTTTATGCCATGAATCTAGAGTAAACTGGACCGCATATTTCATCTATTAAACATACCCTGTAATTCCATGTCCTTAAGCTCATTTTTCTTTGTGACATCTCAGAGTAGAAAAACGAGCCGAATGAGAGGACTTGAAAGTAGTATTTAGTCCCTGTCTAGCACGTTGCAACAAAGTGCTGGTGTAGCGTGTCCATGAAACAATACGATGTCACAAGGCTTTTGAACCAAGATTCTGATCAACTTACTTCTGGAATACTTACATTTTTAAAAGCTGTCCAATTTACGCATCACCATAAGAATGTTCAATACATGTTTTCTATTCCGAGACCTCTCACTCTGCTCGTTTTCATGAAACACTGCGCAGTCCACGTTAGGTATAGGTCCATGGTTTATTCAGACTTCACTAAAACTCAACTAAACTAAACTGACAACAGCAGAAATGAAGCCAGGCCCCATCCTGAAAGGCGACGAACGAAAATGACGTAATTTTTAGTGTCATATTAAGTTAAGTTTTACTTTTACCAAACAATATCATTTTAAATATCAACCTTATTGGTCTACTCTTAGAGTTAAGTTCCGTTCGCTTCTATTTATAAGATATTTGTAGCTGTGCGTTGGAAGATGCTTCTAAATATCAACAAAATATTTTCCTAATTCGTCAGCTGCAAGGTCTAGTTCCGTTTGCTGCTGTTGATAAGGTACTTGCAGCAGTGTGTCAGAAGATGCTTCTCTTTCTCGGTGGATCCGTTTTGGTGGATGGCGGTGGGGCCCCCGCGCTCGCGCGTGTAGATGTCGAGACCGTATTGTCCTGCGGATGAAGATGACATGGTAACGTCAGGCAAACCATACTTACCAACTAGCTATACTGACTCATTACTTTTATTCAATTATGTTTTTGTGTAAACCTAACATGAAAATGAAAACCTTTCGAAAATCAGGTTCGATTCCCGTCGAAAAATGTTAAGGCATGATTTGCAAATACTGATTCTGGATCAAAACTAGCCACAAAACACATTGTAGACGAAGGAGAGTAGGTACCGTACAAATTAATTGGAATCTTGTAACTACTACAAGGTACTACTTTGACTAGTGGCGACATCTAGTTATGATTGAGCTTTGAGTACGTAAGCAACAGTCAGAGTATCTCTGAGCTGCGCGCACGCATACGCATACGCACCTTCCTCCGGGAAGGTGATGTAGAAGGACACGATGTCATCGGTGACGTTCTGCTGCACGTATTTGGAGAGGCGCTTCTCGTCCACTCCGTTCTTGTGCAGCGTCGCCATGAAGTCAGCCAGCGGGCGCGACATGCGGAACTGGATCTCCAGCTCTCGGCCCGCGAACACCAGCGCTTCCTGAGAGCAAAAATAACATGTTTTGTAGAAATTTCAATTGTATCGAATGGACCCCCCGAAAACTTGAAAATAAATAATATATCAAAGAACTAGCGTAGATTCAGAAGGGATTGCTGTCGCGATCAACATTTATATTTTCCAGTTGACGTAAATAAATTAGTGGCTGTATAAAGCGACAGTAACTGTGATTTATAATATCAGCATTTACAAATGGACCATGCGTCTCGTCGCGTCGCTGCTAAAAACCTCTTCGTGGCAATGATGCCATTATTAAACACGCGAAAACTAGCTGTGCTTCGCGGTGTTCAATTGATGAATATAAATATGACTAAAGTTTTTTTATGGTTTTATAGTTTTATAGTGCACTCTGGCAAATTTCTAAGAAATTAAATAACATCGCAAAAATTTACGACTTCGGCGGAACTTGAACCCGCATCCTTCCATCCTTCCGTCAGTACCGGAATGTGCTAACCAACTACACCACGAGGTCAAGTGACGCTGGAGTCGAAGTGAAGTCGTGGTGTAGTTGGTTAGAAAAACTTTAGATTTTGAGCAACGCGACATCTCTCATCAAACGAACTAAACGTAACTTTAGTCTTTGAAAAGGAATGGATAAACTTTAATGTTTCCCCTGTAGGTGGAGCTAACGGCGCTACAGTCCGTAGAAAGTCGCAAAGATTTTCGACTCCAGCGTCACTTGACCTCGTGGTGTATGGTTAGCACATTCCGGTACTGACGGAAGGATGCGGGTTCAAGTCCCGCCGAAGTCGTAAATTTTTGCGATATTATTGAATTTCTTATAAATATGAATGTTTGTAACGGAGAGATCGGCGCTGCGCGGCTATTGCAGCTATGGGCAGCTCATGTTATACACTAGCCTAACTCGATGTAGACAAATCCATACTGTAATGTAATGTAACTAACCTGATGCGTGATGGGCACGAGTCCGAACAGCCTGGTGGCCTTGGTGGGCCCCCACTCGCCGCTCGCGCAGTCTGGCAGCGGCACCATCACGGTCTGCAGCTCCGCGCAGCAGATCTGAACCAGAACTGAGTACAGGTGTCTGCGAGACCTTCGAGACACACCGCCCACCACTTCCACACCGCCCACCCGGCGAGGTGTGCTCAAACGGTTAAACGAGTATGCCGGTCATTAATAAATAAATAATAAATAAATAATGCTGGACAATTCACACAACATTATCTAGCCCCAAGCTAAGCAGAGCTTGTGTTATGGGTACTAGATAACTGATATACTTAATACAATATATTACATAGATAGATATTTTTATTATACATAGAAAACACCCAGACCAACGGAACAAATTTCTGCAGACCGTACACAAATTTGTTCCGAGGCGGGGATCGAACCCGCAACCTCCTGCGTCGCAGGCGGACCTTCGCCCGCTGCGCCACGGAGGTCGTCATTACGTGTCAGCAACAGGGCCCGTACTCATAAAACCAAATCGAAGTTTCTGTTTCGTTTTCGCAATTTCATAACGACCACTGTGGCGCAGCGAGCGAAGGTCTGCGACGCAGGAGGTTGCGGGTTCGATTCCCGCCTCCGAACAAATGTTTGTATGATCTGCAGATATTTGTTCTATGCATAATAAAACTTATCTATCTATGTAGGTAGTGTATTGTATTAAGTATATCTGTTATCTAGTACCCATAAACACAAGCTCTGCTAAACTTATCCAAGCGACATAAGAGTTGGTTTTGCACGATAACGAAAACTAAACTTCGATTTTCCTTTTCCGAGTAGGCCCCCTGGCCTTAGGTATCCACGTAAGACCTGTGACACGCCTTACGTGGATACCTAACCGTTGTTGTCATTAACAATATCACGAACTAAGAGGAATCTCTCTTTTTAACTCGTAGTAATAATAGCGAAAATTTCTCTTTTACTTTGTTGGATCATAATTCTCATCCATCAATATTATAAATGATGAAAAGTTTCAAATGTTTGTAACCCTTTCACGCCAAAACTACTGAACAGATAGAACTGAAATTTTGTCGTAGATGTAGGTAATTCTAGACCGGAAATAACATATAGGTTACTTTGAACCCCGGTACAACTTGTGCTAAGCCGCGAGCTCGTAGGATCCGTCTCACCTTGAACTTGCAAACACTCTTGAACTTCATGGGCTCGCCCGTGAGGTACTCCCGCGGCGTGACCGCGTTCGCGAAGATGTCCAGCAGGAAGGCCCCGCTGCAAGGCGCGTGCACGCGGAACGACACCAGGTTACCTACCACGGACTAGAAGAGGAGCACATTCATAATCACAAGAGTCCAGCAGGGGTATTTTAATTCACCGATTCGTTCCGAATCGAATCCGACGGATCTTTAAAACGCTATTTTATTTTCGCCTCGGGTTGATGATCGAAAATTCGAAGCGAATCTGTTGACTAATGGCCATGTTAATGAGGATTAGCTCTTTATTTCGATCATCAACCCGAGGCGAAAACAAAATAGCGTCTTATAGATTCAAATTCAAATTCAAATTCATTTATTCATTTGTGATACACAGGTATTACAGGGATGTTCAGACATATAATTAAGAGCACTGTGATCTGCCATTTGGCGTACAAATTTTACATATTAATAATTCATCAATACCAAAATAATATTTATAATAGTGAAGCTTACAAGGAAAAGTTTAAAGAATTAAAAAATAATGCGTTTACTAAATTGCAACGAGTATCAACCACTCTGAATTCTACATCTACTTAATACTAAACTGCGTCAAAAAATTCATGCAAATTGTAAAATGTCTTACTTATTAAATAATTAAAAAGGTTAGATTTAAATATTATAATGTCATTACACTTCCTAATGTCAGTTGGTAAATGATTATAAATTTTGGGTGCCATTACAAAAATACTGTTATTAAATAGAGCTGTTTTCACGTTATTCCTAAGTTGTAAACAGTCTTGTCGCCGCTTGTTAGTGTTATATGAAAATAGTCCCGGGTTTCGTCGAATAAATAGTGCAATTTCATAAATATATAGTGATGTCAATGTCAGAAGATTAAGTTTTTTGAAATGTGGTCGACAGCTTTCCCTTTTTTTAATACCACAGATTGCTCTCATGCAGCTCTTTTGGGCGATAAATAGACGTTCGATTTTTACTGTATTGCCCCAAAAAATTATGCCATATCTTAGCCTTGAGACCACATTACCATGATATGCTGCTAGCACAGCTTTTTGGTTGACCACCTTTCTTAATTTCCGTAAAGCATACGCGGACTGCAGCACATTCTTATGCACAAAGTCCAAATGTGATTGCCATTTCATATTGCTGTCTATGTAGAGTCCAAGAAATTTTGTTGTCATCGTATTACATATCTCCGTATCCTCAAAGAAAATTTTCGGAGGTAATATTCCAGTTGGTGTTTGTCTGAAGTTCATGAGCTTAGTTTTGGTCAAATTTATTAGTAGATTATTACTCTTTAGCCACTGTATTATAGATTTCAGACTTGTATAGATTTCGTCATGATTATTAAAGACAACAGTGCAGTCATCTGCGAAAAGGATGACTGGATTCTTTGTGGCTATTAAAATGTCGTTAATATATATCAAAAATAAGAGCGGGCCAAGGACGCTACCTTGAGGCACCCCGTGGGTTACAGTTCTTTCAGTAGAAGTAAATAATTTTTCAACTTTTGTTTTAGTGCATATTTTAGTAATGCGTGTTATCTGAGTCCTCTGGTACAAGTAAGATTTGAGTAGATCTAGCGCTATTCCTCGCACTCCATACGACTCTAGCTTATTTATTAAAATATTGTGCTCTACAAAGTCGAATGCTTTTTTCATATCTAGATACATTGCATAAACCTGTTGTTTCTTATCCATCCTAGAGCATATCATTTCTAAAAAGTCATATATAGCCAAATCAATCGATTTATTTTTCCGAAAACCTTTTTGTTCTTCTACGAGTATTTTATTTGTTTCAAAATAGCTGTATAAGTTTTTATGCACAATCTTCTCAACAACTTTAGAGAAAATAGGTATTAAAGCAATCGGTCTATAATTTTGTATGTCATATTTGCTGTCTTTTTTGTGAATCGGTTTAATTATTGTAGTTTTTAATTTAGATGGAAATACTCTTTGTTCAAAACACAAATTTATGATGTAGCTCAAAACAGGTGATATTAAATTGCACACAAACTTTAATACTTTAGTATTTATATCGTCGTAACCAGTGCTATTTGTGTTTTTCAGGCTTTTGATGACAGTACAAACCTCACTAGGGTCGGTTGGCATCAGAAACATTGATTTATAAGTGTTGTAGTTTCGTTTGAAGTTATTTTCTTTTATTGTTGAATTTCCCGCGGCTGCGTCTACATAGTAATCATTGAATGTTTCTGCGATTTGCTTTGGAGACGTTATCTTTTTATCGTTCATATTCAAATAGCTGATGTTTTCTCTAGGCAGATTTTGCTTGTTGTTCTTAATTATATCCCAAGTAGCTTTAGACTTATTTGTTGATTTAAGTATGTAATAATCATTCTGTGATTTTTGTGTTAGTTTTATGATTTTTTTATATCTGTTTGAGTAAGTTTTAAAATTTTCTTTGTCTTTCGCGTTTTTTGAAATTCTATATCTCCAGAGTAGATCACGCTTAAGCTTGCTACACGTTTTTATTCCTTTTGAAATCCACTTCGGTTTTCTTTTAGTTCTATTCTTTTTCCGAACGGAAGGAAAACACAGGTCGTATAATAATTTAAATAATTCATGAAAATTTGTGAAAGCTAGATCGGCATCATTTGTTTCGTAGATGTCATTGAATGAAAGTTGGGTCAAGTAGTTTCCAAATTTTCTTAGGTTTTCTTGACTGTAGTCTCGTTTCATGGAAAACCAGTGATCAAAGATACACATTCTTTTTACCGGGCAAGTCATCACTTGGCCTTTGTGGTCAGACAGGGCGAGTTCCACCACTTCCGTTTTTGCGCCTCGTATATTATGTAAAATGTTGTCCAAACAAGTACCACTATTTGGTCGTGTGACTTCATGTACAGATAACTTAAGGTTATGGCTTATAATCATGTCATGGAAATCATTAGATTGTTTAGACTTTTCCAGTGTGTTGATATTGAAATCGCCACAGATAACAATCTTACTAGCATTTATATCTATTTGTTCTAATATGTCATTAAAGGTATTGTTAAATATGTCCATGTAGTACTTATTATTTTTAGGAGGTCTGTACATGCATATAATTGTAATTTTTTGGTCAATTAATTGAATTGAACAGGTCTCTATAATATTTGGTTTACTGAATGCTGATATCATTTTGTCGAGGACTCTATATTTTAGTCCATTTCGTACAAGAATACATGCCCCACCATTCCTATCTTTACGGGCAAATAGTGTAGCAAGAGTAAAATTGGGTATCAATAGCAGATTCGCATCATCTGAAGTCATGTTGTGTTCCGTTATGCATAATACATCCAATCGCTTGCCCCTATCCGAAATGTCATCCATGCAAACTGTTAAAATATCAGATTTGGTAATTAATCCATTGATGTTTTGGTGAAGTATGTGAATACTATTGGTCACGAAAAAACTCGGAGTCGGTCTTTTCTGCATTGGTTGTATCCATTATATCCACCTAGAGATCGTGATCACCTAGATCCGTCGGATTCGATTCGGAAACGAATCGGTGAATTAAAATAGCCCTGCAGAGCAGATTACTCGCTAGTTAGTATCCTCTCCACGAAGAGACATATTCCATTTTATTTCAATAAGTAAGTTGTAATCTTTAGATAGGTACATT
This sequence comes from Eupithecia subumbrata, assembly GCA_949316285.1. NCBI lineage: Eukaryota > Metazoa > Arthropoda > Insecta > Lepidoptera > Geometridae > Eupithecia > Eupithecia subumbrata. The sequence continues at coordinate 7,350,295 of OX438630.1, read as the reverse complement.
ATACAGTACCGGCAGTATTAAAATAAAAATAGCAACCAGCACGCAGTAAGTGAGCTTGCGACAACCTAGCCACTCGTTGGTTTTCGCATAAGCAAGGTGTAAACCAAGTGTGTTTTTGTGGTGTTGGCTAACACGACATCAACTCTGCCCGCGGGTGTATAGAGAGGCGACTATGGGATATCCACCGGGGGCGGGTAGCAGCGCCCCCTGGAGAACAATTCTACCACCAACTGCGATCCCCAACCCCCATGCATAGGGTGGGGATTATGGGCATCACCCCCCATGAGATAAAAGCCATTAAGGTGCTTATCAGGGCCTGCGACCAAAATAGGCTGATGGTCGAGGAAACCAACGAGCGGCTAGGTTGCGCTAGCTTCAAGCGAGCGGCGCGCACGCTGCAGCGCTGTAACCACGGACCGCTCGCTTGAAGCCAGTTGTATGATCACACGTGTTTTTGCCGAGCGTGCGTGAACAGCGAGCTTGCTGCCACACCTTTACAATGATTCAAATGTGCCACGGACAGGTGCCACGGACAGGTGCCACGGACAGGGTTTACTAAGCCGAAAGGTGGTAATACTGAACCCCGAGGGGATCAACTTATGAATAATGATTTTTTGAATTTCGAATACCTACCAACTTACTTTTTTTTTGCAAAACAATTTTTTGATTTTTCCTTTTCGTGTACTTTATTTTTCAAAAAATGGAAAAGAATGTTAGGAATTCAAAAAATGTTGACCCCCTCGATGTCCAGCATCACCGCCTTTCGGCTTAGTAGGTACACCCGGTCCGTGGTACCCTGCATACTTGAATCATTGTAATGTTCCTAAAGGTATTGGATCAAGCTCGCTGCTCATCAATCAAAGGCTCATTAATCAGTGAATATGTGGATAGGTCGGTCGCACCCACCTGCATCACAAATCTCTTGAGACTGACGCCGTCGAAGCCGTCGCCCTCGGTGTCGTAGAACTTGAGGTTGTAGTGGAAGATCAAGGAGCTCTGCATGTGTGCCGGCATGGCTATGCGCATAGTCGCCGCACCTGACACCATAGATAACTCATTGTTACAATTACACGGAATACAAACATCTACCACAGATATAATAATACTATACTAGCACAGCCTACCTATATGCACACAGTCGTTCGACGAAGGAGTTTTGACAGGGCAATCGTGCGGGGCCCAAGGAACGGGTCGGGGGGGAGGGACGCTCCCGAGTAACTAAGGCGGTGATGTATTCTACTCGGGAGCGTCCCTCCCCGTCCCGCCCCTTGCCCCCCCCCCCCCCCCCCCGTACGATTTCTCTGTCAAAACCACGTAAAAATGCCTTCGACGAACGACTGTGTGCATATAGGTAGGTAGGCTGTGATACTAGTACCTCTACTTTACTGGACTTCAACTAGATGGCGCTGGCATTCGCAATTTATTCCAATTAACACCAAAACTTGAGACATTAATTTGTCAAGACGCAGAGCCAATAAGTTGAGTCAGTAACTGAAGAGGCGGACTTTGTAATTTTTTTTAAGATCGACGATTCTACATCCAACTTGAGTTTAGAGTTTGGTCTAGTAGGATTTCAATGATTTCTTACTAATAGGTACGTACACTGTGCTTTTCATCGTCGTTCCAAACTAACGCAGGAAAAATCCTAAAATGTGGAGCGGTTTGGTGGCTTGAACATGACACTTTTATGGCAGGTAATTATGGCGGTACCGCACCGGTAAAACAATAAATACGCACACCTTCCAAGCCCTAGGAAAGGCAGGTGCGTTATCTGTCATGACCTTGAATTAGCCAATCAGAGAGCACCACGGGATGCATTCTATAGGTATATTTCCAAAATTTTAAAGGGCAATGTACCTATACGCTTCTACAACAAAACTCCTAGTGAGTTGCAAAAATTATCAGTAAATAAATTCAAACAAATTGTAAAAACATTGCTGTGCAAAAAGGCCTACTATAAAGTATCAGATTATCTAGAAGATAAAAAAGCTTGGGACGGGTTTTGCTCCAACTCGAAAAGTAACAACTAACAGGCTAAAGGTTTCTTCGTCGCTTCTTTACTTTAGTCTACATACCGAAGCGACAGAAATCAAAAATATCACTTTATTTCCGTGTCAGTGTTTAGTTTTACAATTTGACCTTTTCTAGGTGTAGGTAGGTACATGTATTGTATTTATGGAAATAAAGAGTTTTTGATTTTGATTTTGATTTTGACTGACCAGTAGAATCCGTGAACATGACCGCCTTGGTGTTGGGATCGCTGAAGTAGAGGCCGTATCTGAAGAACAGAGATCGCACGAAGGGCAGCTCCTCGAAGTCGTGCAGCGTAATGGGCGTCTTGAGGAGCTGCCAGTCCGCCTGCAGCGGGAAGAACTCGTAGATGAACTCGCGGGGGTCCGTCAGGAAGTAGTGGTCGTCGTACTCGTATCTACGGATTACAAGTCTTTTAATATTCCTGATCAGGAAATAGAATCTGCAAGGGCTGACGAACGCATTCTGAAGGCTTCCATTGCAATTTTAAATTCCATTTTGATTGTTTTGGTTTAGTGTGGTTTAGTGTATTTTTCCGTACGGCGACGGATCAAAGAGGTTTGCATCATCTAAAAGATTTTCAATATACGTCAATAAAAATACAGAAAAACTAGTGAATTTCATGTTGAGTCACAAACCAGCCTAGTTTGTGGTGTGGAGATTGCAAACCACGTGGAATTTTGCACGCACGTAGTTACCTACACACAGTTCTTTGAATCAATCCAGTAAGAACAGCAGCGGTTGTAGAAAATACATATCACAGTTGCACTGGTCAAATCCTGCAACTGCGCGCCAATTCCATAAGACCGCGTTCCAGGACTCCCTGAATACTTTGTCTTCGAACTGATCTGTTGATCCATTTGTTTGTGAACCTCCTAGTGGTGCACAAACTCACCTCAAACTATCACTCTTCCCTCTGTTCCCCGGCTTGGGCGCGTCCTTGGCGTTGACCAGGTGCCGCGCCCCCCAGTTGCATTGCACGAAGCGCCACGCGCCCGCCACGTAGACGGCGTTCCAAGAGTTCCTGAACCTGTTGTCCTCGAACCGCACGCCGGGCTGGTAGCCGGCGGATTTGCTGTAGCCTTTGATCACTACGCAGTGGAGGCCGGCGTAACTGAAATAAAAGTTGATAAGAAAATTAGATTTAATTTCTACATGGACAATTAATAGCTTGGGAATGGAACAAGTAAATTAACAATGCCTGACTCAATGGAATCAGCACTGAATTCGGTTGCTATGAATTGTTTGTGGTTGTCTCATAACCACTAATGCTACGGCTCGACTTGCGTTAGCGTTGACGTTAGTGTTAATGTCCATTAAGGCGCTATAAATGCACCTTGGGTTCTAGTAGCCAAGGTACATTTTTAGCATCGTCAATAAATGAACATGTTAAACCCTTGGCCACATCTGCGTGACGCCCAAATTAATTAACGCGTTAAGACGCAGGTGGAGCCGTAGCATAAGAAATACTAGTTTTCTTGTAGCATTCGTTCATTCATACATTTCTACAGGTAGGTACTTCTGGTGATGATAGTTTCATGACCTGAACACCACCCACTAAATGTAACTAAATGCACATGGTTAGTCAGTATCACTCTTACTAGCATCAAATGCTATCCCATAATATATAATCAGGAGTAATGTAACCTGCACAATCTCTTGAACAGCACATGGTAGCTCTCGGTGCCATGCTTGATTCCCCTCAGCAGGCCCAAGGGAGAGTCCCCCCTGAGGTTGTCATCGAACTGTATGTTGTTCAGGTTCTTGACGGTGATCCATCGGAAGATGGTGCGCGCCTTCTCGACATCGGTCGCGCATCGCCCGACCAGTTGTCGGACGAGGTCTGTGAACGTTTTTTGGTCTTCTTGCGCTACCTGAAATTGAAAAATTAATAATGTGAATCTTTTGTGTCTTCCTATCATGTGAGATTTGCGTTTGTTCTACTCATAGATTTAGAAATTTGTTCTATTAACAAGATTTCTTTATTACCTACCTAACCTACTCAAAACGTCTTTGGTTTTTCATCGTCTTTAGGCCTGTTTTTAGCTTTTGGCTGAATTAACTTTCCATCTTTAGCACAGATAAGATACGTACCTACATGTCATTTGCATTTTGAACTTGACTAGGTAAATTAAATGCTGGCACGACTAACTAGTCTGGTCGCTGCAATGCAACATTTAGTTGTTCTAGATTCTACTTGTTTGTAATACCTATCTATTTTTATAATTATCAGACTCTTAATCAACAGAAGTAGAAGGTATCCAATATTGCCTAAGGGCAATATTGAGCTAAGGCTCAAGAACCAAAACTCACCGAAATAGCAATCTTATCAACATCAGTGAACTCTGCAGGGTCCGTGTAGATGTGGAACTTGGAGACGAGCGGGGGCTGCGGCGCGGGCGCGCGCGCGGGGTAGGGCGGCGCGTCCTCGCCGTCCATGTACAGCGAGGAGCCGGCCATGTACTCCGAGCGCCGCTCCTGGATCAGCTCCATCATCTCGTGGCTCTGCTTCTCCACCAGGGCTGCTGTCGCGGCTCTGGGGAATATCCGTTTCTAATTGTGCTACAAGTTTAAGCTAAACGCAAGTTATCTAATATGTAGGTAGGTACTAAACTTAAGTAATTGGCCGTCTTCATGTTCGCGGAACTAATGTTCTAACAAAAATTTTATTTGAGAAAAGTGTCTATTTTGACATATTCATTGATTTCAAATACAAATGAGGCTTGGAGTTCCTAAATAAATTTCTGAACACAAAGGTTAATTACCATTTCTTCTAAGTTTCATTTTCTTATGCAATAAATTAATTGCTTTGGGGTAGTATGGGCTGTGCATTACCTATCACTAGAGTATCTCTACATCTGTATCCTTTACCTTTCATGTTCCAACATCTTCCGTGTCAAGCTCTCCTTCTTCTTGTCCCTCCGCAGCGTCATGTTCTTCTCCAGGTCTGCGCGTTCCTGCTGGTGCCGCAGCGTCAGCGCGCCGAGCTCGGAGTCAGGCCTGCGCTTCTTCACCTGCATCTCTTGTTGGAATCTGTTGGTGAGTCTCTCCAGCTCGCGTTCCCATTCGTCCTGGAAAAATTTAGTGAATTTAGAGTGAGGTGTTGTTCGATTGTCTAATTTAGGAGTTTCCAAATTTAGAAGTACGATATTCCACGATAGCGTAAGTAATTTTTTTTAATTACTCTAATTAATCAGTCTGTGTATCAGAGTGACAAGTAAAACTGATGCTGAACTGGCAGTATTCTTAGCTTGATGAAAATACCTAAAGTTTACTTTGCTTTTATATCAACCTTTTGATTTGTTTGTTTATTAATTGTTATCATTTTTGACTTACTGGTCGCCATTTAGGTACCTACCTGCCTACCAAGTTACCAACAGGCTTGGATGGGTGCTGGTGCTACTATTCGTAAATTTATCGCGAAACAGCTGAGACTTTTTACTTACGGTCTTGTCTTATGGTTTACTTACTTGTATTTCTTCTCGTATTCTTCTGTTCTCTTCTTCTCGATGTTTCGAGAATTTTCTGTACAAATCGTCTTCTTCTTGTCGATGTTTCATTTCTAAACTGGTTTGCTCATCTCGATCCTGAAACAAACCAAACACATCTCACTCAAAGAGAAACTACACATTTCTATATTCACAAAGGAAATTTGATATCTACCTACCTACCTACATTGTAGATTATAGGTACTTATGTATCTTATTTAGGTTTCTATATAATCTTTAGTTTTACTATTTTTGTACTTAGTTCTCAGTGTGGTAATAACGCAATTTAGGAACCAAAAACATGCAAAAATCCATGATATATTATTTCCTTATAGAAAACGATAAAGTAACCCAACATAATAAATAATAATTATGTCTACTTATAGGTTTATATTATGATCTTAGCGCGCTGATGTGAAACCAATCGCCCACCATTTGTATATGGTGTCTATCTTGTCTCATGGGTGCCAATCACCCGCGACCGCGACGTCCCATCCCATTACCAGCGATCCATCAGACCAGCACAGTGTCGCCACCTGTCTCGCGGGATGAAAGTGAAACGTGCGTTCAACCGGTCGGCAGCCTTTGCTGTTTTTGCGCGGGCGAGATGTCGAGCTATTGTCTCACCGATGAGTTCTTGCGAGATTGATTAGCTTTTATTGTAACACAAGGAGGAAAAGTTTATTTGATTCTTGAAGGTGCATTCAAACCAGTAGTCGTATGTAATACCTACCTAAACGGTTAGGTATGTTAGTGGAGTCGTCTGGCCGTAGTCTCTTGTCTACAGTCTCGTTGATATTAATAACTACCTATCTACTTAAGTACCTAATATTAACTATAACCTTTTGTGCTGTCTGTTTTGAACATGAAATTGAGTGAATAGTTAATTTTAGCATCTAAAGTAAAGGCATCTTATTATTATGCTTTGTTAGGTTCTCAAGGTCTTTTCAAAGGCAAATTATTAGGCGATAAAATTCAAATTAGCCTGCCTGAATTAATGGGAAAGACATTTGTGGTGTTACTGGCAGCGGTAACTATGATTTATCGTCCATTCCATTCACTTCCAATGAATGAATGAGTCACGGAGTACCGCAAGGGTCTCCAGCGGGTATTATCCCGAAATATAAAAGGAATGGGCTCTAGCGGCGACGACGTAGCCGTATGTAAATATTATGTAAACTGTCGCTGAGTATTACAATAAGACTTCATTATCTGCATCGACTTTGTGTACGTAATAGGTACGAGTTTTTATCATTGTTGGGTCGACGGGCGAGGAATTTGTTTTGTATCAATCGTAAAGATAACGGTTTATCGTCAGTAGCGCGCCTGCGGCCCGCCGACCGGTCGTGTATCGCTTCAAAGCAACTATCGAAATGCTAAAACTGGTGAGAGGCGCGCGCCGGCTGGCCCAGTGCCGGCACAACAGCCACGCCACGGTCATCGGGACAGAGATCAATAAGGCGGACCCTTATTTCCAGGAGAATAAGACCAAAATGGACGAGCTTGTGGAAGAGCTCCGGCTGAAAACCAGCGAAGCGATCAAAGGCGGGCCGGAAAGCTCCGTAAAGAGGCATATTGCGAGAGGCAAACTGCTCGTGAGGGACAGGATTAACCGGTTGGTGGACGAAGGCAGCGACGTTTTAGAATTGAGCACGTTAGCTGCCAACGGGCTGTACAAGGGTCAGGTGCCGAGTGCCGGCATCGTCACCGCCGTCGGCACGGTGCACGGCCACGACTGCATGATTGTCGCCAACGACTCCACTGTCAAAGGCGGAACTTACTTCCCCGTTACCGTCAAGAAACATTTACGGGCGCAAGCTATTGCGCAAGAATGCAGGCTTCCGTGCATTTACCTCGTCGACTCCGGCGGTGCGCACTTGCCCGATCAAGCCGATGTCTTTCCTGATAAGGACCACTTCGGAAGGATATTTTTCAACCAAGCCAACATGTCTGCCGAAGGAATACCGCAGATATCCGTCGTCATGGGATCCTGTACTGCTGGCGGAGCGTATATCCCCAGCATGTCGGATGAGAGCATTATAATCAAGAATCAGGGAACTATTTTCTTAGCTGGACCCCATCTCCTCAAAGCTGCTACCGGCGAAATCGTTTCCGCCGAAGAACTAGGAGGAGCTGACTTGCACTGTCGTCAATCTGGAGTTTCTGATCATTATGCACAAGACGATGAACATGCTTTGCATTTAGCAAGAAACGTCGTCGCTAATTTAAATTGGAATAATGATCAACGGTCTAGTAACAACGTGGGGAAAGTAGACGAGCCTATTCACGATATTGACGACCTCCATGGCATAGTTGGCGCTAATCTCCAGAGGCCTTTTGATATTAGAGAAGTCGTCGCAAGAATTGTAGACGGAAGCAGATTCCACGAGTTCAAACAACTGTACGGAGAGTCCTTGGTATGTGGATTCGCCACCCTCTACGGACACGCTGTCGGCATAATCGGTAATAACGGAGTGTTGCAATCAGAAGGTGCGTTGAAAGGAGCTCATTTCATCCAACTCTGTGCTGCGAGAAAAATACCTCTCGTTTTCTTACAAAATATCAGTGGATTCATGGTAGGGAAAGAAGCTGAGGCAGGAGGTATTGCTAAAAACGGAGCCAAGATGGTTACGGCTGTCAGTTGCTTCAAGGGCCCTAAGATCACTTTGTTGGTTGGAGGCAGCTTCGGTGCTGGCAACTATGGCATGTGTGGGCGTGCCTACTCCCCTAGCTTCTTATACATGTGGCCTAACTCTAGAATATCGGTTATGGGTGGTCCTCAGGCCGCGACAGTGCTATCAATGGTAGCTCAAGAGAAAGCTAAGAGAGAAGGAAAGCCTTGGACAGCTGAAGACGACAAGAAAGTGAGAGCACCATTAGAGGAGCAGTTTGAGAGAGAAGGACGACCCTATTACAGTACCGCTAGACTTTGGGATGACGGAATAGTGGCTCCTAAAGAAACAAGACGGGTTCTTGGACTTAGTTTATCGGCCGCTCTGAACGCGCCATTCAGAGACAGTAAATTCGGTGTGTTCAGAATGTAATGTTATCTGATAAGGTTGTTTTGAACTGATATCGCACTTGTTAATGTTGTGTGCTTCAGATTTGTTCATTTATTTATCTTATCACGGAACGCTGATGCCAATTCGACTTACGATTTTGATGATGAAATTATGAATAGGCCCCTCAGTGAGTTCTTCGATAACTGATAATACGAGTATTTGATTAATGATACGTGCTAATTTTTAGAGATAAAATTTTAAGAAAATATTAAAAATATTGTTGTTTTCTACAGTGAGTAGTACTAGTAGTTCAATGGTTTTCTAAGATATTTTTTGGTATTTACTTGCTATAGGTACCTAACTATCACAAGTTAAACTTAAATAACTGCGATCGTTTGTCTTCAAAATCCAACGGAATGGCAACGGTTTTGATGTCTCCATCATTAGAATTAGAACAATAGCGCTACATTACATGTTAGTCATTAATATGCACGAGTTGAGTGAATACTTACATTATATTGAACTGTGAAGAACTTATTACTCAGGTTCAAGTTTATGATGCCACTCACTGAGTTGTCTTGGTGTCAAGGTCATGACATTTAGGTAATAATCTAGGATCTAGAAATTGGTCTAGAAAACGCGTTTTTGATTACGAGTCATTTTTTTTTATATTTTGCTAATAAAATCTTGTCGCTGATTCGACTTTTTCCTTTTCAACGTTAATTTGATAAGTTCATTACTTATTTTAAAATGGTATTTACAATAAACCTACAAATCAAACATTTTTGCGTTACTTTTATGCATTATTAGGCCTACCTACATATACAGGTTGTAACAAAAAAGAGTAACCAAACTTTCAGGTGGGGTGTAGAATCGAACACTGAATTCAAGAAAAATATTGAAAAAAAACCCGCCCTTTTTTGTTACACCCTGTATAAGACTTGCAGTCACAATGCATGATTTTATTATTCAATACTCAATTCAAAGAGACGAACTCTTACTTCACTGTTTCGTGGAAGAAATGAAACTAAGGTTTTTGTTGTTATAGTAGGTACGTACCTAAGCCCTCGCCTCACACTCGGGGTCATTTCTAAAATTAGTACTAACTTCTTAGTTATTATTTGATTTCTTAGAAATGAAAGTGATAAAATTAGGTAAACCTATCATCACCAGCTCTTTGCTATTACCATCCTGTTCATTTTACTGACTAATAAAATAAGAAAACCAAAGCACCAAGAACTTGGCTCTGTCCTATAAAACGTATTTTCTAATACCTAGGTAGTTTAGTTAGCTACAAATATTATAGCCCCCATATCGACCAGAAAGTGGTAGGTACAAGTATTACATAAGTAATAACAAGTAGGCAGTATCAATATAATGGCCATTGTGTGGTAGATGGAGTACCAACGCTCAGAGAAAGTTGAGATATCCATCATTTTGTATAGATAGGCGAGATGTTATTTTGTGATGAGTCGATTTGTTAGTACCTATGCTCGGATATGACGAAACTTCTGTCTAAAATCTAAATTAAATTTCTGCATATGTTATGGTACTAAGGAATGAATCTCGGCAGATCCATGCTGGACGTATTGAGTTTTTTCGGTAAACAGGGTTAAATTCGTCATTTTAGGCGGTGACTTTTAATTTTTCGAAATTTTTTGAATAGACTCTATTCATGATGAAAAATTAAAATTCTATTCACTAGACACAATTTCACCAGATGGTGCTTATGAGGGCGACGATCGATCACAAAGGTCTAGGAATCTACAAGATAAATGTATATTATTATAAAAGTAAATAAATAAATAATGCTGGACAGTCCACATAGCATCATCTAGTCTAGCCCCAAACTATGTAAGCAGAGCTTGTGTTATGTTATGGGTACGATGACTGATATACTTTATTATATATTATACTTCTATCTAGTAATGAGATGGGTAAGTCCACATTAATTAGTGACTTTTCTTGGCTAGGTTAGTAAGAGACGAGAATAAATATTAAAATAATACCTTTAAGATCTAGTTATGATCATTATGACCAAACCGAGAAAGAACGATGCAAAGAATTCAGGTAAGTAATTCAGTCTATTTGTTCGAGAAAGTTCTACAGAATCAATTACATAGGTACACATATCCTTCTTGGCTAAACATAACCGAGATGCTTCAATATAATTATGATATGATAAGGATCATAATTGCCGATGGCACCATCGCAAACACTGATGAGAAGGAGGCCACAGTCCCCGTCCATGGACAACGGCAATTAACTCAGCTAACATCTATCTACCGTCCGAGAATTAATTTTCTTGTGAGGAATGTCAAGAAAAACTAGCGCGTAAGCATAGCGCGTGGAAAGCGTAACACAGGCAGGTACTGTGCCGTTACCGCTGGGGAATAAACATGTAGATTTTCTATTTTGTACTGCGGCAAAAAAACTAGGTTGGGACCACACATTGTGACCTAGATTTAACTTAACATTAGGGATAACGTAGTAAGTGAACCCTGAAATGACAGTTTTCGGAATCAGTTTAATCGTTCAGTAAGATGTAAGAAAACTCGTAACCGCTTTGATTCAGGGTACCTACTTTAGTAGGTATCTTTTTGTATCAGCCATATTTGTCGCCTTTGACTGAAACCAGCTAATACATAACATACATCTCAGCAAGTAAGGAGGCTGCCTGATTGAAATTTATGTGAAGTTGCGTAATTGTAACAGATAGATAGGTAGTACTTACCTATCTGTTACAATTACCGGTACCTGCTTAGATCGGTGTTGGCTTACGTCGTAAAGGATGTGTGCCGCGCGCCTACGCCTGTATGCATGCTTCGAGATTATACAAATTGGGAAGCAAAGAGAACGAGATTTTATGAACTGTGAAAAAGTAGCAATTTTAACAAATTAAATCTCTTACAACCAATAAGACACAAAATTAAGTTCGACACCATAATGTCAAAATCGGCCACCACGGCAATACACATTAACCTAGCTCCAAGCTAAGCAGAGCTGGGAATGTGTTATAGTTAGAGCATACCATGCCGAAGCGTTGGTCTTCCATGGTGAAAAGATTTCAAAATAATATTTCGGAAAAACACTTGAAGATCAAGATGTTGAGGCAAGGCTATCTCGAGGATTTGAGAAGCATCCTTTCCCATCAGCACTCGTACGACAACTGCTGAACGTGCCTCTCCCGGGTGTTTCACAACAAGGGTGTTTGCCATGATCATCAGACTTCACGGATTGGTGAGAAGCTGGACAGAATGGAGCTGTTGCCCTTTCTCTGCAGGTTCCCTTAGTCGGCTCTTATAGCATCCACGGGCTGAGTTTGAGATCCTTAGGTACCGTATCGTAAATAGGATCAATAATACGCAATAGGTACTCTCAACGCAGTAGGTTCAATTCAAATGAGTGAATTCACCATGCCGTCCCTATCACGATGTCCATACCGGGCTCGACAGAGTAGGTACTTCCCTGATCAACCGCATGGCCGATCTGTTGCGATCTGTTCTGTTACACAATCCCCTGCGATCTTAATTAACAACTTTCTAGAGTCAATGCACGCCGTCTAAATACCTATTACCTACTTCGTGGATGAATGTGCTAACGTAAGAAGAGTGAATAAGAATAACGAGATTGTATTGTTTTGGATGGACTTTTGTTGTTTTTCGCTGGCTTTTTATTTAACTTCTTTTATGAGCACTTTATTTTGTTTTCTGGGCTCTTCAAGATGTTTTATCGTCTTTTCTGTTACGTATTAAGGATAAGGTAAGTATGACTATAAACTCGAAGAATATTTTTACCACTATTATATATTTGCCGTATGTTTGCCGTGGCTGAAATCGGCTAAGACAACATCACAACAATCACAGGGATTAAATGGAGAGCTAGAAGTACTGGACCATTTATTTGATACTTACTGCTGCTGCATAGATACATAAAAATATATAGAACAGTTTCTTCGCAACTTGAAACAGGTTCATCGATAAGTGAAATTTCATAACGCTATTAATATGGCGAGACTATTCGCAGACTCTGGTGTCAACTACTTTTCTCGACTTTCATTGGAGCTTGCAACTTGGACATGGCTGTGACTCATCGACCAATGACTTAGGCGCGAGGCGAGGTCTTAAGGCACCATTTAAGATATCTTTATAGGCTGCATAACCATGTTTAGCATTCGGGACCTAAGGGTCCGGCGACGGATGAATTTCCCATACAAACGTAATACCAAAATGATTTTTATTTTCAGCAAATTTTCACAATGGTCTGTTATTATTTGTATTAAAATAGTATTTATCTAGGTTCCTGCCACAATTTTTTTTCAAAATACCTAATCGCATTTTTACATCAAAGAATGAATGTTGTCTTAGTAATTGTGTAGATAAGTATTTTGAAAAAATCTTATGTCAGGAACCTACATAAATACTAAGTATTCTAACACAAATAATAGCAAACCATGGTGAAAACATTCTCAAATTAGAAATCATTTTGGTACTACGTTTGTATGGGAAATTCATCCGTCGCCGGACCCTTAAGAAAAGTTTTTTTGCCACTAAAATTCGAATTTAGGATAGAGAGTAATTCGTAAAATCTCCAATTTTCCTTTATTTTGCTCGGAGAAATTCATAAGTTTATAATATAACCTACTTCATAACCTACAACATTTGCAAAACCAAAGGCAGAAAGGTGACCATGACATCATGATGGTAACGAGTCCACAGCATCGCCAAATCAGGGCCGATGAGTAACAGAGCCATTCCCTTTGAAAATGAACATTTATGGCAGCCAGAAATGGCCGCGCCTGTGCCACGCATTCAAATTGGGTAAATTACGTCAACTTCCTACTAATATTGTATATACGAAAGTTTAAGAAGTCGGAACAGATCGGATTGAAAATGTTCATCAATGTTCACTCTAGAACACATAGGTACTGTACGAAACCACGGGCACAATGCACAATCCTAGGTGTAACTAGCTACGCTTCATTGGAATTTATTGTTTATTTTTTTATTTTTCGTTTCTTAAGGCACAAAAGTAGTTATACAATTTTCTTAAAATTAATAGTACCTACAATACAGGATGTTTTTTGGAAAAGGACGGTGATGGCCAAGACCGAAACCACACGAGTTAAAGAAAAGTCGTGAAAGGAGTGATGCCCTCGATTAAGAAAACATTTATTTTTAGTTTTTTAAATATTTTACTTTTCTTTAATTCTTTATTGTACACAATGAATACAAAAATGAATTTATAGAATAGGATATGTACATAGGCGAGCTTAACCCTGAAAAAGAATTTACTTCCAGCAAACCTTAGAGTTATAGGAGAGGCGATGCAATAGGTACTTGAACTTTTGGAAATCGACCCGAATGCCAGCCAAGGTTGGTTAATTTGTGAAGTTATGAAATGTTTTTTATAGTTTGTTCTGAAAGTGTTAACTTTATTATATTATTTAACTACGTATGTCTACGTATAAACCAATCAAGATGCCACTAATAGGAACATTGTTTGCAATAAAACACAAGAACGTTACAGACGCTAATTTGGAGAATACTTAAACAAACAAAGACAAATCAAGTGTGAATACACAAAATTAACCTAAGAGAGACTTGTTTTTTTAAAGTTATTCTTAGAGAGCGAAAATATGTCACATGTAGAAAATTGTTTATGCGAGAATGCTCAGTTAATATTTCCTCACTTCACCATTATGATTTTAAAATAGAACTTCCGAATCAATGAATATTAATAATTTTAACCTAGCATTTACTGGCATTACTAAAAATTACAACAAAGTTTACCGACAAACTAACTCTAGCTTTTGCTTAAATTGCCTAAAGTTAGAAATAACACATTTTAAGCATTTAAAATGATCTTTGGGTAGCCTTAACCTATCAAGATAACTAGAAGGTACTAGGCACTAGGTACCTATATGTGTAACTACCTACTTGGAATGCAAGTGGTGAATTTCAGTGCGCACGATTTGGTTCACGAACATGCTAACTTAAGGTAGTAGGTAGTTACGTAGTACTGTTGAGGTTGTGACTTGTAGTTGTGAGTTGTGAGTGACACTCTACAAGGTTGATTGAGACATGAATATTCATTGCTTTGTTGTGAGACTGTTTTAGGTAAAATATCTACATTATCTACATAATTTACAGCGTTTATTTTAGAGACTTCTGTAGCTTAGTGGGAGGTCGGCCCGAGACGCAGCATGTTGCAGGACATTCGGCGCAAGACAAATAAGATAGATAGAAAACACTTTATTATACCACACAAATTCAGGAAACTATACAAAGAAAATGCTTAGAAAAAAGGAAGTATAAAAGGCGGCCTTATCGCTACGAGCGATCTCTTCCAGTCAACCTTGGGATGAACTGGAAATGAAAGAACAAAATAGACGGTGGCACTGAATAAATATTTAGATACATACTTAAAGAAAAGGAAATAAATACTTACACTACATACTCGTACCTACCATAATACCTACAAAGATTATTATTAAACATACATAAACATAAAATAAGGTTTTCTAACTCTGGATATGTAATGCTGATGAAGCAGTTTTTTGAGCTGAAGGAGTGATTTAAGAATATTTTTTTAACCTTAAATTTCTTTTTACTTTAATTAATTTTAACTTTTATTTATTTGTTCTTCAAACAAAACATGCTTCAAGTACCTACTTACTTGGAGAGCACAGACAAAACAGACTTTTGGATTGAGTCACCAAGAGATAAATGGTACCTAAAATTTGTGCGTTCAGCTAATCAATGCTTAGCTAAACGCACAAATTTCTTAAACGCTAAAAGTTCTTAAACGCTATGCTTAGTAAGCATAGCGTTATTCTTCCCGTTTTTTGTTATTCAGGTATATGTCATTGGTTGTTGACTAAATAAATAAAGCAAAGTGTGTTTCGCTGACATCATCATTAAAAAAGTTCAGTTAAAGAACAGGACAGTTTGCCTCACTAGCATTAGCCACCGACTCCGCCTCTGTAATAGCTAATAATTACATATTTGCCGTCACCGAAGAACGCTGAAACATAAAGTAGGTACTGTCGACGCACGGCCGGCCGCCGCCGCCGCCGTCGCGGCTGGATGGGCCTTCCTACTCTATTAACGTAAGCTAGGCCTGGTTACGGTCATGTAGGTATTCTAGTATTTCCTCACAAGAAGCCTTTTCCACCTTAGTTTTACACTTACCTTTTTATTCATACTTGGATTGCACACAGGTCTTAGAAATGTAAAAATGTTGCTTTTGGTACTAGAGATCTATTTTTGGAATCTCTCTGTTGGTTGACATTTTAATCCGGAAGATGCTTTAAACTCAAAGACATTTTTGTATAAACTCTATCAAAATAATGCAAACGAAGTAATATTCATTATTGAATTGAATTGTGTGAATTGTCCAGCATTATTTATTATTATTAAATCTGTGACTCTATCGTAGAGCAAGTCCTGAAATATATTTGTATTACTACAACATTATTGCCTAAAGTTTGTAAAACACAGTTTGCGGCTGAATCTATATTAATAATTTTGTGTTTGACTTGGCCCAGTCCCATAAAATCAATAAAAAGCCCACATAACCCAAATCTTACACCTTCCTACACCATGGAAATTGCAAAACTGCGGGTGAATTAGTATTCAACGATAATATGTCTTATCTTCTTTACAGACGATTTAAAATTCAATGAGCAATAGGAAGCCATCGTTTTAGGAGTTTAGTGCCATGTGTGGGAACAGAAGTCACGTAGGAAGGAAGGAATTAGGTAATTTGTGGCGCCGTAGCTTTTCCACGCACCATTGTTGGATATAATACCTGATGTCTAAAGGACCACCTCCGCGCCGCGTCTAGCCAGTTAATATGTATTTTTTAATTAAAATAGATAGAGAGATAATATTTTTATTCATCACCTTATAAAACAGATACCTAGTACTTAATTAAACATAATGATAGAGAACAGCATTGAAACTGGCGGCCTTATCGCTTAAACGCTGCACCCAGGAAGTAAAGGCCAACATAATTCACCTGACCGGCACAAATAGCAGAGGGGTATGGAGCTGCGCTTGCACATAACTGTGAGAATCTTGCATTACATAATAGACATGCGCAAAACAGTACACTAGAACGTGATGCCATATTACTATTGCACTACGATAAGGTTATATCACTTTGTAATATTACCATTACTCGAAACATTACCCGTGCACGGTGATGTCAGTGATGTCGGACACGGCTATGAATGGTTGTAATAAGTAGGGTAGGTAATATTACAATTACCAAATGCAATGCTTCCTTAATTTATTACTTTCTACACATAGCTCCTTCCCATAGAAACGATACTTATACCTACAGTCGAGTACGGATGCAGTGGCTTAGTAGGTACCTAAGTAAATGTGGTACCTACCTACCTAGATAATACTGTTGTTTGGTAGGTACATACATACCATAGGATCAAATTAATCTTAGAATACATGGAATTTATAGGTAGTAAAGTTGATTTTCCTTCATACTTACGCCCGTACTACCTAACCTACCTACCTACACTAAGATGAATCTCTCTCTGGCTAGAGAGAGATTCATCTTAGTGTAGGTAGGCTAGGTAGTCAGTTTATTTTATATAAGCTAGGTAGTGTACGTAGGTATTGTGGTAAGTATTATAAGAACGAACGAGCAAGAAGGTTGGTTTTTAACCAAATATAATTATTATGTACCTACGAAGCATAACGAACAAAGCCGAGTCCGCGCAACGCAATGCATCACTCGCTCGCATTAAAATCTCCAACAAAACCGAACTCCGCGTAATGTTTGCCGAATGCAATGTAGGTAACGTGATGACTTTACTTTAGTATTTACTTTCATTCGCACGCATTACTTACACTTCTATCTGCGTCTCATTCGCACGCAATACAGTGCCATATAAACTACGAAACATTCCGAACAAAGCCGGATCCGCACGATTGAGATAAGGAGATGGAAGAACGTGCATGTGCCTGCCTATCACCAACCGAGCTTCGCGTGATGTGTGTAATGCGTAATGCTTCGGCGTCTCGAGTGATGAGTGATGTTGTATTACTTCGTCGCGTAATATTACTTTTGTGATATTACAAGCATTACTTACACATGTCTATTACATAAGCTCTGCAAGTATTACGCGGGTATTTTCAGGTAACTGTCTTATTACTTTCTTTCTTTCTTTGAGATCATTATTTTATTTTGAAATTACTTAAACTATAATGTAATCTTAAATAAACTAAATCCTTAAAGCGTGACCAGCCCCGTTATCCGTTATATCGTAGGTCGTTTTGTGGCCCAAATTATAAAAATAAATATAAAAAATAAAAATATTTTATTTCGGATAACAAGACCCATATTTTGTTAGTATAGAATAAACTTAAAATTAAGGTTAGTAACACATACCTAATCAAATCACACACACTTATAACAAACATCATATATCATTATCACCTATTATTACCCTACGCACAAAACATATCCATATAGGAGAGGGGATTAACCTATCAGCAATAGTTCCCAGGATGCTATTCGTGCTGTCCCGGACTCTGCGCATCAGGGAGGCGGTCTTTTATGTGTAAGTCCTGGGGAATATAAGATTATCAGAAGCAAAGATAAATAAGGCAACGAACAGTCGGCGTCACACTACTTTTAGACAAACTATCCCAACTTTCTAATGTGTTTAATTCGGCCATCTTTGCAGTTAAATAAATAAAAAGCTAATCGGCGTCCACCTACCTCTGCCGCCGTGGGTACAGTTATCCCTTCGCTTCTTCTCACGGCTGCGAGCGCCCGCACCGGGTTAATGTGCACGGAGTACACCATTGTTGATTATTGCAAGCTAATTATATTACTCCATGATAGTGATTATTTACTTTGAATTTTATTGTTTTACACTTCATTTATATTTATTGTTATTACTTATTACGGATCAGGGATCATGACCATTAGCCGTTGGTATCTGTTCTGAAATATCTGTACCTAGCCTTTGAAAATCTAAACTGTAATCTAGACCGAAATTCGGCTAGGATGACATTAGCATAGAGATAAAGTTTTTAAGTTAGTTTGAAGGAGAAAGGTAGGTAGTGTTCGGATCCACTGGTCTCATTTTAAAACATCTTTCACCTTCATACACAAAGTTGATATAAAATGTGTGGAGAATCTTCAGATCAAAGGCTAATGGCACATTTTTCTGAAACTGCGACACAATAGAAGCTTTTAATTGTTATCTTTCTAAAATGTGCATATTGTGATAAATAACAGTTTGTAGACGTGAGAAAATACAACAAAGGAACAGGCGAGAGGCCAGTAATTCTTAAATACCCATTTGATACCATCTAACTGTACATTTTGTATTAACTATTATTCTATTACCTATTCATTTATTTTTGGACTGAAGAACGGGTTAAAGAAAGAAAGAAAGAAAGAAAATTATTTATTAGACACTACAGTACACAACTAATGAAATAAAATAAAAGATAAAATAAAAGACTACTTAGTAACACATACCTACCTACAAAAACACAAGTGAACAGGACTATCACAATACGATACGTAGATACCATAATACAAGGACCTATCTACCTTGGCTGCCAGCACGGTGATCACACAGACAACGGCAAGCAGCGAAGAATTTCTTGTTTAGTTTGTATATTTTTTACTGTCTCTGGGTAATTGAAGGTAGATATTTACTCACTTTGTCAACAAATAAATGTTTTACCAAATAAAACCAATTTCACTGCGTTTCTGGTCTCAAAAACAGCACCAACAATGCACCACACTGAGAACTAACTATGATCACAAAGCTTGAGAATAAGGAGACTAATTTAGTATTTTTAAAAAGATAAAATCGTACGGTCAGTAACACCTTCTCTGACAATCGTGACGTCACTCTATGTTTACTCACAAAAGGCACGTCTTAACTCATGGCTTAAACTTACTAAATAAGCAAACTAAGCTCAGTTTACCTACTGTACACTAGCTAAACTCGATGTAGAATGTTTGTATACAAACCGCCCATACCTAAACTCACTCTGTGGCCGCGTCTTCTTTTAGTAATTTACAATTCTTGTCGATTTGAGATCCTTCCTTCAATAAATATGTATTGCTTACCTATGTATATCTGAATCTTGACGCCAAGCAAGTGGTGTTAGTTATTTTTGTCTTCGTATGTTTTGAGTGTGGTAGAGCAAACATAGGCTTTACGAGGTAAAACATATTAAGGTTTTTTGTTATTAGAGTGCGTAACCCCACACTCAGGGTAAGAAACAAAATATAATATCGCACATTCCGGTACTGACGGATGCGGGTTCAAGTCCCGTCGAAGTCGAATTTTTTTGCGATTTTATTTGATTTCCTAAAACATATTAATTTAGTACCCATCTCATAAAGCTGTTTGTGTAAAAAAGTTGCAACCCAAAAAAGGTATCATTAGATTGTATTCTTTGCTATGTGAACATTATGCTCTACTTATTTAAGCTAGCCCTAGATAAACAAGTGTTTTCTTGACAAAAACCTGACAGTTTGATGCACTGGCACCAAGAATAAGGACTCTATGGTAAAGCTACAGAGATTCATGAATTTCCTATGTCGGTAGTTCGTAGGTACCTTAGCTACATATCACGTCTGTGCAGATATTAGAGATGTAAGGTCGTTGTTCGAAGCGAGCTGGTATCTAGGTAGGTACCAACTATTTATTTTTGGGACACCTTCGTCACACACTCGTGCACTAGTACGTGTTGGAGATTTAACTTTCGTCACGGTAAACAATTAGGACTATAAAAGATGTGGGTTACTTGACTGATGGAAATTACTTATATTGCTACGAAGATTTTGATCAATCTTGATTACCTACTAACTCAATTGGATAAAGAAAATAAATAGTGGATCGGTATGGAAAAATATCTGTGCTGAATAAACTAGTTTAATTTTACTAATTTAGTTTTTTAGCGACTGCTTTAAAGTTATTTACAATCTTTTAAGCAGAGGGTTATTTAAAAACCGACAACGTAAACAGTTATTTAAAATGTTATACTCATTCATTCCTGGATGTATTCTTACTTTATTAAGTTTTCCAAGATTACACGTAAAACCACCGGAGGTTTGAAATTTGCGCAAAATGAGCTGTGTTAATTAAAACAACACTAAATAATCTGCCTTATGTCCACGTAATCCTAGCCGCAAGTAAGTACTACATATATAACACACGTAAATGTAAAATGTATGAATATGTAGGATCATTGTGCCTTCAATAACCTCACTGTCACTTTCCCTTGTACATTTGTCATTACGATGCGTGTGCGGTTTCTAATTTATAGATGCGCAGATTAATGGCTGATTTAATGTTTATGTTCAATCCCGTTGATTATCTCCGTTGATGGCTGACAGCATTCATTTACTTATACTACGAATAAATCGAAATGGTGAGAAAATTGACCTTTTACTGATGACCACTATTTCCCATCGTCTGATGTTTCAAGCTCATCTCTGCTATTTAAGAAACTTTAGATGGACCTGCGGTTTTCCATCTTTATATCCAACCGCATCTGATGCGGTTAAAAGCGGTAGATGCGGCTAATCGCACATCTTAGCCGCTTTTGCGTTTATTTTTTACCATTATAATACTAATTTGATTGTTAATATTTTTGACTATTTTGTAGATGCATTATTCCTGCGTGCTATAGGTTACTTTTTTCAGGTGCCACGTAAGGGAAGCCGCAGGCACAAGCTAGTAATTCATAACAATGCAAATTAATGCACGTCATGAAGAGAAACACAACACAGCGCTTCCCCATTGTTGACCATCTTCAGATTAGATTTCTTCCGTGACTCGCTATCTCTGCTCAACGATCGCGTATTGTAATTGGAGGGAATGAGACAGGTGATTATGATGCGGAATGGACCGAAAGTAAAAGTTAATGCTAGCATTGCTCTCGTTTGTTTAACACGTTAGCGGGGTGTACCGCAACTGTGATAGTTCGCGGTCAACTCCTTACCGCGCTGAGACACTCATTTATTTATTTACTAGCTACTGCCGTCGGGTCGGCTTGTGTACTACCTGGATAGTTTTTAGCTAAGAATCCTTTTGCAACTTCCTATGTGAACTTGTTGACCTACTAAGGAAAAAATTTAAAAAAAATCTTAAGGAATTAACCACTCAACCAGCTTGAACCCGCAACTTCCTCATCTTTACGGGAAGGCGTTGCCAATGACGGCACCGACACAACCATCTTTCTTCTTTAGGATGTTCCAGAGCGCTTGTGGCTCAGTTGCGAGTTCGAGTCCCGCCTGGCAAAGTCATTAATTCTTGGTATACATAAATTCCTAACACATGAGACCAATTCTCTGAGATTACCGTTTCATCTCAAACTGGCCTCAGCCGTTACATAAAAATGTAAATAAAGACAAAAGGTTGAATCCTACTCGAACAATCGCCAAAACGGTTGTTAATTATGTATCGAGGCGCTGCGCGGTGGTAGAGGTCAGTGTGACGTCACACTGACCTTAAACATCGTTAGTGTCGTTAGAGGTCTCCCACGCTGCAGCTCCACGTTAACTTAACCAAGCGGGACTTATTTTGTTCTTTACAAGATATCTACTTCTTTAACACCAAGTGCCCATGACATGACGTACCTACATGCAGATCTACCATCCCGAGTGTCTGCGCCCGCCGCCGCCGCCGCCGCCCCGGTCGCGCCGCCGAGGCTGGACAGTGAATGCCCTAACTTATTTTGTAACTACGTATCGTAAGGCTTCTTGTTTATAGTAGTATAAAGGTAAATAAAAATATTTTCTCTCTCTTTCTCTTTATCTCGTACTGCAGCCTTCCAGCGGCGGCACGCTCTTGTTGCCTGCACTGCAGAGGCGGCGGACAGTGAATGCCTTAAACTGGACGATACAGTTTTTATCCTCGACCCAAAAAGAATGTTTTATGTTATACCTACGTGAGTAATGCGGCTATCTATGAATCAAACAAAAAAAAGGTAAATTCAAATACAGATGTATTTGAATTAATAAATTTTATGTTTGAAGAGTGACTAAATCCAGATTTTCCTTCATTTGAGAGCCGCAGCCGTTCAAATGGTTCAAAGTAAAATTATCGTAGGGGGATTTCTAATTTTTGTCATGTTTGCTTGCAAATGACATGCTATAAAATAATAGATATGTCCAAGAATTCGTCTAAGAAGATAAATAGAGAAAAACGAACTCCATTTACTGATAAGGATAACAGAGCGAGCGGATTTATCACGGGATGACGTGTCACACCAACGCACAACTTTACAACTAAAGAGGCTTTAAAGTTCACATCTAAGAGCAGCTGAATGTACTAACCTAACCGATACGCGTAATGTAAAGTAAGCGCTTGTGCTGAGTTGCAGTGCTGTCTGCGCGGGCGCAAGGCCGGGCGCCGCCGCCGGTCCGACCCATTCATAACGACGTGTCAACCAGCCGAACATTGTTGTCATCGTACCACAGTTATCATCATCGTTAACAGTGTAGTCTTACATCCCAGCCTTTGCGTTGCGACACGAAAATGTGCCGCGCCGTAGCTCTACTAACTCGAACATGGATATTTGAGCCAATGAAAGTGTTAAGAGAAGTTTTTAAATGAAATCCGATTTGTGTGTTGGTTTGTTGTTCCAAAACCTTACCGTTATGGCTATAAACCATCGGAATAATCTTAAACGTACCTACTTTCATTAGGTTGCCCAGTCTCGGGACAAACATGGAAGTATCAATAATATAATAGGTAGGTTAGTGTTTGTTTGTTATTTATAGGTTTCTACACGATCGCTCAGATATGGAGTGTCGTGTAAATCATGTTTTATTTACGGGTCCATATTTGTATGTTAGTTTTTTTTCACTATAACTTCTAAGTCCTAAACAGATTGATTTAGTATGTAAAACTATCTTTAAGATAATTCTTCTGCTTCTACCAAGCCTAATTTGCCAAAACAATAGACATGAATAAGTACTATAAAATTTCACCAATATCAAATCACGTGTTAAATCACGTGTTACTATTTATTTCACGCTGTTTTCGAGCGTGCACTCGATCGAAGCACGAATATGTTTTTCTGCTACGCTCTTTCCACATTCAGCTCAATTACATCAAAAAGTATAGCAAAACAGGCCTATTATGGATTAGTTTATTCTCAACTAAGCTATGGAATAATTTTCTGGGGAAACTCTGTCGATATCTAATCAACTTTTGTAATGCAAAAGAAAGCATTAAGATGTATTTATAACTTAAAGAGCACTGATTCGGTCCGAAAAATCTTTAAAAGGAAAAAAATACTGACTCTCGCTTCCATATACTTACATACTCTAGTAATGTGTATTTTTGTAAAGAGAAATAAGCAATACTTTTTTGAAAAGAAGTCTGCTCATGCATCCTCTCAAAGGTCCAAGCATTAATTCAATGTTTGTATACCTCAAGTCAATAACAATATGTATCACAAAAGCACTTTCATCACAGCATTGAAAATCTTCCCATACAACTTAAAACTTTAGATGGTAATATATTTAGAAATAAACTAAAAAAATGATTCGAATCAAATGCTTTCTATTCGCTCAATTCTTTCATAAATGATGGTTCCCAATGGTATAATGTCCTATTTTGAAATTCATAAAATAAATAACTTTGAATGTTAATAAATTTAAAACTACCTAGCTATAAATGTACCCTATGTAACCTATCTATTTAAAACTTATTGTATGTCTGTTATAGATAAGCTGTTAAAACTGTACACTATTTCTAAGAAATCAAATTATATCGCAAAAATTTTCGACTTCGACGGGACTTGAAACCGCATCCTTCCGTCCGTGTACATTATTTTATAACTAATTAACAATAAATATATGTATTTCTGATTCTGATTCATTCAATATGCCCACGAACACGTTAGGTAGGTAAAGTTGTAAAATACAAATCTTAAATCTAGATTGACGAATTACGTTATTGGAATATAAGTATTTCAAGAATGACGCGTTGATGTCTTTTGTATGGAAAAATAGAAAATTAATGTATGAAACTGATAAGTGAAAGAATTTGAGATAAGCTCATTTGATCAGAAACATTGCCCATCAGCAGTGGTCATGAAAAAACGTTAAAGATTCAAAAATATATAAATTATGCTGGAAGAAGCACAGCTTGGTGTCATAAATAAATGAAATTTATAATTTCTTAAATTGAACACGTTTGGTTCATTTTAAAGTAAATAAATAGATTGTTTTTAAATTTATTATGAACCTGTATGTACGACCAATGACTTGATTCAGAAATCTGCGTGGTGTTTAATCTTTCGTCCCTTTCTACCGGTATGTAAGTTCCTTAAGAATAGGACGCCAAGTCCGGTTTTCACTGGCAAGTAGCAGAAAGGATCGTCGGGTGTGGGCAGGTTACTAGCGGGTTTCATCCTAATATATCCATAATCGTTTCTTCCCGTGCATAATGCCCTGTTTTCCCAGTATAAAAAGTAGCCAACACACAATTCCTAGAACTGCATCAGGTCTTTCCTAACTATTTAACTGGATTAGCATTGCAAAAAAAAAGCAAAGCAAAGCCTCATACACGTATGATTTACCCGAATTAACTAATACAGCAATCCAGCTGGATGTAAGAAAGAATCTGCAAAGGCTCACAAAGAACTACTCTCTCAACGTGCAACTTGCTCTTACTAAATATTTTCAAACTTACGCGATCTAAACACATTATTATTAGTATTATTAAACGGGTATTTATCGCGTTTATTTACCTATTTTTCCCGACGTTTCAACAGGTTTACACACTGTCGTGGTCACGGGATGACTGGAGTACTGGAGTTACCGCCTCTGCGAAGCGGGGTCAGCATTACTTGAAACTACCCTCACTTGGTTTTCGACACTAGATATGTCCATCTGCACACTCTCTTACTAGCTGGTCGATTGAGTAACTATTAAATCGCTAGACGCTCAAAGTCTGCCCTCACCAACGTTCCTACGTTACTCGCCTCTGTACTAGGTCATAATCATGTTTTATTCAACGCACGCATTTCGTACCACTCGAGAGATTCTGAAATGCGTATAATACGAACTGCTCGTTGAGATTTGTTGATGCGGTTCTTGCAACATAAACTGGGTAAACATCGTCATCGTCAACTTTATCTTGGACATACGAATTATAAGTGTCTTATATTATAACTTTTGTGAGACAGCGTCAGTCACATCGTCAATTAGCGTCAGAGGTTGTGGTCAAACGATACAACTAAACAAGTAGGAGTTAACGCATTCCTTTATATTTACCTAGGTAGGTATCTACTTCTAGCCGATAAAGTAGGTTTAGAATATATATGAATAAGATTAAAGTAATGTCCTAATGTCATTAGAAATAAATACCTACCTAACTAGCTCGCTAACAAAGGCGCGAGTAACAACATCTGCTTGGGAACATACTGGGACTTTTCTATATGCACGTTTTTTCTTTATTACTTTATGAACTCTAGACAATTCATTTTCTTGCCACTTTATGGTGTTTGACGAATGCGTAGTAAAACTAATACAGATGATCTTGCGACGACCTCCGTGGCGCAGCGGGCGAAGGTCCGCCTGCGACGCAGGAGGTTGCGGGTTCTAATTCCGCCTCGGAACAAATTTGTGTACGATCTGCAGAAATTTGTTCCGTTGTTCTGGGTGTTTTCTATGTATAATAAAAATATCTATCTAAGTAGTGTATTTTATTATGAATATCAGTTATCTAGTACCCATAATACAAGCTCTGCTTAGCTTGGGGCTAGATAATGCTGTGTGAATTGTCCAGCATTATTTATTATTTATTTATTTTAAAGTGAACACACGACCAAGGAAGAAAGAGGTAATCAAAATGACTCCAAAATGAGACTGTGGAACCTACTGAGACTGTGGAAGCTACGCGAGACGCAGCAGAAGAAAGTTAAATTCAAGATTAAAATGTTCAATTTAAAGCCGAGCGCGTTTATGTCTTTTGTATGAAAAAATTTATATGTAACTTATTCATCATTGTTTCTAAAACTCCTTTTCAGTATAAAGAAATATGTAGTCTCGTGTTAAATAAAGTTAAATGAATTGTTATTTCGAAAGCTAATCATTAAGTACATAAACAAGTAATCACACTAATATTATAAATGCGAAAGATTTGATGGATGGATGGATGTTTGTTACCTCTTCACGCCAAAACTACTGAACGGATCTCGCTGAAATTTTGCATACAGGTAATTCTAATCCTGGAATCAAACATAGGTTTAGACAAAACAAAACACTGCTTACGAATTTCTCAAGTTGAGCAATATTTTAGGTATATTTACAAAAACTTTCGTACATTCTAAGATCCATTATCAAAAGTGAATTGATCGTCTCATCTCATCGCATCTTTCGACGGTTCCTGGTGTGGTGATGTAACATTGTCTGCGGCTGGGGCTCTGGGAGCGACTTCTTCATGTATTGTGTATGTAATTGCCGGTACAGTTGCTCTGAACTCATTTAACGTTGACGGTTTACTTTCTTTTAACTGCTTCATATGGCAACAATTTATTTTATAGATAACTAGCTACTGCAGGCGGTTTTGATCGCAGGGTATAAGGATAAAACTCATATTTTTTAATTGTGCCAATGATTCCCTATTTATGCCCGCGGCTTCGCACGCGTTGTTTATGTAAACTTTTAAAGGTGATTTCTATCCCATGGGAACTGATTTATGGGATAAAAAGTAGCCTGTGTTTGAATCCAGGATTAGAATAACCTGTATGCAAAATTCAACCCGATCCGTCCAGTAGTTTTGGCGTGAAGAGGTAACAAACATCCATCCATCCATTCATCCATCCAAACTTTCGCATTTATAATATTAGTGTGATTACCATTTATTAGCTTATGGCATAATCCCCTTGTTTAGGGAGGCTTGTTTAGTTGTCTACGATTCACGATTCACCCCCAGATACTCAAATCTGATTTGCTTTTGAGTACCAAGTAATGGAGTTTAATCGCTAGTTCAAGATAAAATAAAACACGGCTTGATCCACCAACGCATCGGCCCTAGAACTGTATGTCGTGAAAGTCAAAGGCTAGCAGATTTATTTAATTGTGACAAGATTTTCGTCGTCAGGTTTAAATTCGTACGAGAGCGTAAGATTCCGTTACAATTACAATACAATACAACTCTGTACAAAAACGTCGCAGTTTCTCTTGTAAAACGGACAGCTGTTGGTAGGAAGGTAGGTACAGTGTACAGGAGACAGACAGGCAATTTATCAGGTCGCCGCTATGCCACGTTTATGGGCATAACCGAATTGAGTCTGCCAGCGCCGATGGCCAGCGCCCAACATGGCTCGAGAATGATCTCAAATTAGTACTGCGATCTGACTCAGGGCAATGTTCACGATCACATACGATGCGATCAAGAGAATGTTAACTGGAATATACCTAGTAGGAATAAGTCTTCCGGATTCATCGCACATTTAGGGTAGTGCCTGGTAGTAGGTGTAATTTTCGGTCAAGCATATTTCCGTAGATACAAAACTGTGTGAAAAATTAAAATTCTTAAAATTAAATTACCTAATAGCAGATTACAGAGCTCTTAAATTTATGTGTGAACATCTCTGTAATCATTAATTAATAAATGAAGTTAAAATTAAATAGACTTGGAAGTAATGTGGTATTCTTTATTTCTGTAACTTCGAAATGTAGGATAAAGTAATGAAGATGTTCGTTGGATTCCAATAGAATCTCAAATTTATGTCACGTATTGATAGTCCTATGATGATTGGTTGTTTTAAATGCTAAGTACAAACCAAAATAATTATCCAGAGGACAATTATCAAATGGATGTACCTATCCAGGTCCAGTGTCAACTAATTCAGAGGACTAAATCCCTGTTCATTAGGAACTAACGCCTCTAGCTTTAAGTCTACTTTAAACTAAGTTTAGCGCTTTAAACGAGTTCAGCGCATGTTACCGACATAAACTTGATGCGGATCAATGAAAACTTAGTTTAACTTCTGAACGCCCGATTTTCCCGTTACAAAATGTCTAACACGACGAAAAACAGTGGATAGACTGACAATCATCCATTCAATGCCGGATGTAAACTTCGTTTTCGTAATCGCGATCAAAATGTAGGAAGAAATGGGTGTGAAGTAAACTGAGATCAAAAACAACATTTGAACTGGATTAAGCTAAACTTAGTTCTGTTGAACTAAGTTTTTAATTGGACCTAAGTTGTCTTACTAAAAAGCATATTTCATTTAATATAAACTAACACATCTCCGCTTATCTCTGTTTTACGCTATTGGTTGTTTTTACACACCACTTTCTTTGCTGGCCCTACCTCTGAATTTTTTCAAATACTAATCGCAGATCTACCTATACGTTTTCTTGGAAACTGGCCCTGTATCAGATAACCTACAACTATGTTAATTAGTAATCAGATCCAATATCTATGCAAAGCTAATAAACACCGCATCAAACGTGCCCGATATCAAAAATGTAACTGCATGTGAGTATCGTCCGATTGCACGCCGCCGCCAAGGAGAGAACAGATCGCGTGCTCGGGTGGAATGCAGAGATCAAAGTGTTGAAGAAATCTATGAGTATCTACAACTGCATCTAAAGAGGTTTTAGCTTATAAGTACTTTTAAACCGCCAGTAGCTGCGTTATCCTAAAATCCCCGTGTGTGAAATTCAAATCGCTGCAGTGTCGAATAAATATTTTAACTATCTAAATCAACAACTGCGCGAAAGCTATTTTAATTGTAATTTTGATTTAAATTTAAACTTTTTGTAACACACCCGAATATGGAGTATTAAATATTATTTATTTGCTGTCTGAAATAAACGCATTGAGTTGAAATCATACGAATGCTGGGCTTTCGTCGTAAAGACATGTTTGTGTAGGTACCACAAACCTAACATTTTGTAGATAATTCTTAACGAGCGCTAATAACGATAAAATCAATGTCTTACCTGATTTTCTACTCGATCAAACAGAATTTATGACAAAAATATGTACATCACATACCGATGAAATCCATTTGGTGTCGCTTCAAATATGTACCTACCTACCCGCCAATCCGAGTTTGTTCTAAATTTACATCTTCGATCGAATAGGTTTTACCCAACCATATCTTTTCTAACACTAACATAACTGAGGTATATAATAGACAGCAGGCGGCCTACTCGAAAAACGAAAACCGAAATTTCTGATTCGATTTCTTGCAAAACCTACTCTTATGTAGGTCCATCTACATAGGATAGCATTTGCACAAAAACAAATCAGAAACTTCGATTTTCGTTTTAACGAGTGGGTACGGGCCCTGATTACAGCTTCAACTCTTCAATCGGTAGCCGCAGCAGAGAGAGATCTAGCGCGCCTGGGATCGGATCTGATAATGGGGCAAACCGGCTCCGGCCTTTGTAGGAGCCGTTTGCACCATTACTGAGGAACATTGACTGGAAGATATCTAGCGCGAAATACTGTTTAACTACTTAAAAATAAAGGATGATATTAGTCGCACGTTGCAAGTAGTGAAAAAAAACCATGGAGACTTAGTAGATGTTTGGTAAAGAATTTATTTCGCTGGCAATTTTTGCGTGTTGCGAATAAAACCTGAGTCTAGCTCATGTTGTTTCTACTGTTTCGAGTAACTTTGGCAACTCATGAAGTTATGACAGAGCGAAAGCGACAAAGAACCCTTTATTTCATGATAATCTGTTAGCATAAAACATAAGTCACGGTGAAAAATAACACTACCTACTTGTTTTTTAAGTTAACAGCTATGAATGGGAGCTCTACCATTCTCGATAGCTGCTTCGATCAAAGAAGTTTAAAGTCTATTTGGACCTCCTTGCTCAACATGTCGTGGTCTTTGCAAATGGATCACTCTTGTATGTATCGCTCGCAACCACGGCTTTCCGTATTCATATAAAGCACAATCTGAAGCTATTAGAAACACATTATCACGGTTTGCCATCGCCTCGCGTGTTACAGTTTCATCACATCGTTTCTACCATAAGCTAGGTATATCAAGCAGCAAACGCAACGGTTTGATTGCAGAATTTCTTGACCATTTGTGGTTTTCTGGTCATTTCTTTATTGAGCTGTTGAAACAAAAGTGTGGCTAGAACATTTATTTATTTCGTAATAATAGGCCGGCTTTTGAATCGCTTAGTGAAGCAGTTGACAAAACCGTTTGTTTGACATCTTATTCGAAAGCAAGAGGCGGAAGGACACAGAGGGATGGTCTAAGTATGCATGTATGTATGCATGTATGTATGCATGTATGTACGTATGTATGTATGTATGTATGCCTGACGGAGGCTTCGTATCTCCGGACTCCAGAAGAATTTAGATTCATTAAGACTTTCAAGGAAAGCTTCATATGTTCTCGAAGTGTTCTTAGCTTGGGCGAGCGATGTGGCGCGGAGGGCGAATTCAAATTCAATTTTTTTATTGCGACCTTATTGTACCTGTACCTACATACATAAGTTATTAAAGTAAATCAATCTCAAATATGCAGCCGGCTAGGGCGCAACAAGATAAGTACCAGGTACTAAGTAATAACGCTACTTATAATGTAAGGTTTAAATTTAGCTTTGTCAGTTTTAGACAACTTAAAGATTAAAGATTTAAAGATTTTTGCGAAAGTCCGCCTGCGACGCAGGAGGTTGCGGAGTCGATTCCTGCTTTGCGACAGATGCTTGTACGATCTTTAAATATTTGTTCCGGGTGGTCTGGTCTGGATATTTTCTATGGTAAAAATATATTATCTATGTATGTAATGTATTGTATTAACTATATCAGTCATCTGGTCCCCATAACATAAGCTCTGCTTAACTTGGGGCTAGATGTGTGGATTGTCCAACATTTTTATTATGTTTATTGAAAATCTGTGCAGCTGTACGGGACACCTTTTGTGATATAAATGATAAGAAGAGTATAATATGATAAACACTCTTATATTGATATAATAGATAAATTGACATTTGAGCACGCGCCTACCATGATGGGGTGAAAACGTGAACTGATGCAATAATGTAAGTGGAAGGCGGGTGTAACAATTGACCTTCATAATATTGATGATTTTACATTATTAAGCTAGCTTATACCTAAATGCACGGTTGCGCTGCACCGTACAGCAGCAGTAATATAACTTTCTACCGAATTTATTCTATTGATAAGGACGTTTTTCGGCTTTCCGACTTCGCAACGCCGCGCCCGCGCCGCTGGCCGCGATAAATACATCAGAATGATGATGTAAGCATGTTAATCACAATTTAATAAGATGTCCAAAATGTCTCCACACCTCATTTAACAACTATGTAGCGACTTAGCATGATTAACACTGATTTATGACATAACCACCACAGCTGGCCACCCACAATGTTACAACCTAACCCGAGGGCCATTCTTGAGAATTCAATCAACGACCTTATGGACTCGTGTAAATTGTAGGTTACTTTTATAATCATGAAATTCCTGTAATGTAACATTACAGGAATTTTTCGATTTGGTCGTCGAAAAATACCTTGTTAGACCTGGAATATGTAACTTCATAGATTGGCTGAAGTGTTGAAACTAAAAGAAGTGAGAACGAGATATTTACGATTTACGATACGATAATATACGATAATTTTTTTGAGTATTATATTTCTATTCTATTCTATTTGAGTATTTTTTGAGTATATAAAAATATTTCAATATTTTTATACGAATACTCAAAAAAACGGACAGTTGTTTTTCCTCAGTTGTTGAAATTAGGGAGGTAAGGATCCTGCCTAGAGAGAGCTAAAGGGACACAAACAGATTAAGGGTAATAATAATTTATTTTCTTACGACAGCTAGGATAGTGTATGCACAGGGTAGGTAGGTAGTAGAATAAGGGCAGCAGACGGCTATGGGCGTGGGGGTGAAAGGGGACACTCTCAAGCACTCAAATAAAATACCAAATAGAAGCTGAAGGCTAGGAGCTGAGGGCTTAGACGCGAGGTAAGCGCGGGTGGAATAGCGTTACACAGTTGCATGATCCCGAAATAACGAAAGTCATTGGTGAGTTATTGGCAAATATAGCTCTAATCTAATTGGATCCTGGATCAACCTAAATGGAACTTATTCTCTCCTTTTTAATACATAACTTACGACTCTACCGTCGAAAACTATAAAATAACAAGAAACGCTCAAAAGAAATCCTGAGATACCAGAATAAAATACTTTTCTGAGATAGATGAGCCTAGTCATTTCATCTCAGAAGCAGATTCTGTACAATACTACTACACAGAACTACTGGAAATAAGCGGAATATAACCTATAATTTGGTTGCCTGGAAGATTTTGCTTCAAGCGATAAGGCCGAAAGTTCCATAGCTGTTAGAATTAAGTTAAATTAAGCACAATCTATTTTTTAAGGCTTTGGAACAAAAGCATTGTCTATCTAATTATTGTTAGGGGAAGCACTCACTACCAAACCACAAGCCATTTTCAGAATAGCTTATAAGTATGTAATGAGAGCACTAAATAATTGTCATGTACTTTTTATGCAATAAACACATTTTTTTAACATCTGAATCATTGTATCTATAATGTCACTTCTTATAGAGTCCACAGGTGATCGGAATGCTGGCTTCTATTTCGGTTAACGAATTAGCATTGCCATTCAACGTGGCAATGCTGCCAGCATTCTGGGCACTCTGCCTTCTGGTGACGGCTTAGATTTTTAAGAAATAGATATAAGTGTATATATCAGTTGTAATTTTTTTATTCTGTTACTGTAATTTCCTTGAATAATAAATATATATTTGATTGTTCTCAAGATGAAATTAATATATATAATGTGACTTACCAAATAGCAGTCGATAGGCTTCTCTCTCGGGCGATGGTACGCCTTCTGCAGTTCGGTCTGCTTGAGCGCGTGCGCGATGTGCAGCGCGCTGGCGTCGAACCGGCCGTACTGGTAGTCCGGCGTGTCGCGCGACAACTCACGCGCAGGCGACAAGTGTGCGCTGCCGTTCGTCGCGCGGATCGGCGACACTGGAATACACGATGCACTTTCATAAATTAATAATGGTGGAGCATCTTCTGTCCCGAAAGACTATGTATGCCTCCTCATCGATTTAGAGCTTGCGAGCCTAGAGATCACAGATTCTTTCTATTAGGCGCCCGTACAATGGCTCCGACCGAGCTTGATCTTAACTCTTAAACATCGAAGTGAGATTTAATATGCCCACTTTAAAATATTTTGTTTTTCAGCTTTATGAAAGAAAGGTCTTCGTAAATAAAATAAATACAAGGCCATTTATACCTAGTTTTTTAGCTCGTTTCAATAGCTTTCAGAAAAAGTAACCCGAATCAATCTAATCAAAAGCATTCTATCGCTAGACGAAAAACAATGTTTTTAGCAGTTTTCAAGAACAGGGGGAGTCGAGGTTAATAGGTTAAATACTTTAAACGGCGACAGGTCTAAGAGAAGGTTCGCGGTGTTGATAGTGTACCTACGTGTAGGAGGGCTCAGCGGGGCTATTCAGACTCACCGCTACCGAGTCGTCGCACGGAATCCGACACAGATTCGCGCGAAATCCAAATATTTTAGAGGTTTTAAATATTTCCTGCGTTCTTTATAACATAGGTTCATCAAAAATTGTCTACTATTTGTGATAAACTACTTTTCTGGGAGTTAAGTTCCATAATAAAGTGTGATATAATGTTTTTTTTTTGGTATTATGTTGATTTTAAGTATTAAAACTCTAATATTATTAATTGCTCCAAAAGTAGCACCAAATCCGAATTTCTGAAATCATGGGTTCATAGAAAGTGTTTTATGATTTATGTACATAAAACATCTGCTAGTTTAATTACTTGCAGAACACAGAAATATTAAAAACCGCTAAAATATTTGAATTTCGCGCGAATCTGTGTCACATTCCGTGTCGATGACTCGGTAACGAAAAGTCTTAATGGAAATTCAGAAAATTTTCAGGAGCCCAAAAGTTATTACTATACTATTATATTACGCATAATGTTTATCACCTGGTTCTCATAACACCAGTAATGGGAGTGGTGGGAATGGAAACCGCAACATTCTGCACGTTAAGTCTTGGTGTCTTGATCAATACGCAGTACGCTGCGTTATGCGCTATGCGGTGCCGGACACGTAACCATATGAAAAACGTCCTTTGTTCCGTCGAAATCTGCGTCATCGGTGAGGAGCAGTATGCAGCGTACTGCGTGGTGTTCAAGAGACCAAAGCTTTAGTCGAACTTTTGTCCATTGGACAAAAGTCGTAACACAAAGTAAGCTTATGGTTGAAATCTCAAGCCAAAGGGTTACGTTTTTCGGTTGTATTTAAAAAGAGATCAGTAAAGTTGATGCTAAGCTGATAATTGGAATAGCTTAACAGAATATATGTACGTGTCTCTTCTAACCGCGAGTCGTGAGGATATGTTTTTCGCGTTTAAGTGATCTGTAACCACTTACAGCAGTTCGGGATTGATGCACTCAGTGAACGTATTTCTATTTACATACCTATGTTGTTGGACTCTTTATTACCTCAAAGCAACAAAACGGCATTCACCGATTTTGCTGATATACTACAAAATACTCGGCTGAATTCCGGGAGCGTTCGTGTTTTGAAAGCCCTACGGAAAGTGGTCATAGAATCTTTGTTTGAAAGCTTTTGCCCAAACTTTTTCCCCATCACTTTGCGAAAATCAAGTGAAAAGCGGAGATCGAGGTTTTTTATTAGTTATTTGTTAGACCTTGGTGCGAGCATTCGTTTCATGCATCGGGAGGCCTGCTCCTTACTCCAACGTGGACCATCAAGCAATCAAAACGTTGTTTCATCAGCTCGATGCATTCTTTATTAGGTAGTTAGTTCATTTTTAATGCAAGAAAGTACCAATTCATTTGATAATCATCCAAATTCATAACCATTCACATTCAAATTACGACTAATAACCCAATTGACTGCTAAAGGCGTGGACACACGGTTTAATTTATACATGTACATTTCCGGGCCGATGCCCACGGGTGCTCCGGTGCGGGCGCACTGATCGTGCGATCCGTTAGTTTGTCCGATTGTGGCTCTAATGGTCGGTGAATAGGCAGTGTTAGTAGATAATGTGGACAAATTAATGGGTAATCGTTCGGTCGGCTTTTCTCTATGAAGGCTTGATTGTTTGTGGGATTTGTACATTTCAACGGTCAGGGTTTAAAACGCTCTTTTATTTATTTCAATTCAAAAAATAACTTGGTAGAATTTACAAAAACAACAAAATGTACCTGGAAAATTTTAACCTACCTACTAGATTATTTTGGACCATTATTGGATCAAAATCAGCGTTTAAAAGATTAGTTGGTAAAAATAATTTTCAAAAAAATGACTGGCTTCCATTAAAGCTGGTCTATTTTTTAACATAACTAGGAGCAGCTTTTATAAATTAATAAGGTACTTAATTAAATCGCGCCAGCCTGTAATGAAATTCACATAAAACTAGAGATTTACATGTCAACTACAGAATCCTCAAGCAATTAAGATGCAGTGCCTAATTACTTTATTATACGCAGTGATCTCACACAATCGAGTAGGTTCACTGCAATTATTCCTATATTACTCGGATCATTCACAATTAACTCGGCAATGTGAGTATATTATTATTTGTTTCAAGGCAAACAGCATTATTGCTATAAATATCAAGCTATCGCTATCGCCTACACATTCCAGAAATCAGTGTAGAATCTCTCTGATATTGTTTTGTCAGAGAACTTTATCCAAAATGAGATATATTTGAGATTAGATTATTATTTTACTATAAAAACTATCGTAGTTTGACGAATTCATTATGATGTAAGCGGGTTAACTACGAACCTTATTTGTGTTGGAAGAACACCAACGTTTCATCCCTTAACGAGGGACATCTTCAGGGTGAGTGCGGTTCTAGACGCGCGCGTTCCGCATCCGAGCACTGATTACACATTAGATTATTATGTAAAAAAAAAAAGAAAAATTTGCTTTCCTGGGGACGATTCCGATTGGTTTGGTATTAATATGGATCAGTTCGACTACCTCTAGATTGTTGGATATGCTGTGTGAATTGTCCAGCATTACTATATATTTTTCTAGACACGTAAAATTTTCAGCTGATACCTTTCATACCAACCTAAAATTAAATCTACCGCCATGGAATTAAAGTGTACAGTTGCGTAATCCATCGACAGGTTAGAATGGTGTCAACGACCCAGTGTTGCCACTGTAACACAGTGCGTGCCATAAGTAACACACTGGTGGAATGGACCAGTGCAGTGGTAAGGCTTGGCTGCTTCAATCATTTAAACTTTTCGCAAAACAAAGCTCAATTTCATTATGAATGTAAGCGGGTTAACTACGTTTGAAAAACACGTTCAATTCAACGAAAAAAAGTTCAATTTGCTTACGATTTACGTTTTATAACGAAACGTCAATTAATCGTTAAGAACATTTAAGGTCCATGAAATGTTCAGTTTAGTTATTATTTTTTCTTTATTTATTTGAAAGGATTTTTGTTAATATGACTATGTCACTCCCGTAGAGAAAAAATACATTTCTAAACACGCAACAAAAACCAAACCTAAGCAGATAAAATATACGGAGAAAAGACTAGACGTGGGCCAATTCGCTCATAGTCGTTGGACAAACGCATCTTAATATTTTGGCCCGTCCAAATTGACCAAGTAGTAAATCTATAATTTAATTAGTAAAGTCAAACAAGGTTCCTTGTGTACACAGCTTTAAAATTACAAAACCCCACCGTCAATTTCATATCTAAATATGGTCTGCGCCGACTCGCCTAAAGCACCGATAAGGATATGACTACACCTAATATCCTTGTTTAGGTAACTTGGTGTTGCTATTTAGCAAAACTAAATACCTTTCAAGGCATTTGCGCCCATTACCGCAATCCTAGAATCGAACCTGTTTTATCTGTAATATGTAGCTGCAAGTTTGTACCTGAGCCGTGAGTTTAGTTTCACGGCAGTATCGGGACGAGACCTCAACGCATCCTGACGAGACATCTCAATTTTTCTATAGGATTGGGTCCAGCGCAGCGCTTCTATCTTTACATAGTATAAAACAAAGTCACTCCCGCTGTCTGTCTGTCTGTCCCTATGTATGCTTAGATCTTTAAAACTACGCAACTTATTTTGATACTGTTTTAATAGATAGAGTAATTCAAGAGGAAGGTTTATATGTATAATACATGCGTAATATAGTATAGAAACACTGATAATTTTAGAGGGTTCTAATGTGATGTCGTAAATTACCACATTATTTTGCGCTTACATTGCAAACGCTGGCGGAACCCTACGAGATAGATCAAAATAATGTACTACAGTATTGTACACTTTAAAAATGTCTACAAAAAAATCGACTATGGCAGCTGTCTATCTCTTAGGGATAACCCACAATAAACATATTTTATCCTTTACTTCTTACGAGAAATAATGGCTTTACGAAGCGATTTCAAGCAATACAGCATAAATCTTTATCCAATTAAGTACCTTAAATACATTTTCGTTTAATATAAATCAATATGGCCTGCTATAACATGTAATTTAAATGAATATTTTCGAAGATATTACAGATTTCAAATGTAGGGACATAGCGGTTGCGGCGCCGCCCGCCGCCGGCGCGCGGCGGTACCGACCTGGGGGCCGATTCTGTAGTACTAAATGTAATATCATCATTGCACCCGTGCGAAGCCGGGGCGGGTCGCTGTCTTAAATAAAATTCAATTTAATAAAACTTTTGGAATAATTTGGAATAGACAGGTAATTACCTAATTAAGGTAATAAATAAGAAAAAGCAGAAGATATTATGAAGATCTATCTATCTAGTAAAATCGTCTATCTAAGATCTATCTAGTAAAATCGTCAATCGTTATAAACGCGAAAGTTGTGATAGAAGGATGGATTTATGTTTGTTAGATTCTTCTTCATAACTACTCGTAGCTACTGAACGGATCGGGTTAAAATTATGCATTGATGTAGGTCTAGAAACGGAATAACACTTAATAGGTACCTTTTATCCCATAAATCATTTCCCATGGGATAGAACCTATGAATTAAATGATTCTAAATAAGTAATGCATGCGAAAAAGCGAGCAGAAAATCGTAGGTTAGACTTGTTTGATTAGTTTCAACCGAAAAACTTCAAAACAAGAACATGAGTCAACGGTAAAAGAAAGCTCAGTGACATGAAACACTGAAAGTTGATCCGAAACTAACCAAACTAATTTCTAACGTCCAAAGTTCCAAACGAAGATTTATCCGAGTATGGTAAGTCAAGTCATAGAGAAACAAGTCACATTTCGTCATTACGTTTTGCAGAGTAGAGGCCCTGAATCCTAAGATTCAGGATCAACCTTCAGCAACGAACGAAAACCAACGAAACGGTGTGTGTCCACAGATATCATGCAAGTACATTAGGTCACTGGGCTGTAACTTGGAATGCAGCGGTTTTGCAACAAGTTGCTCTGTCCCTTTCACTCGCCCGAGGACTTCCGCTGCTGCCGAACTTACCCGAACGGGCATATACACTTTGGACATTCAACTGAATTCTTGCGGGATCATAATTTATTACTTTTTACATATTTTTGAACTCATAGGGCTTTCTTCAGTAATCTCGTTGATTATATTTTATTATAGTTTCATTAACTGATCAAAGAGAGGTTGTATGAATTTTATTTCAATAGGTTACCTATGTAATTTCAAGAATTTAGAGTTTTTTTAGGATCTATGTTACTAGGTACAGTAACCTACCTACTACAGTAGGTAACGGAAAAACTTAAAGTTATACCAACGTTTACCGTTCCGTTACCGATGATTGTATCAATGTACCTAATTATCGGTCATTGCATTTTGTACCTAAATGTGAGACATAACCTACCTCGGTATAATTTTGGTTATTATGATGTCCTACCGTTGCGTAGCGTTTCTACTGCAGACTGTTATCGATGTTATCGTTGTAGACCAAACCAAACATTCATACTCGATAACATACTCCTAGTTAGGTCCTAAAGATGTGCCAGATTTACGCCCGAAAACCCAAACGCATCTCAGCTTATCAACATGGCTGAGTCCTTCTTATTATTTAATGACGTCTTACATTATAATAGTATACTCAAACGCTACTTA
The DNA here is from genome assembly GCA_949316285.1 of Eupithecia subumbrata. Taxonomy (NCBI): domain Eukaryota; kingdom Metazoa; phylum Arthropoda; class Insecta; order Lepidoptera; family Geometridae; genus Eupithecia; species Eupithecia subumbrata. The sequence goes on along the minus strand of OX438630.1, from coordinate 7,310,598 downwards.
TCAATCCTGAGATAGTGATTACGTAAGCATAAGCACGTCTCAAGTCCATTATATAGGGCAACAATTTTGCGGAAAGTTTGTTTTCGATTACATTTACCACTATTTATTTTTGATTAATGGACAGGCTTATAGCCCTTTGAAACATTATATAATTCTTGGTCCAAAACGTTTCATTTCATTCAGAAACATAGTTAAATTGTTCGATAACTTTTTCAAAATGAATTGAACGAATCGTCAGTACCTACCTTCATCTGTCAGTCCCATTCATTATTTGTTTACAAAAATTACGACTACAGTAAAAACTGTAGAAAAGTCCTTCAAAATGAAATTGAGAAATGCACAGCTGGAAAGGAAAGCCCTTATACAAAAATATAAAAAGGAAACGCAAGAAATTTATTTATTGAAATTAAAACTGAAAAGGTTTTCCACCTGTAGGAAATAAATGGTTTCTCGATTTATTTTGATTCATATTTAATGGGCAACTATGCTCTCAAACCGGCATGCAAGCACATTAACATCATGTTATTTTTTTGTTAATGTTTAGATGAAAGGGAAGAAAATTCTCTACCAAACCAATCCAAACCACTAAACGCAAAGGTAGGTAACTACACAGCGGATACGAGGGAGAAATCCAGCTCATCCAGCTCCGGCGCCGATAGAAGCCGATAGATGCAACTTCGACCTATTGCAATAATTCCCAAAATTTAGGTAGCCAATTTAATTAATTTTAAATCTTCTTGATATCACTTGAAAGGTAACAAAATTACCAAATGATATACCACAATCTATAGTTCATTGTACATAAATTGTAAAAAAATTGTTTTGATCAACTCGCGATGAAAGCGATTCCATTTTAAAGCTCGCAAGTGTAGTTTGTGATTAAATAGGCTGATCTCTCTCAAAAAACTGATCTCTTGTGTTTACAACCTACATAAATCTCATTTTCCCTTATAAGGTACCAAAGAATTAGCAACAAACGCCAAAAAATCCACAAAAGATAAATATTTAAAATGAAATTGGGAAATGCCAAGATAGACAGGAAAATACTGCTACAAAGATATAGGCACGATTTTATTCAGGACAATTTAGAAATACAATTATTAAAAACAAAAATGAAAAAGCTTAGCTTAAAGAAATATATTCAATAAAATTATTTTCATACTGTTTTATTTACTTTAAACACTTATGAATTAAAATAGGTGCTTATAATCATATTTCTTGTTAAGAAGTTTTCATTTTGTATAGTACCGAGAGCTGGTTCAACATCATCCTCTCTAGTAGCATTCTCAGTATGAGTATCATCATCAAACAAGTCTTGTCTAAACAAGGCTATGTTGTGAAAAATGGCACAGGCTTCTATTATATTAGGGACATTCTCCAACTTAACCTGTAGCCCAATTTGCAGGCATTCCTCCGTTTCATTACTTCAAAGAGCCACTGAACGGGGTTACGGATGGCAATCTGGGCCCGGTTATATGCTTCTTGGCTTGCTGACACGGGCTTTAGAATAGAAGTTACAAGAAAGTTCTTATATGGGTATCCACTGTCTTCCAACAAGAAAATGCCTACGTAATTTCCTCTTCCTAACTGTGCACAAAGAGGAGAGTCATTAAATATTGTGCTATCATGTAGGTACAGAGCCAGGCCATCTAGCAATAATGTCCGCTCAACCATATCTTCACCGTCCGGCAACGAAGAAACTGAAGATACAGAAATTTTTGCCTTTAATAACTTTTAATAACAAATATAATTATGATTGTTGATGTGAGAGGCTAGGAACGTCCTCCCAATGTAAGATTGGTCGCGAGCAGTCTTACATTTGAACGCGAACATAAAAATCTGAGACATCGTTACACAGCTGATAAGCCTTTGTGAATACCAAATTTACTGTAAGTCGTCGTTGTGTCTGGGTTTAGGATGATCTCAAATTTTGGGATTCATGTTTCAGTATACGATTTCGAAGGATAACGACGTCTCAACAGCTGAGGCGGTCTCAAATATGTAAGATGCGTTTGAGTATAGTTGAGGGCGAGACGGTAAAGCATGAGTTCGTCGAAAGAACAATTGAAAAATTTCATTGACGTTTTTGTCACAAGTTTTCATATATTCTTTGATTCGTCGAAGCTGTCAATTGTCCGATTATATTTCAAATAACACAACCCTATGAACACATGCCTAAATACAGTAGAGTAGGCATTTCCACTCTGACCTTGCGTCCTGCTTCACGACATAATACTTCTACGCACTTAAATTAATAACGTTTTGATGAGAATTAAATTACTTCAGAGCTGCATGCACAATTTAATACTGCAAGTTATTCTACGCAAGTAAATCGGTCAATAAATTTTTAATAGTTGAGATACACTTTTATATAAACAAGTTTTTATATCATCTAGGACTAAAGTGCTTGGGAAGACGAATACAACGAACAAAAACTTGATGTGGTTAATTCGTTTCGCTTAGGAGTTGCTATGGCCACCTTATGTCTCCATCATCAGACCAGCTGATGTAAGCGATTGATTGCTGAACTTCCTTAAGTACCTATGCCAAAATTCAGCTTAATCGGCTGAGGATACCTAATTGGTCTTTTCAGTTGCAAGATCAAATAAAAAACTTGTACATAATCTCCAAATTCTGTAGTGTTTCGATCAAAATGTCCTCGCGCCAATACATATATCTAAACAAGTCAGGATTTATTAAAAAAAGGTTTCAATTATTATACCAAACAAATAATTGACTCCGACGGGACTTGAACCCGCAACCATCCCTCCGTACGGGAATGCGTTAGCGAAGTCAAGTGACGACATGTCTAAAACTTTGCGATTTTTTCGGACTCTGCGCCCGCCAATAGCTCCAACAGGGGATGTTTCCCTTGACAGATTTAGTTGCGTAGGTAGAATAACTTGTAGTATTAAATTGTACATCCAGCTCTAAAGTAATTTAGGTCTCATCAAAATGTTATTAATTTAAGTGCGTAGAGGTATTATGTCGTGAAGCAGGACGCTAGGTCAGAGTGGAAATGCCTACTCTACTGTATTCAGGCATGGGTTCATAGGGTTGTGTTATTTGATTTCTTAGAAATTACCCCGAGTGTGAGCGCTTACGCACTATACTAATAAAAACCTTAGAAAAATGTTCTTACATTCATCATGAGTATTCCTGGCGAGTCCTCGGATCTGCTCGTTCACGTAGTTGTTGCTCTTGGGCACGTTCAGCGCGCTTCGGATGCCCACCGAGGAGTTGTCGAGATGACCCGGCCCGATCTTGGGCACGTGGCTGGAGCAGTACACCTCTTTGTCTTCTGTCCAGTGCTGGTTGTTGTAGTAAGTCTGGAAATAACAACAAAGGTTGTATGTAGCCTTTTTAAAGTAATGAGGGGTTTTCTATTTGGCATATAACACGAGGCCCGGTAGATGGCATAGAATGGCCAATGAAAGAAAGAAGCCTCGGGGTTGGATGAGGGGATTTCCAAAAAGAAAAAAATCTATTTACCTTAGAACTTAATAGATGGCGCGGATCTTTAGCGCAAGACTAGAGGTCACTTATCGTTGGGATGTCATGCCATGCCGCGGTAGATTTTAAATGTCCACGTGGTAATAGCGAGAGAGGGACACCGGAGAAGTTTTAGAGGGGAATTACATCCTTCTCAGGGCTTCGAGTCCCACATAATTCTGGTCGCCCCCAGACTTTATTAGATGTTTATTCGTTAGGCAATCGAAACCCCCTCATCGGTTATTCAACTATACAACCTACATCTACATTTATCAGACCTCCGAATTTTTTTTTTCTTTTCACTAATAGGAGAGGTATACTCCGTTCTAGAATCGAAGATACTTTAAGTTAACAAAGATATTTATGATTGAAACTTAATAAAAACTGATAACAATTAAATAAAACCGCTAGGTAAAGGCAAGTAACAGCAAGGAACTAAAAACCAAAACACAAATTTCATCAAAAACTCGCGTACAAAAACGGACGAGAGATGAAATAAATGATGAATGAAAGCTTTCAAAAGCAAAATCGTTTTGAGCTTCTGCGCTCTGCTTCAATAATACCAACCAACCAACGTAGTAAAAAATATTATCCACCAATATTCGTTTGGTGTTTTGTAACACCTTTGTTTACAAAAAAATATAGGATAAATATTTATTTATAGGATTCTAGAATACCTTTGATCAGTTTTTCTTAGAGTTTTCCGATATTTATCCAGACGAATGGCATTGCCTTCATGTTTATTTCAAAATAATTACCTATATTTTGAAGACCGTTTCTGTATGAAAATTTTATAACAGACGAAAATAAAATTGCTTTAATTACTTATTACCGACACAATTCCTCACAAAAATAAAAGTATGACTCATTCCACCCGTTATGATCTATATCAACATGAATCACCTTTATTTACTCGTGTCAATGACAAAACAACTAAATCGTAAGAACACACTCACTACGATAAAACATATGGTTTTTATTTACCCACAACACAACAGGTATGCTATACAATACACCCATGGAATATAAAAATAAGCGAACGTTGCAAATCCTTGGGTCACATTTGATAGCAGCGTAACATACTCGTAGGTTTAGGTACCTGCTACCTACTTGTTACTTGTTACCTACCTGTTTTATCTTGTCTGGCCATCTGCCCAGTAGTATTTGCTCTATTTTTGGCCATACGTTTCTTTTCTTAAATTTCATACTTATTCTGAATATATGTAAATTAACTATATTATTATTGCAGGTACCTATACCTACCTAGAATAGCTGGGTACCTACCTACTTGATTTTAATTTCGAAAAGAGTCCGGACTTTTTTTTGCTATCAGGTGGTAGGTAATTCGAAATCTAAAATCAGACTTATTGACGTAACTTAGCTTTTTGATGTTGGTATCATAAAACCATAGCCCCCGGGAAAACGAAAATGCTATGTAGGTAAATTAAATAAAAGTAAAAGCTCACCTTCAAAGTGAGTTTGGTGCCGCAGTTAGCACACTTGAAGCACCCACTGTGGAAGAAGGTGAAGTCCTTCAGCGGACCAACCCTGTCCACCTGGTACACGATCTCATTGCACCGGAAGCACGTGCTCTCGTAAAAGTTTGGCCGGTACATTTTGATCACGTCCAATCTACGCCATGTTTGAATTTCTCACTTGTCACTGTCACTGTCAAAACTTTCACTCACTCACGAGATTTTCGGCGGCTGGAAGAAAATTAAAATTGCAAGAGACTGGAATCGAACAACATTATAAGTTCGTCTATTGTTTTAGTTAATTTTTTGTTCAATGTGCGTGGCCAGTGTTTTAATATATTAATGTTGATACAACCAATGCATGATTTCCTATCTTTATTACATTACACTTAAGTTTTTACCTGCATAATTGTGTGGGTACTTTATTAGGAATGTGAGCGGGAGACTTGCTAACTTTGTTAGTGAAACCCAACGTTCTTCTAACACATACAAATACGTCAAAAAACGATAGTTTTAATAGTTAAATTCATGTTATTTTGATTCTGATGCCATAACCAACCAATTACTCAACTAAAATTATTCTAGCAACACCATACCTTCATACCTTGCTCCTAACTAAATGTTTTCCTTATGTCCCGTTTGCTTGACCGGTATTGATCCATTTCTCCCCTATTTTAATGACCGCCTTTTGGACAACCACATGGTTTTGATGAATGAGGCCAGTAGGTATTTTAATGTAAAATCTTTTGCGTAAAGTTACTTCAAAACGCACATTGTATGAACGTGCAAAATTGCAGTGACACGTTCAACCCGCTACACCTACTCTGCAGAGCTCTTTGTACGAGTACCGAAACCTCTAGTTTTATATGCGAAGTATCTATCTACCATCGCATCGCACATTGGCACTCTGAGTAGCTACTAGGTACACTGTTCAATCTGTGCTAATTTCCGTATAGCATCCGTCGGCGCCGTTTGCACAGTACAGTTACAGCTCGCACACGCGTCGATGCAAGCTACGCCGAGGGGTGCGTGTGCGCAGCACAACGCACGGGGGCTAGCGGGTTTACACATAATGCTTTATTCAATAATATATTATTATTAGAAACTAGCTGCGCCCCGTGGAAATTTATGTTACTAATGTTTTGCGCAACTTTCTTAATTTTTCCTTTCAGAAGAACCATGACAATAACAAACACAACAAAAAAGAATTAGCTAAATATAAAAGGGGTTAAAATTGAAATAAAATGAAAATTGATTAAGATTAAAAAACATTTTACATTTAATATAAGAAATCTTTCTGTTACTAACAAATTATGGATCATTATTGTTATCCGAAATAAAATGAATTTGAATTTGAATTAAAAGCTCGCCTTTGCCATTATTATTCTAGTGTCATATTTTATTTGTATATTATTATATTTTGTTGTGCTTTAAAGAATTAAGAATAAAAAATTGTGAGACAAAGATAAAAAAGACGTCATAAATTTTATTAAAATTCTTATGACTTGCGCCTCACGAAGACGCAGTAACTATTGGAACGTGTCGATATAATGATGTCTAATGTTGTGATGAGTTAGTTACCGTCCGCGTCCGTAAGTAGCCAGATGTAGGCCACATATTGCAAAAACTCTACTTTTCACTGTGAGATTTGAATTCCTGGAATTTTCAGGTAAAATGATAGAGTTTCCGATACCTACCAATAACTGGCTATATATATATACTGGCCTTCATCTCACTATTGAATTTTACTGGCTAGTTCTTACATTAATTTATGGTAAAGTTAACTGAGAACGCTTACGTGGTTACGTGGTATATTTGTATATTTTTCGCAAGTAGGTATTTTGGACAAAATGACATCATTTTAACAAAACAGACACTTCATAAAAGGACATTTACAGCTACAACCAATCATAAAACGGTAATAAAATACATCATTAAACCTACTTATAAACATTTTTAAAAGGAACTATAGAATGACATTATAAAAATATAGATGACATTTAAATTTGACGCTAGTTTTCACATTTTATTATTAAATTTAAAAGACTAAGGTTGAAATTGGACTGTTGCTTGATTTGTAGGTTTTAGTATTGCCAGCATTGGTCAATTGATAAATATAGAGCGTGGGCAAGAGTGGGCATGAGTGTGGGATTCAAAAAACTACTTTTACTTATTACTCAATCGCTACTTTATTTGTTTGTTTTGATTTTGAAAATATAGTGCCATAATATTTATAAAATGGTTTAGTATGGATCGTCACATACAAACAGTTATTTATAACTAATTATACCAGCTAAAAATGGCTAAAATAAGACTTAAGCCTAAGAAAATTTAAAAAAATACACCCTTTACGAAAACTCCCTATGATTGCTCAATTTTTTTCCACAGTTAAGTAAGATGTTAGGTAGATATATTATCTAACACGTTCTATACTTTACTCTCTATAAGTATCAGATATCTAGTACCTAACCTACACATAATATTGCTTAGCTTGGGGCTTAATGATGCTGTGTGGATTGTCCAGCATTATTTATTTATTTATTATTATTATTAGGGATATTTTATGCTTTCCTCCCTATCTAAAACTCTTCCTAGGATATTTTATTATTTCAAAGAGATAAAAGCTAGTCCGAGTCGTGGTTGCTGACAGATTGCTTCCTGGAACGTTATCAGTATTAGCATACCTACCGTGAAGAGGTGCCTGGTATGCAGTTTGCCCACTGCCCGACTCGAAGGCAGGCAAGCGATCGAAGTCACCTCTACGGGCGTGGGACACGCGGCGACACAATCAATAAATAATAAATGCTGTACAATCCACACAACATCACCTAGCCCCAAAGTGTTGTGTTATGGGTCACTAGATATCTGATAGATATACTAAATACAATACAAGTACTTAGATAGATAAAAAAATATTTTTTTCAGCATAGGAAACAGCCAGAATACCCGAAACAAATATCGTACAAACAGTTGTACCGCGTATTTTTCTACTAGTAACTACTACCTACTAAAAACTTACTTAAAGTTTAAAAAAGTTTACTTAAAGTTTTTGTCTTGTTTTGTTGCACAAAATCCAAACAGCCTTGTTAAACTACATACTAATAAAAGACTTAAAAACTAAAATTGTTATCTGATTAGTACTAATAAATAAATCTACATCTTACAGTTTAGTGTCTGTCGATGGTGCGAAATATTTTGACAGTTCCGGCATTTATAATGACATATTGTGTAGCCATGACATTTACATTCGGCCACATTCGGCCAGACATTCCAAAAAGTTCTTACTAAATCATTATCGAAGCTTACATAATTTTAGTAACTTGTTCTTATAAATATTTATTTGACCTGCTTGGGAATTTGGGTTTTTATGACATTTAGCTCCTTTTTATTGGTCAAAGTTTGTATTATTTCATCCACTTAGCATCCATTTAGAAAACTAGTTTTTCTAAGGTTTTTAACATACCTAGGTATGTTACTATGCTTTCTAGGTTATATGTCTTAGTAAGTAAGTACGAGGTAAACATAACGGGATTTTTATAACATTTTCACACTGTTATAGCTAGGTATATCCGATGTTTCACTCATTGTTAAGACAGTTTTAAACCACAAAACAAGGTATCAAATCGTATTCCATATAAAATCCATATTTGAAATAGAAGTAAACATTAAAACAACAAAGAACCATCACCATCATCCAGTTTCATTCAAGAATAGTTCTCACTACCTGTTCAAACACTGCCTAAGCTAATATATAGATCGTATACCTAACTTATAGTTTCTTGTGAACACCTCAAACTGTATATCAGTCAACACTGGCACACGAAAAAGAACATAAAAACTTTCTATAGAAAAATTAAACACGTACGAATGTTGTTCGATTGTTCTTTTTTTAAAATTTGAACACCTGTCAAATGGAACGTTCTACGGCTGGCGTTCGCGGGGGCCAGGCGTACACTGGCCATGATTGTTTACGGTGCTTGCGGGCAAAGATACAGGTGGAGAAAGGCAAGAGGTCTCAGTTTGTATAACTGTTGAATGCCTCTTTGAAGGCAGTCCATGTTTGAATATTGATTGAGCCACCTCATGCAAACGTAGAGCGCATACAGGCATTAGTAGAGGCTCAAGAGAAGACTTGAAACAATGAAATTTAATTTATAACGCATTACCTAAATAAATCTAAAAACTCCATTTTGTTAGAATATTTACTGTTCAAAAGAATCTAGAGATGGCTCAATGGGTTTAAGTATGTATAGGGTACGTTTCCTAGATTGCAAAGAGTCTTCCTATAAGTACATAAAGTAATGATTGCAAGTTGATAGAGACATTTCCATCTGTACTCCCAACTCTGTGCCACCTCGGCAGACTCGGCAGCGCGACCAGTCGGCACATCGCATCGCGCGCGGGGCATTCCGAACGAAATCGTCCGCGAGGGAAAGTAAACTTTAGCAAGAGCCTTCCTTCAACCTGCTAACGACCTTTACGATTACGGACTTTAAGGTTCACTTTTCTTTGCCGGAATTTCAGGAATTGTGAATGTGGCGAGTTTAGTACGTACTACATGCCTAAGAGTTAAGTTCATTGTAATTGAAGCTTTAGAGTAGAAGTTGAAGGTTGTGTTTTGAGTGATGGAATGTCTGGAATGGTGAATGTGTGTAACAAGTTTAGGGAATTGAAGTAGGTATTGATTGTATGCTAATGTTAGTGTTTGTTCTGTTGGGTCAGGTCCTGCCTGACATAACATGCCTGTGTGCTAGACAGGTAGAGTTGCCACCCCGATGTGAGAACTCTACCTGTTTTATAAAAGGTATCTATACCTCTTAATCTTTATATTATATATTTTAAGATTGTTTATTTATTCTATGTACTAGACATAACGGTTTGGAGAAATTCTGTAATGTTGTATAAAGTATAAAAAAGTATAAAATAATTTATTTGCCAGAAAACTTATTTCTACCATACAGTTGCTGGTGGTCCCCGCACGAGGCAAGCCTGTGTCGCGGGAGGCCTGTTTACAAAATATGTTTACCGTTCATAGATTAAGTGTACAGAGCCAGGGCAAACTAAGAATATAATAAAATATAAAATAAGTAGAAGAATTACCTAGATAAAAACAGGTTTATGAGTTACATTATCTAATGGAAACATGTCACATAAAATTTTGGGAAGGGGAAGGGGGGGGGGGGGTGGAAGGGCGAGTGTAAATCATAATCAGCCTAAAATACATAAGAGACCTTCAGTAGCGTCGTAGTCGAGTGTGAGAAGCCACCTTCTGATCTTTTCCTTAACGCCATATAGAGCACAGGATAAGTTGCAGTGTTTAATCGCACGTCGATAGATAAATGGGAAAGCAAAGCTGCGGAAACGCTTAGCAAAAGCGGATTTAATGGCGGGGACCTTGATTTTCACACGACGACTGTTAGAAGGGGCACGTGAGGAAAATATCTTGTGGAAAGATGAGACAACGCCTGAGACATAAAGTTGACGAACAGTTAGAGTTTGTGTTTCGGAGTGAAGAGTTTCCGTTGAGAACCTAAATGGTTTACGAAACATAACTTTCAGAACAGACCTGTGAGCTCGCTCGAGTTTAATCATAATTGTTTTGGCGGCACCACCCCAGGCCGTAATGCAATAGCTCATGATCGACTGACAGAGAGCCGAATACACAGTCATGAGAGTGTCATTGTCCGCGCCTTCACGTAGAAGCTTCATGACGTGAATCAGCTTTCTAACTCTACCAGAGAGAGCATTTATATGCTGTCGAAAAGACAGATTTTCATCCAGCTGGACTCCTAAGTATTTAAAGCAGGTGGAACGTTCAATCTCGGAGCACGAGAGAGAACACAACTGGAGATTGTTTGAAAAGCCACATTTCTGAATACGCAAGGACAGTGAACTGGGTGGACTTGAGGCAGCAGATTTATGGAAGCACACGTATTTTGTTTTGCTGGCATTAAGTGTGAGCAAATTAGAGTCGAGCCAGTTAGCAACACGGGCTAGAACTTCCTCCACGAGCTGCGAGACCTCCCCCCAGGAGTCACCCTGAACAACAATCGCTGTGTCGTCTGCATAGCAGAGGATCTGCGTCCTGGCTAGATCACCAAACAACGAGATTATGTCATTAATATACAGTGAAAATAACGTAGGACCAAGGATGCTGCCCTGGGGCACCCCAAAGCATACACCTCGGGTATCACTTGAGTGACCACCAACTGAAACACATTGTGCTCTCTCAGACAAATAGCTCTCAAACCATTGCAAGGCTATTCCTCTTACTCCCAAGCACTCAAGCTTTCTCAGCAGGATTTTGGGAGAAACCGTATCAAACGCCTTAGCTAAGTCTAGGAAGACACCGATGCATTTTTTATTATTGTCTAAAGCGGATGCAACAAAGTCAAGGAGATAGTGCACGGCGTCTTCCGTCGACTTCCCTTTTCTGAAGCCGAATTGATACGGTGACAAAATATTGTTTTGCTCCAGAAAGTTGTTGAGTCTCTTGCTAACAATTTTCTCTAAAATTTTTGAGAAAACTGGCAAGAGTGAGATGGGGCGAAAATTAGCAGGAGAGAGAGCAGAACCGTCTTTATGGATAGGTATCACTGAAGCGATCTTCCAGCATTGGGGAAATACGCCAGTAGATAAGCTTAAGTTAAGCACATGACACAGAGGCTCTATAAATAAGGTACTAAAAGATTTCAAGAATTGATTGGAGAGTCCATCCTTACCTGGGGCGCTATTGCATTTTAGGGCACCGATAATGGTATTGATCTCACAACAGTCGGTAGGGGCCATGAAAAATGAGTGCGAGAAAGCAGAGCAAATGCTAACCTCAGCGGCAAGCGCGTCCTGAGATTTATTTAGTTTGGTCAGAATAGAGTTAGCTAGGGTTTGACCAACATTAACAAAATAATCGTTACAGACGTCTAATGACTCTGAGGGGGAAAGCTCGATGTTAAGCAAATCAGTAGAGCAGTCTTTTCGTTTGGGTAATTCACAAACATTTTTGATGGTTTTCCATAATTTTAAGGAATTACTTTTATATTTAAGTAGTCTTGTTTTTTTTAAATAAAAAAATAATTTGTATATAAAAATTTGATTACCTAGGAAACAATTATAAGAGTTAGGTAAGTAGGCAAGTAGTCTTGGTCTGGGAAAGAATAATATATATATTACAAATAAGTACCTACATAAAAAAAACTTTTTTAAACACAAGCTTTTATTTAAAATTTCAGTCCAAACTCGATGAGTTTACGTCGATTCGTTTTCGCAGTTCCTATGGATTCCCTCCGGCTCCATCATCAGGACATTTAGGACCCTGGTCGTCATCTACCAAAGTGATGTGATGATGACGGATGACAAATCCAACGAACCCAAACTCGACGGGTTTATGTGGTTTCATTGAGGAGTTACTATTGACCAGTTTCTATCTCCATCATCAGACCAGCTCGATAGTACCTAATGTACCTATACCTACCATAACATTGCATTGCCGTGCCTCGTGCCTTGGAAAGCACGTTAAGCCGTTGGTCCTGCGCCTGACCTCTCCCCGGTCGTGTCGGTCTGTCTTCCCATCGGATTATAATAATAATAATAATAATAATAATAAACGTTTATTTCAGAAACACAATTCCATATGACAAAGAAGATACACAAAAGCAGAAAATAATATTAATAATAATAACAGTAGTTATAGTAGAGATGAAATGGAACATATAAACGTATTTGTAGGCAGTACCTCCATAGTCTTACTTTTGGTTCCCACTGTGGTGCACAGACAACCAGTGTCCTAAGAATTGTATTCTTTGAAGCCCTTAACCGTGCCCAAAAGGACACAATTCGAGCTCGGAGTATGGAAAAGAAGTCGGGCAAAATTGAGTCACGTCGAACCGCGCTCGCGGGGCGGCACTACCATTATATGATCCCCACCCTCTACAACAAAATCAACAAAACACTCCAAATATACCCCCTCCCACATTATAAATGTAAATTAAAAGTCTTCGAATGGCTACTCTCCCTCTCGTATGAGGAAAAAGAAGACCTACTACAAATACCTGGTTAATCAAATATTCACTCACTCTTCTTTCCAAACACAAAAAATCGGACACAAAACATCAAACACTCCGGAGTCTCCTGTTGCCCGGACTCTAAAGATAGCGGTGTCCTCAGGAGCTCCACACAAGCACACAAATTCACACATAAAGGAACATATAACATACACATACATCTAACGCACAGACACACACACACACACACACACACACACATACGATGCACACAGGAGCCTCCTGTTGCCCGGACTCTTAAGAGACCGGTGTCCTCAGGAGCCCTCCTCCCCACTCCCACACACCCACAAACACACCCTTCGATACCTATATCAGAATTCTCAGCATTTTCTTAGACACTTTTAATTATTATTACGTAAGTACCTGTTTAACTACTTGTCTACTTAGTAAAAATATCACTACTTCTCATTTTATTGTGTCTTTAACATTAACTTTATATAGTACTTAACTTTAAAATCAATAAATATGTATACTCCTATAATTTATTTTTGTTGTGCCAAGGAAGCGGGCGATGAGGCAGCTCCACAGTTTTAAACTTTTGCTGTCTCATCGTTCATTCGTAAATTGTCTATTATGTACCCTATTCTAAATAAATTATTTTGTATTTTGTATTTTTTTGTACTCCGGCGTCGGCGAACATGCCCGACGCACTGCAATAACGTGGTTTTTTCATTAAAATACGGAAAGCATTATAAAATTGAATTCTAAGTGTACTATATGATTTTTTGTTGTATAATATCCAAAGTTGACAGGTGTATAAATTTTGACAATATGTAGTAAAGAGAGTGAGTTTAACTTGATCATTACATTTAACAAACCTACGCGCAAGCATATTACACCGCACCGCCAGAGCGCGCCGCTCCCGCTCCATGTCTTCATCATCTCTCGCATCATCGGTGAGGATGTGACCCAAATATCTGAAACTTCTAACAACCTGCACTGGTGATCCATCTAATAACACCTGTGGTACTCTCTCCGGACCTCCCTTGTATTTGAAAATTAACATTTGGCTCTCTTGACATTATATTTCAAACCATGCAATTTTGCGTATTTAACACACACGTCCATAAGCACTCTGATGCCCCTGATCGATGGGCTGAGGAGGACCATATCGTCGGCATAGCTAAAATTATTGAAACATACGTTACCTATATGGCAGCCGATCCTGGTCGCGATCAGCTCACCGATCAGGTCATTGACATACAGATTAAAGAGGTCCGGAGTGGTTAAATGTGAGGTATAAGAGTGAGGCAATACAGAGAGCACCAGTGTTTGCGCACACACTTGTGCACTATAAAATGTCCTGCGCATCTGGATAGTCTCCGATGAGACTGGCCGCCGTGGTCGAAATTCGGCTAAGAGGACATTATTTTTTTATTAATGTCACTGAACTTACAAATGTATACGAAATTTCAGCTTCATCGGTCGGAGGGTATCTGGTCTAAAATTCAGTTGCAAGTTTTGTCCCACACATACCTATTAGAGGGCAAGCTAAATAATAGTAGATTGTTTTACAAGGGACTAAACCATCCCATATACGAGGTGGTTATACTCCCGAGCGTAGCGAGGGAGGATGACAAGACCGAGTTATAATGGGTGGTTTTGGCCCGAGTAAAACACTCTACTTTTCACTTCGATTGCGAGAAAATAAAACAATTTAAAATTAAACAATTTTCAGAAATTAAAAGTTTGTGATTTGGAATGAAGAAAATTCTAGAGATTTAGCGCCAATACCATTTTTTTTTTAATCTCTATCTAACCCGCAACAAAACAGTTCGCATTCTACCGTGAAGGGAACAATCAACCTTCATAAAACATCACCAAGAAGGTTCTATTTTAAAAAAAAAAGCTTGACGGAGCACCAAGACGTCGAGTTTTTATGTAAGAGAACGAATGCTTTGTACGGGCTGATGATTTTAGACAAAAATTAAAAAGAAAAAATACTATAAAGCCCTAGGTAACTAGTTACTCGAGTTTTAGGCCCGCTAAGCTACACTAATATGATACACTTTTTGAGCAAGAGAAGTCAAAAAGCTTGTAAAAAGCTCCAAATGTCCTCGCGCCAAAATATCTAAAAAACCCAGGATAGGTACATGAAGAAGGTTCTACATTCATCATCACATTCTTGAGTAGGTATTCCTGGCCAGTCCTCGGATCTGTTCGTTCACATCGTTGCATACATACTTGCAAGACTTGTTCCACACGTACTAATGTACATACCTAGTACGTACGTAACATACTAACTAACAAGTTAAGTTATAGGTATATATAAAAGCTTGTAAAAAGGAAACCGATAAGATAAAAAATCTACAACGAAAAGAAATTACGAAATTCATATTCAAAAGACATCAACGCGCCTCTTGTGCTACTGCAAACTGTGCTACTAAAAGTAATAACTATTATTAGTTAATACTTGTAAGTTTATAGCTTTAATGTATTAATTAATTTATTTTACTATGTTACCTATAATTCGAACTCTTAAAAAATATTTTAAAACATTTTGTAAACATTCAACAATGCGTTGTTGATAAAATAACATGACAAAAGTTTCATCTCACTGTCTGACCAGAAGCTTCACGAAAATAAAAACAAAGAAAACATATTAATATTTTAAAGCTTTATTAATTTAAACGTCCTTAATTTATTACATAATCTAAAATGACATGAATTAATGATGTAATCTTATTTTTACCACGTATCCAAATAAATACTAAAAATATTCGATGCTTAATTCGTGATACTTAATACATTGTACAATGTTACTAGTTCTGAAAAACGAAAAGCAACTCGAAAATTATGCTATGGCAAATTTAACAGGCGCTAGGCATAAAATGCTCTAAAACAAAACGTCATCAACTTAAATAATTTAATTTCAATGGTTTTTCGAATTTTAGACCAAACAAAACATCGTCAATGAATATGAAAAAATACTAACTATACAAATAAAATGCTCTCCAAACTGCTAAATCCCGTCGGAAGCTAAACATTTAATTAATATTTTCATAAAAATTATTTTATTAAGTATAACTTACATCGCTAGAGGGTTTAAAGCTGTTATCATCATCGTCATCTAAAAGCCTCCAGCTAAACTTGACGTTGATACAACGTCAACTAGACTAGACACAAAACATAGTCCAATCATCAAAGAAATTGATTCTTTATAATCGTGTCGCTTTATGAAAGACGCGTCGCTCACTCGAGGCTCGACACAAGACTTTGCGTTGCCTCGACTCTACGAAGAGACGCCTCGACCATGCCGCGGCGCTGCCTCGACCACGCCTCAACTTGCCAGTTAGCGATGGGCCTAATATTGACACTTTACCCATGATAACACGTAAGTTTTAGCGACAGTAGAATGTCATGTAAGGGAGCATAAGGTCCATGTACAAATTCAGCACCCTCTGGCGTCTACATTTGCTAAAATTGGCATGTTTTTGAGCTTCAGAGTTACAATGCGCGCCCTGCAATATGATGAGAAAATTTCCTAGTTGACTGGACTAAAAAATTCTTCAATGCGCAATATAAAAGTTCTTCCACTGCCAATCTGACCAAACTATTAAAATACTTGTAATACCTGTCAAACTTTTCTTGATGGAGGTTTGGCATAAAATCGTACCTAACGAGTGACAAACTCTGAACCAAACAGCTGTCAAATTCTATCTTGGTGTTAAGGATGGTGGTAAGCTAAACATAGTCTAGGTACTGCAACTTTTTTGGTAAAGCACAAACTTCGCAGTGGAAGGCCTGGTTCTCCTCCTGATGTCTATGTCGCTCATGACATGGCGATCTGGTTGGCGTTCATATTCACTTCGAATTGAGGCACCGGGGCGTGGTCCTTGGTTAGAACCATGTCTCTGCAGTAGGTCCACTGGAAAGAAGAAAATATGGTTATTATTCAGTGATCTGCTACATTAATGGTGATTATGTTAAAAATAGCTTTGAATCATTCCAGGTCAAGATCTATGTTTATGTTAATTTCCAACTCGATAGGTTTCGTAGTTTTGTCATATGGGGGTAACAAATATCCATCATTATATACGTTACAGTTTTGAATGGGTTATCTCTATTAACTCAAAAAAAAAAATAGGTTAAGAACTTAACAAGCCATTAAACAATTAACTTAACATAATTAACAATTATTTGTACATAATTCATACATGAGCGCATGAATCTAATGTGGGTAGTTAGTGTAGTCTTTGGGTAGTCAAGTTAAAATCAACACTCAACTTTCAGTACCTATACCAACCTCCGTTGTTATTCATTCGCAAAAATCGGATAACCTTTGGGCTAATCATGAATCGAAATAATTAACGCTGGTGTTAACACGATAACAGTTTTCTTATCGTCACCTGCCGCAGTATTTTTCCGTTAAGTAAAGTAGAACAACATAAAGGCAACGATTTGTGAAAATAGTTCAAATAACTCAATACATTTTACGATTCAAAAGTGTCAATAAACTTATTGTTCAACCATTATCGATCACAATTATGTTATTACTAGCAATCTGCCCCGGATTCGCACGGATAGCAGAGAAGAGTTTTATTAGATCTTTTTAAGAGGAACATTTCCGTAATACATTGTTTTCATATAACTGTATTGGTTTACGCGCCTGCAAATCTCCCGTCGGCACGATTTATTCCGACATCTTCAACAATCATCGTCATATTTCAGTCAATTTACTTAAAACCTCAATAGATTATGCACTTCAACTTGTTTCTCCTGAAATACCCTGTCCATTGGTGAAAACTGTATGAAAAAAAACGTTCAGTGTTTTTTGAGTATCGCGTTCAGACAGACAGGCGCAAAGAGGGACGTTGTTTTTTAAGTAATTTGTACCTAGTGATACTATCTCTATTTATGTTCGCTAAGTTAAAAATAGGTGACATGTCTGAGCAGTGATTCATGCATGATCACTATTTACTCAGATAGAAGCTGCTCAGTTTATTTCACTCCACTTTAACCTGTTAATATGTCGGTTATCTTATCATAATACAAACGTTCCATTTTTAGCATGTAAAGACATTTTCTGATATAATTGACCTAATGCTGAATATTTTAAACAACATAATTATTTGGTTACAAAATATACCGGCTAAACAATAATGAAATTCAACTGATAGATTGATTGTATCGTTTGAATTCTATTCAGAAAAAAGAGCTACACTAAATTCTTAGTATTTTATGAGATACAAGCAAGGGAAAAACGCGCGCCGCGCGCCACCCGTGATTCTTGAGGGATAAAAGCTATTTTTGGTAAGAACACCTTAGTTAGAAGTTAAGCTTGTAAGCTACCACTGCGTCATTTTTTCTGCATAAAATGTTGAGCAAGAAATAAGAAAGACCTCATAAATAAAACGACGCAACGGTTTTGTATACATACCATGAGCACCGCCACGACAGCCCCGAGCGTGTAACCTCCTAGCACGTCGCTCCAGTGGTGCTTGTAGTCGGAGACACGGGACAGCGCGCAGTACCAGCTCAGCATGAGGACTGCGAACTGCAGCGTGTGGCGGAGGAAGCGGGTGCCTTGCCAGGTCATGCGCTTCTGAAGGTACAGCTGGAATGGTATGTCATTGATAAATTACCTTATACTTCATTAGGTATAAGTATAATACAGAGGAGAAAAGAAAATTGGGTGGTCTCACGTTGAGAATTAAGTTAATTTCTTTGACTTAGAACAACGGGTGAACTTTGTATTACATAGGAATTTACTAAGTGATCTGACCAAGGAATATGCAGGAGCATCCAACAGGTTAAAATAAGTTCCAAATTTGTTTACCAATATGCCTGGACTACCGCCTACGCTTTCAGTCGCCTTTCGGAGGAGATCACGACCAACGTGGACTGGTAGGTACATTAGTATTAAATAACAAAAGAAATGAATATTAATTACAACAAACCTACAGAACAGAAATGTGATCATAACGTTAATTTCTCTCTGCTGACTTTGCTTTGTCATTGAATTCGATTCGTTTCATTATTCAAGTGTTTCGTTGTTTTTGCCGAGACTCGTTGAACCAATATAGTTTGATTAGATCGATTCCGCACTAAAACTAAATTTATTTGACGGCACTAAAATGGTGTTTGTCCCTTTCTTTTGGATTAAAATAGAATGGACAGCGATACTTTAATTTCTTATATATTTTTAGTGTTTTCAAATTAGAAGTTTCGTTTTTGTACCATCCTTATCAACTCCTCTGGTACTTTAATAGGTATACTTACAGCCATGAAGATCATCGTATAGGCCGCCCAGGAGGAGTGTCCGCTGACGAAAGACTTCCTCATGTTGGTGAAAAGGTCGCTCCTGGGTCCGGTGCAGCGGTAGTCCTCAGCCTGGATGTACCGGCCCTGCCAGGCCGCCAGGCTGCAGTTCACGGACGGCCGGCACAGCTGGAACGAACACGTGCTTGTAGCATCCTGCTATCTTACTATTCATACGACTATTATTCTTTTCATTTAATCTGTAAGCGCACGGCTCGTATTCGTCATGTACATAAATACATACAATTAGAAAAATTATATGTATGTACTTTATAAGTTATGTTATGATTGAATATGTACACATACATCGTGTATGTGTACTTTAATAAATATAATTGATAGTAAAAAACTATTGCAAATATTTTTGAAGAATTAATAATAATAATAAATTTTATTTATTTCTTCACAAAAGTGCTTGACAATTTTTTAACAAAGGACTAAGCTAGGGGTTTTATCAGGTAAAACATTGTCAGACCCTGTTTTGTGAAGACTGGTGCCTGATGTAGGTTCTAAGAACCTGTGTTACAGGTCACCAGGACTTCGCTCAACGGACCTATACAAAAGACCTGCACCGCATATAATGTTGGTATTTAAATAAATAAATAACAGTAACTGTCCAGTACCCCATCATCTCTGACTGGCCTGGGGCTAGATGAAGCTGTGTGAAGCGTCCAGTGTTATTTATCATTTTACAAGAAAATATAAGAAAAATGTAGTTGCTATTATTGTTATATATAAATTGATTAGTGAATGTAAGCGGTTCAATTATGAACCTGGTTTGTGTTGGAAGAACACCAATGTTCGCAATTTCGGGTTTATTTCAAATCATTCATACATAAATACATACAATTAGAAAAATTATATGGAAGTATTTTGTAAGTTATGTTATGATTCACAAAGAAAATTATAATATAATTAGTATTTACAATTGAAACAATTGAGCTAACTGCAGACTGTTGCAAACAATCTACAGGTAGCTCAACTGTTATGATTGAATATGTACACATACATCGTGTATGTGTACTTTAATAAATATAAAATTGATAGTAAAAAACTATTGTAGATATTTTGAAGAATTGATTATTGAATGTAAGCGGGTCAACTATGAACCTGGTTTGTGTTGGAAGAACACCAATGTTCGCAACTTTATCCCATCGCTAACTGGTTTATTTCAAATCATTCAGCATGCGGTTTCGCTCTCATGGTACCCGCTGGGTAGAGCACTCGGGCATCATGCAAGGGATGATCAAGAAGTTACGCCCTTTTTAAAGTTAGAAAAGATATGAATATTGCATAATGTGCATACAGCCGGAGCAAAGTCATGATTTCTTCGGTAGGTAGGTAGGTACTGTACTTCTGCCTTAACAAGACTGGCGGACTCACATAGTTGACGCATATTCAGAATCTTAAATATTAAACAAGTATTTAGTACATTTTGACGCTAGAATAATATCCTCGATGCTCAATAAACATTTCACACTTTAATGTACGTTTACTTTATAGTAAATTAAGGAGAGGGATTTATGTACCTTTGTTCGAAGAGTATGATAAAATATACGTTTTCTAGGTATAGTACCTACACTATCCTTGATTGATATCCAGTTCCTAGGTAACTCTATCTAACTAGGTAAGTACCAATGCCTAGGTACATGTATTAACTAGGGAACTAAACGACAACAATGGTTGAAACAGGAAGTGTCAACGCGAGATGCATCTCAATGATTATACAGATAAGTTACTTCTAATCCTACACTTGACCGTTGGGTCAATTCATCCAATTAGTAGATATTTCACACCTATACACTAGCCTAACTCGATGCAGAATATTTGTAAACAAGCCAAATTCACTCTGTTGTCTCGTATTTTCATAAGCAATAAAAAAAAAGTAAAATTAGATTTGAGCTCCTTCGTTCAATAAATAGTGCTTAGTATTATATTTGATACTCGACTCCCAGCAAGTGAGTTTTAGTTATTTGTCGCGATTTGTTTACAAAAATTCTACATCTATGGCTGGTGTATAGGTAGGTACGGCAGTCTATTTCTATAATGTGTAGTGTATCCGTGGCGACGAGTGAGTAATCAAGTAGGTAATTATCACCGATAATACTGAAGTAGATAAGCCAGTTATCTACTTCTGTAGTAAAATCACTTACGTGGTAATTTACTATGATAAGTGTTGTTTTTAGTTTTGATATATTTCAGTACAGTTGCATGTGACTTGATCACGGAATACTTGTGCCGATATAATGTACCTACATAAAGGAAACTCAAAACAACACTTGAACGGCGAAAATACGCTAACCTTGACCGAGGTTACCTATTTGAGCCGTTTGGGGTAGAAACCCTTGGTCCTTGGGGTCCTGGGGCACACGCAATTTATAAAGATCTTACCAAACTTCATATAGAGTCCACAGGTGATCGGAATGCTGGCTTCTATTTCGGTCAACGAATTAGCATTGCCATTCAACGTGGCAATGCTGCCAGCATTCTGGGCACTCTGCCTTCTGGTGACGGCTTAGATTTTTAAGAAATAGATATAAGTGTATATATTAGTTGTAATTGTTTTATTCTGTTACAGTAATTTTCTATAATTTCTGATAAATAAACATCTATACAATACAAAAATAAACAATACCTATCAGTATCAGTATTAAAGTCGGAAAATATCACTTGTACTCTTACAAGTGTAATGTACAGGAAATAATAGAGTTTGCACAATCACGTAACACTTTACAATAAAATCGAAGGTTTAATAAGCATTCTAAGGACGTATGTTTCGCTATAAATTAACCACGGAAGTATTGCCATAAATAGGTAGGTATTATATTATTACATTTGTACTGAGTTGGTGTTAGATAAGGTAGTTAGTTAACATGGAGAGAGGTAACTCCGATAGAGAGGTAATCCCGCAAGATGATTTGATCTTGTGTTAACATCAAAAAACTTTACAAAATTTTCTCGCTTTTCAAATAGTTTAACAGTATATCTAAACAATGAAAGATTTTTCTGTATGTATTTGTAAACTTTTAGGTAGGTACAACTATTTATCTACCCAGTTCAATAACGTTAGTGCAATAGCCTTAAAATATTTACTAAGTATTAAAAATTCATTAAAATATTATCATTAAAATTACCGGCTAACTCAATTCATGATTAAAATTACATTTATATATTTCATAGTGGATTGCCCTCTGACGGACCGACCCTCTCTTCGCGTGTATAAATGAGTAGGTTAGGTAGTAACCGCATAGCTATTAAATTAACCGCGCGTAGATACATCTCATCAATTACCAAAATATCTGCAAATAATGACATCACAATCAATGCTCACTGTTGACAAAGCTGGTTAAACTATCCTGTAATATTTCTGCTTGCAATGTAAAGTTTGCTCTTCGGTTCCGGGAAATCTGGCTCTTCTGCTTACGCATTTGTGACCGCTTTTCCCCATAAGTAGGCAGGCACCTAGTGTTGATTGACTCCGCTAAGAAGTTAGTGACTTCTTAGCGGAGTCAATCCCAATATATAAATATGTGCCACGCAGTATTTTATATAGGTATCTATGTTTTTCGCGCTTATCCATGAACGTGAATGTCTATTCTATACCTACGTGAATAAAATGTATACGGGCGAATAGATAGACAAATTTTAAATAAAACAAGTGATATCTTACATATTAAAATTTGCGAATGAGTTTCAAACCAAGAGTCTATAATTTGAACTGGAAACCAGAACAGACAACAGAATTATTTTTCATCTTTCGAAACCAGGTTTCCAAAATAGAAAACTAATTCTGTTGTCTAAACTGGTTTCGAACCTTTGATTTCCTAAGTGGCCGAAGGGTTCCTCAAAGCATGTCGAAATGCCACCAACGACGTAGTTGCATTGAATGGCCACTGATGGTTATTTCTATCACCTGATAAAAGTTTTACGAAGGTTATAAAGGTTACTCACGTCAAAGAAGTGCGGCCTAGGCCTTCCAATAGTGTTCTTCGCGATCTCGCTGGCCAGCTCGGAGAAGCAGGCTCCGATGGCGAAGGTCACGCCGACGCAGTAGATCCCGCGCAGGAAGGCTGGGATGCGCACGCCCAGCACTCGCTGCTCGTTCTTCTCGTTGCGGAGCTGCGCGTATTCGCAGATTATTATCTGAAAGGAAACGTGCTTTTAGATTTGAGACCAAATGTACTCAAAATTAATTCATTATACAGCGTGTAACAAAAAGTAAGGACCAAAGTTTCAGAGGTGGTTCAGACTCAGTTATAAAACCAAGGATTTTTTTAAATATTTTTCCTGTGTTTTGTTGTCGAAGCTGAACCCTTTCATGGCCCAAGACGCAGATGTTATTCTCCACCCCGTGTCACGGCGGTGGTGGCGCGCCCCTGCGGGTTGTACCGCTGAGGCTGGCCAGTGAATGCGTTAAAGTTTGGTCTTCACTTTTTGTTACATCCTGTATTTAATCCCCGGCAAAAAGAAGGTTGTTAAGTTTGACTTGTGTCTCTGTGTCTGTGTGTCTGTCTGTAGCATCGCAGTTCTAACACCGGATAAACCTATTTCGATTTATGTTTTTTGTTTGGAAGGCGACTTCATCTAAAATCTATAGTGTTCTAAGTTATGAAAATCAATGATGCTGTTTTATTTGTAACATATGTATTTGTAACGCATGTGTTTTATTATAACGTGTGTGTAACGGAAAATCGTCGTCGGTGGTTTTAAAATTTTTATTACTTGAAATTAGCTTGTTATATAATTGTTCTGTACCTTAAATCATGTATTACACTACGTATTACATTACTATGTATTACACTATGTATTACATTACTATGTTATTTCTGCTTGATTTTCCACCTATACCTATATGTACTTACGAGTGACCACGTGCAGTTTTAATTCGATAGCATTGCTTATCAGATGCAAAGAGTGTGTTTAGCATTCTACAATATCGTGTTGTTTACGTGCTGCTAGTTTCCTCAATTTTAAATTGATGAATTCTGAAGTTCTTTTAGATTTTTGATGTTGTTTAGTAATTTTTTTTTCAATTTGCATTACTCCTGGTTTTGCACCCCCCTCAGGTGTGTGGGATACTTAGGTTAACTTTTTAGTCCATGTTAAGATTAAGTTTTTCCAGTTTAATTTTATCTCGTCCAGTTGTGATATCAAGACATTTAGATTAAGGTTTCACCTAGCTATTCCAAGCTTACCAGCTGGAAACTCGTGTTCGTCATTTTCATTTTGATTTTCCAGCTGGTTAGCTCACAATTACCAGCGTGACCTTATTTTTTGAAGTGACTGGAGTAGTTAGGCTATCACCTCACATCCTACTTATCAACGAATCCTTCAATTATTCAGAATAATGTCTGTATCTTATCCTGTAATGAGGTCAGCAGACATTTTTCTGAAGAAACGTTTCCAACGGTGCCGTCTTCATTGAGGGAATTGGAAGGAATGTCAGGGAATGTGTCATAGACAGGACATGGCTGATGACATGTTAACTACTCGCGCCTTAGATATCTCGAGGTCAATGCTAGATGGTTGAACTCAACACAACACTCTGTTTTGAGGTTAGTATGAATATCCACCTGATGCATAATGAACGCACGTGATAACCAAACAAATTTAACTTAAGATTAAGCATACCTAAGCTCCACGATTTTACCTAGGTGTTAAGTTAAACAGCAGAATCTACTATCAATAACATAAAAAACGGCTGCTGACCTTTTGCGTCCGTCGGAGCCGAGTTAAAACCAACTCAATAAGGTAATATGCATATTTATTCACAAAGAAAATTCCAATCGAATAATAGAAATAAATTAGAACTAGTATTTACAATTGAAACAATTGAGCTAACTGCAGACTGTTGCAAGCAATCTACAGATAGCTCAACTGATCCATAGCTCTCGGGTTACGCGTCACTTCGACCAGACACTCAGATAATTTTTTTAAAACCCCGATATCCTTGGAACCCCACGGACTAGGGTCTCGACTCCAAGGGGAGCAAATGTGTAGGCTCTCTCGAGACCTGCATATTTGCGCCTCTTGAGATCCTCAGCCAAATCTCAATAAGGTTCATCAAAAAAATTAGAGCGATTGAGAAAAGCCTATGTAAGCCCCAACGTAAAGAGATTGTTCTATCAACACAAACTAGGTTCGTAGTTAACCCGCTGACTTATAATACAAAATAGCCTTTGTCTCAGCTTTGGTTTGTTATAAGGTCAAGGTAAGTAAGAAGGTCGCTAGTATTATGGCTCTGATGGAAGACCAGCCTCAGATGCTAGATCTAACGCTGGTCTTTTACCAAAGCTACCATACCAAAGCCCAAATGAATTAAAATTACAAAAATCAAATTTGGATCAGTTGAGCTACCTGTAGATTGTTTGCAACAGTCTGCTGTAAGTTCAATTGTTTCAATTGTAAATACTATTTCCAATTGTTTTTGTTCTTTGATTGTAATTTTCTTACTTTTTGCCATTTTCAAAAGAATTAAAACAAAATAATAAGGATCTGTCCGAGATCGGAGTGACCGTGTATGTCGTCCATAACAAGCAATAGGAAGCAATCTTGTTGTACTTTTCTCAACCGTTCCACAGAAGGTGTATAAAAACACCTTGACGAAAGAAAAGAATGCTTGCGTGTTGAACACGGCGCGGCGATAACCAACTGTATAATATTATGCATACTTTCAAACTTAGTCGATTCCGATTGGATTCAATAACAGTGAGCCTCGCGTGTCGTGTGACCCACTGCTGGGCGAAGCCCTGAAGCTGGTCCCTCGATCCCTTTTGTTTTAGTAAGCTTCGTACGTCTGAACGAAAAACGCCCAACACCCTAACGAGCCTGTCCATTTGCCTCGTGCAATTTCGTCCGAATCTGCTGAACCGATTTATTTTACATTTGGTAGTTACGTTGGCTTTGTTCATTTTCATTCATTCAAACCAAATCGATTCAAATTGGAATCAGTATTGTATACATATTTACCAGAATAAACCACATCACAACAATAAATGGACAATGGCATAATAAAATGTCAATGAATTGTAGAAAATTATAGCATTTTGAAAGAGTGCTCAGATAGCGGAAAAAGGCTTGTAGTTTTATTGTATCATCCGGCTGTTGTTGTGAAATGTAATGTAGCTTGTAATGTGGTCCGTATATAAACTTCTTTGATATAGTAGTAGCGTACATAATCATCTAAGAAAATTGTTAGGCAGTAGTTTGAATATTGTGAAGGATTTTTCCTGTAAAGTATTCTGGTATTTATTTGTTTATTTTCTGTTTAGATGTTTTATATTTTTTAAGAGTTGTCCAAAAGGCGATCACTGAGTCACCATCGGGCTGCAGTTGGTGCCGTAGACCCACCACCATCTACCGGGACGCATATTTAAACTAATTTTGTCAATACTGCGTTCACATGCCTACCTACCTTATACGCTATGGAATTAGTTAAACCATGATTAAACCTTAGAATAAGTATAGCTTCGACATTTGGCTGTAATTGGATATCAAGAACACTTACAGCTATACCCGGCAGCACTGCACCGACAGCCCTCAGCATGGGCACGGTCACCGTGTCGTCCTTGTAAGGGAACATGAGGCTCTCGTCTCCGCAGAAGAACCCTCGCTGGAAGGGCTCCCACAGCAGGTCTATGGCGACCAGGCAGAGGATCACTGGAAGGTAAAGTTGACGTTGTAGAATGTATTATAGCAAGCAAATAAATAAATATCGCAGGACAATTACACTGTATCATCTAATCCCAGGTTGGACAGAGGTTGTGTAATTTTAGGGCACTAGAAAGAACAAGTATAATCATATCAGTTTAGTCCTACGAAGTACTTTCTTGGTTAAAGTAGAGGATACATGTTGTCGAGAAAAAGTTGCTTTACCTTATTTCTTATTGGAAAAAAAATATTTATAAAATTTGACTTGTCTAATTTACTATTTTGTAAGCCTAACGCAATAAAGTTGTTGAAATCTGAAATCAGATTCGCAGAATGCATTCTCAATCACCTTCATCCATCCACAAACCTATAGGCAGGTCAGTTTGTAGATCGCGCAAAGTTATTATTAGAATAATCATAATCAGAGATAGATTTTTTCGATTAACAATGTTCTCACTTCCTAAAGAATTTTTGCAAAGCGATTTGCTAAGACTTACTCACACAGGATGAGGAAATAGATAAAAGGGTTTCCTAGAGAGTAGTCGCTATCAGCACCTATAGTAAGTACCTAGGTACCTACATCTTCGCACAAGGCTTTTTGTAGGTAATTGATTTCCTACCGATTAGTCGCACGTAGCGGCCACGGGAAAATTTTATGTAGGCTGTAAATAGGCACGCAGACAATATAATGTCTAACGGTCAACACTGCAGGTAGCCGCTACTTTTTGATTCCATTGGGAAAATAGTTCCTGAGTAACTAGGTAGTTTTGGAGGCACTGTAACAGCACCTAGGTAAACTAGTTAAACTGAGATTTAACTATTATTTAATGTTTTTTGAGTTTTTGATTCCCTATGATGTGATCAAGATGATTCAGACCAAAATTAAACTCTACACATCAAATCACTTTTAAATATCCCAGTACTTCCAATTTTTGGTAATATGCTATTCCTATATTACATATGTTTACACATAATGTGCTATACAGTTTCAGAGTTCTATCACTACAATATTTTTCAAAATCTACAATAAATAACAAATTTACTCACTTCCAGCAAGCAAAAATCCATCAACCACCACCTTCCGCATTATATGAATAGACACTTCATCCCGAGACATCTTCACTGTTCAACCACTCGTTGACGACTGATAAAACTGTTATAATTGTTATTTTTAATTCCTTGTGCACTGCGTGTGCGCACTTCCAAAGTCGAGATAGCTCTGAACGCAGGTCCGCTTGGCTTGCCTTTATAGCATGACCATGCTAGGGTTGGATGTAAACAACCTAGCTGCTTCGTTACCACCTTCGAACTTTGTTTTCTTTAGTAACGCACAGGAGGGTTATTTTGCGTATAGAGAGTGGGAATCATCTTCTAATAGATTTGAGGAAATCGACAGCTATTATAACAATGTCCACCATACAAGTAAGGCTAGCTCACAGAAATATCTATTCGGACTTCAGCTATGAGTTCGTGTTTTATTTGACAATGGGGTAGCTATTTTTAGTAGGCAGGGAGTGGATGTTAGTGATTCATCATCTTCAACAGGGAGCAGGTAAGTCTAAAATTTGATAATTTTATAGACAGATATTCAAAGACAGAAGAACGTTTAAATATTCACGTAGCATTCATTGATTTAGAAAAAGGAGGTTGAAAAAAGATGATGGTAGCGTTATATACAATGGAGTAGATTATAGAAATAGGAAAATAATATGTGAGTTGTACATAAACAAGAAAACATAATAGAAGTTGGAAAGAAAATAGTCAAAGTCAAGATCAGACAAGGAGTCAGACAAGGTTGTTCACTTCTCCCGCACTGTTCATCGGGGAGACCATCAAGTTCATGAGATTCGCAGATGATAAGCGGCTATTGTTATTGGAAGCACAATAAGACCAACAGGATTTAATTTAAATTATGGATTTTGAACGAATTTTCACTTAAAAAAAACTAAAATGCTAATAACTTCTAAAACCAAGATAACCATAGCACAATCAATCACAATGGACAATACTAGAATACATTGCACGCCCTGCATCTTCTAAACAAAGTGCGCTTTATTTTGCGCGCACGCCCGGATTCGGTAATGGTTTGGGCCACCCTTTGTATTCGCTCACGCAGCTGCTAAATTGAGGTGATGGGCTCCTTGTATGTCCTTGAGGCACCCCCAGTAAAAGAAGTCGTTATCTGTTAGAGAACGTCTCGGAAGATAGAAGAATAATGTGGCTGCAGCTCGACTGTGGGCCCGCGCATTACCGCTATGATGTGTAAAGTACTGACCACTCTTTACGTCACACCCTGTATACTTTTTAATTATAAGTATATCGATACTTGTAATTTCGTAAATTGACGTAAAGCACAAAACCCTACTTTACAGGAGAGCCAAAATAAGTTTTTTTTAAGATTTATTTACGCTTGTGTTTTTAGAGTTAGAAAAAAGTTATAGAGACAAAATATGCTTAAAATCTTGACATGTAGACGATGAAATATTCAGATTATAGTACAAATAGTTTTTTTACGATATAGATGTGCTTTACATCTAAGAAATTTCATAAAAATGTTCTTTACGTCCATTTTTATTATGAGGATGAGATTGACTTTGGGCGTAAAGCACGAAGAATAATATTCTCTACGCCCTAAAAATAAATGTTGAAGAGTGTTAATATGAAAAAAGTATGCAGGAGTAAAGCTAATTTAAAAAAAAAAAAAATTTTTAATTAAAGAACTAACTTTATTTGTTGATTAGGTGGTGTAGCATACATACATAGCAGTCATTTTAAATAAAATATGTTGTCAAAGGTAATAAAATAAATAACTAACAAATAAAAGGGTTGCATCCGATGAGTGCAATGTGGTGGAAACGTAACCAAAATCATGCCATTTGCGCGGCAGTATTGGATCGCATCTAGAGTACAATGGCTTTCATGGTTGTCCATATTAATTAGGATTGGGTGTTCGGTGGAGCAACGGGTAAGCTTCTAAATAATATGTTCAAGGACTTTTAGGAACAAAGGTCCAATCATCCATCCACTGCTGGGACCAATGGCATATCCTTTGCTTCCAGCAGGTGCGCCATAAAGCATTGCGTCATGAAAGCGAGCTCTGGGGTAGATAAAAACTGGGGGAAGCGTATTCCCGATGGCATTGACAATACCACACATATTGATCAATTGTCCACGCTCCGCTGAAACACCCTGTCCAACTTGTTTTGCACCAGTTTGAGCGATTACATTCGGTGCTTGTACGACTGTCATTATATTAGTCTCATCCAGATTGTATATTCGGTCTGGAGTGAATTTATGCTTCAGCTGTATCTTTTCATAATTGTCGTAAAATAGAGAAACGTTATGTTTATTGAAGCTTGTAGATCTGGACAAGCTTGTGTTTTCAGGCTTTCTTATATCTTCTTATATAATAAATCGTACATAATTAGTTGGAAAATTTACAACAAAAACCTGTACTTTGTTTGCAAGAGTCTGAAGTTAGCGTAATTGTAAATAGTTGATACTGGATTTGAATAAAGAAGTTTCGCAGTCGCCTAGTCGCCGCTCGTTTCCTCTAGGAAGATCAAAGCCGGGAATTTCTCTCTTACTTATCAACTGAGGGGTTCGCGTCGCCGCGCCGCCGTCTACAGCGTCCACGACTTCAATCATTCATATGAAGTTCGTGTGCAGGCAGGAACAGTGCGTATTTCGAAAATATGATTGAAAGACGAAAAAATGAACCAAAAAACTGAAAATATTGTAGAAATTGGCGAGAGCGACAGCGAAGATGAAGTTTTTAAACCAAAAAGCGTAGAACCAAAGGCAAAAGGCAATAATACCCGCCAGGAAAAGATTCTGTTACTTCTGACGAGGATACAAATAAGGCTCTCCCAACTAAACCGAACCAAAAAGTAGCTGAAGTGAAAACAGAGACGACAATCGATGAAATTATAGAAATACAAGACAGTTCTTCAGTATTCGATGAACAGTCGGATAAATCTATATCCACCGATGGTATTACAGCTCACTGCGACGATGAGGAACTGCCTCCAGCTATAGAATCCCTCGAAGAGACCTTACAACCACGAAAGCTTCACGACTTGGAACCAGCAATGAAGGACTACTTCATGAAACTTACAAAATTGATATACGATTCTTCAAGAGACTCTTTGGAATCGAATGAATGCGCTAAAAGGACAAGCGAAATTGATAATACTAGTGCTAGATACCCTATAGTGCGGCTGAACCTAGAGGATATTAGCAAATGGAAGTCACGGCCTACTTCGGATACCGACAGTCCACAAGCAAGCTCGAAAAAAAAATATCTGCTAAAAACATTAGCGAAAAACCAAGCAGTGCTAAATCAAGTGTCAAAAACGCACCAAGACTTAAAACTAGAAATGCGAAAATATCTAAACTTGTTAATACAAGGACTCGAGTCGGAGTTAATACAAAGAGTACTTCTAAACAAGTCAAAATCGTTGGTCCTATATCCATTACAACGACTGCTGAAATTCACAAACCAGTAGAAACAATTACTGAACTGATCGATAGCAATTCAGAGCAACCGAGACCTAAAAAGCCTAAGATTATGGAACAAATTATAAAAGAAACACCATGGCCAACCCGCCTACAAACATGACAATGCTTAAATCATTTTTTGGAAAAGTAAATTACTATGCTCGTTTTTTGGAAAACATGGCTACTGTGTTAACACTTTTATATGAGTGCACAAAGAAAAATAAATTTGAATGGTCAGTTAAGTGTGACGAAGCTTTTAAATTAATATGCTGCCTTGGTTAGAATATTTGGCCCCACAAAAAGTATTCCACAAATGGCTGCTAAATGGTTGCAACACTATGCCATATTTCTCTCTGCTTTTAACTATAAGGTTAGACATATTAAGTCATCAGAAAATCCTGCAGATTTCTTGTTCAGAACAGTAACAAATGAGAACAAAGAAATTAATGTACAATTCACTTTGTTATCAAAACTTCAGTATGACTTGTAACACAAATGATTCTGAATGCAACTTAATAAACTGGAAAAAAATTCAAAAGGAAACAAAAATAGATTCAACATTCATCATCATCATCATCATCATTAGCCTATATTAGTCCACTGTTGGCCTCCCCTAATGAGCGCCATAGCGCCCTGTCTTCAGCTTGCCGCATCCAGCATCTGCCTGCAGTCTTTCGCATATCGTCATCCCATCTGGCCGGAGGGCGTCCTACACTACGTTTGCCGAGTCGTGGTCTCCACTCAAGAACACGTTTACCCCAGCGGTTGTCGGTTCTTCGCGAGATATGGCCGGCCCACTGCCACTTCAGCTTGCTAATTCTTTGGGCTATGTCGATAACTTTGGTTCTCTGTCGGATGTATTCGTTACGAATTTTATCCTTCAGAGAGACTCCGAGCATAGCTCTTTCCATAGCTCGCTGAGCGACTTTGAACTGTTGGACCAGCCCTACCGTGAGTGTCCACGTCTCAGCTCCGTAGGTCATGACGGGTACGGTACAGGACGCACTTATTGAAAACTTTAGTTTTCAAGCATTGTGGTATGGATGACGAGAAGACTCGACGTAGTTTCCCAAACGCTGCCCAGCCTAGCTGGATCCTCCTCCTAGCCTCCTTCTCAAATTTATTTTTACCCAACTGTAGAATTTGCCTAAGGTAAGTATACTCGGAAACAATTTCGAGTAGATGGCCATGTACGACGACCGGTCCCGGATCAATGAGGCCGTTGATCATGACTTTGGTTTTATCCAAATTCATGCCAAGACCGATGCGTCGCGAGGCTGAGGCTAGGCTGTCCAGCATCTGGTTCAGCTCCTCTAGCGACTCCGCCATTAAGACTATGTCATCAGCTAATCGCAGGTGTGAGATGTGGTCGCCGTTTATGTTGATGCCCTTACCTTTCCAGTCCAGCGTCTTAAACATATCTTCCGACGCGCTCGTGAACAGTTTCGGGGATATAACATCCCCCTGTCTAACTCCTCTGCGCAGTTGGATTGGTTTAGACTGCTGGCCCTGTACTTGGACACTCATGGTGGCGGCCTCGTTGAGGCATCTCAGCACCTCGATATAACGATAGTCTACTTGGCATCGCTGTAAGGATTCCAGAACAGCCCAGGTTTCGACAGAGTCAAAGGCCTTTTCATAGTCCACAAAGGCCAGACGCAGAGGCAGATTATACTCTTCGGACTTCTGTATAATCTGCCTCACTGTGTGAATGTGGTCTATGGTGCCAAATCCTCCGCGGAACCCGGCCTGTTCCGGTGGCTGGAACTCGTCGAGTCTCCTGGCGGGACGATTCGTGACCACTCGTGAGAACAGCTTATAGATTCAACATTAGCAAAAACAATTAGGTACTTAATTGATGGGTGGCCTGATAAGAAATTGTTAGATAAAGAAATATTACCAATGTATAACCGAAAAAACGAATTAACTTTAGATATGGGTTGCTTATTTTGGGGATATCGTTTAATAGTGCCTTATGCAATGAGAGAAGATGTTTTGAGTGAACTACATAAAAGTCATTTTGGGATTGTTAGAATGAAAGAAATAGCTCGATCATTCATCTGGTGGCCCAATCTAGATTCAGAAATAGAAAATATACCCAAA
Organism: Eupithecia subumbrata; assembly: GCA_949316285.1. NCBI lineage: Eukaryota > Metazoa > Arthropoda > Insecta > Lepidoptera > Geometridae > Eupithecia > Eupithecia subumbrata. The sequence continues at coordinate 7,277,057 of OX438630.1, read as the reverse complement.
CAATGTGTTATATGTTTACAAAACAGTCAAACACCCACACAAACAATGAAACCATGGCCGGTACCACCCTCAACTTGGTACAGGATACATGCAGATTTTTTAGGTCCCTTTTATAATAAAATGTACCTAGTGATCGTAGACAGCTTCTCTAAATGGCCAGAAGCATTTGAAATGTCAAACATAACCAGTAGCCGAACATTAGATGGTTGTAAAAAATATTTTCTACTTTTGGATACCCAGTACACCTAGTTACTGACAATGGCCCCACATTTACTTGCCAAGAATTTTCAGATTTTTGTAAATTAAACCAGATAAAACATACATTCATATCATCCTGCAACAAATGGTGCGGTAGAAAGATTTGTTGAAACATTTAAGTCTGCAGTAACAAAAATAAAAGAAAGTGGGCATAGTTTGTTTTCAGCTATTAATTTGTTTTTGTTTGATTATAGAAGTACACCTCAACGTACCACTGGAGTCTCACCAGCTAGGTTAATGTTGGGGAGGGAAATTAGGAACAGATTTAGTTTATTGCGCCCACCTCCTGTAGCAAAGACTGTACTGGAGAAATCAGAAACATGGCATCAGCGAAACAGAGAAACAGGGTTTGAGGTTGGACAAAAAGTAATGGTAAAAGATTATAGGAAAGGAGCCAAGCCATGGGTTCAAGGTTTAATCATAGGAGAGAGTGTTGTTGGTGTTAGTTATATTATAGATGTAGAAGGCTTAAGGTGGAAACGCCACATAAATCAAATGTTACCTTGTACACAATGTTTAGAATAATAAGTTTAAGTAAGAAGTGTAAACTCTAAATTGATTTAGAATGATAAGGTCATATAGTTAAGTCATATGCTAAGCTAACGTTAAGAAATAAGTCTCTGTTAAACTTAGTTGGTGGGGGGAAGAGTGTGGTATCCGATGTCCGTACTGAACACTCCAGACTCGATTAGCTTGCTCGGTCACTCTGGAAGCTCTCTCTCTTTCCCACAACCCTTCGTAATGTAAGTTGTGTCTCTTACGGAAATAAACAGTATTTAATTAATTACAGTGTTTTCCTAAAGATATAACAAGTTATGTAGTACCTACCCATAACACAAGCTCTGCTTAGCTTGGGGCTAGATAATGCTGTGTGAATTGTCCAGCATTATTTATTATTTATTTATTTATTTCTCTTTTTTCAACCCACTTAGATGGGCATTTTTTAAGTGCTGTTGCAAGCGCTTTCTACATTGTTTACGCACGGTCTCCCGACAGCAGCGGCGGCGGCGCGGCGGCGGCGGTGGCAGTATTATTGAGGCAATGTGCAATGACGACCTCTGTGGCGCAGCGGGCGAAGGTCCGCCTGCGACGCAGGAGGTTGCGGGTTCGATTCCCGCCTCGGGACAAATGTTTGTACGATCTGCAAATATTTGTTCAGGGTGTTCTGGATGTTTTTCTATGTATAATAAAAAATATCTATCTATGTAGTGTATTGTATTATCTATATCAGTAGTCCTGAGTCAGTCGACAGGTTAGGCTATGTCCCTCAACACTCCTTTGTACATGACATGGGGTTCTGTGATTCTGTGATATATTCTATAAATTTTTATATAGAATATAAATTTTGACAATGCCCTTTTACAGCGCCCGCGCCGGCAATAAACCATCATTTCGCAATATTATGGGTACTTCTGCTGAATTGTCGATTAATCGCTTCCGTAGTTTTGGTCTGTGCTTCAAAAACTTTGTATATAATAATAAGACACTTACCTGCCTAAAGTTTTGTTATGTGTTAAGCACCTACTTACTGGATAATGTCCTAGGTATTTACAGATAAGGTCTGATGATGTCGTCGACCCATTTTTGTGTAATCTAGCGTCCAATGCACCCAGGTTTTCAATGCATTCACTGACGGTATCAAGGGCGCCAGCAGTGACCATTCTAATAGAATTGCAGACTGTGGGTCACTTCGTAAAGCCTGTGAAGATCCCAAGAAGATTCTGTGCTTTTGGTTGGGCTTGTACACAAAACTGCGAATCGGTGCGATGCGAATTCTAAGATCGAAGAAGATTGAAGCTTGCAAATTTTTACGATGCGACGTCGCATCGCAGTTTTGCATACCTACCTATAAGCCTTAAGGCTGGTAAGACAACCACGTAGGTATAACGGATTAATTTCGAGAACAAATACGGAAGACCCGAACACCTTCAGTCCCTTTCGCTGGTACCGCTGAGGCTGTTCAGAAAAGAAATTAATATAATTAAACTAAATTACTTAGAACCAGCCTTTATAAGTAAATGCCATTTCAAATTGTATGTTGCTGTACTTCTGTACTGAATTGGATGCACTATTTAAGCAAGCAGGTAATTAACATCGTTGTAGGTACCTACCTGCTACCTTTTCAGATAAGAAGGTAAGGTGCACGTGTCTCTTGGAACAGCGTCGTGGGTGCGGTGTGACAGATAATGTCGTAAGGACGGAATTAATCCTTTGAGCGGGTTAATTATAAAGGCGAATGCGTTGATTTATGCTAGTTTCTTTTATTTGTTGGGAAGTTTGGGAACTTAACCTCTCAGCTGAGACGTCTCAGCTCTCATTTGCGACGCCTGGTACGTGAAAAGTGTACTATTTTTCAAAAAGTATCTAATCATCTACAATTTGACACGTAATCTCTGGAATTTTCCCCATTCGATCTGAATCTAGAAAATATAAACTATCTATTGATCTACAGTTTGACACGTAATCCCTGGAATTTTCCCCATTCGATCAGAATCTAGAAAATATAAACTCAACATTTTAGCGCCAGGTTGCTATTTATCCGCGGCACGCGGCCGCGGGCAGAAGTTAGTACCTAGTCTAGCGAGGGTTCCCATAGCTGGAAGATTCAGGTGAAGACGAATTCACAGCTCTTTGTTCGTGTATTTAGCTTATCTAAGCCACGTTGGGGTTATTCTTAGGCCGAGACCACGACGCACTTAATTATATTTTTTTAAATCTATAAATAGACTCTTTTCCTTAGGTATTTCATAAGCCGGGTCAAATAACAGTTGATAACGGGCTGATAACAAGTGCGTCAAGTGGCTGGTGGCTGACGCGTGCAGGGGGCGTGGTTGTTATCACACCATGATAATTATAAGATAGCTGCAAGTAGGTTTTAGAGGGTGCATGTTTTGTTTGTACGTGCTTATCATAAAGGGTGTTTTAGTTTGTACCGTTTTCAACTGTTTGCCAAGTTTTGTTGCCTAGGTTTTATACCCGTAGAATTGGGATGGTACCTACAAATACCTAATTGTAGGGAGTGAATTGGGGTAAGAAAAGTAGCGCTTAAGTCTGGCCAGTAGCGCTCGTGGCCTGTATCACAAAGACCCGATTTGTGGGAGGAAAGATTAGGAACAATTAAAAGTAAACCGACCAAGTGCGAGTTCGCAAGGGGAAATCAGTTCTACGGCACAATACTTTAATTTATTGGGAAGATAGTGGGAGGAGTAGAGGAATATTAGAACACTGAAGGTAGGTGAAAACAGCAGCGTTTTGTTTCAGAGAAATAAGTAAACTTGTTTGTTGTCCAGAAGCGAGACGCGTCGAAGTCTTTTGTATGCTACGCGGGTGTCGCTGAGCGTCGTAGAACGCGCTACGCGGGTGTGGCGGAGCGCTCGCGCCGTAGCACGCTCTACGAAGTTTATCGTTAATTTTTATCGCAGGTGGATGTTGAACGTTTTTTTAACTATGGCCTCTTGGCCGCAGCTTAAAAAAACGTAGTGTAATTTTTTGAGTCGCGTAAGGTGAGTCGCTTTACAACGGCGACGACGCAAAGTAAGTAGTCATTTCTGTTGCAGGAGAAAGCGGCAGAGGAAAAAGAGGAAAGAAGGCAAACTTATCAACCGATGGAAAATATGAAACTTAGTCTCTCGATGCAGTTTTTTTTTGAGTTTTTGTTTTTGATTGCCGGTTGTGGTATTCAGTCACTCCTATAGGGACCTGGGAACAGAAACACGCGATTATGTATATTTATGATCGCACTCGAGCGAGAAAAGATGACAGACGGCACGCGCACACCGTCGCTGGCGTGCGGACCGGCGGCGCGGCGTGAGGGTAGCTACCTCTGGCGTAATCCTTTGAATGCTACGCCGTCACATCGGTGATGGCCGTAAATTCTGTGTAATTTTGAATTCTGTAAAATATGTACTACTAGCCTCTCTATTACGGTACAGTGAGTGAGGCACGTGATGGACTGACAGACAGACAGACAGACGGCGTCGTAGCGCACTTTACGTAGCAAAAATTTGGTTATACGCTCATTAATCCAGTACCGTTACCACACCGCACACACACACAAAACGTGCATTCAAAACTCGTTATTTTTAGATAAATTTTACAGTGGCAAAATGGCTTCCCAAAAGTTCAAACGCGTAGTCCGCGACCTGTCTGTCATCTGCAGGGGTATTTTAATTCACCGATTCGTTTCCGAATCGAATCCGACGGATCTTTAAAGCGCTATTTTGTTTTCGCCTCGGGTTGATGATCGAAAATTCGAAGCGAATCTGTTGACTAATGGCCATGTCAATGAGGAGGAGCTCTTTATTTCGATCATCAACCCGAGGCCAAAACAAAATAGCGTTTTAAAGATCCGTCGGATTCGGAAACGAATCGGTGAATTAAAATACCCCTGCTGATGCCGTCAATATAAAATTCATCTGAATGTTACGAGTTAAACCCCATATTTTAAAGCTAATTTTTGTGCTGTGCTTCAGCGGTGATTTTCAGGTGTGCGACAAGCTTTACAACACCCTATTTCTTAGTAGATCCCGTGTAAGTAAGGCAGTAATCAAAAGTAGGTAGATACGACTGCCAAATAACTCCAAAACATTTACTAAATTCATTATGGTCATTGTTTTATATTTTTCATTGATTTATCATGACGTAGGAATATGCGGAACCGAAAACCAAAACACATCTGTTATGAAATCGCCGAGATGTTGATCTCTGGACCTATAACTATTGACGTCTTCTTCTTAATCAGGACACACCCTCACGCACTGTTGGTAAAATAAAGGTTGTCGCACACATAGGCTGCATCGCTCCAGCACAGCGAATGCAGCTCTCCGCCTCAAATCGTGTTAGTCACAGGCCGCTGGACAGCGGCAACCTCAGTGTCGAAGCACACTGGGGAAAAATCCGTATCATCGTATGACTTTCTGTCGAGTTACAGCGCGCGGGCCACTTGCCTGAAGCTTGCGGTAAGCAGGCGTCAACCAACGAGTGCCTATGTTGCGGCAAGCTCGCTGTCTGCTATTTTATGACGTTAATTTAATCAAATAAAGTTTAGCGCCTATTTATACATTTTGGCATAGTAGGTGTTTTAGTCGGACTATGATGAGTTAGAGCGAGAAGATTAAACCGGAGTATAGTTCGGTGATTTGATGAAATGAATGTTTTTATACAGCAGTTTTCGGGAAAAAAAAATCTGCTATGAAAGTTAACCAATCGTGAAAACCAACTACCAATTTAAAGTAAAAAACATGAAAAATTCAAAACATAAAAAATATATTCCGAATTTTTTGTAATAGCTGAAAAAAGTTGAAATCCCTGACGCCAATATCTTCAATGCGTAGTCGTCTTAATCAAAAAGTGTAGCAGTAAACTTTTTGAAAGATCACGCAATGTTGCACTTGTTTTCCGAGAAATAAAGACAGCCCTGTTATCTGCCTACCTACTTATGCCACTGACCGTACTCCAACCTAATAAATTAACATTATTGATGATAAAATAACGCCTGGATACCTTATCGTTAGTTTTCGGGTTATTTTTAGACAAGACAAATTCTTTGTTTCATTTACAGAGATCTTAAGAGGAGGAATAATGATTTTCAGAGCTGAAGTGGCAGGCGGCCGGCCATATTCCGAATAATCGACCACCGTGTTGGGGCAAAAGTGTTCTTGAGTGGAGTGGGGACCGCGACTTAGCAAACTTAGTGTAGGTAGGACTCCATGTGTCTAGGTGGGATGACGACCTGCAATAGACGGCAGGCGGACCTATTGCAGGTCGTCATCCCGACTGGATGACGAGCTGGATGCGGCAAGCTGAAGACAGGGCGCTGGGGCGCTCGTTATGAGAAGCCTATGTTCAGCTGTGGACTTGCTTAATCTGATAACGCGAAAGGTATTTTGTAAAAGCTGAATGACGTAGATACGAAATCTTCCTTGTTTTTGTTGTAATATGCATGAGTTATATTATATCATAATAAGTGATTGACGTTAGCATTTCAGGGCAGCTGTCGTATGATTCTTGTTTTTAGTATTATGTAGAGCGTGAGTTAGCTGTTTTCAGTTATTTTTACTTTTGTTTTGAACGAGAACGTGATAGATAAGTTACTTCGACGTGACCTCTTTACTACGCGTTCAGGTTTTCGTATAGTAAATATTTTTCAGATTATGTACTAGCAACCTTTAGTAAGTATTTTGTTCTTGATAGATAAATGTACATTGCACCATATGGTCAAAGAACTTTTAAAATGTAGGTACATTGTTATTAAGCTTTGAACTTCTATGTAGTTAATTAATAATTTAATTATGTACAATCATTGATATGTAGGTACCTTCATTTACAACCTTTTTTACCTATACATTATTTAGAGGGAGGCTTTTGCCAAGTAATTTGATACTAACTAAGTTCTAAATAATATTAATTCCAAACATTGATATCATCAAGGTTCTCAAAAATTACATGCAAATTATTTTATAATTTAACTTATTATTATAAATGAAAGAGCCTTACTCTTTTCGGTGTAATGATGTAATTTCCGCCACTTTTCTCCATCCAATGCTATGCCTTTTACTTCTCGATTCGACATGACAGCGACTTTCTCCTTGAGTTTACATGTATAGCAAATATTTTGGTCTGCCCCTTCCTCGTCTTCCTTCTACTATTCCTTCTATGATGTTACTTATGCAGATGTCGTATAAGGTGTCCAATCATTCTCCCTCTTTTCTTTTGAATGGTGTTCAATGGTCATCAAAACCCTTTTCTTCTCAACTCTTTTCAGTACCTCCTCATCAGTAACCTACTCCGTACAGATGATCCTTTCCATCCTCCTCCAGCACCACATTTCAAACGCCTCACTCCTCTTTCCGCTGTGGCATGCTCCATGTCCCGCATCCATAGAGGGCTATGCAGCGAGAGGGCATAGGTAGCCCTCTATTAAAGATGCGCGTCTGTGAATGATTTAATTCGAATTATTCGACTTCACAAATCATTCGAACCATTCGAATGACTAGGGCAAATTAGTAACTAATTTGGTTAGTAATGTAGCAGTAAACGTCTAGCGAGTGGCGTCTAATAAATTAAGAATTGATTTCGCGTCGACTGCCCGACTCGCCATTACTAACCAAATTAGTAACTAATATGGTTAGTAATGGCAACTGCTCGAGTCGGGCAGTCGAATTCAATTCCTTATTCGACGCCTTTTGCCATTACTAACCAAATTAGTAACTAATTTGATTAGTAATGGTGACTGCCTGAGTCGGGCAGTCGAACTCAATTCGTTATTCGACGCCTCGATCAATACGTAGAGGCATAAGTAATTAGTAATTAGTAGTTGTCGTTCGAATTTGAAGATTAGTATATTACTAATATTCTAGTCGAATGAGTAAATACTTTTTTTTTTTGGCAGAAGCCTTTATTCACAAAGAAAATTATAATATAATTGGTATTTACAATTGAAACAATTGAGCTAACTGCAGACCGTTGCAAACAATCTACAGGTAGCTCAACTGATCCATATCAATACCAGTCGGAAGCGTCCCCAAGACGCTGGCTGCATTGCCCCGCTGTATGGCAATGCTGATGCGCTGTGCCAGATACTGACCAGCTCTCGGGTCACGCGTCGATAATTTTTAGAAAACCCGAAGAGCCTCGGTACCCCACGGACCTAGGGTCTCGACTCCAAGAGGAGCAAATGTGTAGGCTCTGTCGAGACCTGCATATTTGCGCCTCTTGAGATCTTCGGCCAAATCTGCCGACGCGCCTGCCCTCACGGATGTCCTCGGAAGATGGGAAGGCGCAAGTGTGTCGTCGACACGACATGTAGCGTCCCACACAATGGGCCTCCCCAACTCCCATGGGACTAGTGTCATACCGTCGGGCCTTTTACCATCGTCACGTAACAGACCATTCGGTTCGAGAATAGCTGGTACGTTAGCGGTGACAAAGGCCCGCCGGATGATGTCGTTAAGGCTGGCGTGGCGAGATATCCGACCGGCTGCCCTAGTACACGATAATCCGTGATGACCAAGCTGTTCGACAGCAGTACCGCACTGGCATTGATGAGGCGCGCAACACCTTGCACCCAACCGAAGACATGTTGCGATACGGAAAGTTACGGGATCCAATAAAGTACCAGTGGTATATGAAGGAAATGCTTGCAACCAATGTCCTGACTCCCATTTAGAAACGGCCAGGAGGCGGGCACGATCCGCAGAGCTGGAGCACGTTTGTAACAAACAATTCCGTGTCAACTCAGACAGAGGCCCGTCCCATTGCCGTTGGGACAAAAAAAAATGAGTAAATTAGTAGTTGTAGATCATTCGACTAATATTCTACTATATATTACTAATATTCTAGTCGAATGAGTAAATTAGTAGTTGCAGATCATTCGACTAGCCAGATCATTCGCAGTCGCGCATCTTTACCCTCTATGATAGTTTAACTAACGACCCATACAAGCGTTAGACACTAGAATTTCAACTAAAGTATAGAGAACGTATAAAAAGAACGTAAATAATCTCAATATCTCAATCATGAGGCATTATTTTTCCAAACCTTTTTATTTTGCCTACTGAGTAGCATAATTAGATAAAACTTATAAAATCAAAGTTCAAAGTATAGAGTCATGATTTCAAACTGCATTAATGAGTTCAATGATAACCGGGTCAAGGGTGATGGAAGTCTTTGGTCATGTGTCGACACACGCGGACGCGGGAAGTGCCCACGATTACTTAGAAAGTTTAGATAAAAAAAAGTTTTTTACCATTGGTCCTTATTTTTGTTACACTTTTGTTAAGATTAGGTCATAGAACATCATCATTATCAACTCATCAGCCTTTGTCAACCCACTGCTGACCTAGTCCTATGACTACGTTAATGGCATTCGCAAATCAAAATCAAAATCAAAAACTCTTTATTTCCATAAATACAATAAATGTACACTTAGAAAAGGTCAAATTGTAAAACTAAACACTGACACGGAAATAAAGTGATATTTTTGATTTCTGTCGCTTCGGTATGTAGACTAAAGTAAATAAGCGACGAAGAAACCTTTAGCCTGTTAGTTGTTAATTTCCGAGTTGGACCAAACCCGTCCCAAGCTTTTTTATCTTCTATATAATCTGATATTTTATAGTAAGCCTTTTTGCACAGCAAGGTTTTGACAATTTGTTTGGATTTATTAACTGATAATTTTTGCAACTCACTAGGAGTTTTTTTGTAGAAGCGTAGTATACATTGCCCTTTAAAAGATACATTAATTTTGTGTAGCCTAGTTGTGGGCACAGCAAGTTTATGTTTATTTCTGGTATTAAAATTATGTTTATATCACTATTTTTAGGGAACCGATTTATATTTCTATGAGTGTACAACAAGTTTTCATTAATATATCCCCTAGGTCCTGCGCTGGTCTGGGCCAGGTATAGCGTACGGTTTCGCGTACGTCATTGACCCATCGCGCCGGTAGACGTCTTCTATTCCTACAGCCGTCTCTCGCCCACCAGTCGGTCAGTGCTTTGGTCTATCAGTCGTCACTCCGTCTGGCCAAGTGTCCTGCCCAACGCCATTAAAGTTAAAGCCCCAAGATCAGAACACACTCATGATAAATAAAGTAAAAATACATGACATATTTTTAGAGAATATAAATAAAAACTAAATACCTACCTGCTATAAAAGATGAACTATCTAGTAGTGTATTACATTATGATTTGGTTGTCACCAGTTTTGATTCATAGTCTAACAACTAACAAGATCCCAGTCTCTAAAATGTCGTGATTTCTTGCTACCCGAGTGATAGAAGAAATGAATTGCCTGACAGGTCCAGGTCCAGTTATCAGTCCACTGGTGGTAGATTCCACGTCTTGACGTAAAAACATTGCGTCATTTCCTGGCGCTTTTACCAGCGTCATCCATAAGTGGCAGTGACCTAGGAGTTGTTGAAAATAAGAAGGTAGTTATTATTAGAACAAATAAAGTTTTAGAAAACTACTAACTATTTATCGCGTGGTAGGTATCTTTTTTGGTTTTTAGGGTTTCGTACCTCATAAGGAAAAAAGGAACCCTTATAGGATCACTTTATTGTCCGTCTGTCTGTCCGTCTGTCAAGTCCCGTTTCTCAGGGACGCGTGGAAGTATCGAGTTGAAATTAATATCAAATACCTACTCAAGTCCGTTACTTCTAGGAGCGTCGATATAAATAAAACTTCTAGATCGACACAATCAAAAGTTACAGCCGTTTATTTCCGAATATTTTGAAATTTCCAACGGAATCACATGGATACAAAACCTATAGGGTACTTCCCGTAGACCTAGGATCATGAAATTGGGTGAGCAGCAAGGTCTTTTAGCACAAGTTAAGGAAAAAATACGAAAACCATTTGTAGATTAATAAAAAAAAATATTGACGTGCGTTTATTACAAAATAATACTTGCTATACAAAACGGACGAGCTTAAAATCTAAGAATTGAATTCAATCATTCAATCCTTTGACAATAATTTTATTAGGTAAATTAATAAACATAAATAACATCCATCAAAATTATAATAAATACCTACTTACTTAAATTTAATATACACGTATGTATGCATTATGTAGTTACTTACAAGTTTAAAGAGCTCAGTTCAATGATCATGCTTGGGTTATGAAGTCCTCCTAGGCAAATTGCGACCTAGGCGGCCAGTCTCACTATAATATGTCAGTGCGCAGAACATATTATAGTGCACAAGTGTGTGCGCAAACACAGGTGCACTCTCTATTCCCTCACTCTCATAATTAAATGTTTTTTTTTGTAAATAATTAATTAAGTAAAATCAAACAAAAGTGTAATTATAAACACCTCACGCCCACAGCTGAACATGCCCTCCCTCCCAAACAAGGGGGGTGTGCCATGATCAGCTCGCTTGGCAGGCGGGTTGGTGATCCCATCAGATTATCCTTTTCAAAATGTCCAACGTGCTTCCTTTGCATGCTTCGAATCCAGAGGTGACGTCATATTTGCCTACGTACACTTTACTTTACTTATGTATACTAGCACTCGCATGTAATAGTTTACAAAAGTCAGTATACCTAGATATATGTTTAACCATTTGAGCGCCACGCCACAAACGAATTCCCTTGTCCTCTACGCCAAGGCACAAAGTGAACAAAAATACCTATGCGACCCGCAAGTGCTGGTCTATATATATGTATATAGGTGACTGTGGCGTTCAAAAGGTTAAATAATATAGTGAGAGAACCACAAGAGAAAAATGGCAAGAATTATGATATGTAAAAATACATTGGCATATAAATTATGATATGAATATTTTTGAGTGTTCAAGCCTCTCAGGTTTCCTGGGTGTCGGGCGCAAGCCTTAGCGGTGAGTCTTCAGCACCCTCCGCCAGTCACCGCGCTAGAACTGGGCGCGGCAGCACGCTCTGCGGAGACGACTCCTGGCTCCATCCGCCTTCCGTCGTCGGCACGCTGCTGTACTTGTCGGGTTTTAGGATGTAATTGAACTGAAAGAAACAATGTACCCTATTTCAATGAATTTTAAATGTAACTGTTGTGTGCCCAGCTGGCGTCTGGCGTTCCCAAGAGTAGGGTCTAACTGAGAGTTTTGAGTTTCTGTGTTTCTTGTGAGGGGTAGAGTAGAATTTCACCGATCGGATCACTACCTACAGCTCTATGCCGGAATGTACTTATGGAAAGAGGAAAGGGAGATCTTAGCCCAACAGTGGGATTTAGTGGCTTGAAAATCATAATTTTGTGATAGTCACCTGTAACGCTGTTACTATATTACAATTTTTTTGTGGTTTGTGTTTTTTGTCCTACAAAACTGTTAAAGCTAAGCGCATACCTTTTGAAGTCGAAAGAGCCAATGGAATCGAATATGAGAATCCGCTGCCATTTGGAAATTGAAACGGTTCATTTGATTTATCATGTTTGTGTCGTATCCCTCGGCACCTTCGGTTCAGATTGATTGTGATATCGTTGCTCAAACTAGATGGCGCTGCCAAATTATACACCGTAAAACAAAGGGTTGAGCATGGTTAAGGGCTATTCCCTACAACTGTGCATTTTAGGTCAAGTGCATTTTTAAATAATTTTGCTATTTCTCTATGTGCCAAAAATAAACTGCAAATTAAACCTATCTGCATTCTCATTTTGCAACATTTCCTTCACAGCTACGTCAAAATTCGACTACCGATAGCCAAAGTTTGGGGGCCGGCTGATGTAAAACCCTTACCACGACAGCTGCAACGACCCCTCCAATGATGCTGCCGACCGCCACGTCGCTCCAGTAGTGGAAGTGCTCGCGCACGCGCGTGAGGCCCACGTACCACGCGGCCAGCAGCACCGCGAACTGGACCACGTGCCGGAGCATCTTGGAGCCGCGCCACTTGCCGCGCACTTGCACGTAGCACTGGAACGTTGTGAATGGGACATGATATAGTTGTGCATCATCAGGTATTGGGGTAGGTACCTTAGCCCAGTAAGTGAAGGTACCTTAAACGGTGTAGGTATAATAAAAAATGTTCTTAGGAGATTATCCATATTTTTAGAGAAATTTTTAGCCTTAGGTATTACAAATTATATAAATTACAAATATTGTTAGTCAATTGTACAAATGTGTACTAAAGGTATCGCAATTCAATGAATACCTAAAAATAGTAGGTACCAACCTACATTTCAGATGGATCTCTCTGCATGCTTTGGTGATAGGGGGTAATGGCAAATTTTTCGAAATATTTTTCAAAATATTTCGAAAAGTATGAAACATACAGAAATTTGAAAATGTACAAACCGATACCTTTCATCTGATGCCCCAGTCGGTGAGGCAGCCACTTCTTTTGAAAATTATTCCCCCCTCTTTTGACCATTTTTCAAAAAGTGTTATTTTTACAGACTTCTCTGTATTTTTCCTGTAAAATATAGATCCTCATCTGCAAAGGCTCCATACATTTACATTTCAAATGGATCGCTCTGTAAACTTCGGAGATAGGGGGGAGGGGGGGGGGGGGGGGGGAATTCAGAATTCAGTATTGCAAAATATTCATATTACAGTTTTGTAAGTATTCATGTACCTGTTAGTTAGTTAGGGTATGACAATATAATCTTCATCTAGGACTTAAGATAAGGACTAAATTAAGTATTTTGTATTTTATGCGAAATTACGGAGATCCTTAATAATATTTATGTAGTTTAAAAAAATATCAATTTACCTAACACTTCAAAATACTTTTCTTTTTATAAATTTGTGTGACTAGGTTTTTTGAAATGTACATACTAATACCTTTCATTTGATACTTGACTTTTTCTCTTTTAGGGTTTCGAGATCGAAGATCGGTTTCGAAACCCGGTCTCGCTTTGTCTGTGCTTTTTTCCCTCCCTAATAACTCAGCAACTATTGCAGCTATCAACTTGAAATTTAAAATAATAATACATTTCGTACGCCTTTACAGATTTAAAGAAAAATGAAAATGAATATTTTCTTAAAATTTTCTTTATTCTTTATTAAATGAATATGAAAATGTTCATTTTAATATTTAATTTATTTTTGGTATTTTTTTCTTCAAATCTGTACTTGCACACGAAAAGTATTATTATTATTTTAAATATCAAGTTAATAGCTGCAATAGTTGCTGAGTTATTAAGGAGGGAAAAAAGGACAGACAAAGCGAGACAGTAAGGCTTTCGAAACCGATCTTCGATCTCGAAACCCTAAAAATATTGTTAGCAAGTAATAGGCATTTTACACAATTCTATTTTTGCAAATCTATTTTAAATGCCAATCGATCCTTTTTGTTTCCTTGGTGAGAAAGACTGAAAAGAGTTTTTTATGCGATATCTGACTTTTTTAGTACTCCAACCTAAGTTGGTCCAATATAAGTTTTTGATCAGCATACGACCACTGGAGATGCAAAATGCTTAGTATATTTATTTTTTGGAGTCCAGGGGAGAAAACTGGAATAACCCTATTTAGGTATGGCCCAATGAAAAAGTTTGTAGTTATAAAAAACTTTGATTGGAAACAATCATCTGAGATTCAGCTGATGATATTGGCCCTTATCTTCTTTTAATTGCCTCAGTAGATAAGAACAAACGAGCCATTGCAAATATTATCAACACAGATTTGCAACAACTGACGTTGATCGTGTTTGTATGTGGTTTAGATACTCACGATGAAGAAAATGGCACAGCACATGGAGTAGCTGGCGTGCCCGCTCGGGAAGGACATGTGCGCCTCCCGGATGGAGCGCTCGTCGGGCTGCAGGCAGACGTACTCCACGATGTACCCGTGCACGTTGACCGGGGCTGTAGCGTTGTACACCGGCATGCACACCTGAGGGAACGGACTTATATACAATACAATACAATACAATACAATACAATTCTTTATTAATAACGCCAAGTTACAAGTCACAAAGGAATAAGTTAAGCAATATAGTTAATATATTGACCTTAAGATAATCTAATAATATCGAATCTAATATAATTTAAATAATATAATTCATTTTACAGTGTTTCAATATAATGTATATGGTAGGAGAAGAAAAAGCCCCAATGAGTAAAGCTCTCCGCTTATTAATCCAATGCCGCTACCACACAGCACAAAAACGTGCATTGAAATATGGGCTCATTATCTTTACAACGACAAAATGGCTTCTCACAAGATTCAAACGAGTAGTCCGCGAGCTGTCTGTCATCTGATGCCGTCAATATAATATCCATCTAAATGTTACGAGTTATAAGTCCATATTTGAATGCACATTCTTGTGGTGTGCTGCAGGGCTGGTTTCCAGGTGTGGGACAAGCCTAACGCTTCCCTGATGCCTTGATTGAGTGACTGCGCATTGAACAAGCGATTCCTTCTCGCATCACAGGCCAGTGCAAACGTAGCGACCATATATTTTTGCGCTGCGGATTCTATACCCGCGAAGAGGCGTCCCCAAGGGCACACGCGGACACTGCCCATTACTCCACACAAAAGTCGCGTCTCGGCACATACATGTGCCACTGTGTTGCGCTACACATGTGTGACGTGTTGGGTTCATTTCATGAATATATTGGGCGAGTGAGACAGTTGCTAAATAACTCAAAGATAAATAAATAAATAAATAAATATAAATAATGCTGGACTATTCACACAGCATTATCTAGCTAGCCCCAAGCTAAGCAGAGCTTGTGTTATGGGTGCTAGATAACTGATATACAGTAGTAAATAATTTTTCACTAAATTTAACAAACCGGTTTCTGGAAAACTCGAGTGATAAGTTCATAGTAGTGGGAGATTTTAATTTTCCTAACATTAATTGGTCTTTATCTGACGATGGAGTCTCATATCAGCCTGCTGAATTACAGGGTTCTCATCAGTTCGAATTTTTTGATAACCTAAATGTTTGTCATCTAACCCAGTTTAGCTCGCAACTAAATGTAAATAATAAGTTGTTAGACCTCGTTTTTTCCAATAGCGAGGTAACGGTGACTCATTGTTGCAGCCCATTAGTACCAGAAGACCCGCATCATAAGGCTTTAAAAATCTCAGCTGATTTTGTAGAACTGCACCAACTTAGGCCGCGGCCACATACTAAGTACCTATTTGACAATGGCGATTATAAAAGTATTTTGCACAACTTAAAGTTAGTTAACTGGAATAATGAATTCAATAGTAGAACTCTTAACGACGCGGTCTCATTTCTTTATGATACACTTACTGATCTACGAAATAAATATGTCCCCTCAAAACTAGTGAATCAATCAACTAAATATCCCCTTTGGTATAGGTCACCTCTTATAAAAATGCTCAAAGAGAAATATAAATTTCACTCTAAATATAAAAGGTATGGCAATGTTTCAGACCACGACTCATTTGTTATCCTACGTGAGCGCGCTAAAAAGCTGGAATCAGAATTATTTGAAGACTATATTGCCTCCGTTGAAGCTCGAATCAAAGAAAATCCTAAAGCGTTCTGGACCTACGTAAAAAGTAAAAATCAGTCTAACTCTTACCCCTCTGTTTTAAACTTCGGACAACGCTCATCAGACAAAGGTGAAGAAATCTGTGAAATGTTCGGTGAATACTTTCAATCCACCTTCCTTTCTTCAACAAGCCACCCTTCACAAGTTATTCAAGACTCTTCCCCGTCCTTTTCTTCATCCGACATCTCATCAGTAAATATTGCTAAGGCTGATGTCCTTAAGTTTTTCTTGACCCTTGACCCAAAGAAATCAGCCGGACCCGACAATGTTCCTCCTACATTCATCGTTAAATGCGCAGGTGCCCTAGCATCTCCGCTTACTATTTTATACAGAAGATCTATTAAGGAGGGTATTGTACCGGATATCTGGAAATCTGCGTTTGTAACTCCTATACATAAAAAAGGCCCTAAGTGTAACGTCGAAAACTATC
Source organism: Eupithecia subumbrata (assembly GCA_949316285.1). Lineage (NCBI taxonomy): Eukaryota > Metazoa > Arthropoda > Insecta > Lepidoptera > Geometridae > Eupithecia > Eupithecia subumbrata. The sequence goes on along the minus strand of OX438630.1, from coordinate 7,260,424 downwards.
GCCCGATCTCCAAATTGTGTATCTTTGCTAAGGTGTTCGAGCGACTAGTTTACAACCAACTGTATTCAGCTCTTAAGCATACCTTTTCTGAGAGCCAACATGGCTTCCTGAAAGGTAGATCTACAACATCTAATTTGATTATGTGTGCTGAGTATCTGTCACACAACATATCAGAGCCTGCTCAGGTAGATGTTATCTACACCGACTACAGCAAAGCTTTCGACAGGATAGACCACGTCATACTTTTAAACAAATTACAATCCGCTGGAATAAGAGGAGACTTGTTTCGATGGTTCTCTTCTTATGTTCAAAATCGATCTCAGACTGTGGTTTTGAACGGGTATACTTCCACACCATTACGGATCCCATCGGGTGTTCCACAGGGCTCTTTGCTTGGACCTCTTCTATTTACAATATTTATTAATGATATTTCTATTAATTTCAAGCATTCTAATATATTGCTCTATGCCGACGACATGAAAGTTTTATGTCCAATCAGAAAGAGCGAAGATTGTCTTAAACTACAGGAAGATTTGATTAGATTCGAAGATTACTGCCGTATCAATAAATTGGATCTTAACGTCCTTAAATGTTATGTGTGCTCCTTCACTCGCAAGCCTCAATCCATAGTTTATGATTACAAGTTAAAAGAGTCAACTGTTGCAAGAGTGGATTCTATCCGTGATTTAGGAGTGACCTTTGATTCTAAGCTGCTCTTTGACAAGCACGTAGATAACATTGTCAAAAAGGCATCTAAAGCGCTAGGCTTTGTTATTAGAATGTCGGCGGAGTTTGAACAAATAAAGACGTTTAAGATCCTCTACTGTGCGTATGTTAGGAGTCATCTCGAGTACGTTTCTCAAGTGTGGAGCCCTAGCTATAATGTTTACATTGATCGGATCGAAGGCATCCAAAAACGTTTCCTCAGGTACTTACAATATCGAAGTAGAACATATATACCTAACTATTTATCACGTTGTAAGAAGTTTCACATTCTTCCACTGGCAGAGAGACGGCGTATAGCGGACGTAATGTATCTTCTTAGCATTGCGAGTGGCAGGGTCGACTGTCGAGAACTACTCGGTTTAATAGGTCTGAGAACAACTCCAGCATCTCTCAGAAACCATAATCTTCTATACATTCCTTCATCTAATTCAAGATATAGACAGAACTCATATATTCTACGTGCGAGCAGATACTTCAATGCTATGGCAAAAGAAGTTGATTTGTTTAACACTTCTCCCAGTAACTTCAAGCGTATCTGTGGTAACCATTTCTTTAATTCCTAACTTCACATTTTACCTACTTTGTTTGTCCGCCACTTATTCTCTTCAATATTCTTTATATACTATTTGTGAAAACTTTTAATTGGCCGTCCTTATATTTATGCTTAAATTTTGTACATGTTTAGCCGTAAGTTTTCCTAAAATAAATAAATAAATAAATAAATAAATAAATACTTAATATAATACACTACATAGATAGTTTTTTTTTTTATTATACATAGAAAACACCCAGACCATCGGAACAAATTTCTGCAGATCGTACACAAATTTGTTCCGAGGCGGGAATCGAAACGGCAACCTCCTGCGTCGCAGGCGGACCTTCGCCCGCTGCGCCACGGAGGTCGTCAAAGATGTTTTTACTTATTATTTTCCTCTCACTAAAGGCGAAATTAAACCTCAAAACAGAAGTAATTTCGTATGTCCATGATCAAATTAGCATGTTCGATTCCAGGATTAGACTTAAATGTATGCAAAATTTCAGCCTGATCCGTTCTTTAGTTTTGGCGTGAAGAGGTAACAAACATCCATCCATCCATCCATTCTTTCGCATTTATAACGTTAGTGTGATATTCTCAAGCACCCGTTCTAGTAAAAACGTTGTAGTAGAAACTTCATTTTCGTGTTCCGAGTTTTCCCCAAGGACCATGGACTGGTGGGAAGAAATCCCCTGCTCATCGTAGCCAAGAACAGGAGAGCAGAATCTCGTTGGAGATACAGAAATGCTTACATCGTAGAAGTGCGGCCTGAGGCGTCCGATGATGCTCTTGCTGGTGAAGATGAGCAGGTGCTGGCAGGCGAGCCCGAAGAGGAACACCCCCACGGCGCAGTAGGTCTCCCACACCCACCCGGGTATCAGGCGCCCGCAGATGAATTTCTCTCCGATGCCTTTGCCTTGCTTGTCTCGAACTATCTCCACTATTAAGATCTGAAACGTAAATAAAAAAAAACTTAGTAGGTGATTCTTGCTTCTTGCTTTCCCTGGACCTAGCATCGTCTAGCCCGAAAGTAAGCAGAGCTTGTGTGGAGCATCACACGACTGATTTACACAATACCTACTTACATGTGTTTACTTACATCTACACCCGGAACAAATATGGAGCGTTGCTATTTTACTACAAAAACTTAGTAAACGTAATTCGACGAATTCATTATTAATGTAAGTGGGTTAACTATGAACCTAGTTTGTAGCGCGACGCGCGAACCGCACTCACCCTGATGAAGTGCCTCATTAAGAGATGAAACGTTGGTTTTCTTTCAACATAAACTGGGTTCGTAGTTAACCCGGTTACATTCATAATGCATTGCTTAAGGAGATATGGCTTTATTCGACTTAAATTAATTTCCTACGTACTTTCTACACGCGTCCGGTTATACCTCAACTTACCTTACCAGCAGATCATACAAACATTTGTTTTGCCTCGGGAATCAAACCCGCAACCCCCGGCAGCCCGTACTGAGATCATCAACAGTTTACCTATAAGTATATATAATGCTGGACAATTTACACAGCATTATCAACAAGCTAAGCAGAGCTTGTGTTATGGGTACTAGATAACTGATGTACATAATACAATACACTACATAGATCGATATTTTTTATTATACATAGAAAACACCCAGAACACCGGAAAAAAATTCTGCAGATCATACACAAATTATTTCCGAGGTGGGAATCGAACCCGCAACCTCCTGCGTCGCAGGCGGACCTTCGTCCGCTGCGCGTGATTATGATCGGCTCGCTTTCTTAGACCATCTACAAAGTCACGGTTATCTCTAAGTAAACCGTAACTAAACGTCCACTGATGTGGTTAAGCGACGGAATGACTACCTACTAAATAAAAGGCAGACCATACTAATTATCAAGGTTAGGTAGGTACCTATGCACGAAAGATGATGATACCTACCATGTAATGTATTTTTAAACAAAAGACGGTTCCCGATTATACAAAGTTGTGACTTAGTGGGAAATGGGCTTCATAATAAATAACCTATTCTTGAAAAGGTAATTTTTAGTGATATTGCCTTACGGAAATCCCGCAAAATATACAGTTTGTTCCACGGTTGATAGGTCACTAGAATGTAATGATTTAAGTATTTTCATTGAAGTCACACCCACTCGCCTCGAAGTTCTAGCAAATATAATCTAGCGAAGAAGTCAAAGCTGTTTAACTCAAATCCTATTTCGAGACTACATTCTTCCAGCTGCTTCGCACGCGTTTGTCCTAGGTAAAGGCAAAAAGTAGCCTACCTATATCCTTCCCAGAATACCATTTATCTCCTGGCCAAATTTCGCTACGATCTGTCAATTAGTTTAGTTGTATAAAGTGTAACCGATGGCGACAGAGTAACTATTGTATTAATAGCAAAGCATATCCATCTATAAATACAAAAGTTACCTACTCTTGGATACATCTACTTACAGTAAGGATCACAATAACGACCCCGAATGACGTCATAACCTCGTTGACGGTCTGGTCCTTGTACGGCAGCCGGATGTCCAGGTCCTGCACGAAGAACCCGCGCCGGTAGGGCTCCATCCACAGCTCTATAGCCAGCAACGAGAATGCCACTGAAATCATGAATCGCGAGTTAACCAACAACTTAACTCTTATAATCTTTGGATACTTATATCTTATCTGAGACGAACACTTAACTCGGTTGAGGTACCAGATTGCGAAACTAAAAGAGAATATGTTATCGAGAACATTATAGTATATTAGCGCTTACTTTTACATGTACACAAGTTCATAAGAAACTATTGGATCCGAAGATTTAAAAAGTCAGATAGATACCGCGTCGTGTTGTTGCTGTCATACGACGAAAACATAAAATTCATATCATACATGTTTCTTACTTTTTTATTTGTTAAAACTGAAAACCAGAGAAACTATGCAAGCGAGCCTGCTGATGGAAAGTAGACATTGTGGTTAGGGCGACTTTGAACTTCTGACATCGGCGATGCTCACCCACCAACTGATTCACTATCGATTGTTATCATGATTGTAATTATAGATAGTTAATTGCAGTCGCTTTACCTATGCGTCTACAGCATCGACCTGATGAGCGACTGCATACGCGACGGCAATCATTACGGAGTGCAGACCCACACGGTCTTTTACAAACATATTTATAAATAAAAAAAAACGTCAGATGCGCGAATCGCACTTGGCATTTTATTTTGTTTATAAATACGGAATCCTTGGTGCTCGTGTACCAAGGGTTCCGTATAGGTGTAAGACCTTGTTTCTTGCTCAATATCATGATTCTATTTCATTACGGATGTAAGCGGGTTAACTACGAACCTTATTTGTGTTGGAAGAAGGGATGAAACGTTGGTGTTCTTCCAACACAAATAAGGTTCGTAGTTTTTATACGATAGTTTTTATAGTAAAATCATGATTCTAGTGTATGTATATAATTTCTTTTTATTAATTATGCAACAAATTTACGGTTTTCGGAATTTTTCCTTTACTTGTGCTATAAAACCTTGCGTCTTGCCAAATTTCATGATTCTAGGTCTACGGTATGTACTCTATATATAGGTTTTGTACACATGTGATTCCTTGGAAACTTCAAAATATTCGGACATAAACTGCTGTAACTTTTGATTGCGTTGACTCAGGAGTTTTATTTATCACGGCTCCAAGAGGTTACGGACTTGAATGTTTGACGTTAATTTCAACTCGATATCTTCACGCGTTCCTGTGATATGGGGGTTGACAGACGGACAGACGGACAACAAAGTGATCCTATAAGGGTTCCTTTTTCCCTTAGAGGTACGGAGCCCTAAAACAAAACGAGTAGTTAGGTACTTACTGCACGCCATCAGAACAAAATCCAGCAGAATCTTCCACACTAATCTATCCACTGCCATTTTCTTTAACAAAACGGTATATTTATGTTTTTAAAAACCCTCAATAAAGGTGTTTAGGCACAGCGGTGCGGCCCTCGCCTCGATAATAACTACTCGAAACTGATATGGCTTTTGATAATGCTAATCTCGGAGTGTGGATGCGTCAGCCTGGAAAACAGCCTTGCATACTTTATCAAAAACAATAAATAATTTAGTTTTTATCAAATTCCTAAGATATTTTAATATATACCAATTTTACGCACCAATTTTAGCAGTAAAACGCTAGCTGTAATTAAATTAATACTTAAAAAATAAATAGTACCTACCTAAATGAAAGCGAATGAAATGTAATTGAATTTATTTATAATTTACTGTTGAATCACCTAAGTAAGGTGATCAATAGGTAATGAAGGGAGATAAATATTAACTAATGACATAGCAAGCTATGTTTCTGCAATATATTTTCTTGCTGAACACATTATGACATTCACAAACTAAAACACTAGGAAGTTGATATGAAAATTTATTATCAAAGTAAGTCTTTTCTTTACAAGAAAACTATAGGTACAAAAGTTTTTGTTTATAGACAACGCATTCTTTTCCAACATTTTACTATTTTAGGTTCAGGCTTAAAGTACTATTATCACTTAAAATTTACAGCTAACAAATACAAATATTCCAACAAACTAACGCCAATGTGCCGTAAGAATCGAACCTCCACTTCAGTCCGTGCATGTACTAAGAATCGAACCTCCATCTCAGTCCGTGCATGTCTAGAGAGCGGACTAAGGGAACCTACAGAGGAAGAGCATCCTTTTTTTGTATTTTTAACACCAGTACTTTTTAATACCTGTACTACAATTCAAATGCCAAGCGTGCTGGTTATGACGAAACCCCCCTTGTTTAGGGAAGGCGCGTTCAGCAGTGGACATACCTATGTGCCCTGACGAGGAAGGAAGGTCAAATACTTATCTACAATACTTACCTATTTGCTTACTCTTAACAAGTTCAAAGTCATTAAGTAGCTACTAATGTTGGATACAAATCCTGAGGGGTGAGTCTATTTGACGTTAGTAACGAGACGTGTTCGTGACGACTACTTTTAGTATGGGATTTCCGTAGTTCCCTGTCTGCACGATAGAGGCGCTGTAACTGTATGGAAGAAGGAGACGTCTCTATCACGTCTCGTTACTAACGTCAAATAGATTCACCAATCGACTTAATCCGTTGTTGTATTTAATTATCTTATACTATAACACAAAGTAGTTTTACAAAAAAAAATATCCTGAAGATTGTATTTACTTGGAAACTGGGGCACAGAGCATGAATACGACCATAAAGAAGAGCCACCAATATATAAGAAAAGTCACAGAAATATTTGCGAGAAACTATATCAAAATCGGGTAATACGGAAGCTACATTACCATTCCCACTGACAGATACCCTACACAACTCCATCTATTGGTCAAAATGATTACATAGTACGACTCTATCACGGCTCTACCTCCAATTTTTTACCTATTTTTCCCAACAAGCGTCAACCTAGCGTAAAACCTGCATAGGTACATAATGAATAGGATTGAAAATAAGAATGTCATCTCTCGTGGAGTCCGGTCAGCTTGAATTCGATCTAAGAGATGACGTGCTTTTCCATCCCCTTGTTTATGTACGCGGGTTATACAATTTATTTGCTAAAATATATGGACCTAAGATAATCTATTCTGCGCTTAGCGTCTTAGAACGAAGTCGCCGGTGAACGCAGTCACCGCGCCAAGACGGGTCGTGGCAGCGTGTTCTGCGGAGCAGGCTCGTGGTTCCAAGCGGTTCCAAATACTACTACGCCGCTCACCTTTGGCTTCAGAACGTAGATGAACTGAAAGAGAAATTATTACTTAAGAACATCTTTAGTATACAATGTGTATTGTCGATACTTGATCTAACGAAATGTGCGGATACACGACATATGTATATTTATCGATAAAAATCGGAAATAAAAAATTATATGTTAGCTATCTTAAAAACAAAGCCGATCTAATATTTTTTTTAATGAAAACTACTTTATCTGGTTTTTTCTTCGTTTCTGTTTGAGTAAACGGTGTATTTTATTCGAAGTAGTCTCATTTGAAAGCTAGATAGTCTACCTAGCTACGAAAATAAATAAAAATACAATTTCAGTATATAAGCCTAGTAATTATTTTTTTTTTAATTTGACAAAAAAAAAGGTTTTTATTTTATTTTTGATCTGTAACTTTAAAACTAAGGAATGAAGGTATACTTTTTTGCATGTTTTATTAAACTTCATAATTTATTCTTCTAATCCTCCAAAAAAACTCTTTTCATTGTCATATTATTCACCATTTAAATTAGGTACTTTCTGTCATGTACAAAGATCAACATTAATCGCAATTGATTTAATCTACATTCTGCACGCTTTGAAAATAGAAGTGGTAAAATTTCCTTTTTCAAAAATTTTCACAACACACATTTCAAATCGGTTATTGGTTTCTCATTTACACAAGTTTTTATTTTTTGTATCGTTTCCTGAATACGCTATAGTTATTTGTTATACAAGAGTGCTTCAAAAAGTGAGTGATTCAAAAATTAGAGCGTTAGTGAGGGAATCAAAAGAGCACGATGTAAAAAATCTTTGCACTCGAGTGCAAAGATACAACCCGTAAACCACACTAGCGAAAATTATTTACCTCAATAATTTTCGCGATGCTCATAGTTTTGTTTAACATTGACTATCGATATCGATAAAAATAAATGCTTGCCCAACTGGGTGTGATGCTTGATTTTGAGTCGGCCAATCGGAGCGCAGCGGTCGCCGCAGTGATTTGGCGGAATTGTTGTCTAAACAAAATAAATAACATTTCCTCTCTATTGGGTATGTGCTCGATGAGGCTGAGCTACTGAATGAAGTACTAACAGGCTGGCTATAGTTATAGTAATTACCACTAAAGCTGCGAACACACTGCCGATGACGCCCCCGACGGCCACGTCGCTCCAGTAGTGGTAATGCTCCTGTATCCTCGTGAGGCTGACGTACCACGCCGCTAGGAGAGCCACGAACTGGAAGGCGTGGCGGAGTAGCTTGGAGCCGCTCCATTTGCCTTTAGTTTGGACGTAGAACTGAAACAAATAAATTAGAATGTAAATCAGCCAAGCCGCATGCCCCCCCAGAGAAATTATAACTCTCATCGCATGATATGATGACGACCTCCGTTGCGGGTTCGATTCCCGCCTCGGAACAAATTTGTGTACTATGTGCAGAAATTTGTTCCGTTGGTCTGGGTGTTTTCTACGTATAATAAAAAATATCTATCTATGTAGTGTATTGTATTAAGTTTATCAGTTATCTAGTACCCATAACACAAGCTCTGCTTAGCTTGGGGCTAGATAATGCTGTGTGAATTGTCCAGCATTATTTATTTATATACTGCTTTTTCAAACACAACCCTAAGAATCGCTTAGACAGAAAAACAAGTAACCCTGTATTGGTTTGCCACCTACTGCTGTTAGCTCTGGTGAAAAACATTTCTATTCAGAACCCTTGAAAAGTAAAGAAGAGATTCGGACGAGTTGTCCCCTTCACTTTTGGTTGAGGGTACATCTGATCCGAATCTAAAATCAAGAGAATTTAGATTCGGACGAGATGTACCCCTATACAAAAGTGAAGTGGACATCTCGTCCGCGGATGAGTTTGAGATTCGGACCAGATGTACCCTAACCCTGAAAAACACCAACGATACCTATTAAGCCACTCACAATGAAGAAGACAGCCGAGTACATAGAGAAGCCGGTGTGTCCGCTTGGGAAGGATCGGCGCGCGTCCCTGAGGTGATCGGGTTGGTGTGCGCACGAGTATTGTTGGATGTAGCCGCCGACGTTGAGGGGGTCGGTCGCGTTGTACACCGGCATGCACACCTGGAGCAGAGACAATATCACGTAGTTATAAATAAATAAATAAATAATGCTGGACAATTCACACAGCATTATCTAGCCCCAAGCTAAGCAGAGCTTGTGTTATGGGTACTAGATAACTGATATACTTAATACAATACACTACATAGATAGATATGTTTTTATTATACATAGAAAACACCCAGAACAACGGAACAAATTTCTGCAGATCGTACACAAATTTGTTCCGAGGATTCGAACCCGCAACCTCCTGCGTCGCAGGCGGACCTTCGCCCGCTGCGCCACTGAGGTCGTCGTGTTATTATATGCAACAGGAAATGACAATACTATGACTTCGTCTAAAGGACGTAATAAACTCGGGAGCTCTAACCTGACCAACAAATAATGCCACTTTCTGAAATATTTCTTGAAATTTCTGGCAACTTACAAATTTGTAAACTGAATGGGTCTTGATTACATTTGGTAGAAATATTTTCGAAGATGAGAACAGAAGATTTCATAAAAGAAACTGATATAGTAGACATCCCATGCATCAAAGCTAGACACAAACTACGCAGGCCTAATCAAAGGCCTCATGAAGTCATGATTATGAGAAGAACATATTTGGTAGGTATTCAGTATAATGAGTAGATTTGCTTATGTTATTTCAAATTCTTACGTGTCCAAGCCCCCCGTCTAAAGAGCCCAAGGTCTTAAGGAAATAAAGCACTCAGTGTATTTGAGTTTTTAACCTTTAGGTACTTACATCATAGAAATGCGGTCGAAGCCTTCCGACGGCAGTCTTAGTGGCCGTGATGAGGAGGTGTTCACAGGCGAGCCCGAAGACATACGCCCCCACCGCGGCAGCCGTCTCCCACGCCCATCCGGGGACCACACGCCCACTGATGAACTTGGCATTGTTCTCTTTGCTTGACTTATCTCGGGCTATCTCTATTAGTAAGATCTGAAACAGAAATATACGTTTAAGAAAGATAAGAAAATGCTACGAGATTCTTTGGTGAAACTTCTATCTTCCACAGTCACTGTGAAATTTAACAGAGCAATCATCACTGGATGTGTGCTACGATAGAATAGAATAATTTTATTATGAAATTGTGTTACATCAAGATCTTAAAATCAAATAAATGTTTCAATAATTTTACCTGTTTCGGACGTACAATAATGATTTTTTAACAATTTAAGATTTTCTAATTGTAGAGATACAAATCAAATTATTTACATTTCTTACTACACATTATTTTTAAAGATAAAATTAAAACCGATAAAAACACAAGTCACTCAATTTCCGAGATCACAACTATTTCGATTATTTTCGTATCCTAGTAGGCTAAGGGCTCACTGCGAACACCCAAAGACTTAAATCTTTGCAAGCACCTAGCTTAACGCACAGTAGGTAGGTATCATTGCGTATTTAAGTAGATTGCCACCAGTGGTGGCGACGGGATTTTTTTCTCGATTGCCACAAGTGTGGTGCCGGAGATGGTGGTGGGTAAACGGGTAGCTTTGGCCGCACTGAAGGCTCTGTAGTTAGGTTAAAACTCTATTGAAAACTGTAAATTACTCACTGTTAAGAAAACAAGAGCAACGGCCACGAGTGCATATATTTCGGGCACGCTCTGCTGCTTGAAAGGCAGTCGGATGCTGCGGTCCTCGGCGAAGAACCCGCGGTGAAACGGCTCCACCCATAGCTCTATTATGAGGATGGGGAGCGCTACTGAAATCAGATGAAATCATAGAGTTATAGACTATCTATTATGTAATTATTTAATATCTTCTTTATTTTAGCAAATAAATAATAATGCTGGACAGTCCACATACATATCATCTAATCCCAAATTAAGAAGTTTTTTTTTAATATAATTTTTTATAATGCTGGACAATTCACACAACATTATGTAGCCCCAAGCTAAGCAGAGCTTGTGTTATGGTTACTAGATAATAGTTATACTTAATACATACACTACATAGATATATTTTTTTTTATTATACATAGAAAATATCCAGACCAACGGAACAAATTTCTGTAGATCGTACACAAACTTGTTCCGAGGCGGGAATCGAACCCGCAACCTCCTGCGTCGCAGGCGGCCTTCGCCCACTGCGCCACGGAGGTCGTCGATATTCGACGTCGTATTGATACTATGTACCTCGTCCATGATCTTATTTTCTGTTCTGTACAATTGTACATGCAGGCCTAATTATGTGGTTCACAAAAGGAACCACAAATTATGTCAGATGCGAGTGAATGGATAGTCTGCAATAGTTGATGCGAATCTGTCAACTCGAAAAATATCGGGACGTAAGAAGTTAAGTAAGTTTCGATTTTTATTGAGCCGAGGAAGTACGAGTGGATTCTGTTGCCCTTCTCAAAAAACCACCCTGTATAAATATCTCTCTCTTCCCAGCTAATTATCACATAAGGCCCCACCAGGTCAGTTTTCCTATGTAACAAAAGATTATGAATATTGAATAACATCGATTACTATTACCTACTAATTATATAGTTCATTGTAGTAGGTACCTAACTCAGGTTGTCTTACTTTCGCACACTACTTGACAGACCAAGCGAGACCAAAGGGGTTTCGAAACCTTAAAAATGAATTTTATCCATACAAATTGTGATGCCGAAGTTTTAAAAGATACCTACAGGGTCATGTGGGGTATCAAGTGAAAGGTACAGGAGGTAGGTAGGTTTGTACATTTTTGTAGGTGTCACACTTTTTAAAATATTTCGAAATAAGTCGAAAAAAAACCCATCCCCCCCCCCATCTCCGAAGATTGCAGAGCGATCCATATAAAATGTACTGAGCGTTTATAGATATAGATCTATATTTTACAGGAAATATATAAAGAAGTTTGTAAAAAGAACACTTTTAGAAAAATGGTCAAAATGAGGGGGATTAATTTTTAAAAGGGAGGGCTACCTCACCGACTGGGGTATCAAATGATAGGTATCGGTTTGGATATTTAAAACAGTTTTTCAAATTTCTGTAGGTTTCATACTATTTCAAATCAAATGAAAGGTTTCTAGGTAAAGGTTTCTTGTTCGCTTCTTTACTTTACCCTTAAAATATTGTTGTGTACAAAAAGACACTGTGATCACTTTATTTCCTAGTTTTACTTAAGCACTACTTTAATTAACATTTTGTGACGTGTCGAAGAGTCCTGTAAGGTGTAAAGGAAAAAAAGCAATTTGATATGTGATGCGTCATAGAAAATATTGCTACGTAAGTGATAAGTAATAACACGATGAAAGCTCATTTTAAAATTCTCTAGAACTTTTTAATACACTTTTACCTATCCCAATCGTTGTAATGAGCTCCAAAAATTGGTCGATTTTTAAAACGTGTTTCAGAGATGAAAGATTAGTGTTTTATTTGTGATGACCTGATGACTGATGAAGGAATCGGATGGAGAAAACGTTTCAAAAATTATAAAGACCGTTTTTGAGAGATTATATCTAGACAACGATTGGGAATAAAAGTGCCATATCTATAACTATAAAAGATACCTAGTAGGAATAGTAATTTTTATTAGAGTATCTTTGTGTTATCTTATTGATTAGGAACATAACGCAATAGTACCTAACATCGGTACATAGGTAGTAGGTACCTACGTTATCTATTATCTAATCTAAATTATTACGCTGCGATACCTACATCAATCAAAAATGTAGAGGTAGGTAGGAAAGTAATAGGCACCTGTGATAGGTAGGTATGTATTAAGTAGTAAGTAATCTTATGATGTTTCTAAGAAACAAACTGTACTAAGTAGTGATTTATAAGTACATTCAAATTATATTTTTTTATTCCGACCTACTATTGTACAAAAGTTATTAAAGATTTGTATTCAGTCTCAAATATGGACCTGGTTAGGGCACAGCAAGATAAGTACTAGGTACTAAATAATAAAATAACGCTAGTTATAAGGTAGGACAGTATTCGTAGCAAATATACCTACCAGGGGGAGTTTTGAGGAGTGGATGGCCAGCAGGGGCGTAGCTACCGCCGTAGCTGCCGTATCAATTATACGGGGCCCCCGGGCTACGGGGGCCCCCGATGTGCGTAAGCAAAAATTAATAAAAACTTCTCAATTTTTTATTTATTTCAGAAATGACAAAAGTAAAAAAATTATCGGTTTTATAAATAACTTTTTGTTCGATGGGACATGAACGCCTGTCAGACCTGTCACTATTGTCCTTGAAGGCACTTTATAAAAACTAAAGTCATCATCAGCTATTAATGATTTCATAAATCAGTTTGCCGAAAAAAAGGCAAGGAAAGTGTAACTATATTTGAATTGTTTGTAAAAATTTTGGAAAAAGTGACAGATTGATAAATATACAGGGTGTTTGGTGGAGGGTTAGACAAACTCGGTGGGTGTGTAGGTGGACCTATTTGTGAAAAACAATTTGAAGGAAAAGACCCTAACAGTTTTAAATTTTTTTTAATCCTGTTCTTTGTATTTTTTTAAGATTTTCCAAATTTTACCTATCTACCCCTAGAACTTTTTTTTGGAACGTGTTTTTTAGTAAAATTTTTACTTGCTTTTGGTCTCCGATGTATCCTTCGTCTTTTGAAGGCATTATTTATTTGAAAGAACGTGTAAATAATTAGTTAAAAGCTCTCAAAGTTAAAAAACGTAAAAAAAAATCAAGAAGGACAACTTTGCATCGTTTTAAAAAAAAATAGCGATCGAGAAGTTCAAATGCTTTTAAAAATTTCTCTAAACATCGCTTATTACAACGGTATACCACAAGTAGCCGAAAAATCTATAAACTTCTCAAAAATTAGCACTTATAGGGAAAATGGAGTAAAAACGCTAAGAATAAAACATTGTATTAAAACAATTTTGGTTCAAATATCACTTCCCTATTTCTAATACAAACGTTAGGAACGCTAAACTAATTAAAAAAAACCTTTTTTTATCATACCTAGGTATCCGACTAATTCGAAGATTCGAAATTCGAAATCAGAATTTCGAATTCGAACCAATATTTGTCTTCGTTAAATTTCGTTCTTATTTTGGTTATTTGTTATGTTTTGATAAACTGTTTATTGTTCTGTTTTGTTATCGTTGTTTTTGTCACAATGGCGGAATTCAGCATTGAAGAATACGCTGATATTATTTATGCGTACGGTAGATGCGATGGAAATACACGTGCAGCACAGAGACTGTACAGAGAGTTGCATCCCAATAGACGTGTGCCACACCATAGCACATTTTCTAACACCTTTCGGCGACTTCGAGAAACGGGAAACTTAACTCTTCGAGAACCACGAGTCAGTGCAACGCAGCAGCTTGTTGGTATGGACGAAGCCATACTCCAAGCGTTCAACGAGGATCCCACCACCCGTACTCGAAAGGTCGTCAGAGATCTGGGTCTTTCCATATGGAAAGTATGGTCTGTCGTCAATGCAATTCTTTTAATTTTATGCAAACATTTTTTTTCATTTGTGAGAAAACTTTACCCTTCATAAGGGCCCCCAAACAAATTATTATACGGGGCCCCGCCAAGGCACGCTACGCCCCTGATGGCCAGATCAGAAATCATGAGACTTGGAGAAAAGTCGTTAAAGCGTCAGGACCTCGATTTATGAGAAAACAAAATACAAAAAACCTCCTGCGACGCAGGAGGTTGCGGATTCGATTGCCGCCTCGGAACAAATTTGTGTACGATCTGCAGAAATTTGTTCCGTTGGTCTGGATGTTTTCTATGTATAATAAATATATCTATCTATGTAGTGTATTGTATTAAGTATAACAGTTAACTAGTACCCATAACACAAGCTCTGCTTAGCTTGGGGCTAGATATTGCTGTGTGAATTGTCCAGCATTATTATTATTATTATTACCCGTCTATTTATTTTGATTTTTTAAAAATCTTTTACTTTTGCTGGAAATCAAGAGAATAATTTTTCAAAAATAAGACACCTGTATTTTTGCAACAACGGATTCAGTTGCTGATAAGGATTAATCTTTGTAAGGAAATGAATCATTGAAAATAAAAAGAAATGGCAATTTTTTACATTTTGGTTTGAATACTCAATTTTATGGAATAGGTAGGTATGAGTATACTCATTCATACCTAATCCATTAAATTATTTTCATTTCGGTACCTAGTTCGACTGACCATCAAATAGTCATGTCCTAATGCTTTACCGTTCGATTTCATAAGACATTGGATTTTGTTTAGGTATGAAAAGTTTGTAATCGATTTTGTATTGTTGCTCAACATTTTGTATTATTTTAAAGACTTAACTCAGGCGTCTAACTTTATTTTTGGAACCAAAATATTCAGTAGAATAAGGTAAGTACCTATTATTTTGATTGTTTTCCTTGCTACTTGCTTCTGCCCGCGGCATTACACGAGTTTTTCCGTGATAAAAAGAACGCAAAAGTAACGCACACAAAAAGAAAGACAGATTGAGTTACTGTGGTAAACTATAATTTTTACTATTTTCATAAATTTTTCATGGAAAAATCATCTAGTCAATAATCTTCGTTATATACTATGTCGGCTCGATAAAATCAAAACTTTCCGATCGGTACTTTACGACCGCTATGTCGAGAGTCGGGACTGCATCAACAGATCAAACGGACGCTGTGGAATCATCCGTTTAGGAATATATGTTCATCTGTGCTCAAGTAGGAACAACATTATAACAAGGACTCCTTTACATCGTGAAAATTGTCAAGTCTTTTTTGCCTTGCAACACATTTTGAGTTTTGACCTCTACTTTTTCATAAAAATATAACAAGTTTTTCACCAACAAACTTAAAAATAGGTACTTACAGCAAATCAACACAACACAGTCCAGGAGAATCTTCCACACAGTCATTTCACTAACTTACAAGCAGCTAATAACAAAACTAATTAAATATTCTAAGTCTAACACATAACTCCGCGATAAAATCACTTGAAATTACTGATCGCTGCCGATTTTAATCAGAACTGTACGTGATTATATTGTTTTAACTAGCCGCCTGCGCCAACTACCGTCAAATCTGAGAAAAAATAAAATTGTACTTATTTGAACGAAATAGCATGCTAACAGGTAAACCTATGAGTTTATTGCGGTGACTAGAACATTAAAATGTGACTCGATGGAGTATTCATGTTTTTGTAATGTAGATAAATAATTATCGCCAATATTAGTTTGCAGCAGCGGTCACGTAAAGATAGTAGGTAATGGTATTATTAAAGTTATCTTTTATCAATTCAGATGGTGCGCCATCTGTGATAATTTTTGTGAATGACGTAGGAGTTGGCCTCTAGTGGTGCAAGCACGCAGAGCACGAGTGATCCTGGAGTAGTAATTACTAACTCTGAAAATAGATGGCGTGACAGGTACTGAATCGACTTGTCGGCTTTTCATAAGATGAATGCTGATACTAACATAGAGTACGTTATCAGTCTACCAATTCCTACTTCTCGATGTACTCTTATTTTAGGCAATTTTAAAAACAATAAAATAGATTTTTAAATGCATCTCAGAGTCAGTAAAATTGGGCAAAGTTAGTATATAAAATAAACCCATAAATTCAACTATTTAACTTTTATTATGCTTTAAAAATATAAACTATTCAGTAAATAAATAAATCGAGCTGCCATTAGTCTTAAATATAATCTAACGCGACAGGCAGTGCATTTTAAAGCCTATAAAATTTATACAATTCCTCTTTCGAGTTTTTAGCGAACATAAAATGGTTTTTTATATACTTTTGATTGACCAAATAAGTAGGAAGCAGTATGAACTATAGGAACGAGACGTTTCGACGCGAAAGCGTACAATTTGTTATTTTTTCCACAAAAATGGCTGTTTTTTTCTAATAAATAAATACCTACCCTAATTAAACAGAGTAAAATGTTAAAAATGCAGTGAAAATACTAACACACCGCCATTTAAACGTGTTTGTCTACCCACATGCTTGTCACCGTTTTCGATACAACATTGTACTCGCATTTTAGAAAGAAAAAGAAAAATCTTTCGCCTCGAAATCGTCACTACCGCTGTTTCATGCTTGGGGTTTCTTCAATCAAAGTAAGTATACCAAAATCATGTCCAAACTCTTCCAATCATCAAATATTTAAAATTTCAACGTTTTTACAATAACTTATCTAGCACCTAAGTAACTTAACTAGGGTATAGTCAAATCTGCAATTAAAATACATCACTATATCACAGAGTAAAATACATGACCTCTTGCCTCGGGCCGGAGGGCGCTGGTGTATCCATGCTGACTTCACTAAACACATTATCGATACGAATTCCAGATCCATATACTGTAATTCGAGCATTGGGTTTAACAGACGGGTGAGTCTATTTGAAGTTAGCAACGCGACGTTCCTTTTAGTACAGGTATTTGCGTAGTTCCCTGTGCGCACGATAGACGCGCTGTAACTAATTGTATGTCTTCCATACAATTTGCTTTCCATACATTGCCAAGACGTCATGATCACGTCTCGTTATTAACGTCAAATAGACTCACCCCTCTGATTAAGTATAAAAATCTCTCAACTGTGAGCAATGTCACCATCTCTCTTCCACTCCAGGACAAGCCGACGCACGGCGCTTTACCGTCCTTATCTTGTGGATATTCCTTCCACTCGCACTAGGCGGTTCTCTTCTGCCTCCATTCGTACCGCTGAGGTTTGTAACATTTTGTAGCTGCTTCTGTAGTTCCAGCCAACTATAAGCTGGGTCTCTTCGAGACGAGAGTGCATAGGTGTCTTTTAGAGCTCGTGTGGTAAGTGACCACATCGTCACTTACCATCAGGAGAGATTGTGGAACGACGAAGGTCTATTTAAGTTACAAAAATGACGGAGCAGTGTTTTCTCTCTCTCTGACATATGTAGATAGTGGAAAACAAACGAATCGGCTATTGCCTGATGTTGAGAGATGTTTATACGTAAGGAAAAATGGATTCTTTAAATTGTTGTGACCTTTAGCGAAACCAACATAGAACAACTACGAACATCGAATCAATAAGCTTTTTTAAAAATATTTATAGTGTGTGATATATGTTTCTTACAAGCTACCTCATAAATTAATACATTAAATAATTGCTGAAGACAGAAGTCCATTTAAGTAGGTTTATGCATATAATACAGCATGTTTAAATAATTGCACTAAATAATTGCAAAGTTCATAGCTAAAAATGCTAAAATCTAGCTAAAATAACTCTTATACTAAATATTTTCCTATATAAAAATAATATTGTACTTTACAAATTACTTATTATAGAACTAGAAAATTTAAATAAATATTAAATAAATTAGAAAGTAAAGAGTAACTTAGTACAAGGCTAAGCATTAAATATAAGTTATAATAATTAGTCCTGTAAAATAAAATATAATTGTTTCTGGATGATTAATTTTTAACTTTCTATATCATCCTTTGAGTTTTTCCCTTACTTTTCCCTTTTTCCCTGGAGATTCTAGATTTTACTGTACGCAAAAAACTGTCAAACCTATTCTGTAAATCATAATATGTACAAAAGTCACATGTATAAAATCATCTTCAATTTCGTACTACAATTCCATGAAAGCATGTTTTTTCGTCGAAAATAAATTTTCATACTTAAGGCTTAGCCGTGGAAAACTAAGTCTGTCAAATTGCATGTCAATTATACCAAATGTCGTCGGTAGAGGCGCTTATTTTTTACATAGACTCATGCAAAATTTATTTATTGTAGAAGAGGCAAACTTCGGTTTTTTTTGTTGATAGCAAAATCACGAGGTAATAATGTAGTAATGATAACTAACATTTGCCCGCGGCTTTGCTATTTTTGCATGTAAAGTACCTTAATAAAACCTATGTCGCTTATTGTAGTATATCAATTATAATAAAAATTACATTTCTTGATAGTTATTCATAGAAATCAGAAAAACCTAAAATAATAATATCATATCCATGCGTGTTAAAGTACCGACAATATCACCGACCATTATGATAATACTTTATACATTAAAAAAATATACTAATTTGGTCAAAACAACTGAGGACTAAATGGATTACAAAAGTGTCAATCGTTGAAGATATTTCGATTTGGTTTTGCAGGGCTTTCTCAATTTTTTTATTAAATATAAATAATGCTGAACAAGCCACACAACATCATCTAACCCCAAAGTAAGTAGAGCTTGTGTTATGGTATACTTATTTTGATATACTTATTAAATACACTACACAGATAGATATTTTTTAATATGCATAAGACATTCAGAACACCTGGAACAAATATTTGCAGATGGTACAAACATTTTCCCTGAGGCGGGAATGAAACTAACTGTAACCTCCTGTGTCGCAGGTGCACCTTTCCCCGCCACGCCAATCAAATAATCAGATATAAAATGAAATATAACAGTTATTCCCTTTACACCTTACAGGAATCTTTTAAATACACGTCACAAAATTCAAATAAGGTTCATGAGTAAAACTAGGAAATAAACTGATTACCTTAATTTTTTGTTCACTTCAATCTTTTTAAGGTAAAGTAAAGAAGCGAACAAGAAATCTTTACCTTGTTAGGGTGTTAGTTTTCGAGCTGGAGCAATACTATTAGCAATACCCAAGCTTTTTTATCCTCTAGAGATAATCTGATATTTTGTAGTAAGCCTTATAGCAAAGGATATGTTTGACAATTTGTTTGAATTTATTTTTTGATAATTTTAACTCTCTTGGAGTTTTGTTGTAGAATCGTATACATTGCCATTTAAAAGATAATCTATAAATCGATACTGAAGTAAAACAATTTTTGCCTGTATCTTAGCCGCGCATCACGGCGAAACTATTGCATGATTTTTTTTTTGGGGGGAGTCAATCTTAGATTTTTAGTGACCAATTAGGTGACAATTTTAGAGACTTGGTGGGGTTTGAAGAAGTCGTTTCGATTTTGACAGCTATCATCGAAAATGTAGATTTACTTCTCATACAGTCAGGAAAACACAGGGAACAAAGTCGTAAGGACCTGTTACGACTATTTCAATGTTTTTTTCATTTTTGACATCCTTAGATGAGTATCTCACCTAATGACGGCATGTCATTGTACTTACATGTCATGACTTGTAAGCGAAGTAAGTTTATTTTTGATAGTAACTATAAAATAAATAAATAAAGTTTAAAAAAAATTAAAGTCAATTTTTTTGAGTATTTGTCCTTTTGAGAATCTGTCTTCTTTATGAGAACAAACCGATAACTACGAGTAATTTAAATTTGCCTGTGGTTCTACTGGTAGAACTACGGGCAAAAAATATGCACATGGTTGGTCCTAAGTAAATCAGTTATCTAGTAAGTACCCATTACAAAGCTCTGCTTAGCTTCGGCCTTGGTGATGATGTGTGAATTCATCAAGTCCACTGCTGGACGTGGGCTCCTATTTTAATTTTTCAGCATTGTTTATATAATTAAAGTCATCAAAATCGCCCTACCTTCTAAATTTTAACTCGACCAATACTTTCCGTGCTGTAAACATGTTGAGTAGTACCTACCTATCTAGCTACCAGAGATAAAACCACTACAAACCTATTCTACTTAATTGGTAGGTCTGTCAATGAATAAAATTCCTGCAAATTTCTTTTAGCTTAGCTTCAATCAAATATAGACTTTATGTCAATGACAAATGAACCATTTAACCCGCAAAACAAAAGTTGTCGAAAATCGTAATTCGTACGTCGAGAACAGCTGTCATCGCGAAAAAAGTTACATAACCTCACGTCCGTCCGAGAAGGCATCCAGCCTTCGAATGAAGGTAGTGGAAGCTATTTTGAGCATATATTGAAAGGGATGTTTGAGTAATAAGGTTTAAATTCTTTTGGCAAAATATTATCATTTTTGCAATTACTTTGCAAAACGCCTTACAAAAATGTGTTTTTTGGGATTTATTATTATTGTATTACATCCTATAAAAATTACGAATATTTAATGGAAAGATAAAATATTGAAGTAGTTGTTTTAATATTTTTAATTCATTTGGAGTCATTATATTTTCTGTGAGGCCTAAAATGCCGTGCTTTTTAAAGTGTTTTTCTCCAGTGATTTATTTTAAAACTACACCAATTATCGTAAAATGAGGGATAAACTTTCAAAGATCAGTTCTTTGTTTACACAATGTGATATTTTTCATCACATAAATTACATGCGCTTTAGAGAAACCTTAAGGACGGCAATGTATGTCAATGTATGCATGGCATTCTTGTAGCCCCTTAAGATTTTGCAAATTTTTGACTCTTGTCCCGCAGTGTACAGAAAAACTTAGGAGATTCTAAACTAAACATAAACACACGAGGATATATAACTAAAGCCAAGACTTCTTAAAGTAAGTGCATAGAACAATTTCGTATTGTACTTATGAAACTATACCAAGGGTCAATCGATCATGAAAATGCTAATTTACAGTGAGTTTTATGATTTGTGAATTCTATGACTCCACTAACCACGTAATTGACTTTACAAACAATTTGGCGAACACGTATCAAAGAAGACATTTATTGTTTACCTCTCAGTCTTCCAAAATAATATTCATATCCTTTCTGAGCTACCCAAGGCTGATTTCAACATAACCCAATCCACGATTCATGCGCTATCGAGTTTTTCGCGTCAACCCAAGTGCGAATTTATTGGTTAGTTCTAAAATGCGTGATCGATTTTGATGTGGATATTACTACCATTCAGAGACGATTTAGTTTTAGAGGTTGATCGAAGGATTTCTATGCAAACGGTTGGGGTCGATTTTTATGTTACTTATACATGCTAAGAAATTCAAACTCGTGTTTACATTGTTTTTTTGCATGTAAGTAGTTTTAGTAATTTTTAATTTTATTTTAAAAATGGAGTTATATATTTCGTTGTACAAGAATACTGATGGCCTTTGCCCAGCTGTGGGACAGCAATGGCTAAAAATAAATAAATAAAATAAACGAGAATACATGATCTCTCCTGACCGGATATCATCAAAATGTAGTCCGATCGATACCTAGATCGATTTACAATATGAGCAATGGATTGGGTACCTATCAGAACCAGGCATTCACTCAAAACTCACTCCCGTGTAAAATATCACCACCTACATCATTCCCATGTGCACTTAGAAAGTCACTACTGTTATCACATGCGACATTGTCCGCGTAGTCGTGCGATATCCACGATATGTTGGCCTTATATCAGGAGTCCGAGTCCGAGTACTGGGCCGGGTGTCAAACCTGCACTCGGGTCGCGTGGTTGCCGTTGCTCGCGTGCAGCTCTGCGTCGAGGTTGAGGCCGACGCGCCGCGTGGACTTGCGGAGACCGGAGATGAAAGAAAACTGGAAATTAAAATAATACATTCAGGCTTTGCAGAAATCCATGGCAAAATAATAGATTAAGGCAGTCAGTAGGCAGTAGGGCAATTAGGATGTATAACATTTTGTACTCCTATACTTTACTGTTTATTTGGCGCGGAATTGTTACTAAACATACATCTTAAGATTTTTTACTGGAAATAGGTTTTTTTTGCTGTAAAAAAACTGAAAATTGTGTTGTACATTTTCACACGGCATCATCTAGCCTCAAAATAAAGCTAATATTAATGGGTATGTAATGTACTAGATGGCTGATAAAGCATTAAAGATCTTCCTCTGGTAGGTAAGTTTCGCTCAGTGGGCTCTAGTTCACATCTATCTCGTCCCGCTAGCGTCGCGTCGTCATGGTCTGCCGCACGGACTCCGATATTTTACTAATAATCTAGGTTATTAGTGAATAAAAAAGGCAAAGTTGGTAAAATATCAGATATTACAAAAAAATTACATAATTCTAGTATTTTGGCGTCATCAACAGTACAAAAGTAGCAAATCAAAAGATATGAGAATCCTGCAGGGGTATTTTGATTCGTCGGAAAGGCCGTCGGATTCGATATCGGAAACGTTTTCCTTCTTAAAAAGCTTCCGATATCGAATCCGGCGGCCTTTCCGACAAATCAAAATACCCCTGTAGGTAAATTTCAATGCGTACCTACCTATATTATTTTTTTTGCAGCATTAGCGGTTTGTTGGATATGGTTGCTCATCGCCTTGTACCAGGCTAGCATGACCCTTGAGGAGGTAACAACTCACCACAATAACAGCATACAGCAGGCCGACGCAGAACCCGGCCATCACGTCGCTCCAGTGGTGCTTGTAGTCGGACACCCGCGTCATCACCGTGTACCAGGCGAGCATGATCAGCACGAACTGTATCCCGTGTCGCAGTAGCTTGGAACCGCGCCATGTGAACCGCTTGTGGAGGTACATCTGGAAGGTCAAATTACTTTTTAGCGAGCCAGCTTTCATCATCATCATCAGCCTATGTTAGTCCACAGCTGGACATAGGCCTACCCTAATGAGCGCCATAGCGTCCCGTCTTCACCTTGCCGCATCCAGCATCTGCCTGTAGTCTTTCGCAGGTCGTCATCCGACCTTGCCGGAGGGCATCCTACACTACGTTTGCCGAGTGCCGAGGCTGCTTTAGTAACTATCATCTACTACTATCTGCTACTACTACTACAAGCTATGCTCATTGGTGGTAGCGCTGGAAATCAACTCAAGGGTACTTGGGATAATCTTGGAAACGTCAATCAAGACAGTGATCTCTTGGAAAGTCAATCAATCTCAGCTCGTTGTTACCAGCCTCTTTAATACGGCAGCTTTTGTGCGACCATCATCCTATACAAATTCAAGTAAAAAAATTAAAAGGCTATAAAAATACTAATTTCTCTCTTGACTCATTTGAGGTCCACCGGTGCGACGAAGCTGGCGAGCGTGAGTCATGGAAAAAAAAATTGGAGGACACCAGCGAGGCACTAGTGGGACAACGTAGTTAATAAAAAAAAGGCTAGTTCTATTAAAAACGGTAAGGCATTAAAATCTCAAGAAGTACTCACTGCAAAATAAACCATAGTGTAAGCAGAGAAGGAGGAATGTCCACTGGGGAAGGACAGCCTCATCTCCTTGAGCAGCTTTTCTTCAGAGCCGAGACACTTGAAGTTCTCAATGTACCGCCATTGGTTCTCAGGGAGCGAGCAGTCGATGTCGGGCTTGCAGACCTGGGACAAGGGAGAGAACGTTGTTGAATTATCATTAGCGGCTTCATAAACCTACTTTACGATAAATAAATAAATAATTAATGCTGGACAATCCACACAGCACCATCTAGCCCCAAAGTAAGCTATTCAAAACTTGTGTTATGGGTACTAGATAACTGATATATTTAATACATTATATACATAGATAGATTTTTTTTTATTATATATAGAAAACACCCAGACCAACGGAACAAATTTCTGCAGATCGTACACAAATTTGTTCCGAACCGGGAATCGAACCCGCAACCTCTTGCGTCGCAGGCGGACTCTCGCCCGCTGCGCCACTGAGGTCGTCTATATAAAATAACCTAGTGTAGTGTGACTGGTTAGTACCTAAGAAGCTCGACAATTGTGATACACACGAGACAGGGCGATTGGCGCAGTTAAATAATTTGTGCACTAGACGAGCTGCACAGTCCTGGTAAGATATTTTAGTCCTAGAGACATTGTTGTGGAAAACACATAATTTGAATTCACGCTATGCATACTTTTGTAGTCGAATTGATGAGCTTGTGAGATGTAGTAACTATCTATATATGTAATCTTGTATTATGTTCCTAACCTGTGGTATGAGAGTAATAATGTATCCTAAACATATATACTCCTAATAATAAACGATAGTCATCATCTAGATTTCAGTGGTTTCACTCGCCTCCTTGTTGAATAATTGTAACAAACAGGAGCATTCATAATATGTAAAGTTTTTAAAATATGAAGTCTTTGTGAAACGTAGGTGTGGTAAAAACTGGTTCCAAAATCATGATGTCAGATAACCATTTATGATCTTGCTTCATAAACAGAAAAAAAGTTTCACCAAAACGGCATGGTTTATGTATTTATTCTTTGAGATCGCTTTGTATTTTAGAATTCTGCTAACCTATGTTCGGTTCTTGAATCCTAGATATTATTTGTAAACAGAGGGATCACAAAAGAAAAGAAAATTTTGTGGAAAATGTTATACGACACTATCATCGGAACAAATCGCATGAGAACAAAACAAATTTTGGTTTTCAAAGCATTCACCATTACAATGGTCTCCCTTCCGTTTTCGAACTTGAATTCGACTTTTTTACTGCGCTTGTTTGCTAAAGTTTTATTTGTTTTTAGTGATTTCACTGCTGTTTTCTGTTATTATAAGTTATTTTTTGGATTATAAAACCGTATAAATTGACTTATGGCAAGAATTCTAGAAGTTCTTGTTTCATTTACATCGATGTCCCGAGGTTCCATTTACCAAGGGCAGTAAATCATCGAGCAATTAATATTTTTTCTGTAAAACAATCTCTCGAGTGATTGCAGTCGCCCCAGGGCTTGGCATTTACGGATCGAAAGTGGATATTCAATTTGCGTTGGAGCTGGTTCTGGATTACATCGCACACAACATGAATATCGAATAACCTTCCTACTTCTAAACTTTGACATAATACATTTCTGCTCATAAAATTTCAAAGTAAAGAAATACTGCTGAACAATTCACACAACATCATTTAACCCCCATACTAAAAGATTGTGTAATGGATACTAGATGACTGATATACTTAACACGTATACAGTGTTGCCATACAAAACCTTAGGTAATTGACTGTACAATATATTAAAAACACAAGATGAGGAATTCCAAGTAACTTCATTCCTACTTACCATAGAGGCTTCACTTCACCGTGTTATAAAAGAGATGCCAAAACTCAACAATTTATATGAACCGTTATTTTAAAACCCGTAGTATGTAGATATGTACTTGAAGTACCGCCCTACGGCTATACACCTCGTTGGCATAATCACTAAATTACCACGAAACAGGGCCCTTATTAGGTATGATCCGAAATAAACTTTGCGAATTTGTCTTTGTGGAACTGAAAAGAGAAAACGAATCTTAGTGAATTTTATCCTGAGGATTGAGACAGGATATAAATAAATAAATAATGCTGGACAATTCACACAGCATTATCTAACCACAAGCTAAGCAGAGCTTGTGTTATGGGTACTAGATAACTGATATACATAATACAATACACTACATAGATAGATATTTTTTATTAAACATAGAAAACAGCCAGACCAACGGAACAAATTTCTGCAGATCGTACACAAATTTGATCCGAGGCGGGATTCGAACCCGCAACCTCCTGCGTCGCAGGCGGACCTTCGCCCGCTGCGCCACGGAGGTCGTCAAATAGATCGATATAGATTTTATCCTGGGGAAGCGCATAGGCTATTCTCCACCTCTAAAATAAAAGGTACAAAACAGGTGAGCAAAGCCGCGAGCAAAAGCAAATAGGTACTTTATGATTGGGACTAGACGATGCTGTGTGGATTGTCCAGCATTATTCATTGATTTATGAATATTACGTCGATTAAAACGCGCACTGCAAGTTAAAATGATGACTCTGTATTTCTACTTTTTGTCTTTGTCAGTTCAAAACGTAAAACTCCGCGTTTATGCGTATCTGGTAATAACGAATAAGGTAATGAATAAATACCTATGCTGTACCCCGTTTGCGTTTAACGAGCTAACCGTCAATTTAACTCGAAATCGCGATTAACTTTATATGCGCAAATGCGCAATCGAGCATTCGGTTCTGTATGTAATATTGTTCTTGCTTGAAAACACTGACACGTAATTTGGGATAGGTACCTACCTATCTACCGAGTTAGCTTGTTCGTCTTCCTGAGTATTAAATGCTTCTTTTCACTCAAATGTGACTACCATGGATCTGATGGTAACCAGGCTTCAGATTGTTTGGAAAATCTAAACTATTGTATCGTAGATATATGTTTAGACCTTCAGAAGTTGGATATCATAAAATGACTTTTGCTTATAAAAGAAAGGTACTCAAGGAAGCCTTTAGGGAAGTTATTATGAAACAAAAACCCTACTTTCTCACGATAAAATATTCAAAGGAGCTGAGCCTGCGACAGATTTATCACAACTCCTTATAAAACCTACACAGTCCATACCAAGCTCTATATAAAACCACTGCCGTTTCGCTTTCATAAGGAACCCTAAAAGGGCAAAACCTGTTGTATAAAGAGTGTTCCTCGCTGATTGGATGATTGACGTGCATGAAGTTGCTAATTTATTCCAGCCTCGTCGTAACGACATGTTGTCGATGGAGATTGTAAACAAAATTATAATTCACATCGTAAATTCATACTTGAATGCAAATAGCTCGTTGGTGATTTTGTGCCGATGAGTTTTCTTTAGGAAACTGTATTTTTAACCGACTTCGAAAAAGGGCGTTCGTTGTTTTACTTGTAGTTTTATTATTAAGTATGTTCACCGGTTCCCTCATCAACATCATGTAGGTCCGATTTTTATAATAATTTCGCTTTTGTAAGTATTGAAAAGGATTCCGAGGTTGTCACAAAAAAGTTTTATTCCAGAGGAATCCGAGGGGATATCTGTCACGGAAGACTTCCTACTAATATTTTAAAGCAGAAAGTTTGTGAAATGTGTTTTTTTTTTGTTACCTAGGATCTCCAAAATTATTGAACAGATCAATATGAAATTTGGCGTAAATTTAGAACATAGCCTTACTTAGATAAAAATAAACGCACGAAGCCGCGGACAGAAGCTAGTGAAAATAAAACAGTGAAAATATTTTTGAATACGAAGTCGCTTTCGTCATCAAATTATAAATTATGCAGTTGTTATTTTCAGTCGTTTACAATAAGGCTTATATTATAATTATAACTGCGAAGTTTGAATGCTTAGATGTTAGTTACCTCTACGCCACTTCTCAACGCATCAGCCCCAAACTTTGCATGGAGGTAGTTCTAGGCCACAGGATTAACAGGCTACCTAGGTACTTTTATCCCTAAAGAACACGTGCGAAACAGCGGGCAGAAACTATCACACTAATATTATAAATGCGAAAGTTTGGATGGATGGATGGATGTTTGTTACCTCTTCACTACAAATCTACTGAACGGAGCGGGCTGAAATTTTGCATCCAGGTTATTCTAATCCTGGAATCAAACATACTTTTTATCCCATAAATGAGTTCCCATGGGATAGAAATCACCTTTAAACGTTTCCATAGAAACAACGCGTGCGAAGCCGCGGGCAGAAACTATTATTCAATATATCCATGGTTTCGTATATGCAAAATCCGCCTATAATGTAACCAGCCCGCTGAGTAGGTATCACTGTCAAAGACGTTCATACATTCTAGTCTAGAGCGATTACTTGATTCAATTTAAAAGTGAAATGAAATATTGCAACTAACACGGTAAAATTACCGAGTAGGGAATCAATTTTCTTGCAGTACAAGTAAACAGGAAAATCCCTTTAATCAAGCTGTATAGCTGTTATCTCCTAGCTTAGATTAACTATGCTAATTCTAGTTTAAATTATAGTCTATAAACTGGTTCGTGTTTACTCTAGCTCCGAGCTTAGGCAAGACTAGGTATAATTTTTCTAAGACTAAGATATTAACCTTTATTCATAGCAATATCACACTATGTTTGTTACTTGTACAGTAACTACACTGGCTGAATTTTTTTAGATAGGCCTGGACATAGGTATATTGTACTACTTTTTATTCCAGAGCTAGTCTACAGAATAAGGGTTTCGTATGCGTTAGTAAATGATTATGATTAACGCGAAAAATGCCCGTTATCATGATGAGGCTGTATGAATTTCAAATAGTTAAGTATTTTACGCGTAGATTTTTTAAATAATTTTTCAACCACATAGTTGCGACCCGCAGGTACCTTATTAATAAGATCTGTCCTATTAGTACCGTACTTCCTCAATTGACTACACTCAATTACTTACAAGTAAAAGGTGTCGAATTAAAAGTTTCAAAGCACCGACCTCAAAATTCTCAAAGACTATAATCATCCAAAACCCCTCACACGAATAAAAAGCTAATTGAGCATAATTTCACTCAGTTACACCTACAATCAAATCCTATAGTTAATAATAAGTATTCTGTGTACGATAGAGATGTGAAAATGTAAATGCGCCAATATTATCGATAATTTACGCGAACCCGATCGTTACTTACCACCGCTTTCGATTTCCACGCCGAGCCGCGAGCAACGCCTAACCAAACAATTTTATCATTATCTGGTTAGCCACTTGTTGGCGAGTGAATTATGATTTTATACAAAGCGCGGAATATTGTGTTCCTATAATATTTTGCTTGTCTTTCTCTGAAGAGGCGTTAATTGCCCTATTTAGATGATACAGAAGCTAATAAAATAGTCACACATAATAATACATAAATATTAAAAAGAAAGGTACTTATAGCTTCCAAACATTTATTACACTCTAAAAACTTCAATTTATATTTAATTTAAAGAAATACACAACCACTTCCATTCATTTATCATCTAAAACATTTACCGCTAGTGAAACTAATTCATCGATAAAAGACTTCCGATGATGGTGTGAATTGAAATTTTATTCGAATATACGATGCCATCAAAACAAATTTATTAGACGCCGACATTATAGCAGGATATAATTTCACCAATCGAACAGCTCTATCGATTTATATTGTAGGTTACTAGTGCAGCCATTTCGATTAATGACTATATCGTAAATATATTACCTTTCGATTATCGATAGAAATCGGATACAGTGATTTCAATTTATCGGGTTATGGTTTCGATATTAGAAGCTTGTTTGCAACTTAATTGACAAAAGGTGGCAAATGATACAAATACATAGAGTGTTTTTAAGTCTTGAGTATTTTTCTTTGATACCTTATTTGGAAGTTACGCAGGCCCTTGCCTGGCAGTACTAGCAGTTGGATAACATGGCCTCATAATAAAAAAATATAAATATGTAAAGGTCCTCGAGTGGACCGACGACATTAAAGCGGTCGCAGGGGCTCGAAGGTGGAGGCGGCTCTGGACCTCTATTTGTGGCGTCGTTTGGGGAAGCCTATGTCCAGCAGTGGACATGTGCGCTGATTATTAATATCTCACATCATACCTACCGTTTTAAATACAATGCACTTGCGTGCATGCATCATTCACAAGTTGACAGCTTCTCAGAAGCGACAGTTGATACGATCGAAATATGTCAAATGAAACAATACCATTCCTCTGCATAACTGCCTTATCGAAGTTTTCATCGCATGGCAACCTTACTCGGGTCGTCTCTCATTCAACATTATCGATAAACGACAATACGGCCTACAAATATAACGAATATCGACATATTGACAAACTTTTCTCAATCCCGATTACTGCACTAAGCATTTGTTATGTTATGATGATGCAAAGGGTCGGTCCGGGATGTGCTAGAAAAGTTTTATCAGTACTGTTATAAGTTCTAGAATACAAAATATTTTTAAAAACAACAAAAAGGGGCCACTAAAATATAAACTTCAATGACGCACACCTCAGCCAAAAAGACGCAAATTCGAGTTTAAAAACGGACGAGAGACGAATGAAATGATGAATGAAAGCTATCAAAACAAAGACCAGTTTCGATTTCGAGCTTCTGCGATTTGCTCTTATGCTGCCATTGGCCACCAATCATTCTTTGGGTTTATTATCAATGAGTTTATAATGTCCTGAAAGTATCAAGGATTCTTTAATCGAGTATACAATGTTAAAGAAATGCTTGCATGTTTCTTAGTCAGCGACATTTTGTATCCCAAAAATCGCAAAAGCTGACCTGAAAATTTCAGATAATTATTTTCTATAGATTTCTGAACAGGACAATGTCTATCGTGAGAGCAAGTATAGTATTACGATGGATAGAATAGAATAGAATAGAATAGAAAATACTTTAATAAACCACACAAAGACAGGAAACAATACAGAGAAAAAAGCTCAGAATACATGAAGTATGGCGGCCTTATCGCTAAAAGCGTTGATGATGGATGTGAAATAGCCCTCAACTGTTCCATGTCAGAGAAAGCTCAGCTCAAGTTTAAGCTGCAAACAGCTATTGGGTGGTGCGAGGCGTGCATTTGCATAAGTACCTACTGGGGCTTCGGGCTGGAGCGAGCCCGCGCGCCCCGCCGCGCGAGCCTTGTTACTGCCAACACGCTCACTGCTATGATTAATTTTATTATTGTTATGAGAAATGAGTGCAATTGC
This sequence comes from Eupithecia subumbrata, assembly GCA_949316285.1. Taxonomy (NCBI): domain Eukaryota; kingdom Metazoa; phylum Arthropoda; class Insecta; order Lepidoptera; family Geometridae; genus Eupithecia; species Eupithecia subumbrata. Next base: position 7,229,199 of record OX438630.1, on the reverse strand, counting down.
AGGACGCTATACAGGGTAACTGGTAATTCAGGGACACTGCGTAAACTGTAAGTACTGCCCATCATCAAGAACACGTTCGTGAAGACGCCAGGTTCTGCTTAGTTCTAATTTTATTATAAATCATCTCTGATACAAAATGAAAACAAAAACGTTAGTCTGGAAGCCAGTGTATTAGTAAAGACCGATCTACCACCCCCATACCCACTGTTAATTTAGAGCAGAGCCATTTTTAAGATTACTTTCAAAAAAAGCCTCTCTAATGAACGATTATTGAATGGAGGGGGTACCTACTACCAATGCCAAGACCTGGCGTCTTCGCAAACGTGTTCCTGGTGATGGGCTAAACCTGCACTTCACACAGTGTCAGTAAATTGCTAACAACCCTGTATAAAGAAGGCAGGATTGTGCCATTGGGCACCACCCTTCTGCAGATCATGATAGCCAATGGGCGATTTACCGTCGCCTGGTACGTTTATACCGTCACGTCAATAAGAAAGCAAAATGTATAAAAAATTATGCATACGCTTTTAATTTATGGAAAACGGCAGATCGTTTAACGCTTTCGCCTTAAAAAAAACAATATTCAACACCAATTTACCTCCCATAAAGCTCAGTTCACACATTAATAAGAAAACTTGTTAGCAAAATTTTATACCACTATATCAGTTTATATTGTATCTATTTGAATATAAAGCTGTCTCACAACTCCGTCCGGCGGTCGCCAACGTCTTCCACCTGCCAAATCGTATAAATATGAGAAACAATTAATTAACAGAATGAATAACGTTATCAGAAACTAATAAATCTGCAATAATCTGATACCGATCGGAAACGGCAGCTGAATGGCAGCTAATCATTCATTATGAAAGAGAAGAACCTTGTTTTTGTTGGAATAACACCAACGTTAAAAAAATAAAGTCGATCTATACAAGAAACGCGTGTTTTCGTATATTTTGAATATTTGGCCAATGGCAATCTACTTATTTGAATATTTGTAGAAACATCAAACTTTACTCCACCACTGATTCAAAAACCCCTAAGGTAAAAATCCTACTATACTACCAATATTTTAAAGCCGAAAGTTTGTGATATCTGAATTTTTGTTACCGGATCTCGAAAACTACTGAATAGATCAAGATGGGCTTAGGTTTCGAGCAAAGCCTAACTTAGATAATAGAAAGAAAGAAAGAAAGAAAGAAATCTTTATTCATAGCTTAAACAATATGTAAGTTACATAGAGTTAAAACATCACCATAAAAATAATAGACTACGTACTATAGCGAAAATACGCGTGCGAAACCGCGGGCAGAAGCTAATAATAAATAAATAAATAATGCTGGACAATCCACCCAGCATCATCTAACCCCAAGCTAAGCAGAGCTTGTGTTATGTTAAAATGCATATCAATTGCATTCTGTTTCACAATTAGCCGAGCAAAAAGATTAGCAAGTGGTCTAGCCAATCAACAATACAAGCTGACCACCGGCAAGTCACGATTTACTTGCACGCAAGTGATTCTCAACACCAAATGGATATTAAACGGTTTATTTTAAGAATATTATTTGTACATAATTGATTTTTTCCTTTAACGAGCTTAACTGGTTTTACGAGACTGCATCTTCAGAACAGATCCCTGAGTTGGGCTCGGAACTTAGCGGTAAGGTTGAGTAAACGTTCTTTAACGAATAAAAATTGATAGTATCACACACGTATTATTAATTGACGCGTTTGGTGCCGGCATAGAATTGTCACCACCCTAACGTTTCCTCTGGTGGGCTCCCATACTTCGCCTTTACGACACCCACGGGCGGAGTTGTTTTGCAGGGGTCGATTCTTACGCCTTGATTGGGTGGTAAGGCGTTTGAAGTCAATTTTTTCTTATCTCTTAAATGAGGTATGCAGTTTTGTCTTTCTTTGCCCTACATTCACTAAGATACGTAGCATGCATCCTACAACATTTAATGAAATAAACATTAAAGAAATTACTGTAATCATAATCGAATAGTGGATTCTATGGCAATTTCATGATGATACCGGGAAATTAGATAAGTAAAGAGCATTCGAAAGTATCGGTACTGCTCACGAAGCACAACCATCATTGAAAGAAAGTTCAAATTAGTCAAGAAATTGTAGAAATCTAAGGAAATGGTAATATTTCGTGATTGTATTCTAGGTAATTCAACAGGTTTTGAACCAGATTCATCATCATCATCATACCAGCTGATCGACGTCCACGGCTGGACATAGGCCTCCTCTAAAGATCTCCACAATGACCGAGTCTGAGTCGCAGATAAAAAAAAAATACTACTTTATTCTATTGAGGATTCTGATTTAAAATAAAGTCATTAAGACGCCTGAGTAAAGTCTGTTTAACAAAATGTTGAGCAATAACTAAATCGATTGTCATAAGAAATCGAATCGGTAAAACATAAGGACATGACTATTTGATTGTCAGTCGAACTACCGAAAAGAAAATTATTTAATGGAATAGGTAGTTATTTAATGGAATGGGTAGTAAAGGATTGATAACCAACCCACAGGGCATTAGGAACAAGTCCTAACGGTTCTCGTCAGTAGTACTGTAAATACTGGACTAAGATCCTGCGCCGGCGGCGAGAGATAAACGTCTAATCGAATTATAACAACTATTAACGCCCGTCTTGGTATCAAGTTGATATTAGATATGGGATGAACGTGAACATGGTTGCATTTCCTCTTTATGCAATCATAGAAATGTTTAGATATATTTCTTTGAGCGATATTAACAATGAAGATACTTAAATACGTAGACAGGATATGTAAACTTTTGAGATTGTTGTAGGTACTCTATTCATGCCTAGGTTAACACTTACATTGCCGCCGACGCACCCTGGGTCGCACCGCAGAGGTGCAGGCTTGACAGTGAATGAGTTAACATAGTTTTGATAACGTTGGTGTTCTTCCAAACACCTCGCTCACATTCATTTTGAAGGTAAAGGTATTTTATTTTATCAAAAGACTAGCAGCCCTTTTCCACGGCAACATCCGTCTTTTGCAGGAATGGTTTTTCACAGGATCCCGTATATTAAGTGTGCGTGTTTCAATATCAGCAGTCACACGAGTATTCTGTTGACAGTATCCTGCAAAAACCGATTCGTTCGAATTTGTCATTCGATTTTGCCACTACAAACTGGACCAAACCAGGATCCAGATTTCCCACTGCCTACATACAGTTTTTTGCAGGATGGGGTTTGGGATACAGTAAAAAGCCGTTCCTGCAGAACTGGACGGCCGTGGCAATGGGTCGTTAGGGAAAGTATCGAACCCAACGCCAAAAATAAACAGACAACATACACATATACGAAATACAACAATTATGCCGTACTGGCTACTAAAATCGAACAACAATACGATTCAAATCAAATTAAAATGTCTGGGTGTGCTGCAGAACGTCAAAAACGCCATGACCAAGCGTAATATTTTGATCAAAAAGCAAAAACACTGATTTTTTGACGTCGGTGAAGGCATAAATTGTGTAGAAAAATGTACATAAACTTCAGGATCCAATCAGAATTCATTATTCCAAACAGATACCATCTTCCATTGAATTGAAAAACAAACCCCACGATAGCAAACATGCCTAAGTCCATTTCAAAGGAACCCATCAATCTAGTCGCTCAAATAAGACCAGCTCAACAGAATACACGCGTACGGCGAGAACTAAAATAAAACGACCACATATTATTCGCAGACAGGGCCTAGGAAGTCGGGTGGGGCCTAGGGCAGGGTATTGAAGGAGTTGTTTAGCCAGATGAAAATACACTGTCCGGATAAACTTTTAAACTCAAAATACTAAATATTACTGAATACAATTTACAATAGACTCCAAGCATACTTTATGCATATGCAATCAATTATTAATATTTACATTTTTTGATTAAAAAGACAAAAGTAATTTTGTTAGAAAATCTAAAAACCGCCTTCAAATTCCTTTAAAATTACACTCTTTAAGTTTTGCGGGACTATTATAATACCTATTAATCACCCGCGAAAAATGGGATAGGGATCATTACCCAATGACAACTGATTTTAGCCGAGTTCATGGTCCTACTTTATTATTATATTATTTGTGAACAAAACATCTCTCTTGTATATATTTTATAAGCACACAGGTTAGGATCTAATACAATCTGTCTATTTATTCCGATAAATACCATTTCAATACCATAAACACGGTTCTTATATTAATATTTGTCCGGCTTTTAGCACTAATCTGACCACAATACGCGTGGAAATATTGTGGCAGGGCCTGGCAACACCAGACAGGTAATATCTGTAATGGCAATGGGAATCACTGGCAAATACTTGAGATAGAATTCTGAAACAGGTTACGAGAAGTATTTGACTTGAGAAAATACAATATTGCCGCGTTATGAATTTAAACTGGAGAAATATTAAATAATAGCTGTTACCCGCAACTTCGTTAGCGTGGTAGGTAGGGTACCTACATTGCTAAAGGACACATCAGTGAACGGAAAAAAAGCATTTGCATAGAAATAGCGAATACATCTGTGACTGCTTACGTATGAAACTTTAAATATTATATTATACATATTATGTAGCTTTAGCAATTAATTGTCTCGTTAATTAATTAATCGTTAAAAAAAATTAGCGATTAATTATTAATTATTTCGGTCTGGGGTGAATATTTTGTTTAATTTTCATATTTTACAAAGCAGATAATGACAATCATGACTACCCATTGACTAACTCACTAATTCAATCATGATTTTGACAAAAATAGACAACATTGCATGGACGGACTTTTTATCTATGTTTTGTTTTCTCGTTGGACGTGATGTGTGAATTAAAAAAACCCTTCATTAAATTCTAAATCGAGGAGCGAAGCCCCAGAAAAGTAGCCTATTGTTTAAGTTAGGCTACATTCTAAATGTATGCCAAATTTCATTTAGATCTGTTCAGTAGTTTTGGAGATCCTAGGCAACAAAAATTTCACATTTATAACATTAGGAACTAGGATTTGTACCTACTATGTTATTGAGGAGCATTTATAAATACCTAAATAGGTTGTGTTTTTTTTTTACAAATTTTACTGGACCGACGACATTGAGTGGTCGCAGGGTGTCGATGGATGGAGAGGTGGCTGGAACTACCATTTGTGTCGTTTTGGGGAGGCCTATGTTCAGCAGTGGATCTATACGATATGAGCTGATGATTATCGCTTATGTGATTGTATAAAGACAAACATCAGACAGCTGAAAAGTCCCTAGTACCTATTTCTGAAAACCATTGTTGTAAATGTATCTAGATTCGTGTTGTAACAACATCAACGCAAGAAGGTGTCGAAATTGTAGTTCTAATAAGAGCTTAATTTAGGTTTTATTTAATGCAACAAATAACGTAAGGAAACGCAATTATTTCATATCGTGAATCGGAATGCAGGGTTTTATTGAATCAAAACTCAAAACACAAGCTTCAATTCGGAACATCAGCTGATAAAGCAGACAGTCAAAGTGACTCGGCTTTCAACGTAAAAACATTAAAATTTATAACTAAACACATAGGTTATCGAACTTGATTGCAAAATCGCGTTTATTGACTTGGGCCTAGCATAGCCATTAAAGCGAACAGATATGTCAAAACAATTCAGGAAACATAAAATTGAAAGATTGCCAAACGTTTTACAAATAAATATATTTTATTTATAATTGCCACAACGTAGTATATTATGGTTTTTTAATATACACTGCTAGTACACAGAAGTAAACTGTGTATAATTTAATGTATTACCTGATTTTGTTCGATTTCGAAACTGTACTGTTAAGAAACTGTTTGCTATCCGAAAGTTAGTTTTAGAATTAATACAAACTAAATAAATGAAACAAGATGTCAAAACTTTAGCATTCCGGTAGAAAGTAATAAAATAATAAATAATGCTGGACAATTCACATAGCCCCAAGCTAAGCAGAGCTTGTGTTATGGGTACTAGATAACTGATATACTTAATACAATACACTACATAGATAGATATTTTTTATAGAAAACACCCAGACAACGGAACAAATTACTGCAGATCGTACACAAATATGTTCCGAGGCGGGAATCAAACCCGCAACCTCCTCCGTCGCAGGCGGACCTTCGCCCGCTGCGCCACGGAGGTCGTCAAAGTTCTGGTACCTGAATGCTAAATGATAAGCAGCAGCATCCCGTAGAATTAATAAACATCTGCACTGAGGCGCAATCAATAAACACACTAAGTGTGGATATAGCACAATACATCCACCACTTGAGGCCACAAGCTCAGGTGGAACAAACAGTATGACATATTGTTGAAGCATGCTGATACAGCCACCTTAAGAGAAAAGACGACCTCCGTGGCGCAGCGGGCGAAGGTCCGCCTGCGACGCAGGAGGTTGCGGGTTCGATTCCCGCCTCAGAACAAATTTGTGTACGATCTGCAGAAATTTGTTCCGTTGGTCTGGGTGTTTTCTATGTACAATAAAAAATATCTATCTATGTAGTGTATTGTATTAAGTATATCAGTTATCTAGTACCCATAACACAAGCTCTGCTTAGCTTGGGGCTAGATAATGCTGTGTGAATTGTCCAGCATTATTTATTTATTTATTTAAGAGAAAATGCAAACACGGAAGCTTGTAGACAACAGCTAGACTAATGTTAGACCTACGAAGAAACATACATAATAGGTACCTTCATCACGAGAATTAACGCTGTAGCAGTTAATGTTCCGGCATGCATACAAATAATACATTAAAATAACAGGCCCGTTATGACATTCTGTCCTAACCGGGTACTATAATATGGAAATGAAATACAAGCTATAAACGTACTCACATTACTGCATATGAGATGGTTTGTCATTCTGACTCATAAGAATGATAGAAGCTCAGCTATTTAGAGGAATAACACTAAAGTATAAACAAACACAAGATGCAGACGATAGATAGCCGATTTCAAAGCTTATTTGTTGATACATTATGACCTTGCAGTTATTTTGTTATAGAACCTTTCAGAATTTCATTATTATTATAAAAAGAGCCTCTTGTCAGTGCATTGATGCAATTTCCTCCACTTTTCTCTCTTCAATGCCATGTCTTTTACTTCTTTATACGACATGACAGCGCATTTTTCCTTGATCTGACACACACCTTATTCTTGGTCTTCCTCTTCCAGGTCTTCTTTCTACTTTTCCTTCTATGATGTTACTTATGCAGATGTATAAGGTGTCCAATCATTCTCCCTCTTCTGTTCTGAATGGTGTCAATCAAAAACCTCTTTTCAGTACCTCCTCATCAGTAACCTGCTCCGTCCAGCTGATCTTTTCCATCCTCCTTCAGCACCATATTAAAAAAAATCATGAAGCGAGAAAATTCGGTTTGGTGATGAGTTTGTTATTTGTCATAAAGAGCGATAACAGGTAGTAAATAGTACACTCGCATAATAACATGCAAATGTGTTCTATAGACACGATGTCTGCTCAGTGACCAGTTTGCCACATGGGAAACGAGTAGACGCAACGACGTGGGTGAATTTCAATCACGTTTTCGGAGAACATGCCTATTCATAATTACCCGTTGAGTACGTCCATAACATTTACAAATGTTTAAAAGCCATAAACATTCATAAGCAATATCAGAGACCGCACAGTAAAGACAATGAAGCAGGAATGTAAATTACATACATTTACTATGGAAATTTCTCTTAACAGCTTTGTTCGTTTATGAAATGCTTTAACGAGTCGCCGAAGGGGATTGTTGGGAACAATCCTTTTATAGTAAAATGGTAGTTCCAAATGACGTTTTATTATTTTAAAAGTAACTTCTTGACCTAGGTAAAATGATAATGACCTTTGAAGTCAAAACGCCCATGTAACATTCACAAATATTAACATAACGTAATAGCTTTGAATATCATAAATACTTTATTATATGCTCATAAAAATGACTATAAAGCTGCGAGGTCGTATAGAAGCAAAAATATGGATTCAAATAACAAGTCGATTAAAGATGTTGACCGTCGATCTCCTGTTACAATGTTTCCCCAAACAATATCGCAACTATCACTGATCAAGTATCGCATATACTCTATGGCCTTTCAATTCTTAAGGAATGGTTTATCCTCGGTTCTAAAGCCAAGAAATCACAAAGCATTACCGCACTAAAAGGCTCAAATACGATATTGAAAATGCACGAAGGTGCTAAAATCTATAATCAGTTACCTAAAGATATAAATACAAATAAAACGAGCAATAACAATGTTTACACTATAGAAAATCACTAAAATTTTATTTGTGCTGCAATCCTTTTCTAAGTTTGTCACCATAGACTTCATGCCACTTCCAGCGGTCGCTGGAACTTTGTAATGTGTCGAACAAAATGTTTTGTATTTTTTTTTCTTTTCCGTCCTCATACTTGGCTTATTTATTACTCACGTCTACCCACAGTAGTGCAAATAAATATCTGTATATCAACTTTTTTGTTATTTTTATTTTTCAGTAATTACTTACACCATTAGACAATATTCTAGAATATAAGATTGGTTCTCACGCAAATTAATGTAATATTTTTGAATGAGATATAAATGACTTTAACAAAAAAAAAACAAAAAAAAACGGACGAGAGACGAGAGAAAGCATGAAAGAAATCTTTCATAATCTAAAATAGTTTCATACTTCTGCAATTTCCTCCGATGCACGATTATAATAAAGCCTATATAACATAATACTGAAGCAATAAAATACCAAGATCAAAATAGATGATCAAAATCAAAGTGTCAATGAATCCTTTACTTGACGATTGACGCAGATCAAAACAATAGGAGGCTGATTGACACGAACTCAATAGACGATGAACACTGCATATGGATACCATTTAACGACCATCATGATGCGAATCAGATCCTCTTGGAATCTTTGCCTACACTGCACGAAGAAAACAAAATATAAATATCCCCGAGGCACACAAACGAAAGGTGTTTTGGCAGAGTCACCACGCTTGGCAGGCGCATTAGTGAGCGCAGTAGAGGTGATGTAAATACACAGAAGGACGCTGCTGTCCTTCCTCTGGTAGGTTCGCATAGTCCTCTCTTACTACGTCTATGCACCGAGTTGGAGGGGTCGATTCTTAGGCCGCAGCCGCCTAGGCCGAACGATTATCCTACTTTTTATGGTAAAAACAAAACGCGTGGACATAAGGGACACAAAACCAAACCATTTATTCTATAAAGCACGCCAAAGCTATAATAATCAATGACAAATGGTCTAAAGATCACGATATTCATATTTCCAAGCATCATGTTTCAGCGAACGACGTTCAAGTCGTGACGTTTGAAACCAAATCACTTGTAGCTTTCTATTCGTACAATGTTCTAAGAACCACGTATGAAGGCACATAGCTATGTAGGTGCCTACTTCACCTATACCTTCAACATTAACAATACACGCACGCTCTGATCACGAAATTGTAATCGATAGCTCGATATCGTGTGTTTCAAAATCATTTCTGTTCTGTTTATGGGTTAATTTTCTAACTGTTTTGACCACAGCTGTAAGTAGACGGTAGGGCTGGTCCACCAGTTCAAAGTCGCTCAGCGAGCTACGGAAAGAGCTATGCTCGGAGTTTCTCTGAAGGTTAGGATTCGTAACGAATACATGCGACAGAGAGCCAAAGTTTTCGACATAGCTCAAAGAATTAGCAAGCTGAAGTGGCCGTGGGCCGGCCATATCTCGCGAAGTACCGTCAACCGCTGGGGATAAACGTGTTCTTGAGTGGAGACCGCGATTCAGCAAAAGCAGTGTAGGAAGCCCTCAGGCTAGGTGGGATGACGACCTGCGAAAGACTGCAGGTAGATGCTGCGGCAAACTGAAGGGTGTCAAATCAACATCGAGCTATGCTGCGCTGTACTGCGCTGTGCTATGTTTGGTCAACTCGCTCGTCTAATATTTTAATGAGGATACAAACAAACCATGCTGTGCTGCGCTGTGTGAGGATACGCTCTGTTTAAAAACGCAGTAATGTCGAGCGAGGCGCGCTACCCGCCGTGCTGAGCCGCGCTGTGCCGAACTGTGCTATGTTTTTTATGGAGCTCTATATTTTAAAAAAATCGTCTTCAGTGGCAATATTCTTTAGAAAATTTAATTCTCCGCTTTTAATACTGAGCTAAGCAAAGCGCAGCACAGCATGATGTTGATTGTTAAAAAAACGTAGCTTAAGAAACACAGCACAGCACAGCGCAGCATAGCTCGATGTTGATTTGTCACCCGAAGACAGGACACTATGGCGCTCATAAGGAGAGGCCTATGTCCAGCAGTGGACTAATATAAGTTGATAAGTAGAGGAACTGTTACCGTACCGTGTGTAGGTAGGTGAGGTAGTAAGTGTAATAGAATTGTTTTCTTTCGACGAAATGTCGAATGTGGGAGTTGAAATTGGGCGATCGGAGAATGTATGTCGAACAGCCTACGTGCTTGTGTGGGCTATTTGTTACTGATTTTTTGAGGTTTGAACAGCTGTCGGGTATTTAGGTATTAAAAATAATGGCGTCTTCATTGCATTATCTCTAATGACCTTTTAGGTCCAGCTAAATCTAATACTAAAAATGCGGAAGATTGGATGGATGTTTGTAAAGTCTTCACGCCAAAACTACTGTACGGATGGATCGGGCTGAAATTTAGCATACAGGTAGTTCTCTAGGCTGGAATAAACATCGTTTATTTTTATCCCATAAATCAGTTCCCATGGCATAAAAATAACCTTTGGCGTTTCCACGAAATTTCAATAGGAACAACGCGTGCGAAGCCGCGGGTAGAAACTAGTAAATTATATTTCAAATAGTCAATTACGAAATAATCCAAGCCATAACATTTTATACTATCGCAAATGTATAATATTATGCCGATTGGTTTACACTTGTTGCCAATTGCATAATTCTCGATTAGAAATAGCATGTGAACACATAACACTATACGATAAAACTGTAATTTCTTTGATAAAACAAGTCTATAGAAAATCATGATAAAAGCTGCTATTCGTTTATAAACTGAGCAAGGTTCACTAACATAGCCTTACGGGCCCTTTCCACGGCTGTCCAGTTCTACATGAACGGTTTTCCCGCAAAAATCATTGTTGTGTGCACACGCAGTAGTTTGCATTAATGTTTTTGCGGTAAAGCAACGAGCGGTTATTAGATCTTCTAAGATAATATCACCTCTTCCCGCTCCCCGCAACCCATCCTGCAAAAAACGGTCTGCAGGAAGTGGGAACACTTCCATTAAACTATATGTACGTGTAATTAAACTGAATCCTGTTTTTTACTGGACGACGACGACGGAATCAATTTGTATTGGCAAAACCGAATGACAAATTCGAACGGATTGGTTTTTAGCAGGATACCGGATACTTATGTGAATGCTAGTATTGACAAATGTAAGTATACTAAAACGTGAACCTGCAAAAAAGCGAACCTTCAAAAACGGGATGTTGAGGTAGGAAAGAGCGTGCAGTGTTTAGGCTTAACGTTGAAACGACCTATCTAGGATTTTGTCATCTCACGGTTATCTATAATATCAAAAAAACTATGTATTAGGTACTGCTACTATACTGATGATACTGCAGTCTTAAGGGAAAACCTCGACAGGGATATCATTCCTAAACCCGCGTGATCGCGAGAGGGCAATTCCTCTCAACGTTCCGGTACGGTAACTTACCGGCTCTAAAGTGTGAATGAAGGAATGTGTGATGTTTAATGAAGAACATCATCCAGAAACTGTAGACAACAACAGCAACAAGCAAGGAAATACCAGCTCTAGATCAACTATGACAAAAGTGTACCTACCACCACCGTGAGAGATATCTTTACCATTCTCCGAATCTCTGATACTGTTACCGCATCCTCTCCGAGTAGGTAATGTTATGACTTTTCCACTGCGCTACAAATAGACCGTAATGTAGGCTAATTGATGAAATGGCAAGCTTAGTGCGGTGTGGTGTGACCAATGTGGATTGTATGACTTAATCATATTGTTGTGTTCTAGGTTTTTGGTTCACCTATTGGACTGACCTTGACTTTTTAGGCTTCTGGTACATTGGTCTGTAAGTAAGGCGACTTCTTTCATAGCTTTTTATCTCAATATCATCATCATCTACCTATCAGCACCGTTGGATATAGGCACTGCCCTAATGAGCGCCATAGCGCCTTGTTTTCAGCTTGCTGCATCCACCATCTGCCAGCTGTCTTACACAGGTCGTCGTCCCATCTGGCCACACGCCGCCGTTCTGCACTACGTCTAACGAGTCACGGTCTCCACTCAAGAACACGTTTTCCCACTGGGGAAAACGTGTACATGAGTGGAGACCACTGGTTTGTCGGTACTTCAGAAAATAATGTCAGGCCCATTGCTACTTCAATCAACTACTAAATCTTTCACCTTGTACGTCACAGTTAACTTTAAATTTAACTTAAAATAACTTGTCAATTAGCTATCTTCAATTAGTAATCTTCGTTTAATCGGTGTTGTATAATTGTGCCATCAATAGAGATACACATTCCTCACACATGCTAGTTCCGTTAGGTTAGTTCCTTCTAATTTAGTATTACATTTTCAAGTGAGGGTCACGTGGGGTCAATCTAATTTCCTGCTACATTCGCCAGGCGAGTCCAAATGCTACATGTAATGGAATACTCAATGAAAGCACACTTCTTAGTTCTAATCTAATAATTCCAATTCAAATTGCCAGACGGCAAACGTAGTGTAGAACGCCCTCCGATCAGGTGGGATGACGACCTGTGAAAGACTGCAGGTACCTAGATGCTGTATGCGGCTAGCAAGAAGACAGGGCGCTATGGCGGCTTATTAGGGAAGGCCTATGTCCAGCACTGGATTAATTTAGGCTGATGATGATGTTGACTTCCAATTTTACAAACCAACTATATATAACTTATAATGACCGGAGAGTCAGTACCGTAAGGATTGCAGTCGCGATTGCCTGTTACTAAGCAAGTAGATGAAGTTAGATGTTAACCGGATCATCATGAAATAGAATCATGATCACGAAAGTTTAAAAACCATAAGGCAGTCAATAAATGTTTGCCCTGACTCGGCTGCTAGTCTGTTACAGCACCAAGTGACAAGAGACGTTATCGTAGACCTCTAGCAGACAGAAAGTTGCCGCAAGTAGAATTACCACCACGACCGCAATATAAAGAATCAGAGAGCCACCGTGCCTACTGTTTTAAATTACAAAACCACAGAATTTGTAAGCTTTTCCAACTTCTAGTTTATGTAGATATGTACATTTTGAATATCTTCACGCTCTTCAATTGAGTTTGCAAACATCAAATCACCATTTACAAACACAACCTCAAACGAATACTAATATTTGTACAGCAGTGTAAGCGAGCTTTGAGAAACGCACATCACGGTCGAGGCTAGAGGAAATTTATTGTTAAATAAATAAAGCCAACTAGCTTCTGACCGCGGCTTCGCACGTGTTTTGCGGGATAAAAATTAGTAGTTAGGTCTAGAATAACATCTGCGGAAAATTTCAGGCCAACCCGTTCAGAACTTTTGCCGTGAACAAGTAACAAACATACAACATCAAACAGAAAACTTGCAGGAAGCAGGAAGGTGAGAATGTTTGCAAACCTATTTGTGGAATCTCATTGTTTTTTTTTTATTGAATTGGGTAGGTAGGTACAGGGGTTCCATAAACGAAAATGTTTTTGATAATCTATTCGATTAAAATAGTTAGTATTGGCCGACTTTTTATGAATATTATCCGCGAGCCAAGCTGCGGGCTGTCGCTCGTCATTCATAATTACAAGATTAGAATCTCTTCTCTCCAAACCAGTAGTGTGTGCTGTTCACTCGTCATCCGCAATTAGTACGCTAGTGTTGGCGTGCACTTAACACAAATAGAACGACAACTGTTACCTATCATCTGGTCGGTAACTAAACACTGTTTAGCTATAGCAATTACACGTGGTAAGTTCGTTTAATGTTCGTGATTTAATGTATTCGGATTAGAATCATCGATCAGTTTTTAGATTTTTCGTCGCCTTTGTTGAAGTTTGGTAAGAAGTTATCGGCGCTTGTCTTTTGAGACGTTAAGATATATTAATAGTTACATTACATTTCGAGAATCAGCACTTCGGGTCTTCTGATGGTAGATCATGCAAGACAACGGACTGACCACTAAAAGCCATATAAAACGTTTGTTGCAAACCCGTGGCTCTAATCGATCTGTATTCCTTAAACGAAACAAGTTCATCCAATTCTAGTGCAAACGCTGTGTGCAAACGATTTTGGGGCTTAGTACATCAGTTGGCAAAAAGATTATGCGATTATATTATCCATATCTCTGTCTTCTTAACCCCTTTCTACCAGATTAATTCCTACTCTAATAAACTAAACCTACTGAAGCATGGCACACTCCCCTTTCACTAATCAGTTCAATTGTCTCAATGAAAGTGCTGCAGCAACAATCAATCGGGAGACAGCTGTTGCGCTGGATTGAGAGGAGCATCCTTGTCAATTGAACTGATCATGTTCGATCAATTTGATGACTTTGATGAGCAATCGCTTATTTATTATGAGCCTGTGGCGTCGCAGTGCAGGGCTTTCTTTTTTCTTTTTCGATTGCGAGCCAGTTGCGGTCACTTAATATATGCGCCCAGAACGTCCAGTTCTAGAATTCGGCTTCAGTTAAGTAAATCTTTGTCCCCGACAAGTGTAGTTTTCACTATGTGATGATGTTAGCTATCAATCACTAATTTATCACTATCAGTCAGCTTTCGTCAAAGGACCTTAAATATTCCTCTATACCATCTTTCATTTGACACAAAAGAAAAACCGTTACACATACAAAATCGGGTTACATACACGAAGTCGCGTGTAATGTTACCCGAATTTTTTTGAAAACAAAAGTAGTCTATGTGAGTTACCTAAATTAAAAGTTGCACAATGGGATACCTCCACGTAATCTATTTTCTTGGCGATCTTCGTTATAAGGTACCTACTAACAAATAGACACAGAGTAACTTTGGTACTTAATGAATGACATAATAACTGTTAAAGCCGAACTACACACATACATATAATACAGAAACCGAAACGAATTCCAAGCTTGACAAGTCAATTGCTCCCGAACATCTTAAGAACCTTCACCGCAGGACATCAATTCGACTCAGCCATGACATAGGATCAGGTCGTCTTTTACAAATCTTAAGACGGATGTTGCTATAGACAAGAAATACGATATTAAAGAAGTAAAAAAATATAATATATCTCTAAATGGAACAGGTAATAGAGCAGATATTTTCACGGTAAAGGACAATTTCGAATCGATCTCGCTAATTCCACGGGTAACCATGACCGTGACACTGCAACACAAAAGGTGCAAGGGAGAAGCTTTACGTCCATTCATGCAGACAGTCTCATTGTTCCCGATAATCCAGCAACCGTAGAACCCTTACAAACTAACAGATCAAACGCTGCAAGGGGTCTTAATACTCTGGACGCGTTCATTGATCCAAATGCAGTTGAGCTCTCGGAATCTAATAACGTACATGTGAACATTAATGACCGAAGGGCTCTTGATGAGCCGGTCATTGCAGCGACGTATGCCAACAAATCAACGTATTAAACCGTTCAATAGAACTTCACATAGGGGCGATGATGACGCGTCATAACTTTTAATTAAAATGGAACATTAATAAAGGCTGGTGAGGAATTGTGAGAAAATACGAGGGAATCCGTTGACAAAGGCGTGTAATTGATTGTGTGTGAGGTGCAATAAATTACGATGATAATGAAATTGTCGCGCGACTTCTGAATAGGAAGGCGGCTGTCGCTTTGTGTTTGTGCTGTAAATCAATAATAGTGTAATCATGTCATGTTTACAACAGTACTATCTCGGAATGATCACAGATTCTCAGACTGTGGGAATTTGACGACTTTTAAACCCTTTTAAAATAAAGAATGAAATAAAAACTAAAAATATGATTACACCTGATTATTATTCCAATTTACTTTGAATAAGCGGATACTGAACAATTGGTACGTAACAATAACAACACAACACAGCCAAACCATGGATATGTGATGTTATGTTATTTTATTCGCAACACGTAATTTTATAATATGACTATTGTATGTATGTGCCTAATTTATAATGTAGTTATTATTAATTAATGTAATTGGTTTTGATAACCGTTTTAATTAAATATATATAAATAAATAAATAAATTTATCCCATAAATCAGTTCCCATGGGATAGAAATATCTTTAAAACGTTTATCCTTCAACGCGTGCGAAGCCGCGGGCTAGGTGGTACAAAAGTCAAACAGTCGAAATATCGGAAGTATATTACTGACTCTACAAATTAAATATCTCCCATTTTATTTTACTTAACTTATCTACCTTTCTTACTGACTCTATTTAGCTTTCACTTATCAAAACTAAGCCAAGATATCTTGAGTAATATACATTCCACAAGTATAAAAAGCCTTACCTCATGTGAAATAATCTTATTTTACGTAACACTGAACCGAAAGGCTTAGACCAGTAAGCCACTAATAGGATAGGTGCCGTTCCATTGTCATGAGAACATGACCTGCTATGTAAAATATACTTGTTTTGTTATTTATATGGACATTGCAATCATCATTATCATCATAGCAGCTCTTTATGTCACCCACTGCTAATATCTCATATAATACCTTATTCTCTATCTCAAATAAACTATAATTATTTGGCTGCCTGAGTAAAAAATGTACCTACCTACCCAGTTATTATTACAATTTTTATGATTCTTGTAGCCTATATTTTCCGACTTCTATGTTTCTAGCAATAAATAGATTATGTACTTACCCATTATAATAATGTTTAGATCAATTACTGCGCCCTTACAGGGAACATGTTTAAGATAATTACCACCTTATCTAAAACTCTGTAATAATTATTAATATTTATGTATGCAATAAATAAATCTGAAATCTGAACTGCAAGGTACAAAATATGTTCCTCTACAACTCTAGCTATACGCACTGAAGATTTCATGATGTGTTTTTTTAAAAGAAAAATTCTCTCAACTCTAATTTGTCCTATGAGTAAAATACTTTAAATTAGAAAACTCAGCAACAATACAAAATCTTTTGTACGGCGCCGAAAGTGGAACACGTTTGTTGCTGAATATTTAAATGCCAAGAGTGCAATACTTCCTCGAAATGAAATTAGCCACAATGTCGCAAAAAGCAGCGATACGATGACAGACAATAATTTAAAGCTCGAAAGATTCCAATATGTTAGTATAATAAGACTTGAAAATGCTTATTCAAGAAATAAAACTGTCCCCCAAAATGTTTCGTGGAATATACAGTCTCGTAAAGTTAAAAATGTCCGTGACGCTATAAACACTAAAAGTGGAATAACGACCAACTTAACTTACAACTTTAGTCGAAATTCTCGTTATGTTCTTAATAATGTATTGAAAATAAATGTAAATAGTACCTACTATGGTGTTAATAAAAACTTATAAACAAGATTTGTTGACATAATTTGGTGAGTCAAGGAACAACACGATCGACAAAACTGTTTTGGAAGACATTGAAGTAATGTTGGTCCTTTCAAAGCCAATCAACTCTGGCATTATGGAGCCGAGGCAGGCGACTAATAGAAAAACATTGAAAGACACGCTGTCCAACATAAGCTTAGCAGTTGTTAAAAGTGGTGAGAGCTTTTTAGGTCCAAATCAATGTTGGTGATTTTATTTGATTGATTAGATATCGATCTATCCCTATAGCCTATTGCGATTAGTTAACCAATGCAGACATAAGCTTGTTACCCCCCAGATAACGATTAGGGTAGAGTACTTACTCAGTGGTCGCACATACTCCCTAACAACTCTATAATTGGACTTGGCCGTACTTTAAAATACATAAATAGGACTACAAAATATCTGAGAATATCTTTATTTGTACATACATACATAAGGGAAAATGGACCGTAAAATCAGGAAGCGGCTACAACGTAAAGTGAGAATTGCTAGAGCGACAGTAAAGATCTTTACGATTTACCAGATTATTTACAACTTAGTTGAAATGAGATCGTCGACACGGAAGATGTTAAAACTATAATATTAAATCAAGTTTATGGAGACATGGGACTATTTCCCATAGTTTTTAAGAGTTTAAATGTTTTCACATACACTTTATAGGAAAACATATAAAAAAAGCTATAAACGTAATAGGTTTTAACAAATACGTAGATGAAATCTTGTTTTGACACTTGCTTATTTTTTTCTGGCGAGTCTAG
Source organism: Eupithecia subumbrata (assembly GCA_949316285.1). Classification (NCBI taxonomy): domain Eukaryota; kingdom Metazoa; phylum Arthropoda; class Insecta; order Lepidoptera; family Geometridae; genus Eupithecia; species Eupithecia subumbrata. The sequence goes on along the minus strand of OX438630.1, from coordinate 7,210,868 downwards.
AGCCAGACTTTACACTCGGTAGATAAATAATTGTTTTTACTATACATAGTTCCTTTCACAGTTTCTTCAGGAACTCCTGCGACAAAACACCGCAGGTCCTTTGGAACAAGTCTCAGTTGTTCCTTCCAATTTTAATTGCCCTGTACGGTCGCATAGAAAAACAAGCGTTTTGGGGTAAAACTTGTGTGGATAAACCGCTATAAGAACTTCTAATCTGCGTTTAAATCAGTAAACGTCTGCGATAAAGTGCCGTATCAGAAATTCGTTCCCAATCCGTTTCAATTACAAACGCATGTTACAAAACAAATCCTATCAAAATGACGCTGCGCTGTTACAAGTCTCTAACGCATCGTTGGTTTCGCTTTAAGAATAAATAAATGAATAAATAAGAACAATAGTTATAAATTATAAATAAATAAAATTTTTGTTTATTCAGACAACTTAGTCTATTTTATAAAAAACAATCTTAAATGTGAAACCGTTTTTATGCTTGGAATCGGTTTGAGAGTAGTTTATGTCATTGTTTTCATTTCGTTTAGTTATTTGAACTGTTTCAATTAATTCTTCTGTTCGGAAAATAATTGTATGAATATTGCACTAGGTCCTCTTCTTATTAATATCATGGATTGTTTTTTTTTTTTTAAGATCTATGTTCCAACTCTATGAAGCTCTGTGGAATAAATATTTTTTATAAGCTGGCGCGATTGTCTTTTGTTTTTCGTACAATTATCCACGCTGACGGCACACATCCAGGCTACCAGTATACGAAAAATCAAAGGGCATTGTGCCAGCTTTTAAAAAAACCTTTATCTGAAGAAGTCTTTCGCCTATAGTCTTAAAAATTAAAGTCTCTTAGTATCCGCTGCAGCGTATAATTTGGAGCGAGCTTGAAGCTCAGATGGCGTCTCAATCGTCACACAGATACCACTAATTGGTGGTTTAAAGCGCGCCGCGTGCGCCCGCGCAGTCAGTCCTATAGATCGATGACCCGACTCGATCACACGATCAACTTTGTTTGGTTTTGTGCAGAAAAACAATCTGTTTTGATATAATAAGTAATTATTTTTTAAATTTTCAAAAACTAATAACTGATTTCGAATTTAGATAAGAACACTGTTTTTTTATATTTCCAGGACAAATAATAATCCATCGGGTATAATTTTTTACGGGATCACCCCGCCCGGGATTAATCTATACAGGGTGTCACGGAAAGGGCGTACTAAGCCGAAAGGGAGTGATTCTGAACATCAAGGGGGTCAAAATTTGTTGTACGATTTTTTGAATTTCGAAAATTTATGTTCTTTTACTCAGTGGTATTGTGAATCGCCAACGGAGGAGTCGAATTTACTATCCCTACTAGCTTGTGCCCGCGGCTTCGCACGCACTTTACAAGTAGCCTATGTATCCCGGAGAAGGGATCTCCGAGATACTGTTTACCTCCCTGCCAAATTTCATTAAGATCTGTTCAGCTGTTTAGGCGTGGAAAGGTTATTATACTAAATAACTTTTGCTTTCATTATTTAAGTATGGATAAGGCATTACCATAAAATTGTCTACTCGGTCTAATACCATGTGCTCCATTCGTCGAGTAGTTAAGCGGAGCAATAACAAATATACATGAAAACTTACGCCTCTATAATTAGTGTGATAGTTTTTCGTTCCAGACTACACGGAACCCTTTTTTGGTTGAAGTTACTCATTGAAAATACTGGTAAAAAAATGTTATGAAAAAGTTTTGAATGAGTTGACCACTAAACATTTGGATTGACCAACTCATCCAAACTTTATCCATTTATGTGAAAGCCGATAGATTTTAGACTTTTTATTCGTCATATACTACACTCGGACACTAGAGAAATTGTATAAATTAGCCCGTAGGTGTTGAATAATCACTAGGAACAAATAATTGACTTTGACCGATGCCTACGATTAACCACGGTGATCTTAGAACATTACCATCATGTATATTTAAAAACTGGAAATATGTTCTATGTCGGTAGGATTTATTTAGGAATTGTCTATTTTATTTAAGTGTGTACAAATAGGCTATGAAGTTTATTGAACTTAACTCGAGTATCTAGTGAATGACGTCTTTTTGAAATTAATAAAGAAGCTTTACTTTTTATAAACGTTGTAGGTGGACCTATAACGACCTATGACGACCTCCGTGGCGCAGCTGGCGAAGGTCCGCCTGCGACGCAGAAGGTTGCGGGTTCGATTCCCGCCTCGGAACAAATTTGTGTACGATGTGCAGAAATTTGTTCCGTTGGTCTGGGTGTTTTCTATGTATAATAAAAATATCTATCTATGTAGTGTATTGTATTAAGTATATCAGTTATCTAGTACCCATAACACAAGCTCTGTGTAGCTTGGGGCTAGATAATGCTGTGTGAATTGTCCAGCATTTTTTATTATTTTATTTTATTTATTTATAACAATTTAACTGAACTATCAGCTTTATTATCAAAGCACAGGAGGCTGGCAGAAGCGAAAGCGGCCTATCTGTGCTCAACAGTGACAGATCTCAGTCTGAATAAGATGATGATCAACTTTTATATCAAACGTGTTAAAATTAGCCTACACATCACGTACTCATCCATCACGCACAAACTCCTAAAGTCATGAAGCTGTACATTTGCAATCGTAATCCAAAACGTGCCAAATTAGGCGCAACATACGTGATATTATCGTAGTTTATGATGAGGCACAATCATCAAGGGTCAGATGGGTCAAGTTGACAACTATTATCTATATATATAAAAGAAAGTCGTGTTAGTTACACTATTTATAACTCAAGAACGGCTGAACCGATTTGGCTGAAAATTGGTGGGGAGGCAGCTTAGAACCAGGAGACGGACATAGGCTATGTTTTATCCCGGAATTACCACGGGAACGGGAACTACGCAGGCGAAGCCGCGGGCAGCAGCTAGTCATTTATAAAAATAAGAGGCAGCAGCTAGTCATTTATAAAAATAAGAGGTCAGCACAATTTATTGAGAACTTGATATGATGATACTGATGATTGATTATGGGTTTGTTGGATACAGACATTATTACTAATCGTTATCTTTTTTGCAAGAAATATACAAACAGATCTTAAAATTTAAACAGTGTCACTAAAATCACATAATGGTAAGTCACCGCGGCGGAGAGGTTAAGGATTTAGTGTTCATAACCATAATAACAAACCGTGATAAACCAAAACACATTCACATACATTATGTATGATTCTGTAGTGTAGCTGGAGTGGAGCTCAAAATCGCAGATAAAACTAAAGATACATAAGTATTATAATTTCGATGGATGACTCAGAACTTTGTGGGTGCAATGCGACAGGTTTATAAATTGTTGATACACATCATTATGAATCAAAACATAGTTATACAATGATTCAAAATCAAGTGATTGATAAGATAGCAGTTTTCTATCAAAATAAAATCACGTCATTTTTATCTATTTGAGTGAGTAAGAAATGTTTCCGCAATTAGGTAGATACCTGACCACCTAAGAGGCATTAATAATGGTGATTTATTAATTGGTTGTGGATCATTCTTTTATATGAAAGTTGAATTTATCTGTCACTAATTCATATCAGAAATAAGCGAGACTATCTAGAACCTACATGGTTTAAAAACTAAATAAAATATATATAAAAATTTAAAAAACAAAAACAATTTCGTCGTCTACTCATTAAATAACAAAAAAACCCTACCAAAGCATAAACTGATCAGGACAGTAGTAAATAAAGCAAAGTGGTACCAAATGTGACTAATCTGAAACAGGACGCACCGCCAGACGTACAGCGCGTATCATTTGTCAAGCGGTAAGCAGTCGGTCGAAATAAGATGAACTCCATAATATTATACGAGTTGATATGTGGTTGGTGTATCCATTAGCCAAGTTTAAGAGAAATCGGCGTGTCGATAATGAGAATAAGAACATTAGCACCTATTTTGATTATTATTTTGAAATTGTACTTGTTTAAATTAGATAAAAGTTTGTGTTAATAAAAACCACAATGTAAACTAGGTATAATGATGCAAAGAACTCAAAATGTTACTTTTTAAACTTCCGTACACATTATCTTTCAAGCCAAATCAAATAAAATATACTTATACTCATCTGCGCTGACAGCTGTCCGCCTAAATATAATAAACATTTTAGCAAATCACTCTTGTTTGAATACACGAAATAATATAAACGCAGATGACACAACATTTTCAACTTCGTGTTTGGGTGGCGTTTTGTGTTTACAAAACGCCACCCAAACACGACAGCTTCCGAAATACAATACGTGACACAAAACTTCAACAATGATGGCAACACTGATGTTGAAAAAAATTAAAGAGATCCTTAGAACTTTTATTATATTAAACATAGTTTATTATTAGGCTACGTACGTTAGTTACATAACGAACAAACAAATTAAAAGCAATTTAAACCAAAACCAGACTTTGTAGTGTTCCAAGTTCAATAAACATAGATGAATATTCAATTTAAAAAATGTCAACTGTCAAAAAGCCACGTCAATCAGACCAGGGAATAACGAACGCGGTTGGTCGGCTATTACAATTTTTTGTAGTAAAAAAAATTCAATGAGGAATCCGTGACATCTAAATAAGGGTGTGTCTATACTGAATACAACAAGTGAAGTGGATGACGCGACAGTGTGAGAATAAGCCCTTAGTTCATTTACGCCTGGAATGCCACAATCAGGGGACAGGCAGGACAGCAGAACGTGACGGAATATTAAAAACTTATATCAAAGAGGAATTTAATAACAATGGAATTGAACCAGTATCCGATCACGCTGATAATATAAATGCGAAACATATACGCGTGAACAAACGATGTGTTAATGGGAATTTAAACAAGAATTTAAATTTGTTTCAAAGAGACTATTTTTATTAGAAGGAAAATATCATAAGGTGATACATACAATACAGTTTAGACATTGATACCTCAGCCTTGAAAAGTCTTACAGCAAAATGAAATAGAAGCTGAACCGATCGTAATGCATCTAGTTTAAATTAGCCTAAAATGTGAAATCAAGATTCTGAACATCTGATAAACATAACATTCCTGGCAGTACATAACGGCGACGGTAATATAATATCAAAAACCTTTACTCTTGAGAGAAACAAAATAAATGCCATTGTCCTCATACTAAATTAGATCCCACATGGATAAAATCGCAACTCAATCTTGTACAACAATGAAATGAACATGTAATTTTGCATAATGACAATGTGTTTCGCATCGCTGGTCAAGCGGAGACCCCTTTGAATGCTATTGTTACAAGCTAATTATGCGATATTGTATTATTACTGTCATTTACCTCAATATCTATAAAAACAACCTGAAGCAGTTATTTAATTAATACTTTATCAATATGCGAATCGAAAAACTATTCTAGAGGACTTGTAATGATTGTTCCTACGGAGTATGGATACAACGCGTCAAAGATAGTCAAAGATGTTGGTTGGTGGTTGGTTCCAGGCAGTTCCAGCAGAGGCACAATATAATAAATCAAAGTTATCCTCAAACAAATAAAACGATACAAAGCAAACAGAAACAAAACAAGAGGTTCGGACTACCGTTGATCGTGTGGTTGATCTCAATAAGTCAAAATTACAAGTGTGGGCGTGCATCGCTCGTGTCTCTGTTTGCATTATTCATGCATGACATTGAATAAGTAGAAGTGAAGATCCCTATTTGGAACCTTCGTTAACTAAAATAGCTTTTGTCTTGTTCTTCTTCTTTGAAATAAAATGTCACATCAAAACACAACAAGGCATGGTAGAGTTTGAAAATAATAATGTAACGTGACAGTAATAAAAGCTGACACGATCAAAAGTAACGACGAAATAAAACTACAAAATGCATTTATGACAACCAAACAAGTAAAAGAGGAAAACATTTCGTTCAAGGAGGAAAAAGTTGTGAATAAAGAGACGCAAAATATAGATCTTTTGTCTGAAAAGTTAATAAATAATCAAAAACTGAATAAATGTCAGTGTCATAAAGTTCAAATTAAGTACGTTTTAAAAACCAGTCACATGTAATTTGAGATAAGACCCTGCAATGGCAAACAAGATCGCATATTAGCCAGAATTACCGTGGCTGTCACATCGGTACATAACTCGACATTAAATGAGACTACTTCATACAGAGTAAACGTGTTAAAGCCGCATGTTTTCAAGTTCATATCGAACCACCCAGACAGCAAAACGTCACTTATAAGCAAAGCTTTTATATTTAGATCAAGATTTGCAGACACTTTAGCCGGAGTGTGGTGTGTAAGAGATATATCGCTGCTTTCTAAGATTAGATTGAAACTCTGATGGGATCAAAGAAACATTATTGTATTAGGGTACGAATTGTCTACATATGTCTTCCACTAAACGCACTCGTGGTAAAAACCGTGTAAGTGCAATAAGTGTTTAATACAAATTAATAGGTATAATTTAATTAGCCACTTTTTCGAAATTATAACGTAACTCACGTTATAATTTATAACTTTATAAGATAACAAATATTTACAGAAAATTTTGTAGATAAACTAGATTTTTTATGAATATTCGAAAACCCGCAACGACAATAATTATGCTCTGAACAGTTTGATCCAACCATCAACACATAAAAACGGCTGCATCGATTTTCTTTGAACTTAATAAGAACACTCGCTGAAGTCACAAGCAGTAAAAAAAACAAGTTGGTTCATCTATTAGGGAGCTACGATACCACAGATAGACAGAATACACACGCAAAACTAATATCACCCTTCTTTTTCGTCGGAGGTTGAAAATAAACAAAACCAAAGCTAACAGAAAAACATATTAAAATCAATTATCCAATGGCATCAATCATTCTGGTTATAAAATAAATCAAGACAATGATAATAAACGTGACAAATTAGAATACAATGATTTAAGATCGACTGGCCGAGTGCTAGAGAAACCTGATCCTAGAGAGTGAACAACAATTAGATAAGTGGTCGGGTCAATTGGATCATGCAAACTGACACAATGCAACTGAGACGATTCATGAGCAATAGGAATAAGAAAGGAGTTCCATTATTACTAAATAGAAATAAGTATCCGTTTATCTACGAAAGTTAAAGCAGGTATTTGCAATAGGTTTTAATAACACTTTTGTGACAATCACGAGAACTAAAAGCATTAATAACGGAACATTTACCATGACTCCAGAATTCAGTTTTCAGTTATCAATACAATACATCCAAAATCGGAAAATTTTATACACCTCAAATAATGGTAAATACTTGTTCTAAAACAATTTGCGTGATTGAAATTTGGAGCCACCGACTTTTGAAACGACCAGCAAATATTTGTTCCGGGTGTTCTGCGTATTTTCTATGTATAATAAACATGACAAAATTAAAAAATTTAATACCCATCGGCGTTTATTGGCTGAACAGATTTTCATGAAACATGACTAAGAACACTATGTGACAAAAAAAAAACTAAACGAAAACCGGTTCATCGGTTTGGGAGCTACGATAGCACAGACAGATACACAGATACACAGACAGACACGTTAAACTTATAACAGATCTGTCTCCTGATGCTGTGTGGATTGTCCAGCATTATTATTATTTATGTCGGAACCGTATCTAGATTACCAACAATGAAGAAAGATAACCGGTTCTATAATAGGCATACCTAAAGTCCATCACCGATTTCACGGTCAACAGTAACAGTCGACCGCTAAACTCATCAATAGGTCATAAAATCTATTCATACTGCGAGGTGCTTGTTAAGTCGAGGATTGCCTTTGGAATTGCCTTTTAAATGGTACAATGAAACTGGTAGCACAATGAAGTAATGGCTGATGGTTTCGGTTAGAATATTGACGACTCCAATACAATCATTGACAGAGCGAGACAAAGTCATCAAAATGCATGATATTGGTTGATATGTTATCGATTTGGATCTGTTGAACACTTTCGTAGGCACCGACGCACATGTTCAGATATAAATAACAAAAGAATACGGAGTATATCCATATTATTTTGACGACCTCCGTGGCGCAGCGGGCGAAGGTCCGCCTGCGACGCAGGAGGTTGCGGGTTCGATTCCCGCCTCTGAACAAATTTGTGTACGATCTGCAGAAATTTGTTCCGTTGGTCTGGGCGTTTTCTATGTATAATAAAACATATCTATCTATGTAGTGTACAATACACTACATAGATAGATATGTTATTAAGTATATCAGTTATCTAGTAACCATAACACAAGCTCTGCTTAGTTTGGGGCTAGATAATGCCGTGTGAATTGTCCAGCATTATTATTATTGTGTACTTTTTGCTTGTATATACCTTAGACCAAATAAATAAGTTATGATAAGTACCTAGATATAACATCGCCTTAGGGCTTAATAAAGAAACCTGTAATAATGTTATTTTCTCGATAAATAAATAAATTAATAAATTTAGCACCCCCTAGTAAGATGCGCCCTCTTTTCAGTCTGGTCGAATATTTTGGAACCTATTTTTAAAAGAAAACGCGGCATCAACTTACTTTTAGCATGAGATCTAAGCCGTTCGTGGATTGGATACCTAAGCTAAGCCAATTCGAGTTTTTGCTTAATTGATAACGGTAAAGCGTTTGCCCACCATTACACTCAAGAAAGCGAAGATGTGGAATAAGTTGGAGCACGCTTCCCTAGAAGGAACTTATTCACTCTGGATTTGAAGACTGCGATTGTAGTACTACGGTAAATAGTAGAGGTGTGTCCTCAGCACGTGTGCTAACACAATTGTATCTGCACACTTCAACAAAAGAGGCCCTCGCACGATTTAGAAAATCGTGCTACAACGATTGAGGCGAGGCGCGAGGACCTCGGGAGGTGACTCCTCATCATGCTATCTGCGTCCCTCTCAATCGCGCAGCGCGCCACTGGAGTGAGCGGGACACAAATGGCACAATGCACTGTGCTGTTTGCCGAGAACAGCACAGTGTGCCGAAGGCGTCCCGCTCACTCGCGTCGCTCTCCGCGCGTGCGAGCGGGTCACAGGTAGCACAATCACGTGTGTTCCCAACGGCGGCGGCAGGCATCGGCAGCAGCATCACAAGTCACAACACAATTTTGCTATCACAGTGTGCTGACTCTTTGTGCGAATGAGCGCATCGCACAATCCTCGCCAGAAATTAGTGTGCAACCCAACGCTAGTAAATAGGAGTTTATTTCATGAATAACCATCCTTCTTGGACATTCGGGTAAAAACGAATGACTGTAGGTTCCTAAAGACTTGAGTGATGTGTGTGCATAGCGTGTCTTCGCTCTCCGTGGTAGGCTACCGTAAACACTCCACGGCAGTAACGATAATGCACTTCTGACAAGACAATGGAGATTCGGTTGCTGCATGATTTATAAGCTGTCCATTTTATTGTCTTGCTCAATGTTTTATTTGCGAAAGATACCAGTTTTATGGTTGTATAGTTGCACCGGTGAAAGCTTTCTTTTGTTTGTAAGTGATTTTTCTGTAGGTAAGATAGTTTTATAGATTTAAGGAAGTTTAGGTGTAACATGAAAAATATATGAAGATATGGTAGTCCTCGAGTATATAATTCGTACTAGGGCATTCATATGTCGGAATTAAATTGATGGTTTAACACTCACATGGCCACTCGCAGTGAATGCGTCAAAGGGTCCTGTACATAGATAGATCCTTCTTATTTATCCTGAAATGCAATGCGCCTATTATCTAGGTATGTGGATCGCCAACGTCTGTTGTTTGACGTTATAATGTCCTCCTAGCCGAATTTCGACCACGGCGGCCAGTCTCATCGGAGACTAGCCAGATGCGCAGGACATATTATAGTGCACAAGTGTGTGCGCAAACACAGGTGCACTCTCTATTCCCTCACTCTCATAATCCGATGGGACGACAGGTCGACACGACCGGGGAGAGATCAGGCGCAGGACCAACGGCTTAACGTGCTTTGCGAGGCACGGGGGTGTAACACCGCCAACTTCCTGACTCCGGGCTGCTACTGTGAATTTTTCTTGCTAGAAAAACCCCAGTAACAACTATTGGCCCGACCCGAGATTCGAACCCAGGACCTCATAATCAGCGGTTGAACAAGCTGACTGCTAGACCAACGAGGCAGTCTGACATTATACCAATTCTACGAGATTATTAAAAGAACTAGAAAGTCATAGAAACCATAGAAACGGTCTCGCGTTCATGTAGTCAGAGACACTGTGCCCGAGCCTTGTCAGAGCTTTCAGAGCTCTATTTTCAACTGGCATTACCCAATTATACTCACAAGTGAGACAAATAAGGCACCTACTCCGTTAAACATGATTCTTAAACGAAAACAAAATTCAGCTAGGTACAACTAAGCTCTTAAACTATAATATGTAACTTCCAGGTGTTTTGTATGCATACTCTAGGTAAATTTTGAAAGTTTAGTTATACCTACTTGCACAAGATCTATCTAGTTTACAGCATGTAGGTAAACATGTCGGAAGCTGAACTAGATAAAACATAACAACATCACACAAAAGGCACATAACAGTTATTTACTGGAATATAAACGTGGAAATCGGCACGTCCTGTTCATATTTACTTGGCACTTAGTTCCAAACAATGAAAATCTCATGAAAAACAGCTCTGCATGTCGCTTTGCGTGACAATGATAATAACACCAGATAAGGTAGGTATACTTTGACTAGGTTTCAAGTGATTTTCAACCTTAACATGATAGACTTATAGATACTTCTGTTTTAGGGAGCTAAATGTGTACCGATAATTTATTATACCTTATTCTAAGACAAGATAGTGTAAGTAAGTATGTGAATGTCGTGGTGCTCTTAATTGCATTGCGTGGAGATAAAGATGGCTTTGAAAGTTTCGAGTTCAAGAAATAATGCCATGGTCGAGGCTAATGTGACGGGGGAAATCTCTTTTGAAAAGAGGATTTACTAATAGATAGTTTAATACATTGAGTGCCCATGAAACACACGTAGAACTTGTAGATTGTGACGCACCCATGCAGGTCGCATTATACGCTGAGGCTGGCAGTGAATGCGATAACAAACTAATTACAAGAATTCGGAACCCCGACTACCTTACTCGGGTAATACAGAGATTAATACCATCAATGAAATGCTGCATCGATTTTCTCAGTGTTCGTAAGTAGTTTTAGTTCATGGATCGCGATCCGGCAGAAAGATTCATAGAAGATACACGTTCAACCTATAAAATTCCTATTTTGCGTCGAGAGCTAGAAGACTTATAAAAATATCTTAACTTTTAGATAGGCACCAAGGTGCAGAGCGTCTGCAAATTTTTATAAAAGCATGCAATGGTACTTACATCGAAGAAATGCGGTCTCAGTCTCCCTATCGTGTACTTGGCCACGTCCGTGGTGAGCTGCTGACAGGCGCAGCCGAAGAGGAACACCCCGACCATGTGGTAGGCCTCCCACACCCAGGCGGGGATCTCCCGCCCGAGGACCTCCCGCGAGCGGCCGCCCTTGAAGTCCCGCAGTCGGAGCCATTCGGTCAGGCACATCTGGGGACAGATGATAACAATTACAATCATTTTACTATAAAAACTTTCGTAGTTTGACGTCATCATCATCATCATCAGCCTTTAGTAGTCCACTGCTGGACATAGGCCTCCCTTAATGAGCGCCATAGCGCCCTGTCTTCAGCTTGCCGCATCCAACATCTGCCTGCAGTCTTTCGCAGATCGTCATCCCACCTGGCCGGAGGGCGTCCTACACTACGTTTGCCGAGTCGTGGTCTCCACTCAAGAACACGTTTACCCCAGCGGTTGTCGGTTCTTCGCGAGATATGGCCGGCCCACTGCCACTTCAGCTTGCTAATTCTTTGAGCTATGTCGATGACTTTGGTTCTCTGTCGGATGTATTCGTTACGAATTTTATCCTTCAGAGACTCCGAGCATAGCTCTTTCCATAGCTTGCTGAGCGACTTAAACTGGTGGACCAGCCCTACCGTGAGTGTCCACGTCTCAGTTTCGTAGGTCATGACGGGTAGGACGCACTGATTGAAAACTTTAGTTTTCAAGCAAGTTTGACGAATTCATTATAAAAGTAAGCGGGTTAACTACGAACCTAGTTTTCACCCTGATGAAGTCCCTCGTTAAGGGATGAAACGTTGGTGTTCTTCCAACACAAACTAGGTTCGTAGTTAACCCGCTTACTTTCATAATGAATTACAATCATGATATAATTAAGGTTGGTAAAATATCTGGGGATAGAATTTACAGAGGTCACTTTCCAACTTTTGCTGGGTTTTATCTTCCAAAAAATATATATCTTTGTATTTTAATAGTCACACTTATGAATGCGAAAATTTGGATGTTTAGATGTATATATGGATGCATGTTTGTTACCTGTTCACGCCGCCACAACGACTGAACCGAACAGGCTGAAATGTTGCATAGATGTATAGCTCTAAGCCTGGAATCAAACATAGGCTACTTTATATCCCATACCTAACAGTTCCCATGGGATAGAAATAACGTTTAAACGTTTCCATAGAAACAAAGCGTGCGTAGCCGCGGGCAGAAACTAGTTATTCATATATCAAATATCTAGTACCTATAACGCAAGCTCTGCTTAGCTCGGTGCTAGATAATGCGGTGTAACTTGTCTAGTATTCATTATTTGTTCGATTTGTTTTCAACTTCCATCTTGTTAGAAGTATGGAGAATTAAAACGTGAAAACCTTTAATAAGCTTACTGGTATTTATTAATTTGTAATTCTGTTAACTTTTAAGCCTTTGGTTTTCCCCTAAATAAATAAATAAATTAGTGACAACGACTCAACTGCACCCATAGCCGTTGCGGTTGGCAAATGTCGTACATGACGTGGTGACCTACCTAAGATAACGTGCAGTGCACAATTTAGCTTGTTAGGCAAATGTGACCCCATGTCAGTCAACTTGTTAACCCAACGACCCGACCTGGTCGACCCCGACCCGGTACTCAACTCCATGCGTGTTGCAAAGGTGCTTCTGTTTCTGTCAGGGGTGCTTGTAATTTGTAGAAATTGAAATTGTTCCGAGGCGGGATTCGAACCCGCAACCTCCTGCGTCGCAGGCGGACCTTCGCCCGCTGTGCCACGGAGGTCATCATAAACAGTAAGTAATAAATAATCGAAGTTAAAAAAAATGTAGCACAACTGTTGATCTCCTCGGGGCCCAGGATCACCCCCTTTCGGCTTTGTACACATGTTACGTGGCACCCTGTATATCCTGCACTTGGCTAGTTTCCATGAAGATTGGCCGCCGTGGTCTAGTATCGGCTAGGACATCATCATTAAGATACACTCGAAGTTTTTAAATATAATTGTAAACTGAGATGGGCGAAGTGATATGATTTTTAAACTTTTTCCTTCCTTGGTCAATACAATATATCGCTCATAAAACTTAGTAAGTACGTAAATTTTCTCCCACCCTTTTTGTAGGCTAAAGCCATCGAGCACATAAGCAATAGAAAGAAAATGTCATTTATTTTGTTTAGACAACAATTCCGCCAAATCACTGCGGCGACCACTGCGCTCCGATTGGCCGACTCAAAATCAAGCATCAGACCCAGTTGGGCAAGCATATTTTTATCGATATCGATAGTCAATGTTAAACAAAACTACGACCATCGCGAAAATTATTGAGGTAAATAATTTTCGCTAGTGTGGTTTGCGGGTTGTGCTATAATGCTATGTAGTAATGTAATGCTAGTTAAGTAATGCTAGTGCTAGTTTACAAACAGTAAGTTTTTGATGCCTTAATAATGATACTTGAATTATAAAAAAATGAAGATATATTTTTTTAACTATTAAATAATATACCCCTAGTATTTTTTAAAACTTACACTGATCAACAATAAATCAATCAAACTGATCAACAATAAATCAAAAGTTTATGTTTTTATAGTGCGTAGGTAAGCCTCACACTCTGGCAAATTTCTAAGAAATTAAATAACTGCGCAAAAATTTACGACTTCGGCGGGACTTGAACCCGCATCCTTCCGTTTCAAGTCCCGCCGAAGTCGTAAATTTTTGCGCAGTTATTTAATTTCTTAACAATAAATCAATCAATACATTTTAACTAGGTACTTCTTGTTAGATCGGGAGTACCTATCGATAGGTCCATAATTTATTATATCAGCACAACACTAGTATGATAGACATTTATAAGTGACAAATCACTGATCAATTTCGTAATTCGAATGACCATATTTCCTCTCTAGTGGGTATGTATGCGCTCGATGGTTAAAGCGTACCGCATTGCGTAGTTTTGTATGCAACTTAGATAACCATAAGTTTATAGCACAGCATTCTATAAATCATCAGTGTTTGATGGATAGACCTAAACAGTAGGTGGTCTCCGATAGAACACACGATCTACTAAGGTAACGAGCTACCACCTAAGCAGAAGCATAAGTAATATTGTGCACCCTTATTATAGTACAAACATTTTGTCTCCACCCGGTGTAACTAGCTGAGATAACAATTTTAGTTTATACGCTCGCTTTAGTTTGTGCTCGAAGTCCAAAATTATTCCCTTTCGGCTTAGTACCTACACCCTTTCCGTGGCATCCTGTATATAACACACCTAGCTTCTGTCGCGGCTTCGCACGCGTATTTTCGTTATGATAAGTAGCCTATTGTTAAGTTAGGCTACGTCCTAAGTGTATGCCAAATTTCAACTTGATCTGTTCAGCAATTTTGGAGATCCTAGGTAACAAAAATTGCACATTTCACAAACTTTCGCGTTTATAATATTAGTAGGCTGGTACTTATTCTTTTCCTCCGTGATAAGATGCTTTCACACTGGCATGGCGATTTGCAAGCGAGTCACCGCCGAAAAACATAGTAGGCAACACCTAGATGTCTCAATATTCCGTTTTAAATAACTTTAGTAATATAAATAATATAAATAAGTATATTAATTGTTGAAAAAAAGAGAGAAGTGTTCGCGAGGTCTACTGGTCGTAGAACTACTAGTAATATTAGTAGGATCTCATATAACACATCTCGTGATGATGATGATGGATGAAATATAAATGAACCTCAGTAGGTGGTCTCTGATCGAACACACGATCTAATAAGCAGGTAATGAGGCACCTAACCACCTCGCCGGTAGCCTAGGTACTGTTGCGGTTGTTTCACAATGCCGGTGGAATTACCTGGGAACGGTGCCGCCGCCGCCGGTGAATGTTCGACGGGTATTGAGATTCATTAGTGTCTGACAGTAGGTATGGAGACAAAGACATTAGTATAGAGTTCAAAGCGTCTGCTCAGTATCGAGGAATAACAGACACGGACACCTACTCGAAAATATACATAGATAGATCAATAATATATTGCAACACACAATATACATTATATTTCATACAATGAAATATAAATATGTAGGTACGTATCTAAAGTGAAATTGATCGAAAAAAATATATATCAAGTTGAAAAAAATGATTAAGTATTGCCCACATTTATGGGTAGGTACTGTAACCCACAGAAAAATTAAATTTATTTTATGATTATGAATGAGTTATGAAGGTAGGGTTACGCGCTGATCCACTCAATAAATCCGCTGACGGTTTTGGAATTACTCATTTTGTTCCACTCTAATCCATCGTAATAATAAATAAATAAATAATGCTGGACAATTCACACAGCATTATCTAGCCCCAAGCTAAGCAGAGCAAAGATAGATATTATTATACATAGAAAACACCCAGACAAACGGAACAAATTTCTGCAGATCGTACACAAATTTGTTCCGCGGCGGGAATCGAACCCGCAACCTCCTGCGTCGCAGGCGGACGTTCGCCCGCTGCGCCACGGAGGTCGTCAAATGATCGTATTTTTAAGATGACAAAAGAAGGAAAATTTTCTGTAGACCTCGCGAAGGAGGACAAGGACTGAGAGAACTTAATAAAATTCGTGAAATAAGGTTCAAGATCGATGGAGGTTACTAAAATGTTACCTGCTACAGCGCAGGAAAGCAACACAAAACAAACACGTATTGTAAATAATGAAATTACGCATGTTGCATCGCACGCTGACCTTCCCAGCATGTGGCGCGGGGTCGGACCTGGCATGGACCTGGTCGAAGATCTATACCTACGTACTCACTGCGAACTTTACTTAAGTGTATATGTGCTGCATTTTATGTAAGCATAAGCACGACTTCATAATTCACTTATTCTGATTAATATGTATGACGTGACGTATGTATACGGATTTTTTATATGTATTTATTTATTTTTTTACATTGAATTTCCATGAGTAAGGTTTACCTCTAGATGTTTATTTTAAGTTCAAATACCGAGTTTGTTGCATTGCAGGAATAGCAAATCTGTTTGCCTACCTGAGTTATATGCGTATCGTCAAAACAGCTTTTCGTCATTACCCAATTTGTGCCAGTTTTGTCAAATCTTTTTAGTCAAAACTGCTTTTCGTCAAAATATTATTTTTCACGCCAAAGATGCGTGCATCTTTAAGAATTATTTGTAATCATATAGTATCCACATAGCATTAATTCTTTATCCGTTTACTCTATCTTGTTAAAATAACACTTACATGGAGCTTGGCAATTGCCTATTAAAATAACGGTTATTACCAACAACAGATTGACGCCATTTCTAAACAACCACATAACATTCAAAATGTTTTAATTACAAAGTGGTAGACGGAGGAGAAGTAAACAAACCGTTGCTTTCATTCACAATGTACACTGTTGCACTGCACGCTAAACGTGCTGGCATCCATCGTTATCGAGGTATCGGGAGCCATTAGCACATTATTACATTCATTAGCAGGTTGAATGTTTTGGAATTCATTATGGGTTTACATAAAGCTGATAAGTTTAAAGTTAAAGATGGAATTCTAAGTTAAAATGATATACAAGATAAAACAGATGCTGGAGAGGAGGGAAGAATTTACACTATGAGTGATATAAGATGATAATGATAATACAATTTGAAGTTTTAAGATTGCGATGATTGACATGGCAATGTAGGAAAGGATAGAGGTTAGGAAAGGTTAGTGTAACTAGTGTATGTTTTCTCTAGGTGACGCCGGTGGTGGTGTAAGCCGCATACAAAAATTTTAGAAAGATAAGATGAAAATGGTAACCCGTGCAAGTAAGGCAGTAACTCAATCAAGACATCTTAAAAGATTTAATGTAAATCTATGCGAAATGATACAAATTAGCACAGCCGCCCATTACTCAAATGCAAATTAGCAAATATAATCGAGTGTTGCACCCGATAATAGTTTTTGCAAGAAATACCGTGCGACCAATGGACCAACCGCTGACAGATAAGACACGCTTTCTATACAACACGGTTATTACTACTTAGTAATGAATCATGAATCCATGATACATAAATAAACAATAATTCAACTCAAGAATTGAGTGGAGACCGCGTCTCGCTCGGCAGTTCGGCACGCGTAGTGAAGGACGTAGAAGCCTATATTATGACTCGCGAAAGGTCACTAATAGAAGCTGAAAGTGGCTAGCTGTGGATACGGTAATAAGGAATTTATTGAGAGGTTGGGGATTGAGGTAGGCATAGTATATTTAGAACAGACTGACGATGTTTTATATCACAACTTATACCTAAGTGTTATAATATAAGACATGACTGGACCAACGTCCGTTTTAATAGTTCAAATTAAATTTATAGCTTAATAAGTACTACCTACAAGCTACAGGATGTTACATTTATAAATATTTATTTTTATTGTATAAACTAGGCATGCGATACAAAAATTATTATGCGACCTTGTAGTTTAGTGTCTCTGTACTCTGTGACCTCTGTTTTTGAGAAGTATATGCCTTGCCTAACATAGTGTAGTATTGTCACAGATTAAAAATCACTTCGTAACTTGTTCACGGAACATAATCAAACGAATCCATATAATCAATCAAGCACGTGTAGGTATCATTTACGGTTGTGAATGTCATAACAAAGATGAAGTGATAGATGAACGATGAATCAAAGGCAGTGGGGCATTGAGCGATTAAGTAGCAGGCGGTGTGCCAAACACATGCTGCCTAATGAGGAGCTGACAAATATTTCGCAAAGATGCAGGAATTCGATTCGCGACAGTGGATATGTCGGACTTAATGATTAAGACGACAACAGTATAATATAAAGTCAAGTTAACGTATTAATAAATAATGAAAGTGAATGAAACATTTATTGTCACATTGAAATTATAACGCATTAAATTGATTGACATTAAATCAATCTATTAAAATTCAAATAATCTAGAATGAATGAACGCAGAGTTTGTAAAAGCCATAAAAGACTAAGAAACAAGCATATAAAATAAACACAAGAGACCAAAGATCCCAAGAATGATCAAAATAGGAACTCGTCTTCAAACACCAATAATCCTGCCAAAGATTCCAACAATACCAATAAACCCCAAGGTGTTAGTGACTCCTGTATTCCCCGTGGAATCCTGTTCTATAGCCAGGATAATTGCCATGTTTACGAGCTCGCTCTCACCTCGCATTCCTCCTCAGAACGTCAGAAGCAATAGGGATTACTGTCAGTCCATACTGCGGTCTTATTGAGTTATTTCCGTAACATGTCCGTAAAGGACTGAAGGACTGTTTAGTAGAAACGAGTGCGTGAGCATTTGTGTGCTTGTAATAACAGGCCCAAAACTAGATACAAAGTTCTGATATAGTGTTTATGCAAGGGTTAGCTCGCTTTTGTATATTTAAGAACTCATTAGTGAAGCCACAAGCGGAATCTAGTAAATAAAAATACTTTCTATTCAGAAATTGCGAATCCCCCCAGAAAAACCATGACGTGGTCTAGTAGTGATTTGTTACGAGATGTCCATGAAAAAACTTAATGAGGTTGTTAATGGACTGACAAGTGATAAACATCGGAAGAGCACGTTAGCGCACGCGCCGGTGCCTCTGCGAATTGATAAATTGGATCATAACATACCTACTAACTTACCCGACGTGCAAACTTAGCAGCTTTAAGATACGTATTCTGTAATTCAGCGACTCAAATTGAAAAAAATGGTCATTCGACGTTGCTTTAATTTATGCTTTTTAATTTCCAAGTGCATTCCTGTATCTATTTCGGTGTGACAGTAAATCTGACCGGTTTATTTTAGGCCTTTTGAAAATGTCAATGAAATGGCGTCAAGGCATGGATTTGATACGGAGCGGTTTCTGGGGCGTGGAAATGCCACCTATAATGTGCGTACATCTATTACGGAAATAGAAACAATGCAACTTGAAGAGGATAGATGGTTTGTGTGAGTGTGGACATGGACACAGCCGAACCGAACCAACCAATCAATCCGCAATAATACGGTTCAATCACTAAAACAGACGTAAGGTAAAACTAGAAATAGATTAAGGTTCTATTTTAAAGGTTATTAACTTCAGGAAAATCTATAAAAGACGTATCTGACGACCCGCATGCTATATTTAGAAGCCAATGTCGACACAATTTAACTTCCCAAATATATTTGTTCGTATTGGAAAGTGATAGCACCTACATTTTCTGACGAACAGAAAACCAGTACCAACTACCAATAACAGAATACTGTGAGTCCGACCAGATCTTACATAATATTTAAGAAGATAAAACTTTTGGCCTGCTGTACAAAATAATGAATTCTACCTCATGGAGATTAAAATGGAATAGCAATAAGTACATAGTTTAGTTGAACTACATAGTTTAGTTGAACCTGTAAACAAGCAATAGTTCTTAACGTAACGGATGAATGGAATTTTTAAACTGCTTTATGCAGATAGTAAAGTACATAGATTCGGAGTTCAATTCAGCACACAAAGATAACAAGCGGCTTTGTCAGCGGCAACAGGAAAACATTCAAATGTCAATTTACTACTAAGCTGTTTGGTTAGCCACATCTAGAAACAACCTCCAGGAGGCCAAAAGTTAAGATATGTTATTAGAAAACAAGATAATTTAACACCAAAATAAACAGACCTGACAAAAGCAAATGTTGCGTCAGTGATAGTATCGCGGCATTCAAAGGTTACGGAGATACGGGTGCTAAATATAACTGAAACTTTCGGCAGACTAAATTCGTAATTAGTAACAGGAAAACCATATAGTCACCAATAAGGACAATGGAGTATTATTATGTAACACCAAGCACAGGAAAGCTTGAAAGGCGTATTTGAGTTCGATATAACTTTTAATATTATGAAGAGGTTGTAGAAATTTAAAAAAGAAGAGGCTGAGCTATTTAAAAGCATGATGTGAAAATTACAAAAATAATTCAACGACCAACAGACATTGCCCCCACATTGATGAATTCCCGGAAAATCGATAGTCCAGTCAACGCCAAACGCAAAATAGATAAAACATGTTCTAACAAATGCCAAAACATTTCACAGTTTAATGTTCATTGAAACTAGATATAAAAAAATGATTGTTGAATAAGTAGCAAAAGCTGCATTAGTTTAGACATCGACTGGCAGATTGCCAAGGACAAAGGCCTCCTTAGCGGTCAAGGGCAGCAAAACGCAACAAGAACGACGCAAAAATGGAAACGGATGTTTTTACTAACTAGAAGATACCAAGTTTAATACTATACATATAAATACATGAATGGATGCCATTGGATTTAATCTCCAACCGACCCGCTATTTACCGCCACGGAATGTGAATGCGATAATCTTAAGAATCCAAAAGCAATCATAAGTAATTAGATAAAGTCGACAAGGTTTCTGCAGGAAACGCAACCATGAAAGCGTATCAATGGTTTCACTACAAATTAGCAACCACAGAATGTCATGTTATCCGTCCAATTAAAAACAATTAAAGTCGATTAGATACAGTTAGAGAGAAAGCCAACGAAGGTAGAGATGATCATACTACAACAAATAATAAACATAATCAGGTCAAGATAATTTTCTATGTGCCTATGCAAATGTATAAACATGAGGTTATAATCAAGGCCCAACCAATGTGGCAATCAAATTATTGAGATGAGAACTGATTCAAAATTACCCATAACCGTTCAGATGGAAGTGATTGAGTTATTCGGAACTCGTTTTAAACTGGATCAAGTGGCAACTGGAGATTTTTTGTTGTTTAACAAGCTACTGGTGGACCCAACAAATCGGAGCTCAGCTTGTCAAATAAAATATCGATTTAATGGTAGGAAATAGTAGCTGACGTGGGTCGTAAACGAATATAATGTAAGAGGATACAATATACAGAATAACGGATGAGACGCGATTGTTCATTGATGCGAGAAGTTAATAAGGAGATGAACATTAACTTTACTAGGATACAAATCTTGCTGAAGGGTAACTTAACTGATCGGATTTAGATAGTACGTAGATGTTCTAGAACCAGTCGATTAACTTAAGAAAGCTTTGTAAAACAATGAAGCTTGTAGAAACTATTTTATCTATAACGACATCTTAGATTAGGGTCCACAATAGGAGATAAGGTCCACAATACCAATCCCAAACCTAGCCCACCCATTATTGAGCCAATAACCATTCTGCTAACTCAAACACTCAAACCTTTTAGACCTAATCTAAGTGGACATGGTGAAAAGGTGAGCTTCGGTAAACACACAGATAAGGTACCTATACCTACCTACATGGAAGGTAATAAGGCATTGGTAAATACGTAATCGATGGCCACAACGAAACTAATATTTGCTTACGATAAACTGGAGAAATTACGAGGAATTCTGTTTGGTTTCGTGGGTCATCGACATATTTATGAAAGTGGAGCAAATAATAATGAATATAGCGTTTTGAGCAGAGCATGGGGTTGCACCCTAGTTTTCGAACTGTTCAATTCAACAGCCGTAACGAATGTCACGATTCAGTTTTCTGGTGTACGAAACATATTACTTATTACTGACATAAAATCACAATTAACTAGCTACCAGTAACTAGCTTCGTTCACCTGCTATTTGGATAAAGCGTAGGGATGATGTAGCTACCTAAAAAAGTCTGAATCAGACTAGCAGTTACATTACAGATAACCTACAAAAAGCTTCAAAAATTACAAATAACCCTTTTTAATACAAGTAGGCATAGAGCTAGTCGCCATTTTTGTTACAGTGTTTTGTCTTAGTCCTGTTAAAATCATGAAATTCATGAAATGAAATTTAGTGGACCCACAAGGTTAATAAAAACGTTAAAGTTTAATACAAGTTCATCTAGACCCCCAAACCAGCCAAACTATAAATCTGTCAAGTTCTCTTACCGTAAACACAGGAAGTCCAAGTCCGACGATATACAGCATGACGTTCGTGACAGTGGACTCTTTGTACGGATGCTTGAGAGATTCATCGTCACAGAAGAAGCCTCTCTCGTACGGTGAACCCCAGAGGTAGAATACCAGGATCAGGAAACCAACTGTAACAAAGATGCTAGAGATAAGTACTTGCTACATTAATAACTATTTGATTTGATATACATAATAATATGGAGAGGTCTATGTTCTGCAGTGGACTACTCTGACAAGAGTGAACTTGTATAGGCTGTTGATGATGATAATAGTTGAGGGATTTACTAGATATCTATAGCCCTTTAAATATTAATAATAAACAGTTTATAAAAACTAAATTGCAGCATAGACAAAAACCGCAATCGATCTCCATCGCCCACTTTACCATTATTTTATGGAACTAAGTTTAGAGCAGGTGCATTTTAGATCACAAAAAAACGAACACAGTATAAATTTCTGCCGCATCACTCAATAAATCAGGAACCGCAATTAACGTTCTTAGGCTGCATAACGAAACGAAAAAGCCGTTTAAAATAGACTGCAACTTGTCAAAATGGAATTTAAATTGTTCCAACACAACATACCTAACCCTTATTTAAACAGAAATGAAACCCCATTTTTGGCCAGAATTAACTATTGTTTCACGGATTGTTTCTTGTCCAAACAGAACGAGGGACTGACAAAAAACATCAGGTACTTATGAGAAGGGTAGGAAGATACAGATCAATGGATATGCCTTGTTCGGGATCGATAAATCTAACAGTTTTAATATGACAGGTGTTAATTGGTTAGGGGTAACACTTCTAAACGAGAGTGACAGAATTGATTTTAAGTGACAATATTTTTAGAGGAGATGGTTATAAATATTGGGGACGAAGGGACTATCCACGCTATCAACTTTTTATAGAAGAATGTGACAGAGGGTTTGTCCAGCAGCAACATTCGATAAATCTTAATTAGTTTTAAAAAGCAAAACGAAGCTGATCAGTACGTAGCATTTGACCAACGCATAAAAGGTACATATACATAAATACAAGAATTAAGTACAACGGAGAGTATAAATTTAAATAACCACCGAACAGGCAATACAGATTAACATAATGCAAAATTATTACCAAGGCCACGGGAAAAGTAGGCCATTCCAGTAAGACTAAGCAGCAGGACAAAAGTTGTTCACTATCGATCTGGGTACAAGTAGAAATAACAAACAGTGTTTTATGACCGACGCATTATCGACACCGCTCCCTTGCAGCAAATGGTCATGGTAAATTTGTGCTTTACACAAATCATGGCAGTTACTTTACAGCAGTGGTGCCCAACCGGTAGCTCGCGGGCACCTGGTAGCCCGCGGCTTGTTTTCTAGGCGCCCGCGAACAATATGGGTATAGTTAAGAAATAAAATATTATTATTCTTTCTATTACGCTGCATGAGTCTGCGTCAGCGCGGGCAGCGCCGGCGGTGGCGCCGCGTTCTTGCAAATCACGAGCGCGGTCGGCCCTAAACACAAACTAGGGCCGACCGCACTCGCGATACCTACACAGCGTGAATACAAGCGAGAGGTTGTCGCTAAGTCCTGCTCTCTCGCCGAGAAAGCGTTCGGTCGAAGTCGGCCGCGCGGGCGGCGCGGGCGCGGGCGGTTAGTCAGTCAAATTGAGTTCTTCGTGGCGTGCGTGTTAATAATTATTCGTGTTTACTGAACGCGTTGTGTATTTCTTAATTTCATTTCATTGTGTATTAAATACTTAATTAGCTTAGTTAACTAGGTTCTGATTCGTATCATACATACGTCATCTCCTTGCCGTAAAATGAGTGATGAACCTGGACCATCGAAGAAAAAGAAAATATATAACTTCAATAGGGAATGGGAAGAAGAGTTTTTATTTACGAGTGTTAGTGAGAAAGCTATTTGCTTACTCTGCAATGCTTCTGTAGCTGTACCAAAGCGGTCGAACGTCGAACGTCATCATAAAAGTCTCCATGCGGATTTTAAAGGTAGGCTTATTTATGTGCACGTAATATAGGTATATCATATTATATTATGTATAGTGAATTTTTATTTGGATTTCGATACATAATAATACAAATTATTATCCTTAGTTTTAAATTTGTTAGGTATGTAGGTAAATAAAATTTAAAAAGTGTAGGTAGGTCTCACTTATCTTCTTACATGTGTTTTTTATTGTTTCAGATAAATATCCGCCGCAGTCTGCATTACGAAAGAATAAAGTTCAAACTTTGCAAGCTGCTCTACGCGCTCAACAAAATACCTTTTTTACTGCTAAAAATAAATCAAAGGCTCACACAGAAGCATCCTTGAAAGTAAGTTACATTCTGGCGTCTCATAAAAAACCCTACTCTGACGGAGTTATAATAAAAGAAGCTATGTTGGGCATGGCAGAATCTTTGTTTCATGAATTTAAAAACAAAAACGACTTAATTTCGGCAATAAAACAAGTGCCGCTATCGAGGAACACAGTAACACGACGAGTTGATGAAATAGCAAATGACGTCTTTGACCAGATGAAAAATGATTTGGCAAAATGCGAGTTTTTTGCATTGCAAATGGACGAATCGACGGATATTACTGACTCACCACAGCTTCTGGTTTTCATCAGGATGGTCTTTTCTGACTTTTCTGTTAAAGAAGCATTGCTCGCCAATT
The DNA here is from genome assembly GCA_949316285.1 of Eupithecia subumbrata. Lineage (NCBI taxonomy): Eukaryota > Metazoa > Arthropoda > Insecta > Lepidoptera > Geometridae > Eupithecia > Eupithecia subumbrata. The sequence goes on along the minus strand of OX438630.1, from coordinate 7,185,934 downwards.
TGTCGTTGGTAACTTATACACGAGGACAAGACATTTATGACGCAATAAAAAAGATGATTACTGAACAGAACATACCAATACAGAAATTGGTAGCCATGACTACCGACGGAGCGCCTGCTATGATCGGCAGAAATGTTGGATTTATTGGTCTGTGTGAAAAGGATGAAGATTTTCCTAAATTTAATTCCTACCACTGTGTTAAACATCAGGAAAACTTGATTGCCAAAAAACTTAACCTTGGCCATGTTATGAGCGTTGTAGTACGAATTGTGAATTTCATTCGTGGACGAGCGTTGAACCATCGTCTTTTCAAAGATTTGCTTGATGAATTGGACAGTGAACATGGTGATTTGATCTACTTCGCTGAAGTAAGGTGGCTCAGTCGTGGTAAAGTGCTGACAAGATTTGTTGGTTTGATGACAGAAATCAAAATATTTTTGCGATCTAAAGATAGCTATGAAGAAAAACTCGATGATAAAGAATGGCTGGCCGACTTGGCATTTCTAACTGATGTAACTGCCAAACTAAATAAACTCAACGAAACACTACAAGGAAAAGAAAAACACATATCAGACATGATGAGCGCAATTTCAGCATTCGTAAAAAAAATCGATTTATGGAAGAGCCAGTTAGAGGAGAAAAATTTTCAACATTTTCCTTCTATTACTCTCCTTTTGGACTCCGAATATCTTGCGGAGTATAACCCAGCTAAACATGTGGAGCTGTTTCACCAGTTAAAATCGGAATTCCAAAGGCGTTTTGACAATATTTTCTGTATGGAACCTATGTTTATTTTTGTCAAAAATCCATTTATCGATAGCGTTGTTTCACAACTAGCTTCGTTGATGGAAACCCACTGTTTCGTTAATAAAGCGGAAGCTGAATTAGAAATTATTACACTTCGCAGTGATATCATCCTTAAAAGCTCAGACAATAAAAGCGACGAAGTTTTCAAGCTCATGGACCCAGTTAAATACAAAAACGTACGTAACTGTGCTCTCATCATTAAATCATTTTTTGGGTCAACATATCTATGTGAACGTGCTTTTTCTCAACTAAAAGTAATTAAAACCAAATACAGAAGTATGCTAACTAACGAACACGTCAAAAATTGTATGATTTTGGGTTGCACAGAAGATTACCAACCAGACTTTAAGAAGCTTTCTGAAAATGTGAATAGCCAAGTATCGCATTAGCTTTTTTCTGTTACGGTCTATTCTTTTTGAAGTGTAGTGTGCCATATTATAATAAATAAAAAATTGTGTAATTGTTTAATGTAGTTTCCTTTATATCACTTATGTTTTTTTATGTACCCATAGTACAAGCTTCGGCTTAGTTTGGGACTAGATGGCGTTGTGTGAAATTGTCCAAAAATATTTATTTATTTATTTTATTTATTAACTCGGAGGTGCCCGCGTGGCGTATCGGGATTTTCAAAATAGCCCTTGGAGCAATACCAGTTGGGCACCACTGCTTTACAGAACAAACAGTTTAAGGCTGGGTAGGCCAGCAGAGGCCGCATTTTTGTGATTTTTAAAACCATCTGAGACTTAGAAAAAAGTGTTTAAAATTCTGAAAAAAAGATATATATTACCTAAGGATCTAGTCTAGTCAAAGTCGCATTCAGTTACAAGATCTAATGAACTTCACTCGATAGAAAATAATCCCAAAGTTACCTCTTTTTCTAACGTTTTTTCAATACTATGACTAGCGAACTACTGATATCACACTTTTTTTGTACTCAACTAAGGACACTTAATATTTCTAAACAAATTCGCAGAATTTGACTTGATAAAATGATTTTCTTAATCACCATGTTTAAATAACTACAAAAAATGCGAGCGCAGCGGCTTGGCTGGCGCGCATTTTCCCTTACGCCTACTGCTGCAGGACTACCTGGCCTTAAGCAAAGAATACCGAACCGGACCTACGAACATTTTCATTTTAAATGTTTATAGGGATCGAGTGAATATTTTAGAAAGTAGGTACTTACAGACTTTTTGCAAACAGCTTTTTATTCCCGGTTCCAGTAGAAGTATAAAACAGTAAGCAATATGTTTTGTTTAACAAAGTCACAAGGGAAAATTACTAATGATAAGGAATAAAGAAACGCAATCAGAAGCAAGCAACTCGAGTAATTCGAAATCGATTAATAACGACCCTCGGCAATACGAAGACAGGTAATAAAGTTATTAGCTTGCAAATAAATGCATTTTAATAAAAGACTGCGAGGTAGCAACAAATCAACGGGAAAAGGTAATTCCTGAACAAATCGATTTTGCTTGTAGGTACGAGAAATAAAAAAAATATCGAATGCAAAAGATACAAATAGTATTCAGGTATATAGTAAAACCGGCCAAGTGGAAGTCGAACTCGCACGCAAAGGGTTTCGTACTAATCAGCAGCATCTAATTACAAGATCAGCAAAAAGCATAAATAAATTTCTTCAGTGTGACACTTGAAGTTCTAAAGTATGTCAGAAAAAGCTACTGGACAATCCTCACAGCATCATCTAGCCCCAAGCCATTTTTTAAGTACTAGATAACTGATTTATGTTTTATGTTTATGTCATGACGTAGACTAGATACTTACCTACACATTTTTTTCAAAAAACGATCTTCAGATCGTACAAACTTTTGAATGGTTCCCTATAAATTTTTAATTTAAAGCAAATTCCTTGATTTCGTAAGGCAAGCTATTAAATAACTGCACTCCCTCGTAAACAATTATTTTCCTGCCGTAATCAGTACGAGCTTTAGCTAATTCTAATTTATATTTGTTTCTAAATGTGTACAGGTTTATTCTTTTTGCGTCCTTTTATTGAGTTAGAATTAATGTTTCTTATCAAGATGCAAGTTGAGTATGTATACATTAGTTGTTGGATAAGCATGAAAATGGCATGCCTATTACGTTTTAAAAGACACAGAGCAAAAATCCGAAATGAGTAAGTAATAGGGTCCCGTCGCGCCCCGTCGCACGGAATCCTAAATAGTAAATTTCCCATCGAAGATAGCGATAACCAGATAAACCTAATCTAATCCTGCAGATGTTCAACACGCCACGGCAAAGACTGAGATCAAAGTCAAGATGCAATGTCAATGCTATATCGAAGATAAAAATTCTATGCGCGTTATTGAAGCATAAAAGCCATAAAGCTATTATGAATCACCAAATAGCCAGCCTGTTTTGGGCCAACGACCCATCAGTAGTCCAGCAGTATCATATTACCGAGCCATTGAGCCACACAGTAAGTTACACCTCGTAGCGTAGACCCTTGCTCTATTTAGGTTCATGGTTTTGTGACCAGCGTTGAGTCTCTTGAAAGTGCTATTGCGGTTTCTAGTTAAAGGAAGGTTCAGTAGATGAAAAGGAAAATTTCACATAGTATTAAGTACAGGAACATAAATCCTAAACTAGAGAGTTCTACTTTTGATATTGAGAAGTAGAAGGTAACGAGGTTGATTCCCGCCATCTTTACCTATTTATTAATTGCTTATTTTTATGCTCAATATTCGTCATCCAAAGTGACAACCAACAAGGCATTCACCGAGCAAAGACGTGCGACTTCCACCGTAGACAAACACATGATAATACAAAAGCTTGACGATGTCTTGAATACCGTGAAATTGGAGACGAATCTATAGAAAATCGACTTTAGTTAAAAATTAGTCACAGATGTTATGTCAAAAGGGGCATAAAACACGAGAGAAATTAAGTTGAACGGCGTCTTACATAAAATACAACGAAAAAACGCAATAAAACAGCTATAATTAATGCATAAAACCTTTTAAGTCTAATGGTATCGATAAAACATTTTATAAATAATTTAATAGCATAAACTTTCTTTAATACTTATAAAAACATTTATATATCAAACACGCATAAATTATAAGGGCTTTTAAGGAACAAACGTTAGAATAAATAATGAAAAGTCTTGGTTTTTTGAAGACCAACATTCATCAGCGCTGGTAACACTTGCCAATGATGAAAAGAAAGTTTAAATCAAACAGGAAACCACTAAAAGAACATCAAAGAAGTTCTCCACTTGTCCATTGATAATGTAAACGAGAGGAGCATAAAATTTGAGAGTATCGATCTATAAGAGATAATGGTGTTATGGGAAATGAATAGGAAACATTTTATGGGGGCCTAATGAATAATGCAAGAGTTTACATAAGCTGCCGCTTTTGAAGCTATACCATCTTCTCAAACCATTATTGACAATCAATTTTCTCCTTGAATTATAATGCTGATGGATGGAACATACTGATACGATAGCAGGCTTTGCTGGTAAATAACTGACGTTACTCTGACTGAACATGAACATTCTTTACGTCCAGGAAGAGAACACTTTACGAGTGTCGAAATATGGTCACATAACTGTCCCGAGTCCCGATCAAGAGTAATCTGATAACAACATACTTAAAGACCACATCAAACAGGTAAACTGTGTCATGTTGGGCAATGACATCACAACAGCTGTTTGTTTTGTAACTAATCTCTTTAACGGTGGAGTAAGGTTTAATTTCGGATAGGGTAAACCCAGGATAGAAGCCACACTTTTTGAAAAAGCCTTGTAGTTTTAAAATTCTTAATTTGACGTGAGTAATTTTTATGAATATAGATAGTTTAATCTTTTATCTCACATCTATAACGGTTGCTAGTGACCTAAATATCACTAATTAGGCAGGAATTGAGTTTTGGCAAACCCTTTTTTTGGGGATAGATGCCTACCCTATATGGATAGATGCCACAGCATGAAAATGCTATGGAGGATAGAAGCCAGTGGTGTAGGATAGATGCCCTATAGAATGAATAAAAGTAAAATACAATTTAAAATCATTTATTTGAGCATTCCTATACAATAATAATTGAGCTTGTGCATTTGTCTAACAAAAAATAACAATAAAAAAAATCAACAGTAAGAAAATTAAGAAAATCAACATTAAGAAAACCAACATTTAGAAAATCAACATTAAGAAAATCAACATTAAGAAAAGCAACATTAAAAAAATTAACATTAAGGAAATCAACATTAAGAAAATCAACATTTGAAAATCAGCTTTTAGGGTATGTTGGGGCATAGGTAAACGGACGCGAGACCCATGTGGTCTACATGGGGTATGAAATTAATTTTATAGGCGGTTAAACATTAGGTATGGAACACAAATAGGTATGTACAAAATGACTCCGACGTAAAATATAACAAAATTATGTTTTCCAACAAACACTGACTATGTTTAGAGTTCTGGGGGATAGATGCCTTTAAGGGCAACTATCCCCCAGATAAATTGAGGCAACTATACTTTTTGATACGGATAGATGCCTTTCATAAGTAGAACTAAACTAAATACAATAGAGAGGGTATTGACATTTAGGTGTGTACTCAATGTACCAATGTATCAACGTTAGTAAAATTGAATAAAATTTATGACTACATAAAAAGTTATGCAACACTGAATACTCATGTTTAAAACTTTGACCAGTAAGCCTGCGTTCGCCGCGGAGATAATCGCACGCACAAGAAAAATACGTCCACTCTGCTCAACCGCCTGCGGGGAACTGAGGGGTGTGGCACGTCCGCGCCTTATTTAAACTATTAATTTGTAGTTGCGATTTCGGGAAGTTATGTTTTTTGAAACCGAGGCATCTATCCCAATGAGGCATGTATCCTGGGTTTACCCTACGTAATTTTTATCACCAAAGTTTAGCGTAATCTACATAGGTGTTGCCAAAGGGAGGTCGTTGACTTGTGTACAATAAAAGAACGAGCCTATTGAAAGGCAACCGGCTCGCGAAGAATGGACCGGAGTACAGGATGCCTCTGGACCGTGGTATTCGCAAGATTTATAACGTCCTATACAATTCGGATAAAAAACTACATGCCTTTGTCCGATATACTGCAGCAACATTTTTATATGCAATCGAAGGAAACACCTTTGAACAATATTACTAGTATAAAACTTGCCGCACAAATACAAGAAAGACCAAGTAAATATCACATAAACAGATTGTGAACTGAATAGCAAAAGACTACTTGGTAATAGATTTGCAAACAGTAAACATGGTCATAAAATCTGTACAAAGTTTGAATATCAAGTAACCAGGGCTTTAGGCGCCAGATATAGGTAGACGTTGCACGTAAATTACACTAAAATAATTTGTAGTGTAGAATGTCATCTTTAAAATTATTATCAGGATAACCTTTCATACAATCCCGACGACCTCAGTGGCGCAGCGGACGAGAATCCGCCTGCGACGCAAGAGGTTGCGGGTTCGATTCCCGCCTCGGAACAAATTTGTGTACGATCTGCAGAAATTTGTTCCGTTGGTCTGGGTGTTTTCTATGTTTAATAAAAAAAATATCTAAATATGTAAGTATTTATTGTATTAAATATATCAGTTATCTAGTACCAATAACACAAGCTTTGAGTAGCTTACTTTGGGGCTAGATGGTGATGTGTGGATTGTCCAGCATTATTTATTTATTTATTTATTTATTACAATCAATCTTTTTTTGACACCGAACAGGAGAATTTATGGCAATATTATAGCCGGTTTCACTATGGTTACCAATATGAGTATATATTTCAGTATGCGGTTACAAAAGCCCAGTCAAAACAGCTAAGAGACTCCGATTACACAACCCAAGGGGTAATTCTATTTAATATGTTGTGTGTGAGTTCCAATAAAAACATTGCTGCATGAATGGTGCTGTTGTTAACTTCGACAGGGTGATTACGTGTCGCTGTGTACGGAATAATTTGTTGTGAGAAATATTTAGACTTAATGGAAACGAGATTGAATTTAAGAGGCTTGTTATTTTTTATGCATTGAGATTAAAATTTGATTAAACAACCATGGAGTAAAACATGTGATGTATTAAACAAGCTAAAGAAATAATGAAACCACAAACTTGTGAAAATAATCTTTTACTTCACGTTGTCTTGCCGTCTTTCAGATGAGATTCCTACATTCCCGAGTTAGTGAAAAACGGCAAGACAATATCGCCACGCAAATCACATTAGTCCATCAGCAAGAATTTACATGATAACAAGTGACAAGAGTATAACGAAGAAGAAAACAGCATAGCCTCTCGTGACTCATAAACGCTGGCGATCTCAATTTAATTCTGTTAATCACCATCAATGGATTTTAAATACACGAAATTTCTCAATGGGTGTACCGATTTGTGATGATCAGTTTTAAATACTATTTTCATTAATGGTTATGATCAAATAGCGTTATAATCTTGACATTTAAAGACATGCACTGCCATTATCATTAGTACACGTAATACGCGCGTTGGTCATTTAATGGAGCCGATCGCTCAATGACCTCTGGGATGTCTGGTTTGTTTTTGGTTATTTGGATTGTTATGAAGGATCGACAAGTCATAAAAATATGAAGATCAATCGGAATGCTGTTTTACTGGATAGAGTTGATGGGGTGGTAGTTTCTTTCTACGCATAATTTCCAGCATTAAGTTTTAGATATCACATTAACTGCCCAGCCTTTATTCTTTATAGTCTTTATTTCAACAATAAAATAAAACAGATCAACAACAGGGGATCTTTTTCTTCATCTTAAATGCAAAAAATGTATTTGATAACAGCATTCTACCTCTTAAGGCGCTACCCCGACCCAAATCAGCACCACCACCTATTTTATCTTATTATTATGCTAAACGAATGAATTTTCAAAAATCGATTGGCCAGTTTGTGATATCTATGATAAGCTTTTTTTTAATGCCTCTGTAAAAGTTTTATTTTGTATACTGTATGCAAAGATGCAAAGTTGCTCTTTTTGGCCACCATGGTGGCAAAAAAGAGCAACTTCTCATCTCTACCTACATTACAGAAACTAAAACTTTTACAGAAGCATTAAAAAAAGCTTATGATAGGTGTCACAAACAGGCCAATCGATTTTTGAAAATTCCTTCGTTTAGCATAATAATAAGATAAAATAGGTGGTGGTGCTGATTTGGGTCGGGGTAGAGCCTTAAACTCAAGGAATAAATAAATAAATAATGCTGGACAATTCACAAAGCATTATCTAGCCCCAAGATAAGCAGAGCTTTTGTGATGGGTACTAGATAACTGATATACTTAATACACTACACTACATAGATAGATATTTTTACTATACATAGAAAACTAACTATTAAACTCAAAGAGTAGATTTACTAAAAATATCAGAAGAAGTTTCTACCGTTTCAATATTAACAAATTCGCCAATTACAAAAAATTTTAAAAACCACAAAAAATCGCTAAGGTACCTCTTTAATTAAACTCCCAATAAAACCTTATTGTACGAGAAGATCAAAAACAGTCTTTCACTTTAATGCATTTTGATATTGCAGGCGGTTTACAACCTCCATTATCTTATCAACAGAATGCACTTACCGCTAATGCTAATAAAAATACAGGGAAGGAAAACGCAACTCACTCGGTAACAGCTTCTGATAACGTCAATGAACACGAGAAAGCTTCGGTGGCTTATGACACCGAGGACAAAGACAGGATAATGGACAAGGAAGAACTTGAATTTGATAGTATAAAACAGAATTAAGATTTGGTGGTACAAAAATAAGTTGGATTTCATAGCACAAGCTCTTTATTTAAAAACCAAAATTAAGAAAGACATGATTTGGATAATAAAAGAACTTGGAATGGTTATTATGAATAATAATTGCTGATTGATAAAATCATTGTCAAAAAGCAATAAATAATAGATAATAACTGTAAAGCAGACCGAGGCCAAATCTTAGTCGGTAAAACCGTGAATTTACGTGTAAATAGATGCAACATGGCAAAGAATTCTAAAGTACTTGATCTACATTAAGATTTGTAAAAGGTAATCTAAATCAGAATCTGAATAACAAAAGCGTTTAGAATAGACGTTCTAAAACTGAGGCACAATTGGCACCATTCAGAAATTTCACTCAATTGTCTCGGCCTAGGTGCAATTGTTCGACTGCCTAGATTTCACTTTAAGTGTTGTGGTTTGGGAATTCAAATATTATAGGTTTCATATTTCAAGAACAACGCCTTTTTGATTTTATTTTTAACGAGAACGTGGCGTTGTTGTGATCGCTGCAAAATAAAATGAACACAAAGAGAAAAATAAATATTATCTAACTCTAAACAACTAAAATTGAATAAAGAAAACTGCTACTCATTATATTTTGAACTTTCAACGGAAAACCACATATCAAAACAGAGGAATAACTAAAAAGTAACATCACTTGAAGTCAAATGTCTGTCATATCAATGGTGTGAATGTGGAAATACCAAACATACTCGGAACAAAACGCACTTGCAAATGAGATAGGACAAACTTGCTATCTATTTATGAATAGAGGACTTTGAATACATCAGCATAACAATACAGTTGAGCAAGGCACGCAGTTTCCTATGAATATTAACTGTAAGACATGATGAAATTAAATGCGGAGAAATTAAATAGACCACGTACATTTTAAATTCACAATTTCTTAAGCAGGTAAACGTAAATATTGGTATTGTTGATAGTACTATTGTTTGAGTCCGACCCCGACTAATTGTACTGATGAAGAATTTTATAGCGCAAAACACCCTGAACTCTCGGAGCAGACTGTAATTTCGACACCACCCACACTATATATCGCTAGACCGTGCGCTTTCGTCAGCACGATCTAGCCCTCGTCCACTACACTACTATTTACTACCGACATCTAGTTAAATGCATCGGAACTAAAAACGTGACGTCACGTGGCTATTAGACTAAACAACTATTCTAAACATTTATTTTACTATACCTACTCTGTATTTCTACAACTTATATCTTATAACCAGGCGCCATGTTGGAATTTGGAATTCATTCAAGTCCAGACGAGGATTTATTAGGGCGTTTCTCGACGAAGCTAATGGCAGGAAAATGGCCAGTTAAAAGCATATAAGCAGTTACTAATTTACGACATGGATGAAATAACAAAAATGCTAACTAAAGAAACAAACCCAGAGAAAAGGCAAATAAAAACCCTTTAAAACTGCATCTCAAAGATGGTTGCGCCTAGAAGTTAATGAGAAAATATTAAAGCGGCAAAAAACAAAGCCCTTGCTTGCATTAGCCGCCATAATTGCTCTATTAAAATGGCTTTTAATCAAAATACTCAAGGACCGACATAAAACGCATTTGTCTTCATGAACATGCCATGTCCCTCATTAGTGTACTTTAGAGGAGAAATGAAACTCACTTGGGGTCTAGCCGCAAATTGTTGAAATCCAAAGGATACCCTAAACCTTTTGAAAGACAGCCGTGATAATAATTCAACAAACTTGCCGGTTAGGGATAGATGTAGGTACTTCAAGAATTCATCCATGCTAAAAAATTGCCAAGCGTTCACAAAATAATTTATGTGCATGTATATAATAACAAAGAACTATAATTTTACACCAACAGAGGAAACTTTAGACTCATTACAGCATATTAATCTGCAAGACGGCTTCTATAGCCACAATTAGCAAGTTGATGAGTTTAAACAGGATGGAGTTTAACAATTCATGCAACGTGCTTGTTATTGTTAAACAATTATTATAGGATCTATAAATCGATGAACGATCGATGCAACTTACCACATGGACTCAGTAACAATAAATTACAATAAGTTTATGAGACTGAATAGATTCCCTAGTACGCCATGAACAAATAAAAAAATTAAATTATTTATAGACCAATAGAATTTGGTGTAACATTACAGGTAATTTACATAAGTAAGACCTTATTGAAATATCTTGCACATATCTTATATTAGAAATCAAACCCATATGTACATTATTGAGCAAGCCTTTTCAAAATCCTTATTAATAGGTATACAACAACACTCAAAAATTAATGGTTAAGATCATAAAAAGAGACACTCTCATTTGAAACATCCGCACTAACTTGTGATCCTTTATAAACAAAGGCGTAAAAAGTAAAGTAGCTATCTTAACATACAGATGAGAGTGAAAAGTCAACTTTATACCAAAGCACTCCTTAATTGCGTTAGGTATAAAACTTAACTTTAAGTTAGTTATTATAAAAAATTATATATTGAGAGAGGTATAAAAATTCTTTAATATCGTTTTTTGCTATCAAGTTTTGACTAAATCTGATTTCTTTTGTAGTTTTCACAAAGTAGTGATGGTAAATATGACGCTTCTATTTTGTTTAGTTTGTCAGATAAATTTTAGATGTGTGGTAGACGGTATACCTAAGCGAAGTCGTGATAGAGAAATAGAATTCAATTTAACATATCCATTCACACCATAATAAAACCATCGTAAATTCCCGACCAACTTATACAACATAGGGTTGATCGACGTTAAACTGTAAGTGCTTTTTGTTACCAAACAATGTGCTTGTTTAAAATAGGAAACTAGCTGTGCCCGCGGCTCTGATCGTGTTTAATTCACAATTTCATGGATTTTATGTTTTTAGCAAGAAACTCAGTAGCCTAAGTTACCCGCTATAACATCAGCCTATATCTGCCAGTGAATATCCCTTCAAAATTAGTCCAGCTGTTTCGGAGATTATTCCCATAACAAACAGACACACGGACAGCCATACAAAAAAAATGGTGTTATGGTTTATGTAACTAACTACCGTATACTTTCATTTGCAGTTAGTTAAAAGATGTTACATATTTTGACAATACAAACATGCACTTCAATTTTACTTATTTGTATAGATGTTGGCTGATAAGATTCCTAGCGAAGTGGTCGAAATACATATAAATAGTATCTATAGATTGTTTGAGCTTCAAGACTCAAATAAAGGTATGGGTCAAAGAAAATTCTATCACCCTCCATGGAAATACTACTAATTTTAATTCTAATGATATTTCAAAAGCCCATTTACAATCTCGAAACCCATTACCGGTTTCCATAAAGCCACAGATATCAAATACCATACGGTTCATCAAAGGAACAGAGAGAGCCCAATAGGCTCTAATCGTTGCTTAATCAACATAACTTTAATTACTGATATTGCCACGTGTGAGAACGGCATTGACATTGGTCAACGCATTAATGAGTCATTTAATATGCGCGGTGTCCGACCGATAAGCGACGACGTCTACTTTGTCAAGTTATCGGATAGCGACGATTATGTCTAAGATGATGAATCGGTGCGCAATGTACTAAAGAAACAGGTCCTCACAAACCAGGAGATAGGAGATGCTAATAGCAAACTGTCAAGAGTAATGCATCATCATCTTATTGCATTTACATTCACAAAGGCTGGTTCACGTAGTATTTGTCTTGTCTATGCATAACATATTGATAAAGCTAGGGAATGACAAAGCTCATTTCACAAACATGTTTGAAAACTTCCTCATTGTATTTCTACGAGGAGTTACGTCTTTGCCTCTTGCAATGCTGTCCACTGGGTCAGATTTATGTTCAAAAGGTATAGGCAACTCCGACGCAACCATTAATAAAAGATACCATCATAGAGTACCAATTGTTTAGAGGTGCCTATGCAAATCTTATCTTCTCCGGGATTTCAATAGCAATAATGGTTGTACTCAAGCTTAAAACTCTACAGGTTTTGTGGTTTTCTTAGATTTTACGAACGCAATTGCCGAGGTTGTGGCTAAGCTGTTTTGAAGAGATGACAGCAATAAAAGCCATTGGCAGATAAGACGTAGTCGTTCGTCACCATCAAATTTCATTTTGAGGCGATAACCCAGGAAACACCTTACCTTCTTGAGAACACCGTTATGAAAACCTCCTCATTAAATAAAATGTGGCCATTGAGCCGCGGTTTATATAGCCTTTGTCAAGCTTGGAGTGCTCCAATCCAAAAGAATGGACCGTAATTCTAAAGGGTCAAGTTTTAAAAATGAGTGTTCACGATCCCGTTACCTTTTTATTGCTTTCTTTAGTATTAATGAGTGTTGTGCTAAATTTAATAAGCAAATGAATCTTCGCTCGACATGTACAAAGCATTGCAAATCTGTATTAATGCTCATTCATTTTACAACCTCCAAGAGCAATAACTCATTCAGCGTCTCCGAGATTTGGATCTTCCGATGCCGGTGTATCCTTACCCAGAGACAATAAGGTCGATATTGAGTGAATTTTATCGGATAGCCTTTCAGGCTTTAGTTATTTGTCGTTTTGTATAAGCGCTGGAGAGATATGTACAAATCGCGTGGGTGTAGCATTAAGAAGTAATAAATTCATAGTGAGCATTAATTATTGGTCGGGAGAGGCGGTGGGAGTGTGGACTTTTATTTCATTAGACTCTGCGATAATGTTTGAAGTTGATTTATTGAGATCCAACCGTCGGGATCTTATGACAATTAAAACAGACGCTTCCTGCTTGAGTGGGTTAAAGCGTTTTTGTTAAACTTTGGTGAGTTTCCGACACTTCGCCTTGCCTTTTTATAACTTATTAAAATAAAAACATTATACATCAGCATTAAGAGATTTAAAAATCGACTCGTTACTTTAAAAAAAGCATCAATTCGATGCATTTATTGAGCAATATTTTAAAGCTGACAAATGTTTTTTGGTCAAAACACGTTACGGCGATGAAATTTTGGATAAAAAAACTCATTTAAATGTCAATAACCCCAATAAACAAATTGTTTCCGAAATAAGAATCATCAAATTATACAGATATTTTGTTGTTTACATAATAAATGTACAACAATATTTGTGTTTGAGGTGATTAAAATAAAGTCGGTGGCAAATTTGGAGCAAGAAACTTCTACAAAAAGTAAAATACCGAACGTTTTAAATTATGGGAAATCTTTAGTTTGTCCGTAATGAGTTTTCTCTCTGCCTGTCTGTCTGTTTGTTATCTTTTTCACACCTAAACGGATAAACGGACCGTAATGATATTTGGCAGGGAGGTAGACGGTATCCAGTGCCGGACATAGGCTACTTTTTATTCCGGTAAAGTGCGTTCGAAGCCGCAGGCAGAAACTAGTTACATTTATATGGTGAGCAGGAATCCCCAGCGATTATTGTATTGAACACAATTAGAAGGCGAGCACGGGATGCGGTAATTTCGTAACTTCCTGTGAACAAGTGGAACATTAAGAGCAATCCAGCGAATCATTGTGAAAAGTGCATCTAGACCAGAACTATACTTATGTCCCTAAGTGTCTGATTCTCGGGCTATCGCTTGTTACGTGGCTGCATTATTATGGGAAGGAGATGCAAAGTATAGAGAGATGAACCTGAAATGGGAGCAATAATTGAATAGTGTTCATAACGTGCAATCGGCTATTCTGCAATCTTCACATTAAGTTTCAAAAACGAAAAGAGTAGAGACAGAGGATACGTGATTTTGTCTTTGGTAACAAGATCGCCAACCTTGCCAACAGGCATCAGGCTGCGTACAGTTAATGATTAAGATATCAATCTCAATCGCGATTTCCTTCAAGAAAACCAAATGAGCATTTGGTAATATTGAAAGAATGGAATCTAAGTAGGAACTGTTTCAAGAGTGAACTCTGACAGTCCTCAACTGACCACCTGTGGATGTGGGATTTCAAACCGTGATCTTGTTTCATAATGTTTGTTTTGTTAATTCATGTAACAGTGTGTATGTGTGTACACTCATTGAACAACTGAGGTGACAATCACGTTGTTTACACATGAAGCCCCGAGCAGTATAACCTTACCTTGCTAGCTAGGTTGAACTCTTTTTATGGCATGATTATATGCAAGCTATGAGAGGTTCTTCGACTTCCATGATACCTAATGTAGACAAGAAGATACCTTTATAAGGGAACTTTTAGTTGGATGTATAGCTAGTCATATTTGCAATCCCTGGGTATACTCCGACTGATACCTACCTACTGCTAATTTGAAGTACCTACGTTTTATCTTCTTTTAATTTCAAAACAAAAAAACGGTTCCAGGGAACCGTTTTTTTCGTCCCTATTCAAAAACGCAATCGTAGTATTTGAGTTTCCTCATCACCTGCAACAGTTTGATCTACACATTACCGTAGTTGCAGACAATTTCTGTACATTTTTTTCTTGAATTTCCTTTCGTCAAAACAAAATATGCAGTAACTAAATACTCATATTTTAATAACCATAGAATCTTGCGCTTCCTGATTATCTCTGACAACTATTCGATCCACATAAACAGACAGGGCCTCCACTATCGCCGCCGGTTCGATTTCTATTCCAACGTTCACACCTCCAGGCAGTGTTTGCTGACTGACGCCTTTTGTTTGACCACTAATGAGCTTGTTTGCTGCAAGTGTGAGGTCGTTACGTGCTTTTCAAATCTTTTCTAAGGGTTTATACTTATTATAGGTACCGTGAAAGTAAGGAAGAATGTATAAGGAACTAGCTGCTGCCCGCGGCTTCGCATGCGATTTTATGTAGCCTATGTCCGTTCCCGGGATACCATTCTCCTCCATGCCAAATTTCATTGAGATCCGTTCAGCCGTCAGGCGTGAAAAATTAACAGACAGACAGAGTTACTTTTTAATTTATAATATTATGTATGGATTTTCGTGTTGAAAAGGCGGAA
Source organism: Eupithecia subumbrata (assembly GCA_949316285.1). Taxonomy (NCBI): domain Eukaryota; kingdom Metazoa; phylum Arthropoda; class Insecta; order Lepidoptera; family Geometridae; genus Eupithecia; species Eupithecia subumbrata. Next base: position 7,170,407 of record OX438630.1, on the reverse strand, counting down.
GAAGGGATAAAAAAGTTGAGTATAATCTAGGTGAAAGCAACAAAACAGAAATCAAACAAATGGAAAAAGTAGTAATTAGGTACCTAAGCTCTCGCTGAAAACCAAGGTACGGCTATGGCAATGTACTCACAAACATCAATGACTCACCACACCACTGGCAAATTCAGAAAGTACCTACCTAAGTCATCAAATCCTGTACCCTGTGTCAGACCCAATTAGAATCATCTAAAAGCGACAGCTATTAATTTACCCCCTCAATTCAGACCAAAAAGGTTAACTACCAAATGAGATGAAATTTCAAACTGCATTCCGAGTGCATATCCCCATCTTCACAAATTCGCAACGATTGCTCCCAATTGAACAAACGATCGCATCCTGAAATGGACCTATCCAGGAATTGCCCAGGAATGTTCCTGGATCATGTTTCTAAAGTTTGCAATAATATGTGATAATTGGATATAATTGGGCAATACAGGAAATTTAATATCCTTTGTGATAGCTGGGATTAAATTGACATAGATAAAGTTTGGAGTAGGATCAATTTAAAAATTGTGTTCCAGAATCGTTAATTCAGGGAAATTCTAATGAAAACGTATTGAGAAAACAGAAGAATCTAGATAGATATGCCGGGAAATTCAGTTTCTTTCTCTATTCAAAAAATACAAATAAAAAAATGGCAGAAATGCTTGATATATTCCTTTTGTTTGACCACTAATGAGCTTGTTTGCTGCAAGTGTGAGGTCGTTACGTGCTTTTCAAATCTTTTCTAAGGGTTTATACTTATTATAGGTACCGTGAAAGTAAGGAAGAATGTATAAGGAACTAGCTGCTGCCCGCGGCTTCGCATGCGATTTTATGTAGCCTATGTCCGTTCCCGGGATACCATTCTCCTCCATGCCAAATTTCATTGAGATCCGTTCAGCCGTCAGGCGTGAAAAATTAACAGACAGACAGAGTTACTTTTTAATTTATAATATTATGTATGGATTTTCGTGTTGAAAAGGCGGAAGAAGGGATAAAAAAGTTGAGTATAATCTAGGTGAAAGCAACAAAACAGAAATCAAACAAATGGAAAAAGTAGTAATTAGGTACCTAAGCTCTCGCTGAAAACCAAGGTACGGCTATGGCAATGTACTCACAAACATCAATGACTCACCACACCACTGGCAAATTCAGAAAGTACCTACCTAAGTCATCAAATCCTGTACCCTGTGTCAGACCCAATTAGAATCATCTAAAAGCGACAGCTATTAATTTACCCCCTCAATTCAGACCAAAAAGGTTAACTACCAAATGAGATGAAATTTCAAACTGCATTCCGAGTGCATATCCCCATCTTCACAAATTCGCAACGATTGCTCCCAATTGAACAAACGATCGCATCCTGAAATGGACCTATCCAGGAATTGCCCAGGAATGTTCCTGGATCATGTTTCTAAAGTTTGCAATAATATGTGATAATTGGATATAATTGGGCAATACAGGAAATTTAATATCCTTTGTGATAGCTGGGATTAAATTGACATAGATAAAGTTTGGAGTAGGATCAATTTAAAAATTGTGTTCCAGAATCGTTAATTCAGGGAAATTCTAATGAAAACGTATTGAGAAAACAGAAGAATCTAGATAGATATGCCGGGAAATTCAGTTTCTTTCTCTATTCAAAAAATACAAATAAAAAAATGGCAGAAATGCTTGATATATTCCTTGATCTGTGTCTATTTCTATGTATTATAATATTTTGTAATGAAATGATTGTGTTCATGTAGTCTCGTAGTCTCTTATCGCAAGTCCAGCTTTGGGAGATGATGATGATGCTGCTGTGTGAAAAGTACATCATTAGCCTAATTTCATTAGCATATTATCTTTATATAATACTAGCTGCTGCCCGCGGCTTCGCTTGCGTAGTTCCCGTTCCCGTGGTAATTCCGGGATAAAACATAGCCTATGTCCGTCTCCTGGTTCTAAGCTGCCTCCCCACCAATTTTCAGCCAAATCGGTTCAGCCGTTCTTGAGTTATAAATAGTGTAACTAACACGACTTTCTTTTATATATATAGATTGTTATGTAACATTTGATAATATACTTGAGATTAGATTTAAGCGTAATCATACCGTATCTATTCCATATTGCGAGACCATGTGTTAAGAAGAAACATTTAATAAAATGATATAGATATAGGGGACCCCTTGTTTTTAATGGACTATAAACTTGTTTTCAAACTAACTATTTAAAATAAGATTTTTATCAGACTTATCACTTTTGTAAATTGCTTTTTTCAGTAAACTAACTAACTGCTGATCTAGTGATTACAAAAAGTGTTTACTGAAGCAGAAACCTAAATTACACGGTCATTGGATTTAATAACAACAAGGAAACAGAAAAACAATAGCCCGATAAGTTCCTATAAGATTCGATACAATCGCAGCAGTGGACCCGTAAATCGAAACTAACTGGTGGGGTCGTTAAATTGTGCCGATAAATCGTACGGAACAGAGTTCGATTCAGTGAAACTAGGTTCATTTAGGGAGAAATAATTACGTGAAACTGTTGTACCTACCATTATGTGCATGTAGTAGACAAGACAACAGCCTTATCAGCACAGATACGTCCACTGCTGAACATCCTCCCCCTAACGGAGGCTGCTGCCATATTCACCACGCTTGGCTCGCATATTGGTGCAGTGGGAGTGTAGGACATAAACTGACTTGCAAATTCAGCTACTTATTAACTAGTGCATATGAAGCCGCGGGCATAAGCTAGTATGGAATAAATAATAAGTTACTTGGAACCATTGAATGTAAAGACTTTCAGGATTTTATGATTTTATAACTAATAGCGTTCCACATTTGGAAAACGCTATAAGTAGCGTAGCGTGAGTAAACGTAAAAACTATAAATAAACTTCAATTATAATAAACACGTAAATTTAAATAGCACAGTTATATGCGTGTCCGCAATAAATCTAGAGGCAAAATCGATAAGAGCCATCACTCACACCAATCACCGCGTGGCGTATATTGAGCTGAACAAATTACAATAAATTGAAACTTTTTTTTTACTGTTGCAATTTGAATTGAACAATAGATAACCCTGCGTATCGCTGCGTATAACCACAGAATTGATAATAGTTGCTTTGACCAGACATTTAATTAAAAGATATTCATTAGTTTTTAAGATGAATGAAACATGTAAAAATTGTAGCCGAAAAATTTTGCCGTTCCTTTTTTATTTGAAATGTAAATATCGATTGTGTAACACAACCTGTAACTTTTAGCAAGATTGTGGGGGAATCTATGACGGTAACAAAATATACAAGGTCAATAGTCAATACGACATGACGTTTCAACGTTTCAAAGATAAGAATGATTGGCAAACAAACCAGATTCATTGCCAATGCGTCAAAGATAAGTGAAGATACAGGTAGCCCGCTCAGATGCACAATCAAAAGGATGCATCTGATAACGCAGGTAGATACACACTATTGATGCAGATAGTACGTGGGAACTGGGACCCGCTCCGAACGAACATAAAGATGAGATGAAACCGCCACTTCAAGAAAATAACGCATATATGATATTAGGGAACAGATGGGACTGTTGCAAGATTTTGATTCGTAATAATAATAATAATTTATTTATTTATGGCACTTTTACTTATTTATTTATTTAAATGTATGTACCTACTTAGGTACTTTATGTTTGTTCACAGTTAAGGATAAAAACTTTACACTAGGTAATTCCTGTGTCGTAAAGTTTTCATTTCGTTTTTTTTTACAAACTTTATAATTCTGTTACTTAGTTTAATAAAGTAGGTACTTAAGTTAAAATAGGTGCTTATTCTAGTTATAGGCTAAGTAGGGTAATTTTTATAAACATCCTTCCATTGGCATTCGACGTAGGACGTTAATTTTAGCTATATCATAGCATTTATTATCACGTACCTACGTGTATTAAAGGTACTTAATTTTTAGTTGATATAAGGTTAGTTCTATAAACTTTACACTAGGATAATTCTTGTGTCGAAAAGTTTCAATTTGTTTTATCATCCGACTTGACATCACTTACTGCAACTTCTCCAAAGTATTCCTCTTCAAACTCTCCAATTATTAAGCTAAGAGTAATTTTAAAATTATTAAATTTAAAATTCCTATGTGCACATTACTAAACTACGATTTTGAAATAAATTTCGATGTTTGAATAAGTGGTGAATTAACTAATACCTACATTCGTGAACATTTTTAGTTAAATAAATACGTCATTTATGAATGTAGTTTAAATGTATAAGGTTAATTAGCTAAATATTACAAATGCGAATATTACCAGAACACATTAACGAAATTAGCTAACCGATAGATGATAAGGAATATGTTAGCAGTTTCGCCAGCGGTTGTGTTATAATGAGCATGAGTAACCATTGAATGCCCTAAGCAGCATCGACTTGTACTTGTTTGATTATGATTACTCAAACTTGGCGCTAGCGCAATCTATTAGCAGAATGACATTATTTTTGGGCGTTCTTAAGATATTTCAGACTTTTGGATATACAATATACAGTTCCAAGTTTTTATTAATTTTTGGGCATATACATACTTTTCCACTCCTACACAAAGACTGAACGCATGTATGTAAATGACTGCAGTACTGTAGGACGATTTAAGATCACAATTATGATGAAGCAAAGGTTCTTCTGAACATCTGGACAGTTTTATCTGTGTTTTTTGATCACAAAAGCAACAGCAACGAATCAAAACTTCTGAACAGTTTATCAGTGCCAAACGTAAACTTATGAAGATACTCAGAGTCAGGACTAAGCGCAACATGTTCGCCTCGCATACACTTGTAGATAACACGCACTTAACGGTTATGCAACATAAAAGTACATACTTAAGTAGTACTTAAACTGATAATTGCCGGGAATGCCTTGAAATTCACTGATAACTTCGGTAATTACTTGCAGGTGTCAAGGTGCTTTGCGGTTTTTGGTTTGAAGTTCAAGAGTGGCGTGAGAGTCAGCGGTGAAAGTCTTGGCCTTGCTTTGCATATTATGCTTAGCACGGCCCCTTAGCGGAAATAATTTATTCTAGGACACCTTCCTGTTTTTTTCTACCACAAAAAACAAATCCAGATGACGAAATCCCGCTTCATCTGAGAAAATTTGGCTTTTGAGTTGGTTCCTCCAACTTATTAAGAGCCAATTTTTTTCCGCGACCACCACCGCCACGCCAATGGCTACTTTGTCTGCCATATTTTGAGGCACCAACCGACCTATCAACTTGTCGATAATGACTAACTGTATCTACTTTTGATAAACACTTGTAATATACTGGTAAATGTCATAGATGTAAGTGAAGTAAATAGGTACTAAATTATCATTTAATGTTGTGATTTTTATCTAACTCAGTCAAAAGGAAGTCCCTATACGCAATCGTGAAGCCTTGACATAATGCTAATTTTAATGTAAGTTGAGTTATCAAAATAGATTTTACTAAACAGCATCGTTTGACCTACTCATTCATTAAAATAGAAAGCGTCTCTATACAATAATTGTAGGCATGCATTAAAAATTCAGGTACATCAGTGACCTGGTGCTCCTAACACGAGCTCTGCTTTTTTGGGGCTATATCACGCTGCTGCGTAAAATTAATCAGCATTTGTTTTTTGGCCGACGTAGTTAAGATGCTGCTTATGATGCCTTATCTACATCGATTTTGATCTTAAAAGATAATCAACAAACTGCATAGGAGCACCATTCTGGAGAAGGTGCAGTCAGATACAAAAGTCCCTGAATATGAATTTAATTGAAGTAACTTGAAAGATTGAATTGGATTTCTTTCTATATTGATTAAATACAAAAAAAGTAAATTATAAACACAAAATAAAAATAACAATTCGTTCATTTATTACGACCTGTAGGCCTAGCACGGGGTTTGTTGTCTGGGGTAGAATAGACAAAAATTACGTCACATCGTCATCGAATGCGTAATAATTATGTTTGAAACTCATTCCTTCAACTTCAATAATTTACGCAATGTATGACAATGCAATGTCATTCTTCTCTATTCTACCCTAGACAACTATCGCCATGCTAGGCCTACTGGGCCCGTACTCGTAAAATGAAATCGAAGTTTGTGATTAGTTTTCGTGCAAACGCTAATCTTAGGCAAGCGACGACAAACCACGAAAACGAATCAGATTTCCTTTTCCGTAATAGGTCCCCAGTAATTGGTAGGTAAGTACTTGTTTGATACCTGATACAGGTTAGGTCTGGTATCTCTAATTACTGCGATGATGGTGGTTATGGCAAACAACCTTGTATGGAGCAGGCAGAGGCACCCTCAGCTGGAGATATGTGTGCTGAGGAGGCGTACCTAGGTACTAGTGGAAGGAAAGTTCCCGTTTAGTTTGGTAATCAATTCATATAATCCGTATTCAGCGATATTCAAAATTTCGAGGCTGACTGTATCTTCTATCAAGTGGTCTTCAACATCACTTAAACTGTCACATTGTCACAACGAGAGCCATCAGAGAACCGTCCCGACTCCGACTGACTGACGTATAAAGGAACGCACCGGACAAAACGAGCTTAATAATAACTCGTTCGTTTAATTTTGAAATGCGTGAGACGAGACGTAATTGGAACCAAGAAATGTTTTTTAAACTTTACGAGGTTATTTTTTAGGGGCCAGCGTAAGTTAAGGAGCCTTAAAGTTAGTCGTAAGTTCGTTTAATTAAAGCCTAAAATTGAATAAAAGGAAATAATGGTAACCCAGTTTATCCCGGGCAGGTTTTATAACACTGGAGCTTTGGCGCATGGGTATACCTACCGATATTTTAGAGGCCAGTTTTAAGTTTGTAATGGGTAATCTAATTAATTACAGAACGGAACAACCTAGCCCATGAAAAACATTATTTTACTGTTATAAGCAGCTACAATTAAGTATTATACCTAGTTACTAAATTGGTTAGCTAAAACAATGCTTTAAATTGCGAGGCGTGGAAGGAAGCTATCGTCCAGTAGGACAATAACGGCGATAAAAATCTACTAATATTCTATGAAATAGAAAAGTTTATAAAGACGAGAAAATGTTTGTTTGCTAAATAAAATATCTCCTAAACTACATAAAACATATCAAGACGAAATTCGGTATACGCACAGAACATAATCCAACTAACAGCTAAGACTTTTAAAGTAGCGCTTGCTTGCAAAGCCGCAAACAGAAGCTGGTAAAAAATAATAGGACACGAGGAAACACTTCACAAGTCGAGTTTTAACTACGGAACCCAGTCAACAACTTAACTGTCTGTCAGCATTAAACCCTGTGCTCATTTAAAGCCAGTTACGTTCAGAGTCGACAGGCCTGCTCCTTAACGGATGCTGGTAATGCGAAGGGGTCTGCGTCGGATGTTTTGACACTCTGACGGGCAATTGGCCGCGCTCCTGCCCCTCGCATCCTGGCGTTGTGCGACCTGGAGGCCTATACTCCTCTCACGATTTAGGTTATTGTGGTAGGTATTGACCCTCGTCAGCACGTCCATAGATGATCATGCCTTTCCCAAACACTGGGGGTTTTGTCGTGATCACCACGTTTGGCAGGCGGATCGGTGATCGCATTGTTTTGAAAAAACTTAATACCTTTTTCAATAGACTTTGAATTATTTAATTTTACAACGTTTTTCAGTTTTACGGAACAAATACTACTAATCCCTCGGTAATTTTTTTTATGGGACCACCGCGGGATAATTTTCATTTGCATTTTAATTTTTTTTGCTATTGTATAAATAGCGAATAATTATTAAATCGATCCATAAGTGACGGAGAAATCGACGAACATACATGAACCTCCTTTTTCGAAGTCGGTTAGAAATAAACAGAAGGAAGCTGCGGCCCTTCCTACAAAACAGCACTCCTTAAAAAAAGTTTCTGTGGAATGGCACCAAAAATTTTCAATAAATTGCCAACCAACTTAAAGGTGCTACCCTTGACAGTGTTTAAGAAAAAACTTAATGAACTTTTGGCATTAAAATGCTATTATCATATAAATGATTTTTTGTTAGATCGCGACATCAAAATTGACTAATCAGTAATAACAATGTTTTTGTTTATGCATGTAGTTTAACTTAGAATGTTCCTATTAATATGTAATTTATGAATGGATTTTGACATTTCTTTTTTGTCTAATATTATTTTTAGATGCCTACTGCTGACTCCATAGCACCCATTTTGCATGCCCTAGATTAAGGCAAAATATGTCTGGTGCTTACCAATCTTAATAACTAACATACATGTTTGCAAATATATGATTTGATTTGATTTCCTCTAGAAGATTCCGATAACCGGCTCTTAAGAGTAAGAGTAAGAGCGACATCCACAGGTAGAGTTGGAGCGGTCGATTCTGACGTCGCACTATGGGTCAGGAGCGTGAGTATCGTGTCAAAAATCTGTAACTTTGAACTCTGAAAAAAAAGGAGGGTTTCCAAAAATTTACTGTAAAAGCTAACTTTCTTATCCATATAAGAACATGCTTGAATAAAGTGGAAAGTATTAAGTATCGCGCTTTTAATGATGTATAATGAGTAATAGTTTATCAACAAATATTTGTAAATTGATCTGAAATTGTCATACCACAATTTTTCCTACATCAATCAATCTACTTCCTTACATTCAAGTTCAAGCTATTGCTATAAAAATATGTTATTGTAGCATATTTTTTGTGGTATAATATGATAGTTCAATTATTTTTCAGTTATTTATCCTACTTCATGTTCACCAAGAAAAATGTAGAAACTTTTGTAAAAGTGATTTTTGGCACGAAAATTACGCTTCTGACCAATAGTGCGTCGTCGCGACCGTCACGGCCGTAGGTAGGTATACTATAGTATAGTTAGTACACTCTGGTACCTGCCTCTAATGTCTGAAACCACTTTGGATAGCTAATTTTGAGCTGAACAAAAGTTAGTACCTACGATAACTTGAGTTGATGACCCAAACATTTGTAGATGAAAGATGATGAATAGTTTAAAATCATAGTCTGCTTATTCACATATATATTATAATACTATGTTTAGTTTGATTCATTGTTTTAAAACTGTCAGCTACAGTTCCAAATATTTAAACTATTCTACAAGAACAAAATAAAAAAATTAAACCCCCCCCCCCAACAGATTTTCATGAAACATGACTAAGAACACACGGGATAAAATTATCAATGACACAAAAAAACTAAACTAAAATAGGTTCATCAGACAGTTACACAGATACACAGACAGACACGTTAAACTTATAACGCCCTCTCTTTTTGCGTGGGGGGGGGGTTAGAAATTAACACAGATTTTATGACGTTTAGTAGAAGACACATGCATTTTTAGAATGGTTTATCTCTACATGCTTTGATTTAACTGGAATTTTACTTAAAAAAAATTACATAATTTTGTAGCTTATCCTGAAGTGTTCTACTGCAAGGGAAAGCTTTCCTCCGATTATTTTATTGATTTAGAACAATGTGCAGCTCTGTAATTACATTTATATTTAAAAACATTAATTAATTTGTTAAAAATCTTTCAATTAATCCCAACCATTAACATTTCTAACCACCATTAACTCTAGTAATTGGTAACCACTCCAAAGAAAATGTCATTACCTATAAATTCTATTCTATGAATTTAAATGTAATGTGACTTTGACTTTGTCTTTGGAAAAATAATAACAATTATAACTAAATATTGCAATAAAATAACATTAAGAATTCAACTTATAACAAGTGTGCTTCAATTACATTTAGCACTGAAAGGCCGTCCACAGACAATGCCGCCTCTGTCAAGAGTCCTGGACATGTGCAGTGCAATGTAGATACGAGCCCTGATACTGGCATGGGAAATTATATTGGTTGCCATCACAATATTGCCAACAGCCTTTAAAGTGGGGACGGTTGGACTGTTATACGATAATCTTGTATGTATGTACATATCTTAAGTGTAGTAATATAATTATGTACTTACTCAAAAAAAAAAAGTAATATAACTTTTTGGAAAAGTATTGCTATGTGGAACATCCAGAATTTATATTATCGTGTGTACATAATTTACTTACACTTATACTTGCAATCAGTTAATAGAAACAAATTAGAACAAGTACCTATTTACAATAAAACAATCTGTAACTGAAAACTGATCCATATACATAAGTACTTACCAGTCGGAAGCATATTTACTATTATGTACTACCTATATTTTTAAAATATTAAAAATATTATAAATTTGCGAATCAAGGCCTTCCCAGAAAGAGTTTACAAAAGTTGTAAAAAAAATTGTGTTGAATTTTAACATAGCGTTGCGACAGCATCGAATGTTTGTTTACTACCTAGTATGGAGCCTATCTTACTTTGGTACCCAAGTAGCAATATAACGTAGTCTACCTACAAGATTCCCTGCACATCAAAAATATAAGGTAAGTACCTAGGTACCGACCAACAATCAAACGAAAAACAAATAAAATAAAATCTCGGAAAAAAGATGCAAAGAACTTACTGATAAAGAGAATCGTGAAATCTAATATGATCTTTCGCAAAATGTACTTCGATTCTCGATCCATGGTGATTGTGTGGCCACGGGAGTTGGTTTTACGCTCGTTTCTGTCCATTTTTCACAAATTATTTCACCTTCACAGCTCAACACCGGTTACGATTACGAATTTTCGTCCAAGAAAACAGCTGTCATTCACACACGTCAAACCCCGAGCGCATGCGCGCGCAAACTGCGATAATTTTATTTCGTTCGGGAACAGAATGGTTGCTGCTTGATTTGGCGCTCTCCAACCACTCTGCAACGCGTTTGGGCTGCGAATTATCGTCTACTCAGGTCTACTCTCATTTGCTTTCCTAGAACTTTGGTTTCAAGTTTTTCTAGGCAAAAAACAAAAATACGGTATACGGCTTAGATTTGAGGTACTCGGTACCTACATAATAAAACTTATACCGACACGAATTTCTGGTAGTTCTTGATAGCGCCATCTATAAAAAGAATATAGTACTATGTTGTACCATTAGTTAGATCCGTGGTTTCACATTGGCACACAAGCTTGGTGCCGGACTGCTTGTGCTTGCAACTTAGTTTCTTAAAAATTAGATAGAGGGCGCCCTGAGCGCAAAACACTGAGCTTAGGTTGGGCGTAATCTTCACAGATGGCGCTACGATCAGCGAGTAAAAAGTTGAAATTTTTGTAATGTTAAAATTTTTCTTGGTATTGCCACAGATATTATAATACTATAGGTATTGCCGAGTTGACACCATGATTCGAAACAACTCGCCCACACTCATAAAAACGAAAATCGAAACCTCCATTTCGTTTTAAATAGTGCAAAGGCTATTATAAACTTCAATTGTCCTTTTTCGAGTAGGCCCCTACGCAAGTTTAAAAATAAATACATATTAATTATTGGGCCCTGATTATTAAGCACGAGCGACCCGCCCCGGTTTCGCACGGGTGCAATGCTGATACTAAATATACTACAGAATCGGCCCCCGGCCAGTACCGCCGCAACCGCTGTCAAGGACACATTTTAAATCTGTAGATATTAATCTTCGAAAATATTCATTTAAATTACATGCTGTAAAGGACCATATAGATATACACTTGCGAGCTTTAAAATGGAATCGCTTTCATCGCGAGTTGATCAAAACAATTTTTGAAGTGAAAACTTCTTTAGCGGCGTTGAGCACTTTTTCTGTAATGGGTATAAAATCTTAAACTCGCGTCAGGACACGTGACCTGATCGAAAAAGCGTAAGATGGATGGAGCAACGACGACATTATGCCGAAGGAATAAAGCTCAAAATTGTGCAGGATCTTCATTATAGCTAGGAAATTTCTTGAAGTTTTGTTTTGAGATAGAGTTCAAAATCGAACATTATTTTTAGGTAAACAGAATAGATAATAGTACTAGTTTCCGACAACAACAATAGGCCCTAGCTTACGTAATAGTTGCTAGCGTCCGGCTCGCTTATACCTACCTACTTATGTATCTATAGATAATTAATTTCTCGAACGAATCGAAAAGAAAGACAAGGACAAAATTTTTCATTTATTCATTAATATAATTTTATAATTAAGGTTAGGTTTCGATCGAGTCTATCGTACTGCTTAACGGGTGTAAACAGACCCTTCACGAAGCCGTCAACCAAGCATTCTGTACATGAAACTAAGTAACACTGCGCAAAAATAATTGCTGGGAAACGGAATTTATTTTTGGACTTTAAAAATAATCAGATTTTTGTAGCGGGTAATGGTTTGCGCGCAACCGGCTGTAAATAATTGTAATATTATTTAATATTGTAAAATAATTGTAATAGTTTTAAAGTGTTAAATTTTTAATGTAATATAAATTGTCATGTTTGTGTACGATAGCGCAATAAATGAATATTGTAGGTATTCTACCACATAAATGATAGTACTTTTATACTGATAAAGCAATTGGTGCAAAATTATTCCCTAACCATTCCAAAATATCAAACATGCTCAACGTTAATAATCAAGTTTTCACTTCTGCCGGCACTCCCGGAGTGCAACCCGTCTTTTTTTTACAATTTATGTACCTACAATGAACTATAGATTGTGGTATTTCATTTGAAAGGTAATTTTGTGACCTTTCAAGTGATATCAAGAAGATTTAAAATTAATTAAATTGGCTACCTAAATTTTGGGAATTATTGCAATAGGTCGAAGTTGCATCTATCGGCTTCTATCGGCGCCGGAGCTGGATGAGCTGGATTTCTCCCTCGTATCCGCTGTTTTAGCTCGTCCCACATATGCCAGATTGGGTTCAAGTCAGGAATAAGGGCTGGCCAGTCTAGTGTGGGAATGCCGACATGGAAGACGTCTGTCGGTACTGTCTAGTCACTGCTGCGGTGTGGCAGCAGACATTATCGTCCATTAAATCAAAATTTATCGTCGCCAATAAATCCTGCGTAAGGGAAAACATAACTTATCTCATAGTTCACTGCAAAGAAATTGTAAAAAATAGTCTTGAACAACCCTTGAAGCGATTCCAGTTTAAAGCTCGCAAGTGTATATTAAATGCACAATTTATTTATGGTACTTAATTCGATAAGGATTAATGCAGTATTGCTTAAAATCGCTTCGCAAAAAGCCATTATTTCTCGTAAAAAGTAAAGGATAAAAATGGTTATTGTGGGTTATCTCTAAAAGATGGACATGTACCTTACCTACCTACCATCGCGGATTTTTTGTAGATCTTTTTAGGTGAACGATACTGTAGTAGGTACCTTATTTTGATCTATCTCATAGGGTTCAGCCAGCGTTTGCAATGTAAGCGCAAAAAATGTGTTTATTAACGACATCACATTATAAACCTCTAAAATTAACAGTGTTTCTCTACTATGCTAGGTATGTATTATACCCACATATAAACCTTCCACTTGAAACAATCTATTTAATAAAAAAAACCGCATCAAAATCCGTTGCGTAGTTTTCAAGATCTAAGCATACATAGGGACAGACAGACAGACAGACAGGAAGCGACTTTGTTTTATACTATGTAGTGATGAAGGTGATGCTAATACAAGAGGAGCTGGGGCCGTTACGATTACGAGACGTAGACGTAGCGCTGCTTGCGACGCATGGTGCTACGCGCTACGGTAATATTACCTATGCTACAAGATTTCATGAATACTTTATTATAATTATTCACGGGTATTTATCGCGTTTATTTACCTATTTTACCCGTGAATAATTATAATAATGTGTTCTGATCGCGTAAGTTTTAAAAACTTCATGAATACTTTTCGCAAGCCACTTTCATCTTGGTAAATCGGGGTAATTACATGAATGAGGTTTGACAGGATCCCGGGCCCTACGAACAAAGTTAGATACATAGATAGATAATAGCTTTATTGTACCATCAATGCTTACAAAATATCTTACAAAGTACTAATTAAATCTAGTATGGCACAATCGGCGGCCTTATCGCTAAAAGCGATCTCTTCCAGGCACCATTTCTAAAGTTCTACGCGGTCCGGTGCGAGTTTTGGCGATACCTATCGGGAAAGACAATTTATAAAAGAAAAAAATTAAGAGAAGAGTAACTATGTATTTTGCAGACAGCTAATTTAATACCTATTATATTTGTCTGTTGATTTCTTCACTAGGCTAAGCCTGTATCGAAGAAATCATGAGTTAGAAAATTTAGATTTGATTTGTTAATTACGGAAAATTTACTGTGAAAATAACAAAAATAAACAAATGAGAAAATATCAGGTAAATTATATAACATTTATTTTAAGGTAAGAACATAACTTTACTACTAATAATGCTACTAATGAGAATATTTTACTCTCTTAAATTGAAAGTATGTATGTATGTAGAATTTCTTCATTTTTATGATAGTTTGATGTGGTAAGCCAGCCCTTTATTAAATATTTAATTAACTTTAGTTACACTTTTGTTCTTAATTTGACAGTTTTTAGCTACATTATTTTTGACTATTTCGTTGAGCTAATTTAGAGGTTGTCGAGGATGTGACCAGTCTATAGGTACTCTACTGGTTGATATGACTTCAAAATCAGGGGAAGACAGGAATGCTTTATGTACCGATACCTAGAGCAGTTTTGAGTATGTAGAGTTGGCGGACAGTGAGTAGGTATGTAGGTACACCACCGGCATCTCTCCGTGATGATGAGATGTTTAAAAGGCTTTCGAAACATCACACGACATTTCGACGATTAACCCCGTACAGATAGTACCTACCTAGTTATCTAAATGGAAAAGTAAGTAGACACTAATGTGTTTAACAATAAATAGCAAAAGTCTTTTATTTAACAATGAAAATTACAATTAAGGAATATAAGCCAATAAGAACTAGAATTATAATTGAAACATTTGAACTGACGGCAATCTAGAGGTAGCTCAACTGATAGGGATAACCAAAGTTTTCTCAGTCGAAGCCCAGACTATTTGAATGCACCGTGGACACACATCGAGGCCTAAGATTTACCTAACAAAGGATAGTTTACTTTAACTTACGTTGGCGAGTGCCTTCCTTGCTTGCACGGATAATGCTAAGCCCTCTTAACTGAGGATTACCTCGAGATTATCTTTGAGATGTTTGTACACTTCAAGCTGACAGATTAGGTATACCAAGTTGATACCAAAGAGTGTCTTATCGATCTTAGATCTACTGACTTCCGTCCAGTTGGTACCTTCTGCTTAGAAATTTAGCGTTGAGCACTTTCTCTCTTGGTTCTAAGTGCTTGTGTACCAAGTGGGTAGGTGGTAAATGAAAATTTGGAAAGGAGAGTAAAAGTTAATAAAGAGAATGAAGGTGTACCTAATTGTAATGTTTCTTGCTTTTGGGTTAAGTACCTACTAATTTTTTTTTTAAATAATAGTTAATAAGAATGATTTCAGCAAAAATTTATATGTATATTATTAGGCATTTTTTGTTAACTGTATTTTTTTTTAAATCTGATAATGGAGATGATGACAAATTTTAAAAAAAAATGTTTAGTCCTTAGCACTTTCATGTAGCTACATCGGTTAAGGTTTACCCCTTACTGCCCCGTCCAAAAATCCATTTTGTATTGTAATATTTTTTTTTCTCAACCCATCTACTTAAATCGGTGCGAACCCTTCATGTACCCTATTGGTAGAAAGAAAGAAGATTATTTAATAAACACTACACTACTAATAAAATAAAATAAAAGACTACTTAGTAACACGTACAAAAACACATAGGTACTAATACTAACACAATTTTAAACACAAGTACCAAAGCATTGGGTTGAGACTAAGTAGATATGGTACAGGTAGTATTCTTTGAAATCTGAATGTTAAGTGAGCGTTGAGAGCTTCATAGCTCGCAACAGAGACTCAATCGTATGTACGAAGAACTCTGTCATCGTAGTAGGTAGGTCCCTCTACGTAGAGTGTGGTGGCAAAGATGAGACTTGATAAAGTTACTAGTATAGTATTATAATATCTGTGATAAAGTTCAATACTCCATTTTCGACTCAGGCCTATGTCAAAGATTCGGTAATGTTACTTATCTGTGTGCAATTATTCAAGTTGTCATTTGTTTTTAAATTCAAGTTGTCATGTCGCTTACGATAAAACTTTTTAAATTTCTGACGTGTCCAGAGTCCTAATAAAAATAAAACATTTTTTAATATTATTTTGAGATTGCCATGGTTATGGAAACATCACTACTAACGTGATATTTACCACAATTTGTTTTGCTGTGCAAACTCCTGCCCGTAGACGTTTTTACAGAATAAAAATATCCATAAGTACCAAAATCCAGATTAATAATAATATAACTACGTAAGTACTTGCTTACTTTAACTATGCAAAATTTCAGCTTAAAGCGTTAAGTCGTCTTAACATGGCCTACATTCCACGCAAGATTGAAGCCTTATATAATATTGTCTTACTTTTAAATTACTTAATCCAATACTGGCAGATCTCTACCGCGGGACAAAAAACTAATCATTAAAGATCTTTTTACCGTACCTATACCTACCCGATAAATAAAATATTAAATACACGATCAATAATCTTTAATTTGTTATTTGTTTGAAAAGTTTAAAGAAACGAGTTAACTTCGGGACGAAATAGGTTCTTTAAATGCGAGGGCCAAAGTGTGGAATTCAAAACCAACTTCAGTTATTCCTTGATCATGGCGCATGAAACTGTGCCGAAATATTGGAAAGCTCAAAACTCAAATCATGGTAAATATCCCGTTATAAATGACTTTAGAGTCAAAACCAACTTGTTACTATTTTTAGCCAAAATAATCGTAAAGTTCCTGCACTTTACTTACAGCGCGGCACGCGTTTCGGATATTCATAATTTACAGTCTTATATTTACAGTTTAGGTACATTTACCTACAGCTGTGTGGGCTTAGAATTTACAACACCCCAGTTCTTCCCGCGGATGTCGTAAGAAGCGACTAAAGGATATCAACCGGGAGCGGGCAGCAGCGCCCCCTGCAGAACAATTCTACCACCGAAGAACCCCAACCCGCATATTACGTGGGGATTATGGACACTACCCCATGAGATAAAAGTCAATTAGGCGCTTATCAGGGGAGGCCTGCGTCCAGCAGTGGAACAATACAGGTCGTTGAGGCGAAGTGAGGATTTACTGAGTCTACATTACAGTCTAGATTTACAAAATCAAAAACTATTTCCATAAATGCAATAAATGTACACTTGGAAAAGGTCAAATTATATAACTAAACACTGACACCGAAATAAAGTGATATTTATTATTTCTGTCGCTTGGGTATGTAGACTAAAGTAAAGAAGCAACGAAGAAACCTTTAGCATGTTAGTTACAGTTTTTTTTTAGGGCAGAAGCCTTTATTCACAAAGAAAATTATAATATAATTAGTATTTACAATTGAAACAATTGAGCTAACTGCAGACTGTTGCAAACTTGACAGTTACTTATTCAACTGGTCTGGACACTTTTAACTCCGACGGAACGAAGTATTTATGCATTTGGGGCAAGAGGAGTGTAGACTACGGCCTCTTTGGAGGTGTAAACGACGGCCTCTTTGGAGGGCCGCTGGCCATTAGAATTTAGTTTTTTTACTGTGAGTTTTTTACTATAGTTTTTTATATTTTTCGCTGTCAACTGACGTCTCTAATAAAAATCTGCACATCATTTTACAAACTACGAGTTTTTGTTATATTTACGATAGGAGTTTTTCTGTGATTTGTGCAAAGGAACGTTCTCATTTAGCATCCCATTTTTTATGTAATATTCTTAATTCAATGAAAGTTTGTACTTACGCCATTTGTTTCATAGAGTTACAAAACCCCGAATAACTACCACTGGATAACGAACTTTTGTAATGGTTTCAAAATAAAAGCAGTATAAAGCGACGAGAATCGAATCCGCAACCTAATGAACCACTGTCAGCGATCCGCCAGCCTGCCGCAGAAGTCGTCAACCTAATATCGCTTATTAGGGGCAGTGGGCTGGTAGGTAAAGGAAATGATGTGTAAATAAATAATAAATAAATAATGCTGGACAGACAATTCCACACAGCATCATCTAGCCCCAAGCTAAGCGGAGCTTGTGTTATGGGTACACCCCCAAATGCCTACATTATATTTTTATTATAGGTACTTACATAGAAAACACCCAGAATACTCGGAACAAAAATCTGCAGATCGTACAAATATTTGTCCCGAGGCGGGAATCGAACCCGCAACCTCCTGCATCGACGGCGTACCTTCGCCCGTTGCATCACATAGGTAGTCAAAAGTGTGATGTGTATTTTTGCAAAGATTCTCGTCGCACAGTAGAACGGATGGTAGGTATGTATACCTACCATCCGTTCTACTTGTTAAGTTATCCCAAAACTGGTCTGCAAGACTACCAGTTGCACCGGGAGCGACACTCGAGCCCAATACCATATTAATTACTATGTCATTTGTTTCCATTACGGATGTAAGCGGGCTTACTACAAACCGTATTTGTGTTGGAAGAACACCAACGTTCAACACAAATAAGGTTCGTAGTTAACCCGCTTACATCCGTAATGAATTCGTCAAACTACGATAGTTTTATAGTAAAATGTCATTTGTTTGTTTCATAGTATTACAGAACAGAACCAAAAATAACTACCACCCAAAAAAAACTAGTAAAAACTAAAAACTCGGCAGATACCTATAGGTACTTAATATTTACTAAGACATCACGAGTTGGGCGGGAATCGAGTCCGCAACCGAATGAGCCACAGTCAGCAATTCGCATGCAACGCCACGGACGACGTCGCGACCATGCCCGTCCCAGATGCCCGTTGCTAACTATCTACAATATTCACATTTTCGTAATCAAAAGCGAGGATTCCTCAAAACAGACCTGCGGCAGAATTCAATATAACAATAAACAAAGGCAAAATTCCTTCATCAGAACACAATACTGCCTACACACAGCTACCCAGTCCAATTTAAATAACAAGCTCGCAAAGCTGAAAAACAAGCCTTAACCGAAGTTGGGAATAAATTAGCAACCCCCTCTGCACCCCCTTACCCCAATGTGTACATTGTGCAAAATATTATTTGCCTTGCCAGACAATAATAGGATCTAATGCCCCGCCCTGACATGTTAGCTTTACCAAACTCCGCCCAACTCTGTCTCCCACCCCATTGGCTGGCTGGTGTCCCATCTCCCTCTGTCAGGCGGCTGTCTCCGTCGCTCGTGTAGCTTTTCCTCCAGCGCCCGAGGGGTAAATGTTTTGCTAGGAAACATATACGAGGGTTTCGCCTCGCATTGTCAGTGGAATATTTTTTCGCGAGTTTTATTTGATGCTATCTACCTGAATGGAGTGATACTATTCGTTTTATGAGATTTTTGGAAGACGCTCGTACTTACCTACCTTCCTCCACCGGATTAGGGAGGGGGGTGCGGTAAACAGTCTTTGACAGTGTGTTACTTTATTGCTTTTCGTTTGACTCTCCTTCGCTTTGAGGTCGAAAGCTCATTTGGAGCTTTTGGATTTTATTAAGTCTATGTTTCGTACCTACTTTGAATGTTTGCTGGAGACTTTAAAGCTAATTATTTTTACATTCATGTACCTATGTTATTATTAACTTCATGATACTCTACCTAGTACCATGGACCGATTAAACCATTCATCTGTGCTAGTGCGTACCTTTAACATTTACTACGTAAGGTATAGCCATACTGCAACGATCTATAATTGAACCTTATCTTAGGCATGACGTAGGTACTTACTTAAACACCCATCTACATAAATAAACTTTTTTTTTTAATTTTTCAGTTCTGAAAATAGTAGAGTAACTCTTCTGATAATGAAGCGAGACAGTAGAGCCCGCACACTGTTTTGCGGTAGAGCTAGATATATTCAGTTCAAAATCACAGAACACGATAAATCTCATGACAAATAAACCCAACACAAAAAGCTTCCAACGTAAAACAAAACCCCCGAGCATTCAACTCAAAATAAATACCACAACAAAGTTGAATCGATGAGTTCCAAGCGGCCTAATAATAATCAGTCGACGGCCTGAAATTCATGCACAAAGAGCCGACCCGCAGTGATAATAACGACAATTGTTGTGTTTACTGGAACGTAAACTGCCCCTACTCCGGTGGGCGGAGTTGTGCGCCCCCGGCGGCGGGCGCGGCGGCGGGCGCGTCGGCGGCGCGGCGGCGGGCGCCGCAGTCCGCGTCGCGCCGCGCGCCTCACCGCTCCTCTGACATGTGCCCGCGAGAGCGCCATGGACGACTGTGAGCTCGCGCACTACCGAGACATGATCATCGACGGTGAACTACCGCTGGACCTGCGACCTCCACCGCGGCTCTACCTCCCGCACTATCTCCGCGAGCCAGCCCCCGACGACTTCCCCCCGGACGTGACCTACGTCTCCGTCGACGAGGACCCGCCGGAGCCGCCGCCCTCCGCCGACTCCGACACCTACGACGCCGCCTCGCCGTCAGACAAACCGTCGTCCCCAAAGAAATCTAAATCCAAATCCTCCTCGCAGCTCATCAAGCCCCCGTACTCTTACATCGCTCTCATCACCATGGCGATCCTACAATCCCCACACAAGAAACTGACCCTCAGCGGGATCTGCGAGTTCATCATGACCCGATTCCCGTATTACCGGGAGAAGTTTCCCGCGTGGCAGAACTCCATCCGCCACAACTTGAGTCTGAACGACTGTTTCATCAAGATCCCGAGGGAGCCGGGAAACCCAGGGAAAGGGAACTACTGGACGTTGGATCCACTGGCGGAAGATATGTTCGATAATGGAAGCTTCTTGCGCCGGCGGAAGCGGTACAAGCGGCCGGCGCCGTCGCTGCAGCACGCGCACGCGGTGGTAGCGATGCTGGCCCGGGAGGCCTACGGGCCACTGCTGCCCATGCCGTGCTACCTGCCTCCAGCGCCGCTGCTGGCGCTCCCGCGGCCGCCACCCTCCACGCTCCGTCCTGTGCCGCTGCCGCCGCGGCTCACCGACCAGACGGATCCGCGGTGTAAACGGTCGCGGAACGGCTTCTCGATAGAATCCATCATCGGGTCTCAGGAACCGATGGAGCCCCGGAGAAGCGCCTTCTCCCCCTTGCAAGGGAACAGCCCGCCGGATGACTGGGCCAGGTGAATGTACCTGAACGGGTGTGTTTCCACTGCTCTCCCGTTCTAAACGGCATCGGATCTCGTACGTATGCGACGGGTGTTTCGTGATCGTGAACATTGAGTCAATGTATTCTAGTGGTGATTTTGGACTATAATTATTTGATTTGATTGCTTGTATTCTTGTATATTGCAGTATTTGGCCGTCATGGTTAAAAATTATCATCCATTCTTAATTTCTGGTTACGATACAACCCTGAGGTTGGCATTTAGGTACTGCGATTTATGTACCCTTACATCTTGGGGTATCTTCGTAGTTCTGTAAATATATAATGCCATACATTTCGTTCTTTTTAAATTTCGGGATTAATAGACAGCAACCATTGTTGAATTATTAACCGATTCTTCTTGTAAGAAATAGTTCCAAAAATTTGTTTTTCTAAAGGAAAAATAGCGAGCCATAGGAATATTGTAAAAATCTTTTAAGGCATTTCTACAATGTTCACACCAACTAACACAAGGTCTTCTTACCTTGGAGCCGGATGATACCGTGTAATTTTTTTATTTATTACGATTAAAAAATACACTTTTTTGAAACTAACAAATACTTTATCATCAGCCTATGTTAATCCACTGCTAGACAGGCCTCCCCTAATGGGGGCTATAGCGACCTGTCTTCAGCTTGCCGCATCCAGCATCTGTCTGCAGTATTTTGCAGGTTGTCATCCCACAAATATTCTATCTATATCTATTTGAATATCAAATAAGTAGGCCTGCCGATAAGTCAAAATCAGTTTATAGTGCAGAAGCTTGCAATTGATTCTCTAAAATTTTTGAGAACTTTTATAAAATCTTCCGTTGTTGTCAAGAAGTAAAATCTCCTAATTAAATCTAGTCATTTGCTGTACAAAGTAGTTAGTAACGTAAATTAATTAATTTATTGTATATATCAATATTTTTATTGTAATTATACTATGTACCTAGTAGCTATGCAATTTTTAGTGTAGCTTCAGAAAATAATGTATAAATTAAAGTGGGTCTTATTCTTAATTTGATTGATAAATTATTAATTATTTATTTATTATTTATATTATTTTTCTTAATCCTACCTAACTTAATCCGTTTCAAGTTAACAAATTATTAGTAGTATTGTTGGTAGTTTTATTTATTTGTTATATATCCGGTCTTGAATAAATTATCACGTTATTTTTATGATGGCATTTACAAAACATTCAAGAATCTATCAAATTGAATAATGTATCTATAAATCGGATAATGAATAGGACCTCAATTGTAAAGTTTAGAATAGAAACTAAATGCTCTGGTGTCTTATGTTATTTAACTGTAGTATATTTTTGTGTAACTTTTCATGTAAGGAATAAATTACCTATATGAACACAATTTCTATATTTTATTTACTTAGTTTTTTTCTCATCTAATGCTGCTGATGTCTTTATTGTAAGTCCGTAAGATTTAGCTAAATTTACATCCTTTCCTTGCATGATAATTTCAATACATTAAATATGACTGAAGCTCTTAGGAAATATGAAAAAAATTTGGTAATCATGCAGAGTTGTATCTGTAAAAAAATTGCCACGGTATTAATTTTTTTGTGGTTCTCTGAAACGCGTGACATGGGACTGTCAAAATGTTTTATTACGATCCGTCATATTCTGAATGCAGTGGAAACATACACAGATGTAGTAAGTCATTTTAGGACTCCAATTAATTTTAAGACAGGAAGGCATTATAGACATTACAGAATTGCAATTCAAAAGTTTTAATTGCCTTTTTAAGCCAACCGATACAGCAGGCAGAACTGATAAGGAGCTACCCGTGAGAAATAAGTTCTAAATTAAATTAGCTCGACATGTTTAGCCCAAAAGAAGGAAAACTACAAGTGGGATCTCATAAAAAACAAAAACAAAAAAATCTTACACCTACCTGAATACGTTAAAACCTAGAAAATAAATTAAAATAATAAGTGTTAACGCATGTGAACCTTAAAAAATAACCATTCAATAACACTATAACCTCTAATTTCGAATACGTACCTATACCTACTCCTATTTATAGGTAACTTTTTCTTTGACGGTTTTACCAAAGTCAACCCAAGTTTTGATTAAAACAATAAGCATTTTTTTATTAAAAATTTTTCAACACACCATTCAACAATAGCATAGCATTGTAAAATTGACATCGCATGGTTATTCGATCACTCTTCAAGATCGCTGTATTTCACAAATCAGCTCAGAATACCAATCTATGAAATATCTCAGAAAG
Source organism: Eupithecia subumbrata (assembly GCA_949316285.1). Classification (NCBI taxonomy): domain Eukaryota; kingdom Metazoa; phylum Arthropoda; class Insecta; order Lepidoptera; family Geometridae; genus Eupithecia; species Eupithecia subumbrata. Next base: position 7,147,004 of record OX438630.1, on the reverse strand, counting down.
TAAAGCAAGTATGTAGGTCTGTGTGGTGTGGTTCCAAGGATTATCTGACGTGAGGTAATGCAGTTGCCAAACAAGCTGGGGCTTAGTTGGACGTTATCATAGCGGACTCGAACCCGCGTCTGTGCTCTTAGGCTATGGGTGGTCTACAACTTGTAGGTATACCAGGCTCAAGTTTGACTGAAATGGGTCGTGGCAGATTTTCTTTATTTTATTTTAATTTTACCTCTTAGGGATAACAAACATTCATACTTAAATATCAACAGATCTATACAAACGTAGTACCAAAATAATTTGTTGTTTGAGAATATTTTCACCATGGTTTGCTTATATTTGTATTAAAATTGTATTTATCTAGGTTCCTGCCACAAGCTTTTTTAAAATACTTTTCTGAAATGAAATTAAACCTAATCATCTAGACATCAAAGAATACATGTTTTCGTAGTATTTGTGTAGATAAGTATTTTTAAAAAAGCTTGTGGCAGGAACCTAAATAAATACTATTCGAATACAAATAATAGCAAACCATGGTGAAAATATTCTGAAATTACAGATCATTTTTGTACTACGTTTGTATGGGACATTCCTTAGTCGCCGAATACTTAAGTAAACTAAATATTTACTAAAAGTATGACTACCCCCGCTAACCGCAAGTTACAAATGAAAGGCGTGGTGTTAGTCAACGTATATGGACGTATAAGTGAACTTTAATATACTTACTTAACATAAACGTTAAGTAAGTATATTAAAGTTAAACAAACATGGAACTTTATTTAACAGTTAAACATTGATAAAATTTTTCCTATGTTTTAACATCTGATGTTATTTTTGACCAACAAACCGCCCGCACACATCCCAGCGCTCCTCATGTACAAATCCCAAAGAATAAGATCTATATATTTATATAATTTTGATCCTATTCCATTCCCAGATAATGAAGGACCACTCCAGATAATTAAAATACATATAAGTCTAGTTTCTGGTAGCGGCTTTGCTCGCATGGTACCAGCTGGTAAATTCAGATGTATTCGTAGATAACTGTATCACACTAATATTATAAATGCGAAAGTTTGTATGTTAAGATTATTATTTGTATATATAATGGTACTTATGAGTGATACACTCACGAGTACATCTGGATCGACCAGATGAAACATAGTCTATTCTCTAAGTCACTCGGCACTTTATAGCTAGTGATAGCTTGGCGCATGAAGCGTTAATTGAATTTGTCTGGTTCCAGTAATCAGTTAAATTCACTGGAAACGAAGTTTTTATGGAGCTTGATAATTTTGCATTAATATATTTGTTAACAATTTCAACTTACTAATGTAATTGATTGTAATTTTCTTTGTGAATAAAGGCTTAAAGAATTGAGAAGCTTGTGAAAAAAGGTCTAAATTAAATTTAAATATGAGGCTAATTTAATTTAGACGTGAGGTGTTATATCTTTAAATAGTACCTTCTTCCATTGGTTCATGGCTAATCTGTTTAGTACCTCGGAAGGAACGCCGTACCTACGACACAAGTGTAACCACTAAAGCCCGTGTTATGAAAGCTTGCTTAGTGGCTCAGTCTATACTTAAGTGAGGTTTATGCCATAGAAAAGCGTTAATCAAAGCTATGAGTAAGCAAGCACACATAATACGGGCCTTAGTGTACCTAGGAGCTGTAACCCTAAACTAGAAGCCAAGCCAAAATAATCTAGAATAAATGTATTATTTTTTAGACGTAATAGGATTTAAGATGTGCTCGATTTGAGACAATTTTTTTTTTAAATCGGGCCGGTACCTATTTTTCTTGATTCTACGCTACTCACAAACAAACATAGGTATGTATACCAAAACAAACATTTACATCTCTCCCTATTATCAAAAATTCAATTTAAGGGCCAATCCTTTGTTTATATTTTTAATTTTTCGCGCGCGTTTTTTCAGTATTCATAGATGCCTATTATCTAAGTTAGGCTTTTTTCTAAATGTACGCCAAATTTCATCATGATCTGTTCAGTAGTTTTGGAGATCCTAGGTAACAAAACAATATTCGCATTTCAAAAACTTTATAATATTACTTAGTAGGATTTATAACCAGAAACATGGTGTCTCGTCACCGTAATTGTGTTTGTTGATTTCCACGTTTCCTTTCCTCTTCAGGATCCATAACACAAGCTCTACTTAATTTGAGGCTATAGATAGTGATGTGTGAATTGCCCGGCATTTTTTTCTTTGCTTTGGTAGGACCGGCCTCGCCATTACTTGTTATATTTTTAACATGCTTTAATTATGTTTTGACGACCTCACACAAAAGAAGCCAAGGTGACGAAAAGCTTTGTAAGTTCTCATGAAAATACTTGTATACTACTAACCTAATATAGTTCGCGTCATGTAAAAAGAACGCTGGCGGTCAAGCTGCGCAGTAGGCAATTTATAGGCCTATTTGGTGGTATGCAGTGGGGCGCGGGGAGGGCGGGTTACGCGCCGCATGCTTGCCGGTGCGCTATTGGTTCGTCGGTTGAAATTTGCGTTCCGCCTTGTGTCCACGTCACTTTTCTTGTCAAAATACCATCGCGCACAAAAGTTTACGAAATGGTTTTACATAGAAAAGTGAGAAAAATTAATTATGACGTATAATGTTTTATGAAGAGAGACGCAGATAATAATGCTGTTGATAATTTAAAACAATAGAAACGTTTTCACGACACCCAAGACGACTTAATGGATGGAGTTGCTACATTACATAAATTTTTTGTAATTATATTAAACATTCTTAACTGAATCGAACATGTTTTTAATTTTATTTAATATTATTTTCTAATAACCAATACCAAGCCGCGAGCAAAATATTAGTTAAAAATAGGCTTAGCAAATTAGCATAGTACTATCGTGCGCGAGTGTACCCATGCGCGAACACACCCCTTCCACTTTCTTCCAGCGTTCTTTTTACGTGACGCGACCTATACCTTCTAGCAGAATCATAGCTACGGCGTTCAGTCTCAACAGAGCTAGCTAAGTCCGCTGACATGTTATCTCCTCGACTCGACGACCTGAGTGGCGCAGCGGGGAAGAGTCCACCTGCGACGCAAGAGGTGCGGGTTCGATTCCCGCCTCGGAACAAATTTGTGTACGATCTGCAGAAATTTGTTCCATTGGTCTGGGTGTTTCCTATGAGTAATAAAAAAATATCTATTTATGTTTATAAAGTATTAAATATATCAGTTATCTAGTTCCACACACAAGCTTTGAGTAGTTTACTTTGGGGCTAGATGGTGCTGTGTGGATTGTCCAGCATTATTTATTTATTTATTTATCTGGCACAAGTGTAAAAGTGAAGTTAGTTTAGAAGTTTAAGCAAGCAAAAGTGCACTCACTATTCCCTCATTCTCATAATCCGATGGGACGGGAAACTGACATGATGGGAGAAGTCAGAGCATTTTTCCAGCAGAAAAAAAAACACTGTAGAAGCCCGGTGTCAGGAAGGTGGCGGTGTTACCTATTTCCCCGTGCCTCGGGAAGCACGATAAGCCATTCGTCCATAATTTTAAGAATTATGTTGGATCTACGTATTTTGAATTTGACTGCGCCTACCTACCTTATTTTAAGTGTACCAATTTACTACCGTTACTAATTGTACAATTTGTAAGTAAAACAACAAACCAACCTATTTTTTTACCAAAACAAAATGTAGAGCATATTTGTGTAACGAAGTAGGTAAACACTATCAAAATAGACTTATTTCCCAATCCAGTGTTAGTTTTGTCAAGTCTTTATTGTTTTTTCGAATTGCACAATCTACAAACGCAAGAGCAACGTCTGATAAAAATGATGGCTGCCACATTTACACGAAACACGAGCGTCGAACGTTATTTGTCAACATTGTCATGAGGTTGTTTGTGGTGTGAAGCCTACTCCGAGAGTGGATCTCTTCCCTTAATTTCCTCTCCTTGCAATCTTGGGCCCAGTCCAGTCCTGGCCTCTGTCGTCTGATGTCATTCACCTAAAGGTTCCCGTCCTCGAGTGTAGAGCGTTATTTCTAGAGCAGAAATATTTTTATTTCTACGTTGAGTTACCTAATTTACTGCCAGAGTATATCATCTAGGTATATAATATTTATCTTTAGGCAATGGTATTCCATGATTAGAATTTAGCTGTGGAAACAATTAAAGTAAAAACATAAAACAAACTCTGCTTGCGGTGGGGCTAGTAGTATTATTATTTTTGTCATCACGATTTTGCAGGTTTTTTTTGTGGACGTTAAAAAACCATTACCTTTTATAAGATTAAATACCTACCTTTATTGATATAAATACAGTTTAACCATAACTTATTTCGGTTGATAAACTGTAAATCACTAAAATGGTCTACATGCAAAACTATCGACACTATAATATAATATATATATATATAAATACACTATTATATATACTATATATAATATATATGATTAAAATGCATTATTATCACGGAGTAACTATAGGACGGTTGAATAAGTCACGTCATCCGTGTGGTCTGTTACTTGGCTGTTCCTCATCAGCAATTGGTGATCGCAGTAGAGGTGTTAAAAATAGAAGGAGGCTTCTGCGACATTCGCGAGCTGAGTTGGCGGGGTGGATTCGAAGGGCTCCGTGCTCCCGCCCTCGGTGTAAATGAGCTCAGTTTTTGGAAAACTAAACAAGCACTGTCCTATTTATTTTTATGATGGATTGCGCAGTTAAATTGTGTTTATGTAAAACCAGATAGCATTTTATACTGCAAACGTAATGAGAAATTGTTCTAAATATATTCTAGCATTATATTATTATATATTTTTATATTTATATCATATATATTACATTATTATATCATACTTACCTTATTATTGTCTATATATGGCTATATGGCACTGGTATGGGTAGGGAACTTTGGGGCCGGATTATGCGGTGTGAAAATTTACAGTTATTATTGAAGGCTTGCACGCGTTTTCCCGGAAACATCCATCCATCCACATATTCAAACTTATTAGTGTGATGATATGATACAGGGTGGCCACCTCTATTTTCAGATATACAGGGTACCACGAAAAGGGTGTACTAAATCGAAAGGGGGTGATTCTGGACCCCGAGGGGATCAACTTGAGAATAACATTTTTTTTGTATTTCGAATATTTTATTATATTTTCGGAAAAAAGAAAATCTTTTTCGTGTAAAAGTTTTTTTCCTTATTCGTGTACTTTTACACCTATTCTTGAATTATTCAACATTACAAATTATATCACAAATGTTTTTGCTTGTTTCTTGAGCAAGACCAGTGTTTTTACATGAAATGATAAACAATAATTATGTTAATCATATGAAATTTCAAAACAATAATAGGTAATAATGTAAGAATACTCGTAAAAGAACACGAACATGAAGAAAAAACGACAGCAATTTAAAAAAAAATCTAAAAATAGATATTTGAAAAATTCCAGAACAAACATTGACCCCGTCAATGTCCAGAATCACCCTTTCGGCTTAGTACAACCTTTTCGTGGCACCCTGTTTATAATATATTATATTATTAGCCGAGTTCATCCCACTGCTGGGCAAAGGGATAATTTTTTAAATAAAATTTAAAAAACTATTATTAACCTATGATTCTTCCATTTTCCTTACACGAATTTTTCCTAACTCTCGTGGTTTTTGATTTGACCATACAGTCCTATCTGAAAAAGCCACCCTGTATAGTTTGATATGATATAATGTATGACCTTGTTGCATTATTGTTTGTAATGCAACCAGCATTAGAACGACATACGAATATTATGACAGTCCCTTATTATACAATCAATGGTACAAATCAATGGTACTTCTGACACAAAGGCCTTATTATAAGTTATAACATGTTAAGATAGAACAAATGAAGAGTTCAAACACAAACATTAGTCTGTGATGAATCTGTGTTGTCGTGTCCTTGTTACAAAGTTGACTGAAATCACATATCGACTAAGTATGTAGGTAATTTATAAACAAATATTGTATAAATCTACTTATAGATTTTCGCACTATTAAATGATTATACCTATTATAAAGTAACTTCTGCCTCGGTTTCGCACGCACACTTATACCCTATATCACCTCTTCAAGAGTATTTTTAGAGACGAAAGGTAGCCTAAGTCCTTCTTCGATATCATCTCCTTGCCAAATTTTATAGATGAGTACAGTGAGTCCAGAAAGACTGGCAGTCCATCCCAACCTATATCACCTCTTCAAGAGTATTTTTAGAGACGAAAGGTAGCCAAAGTCCTTCTTCGATATCATCTCCTTGCCAAATTTTATAGATGAGTACAGTGAGTCCAGAAAGACTGGCAGTCCATCCCAACCTATGCTCGGAGCACAAGAGGAGGCTGGAGCTGAAAAGAAAAGATTTATATCTATTTCTTACATTTTCATGCAAGATAGCACTTTTCTAAAATAAAATAAATAAATAAAAAATAATAATAATGCTGGACAATTCATACAGCATTATCTAGCCCAAGCTAAGCAGAGCTTGTGTTATGGGTACTAGTTAACTGATATACTTAATACATTACACTACATACATAGATATTTTTTATTTATACATAGAAAACATCCAGAACGCTCTGGACAAATGTCTGCAGGTCGTACAAACATCCCGAGGTGGACATCGAACCCGCGACCTCCTGCGTCGCAGGCAGACCTTCGCCCGCTGCGCCACTGAGGTCGTCAAAAAAATCACAAGTCTACAAGTCCCAGGGCAAAACCTGGCTGGAAGGCAGCCAGGTTGACTGGGGATGACGATCTTCGAAACACTGCAGGCAGATGCTGGATGCGGCGGGCTGAAGACAGGGCGCTATGGCACTCATTAGGGCAGGCCTATGTCCAGCAGCGAACAAAGGTTGATGATGATGATGAAGAAGTCTACAAAACCCAAGAATGAGAGTGCAGGAACTGGGGTCTATTTTAATTCTCCAACACGAAATTGCATGTTTTGTTTAGGCCAATTGGTGTTGTGTAGTTTTCCCCCTTAAGGCTAATCTTCAAGGGGGAAAACTGGAATATTTTTTTTTTAGTCCAGTTATCCCCCCTAAAGGGATTTCAAGGGGTAAAACTGGAATAACCCCATAATTCGTGCCAATTAGCACAAACAAATAAACAATCGATTGTGTATTTTGGAGAATTAAAAAAGGTCTTTAGAACCTCTAGCTAGGTACGACGTTTAGACGTACGACTAGTTTTTACCCGACTGCGCAAGAAGGTGGGTCATTTTATGCGCAGAAGTAAGGCCGCAGGTACGCAACGATAGCTACTCTCGTCTTCTTTCGGACGGGTCGTTTTCGTGCGGTGGATTGTATTACTAAATGTGTCCATAAATATTGCATCCTTAGAAATATTATCGAAGAGCGAGCGAACTGTGCCTCGAAAATACATAATATAGTTTTAATAAGGAAACTAACGCCCGTATTATAAAACTTTGCTCAGTCATCGATGTATGCTTGAGTAACGGTTTTTACATAGAAAATCGTTATGCAGGCATAGATAGATGATTAAGCAAGCTTTTATAATACGATCCTTGGACCAGAAACAAATTCCCGTAAATTGAGGTTGGCAAAATTACTTAAACGCCCTGTAGGATTAATTTTTAGAAAACTTATTTAATTTTGAATTGAAAATAGGAATGTCATTTTATAACGGCCAACATTCAGGAGAGTTAGTAGACACAACATCTAGCGACAATTTCACTCATATCTCAAAATAAACCAATGATAATAATTTCTATTGCCATTATTGACAAAACAAATATTAGTTGTTCCAAAGACAACATGGCAACATTGTTGCAAAAATAATAATTTGCAAAGTAATGTGTACAGAGCAAATCTTTTGATAAGTGTTTACGCTTTCATTTAGTGTCTACTTATCTATCTCAATAATATCTACTCTTTAAGTAGGTGCCTACGTATGCGGGGATGGTCACGGCGTAAGAATCGACCCCTGCAACCCTGCCCGTGAATGTCGTAAGAGAACCTACCAGTGGAAAGGCGGCAGGTTAGTCGACACTGCAGTGAAGTTTTTCAGGCGTTGTTTCATATGCTTTAGCAACCTCGTCTCCACTGCAGCTCTTTGCCTGCACCCATAACTCCATATCAATTATACAACTGTGCAAATTGTAACATCTCCATTATTATGGCGGGTGCATTCATGTGTAGTGGCTCCGGCACTATACTAATATTAAAAATTCGAAAATGACTCTGTCTGTCGGTTTGTCACCTTTTCACGTCTAAGCGGCTGAACGGATTTCAACGAAATTTGGCAGGGAGGTAAATTGTATCCCGGGGACTAACATAGGCTACTTAAAAAGAGCGTGTGAAGTCACGTGCAGCTGCTAGTTCTGTATATCTTTAGCACCTCTACTGAAATCTACAATCCAAGCATAGTGATTATGGCCAACCCCACATCGTCTGGGGGTGGCACGTCCAGCAGTGGACGTATATGTGCTGATGTGGATAAAATAGGTACTGGGACCTAATTTTGTATAACCATGAAATAATTACGGAAATTTCACATAAGATGAAAAAGACCCAGAACTGCTTGTATTTTACAGTAGATAGATGGATAGAAAATTCTTTATTGCACATTTATTGATAGAAACAATACGACAAAACAGCTTAAAATCTAAGTGACAAGTGGCGGTCTTATCGCTCAAGAGCGGTCAGCAATCTCTACCAGACAACCGTGGATGGATAGGATCATTGGATAGTACTAGAATACTACTGTTATATTACTTACAAAGTAAACTATAAAAAATGGTCACAAGTATATACAAAAATACACCTGAAACATTTGAGCTATATGCAAATTCTTACAAACAATCTTGTAACGAGAGGTTAGATAGGATAACAATCTAACAAACTAGAGGAATCTCAACTGATCCAAATCAATACCGGAAGCATCCTAAAGATGGCTACTCTGTCTTTTTTTGCCCCGCGTTGTATAACAATTTAGAAAAAATACCAAATATTAAGATATTTTACAAAAAAATACAAACCCAATTAACATAAAATGTCTGCAGAAATTGAATGCACAACCTGGTGCATATTTGTAGCTCAGGCAGACCTAATTGCGGTGGGTATGGGTAAGGGTCCTTCTTTTGGCTCTCATATTAATAGGTCCATCCTCTCGCCGGATTTACTCTTTGAAATCAAGTTTTATTCCATACTAGCTGTACCCGCGACTTCGTTCGCGATTGCCTTACCTGCCGACTAATTAAGTTCACATTTAACCATAGTCTCTGATATTATGAAACGCCGCCGTCCAAAAAATCGTGTAGGGTCTACGGGGGATAGCATGTTGTCATCTTCAATCCCATTCTTTATCCACATGACTTTTAGCTACGACTCGGCCAGCGTCAGTGTTAAGAAGTGTCTTACTCGTCGTACCTACAGCTGGGGCCCTATTCTGCTATACTAATCGCTTCACTATGACAGGGCTATCGTCACAGAATGACACTTTTTGGTATTCCACCTTGGATGAAAGAAATTATGATGAATGCAGATGGAGAGACGCGCGTCAAGTTTGAAACTACATATTAATTTATCTCGCGCGCACTATCTGGAATTTTATTAATCTAAGGATTCTACGTGATGATTCTGCGACGATTCCATTGTCATACTGAAGCAATTGTTTTGCAGAATTGGGCTCCTGATCCATTTGACTGGACCACCGTAATTTTTTTTCGTTACTAGGTAGGTACAGTTGGCTGTGTACCACAATAAAAAATATTTTTCTGCGGTCCAGTTAGTTTAAGTGGACCACAATAATTAATTAATTTAATTGTACACGAAGTTTGGTTGGAGTAAGACTCCAACCAAACTTCGCTGGACCAGCTAAACCACCATATATCATGTAAGGCAGGAACCTAACTTATTTTTCCAAGACCCACCACCTTAGTAGGTAGGAACCTAACTAATGGGTGCGTCTTGGAAAAATAAATAGATAGGAACTTACCTACCCTTTATCTTCTAATTTTTTTCTTCAATCTACAGATTATTTCATCAATCTACTGATTTTCTACTCGACTTTCTACTGATTTAGTCATATTCTATTTTGCATCTCTGTTTCTAACAAAAAGAATGCATGAAATCGGACGACGCGTAGACCCGTCGTGATGCGCGGTTAAAGAATTCTACTTTTTCCTCTCTCCCAGGGGAACCTTACTGAATTCCAGGATAAAATGTATTCCATGTCCTTTCTTGTAGTATGAACTCAAAACGTGCCAAGTTACATTCCAACTCATTACCTATGTAGTTTCGGCGTGATGAGCGGTGAAGGTGGTGAATTTAACTTTCATCCCCTCTGCCAGGGCAACCTTACTGAATTCCGGGATAAAATGTATCTTTCCTCATAGTACGAACTAAAATCACGCCGAGTTGCATTCGAATTCATTAAGTAGTTCCGTCGTGATGCGCGGTTAAAGAATTTTAATTTCATCCTCTCTCCCAGGGGAACCTTACTGAATTCCAGTATAAAATGTATCCCATGTCCTTCCTTGAACTCAAATCGTACCAATTCAGTCCAACTCATTCAGTAGTTTCAGCGTGAACGTGATGCGCAGTGAAGGAATTTTACTTTCATCCCTTCTCCCAGGGGAACCTTACTAAATTCTGGGATAAAATGTATCTTTCCTCGTAGTTTGAACTCAAATTATGCCGAGTTCCATTCGAATTCATTAAGTTGTTCCGTCGTGATGGGCGGTTAAAGAATTTTACTTCCATCCTCTCTCCCAGGGGAAAATTACTGAATTCCGGGATGAAATTTATCCCATGTCCTTCCTTGTAGTATGAAATCAAATCTTGCTAGGTTTCATTCCAACTCATTTAGCACTTTCGGTGTCATGCGCGGTGAAGAAATTTTACTTTTATCCCCTCTCCCAGGGGAACCTGACTGAATTCCGGGATAAAAAGTATCCTATGTCCTTCCTCGTGGTATGACCTAAAATCGTACCGAGTTTTATTTCAATACCTTAAGTAGTTCCGTCGTGATGCGCAGTTAAAGAATTTTACTTTCATCCCCTCTCCCAGGGAAACCTGACTGAATTCCGGGATAAAAAGTATCCTATGTCCTTCCTCGTAGTATGACCTAAAATCGTGCCGAGTTTCATTTCAATACCTTCAGTAGTTTCGGCGTGATGCGCGTTTAACAAACAGACAGACAGACAGACATGAATGAAAAAAATTGCAGTTTTGGCTTCAGTATCGATAATAGAGTGCCCTCCAAAAAAAAATTTCAAAATATCTTCAATGTACAGAATTGGACCTGTTACAGTTTTATTATAAGTATAGATGAAATTCTGAAATCCCAAGCCTGGTAGAGTACCTAGCGCTGCTACCACTTATTCTTTGACAGATTACGAATATAAGCCAGAAGCCTTTATTCTCAAATAAAATTATAATATAATTAGTATTTACAATTGAAACAATTGAGCTAACTGCAGACTGTTGCAAACAATCTAAAGGTAGCTCAACTGATCCATATCAATACTAGTCGTCGCGTCCCCAAGACGCTGGCTGCATTGCCCCGCTGTATGGCAATGCTGATGCGTTGTGCCAGATACTGACCAGCTCTCGGGTCACGCGTCGCTTCGACCAGACAATATAAACAATTAAATTGATTGTTTAAGCGTTATGAATAAACAAATAATTGCTTGTTTGGCTCAAGTTTTAAATTGTGATCCCTACTAATATTTTAGTTTAGTCTCAATTGGTGATTGCCTTGGAGCCAAGCAAGTAAAAGAACCCCGCACACTTAAACCAAAACTGAAATCCTGACATACTGATACAAAGAACGCACTTGAAAAAAACAATAACCCACTCGAGCACAACCAAATATTCAATAACACCAAATTTACAATGCAGAGCTGAAATCTCTTACTCCCCTTGGTTGCGGGAATCGAACCCGGACCCATGTGTTTGAGTGCCGGAGCCACTACACATGAATGCACCCGTCATAATAATGGAGATGTTACAATTTGCACAGTTGTATAATTGATATGGAGTTATGGGGGCCAGGCAAAGAGTTGCAGATGAGACGAGGTTGCTAAATTTACCTACTAAACAACGCCTGAAAAACTTCACTGCATTCTGGATAATGAGGTTATAATGTTAGTATACTAATATTTAGTTTTAACAATAATTTTCATGTTTGGGTTCCTTACCTCAAAAGGAGCAAAATACTTATAAACAAAAATAGAAATGATACTCAATAAATATGTTTTCTTTTTTTAGTTTTAATGTGTATCATTCCCATTGCAGTGTCTTTTTTTTTCGCTGGGCTACTATTAAATTCTGCAAAATATAGTGCTATTCTGATCATAAATTAAATGCTTTTCAATTCCAAATTATCCAGTTTCATGAATCGATAAATTAGGTGGTTGGACAAGTCGTATTTTTTAAACTAACATGAAACAATTTTTCATTTAAAATGCGACGACGACAGTCCGTATAAGGCAACTTATTTACTCTGAGTGTAGGTAATATAAAGTAGGTGTATTTTACACTGCGAAGTGTCTTATCTATTCCAAACTACGTGCTACTACCTCTATGCCCAGCTCCCGTCTTTGAATGACAAAACACGAAATGGCATTGTTAGAACTAACCAGTGCGTGTGCACTCAATTGTGCGCATGATCACATAATGGTCGTATAAATACTCTATTTGTAATTTTATTTGTCGTGGTGAGTTATAAAGCGTAGGATAGGTACTTTTGTTGAACATTTCTTACGCTCTTTGAGTATAAGGGACAGACTCTACGGGTGATTGTTTCGCGGCAAGACGTTAGAAGTTATGTGAAGACGCTCATAGAGTTACTAGGTTACGCTTTACCTAGATAATAATCATCATCATCATCATCATATCAGCCAAACAACGTCCACTGCTGGTCATAGGCCTCCTCTAAATATTGCCACAGTGACCGATCTAGCCTGCGTCTTGCGGATTCCCGCGAACTTCACCAGTCGTAAGTTAACCTACTTGATGTAAGTAACTTAAAGAGTGTATATGTATGTGTGAATACGCAAAGTTAGATAACTAATCGGCCAATTCGTCCTGATTTCTAGTTTTTCGTTTGTTATTTTATGGTTTAAAATTGAAAGGCACTTAAAGTCACACTTACGAAAGTTTCGCTGGATGGATGTTTGTTGCCTCTTCACGCCAAAGTTACTGCGCGGATCGAGCTAAAATATTGCTTAGATGTCATGACCTACATACATTTATCTCGGAAAACCCGTGCGAAGCCACGGACTCGTATAAGATAAATGATGAACCTAGCGCCAACGATACTCTCGCCCATAGAGTTGTACCTCATTCTTTGGATGGTATCATTATGTCCACTTTTGGGATAATCCCGTCGTGTACGCAGTATTTTTTTTTTATTTTTAACAAAAAGTGTAACACTTGAGGTTTTAATCCAACTCAGTGGGTGGCTAATCTTCCTTCCTGCTTTAATTGTAACATTGTGTGATGTTTCCTAGATATGTTGCTGGAAGAAATCACTTGTTAAACCGCTTATTGTACTATTTTCTTCAGTTTAACGATTGTTATTTTGTGTGTACAAATTAATTCTTCTTCAAACGCTTGATTATGAACAAACCGAATCTCTCCTAAAAAGTAGGTAAGTCTTGATCACGGAACCTAAAATAGGTATAAAAACTAAATTTGTTTGGGAATATACCTACTTACACACACTCATCTTTCCAGTAGGCAGTTGTTAGATTCTGACCAAAACCTTAACATGAAACTACCGCCAAACAAACACCTATCTGTGAGCTCCCATAGCCATAACCATAACTATCTCTAGACCACTAACTATAACTTGCCAATCTATATACCTACCTCAAACTACCTATTAAATCCATTTATTAATCTGCGTTCAAAAACCATATACATATGTACATAAGTACCTATATTATTCCCTTGAAAATGTGCCAAATAAAACAAATTAAACTTTACGACACAGGAATTATCCTACTGTTAAGTTTATAGAACTAACCTTATATCAACTAAAAATTAAGTACTTCCCTTTAATACACGTAGGTACGTGATAATAAATGCTATGATATAGCTAAAACTAACGTCCTACGTCAAATGCCAATGGAAGGATGTTTATAAAAATTAACCTACTTAGCCTGTAACTAGAATAAGCACCTATTTTAACTTAAGTACCTACTTTACTAAACTAAGTAACAGAATTATAAAGTTTGTAAAAATAAAACGAAATGAAAACTTTACGACACAGGAATTAAATAAATAAATAAATAACGCTGGACAATTCACACAGCATTATCTAGCCCCAAGCTAAGCAGAGCTTGTGTTATGGGTACTAGATAACTGATATACTTAATACAATACACTACATAGATAGATATTTTTTATTATACATAGAAAACACCCAGACCAACGGAACAAATTTCTGCAGATCCGTACACAAATTTGTTCCGAGGCGGGAATCGAACCCGCAACCTCCTGCGTCGCAGGCGGACCTTCGCCCGCTGCGCCACGGAGGTCGTCCTAATAAATTATCCTAGTGTAAAGTTTTTATCCTTAACTGTGAACAAACATAAAGTACTACTTACTTGATGTTTGTACATACATTTAAATAACCTACCTACTCTTATTCTTTTATGTATGTCTAAGTTATATGTGCCTTAAATAAATGAATTATTATTATTATTATTAATTAAGAAGAACAGATTGATTTATAATGTGTAGTGTACCTTAGAGAACCATTATCAATTGTCGGGATTCCGCGCGTTTACTTTACTTTACCTACATGGATTTCGGTTCGGTAGCTTTCTGATTTTCTGGTATTCATTCCGACATTGTTATGTTATGTAGCAATGTTGGAATCGAAAACCAGAAAACCCGAAACCCGCTAAGTGTTTTTGTCGAGATTCTGTGCGTCGGGATTGTGTTCATTTTTTGTTTTGTGTCGGGATAGCGTGCGTTGAGATGCCGTAATTCACCCTATCTACAGATATCGAAAACAGTAGCTAAAAAAGGTCATTATCACAAAACTGTTTTTGTATTAGGTACTAAGGTGTTTTTGGACATTGACAATATTCAGCATCTTTTATCGCAACTCGATTGTTTTCAGGCGGAAAGGTGTAGTCTCACCAAAATATCTGTGAACTGAAAAGCGTTGCTCTAATCGTTATAAATCGTTATCGTATCGTTAGTCTGATCGCTCTGCTCATACTTAATTTTCACTATAAAACTTTTAAATCCATCATGGTAATTAACACTTAAGTCATAAATAACGGGATATTTACAATGATTTGAGTTTTGAGCTTTCCAATATTTCGGCACAGTTTCATGCGCCATAATCACGGAATAACTGACGGCACTGCGAGTGAGTTGTTATTGGCAGATATATCGATCTACCCTCATTTTTGTCTTTTGCTACGAACGTTACTACTACCTATTGGAAAGCTCAAAACTCAAATCATTGTAAATATCCCGTTATTTGTGACTTTACTTTTCACTAACCTGAAACACAGGTAATATATTGATGCGGTTGACGAGAATAGCAAAAAAAGACAGAATATGTTAGGTCATATTATGTTACAACAGTAACCTATTACGGTTATTTAACAAAATAACCATAATATTTTTTAAAGTAAAATCGTTATCGTATCGTAAGTCTGATCGCTCTGCTCATACTTACTTTTCACTATAAAACTTTTAAATCCATCATGGTTAACATTAAAGTCATAAATAACGGGATATTTACCATGATTTGAGTTTTGAGCTTTCCAATATTTCGGCACAGTTTCATGCGCCATAATCACGGAATAACTGACGGCACTGCGAGTGAGTTGTTATTGGCAGATATATCGATCTACCCTCATTTTTTGTCTTTTGCTACGAACGTTACTACTACCTATTGCAAAGCTCAAAACTCAAATCATGGTAAATATCTCGTTATTTATGACTTTACTTTTCACTAACCCGAAGCACAGGTACCTAAAGCAATATACTGATGCGGTAAACCAGAATAGCATAAAAGACAGAATATGTTATGTGATATGTCATATGTTACAACAGTAACCTATTACGGTTATTTAACAAAATAACCATAATATTTTTTAAAGTTAAGTGGATCATAGGTTCATAGCTCATTTTGAGCTCTCACAGCTGGCTTGATAGCACAATCATATGGTGCATGCAACTTTAAGCACACTATTAACTATTAAATATAATATTATATTAAAAAACCTTGCTGTGCAAAAAGGCTTACTATAAAATATCAGATTGTCTAGAAGATAAAAAAGCTTGGGACGGGTTTTACTCCAACTCGAAAAGTAACAACTAACAGGCTAAAGGTTTCTTCGTCGCTTCTTTACTTAAGTCTACATACCGAAGCAACAGAAATTAAAAATATCACTTTATTTCCGTGTCAGTGTTTAGTTTTACAATTTGACCTTTTCTAAGTGTACCTTTATTGTATTTATGAAATAAAGAGTTTTTGATTTTATTGATATTAACGGTAAATATCTCGTAGTGTAAGTAAGTAGGCTCCCGCCAGATGATGACGGTCTGTGAAAGTCTGCAGCCAGATGATGCTGAATGTAGCTGAAGACTGGGTGCTATGGAGCTCATGAGGAGAGACCTATCCTGCAGTGAACTTACATTGGCTGTTGATGATGATGAATACATATTTTTAATGTCGCTATTGATCCAACGAGACAATGATCCCGTTTTAAGACCCGTTCAGAACTTTACGGTATTCGCTACCCAGCGCGGTAGCGAAAGCCGTGTATGCTGTAAATCCTACTATCCATTAAATACTTGGCGGGATACCGCGCGAAACCGATTGAAATTAACCACAATCGCTCTGGGTTTCGATTGTAGCGAATATTGCATCTAGGTCTGAACAGGCCTGTAGGTATGTATAGGTATTAGGTATGTATATACCTACCAACAATAAGATAATATCGTTATTCACAAAAAAATTATAATAAAATAATAGAAATGAATTAGAACTAGGTAGTATTTAGGTACAATTGAAACAATTGAGCTAACTGCAGACTGCAATGTATACCTACATATTTTTATACAGTGTTAGACAGTAATTAATTGCTCAGCTATACATATTGTATAAAGGATGACTATATATATATTATATTATAAATATATTACATTAATGATATGTCGAGCTGTGGACATCGTTCGGAGATGATGACAATGCTCCGTTAGAAGCGCTCTCGGTGGAACTACAGGGTAGTCAATATTCAATAGCTCGGCTATATTATATTATGTAAGGGATGGAGGGTCTCGGCAAATCTAATAAACAACCCTTGTGGACATTTGCAAAACAATTCCGATGGCCCTGATTTGATTCTCGGAATGAATGTTTTGTTCGGCTCTTGCGTCACTCTTTATTGTCTTTAAAATATTCTTTAGCTAAATACAAAAACTCTCAAAAAAACTTAAAGCGTTTTTGGATAAGATCTTTCTTTGCTTTGTTAAATAGTTTCCTACTTGCAAGTCAATTCACGAATCTAAAGTTAAATAGAGGGCAGAAGCCTTTATTCACAAAGAAAATTACAATAAAATAATAGATATAAATTAGAACTAGTATTTACAATTGAAACAATTGAGCTAACTGCAGACTGTTGCAAATAATCTGCAGGTAGCTCAACTGATCCATATCAATACCAGTCGGAACCGTCCGTGTCCCCAAGACGCTGGCTGCATTTCCCCGCTGTATGGCAATGCTGATGCGCTGTGCCAGATACTGACCAGCTCTCGGGTCACGCGTCGGTCGACCAGACGCTCAGATAATTTTTAATAAACCCGAAGAGCCTCGGTACCCCACGGACCTAATTCAAATTCAAATTCAAATTTTTTATTGCGACCATATTGTACATAGGTTATTAAAGATATTCAGTCTCAAATATGGACCCGGTTAGGGCACAGCAATATAGTACTAGGTACTATATAATAACGCTAGTTATAAAGTTTAAGTTTAGCTTTGTTAGCCAAATACAAAATCTTAAAGATTTTTTGACAAACATCTTATAGTAGGTAGATGAATAGAATAATTACACAGCAAAAAGTAACCTAGACCTAGGGTCTCGACTCCAAGAGGAGCAAATGTGTAGGCTCTATCGAGACCTGCATAATTGCACCTCTTGAGATCTTCGGCCAAATCTGTATCTTTAAAGTTAAATAAATAATTCTGGACAAATAACACAGTAGGTACCTATCGTCTAGGCCCTGAAAACAGTGAGCGTGTAAAATAAACATACTCGCATAAACTAAGTGAGGATTGTCTGCATTATCGCGGAGGAACGATCTCTATCAGGCAACTGTGAATAATTAGTATCAAGATCAAATGTAAGAAATTTGTCTATCCTAGCTTCTCAATTAGACGAGCAATAGAGCTACAGAAAAAGTAAAAAAACCGGCACTTCTAGAACCAACCGGCATGATGATGAAATTTAATGAATAATATTATAATTTCCCGACCACTTGCACAGACCGTCGAGCAGTTAGCTTTAATTCACAATATCACACCCCAACATCACGGCCGGAATTAAGCACTGTCCTATACGAATTAAACGAATACTTGCCCTTAAATACACCCCTAAAGAATTTCAACCCTAAAAACTACAGCGCAAAGTTTAATTTTGCAGCAAAACCTCAACAATGAAGCTACGTTTGATCGCGGCATTATACTTACAATAGTGTTCAGTTGAGGAGACTCCTTGACAAATTGCTGTACAACTATTTTAGTTCTTGTGCAGTTGGTTATAAGGTTGATTGTGGAAGGGGTTGTATGATAATGCCACCACAGGGGTCGCAAAATCCTACCCTCAGTTGTGACGCCCCGCGAAGTAAGCTATGATCTGTTTCTGCATTTTAATGTTGCGGGGGAAGTTTTAATGTTGGAATAATTATGAACAACCAATAAAAAATCTGTAGGTATGCAAAGGACATGGTAATTTTATTTATTTTATGAAACACTGCAACGGTATCTTCATTTAAATAATTTAGACACATCATCACTTGTTGGTATCTCGTTTTTCTGGTCACCTCGGTATAGGTAAATGAAAATCAGTGCTTACTCTTCGAGCAAAACTATGCGCTGAGTTATTGCTTTTATGCTGGGCTGCAGCACACACTGTACCTACCTATTTGTAAACGTTTTTTTTTTAATTTGTGTTACTTATTTTTCAATTACTTATTTTATTCTATTCTCCTTGTTAGTTCATTATATCTTCTGTCAAATGTTTATTATCATACCTATGTACTGTGTGTTGCAGAAGTAAATAAATGATTTATCTATCTATATATCTAAACAGATTTAATGATCCAAAAAAACTTTACGTCAAAATTAAGTTCGATGTAGACACCGACCGAGTTGGGATTGGTTCCTAAAATGAGTCTTCTTTGGGACTAAACAGAGGTGCTGTTTTACCCCAAAGAAGACTCAGATAGATAAATAGAAAATACTTTTATTGGACACCTAAAACTGAGAAACAATTTAAAAATGATAAAATTATAATAAGTGACAATTGGCGGCCTCATTGCTCAAGAGCGATTTCCGCCAGACAATCTGGTATGGATACGATCGTCAGATATACATGGGGGTTATATTTTGATAAAAAAAAAATAAATGAAACTATCAATTTCAATAAGTTTCAGGCACAATTATGGAAAATTATAGAAAGCTTTTTTTACTCACAAGCTTTAAGTGCCTCTATCTATTTCCATGAAAATATGTACAAAATTTGCCCATGGGACATTTAATGTTGAATTACCCAGGCCCATCATAAAAAGCCGTACCTACTTACCTACAGGTGCCTTAAAATTCAGTCCACCATCGTCCAGCGTCTTACAATCAACAGTTTACAAACCTTTCATAACCAGTCAACTCTCACACTTCCCAGCTAACTTCTTCAAACTTTGCCCGCAGCACAGATTAGAGCCTATGAATAGGAGTAATGAAATAAATATTTTGCCGGTAGGGCAGATTCAATAACGCCCGGCTGCGCTAACCCCAGTCATTTCGCAAAATGCCCGAATTGTCTGCAGTTAAGAACCGTAAATTATTTTGTGTGGTGTGTGATTGTGTGGAAGTTTATAACTACCGGTTGCGTCAGAGTTGCGCTGGACTTTTTTACAGGAGGGCGTGAGATAATAATCGTACGTACTTCCCCTTGTTTATTTTTTCTTCTACTTACCTGGATATTCCTTTACATAGGCTAATAATAGGTATGTACCTATGTAAAATAAACACATAACCACATAGTGGTTTATCTGGTCCAGTGATCAGTTTCAGTGTTAGGTTTGGGTTTTATATTCATATCATAAAATACAATAATTAGGTTATGGATCAGTTGATCTACCTGTAGATTGTTTGCAACAGTCTGCAGTTAGCTCAATTGTTTCAATTGTAAATACTAATTATATTATAATTTTCTTTGTGAATAAAGGCTTCTGCCCTAATAAAAAAAAATACCTCAAAATAATTAGGTTATGGGTAGCTAAGATTATTATTTGTACTCTACTATTTATTATTTCGTCATGCCAATATAGTATTAAATGTAATGGTGAACAATCTCAAGTTACTAAAACAAACTAGCTTCAACGTACAAATATTTGTACCGAGGCGGGAACCGAACCCGCAACCTCCCAGGCGGTTTGCTTGCTGCGCCACAGAAGTTCCTACAGTAAATAACACGCTTTTGCATTTCAACTACCCTCTTACCAATCATAATGATTATCATCTGCAGCCTATGCTACATTCCACTGAATATTGTAAGCTTTCCCAAAGTTATAATGTTGCCATATGAAAAATATAAATAAGCTATTAAAGTGTTGCCTTCCCTGATGAGCCCCATAGGGTCTTCAGCAGCTTGACGCATCCAGAATCTGCCAGCAGTCTTTCGCAGATAGCCATCCCACCTGGTCACCACTTTTTAATAATATTTTCTTTGGGAGCTCCGTAAACGAAGGACTTTCCCTAGAGAACGGATGTTCCAATGTTGATAATTCTTTTCTAATTTACAGCTCCAACGCTCAGATTCTAAGCTATTGACTTTGTCAACTAAAAAGTACAAATAAGATTGAAATGAGTGCCGCGGGGGACAGTTCAGGGGTTGGGGAGAACCATAGGGGTGGGATTTAATAAAGTGTTTGGTAATTTTATTGTGATCGCCGCTTAGTTTATCATTAGTTTCACTATTTATTGTTCAGTCAATGATTTATGGTGTGGGCTTAAACTGGCATAATTTTGGTGATACGGGGAGCGTTTTCACGGAAACTTGATATCATCAAACTTTAATAAGTAATAATAATTTATTCATAGGTTGGTAGAGAAAAAATAATTTGTTGTTGCTAAAATAGGTCTAGTAACTTGATAACGAAGGTCGCTAAGCACCATAAGAGATAACACATTGGCTGCCCGCGAGTTTCTGTCTACTATTTCTTCCACGCAGTCCTGCTCTACGCAAATCTAAAATGAGACCCATACAATTAACTTAATGCAAGATTTTTTTTGATACTTTTTTCCTGGAAAAACGCTTGCAAGGCCTTTGGCAAAAGCTAGAGTTAAATTTATAATTATGTAAATCCGCTTAGGTATTTTCTTCCAAACCTCGTGGTCACACCACATTATGTTATTTATATTTTGTGACCTGTAACATAATTGTTTTGAATATATTAACTACCTACGCTCCTACCATACGCAGTTAAAACTGGAATGACAATTAGTTAACCCATCGTCAACCCCAGACAATATTGAACATATTGGATGACATCCATCCAATGATTCATCGGATGTATGGATGTTAGGTTGCGGTTTAGGCACGTTTTATAGCACAAATCTTCCCATTACCATTACCATGGGTGGTACGAACTATCCATAAACATTACCATCTGTTGCGTTCATTGGCTTCTCTGTTATATTTCGAAGATAAATTATTTTGTCTATGATTTCGGTTTAAAGATGTTCATTTCTCATAAAAACAAAATATTTTCACTTATAATGAGATAAAAAATAATGCTTAAGCTAATATTACGCTAACCCTCATTTATAATTTAGGCTATAAGTAAATGTATTTTTTTATTTTGTTTTGAACATGCACATTCCTTGATTTCGTTAGGCAAGCTATTAAATAACTGCACTCCCTCGTAAACAATTGTTTTCCTGCCGTAATCAGTACGTGCTTTTATATTTTATGCTCTGAACTGTATTTTTGTTTTTATTTTCAATGAAAACTGACGACTAAATGAATAACCCTTTAGACGATAACACGCACTCAAAGTTACATTAAGGTTTAAGGTTTAAAGAACTTTATTCTCATAAAGACAATTACGTCACTTACCTACATGAGAACTAAATTTATAAGTAGGTACTTAATTATAATGTAACAGTCGTTCTTAATAAATACTGAGTAATAAACTACGAATATAACAAACAGCTAAATTATAAAATATCCACACTTCACGTATTTGTTTAGTTAGGTTTTTGTTGTTTTAAGTTGATTGAACTAAAGTAGATAGGTAGGTACCGAGAATATTTCATACATTTAGTTTGACTGCATAAATACATAAATATTATGTTCATAAATCTTGTCATAATATTAGAAAAATTACCATGTTACACTGTGGTATGATTGAATAGGTAGGTACGATGTACATTATGTGTACCTTAACAAAAAAAGCCATGATCAGCGAAACAATTTCTTACCCCATTATTATTTTTAATTGACATCCTTGTCAGCTTATCACATAACCTATCCCGTTTCTTAATATGGTAGGTTCCTCTAAAAACATCTCTTTATTGACAAAAAAAAATAAAATCAAATAATAGAAATAAATTAAAACTAGTATTTGCAATTGAAACAATTGAGCTAACTGTAAACTGTTGCAAACAATCTACAGGCAGCTCAACTGATAGGTACCTGCAGCCCTATTTATTGCATCTATTTATTATACAATAAATATACCTACAAGCATAAAAACTTGAAACAAGAGAAATAAAAGCAAAAGCGAGCTTAACCCTTAATTCTCTTCCAAAAAACGTTACTGGGAGAGAGACTGACAGGGTTAGATTTCCTCAAGCACTTCTTTACCCTAAATTGTATGCAAGGTCCACCCGTGGGGGGCCAGTTTGCACTTGCACAACTGCTTACTCGGCGCTCATCTGTCGGTTTCTCAGGGGGCCAAATCATTTCATCAAACAATTTGCTTATAGTTTGAGTGATTTTAAACTTTGGCCGGATTAGGGAGCTTTTGATGGTGAATAGATTGAGTTTGGTCGGGAATTTGGCTGGGTTGCCATATGTTTGGATTTTCACCTTACTTAGGCAACTGTAAAGTTTAGGTCAGCTTACCTACGTGACTCTGTGACTTTTTGTGGATATAACGATAATATTTTTAAAGAAACTTTAATGAAAATTATAATCATTAAAGATCAGTTGAGCTACCCGTAGATTGCTTGCAAAAGTCTGCAGTTAGCTCAATTGGTTCAGCTGTAAATAGGTACTATTTCTTATTCGTTTCAATTAGAACTAGTCTGAAATATGTCTATTATTTGATTGTTATTTTCTTTGTGAATAAAGTTATCAATTAATAGAAACGAATTAGAAATAGTACCTATTTACAGCTGAACCAATTGAGCTAACTGCAGACTGTTGCAAGCAATCTATAGGTAGCTCAACTGAATTAAGTTAATGGATGTTGCGTTATTTGTTTGATCACTTCTTCGTCAAGTCTTATGCTGTAATATGAAAATTTAAGAGTTAAATTATACAGGGTGGATTTTTTGGACGGTAGTAAGAGGCACCTTAACCGGCGTAGCTACAGGAAAACGGTTTAAAGACACTTTCCATATTTTTTTAAGAGAAATTTTCATCCCCATCCACATATTTCCAAAACATTTGCACTTTGCTCGAAAATGTGCATTTTACATAAGAAGCTTTTTTCGATGCCAATCTATCCTGTTTCGCATACTGATCAAAAACTTCCATGGTACAAACTGATGTGTATAAAATAAAAGTTTCAGGTCAAATCGGAGGCGCACATCAAGAGAACCGTTCTTACTAGTGTATTACTTCTATTAAAATCTATCACAAAAAGACCTGTTTTTTCTATGGTTCCTATTTTTTTATCTATTGAGCTTGTGTTATGGGTACTAGATAACTGATATACAAATACAATACACTACATGGATAGATATTTTTTATTTTACTTAAATAACATCCAGAACACCCTGAACAAAATATCTGCCGATCGTACAAACATTAGTCTCGAGGCGGGAATCGAACCCGCAACCTCCTGTGTCGCAGGCGGACCTTCGCCTGCTGCGCACTGAGGTCGTCAAAGTTAATAACTATTATAGAACAATTAGAATAGATTTCTTAAAATAGATTTTCGACTCCAGCGTCACTTGACCTCGTGGTGTAGTTATAAATAAATAAATAAATAAATAAATAAATAAATAAATAAATAAATAAATAAATAAATAAATAAATAAATAAATAAATAAATAAATAAATAAATAAATACATAAATAAATAAATAAATAAATAAATAAATAAATAAATAAATAAATAAATAATGCTGGACAATTCACACAGCATTATCTAGCCCCAAGCTAAGCAGAGCTTGTGTTATGGGTACTAGATAACTGATATACTTAATACAATACACTACATAGATAGATATTTTTATTATACATAGAAAACACCCAGACCAACGGAGTTGGTTAGCACATTCCGGTACTGACGGAAGGATGCGGGTTCAAGTCCCGCCGAAGTCGTTAATTTTTGCGATGTTATTTAATTTCTTAGAAATTTGCCAGAGTGTGAAGCTTACTTACTATAGAATCAAAAACTTTATTATAGAACACTAAAAAATGTTTCAGTAAGTACCTACTGTATCTTAGTTTATCCGACTATACGTATAGGTACAGTACGATATCGCCTGTACTCCAGATCCTCGTGTGAGAAGGCGCTAGTCCTGATATTTGTCCACAAGCTGAAGCCTCTAGTTGATCCTCTGCAGTATTGTGTCCACACAATATACGCGCAAATAAAGACGGGAAGAGACTGTACAGTGCACGGCTTTGAAATGTCACATTCAGATAGAATACTTACTTTCCGCTTTAGTAGAGGCGATAGATAGAAAACATTTTAGTATACTACACAAAGACAAGAAACAATACAAACAGAAATGCTAAGAATAGATTAAGTGCCTTATGCTGGCTGAGATCGATCTCTTCCAGGCAGTCGTATGTTAGACGACATGAAATAACAATATAGAGGCGATTTGTGGATTTGAAAAGAAATAGGTACCTTAGATTTTGCCCGATGTTTCCAATATAAAATACTAGTTTCTGCCCGCGGCTTCGCACGCGTTGTTTCTAACGTTTCCGCGTTTAAAGGTTATGTCTGTCCGATGGGAACTGATTTATGGGATAAAAAGGTTGTCCATGTTTTATTCTCGGTCTTAACCATAAAATCTATGCGATTTCAGCTCAATCGGTTCTACTTTTGGCGTAAAAAAAATTAACATACATCCATCCATCTTTCCATCCGTGCATACATACTTTCGCATATTTTATAATAATTATTAGGGTGATTAGTGTGATTACAATTCCCAACTGTTCAAGATAGTCAGTCACCACGAAGTAAAGAAAGAAGAAAGAAAATGAATATAATTGAGCCAACACGTATGTAATACCACAATAAGGTTTTCATGTTACATTTTCAAATTCATAAAACATGGTAATGTGCTGTTTCAAGCCCGACGACTGTATTCGTATGAAAATAGTGCTTTTCAGGCTGATGACACGTTTCCAAGTACACTTCGCGACGGATTACGCCGCAGTGGGTGTGCGCCTTTAGCACCCTCGCTCGTATGAAATGCGCACTAATGAACGTGGAACCTAGGTGTGTTGAAGCTTACAATACTACTGGTTTAGTCGACTTTATTTTTAATGTAAAATACAAATAAGTACTTTTTATTCACAAAGAAAATTACAATTAACTAATACAAATAAATTACAACTAGTATTTACAATTGAAACAATTGAGCTAACTGCAGACTGTTGCAAACAATCTACAGGCAGCTCAATTGATCCATATCAATACCAATCGGAAGCGTCCCCAAGACGATGGCTGCATTGCCCCGCTGTATAATAAGTACTCGAAAATAGACCCATATTTTTTCAATTTTTTTGACGCAAGCTGCGATTGCCATTGGAAACAAACAATAACAATTTTATTTTTGTAACTCTTGAACGGGTTGTTACAAGTTTAAGCTATTTATGTAATGAATTCAATTTATTAATTGATTGATCGATTTTAATTGTTTTGTTTGAAAGGTGACTTTAAAGAAAGATCAGAGCCCTGAGTTCGTTTGACGATAGTATAGAGACGAGATCGCGACGTCTCATTTTTGTTTGGGATCTCCGTATTTTCCTGTACGCACGATAGAGCGCTGTATCAAAACCCATACAAAAAGGAGGTGGCAACTTCACGTCTCGATAATATCACCACTCGAACGGGGGGCTCACAGATCAAGTTTTCTTAGCTATGTTTTATGGAAATCAGAGCAGCCATTCTAATCTTATGAAGTTTCTGAAGTTTCAAATCATTACAATTGTCGCCACTTAAAATTTCATGAGATTGGCTTGTAAAGCTCTTGTACAAGCAAAGTGACACCTAAATGTTTCTTATCGAGTATCGCTTTGCAAATCTCCCTTTCACACTACAAATTACATACCAAAATCAACACTTGGAGCGCAGCGAGCCGTGAGTGTAATCTCGTCTGCGCGTGTGATGCGTGTGCGCGGCGCACGTGGCGATGCCATCAGCGAACGCCTTCTATTCGCGCGAATATTGGAATATTGATACGGTAACATGGTAACCCCTCTTCTAACGGTTACAAATATCTTCATAACAAAGGTAGGTGCTTGTTCTATAGCAAGGTCAATCTTTCGCAAGCGTTTTTAGAATGACAAGTAAAAAGAATTACAAAGTTACAACGATTACATAGTTAGTTAGTCGATTCCAACTTTTTAATAAAACCTGAGTCATATATAACGGGATATTTACCATGATTCAGTTATTCCGTGATCATGGCTCATGAAACTATTATCATTTACATATCATTTATAACGACTTTAGTGTATTAACACTAAAGTCATTTATAATATCATATATACATATATATCAATAACCAACGATTTAAAAGTTTTTAATAAAAATCTTTCAGCGGGGTCTGGCGTTGACCGTATTTGCGATCCTTGAAGTAATTCAATGTGTGTTTCATAATAATTATATTCTGGCATTCGCTTCGCACGCTTTCTTCCGGGTTAAAAGTAATCTTTATGTTATTTCATGTCTAGGACTACAAATTATGCCAAACTTCAGCCATATCCGTTCAGTAGTTTGGCATGGAGAGGTTTCAAACATCGATACGCATATTTCACATTTATCTGATAGTGTTATGATGATCCTTATCCTTAAATATATAATAAATGCTGAATTACCTAAATCTGTCTGACTGTCATGTCTGTTACCTTTTCACGTCTAAACGGCTGAACGAATCTTAATAAAATTTGGAAAGGAGAGGAAATAGGCTGTAATACCTAGAAAGGACATAGACTCTTACGAAGCCGGCTTCACCGAATATTCCTTGATAAAAAGTAACATAAAGGTTATTTTAGGTGCACAAAACAATGCATTATCTCGATTTAGGTTAGACCTATCCTTAAGACAAATTTATAATAAACAGTTCATAAACTTTTGCACTCACAATACTAGCAGGTTAACCTACAACATACGCCCCAATAGCTAATAACTTCTGTCATTGTCAATAATTATTAGAGGGATTATAGACAGATCACAGAAATGAATGGATATCATTCAAAAATAGCAATATCATAAAATTTAACAAAGAGACGTGTCATATGGTTAAATGTCCCATTGGAAGCATTAGTTCAAAGCCATCATGGGAAATATTATTATTTGTTTTAGGGTTGCAGCTAGTGGTACCATGGTGAATCAGGGACCATCGAGACGGCCGGCCGCCACCGGAAACCCTTTCCGAACCATCTCAACCATCGATATCTTTCTTATAATCGAAAAATAGGGCTGAAAATTGATTTTATTTCTTCTGCGAAAACAATATAAAGGCATACAATATAAAACATGGTGTCTTAATTTAAAAATAAAAAGTAGGTAACATTTAGAAACATTTTTAAAAGCTAGCGCGATTCTTTTGTTTTTTCATACAATAATTCACGCTGACGTCACAAACCCAGGCCTCTAGTATACGAATAACAAAAGAGGATCGCGGCAGCTTTTAAAAATTTATCTTTACATAATAGATAAAACAATTAAACAACATAAAAAAATTACAATCGTAAGCTTTTTATACCACAGACCAAAAATTTACACCTACCTCTAATCAAAATGAGATTAATAGGTTAATTCTACTTTTCATCTTAACCTTCCTAATAAATTCCATCTTGTCCTAACTAGAGCATGTCAAGGGTTTAACGGCCAAGCGCGAGTAAGTCCAGACACGTGCCTGCGACATTAGCAGTGTGAATGGCTAACACCCCCGCGGCCGGCCGAGTAATCACATGTTTTCTCTGATCTATGTTGGCAAATAGTGACTCGCTAGCCCCGGGGGCCTTGTGCGAATTAAATAAATAAATAAATAATGCTGGACAATTCACACAGCATTATCTAGCCCCAAGCTAAGCAGAGCTTGTGTTATGGGTACTAGATAACTGATATACTTAATACAATACACTATATAGATAGATATTTTTTATTATACATAGAAAATGCCCAGACCAACGGAACAAATTTCTGCAGATCGTACACAAATTTGTTCCGAGGCGGGAATCGAACCCGCAACCTCCTGCGTCGCAGGCGGACCTTCGCCCCCTGCGCCACGGAGGTCGTCCATTATAACTTAACATACACGGTAAATGCTGACACGATAGTAAGGATCCTGACTAAACTGAAATAAATGAAACTGTGCCGAAATATTGGAAAGCTCAAAACTCAAACCATGGTAAATATCCCGTTGTAAATGTTTTTAATGTAATATAATGTTTTTACTAAAAACCTAATTAGGATTTGTATATTCATACATAATATGTAGAACGTATTAAAATAGGTTATTACACTAGTTACTTACGATAAATTATTAAATTAAATTTAATGACTAAAAATAGTGATAAACATAATTTTAATGTTTATCACTATATGTTTATTCAATGTACCATGATGAAAAAAAAAATTAGGATTTATTGGGAATAATTAAGTTCTCTATAAGTCTCTTTTTTAATTTTCACCTAACAAAAAATTTGGACTATTTAAGTTCGGAATATCTCTCTTTTAGGTAGATATTTAATTTTCACCTAACCACAAGTTGGATTTATTTTACCGAAAAGGAAGAAAAAAAAATCACATCCTAGAGCCTACCTATACGTACTAAACCTAATAATAATAACATCCCTTTTTCTTGCACAGTCGGGTAAATGGCATATATATGTATTTGTCTCTCACAATAGTTGGAATAACACCAACGTTAATACATACGTACGTAATTACTTCGTCAAACATCTTCTTTAAAGTTTAAGGTACTTTATATCAAGAGTGTATTAATGAATCACATTGCGATATACTTTTGGTATATAATACATGCGGAAAATAGTATCTAACTAATACAGAAGTACCACTTAAAACTGCATTAGAATACATGCATAGCATGGAACTATTATTTTTCAGAAATTATAAAAAAAAATAACGCTTCATCCTAGTAAGTAAGACATCGTCAAGCAACGTTTAAACTTATGAATCCGACGATATTATTAAACAACCACAAGCTATTAACTGTGTGATAAGTGTTAAACGTTGAATCATGAATATTATTCCATTCCCTCCGCGGTTCCTGTACACACTTACAAAACATTATTCATGCTTAGAATACTTTTGTCTTGTATTGCATGGCCAACCTCTTTATTTCGGCTAGCTGTATAATTTTGAGATAGGGTCCTTCTTGGCCCCATGTAACACATTGTCTGGTTTTTTCGTTATTTTATTGGCATTCAAAATTTTCTTGTTCCTACCTACCTATTATTTGTAATGTATGTGCTTTTAGATTAAAATAAATTTATTTTCTTTCTCTCTTTAATTTTGTGGTTCATATGCTCTGTGCGTGGAGCTAGATAATTAGAACCTTGGTAAGGTTTCATCTGTTGGTGGCTCAGTAAATAAATACACACAAAATTCTTTTCTTCTCAAACAGCTCTCTTTTATATTTTTTCGATCTTAGTTTTAGATCTTTTTAGTTTTTGAAAGTTTAAAAATCTATGACCTTTCGATGAGCTTGATACATTTTGTGTCTTGTGGCCCGTAAAGAAAATTTATTAAAGACTTAGAGCCTTACATTAAGTCTGATAAATAAAAAAATAACAAAAAATTATACATAGATAGATAGATAGATAGATAGACTTTTTATTGGGTACACACACAAACAGCACAGGAAAGATAACAAAAGAACAGTAACATAACATTAATTAAGGTAGGTACACATAATTAGGTAGGTAGGTAAGCAGGTAACATGAATATTATTATTATTAAGTAAACGCTGTACAACCTTATTTAATATAAATAGGCACCTACAAGTTTATGTGTACTATTGGTGGGTAGGTGACCTACCCACCAATAGTACACATAAACCTTGTACTTTTTTAAGTGTTTCAAAGTTGTTTTTTTAAAAGAAAATTTCGACGTCAATTGTATTTCGTACTTTGTCATCTTCTTACACCAATATTGTAGCGTTATTATTGTACAAAGATGACAAATAATAGTGTTTTTACTCTGTGGCCTAAAGATTTTCGAAAATAAAGAAGTAGGTAAAGATTAAGATATTGATAAGTTAGAATAAAGCATGAGGATTAAAACGCTTCTCAACTGATATAATAAGGTGGTAGAACTCAATAAGATCCTCAAGAAGAAACAAAAAGAGTCCTACTATGAACTGGCAGAAATAAAATGGTGCTGAAGAATCCGTCTGGTTTTTAATTGAAATATTTATAATTGCGCGGCGCTCTAAGATGAACACCATTTATACAGCTTTGAAAGCATAATTAAAATTAAATAAAGTATGAATTTACGTCATTCTAGTCCAACGCAGCTCGTTCAATATTAACTGACTGATGATGGTCAAATCGGTCAAATGCAATAAAGGGTTGCTCAAACGTTGACATATAATAGTAAGTATTGTATATATACTCATCATTAAGAGTTCACTAAGGCCAGGTAGTCCTGCAGCAGTAGGCGTAAGGGAAAACGCGCGCCAAGCTTGCCAAGCCGCCGTGCTCGTGTTTTTTGTAGTTTTTAAACATAGTGATTAAGAAAATGATTTTATCAAGTCAAACTCTGCGAATTTGTTTAGAAATATTAAGTGTCCTTAGTTGAGTACAAAAAAGTGTGATATCAGTAGTTCGCTAGTCATAGTATTGAAAAACGTTAGAAAAAGGGGTAATTTTGTGATTTTTTTCTATCGAGTGAAGTTCATTAGATCTTGTAATTGAATGCTACTTCAACTAGACTAGACCCTTAAGTAATAATTATCTTTTTTTTCAGAATTTTAAACACTATTTTCTAAGTGTCAGATGATCTTAAAAATCACAAAAATACGGCCTCTGCTGGCCTACCAAGCCTTAAGATGTATCTTCCCACTGCTGGGTGTAGACCTCCTCCAACCTGTACCTGTCCAAAGTGTCAAGTCAAATAAAACTTGCACTAAGTCCTACGAAGGGTTATGATAAAGTGTTTTAAATACATAATCTTTAATACATAATCTTTAATTCCCTTTATTTAAATAAGTTTATGTTTTTTTTTGTGTCATAGCTACTTTTATTCGAGTGTTCTTAGCAATGTTTTATGAAAGTCTTTTAATTTATTAATTTTTTTATCGTATTAATTAGTTAAGTTTATAAATCTTTCAAAAATTTAAAAATTCAATGTTTTGAGTCGCTATCTCATCAACGAATCTAGCAGATGGTCTAGCAAGCACTGAATTGACACATTTTCCTTGGCGGTCAGGCGTGTGACCAATAGGTAGGAATCGCCACGGATTCCCCTAATGAAGTTATTTAAACCAAAACCGATATCAGTAAGCCAGAATAGATACATAGCTGACTACTCTACCTTCTTACCTTCCCCCTCAAGTGAAACTAAAGTAAAATACAGATCTAATACGATTTCCATGAGAAGAGACAGCATACTCAAATACCCATCCACGATGCCTCTAATATCCGCTGTGCAAACTAAAAACACAGTTACCCACATACTTACCCTAACGCTTCCCGAGGATTCGACGACTCTACGTCTTAGTTTTAAGGTTTATAATCGGTTGAATTGTGTTTTTGATGCGTAGGGTATGTTGGCAAGGACATGTTGACAAGTTTTCAAGGGGATAGGCGATCAAATAAAAAGCAAATAGCAATATTGCTGGCCACGTGCATCGCCGTGTAATATGTTGCCAACAAAGTGACGTAATATTGAGATGGTGTCGGGGTAATTGCCGTTGGAGTGGGTGTTTGTCTGTTTGTCATTAGTTTTTAGGGGAGATTTTTGAGGATCTCGTGAGAGTTTTAAGTGATGTTGATAATAGGATCATTGGAGGTGAACCGAATGTTGAAATAATTTTAGTTTCTTAGGAGTTTTGGGTTACCAGGAATGAATTGTAATGGCAATTAAAAACTAGGTTCTTATGAATCGAGAGATTACGAGTTTCAGTTCTTCTCCCAAAGCAAATAAAATATACCTACTTTTAGATTACATAGGCTGTGTGAATTGTCCAGAATTATTTTATTTGTTATTATTTTCTAACCAGGGTTAAAATTTGCTCACATGACTAAAAGTTAATTTAAACCTAGGTAGATAATAAATATACTATTATTTAAGTTGTATTTTTTCTGTGTTAAAAATATATAAACCAGAAGTCAATAATTAAATAGATAAAATTATGTCATTTATTTCAGACGGCTGAAAATTAAATTGTATTTCAATTTCAACAACTTAATTCCTCTAGACTTACAAAATAAGAAGCATTTAGACCAGTAAAATTTTTAAACTACCTATAAGTTATAATTAAATAAGTAGATGACAAATTAAGATTGAAGTACTAAGCAAAGTTTTCCTACAAAACCTTCTTACAGTCAGCTAACAACAACCAACTATTTTAAGATAGGTGGTAACAGAAGTTTTCTCACATAATTTTCTTCCAAATTGAACTTCCTCTAAATTTCGTAAAGGCCGACCTCTTGAAGCCCGCAAAAGCGAGCAGCCTACAAAGAGTGACGCGTGAAGAGGAAAAAGACAAAGAATTTAAGACAAACGGACTTAAATGGACATTCTTCATTACAAAAGAGTCCAAGAATGGCGCCTTTCATCCATTGGATGGAGACTTAATGAAATACCTCCCTGATGAAGTTTCAACATTTTTTTAAGGGAAATACGTGGCTTTTTCTCTGTTCTTTTTAATTTAGTTCTATGAATATTAATGTGAATATTAAAAGCTGGTATGCATGTCGCCGCCAGGTCGTAGAATCAGCCTGTTCGTAGAATGGCTAGGCCGCCTACAAAAGGAATGCTGATTTGTTGGGAACACCTACATAATTCATTTTATTCGATGAGACAGCTAAGTGACGTTAAGGCTCTGCACACAATACAACCCCGCTACCGCACAGCACAAAATTGTGCAAAAAGGCTTTTTGCTAAAAAGGTCATAACGTTAAAAGGCTTCATAGTATCTACTTAAATCACACTAATAGATGCCAAAGCTTGGATAGATGTATGAATGTTTATATCACTCGCCGAAGCTACTGAACGGATTGACCGAGGTGACATTTTGCATGGATTTTGCATGGATGTTCTATGCCTGGTAAAACGAGGCTATCCCGGGAAATCACGAGCGAAGCTTCAAGCAAAAGCTAATTTCAAATAAAACAAGCTATAGTAGAAAAAGAAGTAGGTATTTCTTTAATTCCGTTACAAGTCTTACGCATTTTCTAAGTTTTTTTTATAAGAACAATGTGTTAAATAAATATAATAATAAAAATAAGAAAGCTTTTTATTCCTTCACCTGAAATAATATTTATAAATCGTGCTTTAAGATTATAATTGTATTTATTTAAAAAACGTATGTCAAGTATAATATAATTAGTGTTAGAGTATAGATTTAATAAATGAATTTGATAAGTTAATTATAGATTTAAATCTTTGTATTTCGTCACTAATTAGGTTAGGACCCCTCTCGGGTAAAGGCTTCCTCCAATTCTGTTAGATTTTTTTACTTAGGTACTTACTTGCCTACCGATATGTACGGTTTCTCTCTACGTTTATTATTCCCATCGCTAATCTTTGGAACACGCTGCATACTGCTGCTTTTCCGGGGAGAACCTGGCTCTCTTCAAGACGAGAGTGAATAGGTGTCTCCAAGACCTTCGTGATACATCGTCGCCACATCTTCACTTATCATCAGGGGAGATTGTGGACCAACGAAGGTCTATTTTATAAAAATAAAAGTTTTAGAATAAATTCTTTTTCTGTTTTTTATTTAAAAAAAAAATGAACTCGTGCCTGAGTTAAACATTGAAGATTAGGTATATCACATTATTTGCAATCTAGAAATGTTGTTCGAATTTAAAATAAATACTTGCTACGACCTACAAAGACCCGGAACTCCACAGAAGTAGAAATAAATCGGTACGTGCACTCTTCACATCGCATCGTCTAAGGACTTTTGTAAACAAATACTGCAGAGCGTATTGGTGTACAAGCACCTTTAGTTCAAAAGTTGTCACGCCACCTATAGGCAGAGAGAGGCATCGCTCGCTAAGTGATTTTGTACGCTACTGTACATTATTGATGTGCAAGCGGCGCGTTCCCAATCCGTTGCAAACTAGGTACAGATACGTACATAATCTACTATGGATAATACTACTTCACCCTGCAGCTTCGCTTGGAAAGATAGAATATTGATAATAGATAGTTTTATCGAGTCTAGACAAATCTGTAAAAGGTATGCGATATTTTTTGTCTTTTGATAATTAGGTAAGTACTCTACATTATTTTCGTTTAAAAATGTAACTTTCCCAAATGCTTAATTTTATCCCACAATTATTAAAAAAACGAAAGTAGGTACCAAACGAAAGTACAAAGAAACAAAATTGTTTTTACCTGTAATTTCTGACGTTTGAAACTCTGAACCGTATTTCAGAATCCCTGATAAAAACGATCGATTAATTATAAATGCCAACAAATCAGGAATACTAATTAATGTAGGCTAAAAAAAATCCAACTTAGTAATCGTTATTAATTTAATAAACCCTACCCGATAATTTCAAGAGTTACCTTCCTACCTTGTAAGTAGCAACGCGATGGAAACATTAGGAAATAAAAAAAAGATCCGCGACAAATACCTACGCGGTACCTAATACCTGCTTATCCTTACGACACATCCAAGAGCCACAAAAGGCCGTCGCAATCCCAAAGGCCGTAAGGATGGGCACTTAAATAAAAATCTCACTTCTTTTGTCAGGAATCATCGCCCTTCAAGAACATAATCCTTCAGGAACTCAGGAACTCATTGTTGGCTACGAGCGCCGAAGACAGCGCATTAATCCAAGCTTTTGAAGACAAGAGATATCCATCAATTGTCAACATTGGGCCCGCCGCCCCTGCCTCCCTGCACCCACTACCTACACTGGGGGAAGTGGCACAGAGTTGGCAGCATTTTAAAGTTGGGTAGATGGTGCTTTTTTAAGAAAAGTTTAGGAGTATCACGCGCACTAAGCGGTTCTGTTCCCCAGCTTTATCATTTGCACCGCTACGGATTGGAACTTGCTGCTGCCTCTATTTTCCCGGTCAACTACAACCTGAGTCTTTTCAAGAGGAGAGTGAATAGGTGTCTTTTGTACCTTGGTGTGACATCTTCGGCCACGTCGTCACTTACCATCAGGTAAGATTCTGGTCGGTCGAAGATCTATTGACTATTAAAAAAATGTATTATTAAGTAGTTAGGTACATTTGAAACTAAAATAAAAACCAGTTATAAATACCTGCCATCCGTTTGTTTATTTAATTCTGCCATAAACGATTTGTGGGTAGGTTACTATTGAATTTATTTACTTAAGTTTTTAGAACAGTTCTAGTTTTGATGTAATGGAATCAAACCTGCGAGAGTTATATGTGGAATCCTAGCGCTAAATAAAAGCAACTTTCGCATCATGACAAGAGCCCTAACTGGGCACTGTCGCCTCAACAATAGTACATTTTACACCTAGGCGAGAAAGTGATCGATTCCTACCGAGTGTGTCGTTTTGGGCCCGAGGCGCAGCCGAGGGCCTTAAAACACACGAGGCAGGAATCGCACTTTCTGCCGAGTGATAAATAGTGCTTTATACTACACCTTCGAGGAAAATAAAAAGCAGAATTAATTATTAATTGAAATTTAGAAGAACTTACCGCGCCCAATGATGTTGGTAAAACCTCATTGACCGCGCCAGCCTTTGAGTTCTTTTTTCAAAATATTGTTCGGAAATCGGAGGAGGCCTAATGGA
This sequence comes from Eupithecia subumbrata, assembly GCA_949316285.1. Lineage (NCBI taxonomy): Eukaryota > Metazoa > Arthropoda > Insecta > Lepidoptera > Geometridae > Eupithecia > Eupithecia subumbrata. The sequence continues at coordinate 7,110,370 of OX438630.1, read as the reverse complement.
CTTGGAGTAAAAACTTTTTGTCGTTTGACCGAACGAAAATAACCATAGCTACCGGCAGATCTTTTAGTATAAAAACATGTTCAAACTGGGGCTAAACGACAGATTCTGTGAAGAGGCGGAGTAAACGCCTCTCCATCTTTTAGGAGAGTGCCGAGCACTGATGCAAAATCTTAGCATCTGGGCAAGCACCTGCTTAGTCCAGACGAGCTAAGAGACTTCCTAGCAGCTGCAAGGGTTGGTGGCGAATTATGAACGCCGCTGCTTCGAGGCTGAACACTCAAAGTGGCGATCACACTAGGCCTATCATGGCCGCAGTGACACGAAAGCCACCAAAAGCAAAAAAATACCTGCGGCAAACTGTACGGGATACACCATAAGGGGTCTTGTCCACAAACGCTTTTTCGGCGTGAAAATCAGCGGTTAATCGTCGTCGTAATGGTCGTCAGTGCTGTATGGATCATTGTGAAAGATGGTTCACATATGGCGGCGGCGGCGGCGCTATATCATGGTGCCACCTACTCACGAAGCGATTGTCATCAGTGTTGTATCGTAGCCGGCCTCTTGTCACGACAAGGTTTCTTAACCGTATTTAGTAAATATTTTAAAAAGTATGACACCTACAAAAAATTCAAAAACTATTTTGAAATGTACAAACTGATACCTTTCATTTGATACCCCACATGACCCTGTACTCTCACAATTTGTATGGAAAATAATCATTTTCATTTTTAATTTACTTTATTTTTCTTTAAATCTGTACAAGCGCACGAAATGTATTATTATTTTAAATTTCAAGTTGATAGCTGCAGTAGTTGCTGAGTTATCAAGGAGGGAAATAAGGACAGACAAAGCGAGACCATAAGGGTTTCGAAACCGATCTTCCGGAACCCTAAAAACTTTAAGACAGTTACAACTTAATTTGTTTGTACCAACTACGCTTATAATTTTGTGACACAGATTAAATACCTTACTTTTAACTTACTTAAGTACCTCATTTTGTTTTAGTTGTTTTGGTAACTTAATTTAAAATAGAGAAGACAGCACAGTTTTAACTCTCCTATTAACAAATATGTAGAGACATTTATTTGGATCTTAACCCTCGATATTGAAGTGGTCGTCTTGTAGGCGCTTTAAACCAGTTTGATCCGGTGGTAAGAAGCCCTCCTTCTGTAGCACATAATCTTTGGCTATCAACATAGCTATAGGAGTGAGCTAGTGATTGTCAAAATTTGGCTTCGCAGAACAAAGCGCTATTTACCGAGCGAGGCGCTTTGTCTCGGTATTACACCACTCTACATAATATTGTGAAAGTTCTGACAATACAGTGTTTGAACGCCGGTTTATGAGCTGCAGTTAAAAAACGACTTTGAGGTGAGTGGAATTAGGTTTTTGTTTGGAAGTTTTGTTTGTGGTTTATTTCTGAAGTTTTTGTGCTTGTGTATTTTGAAAACTGTTTTACGTTTCGATGCAGTTTCTGAGTACTTGGGACTAACATGATTTCCGAACATTGAATATAGTACTTATAAAAAGATAGTTAACTACTTGCAGGGTAATTTTTTTTTTAATTTTCCTTGGATTTTTATACATGTAATAAATGATTCTTGTCAGTTCACCCTATTTGATGGTGATCAACAATTATTTACATTATCCGATTTTAAAAAGCAAATGAAATGAATGATGCTTGCAACCCTACTTCATCCGACCGCCAATTAAATAACAATAAAGCATGGAACAGACAGAATGCAGAAACCGAATTATACCGAAACTAATTGGCCGAAAACCCGTTCGAATTTCGAACACACGTTCGAAAAGCTCGCGTTCGAAATTCAAATGAGGCGGCAGGCCCCACCCCACGCTCCGCCCCGCGCCGCCATCTTGGATCCGGGTGGGGGCTAGGGGGGGCTATTAAATTATTTCATTCCACATCGGGCCACGCTCGGTATCGGATTAAAACAATTGCCTGCGAAACCGTAAATGGATAATGAATTTAGCGAAGAAAATAATATGGCGCGGAAATTTAATTTAGTCTGAGTCGCACGGAATTGAATAAACAAATATTTATTAGGATTATCCCAATTTGTGCGTTAGATGATAGTATTTTGCTCAGTATAAAAGCTAATTATTTTATTTGAAAACAAATGTAAGCCGAACCATATTTGAGAATGTCAACAGTATTTTTTTCTAAATAATTAAAAATAGTAGGTAGGTATAGATACGTAAATGTATTGATACATTTTTAAAAGCTGGCGCAATAGTCTTTTGTTTTTTATACAACTATCCACGCTGACGACGACATCACAAATCCAGGACTCCAGTATACGAAACACAAAAGGGGATCGCGCCAGCTTTCAAACATTTGCCTATACGTTACGTTAGTACGTACTACGTAGGCAAGGGTTTTCGGTATAAACTAGTAAGAGAATTAATATGTGATTTTATTTTGAATTAGAAATTACCAAGAATCAAATTCAGATTCAGATCGTTTACTGTCATACATCATACAAATAAAAAAATTACAACATCATGTTTCTTAATAAAATTATTATTTGGCTGTGTGGTGCCGGCTTAGAATTTGCACCACCCTAACGCTTCCCGCAGGTGTCTAGAGAGGCGACTAAGAGATATCCACCGGGGGCGGGCAGCAGCGTTCCCTGCAGAAAAATTCTACCACCGAACTGCGATCCCCAACCACGTCCAGCGTGGGGATTATGGCCATGAGATGAGAAAAGCCAACAAGGCGCTTATCAGGTGGGGCCTGCGTCCAGAAGTGGACCAATACAGGCTGTTGAGAAACAAGATGTTACTTAAATTAAATGAAGAGGCTATACTCGTCCAAAATAAGCTAAATACAATTTTGCTCTGAAATCTGTTGATATGAAATAAAATAAAACTAAAAACCCGTGAAAAATCTTACGAATTCTTCAAAATGTAAAAGTGGCTAAAGTTGAAAAACTTGAGAGCAGAAATATGAAAGACTAGAACTGACTAGACTGTAGTGTTCTTCGAGGTTGCGAACTCGCCCGTCGGCGTCGGCGAGTTGCGAAGTCACACCAAGTTGCGGCCGGAAGGAGCCGCTGTTGCGAGCTCGGCCCCGACTCTGGACATTTTCAACCTCTTCCTTCTAATATTATAAAGCCGAAAGTTTGTTAAATGTGATATTTTTGTGACCTAGGATCTTCAAAACTACTGAATAGATCAAGATTAAATTTGGCGTACATTTAGAACATTAGGTAACTTAGATAATAGGCTACTTATTTTACCGAAAATACGCGTGCGAAGCCGTGGGCATAAACTAGTATTCAATAAATCTCTACTCATTATTATTATAAATACTAAAGTAATTGTAGGCGACCTCTAGGCGACAACGGCCGAACTACAAGGCTAACTTGTCAATAGAGGCGCAAACAGCGAAAAACGACGAAGCATGTAAAAACCCTAAGTGCTTCAATAAACATCCGTTAGATGTCGTGTCGACAACAACAACAAAACAATCTAAAAACAATCGGAAGAAGCAAAAAGAGCAATCGATCCTGGATCGCGCAAACACTTGATTCAGTAACAACTGGCTATATACAACTATCCGACATCAACTGTCGGTCGAAAGACCACCGGGCTCAGTGGACCAGATGGGTCGGGCCCGGTACAGAGGAGATCTCCTTCTGTTCCTCTTTGGGGGAAATCCACCTTCACCCCCAAACTGGTGACCTCCGTCGTGCCAGCCGTCGACTACCTCGGACGACTCCTGCCGAAACCCGACGACTGGATTCCTGAACACGATTCCTTCAAAAACAAGCAGCGCAGCACTCCAGCCATCAATGACAGTCATCATCATCATCATCACCAGCAGCAGACATCTACCTTAGTCTCTTCTCTCTCCCTCAAGCTACCTTCCGGACCAGCAACTTCGCACCGCACCAGCATCATCCCTCAGCCTCCGCAGTTCCATCGCAGCCGCCCTGACTTCCTGGTTCTGCAGGCTTCTCCCCTCCTCGATAACGCTTCGTGGAGTTCCCTAGCGGCATCATCTGGGCATACAGTCTCGACCCACCGTAGACTCACCTGGAGCACCGCACCGCGCTTCGTCCCGACTCACCGTGGACCGTCTCGACTCACCGCAGACTACAAGCGCCGCGCTTCGTCCCGACTCACTGGGACACATCTCGACTCACCGCAGATGACAAGCGCTCTCCCGTCCTCAACCTGCTCATCGCACCAGTCTCGACTCACTGAAGACTACGATGAGCTAAGCTGGACACTGGACATGCTGGTATCAAGAACTATATCGACCTTCGGTCTGGAAAGGGAGTGATGTAGGCGACCTCTAGGCGACAACGGCCGAACTACAAGGCTAACTTGTCAATAGAGGCGCAAACAGCGAAAAACGACGAAGCATGTAAAAACCCTAAGTGCTTCAATAAACATCCGTTAGATGTCGTGTCGACAACAACAACAAAACAATCTAAAAACAATCGGAAGAAGCAAAAAGAGCAATCGATCCTGGATCGCGCAAACACTTGATTCAGTAACAACTGGCTATATACAACTATCCGACATCAACTGTCGGTCGAAAGACCACCGGGCTCAGTGGACCAGATGGGTCGGGCCCGGTACAGAGGAGATCTCCTTCTGTTCCTCTTTGGGGGAAATCCACCTTCACCCCCAAATAATTCTCTCTATCTCTATGTCTGTCTGTTATCTTTTCATGACAAAACGGCTAACGGATCTTAATGGAAGGCAGGGATATAAAAAATGTACCCTAACCCTAAATAACATACCGGAGAAGGACATTATTGGTTACTTTTTATCCCGGAAGCGCGTGCCAAGCCGCAGACAGAAGCTAGTATAGTATAAACGATGCGGTGTCACATCATTTTCAACCAACGAATAACGGAGGAGATTCTTCTCAGGTTGACACGTGTTTTTTTATCAAAAAAATAAATAAATGTTTACTGCAATTACTTAAAAACTCATCATACATACAGGTTCATGAGTCACCCTTTAAGCAAAGTTTGCTTGTGTTAGGCGATCCCGCTCTTACCAATAATACTATAACAATATCTAAGTAAGCACGCATAACTTTTACAGATTCCGATTTCGATAATTCTTTTTTTATTGGATAGTGCAGGGGTCGGCAGACTTATCAACCAAATGAGCCAAATATCAAGTTCGTAGATTTTCCCATGCCTTCAAAGAGCCGTAACATGAATTTTATTAGTCTAATAATTAGAGTCTAATTATTAGAATAATTAGAAATCTTAAAAAAAATATAATGACACTATAACAGTTATAAAACATGTAAGAAATGAAAAATATATTTATTTACATATAGACATTTAAACAAATGAAAAATGAATGAAAAATTAAAATGAACATTTTCCATACCTACAAATTGTGATGTCGAAATTTTAAAAGATACCTACAGGGTCATGTGGGGTATCAAATGAAAGGTATCGATTTGTACATTTCAAAACAGTTCTCGAAATTTCTGTAGGTTTCATACTTTTTGAAATATTTCGAAAAGAGTCGAAATATTACCCATTCCCACCCCCCTATCTCCAAAGATTGCAGAGCGATCTTTCTGAAATGGATGTAACGTTTTTAGAAATGGATCTAAATTTTACATAATAGAGAAGTTTGTAAAACGATTTTTTTTTGAAAAATGGTCAAAGAGGGGGGAGGGGGTTGTTTTTAAAACAGGGGGATACCTACCTCTCTACCTGACCGGTTGGGTTATCAAATAAAAGGTTTGCACGTTTCTTTTTTCAAAAAATGTTTTCATTTTTTGTAATTTCTGTAGAGTACACTTTTGAATTATTTTGAATAAAGTCAATACATTGGCTTAATCTCGCAGAGCGATCCATCTAAAATGTAGTTTGGTAAGTACCTACTATTTTTAGGTAGGTATTCATCAAATAGCGATCGGCAAACGTTCGAAACTCTCCGCGATCGAGTTACACTCGCACTTGACGTTCTTGTTTTTTAGGTGTTTCATTTCTGCTAAGGCGGCGCAGTTACACAGTGAGTGAGTTGTAAGCATCGATATATATGTACTACGAACTAGATTTCGCGATCAGAACACTCACTCTGTTCGACTGAACTGTACTGCAATCCGTACACCTGACATTAGTGTGGCTTCGACATGCATGCAGCTTGGACGCATAAGGAGCCGCGCTAATAATACGAAAATACAAATCTAAGTGTGACCCTGGACGTAAATAATGAAAAATAACAACCCAGTAGTCAAGTTAGTAAAATTATTTGTTGTATTATGTGAATAAATAGGTCATAATATCGTAATACCTCAACAGATAGAAATAATTTTTCATAAATATGCACGCCATTGTAATCATAGACTAAAACATGCAGATCTTCCATTTCAAAACCGGTTGTAGGTAAAAATAATGTGATTGATGGAAGACAGATAGGGTGACAGACTTGACGCGGTGTTTTTTTTAAATGATTGAATTTTTTATTATTGATTTTTAACCAGTTTCATATTTTTAACCGACTTCGAAACAAGGAGGAGGTTCTATGTTCGGCTGTATGTAGTATGTTTATAAGTATGTTCGTCGATTTCTCCGTCATTTGATTGACTGATTCCGGACCAATTTGGTGATCTTTTCAGTTGTTTATAGGTGCTCCCAAGGTGGTCCCAATATTTTATTCCCCAGGGATTTCTATTTATCCAGCAAAACTTAAAAAAACAGTTTAAAACTAAGGGATTCGAAGTCGGTTTTAAGTTTTTTCAAAACTATTTAATTATTACATTTTCAAAGAAATCAAATTATTTAAAATTTTATAAATTTTTTTCCTTTCAGAACATATCAAGTTATGAACAAAGTTCAGAAAGTATGACGACGTGCGCATTTCGATACTGCAAAAACACATCAATTAGTAAAAAAAAATAGTAATAAATGCTAATGTGCACTCTTAATTCAATGAAAAGTATGTAGGTACTTGAACACAATAATGAACTCATTAACTGCGCCCGCGCCCCGCGCGCGCCGTCGTCGCTGCCACCATAGCTTGGAACATGGCGGTGGAGATTCGCGTCATAGGCAATGGAAGTGTTAAATTAGCGTATTAAAAAATATCTTAGGACAAAATGTACTAATTTATTGGTCTACTTATTTTAGTTGATTTTAAACTATTACTATTAACTATTTATATTAATGTTTGAATAAACGCATAACAATCCTTTTTTTTTTTATTTTCTTCTATTTTTGCAAACTAACATTTTTGAAATTGAGAATAAATTCTTACTAAGTTATGTAGGTACAAAATCTGTGTCACCTCTGCGCGGTGAAAAATCTATAGGGGCGACATGTTGTCAGAATACGTTGAGAAAACAATACTCTTTAAGCGATCTAGCGCTGAATGTTTTAATTGTTTGGTTAGCCGACTTAGTTAATATTTTGGCGCTGCAGCGCTTGCCGCGCCCAGGCCACCGCTGTCATGAGAATGAGACGTTTTTTGTTTGAAATTTCTTCTCTAGGTACATTTAACTCAGTGGTTGTAAGAGCCATATAATCCTATGGCAAGAGCCGCATGCGGCTCGCGAGCCGCGGTCTGCCGACCCCTGGGATAGTGTATACCTTGAAGTTAGTCCCATTTGGAAAAAATCTAACCCTAAGGGTAGGAAAACAGGGGATGATTGATTGTTCATTCACTGATTGTAATGTATGCCCACGCATAACTTTTTAGAAAGTAGTTCGATTTTGATAATTCTTTTTTTAACTAACTTCAAGGTATACACTATAGTGTATACCTTGAAGTTAGTCCCATATAAATTTGGAAAAAAATCCTACCCTTGGGTGACAAAATAGGGGTTATTTATTGATACGGAATTTTAATTACGTAATATATTTTTGTAATTTATTAAAGTAGGATTATATAACCGTTACTGGCTAAAGTAAGGCGCGACGTGCTCTTTCGCCGGAAAATGTTTGACGCCGACTCAAAATTACGTAGGTATACTTACATTAGTTTATGAGCTTAGTAATTAAGGTTAAATAAAATGTTTATAAATTTTTGCTTTTCAGTTTTTTTGGCGTTTGAATTTTTTTGTTAAAAAGTTTTATTACATGTTAAGGTTATTAATATACATCGAGTTATCGACATAGCTCTAGGATAGCTATGTCGATAACTCATAGTCCTGCTCCGGTACTTCAAGGAGCTGGGCTGGTTAGGGCCTGTTTAGGCAGGGGGATAATGCACAATACACTCCCATGCGAGATGTCCGTGCAGATCTCAGTTCCCCCAATCAGAATTAGAATTAGAATTAGATAGCTCTAAGAATTAGTAAGCTGAAGTGACAGTGGGCCGGCCATATCTCGCGAAGAACCGACAGCTGCTGGGGTAAACGTGTACTTGAGAGGAGACCACAATTCGGCAAACGTAGTGCAGAACAACGGCCGGCCAGGTGGGATGACGACCTGCCACAGACTGCTGCAGGCAGATGCTGGATGCGGCACGCTGAAGACAGGGCGCTATGGCGCTCATGAGGGGAGGCCTATGTCCAGCAGGTAGTGTGTAGTGTAGGATTATCATAAACTGATGATGCTGATAGATCTGTCACAAATCACTGCTCCGTGCTACGATTGTCTGAAATCTACTCACGAAAATGATACGATTGCCTAATTGGTGGTATGAAGTGATGCGATGGCCTACGCAAGTGCTACGACGGCCTCGGAAGTGCTACGATGGCATACGCATGTGCTACAACCACCTACGCAAGCGCTACGACGGCTATGGAAGTGCTACGATGGCATACGCATGTGCTACAACCACCTACGCAAGCGCTACGACGGCTACGGAAGTGCTACGATGGCATACGCATGTGCTACAACCACCTACGCAAGCGCTACGACGGCTATGGAAGTGCTACGATGGCATACGCATGTGCTACAACCACCTACGCAAGCGCTACGACAGCCTTGGAAGTGCAATGTTTAAGAATAGTGATAGGCCCGTGCGCGCACTCACTACGGTCAGTCGCATTCGCAAGCGCCTTGTGTCGTACAAAATAGTAACAATGTCCAAAACAACACTAGCTAGCCTAGAGCAGCTACTAATTAAATACATCGCGCCGATTGAGCGCAAATTCGACTGCGTTATGAAGGAATTGAAGAAGATCGAAGATAAAATCGCGATTTTAGAAACGAAGAAGTCGCCAACACCTGACGAAGTGGGTAGGTTGCAATCCAACCTAGACGTAACGAAACCAAAGACGGGTGGATCTACCGCCGCAAAACCAAAAACATCGCTTGACCGTCCACAGCAACAGCACACAGACGCAGCGCCTAGAGACACGCGCACAACAGTGGAGACCACTAATGCGCGCACGCTAGAGCTCCCCACCATCGTGCCACCAACCAGCGAGAGCGCGCGGAGCCTCAGTCGGCGGGCGCCCGAGCCGGTGGCCACTAGTGCTAGTGCGCTCCGGCCGCTCGGGTCGCCGCCGCTGCCGACATCGACTCACAATAATGCAGACTCGTATGACGCTTCTCAGACTTCAGACGCAGCAGAGGAATGGAACAAAGTCGTACGCAGACCTAGGAGACGTCCGGTACGCCGTAATGTAATAAGGGGCAGCGGCTCGTCAGATAGCGAGCTACAGACCGTGGAGCGCGTACGCAAAATTCATGCGTGTTTTTTTAAGCCCGAAACGACGCCCGAAGCGATCCAGTCCTATATGAACAAAAAGAACCCCTGTAGTCAATATAATATAGAAAAACTAAAGTTATCGCACAGCCACTACTCTTCGTTTGGCATAACCGTACCCAGCAGCCTATTTGAGTTTTTTATGGCTGCAGAAAACTGGCCACCCAGTACCGAAATCAGCGAGTGGTTTCGAAGCGGAGCCGGGCGCGCGCACCCCGCCGCGCCCGGCGCACGTCGCCTGCGCCAACCAGCCCGCGCCGGCACGACCAGTACGAGGGCCGCCGCAGCCGCGCCCGCCACCAGGACATAACACAATGATTCTTTGTCATCTCAACGTTCAGAGTTTGCGCAATAAGACGAAGAGACTTGAGGTGGCGCTGACCAAAGAACTTACGTGTGATATACTTGTGCTTTCAGAGCACCACCTTAAAGTTTTTGAAATAGATTCAGTTACACTATGTAACTACGACCTAATCGCATCATATTGTAGGCCTAAAATAGAGCACGGAGGAAGCTGCATCTACGTCCGGTCTGGCATTAAGGTTAGTAACCGACCAGACTTCTCTAACTTGTCACAAGAACAGATTTTTGATGTTTGTGCAGTGCATCTATTGGATGAAAATTTATTAGTCATAGGAATTTACCATTCGAACTTAACAAATCATTTGGATTATTTAAAACTATTTGATAAATTACTTACTAAAATAAATGACGAAAATCTGGAGGCAATATTGATGGGTGACATCAATATTAACACCCTTATAAGTTCATCCGTCACCAAAAAGCTGACCGATCTTTTGAGTCTGCATAACTTTACTCAACTTATAGATTTCCCAACCCGCTTCACTTCGGAGAGTAGCACGCTGATCGATCACGCCTACACGAACCTTAATCGCGAGCGTGTAGTGAACATCGCCGGCCTAGATCCGCTCCTGAGCGACCACCACGCGCAGCTCCTTACCGTCTCGCGAAGCTCCCCGCGCCCCCCGTCCTTTGTCATGAAAAGGTGTTATAATACATTGAACTCCATCAATTTCGTAAATGCCTTAGAGACGATCGACTGGCCCGTGGTAATCGCGGAATCTGGTCATAACTGTAACGTTCTATCCGAACGAATTCTGGCAGCGATAGTCAGCAACATCAACACCTGCTTTCCTCTAAAGCGCGTGCCCGAGCGTCCAACCTCCAAGAACTGGGTAGACTCTGACGTCTTGAATCTTAAATACTTGCTGTATGACACATTACAACTTAGGAACAATTTCCCTGACAATGAAAGTCTAGGGAAGTTTGTTGATGAACTTACTATAAAATACCACTCTATGTTAAAAGTGAAAAGGACCCGTTTCTATTCAGATCAGATCCGCGGCGACCCCAATAAATCCAAAAGAATGTGGAAGATAATAAATACTGAACTCGGCCGCCACGGGCGGGAAAGAACCGACTTCACGGACCACATTAAGAACGCTGATGGTCAACCGTTCGCAACTAAGGTCGAACTTGTCAACGCCCTTAATAGGGAATTCGTGACGGCAGCGAGTAGGTGCGGCGCCCCGTCGGCCGACGTACCGCGCGCGGTGGCTACTCTTGCGGCGGACTCTAGCGCTAGTGACGTATCGCTGCGGATTAGCCCTTTTACAGCGTCTGAGATTTTAAAAATCATTAACACACAGATAGCCCCTAAAACTAGTTCCGATGTGTACGGCATTTCGGCTAGGATTGTGAAATTAGCCGCTAAACACATGGCGGGCCCCATTAGTGTTCTGTGTAATAGCTGTGCGCGGCAAGGGACCTATCCTGCAAGCCTGAAAAAAGTTAAAATCAGTCCCCTATATAAGGGCAAAGGCAAAAAATCCGATCCAAAATCGTATCGTCCTATTTCGTTAGTACCTGCTATTAGCAAGGTACTGGAAGTAGGCCTTAATAACAGACTCTTAAAGTTCACTGCCGAACGTAGCATCCTTTCAGAGCGGCAATTTGCGTACAGAGCGGGCCGCGCCACGACGGACCTGGTGCGAGAAATAGTTTGGCGCGTGCTGAGCGCGCGCGAGGCAGGCCAGCGAGTAGCACTGCTATGCTGCGACCTCTCGCGCGCGTTCGACACCGCCGACCACCGCCTTATAGTCAACAAACTCCAGTTCCATGGCATACGTGGCCCCGCCCTATCCCTATTAACCTCTTTTATGTCTAAAAGAACGCAAGTAGTGGTAGGGGACGGGGGCCGTGTCGTCTCGTCCGACCTCGAGAATGTGATGGGCGTGCCCCAGGGATCCTGCTTGTCGAACACCTTGTTCAGCCTGCTCCTCAACGACCTACCCGGCACCATTGATAATGCAGAAATATACATGTACGCGGATGATGTAGCGGCGGTAGTAACCGCACCTACGGAAGGGGAATTGGAGCGCAGACTGAACATGGTTATCCGACAACTTGAATCGTGGTTTAGATCAAACGGCCTTGCGCTAAACAGAGAAAAAACCTGCCTCATTAGCTTCAACCTTAACGGAAGAGCACCCCCTCTTAATGTAGCAGCTGGAAACACGGCGCTGGAACAAGTCCACGCCATAAAATTACTGGGTTTCCACCTGGACAGTTCCCTCGTATGGGACAAGCATATAGAAAAACTCTGCGGTAAGCTGGGAGGGTCTTGCTTTGCACTACGAAGGCTAGCGAGCACCGCGTCGCGCGACGTAGTCCGATCCTGTTACTACGCGACCGTCCATAGCGCGCTCTCCTACGGGGTAGAGCTGTGGGCGCGGGCCGCCGACGTACAGCGGGCCTTCGTAATGCAAAAGCGAGCTCTGCGAGCGATGGCAGGTGTCCCTAACGACGTCTCATGCAGGGAGCTGTTCAAGGAGTACAATATCCTCACTCTCACTGGTGAACTTATCTACCAGGTAGCTCTTTTCACCCACAACAATGTGGACCTGTTCCAGCCCCGTGGTCGAAACGCCACCCGCGCCCTGCGTAGTAACAAATACTACTACCACCTGGTCACACCTAAACACAAGCTAAAAAAATCTGAGAGGTCGGTATATGTTATGGGTCCTTCAGTATATAATCGGCTGCCCGACTGGATCCGCAATGCAGCTTCCATATCTATTTTTAAGAGAAAATTAAGAAAGTGGCTTATAGAATTAGTTCTGTATGACATACATGAATTTTATAATTTGCCCTTATCATAGGGATAATATTATTTTTATATTTAAGTGTTGACATGTAATAATGGTATTATTAATAAAATCTGTATCTGTATCTGTATCTGCAACGATGGCCTACGCATGTGCTACAACCACCTACGCAAGCGCTACGACAGCCTCGGAAGTGCTACGATGGCCTACGCATGTGCTACAACCACCTACGCAAGTGCTACGACGGCTACGGAAGTGCTACGATGGCCTACGCATGTGCTACAACCACCTACGCAAGTGCTACAATAGCCTACGCAAGTGCTACGACGCGACGGCCTCGGAAGTGCTACGGTCGTATTATTAAATGTAACTATTTAATGTCATGAGCGCCTACGCAAAGTCACATATAACTTTACTACGAACTCTAAGATCGTCTACAACTTTTTAATTTTAATTATATCAGATTATGACATGTAGAGGATAAAATAGCTTGGGACGGGTTTTGGTCCAACTCAAAAATAACAACTTACAAGGTAAAAGTTTAATCATCGCTACTTTACTTTGGTCTACATAATAGAAACGACAGAAATTAAAAACATCGCTTTATTTCCGTATCTATTTTAATTTTAAGAATTTGGTTTATTGTATTTACGGAAATAAAGAATCCTTACAGAAAATTGTGCTTTACATTGTGGTAATGGGGTTCAAGAAAATCTATATATATAAAAGAAAGTCGTGTTAGTTACACTATTTATAACTCAAGAACGGCTGAACCGATTTGGCTGAAAATTGGTGGGGAGGCAGCTTAGAACCAGGAGACGGACATAGGCTATGTTTTATCCCGGAATTACCACGGGAACGGGAACTACGCAAGCGAAGCCGCGGGCAGCAGCTAGTGTAATATAAATACAAAAAATATTAAATCAATAGTAGGTACCTACATTATGGTACTAGTGCGTAACATTGGTGATTACCGCTAGGCGAGGGTCTTAAGAGAGCCGAGGACGGTAATCATCAATACACACGTGTATCATACGACGTTTTTCAACACACTTGTGAATAAAATAACAATAAAAACTCATTTTATTCCGTAGATAAAAAGTTTATTTATAGAAACAATCAGTAAATGTGGGTATCAGGACACTTGCGCGAAAGACACTTGCGCGAAGGACACTTGCGCGAAGGACACTTGCGCGAATGGACATTTGCGCGAATGGACACTTTCGCGAATGGACACTTGCGCGAATGGACACTTGCGCGAAGGACACTTGCGCGAATGGACATTTGCGCGAGTGGACACTTGAGCGAATGGACACTTGCGCGAATGGACACTTGCGCGAAAAAATCACAAAACTCCTAATATCTCTCGAAATAGACGTCGTAGAGAGTTGCGGATTTCACCACTGTGTAGGTAATTTTGCTCTCTTTCTTGTGATATATTTCACTTTCCCCTACCCCTCCCACTTCCTTCCCAATAATGAGAAACCTACTTTTACGTAGACGTTCGTAGCACGTGCTACGATTCTAGGAGGGAATCACAAAACTCCTAATATCTCTCGAAATAGACGTCGTAGAGAGTTGCGGATTTCACCACTGTGTAGGTAATTTTGCTCTCTTTCTTGTGATATATTTCACTTTCCCCTACCCCTCCTACTTTCTTCGCAATAACGAGAATCCTACTTTTACGTAGACGTTCGTAGCACGTGCTACGATGCTACGAGGGATTGCCGTAGCATACAAAAGACTTCAACGCGCACGCACCTTCTTCCTACACATAAATGTAATTTCGTAGATCAACGTAGCAAGTGCTACGATGGCTACGGGTGGCTTAGCGGCGTGGCTACATTCAAAGCTGCCAAGGAGTATTCAGTACATTGGTGACTGGTCTTCTTTTAGATCTCTTCTCTTGAACATACGAGTAAGTGAAGTTACCATTCACTCCACTTTACATACAAAAAAACGTCGTAGACCTTCGTAGCACGTTCTACGATGCTACGAGGGAGCGACGTAGCATACGAAAGATATCAACGCGCACGCCCCTCCTTACTACAAAAAAATGTTAGTTCGTAGACCATCGTAGCATCGTAGCTAGTGTAGCTACGGGTTCACGTATTCATGTCAGTGTAGAGTCTGTGACCCATTCAGAGCTGTCAATTGCACACAGTAAAGAGGTGACACGGACTTCTTGTTTACTGAAAACTGGATTTATGTACTGTACTTAGTCTTAGTCGCTTTCAACTAGCTCTAAGGTGTAGATTACGAATTGGCTTATTCTACAAAACCACTGCGACCACTTTTGTCCCAGTAATTCTTGTAGCTAATGAATGAATAAATGATGAACACTTTATTATACAAAATTTATAAAATAATTTATATTTTATTGAAATAAAAACGTTCAATAGGCAACCTTATTGCTTAAAGCGATTTCTTCCAGGCCACCTTGCTGTGTGACGTGTGTGTATTGTAGTTCGCTTTGCTCACCGCAATCCGACTCACGCCAACAGATTTCGGGCTTCGCTCACCGCAATGCTACCCCACCGTCATGAAATTCGAAATCCTCACCCCTATATAAGTCAAAAACTATACCTATATCAAATTTTTGGATGAGGGTTCAAGCGGAGCTGGAGGCGCGGTTTTACACTCCCGTGCCCCTCCAGAACCCCCTCGCTCTGAATCCGTGTCACCTCTTTACTGTGTGCAATTGACAGCTCTGAATGGGTCACAGACTCTACACTGACATGAATACGTGAACCCGTAGCTACACTAGCTACGATGCTACGATGGTCTACGAACTAACATTTTTTTGTAGTAAGGAGGGGCGTGCGCGTTGATATCTTTCGTATGCTACGTCGCTCCCTCGTAGCATCGTAGAACGTGCTACGAAGGTCTACGACGTTTTTTTGTATGTAAAGTGGAGTGAATGGTAACTTCACTTACTCGTATGTTCAAGAGAAGAGATCTAAAAGAAGACCAGTCACCAATGTACTGAATACTCCTTGGCAGCTTTGAATGTAGCCACGCCGCTAAGCCACCCGTAGCCATCGTAGCACTTGCTACGTTGATCTACGAAATTACATTTATGTGTAGGAAGAAGGTGCGTGCGCGTTGAAGTCTTTTGTATGCTACGGCGATCCCTCGTAGCATCGTAGCACGTGCTACGAACGTCTACGTAAAAGTAGGATTCTCGTTATTGCGAAGAAAGTAGGAGGGGTAGGGGAAAGTGAAATATATCACAAGAAAGAGAGCAAAATTACCTACACAGTGGTGAAATCCGCAACTCTCTACGACGTCTATTTCGAGAGATATTAGGAGTTTTGTGATTCCCTCCTAGAATCGTAGCACGTGCTACGAACGTCTACGTAAAAGTAGGTTTCTCGTTATTGAGAAGGAAGTGGGAGGGGTAGGGGAAAGTAAAATATATCACAAGAAAGAGAGCAAAATTACCTACACAGTGGTGAAATCCGCAACTCTCTACGACGTCTATTTCGAGAGATATTAGGAGTTTTGTGATTTTTTCGCGCAAGTGTCCATTCGCTCAAGTGTCCACTCGCGCAAATGTCCATTCGCGCAAGTGTCCTTCGCGCAAGTGTCCATTCGCGCAAGTGTCCATTCGCGAAAGTGTCCATTCGCGCAAATGTCCATTCGCGCAAGTGTCCTTCGCGCAAGTGTCCTTCGCGCAAGTGTCTTTCGCGCAAGTGTACCAGATCCTGAGCAAGTGTGTTGAAAAAATAGTTAAAACGGACCTAAAAGATGCTTTGTTCCCATCGATCATCTTGTTCAATGAGCCTTGACCCAGCATCTCTATATAAATTCTTAGAACCTTATCGCATCTGACTGTACCTACTGATAATCCTCGACAGTTGACAGAGTAAAGCCACTAACCCACTGCGCGCAGGTGGGCATCGAACACGGTTTAGCCATCAACGAGGGGGTGGGGGGGGGATGAATCTTCCCTACCCGTCTCGATTGAACAGTCGAGTTGCACCGCTGCGAGAGCAACTATTTACTGTGCTGTGGTTTAGAGAGGGGACACCGTGCTATTTAAGGTTGAACGATTCGTTTTTGCACGAGATACGAATTATTTGTTTTTATTTTTATTTTTGAAGTGAAAACTTCTTTAGCGGCGTTGAGCACTTTTTCTGTAATGGGTATAAAATCTTAAACTCGCGTCAGGACACGTGACCTGATCGAAAAAGCGTAAGACGGATGGAGCAACGACGACATTATGCCGAAGGAATAAAGCTCAAAATTGTGCAGGATCTTCATTATAGCTAGGAAATTTCTTGAAGTTTTGTTTTGAGATAGAGTTCAAAATCGAACATTATTTTTGGGTA
The DNA here is from genome assembly GCA_949316285.1 of Eupithecia subumbrata. Classification (NCBI taxonomy): domain Eukaryota; kingdom Metazoa; phylum Arthropoda; class Insecta; order Lepidoptera; family Geometridae; genus Eupithecia; species Eupithecia subumbrata. The sequence goes on along the minus strand of OX438630.1, from coordinate 7,093,245 downwards.
AACAGAATAGATAATAGTACTAGTTTCCGACAACAACAATAGGCCCTAGCTTACGTAATAGTTGCTAGCGTCCGGCTCGCTTATACCTACCTACTTATGTATCTATAGATAATTAATTTCTCGAACGAATCGAAAAGAAAGACAAGGACAAAAATTTTCATTTATTCATTAATATAATTTTATAATTAAGGTTAGGTTTCGATCGAGTCTATCGTACTGCATAACGGGTGTAAACAGACCCTTCACGAAGCCGTCAACCAAGCATTCTGTACATGAAACTAAGTAACACTGCGCAAAAATAATTGCTGGGAAACGGAATTTATTTTTGGACTTTAAAAATAATCAGATTTTTGTAGCGGGTAATGGTTTGCGCGCAACCGGCTGTAAATAATTGTAATATTATTTAATATTGTAAAATAATTGTAATAGTTTTAAAGTGTTAAATTTTTAATGTAATATAAATTGTCATGTTTGTGTACGATAGCGCAATAAATGAATATTGTATTCTACCACATAAATGATAGTACTTTTATACTGATAAAGCAATTGGTGCAAAATTATTCCCTAACCATTCCAAAATATCAAACATGCTCAACGTTAATAATCAAGTTTTCACTTCTGCCGGCACTCCCGGAGTGCAACCCGTCTTTTTTTTCTGCGTCCTAAAGTAATAAAACTAACGGGAACGTAATTTTCTGCAAATCGTAAACCTCTACCTTTTTTATCAACTTATGAAAAAACTAATTTCGATTCACTGGTGATCAACCGTTAGGTACGTGTTCGGAACTAATGAACTATAGGTAGGTACTTAGGTACATTTATTCAATTACTCAGACCACATTATTTACCCCCTTACCTCTCTCAAGATTAGGTACGGACTTTTGTTTTTCTTATGTTTACATAATCCTATCCTACAAATTTTATAAATGCGTAGGATAGAATTATTCGTTTGTGCCTTTGTGAAATGTGTCGTAGCAGCGCTGGATTCTCAATAAAACACTGAATTTCTAAATAACACATTTTCAAAATTTTATAACGTCAAAACCAATGCCACTCGTCAATACTACTGATTGGATCGACTTGAAATTGCACACATGGAATACGAGTAGAATAGAAATTTTTTTAGCAGACACTTAAAACAATGAAGGAAAGTAAAAACAAAACAGAAAAGTTACACTACACAAAAAAGTTACACAACAACCAGACTGCATAAAACAAACAAACAAACATCATAAAACAAGTGCTCCAAAAATTTTTTTTAAAAGAACGCTATGTGTAGTCTGTTGAAATAAATTGGTACTTCCCTAGTGCGGGGGTAAACAGGTCCAGCCTCAGCTTACAAGTAGGTACATAAAGTTCTGGACCTGGATTAACATACGAGCTACTTTTTATTTCAAAACAACACGTGACAAGCCGCGGGCAGAAACTAGTACAGTAATATTTTTATTTTATTTTATTTTCTATGGAAAACAAACAGCTTGTATAACTTAAATGAGTAGAGACATTGGTGGTACAACCTAAGCTTAACGTTTTCACTTATAAAACTTAAATATGTTTAAACTAAAATTTAACCAACTTAATAAGGTTGGTACAAGAAATTAATTAAATGAGCACACTCAGTTTAAAGTGGTTTTCCTGCTCGTTAACAAAATTTGTTAAGGTACTTTGTCATGCATGAGTCAGGATTGTCCGATGCCGGCCTGTGAACCCGCACCCTAACGTTTCAACTGCTAACGTTTGAGCCGTAATGCCGTGCTTTAACCACACCGTAATCGCACTCCAGCGTATGTCCGATAAAATAGGGTCGGTTGTCGGTCCGGGTCGGCGGCAACGGCGACTTTGGTGTGTAGACTCTTTTAGCTTTGGTGTAGCGCTGTTTCGCACCACTGCACAGGTTCTCACCACATTTTCAGAAAAATGTCAGCGTTTCAACTTCAACCCACATAAAAAAATTGTCCGCGTTTCTGCCCAAAAATGAAGAAAGTGAAAAACAAAATTATTAAATATAATATTTATTTTTGTAATAGCAATCTTGCAGTAATTTTCCAGCGGCCTCTACACTAGGCAAAGCCTGTATCGTGGAGACCAGTAATTTGACTTAACGAAATTTCGGACTACTTACCAGCTTACCTTACCTCCTACCTATGAGCGAACAAAACGAGATGATAAATAAAATTTAATAGGAAAGTAACCTTAGATAAATAATGCTGGACTATCTACCTACAATCATATAGCCTCGATGTGGGCAAGCGTGTTATACATTTACGTACACACATAGATATTTTTTTTATTATACATAGCGAACACCCGGAATGAATATCTGCAGATCGTACAAAAATTTGTCCCGGGGCGGGAATCGCACCCGCAACCTACTGCGTCGCAGGCGGACCTTCTCCCGCCACAGAGTTCGTCATATTAAGTTTACCTACTTCCTAAGCATTATTAGTAAAATAAGTGGAAATTAGTCAAATAAATAGATTAGCTAAAAGCCAAATCACAAGCCAACATTATCGTTAACATCGTTTACGGCTCCGCTCGCCCATCTATATAGAAATATGTTGTCGTGTCCGTCCCCGTACATTATTGACTTGTCCAATAAGTGCGAGCCCGCCCGCCTTTTGTCAGCTGGAGGCGAAGGAAGTATGGAGAAAGACTATCCGGGGTTTTTTTTGGGAAGGAATACTTTTGACTTTTGAAGAAGAATGATAGTAAGCACAAACGAGGTGTCGTCAAAAAATGTGACAAGTACATCTCATTTTCCTATTCTTAAACGTGCGCTTGTGTGAGTAAAGACCGATTTACACTTCAATAAGTACAGTAGCGAGTTAACTTGCGTCATCGGCGAGTTAAGCTGATAATATCGTTTGAACGGCAAAAGCGAGTTAAGTAGCAAGCTGTTGATTAAGTTAATTTGAATAGAGAGCGATCCTATTTTCCGACAAGTCCAAGTGCGAAGTAGCCCCCTCTCTCGCGTCTTCCGCACCCCGCTAACGTAACTGGCCGGCATGTAGATGGGCAAGTTTAGTAGGTACAGTCCATTAAGTTTGCACACAAATATCCAGTTGTATCGAATCGGTGCCCCAAAGCGACTGAAGAGTTTTTGGGGCCGAAGAGTTATTGAAAGGGAGTGAGAAGGGTGAATAAGCTCATACCGTCACTTTTTTCATTATTTCAAACTGTATTACATATAGAATTAAAAAGAAACTGATTCAGAGCCTCGTCCGTTAATTTCTGGACCAGAACCGTCAGCCAGAGTCCTACTCCATACTCGCAAGAAGCAGTGGTCCTTATCATCCCCGCAGATTCCTCCACGTGATTAAATGAGCCGCCGGCCATCGCCATATTGCTGTCCCACGGCACGCGCTAATGTTAGCCCTCCCCTACACCCTCCGTAGTGCGTGGCCTGAGTGATGCGCATCGCGGAAGCGGATTAGGGAGCTTAGTAGGTACCTACATAAAATAAATTAATATTAATTTTAAATTTTATTTTATTTCGATAATTTATAAAAATTAACCTCAACCTCAACAGCCTGTATCGGTCCACTGCTGGACGCAGGCCTCCCCCTGATAAGCGCCTTATTGGCTTCTATCACATGGGGGTAGTGCCCATAATCCCCAAATAAAAAAATATAAAAAATAATAATAAAAAAAAATTAAACATACAGGTATTGGTGTACAAACAAATTTTGCTTAAAGGAGGACCTTAAGCAAAATTTGTTTGTATTAGAAGACACCACATACTCTAGACAAATTCAAGATAGAATAGATATTATGGTTAACAAACTACACAGAAAACGCCAAAATCTACCTACACGCGAGTTTAAAACTGCTATGTTACCATAGCAGTAAGTATTTTTATTTAAAATTCTAGTAAGTATTATTTACTGAAGGAGAGATCATATCTTAACTTAAGTACCTTTTCATGACTAAGACCCAATAACTAACTGTACCTGATTCACAAACACTAAATGATTTACTGAAGCCTACATGGCTGAACGGATCTTACCAAATGCAATATGGAATGGATATATCTAATTCACCTAGCTAGAGCCCGGCGGAGGACGAAGGCTATATACTTTACTAGCAGCGCCTCGCGGTTTCACTCGCGTAATTCCCGTTCCCGTGGTATTTCCGAGATAAAATATAGCCTATATGTTATTCCAGGCTATAATCTATCTCTGTGCCAATTTTCATCCAGATCCGTTCAGTAGTTTTTACGTGAAAGAGTAACAAACATCCATCCATCCATACAAACTTTCGCATTTATGATATTAGTAGTCTCGGATTAGTATCTCGGAAAAAGGCGTACGAATCCGCAAGCTTAAGCTAATTACAATAGCCTATACAAATAATAAATTAAATAAGACTAAAAATCATTAGCGAATTTTGTCAATTATGTTATAAAAAAATTGGTAGGGCTTGTTATACTATTTGATTTGTGCTAGAATATTGAATTGATTAAATTAGCTATTTGATTTCAAATCAAATCAAATCAAAAACTTTTTATTTCCATAAATATTACAATAAATGTACACTTAGGAAAGGTCAAATCATAAAACTAAACACTGACACGGAAATAAAGTGATATTTTAGATTTCTGTCGCTTCGGTATGTAGACTAAAGTAAAGAAGCGACGAAGAAACCTTTAGCCTGTTAGTTGTTATTTTTCGAGCTGGAGCAAAACTCGTCCCAAGCTTTTTTATCCTCTAGATAATCTGATATTTTGTAGTAAGCATTTTTACAAAGGATATTTGTGGGTCGCACTCTGGGCAAATTCAACATTTTCGAGTATCTTATTCAGTCGCCGCGGATTCCGCTCACGCGACACGCTATCACTCAACACACACGCTTATGGAGAACCCCCTCCTTGGGTCTTTATGCAAGTACCTCCTTCTCGGGAAGACATGGCTTGGACACGAATTGTTGATAGTTCTTAAGGAATCTTTATTATTCTGTTGTGTATGGTTTTATGGTATAGCATGAACAAATAAAATATTAACCTATACTAGCTAGCTTCGGCCTGCGGCTTCGCACGTTTTTCCGAGATAAAATGCAAAATATCAGCCTGATTCGTTCAATATTTTGAGCAAAGAAACGGTTCATACGTTTAGGAGACACGATGTCACAGGCAGACCAACAAATAGATATATCTCGATAACTTGACGAACCTACAATATCTTTTTTGTTGTTGGTCAAAACAGCTATTGTTTTTAACCCATTTAACCATTATTCATTCTCGTCGGTACCTACTGACGGCTTTAGTTCATTGGCAACCAAGCCGTCCAATCTTGGGGCTTGATATTGCCGGTCATTTCCACCCCTACCGATACTCGCCAATTCATTACTACGCGATTGATTTCGAGGATAAAAAAGTGTCAGGCATGGTCATGGATGATTTTGTTTTAACAGAACTAGCTTCTTTCCGCTCGGATATTTTAAGAAATCAAAGGTGGTAAATATACCATATTTATATGGTAGGTATTCTGGACATAGGACGTCCAGTCCATATAATAATATGGACTGGACGTCCTATGTCCAGAATACCATGTCCTCTTATGATCCTCTTACGACCTTTCTTATGATCTGCGTAACCTTTTTAAGGTTTTGAGATCGTTTCGAAACATTTATGGTCTCGTTTAGTACCTACGTTAGTTAAGTAGGTACAGTAGGTACCCAATGAAAAGGTAAAAGACAGACTTATACACTTACCAACCAACCTAACTATTGTAATTTTAATACTTAAGGATGAATTTATCCCTATAGATTTTGTTGTCATTTCCCAACATTTCAACCGCGTTACAGCGTAACGCGGTAAGTATGGGCCAAAGGGTACTTACGCAATAAAAACTCGGTATGGAGGTTAGGTAGGTATGCATTTAATTAAGACCTTTAAGATTATGATGTTGAAACCTTTGAGACATTAAAAATACTCTTGTATTTATAAAACAGCAACATTACAGATTCAGAGCTAGTACGCTGTAACAAAGCGAATATTGGAGGGCTTCTACAAAGGCCACGAGACGAGCTTCTAGTGCAGGGGTACCTAAGATGAACTGTAGCTGCGAGTTTTATCGATAAAATGTTAAAAGGATTTAGTTCATCTCGGTAATATTATTTAGAGCATGATACGTATTAATTATGTAAGTAGGTAGGTACACGGTATGAAAGTACTTATCGATCTACACTTCGGGTTTGGTACCTACCTAGTGAACTAATAAATTTATTTTCTTTCTTTCTTTCTTACCTGAAAAAATCATAAAACTCCTATGATGGATCCAATCTCTGGAACTTGACGTCGTAAACACCTGCGTATTTGCTCATTGAGTTGGTGATCTTGGCCCCTTTCTTTTAATAGGTATATCTCAGTTTTCCCTACCCATCCTCCTTCCTGACAATAAACACATATGGGCGTAGACCTTCGTAGCGCGTGCTACGAAGCTACACCGGACCGGCGGCGCGGCGGCGCGGCGGCGGCGGCGTAGCATACAAAAGACTTCACCGCTCGCCCAGTTTTGGTTTTGGAAACCAAAACACTGTTCAGTAAATATAATGGATACTAATACTAGTAAGAAGGTAACGAAAATAATAATTCCTCTCGTGAAATCATGTTTGCTATAACGCCGTCCGTGTTGTGTAGCATGATGATAGCATGCGCTACGAAGTTCTTAGACATAATCATTCATCTTCTTACTACTGGGAAAATAGGGTGAGAGTGAGCAGTAGGAAGAGTTAGTAAGTAGGTACAAGGAAAGTATATTATGTAGAAGATAAGATAGGTTATTTAGTAGGTGGGTATATCATAGTGAACACCACTTCTCGGTACATAGTTCTACAATTTTCCCTGATGCATTATCTCTGTAACTAAGTAGTAGACCATACGAGTTAATAATAATAATAATATAATAATAATGCTGGACAATTCACACAGCATTATCCAGCCCCAAGCTAAGCAGAGCTTGTGTTATGGGTACTAGATAACTGATATACTTAATACAATACACTACATAGATAGATATTTTTTATTATACATAGAAAACACCCAGACCAACGAAACAAATTTCTGCAGATCGTACACAAATTTGTTCCGAGGCGGGAATCGAACCCGCAACCTCCTGCGTCGCAGGCGGACCTTCGCCCACTGCGCCACGGAGGTCGGCAGTCGGAGTTGTAATCTTAATAAGTAGTATTACGAAATTCAAATCGGTATCTACCCTTTCGAAGGCTACCAGAGAGACCAGAGAGATGACACATACACATATGAATGGCCTGGAATAAAGTCATCGATAAGAGCCCGCTGTCCCAGCCCTGACGTCTGACTCAGCGCCACCAAGTGCCACCACATTTCCATACGTAGGTGTAATTGTGTAAGCGCATTTTTCTTTGAGGTTACTCTCTATTAAGCGCTCAAGCTAAATAGCACGCAGTGGGACCGCCACAAAGGTGCAAGTGTTACTTGAAAGGAAAACTTAATTGTTCCTCAAATTATGATGAAGTTAAAAGTCCGATTGAAGTTAGTACCACCTACTTATGACCATTATAATTTTTGTCTATAGATAGACTAGGCAAACTCGAAGTAGGAATGTTTGTAAACGAACCACCCATACTTCACTTGTCTTCACGCGTCTTTTTATTATGTTATTTACTAGGGATTCCAAAATCGGGTCGTTTTCGAGGAACCGGGAATCCCGGGAAGTTCTAAAGTCGGAACCGGGAATTCCCGGGAATTCCCGGGAAATTTCGAAAAAATATTTTTACTGTTATACCCTACCGAAATAAGACGATTTAATATACTTCACGTCCTTTTTAGGCATTTCGCTGATATCAGGTACCTATGCGGTATTATGTATGTTACTTAAAGCTGTATTTCTTTTGAGATGTTAATAAAATGAATAACAAATTCTTAGGTCCATGTCTTTTGTCCCCTCGTTCGACAGTAAGCCTGAAGGCTTTTCGTTCTATAGAGTCGTGACTGAACCCAGCAAAACACATTCATTTGCTGTCATGTTGCGCAGCAAAGTGCTTTGCTGATACTCCATGAGGCCGGACTTGAGCTATCCTTGTGTGAAATATCGCCTGATCTCGTATAGTATGAGACGCTTAGCTTCGTGGCCACCGTTTTAGCTTTGATTCGTTTCTTCATTTTAATCCAATGAAAGTACAGAAGTTCAGAGTAACAACTCTGAACTTCTATACTTTCATTTGATTCTTACAACAGTAAGAGTGACACCGAGGAGCTCCCGTTGTTTTTCGAGTCCTTTAAGCGGACACATCAATCTAAAAATACCTTATTACGTACCCACATAATAAACAATATAATGTTCTTCTATCCAAATACTAGGCCACGGTGGCCAAGCTCATCGGAGACAAATATAATATTGGACTAAGTGTTCTTTGTTAGCTAACGGTATTACAAAAATAAATTAAATTGGATTGTGACTTCCATTCGTGTCGGTCGTCATTGATGATGATGTCTGTTCGTCTAATCAATTGGCGAGCAACGTCGTAGGGGTACTTCAGAGGTCTCTTCCTACTATGCATTTATTTCTGCCAGCCGTAAACGGTCGATTCGTTGTGTTTGAAGAAGTGTTCGAATACATTTGAATTATCAACCTGATACCAGATGGTATCTGGTATTTTTACGTAATAATACCCACGCAGGCGATATGATCGCGCTTTACAGGTTCAGAATTCAGAGCCGATCAGAATAACATGCACAAAGAGGATAATAAATTGCAGCAATGCACTTGACTCTGGTACTTTCTCTTTGCCAAGCTCAAGTCCAGCTTCATGGAGTATTGCTGTCATGTTGTTCAGCAAGGTACTTTGCTGAGCAGGATGGCAGCAATCGACAATGTAATGGCAATGTAGAGCTGGCTTCAGTCACGGCTCTATAGCAAGAAAAGCCCTAAGGCTTGTTGTCGAACGAGGGGACAATAGACATGGACCTAAAAATTTATATTAATTACAGATACTATTCTATATCAGATCCAGGTTTGATAAAAATCATGGTTAAAAAAGAAAATACGATTTATTTGATTTAAATCGGAATTATTTAATTTAACATTTTTTTCTCCATTTTTTTTCCAGTTTTAAGGTTTTTATAGGTTGGTAGGAAAGGTAGGTTCAAAGGTTTAATCAAACGAAGTACTAGCAGAAAGGAAAGACACCAAGATTGAAACATTTTCATTTCTGTCTTACATGTTTGGTTCAAGTTTTTTTTTTTCGATGTCTAAGTCCGTTTATCACACTTCCTACTGATATTATAAATGCATGAGTTTGTGTAAATGTTTGTTACCACGTATCTCAGTAACTAGTTAACCGACTATTATATTTCTCCGAATTATAAATTTCGGAGAATAACCTGAATCCTCAACCAATAAAGCAGGTATAGGTACATTGTGCATGTGTACACGGAAGCTCAATTTTGGGCACTCTCATACATTTTTGACTGCCCTCTGTTTTCATTGCAGGGAAAATAACAATTGATTTATATCTAGTGATACAAATCATGTCAACCCTACCTAATACCACGTAGGTTAGGTACCTGATAATGTGAAATGCTATAAGAGGAAGTGAAATATGTTGAGTTGCGTTATTTCGGTAATGCTATAAAAGTTAAAATATTTTTCCCGAAATTCCCGAAATTTCCCGGGAAATGATTTTGGATTTCCCGGTTCTTAAATCAGCCAAAAATTTCGGGAATTCCCGGGAATTTCGGGAACGGGAATTCCCGGGACCAATCCCTATTATTTACATGATGGTAAGTTATTAAAATAAAAGCCCATTGATATAAATGGTATTGCTATAAATGCGTTTTATTAGGAATATATTAAAATTCTTATTTCTAAGGCATATATAAAAGTAGTCTCAAAAATAAAGATTTATATACTACCTACTACTAAGAGCTTTAAGGCACAATTTTTTAAGCTCGTAACAATAACATATAGCTAGGTTTTCCATGAATACAACAACAAAACATACAAAAATCAATTACGTTAATATTCAAGGGTATTTATTTCTTATAACTTATACAAATAAAAAAAAACAAATCTCAAAAATCCCCTAAGTAGTGCGGCTAGTGCGTGTGAGCACAAACAACTTTTTAATGGCATTATTACCATTTGTTTAGAACAGTTGGCCCTTTGTATTAAAGTTCTCATAACAAAAATAAAATCCCACCCACGATAGACCGCAGGAAGATGCATGTAGTGTATCTACACATCAAAACATGCGCTTGACGGTTTTTTTTTTCAGGATCTGCCACGGCGAAACTTGCAGAGTTAACGTCTTTGCTACCTACTAGGACTTATGGGTAGCGCAGTGTAAATATTGTAAATCACTGATCTCCATTATACGGATGTATAATTGCGGTAAAATAGGGGTCAGGTTTGTGAATGAAGTTACAGCATACTCAAATAGAAAGCTACCTACTGGCTGAGTCATAGAGAATAGTCCTACAAACAATTCATTTACCTGTTTTAGGAAACTTCAGTAGCTTCGGATGTAGCTTTTTTGCTCATTAGATTCTATATAGAAAGTAGATTACTAATTCACACCGGAGTGGCAGCGGCCGGCAGAGACTAGGCGAGCACTATCGGCGTCTAAATGGTGTCAACTAATTTAAACTTTATCGAATTACATTCATATAATTATATGTAATTCCTGGAAACCTGTTCCAAAATGTGTGAAAAACATACATTTACCTATATCCACGCATACAGCCAGTAACAATCTCATCGCTTGAAATTACTTAAATTATTCCGTAAATTCAAAATAGGTACCTGAATCGCAATATCCCAATATACTTAAATGCTTTTTATCTACACTAATGTTATAACATTCTACTTATGTTTCCAATACTTGACTTATAATGACTACTGTTATAGCGCAGTTAGCAAAACACTCAATTTAAGCAATTTCACATGATGTTATAATATCCACATCGATATCGTAAAATCTCATTATAACATCAATAAAACGCGACCAATTAACCTGGCGAGCCTTATGTCAAAATCCTCGTACAAGTTGTATAAAATTTTGATATTAGGCTGGCTTTTGAAAACAGTTGGGTTATACGTGAAAACTTCGTCGAAACTACTAAACTTACATACACAAAACTCTTTGGTAAGATCTTGTGCCAATTAAATAAAAAAAGAACAGCGCGCGCTCGTTCCTGATTGGCCCTGCGCGAGCAGCTGCGCTCTCATTGGTTAGATATTAATGGCGGCAAGTTCACTGTGACAATACACGTACGCGTGAATTTAATGTTTCGCAATGTGTTTTGTTTTTAAAATACAAATTAAAAGTTAAAAATGGATAGCGAGGTGGGCTAAATATTCTATGCTCAAGTCCACACTGAGTATCTACAACAATATTGATATCACGAAGTATTCAAAAGTCATAGCGTTCCTGAAACGCAGTTCAGAAGGACACAAGGGAAAAAAGTCCTTGACGTTTACATCAGGTCAAATAAAGATGTTCCTGGAAGATTCACAAGATATTTTGTATCTTTTTGAAAAGGTAAGTGTATTTTAGTTCTGTTATTTAATCTACCTAGTACTTACGTACTACACACGCAAGTTATCTAGACACTCCGTTTAAGCGCTTTGTGTATAAATTTGGTAGTAGGTACCTACACTTTACTACTTCATAAATCATAGTTTTTGCCTTGGCTATGTACCTCAAGCTTATTATATCGTTTATTGTTACAGGTTGCACTAATCTTCGGCATAATGGGGGCATGCCGAAGGCAAGAGCTATACAACATCCAGTTCGATGAAGTCTCTAACATAGACGACAGTACAATCATGGTGAAAGTTTTATATATTCCGACTCCGTCTACGAGCTCTACTGCTTGCCCCGCGGCCGCTACAGCTGCTGGATCAATAATTAACATTAACTTTCAAAATTGTACCATCCAAAATTTTAACAATTATTATAAATAAACTATTGTCAGCTTTTACTCTTGTTGTTTGATTAATTGCATTAGTGAAGATAAAGTAGTGTATGCAACTGCATATAACACGGGTATTAAAACACTCGTTACTATTATGAAACTCGCTACGCTCGTTTCATAAACTCACACTCGTGTTTTAATACCCTTCATTATATGACAGTTGCATAAACTACTATTATGCAACATGTTATTATATGATCTCTCAGTTTGCAAATATTGTACCGTGATTCGTACGGATCACTTTTAGCTTCTCCATAACCAGCGGAGAAATAAAATTTTCGGGCATCTCATTATGGTCAATGGGTACACCGCGTTTAAATAGTTCTTTTACAAATGGTTCAACTGTTAACACCTTGCGAACAAAAATGGCATTACCGTTGACAAGAGCTCTGATGACAATCAATAACTGAGTTTCACACAGGTGATCGCTCAGTATTACTCCCATCTGTTGTTGTATGCCGAGGCAAAGCGACGTCTCTGTAACGTTTACGAAGTCATCAGATCGCCAGTGCTGAGTCAACGCGGGTAGCAGAGCGCGGACACACTCAACATCACTCGCCTCTACCGCGGATATAATTACTGCCAACCGCTGAGAAGATTTCATCTTCGACCAGAGCTTAATTTTCGATGCCTTGTCAACATCAGGCAATTCCGTCCAATCACCATATGGGGAGTAGATTATCGAGAGGGCCGCGCGCGGTGGGCCATCGAAACAAGCATAGTCATTGACCCAGACCGTGGAAGCGGTACAGTTTAGTGCTACTTCGTTTGAAAGCGCCGAGTCTGCGGCCCAGATGCTCAGGAACGGAGTTCTCAGCATAGAGAGAAGTTCCTTCGTTGTTCTATACGCGTCGACGGGGATACCTGATGCTTTCTCCAGGGACTCGAAGAGAAAAGTCTTGCCGCCAGCAACGATACCGTCGGCGGGCTGAGGAGCGCGTGCCATCAGGGCGTTTTTGAAATCTTCAAATACGCTTTCTTGAACGTATATCTGCTCGAGTCTCCAGGGAGCCTGTACAAAAGAATTGCTTCACTGTACTATTATACATGCATTTATATCTTCCTATATGCGTACTACTAAGTATACAACACAGTCGTCTCTGTCTGTTTGATTTGTCCGCTAAAGGTTTTCGCAGATCAGAGGAGATGAGCTTTAGGTGTAACATGTAGGTGCATTTCATATTGACGACATCAGATACAGACAGCTAGCCAGCCACTCGTTTACCCTTTGTCTCTTGCTTTTGAAGCTTGTGGAAAGCCATTTTGACACTAACGAGTTAAAGCCTATATTTGAATGCACAATTTTGTGCCACGTGGTAGCGGCGTTGGAGTAATGTATGCAGAGCTTGACTCCTCCTAAACCACGTAACCGATTTTCATACGGTTTTCACCTTTGAGGGAGCGATTCAGGAGAAAGATTCATATTTTAATATCCTAAGGTATTTATGTCAACATTGTGTTATGTAAGTAAAACAAATATGACGTGTTATTCTTGAAATAAACGAAATAAATGATTATTGATTAATATGGACGTGAAAGGAAATGACGCTGTGTGAGGTAGGCTACTTTATTAATTTTTATTTGTCTTCTCCGCTATTATTATTGTCCGTAATTTTTATTTTTATTGTGTGTTTTCGTAATTTCTAATTTTAACGTAGGTACTAAATGAATTTTACTGTGTATTTTTTATTTATTATTATTATACACTCATTTATTCTTCAATCTCGTTTATAAAATACATTTTTTACTATAGAAAATAAAATGTTATAAAACTATTCTACAGTAAAAAATATATCGAAACGGTGAATCACCGGCCGCGAAGCTAGGCTCAAGCGTATTATTATTATTATTGTCATTAATGTTTTGTGTAAATCAACTGAAATGATTTAAAAAAATGGCGACTGTGTTCTTTGATGGCGGGCGCCGCGTAAACTAGTAAGTGAATCTGTTGAACTGCTCTGCTACACGTGTGGGGCCGAGGTTGGTCGCTGGTAGCATCATAATAGTTATTCGCAGTCTGATTTTACTATAGATAGATATTACTTTATGCCCACTTAGAAATAATTTACAAAATAATAACTATGGAATCATCATCATCTACAGCCTATATATACACTGCTGGACATAGGCCTTACCTAATGAGCACCATAGCGTCCTGACTTCAGCTTGCCGCATCAACACTATTCAAAACAGAAGAGGGAGAATGATTGGACATCTTATACGACATGACAACTTCATAAGTAACATCAGAGAAGAAAAAGAATTAGCTATACGAATCAGATTAAGGCTTGGTAGGCCAGCAGAGGCCGCATTTTTGTGATCTTAAAAACCATCTGAGACTTAGAAAATAGTTTTGAAAATTCTGAAAAAAGATATGTATAACTTAAGGATCTAGTCTAGTCAAAGTCGCATTCAATTACAAGATCTAATGAACTTCACTCGATCGAAAAAAATCCCAAAGTTACCCCTTTTTCTAACTTTTTTTCAATACTATGACTAGCGAACTACTGATATCACACTTTTTTTTTGTTCTCAACTAAGGACACTTAATATTTCTAAACAAATTCGCAGAGTTTGACTTGATAAAATGATTTTCTTAATCATCATGTTTAAATAACTACAAAAAACACGAGCGCTGCGGCTTGGCAGGCGCGCATTTTCCCTTACGCCTACTGCTGCAGGACTACCTGGCCTTAAGGAGAAAGTCGCTGTCATGTCGTACAAAGAAGTAAAAACATTGGAGAGATAAAAGTGGAGGAAATTGCATCATTACACCGACAAGAGTAGGCTCTTTCATTTATAACGATAATATTTTCTTACCGTTTGGGATGATTGAATGAAAGCATCGACTGCAGAGTCCAGGTCCGACCACTCAGTGACGACTCCGGTACATCCCTTATCTAAAAAATAAGAAAACTATACTTAATAGAAAGTTTGGTAACCTACCTTCCGACAGGTTTTGCGAGTGACGCGATTTTCAAATTTTAAGTGCCGTTTACATACCCGGTGGAAAGTTAATGGTGTTTTGGTTTGGTTCGAACATTTTAATTACTCCAGTGTTGAATCTAAAACAAATAATAAGAGTCAGAAATAATAAATCATAAAATTTCATCAATTAATATTTACTATCGACCGGCCCCGGCTTCGCACGGGTGTAATGCTGATACTAAATATACTACAGAATCGGCCCCCCGGCCGGTACCGTTGCAACCGCTATGTCCCTGCATTTTACATGCTGGAAAGGGCCATATTAATCTAGGTATATTAAATGCACAGTGTAATTAAGGTTCTTAATTAGATAAGGATTAATGCTGTATTGCTTATAACCACTTCGTAAATTAGAAATATCTCGTAGAAAGATAAGGATAAAAAATGGTTATTGTGGGTTATCCCTAAGAGATAAGACATTACCATCACGGACTTTTTTGTAGACCTTTTTAAGGTGTATAATACTGTAGTACATTATTTTGATCTATATTGTAGGGTTCAGCCAGCGTTTGCAATGTAAGCGCAAATTTTTTTGTATATTTACGACATCACATTAGAAACCTCTGTTTCTCTACTATATTATCCATGTATTATACATATAAACTTAAAAAAAACCGCATAAAAATCCGTTGCGTAGTTTTAAAGATCTAAACATACATAGGGACAGACAGACAGACAGCGGGAAGTGACTTCACACTAATATTATAAATGCGAAAGTTTGGATGGATGGATGAATGTTTGTTGCCTCTTCACGTCAAAACTACTGAACGGATCAGGCCGAAATTTTGCATACAGGTAAGTCTAATCCTGGAATCAAACATAGGCTACTTTTTATCCTATAAATAAGTTCACATGGGATAGAAATAACCTTCAAACGTTTCCAGAGAAACAACGCGTGCGAAGCCGCGGGCAGAAACTAGTTGTTTTATACTATGTAAAGATTTAATTTAAGATTAAATTTCAGTTCATTCGGGACATACATACCCAACCTCGTGGCAGAGTTGCACGAAATATCTGCAGATATATTTCATACTTTGGTGGTTAACAATTATTAGGAAATAATCGCTATATTTACTTCTGTACAGATGGCTTGCAATGGATGCCAAATGAAAAAGAGGCATGTTTTCTGTTGCTTGTAATATATCGATTTCTGTATCTGAAAGTCATAATAATTTGTAATAAAGTAAAACCCAGGGCTCTTCAACCCTGGGTAGGTAGGTATGTTGAACATATTTAATTGGAATGACAACACTAAAGAAACTTGCTGGATAATCAGGTTATTTCTGTCATTTTACTATACTTTCATAGAACTGATTAAGCATACAAAATTTCAAAAGTCTTAAATTGTGAGCAAGTGGTGAACCACTAACACACTTTGTTTAAGTCAAATATAAATTGAAAGTTGTAAAAAGTGAAATGAGTTCTTACCGCTAGAATTCCATAGTGCATTGCAACATCTCAAATACTGGGAGATTATTTTAATATGCCCATCTTTGACATCTCGGCTATCTGTTCCTCTAGCTAGATACTCCAGCTGGGCAAACATTTCAGCATTCTCTTCTATTTTCATTGCCAGTTTCTTACCAACGTTAATTCTTTCTGAATGATCTTTCTTGGTTAGTTCTAATTTATAAGCATCTACCGGGTTCCCGCTTTTTACATTATCTGGCTGGGTGTCAAGCCGTTGGGGCTCTTTGTAGTTTCTTATATACTCCTTTAGGAAAATTATGATACATTAGTAAGGTAGGTATATTCTGACCCCTATTCTTTAAAATAATATTCTTTTAACTAAATAAGAAATCGAATGTTTAGTATAATTTGATAGTTTAGGAAAAACTAAAAATTACTTTGAATCTCTTAGTTTTAAACAGTTTTTTTAAGTTTTGCAGGACCAATACCTACTAATTACTAATTGATTAATCATACGGGATTAAAAATGTTTATGTGACCACCTCGGGATCACTTCTAGGTATATAATTGCAAGAATCATCCAAATTGGTCCATACTTAGTTGAAGGAGAAATTGACTAACATACTTTAAAAATAACGTACACACAGCCAAACATAGATCCTCCTGCTTTTTTCGATGTCCTTTAAAGATTACCATTTGGTAATCTTTAACCAACATCTTTAACCATTTGGTGAGGTACATTATTTTACTTTACAAAGTTAACATGAAGCTGCTTTTGATCTTTTGGAGAAGTCCACCTTTACAGTGTATTTTGAGAGGTTGGTGCCTACCTGAGCCATGCCGGTATCCATTTCCTTTTTATTAAGTGCCAGGTTGTTAAGCTTTTCCATTTTGATGTCCTGAAATGGGTTGCATGTTGCATTACACACATTAGTGCAGGATAAATAAATACTTATTATTAGACATTTTTGAGGACTTTTGGGGTATGTTTGCTTTACTAGGTAGTACTCATAATAATGATAATGAAAGTCAACTAACAATAAAATTTGTATTTGTTTGTTGAACAGTGTGACAATGGAGGAGATGCGGCGTGCGAGGGTCCACCTGCACCGCAGGATTGTTCGGTCTCGCCTTGGGACCAAATTTTGTACAATCTGAAAATAGTTTATTGTTCCGGGTGTTATGGGTATTTTTTATGAATACTTTTTAAAAATATCTATCATGTAATGTATTGTAATTTAATAAGTATATCAGTCATCTAGTACCCATCATAACACAAACTCTCCTTAGCTTGGGATAGATGATGCTTTGTGGATTGTTTAGCATCATTTATTTTATTATTTATTAAGTGTAAAAATCCTTCAAATATG
The DNA here is from genome assembly GCA_949316285.1 of Eupithecia subumbrata. NCBI lineage: Eukaryota > Metazoa > Arthropoda > Insecta > Lepidoptera > Geometridae > Eupithecia > Eupithecia subumbrata. The sequence continues at coordinate 7,075,521 of OX438630.1, read as the reverse complement.
AAATACGTAGGTACCTTTGTTATTGTACTTAGCTGTTTTATACATACACTCGACATTTATAATCAATAGCAAGTCTTTTTCCACAATATTATGTAGGACTGAATCATTATCTGCTTATTTTTATCTGGCGGGCTAAAGGTCAACATTATTGTTTGATAGTTATAGATATCATCATTGGATTGGTATATTTTTATGATACCTTCTGACAAAAATAAAGTATCATAAAATTAAACGAAAGGAATAAATGAAGATTAAAAATGAGATTTAGACATAATGGATCAGTACAAAATTAACACACTGAACTTTGTTTTTGTTCCTTCAGTTTACTGACTTGATTTTTAGGTAGGTGCATTGGGTAGGTTTCGAAAGTATATTTTTTTCTACGTTTGATTAGGTAAACATAGGTACCAGCCTGTACCTATTGGTCCACTACTGGACGCAGGCCATCCCCTGTTAAGCACCCTATTGGCTTTTATCACATAGGGGGTAGTGCCATAATCCCCACGCTGGGCATGCGGGTTGAGAACCGCAATTCGGTGGTAGAATTGTTCTGCAGGGAGCGCTGCTGCCCGCCCCCCCCGGTGGTTATCACTGAGTCGACTCTTACCACACCCGCGGGAAGAATTGGGGTGGTGCAAATTCTAAGCCGGTACCACATCAACAGCTACCCTATGTATACCTATGTACATTGGTTTACAATATTTAATTGTTAGTTTAGTTAGTACCGAGTCAAAGCTATAACTTACCTATTCTTATTCAGCGCCGCGTAGTAGGTAGTTTCCAGTTTTTACGCGTTTTGAAAAAATTTGCAAAACACAAACAAATCAAATCAACTTCAAGATTGGGGCTGCTTTGTTGAGTGGGGGGAGGGGAGGCCCTGCGGGGGCTGATTTCAACTTCTTGTCAAATGGCTTCTATATCTGGTTTGACACAATTCTACCAATGTCCGATATCAACTTCAACTTCAACTTTTTGTTAATGGCTTCTGCATCTGGTTTGACACAATTCTACCAATGTCCGTCTCATGATAGCATCGCAAGCAAGCTTTATGAAGTGAGTAGCAATCTCTAGTATTATACAGTATTTACAAAAAAAAAAACTCCACTAAACTACAAAACAAAAGGTAAAAAAACCTCATAACTGCGGGATAATCAAATTTACAATAAATAAATACATATAGGTAAAAACCTACTACTACTTCTACATATTACCTACAACTTTATATCATTATTATATATATGAATTTACCTATGGCATAATTAACTTTAAGAGAAAAACAGAGAGATAAAATACATTTCATAGAAGTTGGAAGAGGAACATCAGGGGGAAGGGAGTCATTTATAGAGAGAGAAACAATAGGGCAACTGAAAAAAATGTGATCCACGTGACCTTCATCTAAGCCACACTCGCATATGGAATGGTCCCTGATCTGAAGTCTCGCAAGGAAGACAGGAGTGCAAGAGTGACCCAGCCTTAGTCTACAAATGGTCGAGGACGTAGTTTTATTGAATTTTCTAAACTTAAAAAACCACAGAGATCGAGGGATGTCCGGCTGGACATCGGCATATGTCCGATATCAGAATGACTGAAATGAACTGAAATGAAGGATCGATCGAAGTCAAAGTCAACAAACTTCAATTTCATGCCTGTCTGTCAAAGGTCTGTCTGTCAGTCAGTGTCACTAAGGTTATGAGACATTTTTAGGGTTCCGTAGTCGACACCGTGTTATAGGTCGCGTCACGTAAGAAGAACGCTGGAAGAAAGTGGAAGGGGTGTGTTCGCGCATGGGTACTCTCGCGCACGATACTACTATGCCAATTTGCTAAGCCTATTTTTAACTAATATTTCGTTCGCGGCTTGGTACTGGTTATTAGAAAATAATATTAGATAAAATTAAAAACATGTTCGATTCTGTTTAGAATGTTTAATTACAAAAACAATTACCTATATAATGTAGAAACTCCATCCATTAAGTCGTCTTGGGTGACGTCAAAACGTTTCATACTGTTATAAATTATCAACAGCATTATTATTTGCGTCTCTCTTTATAAAACAATATTGTCTTATTTAATTTTTCTCACTTTTCTACGTAAAAACATTTCATAAACTTTTGTGCGCGATGGTATTTTGACAAGAAAAGTGACGTGGACACAAGTCGGAAAGCAAATGTCTACCGACGAACCAATAGCGCACCGGCAGGCATGCGGCGCGCGGCGCGTGACCCGCGCCCGCCCCGCGCCCCACTGCAAACCACCAAATAGACCTATAAATCGCCTACTGCGCAGCTTGACCGCCAGCGTTCTTTTTACATGATGCGATACATGATTGCGAACTATAACAACGGCATGAATCTTTAGAGTAAACTGGATCGCGCACGAACATATTTCATTCATTCAAAAGTACCCTGTAATACTATGTTTTTAAGGCTCATTTTTCTTTGTGACATTTCAGAGTAGAAAAACGAGCCGAGTGCGAGGGCTTGAAAGTAGAAGTTCATCTTTGTCTAGCACTTTGCAACATGGTGTAGGGTACCTCAACGAAATTTGCATTAAAATAACTGTAATGTGTAATAAGGTGTTTAGTGTAGGTAATCCAACATGGATAAAACTAATCGCAGTGGAACAAGACAAGTGAATGATAAAGTTTTCATACGTTGTTTAGCCGAATTTCATGTGGGAAAGCTATGGCCCTATGTTTAAGACAATTATAAAAGAAGCTCCGAGATCACTGATAAATACTCGATTCTATGGTCTTTAAATAGTAAAATCTGCTTCTATCAAACGATTAAATCTGTGAATATGATTGCCAGGGTAATATTTAAGTTGTACTTTTGCAAATAGCATTCATGGTATTTTTAATGTTTATTTCCGTTTGTATTGGAGAAGTATAATAAAGTATAGTCCACTTCCATATTTTGAGTCTTTAAAACAAAATCATCATCATCATCCGTTTTTGCAGTTGGTTGACCTCAAAACCCATATGTCACTCTTAATATTGCTGCGATAGATTTCAGGATAATTAATTTTTTTTAGGTCATATTCCGTTATGTAACTGGGATTGAAATTTATTATATTAGTATGTATACGTTCTTTTTTCCCATCAGTTGCTCATTGTTTTTGCTTTGGATTTTTTATCTTTCTCAAATTTTCTCACCGCCGCTAGAATCTCAATAATGCTCGCACCGCTCGTCAGCGTCGTTATATCGTATTTTCTTCTTTTTCTATCACATTTCCCATTCGTCTCAAGTCTTCAAAATTTTTGAGACTCGCTCCACTCGCCGTTTATATCTCATCCTGGTTTTCTTTTCTCTCACAAATTGCGCAATCGCCGCTAAAACAAAAAAAAATATTATATTTATTTAAGTTGGAAATTTGTAATTGTGTATTTAAATGTGTAACATCTATGGATTTTATAAGTCTGAAATTAATGTTATTTATTTATTTAAAACTAATTTGAAAATTTCGAGGCTTGCTCCGCTCGCTTATTTTATATATTTGGACTTTTCTTTCATAAATTTCCCTAAAGGCGTTAAAAGTCTTTTTAATTTTCGAGGCTCGGTCCGTTCGCCGGTTTTTTTCGTCTTTTCTTTCTTTTCACTCACGAATTTCCAAAAAGTGACAAAAATATCTTAAAATTTCGTGGCTAAAATGGCGAGCAGAAGGCTGCTCACCCTTTTTATATCGTCTTTTCTTTCGCTAATTTCCCGATCGGCGCTAAGACTATAATTTTCGAAGCTCGCTCCGTTCGCCGTTTTTGTATAGTTATTTTATACTTATCTCTCACCAATTTCCCAAGTGTCCCAAAATCTTTAAAAATTTCGAGTCTCGCTCCGCTTGCCTTTTTTATTTCTTTGGTCTTTTCTTTACTCATTTCCCAATGGTCACTAAAAAGTCTCTAATGTTTTCGAGGCTCGCTTTGCCATCCATTTTTTTCATTTAGGCAACGAACTTATTTTGGGGCTCCGTCAAATATTTCGATCTCCAAAAGGGTGGCATCGCTAAAAGAGTTTGGGAACCGCCACCTTCGAGAATGAATTTTTCTTCGACGCCGCCGCTCTGCCTCTCGCCCCGCCCGCGCTTTACTTTGTGATTTATTTTTTTAAAATGCTATTAAAAACCTTATTTTTTTGTTAACTTGTGATTTTAACACGGACTCTGAACTTTGTCAAAATGGACCCCCAAAATGAAATCCTGGATCCACCCTAGCAAAACCGCACCATGAATAAAAAAATTACTATGGTATATTAAAATAACGACATTTCCTTACCTTATCCAAGCTGATTGGCCGATCGGATTTTGCCGTTTAAGAAAGAGTAGGTAAGTTCTTTGAATTAGGAGGGTAATGAATGATTGATAGGTAAATTGGTTAGGTAAAGTTGCGTTGTACAGTCTGCATAAAACCCCTCCTTATTCTGCATATGGTGACAGGCCCATCCTCCCTACTACGGAACCTTCAGTACGTGTAACCCGACACGCACTTGCTTCGTTCGTCAGTTTTAACAGTTTTTTACTTTACGCAAGTTATTATCATATCATTATGAATTATCATTTATCTTTTCCATTTCAGTAAAATTTATCTACTAAAGTATTTCTTGAGATCTGGATTTCCTCCCGGTTGCTCTGCTGTATTGTGCCGACCTTGTTCTTGTTTTAAATTTTATTCGTTTAGATCTTTCTTTAGTTTGATAGGATAAGTGGGTCTATGAAGTGTTGAAATGTAAATATTAATAGGTATTTACTTAATACGAAAACAATCACCCGGTAATCTAAAAATAAGTTAAAATGATTACTTCAAAGCCGACATAATAAAATTTTATAAAATCCATACAAAATGTGGCAGTTACTTCGAACTCCTGTGTGCCAAACAGTACACCAAAGGTCAGTGAACAAAAGTACAAAACTAGATCTACTTACCTATCAAAAGTTTTTCAAATGGAAGCTATGGGTAGTATGTAAAATATTATTTTCAGGTTGCTGAGTTCAAAAACTAACTTCTTGATCTCAAACATAGTAAAGAACAAACCCTCCAAGATCATTCAAAGATATGTGTGTGAGGCGTCGGAAAAAGGCGCTAAGAGTGGGAGAAGCATTATCTGCAGTCCTTGGAAGATATGTGCTGGGGTCGGGCTAGGGTTCGGTGCTCGCTTCCTGTACAGCGGCACAGTGCTCTGCAAGGCTAACCCCAACTCGAGACTCATACAGAGAAGAGCCAAAGTGGTTGATGACAGCTCAAAGTTTGACTGGAAGAAATTGTTGGAGTACTTGCGTCCTCACAAATGGCTTTTAACAGCAGCTGTTGTTGTAAGACAACTTTTAATTTATTTTATTATCACAATAAACTAATATTATAAATGCTAGAGCTTGGATGTTTGTTACTTCTCTACACTGAAACTACTGAAGGGACAGGCTGAAATTTTGCATAGATGTAGAGATCTCTACATCTATACAAAATCCAGGTCTAGATAGACCTGGATTGACATTAATGTTACATTTTATTCTGGAAAAATGTGTGTGAAGATGCTGGCAGAAGCTAGTTTGTAATACACAAGCAGCTCTTGAAGTGATGCATTTATATGACCCAGTCAGAGCACTTTCCAAATTAGTCCAGTCTTTTTTTAAAGAAGTTCACGGAGGAGGCGCTGATCACTGAGTCCAAGTCGGACTCTATGATGAGTGGTTCCAAGATTTCAATGCGTGATTAGGTAAGAAAAATACCCAGGGCAGACCGTCAGCCTGGTGGGCCGATGAAATCAATATTATTGCTACTTGCAAGGACTAAGAGTAATGGTGTATTAAAGAGTATGATTATACCTACCCAACAGTGGGCACAAACAAGCTGAGATGATAATGAATGAATAGAAACAAATGAAATTAAATAATTTCAGTAAAAACAATTGAGCTAACTGCAGGATGTTGTAAACAATCTGCGGGTAGCTCAAATGATCCATATCAATGGTCATCAAATATTTCAGTTCCTATAATGTTCAGCTAAGTATAACATAGTGCTTATCCATTTCAGTCGGCACTGGCAGTGGCATTTCTCAATGTATACATTCCGGCCATGCTGGGTGTGATAGTGAATGTCCTAGCCACGCTGAAACATAGCCCGTCCATGGACTTCATTGAGGAAATAAAGGTCCCAGCTATGAAACTTATTGGTCTTTACATAGGCCAGGTGAGTCCATTTAACTAACTAGCCTAATAAAATATAGCCATTACTCAGTTATCTGCGAAAAACTATAGGCAAATGTTGGATGCGGCAAGCTGAAGACGGCGCTATGGCGTTTATTATGGGAGGCCTATGTCCAGCAGTGGACCAACAAAGGCTGATAATGATGATGAATCAGGGAAAATGGCTTTTAGTCAGTGAAAGAATTTTCAAAAACTGACAAGGAGTGCTCGAAATGACCTGCTAACTCCAAACTTAACAGTTGTGAGCAGAAGTTGGTTTTGTTTATTTCCTTCCTTCCTCGTCAGCCTCACCTAAACAATGGTGTGTTTGCCACAACCACCTCGCTCGGCAGGCGGATTGGTGATCGCACTAGAGTTGTTGAAAATAGACGGAAGGACACTGTTCCCCTTCCTCTGGTTGGTCACCCGTGTTACCAAATCCATGGACTCAGTTGGAGTGCTTGTATGTTACGTCGCGACCGTCACGACGCAACTCACTTAAATACTAAGGTTTTTGTTATTGTGTGTATAGTGCTTAATAGCCTCACACAAATTTCTAAGAAATCAAATATTATTAAAAAAAAACCACTTCGACGTGACTTGAACCCGCACATCCTTCCCTCAGTACGGGAATGTGCAACTACACCACAAGGTCAAGTGACGTAGGAGTCGAAAAATCTCTGGGAGTTCCTACCGACTCCAGCACCGTTAGCTCCACCTACAGGGGAAACATTGAAGTTTATCCAATCCTGTTCAAAGACTAAAGTTACATTTAGTTCGTTTGACGAGAGGTGCCGCGTTGCTCAATACTAAGGTTCTTGTTAATAAAGTGCATAAACCCTCACACTCAGGGTAATTTCTAAGAAATCACTTAAACTCTCACATAATAGACTCAACTTTTTATAACAATTCCAGGCAAGTTTCACCTTCCTTTACATCCACTTGCTGTCTCAAGTGGGCGAGAAGGTGGCCTCGCAAATGAAACAGGATCTGTTTCAGTCTATTTTAAGGCAGGACATGGCTTTCTTCGACCAGGAGAGAACGGGGGAACTTGTTAATAGGTGAGGATATTAAAATTAATTGCGCCCTGCAGAAAAATTCAGAACTGCGATCCCCAACCCAAATGTAGTGTGTGTCCCCGTAGGGATTAGGGGCACTATCCCTCATGAGATGAAAGCCAATAAGGTGCTTATCAGGGGGAGGCCTGTGTCTGGCCGTGGACCAATATAGGCTGTTGAGGTTTCAGGACTAAAATTGATGTTAATGATTATCCTACCTTCAACATCTAGTTTATTTTGACTGTTTTTGGAGTTTAGCGCGAAAAATAGTAATCCATCGGGAATTCAATTTATATGGGCCCAACCTGAGATTATTTTATACAAAACTAAAATAATCATAAAACTCGGCGAACATACAATTCAAGTAAATAAATTATTGTGTTATGGGCGTCATAATCGCATGTGCGTCAAAGCCGGCTCGCCGGCCTCCCACGGAATAGGTAGTGGTCGAAGATTACAAAAGATACATACAACAGAACATAAAACCTCCTATTTTTTTCGAAGACACATAAAAAATAATTTTCTGCCTGCATACAAAAACGACTGATTTTCAGAATAACAGTTGACGTGCAAGACTTCAAGAGCTCGTTCAAGCAGACGATATCGGGGGGCCTGCGCGCGCTGACCCAGGTGCTCGGCTCCGCAGCCAGCCTGCTGCTCATCTCGCCGCATCTTACGGGGCTCACCATGCTGTGCGTGCCCTCCGTGGTCGTAGGGGGCACCTTCATTGGCTCCTTGCTCAGGAAGCTGTCGCGAGAGGCTCAGACACAGGTATTATTTAGTTGAACTTAGTTTATTTCTGACTCTAAACCCGGAGCCTCCAAAATATTTTTTTAAGGCAGGTCTACAAAATCAAAATAGGAAGTGTGATAAAATAAAAAAAAGTGTGGTATCGGTAGTTCGCTAGTCACAGTATTGAAAAAACGTGAGAAAAGGGGGTAACTTTGGGATCTTTTTCTAACGAGCGAAGTTCATTAGATCTTGTAACTGAATGCGACTTTGACTAGACTAGATCCTTAATATATATTTTTTTCAGAATTGTAAACATTATTTTCTAAGTGTCAGATGATTTTAAAAATCACAAAAATGCGGCCTCTGCTGGCCTACCAAGCCTTAACCGAGGCGTGCAGAGAGATCCATCCGAAATGTAATAATACCTAAACATAGTAGGTACCAATCAGTACCTACTATTTTTAGGTACCTATTCATTAAATTGCGAAGTCTCTTACCGGTACTTTTGGTTCATATTTGATGACAAACGTTCGAAACCCTCGGCGCGCGAGTTACACTCGCACTGGACGGATCTTGTTTAAGGCAGGTCTACAAATTCAAAATAGGAAGTTTCGGTTGACGAAAAGCACGTTGCTAACCAAAAACGTGCAATCGGTCGTCCAAAACTGTTAAATTTTTAAACTTAATGTGGTAAAGATTTAGATAGATGTTATTCTGCGGAAGGATGTACAGGGCATCTATTACAATTCTCCGCATCCGATACTGTCGACAGCATTAGTAAGAGATCCGGCTGCAGAATCAGTGCATCCATCGAGTAAGAGCTAAGAACCACATTTTTACGCATATTTGTGTTAAGGAGAATATATATCTACTAGGTTGTCTATCAAAATGTGGCCAGATCTTAGACCACAATGACATACAACCGACGACGCACGCAATTGTCGATTTCGTAGATTGTAATAGAGCCCCAGATTCGCTTTCAGTTCGCCCTCATCTTGAAAGAGAATACTCTGGTATTCTCTTTTAGTTTCATTGTAAAATTTAATTAATTGTTTGACCAGGTTGAAAAAGCAACGCTGGTGGCTGAGGAGGCGATCTCCAACATACGCACGGTGCGCGCGTTCGCGGGCGAGGAGAACGAGGTGCAGATGTTCGCCGAGGAGTGCGCGGCGGCCGCTGACCTGAGCATGGAGCTAGGGCTGGGCGTCGGCCTGTTCCAGGCTGGGACCAACCTGTTCCTCAACGGGTCAGTTGAAACTGGAATACAATAGAAAAAAAATCTGTAATGTAATAAATTAATAAAAAATGCAGGACAATTCACACAGCATTATCTAGCCCCAAGCTAAGCAGAGCTTGTGTTATGGGTACTAGATAACTGAAATAATTAATACAATACACTACTTAAATAGTTTTTTTTATTATACATTGAAAACACCCAGACTAAGGGAACAAATTTCTGCACATCGTACACAAATTTGTTCCGAGGCGGGAATCGAACCCGCAACCTCCTGCGTCGCAGGCGGACCTTCGCCCGCTGCGCCACAGAGGTCGTCAAACTTTAACTTTTAACTTAATTAACTTTAACTGGATAACAACCGGTGCATTTTTTTGAGTTATTTCTTTCAATTTAAGTTTCGTAACACTGAACTGATTCTGTTTTTTTCCAGAATGGTCTTAGGAACGATGTTCCTCGGCGGTCACCTGATGTCGACCAATCAGATGTCAGCGGGTGAAGTCATGGCGTTCCTGGTGAATGCGCAGACGGTGCAGCGCTCCATCGCGCAGCTGTCCTTGTTGTTCGGAGCCGTGGTGAAGGGGGTCAGCGCGGGGGGCAGGGTGTTTGAGGTAGGCACTTGTAAAGTCAACCTTATCTGCATACACTTACGGTGCAGCGTTCTATCGCGCAGCTGTCCTTGTTGTTCGAAGCGGTGATGGATTTAGTTTAGGGTGAAGCAAAAATGCTATGTCCTCCACTTGGAACACTTTTCGTATACTAACTTACTAAGACCCGAGGTCACCAACAAATGGTTTAATTTTAAACAGTTGTTTTAACGTTTTTGACACAAGTTTTCATATATTAAACGTCAAGATTAACCGACGAAGCAGCCTAATTGTCCGATTATTTATTGGTGAACACAGACTTAAATGAAATTTCTGTCCGTCACAGTCTGCTGAAATAAACCGAATCTTAATAAAAATTGCCAAGTGCATAGATTTAATCTAGGAGAAGAACATAAAATGCTTGTTTAGATTTGATTAAAACGCATGTGTAGCGGCAGGTTATTCATATGTGGCTGAAAACATTAAATTTATTTAAATCAAAGAACATCACATCACACTAATATTATAAATGCGAAAGTTTGGATGGATGGATGGATGTTTGTTACCTCTTCACGCCAAAACTACTGAACGGATCAGGCTGAAATTTTGCATACAGGTAAGTCTAATCCTGGAATCAAACATAGGCTACTTTTTTTCCCATAAATCAGTTCCCATGGGATAGAAATAACCTTCAAACGTTTCCACAGAAACAACGCGTGCGAAGCCGCGGGTAGAAACTAGTAATACATATGTATACATTCACTTCAGAGAAATGATTCTTACTCATTCTTATATGTGTAAGTCCTACATAAAAAAAGAATAATTATAAAAGTGTTTTTATTTCAGTACATAAACAAAGAGCCAAAAATGGACACGACCGGAGACAGAATAATCAAGTACCACGAGTTCCACGGAGACATCGAGTTCAAGAATGTCACGTTTGCGTATCCGACGCGGCCCGACGCAGTGAGTACCTGTACGATAGGCACCTTCTCTGCAGTTTGCGGAGCCTGGTTTCTTGATAGCTGTAAACCACTATTCAAAAAAAATAAAGTTCTTCCTTTGCCATGTATGTATATTAGAGATATCTGCATGTTCGTAAAACAATACCCATATTATTTCAAAACAAAGGAAGAAGTTTTATCTAGGCATACTAGACATAAAAATAAGATTTTTATGCCAAATCAACACTACGCTTTTCGCAAGAAATTCGTTTTGCATGGCAATTAAGATATTTAATATGTTACTAATGGAATTAAAGGACTTGCCATTGCCATTGTTTAAAAATAGACTCAATAAATGACAACTACACAAATCAAACTACAAAAAGCGTATTTTGGTTCACAAAGAGTGGTCATTAGTTTGTACCCGAAGGGTGAAAGGAAGTTATCGTAATTTGTATAACATTTTAAGTACTTAGGTTAATTTACATGGCGACTGACGACGGACGACGCTTCGATTTTCGGACGGACTTTGCAATTAGGACATAGCGTTAGGGCCCAGAGGGGTGAGTCTATTTGATGTTAGTAACGAGACATGTACGTGAGTACAATTAGTTACAGCGCCTCCATCGTGCAGACAGGGAACTACGGAAATCCCATACTAAAAGAAGACGTCACGACCACATCTCGTTACTAACGTGGATCTATTTCACCCCTCTGGTCAGCGGTGTCTGGCGGTGTCAGTTGAAAAGAGGTTGATGTTGTCATCATCATATCAACGTCCATGGACATAGGCCTTCCTCATCCGACGCCACAAATGGCGGTCCTGATCCACCTCCATCCTACAGACGGACGGAGTCTGACTCCCTGGTTTATTAGTAACTAGCGACCCGCCCCGGCTTCGCACGGGTGCAATGCTAAATATACTACAGAATCGGCCCCTCGGCCGGTACCGCTGCAACCGCTATGTCCCTGCATTTTAAATCTGTGATATCTTCCAAAATATTCTCTAGTGAAGTTGGTCGTCGTCCAATCTCTATCGCCTCGCGTATCTTCCGGGGAACAAAGAATTTTTCCCTAGACAAACAAGACACGGGCTTTGTCGAAACGAACGTAATGCGATGGTCCTTCCTCAATACAGTTTTCTACCACCGCTGAGCTATTGGTGTCAACATTCTCATGAAGTCCCTCGTTAAAGGATGAAACGTTGGTGTTCTTCCAACACAAAACATTCATAATGAATTCGTCAAACTACGAAAGTTTGTATCGCAAAAAATGTGTTTATTTACGACATCACATTAGAAACCTCTAAAATTATCAGTGCTTCTCTACTATATTATGCATGTATATACATACAAACCTTCCTCTTGAATCACTCTATCTATTAAAAAAACCGCATCAAAATCCGTTGCGTAGTTTTAAAGATTTAAGCATACATAGGGGCAGACCGACAGACAGCGGGAGCTGATTTGTTTTAATTCGTATTGGTATTTATCCCGATTATTTACCCATTTTTTCCGACGTCAGTTTGAAAATATTTGTTCCCTGGTTTATGTAAAGGAATAAAAATGTTAAATTACTCCTTTCAGGTTATTTTAAAGAATTTCAACTTGAAAATACCGGCGGGCAAGACTGTGGCAATCGTCGGAGCATCGGGCAACGGGAAGTCCACCATAGCTGCTTTGTTAGAAAGGTATGTTTACATTTCGGAATCAGCTTCTTTTTTACTTTTCGACTTTGAACATAAAGGCTGGCAGTATCTGGCACAGCGCATCAGCATTGCCATTCAGCGCAGCGGGGCAATGCAGCCAGCGTCTTGGGGACGCTTCCGACTGGTATTGATATGGATCAGGTGAGCTACCTGTAGATTGTTTGCAACAGTCTGCAGTTAGCTCAATTTTTTCAAATGTAATGCTAGTTCTGATTTATTTCTATAATTTTATTGTATTTTTCTTTAGAATAAAGGCTCCTACATAAAGGCAGACGCCGATGATGGGTAATAGATTTTATATTTACACAAAGTTGTTCGAACTTTACTGACGAAGAAAATTACAATCAAATAATAGAAACAAATTAGAACTATTATTTACAATTGAAACTATTGAACTAGCTGCAGACTGTTGTAAACAATCTACAGGTAGCTTAACTAATCCATATCAATACCAGACGGAAGCGATCTCAAGACGCTGGCTGCATTTCCCCGCTGTATGGCAATGCTGATGAGGTTCAACCAGACGGTCAGATATTTTTTTTTAAAAAGGAGAGTCTCGGTACCCCACGGATCTAGGGTTGTGAGGGGTTCACCACGGCTGACGCTATGATGTCCTCAAGCTAACCTTGAGGACCTTCGGTCTCGGCCTTCATTCCAGCTTGTCCATCAAGGGCTGCAATGCTGTCCGCGCTGTAATCGCCTGGACCAACGCTACGCTACGCTTTTTAATAATAATAATAATAATAATAATAATAATGCTGGACAATTCAAACAGCATTATCTAGCCCCAAGCTAAGCAGAGCTTGTGTTATGGGTACTAGATAACTGAGATACTTAATACAATACACTAGGTACATAGATAGATTTTTTTATTATACATAGAAAACACCCAGACCAACGGAACAAATTTCTGCAGATCGTACACAAATTTGTTCGCAGGCGGACCTTCGCCCGCTGCGCCACGGAGGTCGTCGTCGTTTTGGCCATCATTCATCGCTGCCATCAACTCAGCCATTACAGACCACGATAATAACTTTATTTACTGAGCACTACCACCTAAAACTTTCATTTCCCCACGAGACAAGACCTATGACGCACATGTCGGCCTGCGGTACCCCATTGCGGCGCGGTGCGGCGCGCACATGTATAAAATCAAAATAAAAAATAATTATACAAACAATAAATACAATAAATGTACACTTATAAATGCACCCACACTCATTTGCGACACATGTCGCAGTGTGACATAACCATAAGCAGCAATACATAACCAGCAATGTATTGTGAAAATGCAACCAGGGGTATCTTTCAGGGGTGCCATGGGTCCGCCCCATTGCGTTAACAGAGGATACACTTAAAAACACAAAAAGAACACATAAGGCATCACCTACTTGAGATAACAACCTTAAAATGTACCATTCCAGATTCTACGACGTGAACGAAGGCAGCGTAACGATCGACGGGGTGGACGTGAGGGAGTTGGAGTGCCGCTGGCTGCGGGGGCGCGCCATCGGGCTCATCAGCCAGGAGCCGGTGCTGTTCGCGACCAGCGTCCGGCACAACATCCGCTACGGCCGCGAGGACGCCTCGCTACCAGAGGTCACTACCACTCCTCACCACACATGCGTCACTGCTGAACGCACATGCCTCAAACACGCCTTGTTTTACCGTAATCACCTCGCGCAGCAGGCGGGTCGGTGATCTCCTGCTGAATTTCCTCTAGTAGTGTCCCTTAGTGGGTTCAAAACGTCCATGGGCGGCGGAGAGTTACGCGGCGACCGCGACGGCCTCCACCAAAATTCGACTTATATTACAATAGTATGATGCTTTACAGGTTCAGGATCAAACCAATTTAGAATCAATTACTAAACTAGTAATTTTTAAGATAAATTTCAACCATTCCCACTCAAATCAGTGATTACTCAGCAGTGCATTGATTTGAGTGGGATTACTAATCAAATCACTTACTGAATAATTATTTATTTATACATACCGCGGGAAATGATAAATTTATGTTTTGAGTGGACTGTGAATTCCAGCCTCGGGACAAATATTTGTAATATGTGATTTGTCCCGGATGTTTTCTATTTGTAGTAAAAAAATATCTATCAATGTAATTGTGTTAAGTATATCAGTTATCGTAACCATAGCACAAGCTCTTCTTACTTTGGGCTTAACTGATGCTCTGTAGTCCAGCAATATTTATCTATTTACTAGCTGCGCCCCGCGGTTTCGCCCGCGTGGAAATAGATGTGTCAAATGTAGAATAATATGGATGTCGAAGATTGAGATTATGATCTTTTTTTGTCTAATTTTCAAATTCTCTGCAATGAAACACTAAGTTAATTTTGTAATTTATTTTCATACAAATTTCAGAAATTTGTAGCATGCCCCTAGGTGTAGTTTTGTAAAAAATCAAAAATACGTAATTAATTATTTACTTTATAGTTTATTTATACCGAATTTTGAGCGATGAATTTTCCATGGATACTTCACCACCCTTTTTAACCTCCTTTGAGGTTTTTTTTTGAAATATGGTTAGCCTATGTGTTGTACTAGAACCTAAACCATCTACACACCAAATTTCATCTAAATCAGTTAAGTAGTTACGGAGATACCTACTTGGTAACAAACATTCACATAAAATTGCACATGTATCAGTGATCGGAAATTCGGGCGCTTATTTACCTAAAGTTGGCGTCAAGACACAACATAATAAATAACTATGGCAAAAAAACATTAGCAAGCATTCGAGAACATTTGGAAACATGTAGGTAAATAAAAACTTTTTTCTCTGGAATTATTGACTTTAGTGAAAAACTCGTCAGAATAAATGTATCTCATATTTCGTTTATTAATAAGATTCCGGTTAAAAAAATAACACTTTAGAAAATTTCGGAATTCTCGGGTAAAAATACCCGAGAAAGAGGTGGTTTCAACCGCTCCATGTTATGTCGTCTCACCAACTTTAGCTAAATAAGCGCCCGAATTTCCGATCACTGATAATAATACTAATACTAGTATATATATATATATTTGCAGGTTGTAAATGCAGCGATGACAGCGAACGCGCACTCGTTCATCGCTGGCTTCCCGGAAGGCTACGACACGCTGGTGGGCGAGCGCGGCGCGGCGCTCAGCGGCGGACAGAAACAGAGGATCGCCATCGCGCGGGCGGTGCTCAAGAACCCGCCCATACTCATACTGGACGAAGCCACTAGGTAAACCTGATAGAGCATTTAAAGCCTTGCGCTGAAGCGGAGGCGGAGTGGTGGCGGTCGGTAGCCGAGCCAGGCAAGGCGTTCGCGGTGCGGATGTCTTCACATTGCGGGCGTGCGAGAGCCGTGGCGTCGCGGAGGCGTTTTGTGTGTGTAAGTCACGGCGTCGCATTATTGTAAAGATGACATTTTTATAATCTTTTATATGGCAGTCGTATAAACAACGATGAGGTTGAACTAGTAAAATAAATTTTTCGGTATAGTCCATTTTTATTTAGCGCCTTAATCGGGTCACAAGCTAAAATTTTTGTAAATAAATACAACTCGTAACACCGCTAGTAGCACGCCTCCGCACCGCGACGCGTGGTGTGTGCTCTGTGTGAAGATACGCCTTATACCAGCTGTAATACAACGCTAACACGCCACGCCTCCGCCTCGCCACCGCGCCGCCACGGCTCCGCGGTTTTGCAGACTTTTTGTGTCGCTGAGCGGGCCGGCACGGCCGTTCACCGCGCCACCACCGCCTGCGGTGTGTGTGTGTTCTTTCATATAAATTCATATGATACAACTCGCACGCCTTCGCCTCCGGCCCGGCCACGGTTTCTGTGTGTGGAGGCTTTTAAGGCTTGGCGCAAACGGACCGTCGGCCACCACCACCGGTGGCTGTCGCGCGCTACCGCCACAAGACACTGCTGTAACAATAAACGCCGCCGGCGATGCGTGTTCGGCGAGTTCGTACAAAATGTATGGAAAAACGTGTAAACAGCTTGTCGCTCGCCACCGGTGGCTGTGGCCGGTGGTCCGTTTCCGCCTAGCCTTAGAAACATGTTGATAAGAACCTATCAAAACATGGTTAGTATTGTATCAATGACTATATTAATGATAAAAACTCCCGGACTGATTAGTTAGTCTTAATTTTTAGTTTTTAAGAAGAAGCCTCTTAACGCACTCATTTTGATTTGTATTCTGATGATTGAAACTCATTATTGTCCATGGCTTTTTCAGTCATCAATTAACTTACCTATTGTTTTCTAATAATTATTACTATTTTTATTGTACCAATATATTTTTAGCAATTGATCTGACCAAGTGTTGTCTAAATGAATGAACGAATTAATACTTTATTGAGTGCAATCAACACCAAAATAAAAACCTCATATCTAAATTGATAACATAATTAGTACAATAGGTGGCCTTATTGTATACTGTCGCTGACAGCGATTTCTCCCAGGCAACCTAGGGACGGAGAAAAATTTATAAGACTATAAGTGTAATAAGAGTTGGTAGTGGTTGGCTAAACTTTTATGGATTTAATTTCATTCGATTATCTTTTATCCCGCAGTGCATTGGATTCCGCGAGTGAGAAGGTGGTCCAGACGGCGCTGGAGACGGCAGCCAAGGGCAGGACGGTGCTGGTGATCGCGCACCGGCTGTCCACCATCAGGAATGCGGACCTTATTGTGGTGCTCAATAAGGGTCAGATTGTCGAGGTATGCATTTGAAATGGTTTTTGTAGCTTTCATGCCAACGTAAGTGAATCGATTTTGATGTCGTGTATTGTTTTACAAAGAATACTTTATCTATGTTCTTAGTACAGGTACTGTTCTGGTCTATAGTACTGGTTGTGCGAAGTTTACCATAACGTAAAAAGTTTTCGTTTCCTCACATACATTTAGCGCCTTGCAGCGCCCCTACCGGATAGAGACATTTCGTAGTATAGATCCTATAGTTTCATAAGAACTTTTCTTTTAATGTTGGCCTCAATTCTGCCAATACGATTAGTTAGTTTTCGAAAATTAGCCAAGACCTGGTTACGAAAATAACAAAGTGCGTTATTTCCTTTAGAGACATTAGGTACGAAGATTAACTAAACTTTAATGTTTCAGATGGGAACCCACGAACAATTGAAGAAGCAGAAAGGACTCTACTGGAACCTTATCAAGCAACAAGACCAGGACGAGACATCCAGGGGCTTATGAAGTACGTGTTAGTAGAACCATATAGTCAATTTGCTTAGCATTTAGGAGTACAGCTTCTTAAAATTCTCCAAGGAACATCATGTCTTTTTCTGCTAGCAATCAGCATTGCTGTGTTCAGGGTCCGTACTCTTTAAAACGAAATCGAAGGTTCGGATTCGAGCAAACGCTAATCTTATGCAAGCGACATAAGAATTGGTTTTGCACGACAACGAAAATGGAACTTCGATTTTCCTTTTCCGAGAACCCCTGGTTTGAAGGGTTGGTTGCCGGTGAAAATATGCACATGAAGCTAACACCAACCTAAGGCAAACTATACGGCCTAAGGCCGGGTTTCCACTGCGATAGGGTAATGAGCGAGAAATAATATGCGGGATGGATTCTTTTTGAATGAAATAGTTTTACATTTCCACCAACAAAGAGTTTCGTCTGTTGATTTCCACCGCAAGTGAGCGAAGCGTCATTCCAACGCTTTCTGCTCACTCAGTTCTTTCCGCTAGACTATTTGTTGGTGGAAACAAGAACGCAGTTAACTCTTGCGAAATGAACAGAGTCGATAATTGGTCCGCTCCGCTCGCGGTAGAAACCGGGCTTCAGGTTACCATAATGGAGTTAACACACCGAGTCGGAGGGCCGACAAGTCGACAAAAAACTGTCGGCTGCCTACAATATTCATACACTGAAACGTGGTACCAACCCGTCGGTAGACCAGTCAATGAGTGCTCAAAAGAGGGGGTGTATGGAAAGGTTGAAAGCAGAAAGTTCGACCTCGGAACTTGGTTAGGACTAGTTAGAAGACAAACATATTAAAATTCCCCCCACCCCTGTGAATTGAGCACTAGGAGGAAGGAGGCTCAAAAAAGTCCCGTTTTTTATTAGATGTAAGCAACAAACTAAAAAACGTCAGGAAATTTTGTTGTACTACATTATGAAAGCTTATGAAAGCATAGGTAACTAAAAAACGGAACATTATTTGCCGAAGGAAGACCATGAAATTTTACGTTTTTCCCAAAAGTAAAATTTGGTGTGGACATGGTCTTCCTTATATTTAAGATGCTATGTTATTTGGAAAAAATCATCCTTACAATTTAGCCTCTTGATCGGTATCGTCACATTACGAATTTTGTTTTTTTTTTACAAATTGGCGGGTTCGATTCCCGATTCAGATAGGCGATTATTGAAAACACTTTGAATGCAGTTTAATTTGTTTTTAAAATCAAAATGAAGTTTTATTTCGGTTAAATTTTCTATCTACAATATTTAAGATACTTTCCCTCCATGTGGCATAGCCGTGGGACGCCCTGTAGTATGTTTGTCTCCTAACTAGTCCATACAAAGTTCCGAAGTCAAACTGTCTGCTTTCGACCTTTCCATGCACAATCATTCAATGACTGGACTAGGACTGTGTCGCCGTCTTAGATGTGTAGACTCCATGGCAACCCATGGACGGATTTAAACATTTACGTGGGAAGGTTTTAGTTCAATTTATTACGGGTTAAGACCCAGTGGCAGTCGTTACGTTGTCGCCCGTCAAATTTTCTATTTATTTGTTGTTCTCTTGTATTCTGTAAGTATTAGGGCGACCGAGGACGACTGGGCGAATGTCCGCCTGCGACGCAGGAGGTTGTGGGTTCGATTCCCGCCTTGAAACAAATGTTTGTTCGATCTGCAAATATTTGTTCGGGTGTTCTGGGTATTTTCTATGTTTACCAAAAATATCCATCTATCTATGTAATACATAATAATGTATTTAGTAAGTATCAGTTATCTAGTACCCACAACACAAACTCTGCTTAGCTTGGGACAAGATAATGCTGTGTGATGTGTTGATTGCCCAGCTTTAGTAAAATTTGTATATTATAGATAACTCAAATAATGAAGTCAACAGGTACTAATACTGTCTCATATCAGAGAGAAGTAAAGTTTTTGACTGTTATAACTTAGTTTTTAAAGGCCTACGCGGTATTCGCTACCCAGAACGGCAATAAAAGCCGAGTGGGTATGCGGTAATGCCTTTAATCCTACTGTTTATTATAATACCCGGCGGAATTTAATACTACTGCCAAGCGTACGAAACCGAGCAATATTTACCGCTGCCACTCTGGGTAGCGAATACCGCATGGATTTTAAAAGCCCATAAAGCATTTTATATGTAAACTTTCAATCGTTACATCTTTAAAATATGTAATAGTTATGATGTTCAAAAACGAACTTGGCATTCAAACGATTAATTGCTTTTATTTATTAAAATATCATTTATTTTCCAAAAAAATAATAGACATAAATTAGAACCAATTGAAACGATTGAGCTAACTGCAGACTGATGCAAACAATCTCCAGGTAGCTCAACTGATCCATATCAATACCAGTCGTCGCGTCGCGTCCCTAAGACGCTGGCTGCATTATTTATTTTCCTAGTTCTAGTGTTTGTGGATTTTTATATTTTTACATTGTTGTGTTATCTGTCAAACCGCTTTTAGTAGCATTTTATTGGTTATTGGTTCCTGGTTTTAATATGTTACGGTTATTGGATTATGTGTGGATTATTGAAGTGTGTGAAACAAAATATATGTTTATTTGACTAAGAAAAATGTACAACTTTAATTATCTAATGTGCTTACCAAACAGAACTTATGACTTCCTTTTTTCTCTGTTAATAATTTTGTGATACGTACCTACATACATACAATTTTATATTTATTTATATTATAAGCTAACCAGTTGTAAATTTGTTATAAATGAGCTTAGTGAAAATAAAATCATTGTTATAAAACTTGACTTTTGATATCCACATCCATACTAATATTATAAATTCGAAAGTGATTCTGTCTGTCTGTTACTTTTTCACGCTTAAGCGGCTGAACGGATCGCAATGAAATTTGACAGGGAGGTAGATGGTATCTCGGAGACGAACATAGACTACTTTTTATCCCGGAAAACCACGAGCGAAGCTGCGGGCAAAAGCTAGTATGTTTGGAAAATCTAGAAATCTAAAAAAAATTAGTTTTTTTTAATTTGGACTCAATAGTTAGGTACCTTCTTATAATGCTGAGAATTTTCTCAAAAGACCAAATAATAAAAAAAAACTCAAGGAAAATTCTTTATTGCATTCATGATCATCAACGAGCGAAGCTGCGGGCAAAAGCTAGTATGTTTGGAAAATCTAGAAATCTAAAAAAAATAGTTTTTTTTTAATTTGGACTCAATAGTTAGGTACCTACTTATAATGCTGAGAATTTTCTCAAAAGACCAAATAATAAAAAAAACTCAAGGAAAATTCTTTATTGCGTTCATGATCATCAAAATTTTATTTACAATGAAACCTGGATAACACGGAAGGTATATTTACATCAATAATTATTCTATCTACTGTATATAACTAGTAAATTATTTATTTACACAAGGTTATCGAACTTTAGAATAAGTATACTTTTGACTAAGTATTCTAAACACTATGGTTTTACCACAGAGTTTATGGTTTTCATAGTGCAATTCCGTTGAATCAATTTGGTTAGATATTTATATTAAGACTATATATCTATTTTTCACCAAGATGATTCAACTACCACTTAAAGGCCCGTTCAGACCGTTCAGACGCTACCCATGGCTGGGAGCGGTAAATATCGCTCGGATTTCGCTCGGTTCCACACCGTATACCGCTGCGAAATTCGCGCTAATGTATCGCTTCCACTCTGGGTAGCGAACGCCACGTACGTAGGTCTGAACGGTCCTTAAATCCTAAAGTAATTTTACTAAACCATATTTTGCTTCATTGACAAGAATTTTATTCGCTAATCTTAAAAATTATGCGAAGTTTTAAATATTTAAACAATTATTTTAGAACGTTATCTATGTTCTAAACTACTATGATATTTTGGCAGATTTTCATAATTGCCGTTTCATGAGTTCAAGAAAATGTTTATAACCATAAAAGTAAGACAAATTAATAACAAAAACATGTATTCCGTCTCAAATATTAATTTAAATATAGAGCAAGATCAGTGAGCTGGCAACCCTGCCACCTTATTCACTAAAGATTGCTTGTCGTCGTGCAATTCATAGCAATCACGACACGACTGCAATCCATACAGAATACACTAAGCAAAACTATAATAGTATCTTTTAGCTAGAGTGGCATTTAATTATTTACCGTGCATATCTCTCAAAAATGTACTGTCTCGGACAAAACTAGAATTATCTTTGAATGTTTCGTGCTATAATTTATGTAAAATATATGAATTTCACTTATTTTAATTACGTCATTATAATGTTTTTACATCTATCTTACTTTACTGTTATATTACACGTCATAGTAAAATCGTCAAATGAACAGTAAATTCAAAAGTATTTTCAACGATTGAAAATTTAGAAATGTAACTGGCATTTTATAAAGCAGTATTGAGTGTATAAAAACACATTTTGTATTTGTGGATACTATTTTTGGGTTGATAAGTTTATCGAGAAGGTATTTAGGTACCTTTTATTTTCATTTGCAAAACGACAAAGAAATTGCAAAAGTTTTAAATATTTAATTTTAAATACCTTCATCCATACCTTTTCATGGATAAAATAATAGACTACTAGTGCCGCGCTCAGGGGATTTTACAAAAATTCATCTAGCCAATATGTACAGAATAGAATAAAAATTAGAAAAGCTAACAAAATTCAAAAAATACTGGCAGTGTTTCTCGGGAAGATGTAGAGATTCTAACGATAGGTCCTACTGCCTTCCTCAAATTCCAAATCTATTCAAGCATTTAAAGGTTATGGTGGAATAAAGAAATCCACATGCATAGACATTATTTACTGTACCTACATTATGCTTGCATCCTGAAAACATTACGCTCCTTTTTGTGCAGTCGTGATATACCTAAATAAGAGCGAATTTTCAGCTTGAGTAAGTATCGATGATGCTGTGTGAATTCTGCAGAAATATAATTTATCTAGCGGTTTAGGTAGGTAGGTATTCGGATTTTGTAAGTAAACATTGCGATGCACAGGTAATATTGCTGTGTAAGTTTTGGCATCGGTTAAAATGAATGGAGTAGAATACTAGGTACTAAAGATTTATGTATTTTACATTATTATGTATTTAATATTCCTACATTTTCTTAGCTAGTGGAAATTTACTTTATTTTATTATTAGTTATTTCGTTACCAAGCATCAACCATCCAGTCGATTACTGTAACAAATGTGAGCTTAACTTTAGATAGGTAGGTACATAAATACTGTTATGTACCAAATGAGCCTGACCGTTTTGAAAAATAATTATTTATAATTCATGTGAAATTGATTGAGGCGTGGTCCTGCAAGTCAAGTTATGACATTCTCTGAGAGACTCGCTTTGATTTTTGTCGTTCATTGGCTGTATTCTAAATACGCGCACAAAAACTAATGAGCGGCGAAAATTGTCTAAGGAGTCTGACACTCACTGAAGTCACTGATGTCATCATCGATGTAAATAAAATTCGGGAGATTGGGTACTGGTTTCTCGAAAGTGGAACGATCAAATTAGGTCCTGAGGTGGTCCTCAGTCATAGTCGGACCGGGGCGCCGCCGGCGTTCATGTTTCGCGTGCGTATTGTTGTCTCGGTCACAACTAAGATAGAAAGACGTACACATACCGAACATGTAGGTACCTAGGTACGTCTTTTTATCTTTGTTGTGCATTAATAAGGTACCTATATTGAAAAATATTGGTAATAGCGTGTCGTAGTTGCAATACAGGCCATTTGTTGAGTTAGCGCTGGGAGAGCGTACCATATCTACAGAATTTTATATGTATGAACGTCATAAATTGATTTACTGATAGGCAAAATATTGCGCGGATATAAGAATTAAGAACCATTCCTAAATATCTTTTCATCTTGCGATCTATTGCCATTATAAGATCGAACGACTCAGGCATTGAGTGACAGTAGATTGTAACTGATAAGTTTGCTGTAGTACCTACCTAACTGTGGTAAACCAGAGACTCTACCACAGGTTTCACGCGCTAAAAATAATATTAATACAAAATTACGCGAACGTTCCTAAATTTTAACGTAAGTAACTCTTATTTATCTTTTTCAAACGTTGGTTTGTATATTTTTTTTCAAAAAAGATATTTTCCGTGAATCCTGTGGTAGGGTAACATGGTAGATAACTAAGCTTATAATAAGTTCACTGGATGCTGTCGACCGTCATCGCAGACCGAAGTGAGCCAAGACGGAGGCGAACAGCAGCAGGCAGGTGACACTCGACGTGATGCCATGGATGGCGCTAGTGTTCCTGCGGAGGATCGCCGCCATTTTGTTGCCTGGAATTAACAAGATGGCGGGTAAAATGCGGCATGATTTTCACTATTTCGTTGCAGGTTCTATCACTTGCAAGCTGCTCTTGAAACCATGGAATTCTTAATTAGCTTAAAACAACCTATTTTCCTTGACTGCAAATAGGTTTTATTAGCTGCACTATGTAGTGTAGGTTACCTAGTATGTGGTGAGTGGTTAAGCGTCTTAGGAGATTAGGTAGGTTTAAATATCCTTTAGTGAAAGGCGCTTTTAATAGCTTCTTTTCTAAGTGTGGTAAATGTAGGTAAAGAAATACTTACTGCCTTCAGAAACGAACACGTGTATAGACGCAGGCTCAGTGTTGCTAGCGCTGCATGTGTAATTCCCAGAGTCCTTTAGGGTCGCGCCTCGGACCGTCAGTCGGGACTGGGTCCTGGCTCCAGGCTCCGTCTCTACGGTGATGCCCCCTCTGGTGGCGTCGTAGTTGATCATACGATCGTTGTGGTACCAGAACACGTATTGTGGGGGGGTTGGACTCTGAAAAGTAATAACTTAAATTAGGTAGGTACACCTTTTACAAGATTCCATGAAATTTCTTAGAAAGTACCCCGAGTGTGAGGGCGTATGCACTATAATAAAATTACTAATAATGGCTGAAAATTTTAAATTTCGTGTAAATGCAGGACAAATTTCAGTGACTAACTATAACTAATAAAAAAAATCGATAACACCTGACGACGATTGTGTTGATATAAAATTCATTTGGGAGCTACGGTACCACAGACAGAATATCCTTTTTTGTTGGTGGTTAAAATTAGACTCTGATGTAAATATTTTCATAAAACAATTTTTTTCCATAAATTAATTCACAGCATTATTGAAACTGAAAGTAACGAACTGAATTTCATTTGTTTGTATTTGTTTCATAAAATACAAAATTTTATTCAGCTTGTATTGTAAACTCCAATTGATACTCTTTATTAGCATCATAATACCTATTCCAAACGAAAGTCGTAAAAATATTTTCGCCAAAAATCGGGAAATGTTGTAAACAAGCAAGTACCTATTCGGGAACCGATGTAAGGGTGCGTATTCATTGACGCGCTACGCGGAGCGAAGACGCGTACACTTACACTATATCTTTTGGAGTGTTTGTTCTAGAATTTAGGAGGCGAGTTTGCCGTGCTCCTCAGCGTCTACTTTTACTTGCAAGGTTTTAGCTGCGCCATCTAGTTGCTCGCATCAACTTACTAAATTCTAAACGAGCCTTCTAAAGTCAGATCTTATGAAAAATGAATCAACATTAGTTTTTGCCATGTTTAGACAATATTTATAGCTAGCAGCTATCATTATTGAATCAAGACATTGACTCCTAAGTTGATAAAAAAAACTGAATTTCACAAAAATAAACTGTAGATTTTCATAATAACATCTGTCGCATGCTTTTTGTCCCCGATCGCAAAATGATTAAGTACCTAAGGTAATGGTGATAAAAGATCGACGTGTGCAATGTTCTGAAGTACCTATCGTACCTAGGCTCAGCTCCCTAACAATAGAACCGATTTGGATTATGCTTTTTTCTATTGAAATGAAAATTGAGTGAATAAACTTGCTCAGGATGCTCTTTCTTCAAATCAAATCGAATTCGATTTGATTTAAAGAAAGATTAGATATTTATTTCAACATGGATGTGCTAATGTTAGGGATATTTAATTTCATTTATTCCGCCGTAGTGATTCACCTACGGTGGAATAAATGAAATGAAATGACATAAAGTGTATATAAACATGTGTTTTACACTTGATGTCGTTAAAATCTAATTTAAAACATAATATTCAATTATGACTCTTTATAAAACACACAAGATTTTTGAGACGGAAGGAAACACAATAAGGGATTGTACGCAAAGAAGAGCGAAGAAAAAAAAAACAGGCAGTTATTCCTATAAACACATAATTATAAAATAACAAATGTTTGCCTAGAATTACAAAATTCTGACCGAAAAATAATAATAAATAAGATACATGTCAACAAGTGTCAATAAAAGAGCAGCTGCATAACCTTATGCAGTTAAACTTTACCTGTTTTTTTATCACAAATACCTATTTGTGATAAAAAAACAGGTAAAGTTTTCGAGGTTTTCGTATTTTTTTAAGGGATTCACCTCTGATCAACGTAGACACACCCTTACGGCTCCGTCCTTTAATAAAACAAGCGGATTTTACTGTTATTATCGAGCGTCGTAAAGTCGATGATAAAAACTTCATACATTTTTGGGTGAGTCCGATTATTGATGGGGATGCTTATCACGCGAGTGGACTGAATTTATTATATAAATACAATGAAATAACTAATAACATTATTGTTATAGTATAGAGGCAAAGAGCAGTAACGGGACAGCAACCAATGGACGCTTTTATAAGTTATCATCACCAGGCACGTTTACACAGTCACGGAAAAAAATTTTTTTAGTGTTACGGAAAGTATTCCCCACGTCTCACGAGAAACGCACCTCTTCCCAACATGTCAACAGTATAATGTTACCGTCCATAATACCTATTGTCAATTTAATTATTCTGTCATCTAATGAAGTGCGCTTACTATAAATTTGTATGGAGGCATGACTGAGAATCTCCCTCCACAGAAATGTGAGCATGTGTTCTAATAATGACTAAGGTACCCTAATTCGTCTGAAAGCGTCTACAATTTCTGCAATTTATAATTTTCAGGAAGCTTATTAAATAATTAGGCTGTCATGCGTGCCAGAACGCTGGTTGCATTTCCACGTTGAATGGCAAAGCTTTGTTAATAGAAATACACGCTACCATTTAATTTAAATTTAACACATGAAAAACGATTTGAAATATCAGGTAATGTTATGTTCTGGTGCTTTCTACAAGTAATTTAGCTAGCAGATAATTATTTTTGTGGCCTTTATTGTAAGCCATAGTAAAAAACACTCAATCAATTATCGTTTTGGAGTCTATTGACATGTAGGTACAGCCACATATCTATACCTACTTACATACCTACCAATAGCTTCACATAACCCTCAAATATTTTATGTTTCAGTAGGTATTTTACACGTTGATTTACGTTTTATTCGAGTAAATAACCAACTTCAAAGACCAATGAGCAATTTCCATTCGTTTGTGGGTACAGTCGGCGTCACAGTTATGTGTGAGAATCTGCGGTAATTGAGTCGTCATCTTCAATCGATGCTAGACTATTGCTCTACATAGGCCTCCCCTAATTAGCACGGCCGTGCGTGCCGTAGCGTGTTCATATCCACCCTATGTCCTTGGTCAAAATGACAAGCTTGAGGTCATGCTCATTTTGTGACGTTCGGGCCTACTATAAGATTTTTTTATTACTTTTAATATTTTATTCACTAGTTTTAACCCTGAAGCTATTAAATTAACGGCGGTCTCATCGATCCTCCAGGTTGTTCCTGTGGTCGGGCGCTGAGAGGACCTCCCGGACCGCGTACCTACAAAAGCACGAATTTAAAGACTGGGGAGAGTGTGATCCTTAAGGGTAACTAAAGTACTACATGTACGTACCTGTATTAAAAGTACCTACCTTCCTTAATTACAACATAATTCAACTACCGATAGAAAAAACCAGAGATGCAGTATTAGTTTGGAAGAACCATTTGGCGGAACATGAGGCGGACTGTACCTCAGTGTGTCGCTGTCCTAATTAACCAATGGAATATTCCATTGATAGGTACTAAAATTGCGATTTCAGTTGAAAACGAGTCGGCTTTGATTAATGTTGCTTATTATCTCGATTCAGTTATTAATTAATGTAACTTCATACTGTTCTGCTGGATTTCATAGAAATGGCCGAGTAAAATATATACGTAACTTACTACCTGTTACGTTTTTAGTACAAACTTGCTAAACTACACTTTCAATGTAGGTACCTAGGTAGGTAAAAAAACAATTGACTTTTGGCTCTACAATTTGCTGGCGGTACTTAGTAGGTACACTAGGGCAGGGGGACCTTTGTGATGTAAATAATTGCGACAAATAGTCACCTTAAGATTTGGTCTCTTGATTGGGACGCACAACGCTGCGGTGTGCGGTTCCGGACACATAATCGTATGAAAACGTTTAGAATGGTCTATTGTTCCGATGCAGTCTGCGTCAGCGGTGAGGAGCAAGAGGGGTGAAGTGGGGAGTGGGCATTACGCACAGCGCGGCGTAGTGTCGTTCATAACGCTACGGCGCGCGTCACGGCTCGACAATGGATTTGTTGGAAGACAACGTCTAATTTGGTAGCTGCGGCAAAATCAACTGACCGCTTCTCCGCTCAGACAGTTGACGCTGCGTCGTGGCGCTACGTTGGAGCCGCCTACCGCAGCGTTGTGCGTCAAGAGAATTATGCAACAAGCAAGCGCTTGTAAATAAAGTATCTTTTAAAATGTCGGCATCACAATTTGTATGGAAAATATTCTATTTCATTTATTTTTCTTTAAATCTGTACAGGCGCACGAAATGTATTATTGTTTTAAAATTCAAGTTGATAGCTGCAGTAGTTGATAGCTGAGTTATTAAGGAGCGAGAAAAGGACAGACAAAGCGAGACCATAAGGGTTTCGAAACCGATCTTGGACCTTGAAATCCTAAAAACAAGTTTACGTCTTCGAGCGTTTTTATTTCAATAGACAAGTTTTTGTTTCACTTTCCCCGCAGCTCGCATACGTATCACAAATAGGACGTATTTCGAATAAAAGACCAGGACCCACCTTCTCCACAATGCAGATGAGATGGATGACGCTGCCCAGGTCCACGTGGTGCTCTCCGGAGCCGAGGATGAAGGCTTCCGGCACCACGATCTGCAGCCGGACGTAGTGGGACACGATGCCGGTCCGGGTTGACACCTGAAACCAATGGGCATCACCTATTTACTGCCTGGAGTTGAGAGGTTAACCCTTGGTTACCAGCCTGGTTGGATCCGATGTTAATAAACATATACAGAATTCAGGACTTTCTCCTTTTTTGAAGTCGGTTAAAAATAAACAGAAATAAACATGGAAATGAATATTAGTGGAAATGTGTTATGGGAACCTACTATATAGATACAGTCTTAAACACAGACACCCAGACTTCTATTCTACTAATTCTTCTAATCAAAAAAAGTTTTTATGATTAGAAGAAAAATATGGGTTGAAGTTTTAGTACTAAAGTCATTTATAACGGGATATTTACCATGATTTGAGTTTTGAGCTTTCCAATATTTCGGCACAGTTTCATGCGCCATGATCACGGAATAACTGGCGCATGAAACTGTGCCGAAATATTAGAAAGCTCAAAACTCAAATCATGGTAAATATCCCGTTATAAATGACTTTAGTGTTAATAACCATGATGGATTTAAAAGTTTTATGAAGTTTTAGTATGTGTTTTTTTAGTCCAGGAAATAATAGGTCCAGGTCCAGTTTTTTTAACATGACGTGTCCCTTGGCGAAAATCGAACCCGCATGCATCTGGGTCTCAGGCACACCTTGGGCTACTGGACCAAGAGGTTGACCTATATTCACTCCTGGATTAGGACCTGAATGTCCGAGTCGATATTAATTAATAGTATAGGGAGACCATTTTTGTGTAAACTTCAATCCTTTATGGATTACTTCCTTTTCAAAATAACTTGTGACAATAATACTTAAATTCATTTAAATAAATAGCTGTATGGTGCCGGCTTAGAATTTGCACTACCCCAACGGGTGTGGTAAGTCGCTAAGGAATATCTACTGGGGGCGGGCTGCAGACCCATCTGCAGAACATTCTACAACCGAACTGCGATCTCCAACCCGTTTGCCCAGCCTGGGGATTATGGGTATATTGTATGTAACTATTTCTATCACTAACTACACTAATATTTAATTTTAAAATAAAATAAACGGGTATTATGAGATAAAAGCCAATAAGGCGGGCCTGCGTCCAGCAGTGAACCTAACATGCTGTTGAAGAGGAGATGAGAATTTAAATAATATCTATGTATCAGCACAAATGAATTAGAATACTTATATCGACAACAAGTGTATGAATATAATATATAAAATACCTACGGTGGAAGTGAATAATGAAAAGTGTTTGAAAATAAAGGCGTTTGTTAATAACCCAGTACATTTTACATCAGAGTGAGCAAAATAAGGTCTGATGCCTACCAGGCTTTATAATTTACTCACAATACAATAACCCGTATCTCAACTGGATAAGGCTCAAAATCTACACGTTCGTCATTTCAGTCGTCTCACGTAGCTCGTTGATTGTTTCGTAGGCTCTCATGTATAACGTATTGTTTCATGTTAGCTGAAGGATACTATCGTTGTAAGTTGTACTCTATTGCTTTATGATAGAGTCCTAAATTGAGGCTGTCGTTTTAAGGTGCTGTAAGCCCAAATTGGAAAGCACTGGATTATGAATGGATTTCACAAATTCTGCAGATATTCTCTCATAAATTGCCGTATTCTTTATTTTATCACATTTTTGCCAGACAGAACCTGTATCTTCTAAATAATTTTATTCAAAATTCATGTTCAGTATTCGTAGGTATAATTTTCTCTCGCAAGAGCCAGTTTTTAGTATTTATTGAAGTAATACCGCTAAGAGCAAAAGTATTTTCTTAAAACTTGCGTTAAAAACCACTTGAATATTTTTAAAACACGAGTAACAAATTGTTGTGGTTTTGGCGTAGACCATCTACGCTTATTGCTACGTCGTAGACACTCTACGCTTATTGCTACGCCGTAGACCCCTCTACGCCTATTGCTACGTCGTAGACCCTATACAACACTCTTCGCATTACGATTCATACGACATGACGAATGTGAGCACCAAGACATAGCTCTTTAGTTTTTTATTGTGCAATATTTAATTTAATCTGAATTGTTTGTATTGAATAATGTATTTTTGAATTTCTATTTTTGTGTATGGGGTAACGTAATAAGGGGTTGCCAGCTCCCCGCTTATTACCACGCACGATCTCAGCTACGTCGTAGACGCTGACGTTCCCACTTGCCGCGTTTCCCAATACAATCCGCCTTCCTAAATGGCCCGCGAACCCGAAAATAAAACGAAAAGGACAAACAGGAAACCGGTACAGATACCAATAAAACGGTTAATCCAATTGTGAACGGAAAACAATAAAAATAGCTGAAAAGAGCTCGCATCTCTCACTCGCTGAATCTTTAAAAACAAAGGCAAGGTAGTATGTAGATTGTATTACCTTATTTACATAACAAAAATGATTTTCCGTATCGGAAGGTCGAGAGGCTGTTGTGATGCTTATGCCTCTAATGGAGTAATGTAGACAGGGAGGTAGTAAGGAGAGGCCTTACGTAAGGGGTGTAATCTCCAACATGTTACGTTGTTGTAAAATACCCATTTTATGGGTATTTTACACACGCTCGCTAAGCTACGGATAGGTACTCAAATCTTAAAAATGCTTAATTTTGATAAGTAAAATAAGTATAAAATTTTTGAGCCTTACGTGTTTGTTATTTTTAGGCAGTTTAATGTTTTACCTATACAGTAAAATTGGTCTGAAACTTAAAATTTGTTTCTTCTGAAAAAACTTATTTTAAAGTTTGTGTAAATACTCATAATACATTTACTGTATTAGGTAACAAAATTATACGGTAGGTATAGATTGAAATAAAATTTAAATAAAAAAGAGTAAAAAAGTTGTTTTTTCATTTAGTTTTTGGTCAAACCGAACGCTTTATGCGCTTTATGTTTTATGCTCTGTTTTAGTGTGACCCTGGAAAATTCCTGAGTGCATCCCTGTGAAGTGAGGCACTTGACTCCGAAGGTGATTCGAGTCAATAGCCAATATTAGGGTAAACGCGCACAATTTTCGGGTACATTATCATTTTCAATCAGAGGATGAAAATGGGCTAGTTATCTTAGACTTGGCAACGTAGGTGGATGGTAATGGACAATTTTTGAGAAAATACGCTTCCCAGTACTTACTTTAAGTGATATTACTTCAATAAATACAAGAAGCCGGCGCTTTTTGCAAGGGGGAGTACTAAGCATGAATTTTGAATATTAAGTAGGTTGAAGAGTCTGTAAAACATGGGTTTTAATGTTATTTCTGAAAAGTACGTTCAGTAAAGTCTTGGAGACCGGCACCGAGGGTTCCGTGGCCCTTTTGTCTGTGACGTCACGTCCCGTTAGATACATAACTAACTGTGCTCTAGAAAGACGAACTGAGTTTCTAGTTCGAGTTCTTTATCTCGATACTAGAAAGCGACAAAGTTACTTTTATTTTAGACGACTGTCTGTGATGTGGTGCGGCGGCGAAGGCCCCCCTGCGATGCAGAAGGTTGCGGTTCGACTCACGTTTGGGACAAACGTTTGTACGATATACAAATATTTGTTCCGGGTGTTCTGGGTATTTTCTATGTTTGTTAAAAAATATATATTTGTGTATTAGGCATATTATCTAGTACCCATAAAACAAACTCCGCTTAGCTTGGGGTTATACGATGCTGTGTGAATTTTTCAGCATTATTCATTTGGATGGAACAAAAAAATTACTAGCTACACCACACTAGAGTATAAATGACAATGCTAACAGCACACTCAGCACACTACAAGTAAAAGTTACGTAATGGAAGCGCTGTTATTTTCATTCTCAGTCGTAAGGCGTCTGTAAGTATCCATTGTCTACGAAAATGTTTACTTTACAATTATGACATACAGAGTTTCTCAAAGGTTGGCTTCAGATGAAAACATTTCGCGAGTTCCCTTTTGCGCAACTGAGATTGCTCAACTGCGAATAGTTGAGCAACGGGATTTCCCTTTTGTGGAACAAATTTTTTGCTCATGGGCCCTATTCTGCTTAACTAGCATTTTTCTTTTCCAAAGTTTGTGTGTGATTATTATAATACAGAGCGTAACAAAAAGTAAGGACCAAACTATAAGGACTCAGTTTCGATCACTGAACATAAAAAAACAAACTGACTTAGTTTTCGAAAAAATAAATACAAACGAAGAACAAGACTAGGCAATGGCTGATGCATGTGGTTATTGGCATAGAACCGAAGAAAAATACGTTGTCTAGTGGTAATTTTGTGTTTATTTATTTATTCCAAAACTAAAAGTCACGAATTTTTGATTTTTTTTTGTTTTATGACCGAGTCTGAACCACCATTGAAAGTTAGGTCCTTGCTTTTTGTTACATCCTGTATACCTAGAACTTTAACGACATCTACGGCGGAATAAATAAATACTAAATACAAATGGCATAATCATAGAGAGGCCTATACCCAGCAGTGGGTCGACAAGGGCTGATGATGAAGATGAAATACAAATACTTATCGCTTCACTATGGTAATGGTATGGTCACATAATCGTCACCATAGACACGTTATGGTATTTTAACTCAGATGAAAGTAACTTCAGATGGAGGTACGTCGGGATTCATGTGTCGAAGTTGAAACCAATCTAAAAACATTCAATCAAATGCACCGCATTCACTATCTGGAATTTATTTATATGTGGATGCTACGTGGTGATTCTGCAACGATACCATTGTCATAGTGTCGCGGTTGGTTAGCAGAATCGGGCCCGTTTTAATCGTCTTTATAACTTTCTTAAACATTCCTTTCAGCAGTTTTTCAAAGGCATCACTCTAGTGTCAAGTTTAACGCTTGATCAAGCATTTTTATCTTGAAAGAGTTCAGCATTTTTCCATCCGCTCTTATTAATTAAATCCAGATCGGCCAAACGCAGCATATTCCAGAATATTCTATAGGCAAGACGCTTTTCCCTCATTATGCGAACAAAACCTTTCTTGCTGGTTTATTTCTTGGAATCTTTCTATTGCCGCCCCAGTTGCTTGAACGAACCATTTCAATAAGATTATAAGAAAAATTGGCGGTGGAAGCATCGATGCATTGTACGATAAACTAGGTTTGTGAATTTTTAGAGGTTATCTTCTAGAAACCGTTTTTGATTCTCCATTTCCGCTTTCCATCGAAAATTTAAAGTTTAAAAAAGTTTATTACTAAGCACTAGATGAGACAGCTATCATTTATTTTACCCAAAACCAAGATTAAATAAAAGGCAAACGCTAGGTAGCTTATAAAAAAATATTTAAGGCAGTATATATCCTTATCAAACATTTATAAGCCTTAGGTAAAAGGGGTTGCCTTAGCATTTTGCAATATAAGGCATTTGCCCATACTGTGCTGGTTTTCAGGTTGGGCCCTTGAAGAGAGGAAAAACGGGAGCATAAGAGCTACAATTATATAAAACAATATTCTATCTAGCCGCCTGTTAATTATTAGATAGGTAAACAAACGAATAATTCTGAGGGTCTTTAAATACAATAAGGTGTTTTGGACCTACTTAACCAGTCTTAGTTTATAATCCTCTAAGGCCCATGTTATGAAACTATGCTCAGTTATTGATTTATGCTTGAATAACGCTTTTGCCATAGAAAATGTTACTCAAACATGGATTGATGACCGAGTAAGCTTAGATAATAGGGGCCTAAGTTAGACTAGAATTGTTAGGGATATTAACGCGAGAGATCGCTGCCTCGGAATATTGTCATACTTTGAAAAGTTTTGCTTGTCCAAATAACAAACATTTCACAGTTTCTGTAAGACCGAAAACATTAAAATAGAGCAATCCATTAAAAGTCGGATCCAGAGATATCTACAGATAATTATTACATCTCAAAAACTCATGTTGATTACAGCGTTAATTAAAATTTTCATATTGGGTTTCGTCGGATGGCTTCTAGCTTCGTTTCCACCGATGTACAGGGAAATTATTTTTATTATTTGGCAACAAAGTTTTACACTTTGTCTCAATTTCACAGTGCATGTGCATAAGTGCCCTACCATTCTTTAAAGTTACGTTGCGTATGTAGGAATTTGTAGAGATGTGTTCTTCATCACCATCATCATTACAATTTCAGCCGGACAACGCCCACTGCTGGACATAGGCCTCCACAGCGTCACAATGACTGGTCTTGCGCTGTCAGCATCCAGCGGTTATCTCCACTAGGTCGTCGGTCTACCTCGTGGGCGCATTCTCACACTGCGCCAACCGGTAAGTGTTTACCACTGAACGCCGTTATTATTTATTTTAATATGGGTAGGGATGTAGATATTTTAATAACGCGCGCATTGCAGGATATAGAAAACATCTTCACAAAAAGTTAATTATGTAGGTTCTAGATGTTTGCCTAGTTTAGGTGCCTTACCGTGCTATTTAAGATGGTGTCCAGTAATAGGTCCCTATTTTAGCGTCTCGTACATTTTTTATAATTTATCGTTCATAATCTTACCTGGCATTCATAAGTCCCGTTGTCTCGTTTCTGAACAAATTTGATCTGCAACGTCCAGTCCTCTGAACCTTCTCCGTGTAAAACCTAAAACAGAAACAAAAACTTTCTATTTACAACTTGCATTTTTAATGTTTTGTCTGAATTTCCACGCAAAAAATATCCATCAATTGTAGTATCAGTGAAAAAGTTCGTGGAAACGGTAGATGTAAATATGGACGGTATTTTTTTGTACCTTGTAGGCACACTCTGATTTAAGAAGAGGTTCCTACAATCTTCTGGTCTATCTGTGTCATCTACACACGGACCTTCCTTCCTTACGATCCCCATAGAACGTTATTTGGCTTTTAAAACCGCCTTTTGCAAGAGCAAAGATTTAGAACACCAGAATATTACTTATCCGAGCGCCAATCACCTACCTGGAAAATCTGTAACCGACCCCTAAAGGAAACTTCTTTCTCATGATATTTTCTGAAGGACCTGTAAGCCCATTATTGCACGAAGTGATCAACTTTAGTCGCCGACGCAGCCGGGTGCTTTGTCTTAGTATAATATTGCATATTGTGAAGATAGATTAGGCTCTCATACTTTTATAGTGTTGAGTTGCATGGGACATTTTAAAAAAGCAGCGCTCTGAAAGGCTTCCGTAGGTACCGTACCTACCTCAAAAAGAAAAAAACAACCCTTTAGCGATCACTCTGTTGTCCGTCTGTCCGACTAAAGTCAGTTGGTTAATCCAGTGTCTTCTATTAAAGAATATATATGTGTTTATTGTGGATAACTAAATACAATAACGACCTCCGTGGCGCAGTGGGCGAAGGTCCGCCTGCGACGCAGGGGGTTGCGGGTTCGCTTCCCGCCTCGAAACAAATTTGTGTACGATCTGCAGAAATTTGTTTCGTTGGTCTGGGTGTTTTCTATGTATAATAAAACATATCTATCTATGTAGTGTATATTGTATTAAGTATATCAGTTATCTAGCACCCATAACACAAGCTTTGCTTAGCTTGGGGCTGGATAATGCTGAGTGAATTGTCCAGCATTATTTATTTATTTATTTAATACATACAATACTTGACGTTTTATTTATGAAAACTTTGTTTGAGCATGACTTTCATGAAATTCAATTTCATGGAGGGAGCTGGCTTCTATGTTTTTTTAAACCTATACATGGTGATTACCAATCAACCTGCCAAGCGAGGTGATTATGTCAAAAGCCCCCCTTGTGTAGGGGGAAACATCAGTGTACGAATGTTTGCCAATGAAGGTTCATTAAATGCCATTTTAATGAAAGCTTTATTAACATAAACTTTGCCGGAGGATTCCCCTTTTCAACCTACTTTTTGTCAAGTAATAAATACCTTAGAATTTGAAAGAAGGTACCCATGTTGTGAAGAGAGGTTGGCGCTCATTAGGCGCCTATGTCCAGCATTGGTCTAATGATGTAGTGCAAAACGAGAAATTCCGGGCGCAATTGGTTCCGCCGGCGAGCAAAAGTGGTGGTCTCGTGTGAGAGCAGGCTCAGTTGAACGGTCCTATCTCAGCCTTATCAGATCATTGTCAGCATAATTTACCAAGAAATGCCTTTCTGAGTGAGGCTGATACGAATAAATGCTGGGACAGCGTATTTCCTTTAATTTATATCCAGGCAGGTATTCCTGCATTCAAATATGAAAGTTAATGGTGTCGACTCAGATTTCGCCAAAACTAAACTTAACTAATTTGACAGCACTAAAAATGATGCCGTCCTTTTTATTTCGCTCGTTGTGAAAGGGACGGCAATATTTTTAGTGCTGTCGGTTATAAGTTTTGGCAAGAATTGTCACCAATATCGATATTCATAGCAACCGTTCTAAATGGAGTGACATAGATCTAAACATAATACGGTAATAAAATCGCAATAAACAGAATTTTTATTTCTCAACGGAAATAATACGCGGCGGGCAAAACTTCCATAGCACGCTGTTAAAAAATCTCTACAATCAACTGAAGAATACTGAAGTTTCACCAAGGTGAAACGAGCCTTCAGTTCAACCGAATCCACACAGTGACAAAGTCTCACAAGTTACGAAAGTTAAAGTAAAAGGAACCAGGAATAATCCCTTACTGTGCAGTATCTTCCCTTATTACCATCTAAGCCATTTATCGCACCGGCCCATTCAAATCTAACCCGTTTACGTCATCTAACCCATTTATGTCATGTTAAATAAATACAGGTGAGTCTTATTAAAATACATAGTACCCGGGAAGCGTAAATTGTTCTGAATTTGGTCAGCCGCAAAATTAACCGGCTCTAAATGCTAACGAATGTGCCGGTGATGCTAAACCTACTTTATTTTGGGCAAGTCCTAAGCTGACCTTTTTGGGTAAACCCCGTAGAGCTCACGGCCAAAAATTGTAGCAGTAAACTTTTAAGTATTTTCTGTCTAGTTGGAGTTGCGTGTTTGTGTTGGAAGTTATTTTTTTATTGGTTGGTTTGTTTACTGTTAGGTAAGTACTTATTAGGTAACTTATGAATTTGTATGGTTATAGTACTCGAAAGAAAAGTCTCAAATAAGCAATACATACTACTGGCTTACGTAAGAACCTCAGCATTACTCTGCTTATACAGATTCGAGTTTTTCAACCTCTAAAAACATTATTACAGTTGACTATTGGCTTATTTTCTCATAAAATCCTAAGCTCTGTCAATAGATAAAAAACAGCTTTTACCCGATAAGGTTATAGCTAGCAGGCTTCGGCAAAAGTCGGGTTAGGAACGTACCGATACCGCTTTATTTGGATTTTAGACGAGCAAGCATGAAATTAACATAACGGCAATCAATACAATACGGCCTCGTGGTGTTGTGTGTTGAAACAGATCGGAACTAATCTGATTGTACGCTAATGACTCTTGTACCTTCCCATAATAATGTAGTTTTTTCTTTCAGAACATTAACTGAATAAAATGAAATACGGGGGAAAATTAAAGCTTGGTATTTCTGTTTTAAATTCAATGAACTATGTGTAATATAGTAAGTAACAGTTAGGATGTCTGTAAAAATCTAAGAAATATTGAAAACACTTTATACAGACAACTTTTGGAGAGGAAATTAAATGTAGGTTTTAAAGAATATTAATGTAGGTTTTAAAGAAGTGTCTGAGCATTTACTTATCTTCTTGAGATGCCAATCGGTTTTAGAGTTACAAGAATAGTGATAGGCCAGACAGAGATGAATACATGCGCGAATATCCGTAAATTTTCATTGCATTGAAAAATCTCTTTCGAATTTCATTTTCTAGACAACTAATGGGTGTTTCATTTAAAACCAGCGTCCAACTTACCTGAAACCTCTCGTCGTTCGTGTAAGTGAACTTGCCGGAGCTCAGGATATGCCAGTCCCGCTTCCTTATCCACGAAACTTGCTGTAACAAACACAGACCATTTAGCAATGATATCTGTAAAATATTCTACAAACTACCTCCTCTTTGATTAGTCAATGGTAGAGCAAGAATGATATCTCTTAAAGCTGAACCGACACTATTTGATATCTTCTGAGCATTAGCTAGAATAGAATATCAGCCCGCTCTAACAAAAGTACCGGTAGTCTTTGAAACTGTGCTCAAAACCAAATTACTCGGAATAGACTAAGGCACGTAATATGTAACTATGCTTGGTCATCAATAGAAAATCGTTACTTAAGCATAGACTGATGGCTGAGCAAGTTTTTATACGGGCACGTATTACGAAACTGTACATCGATCTACGCTTGGGCACAGATATAATAATACTGCTTGGGTAATGCTTTTGCCATAGAAAATCGTTACTTGATTTTATCTTTTATAAAACGGGCCTTGAAAGTATGCGTGGCAGTAACGTTTTAACGTTTGTTTAGCTTAGAAATACCTGTCCATTTTCAATGATGTATCGTTTATATCCACATAGATATCGAAGGCGGGTACCATAGTTCATTACATTTTCTGGCATAAGAGGTAGAGTACTTCACTAAATTATCACGAAAGTCATTGAAAATAAACTAAAACGAAGGTTTATTGACTAAAAAAAACTGTATAACTGAGTTCTGAGTGTTAAGTACAATAAAATACCTAGGTACCCTGTCTCTCACTAGGATTTCCCATAGATTTATATTACTTGTTAACGTTGAGTTCCAAGATCAGACCACCACCGCAATCCGATGGTCTTTCATAGACAAAAACTTGTCTGAGGGTGATCATGTCAAGGTGGCTACTCAATACTGACCCCTCTTTCACTAAGATGCCCCACCAGGCAGTGCAAGTATGCTGTACCGCCGAGCTGCGCCGTTATATTGCTGACTGAGTTGTTGGCGGTGACGTCAGAGGCCGGAGCCACCCCTTGCCGCCACCCCCGTGCTCTTG
Source organism: Eupithecia subumbrata (assembly GCA_949316285.1). NCBI lineage: Eukaryota > Metazoa > Arthropoda > Insecta > Lepidoptera > Geometridae > Eupithecia > Eupithecia subumbrata. The sequence continues at coordinate 7,035,932 of OX438630.1, read as the reverse complement.
ATGTGCCATGGTGACCTGGAGGAACATTCAATTTAAACGATGGAGACCTTATATCTATTTCGTAAGGATTGATGTAGAAATCATTAAAATTATGTAAGTAAAAAGCAGCATAATAATTTTGCAAAAATAATAGGTTGAATATAACCTAAGGTTTTTTGTTATTATCTTGCGTACCCCGCACACTTTTTGGGATATTATTTTCTGGCTCATTAATTAATTAATTGTATTTAATTAGTGAGCCAGTTGGACCCATATCAACCCTAGATGGGATATTAGATTTAGCCTAATTATTTCAAATTTGTAGGCGGCAGCAAGCTTTTTTAAGGAAACTGATGTTACAGTTTATTTATTCTCAAACAAATAAACTTCTGTCGGAATAATTACAAAAAATAAATTAGTACATAAATCAGAATATCACTGTCTTAAAATCAAATCACAAGAATAATAAAAATAAATCAGATGTCACACCTTAAAAAATCATTTTTATGGTGTGACATCAGTCGGACGAGTCACATCCAGGACACGTCTCGTTCCGAACTGCAAACTAAAGTGGCGCATTTGGAATACCTAGATAGATTACCCTAGCAGTGCAAGAGCAACGAGTCGCCAATACAAAACTAAGTTGACTAGCTGGACTTACTCGATAGTCAATGTAACTTTTCCCAGGTTGAAGCCTAACTAAGCGAAAAACCCTGGACGATGGTCGTCGTTTTGTGAATACGTACGTATATCGCCGGTGGATGAGGTGAAGAGAGGCAGCATACAGAAGACTGCGCCAGCCAGCGGCAGGCCCATCCCGCCTGCCAGTCGCCATCTCATCTGGAACGAACAGACAGACGATCAAATATATGAAACAATACAATCAACGTTACTTGACAGTTTAGTGACGTAGGCAGATAAAAAATATAACAGAAAACTGTCAGTTGGCATCTAGTAGCACAATCTAAACAATTTGGATACGAATAGACGTAATGTTTATTTATTTATTACATGACAGCGGTACATTTTACATAAAACAGTATAAGACTTATGTTAAAATTAGGCCAATTATAGGATTACATAGAAAAAGTAAATATTTACAACAGAAAGGTGAGTGAAGTTGATAAATAAAAACAAACGTTAACAACAAAACAAATAGGTAGTACAGAATAAACAGTAAACTGAGAAATTTATTTCAGTGGCTTCGCGACGTGTGTTTCAGTGAGCGTGCGTGTATGTATATGTGTGTGTGTGTGTGTGTGTGTGTGTGTGTGTGTGTGTGTGATGTGTTGTTAAGTGCTCCTGAAGCAACAGTCTCATTAGAGTCTGGACAACAGGAGACACCTGGTGTGGAGAGGCGAAGGTGATGTGAGTTCGAATGCGGGAGGGATGAAAGGAATTAAGGAGCTCCTGAGGCATCAGTCTTTTAAGAGTCTGGGCAACAGCGGAGACACCCCGTGTCATGTTAATATTTTGAATGATATCATCTGCTAGCGGTTTAGTTTGGGGCTAGATGATGCTGCATGAATTGTCCAACATTATTTATTTCTTAAGTTGCAAATATACATGTCGCAGGGAGTCGATGGATTGAGGCGGCTCAGGACCGCTATTCGTGGCGTCGTTTGGGGTAGGCCTATGTTCAGCAGTGGACGTACACTGGCTGATGATGATGATGAATCATTCACGTGAGCGTCTATGACAAAACTAAGGATTATTTTAAGTAATCCAGTTTAACGAATTTATTTACTCAAAAGAACAATGTTCACTTAAATGAGTACATACAATAACCTTACTTACTATCTTAATTAATTAATATTACATTACAGAAGTTTACTAATAATATTCGTAGCAAGTTTCACCTTAATGGTTGGTACCATTACGCTAACTTAAAAGATATTATCATAAATAATATTGTTTTAGTCTTTTTTTAAATATGTACATTGATAAACAGTTCTTATGTTATCAGGTAAGTTGCTGTACAACTGCGCACCTTCATATAGAATGTTTCTTTTTCCATAATTGGTTCGTGGACTCCTTAGTATTAACTTATTTCTATTTCTCAAATTGTAATGGATTATTTAAAAGATTTAAAATTATATTTTTTTGTTATCGTGACTTACTGTTTTCATTTATATACATGCTACGACGGCGTAGCGAGCTACGACGTGGCATCATGGGTTCTTATCACAAAATATACCGGTTGATCTTATACAGAACTGTTTCTACAAGCACAGACAAAAAGTCAAAGATGCGAAAATCTACATTTTACCAAAGACCGACTAAAATCTTACATAAATTGTGATGGGGTAGAAAGCGTTGTACCCATGCATGTATGTACCCACACCGCACGCCAGTTCATAACATTTTGGCGTCGCCGCAATAAGATACCATCTACAAGTCCTTTGGGCACGGCTGCGGCGATATTAGCAAAAAGTTTACTCACTCAGAACTAGGCTACAACTTAGATAACGCGAACGATAAGCAAAACTCGGCTGATTGTACAAACTGCGCCAGTTGGCACAGGGCCTTGTGGGGTAAGTAAAACTTAATCTTTATTTATATTTGCTTTATAATTTTGTATAGGCCTTTGGAACTATAAAAAATCAAAATCAAAAACTCTTTATTTCCATAAATACAATAAATGTACACTTAGAAAAGGTCAAATTATAAAACTATACACTGACACGGAAATAAAGTGATATTTTTGATTTCTGTCGCTTCGCTTATAGAGGCATCTCATTGGAATACTTTAAACGTTTTCTAACTGGCTTTTGGCTGGCGGTTTTGCACGCGTTTTTCAGTTAAGAAAGGTAGGCTTTATCCATCCCAGGATTCAATTTATCTTCTTGCCTTTCATTAAGATACGTTTTTTCAAAGATTCAAAGATTTATTTGCGTCAAACATGGTATAAATACAGGTGGTATAAATACAAATAATGTGCTCATGTCTCGCTATGGTCTAGCATGCAATAATAAAATTTAAATTTAAAAGCTTTAAGCCGTTTAATCTTAAAACGGGATGAATAACTTTTACTAGAGATTTACAGACAGAGATAATTTTCCTCTTATGTATATAATGCAAGAAAGGTATCAAAAAAAAAAAAAAAACGTAAATCCTGTTACGGCACAATGCAACGTACATAGGTTGTTATTTCCGATGAAAATTTTACGAATTCTGCGCATTTTACGTGACTCAACTCAAAGCATTACTTTCGTTTGGCTCCAGCCTATGTGATGGTTATCATTTCTAGCGTCTATGGTAAGGAGCGCTGAAGTCTTGTCATTCTTTTGACAGGCACAGGCTTGGATTAATCAAGCTAATGAGTGGGTCACGTCATCCCATTAGCTGCGTCTCAAACCCAACGATCTGTAGTCTCGGAACAATGGAGCCGTCCATATTGTCGTCACGAAACCACGTAGACACGAGAGATGTCTTCAATAAGGGTAAAGGAAAGGAATTTTATAGCGCAGAGCATCTTTATACGTTTACAAGGAATGATAATGGATGAATGGGCAAGCGAAATGTATTTAAAGCGGAAGGCAGTGGTAAGGTTTATATTTATATTATATGGTTTTTTTGTTTGATGAAAGGCTTTATTCTATTAGTTTAACGTTATCAAACCGTTTTCTTAGTTTTTAGAGTTTGTAATATCTGCTATTTTCGAATGTTGTATTGTAAGTGCAAAAGGAAATACGTCTCGGTCTGTCGGTGCACTTCCACAAATCCACAATGAACATTTACCTATACCTTCCTCGTTTTAAATAGAATATTGGCTTCCAAAAATTACTTACTATTAAAGGAATTTACCTATATCTACTGAATTCAAGACACAACAAAGCACAATCACAATAACACACAATAAAGCACAGCACAATCACCTAGAATGCCAGCCTTGTTGTCAATGTTTTTTTTTGACAACGAGTTATTGAACACACTTTGCACAGGAAAAATGAGGGTAGGTTCATATGCGGAGAAAATAATTCTCGGATTCGTACGTCTTATTATAAATGCATTAAAAGAAAATCTTTATAAGAAATGTCATCTCCATTAGGACCTTTCGCGAGTCTTACGAACTATAATCGATTCAGTAGGAATAGAGTTACTTGGGATGAATAAGAAAATTACGAACCAACAATGTTACAATCAAGAGTTGCTATCCCGCCCGGATAACTCGAGTAGGACAGGAGACAGTGGGATAGATATTATGATAGATATAAAATACTTTTATTGCGCACTCAAAACTAAGTACCTGAGTGACAATTGGAGGCGAGACAACCTGGTATGGATAGGATTTCTACCTACTTATTAACAAATAAGTACCTACCTAAGTATGCTTCATTAATAAAGCATATCTACCATAAGGAATAGAAACAAATTAGAACTAGTATTTACAATTGAAACAATTGACCTAACTACAGACTGTTGCACACAATCTAGAGGTAGCTCAACTGATCCACTTCCACTTCCACCAAGCGAAAGCGTTCCTAAAGCGCTGTCTGAATTGCCCTGCTGTATGGCATTGCTGATAAATACGTTATATTGAAAATTTAATTAAAGTTACGCTGTCTCAGAGTTACTTTTTGGGTTCCGTATTGCTGTATTACCACTATTACAACATATTATATAAATTTAATAATTTTGGGGGGCAATTGTTCATACCACACTGAACAACGAACACCGAAATTAAGCAACGTTAGGCGCAATCAGTTCAGTAGGTACTTGGATGGGAGACCGTGTCAAGTTGACTTTTTGTTTTTTGCGATTTACCGAATAATTCTGTTTTTAGTATTTCTCTTGTTTCTTTTACAAAATAAACATTCCTTTTTCTTATATATGTAGTATGGTACGGAACCCTTCGTGTGCGAGTCGACTTGCGCTTGGCCAGTTTATTTATGAACATCCAAAACCTACTATCCCACTGTGCAGGAAAAAGGGAGTTCCCTTCCTTCTGTCCAACCTGTCTTGGTCCACTGAGGTCAATAACATTACATAAATACAGGGCTTAAGACAGTTTTACACAAGTTTCGAATGGAATTTTGCCCGCTCTTGGCGTAATTTGCATTGAAAACTCATCAATTAGTTTCAGCCTCTGCACAAAAATCACACTGTGAGTTTACTCATAGTGTGGGATGGACTAGTTTATTTCGATTGTAAAACTGGTCTGTGCTTATTGGAATCTTAAACGATTATTTACATTAGTGGAGTTAAGTTAAACTTAAGTACAGGGTGAAAAGATAAGTAAGGACCAAACTTTCAGGGGTAGTTCAGACTCAGTCATAAAAGCGAGGAAAAATATTTTCCAAAATACCCGACTTTTTTTTGGAAAAAACTAATACAAACAAAATGACAATGAAAATGGTCTACCTTCCTGCTCACATCTCCTTTTAACGCACAACACCTTCGTCGAATGAACACATGCATCAGCCATTGTCTAGTGATAATTTTGTTTTTTTTTTATTTTTCGTAAAGTAAAAGTCGGTAATTTTTTGTGATCGAAGTTGAATCCCCCCTTAAAGTTTGAACCTTACTTTTTGTTACACCCTGTATATGCCTACAGAAATACCTAAATCTGACTGTTAGTAACACCGGGTTTCCCAAATAAAAATTGAAGCGAAAAAAATACGTTCAAGATTGAGCTCCTGCGCTAACATCGAAAACGAAACATCCCAAGGGCGATGTCTTTAACTAAGTCCAAAATCAGTTTCCACCCCATTTGTTGTTGCCAATCAGTTGCTATACAGGGACGGACTGAGGCCGGACGAAAACATTTCTGGTGCTCATATTCCAGAGGGAAATCATTGATAATTTATGTCATATATCGAGAAATCCTACATAATTTCATTAGTATCATAAAATAGTCGTGATTTTCATGTAATTTAAAAGGTTTCTAGCAGAGCTATTTCCAACGCCGCAGTGTTTTAATAACATATTTTTATTGGAATCATTTCTGATGACAGTCAAGTCTTTTCAAAATGTAAAGTAGCTGTACCTTCCTAAAATTCAAAAAGTAGCAAGCTTCGTAGTGTAAAAAATTACTAAAACCATAACCTACTGAAGAAATTGTACAAAATGCAGCCTCATGCTGAAATCGATTTCTCCCAGGAAATCTTTGGGTATTAAAATAAAAGAGACGCACGTTGGGCCCTTTCCTTCCACATGAGTTCCACATAACACCTTTAATCACACCTGAATACCCCCCTGTGCTGTATCTACGAACAAAATTACAACTTTGATGAGTTACTCTTGTTCTCTGAGCTTCAATTTTCGTCTGAGATACAGCGCGATGTTTTTCATAGATAAGTGTATTTGTGAGGCAACAACCTTTACATGTGTTACCTACAATGGCAGTGCATAAACGTGCCATATTATGGATTTTCTCAACGGCCCAGTATATCGGGGCGAGTAATTAAAAACGAGCTTTTGCTCGCGCCTTCGCCCGTGATTTTTCGTTATTCTAGGTCTAGGTCACCTACCATTAGAGGCTTCGATCGCGGTCCTTATTTCCAATCCCGGAATGTTGGGATTGACTTGAGGCTATTGGATTGGAAAACGTCCGGGATCGAATACTCTACCCACTATCTACATCAACAGAATACGGATTTAAATAAAAGGAAAGTTTCAGGCAGATGCAATCAGTAGTTATCAGTCGTGAGAAAATATTAAGAATCTGTCTGTCCACGGAAACAAAGTTTAAAAATTAATGCTATTCCCAGCCTCCAGCTGAGTTGAAGACAGGCATCTACGGCATTGTAATAATTTATACGGGCCCTAAAATAAGTTTTTACCACCAGTAGGTATCTACTATTCTTACGTTAAAAGGTTCGCTCCTGCTTACGCTCCCACTGTTCACCAAAATGGCAAGACCGTTAAATAGCTGACTTAAACTCAGCAAAATACCGATATAAATAGAAATTCATAGAAATAAATTACCGGTTTTCGGTTTCGGTGCGGAATGGTGCTTACTGCATAATTTATGACCTGCGTCAAAGGGGATTTTAAACAGCTAGGTCTCATTTAACTATGTATTCATTCAGTGCAAAACAAGATGGCGGAACGAGTACTTTAACCCATTAGCTAAATATAAGTATATCACTTTGCAAACCTACCTAGCTATCTAAACATTATGAAGATTGAAGAAAACTGTAAGTTGAGGAAAGGACAGTTCATTATGTACGCTTCGAAAAACTCCGTGTTTTGAGTAGGGATAAGTTCTTGTTCTCTGCAAGATACTTGAGGCGATAGAGAGATATCAACTTCAATAGAGAAAGAGGTTGGAACCTACCACCTGCCTAAAAGCCGTGTCTCCATGAGAAATCGGATAGCCGTATAGAGCCGGGTGTAGATACTGATGCACATAGAGGCTTCCAACACTACCTGACACTGTGACATCTCTACGAGAAGAAGACTCTCTCACCCTGCAACATCGCAGATTTTTCTTTATTTTTCTATTTCGTTTCATTTATTATACGCTTTTCAGCACTACGTAACTTACTGCCACTAGCTACAGTCAATGCAGAGAATATAATAATAAATAATACGTCAAGGTAAAACAATGCAAATTAGAATAGAAATATTTAATTTGTTTAACAAAAGATAAAAGGTACAACACAAAATACATTGCTAGAAGTCAGAAGTTTAAGAATTAGTCAAAGTTTTCCGTGAATTTGCTAGTTGGTTTGGTAGGCAACAATCGAAGAAACCAGCTGAGTTCAAAGTACCTAAGTCTATGATTTCAGCGTTTCAACAGCTCATTACAGTAAATCACTTTTTCGGCATTACCTGCGCAGGCTTCAGTAATTTATAACTAAACTACGCGCATTAATAATAATATTAGTAACGCAACTATTTCTCAAATTACCTGTGAACTTGTAACCCACAATCTTAATGTTAACAATAAATAATTAAAATTTAATGGATAATGCTGGTGAATCCACACTGCATCATCTTGCCTTAAAGTATGCAGAGCTTTTGTTATGGGTGCTAGATAACTGACTATTAAATAAATACATTATTATGTTTTTAACATACAAAGAAAACATCCAGACTCGGAACGAATATCAGCATAGTCACTTAAATGATGACCATTATTATATTAAAAGATTTGGATATTAGATTTTTATATCAGGCACAACCTTTTATAGGTAAATATTTAACAGTAGTTTGATACTATAGAACCCGTTCAATAACTTAGTATTTATAACTAAGTTAACTAGTGAAGCAATCTGCGAAGCCTTTCGCAAAAAGTCGCATTTCGTCCAAAGTACAATACTTTAGCGGGCACATATAAAATGTACAAAGGAGGATCGCGGGTCGTGCTCGGAAGTAAACGAGTAAGTGCTCGAATTCAATTTGATGTCGTCTGGTAGCTATGTCCGACATCGCAGGGGCGGACTTAGGGACCTGTTTAACATGTATTAGGGGCAAATTTGGTGGATCGAAATACCTTAGTCAACATTTTTGACAGAATCGACAACGGTGCAAGTAGCAATTATTGAATATAGGTAGGGCTTTGTCTTACTATTTCGAGCGTTCATTAATGTTCAGTACTGTTCACTCTTAGAAATAATTTTTCTTTGTCCATATTCAATAGCCGGGACCGGTCTTCTTGCTATAGAAAAATCTATGAGGGTGGCCTGAAACTGAAGAGAATAGTGCTAAATGAAATGAAATGAAAACATTTATAGAAAAAGAAATACATAATAACAATGGTTAACTCAATGTTAAGTGTAAGCTAAAGTTAGGTGTTATCAGTTTCTCGTCAAGTAAATTAAGTATAAATTAATTTAAATTACATAAATTACCCAGTTTGAAATAAGCTTGTAGATATCAGGAAAAGGTTCGTCTTTGAGTAATTACAAATTGTTTATAGTCATTGACTAGGAATTCACTTACCTACAGAGTATATGGTTTAATCTAGCAAAAGAAGTTTCACATTATTTAAAAACGATTGTTCACAAGTTATGAGTCGAATACACAATGGAAGTTTGTTAAAAAGTTATTATAGCCACAGTTCTTATAGCTATTATATAGCCACAAGGTCAGTGTTTAGTGTATACTATAGTATACACTAAAACACAAACGAGAGACACTGCTATAAGCCTTATCTTTAGGAAGGTAAGAGGTAAGAGGAAGCCAAAGCAAATACAGTAATAGACATCAAATGTACTTAGAATCAATTGCTCATAGACTCAGATACATCTCTAAAAAGCAGCCGGAAGTTATTGGCCCTAAACTTTTTAACAAACTTCCATTGTGTATTCGACTCATAACTATACTCATAACATACTATAGTAAAGCATAATAAATGGAAAACGAACGCTCTTAGCCTGCCCAGCCCTCTTGGTCCGGCCCTGTCTCCAACAAGATTCGATTCCACGTACAATGGACAGGCAAGGTACTTTGTGAAAGTTTATTTATGTCCAATGCAGATCCTATCCACTTTATTGTAGAGTTAGGTATAAATCGTTTTTAGCGCATTTTTGGACGGGGCGTTGAGCAGTTCCTGCCTTTAGATCCCATTACATCCCATCAAAGTCTATCACGGAAAAGTCGACTTTATGGAATGTGAATATAATATTAACGGGTTTTATTTTAAGATATAATTTATCATCATTATCAGCCTAGGTCCAGCACTAGTTCACTGTTGGACCTAAACGTTTCAAAAAGTATGAAACTTACAGAAATTTGAAAAACTGGTTTGAGATGTCCAAACCGATACCTTTCATGTGATACCCAACTCGGTGGGGTAGCTCCCCCTTTTGAAAATTATTCCCCCCTTTTTGACCATTTTTCAAAAAGTGTTCTTTTAACAGACTTCTCTATATTTTTCCTTTAAAATATAGATCTAGATCTACAAACGCTTCATACATTTCAAAAGGATCGCTCTGCAAATTTCGGAGATAGGAGGGGGGATGAGTATTTTTTTGACTTTTCTCAAAATATTTCAAAAAGTATGAAACTTATAGAAATTTTAAAAACAGGTTTGAAACTTACAAACCGATACCTTTCATTTGATACCTTACATGACCCTTTTACAACTTCGGCATCACAATATGACCTTTTACAATTTCGGCATCACAATTTGTATGGAAATTATTTATTTTCATTTATTTTTCTTTAAATTTTTACAGTCGCACGAAATGTATTATTAATTTCAATTTCAAGTTGTTAGGTGCTGAGTTATTAAGGAGGGAAAAAAAGGACAGACAAAGCGAGACCATAAGGGTTTCGAAACCGATCTTCGATCTCGAAACCCTAAAAAGCATAGTATACCTACTATACTGAGTACTGCCCAGAATACTGGCAGCATTGCCATGTTGAATGGCAATTCTAATTCGTTGTTCGTAATAAAAGCCATTCCGATCACCAGTGGACTTAATTACAAATTTGAATTGATTACCTGTTGTTTTTTCGTATTTGCTGTTCTTTTATATAATTATTTGTCACTGAGTCCCTCCCGAGCCCAGTGACCAGTGCCACTGGCAGGTAGGTAGGTGTTGAAATGAGCATTTCACGCTCGACCGGAGCCGGGTGATCAAAGCATGTCTAATCATGCATGTTTATAGTATGTCTAGCGTATTGTTTCATTTTATAGATTACTAATATTTTATTTACGGAAGTAAGGTAAGGTATCTATATAATTTTTAAAGCTTTGAGAAAGTTAGTTTTGATTTTGAGATTTGTTAGCAATAAGTTGGTCTTGTCGTGAAGACAGTAGCGTGTAAATTTGCTGAGGTGCAGGGAAGTTAAGTTCTTTAGATCTGAGCCAAATGCCGTCCAGTGCTGGACATCAGCTCTGGCCAAAGATCTCCACCATGAGCGAACTTGATCAGGTCACCGGTGCACAAAGTGCGAAGCACCCTCCATGATGAGGGGCCTCATCATATTACTAGAGAACCGGTCGCCAGTGGAGACTCTTACGGCATCAAATAAGAGTTCATAGAATGGGTGATTAAATACATACCCTAAGTACATAATTTACCTACTCAATAAAAAAATTAAAAAACCTTCCTTACTTTATCCTTCATTACGGATCTTTACGGACTATTATTTATTCGTCACTTTTGATTTGATACTTTAAAAAAAATTATAGTAAAGCAGCTATGATCTCGTAGTCCGTACGACCTCCTGAAGCTCAAGTGGGGACAAAATCAGAGCGATAGGCGAAGACAAATAAATCAAATGCTTGGCGATACATCTTCCACGGCCTATTGGAAATAATAAAGTTGCGTGCCGCATTCGTAAATATCGTAAATCTTACGTAAAGACGCCATCTTGGAGCAACAATTATACGTCTTGCTTTTCTAGTATGAACCGTGTGATTGCAAACCAGATCGTACCCCGTGCGTTCAGACGCATTTTTTCGTGGTAAACAGTTGCTTCTATGATAAAATCCAGGTTTAGAGCTACATGTTACACCTATGAAAAATTTCAGACACTTCCGTTCAGTAGTTTTGTCGTGAAGAGGCAACAAACATCCGTCCATCTATCCATCCAAACTTTCGCATATACCTATATAGTATAGGTACTTTTTTTTTACAACGGCAGAAGCCTTTATTCACAAAGAAAATTACAATAAAATAATAGAAATAAATTAGAACTAGTATTTACAATAGGTACTTAATTTTAACACCTGCCTTTATTGGTTGAAAATGAAAACTGGAATGGACATTGTAACGTTGTGTAAAATAAATTAATTTAGGCAATAAAAATTTGGCAGAGAGCCCACAGTGCTGGCTCAAAATATGAAAATTCAATGATCAAAGTAAAAGCTAGCAAAGTCAATAAATTTAACAGAATTTTTCATTTGCATCTCATACAAAAACATGTTGTAAAATAAAGTTGAATACAGACAAACAGAGTTATTTTTGCATTTAGTCACAAAACGGTCTATATCTCAGCATGAACTGGTTCTAAATAAATAATAATAATAATAAATAATGCTGGACAATTCACACAGCATTATCTAGCCCCAAGCTAAGCAGAGCTTGTGTTATGGGTACTAGATAACTGATATACTTAATACAATACACTACATAGATAGATATTTTTTATTATACATAGTAAACACACAGACCAACGGAACAAATTTCTGCAGATCGTACACAAATTTGTTCCGAGGCGGGAATCGAACCCGCAACCTCCAAAATAACACGTAGGTTCTATAAAAATGTTGAGTAAACCTCTGTTTAATACTATAAATGTGTGGAAAGCTTTCGTTGACTTTGTAATAAACACAAACTAATAATGGGTTGTCGTATCGTCAGTTTCAAATGAATTTATTTTCCTTTTTTCAAACAAACCAATCTAACTGAAGTACAAAACCAACTATTTCAACAATCAGTCAACGTTGCACCGCACTGTAGCCGAACCATCAACCTGAGACGTAGGGTTAAGCCTATGTGTCTGTAATTTCAACATATCTGCCAGAATTAAGTCTGTTTTCCCTGTGAGCCCATTTAATTGAGCCCTACTACCCTTGCCGCCACCGACAACTACCTACATCATGCACCAATGAGCCATAAAACTAGCATCTATAGGCAGATTTGTTGCATTTGCAGGCCGATTTGGAATAGCAGTGGAGATGTTGAAACAACATCATCACTGCGATCAGGGATTTATATCCATACGTAGGGATTTTGGCAAGATCCCGTGCCAAAATCCCACCTCACCACGTGGGACTGCTGCTAAAAAGAAGTCATTCGCGAAAGTGCTCGCCTGACTCCCCAGCCTGATGCCACCATTAGTTTCATCTATCGTTGAAGTAAAATAGAACAAGGTTCGTAGTTAACCCGCTTACATCCCTAATGAATGAAATAGACCAATGTAACGTAAGTATAGATGGTTACAGAAGGAAGAAGCGGCGTACCCTTCCTCTGGTAGGTTCCCTTAATAGGCTCTTACGACATCCATCCACGGGCGTTAGAGGGGTCGATTCTTACACCGCTCCCGCCACGTCCATGCATAGCTACAAATACCTGTTCGGGAGCGTAGTGCTGTATACCTAGCACCGCGTACAAGGCCTTAGCAACATTAGCCCAAAATCATCTAAACAGACCTATAAATAAAGAATCAATGTATGGCGTGTGCTTATTATAACTCCAAGGACAACAAATGTGTTTCGTCGTTTAGATCGATTGCTTCTAGTTTTTGTCTAGTTTCGGAGAAGTGATTACTGTGCGTTCGAATCTAATGGGTTTGTGCTGTAAGGAGAGCTAGGAGGCGCATTATGTAGACCTAGAATATACCAACTGAAGACTAATTGAACACTATTAGGTACGGGTTTGTTTATGGTCGGTGAAACAATTCGTGCTTATTTCCAGCAATAAAAATCCTAAATGCGCTATATTATTATTGCGCGTTAGTAAAATTGTCTTAGTAAATAAATGCTGGAAAATCACACAGCATCATCTAGACAATATTTTCTATACAAAAAATTTAGATTCTTTAGCTGTTGCGTATATTATCAAATAAGTTAAGGAAATTTAGTTCTGGATTTC